>OZ025289.1:48180449-50895449 GCA_964019185.1 Maratus speculifer
GTGTCTGCTATTCGGGAGTGTCTGTTATAGCGGTTTGACTGTAGTATAAAATAGATTTTTTAAAATATTTCTATGTAATTTATTAAAATATATTTCCATTGATTCCGCTAATAGAAGAGTCATTTTCGCTATTACTATATTTACTAAACTTATTGCCTGCGCCAATAAGTTTTTAAGACACTTTTAATGAGAGTTTAATTAATATCACTTAATTTGATAACATTTTTAATAAGTGTTTAATAAGACGGTCTGTTCAATGAGTCGTGCCAGTTACGAAGTTGGCGGCAAGGTCGAAATATTGCAGACATCTAGCATATTTCATCGAAGTTTAAAGCAGTTTAAAGTTATTTTATATCTAAAAGTTTAAGTGTTGTCTTGGATCGACATTTAACAATACGTAAATTTATGGTCGATCCCTTAATTGTACTTCAAATGAACTGATTTTGCTGCGCTCAGAGGCATGCTTAAGTGGTGTAAGTCAGGAATTTTGGAAAAATTTGGATATTAATATCTTTCGGGGATTTGCAGATATCAAGATGAAATTTTTTTTGTTCAATTCAGGAAGGGATAAAGAAAATTTTTCTAATTGGAAGTTTTATCCTCTGGGGGCTGTATAAAAATTTAATTTTCGTATTTTTTAAAACAGACCCCCCATGGAGTTGCAACTTATCTTATCAAAAAATTCATCTTTTTTTATGAATTTTTGCAATTGGATGTATGGGTCTAGGGGCAATATTTAAGGAGATAGCCTATTGTTTCGATATTTATGACTCACCCTGTATAGTCAACTCCTTTTTTTCTGGAGAAAATTTTAAACTTCAATACTTGTGTTCAGATGCAAGTAATGAAATTTAGTAGTAATATTTCAAAAAAATTTGGTAGCAGCAACTTTTTTTTTTTTTTTTTTTTTTTTTTTACATTGATAATTAAATTTTCAGTTTAATATTTTCTTCTCTCAGAATCATAAATTGTATTGTAATTAAATTACCAATCTATTAAAAAATGTATACTAACATTTTATCAAAATAGTCTATCATATCAGATCAACAAATTAACATTTTTGCATAACTTGCAAGCTGCAAGATGAAATTGTCTAACAAAAATCTAAAGCTTAAGTGCTGAAAAAAAAAAAAAAAAAAATCAACAGTGACATCTTTGTTTTATGAAACTAAATCAGTCAGTGATGGGTGTGCATTTTAATGTGTGTATTGAAATATGTACCTGCTTCTTTTATTGCTATATAGCACTTTATTATTCTTACAATATTTTCTTCTTTGAATTTGAATAATCTTTTGTAATGTAGAAGATCTATTTCGTTGGAAAATGCATTTTAAATCATTATCTTTCCATGTGTTGATATTCATTCTTTCATTCTGCATTTGAAAAAAAAAAAAAAAAAAGTATAGAAACTGGAATTTATAATTCACGAAATTGTGTAATATGAACAACTTTTGAACTCAATTTTTGTGAATTAGAGGGAGTTGACTGTGTTCTCGAAATATGTGTTTTTAGCTGTCTTTCGTTTATTTAGATCTTAGTTTTATTATTATTATTATTGTTATATAATTTAGCAACCTCTATTTCTTATGAAATGTATCAGCCAGATTTATTTATTTATTTATGAATGTGGTGTATCTAATTTACATATCACTTAAATATTTTATTATTAGTCATTATCAATTTATTACTGTTTATTCAAACCAATATTTAATCATCTCTAATTCTATCAATAAAAAAGAAAATGCAACAATATATATTTAAAATATCTATCATTGAGTATTGATAAATGTGTTTTGTAGATTTGCTATGTAAATATATTTTTATGTAGTTAAAGGTTGAAAAAAAAATTTTTTTTTATTTCTTATGCAGAAAGTTTTCTGTTAACAATGGTCTAAAGCTTTTTTTCAAGTTTTTATATTCATCAATTTGCAGGTAGAAAACAACCATTTAATTTTTTGAAATGAATTTTCTCTTTTTATGAATTAGGAACTAGTGGTAATCTTTTTAACTTCTGTGATTTTAAATTTTTTAATAAGCATTTGATTAATAGTTACTCCTGCTTTATAGGATTTCCTTAATACACTGTTGAGAAAAATTATAGGAACATGTGTAAAATCTCATATAACATGAATGATTTTGCAGCTAAAAACACTAAATTTCCACAAAAAATTTCATTTGTTTTGTTTGACTTGACTTGTATAGAAACTTTTTTTCTTATGCAGAAGATGAAAGTCATGACCCTGTAACCTCCATCTTGAATTTGTCCTTGCTTCATATTCTCGATTAAGTACTATTTCTCACAAATCATTAAATACCTTCTCAGCAGCATGTTTCAGCTTTCACACTGATAAATTATATTGAATTTGCATATTTCTGTATGTTTAATATGAACTACATAATAGTGCTTACAGTGAGCTACCAACCATTTAGCTTTCATTGGATTTTACTTAATAGAATTTTCATAAAGTATATTTTTATACTTGTTCCTTTCATTTTTTCCACTGGTGTTTTTAAGCTTATTTTTATCCAAAGTATTTAAATGTGCTATTTGATTGATTTCTTTGAACATAACTAATATTTAAAGCTGTCAAATTTGAAACAAAATCTTTGTTCTGATTTATTGCTAATCCTAAATTTCAATATCAATAACAAAATGTCATTCAATTTTATTCCAATATCATACTGCAACTTTTGTGTTCAATGTTTCTGTAAATTTTCAAATCTCATTAGAATCTTGTATGTTTAATGTATTTAATATATACTTGTATGCTTTTGGGGCCAAAATCATAAAATGATGGAATGATAGCAAAATTCGTAAACAAATTTATTTGAAAGTAAGTAAAAACATACTTAATAGAAGAAAACTTTTCATTCCAAAATGCTAGTACTTAAGGTTCCTGTCCCTGCAAGCAAAAACTCTCGTGAGCTAATGCTATTCCTATGGGGAGGTTATTTCCTTGTAATTCATTTGCTTTTTTATTTTTTTGCATTGAATAGCTGAGGTTCTTCTCTACATTGCTTTTTTTTGCTTTTCCGATTCTGGTTGTAGATATTTTTTAAATGACAGTTTCATTTTCAGAAACAATTTTGAAAGTAAAACTAACTTTATAAAAAATATCTGCAACCAAAATTGAAAAAGCAAAAAAGGAGTGCTGTAGAGAAGGACCTCAGCTATCCAATGGGAAAAAAATTATTTAAAAACGTCGAAATGCAAACAAGTTATTAGAAAATAACTTCTTCATAGGAATAGCATTAGCTTGTGAGTGTTTTCGCTAGCCGGGACAGGAGCCTTAATACTTTCGGGGCCAAAATCATAAAATTATGCCAAAACTTACAAATTTATTTGAAAATAAATAAAAGCATATTTAGTAGAAAAAACTTTTCATTCCAAAATTCTGGTATTTTTTTTTTTTTTTTTTTTTTTTTTTTTCTGGTACTTTTAGATTTTTTAATGACATTTAGAATTTAAAATTAAATAGTCCAAAATTGAACCATCACCTTTCAGTGGGTTAAGCACAATTTTTTTTCCAATATACTGAAACTAAAGTATTGGCGGAATTCATTTTTCAGGGAATAATCTAACAAAGCATAGTTTTCTTTCATAGATTGCAAAACCCCATGTTAACATGTGTAAAATTTAAACATTGTATTACTCATTATCTAATGTTTTTATCAAAATTTAGATTTCTCTTCATCAAAAAGTTCACATTGAATGTACTTTATATGTCTTATACTAAGTATGAGTATATATGAATCAGGGTTGTTTGGTTTAAACCATGCTGGTTTAAACCGTGGTTTAAACCAAGTGGTTTAAAAAAAAAAAAAACATGCTGGTTTTTTTTAATTTGGTTTTTTTCCCTTTTCCTTAATGTTTTCATTTATTTTACACATTATTAAAATGTGCAAAATCAAAGTTATGGAGTAGCTACAAGCAAAGCTTAAGACAAATAAAATTTTTAAAGTGACAAACATCTTTAATCAATCTAATTTTTCTTACTAGCTATAAATTGACATGGCAAAATATTTTTCTACAGTGAACTGTGGAGAATAAAAAAAGGTAGTTAGTTTTAATTATTTTTTAAACCTTTTATTTAAAAAAAAAATGTAAAAATGGCATATGCCAGCCAAAAATGCAATTTTACTGCTTAGATAGCTTGATTATGATTTACTAAGGATTGCATCATGTATCAAATCATCAATAATGACATAATCATAAGTCATTCTTTCCATTGGTTACTCTTGTTCTGTATGCTAATGAATGATTGGCTATGAATTTTCTCTGTTCCATAGCTATTGGTTTTAGTAAGCTTTGGTTTTTCTTAGATTGGATTTGCAGTTTTTACATTATTTTTTTCTGTTTCTAGTTACTTTGTGTTGTATTTTATTTTAAGAAAACTACTTATATATATTGAAATAAAAGAATGTCTAAAACTAGAAGAAAGGAAAATATAATCTGGTTTTCATTTGAGGGAATAAGAAATACATCAAAAACATGTTTAAGAGTTAAATGTAAAAATTTCATGCAATGTAAATGCTGTCAAATTATTCTTCCTTATAATACTAAGTGTGATTCATTTTCAGATGCTTTAGATGTTTACCTTAAAAATTGCCCCACTTAAAATTTGTGTAGAAAATAGGAATGTTATTGATAAAAATATTCAAAAGCTTGTATCTGTCTAATTTTTATTTTAAAAGAAATGTTGAAGATATGTTTAAACTGTTAAATTCTATTGTAGTCGCCCTGGATAATATCTAAAGTAATAAGCTCCATTACTAATGCAGTTTATAATTGGACAGGTCTTCAAAAAATATTAAGAGAAAAAAAATGTAAATAAAGAAGTCTCATAGGTTTTTAGTCCAGGTATAAAATATCCCTAACACCCATGCCCTTTTAGGTATACATGCTTGAACCACAATACAGTCAAAGTGAACTATGTGAACAAAAACAAAAAAAAAGGATACATTAAATTTTACAAAACAAAAATATTCATGTAACTCGATGCCTGCACAGATAATAAAATTTAATGCTAAATCTTCACCTTTTGAAGAACAAAGAAACGGAAAAAATAAAGTTTGTATTTAAAAAAAAAAAAAAAAAAAAAAAAAAAAAAAATGTTTTCTATTTCAGCTTATTTCTGTTAATTTAGTAAAATATGTTCATTTGCCCTTTACTATGTTCTTCATTATCAACCTGCATATAATTATTTATTAAATTATTATCTAAAAGGTTTATATAAGTATACTAATAAATTAATAGTTTATTTTTTTTCACACAATGAATATTTCCCTATAGAAACCTAAACTTATAAGATAATTTAATTATAAATTTTTATGCTTTAGTTATTTAATTATCAAAAAAATTAATACTAATGTGAATTTTAACATTAATTAACTATTAATTACAAAAAATCCTCATGACTTTCTAAAACTCAATTTATTTTTCTTGCAAATGCTATTTAAACAATGATTTGAAAAAAACCCGGTTTAAACCAAAAAAACCTGGTTTAAACCAAAAAAAACCGGTTTTTTGGGTTTAAAAAAAAACCGGTTTTTATACCAACCCTGATATGAATATTTCTGTTTTGCATTTTGAAAAAAAGAAAAAAAAACTCTAAATTTTAAGTATTTTTTTTAAATGCAATAAATTTTGGAGTTTTTACTGAACAAAATTTTCAGTTTTCTTAAAAATACTTTTTATATGTTAATATCAGCCTACTTTCTAATGATTGAAACTAACTTTTGATTATTATATTTTTATTATTATATTATCATATCATAGTATTATAATAGTAGGTAATCATTAATAATAATCATTAGGTAATAAGTAATCGGATGCTTAAATTTTCCATGTTGGTTAATATAGAGTTTTGTGTTCATCAAAGGATCATTCAAAAGTCCTCTTAACTTACCTCTTAACATGCCTGAAAGTATTTCAAATAAAAAAATAAAAATTATAAGTTGGATAGAAATATACATACAATAATTATTTCTAATTTTTGTGCCTAGATATAAATTAAGGCAATTTTTTAATTGAATTTTGAGATAATAATTTTTCTCATCAGAGACAAGAAAAAAAAAAAAAAAAAAAAAATTGATAAAATTACTGTTCTATTTACCAGTTTTCTATCATAATGAATATTTACTAAAAACATTCAAATTTCTATTTTGCTTATTTTATTTCTGTTTAAGTGATTGGTAGATTTTTGTGATTCAGATACTACTAGTAAAAAAATATTTTATAAAATTACTATTCTGTTTACCAGTTCTCTATCATAATGAATTTCTCCAATGAGTGTAATCATATCATTATATGATCAATGTGATAATATTTAACACTTAGTAATAAAAATGTACTTAATTTACAGCATATACACATGCATTTATGTTCTTTTTTTCATTTTGTATTTCCAGTTTAACCTTCAAGACCCTTTGTTTTATTTTTGGTTCTTTATTTATATTTTTGAATTTGGGGGAAAAAACTTTTATTTTGTTTTTAATGGATCATATTTTTATTTGATTGTAATTTTCATTTTCCTCCAAGTGATACTAAGTTTTAAATTATTTAGAGGAAATTATATCATTATCATAACGTAACTTCATAGCTATTGTTTATCACTATTTATTAGACTGTTGCATATGGCATAACAAAATTTGAAAAAATTAATTTGTTGCCGAAATTCATCTGTTTAAAATGTGCAATCTGCAAAAATATATGGTACAAAATTAGTGGTTTTGTATTACAATTTGTATTTTTTTTTTTTTTTTACGAGGTTTATCAAATTTCTGAAAATTGTTCATCTAGGATAGTGCTTTTAAATTTATATGGATAACTATTGCTAAATTTTAAAAATTGAAGATTTTTATACAATTTTATTTAATGATTCTAACTGAATAGAAACTAATCTGAGTTCTGCATTGTTTAAATAATTTTTTGAAACTTAAAACTACTTAAAGTTAATTTCTATGTTATGTTATTACTTTCTATTATGTTATCTTTTTTTTTTTTTTTTTTTTTTTTTTCTTATATTTGGCACCAAAATCCTCTCTGTAAAAATACTAGTTGACTCTTGCATATTTCAGCTCGCTAAATCTGAATATGGCAATCAAATTACTGTATCATGTACTAGTTTTTAGATGGGATGCCTTGTTTTTAATACCTTGAGAACAAGCATATATACATAATATTTAAAAAGCTCAGATTTCATAATTATTCCCTTATTATTTTTTCTTGTAAATTTTGCTTTATTTAATTGGGCCATTTTTGGCAAAAATTTCCGGTATGAAAAACTGGTGATAAAAGATAATAAATTCTGTAAAAGATACTCATTGCAAAGGTGTAAGCTAGTTTATGCCTTACTGAAACATAAATGAAAGTTGCATGAACAAAATTATGTATAGGTTGATATATAAATAACCTATAAGCAACTGTATATAAATGTTAGCGAAGATAAAGTATGTATATCTTAATGTATAAATAACCTATAAGCAACTGTACATAAACATTAGCAAAGATAAAGTGACAAAATAAATTAAAATATGCTAATAGATACTGTTGGTTATGAAAGAAAGACAGATGTCCAAAGAACAATTCACGAGACAAATATCAATGAAAAATAGTTTCATGATATATTTTATTAATTTGTTATCTAAGACAATGAAAATACCTTTTTTTGTGTTTTCATTTTTATCCAGCATTCTAAATTAATATCATGATCTTTCATTATTTGTTATTAAAAACTATTTTTGTCAGAAGAAAAGTACGTCTTAGAGAAATTAGGATGTCATATTTAGATTTAAGAGTATATTAGATATACAGAGTGTTTTCAAATTAATGGACCAGACTGTAAGGGAAGGTAAAGTAGCTATAAAGAAGCAATTCTGGCACAGCAGTGTGAGGTGAAAAATGAAAAGTTATAATAAAAACAAAAAAAATGTTGAAAAAATGAAAACAAGTGTTTTATTGACATAGCAGTTACAGTAAGTGCTGAAATGTGCTACCCACCAACATTACTACATATCTCGCAGAGTCTTGCAAGTGATTGGCGTATCTCTTTGCAAATTCCAGGTGTCTCATCTATGAGACACCTGTAACTCTGATGAGAACTCCATTTCAAGACTTTCAGTCATTGCTGCAAGTGTCCGTGAAACACTTGGAATCTGTGAAAAGATGTGTCAATCACTTGTTAAACACTATTCGCTCTAAGTGGCACATTTCAACATTTACTGTTATTGGTATATCAGTAAAATCTTTGTTTTCCTTTCCTCTTTTTCACGAAATTTTTTCATTTCCGACCCTACATTGTTATATTAAAATTGCTTCTTTATGAGGACTTTATCTTCTTCTATATTTTGGCCTCTATATTTGGGGATACACTTTATATGGCTCAATGTATTTGTTTCACAGTGAGGCTTTTTTTTTCTGCCAAGCAGTGCTATTAATTCATAATAATATTTTAAAAAGAAAGGAAATATAAATTATTACATTTTCAATATTCAAAACCACTTTTTGATTTTCAAAATTTCTAATCTTTGCATATATATTTGTTTTGGTTTATAAATTAGTGCTTTTGTTATGTTCCTATTTTGCTTATTTTATTCCATCCTATTCTATTCATTTTTGTGATAGGAATAATTTAGTCTTTCATTTACTTTTTTTTTCTCCTGAAATATATATATATACATGTATTTTCTATGTGTATCATACGTGAAAAATGATCAGATGTAGCTATTCTTATTCCTGTAAGATTTCTGATGTCCGTTTTGTATCTGCAATGTGATATTTGTTTGCTAAATAAAAGGATTTAGAAACATTCTTGTTGTCATACTTATGAAACATAGGATTACATGCTTAATGAAATAAATTGTTCAGAAACTTTTTGTATTCAAGCACACATGAATTTATGTCTGAATTCATTTTTATTAAAGGTACATATATTAAGACAGACTTGAAAACAATTAATACAATATTCAGACAGGAGTGAAAAACAAGCTACAGCCAGGACTTGAACATGGGTCTACAGTGTACCATGCTGTTCCTTTAACTACTAAACTACTCTGGTTAATGCCCTACTTTGATAATTTATCTCTAATAAACCATGTCGAAACGGCACTAGCTGGCAGTTAGACAATATAGGATGGCAGAGATATAATGAATAAATTAATATTTCATCGACAATATATATTAAAGCACTGTAATAAATTATTGTCTTAATTCATTTTTTTTAATGATGCAGACTTGAAAATAATTAACACAATAATCCAACAGGAGTGAAAAATTGGCTGGAGCCAGAACTTGAACCTGGGTCCTCAGTGTACCGTGCTGCTATTTTAGTCACTGAGCTACTCTGATTGATGTCTCCTATCTCTGAAATTTCTTACTAAATAATAATAGAACACATAGTTGTTAAAGCAACAGCACATTGTGTCCTAGGTTCAAGTGCTAGCCCAGGTTAATTTTTTCGTTTCTGTTGAATTATTATGCAAGTCTGTCTTAATATACAGTTGAGTCTCTATAACAAAACTCCATACATCGAATTTCTCTATATAACGAATTTTTAGTTGGAACGGTCCCCTTTTTGCATGTTTACATTAAAAACAGTCTCTATATAGTGAATTATCTATCTCCATATAATGAATTTTTTCATAAATTGGTCTTAACTTATTCAGTTTTAAAAAAGCTTCGAAATCATATGGAATCAATTTTCCATCACTTATTTTTGATTTATCGTCTGTGCTGAGTTTTTTAAAAAATATTACTACTCTCCTTATTCTTTAAATCCAACGAATTCATCCCACACACCTTTCCACATCCTTCTCAAAACAGAGTCAATTGGATTGATACACATGTAAGAGAAGAATCAATGAGAGGCACATAACAGAGGTCTTCAAATGGAGGAAAATGTCAACTACAATTTTTCCTTCCTAGCTAAAATTTAAGCATTTTTTTGAGAGCGTAACAATTTTAAAGTCAAAACAACAAAAAATTACAGATTTCTTCGTCTGAAATTAATGCAAATCTTTCTTATTTGATTTTCATTAAGCTTTCAAATAAATGTATGTTCTCTTTTTTGAAACAGCTTAAATAATTAAGAAATAAAATGTTAGGTTAATATTTACTTTTAAACATTTCGAATTCTTAATTCAAAAGATCAAAAATAATATTTGTTCAAATTTTACACATTAAATACGATTTTTAACCATCATTCTCTATACATCGAATTTCTCTATATAAAGAATTTTTTACTGGAATGGTGGATTTCGTTGTATAGAGACTCGACTGTATTTACGTTTAAAATTATTCTAGATTATTCAGAATTATGAGAGAAAACAAGTAAATAAAAGTGCATTCAAATTGGCAGCTTTTGTGCTTCTTTTTTCCACTATCAATGCAAGCCAAGCCTTGACCCACTACAATTAAAAAACATTATTTAATAAAATAAATGCTTTGTATATGTAATTGCTATTTTGTGTACTTTTATGGTAACCAGGTGCAAATGACACCAATAGAAAAAAAAAAGAAAATCTTATCAATCATAATTTTTATTGTTCGCCTACATAAATTACAAATAGTGCTTTAATGTTGAAATAAATTGTTTTGGTTTGTGGTATTATTTATTTTTTTAAAAAGTAATATTTTATATTTAAATGAAACAAGTGAAATGCTTTTTTTTTTTTTTAATTAATGTTAAATGAGTGAAAGGTTTATATTTTATATGAAATACATGCAACACAAATGAAGGTGATGGAACCAATATTTTACAATTCATCACTTGCACTGGGCTCATATATAACTACCTTATTTTGCTTCATTTAAAAAAAAGGGGGGATGCTACATTTGTATATATATATATACACACACACTATATGATCAATAATGACCGATCACTTGCGATTTTAGATGTTTAATTAAATAGCTGGAAAATTATTCAAGGAATAATCCTGAAATTTCAGATGTGTAAACAGCATAGTAGACTCATTTTTCTACAGAGATTTTTTCATGAAACCCCATAGGAAATTGTAAACAAATTGAATTAAAACGAATATCTTTTGAATCCCTCTGTAAATAGTAATGTTTCAAAGGTATTGAAAGTGAGGCGTATCTTTAAAAGGCTCCTTGTAATAAATTGTGTTCATTTTTATGAGGATAACACACATATACTCCTGGAGAAATTAAGGTTTTTATTTTTTTTAAAAAGCACTAAGTTTTTACTTTTCTCTATTTTTACAAGAAAAAGGTATTGGATTCGTGAAGATTTTCGAATTTCGGTTTTTGACAGATTTACATGTTTTAGGGGTCAAGGATTCCAAAAAACTTGTTTTTACAAAATGTCTGTCTGTGAATCCATAACTCTGCCTGTCTATCATAAATTTTGTAGGTGCTCTATTTCAAGAACTAATGCACGGAATGCAATACAAATTTATATTTTGGTAGTCCCTGATTTAAGTTGATGCTTAGTTTTTGATGGAAATCGCTCAACAGGTGGCGCTGAGATGCTGCCTTTTTTATGGTTTCCGCAACAGGTCTATCTTAAGAACTACTCCATGGTTTTTCACTAAACTTCAGATTCCTTAAATCCTTGACATGAGTGAATGTTGTTTACATTTTGGTATAAATCGATCAACTGGCTTTGCTGCCTTTTTCATGATTTTTGTTATAGCTCTATGTCAAGAACTATCGTACTGATTTTCATCTAGCTTCAGATTCTGTTCGCCCTTGATATGAATGGATGCTGTTTATAATTTGGTGTAAATCGGTCAAGAGGTAGCGCTGCTAAGCTACCTTTTTGACGATTTCCGCAACAGCTCCATCTACTTATAATAAAAAGCGACTTCAGAGACTGTAGGAACGGTTCCGGCATAAACCACTCCAATTTGGATATCGACTGCAGCTAAACGCCACGTTAGGCTTAGCTGAAAACAAATGCTAAAATGATTGTTTTAAAATTTCTTCCATTTGAAATAATGTTTGTTCAGCATATTTTCATATAAAACCCAATTATAATACATAAAGATAACAGCGGAAGTGCGAACTGATAAGTTTTTAATCATTTAAAAGTATGATTGTATATTATCGGCTCAAAGCGCCGTTTTTCTCTGATCTCACAAAACTTTAGTGCTGCCATCTATGAACTAACAAAGGACTTGCAAACCTGTTTTTAAACCATTGTTCTACTTAGCTATTGCAGACTTTTCAAATTTAGTTTTATTAATTTTTTTAAGATACTAGCATAAGACGTTTATTTTTTTTTTTTAATTTTGTTTCCTATTATAAATAAAATAAGGTTTTTTTCCCCTTCAAGTTGTAATGGATATATCACATATTATCATAGCTGCATTAGTATAATTGAAAATTATTGTTTCACATCCTCTTAAATCAAAATTTTATCTGCTTTGATGTAATTAATATATTTAGTGCATGATATGGAATAGATGACTTATAGATGTGCACCATAAACTTAGCGATCTTTTTTCGCGGCAAAAAGCCGTTTTCGAAAACGATCGGCAAACTGAAACTGCATGAGAAACCCGTTTTCAAATACAGCGATCACTTTCAAAACTCCTGAAAAATTGCATTTTTGTAAATATAAAAAATGAATAATTTAGACTATGTCATGGGGGGCGGAGCCCCCCTAAAGCCCCCGGTTTTTTATTTTTATTTATTTTTTATTTATTTATTTTTATTTATTTATTTATTTATTTTTTCAGGAGAAAAAATTTAAAATATTTAAGTGATCGCCATATTTGAAAACGAATTATTTTGCTAATAATAACGTTTTATTTTGCAAATTATTATTATTGTTGTAATAAATACTGCTCTTGATTTTGAAATTAAAATTTGTTCAAAATCTAAAAATCAAATTTAAAAAAAACACAAAAAAAAGTTTTTATTATTTGTATTTGAAGAAATTTATTGCTATCTTTAAAATGTGCTTTTCTACAATACAAACTCTTCAATAATAAGATCTTCATTCTGTTTGTTTGTATGAAGTATTATGAAATATTTTATCTGCTTTGATATATATTTAGTGCATGATATGGAACAGATGTCTTATAGATGTGCACCATAAACTTAGCAAATTTTTCGCGCCAAAAAGCCGTTTTCGAAAACGATCGGTAAACTGAAACTGCATGAGAAACCCGTTTTCAAATACAGCGATCACTTTCAAAACTCCTGAAAAATTCCATTTTTGTAAATATAAAAAATGAATAATTTACACTATGTCATGGGAGGCAAAGCCCCCCTAAAGCCCCCATTTTTTTTTTTTTTTTTCCAAGGAGAAAAAATTTAAAATATTAAGTAATCGCCATAAAAATCAAATTTAAAAAAAAGTTCTATTATTTGTATTTGTAGAAATTTATTGCTATCTTAAAAATGTGCTTTTCTACAATACAAACTCTTCAATAATAAAATCTTTATTCTGTTTGTTTGTATGAAGTATTATGAAAATGAAATACAAGTGAAAATTCCGCCATTTTTGACGGGGTTATATACTAGTTTCAAGAATAATGCGCGAATTTTCGCCAAACTCCAGATTCGGTTAGTCCATGACATGAATGGTTGCTGTTTGAATTTTGGTGTAAATCGCTCAAATTGCTATGTTGTCTTTTTTACAATTTCTGCAATATCTCTATCTCAAGAATTAATGCTCGGATTATCAACAAACTTCGGATTCAGTTGATCCTTGATGTGGAGTAATACTGTTTACGGTTTAGTAACATTCGCCCAATGCGTAGCGCTGCTATACTAAATTTTTCCCGATTCTCGCAATAGCTCTAACTCAAGCACTAATGCACAAATTTAGATCAAACTTCAGATTCAGGCTCACCTTGATAAATATTATTGCTGATTATGTTTTTGTGTAAATCACACAACAGGAGGCACTTCTATTCTGCATTTTACAGATATTCACAATACTCCTACTTCAAGAACTAATGCACAGAATTTCATATTAGAATCCTTATGATGGGCACAGATCGCCATTTAATTTTAGCACTGCGATAGCGAATTTTGAAGTTATTAACACATATGAGGCAGAAGAAAGCTTTGGAATTGCCACATCTGACTAGTTTGCTTATGATTTGCAGAGTTTTTAATATAAAAGGATATTTTCAGAAACCATAACAAACGATATTGTACACAATTCCTTGCAATAAGAATAAAGAAAAAAAATATTGAAGGAAAAATGAGCAGGTTTACTAAATAATACTTCATTGCACATGCTTAAATGCCATTGATATATAATGTTATTAGCTAAATGTATAAAGCAGCTTATGCTTGGAAATTCTGAAGGTGATCATCGATAGAAAAAGCTCAGAATTCGTTGTTCCCAAAAGGAAATAAAAAAGACGAGGGGTTTAAATTCAATCCTCATAAGCTCTGTATAGAATTATGAGTAAAAGATTTAAAATGATATCTCAATTATTAGGGGAGGGGGGGGGGGGGGGTCCGGGATACATTTTAAAATAATTTTTATTTATTGAATTAAAATTTTGAAATTTTTTGTGATGTTTAACCATATTTTTTGTAAACAAAATCATATGATAAAACTTCTCATATTTAAAAAAATATTTTAAAAGTGGGTTAATTTAAAATCTTTATAACTAAAAAAATCATTTATAGGATTTCATTTTTTTTTCTTTTCTTTAAGCTATTGCATAGCTTTTATCACGGCGACCAAATCCAGAAATTCCGTAACGGGAAAAAACCTAACACTCCGGCTAACATTGTTTCAGTTCGGCAATCTTCAGCACGGTATCCTTCGGTAGACTTCGGCAGATTTCTCATTTGTTCAATAAAAGAAAATTGAGTTGAACTTAATAAGCTTTGGAGAGAAGAATTATGGGTAAAATGTCATGGTTACAATGAGTTGCCAACTTCTAAATACTAAACAGTAAACATATGGCTGCGGGTATAGCGATTATATTGCTGGAACCTACCTATTATTGAAATAAAAACATGAAATAATATTAGTAAAATATTCAAAATATCTTAAAATCAATTTTTTAGCGGTTAATAATGTTTTAAATGGCCCAGAATTTTCTGGCCCAGCTGGAGACAGCTGGGCCAGATTTTTTTCGTTCTTTAAAATGGCTATCTCCATTTTTTTTAAATATCTACAGGGGGAGCAAAGATATGGGGGCATCCTGGGGCAAACCTATTAAAATCACCAATTACTTTAAAACTAAAATAATAAACAACTTTTAAAGCCTAATTTATTAAAACAGTTTAATTTTCAAACATTTTTTCAAATTTTGGTTGCCACCATTTTAAAACAAAAATTATAATTTTTTTGACTCTTTTAATAACTACTTAAATACCATAGTGTAAGATATCTGTAATCTTGTCTCTTTAACTAGAGTTTGTCCCAATTCATAAAAACAGGTTTACAGCGCACCCTAGCGATTTATGGCAAAACTAAGTTTTTTGTCATTCTTAAATCTTAATAAAAGACCTAACTTATTAAAAATCAGTAAAACCAAAAAGTGCAATCTATTAAATTTCTGATAGGTATTTTTTTTCCCTCTCTCCAAACACCTCAACTTTTAAGCTATTGCATAGCTTTTATCGCGGGCTTTGAGTAGCTGTACGCGTAAAATTTGTATATAAAGTGTTTTAAATATGAATAAACAAAGTGCATTTATTAATGAAGGAAGTAATGAAAAAATAGTGAAAGAAAATGAGTGAGTACTCTATATACATACATTTTAATATTATCACAAATGCAGTATTTTTTAAGCTATTGCATAGGTTTTATCGCGGGCTTTGAGCGCGGCAACCGAATCTAGAAATTCCGTAACGAGAAAAAAACATAACACTCCGGCTAACGTCGATTCAGTTCGGCAGACTTCTCATTTATTCAATAAAAGAAAAAAATTTGTTTTCTTATCGGTCATCACACTCAAAAAGTGTAACTTGAATTAATATCAAAGAAAAAGAAAAAACTTGAATTAATATCAAAGAGAAAAAAAACTGCATAAATAAAATAAATCAATTTTTTAGGTGTTAATAATGTTTTAAATGGCCCGGAATTTTCTGGCCCAGCTGGAGACAGCTGGGTGTCTGGGGCCGAACCGATTTTTTCCGTTCTTTAAAATGGCTATCTCCATTTTTTGATATCTACAGGAGGAGCAAAGATATGGGGCATCCTGGGGCAACCCTATTAAAACCACCAATTACTTTAAAACTAAAATAATAAACAATTTTTAAAGCCTAATTTATTAAAACAGTTTAACTTGCAAACAATTTTTCAAATTTCGGTTGCCACCGATTTAAAACATAAATTATAATTTTAACGACTTCTTTAACAATTACTTAAATACCATAGTGTAAGATATCTTTATACTTGTCTCTATATCTAGACTCTAGAGTTTGTCCTAATTCATAAAATCAGGTTTACAGCGCCCCCTAGCAATTTCTGGCAATTTTTTTTTTTTTTTTTTTTTTTTTTTTTTTTTTTTTTTTTCATTTGTAATTTTAAAATAAATAAATAATTATAATTGCATAAGCTGATAAAAAATGCTATGCAATAGCTTTATCGCGGCAATCCCCGAGTGCCACATGTAATTTTTTTTTGCATTTAAATAAACATAAATACCTAAATTTTAATTTCGATATAGCATTTTTAAAAATATTAATTAAAAATATTTAAAATAAGAATCGGAAAAAAATTATGTAACTTTTATTTAAAAAATAATGTTTTCAAAAGTTTTTTTTTTTTTTTTTTTTTTTTTCAAATTTGCTGAATCAAAATGGAAGAAAAATAATAAAAAAAGACATATTGCAAGTTTGAAGCATTTTTTTAACGATTCTTGAGTTATAACAATTTAAGTCCGAGAAATGAAGAAAAAATATTTTTTACAAGAAGTCATTTCCATGACAACCATCGCTTCAAAGCTAGATTTTGAAAGCAAATCAAAACGAAAAAATTAATATTTCCTCTTCTATGTAAGATAGAAACCTGATTTAAATGCCATTTTAAACATTAAGAAATAGAAAAAAAATTTAATGATTTTTTTCTTTTTAATAGAAAATTTGAAGATTTTTGTGTCTCAACCCCCTTAAAAAAGATAAAAGAAAAATGTGAGCACGAGCACGATAGATCAAATTGACCTCGCCGGACAATGCAAATCCAGCTCTAGCTATATCTGCTAAAATCTCATAAATGCATATTTTCGTTGCTATTCTCCTCATATTTGTGAGAATGAATTAAGAAATTTTAAAGATTCTACTGTCTCTTACTTTAAACGTATATTTTTTTCTTCTGACACCTTAAACACGATTTTTTGGAAACAACGTTTTTCAACATGGCCTCATGATAACTTGAACAATTTAAAAAAAAAAAAATTCTTAAAATTTTCGCTCATCTACGGATAATTAATTTTTCTAAGTGTCATCGGCCATTTTAAAAAATTTTTAACTTTTATATTTTTCCAATAAGCTTAAAAATCAAAGTTTTAGATGAAAATGATTTTTTTTTTCGCCCAAAATAACGTAATTTCTTATTTTTCAAAAATTTCCAAATTTGAACCGATGGCCCTTACCTACAACCTTATTTTACAAGAAGAAACTGAGATTTTATTTATTTATTTTATCTTATCTTATTTTATTTTATTTTATTTATTTATTTTTGTTGTTGTTCCTTTTTAAAGAAGGCTTCGATGCTGCCCATCGCGATCGAATATTTTGGTAATGTAGCTGCCGGTTTCCTACGTACTAGAGGACCAAATTAGACAACAACAATAAAAAAAATATTTTGAAATACTTGAAACAATAAATGACAACGTGCACTTATTAATTTTTAAGTATGACGCCACAATAGAGAATGGGGGAGGGAGGGGTAGAAAATAACAAAATAGTTTGCGTGTTGTAATTAATACACGGCTTCTTAATTTAAGTTACCCCTCTTACTTCAGAGATATTATTTTAAAATATAGAAGAATATAAGAATCATAAATAATTCCCATGCAGTGGGCATTGAAAGCAAAAATAACAGTTAATGAAAAAAATATATATATTGTTGTAAATTCGAATAATGTTTAGAAGAACAGAAATGAAAAGCAACTCTACTTCAACAATGCTTAACGTAACAATGGTCAAAGTAAATACAGTTTAATTTTTACAAAAATATATATAAAAACCATTCACACTTCAACAATGTTTTTCCCAACAATGGTCACAATCCACAAAATGTACTACAAAGTTTTAGAAACCTTCATTCTTACTATAATAGTCTACTTATTTGCGTTTCATGCGTTTTATATGCGATAATTAATGCTTTACTGTTAAAAAAAAAAAAAAAAAAAAAAAAAAAAAAAGGTTGATTAAGTTATTTTTATTCAAAATGGAGTTTCTTAAGATTCAGAAACAAGAAACAGTTTATGAGGAACTTGCGTCTGAAAATATGAGTTTAAGATCTGCTTTGAAAAGTCTGAAAGAATTAGGTTATGACTATGTGAAAGATCTGGGTGTTGGACAATTTGGAAAAGTTGTTGAAATGGTTCGTCAAAGCACTAAAACCAAGTGTGCTATTAAAATTGTTAAAGAAGAACATATAACGGATGGAGAATTATACACTTGGCCTGGCCTCAGCCACCGAAATATCTTGCAGTTACTTGGATTTCATTATTTAGATGAAGATCGTACTTTTATTTTCATTACAGAGAAATATCCATTCACTTTAGATGAAAAACTCGGAGATGTCGACTTCATATTTGATTCGAAAGCTTTAGACAGAGCTGTGTCGTGGATAAGAGATATTGCAATGGGTGTAACCTTCCTTCATGAAAAGGCCATGGCACACATGGATTTAAAGAGCAATAATGTGTTGATTTCCCATGATGATCGAGCTGTTATTGCTGATTTTGGATCTTTGTCATCTGCCGAAAAAACGTCGACGTACACGTCACCAATACAATATCGGCCTCCCGAAACGTATGCTCTGGATGGAAGTTGGGAATCCGTCGATGGTTGGAAATATGATTCCTGGACTATTGGATTTATGTGCATCCGAATTTTCACGCGTGAAAACTTCTGCCAAAAGATACGTCGACATAAAAACTTCTGGATTAAGAAAATGTATCCTGTTTTATTCAGTATTTTGCAGAAAGAAAATTTTGCTACGAAAATGAAAGCTTGCTTTCCCCGATCGCAAAATTGTTCATTGAAAGTAGATGATACATTGAATCTTATCAAGGCATGTCTTCAGTTAGACCCGACGAAGCGCATCAAAGTCAAAGAAGCCTTGAAGCACAGAGTCTTTGGTGGTGAAGTATTTTACGAATTGAAAGAAAACATCCCATGGGATAAGAAATTTGGTCACGAAGAACTTGAAAGATTTCTATATGAGTTGAAAGTCTGTGAAAAAAATGCAAGTGTCTGTAATGAAGAGTGTTATGAAAATAATTCTGGTAAACAAAGGAAAGTAGACACCGAGAGCAAATTGTCAGCTAATGACGACACTGACAAGAAAATAAAAGTTGTTCCTGTTGTGGAAATTGAAAAAGAAATTAAAATTGTTTTTGAAAAAAGAGTGACCGTTGCAACCGAAAAAGTGACAAATGGGAATAGAAGCAACAAGAATGAAAATAATGTTCGTGATAGTTTTGCCGAGAGCATTGTTTTTAAAGATCCAGAGAATGAAACGCCAGAAGAATGCAAAAAAGATAAAAGGATGCCAGCAGAAGTGATTCTCAATGCTCAAAGTTTGTACAAAGATGTGGAAAGACAAGGGAAGTTCGGAATATATCTGAAAGAAATGGTTTCGCAACTAAAGCAAGTTCCCGAAACGAAACGCAACCTTAAAATTCTGGACTGGGCGAGAGACAAAAAGAACAGTTTCTCCAAAATGTTTTCCCGCTATCATTCAAATAAATAAAAAGAAGAAATTTAAAAAAAAAAAAAAAACTATCTTGTCACTTTTACCCTCTTTACTACAATATCACTGAATTCCAATGGAAATATTCTTGGAAAATCACGAGAAATTCAATAGGATCCCAGCAAGCCATAGCATCTGTGAACAATAGACATTCATTGGACACCTCCTGCCGGATGCTGTTTTAATCCAAATTATTTTTTTACAGAAACATTTTTATTTCAAAATTTTCTTCCATATTTGTAACAAAATTGTCATTTGCAGAGTATATAAACCTTCACATTGTATTGTAATTAGGCGAACCAAATTAAAGCTGTTATCCTGCTAAACCATTAAAAATATTGAGTGGTATTTATTATTTCTACTTTAAGATCTGTATTATTTTTAAACTGTATTAAAGTACACTACTAACTAAAGCACAATGAGTAAAAAAAAATGGAAGGGGGAGTTGAAGGACTTCCATCTATTTCATTACCAAGTAAACGCAGGAAAAAAAATTAACCATTCAAATCGTGAACCATGTCTTCTTCAAATTTATATTAAAAGAAAACGTTTAGGGGACCTTTTTCATATAACAGTTGTACCAAATGTTTAAATATTCTAAGATCACACATTTTATATATATATATATTCATTCTATTGCTTGAAGATTTAAGTTTCTTTTAACATAAATTTAAAGACGACATGATTTCCAATCGGTTCTACATTTTTCTCTGCGTCTATTTGACGATAAAATAGGGTGGTATGCAGCCTATTTTTTCGACTGCATAGTAATACTTCGATTAACGAAATTAATTCGATTACATTCGTTAATCAAAAATGACTTTTCATTCAATCAAAATTATACGAGACTACTTTTTTTAACACACGTATCTTGTCTGCATCCATCTTAGACCGGAAGGCGGCAGCACAAACAATCACCTCGTCGATTTCATGGCTGAAATTCCAGAATTAGTTAAAAGTCGATTTACCTATTAAAATTCAATCGGTCTGCCAAGTTATATCTTGATTAAAACTAAGTTCAAACCTGATTTTAGTGGTTTAGTATTGAGTTTTTCTGCATTCAAAGGTATATGAAAACAAGGAGCACTGGGAGCAGGAAAGCATAATGGTAAATCTAAATTCAACCGCTAAAATTAAAGTTTTAAGGATTTTTTTTTTTTTTTTTTTTTTTTTTTTTTTTGCCAAGTTATGGCTTGGCAGGCCAATATCCGATTGCGTTTTAATATGCGAATCGAGTTTAAGCAATTCTGGAGTTTCAATCGCGAACTCGATAAGATAATTGTCTGTACTGCAGCTTTCCTGCGTATCTTCTTTAGTTAAATAAGAATAGAAAAGAAAAATCCTTATAAGACAAAAGAATCTTTAACAAGGCATTTCTTTTTTGAAGCATCAGTAGATCGAAAAAGTAATTAATAAGTAAGAATAGGTATCTTAAATAGTGGAAATTTTCTTCAAGTTTTACCAACAAAAGATTTCTTTGTACGATCTAGTCGAAATATGTAGTCGAAAATTATTATGGTAAAATTTTCGCAAAAACAAAAATAATGCAATTTCGTATTAAATTTTATATAAAAATGTGTAAGTGTATTTATCTTGTATCATTCGACAATACAGTCTTGAAACGAAAATTATACCACCAGTTTCTCGAAGAAAACTGCGGAAAATAAAATTTGTCCAGTGTGGAGAATTTTTTGAAAATATTATTAGCCAAGGATGCGGATTCAACCAAGGATTATTGATAAAGATTTTCGAAAATGGTCGGTAATTAGCCGAAATATTAATTAAAATTTATCCAAAAAACAGTGGCACGGACAAAGACGGTGTTGCAACTTTACACATTCCTTTCGAAGCACGCTTAGCACAGTGGCAAATTTAAACTGTATATTACTATGTCCTTATTGTACGAAACCCTTTGTTCACGAGTAAAGCTGTTGCTTGTGCTTGACCGAGTTTGTATTCAGAAATTCCGTATTTTTATTTTATTTGATGACAAGCATTTCGCGATTACTAAGTTCGTTTTCCGGTGTGAATTCGAAATTTCTGGATAAAAAAAAAGGGAGCGAAACTTTGGCATCCCTGTTTTCTAAGATCTAATAGATGGCGTCAGTCCTGAACTGACCTATGACGATTTTTTCAAAAATTACAAAACAAAACAGAAGCTTAGCCTGCAGAATACATACAAAACTGAGGAGTTAAAGGAACTCATTCTTTTTAGTGTGTTTTTTATGACATTGATTTTAATGATTCGTAACTATATTTATTACTTTATACAAAATTTTTCTGTAATTTATCTCTTTTTAATGAGAAACATATGCAAGCAACAATTTCTTTTCTATAAATATATATATATATACATATATTTTGTGTGTGTGTTTAATGCTGTTCTCAACTGCTCCCCACAACAAGCGCAAAACGTTTTGACACATAATTACAAATTCATTTTTTAACGGAAAGATGAAAAATTGGAAGACCAGACTATGAAAGCGATTGGAATCGAATTGTGTTTACCATTTTCAGATCAATAAATTACCTATTGAGTTATAAGCATTTTTGATCACGTAACGTAACTTTTTTCTCCTTCCGTTAACTGGTTTTTCTGCTTTCGCGGGAAATTCGGTTCAAAACGCCAACTTTGAAAGTGTTTCCTGTAACATTTAGTAAGTCTAGCTATCGATGAAATAAAGGGAGAACCCAGATTGATGCTGTCCATGGAACTCCCCATAGGATTAGTCTGGCTCTGTGTACTATACAACTGAAAGTGCACCTATTGAAAATCAGAAAGAAAAACTAATTTGTTGTAAATAGCCCAAATGAAACTGTTTAACTAGGTTAAGCAAAAAGTTCTGTGAAATTTTTGATAGTTGCGCTGTTATACGCAAATTAACAACAAAAGCAACAAGCACTATTCTTCAAAGTTGCATTGATCGAGAGAGGTCATAATCTGTTGGAACCACGTCTGGACCGTCCTGAACTCCTATAGATGTACCACAGAACTCCTACATACGATACAAATTCTGGTAACTACTAGATTGAAAATTTCCCAGAATTTTTTGCTGAACCGAATAATTTACCATTGAAATTGGGACGTTCATTTGTGTACACTCTGTATTTTTAGTTCAGATTTCAGAATTTCACCAAATTTTAAAATTGGTGTTATTTGTAATAAAACATAACATCTGAATATCTTTTATACGTTATTTATTTGTACATTTATTATATTTTACATTGAATGAAATAGCTGATCTTTATACATATTTTTAAAAACATCTTTATTTCTTGAAATACTCATGTACTTTTGAGATAGAAATGCTCATTATGTGTTCTTCTAAGGATAGAATTCTATTTTCTCGTTAATTTTTAAACATTGTCTTCATTCATTTTAAGCAGATATCACATCAACAATGGCATTACTTCATTTTTTACTCTTTAGCGTTATCTAAAAACTTATTTTTTAAAATAACCAAATTTTTTTAATTAATGGCTGAAATTTTTACGGTAGACACAAGAAAATCCCTGTTATAGAACATCAACGTATGATATAAACATTCTTTAATTTTTCCCACTGTAAAAAACACTTTAAATGATGTTGGAAAAGAAAGGTCGAAACGCCGTTACAGAAAAAGAATGGATCTAAATTTGTATAGACTATGTTTTGTTTATAAAATTTTACTTGTTCTGTAGTAAAATTCTGTGTAATTAGTTCAACATCATAATCTTTAAAAATGTACGAAATTTATAAAATTTCCCTGATATTTGTTACTTTCTGACATCTTATATCGAGTGATTCAAAATAAAAGTTATAGCGATTGTCTCTTATGGGGATCATCAGAAGCGTTCGAAATAGCGAAATATATCTATTATTATTATTATATTATAATTATTATTATACATATAATGATGAATCCTTTGGGAAAGTCTTATAGTTTTCCGATAGGAAAATCTTAAAATTACGGCCGTACGAGCCATATACGTTGATCCCACTATAGGTCGTAGCAGGGATTTTTTCTTAGCGATCATTTAGTGAAAAGTAAAAGTTATTTTGTTAAATTTATTGTATTTTTGTGAAATGTATTACATTTTTATGCAAAAAAGCATTTTGTAACAAAAAATGAAATTCAGTCACTTAAATTCGAATAAGTGCTTCTGTAAAGTTTTCTTTTATAGTGAACTTGTTTGGTTTAAAAATTACACCTTTCAAAATCTAGCAACTCAATCAACAACTTCAATTTAGACAGGTTTTATTGAACTAAATTTCATTCGACTAGCAAATAGCATGGTTTGAAAAGGAATTTGACCCCTTCGGATCCGATTTTTTTTTTTTTTTTTTTTCATTTTGAGAACAAAATTACTTTTATTTTAATAATGTTTATCACAACTATGCAAATCGACTTACTGAAATTTAAAGATGTCTCATGGTATGAAATCTAGCGAATGTACTTATTTTCAAATTACGTTCGGAGATAATTTTTTTTAACTCTACTTTTGACACTTTTTTGGTAATTTTCAATGTAATCTATCACAACTCTCGTAGACTTTACATTACGAAGGAAAATTCGGAAAGCGAGTGACCGCAGGAGATATTTTAAGGGTGTATTCGAAACAAACGCTTTTCCACCTTCAACAACTTGAAATTTTCCGATACAATTTCAGACAAATTTTTAAAAGTAGAAACATGCAACTTGCTGAGGGGATTTTTGAAGAGATGTATAAGGTGCCGTGTGATGTCATTTTACGCTCAATTCATTAGAATTTGATTTATAAACAATTATCTTCTCAGCATGACCCATTTTTTCGTTCACATATCGCCCGCTTCGGAAAAATCTGTTCAATCACGGCACCTTGTGTACTTTCTAAATAAGACAATTTCCTAGTTTGATGCATACGAGAGCAAAAATGAATTAAAAAATAAATCGGAAAATAAACAGTTTGAATCGAAATACACCCTTAAGCGCCTGAGTGCATCAACCGTCAGACTTTACATTACGGAGGGGAATTCTGAAAGTGAGAGATCACTAACCTTAAGATATAATCACCTTAACATTTGTTTTGAAATTATACAATATAGTTACGCCCCTGAAAGTTGTCCTTAGAAAATGTGATAAAATTTCTCTTAGATTCAAATGCAAAAATAAAATGTAATGTACGGACGCATAACATAACATAAATGTAAGTAGAATGCGCATTTGTCACTTGCATTTATAGTCTTTTTCCTGAGTACTCGGAGATGGATGAAAAGCAGGTAAACATTTAATTTGTTTAATATTCTTTTCAACAATTCATTAAGGCTTCATTTCGGCTTCACAGTCCATTTGAAGCTTGGTTATTATTTTCCATGTCTTTGTTGAAAATATTTTACAAATATGAGATGACCTATAAACAAACAAATGTTTCTTGAGCAATCGAAAAAAAAAAAAGTTGAGGTAGATTTTCGGTTACACTTTATCGTTTGTACCACAGTATAGACAGATGAAGTTGTGCATATCCTGAAAAAATAATGAAATTTGTGTCAGATTGCTATAAAATTAACAAAAAAAAAATTACAAGTATAAGTACAGTGAGACACATATATTAAAATTCAATTACATTCAAATATACAGTCGTGGGAAAAAAGTAAACTCTCCCTACTAACTTCTCAAAAAATTATCGCAGAAGAAAATTCTTGTTACCGAACGATTGGAAATAAAGTCTATTTTTAAATGATGTATATAAAGTTTGCTCAGAGGGCCATCTACATATTAAATCGAACCCAAACTTAATTTTTTTCAATTGCAATACCCAAGTTTAACAAGATATTTCAAATCTTCGGTTCAAACTTATGTCTAGACACCGAATTTCAAGTCACTTGAATGATATGTTTTTGAACTATAACTGTCGAAATTTTGTGCTTCTAACGTTAAATTACATTTTCATATTTTTATTAATGTTTCCTGAAATTTCTTTTCTAATGTGCTTATTTTTCATGTTGCAATAATAGTAAAATACCCAAACATAAATATTTTGAGTTTGCAATTTTTATAATTTTACGTGAGTTATGAAATTAATATTCGATAAAATTATGAATTGCAACCTACATTTTTTTTTTTTTTTTTTTTTTTTTTTAGCAGCAAAATGGTGGTTTAAGGACCGTCTATGAAAGAAGTGACTGGATAATTTTGAAAATTCTTATGCTATCCTATAATCTAGCAGTCTTCAATGACTGCTTGAATGGCGCCTAAGATGCCTTGATCAAGAAGGGAGCTTCCTCGGTCAACAATCATGTACCGAACTTTAATTTGGATGCAGCCCCTAAAATTTGCTCATTTTAAAATAATTAATTTATCGAGAACTTATCGTACGAATTGCATGGAAATTTGTTTTTAGGCTAATTGAAAAGTGTAGAGTGCCCTTATGTTGTCAGAATTGGGTAGGGGGAACTGGGGCACATTGATACATGAGGCACATTGATACACCCCCTCTACTGCTCACAGGGTCATTACAGGAAGTTTCACAACAGCTCCAGAAGGTGATGCTAGTGCACTCAACAACATACAGAAAGTCTTGGGATGATTCAGTAGTTTGATGAAATGGTACGGGTGATTTATTGTTTTTGTAGGTCAAAAGTAAATTTGAGTTGTATAATTGAAATGGTATTATACAACTGCTCCAGTATTTTCAACCAAAAAGAATACTCTCCCTCGCAGGTAAAGCTACTCTTTATCATTTCCTCATTCTTTATTGTTAAATAAATTATGAAGTGTTGGATTTGAGACTCATTTTATTCAAAATGGCTGTATGGGGCACATTGATACAGTTTATGTCGGGGCACATTGATACAACCTAAATCCTTTACTAGTTCATTTTTTTCATTACCTTTTATTATTTTTTTTTACCATACACTCCTTAATCGAAGAATTTTTGGCCAAAAATTTCTAATATTAGTTTTTATTGAAATGAAATAGCTCTCTCACTCTCTCTATATATATATTAGAACATTTTACCGTATTTTTGCAAACAGAAGACCTACGAATTTACCAAACATCTAGTTCTAGTAGAACTAAGAAAAGAAAAGGACGGCTGCCTAGCAAATATTGAATTTATAACGATTCCCCAGAGAGAAAAGTATTAGAGAAAAGTATTTTCGACATGAGAAATGTTAAATAAGAGAAACAAACTGCCAGCAAAGGATGATCATATGATAAATAAAATTTTTAATATAATTATCCTTTTTTTTTTTTTTTTTTGTTTATAAACAGAAAACCTGGTAAATGTTTCATATTTCCTAAGAAAGAAGATAATGCTGGGGTTGAAGTGCCAGATGTAACAATGTTACCTCAGCCAACAATCAAACAAGGAACAGCCAGAACATCAAGTCATTGTACATTTATTTTAAATTGCTTTAATATTACTTACAGACAGATTGTGGGTGATTTGAATTTCTATAAATAAACATAAAATGGTTTGCTAACTATTTTTCTATGAAAAATATGCATTGGTGTTATTTTGTCTCCATTTTTTCCAGACGATCAAAGTTCCTCATGAGGTGTATCAATCTGCCCCGGGGATAGGGCACATTGATACAAATGACTTTTTTTGATTTTTTTAAAAATTGCATGCAAAAATAATATATAAAACAACGATTTTACATTTTTATAACACACTACACAAGTGTTGCTGATACCACATGGAAAAATAACTTGAGATTTATGCTTTTTTGACACCAAAAAAATTCTTAGAAAAAACTGTATCAATGTGCCCCAGTTCCCCCTACTGCTTAAAAAAAAAAAAAAAAAAAAAAAAGTTAGGGTTTGTTTAAATATGTAGATTACCCCTAAGTAAATTTTTATATGCATCATTTAAAAGTAAGAGATTTCCAATCGATTAGTAACAGTAACTTTCTTCTACGATTTTTTTTTTTTTTTTTTTTTTTTTTTGCAGAGTTTGTAGGGGTATGTCTTTTTTTCCCCACTACTGCACATACATTTGATGTCACAGTGTTGATACAATTTATAACACTTTAACAACTATACCTTCCTCTCTAATGTGTACAGTTTTGCAGTTAAGTGGGTTACAATTTACAACATTATTATTAACACAAATTGCGATTTCTAATTATAAATTAAAACTATACATATGTATGAAAATGATTGTAGTTAGAAGTTAAAACTATATTAACACTATTTTTTTACCTATTCAGATTACATAGAATATAAAACAATATCAATTCATTTTGTCATTTATTTGTAACTATCCACAAATGCAATTTTTTGTTTTTATTATCTGCACGAAGTCTAATTGCCGAAACGTCAGTGAAGGCTTACTTTGGAGACACGAAATTTTTTGTGTCAGTCTGTCAGTCAGTCTGTCAGTTTGTCAGTCTGTCTGTCCGCGATAACTTCCGTAAAAAGCATCCGATTGCCTTGAAATTAAGTGGGTATGTTAGTGAGGCACTGGGATTAAGCTGTATAGTTTTTTGTAAGATTTGATTCATTCGTTCGGAAAATATAGAATATTTTATTTTGCGCAATAATGCTTTCCTATGGCAAATCCAATGATTTTTAATTTTTTTTCTTTGAGAGAAAATGTCACATTTCATTAATGGAATTCAAATGATAAAGGGATACTGAAATTTACCAGTTAAATTATTCGTATTGTTTTGAAATTTTGTCTACACATTTGTCAGATATTTTAAATTATTACTGTAAATTTTGAAGATTTTTTATAAATGAGTTCCAATAATATAAACTAATTTGTTTTGGAGATTTACTTATTTCAAATGTATTTATTTCATTTTCTTTATTTTCTCTTAATGGTTGCTAAGCAACCATTCATCATAATTCTTATTTTTATAATGTTATAAATTTGAATGCGTGTACGAAAATTTAAACGAAATCAACGTCAAAACTGATGAATTAATGTGTTTGTATCTTTGTGTATAACTATAACATAGCCCAGAAAAGAACATAGGCTATGTTTTATTAACTTTATTCACATATTTTCCTTAATAATTCAAAATTTCCTTCTTTTTCATGCAGAATTAATAGCGATTTTTTAGATAAAATTTAACCAATTTCCTTTATCGTTGCCAAAAAAAAATCAAAATATAGAATAATTTTTCAACGGCAATAAGTTTCAATTGAGCAATTTCCATTCGAAAAATTAAACCAAGAAAAAATAAATATGACGTCAGAATTAAAATAAAAATAAATATAGTACTTTGTTAAATATTAAACACGGAAATTTGTTTCGTTAATAGGAATTTTTCTGACAAAAATGGGGGCATAATTAGAAGTAAAAGGAATAAAAAATAATTATATTTTTAGCAATTATTTCACCTGATAAAATTTGACGTCATAATTGAAATAAAACAGATATTTTATAGTAGTCGTAAAAAATATTAGAAACATGGATAGCAATAACTCATGAATAATGACGTCATTGCCGAAACTTCAGTGAAGGCTTATTTTGGCGACACAAAATTTATTGTTTTCCGCCTGTCAGTCTGTTCTGTGTGTCTGTCTGTCTGTCTGTCCGCGATAACTGCCACAAAATGCAATCAAAACTTCTTTTTTTCGGAAACAAAATTGTAAAACCCTAGATTACTGAGTTTACACTTTCAAAAGTTCCTGATACATCAGATTTAGGTGTTTGTGGTGGGCAGGTATGTAGAAGTATGGGGATAATGAAAAATGGTTATTAAAACTGTTACTTATCCTTATAAATCAAAATGTATAAAGAAATACAAGATATACGATAACCATTAGCAAATTGATAGAAAGTTACACATTTAAGTTTAATGAGACTACGGGGGGGTTCAGGGGGGCTCCGCCCCCCTGAAGAAATCTACTATGTTATAATAAAAAAACAAAAATAATAGATCATGAAAATTTCAGAATATCCTAACTAAATCTTTAATTTAACGCTTTTGATGGCTGAAAACTTCTTATTCTTATTTTATTCTTATAAATAATTACGTAATTTGAAAATTTTAAATTACAGTTTCCAGGAAGTTGAATATTACACAAAGTGTATTTAAAAAAAAAATGATGTGCAAAGCTGACGTTGAGGCTCCTGATCTCCAGATTTACTAGTTATTAGAGTTTATGTTATATCCGAATAAACGTTTACTTTTTTTGACTGCGCTATTTCTTACCGGCAAGTTGTTTTGCCAAGGAAAAACATTCGATAATTTAACAATAAAAAATACATCCCCAGGCATTAATAACAGATGACAAGAAAAAATAAAATAATTATCTGGTAACAAATGCGCTTAACTGTGCTACATATATGTATACACTAAATAGCCTTAATCACCGGACACTTTCAATTTTAGACATTTTGTCAAATATTTAAACATATATTTGTCGGATTCTTCTGGAACTTAAGGTTATAAAGAATATATTTGGCCATAAATTTATCAACATCGTTTTGATAAGGAGGACAATTACGTAGCCTACAAAAATAATCAAATAGAAATAATATTTGTGATCACTTTATAAATTAAAATGCACCAAATTATCTGTCTAAACAGAACATATTTTTGCAGGCTCCATGATTCCAAATGATATAATATCCCTTAAAGTTATCATCAACGGTGGAATTTCGTATTTAAAACATTGCTGAAATATTGTTTTAATAGCGCTATAAAACATGCTATGATCATCTGTTAACAGGGCCGTAGCTAAAACTGCTATCAGATTCATCAACATTTCGTAAGACTTTTGAGCCAACACTTGATTTCCTCCAACTTTTCGCGAAATATCCTCTAAACAGCCAGTGTGATAGCAAACAGCAATGTCTATCCAACTTTTTTCCACAGTTCCAAAAAAGTCTGGACTAGCCCAGATTTTTCATCCAACATCAAACATTTCAACGAATCAGAGATAAGCAATTGATACGAATAGGATATAAATATTAACGGTTGGTACTAGTAGGACAGGTTTTCCGGTTTTTCCTCCAACTTTTTCAAAGACAATTGTAACTTTTTTCTCTCTTTGAACGGGAAAACGTTGGGGTTAAAATCGGCTGAAAAGTTTGTCTCGCCTAAAGTCCATGAATCTGATAACAGCTTAAGAGGGATGGGGTAGGAGGGTTTTCAGCCCCCCCCCCCACCTAAAACATTTTGAACCTCCCCCTGGAAAGAATTCCAAGGTTACTAAATGAATTTATGTTCCGAAAATACAAGTGAAATTCTGTTCAAAAATCTAATTTAGTTTTGAGACCCTTCACAGTTTTGTAGAAATATTAAATTGTAATTAAAATAAGTATTTCAACACTCGCTCATCCTATTTGCACAGGTGAAGCTAACATGTTGTTTAATATTGCACTAGTTTTACACCCGAATATTTCATCATCATGCTTTTTTTTTTTTTTTTAATCAACACAAAATAAAGTTATTACAACAGTTTGATACGAAACATAGAATCTGCAATGTGAATATGCATTAACTTATCTTTCTCCGTCAGAGAGAGAGAGAAAATATGGTCCCTCCATCCATTATTTACTTCTAGCTACGACCCTGTCTGTAAACAATATCACTTTTTAATTTCTTGATTTTTGAATTTATAAAACGAGACTTGTTTGAGAAAAAAGTATGATGCATATTATACCTTCAATAAAAAACCTGAGTAATTTTTCGTCTTGGCAAAAGCACTTGTCAAGATTTATCGTTGAACGACGAGAAGAGTTCCAGTACATCTTCAGAAGACGGCCTCTTCATTGGATCAATGCTTGTACATTTTCGTACGATGTGCCTTAACTAGAACGAAAATTTTTTGTTAATAATTTACTTATTTAAAAATGTACTAATTTTTTACTGATTCACTTTTACCTATAACTTACGTGAGGTGATCGTATAGAAATGGACTTTAAAATATAATGAAACGTTCTTTTAGCGAAGCATCTATTATATGCTGTCAAAGTGTGAGTAAAAGATTTTTATTTTCAGAAAGTGGTGCCAGCTGAATTAACAAATACCACATGAATGGCAAAAGAAGCTTTTCGAGCAATCCTTGACTAGGGAAAACAAATTCCTTGCATTCGATTGAGATGCTTTGACGCACCCTCCCTACCAGTGACGTATCTAGCCTTATAATTTTAGAATACAGCTCATATTCAAAATATTAGAATAATTACCTTTTTTTTAGAAATTGAAAATATCGTTTGGTAATTTAATGCCTTTTAATGAAAATATGCAAACGATATTTTTATTAAGAACTTATTGTTGATTAAACTTACTTGTTATCTTAAATTTAATATCATTTTTGAAAAGATTAATTGCAAAAAAAATTATTTTGAAAAGTCAAAATATTAGAATATTTATTCAAGTGATTCAAAATATTAGAATATTTCACATTAATTCTCCTTTAATTATTACCAATTCTTAACTGGAGGCATCATTGATTAAATTCAGACTATTTTATTTAAAATCAGTATTCTCTTTTGCAGTTTGTTTCTTTTTCGTCTTAAAATGGGCCGTGTGAGTGATATTCCTGAATCTACTAAACTTCGTATGGTTGATTTGTATCGGCACGGTAAAAATCAATGTTTTATAGCGAATTATTTACATTGTTCGCAATCGAGCGTTAGTAAAATACTAACACAATATTCAAAAATTGGAAAATTTCAAAATAATCGCCGAAATGGTGGCCGAAAACCAAAAACATCTGCTAGAGATGACAGGAAACTGAAGCGTATAGTTAAGAAAAACCGTTTTAAAAGTGTGCGATTCTTGCACAGAAAATGGAAAGAAGAAGGAGTTGAAGTTTCTACATCGACAACATTAAGACGTCTCCATAAATTTAAATTTGAATCTCGTGTACCGAAAACAAAACCTCTCATGACTGCAAGACAAAGGCGTATAAGATTGAACTGGTGTAAATCAAGACGTTTATGGAGCAATGAAGATTGGAAAAATATATTATTTAGTGATGAAAGTATGTTTTGTGTTTCATATGGTAATCAAGGTATTCGAGTTTGGAGAATGAAGCAAGAAGCATTTGATAAAGAATGCCTTAAACGTTCCGTAAAATTTGCTGCTAGTGTCATGGTTTGGGGTTGTGTGAGTGCAGAAGGACCTGGAAAGTTATGCATCGTCTACGAAAAGGTTAACTCTCTGATATATCAAGAAATTTTAGAATATTACATGATTCCAACATCAGAAGATTTATTTGAAGATGATTTCATCTTTCAACAAGATTTAGCGTCCCCGCATACCTCGGTGTCAACTAAGAATTGGTTCCGCCAACGCAACATTAAGGTACTTCCTTGGCCACCAAATTCACCAGATCTTAATCCCATCGAAAACTTATGGTGTATAATGAAGAAAAAACTTCAAGAAAATCCTCCTTCAAGTAAAACTGAGTTAGTGGCACGTATAAAGTCTATTTGGGCTAATATTGATAGAAATGTTTGTAAACACCTTGTATATAGTATGCAAGATCGATTGTACGCTGTTATGAAAGCTAAAGGGGATGCTACAAAATATTAACTACCATTTACTTCATATTCATAAGGTAATATTGTTGCGTAAAATAAAATATTCTAATATTTTGAACCAATCTAAATTTTATTCTAATATTCTGGTGTGTTTAAGGAAGCTGTATACCTAATTTATTGTGCTGTATTTTATATTTTATAAATGTTAAAATCTTATCTAAACATTCCAGATTTAATTTATAAGAAATTTAATTGAATTTACTTAATATAAAAAATAAATAAATGACAAATAATTTTTTCTTATTACTTTTTCTCAATTATTCTAATATTTTGAATATGAGCTGTAAGCGAAATATAATAAAAGTTTCTAAGAGAGAATCACAAGCAACTTTGAATTTTCAGCTTTAAACATGTTCTCATCATAGCAGGTAACATATATATATAATACAATCGAACCTGCTAAGATGAAATCTTTGGGACTGCAAAAGTTTCGTTTTAAGCAAGTTTTCGTCTTAATTAGTATAATTTTTATGGCGTGTAAAGAGAGCATGTGTATAACGGAAACTTGGCTGTTAGGGTTATTTTGCAGTGTTTGTAAAGTAACACAATTTTAATGAAAATCTGCCAAAACGGAATATTTTTCTGTCCCCTTTTAAATGATATTTTAGCAGATTTTATTACTTTTTGATAAACTTTGTTTTATGGAAATTTCGGAAGGGCCTGCAGCCCCACTACCCCACCCCCACTGCTCCCTACTCTTTGGAAATTGCTCCATCTGATTACTATTCGATTTTTTCTCTCGGAAATCCTTTTCACAAAAAAAAAAAAAAAAAAAAATGTTTGAATGACATAAGAAGTATCTCGATAAGTATATTGGAATCAAAGGATCCGTCCATAAATGATGTCACGCTTGGATGGGTGGGGGGGGAAGGGGTTAGAACATGCGTGACATCACACATTTTGATTAAAATAAAAGCATTAAAAGTCAGTAGATTAAATTATGAAATTAATATTCATAAAGTAACGATAAAATGTAAAATTCCATTTCAATTTCCAAAATTCTACTGTTTTCAATTTTTTTCAAATTAATATTTTATTATTACTATATGTTAGTTACGTTTTTTGTTGTAAACCTTAATTTTATATCATACAAAATAAGCACATGAATCATTTTTATGGCTATGCTTACAAATGTCATTAAAACACATGGTTAAAACTTAAAAATAAAATTTGAAATATGATCTATAATATAGCGTTTTATCGTTAAACTGTAAGTATATGTTTACCTGATATAGCGTAATATGTGACAAGAGGGGGGAGTGGTATAATGAAGTGTGACACTTTGTGAAAGAGGGGGGGAGGGGTTCAAAAATATTGAAAAAATGTGTGACATCATTTATGGACGGCCCCAAATTAAAATTTTTTTTGGAAAGAAAGTATTATAAGATTCTTGAATATGTAGAAGAAGATTCACAAAACAGAATAGCACAGATATTCTTCAATAAAATTTTGCCGCTTTCGAAATTTGCTTGGATTGTTTTTGGTCAAAAAACGAAAGAAACTTTTGGGACATCCTAAGGTTGATAAGTAAATCATATGAGTTTTTAATTTTCTAACGAGTAAAAAAGTGTCCAGGCCAGGATTTAAACCAGAAATCTTTTATGAAAGTAAAATAATGTGATTTAAAATTTAGTTTGAGTTTGAGTGAACAATGCATTGAGGTCTATAGCTACAAATGGCTGTTACCTCGAATGATCCATAAACCACAGAAACAAATACAGAACACTTTTTATTATTACAAGAAATCCAGTACATATATTTTAATACATATCACAGGGACAACACCCGCACACCCATGCCGCTAGCTGGACTCGAACCAGGGTCCAGCGGTGTGGGAGGAGCTCACGCTACCGACCACGCCACTGGATCGGCAATTTAAAATTTACTCGGTGAAATTACGCATCCAACGTTTACTGGAGTTTCATTATCTGAAATTTACCCTATTGAGCTGTTTCAGAGAACAGAACATTGTTTTAACAAAATGTTATTTGCGGTTTATTTTGATTATAAGATTTTTTTTTTTCTTACTTCTTAAGGTATTTCTAAAATGTAGACTTAACTTTATATTTTATGTGTTAAAAGCTGACAGACTATAAGATTTGAACACATCACATAATATTAAGTCTATATTTCAGAAATATTTTGACAACTTTTAAGGAAAAAGACGCATTTTTAAACCACTTAATTGATCAATATTTTTAAAAAGAACTTTCAAATAATGTCTATTTTTTTCATGTCTTTTACATAATTTTTAATCTTTTATCATTGATTTTATAAAAACAGAAATTTGTGCCTAACTGAATCAGAAAAATGCTCGGATTAAATTATATAAAAGGGTATAGCCTTATAGGTTTCTTAGTATAATATACCCTGAGTCAACAACATCGAGTCCTACAGGAATCGATAGTCCATAAAAAGAATTTCATTTCTCCCCAATTTCAAGTTTATATCTCAAGACCACGGGGGGTTATGACCCTAAATGCCTGTTTTGGAAAAGAGCCCATTGTGACGAAACTACTAAGCGGATTTCAACGAAAAAAATAAGGAATGTATAAAACCACCATAAGAATATTTGACAATTTTTTTCGCAGATTTTTTTTTAAACGAAAGAACAAGTTTTCTAAAATTTTTTTTGTTTTTGAATGAACATTTTAATTAAAAATCTACTGAAATTTCTGAGAGACCACTTAATTTTTTTGCATGAAATTCTATGAGATATGATGCATATTCACTATCAATTTCAACTTTCCACGTAGGGTGCATCATTTTAAAAAAAGACAAGATCATATTCAAGCAAATATCGGGAGCGTGTCTCGCACAAATCTCACATGCTGCATCTATCGAAAGTTCTTCCGTATAATATTATTTCACGCCTTCTTTTTAAACTACCATTTGAACTAATATGTGAGGTTTGTGCGAGACATGTCCCCCATCTCCGACGAAATATAATTTTGTCTTTTTTTAATATGATGCACCCTACGTAGAAAGCTGAAATTGATAGTGAATATGCATCATATCTCATATTATTTCATGCAAAAAAATTAAGGTGATCACTCAGAAATTTCAATAATTTTTTAATTAAAATGTTCATTTAAAAACAATAAAAATTTTAGAAAACTTGGTCTTTTGTTAAAAAAAAAATCTGAATAAGTTGTCAAATATTCATATGGTGGTTTTATACATCTCTCTTTTTTTTTTTTTTTTCGTTGAAATCCGCTTAGTAGTTTCGTCACAATGCGCTCTTTTCCAAAACAGGCATTTAGGGTCATTACCCCCCGGGGTGTTGAGATACAAACTTGAAACTTGGGAGAAATGAATTTCTTTTTATGGTCTATCGATTCATGCAGGACTCGATGTGATTAACTCAAGGGCATATTTTACTAAGAAACCCGGCTATACCCTTTACAATAAAATTTTACTGGTGAGAATATTAAATTACGATTTTAATACGTGGTACGGGCCATGTACGGGTATCATGATTTGCCGTACGTGGTACGAACAAATCATGATTGGCAAAATCACTATGCCCGTATAACGCATGAGCAAAACAGAGAAGCGGTTAATCCTTTCAAGCGCAGAGGTCCAACGTCAGGACTACCTAATTTTAATTCTATACTTACAAACAGAACCAAGAATATTTTAATAAAATTTTGTTTTCACAGTGAAAGTTGAAAGCAACAAGTTTTTAATTGTTAAAAAAGCTCGTTTGTAAATTCCAGTGTCAGCCAATCATTCCATCATTTTACGAACAAAATTAATCAGTGCTGGAAAGGGTGAAGAAGAGTATACAGAAAGAAGTTTAAAATATGAATTTCCTGGGGTGATAATTGGCATGTGGAAATTTTAATATTTTTCCAAATATACTAATGCGTCACACGCCTATAGACATAGCAGTGATTCCGAAATTGAAAGACAAGCAGCCTTAAAGTTTTCATCACCGCAAAATAATAATAATAATAATAATAATTATTATTATTAAATTTTTCCGTTATTTTAAACTTTTTTGATTCACTTAACTGAAAGTTAAGAAATCAGCTGCTTTAGAAGAAGCAATGATAGCCATTTTTGGTTGAAGGATTTCACTAGAAAACTTGAATGTTGATCATGTCGGAATTTGCATTTAGTTCGTTATCACTGACCATTTCAGCTATGTGATAAGATTCACTAAAGTAAAGGTCTTAAAATTCGTGCACTTACCGCTTCTAAAATGTGCTCCTCGTCATCACTTTTGTCAGATCTTGCATACGTTTCGTGGCGTCTTCGAAAAAAACTCTCCACTGCGCTCTTTTTTGACGTTGCTGATGCAACTAGAAAATAAATCCCGTGAATGTTAATAAACTGATTTTATAAATATCCCATTTGAAAATTTAAAAACATTTTAATTACTAGTGAAAAATGCTCCAAGGAGCAGTGCAAAAGCAGAATATGATTTTAATTGAGAATTAAAAAGTAATGGACAAGTGCTTCTGTTAATTACTGAGCATGAGGAAGGATAAGGGTTTGGCTACAACTCACTTCAATGCCAACTTTGAAAAAATCATATTTGCGCTTTTTCCATACAAAAGAAATTTGCGGTTCTTTAGTAGAATTTTCCACCGTGCTTTAGATGTTAACCAGGGGTGTAGTCATAAAAATAACATAAGATATATGCTCTAAGCAGAGGGATATTCTAGAATGTATATACTATAAGCTTTCTTGAAAAACAGAGGGTATATGGTGTTCTATTAAAAAGTCCAGAAGGTGTACGGCGTATAGCCTGTACTACATCTCTGATTTTAACTGCACTGTTCACTCTGCACTATACTACAAATCAATTTTCTGTGCAATTATACACTTAGGGTATGCTTGGTGGCAGTGCATGAATGTGATACCTGCAGGAACTAGGTATCTGGCATTATGTCGCCTTCCTTTACATTTATGTCTAATTAAGCTGCATCTTTACTGGTTACGTCTTTACACTATACATTTTTATAGTAACTGCGACTGATTTGTTTTCACGGAAAAAGCGCAAATATGATTTTTTCAAAGTTGGCATTGAAGTGAGTTGTAGCCAAGAAGGGATCCCTTATCCTTCCTCATGCTCAGTAATTAACAGAAGCACTTGTCCATTACTTTTTAATGCACAATTAAAATCATATTCTGCTTTTGCACTGCTCCTTGGAGCATTTTTCACTAGTCCTTCTATTTTTCCATATTCCACTGGGATACTGCACAACTTGTTTTGTATTTTATATATAGAAATAAAAAATGTTCCCGGGATAAAAAGTTTGTCTTTTGTTTAAAAAAAAATTAAGTTTTTATCTTTAGTAGTTTTCGAGAGAAGTGCTGTGACACAAAATTTTTGTCCGATTTTCAGAATACTCTACAGTACACCTACATTATGCCATAAAAAAAAACTAGTCGTTGGGGGCCACCGTAATACTTACCCATCATGTATATGTATATGAAAATAAAACATGTGAAACTATTTATACAATGCATTGCAATTCATAAACAAAATTTAAATATTGTTAATATACATAGTAATGCTATATTAAAGAACTGCTGATGTACCAATTTCGACAAATTATATAAAACGCCAAACTACTCAAGTAGTACCGAACTGCGTAAAAGAAACATCCTTATAACTCCAAAAATAATAATTCTATTAACTAACAGTTTACTGCGTCGGATTAAGCATCTCATTTCCTATTAAAATATACTTCTGAATTGAAATTTGAATGAAATACAGGGTCATGAAAAATCGAAGAATGTGGAAAACAAGATTACAAATATCTCGGCAACTAATAATCCGATCAACTTCGTTCTATATGCAAAATGTGTGTTATTTTATTGCCTTTTACGTCCATTCCTTAGAACAAAAAAATTCGAAACTTTTTATATACCTTTCATCAGAGCGAATTTTTCGAGAGCCCGAAAAAAATAGTTCCGGATAATCGAGGTTGCTGATATTAAATAGGGTTCGTCCCATTCTTACTTACTAACTACATACAAAATTTCAAGTCTCTATCTCAATTTGTTCGGGAGATAGAGCGTTTACAGACAGACAGACAGACAGACGGACGGTAAAATTTTTTTTCTAAAAATATGTTTTTCGGAATCTCCACTATCTAAAACGTGTAAATCCGCCAAAAAAAATTTTTCGATTTTCAAAACGATTGCAAGACTTACCCTATACTACGTATGATGGGTAAGTAATAATTTTTGTGCTATGTTGTGCTTCTTGGTCAGACGAACATTTAAAAAAAAAATCATCAAAATTGGATAAGTATTTAGTTAGTTATTGCAAAAAGAAAAATTGAAAAATCCGTGTTCTTGCGGTTTCCTATGCTTAAGCATTATCGCTCAATCATATTATTGTTGCGCGCTGCCGCGTTTACAATGATTCCAACCAATGAGAAAGCGCCATTTCACGGCCAAGTAACCGTTTCCTATACAAGCAGGGGAGTGCGTTGCAGCAAAATGCAGCAGATTTTTAACAGTGTGCATATCCTTGGCGCTATAGTTTACAGGAGTGGTACATTGTTCAAAATTTGAAACTTTTGTTGCATCGCCACTCCATCGCTTTGATAGAATATCTCTATTTTGATCGATGAGAATCCTCGATAATGCATTTAAGTAATCGTTTTCTACTTATCTACTATATCGTTTCCGTATATTTATTTTTTCAATCAGCACCAAGGTGCGCACTTTATTAGAAGACGCGCTCTATTAGAGGGCGCATTCTATTAGAATAAATACGGTATATACTTATAGTAAATACACTTTGTTAAAGTACAGGGCCCCAATATTTGACAGGTATGCCAGGCATTTTTGCCATTGATGCCATTGTGCTAAAAACAAAATATAAATAAATGAAAAAAATGGATAAAATATAAATTTGGTATGGTGCAAAAAATTGCCTAATTTAAAATTAAAAATCAAATTTAACAGCCACCAGGGCTAGACACCGTGCATAATTATTCAGTAAATGATTCATTAAAAAATGACAAAAATCAGCTTGTCAAAAATTTCAAAAAAATTCATAATTCGTTAAAAAATTAAGTTAAAAATAAGAGAAAAAAAAGCATTCTGTATTTTTTTATGCTTAATCGAATGGTGTAACTGGTTTTTCTCTCCGATGATCACAAGTACCTTAGATTGATGACTGCCATTCTTTTATTTCATCTTGTAAAAAAACTGTTTAACGTAAAGCTATGAATTTTTGCAGGATTAATTAGCATCGCAAAATCTTTAAAATAAACTTTACCGCAACATTCTATCTGCAATAGAACGTTAGATATACCCATTTATGACCAAGTTTGGAAAATACGCAATTTCAGAAAAACCGCCCAGCGAAATAACGTTTTCTCGATGACTACCCCGGGATAAAAAGTTTGTCTTTTGTTTTAAAAAAAATTAAGTTTTTATCTTTAGTAGTTTTCGAGAAAAGTGCTGTGACACAAAATTTTTGTCCGATTTTCAGAATACTCTACAGTACACCTACAGTATGCCATAAAAAAAAAAAAAAAATATTTTGTGCTATGTTGTGCTTGTTGGTCAAACGAACATTTAAAAAAAAAATCATCAAAATTGGATAAGTATTTAGTTAGTTATTGCAAAAAGAAAAATTGAAAAATCCGTGTTTTTGCGCTTTCCTATGCTTAAGCATTACCGCTCAATCATATTATTGTAGCGCGCTGCCGCGCGCACAATGATTTGTATAAAAAATATGAAAGCATTCAAAAAAGGATTCACCAAAATGCATTACTAATATAGATGTGATGAAATATACAAATGGTTAAAAAAAATTAAAAACACTCTAAGCGCTTTCAACTAATCCTAAGTCAAGGAGAAAAAAATAATATTAATGGTTCAGTAAATTCATTAGTAAGGCTTTTGATTGTCATCATATCAGCCAAATTAGAGATTTCTCCATTGCTTTTTCTCCTTGACAATGGCCTAGGTTTAGCGGAGAGCATTTTGAGTGTTTTTTATGCATACTTTTAACGTCTAGTGTTTTTAATTTTTGAAAAACATTTTTATATTTCATCACACCTATTTTATTAAGTGAATCCGTCTTTGAATGTTTCCGTCATATTATTAATACTTTAAAAAAACATTAGCTTAACGGTCACGCATCATGTTACTCTTCGAGAGATGCACAGTTCGATTCCGGATTGAAGAATGGGCAAGGTTCACTTACCCTTTCATCCCTTTGCGGTCGATTAAACGAGCATTAAGTGTTTTAGGAACTAAACACTGAGAGTAGGGCTGACGACTGGGATATTGAAGGGTTCGTACGGGTACTGGAATTTCAAGATCAGGAAATTCCTTGGTACCAAAATTTTCTTACAGAAAATTCCAATTTAAATGAGGCGAAAATACACGTGTTTGAGCCATATTTATATTTTTATTAAAAAAAGAAAAAAAAAAACTTAGTATTTGACCTGTAAAAACCTGGGAAATTAACGGTATCATACGAACCCAGTATAAGGCTAGCACTTTAGGACCCATGGCTAAAAAAACAGGGCTGAGTCTATGGACAAAAGTTTTAATGGATTGTTGCACACCAGGTTCAGATTTTTAAATTATTATTATAAATATATAACTAATAATGTTGTCCAATTTTAAAGAAGAATGTTAGTTATACTGGGAACCGGCTGTATATATCATCACCTCATCGAGTTGAAAGCTGAAATTTCAGGATTAGTTAAAACTCGATTTGCATATTAAAATGTCTTCCAATTCATATATTGGAGGAAAATACCTATAACCCGATTTTAATGGTTGGTTCATAGATTTACCATTGTGTTTTCCTGCTCCTATTCCTCCTTGTTTTCAAATTTTTGGATGCAGGAAAACATGGTAATAAACCTTACCGATCAATCACTAAAATAGAACCTGAAAATGTTTTCCACCAACATATGACTTCGAACACACTTTCATATGATTATCGAGTTCTGTCTGATCCTGGAATTTCAGCCGTCAACTCGATGAAGGGATGGTCTATGCAACTGTCATCTAGTTTATAACGAATTTTAGCACAGCAGGTTAAGTTTTTTTAAAATAAATATTATTTATAGCTTATAATGTCGTGCAATTTTAGGAGAGAATATCAGAGTAAATCCTTCAAAAAATCAAGTCTTGTTCTTTGGCCTGAACATTTTCCGTCCACTTTTCGATATCGCCTTTCCTAGTACATCTTCCATTGCATTAGAAGAAAATTCAGATAATTCATTCTCATTTTTTAGTTTTTGAATTACGGAAAAGTTTAGTCCAGATTTAAAATTTGGAGAAATTTTTAAAATTTTTAAAAATAAGAATTTGCACATTAATGTGCATTATACTACGGGATCCAACTCGGGCTTCCCGGACTTCAAAAGATAATAGTCCAAGATCCCAGGGCCCCCAGACGTTACTTATTTTCTCACAAGTAAAATGTATAGAATAAAGTAGTGCTAGTACGTGCTATGAGGTAGTGATAGCCGCTAGCTTGGGCCGACGGCCAATTTACGGGTACCAGGTACAAAAGGTAGGTAAAAACGCTCCGAACTTTTCTTATTTTCTCAGTCTTGATTTTTATATATGATGCTCAGGGAACTATTTCAATATTTTATGTAAGCTCCCAGATCGGGCCAAACACCTTCCCAGACATACATAAAGTGTCTGAATATCAATACGCTCACACATATACAGTTCATATTCAAAAAATTAGAATAATTACTTTTCTTTTACAATTTGAAAATATCGTTTGGTAATGTAATATCTTCTAATGAAAAAATGCAAATGATATTTTTATTAAGAACTTATTGTCGATTAAACTTATTTGTTATCTTAAAATTAATATCATTTTTAAAAGATTAATTTAAAAAAATATATTTTGAAAAGTGAAAATATTAGAATATTTATTCAAGTAATTCAAAATATTGGAATATTTCAAATTAATTCCCCTTTAAGTATTGCCATTTCATAACCGACATTCAATAAAAAACATTGATTAAATTCAGACGCTTTTATTTAAAATCAGAATTCTTTTTTTCAGTTTATTTGCTTTATCATCTTAAAATGGATTACTTCGGTAAGTTGAGCTGAACGCACTTCTTTTGTATGTCTGGGAAGATGTTTGGCCCATGCAATTGGTCTGGGAACTTACATTTAGTATTGAAATAGTTCCCTGAGCATCATATATAAAAATCAAGACTGAGAAAATAAGAAAAGTTCGTAGTGTTTTTTACCTACCTTTGGTACCTGGTACCCGTAAATTGGCCGTCGGTGCAAGCTAGCAGGTATCACTACGCTCATAGCACGTACTAACACTACTTTATCCAATACATTTTACTTGTGAGAAAATAAGTAACGTCTGGGGGCCCTGGGATCATGGTCTATAATGAAAAACCATTCCTTATATTAATATACTTTATTTTTTTAGATTGCCAAGTAACAATATACAAAAAGCATTTTTATTTGAAAAGCATTAATTTTGCATATAAAATCGAGTTTTAAAATGTATTAAAAGCGATAGTTTCGAGTGAGTTAATAGCCGAAGAATTCGCCAGCCAAAGATTTCATTATTCACAGCAGATCCTTTTCGATTCTGATCAATTCCGTTTGTTTAAAAGAGCGTTTCGATTTATATATGTGTTAAACTTCTGTTTAATTTTATTCGTGAAGTTTTTATTTTATTACTCAATGCAGTCCTTTTTAATTTTGATCCGTTCTGTTTCAGTTGTTTAAGAATATGAATCGTTCACGATTTCAAACCTATTTTAACTTTATTTCTGTTATTACTAAAAGAGGATGAATCCTTTTCTTATGCTTTTTTTTTTTCCATAAAAGCAATAATAATGTTTAATCGATGCTTTTAGATTAGTTTTGTATTAATCTAAGGATATAAAAGAAATCTTTATTGGGAAAAAATGTTTCGTTGCCTCCATTTTCAATAAACTTCATTTCATAAAATGTTTTAAACCTTTTTTGCAAATTTCTGTCGGAATACTTCCCATATTACTTACTATCTTTTGAACCAGAATCTAAGCTTTGTATAATAATGTAATTATTTTACAAGTACTCGGATATAAAATAATTGTATTTTTTAATAAAAAATGTACAATTTCTGACCTTTTTTTTATTTTAGTTAATTTTTCAAGATATTGCAAAACTCCTACTTCAGTGCACATATAAATGCAATAGTGGTATGTACTACATAGGAAATCAAAATACAAGGTGATTATAAATTCATGGTACGAACTTTAAGAGTTGGTACCAGTGTTCTCGCTGTCGCTCGCCAATGCGCCAAATTGCGACTAAATTCTTCATTTGGCGAGTAAACAAGCGATTAGACTCGCCAAATTGCTAGTGCTCAATTTTTGCTTTTCCTTTCTTTCCTTTTTCATATATATGCATACATACATATTTTTAATATATTTGTAGCGGATAGTACAAATTAGATTATTAGATTAATAACATTCATTGTCGCAGTTAAAAAAAGAGTGGAAGGGGTACATTAAAGGATTAAAGTTTTTTTTTTTTTTTTTTTTTTTTTTTTTGGCTACAAAGCGAATCTATTTTGCTAATACTTTTTTCATTTGGCGTATGTTTTTTTTATTTTTAATTAGCCAAATTGCTAACGTTCGTCAAATGTCAGCGAGAACACTGGTTGGTACAGGACACTATAATAATCATTTATTTTATAGGAATATATGGACCCAAGTGGGGCGTTGAGGTAAAAACATCAGGGAGCCCATTTGGACTTTTTTCTTTTTAAATTTTCATTCATACCTGCAAATTCCTATACTACTTTTTTCTTTATTTAAGACAGGCATTACATGATTACATAAAGAAAAAAGTCTCCTTTGAAAATTTCCGGTATGAAATCGAAATGTTTGAATTAAAAATTCCCAAAAACAGGCAAATCTGTCAAACACAGAAAAAACATAATTTCCCATTTTTTTTTTTTTTTTTCTTTTTTTTATCATTCCGGAAATTTTCAAAGAAGAATTCTTTTTTTATTTAATCATAAAAGGTCTGTCTTAAATGAAAAAAAAAAGAGAATAGTATAGAAATTTTCTGGTATGAATGAGAAATTTTAATATATAATAAGGGCCATATTGAAAAATCGAATACGTAAGCCATGGAATTTTACTTTTAACCGCCCTCCCCCAATTTTTTAAACTGTTATGAGGATATGATTAGGATTTATGTTTTTTCAACATTCATTATTACAATTAAATTTAAAAAATACATATTTATTTAATATTGTGCTTAAAAAAATTCTCTCCGAACGTAAGCAGATAAATTAATTTTAAAACATCAAAATATTTTCATCTTTTTTTTCTTTACTTACCCGATAACTTTTCATAGTCATGTTGCTTTTTTCGGCCACTGAAATAAAAATGTAATTTTACTCAATTTGTTGGTTAAAATTTTATTTGTAAATTTATCAAATCAAACAGTTTATAAATATTGAGACTCAAGAGAAAAACACAGAGAGAATTTTTTTTTTTAATTATGTTTTCAGAATTTTTCTTACACTATAATAATATATGGACAAATCAAAAGAATTAAAAGAATCGAAAAACATTCAAATTTACTGAATAACTTATGAACCAGAACTTATATAAAATATTTAAAATCTTCAGACAAAAGACAATCTTTGAACAGTAATTTTAAATATTAAGTTTTCTCAAAACACATTAAAAAGAATTTATTGTCTGCATGTCATGTATCAAAAATAAGCATTATTTTCTCATTTCCTTTGAATGTCATAGAATTTTTAATTTACAATTCTATGAAAACATGCCATCAGGCAATCTTTTTTTTAAACTGTTGGTAGTTGTTATACAAAGTAATCACAAAAATCTTACCTTGATTTAAAAATGTTATTACTAAATGACCGTTGAATGTAACTTTTGTACCACTAGATAGTTCACTTTTAACAGTTTTGTTGTGTTATAGATGGCGTTCTTGTTCTACATCCAGTTCTATGCGAAGGAGCAAGCCTCTACGTTCTCCTGATAATACTCCTCTTGATTATTTCTTTTGTAGCTATATCATGGACAGTGTCTTTGCCAGTGTCACTTGCTAACGTTGAAGAACTGAAGGCTATGACAAAAGGGGTACTATTGCAGAAGCCATGTTAGAGAACAATCGGCGAGAACAAGAATACCGAGTTGAGATATTCAGAATCACCGTGGCAAGCGTTGGAATTTGATGAAATATGCCATCTTATTACAAACTTCAAAACAGAAGTTACAATGCGTCCGAACAACGATATGTCTAATTGCAATAATTTTCGCGTATTAAATATTTATTATCAAGGCGAGATTTTCTGGATACCGGTTTTATGGCAACTATGAATAATCGGCTATGCAAATATAACATTATCAATATTTTCGTAATTCTGGACCCCCACCCCCTTTCCGATATCATTCTTTGACCCCCCCCCCCTCCACCCCCTCGGCAGTAATATCGTTATGAAAGTGTAATTTTTTCCTGACTTTTAGAATTTATTTCTTTGTTTGATATGCAAAACTGGTTACATTTATTTTTCGCATATTTTATTGTCGAAGTCAATAAAATATCACTATTTATCAAATGACACTTAACAGACAGTTACTATTTAAAAATATTTTATAATAGCTTTTTGCTACATAATACATTCAACAGTAATAAAGTCTTGTAGTACTTGCCCCGAATGGAGACGGGTTGAGAGGCAGATAGAAATTCTTATCAATAAATAAGTGTACAACATTCTTTCTCTTTCATTTATTAATAAACATAATCTTCATTTCAAATATACTTCTCATGCATATTATGGTATAATGCATAATATATGCAAAATATATGCATACACATATAAAGAAGAATAGAATGCCAAACGTTGGACATTTTATATTATAAAATTAAATTAATTTTACATTAATTTTATGATTTTACTAAAAACTTTGTATGTTCATAAAAATAGATAAGAGACTGAAAAAAAAAAAAATCTTGCTTTTTTAAACCAAAGACCATTTTACAATTTTTTTTAAAAATAAAAAATGATATCAATATCATAAGATAACCCCTCCTCTCCCAAGAGTTATCTTATGATATCATATGTCAGACCCCTCCCCCACCTCCCCACTAAAATGATAACGTTATATATGCACAGTCCTAAAGGTTTTTTTTTTTTTTTTTTTGGTACATTTTTTCATAAGTTTTAATGTTCATTTACTTTAATCGTAGACAGAAGAATTTTTTTTAATTATTATGTTCAAAATAATTTAAAATTTTTCTTTTCAAAATTAAAGGTTTTAAAATTACAGTTCCAAGTTTTCATTCTTCAATGTTTTCTTTCACTTGGTTTACAAGCAATAATTTATGCTTAGTTTAATACAATGAACTAGATTAAAAATCGGATACCTCGGACTTCTCACTAGCATCATGGGCATAGCACCGTCAGAAGATTCCGTCGAAGTAGAACGAGATATGGGTAATTTTGGAACTCCTAAGAAATTTCTGGGCATCTCTTTTGGCGTGAGTTCATTATAAATATGTTGTGTCACCAGAGAGTTATTCTCAGACTTCTAAAAATAAGAAACACCTGTTATTTTTTTTACTTGTAAATGTATTTTATTAAATTTAAAGTTTATAAATACATAAATATTTCACATTAACCCATTAATGCCCAAATTATTTTCTTCATTTAAAATGAAATTTTGAGTTTCCCACCACTTTTAAAAGCAGAATAACTTTTACCTTAATTTATTGAAGAATTTGTCTCGTGAAAAATAGTGTTTATTTATTTTTCTATTTACTAGTGTGAAAAGCGCTTTTTTATAATCGTCCCTAAAAAGGGACGCTAGGCACTAATGGGTTAAGATTAAGAGATATACGAGATCGTTGATCTAAATGAGATAATTTCAACCATTGCACGGTGATCCGAATTGGAATGATACGCAGCCCGAGTCGGAAAGCTCTATTTAACCCTCTAATGTCCATTGCAACAAATATGCTAAATTGTTAAAAATCTTGTCCTAGTTTGAACCAAATTTTGGTGTTCAGTAGATGCCACATGAAATCTCGTACCAAAAATTGGAGCTTCCTATTTCAGCCTCGTTCCAACTGTTGGAACCATGCTTCAACAGGAGCTCCAAATGTTGGTTCAAGATTTCATCATCTTACAGTGGCAGCTATTGAGCACCAAAATTTGGTTCAAATTAGGACAAGATTTTTAACAGCATACCATCAATGCTATGTATACTTATTAAGTTTATACACCCTTCAGATATATAGCGTTTCACCTAAAAAAATATTCTTGACTCTTTAAAAAAAAAATTAGTCTACTCCAAATGAACCAGACCCGCAATGCGAAATTAGCATCAACCAGACTCCGTATCGGGTCCAGATCGGGTAAAATCGGATCACCCGATATGCAGAATTCTAATTTGAATTGCGCTCGTGTCGGCAAAAAAAAAAAAAAAAAAAAAAAAAATATATATATATATATATATATACAGTGGCGTAGCTAAGGGGGGGGCGTCCGCCCCGGGCGCCGAGGCCTAGGGGCGCCAAATTGAGAGAAATTGTTATATACCTATATTTTGGTGGGGGCGCAAAATTTCTTGCTGGCCCCGGGCGCCAAAAAACATAGCTACGCCACTGTATATATAAAAGTAAAAATAAAAATAAATATTGCAAACGATTTTTTTTTTCTTCTTTGCATAAAATATTCTTTCCATAATTTTATGATGTAATCTGATCTGATAACAGTATAAGATGATAGAAGAGATTTTTGTTAAAAGAAATAATTAAATATTATTTAATTACCTGATTTTGATTCAGTCATGTTTGAAAAATTAGACAAAGTTTAATTTTGCCTAATCGCTCAAATTTAAATGTCTTCAAAAGGCCCAAACAAAACAATCACGTAGAACAGAGACCAAATTTTTTGACATCAGCCGTGCACTTTTTCTCTAAATGAAAATGATCTGCTTATATTTAAGCATTCCAAAGTAACATTTCATTGTACTATAAGTTAAAAACTGTATTATTAAAAGTTTTCTTTTTTTTTTTTTGCGAAAGTACGTGGTTGTGTTTGGGCTTAATGTAGCGGATTTTTGGGTTGTATTTTTAGCGTCACCACCAGCCACTATACTTCCACTACTTCCACTCTATTCTTTCTTTTTACTCTATGAGAAACGCCACTGACTGTGAAATTTTTATATTGAACTCTTTATATATTCTAAAAAAAACATATATAAATATATGGAAATGTGTGATTTGTACGGCAATAAAAATGTACAAACAACTTCATAGAAAGTCAAATAAAACGTATTATAAAAGTTTACTTACCTGTTCAATAGTATAAAAAATGCTGCTTTGAAATTATTTTAATAAACAATTCACTGGAACAAAACATCTTTCTTTTTATTATATTATTCGCGGGAAAAGTAGCACAGTTTACAATAATAAATTACTAACTGAGTGTTACGGCAAAGTTTGTTGTATAAATTATTATTTTGAGAAAAAAAAATATATGTATTATGATTCTTCGTTATTTACCTTAACGAAAAACTCAAATACTAAGTAGAATAAGAGTAATTCGAACATTTAATTTTTTTCGCTCTAAAAATTGAAATTGAACTACTATACACCACAAAAACTTTCAATCAAGTTCTATATATCGTCAAGATATTGTAAGAATACCTGGAAAAATCATGAACATGAATTCAAGAACATTTAATTCAACAAATTTTACGATATTTTGAGTCCACCCTAACACTTGAGACAACTTGTCTGGATTAGATAAGGGAATTGCCTTTGTTTTAAGTGCGTATGCATATGCGTCAGCAAATTTAAATTTTATAAAAGGGGAGGAGTTAACAGATAAAAGAAATGGCAATGGCTTGCAGCGAAAACATTTTATTTTTCCGTTGAATATTTACATAAAATGTTTTGTGCCATAACGTTGCTAAAAACCATTGGGGTTCTACCAGTTCTTATATGACTTTCTTTTCACTATGGTTTTTTTTTTTTTTTTTTAACCCTTTTTATCCTGACGGTACTTTTAAGTATCATTAAAGAAAATTCAATGCACAATTTTATTTGTCTACCAATAAAAATAAAGTGCAGTTTTTATGCAAAATAATTTGCTCAGTCATATTTAGCACGGTGAAATAACTGAGGCTAAATATTTTTTAATGTCTCAATTATTTACTCACTAAGATCTGAATATTTTTAAAACTTCGTTATAGTGCGAACGCATCTCATTTGCAACGTACGTGCAATTTCCGACTTGTTTTTATTATTTAATTTTTATTTTATTTAATTTTCTACTAACTATATTTTTTATATTTTCATATTAACCGCATACCAGTGGTCAAAGATTTCATCATTTACACCTTTTCATTATCATTTTAATTCCGATTATTTCAGTATTTAAACGTAAAGTTCGATTACATGACTGTTCAAGTCGTGTTTTATTTATGTTTTGCTTATTTGGGAAATTTAAATTTTCTTTGGCAATTTAAGGATGGAGCACTGAATAATATGCACTGAAGCAAACAAATGGTGAATTATTTACATTGTTTTGTGTGAAACTACATTAATTTTCCCTAAATGGGTTGCACGCAGATTTTTTAAAAAATCCTGCTTGAAAATTATTTTAAGAAATACAAATGAACATTTATAGATCGAGTTACAGTTTTCAAAGAAACTTGAAAGTACATTTTATTTTTTTATTCGACTGTGTAAAAATTAAAATTATGCGACGCGACATTTGGAAATTCCTAAAATTAAAATTACAATGAAATTTATTGATTAAGTTGTTGCCACCGTCGAAATGACGTACGTCAGCGTATTCACGGAAATGTTTTTGCTTTTGTAGATGTCACGTTTTTGTTCATTATTTTTATAAATTTATTGTAATAATTATTCCATAAATCTATTGTTCAGGGGTCGGAGTATATAGGACAAATTTTATTGTTCGTACCAGTTTTTTTTAAATCTATAATCTTGAATAGACTTTTTTTAAGACATGCAATTGGAATATATCATGATAATTATTGAAAAAACGATACTGGTAGCAACAATAAAATTCGTCCTATATGCTCCGACCCCTGATTGTTGTACCTTTTAATAAACATGGATTTAGTGAAAGGTATACGGGGGCATATGCCATTTACCTTCTGGATTTTTAAAAGAAACACCGTATATGCCAGAGTTGAATTCAGACACTTTTCTCCGGAAGGGATTTTTGTGGCTCCGGGGGGAATATTTTAGAGTTCTGAGGGGGAAATTGCACTTTTTGACCATTGAAAACACAAAATCTCAATTTCTCCGGGAGGGGGGGGGGCATTTCATTGCTCCAGTAGGGAATTCCCCCCCCCCAGGCCACCCGCTTAAATCAACACTGGTATACCCTTTGTTTCTCAAGAAAGCTAGAGTATACCCATTCTAGAATACACTCTCTGTCTTAAGCGTATACCCTCTGCTTAAAGCGTATATCCCTGTTTTTTTTTTCCTTTACGACTACACCGATGCTAATAAATATACTTTACATACATAGTTTCTTTTTTTTTTATGGTTTACTAATTTTACTTCCTAATCCATTAGTTTAGATATAATTCCAATTACAAAAATGTGTGCTTTTCTATATTTATTTATTTTTAAGCTTGCCGCAATTTGGGCTTCAGAAAATAAGATTTTTTTCTAAATGACAGATATGAAAATTAACCTGATGAACTTTTGACTAATTTATATATATACGTTAGAAGTATCATACCTCACCAAGTTTCGGTCTTAGAAGAATGAAATGTTTACGGTTTTACTTATTAGAGCACGAAGGGAATTTTTCTAAATAAAACTTACAGGATGCAGTTAATATATGATAATTAAAACTTCATAACTGAACTTTGCCTCTCATTTAAGGATGTCATCCAAAAAGCTACAGATTTTGATGACAAATGCGTTAAATTCAGACAGTTTTCTGTGACTTCGTGGGAAGGACTTTATGGGCAACTGAGGGGGGAGGAATTGCACTTTTTGATTATTGAAAACAGAAAATCTGAAAATTTCCGTGAGGGGGACGGTGCATTTCATTGCTCCGGGGAAATGCCCCCCCCCCCTCCTGGACCACGCCCTGAACTCAACACTATGACCAGAGACCGATTTTTAAATCTGGGGATTCTGGGTGCAGATGCTTACGGGAGGACTCCCTTTAACAGATAGGAGAGAGGGAAGGACTTTTGATCAATTTTTTAAAAATCAATATATTTCTTTTTTGAATTACATTTTCTGTTCAAACCTGCCCCATGTAAGGGTACCTTTTTGAACATGTAAGGGGCACCTTTGAACAAATGAATAAAATATGAAAATGAGAGTTTTCATAAAAAGCTGCATATGTTTCAGAAATATAAAGTAATATGAATAAAACTAAATAACTATATTTCATTGAAACTAATAATTTTTGTATTATTTAATCAAACTTAAATCCATCAAAGTTGATGTCAAAAATCATTCTTGAAACAACACAGAGTGTCCCTCCAGTTACGTTTGGTTGTGAAAACATTTTTACAATATCCTTGAAATATACCAATATGATATCTGATGCTTTTGGAAAATTAAAATGTTTCATTCACTCTTTTTATGAAAAAAAACCTGTCTTAAATTCTACTTTATCTAGTACGAAAACCAAAAATAATGTTTGGGAAAGAGTAAATAAAAGAGTATAGGCTTTATTAGACAAACCTGCTAAATCACGAATCATTATTGTGTATCCGGGATTTGCAATTATAAAAAAAAAACGAATGCTATCATCAATTTAGATTTGAAACTTCCCATCGCTGATACATCAAGATATTGTTATACATGTGTGAAGTAAGGAGGGATTTTTAATGGTATAAGTCCATGTTCTTTGACATTCTTAATTAACCTCTTTTCACATAGAAAAAAATTTAAAAATAATAATATTTAGGTACACCAACAACTCTTTACTTCATAGTTTTATATGTTCAATTGAATAAAACAAAGCTTCTAAACTAAAGATTACATCATTATTTAAGTGTTGAACAATAAATCAAAATTTTAAATATACAAAATTGCCAACAAAAATCTTACAACTTTAATTTCTTAAGTTTTGATTCAAGAGGGAGAAAAATACATATCTTGCTTAGACAGTATTGTGCAGACAAAATGGTGCAGCTTTGTATAATTATTGCCCTGAAGCAGTAGTAATATATTGCCATAAACATTTTTAAAAAATAATTTATTTGAAGGAAAATATGTAGCGTGTTCAAAGGTGCCCTCAGATCAAACATACCACCCTCTTCCCTACTTGCAAAGAAAATAAAAAAATAAAAATGACTAAAAAATGAAAAAAGATAGTTATTAAAGTAACTATTATTGACTTTGAAATATCTATTAAAAATTAAATGTGATAATTATAACTTACTTTTAAATAATTATTTCACAATTACGAAATTTAAATGAGTAGACGTCTTATAATAAACTCGGTGGTGCTAATTATCTTTTACTACTCAAGTCTATATATCTGGTATGATAAAGTATGCAACAACAAATAATAAATTTTCGACAACACCGAGCTCAAAATATTAGGGGACTTTGCATCTTGCAAGCTACGCTCTCCAACACTCAAACAATCTGCCGATAACAAGAAAAGGATTAGACAAGAACTAAAAATACAATATATTTTTAAAGTGATAAAGATAAAAGAAAATATCTACTATAATAAAGTAATAAAAGGATGTTTTAAGACAAAATATACAATATTATAAAAATACAATATGAACATAAAAGAATTTAGAATGAAATGTAAAATTTCATTGGATATTAAAACTACATCAGATTTTGGACAATAATTGAAAAACCATAGCATTTGGGAGCCCCTGAAAATCAGAGGCCCTGGGCCTGTGCCCTGAATGCCCCTACCATAAATCTGACACTGACTATAACAAACTCTTGATACTTACTTTTTTGGCCCCTGTTGAGGTTTCGTTGTCAGACACTGCTGTGTCGTAATCTTCTTCTACAAACTTGATGTCATCTTCAGGTCTTACCATAAGAGGGACAGTTATCTTTTTATCATCCATGCTCGGGCGGCTTTAAAAAGCCGCTCCTAGGAAAAAATAAACATTGAAAAAGCTGATTTAACAAGTATAAGGAGAAAATAAGTACAAGAAATAATGTAGCATTAAAAAATGCTAGTATCTTTTATAAGCATTTAGTGGTTATCTTAAAAATCATCCTTTCATATCTGAAATTCACGATTTTTCAGAGAAAATTTCTATATTAATTTGCAATAAGCACTGAACCCGATTATGAAAAATTCGGCGCTTATTTTTTAATCTTCTGTAGAAAACTCGAGCTAGTGAATTTATTAAAAAATATATAATTTTTGCTCCTTTTTTATGAGATGACAACATCAAAGAAAAACAAAGCATCATATAAACTAATGTTAAATAAATTAATGTTAAAAAATGTTATATTAAACGCCTTGCTATTGATTATTATTGGTCGAACAATTACAGTAGAATCCCACTAACTCAGACCCCGTTAATCCGGATCTCCGCATAATCCGGATCAGTCTGGTCAGTTTCTTTTTTCAAAGTTTGGGAAGCGATCGGCAAAATTTCGATAACATTAATTCATTCAACTTTCGTATTTTGAATTAAAAATGTCGTTTCTGAAGTATTTTCGGAAGAATACCTTAATCTTTTTCGTTTAAACTCTTTGATGTTATCTTTCAAAGAAAAACCATGCATCACTTAAGGTTTGTAAGCAGGTTGCTGAGAGTACTCTCCGAAAGTCATGGAGGAATTTATGGTCTACAAATTGTGATTTCTTGAATAACAAGCAAGCTTGAAACAGAAGGAAAAATAGGTGAGGATGAAAAGGAAATTTCATCTGAAGATTTTGTAAGCTTGTTAAAAAAAAACGAATGGTTCTGAGATGTTGATATCACCGACATTAGTAATTGAATGAAGCAAAAAATAATGAAGTTTATGCCTCAATTACAGATGATGAAACAATCACTTTATGTACAACTGAAGAAGTTGAAAATGAAGGTGATTCAGACGAAAACACTATTATCAATGATGATCAACCAAAAGTTATTAGCCATAATGAAGTAACAAATCATTTACAACAATTAATGGTTTATTTTGAACATCAGGTGGAGATTACACTCAATAAACTAAGTATGCTCAAGCGTATGTGTGACCGCGTGGCCCGCAAATGTTATACAAAACTAGCACAGCAGAAGATTTTCTAATTACAAAATAGATACGTTTACTGTCTGTAAATATTCAGTATGTCTGATATAAAGGTAATTTTCTGTAAGTATGTCTTATTTCATTTTTTTCTCATTCTCTGGATAACCGGATTTTCAATAATCCAGATTGGGTCTGGTCCCAATTAATCCGAATTATCGGGGGTTTCACTATGATTTTAACATTTCCAAAGGTTCAATAAGTCATAAATGCTCATCAATGTACGATCTAGATTTTTAGGAAGTCTTTCATGTACAGAACAAATTTAATAACTTTGTTAACGATATGTTCCATAAAACCCATTTTTAAGTCTGGCTCCAATTTTTTTTTTTTTTTTTAATTATCTCTTTTTCTCCATTTTTTCTCATTTCTATCAGGTAACCAAGAAAGTTCGTGCGGTTTTTGAGAACAGCTACTTTTGTTGCGTAGGCGTGGTCATACTGATTCTGATGATGTCATTTCTGTACATTGCCTTTAAACTGTAATCAGTAGAGGGTTGTTTAAGGGTGTATTTCGATTCAAACTGCCTATTTTCCGATTTATTTTTGAACTCATTATTGCTCTCAAATACACCAAACTTTCAAAATCTCTTATTTGGAAAGCACACAAGGTGCCGTAATTGTCGATTAAAGGCAGAAAATATTGCAAAAAAGCAATCAAAAACGGCATTTCGAACCGATTTTTCCCAAGCGGGAGATTTGAGAACGAAAAAAGGGGTCATACTGAGAAGATAATTGTTTATAACTCAAATTCTAATGAATTGAGCGTAAAAAAAAAAAAAACATCACTCGGCACCTCATACGTCTCTTCAAGAATCCTCTCAGCAAATTTCATGTTTCTACGTTTAAAAATGTGTCTGAAATTGTATCGGAAAATTTCGAGCTGTTGAAGATGGAAAAGCGTTTTTTCGAATACACCCTTAACGTATTTCACGTTTCGCTATCCGTTTTGCAGGAAGTACAATCGTTGACAAAGGATGTCTTTGACAAAGGAGATTTTGAGGCCTATTTTGCTCTACTAGTTTAAATTAGGAAACAAAGCTGCAGAGGCCGATAAAAGAACATGCTCGTGTTTGAAGAGATTTCAGTGAGGGAACGGACCGCTCAAAAGTGGTTCAGCAAATTTTCGTCCGGAGACGAGAGCCTCAAATACAAGCCCCGTATTGGTCGTCCATCCATCTTAGACCAAGTCCAGCTGGAAGAGGAAATCAAACAGAATCCTGATCTGACATGCCAGGGGCTTGCGCAAAGGTTTGGAGTATCTGACGAAACCATCCGATGGCATCTTCATAGCCTTGGGATGTTTTGGAAACTTGATAAGTGGGTTCCTTATGTCCTGTCCCAGGAAAACAAGCTCTCACGATTGAACATCTGCTTGTCGTTGTTGTCGCGCCACAACAAAGCCTCTTTCCTGGATCAGATATTGACATGTGACGAGAAAAGGGTAATGTATGATAACCGAAAGAGAAAACATCATTGGACGACTTCTGGATCCGTCTCAATGGTTGCTAAACCGGACATCTATCAAAAAAAGATAATGCTGTGTATTTGGTGGACTAGCGCTGGTATAGTTCATTATGAAATTTTAGAAAACGGGAAAGCAATCACAGCCGAAGTCTACTCGTCGCAGTTGAAAAGGGTCTCAGCTGCTTTGCTCGAAAAGCAGCCAGCGCTGGTCAACAGGAAAGGGATTCTTCTCCTCCACGATAACGCCAGACCTCATACGGCCAAAGCGACCAGGGACGTGATAAAAACATTGGGCTGGGAAGTTTTGCCTCACCCACCTTACTCCCCGGACATCGTCCCATCGGACTATTACTTGTTTTTGGCTATGGATAATCACCTGCGTGAACAGTAGTTTCAAACCCAAGATGATGTCACAAAAACTATAACTCAGTTTTTCGACTCTAAACCAAAAGATTTTTTCAAAAAGGGTATTTATAAGCTTGTGTCTCGTTGGGAACACGTGATTGAAGCCAATGGTGATTATTTCAAAGAATGAAATAAGCGTTTGAGATTTTTGTGGGTCGTTTTTTATGTCTGATGAAAACCGCACGAACTTTCTTGGTTACCTGATACTTTAGGTTCTTCCAAGAATATCTAAGCGTTTCTGATTGGTTTTTTATGTATGCGTGTACGACCGATTCTGCTGTTGTTTTTCAACACTCACCGACATTTCATCGATGGCCATAAGTTGTGAGCTGTGTTGTTTTCGCACGCAAATTTCTGTGCTTTAACGTTACTCATTTTCCGAATTCTCCTCCGTAATGCTAAGTCTATGGACATTTGATGCATTTTTAAACTCAAAATATCTCCTCAAGAAATAATTATTTTAAACTTCTTTTTTCTGTGTACTCTTCTTAAGGGATGTCCCTTTTTTTTTTCCTTAATTTTCAAAATATCTCTAATAAAAGCTACTAGTCTAAGAGCTGACAGCACAAAAACCTATGTTATTGAGCACAAGAAAAAAAAACGTTTATTTTATGGAAGAGTAGTAATAAGGGAATCTAGTGACCCATTCTATCATAAGTGACGTGGTGCATAAGCCAAAAATTAATACAACTAGTGGTTTACTCGTAGGTTTAACATTGTGTTTGCCGTACAATCAAAGGTATGAAAACATGGAAAGCAGCATGGGAGCAGAAAAACAGAATGATAAACCTGCGGGTCAACCAGTAGTGGTATTAATTTTTCGCTTACGCACCACTTTACTTCTGGTAGACATGATCATTAGATTCCCCTATTACTAGTCTTTCATAAAATAAAGGGTTTTTTTATTGTGCTCGATAACAAAGGTTTTTGAGCTGTCGGCTCTTTGAAATACGCTTAATTTTACATAAATTGTTAAAATTTTACCCCCACTTTGTCAGTTTTTAAAACATAAAATATTAAAGATTTTAGAAATAGTTTGAGAATTAAGGGGAGGGAAAGGCCATCCTTTAAGAAGAGAACACTGAAAAAAAAAAAAAAAAGTTTAAAATTGCCTGAGGAGATATTTTGAATATGAAAGTGTATCAAATGCCTAGAGACTTAATAATAAGGAGGGAAATTCGGAAAATGAGTGACCAGAGGCTTTAACATTAATTTTAACCTTTATACTGATGATCAAGGAGGTAATGGAGCGTATATGCAGGTATACAACGTATACCTTCTAGATTTTTTTAAGGAACACCTGTATAAACTCTGTTTCTCAAAAAAAGTTATTATACATACACTCTAGGGTATACCCTCCAGTGATGTAGAGGAGGGTATATGCAGGTAGACGCCATATGCCTTCTGGATTTTTTTAAGGAACACCAAATACCTTCGGTTTCTCAAGAAAGCTATAGTATATACACTCTAGGGCGTCTAGGGTATACCATCTCCCCTGAGCTTATACTCTTTGCTTAAGACGTATACCCTCTGTTTTTTCTACGACTACATCCCTGCTGATGATGGAACTTTAGGAGCTTCGAAACAGCTTTCTACACCTTTTTATTCAGACATATTTACAATTTGTGCTATTTTCATTTTTGCCAGTTTTTCGTCGACGAGTGGAATTTGCGTATTGTTTATAAATCCACTGCTGTTGTAACCCTCATACAATTGTAATCGTATGAAAATATTTGATGATTTATCAGATGTGGCGGATTGATTCAAAAATGCCTTCAAATGAAATTAATTTATAAGTATAAACTGTAAAAATATTAAAATGTTATATTATCATCAAAAACACATCTTTTGTGAAATTTTTTTTATAATTTTTACATTATTTTATAATACTTTTGTAACATTTTTGTAATATTACTGTTCAAATGAAATAATTAAGGGCTTTAACAGCATATCAACATCAATCTATAATTATCTATGAAACAAAAACTTATCCGTCACTAATGCTGACAAGATAACGATTGTGGGAATGACCTACACTTTCACTTTCGCTTTTATCGTACATTTTGTTCTAAATGTCACATGAGTTTAATTTTTACGCCATCTAGCACCGTTAAAAAATGACAGATACACTTCTAAGAAAATATAATGTAATAAGTACGAACGAAAATATTCAGTAACCTCACACACGATTCCGAAAAAGTTCTTTATTTATTATCTCATATTTTAGAGCAGTCATATTCGACTGCAGCCCGCCAGCTTTTTATGTCCGGTCCGAGACAATCACTAATTTCATATTTTGTAAATTAATTGAGATGTTTACAAAAAGTATATAAGACTTCAAACTTTATTTTATATTTTCATGGAAACACAAAATCTAACCTATTATTCATAATAAATTTAAAATTATGTTTAAACTTTTGAAATGCCATTTTCTTCGTCAAAAGTTTTTTTTTTTTTTTTTTTTTTTTAGCTCAGAGGCTATCAAAGACTGAGAGCTCATGTAGCCTCCCTTTCTGTATGTATGCGTATGTAATCTGATAACTCATGATAAAAATATTCGATTTACTTGAAATTTTGGATATCGGTTAAGGCGCTTCAATGATTAGTTTTGGGGGTTTATTCGATAAGTATAAGAGGGGGAATGGGAGCTAATACCCATCCCCTTAATTTATAAATAGGAATTTTCATGTAGAATTATCAGATTTCATACAAATTTTAGATATAAGATCATTCTGATAAGGCACTTCCCTGATTAGTTGGTGGATAATTTGAGAAGAAGAGGAACGATGGCTAAAATCCCTCCCCTTAATTTATTTAAAGGAAATGTTCATGCAGAATCATCAGATTTCATTCAATTTTAGATATAGGCTCATTCTGGTGAGGCGTTTTCATGATTAGTTCTAGGAGTTCCTTGGATAAGTATGGAGCGGGAAGGGAGTCAAACCTCCTTCTTAATTTAGATAAATGGGTTTTTCATGCATTATTATCAGATTTTATTCAAATTTTAGACATGGGATCATTCTGATGAAGGCACCTCCATGATTAGTGTTGGGAATGGGAGTTCATTGGATAAGTATAAGGACGGGGAAGGGGTCAACCCCTCCGCATTAATTTAGATAACTGGGTTTTTCGTGCAGAATTATGATTAATTTGGGGAGTTCATTGGGTAAGCATATGAGTATGAAGAAGGACTAATTCCCCTTAATTTAGATAAATGAGTTTTTTATGCAGAATTATCAAATTTCACTCAAATTATTGATATAGGATCATTTTGATAAGGCACTTCCAAAATTACTTTTGAGTGTTCATTGGTTAAATATAAAGGGGAGAAAGGGGGGGGGGTTCCCTTAATTTAGGCTAATGGGTTTTTTACACATAACTTATCGATTTGAATTTTGCATATAGATTCAATCTGATAAAGCATTTCCCTGATTTGTTTTGGGAATTCATTGGATAATTATAAAGGGGGGTCGGGGTGACTATCCCTCTTAATTTAGGTAAATGGGTTTTCATGCAGAATTAACCGATTTGCTTTAATTTTTGGATACGGCAGTTACAGGGCTTTCCAATGATATATCACATGAAAGTTGTCGGCTAAATTTAGAAAAGTGGAAACCTGTGAGGACAAAGTAGCTATTCAATGATACATCACAAGAGAGAAGTACGCCAAATTTAAGAAATTGTCCTACCTCCCAGAGTAGGCCCTTCCCCTGATTCCAAATTATTCATAAATTATAAATAATATTTATCGGAGGGCCTCGTAAAAAAAAAAAAAAAAAAAAAAAAAAAAAAAAAAAAAAAAATCCGATCTAAAATGATAAAACGCTACAATTTCAAACAAAAAAAAAAGATCGAAGATTATCCCCGACAAGGAAATAAGAGGGGGTTGGGGGGAAGAAAGGTTTATAATATGAAAGAGTGATCTGAGGGCTTTCCTATGATATGTCACTTGATGGGTCCAAAAAAGATGGAATTTTTCCACTCCCACTTTCACCTTCTCGGGGATTAAAATTTTAAAATATCGCTGAAACACGTATTTGATTAGTTTTTAATTATTTTATTTTCTGCCTTTCACGCTCTTATATAAAAAAAAACTGCTGAGATATCCCAAATGTTCTAAATTTTTCGACCCCCCCCCCCCTTTTAACTCCCTTAGGAGGGATTTTCAAAATCGTTAGATTATGTGTTTAATAATTTTTTTAGTACATTAATTTTCTTGAATTTCACTCTTTTACCTTAAATGTTTGCTGAGATATGGCAAATTGTTCCAGAATTTTTTACCCTCCCCCCGCTTGTCTCCCCATTCGTAATTAGTGGGGTAATTACAAAAATTCCATCTTAGTGCATACTTACATCATAAGAAGTACTTTAGCTCCAATTTTCATGGTTCTAGAATCAGTAGTTTGGGATGAGCGATTGATTATCAGTCAGTCAGGACAAACTATTTTATATCTGTATAGCTATCTCTACTAGCTGACCCGCCCGCCGTTGTCCGGCCATTAGATAAAATATACACTCAGATACATCATATAAATATATTAGATGCAATACATAGATAAATAACAAATAAATTATTAAAGCAAAGTATGTATGTTTTCAGGTGCGAATTCATTAAATTTTGAAATTATACTCAAAATATTCTTTTTTTTTTTTTTTTTTTTTTTTTTTTTTTTTTTAATAAATAAGGCAATTAAATAGAGTACATAGTTTTACTATCTCCATGTGACAACATGAGCAAATACCAAACAAATAAACGAAATGCATAAGTCACAACTAAAATTCTGGTTCCTTTTTCGTCTGTCCCCCCCCCCCCCCTCCTACACACACACACACACAGGCACATCAGACACAAAAAAAAAAATGTACCAATAAAGTTGAAATGCATTTTTTAATTTTCAAATTGCAAAAGAGGTTTAAAGATCAATTTAATCATCAATTAGCTTTTAAACAGTCAAAAGTTGTTCCGTTTTATCCTCCCCAAAGCCGGAATTATTTTCAAGTTTCAAATGATTAAGATTTGATTCTTATCTATACACAGAGAGAGAGAGAGAAAAAAAAACATTTTTCTATAAAATAATAATAAAAATATTGTTATGCAGTGAGAAAAAATTATTATATCTGCACTATAACAAAGTTTTAAAAATATAAAATATTTTATATACATTGATATTTGAACTTAAAAAAAATTAACTTTCCTAGTTGTTGAATCTTGAGATAACAAAAATAAAAAGTCATGTAGGCAGAAATTTTTTAAAATACTACATTAATTTTAAATATTAATGAAATAAAATTGATAAAATATAAAAAGATCTATAGTACAGCTTTAACTTCATGCATAATACTAAATACATTGACTTCATCCATGACATCATACATTGGCAAATTGTAAAATGGTTGACAAAAAAGAAGGCAAATATATTGAAAGAAAAAATTTAATTAAAAAAAATAATTTCATGAAATTTAAATAATAACTAGCTTGTCATCTCCAATTTAAAACAAAACTAGCAAATGTATCGGGAATTGCGATACTAACTGTTAAAAAAATTAATCGAATCAAACTGTATCGAATAACAGTACATTTTTACAAGTTATTAAATAATTTTTCTGCCCCCTCAAAAAATAAGAAATCCATTATTAAATATGAAAACAATTCAGTTATTTACACATTTTATGTATCTAAAATATTCTGTAATAAAGAAGCTTACTTACTTCAAAAGGATTTTTTAGAGCTCCAGCAATGCAAAACGGTATATGTATAATGGGCAGAAATTTTATCAACTTGCTTTTTTCTATTATGTGTGTTCCTGTAATCACTATCGAAAATGGAATGACATAACCCATATTGCGTTTTTTGCCTCTTACATTTAGATAAAAGCACAACTAATGCCAAAAAAAAAAAAAAAAAAAAAAAAAAAAAAAAAAAAGAATTATTAACCATAAATTATAATAGTCTCGCATAAACACTTTTTAATTGAATGATTTCGTACTATGAGCCAGGATACTAACGATTTAAACAAAGAGTTAACGCAGGCACAGTTTGTTTTGTAACTGACGCATAAGGCGGGAGGTTCAGCGCCTAGTCGTCTAGGTGCCCAAGTTTTACGTTGAACGGAAAACAATGTTCTATATATCTATTTTTTAGCAATCAGTTAAAATCTCTTAAGCTTTTTTTTTTCTTTTTTTAGTAAAATTGAAATTTGTTTGCTTGGAGTCCTTTCTAACGACAAACTTTAAAGCAGCGTAACAATTTGTTGTTGCCCCTCATTTTTCCGACTAAACAAAATGTAGTAGTAATAATAAAAATATTAAAAAAATTGAATACAATTGATTTAGGAAAAAGAAAACGAACGTATTATTTCTGAGAGAAGTAAACTCGTGTAGACTGTAAAATATCCAGATTATTTCGAGATAAAAATTCAAAGTATTTGGGTATTTTCAATTTTCATCCCGTATCATATAAATTCCTTAAGCACTTTTTTAAATCACTCAAAAATTACTTAAAAAAAATAAATAAAAACAATTTAACATTTTTTCAAAATAAAATAAAAAGAAAACACAAATTAGTTAGTAGGAAAAAATAAAACCATAATCATTTTCAATTAAAGGTAAAATTTGTATAGAGTGGAAAATATTCAAATTTTGATATGGAAAACTTTCAAATAATTGTATCTCAGTTTTGAATTTTCATCGGATATCACCTAAATTCCGTGATACACATTTCTAAACAAAAAAAAAAAAAAAAAAAAAAAAAAAGTTTTTTCACTTTAATCAGTATATCTTAAAATTTAGAGACTAAACTAAAAACTTTCCGACAGTAAATAAATACAAATGGATTTCGATATCTCTAAGTCAAAAGGCGGAAAAAAAATCGGAATATCAAGGTTTTATCCAAAATATCACGGATAAAATTCAGTAGAACCCCGCTAATTCGGACCCCGATAATCCGGATCTCCGCATAATCCGGATCAGTTTGGTCATTTTTTTTTTCAAGTTTGAGAAGCGACTGCATAATTTCCATAACATTAACTTGTTTCATCGTCGTATTCTGAATAAAAAAAGAACTTTTCTGAAATCATTTCGGAAGAATTAAACAAAGTAAATAGTTTTACCGTCTATAAATATTGAATAATTTTAACATAAAGGTGTCTTTCTGTAAGTATGTTTCATTTTTTTTTCTAATTATCTGGATAATCCGGATTTTTGATGATCCGGATTGGGTCTGGTCCCAATTAATCCGAATTATCGGGGTTTTACTGCAACATTAACATTGCTAGAATATGTGCATAAATATTTTTTTTCGTCATATCAAGGTTTCCGAATACACAATACTTGGCAAATCAAAATTTTTCTGAATAATTTTATCAGAAAAATAAAATCCTATAAATTAATAATTTATATTTATTAATTAGTAAATTAAAGTAATTAGTAAATTGCCAGTTAGTTAAATTAATTAATAATAGTTCCGGCTAAGAAGAAATTTATATTTTCTTCGTACTAAATTGTTTTTTCTTATTTTTCTAATTAGAAACTGCAAGGGGAAATAAATCCGACTAAGAATAAAATTTTATAAGTTTTCTCCGATTTAACTTGTTTTTCTTATTTAATTAAAAACTATAAAATATTTCTCCGATTCATAAACATTTATAGATTAATACCTTTTTTTCAGCTAATTTACATTTTTCCGAACGAACAAGAATTTTTTCGACTGACTTTTCCGTTTTCCCAATTTATAAATTTTTATAGATTAATACGTAATACTATTTTTTCCGACCAAATATGCCTTTTCCGGTGGAAACGGAAAATTTTCCGAATGATATTTTCGTTTTTCCAATTTATAAGTTTTTATAGGTTAATACCATTTTTTTCCGATTGAACAAGAATTTTCCCGATTGAGTTTTCCGTTTTTCCAATTTATACGTTTATACGTTTATGTAGGTTAATACGTATAATACTATTTTTTCCGACTAAACATGCCTTTTCCGATGGAAATGGAAAAATTTCCGAATATTTTTTTTTCCAGTTTATAAGTTTTTATAGGTTAATGCCATTTTTTTCCGATTGAACAAAAGTTTTTCCGACTGATTTTTCGGTTTTTCCAATATATAAGTTTTCATAGGTTGGTACGTAATGTTACTTTTTCCGACAAAACATGCCTTTTCCGATGGAACGGGAAATTTTCATAATGTTATTTTTGTTTTTCCAATTTATAAGTCTTTCTAGGTTATATATTACCTTTTTTTCCGATCGAACAAGAATTTTTCCGACTGATTTTACCGTTTTTCCAATTTATAAGTTTTTATAGGATAATACGTAATACTATTTTTTCTGACTAAACACGCATTTTCCGATGGAACGGGAGATTTTCCGAATGGCATTTCTGTTTTTCCAGTTTATAAGTTTTTATAGTTTAACACATTTTTTTCCCCGACTAAACATACTTTTTCCGATCGATCTGGAAATTTTCCGACTGATTTCTTCTTGGGGGGGGGGGGGTGTTGCACCCCCCCAAACCCCCCCGGGATTTACGCCCCTGCATATATAGCAAAAGCTAGTCGATTTCTATTGAAAATACATAGCACAAAAATAAAAATATGTATTTCATCTTTCATCTGCCCTATCAACGATATATGCTAGAAAACCAGAAAAAAACTTTAAAAAAAAACCACTCAAAGATAATTAATTATGTCAATAAAAAAGAAAATAAATATATAAATAAAAATTAATCAATAACAGCTTTAACATTAAAACGTAAAATTACTTAGCAATTGCACATTATTAAATTATGTAGTTTACACTAATAGTTAAAGTTAATTTAGCAGTTAAAATATGTATCTATTGTTACTATTAACAAAATATAATCAATTGAGTATTGCGTTTATTCAATACAAATGTAATTTTTTTTTTTTTTTCAATAATAAAATTAACATAATAATACTCCAAATTAATTTTAATATTTAATAAACATATTATTTAAAACACTTATTAAATCTAAATAATATAAACGGTTTTTTTAAGTTTACACAATCTTACAAATCTACATAGATCAAAACAACATTAAAATGCTGCCATCGCTTGTAAAAATATCTGTTAAGTTACTAATTCATAGAATAAGTTGATAAATTATTTTAGTGCTGCCATCTGCTATATATGTATGCCATTGTAAGATGAAAAATAATATATTATGACTTTCCTGACATATTTGAATTAAAATGTATATTAATTTAATTAAAAATGTAAAAGTTATATAAATGAATGAACAGCATTTACAAGATTTTTTTTCAGACATTCTTAAAAACCATTTGATCTCCATCTCTTACGTGTGCGATACACTACGTCACATATGGATAGCTTGATAGAAAAGAATGCAGAAACTTGAAGATGGGAGGGAAAGGAAAGGGTAATTCAGACTTCTGTTTTTCGGAATCGCTATTGCACTGGACTCCGGAGTCCAGTATTTGTGAGCTCTGGTGTTCCGGCCAATATTTATATGTTTACTAAAAACAGAGAAGTACCCGAGCTGGATTCTAATAGGCTCTGGCGCAAATTAAACTCTGATTATGGTAGCATTTTTTCTGCGACAAACATTCAAACGTTCTTATAAATATTAACTTTGTTATACTCAGTGTTGAATTCAGACACTTTTCTCCGGGAGGGACTTCTGTGGCTCCGGAGAGGCCATTATGGAGTTCCGGGGGGGAGGGGGGAAATGCACTTTTTAACTATTGAGAGCCCAAAATCTCAATTTTTCGGGGGGGGGGGCACATTTCATTGCTCCGGGAAGAATGTCCTCCCCAGGCCAACACTGGTCATACTACCTACAATACCTTACTTTTTTTTTTTCTTTTCTTCTTACAAGAAGAGAGTATTAGATCCGTGAAAATTTCAACTTCCGGTTTTTGATGTATTTAAAAGTTTTAGAAGGTCCTGGACACGATTTGGTGGTTTTTAAAAAATGTCTGTCTTTCTGTCACTCTGTATGCTGAGGGTTAAGCCCCCACCAATACTTTTCAGTAAGAAAACTTTCCGTGATACATATGTAGTAGATAGTACACAACGCTACACGCAAACCCAATTTTTGAGTTCTCATTGCTGTAGGAGTAAAATACAAAAAATAATTTACATTTTAAAATGCTTTAAAAGGACATTAAAAAACTTTAGCAGGAGTGGCCCATCAACATAGTCTATATATGTTTACATCCTTCGAGAAGCTAATACAATCGCAAGAGAGAGAGAGCATAATCAAACATACAATTTTTATTATGTTGGCATGTAAATATCCAAAATTCGCCAACATGGTAAAAAGAGGCGCAATTATTGGCAAGATTTTAGTGCAACAGAAATTAAGAATTAAAATAACGACATTTTGATAAAATATTGTCTTACCCCAAAGAGAAAATTAATGTATTGTCAATTTCAATAAATCTTTTTCAACAATCAGTCTAATACTAACTTTTGACACCTAAAATACGTTATCAGTTCAATTAATGATTTAGATTTATTTTCAAGGCCAAATGCATTAACATGAGACATGAACATTAGACTGAAAATATATTAATGTAAACAAAGTAGTTTTACTGTAAAATTACCGATATAAATTAATTCTGAAAGTGAAACGAACAATCAAATTAGATATTTATCATTTCATACTTAAATTTATGATACAATGATTTAGAAGTTTAACGGATAAATAAAATTTATGATAGATACAATTAATACCATAGTGCATCATCTGAGTGTGAGAAATAAAAGATTTAAAATACAGTGGACTCTCTCTATTCCGAAATGGGAACGACCAAAAATGTTCAGATTATGGAGGTATTCAGTATAGAGGGAAAATCGAAAATGCATTACTACTACTATTATGTATTGAATTTACAGTCGGTATAAAATATTTAGCATGGTTATTCATACCATCGTGCCATGCCAAACTAAATTTGTCAGTTTTGTACTGTACTATCTCATTTTTTTATTAATTTTTTTTTTTTTTTTTTTTTTTTTTTTTTACAAAACATACATTTACATTACAATACACCTCTTGAAATCATAATCAGTATATTACTTAAACGAATAATTTAAGTCTGTTTTTGCATTGTATGTGCTCATGGAATATACATGTTTTCTGGCTGTTTAAGAAGTGGAAAAGCTTTGAGGTGATGTTCAGACACGTAGTTCAACAGGTCTTGAATGAGTCTCTTAGCCATATTGTTTGAATGTAATCATCGTTCTTCTTATTTCGTCAGTCTCTCCTGGTTCTGCTTCTCCTTCACTTTCCTCTTCTTCTTCAACAATGTTGTTCTTGCAAACCATGAGAATTTCACCAGTTTCGAGATAAACTCCAAATTCTGTTTCAGTATGAAGATTCTGAAGAATTGATCCCAAGTCACTCACAGCTGTTGCTTCTTGGTCCTCTATTCTTGTTTGCCCATTCTCACATATGAATCCAACTTTATAGAAGCATCTTTGGATGGTGTAGGAGGTTTCATTTTATGCATTATATCCAATAGATAGCATTCCTGAAGTTGACCTTCTTCTGCCGAATTTGCCGCCTCCATCACCAGGGACAATTTCTTCAGAAAATGGATTTGGTAGTCTTGATTACTCTTTGATCCAGTGGTTGGATAATGAAAGTAGAGTTTGGTTAGAAGAACTTCAAGGTTATGTTGCTCAGCTGCATCTTTGGAAGTGATTTGACATTAACAACAACAACATTTTTTTTTCCTTTCTCTCTTCATTACCTTGTTAATTCCCGCGAACCACCATGAGAAAATTGTGAATATCATCTACATTTTCTGATTTGGTTTATAGTGAGTAGGCAATGATGCGATCTTCACATTTTTTAAACGTTTTCCGATCACAAGTGATTTGAGCCTCTCATCCACAAAACTGGTAGGGAGCATAATGGCAAATCTTTCTATTGATCTTCCCAACTACGCAATTTTCTCTTCTTTTTGCTTGAGTTTTGTTTGGAAGAGCCGTAAAAAACAGGTCGGTTTCGTCACCTTTGAAAATGTTTGCTGTATCGATATCCTTCGTTATGTTCAGAAGTTTTATTTTCTCTTCTTCCGCAGTGTCGATATTTACATCTGCAGCTTCACCATTGATTATTTTGAATTCGATGTTATGTTAAATTTTGAAATGAGTCAACAATCCTTCCAATGCCTTTAATTCTGCAATTTTCTGCTTTTCTGAAAAATCCGAAATAGGAGTCCAATAACAGGATGATTCTTTGTTCTCATTTGACAAAAAAATCTTCCGAACATGATTATGTTCTTGTTTCCCGTTTTCTATTCCAAAATTCTATACTTATTTGAGCTCGTTAAACCTTTTTTATTCTTTTGCAACAAGTTTTGCTGAATTTCCATGATGCAAGAATTTCCTGAATTCCGTTTCCAAAGACATGTTCAGTTTACAGAGAGATGAGGTAAAAATGTGGATCGAAAGTAGCGTTCATGATAGCGGGCTGTTCAGATTAGAGGGTGTTCAGAATACAGAGAATTTATCTTATGTTAAGTCTATGGAGTTTCGCCGGGACCATCAAAATGCGTTCATAATACCGGGGTGTTCAGATTAGAGATAGTTCAGATAGAGAGAGTCCACTGTATAGGATGGTGCTATCTATTTCATTTAATAATTAATATCAAACGGCTAATAGCACATAAATATTTGTATTAAAAGAATAAATTTTATATCTACAAAAACAAAATGTGTTATGACTGTCTGTCTACTTATTTTAGTAGTAAATTAGATTCTGATAAGCCTTGATGTTAACTGGAGCTGATTAGTTTCTGGTGCACATCGCTCACCAGGTGACGCCGCTATGCTGCATTATTCACAAAACTATAATAATCCTATCTCAAGAATTAAAGCACAGATTTTTTAAAGCTTTATAGCTAGAGTTAGTCTTAGTAAATTGGACCTGATTACATTTTGGTGAAAATCGCCCAACAGGTGGCACTTCTATGTGACATTATTCATGATTATTGCAATAGCTCTATCTCAAGAACTAATGCGCGGATTTTCATCAAACTTCACATTCAGAATGTTCCTGATATGGATTAATGTTGTTTAGTTTTTGGTGTAAATTGCCCTACAGGTGATGCTACTCTACTGCACTTTTCACGATTTTGCAATTACTGTATCTTAAGAACTAATGCATGGATTTTCATCAAACTTCAGATTCAGTTAGCACTTGATAAAAATTGATCCTGATTAGTTTTTAGAGCACATCACCTAACAGGTGCATGTGTCTGGTTATGCAGAATTTTTTAAGATTTCCACAATAGCTCTATCTCAGGAACTAATGCACGGATCTTCATAAAATTTTAGATTTAGTTAGAACTTGACATAAGTTGTTGCTGACTAGATTTTGGTGTCAATCTCTTAAGAGAATCTTCTGTAATCTTCTTAATCTCCTGTAAGAACTGGTTTTATCAGAATAGTTTTAAGCTAAATTAGGAGCAAATGCCCATTTTGACAACATAGTTTGGAATATATTCTGACTTTATTAAAAAATCGACCAATACGCACATTATATAGTTCCTAAATAACAAAAAACTGTCAACTGAATGCGTTTGAGAGAAAAATTGAATTTAAAAATGAGTCATAAAATAACCAATTTGTTATTTGAATAATCCTCAATTCTTTAATCATGATCACTTAGAGAAATTTTGTGCGAAGTGACTACTTTAACAGCTTTTTTTTTTCTTTTTTTAATATATTTAGCCTTTATCAAAAAACTGGCCAATGCATCACATTATGTACTTCCTAAATAAGAAGATTTGCCATTTGGAAGCATTTAAAATCAAAAATGAATTTAAAAATGAGTCAGAATATAAGTAGTTTGGATTTGAAATTTTTTCTCCAACTCCTATTTTTGTTTAATTTATTTTTGCTATAAGAATTGGCCCTGTGAAAAACTTGTTCGTATAAAAGTTGTAGATGTTATTGAAAAGATATAAAATAAATTTAATTAGAGTTGATAGCTTAAGAATTGACTAAGTTATGGATTTTTTTTCTTATAAACTTTACACTGATTCGATATCTGTTTTAACTAAGAAGTTATGGCGGTTTTTCGGTTTTCACAAAACCCTTCCCTATTTACATCCCCTTGGTCCGATTATGCCGATTAACGAACTTGCCCGAGATTTTATACCCCTTGATTTTATGTATCAGTTTGGTGGAGGTTGGAGCAGAATTATAGAAGTTATTGTGTCTAGAACAAAGTGATATATATATATATATATATATATATATATATACTCTTTTACAGATGGTAGTTTTGAGGTCTAGAGGTCATGATCGGCGTAGATCTGCAAAAATTCTTCATAAACTCCAACATAGGAGCGACTGCAATAGGTAATAATTCATACGAAATCTACCTAAAAAGAAAATCGATATTTTGACTAATTTCAAGATGCTGGTCCCCTTAATAAACAAGAGTATTTTTTTCTTTAATTTTTAACAGTGTAAAAATGTTGATTTCAAAAATATTAGGTGGGCTCAAAAATTTTAAATAAAATGACACATATAAATATATATTTTCCCCTTAGTCTGTAAAGAGGGACATGGGAGGAGCGAATGACTAAAGATGATTATTAGAAATTACATTATGTTTTTTGTAAACAAATTTATAAAGCATTATAATTTAATTACAATTATATAAATAATTATATTAAATTATATTCTTATAAGTTGTTCCTTATAGATACATTAATATTTATTTTAAATAATATTGGAATTGACAATCATTTAAAATGCGAGAAACATCAATGTCAAGAAAAGCATACATTTTAGACACCTAAGTGATTTATCAATTCAAGACATCAAAACAGATGACCAAATATACAGGAAGCTTGTTTTATTTTTCAAACAAAACTATTTTGATAATGTTAATAAGTCTAAATCTCACTTCTGCAATTAAATAAAAAAAAAATTAATAAATTAAAAATAAAATAAATTGAAATTGGGTGGTCGAAGAGGTAAAATTATTGGGTGGGCTCGCGTCCCATGGGCTCATTAAAGTTGGCGCCACTGAGGTTGATCATATTTTATGTCTTGTCGCTATCTTACATCCGCGAATCTGGTAAAATCCGAGCGTTTTTAATGAAACAGGTGTATTGCACAAAGGTTAAGTGGCTGTGTGGAAAAGATTTCTCATATCCGTGTTAAGATAGATTTTAAAACTCTTTATCGATGATAAATTTCCCATTTTTTTTACGTAAACATGACAAGTTTGAATATACAGGGGACATTGACCGGAAAATCACATTTGAAAGAGAAAGAGAGAAAGAAAAAAAACAAAAACTAATACAGTGAGAATCTAAACTCTTGAGAAAAACCTTAAGGGATGATAGTACACATCAAGACAAACAATATTAAAGAGGAAACTAAGGTCCCAAACATCTTCCAAAGGAGATAGGCACCATTAAAGTTTAGGGTCCAAAATTTCTAATGATTATAAAAAGCAGAAAAATTGATCAATTTATATCAGGGTTGGCAAAGTAGGCCCAGCCCAGAAAAACCTACCCGGATTTTTCTGGGTGGGTCCACCAACAAAAACCCACCTGGGTTTTTGTTAAAAGTGGGTTTTTGCTAAAAATCATTTCTGAATCTGCAAATCCCACTAATAGTATAATACAAATTTTCCTTTTAAGCCCAAAACCTAGATAGTTTCTTTTACAAAATCAAATAATAATAATAATAATTATAATAATAAAAGACAATTATGTTTGTGGTGATAGTTTATTCAGGATAGTTTATATCAGGTGATAATTTATTTCAGGATATTTATTTTATAAAAATATATTTCAAATAAGCTACGCAATGTAATACAAAATAGTTGTAATTGATCTTTTTTATAGTTTATCAGTTAAAATCACATTCACTTTAATTTTTACGGTAATATTTATAATTTTTTTTACTAATTTTTCACACTGCTCTAAACCTAGTCTGTTCTGTAATTTAGACTATATGAATCCAAGTTTAGAGAAAATCCTCTTGATGGAAGCAGAGCTAGATGGAACAGAATGCACAGATAAAAAACTACAAAAATCAGAAACTACCTTGTTTTTTTTTTCTGTATTTTTCCTTTATCCCCCCTCATTTTGAAGCAGGGAATTGTGACATAATACTTTCTGAGAAAAGTTATTTAGGAAACTAATCTATGTCTTTAATTTTAAGTGCCAATATAACTGATAACCACTATGAATGATACTGCATTATCCATTCATCAGTTTCTTCCTCTTTTGTTAAATTAAGCCTTTATCATCTAAACTTTGCATCCATTATATTAGTTAAAAAATGCTTGTTCCTGATGATCTGTTTGTAGCATTTCAGCATAATTTCCTTGTGTTATTTCAATTCTTCTGATTCCATCAAGTTTATCCAAATCTTAACAGAACATGGCAGTGTGCTTGTGTCTTTTTACAGCTCATCAAAAGCTGAAGATATAATTGTTAGCTGCTTTTTTAAATTCAAACACTCCTTCCCTCAAATACCACTATTTATTATTGTTATTATTATTATTTTGTAAAAATCTTAAATTTTTGCTTGATTTGTTTCAAATTTTAAGATAGCTTAGCTTATAACATATGATAAAAATTTATAAAAAAGAATGCTGTGTCAAATACTGATACAGTAAAACCACAATAACCCGGATCGTTTCTTTTTTTTTTTTTTTTTTTTTTTTTTTTTAAATTCAGAATACAACGATGCAACAAGCTAATGTTATGGAAATTAGCCAATCTCTTCTCAAACTTGAAAAAAAAAAATGAAAAAACCGATCCGGATTATCGGGGTTCTACTGTATTTTCTGCAAAAAACTTAATTTATTGCCTTAAAAGGACACTCCCTCAACTTCTATGTTTCCAGATAGATTTTTTAACAGAGTTTTGTTAAAATAAATTTTTGTTAAGAATATAGCACATTTTCTGGTAGTGTGTGCGCAGTATGCCTGCTATACAGTGCTGTATGCAACTGTGTACCTAGTTTGAGATAAGTTAGACACGACATTTGCATATCAATTACAAAATTTTTTTTTAAAGAAGGATCCTTTTGTGCATGCGCAGCATCCTCTACATGGTGTAGGCAGAAAAGATACAGTTTGAGATCTGCATCTAAATTAGAGATTTATTTAAAAGGGAGGGCCCAGTAGTGCATGCTTTCGACCTGTTATGCGGTGGCATAGGCAGCGGGGATCCGGTTTGAAGTTTGTTCGCTTCGAGATTTACGTATGAAAGGACCAGCCCCGCTAGCAGGCAAAGCCAGCTAGTTTAATTATTATAGTTGCTAATTATTATAACAATTTTAATTATTATAGTTGCTACAAAAATAAAATTTATTCATTCTGATAATTAAAATATATTTAAAAGTAAAAAGAACTCACTTTTATCACTTAAAATAGTATTAAGTTAATTGTTATAGTTCTATTAGTTTTAGTATTAATAATAGTCAATAATAGTATTAATAATAATTAACATGAATTATTAATAGTATGAAAATTATTTTATATCAGTTAGTTATTAGTTATTAGTTATCTTATCCTGATATTAATTTTTAGTTTTCTATTGATAGTAGTATTAATACTAATATCAGAATAGAATAAATTTATTAACTGATACTATAAATAATATTAATTAGTAATAAATAGATCAGATGTAATTAAAAATGCAATTTAATAAGTGTATTTTTAAATGAGTACACACATATATTATTAAATATACAAATATGCAGTAGAATAACTAAAAACCACAAAAACCCAGAAAAGCCCACAAATACCCAGAAAAACTCACAAATATCCAGAAAAACTCACAAAACCCCGGGTGGGTTGAGTTTTTGCCAACCCTGATTTATATGCGGTTTTCGCTAAAAATATTTTTTATGTCAGTATTTTTCCGAGAATAAATTTTAAAGATTAAGTTCAAAAAATGCCGATAGAGATCATTTGAGACTTTGGACTAAAGACTAACTATTTGTTACCGTTACATTTTATATATTATTGAATTCTTTCAAATTGATTAAAATTCAAATGATTTAAATTTTGAGCTCAAAATCTGAATCGTTGGGAATGGTTAAGCAGCGAAACTGAACTGTGCTCACAGGGGCGTGCGAAGAGAAAATTGCGCCCGGGGAAAGTTTCAATTTGACGCCCCTTCCTTCTCAACTTTTTCTTGTGGCTGGCTAAAAATGATTTTAGTAGTATAAATTTTGCGCTCCCTAAACTTCCGCGCCGGGGGCGACCGCCCCCATCGCCCCCCATTTTGCACGGCGCTGTGTGCTCAGGGGGGAGGGAGGGCGGGAGGGTGCTTCAAATTTTAACTTCTGAACACGCATTTTTTTATTTTTATTTTTTTTTATTTTAGGTTGTATTTAAATAATTCGATTTTATTATTTTCAATTTGATTAAAATAAATAACTTCCTTTTATAATTATTTTAAAATTAAATTTACAGGTGCTGCCATCTATATAAGCATTTAATAATTATAAATTAACAATTTGGATTTATTAGTTAAAGGATAAGTTGTTTTGAACGAAACCCTCTGTGCGATTTGCGATCACACTTACCCACTTGTTAAAAACGTTTTCGAGTAGTTATTATAGTGTACTAATCACTAATCAGTTTTCTCAAACCGAAACATCGGTTTTTAAGGTGTAATAGCCATTCTCAATAAAATATTTTTAGCAGCGTCATTAAATTTATAAAAGCAGTGATGACAAAATAATATTTATATTAATGTAATACTGCTAATGTATCATGTTTGTCTGTAAAACCTGTCAGGGGCCTCGCTAAGGGGGGGACAGGGGGGAGCCTCCCCCCCCTCAAAAAAAAACATTCGCAAATGTTGTTACACTTGGCAGATTTAATTAAAATTTTAATAAAAATTGTAGTACATTTTCTATTTTTGATAGAATTTGCAACTCTAATTGGAAATATTATTAAAGTTTTTACAAATAAGAACTGTATTACATTTTCTAAGTGTGGTAACTTGGCAAAATTATAAAACGAGTTGGCAAATATGAAAATTTGACTTGACAATTTCAGGTCTTCTCCCCCACCAATAAAAAGTCTTAGCGATGGCCCTGAAACCTGTTTGTTGAACATGAAAGCACTTACTTAAGAACGGTTGATTGTATTTGTGACGGCCAAATATCACCACGATAAATACAGGCCCTAAGGGAAGGTGCCCTCCGTGGGGTCTTTCTAAGGGAACCTAACCCATATTTATGCCAGGAAATCCAAAGTTCAAAGAAAACCATGAAAACTTCGGACGACGGCCGCGATTGGGTTTGAACTCAGCACCTGTTATTTAAGAATGAATTTGGATAGCATCAGAAAAATCTATATTTCGGGTTGAGAAAACTGTTTAATGCCCTCTAAACATTATGCGGAAATTTTTCCAACAAACAATTGCAGAAAAAAACTTTGTCTTTATACATTTCTATTTAAATTTTCAAAATCTATTGGTTTCTCAGATTCGTAAAGATAAAGAATTTTTTCTGGAATCGTGCATAATTCATAAGAGGTTATTGTATATTTTCATTCGTGGTTATATTACATTTTTGTTGATTAACCCCTTTACAGTTTTTGACGAGTACCTTCGCACAAAAAGATCTTGTTTTCATCATTACTAAAAGCTTTTAAATACCATTAATTTTTGAACTACTGTAAACTTCCTCTAATCCGGCACATTCGGGACATGACTTATTTCGGATTAAGAAATTTTCTTGATTACAGGATGAATATCGGGAAAAACTTATAGAAGTTAGAATTAAACAAAAAATGACACTAAAGCATCTTTTTAATACTTTCCAACAAAGAATTGAAAAGTGCTTATGCATACGGTTTTTCTGTTCGTCTGTCCACGCTCTAACTCCCATAAATATACTCGGATTTTTATGCAATTGATAAAGCTTATTCAGAGTCATCAAAGCATGTATAGTATTGCATTTGAAGTATGTACGATTAATGGTTCATTTACAGGGACACTCAAAAGAGTTCGATTACATTATGGTATATGTGGAAAAATCGTTTGGAGAGTATTTTAATGGCAATGCGCTGTTTCAAATGTATTCAAACTAATATAAATTACGTTAAAACAGAGCATTCATAGTATTTTTATTAATTTACAGGGACACAGAAAAGAAATCGGTTACAGTATTTACTGTCTTTGCGTAATAAATTGCTGGAGAGTACGTTTTAAAATTTGGTATGCGCTTTTAAATTTAATTTGTATTTTGAATATTACTCTTTATACATAAATTCTATACCTCATATACAGGGCTGCGCAAAAGTATTCGCATACCATTCTCCTTATTAGAGAAAACTGCGGAAGGGGATTTTTCAACTGAAATATATGTGCCTCTTAAATAAACTAATTTTTGGAATGCATGTTGTTAATATAGATACAAATGTCTGTATCAATTAACAGGGCTGCTTAAAAATTCGGATAATTTTCCCAATTGTACATGGGAACAGCTGAAATAAGGTTTTGAAATGTGTTATACATTTTCATATGATGAAATGAGACGTGTAATATTTTAATTTTTTAAACGATGCAGTCTTGTTACATTATTCTAAACGTGCTGGAAAGTGCTTCATATGCTATGCTTGGAGCATGGTTTTTTCTGTCATGTTTGTTCTTAAAACAAGTTAAAACTGTTGACTATAACAAAAAAAAATTACTCAATTATGTAAAATACAACATATGAGGACGTAAATTTCAAAACTCGCCTTATCCAGAAAATCAAGTTTTGAGAAATCGCCAAAATAAGTCCATAGATTTTCATTGTAAGCCAAAATTTTACAATGGCAGATATAGGGAATAAAACAACTTTTGTAATGGATTGTTACATAATTTTTCATTCTTAAGTATTATCAGATTATTATAGCCATTAGGAGTGATTAAACAAATAATATATGTACAGTAGAACCCCACTCATTCGGACCCCGTTAATCCGGATCTCGGGGTAATCCGGATCGGTTTGGTCATTTTTTTTTTTAAGTTTGAGAAGCGATTGGCTAATTTTCATAACATTAACTTGTTTCATCGTCGTATTCTGAATATATATATATATATATATATATATATATATATATATATATATATATATATAAACAAAAAAAAAAAACCTTTTTCTGAAATTTTTTCGGAAGAATTAAACAAAGTAAACATATTTACTGAGTGTAAATATTCAATACGTGTAACATGACGGTAATTTTCTGTAAATATGTTTTATTTTATTTCATTTTTTTAATCCTCCAGATAATCCGGATTGGGTCTGGTCCCAATTAATCCGAATTTTTGGGGTTTTACTGTATATATATTTTTCAATTTCCTCAAAAGTCTTGCCGGACCTTAGGATTCCGAATTAGAGGAAGTTTACTGTACAACTTTTCTTTATTAATTGACAAATATTTTTGTAGTATAGAACGCAGATAGTTTAGTAATGAAAAAATGGTATTTTCCCTCTATTTTTAGTTTTTCTATAAAAAAAAACTCTTAAAAAGTTAAGAATTTTTTTTTCTTTTTTTGCTTTGTAAAATAAGTCGTTTAAATGTTGTGAAAATTATTTAAAAATGCATCAAATATCTAATCCGTCGTCTGATTCAAACGAAAATCTATGTAGCTTTTGCGGTGGATGATCTGTAACATATTCAACACGGAAGCTTAATCAGATGTAGTCAGTGGTGTATTGCACATTGCATATGAGCATTGCACATTTATTTATAAAAAACACATTGAAAATCATTGCAAAAAAAGTACAGGCTATCAATTAAACATGACACTAATTAGATAATTTCATCGATTATTTTTCAAGGCCTTTGTAATCCATTAATTATTACTTTAAAAACTAATCATTAATACTTTATTCGCATTATACTTTATTTCGCAGTATAAAATAGAATACACATAAATTTAAAAAATGTTGAAAATTAAATTTTTTGCTGTCAAAAGTTAAAAAAAAAAACTTAATTGTTGAAGAAAGAAAAGTCCAAATAACTAAATGTGCCCAAATTATCCCCTTTCCAAAAATAGTTTGAAGAGGCTGCAATGAACAGGAAAACATTTATTAATTCTGCTTTATGCCCAAAATCCTAACAATAAATACCATAGTTGATAGAATTCATACATCTGCCCTAATTTAAAATGAATAAGGAATGGTATTGTTTATTTTCTCAAAATTCTCAATATTTCCCAAAATTCCAAGTCTAAGTTGATTCCTCAAATTTCCCAACTTTCTTCTGTCTCTAAAAATCCACCTCTAATCCACCGTTTAGGCAGGGGCGTAGCTAGCGGGAAGCGGTCCGCCCCGGGTGTCACCCTCTAAGAGGTGACACCCAATCTTTATTTGGAAATACATACACATAATATTATAAGATTTTGGTTTGGTTTATTTTGATTTATTTTATGACGGTCGATTATCTACACCAGGTATTTAGGCTCTTAAGGGGAGAGGTGCCCTCCGTGGAGGTCTTTCCAAGGGAACCTATAATATATATATATATTTTTTTTTTTTTAATTTCTTAAATAAAGTGAAAGTTCTAGTACACGACGTATCAGCTTAATTTTTTTCTTAGGGATTGTGAAATTTTATACAGAATTATTATATGATCACTTGTTATAATAACATAGAATTGTGATTAAAAATATACGGATTGGGGGGGGGGGGGATTGACACCATTTACATCCGCCCCGGGTGTAACCCACCCTAGCTGCGCCACTGCGTTTAGGATATTAAAGTGTTCACTTAAACACACAAATTACAATACTATATGTTTGTAAAGTGAAAAAAAAGTAAGATGCAAATTTTTATTTTGTGCCATTTTTCGCTTTATGTTTCAGTAGTTCTGTTGTAAGAAATACACTTATCAAACGGGGAAAAAGTTTCTTTACAGAAAATTCATTTTTTCATATACAAAATGACCTATATCAACACTTTAGGTGGTCGTAAAAGTTTTTCAAACTTTCGAAGTGAGTCGCATAACATTAAAGGTTGAGAGCCACTGATCTAGGAACGACAGCTTGCATAATTTCATGGTGGTCTTAGATTGCTGAATTATGGGATTGACGATATCTACCAAAATTCTGGGAAGAACTCCGTACGCTGTTACAAAAATTTTCTGTGAAATTACAAAGATCTATGGGTAATCCATTATCTTAAGCCTTATGAAAAATTACAGAGATTAGAAAAACAATAATTATGTTAAATGACTGAGAAGTTATTCGATAAATTTATGATAATTGACACCGTAAAAATACACAAGACTCTATAAATTTATATTTAATGATAATAATTTAATTTAATTTTCAAAAGTAATGAATCACTCAATCTTCAACGAATCTCAAAATATTTTAATTTTTCGAACGACTTATCATTTTTTATACAATTTGTTTTTTAGCCGTACTGGGGTTCGAACCCGAGATCTCTTGGCAGTAAAAGATTCCCTTACTGACTGAAATATAGGCCCCACCAGTGGCCGAGAGGTTCTGACCTCTCAACTGGTAGACGGCAGGTGCTGGGTTCGAACCCAATCGCGACTGTCGGCCTAACCGTTCGGAGTTTTCGTGGTTTTCTTCGAACCTTGCGTAAATACGGGTTAGGTTCCCTTAGAAAGACCCCCCACGAAGGGCACTCCCCCCCTGGTCCTATATCCCTATAGTGTATATAATCGGACGACAAAAATAAACCAAACCAAAACCTGACTGAGATATAAGAGTGCTTGTTAATTTGTACAAAGTAGATCATTTATGATTCAATGGTTAAAAATCTATTGTGATTTTTAAAGCTTTCGTTTCAAAATATTCGTTTAAATTTCATAAAAGTTCTAATTTAGTTTATTTTAGCCTGACATATAATAAGTATTATTTTTTTAATCAATTTAACTTTTTAACTAGTTTATGGAATAAAAAGATTCAATTATTTTTTTTCAATGAAAAAAAAAAAAGACTCCAATTTATTTTTTACAGCAATAATGTTAAAGCGAGTTTTTCGGAATCGTCGCACATTCTTTATTTTTTAATTTGTTGCCAAATTTCTGGCATACAGTGAAGGAAAAATTGCAGTTTGATTTCCCATAAAAATCTCCACTAAAATAAATATATTATTTTTTTAATTAATTTAATTTTTTACTTATTTTATGTAATAAAAAATTCAATGTTTTTTTTTTTCTTACCATTTCTACAAAATAATGTTAAAGAGAATTTTTCGAAATTGTCGCACACTATTTATTTTTTAATGAGTAATTTATTAATTTTTTTTAATTTTAGTAAGAAATAAAAGAAAAATCAAACTGTTTAAGTGAATTTTCATGTTTTCATTATTTTATTCATTTTGTGTGATGCGTTTTTAGAAGATTAATATATTCTTATAACGCATTTACCAATGAAATAATAATAATAATATCATTGTAATAATAATAAAACATTTGAAATAATAATAATAATATCATTGTAATAATAATAAAACATTTGAAATAATATTATGCCAACTTACTTTTACTGTTACCAAACTTCGGACATATGGTGAAGGAAAAATTGCAATTTGATTTTCGATTAAAATCCCCACTAAAATGCCTATTATTTTTTTGTTTTTTTTATCATTTTAATTTTTTAAATAGTTTATGTAATAAAAAAATTCAATGAAATTTTTTTTCAATGAAAAGAATTAAATCTAACTCATTTTTTACAAGAATAATGCTAAAGAGAATTTTTCGAAATCGTCGCACACTATTTATTTTTTATCTATTAATTTTTTTAAAGAATTTTTTTGTAAGAAATAAAAGAAAAATAAATAGAAAAATGTATTTTTAAGTGATTTTTTTCAGTTTTCATTATTTTATTCATTTTGTGTGATGTGTTTTTAGAGGATTAATATATTCTTATGACGCATTTATAAATGAAATAATAATAATAATAATAGCATTGCAATAATAACACCTTTCAAATAATATTACATAATTTACTTTTACTATTACCGAGCTTCTGACATATGGTGAAGGGAAAATTGCAGTTTGATTTTTGATTAAAATTCCCACTAACTCTGAGGAGATCATTTTCTCTTCCTAAATTATTGTAATAATAAATAAATAAATAAAATAAAATAAAATAAAATTTCTTTTTTAATATTTCTAATAAAATTGAAAAAAAAAATTAAAGTTTGTATTTGGAATTACAAGTTTTAGCAAATATTAAAATATCTTTAAATAAACACGAAATCTGTATAAGAAATTAGATGTAATATAAGGGAGATGTCTGTAAAATGATGACCGAGAAACTCGATCGAATGCATTTAACCGAGAACAAGTGTAAATTTACAGAAAGGCTTGCTTTTTTTTTCTGTGTTTTTGCAGAAATTTTTAACACTGTACAACTAAAAAGTTTCATATATTATACTTCATTGTCCGTCCATATTTATCCTCATTTTGATTTTTTTTTTTTTTTTTTTTCAAAATTTTAAGTTTAGAGAAAATTGGTAAAAATGTTCACATTCAACTAATCAAAGATGAAAAGCAGAATTTCGGTCCTGGTGTGAGTTTCGCATTCCCAAAATATATGATCAATATAAAACTCATTTAAAGTGCAGCTCAAAATAAAATTATTGTTAGAATTTGATAAAAACATTCTCTTACATGTAATTAATGAAACACTTACCTCTGATTTCTTGTAACATTCTTTTAAATTACATCCATTAACTGAAGAAAATGCATTTTGCTTATCCTATGTAGACACAAATTAGTCACATTGCTTTTTTTCTTCTATTACATTTAAATCATCAAATAAATTCTTTCCATTGCTGTTATTATCATCATATATAAAGCTAACTTCCAACTTTAAAATTGATTTTTTTTTTTTTTTTTCTAACCAGTAAAAAGGAAATAAGAAGTTAATTATTCTATGCCATCTTTATGTTCTACTTTTGAAGACATATGAGAAAAATGAATTCTTTACTTGATCTAATATACTCACTGCTGAATTCTATTTTGTAAAAAATACTTATCAAAACAATAACAATTACGTAATTCAATTGCATGAAAACTTTCTTTTTTACGCAAGGTGTTTTTCTTCGTTACACAAGCCTTTCTTTTTTACGTTCTTCGAGTCGAAACCAAAATGTGAAAATGGCAAAGACCACAAATATCACTAACCGTAAAAGAAATAACAGGTAATAACACGAAATACAAATAAAAATTGTATTAGAAGACCGATTTTTAAAGATTGTTCGTGTAAAAAAGACTCCGCTCTTGCCAAAAAATCTATCTGTTTTAACAGAAACATTCTGAAATCACTCAAGAATTGACTGTAGCTTTTCACTATGCGCTTGTACTATCAGCGAAAGAAGGAGATAACATTTTAAAGATATTTTTACAATCAATATCGATTCATACTGATTTACTTTACCGTGATTAGATTTCAAATGTATTTGGAATGGTATCAGTTATATGGAATTTTCAGTTTTACTCTCAAGATTATAGATATAATTTTTAGAATAACATTGATACTTTATTATTTTAACACAATCATTACTGATTGGTAAAAAAAAAAAAAAAAAAAAAATACACGTGTACTTAAAATGATGCATGGACACTTTTTTCCCTTAGTTGATAAAATTGCAATTTGTATAACATTGATTCTTACTAACCCTTTATATCTTGACGGTATTTTTAAGCCCGGTAGCAGAAAGTTCGAGACGGGAGACGAGCGTCGCAGATTTTCTTTTCTCTTTCGCAGATTTTTTTTTTCCATCGAATGTTTACTTTGCTTCATGTTATGTTTAGTGGTTAAGGTATACCGCACACCTTTTGAAGTGATTTTTTGAAAATTTCTCTTGTTATCCATTTTTTATAATGACATTTACTTTAAAACTTTGAAAAAAAAAATTAGCAATTACCCAGAAAAAAAATTTTTTAAGGAGAAAAATAGTCAAAATTATATCAAAAATCGACATTTTGGCAAAACGCAATAACTCAAAAATAAAATAATGTATTGACATTTTGTAAATTGCATAATAAACAGAATAATTTTCTCTAGGACTTAGACTACATACATTATATAATCGCATCTCAATCTCAGATGATATGGCAAGTTAAAGTAATAATGTAATGAAAAATTCTCAAAATTTGTCTCAAGTCTGTCGTTTATACCAGTATAAATATAAAACTATTTAATATATTATGCATATTAAACAGAATAATTTTCTCTAGGACTTAGATTACATACATTATATAATCGCATCTCAATCTCAGATGATATGGCAAATTAAAGTAATAATGTAATGAAAAATTCTCAAAATTTGTCTCAAGTCTGTAGTTTATATCAGTATAAATATAAAACTATTTAATATATTATCATGAATGTAGTCTATTACCTCAAAAAATATTTGCAAAACAAGTACAGAAAATATCGTGGCATTTCATACATATTTTTTTGTTTTAGGATGTTTTGAGTATAAAAATCTGAAAAACTTCATTTTAAGAATAAGCTAAAAATATTTTTTATACATAATAAAAAGCTGCAATAGCTATTATTTTAACCCCTTGAAGGGCGGTGGGATAAAATATATCCCACTTGATTTTAATTGCGAAATACTACATTGACACCAAACTTTTGAAATAATAATTTTAATTTCATGAAATGTGTGAAAAAAACATTTTTATCTATTTTGAAATAATTTCCTTTTTAAATTCTGGTGTCGTTCAATCATCTCAGAATTATAAGAATAAAAGTACTTTGTCACTCAAAGGGTTAAACGACTGTAACTTTGGTTATAATTAAGATACAGACAGAATTTAAGCAGAATTCGCCAGATAAAAGAGTCGATTTTAATATTATCGCATAAATTTAAAAAAAAAAAAAAAAAAAAAAAAAAAAAAAAAACGATATTTTGATCGAAAATTACGTTTTAAAGGTGTTCGGTTACCTTAATACTAAAGTTAAGATAATTATTATTTCAAATTTATAAAATGCCTAAAAACACTACAGGTAAGTGAATGTTTGATTAATTAACGCTTCAATTATAAAAATATTTTACTTGTATATTATTTTTTTATCTTTGAAGTATCTGTCTCAGATACTTGGAGAATATTCTGTTACTGAGCTTTTAAATACCATTAAAAAAATTTCAATGCAAAAATTTATTTAATTCGTCTACCAATAGAAACAGATTGCGCTTTTCATACAAAATAATTCTTTCAATCCTATTTAGAAAGCACACTGGAACAATCGAAGCTCAATATTTTTTAATGGGATTGTTTTCTCAACCTTTTATCTAGATTGTAGATTTTATCCTGTTAAAAAATGTTATACGAAAAATTGGCAACAACAAAACACTTCTCTGTTATAAAGATAGGATCACAACACATTTATTGACACTGTTCTTATATGAATGGTGGAATTTCCATTACAACATTATTTGTTAACCCTTTATCGGGCAATGGTAATATACTTACCACTTTATTTTTATTCAAAATTGATTGAAACGCAAAGGAATTTTTAGTGAGATAGTTTGTGTTTATGTTAATCTGACGAAAATGGCCCTTTTTATTGTAAAACAAATTTGTTATCAGATTCTGGTGGCAGTAAACCTTTTCTCAACATTTTAATCAAAGAATTGACTTCTCCGATAAAGGATTAAAGGTGCTAGTCAGGCCCGTAGCCAGGATTATCCTTCGGGAGGGGCTCAAATCTTGAATTTTTCCCTCACCTGGCAGCAATAATTTACCTAATTTAAAGCGTAAATAAAAAATATGAATCAGGATAAATCTAAGGACCCTGCATAGGATACTTGATGTCCATGTCAAAAATTCATCCGCGTTTTTTCGATTTCAGTTAAAATTTTTGGATTTCAGAAGAGCTTCCAGTTTTCAAACCGATTTGGAAACCGGGAGTGTTTTTAGGGGAAAAAGCTGCAACAAAAATTATAAAACGCATACTAATAACGTTTGGGATGAGCCTCGTATATCCTATGAGAAAAAACGTTAAAAAATATTGAAATGCAACAAACCATTTGAATAGATTAAGAGTGTATTCGAAAAAACGCTTTTTCACCTTCAACAGCTCAAAATTTTCTAATACAATTTCAGACACATTTTTAAAAGTAGAAACATGAAACTTGCTGAGGGGATTTTTGAAGAGACGTATAAAGTGCCGTGTGATGTCATTTCACGCTCCATTCATTAGAATTTGATTAATGAACAATTATCTTCTCGACCCTTTTTTTCTTTCCCAAATCTCCCGCTTCAGAAAAATCTGTTCAAAATGCCGTTTTTGATTGCTTTTTTTGCAATATTTTCTGCATTTATCAAAGAATCGACAGTTACGGCACCTTGTGTACTTTCTAAATAAGGCAATTTGCCAGTTTGATGCTTATGAGAGCAAAAATGAATTCAAAAATAAATCGGAAAATAAGCAGTTTGAATCGAAATACACCCTTAAAATGCAGGATTTAATCCCTTGAGCTCTGACGGTAGAATTTTCTACCACATAATTTTAATTCCAAAATGGCATATTGGCACCAGAAAATTCGACCAATTTTATTTGAAAAAGGTTTAATGCATTTTTTCGTGTATATCGTTAATCTGTTTTTTTCTTTGCAAAATACTGGTGCCAATGTGACATTTGGAATTTTCAAGAAATTTACCCATCAGAGCTCAAAGGGTTAATATTAGGTCATCCCGAAAATTCTGCAGTTTTTTGCTAAAGTTTAAATCTACAAATGTTGCATTTTCGGTACAAAAGTTTGTTTTTATAATGTAAGTATAGAAAACCCTTTTACTTATTTTGTAATAAATTTGTTCATAATTTCCGATGTAAATCAATTATTTTAACAATATCTCAACAGAAGAATACCGCAGAATTTTCCGGATAACCCACTATTAGCATGCTAGTGTCCTATATATTACAAGTGCAGTGTCTTCAAATAAATAATCAATGCATGAAATTGATTAATTTATTTCGAAAAGAAAAATTAATTGCTACAGATATATGTAATCATAAAAATTATATTTATATTTCATATTCTCTGATTACGATAATTATAAATGCTGTACTCTTGGTACAATAGAGCAATCTTTGTGACTTCTTATTCGTTAGGCTGATTACTTTATTAAAATTTACTGTAGTATTCCAATGAATGGAAAATATTCAAGACTAATCAATATTTCCCCGACCATAACGCTTCGAGACAAAGATTTAATTTTTTTCATCGTCAAAAAAGACCATTCAGCAGTAACTTGTTATCAAAATTGTAATCAAGGCTGTCAGAAAATATTGTAATATGTTTCAGCACAGTACTCCAAAGTTTTATATCCTTTGTGTCAACATTGGCAATCATCTGGTACCATAATTCACATTCAGCTTTTAGTTGCATCAATGACACTTTATCGTCAAGTATTGAGGAAGATTATCTAATTTGCTTGCTTTTTTTCAGGAAGCAAATCGTAGAAGTGCTTGGAAATTTATTAGAATGTCTTCATTCTAAGTGAACCTTTCATTCAGTTTTTAATAAGACTTTCTGATCAGGGATTAAAAACCATGATCCTGTAATACTCTTCAATATATGCATTCAAGAAATTGCACATATTGCCTGCCTAAATGTTAATCTTGGTATCTTTATTTCAGTTTGAATGATGTTTTCTCCAAGTTCTGTTGCAGAATTATCCGATTTCGAATTAACGCGAGTCGACTGTATCTTCTCAGGAAATTAATGTATTTTATTTCGTTTTTCAGTGTTCTCTTCTTAAAATATGTTACTGAAAAAAAAAATGGTTTCTCAAAATTGAGTAAAAAGTACTCAATTTTAAATACGTCACATACCCAAAATAGATCCGATCCAAATGTACCCAAAACTAAGAAACATGTGCACTCATTTTTGATTCCATGGATGCATTCAAGTGTAAATCGCTATGAACTGCCCCTTAACTTATAAATTAAAGTAAAAATATACTAGCATTTATTTTTTGCTCAAAATTATTAACAATGAAAGTTTAATTGATTGTTTATAACGAAAAATAGGAAAAATTATTAGCAAAATACCCAAATCGAATATTTTTATAACTATAGCACTATTTGGAAGCACTTTTAAATTATTTCAAAATATTTACATTTAATATTTACATTAATAAGCATCTTTTGCGCCATCATGAATGAAATAAACCATTACAGGGTACAAAATTATCGTTAGTTTAGGTTTGAAATCGTGTGATGTGTCAAAATTGAGAAAGCAATGTGATCATTTTTGATGCAAACATACTCAATTCACCATGAGTACATCCATGAACTCATTTTTGAGAATTTCATTTTTTTAAGTGAAGTCTCTTTTTTTCTTAGTTGTCAAAATATTTCTAAAATTTATGCTGAATTTAATATTTTGTGTTTTAAAAACGAAAAAAAAAAAAAAAAAGAGACATTCTTTAAGAAGCAAGCACTGAAAAAAGTACTTAAAAATATTAATTATCCGAGGCGATATTTTGAATATACAAATGCATCAAACGCCCATAGATTTAAAATTACCGTGGGAAATTCGGCCGCTGAGTGACTAGCACCCTTTATGAATCTAATTATTCTGGCAATTTTTCTTCCCAAATATAGCTCCAACTATTAAATCAGTTTAAGAAAATTTCATCTATTTTATTTGAGTCTCCCTAAAGTCTTGTATTTTCAATTTGTAATTCCAACAAAACTTTGCTGTTTTTGCAAAATTTAAATTGGTGTGCAGTAGCCATAACTCTCTCGCGTAATTTTGTTTAATTGCCGTATATAGCTATAAAGGATTAACATAATTTTTGGATAATAAAAACTTTTCAAATTGTGACAGATTAACGATGCTATTATTACATTGTTATGAATTTCGGATGAAAATTGTGGACAGAAAATTGAAAAAAAAAAATCAACAATATTTTTTAGTTTGTTTAAACAAGATTTCCATTGACCCATATTTAAACAGAAAGATTTGTTGGCCAAAACAAATTTTTGTTGATTCAACAAAATTTTCTCTGGGTGCAGATTGTTATTGCATATGTTGTACCGGATATTTTAGACATTAACACTAGAACACCCGAAAGGGGTCTATTCGATTCCGACTATCTAAATTATAAAGGCCAAACGTATATCTGCGCGTAACGCATACGTAATTTTGCGAATGGCAACACTTTCCCCTGAAATTTGATTTTGTAATTTTTGCTACTGCAATCTTTATACATCTAAACATCGCACAATGTGGTATTTCGCTCAAAAAGCTGGCCAAAAGTCAAAATTATAAATTTCGCATTTAGTTGATCATTCTCTGGTTGGTATAAGAGGACTATCCTGTGCATATGATAACGGGTTCATTTCTTTCTGTAGACTCTTCGATTGTCTGGTATTTTACTTGGAAGTCATGGTTTTTGCATTTCTCATTTTATGCTTCTGATCTATGCATCATTTTATCGAACGTCTAAAAAATTATTTTAAGTCGAACTTCAGAAACATTTTACAGTTCTTAAAGACAAAGGTATATACTATCTTGTACGCAAATATTTTTGTAAATATAGTCCATGTTCATTATGATTTTCAAGTTTGAAACCATAGATTTTTTTTGGTTAAATATTTTAGATAAAATTATAATTATGTTAGGGAGTTAAACTGAGTTCAGCAAGAACTCTTGTGTTTTCATAATGTATAAACCTTCTAATTAAAAGATATGAAATAAAATTTGCCCCGATTTGCCCCCCATTCTTTCTATAACTAAATCAAAATTTCAAAAAAAAAATTTAAAACGAATTTTTTTCAGTTTAATAAACTTTATTTAATTAAAATGCGTATATTTAATATATACTGTAGTTTCTTAGTCCTTACTGGAAACTCTTTGGTGCATAGGCGATATATCTGCAAGTTGAAGTGAAAAAAAAATGTTTATTTTTTAGGTTGTTCGATTGTTCTTTTTAAGTAAGACATTTTTTCATTGAGGACATATAAGCTGATTATTCCCTTTAAATAATGCTATATTTTCGTTTTGTACCATGTGTTCGTATTATAAGAATTATGTTTTTTTATGTCTAAAATGCTATTGTCTTTTAAATAATGTATTTAAGATCAGCCATGTGGAAAAACGCACTTTACTCACTAACAAGGTAAGATAGTTTTATATTATTAAGAAGATATGTACTACATGTAACTAGATCATTAATTTTTTATTCGGTATGGAAAAAACAATTGAAATATCAAGAAAATATATGTATGATGTAATAAAACAGCGTGACAACAGAAAAGTAAATAAGAAATTAGAGTTTCTAGAACAGAAACTAGCCGAAATTACGAAATGTCCAGAAAATGATATACATTTGCTCCGTAACAAATTAAAATCTTCCAAACATACTTATAAAAAGAAATGGGCTTCTTCACAATTCACTGAACAATGTTTTCTAGAAAAAAATGTGGAATGGCTGAAAGGAACACTAGTTTTACCTTTCTGGATAATAGAAAAACCTCGTCGCCCTGCAAAGGAATTTAAAGACTGCAGTAACAGAAGCAAGAGGCGTAAAACGGAAGAATTAAGATCTGAAATTAGCCATGAACAATTGATGTATGCAGCTCAAATGAGCGAAAGATCTGCTGGAAATACAGATGTTGCAAAAATTATTAAAGACGTTACAGCCAACCCGATTAGGGCTACAAAATATCGAAAAATTTTGAATTCTTCGGCTGAGACAACAAACGTAAGTATATTGAAGTTATCGCCGACTGAGGCTTTAGCCATGTTTGTTGCTGCGGATCTGACATGCAATCAATATAATATCATCCGAAATTCTAATAAATGTATATATCCTTGCTATTCACTTCTTCAGAGAGCTAAAGAGCAATGTTATCCGAAAGATATTATAATTACTGAAAATCTGGCCGAAGTAAAACTTCAAAATCTTTTAGCACTACTGAAAGATTGTGTAAATACATAGAAGATATTTTCACATCAGCAAGTGAAGCAGAATTGAAAAGTTTAGAAATATTCTGCAAATGGGGTTGTGATGGCTCCCAGCAACAAATGTTCAAGCAAAAGTTTGAAAACTCCATTGATAGTGACTCAAATATTTTTCAAAGTTCTATAGGTCCTTTGAGATTAATAAGTAACATAAATGGATTTCAAAAAATATGGTGGCAGAACCCTACGCCTTCATCTCCACGTTTCTGTCGTCCCATTCGAATAAGATTTATTCATGAAGATAAAAACATAATACAAGATGAAATAAAGTACATTGAAGAGCAGGCGCGAAATTTAATGCACACAGAGGTACTCACAGCTTATGGCTCACTACAAGTCCAATACAGATTAATGTTGACAATGGTCGATGCTAAAGTTTGCAACGCAATTTCCAGCACCAATTCCACGATGCAATACTACATTTGCAAACAGTCATCAAAAGACTTTAATAAGCTGAAAATAGCTGAAGACATCGACCCTAATTCTTTGAAATTTGGACTTTCAATACTCCAGCTAGAATCGGATTTTTTGAATTAATTCTACATCTTTCTTATAAACTTCCAATAAAAAAGTGGCAAGCAAGAAGTAATAAGGAGAAAGAAATTGTCCGTCAAAGAAAAAAATTAATACAAGAAAAGTTTAAATCTGAGATGGGATTACTGGTAGACATTCCGAAAGTCGGTTTCGGAAACATCAATGACGGAAACACCTCTAGAAGATTTTTCTCTAATCCTGAATTATCAGCGAAAATTACAGGAATAGACTTAAAATTAATTCAAAATTTAAAAATTATTCTAGAAGTATTAGCAAACGGTTATAAAATAGATACAAAAAATTTGAAGAATTTGCATATGCTACCTGTAAACATTATGTAAATCTTTACGGTTGGCACCCAATGTCATCAACACTACATAAAATTTTGAGTCATGGAGCCATTATCATCGAACATGCTTTGCTCCCAATCGGACAGTTATCAAGAGGAAGCAGCTGAAGCCCGAAACAAGCATTTATGCTCATATAGGCATAATTTTTCAAGAAAAGTCTCACACATACAATGTAATGCAAATGTGATCAATCGCTTGCTACTGAGTTCCGATCCTTATTTGAGCTGTAGTACGACAAAAAAAAAAGAGCAAAAAGACGTAAAACATTTTCAACAGAGGCTTTAGAGTTTTTATTACCAGAATCTATAGTCACGAGTGATTCTGAAGAGGACGATGTTGAAGACTCTGACCAATAGATTAATGGTATATAGCACACTAATTTTTATATTGTAAATATGCGTAATTTTTACGCAAATTGTGCAAAAAATGATTTGTTTTATATGTAATAGAGTATTTTAGGTGTTTATAAAACATTTTATCAGCTATAGAAAGCACAAGAGATTTTACATAATTTTGGCCAGGTTTTTTAGCGAAATACCACACTGTGCATCGGATATTCTCAATTTTTACATCGGCGTATAGAAAGATTGTTTGAAAGCTGTATTTCAATTTGTTTTTGAAATATTAATTTTTTTATAGTTTTTGTGCGAATTTTGTAATCATGGCAACAGAAATGCGCCACTTTCTCTTATAATTGAAAAAAAAAAAAAAAAAATTCGTCTGTAAATTTTGAGAAGATGAAAATGATGACAGATTAAGATTTCACGTGAAATTTTATGACCGTGTCAAATTGATTTTTTTTTTTTCATTTTTGCCAAGCATAACAGCTTTAATTGATAAATTCATCATAATAACTTAACTTTATCATATTTTACTTATTACATATGCTATTAAAGTTTAATTTTAATAATTTGGACAACTGACTCTTATAGAAATGGCATTTTGTTAATTTTAGCTTAAAATAATATTTCTTTTAGAGTTAAACTGACCAATATAAGATGTATTTTTTACTGTAGTTAATTTTGTGCGTTATTATAAATAAATGAAACAGTTTCTTCCAAAATATTTTCTTTCGTCGAAGTTCGGCGGGTTCCACCTCGTGTGATTAAATTTCAATTTGACCCAGAAATTGTCTCTTGAAATAAGTTAAATTTAAACTATGCATATTTACGTTAAATAAACCAATTAAATAATTCTGAATAAAAATTTTGGTTTGAAATATTATTTTGATGAGTAAAACATCCGGGCGTTCCATTGTTAACGTAAATAATTATTCAGGTGAAGCAATTTTTTTAACTCCAAATTTGGGCTATATAAAGGGTTACTTAAGGTATTTATCTGCCTACATTAAAATGGCCATTTCGGTGAAATTTTTCGAAAGTTATTTATTATTATTATTGTTTTATTTGAAAGAGCTTTTAAGATTCCAAATCTGTTTTTAATTTTATTTCTATTCCTACGATTATTAGGAGAGGAATTTCGCAACTTTATTAAAAGGAAATAATAAATAAAATATCGGCGCGTAGGAAGGCCAAGAGAAATGTAAACCATATTTTTATGCATGATTTTCTTACATGATTTACATAAAAATATTAATAAATCAATTCTACGTTAAATTTCCAGATAAGAAACGACATAGATAAGAAATCTTAAATGTGGATCCTGAAAAATGGATTTTTTCGTTATTTCTACGTTCCATAAACTTCATTGCATAAAATGTTCTAAATATATAGTACACTAAAATTTCGTCAGAATGCTTATCATATTGCTCATAATTTTCTGATTAGAATATAAGCACTAAATAATAATGTAATTGTTTTATAGGTACTCGAATTTTTTAAAGCAATTTTTAATAAGAAATACGCATTTTTCGACATATTTCAGTTAATTTTGACTATACAGTCGATTCTCATTAATTCGAAATCGGATAAATCGAACCTTCGCTTAATTCGAACTAAACATGAAGTCCCGAAAATTTCAATAGCTGAATAACGTTACAATTTTTCATTTAATCGAACTCATTTTCTTTTGACTTCGTTTAATTCGAACTAACAAGAATCCGATTTTTCATTTTTCATTATTTTCTTCCGGACTTCAGATTCTTAAAATACCTTTCTTTCTTTCATTTTCATTAGAATTGTTCTGAACAAGTATACATATAGTCCCATAAATTTTATATTTGCTTTTTTAGTGCCCCGTCCGTCCATCAATGACACTTCCACGCCATCTTCGTTTGTGCTTGTTAGAGATCCGCACGGGCCGGGTTTGGGCAGATTTCCATTAACAACATTCGGGCCGGGCCGGGCTCGGGCCTTACTTCTGAACACTCGGACCGATTTCGGGCCTTAATTTTTTGCTGGAGTATCGGGCTGGGCTTAACGTATACTTTTCCCTCACGAAGCCGAGACTGATTTCATTCTTCCTAGTTTTCACGGACCAAAATAGTCAATTCCTGTTGAATCATCCTGTATGAAAATCCTTTTTCTCGACGACGTGGCTAAGTTTGTTCATAAATCAGTAAAATTTGGCTTGGTCTAAAAATTTTTGCAAAAAAGGCATATACTTTTAAGTCGTCATTATTCTACAGCTAATTATTTTTAAAGAACCGTAGATTACTAGGCTTATTAAAGTAGAGTTAAACACATAAAAAAAAAAAATAATAATAATAAAAAAAAAAACATGATTATGACGGAATTTTCTTTTAAACTGTTCATGCATGCAAAATGAATACAGCAATACGCAAGAAAAAAAGATGTTAAACATTTACATCTGCTAAGAGGGAACGTATTTTTTTCTTTCCAGTGCGATTCCGCCTTAGAGGATTTCACTTTTACCGTATATACCATTTTTTAGATTTTTATCTCTGCATTATGTGGAATATGGATTAATAATACTAATGATAACTGAAACATTTACATACAACAAACAAAGGTTCATTAAAAGCAAAAATATCGCAGCCGACGACACTTCTGCATAAATGGAGATTATAAATATGAAAAGAAAAAGACTAAGATATATATATATATATATATATATATATATATTTTGTTTGAACTCTTCCGTAAGAGTAAAGATCAATGTTCCATAGAAATAAGTTCGGGCCGGGCCGGATTCGGGCCGAATTTTTAATTTTTTACGTGCCGGACCGAGATTGGGCCGAAATTTTAACTTTCGGGCCGGGCCGGGCTCGGGCCAATATTTTTTTTGTTCAGGTAAGGCCGGGACGAATTTTTTTTTCTATGCATCGGGCTGGGCTCGGGCCTGTAAATTTCGGCCCTCGTGCAGACCTCTAGTGCTTGTTCCTAATCTCTTAATTAGTTTATGTATTTATATCTTTTAATTTAATATTGAATTATATTCTAATGATAATAGCCAGAATATATTTAAAAAAATACTATAACATTAATTTCTTTATAATAGTAGGGAGAACTGGGAGACATTGATACAGCTTTTTTTTAAAAAAATTGTTGGTGTCTAGAAAGCAGAAATTTCAAGTTATTTTTCTAAGTGATGTCAGGAAAACCTGTGTAGTGTGTTATAAAAATGTACAATCGTTGTGTTACATATTATTTTTGCATGTAATTTAAAAAAAAATAAAAAAAAGTAATTTGTATCAATGTTCCCCATCCCCGGGGCAGATTGATACACTTTGACTTTTCTCATGTCGATATTACTTTTTTCTCTGGAGAATCGATATAAATTTGATATTTGCCAGGCTGCCGTCCATTTTGTTAATTCTACTAGCACTAGATACTGTGTAAGTTTGTACGTCTTCTGTTTGCAAAAATTCTATAAAATGTTCTAATATAAAGAAATTAGAGCTATTTCACTTCAATAAAAACTAATAGTCGAAATTTTTGATGAAAAATGGTTGAATTAAGGAATATATAGTAAAAAAAAATAATAAAAGGTAATGAAAAAATGAACTAGAAAAGGATTTAGGTTGTATCAATGTGCCCCATACAGCCATTTGGAATAAAATGAGTCTCAAATTCAACACTTCATAATTTATCTAACAATAAAGAATGAAGAACTGATAAAGAGTAGCTTTACTTGCCAGGGAGGGTATTCTTTTCGGTTGAAAATACTGGAATAGTTGTATAATACCATTTCAATTGTACAACTCAAATTTACTTTTGACCTACAAAAACAATTAATCACCCATCCCATTTCATCAACTATTGAATCATTCCAAAACTTTCTGTATGTAGTTAATTTCACCAGTATCACCTTTTGGAGCTGTTGTGAAACTTCCGGTAATGACCCTGTGTGCTGTACAGGGGGTGTATCAATGTGCCCCAAGTATCAATGTGCCCCAGTTCCGCCTACCCCTTTAAACATGTTTTCCTTTCATACTTTTCATAATTCGAACCCTAGATAATTCGAACATTTCTTGTTTTCTTGTGGTCCCGACGAGTTCGAATTAACGAGAGCCGACTATGTATTTTATTTTACTTACAAATTTACTAAATCGTATTATCAAAAATATTTTGCGGCAAAAAAATCGCCAACTTGTCGCAGGATATGGGATTTTCTAATACTATCAAGATAATTGTGAAATTATCAATTGGAAATTTTATCTTTGGCTTTACGCAATGAAAAATTTGCAAGAATTTCGAGCTTTGATCTTTTTTTTTTTTTTTTTTTTTTCAATGATGAAATCTAAACCTAATATCATTTTCACACTATTTCAAAAATTTCTTGCATGCTTTTATATTCATATTTATTGTTTTAAAAATGCAAGGCTTTAATAAACAAACTTCGGGGTTTAAGGATTTTATACACTCAAACTTAATTTGTTCCTCATTAGATTATGTACGACCGATTTGAAAATCGCCAAAGAGATATCGTTTAAGTTTTTCTAACAGTAACATCATGCGTCATTACTATGTGAACATAAGTAAGTTCATATCCGAAAATCTCACATGGTAGACAATGGTACATCGATACATTTTACAGCAGGTTTTAAACTAATTAATATACATTTTCACCAGTTAGATAACGTTGGTTTTTCTAAACAATACAAATTATGTAGATCGTAATATTTTGTTTTTTATGAAAGTACCAGTATTTCGCTTGTGCCAAAAACGTCTTAAACCGACACCAAAATTTAGATTTGTAGATAGTGAACGATTGAGACTGATTTTCAACAACGAATTTTTTTTCGTAACAGTAACAACATAATATGGTAGTTGCCATAAATGATAATATATGCAATTTTACGAGATTTTGTCAATGTAACAGTGAGTATAAAATATACATAAGAGGACCAAAGTTTCGAAACTCGCCTTATTCAGAAAATCATGCGTTGGTAAATGTGTAAAAAAAACTCCACAGAAAAAAAAAAAACCTGACTGCATCTATTGGTTTTCAATGTAAACCAAAATTTTACCATGCCAGAAGTATAGGGAAGAGTTCCATATCCTGTTCTGGTATTTTTTTTTTTTTTTCTTTTGGCGATAAAAGTTTTAGAGTGGTTGCTACGTTCTTTAGAATTTGAGGTTATATATTGATTATAACATGAAAATATATGTTTATGAAAATTTAAAAACCATGTTTTTCTGCTATTTTGAAAATTTTAATAAGATGCTAAAATGACCTTTTGGAGCCATTTTCGATTCCTTCGCCAATCGCACAAACCAGAACAGGATATGGAACTCTTCCCAAAGTACACGATAATTTTTTTTTTTTTTTTTTTTTTTTTTTTTTTTTTTTTTTTTTTTTTTCAGATTGTAGTGTTTTTTCGATCTAGGTTCGCCATTTAAATAGATTGATACAGAAAACAAGACTTTCTAAACTTTAGATAAGACGAATTTTAAAACGCACGTCCTCATATGTGGACACTACAAAGTTAAAGTTTCCGGGCGTCAATTAAATTATGAACTATGGAATTAAATTTTACCAGGGAAATATTTGAGCCATACTACAAATAACAAAAGATTAAGTTACCGTTAATATCCACAATTCGATGATGTTATATTAATATAATCAAACCATAGGTTATACATGATATTGGAAAATATCAAACAGCTTCAGGATGTTGAAACTTAATATCTCTTATGATAACTGTTGAAAAAGTTAATATATTTTCACAAAAGATGTATCATTTGTTTTTTTAATAGGGATATCACATTTTATTACCTTAAAATAACAAAAGATTAAGTTACCGTTGATACCCACAATTCGATTATGTTACATTAATATAATTAAATCATAGGCTATACACAATATTGGAAAATATCAAATTGCTTCAGGATGTTTAAATGAATATCTCTTATAATAACTGTTGAAATAGCTAATATAATTTCGCAAATGATGCATCATTTGTTTTTTTTTTCTAATAGTGATATCACATTTTATTACCTTACTAGCGAGCTACGCCCGCTAGCTGGGCCCTTTTTCCAAACGAACCTCGGTATTAAGCAGTATATAATAAGCAAAAAAATTCATTTAATAAGCAAGTCTTGGTGTTCGAATCCTCAAGCACAAAAAAAAAGTAAATTAAAGAGCCATGGTCCCGTTAAAAATATGTGATTTCGCACTGTGGGCCACGTGCACTTGAAAAAAAAAAGATTGTGGATCGGAGCTATGGTCGCTTCGCGCCCATAGTCCCGTTAAAAATATTTGGTTTTGCACGGTGGGCACTACGCGCCCATAAGAGATTTTTTCGTATTTTTTAGTTCATCAGAAGCAGGTTTTTACGCAGATTCTGAATATGTAATCAGTTTTTTTCGACTTTAAAAACTGTCTGCATGATGGTTTAAGAAAAAACGCGCAAAAAAAAGTTTCGATAGTCCTGTTTTATTTCTAAGTTCAATATTTTAGCGAAAACTACGGTAAATATTCTACGGCAAGTCAAAAAATTTGATGCGGAAAAAACGCAATTAGCGCCGGTAGAAAAAGAAGTTTTCGGCTGCTTCTTCTTTTAGCCAAAGGGGAAAAATTCATGTTCTTCACCGCAAGCTGGCGCAGTGTTCTGCTTCGGAGCTCCGTTTGGGAATTGAGGCATTTTTCGTTCCGATTCCCAAGGGGTTTTTAATTCATAACTTTTTTAATTTTGGTCCCACGGTCTCGAAAATACCCGAAATGACTTCCCCGGAATTTTTCCAATCGAAAGACACCTCTCGCGACTTCCAACTCGCCCGCGTTGCGAACTGTAATCGGCTTCAAGCAGACAGACAGACAGAGGCGCGCGGATTTTATTAGTATAGAAGATCTAATACCCGTACGACATGGTGACGTCACTGCGACGTCGTTGTGAAGCCCCACTGTGACTAAAATGTGAAGTCGTTATGGCCGTTTTAGAGCTCGTTTGTGACGTCACATTGAGTCCACTTTGGAAAGTCACGGTGTGACAAATTTGTGATGAATGTGTCATTTGTGACTACTTTGGCATTAACACTGTGACGAAACTGTGACAAAAGCGAGGATATTTTCAAGTCACATTGCGACCAATTTGTGAAATATAGGGTGAGTTTAAAATCATAGGACATATTTTCAGGGGTGATAGAGCAGCTCACTGTAACAAACAATTATTGCATATGAATACATGACCGGAAACGACGCATTGAGATACAAATAAAAGGGGACCAATATGGCTCTTTAGTTTATTTTAAAAATTCGCATTCATACAAAAAAATTTCTATACTGTTCTTTTCTTGAAGTAAGACAGACATTATATGATTACATAAAGAAAAAATTCTTCTTTGAAAATTTTCGTTATGACGTCGAAATTTTTGATTTTGAAAAAAACGTAAAGGCACGTATTTCTTGTATTTCAACGATTTACCATTTTTGCGTTATTTATTTATTTTAAATCTTCATACCGGAAATTTTCAAAGAAGAATTTCTTCCTTGTGTAATCAGGAATTGTCTATCTTAAATAAAGGAAAAAATAGTATAGAAATTGTCTGGTGTGAATGAGAAATTTTTAAATAAACTAAAGGGTCAAATTGATCCCCTGATGTTTGTACTTTAACGCGTCATTTCCGGTCATATATTACTATACAATTATTGTTTGTTATATTGAGCTCTACCATCCCTCAAAGTTTGTCATGATTTTAAATTTACTCTGTAGTGTCATTTGAAACGAAATTGTAATTTTCCGCTTTAATCAAACTCCAAAGATATATTTTCCTTTAATGCAGTGAAACCTGCTAAAATGGAATTGTAAAAAATGGGAGAAAATTCCACTTTCAACTGATTTGCATTTTAGTAAATTCATAATTTATTATTGCTTTCTTTTCCCTTTAACTTTAAAATTTTACTTTTAAACCAAAGTTTTGTTATAAATTCCGTTTTCACAGGATTTGCTGTATTTTAAAATTGTTTCATTAAATCTTCTACCAAAAGTTGTGACCCCCCCCCCCCCCCATGGAGGTTGGGCTGGATCCGCCCTTGCATGGTCATCATTGTCATTGGGCATTGATACCATCGTGGTTATTATTGTCATCGGGAATTCATATCATCATGGCGTTCATAGTCATCGGCCATTTATACTACCATGGCGAACATAGACATTGGGCATTTATTCCATAATGCCGATCATTGACATCGGGCATTTATAACCTCATGGCGATAATAGTCATCGGGCATTTTTACCATCATGGCGATCATAGTCATCGGGCATTTATACCTTCATGGCGATCATTGACATCGGGTATTTATTCCATTATGGTCATTATCTTCATCGGATATTTATACCATCATGGCGATCAATGTCATCAGGCATTTATACCATCATCCCGATCAATGTCATCGGGCATTTATACCATCATCCCAATCATAGTCATCGGGCATTTATACCATCATGTCGATCATAATCAAATGGCACTTTTACCATGATGGCCATCATTATTATGGTCACAGTCAAAACCCCATAAAAATAAATATGAAATTTTAGTATTCCAAATTCCTTCTTACGAAAGAAAAATATTTGTAATACAAACTTTTTAAAATAATTATTTTAAATTTTTCCTTTTGAAACAAAATTATTTTTTCCAAACAGATTATGATGTTATCTGAGTTATTTTTACTTTCCGAAACTTTTTTTTTAAGATGTGATATTTTTGTTTAAATATAAAGTAAAATATAGTTAAAATTAACGGGCAGCAACAATAGGTCAAGAATTGTCTATAAATATATGAATACAATATTATATTGTATGCATTATACACAATATTACATTGTAACATTGGTGATGAATTGAATACAATAAGTGCAATAAAATGCGGAAATAACAGTGTAAATAAACTGTTTTGCAGATGTATGTACTTCAGTAAACCTCCGCATCGAAAAAAAAATGTTTAATCTTGAAATAGACTGCACATTCTATGTTTGAAATTAATAATAGGCGAGGGATGTCCCGGGGGTGGGGTTATGGAGGTGCCTGGAAAAACATTAAAAATTTGAAGTTCTAAAAAGAAATTTTAGCAACAAAAACCGCTTAGGGAAATTTTGTGAATAAACATTCTAAAGAACGTACTTAAACAACTGATATTTTATTAAACATATTAAATATGATGGCCGAAAAGATGGATAATTTTAAAAATAAATCTGATACTGACAAATTAAAATGAAAATCTTCCGATAAATTACAAATAGTTATAAAATTAGGATCATGCAAGTTTACAATAGCAGATCTGCCAAGTCTTTCCGGCTTTTTGGATCCCAGTATTTTAATACAGAAAATTTTGCTTAATTTAATTGGAACATTTTGGTGATTTAAAATAACCAAATTTTCTCTAAGATAATAATGGTGTGGAAAAAGCCGGAGACTTGGCAACTATGCAATAGGTGGGGTAAGGCCCAGGAGTGTGTGGGCATTGTCATTGGGCATTTATAACACCGTGGTCATCATTGTCATTGGTAATTTATATCATCATGTTTATTATAGTCATCGGGCATTTATATCCTCATGGTCGTCATTGTCATCGGATATTTATACCATCGTGGTCATCATTGTCATCGGTAATTCATATCATCATGGCGATCATAGTAATCGGGCATTTTTACTAGCATGGCGATCATGGCGACATCGAGCATTTACACCATCATGACGATCATAGACGTCGGGCATTTATACCATTATGGTTATTATCTTCATCGGGCATTTATATTATTACGGTAATCATTGACATCTTATATAAGTTTATATATGTAAGTTCACAATAGCAGATCTGCCAAGTCTCTCCGGTTTTTTTATACCAGTATTTTAATACAGAAAATGTTGCTTTATTTAATTGGAACATTTCGGCGATTTAAAATAACCAAATTTTCTGTAAATTAATAATAATGGAGTGGAAACACCGGAGACTTGGTAACTATGCAATAGATGGGGTATGGCTTAGGAGGAGGTGGGCATTGTCATTGGACATTTATAACACCGTGGTTATCATTGCCATCGGTAATTTATATCATCATATTTATTATAGTCATCGGGCATTTATATCCTCATGATCATCATTGTCATTGGACATTTATACCAATCGTGGTCATCATTGTCATCAGGAATTCATATCATCATGGCGATCATAGTAATCGGGCATTTATACTAACATGGCGATCATGGACATCGGTCATTTACACCATTATGATTATCATTGACGTCGGGCATTTATACCATCATGGTTATTATCTTCATCGGGCATTCATATCATCACGGTCATCAACGTCATCGGGCATTTATACCATCATGTCGGTCATTGTCGTCGGGTATTTATATCATCATGTGGTCATTATCTCCATCGATTTATATTATTTCGGTAATCATTGTCATCGTTCATACAGACCATCATGGCTATCATAGTCATCGGACATGTATAGTATCATGACAATCATAGTCATCGAGCATTTATATCATCATGGTTATTATCGTCATCGGCCATATGTATCATCATGGTCATCACTTTTATCAGACATTTATACCATCATGGTCATTATATTCATCGGGTATTTCCTCATCATTGCGATCATTGTCATCGGGCATTTATACCACCATAGCGATCAGAGTCGTCGGGTATTTATACCATCATAATCATTATCTTCATCGGGCATTTATATTATCACGGCGATCATTGTCATTGGGCATTTTCTCTTTCATGGTGATGATTGTCATCGGACATGTAAATCATCATGACGATCATAGTCATCGGACATTTATACCATCCTGACAATCACAGTCATCGGGCATTTATATCATCATGGTTATTATTTTCATCAGCCATTTACATCATCCTGACGACCATTGTCATTGGGCATTTATACCATCATGGTCATTATCATCATCGGGCCAGGGGCGTTCCGACCTAGTGTGCAAAGTGTGCGGCGCACACAGGCGCCGATGCAGTAAAGGCGCCAAAAGATTTCAGTTGAAAAGCAAATATTTCTTTTTTAAATCTTTAATTTATTTATACTAAAATGTATTATATTTTCTTGGCATCTGAATTATCTTTTGTAGATTTACCTTATCGAAATTATTTATAAATATTCATTTCTTTCTTTAAAATTTTATTTTATTCTATTTATGAGTCCGCTAATAAATTATTTAGACAAGACCTGCCCAACTTTTATAAGCAGAGGCGCACCTCATATAGTTATAAATAATAAAAGGCGCCACATAGCTGAAAATATGCAGCACAATAATCTCACTGCGGTGGAAAAGCATAATATGCAGTTTTATTACCGTAGGAGCTGAATTTCACTTGTTTTTTATTATTATTTATAAGAAACAATTGTCACTTTACTTCAGAATTTATCATAAATAAGAAGAAAATTACTATTCGGAAATACTGGTAAAAGTTTCTCCTACAATATCAGTCCATGAATAGAGGTAGACTTATATGTTAGAAACGTCTTATATGATGCGAGTATGTCTCACGCTGATAGCTATAAATCCCCTATGATTCAGAAACTGTTTTAAAATAATTTGCAACAATAATTTAATTCAGAATAAATTTAAAATTAGATTTTCAGAGGACAGTCTATCTTCAAAAGTTTTGTAAATGAAGAAGCTATAGAAGTATATTAGTTTGTTAGCTATTTTTATGAAAATTAAAATAATTAAATCACTATAAAATTATTTATTTTCAAAATATTGAATATCTCAATGTTTGGTATTCCTATTCTTCCGTCTTATGTGTATGCATATATATAATCTGCGTTTAAGAAAACAAGTGTAAAGTATGTTTGAAATAACACTTGTTTTTACCAATAAAGAAAAGAGAATGTTATTGAGGAATGATAACGTATGATATCGTAAGGGGTAGCGGAGGTCCAGAAATTGCCAAAAAGTTGATAATGTTTGTCAGGTTCTGAGAAAACATATGCTATAGAACTGGAATTTATGTTATTTTTATCTTAATATTTTATGTATTGTATGGGCTGTGTACTGAAATTTCAAGGTGACATTCTTTCTTAGTCTAAAGCCTAAATGGACAGGTGGTGAGGGAAAAGAAAAGAAGATTGTAGAGGGGAGTACTTGACCTTCTGGGATGTCTATTGAAGAAGGGAAAATAAAGGATTTCCACGAATAGGGGGGTTTACATTGGGGAAAAGCGGGAATTGAGAAGGGCAGGTTTTGGCTGAGAGATACTCAGTTCGTACCTGGAGAGCAGTGGTGGACGGAGGTAAATGTATGTAGTGCTCGGATCGAACAGCATAGGCTGAGAACCCATGGGTCGGGAGATTCGAAATTGATCTCCGGCAAAGTTAATCTAACGTATTGAGTGTGAGGGAGAAGGTGTGATTTGGGGGGGGGAACAGTACACAGCCAACTTTTTACTGTATTTAAGTTAATGTTGAACCGGATCACCTATATCCGAGTTAGAAGTGTAAATAGTTTATTATATTGTGTACATAGAGTATAAATAAACTATTAATTTAGCTAATTGACAGCGTTGGTGTTCATTTACACAATCCTCGCAGTGGGTGACCGATATCACCTAATAATATCGGTGGTGGCAGCTATAACTACTACGGACTTTCTTCAAAGTTGTGCGGGCTAAGAGGGAACGTCCGACAACGTTCATTACATTTGTATAACACTGTAAAAAAAGGGACGATTTAACGGAAGTATTACTGATAATCTAGACGCCAGTACTATTTACTGTTTTTTAACGGAAAAATTTCCGTGAATATTCCGTTTTTTTTCGACTTTTTCCCGGAATTTACTGAATTTTTTTCCGTTAAAAAACAGTAAATAGTATTGGCGTCTAGATTATCAGTAATACTTACGTTAAATAGTCCGTTTTTTTTTTTTTTTTTTTTTTTTTTTTTACAGTGAATCTTTTGTATGTTAGTGTTCTCTGTTCTGTTCAGTGTACAGATTTTTGATTGGAGATACTGGCGTCAGCTATGTAACAAATTTTAACTGGTAAAAATGGAGCATCAGCCGTTTGTGAAGCTGTTGGCATTCCGTGCCGTAGGTTTAACACTGGTTTTCGCACTTAAAGAGTAAAGCTTACTTTAAGCGGCCAAAGCAATAATTTTGTTCAGCACTTCTACTAATGATCATTTCTGGTGGAAATTATTATGTATTGAACAAAAGTGGTTTTTTTTTCACACCATAGATTTCTGAGCGAAATAAATACCTTTTATCTATCTTTTACCTATCTAGTACTCTGAAATTATCATGATAGCGTAAAAGGGGGAGAGTTGATGAAGATAGACTAAATTTGGCCATAGATGTCCAAATTTTCTAATTTTTTCGAAGGTTGAAGGGGGAGCCGTTCCCTGCACTCCATGCGTACACTCATGTCTATTCAAATACTGCATAAATTATTGTAATGATTGTAAGATTTGTACATTTCATTTCCAAACATAAAATTGAATTTTTGAAATAAGAGCACTTATTAGCATTACACATAACCGTGGACGTTACAGATAGTAAAATGGAAAAAAAAATCAATTTAGACATAAATAAATTAGAAACTACGATAATGACTGTTAATATGAATGGAAAAATATAGATTTATGTAAAAGGTGTTTTAAAATCCCGTGCACTTTATGTCCTACTAACCAACTACCTTGGATCAACCTAGGCCAATTACAATAACCTTAAATATTCTAAAGTCAAATATTGAATGTTATTTTTTTCCAAACGAATATAGAGATGGGGTGTGGGGAGGGCAATGTCTTCAGCAGCATATTGATTTGATTTTATAATTTTGAATAAAAATGTTTTCGAACGAACATTATATTGTTAGCAGTGTATAATCTTGAATTTGTTTGATTTTTCCTTTTTAAAGGAAAATCCATCGAATCGAAGCTCGATTTGATTTCCCACTGCCTTCAGTAGAGTATACCAGCGATGCTATTCCTGTTCCGGTCTGATTTTTCAAGCTAACCGTTAATTTGTATTTATTTTCTGACATTTAGATATAAAACTTTCAATTATGACAGAAAAAAAAGTCTTGATAAAGTAAATAATGGAAATGTGCACAACCCCTCATACATATTTTTTAATTTATAAATGCGAAATGATATTCAAATCACATATTTCTTAATTGGGAAACGATATCTTGAGATAATTTGCACCGAGAGAAAAAATATGTTTGGCAAATCTATGAAATGACTTCAAAAAATTTTTTGAACAGTAAATATTAATATTTTCACACCAGATATATTATTAGAACCTAAAAAATACCGTGAATGTATCAACAGTTTTTATTGTTGTTGTTGCTGTTTGTTTTTTTACGTTTGAAACTTCAGAGAAATGGAAAACTTAAAAACTGATGCGAATCGCTGCCAAATAAAAAGATTTTTTGAAATGGTATTTTTCAATGGTATTTTTAATTACTATTTCTTTCTTTCTTTATTATTATTTATTTATTTATTTGTAATTCTACCGGGACTCACTATATCCCAATTTGAAAATGCAGAAGAAATCAAACGTTATGCTTTTCGTCAGTGGGAAGGACTGCTTGGGGAAACACACAAGCACAATCTCGTTGAGGAATAAAAGATCGCCATTTTGCGATTATCATTAAGGGTTTTTAATTAATATTTCGGGTAATTAACAAAAAATAAAAAAAAAAATGAATGTCAGGTGCACGGTGCATCTACCATCATCTATCCTTATCCAAATTTTCAGATCTCTATGTGCAGTAGATTTTCGTAGCCATCACCAATACTTCTTTCTTTTAGATGCAATCTATTGTTATTGCATTAAATTATTTTCTCCGGGATAATGAAATTTTACTGTAACGCAGGATTCTGATAGAGAGTGCTTTCATTTACACAGGTTTTACTGTGTTACATATTTTATTTACATAGCTGACATCCTTCTTTATTTTTCAAGTAATTTAAGCATGTTTGGAAACAGAAATTAATTTATTTAATGAAATAAAGTACGAATTGTAAAGAAACAAGACATATTTTATTAAATAAATTTTCTGGTTCAAAAAACTCCAAAAGAATGGCAACTACACATTTTTAAATATTCATAGCTTTTTTTTGGGGGGGGGAGGGGGAGGAGGGCGCCAAATGCAGTTCTGCACACAGGCGCCGAATACTGCTGGCACGCCCCTGCATCGGGATTCTATTCCATCATGATCATCATTGTCATCGAGCATCTTATACTATTATGTCTATCATTATCATCGGGCATTTATACCATCATGTCTATCTTTATCATTGGGCTTGTCAAAAACCCTCAGACAAAGGTATGTGATAAATAGAAAATAAATATGAAATTTTAGTAGTTGAAATTCCATCTTACGAAAGAAAATTATTTGCAATACAGACTTTTAAAAATAATTATTTTATTTTATTTTTTTAGCACGTCCCATAACAGAAACTGGTTGGTTGTTTTTGCTTTTTCATTGAATTATGCACCCCTGAAGAGTAGTTTAATGAAAAAGCCTTCTAATGTCCATTTATCCTTTATTATTTTGGTAATCTGCCTTCTATTTCATTTTAAACTTCAACTGTTTCAATAATATGATTGTAAAAATACTGGTTTCATTGGTTTATTGAATGGTATTGTCTGAATTACTTTGGTTGTATCTATAAAAGTATTTATATAATTATTTTTTTTTATTGTACCCAACCTACTACTACCTTCCTCTTTATGAATCACCTGCAGTAGGCATATTTAAATGAAACCGATGGTTTTTCTTTTGGTGCACCTTTCATCGTGCACCCTTTCCTTGAATCGTCTCTAACTCTCTTATAAAAGTACTTTAGATCCTAAACTTATGTTCTTTTTTCATAAACTCAATTGTCTCAGTCTCTTTCCATTTTTGCATCTCACCAGTCAACCGATCAATTGTTTGTTTATTCTGTCTTCGCTGCAATTCTTTTCCTTTGTCTTTAATGCTGTAAAAGAAGCTTGTCATACCTTACAGTAAGAATTAATACAACTAATTCTAAATATTGCAGTGATTTTTTTTGTCGAATGCTATTTAATTTTTTCTTTCTGACTGTAGCCGGTCAATCAATTTTTTTTTTCAAGCCGGCACATTGCTTTTGATCGAAATGTTAATGTTCCCGGTTTAAACGAATTTTGATTTTAGTTGTGTATTATTAAATTTTTACTGAGAACTGAGCTTAGTTATAGATAGTGAGGTAGTTGTGCCAGAAATGGACCGCCTCGGTGTTTTTGGTTTATAAAAAAAAATAATAAATAATAATTAAGCATTTACTGTTTTAACTCCCCTTTGCACGCTTTATAATCTGGATTTTTTTTCCCATTTTTCATCAAAGCAATTAGGAAGCAGAAAATAAAGTTTCACTGTATTTCATTAAAAATCTTAATGAACAAGCTAAGAGCTCACTTTACTTACTTAGTTTATATCTTCTTTATTTTCTGGTAAAAATTAAATGTTTTTGTTTGAATAGTAGTATAAAACTTTGAATTTCATATATCAATAGTCATTTACAAAATTTTATTTATGTTTAAGATTTTAGGAGGGGTGTCCATTACTGGAATGCTTAATTCAAGATTTTTTTGTAATGTAAAATTCAAGTGACCAATACTAAAAGCGCAATGTCATTAGTGCATAAAATATTTTGATTTAATTGAAAAGCTAACCAATCAAATTTAACCCTTCAATTTTACTTACTAGAATTTATTAAAGACTATTTCTTTATAAATAGCTGCTTTTAATTCCATTTGGCTAATATATATTTTTAAATTAAATCTTTTTTTTAACTCTAGTCTGCATATTTTAGAATCTGGTAATTAGTCAAACCAATCAGGAAGCACAGCCTTGTATAAATTGTAATCTGACAATCAACCAAACCAACTAGGAAAAGAGACTAATGCTCACACAGAATATAGTATGTAGTATGTTTCAGATAAAATGATCTAAATAGTTTTGTGAATTGAGTGATTTTAACAATTCTTGTTTCAATAGCTGGCAAATTTGAGCATATTCTGCTTGACATGTGAATAAGTGTCAGATAAACAAGTAAAAAAAAATTGATGATGAAATCACTCCATCTAGACAATATATATATATATATATATATATATATATACGTGGGAAAAGCTATACAGGCTGTGCATAATGGTTTGTTAATTAGAAAGGCAGTTTATAATTATTAAGAAGGAAAATTCTTGATAATGTTTCCAAAAAAAGAACAATGGGCTCTTCCACTATTCAGGTACATTACTTTTCTGCAGAAACAAAAATTCAGTGATTAATTTTATTATTTCTGGGATCAATGCAAATATAAAGCAATGCCGTGGACTTGCGAATAAATTACACATAAAATCAGTACTGAGTCGCAAAATAGTAGCTGTTGTGTATCCCATGGGATGCATGATTTCGTCAAAGAATCACAAAAAAATGGCAAATTTCGTTAAAAAATTGTAAAATAATGACTAATATCTGGCAAATTTCATCAAAAGATTTGTGAAAAAATGGCTAATTTTGATGGCAGCGTGATATCTGTTAAAGGATTATGAGAAAAGACTCGGTTTTTGTTATAAGGATCACGAAAAAGATGCAATTTTTGTCAAAGGATTCCAGGATAAATGCGATTACTGTGAATTTTGTTAAAAAATTGGAGAAAATATGCAAATTTTGCTAAAGGATTGCGGAAAGTATGCAAATTTTGTCAAAGGATTATAGAAAATATGAGAATTTTGTTGAAAGACCATGGAAAATCTGAGAATTTAAATGAAAATCGTGGAAAATAGACGTATTTTGTCGAAAGATCAAGGAAAAATCAGAAATTTTGTCAAAAGATCGGGGGAAAATCGTGAATTTTGTCTAAAGATCAGCGGAAAATCGCAAATTTTGTCGAACGATCAGGGGAAAATTGCACATTTTGTCAAAGAATAAGGTGGTAAATATTCTCAAAAGATCATGGAAAATATGCAAATTTTGATGAAAATTCAAGGAAGATGTGCAAATTTTCTTGAAAAATCAGGGAAAGTATGCAAATCTTCTAAAAAAATCACAGAAAATATGCAAATTTTGTCAAAAAAGGATAAGAAAAACCATGAATATCACTAAAGGATCATATAATTACGCAAATTTCATTGAAAAGATCTTGGGAAAAAAGTGTGATTTTTGTAAAATAGTCACGAAAAACGCTAATTTTGTTAAAGAATTCCAGAAAATGCAAATTTCATCAAAACACTTCAAAAAAGTGAATTTCGTCAAAAGTCGATATATATTATTATTAGTTCTCTATATTATTATATAAGGAAATTGCAATTATTAAATACATGTAAGCTATTTAGTTTTAATCAATTTCAAATACAAATTTCATCGAAAAACAAACTAACAGCTGTCTAAGAGTCGTAAACAATATGATTCCCTTAAAAAATCGTAAATAAAATGCAAGTTTTATCAAAAGATGGCAAAAATTTTTACGAATTCATCAAAAAATAGTGAAAAAACGGCACTTTCGGTAAAAGATCGTAAAACCCCTGTAAATTTCATTAAAAGGTCGCTAAAAACAACAAATTTCTTCAAAAGATCGTAAAAAATATGTACATTTTATCGAAAGATCGCAAAAAACGCTCACATTCTGTCAATAGGTCACGAAAAAAACTCAAATTTCTTTATTAGATCCTGAACAACATGCAAATTTTATCAATAGATCACAAATATAATGCAAATTTGGTCAAAGGATCGAGAGGAAAACAAAAAAAAAAGACAAAACATGGTCAAGATCATGAAAAAATGTTAATTTTGGTAAAAAGGATCACAAATTTCATCATAAGGTCACTAAAAACCATAAATTTCAGTAAACGATTGTGAAAAACAAGCAAATTTTGTCAGAAGATTGCAAACAACACAAATTTTTTTTTCAAACGATACTTAATTTCATCAAAATAACAAACTATGGCCAAAAAATCATGAAAAAAACGCTTCTTTAAAAGATCATGTGAAAAACAGCTAATTTCTTTAAAAGGTCCAAAAAAAGCTAAAATTATGTCAAAATGTCATGAAAAATCATAAATCTTGTCAAAAGACCTATAAAACATACAAATTTCATCAAAAGATCGCAAAAAATATACACATTTTTTCGAAGGATCTCGAAAAAAATCCGAAAATTTCATCAAAAGGTCTGAAACGTGTTGAGAAATTTAATCTTATGTAAAAATACTTTTGAAACAGCATTCATTTCAATTTTTAGGAGTTTATTAGCATTAGAATTTCAATGTGCGCTTAAAACAACTTTTATTGCTACAAAATTACATTTTTGCTGCTACAAAATTTGATTTTTGCTGTTAGAAAAATAGATTTTGCTGCTCCAAAATTCAATTTTTGCTGCTCCAAAGCTGCTACAAAATGGTTTTAGTGCACATTTATCTCTGAAGGGTATTATTCTTTGAAATAAGCTTATAATATACATCTAGTGTAAATATCCTGTGAAGTCAGTGCTATCAGTCTTAATTGGGCATTATTCTTTTTATTGTGAAAAACTTTGTTTATTGATTTTGATCATTTAGAAAGAACACTACTATACTTTGCTTTAGCAGAGAATATTATTAATCGTAATCTGTCACATATAACATTTTCATTTATTATGGATAAATGTGTTATTTGTTCAATATATTTTTTTTCTCCTAAAATTCCCTTATATGTAGGGAGTATTAAAGTTAAGCATATTTATTGGACTTTTGATGCTTAAATAATAAAATTTTTCATAGGATGATCCTTATACTGCAGGGATGCTGCGGACGCGTTATAGCGCGTAAAATACGCAAAAAATCGGCAACGGGACGCAAAATCGCAAAAAAGGCACATTTCGTTGAAAAACCGCGAAATAACAAATAATTTTCAGTAAATTCTGTCAAAAAAAATCGCGGAAAAAAATTGCTAAATTTGTTACAAAATACCGTTAAAAGACAGATTTCCTCAAAAAATGGCGAAAAAACGACAAATTTCATCCAAAAATTGCGATAAAACGGCAAATTTTGTTAACAGATTCGCGAAAAATGGCAATTTTCATCAAAAAATCATGATAAAACGGTAACTTTTGTGATAAGATCGTGAAAAACCGACACATTTCGTCAAAAAATCGCAAAAAAGGCACATTTCGTTGAAAAATCGCGAAATAACGAATAATTTTCGGTAAATTCTGTCAAAAAAAAGGCTAAATTTGTTACAAAATACCGATAAGACAGATTTCCTCGAAAAATGGCGAAAAAACGACAATTTTTGTCCAAAAATTGCGATAAAACGGCAAATTTTGTTAACAGATTCGCGAAAAACGGCAATTTTCATCAAAAAATCGTGATAAAACGGTAACTTTCGTGATAAGATCGTGAAAAACAGACACATTTCGTTGAAAAATCGCGAAGTAACAAATAATTTTCGGTAAATTCAGTCAAAAAAAATTGCGAAAAAAAATGGCTAAATTTGTTACAAAATACCGATAAAAGACAGATTTCCTCGAAAAATGGCAAAAAAACAACAAATTTCGTCCAAAAATTGCGATAAAACGGCAAATTTTGTTAACAGATTCGCGAAAAATGGCAATTTTCATCAAAAAATCGTGATAAAATAGTAACTTTCGTGATAAGATCATGAAAAACCGACACATTTCATCAAAAAATCGCAAAAAAGGCAAATTTCGTTAAAAATCGCAAAAAAGGCAAATTTCATTAAAAAATCGCGAAATAACGAATAATTTCCGGCAAATTTCGTCAAAAGAATCGCGAAAAAATGGCTAATTTTGATATAAAATCCCGAAAAAAAGGTAGATTTCCTCGAACTTGCGATATAACGGCAAAATTTGTCAAAAAATTCACGGAAAACGACAAATTTTGTCAAAAAATTCACGAAAAACGGCAATTTTCATCAAAAGATTGTGATAAAACGGTAACTTTCGTCAAAATATCACGAAAACCCAGCACATTTCGTCAAAAGATCGCGAGAAAATGACAGATTTCATAAAAAAATGCCAAATTTCGACAAAAACATCGCGAAAAAAACCAACAAATTTCGTCAAAAGATAGCTTTAAAACGTAATTTTCGTCAGAGGAAAGCGGAAAAAAAAAAAAGTTAATGCCAGGATAGATTTTTTTTTGTTCCAAATGCAACATTCCTTCTTCCAAATTATTTCTTTTTGCTGCTCCAAAAACAGATTTTCCTGCTTCACAATCTGTTTTTGATAGTTCCAAATCTTTCTGAGTGAATGTAACTTCTGAAAACACCCATTCATTAAACAAAAAACCCCCTTTACTCAACAAAAGTATTCTTTTTTCAGGAAAAATGTCTTTTTCAATAAATCAGTTTTGCCCTTTTTTAAAAGAAATGCGAACAATAATGACACTTGTTATCTTCTACAATCAAATGAGCATTATTCTATCATTCAGTTTTTATCTTGCACTTTTGTTTTTAAAAAAGTAAAGAAAATTTCTCTTGATAGTTTAAAAAAAATTAATATTGGCTTTAATTATTTACATATTATTATTAAAACAATAATTATTGCATTAAACTTTTCTTTTGAAAATGAACAAGTTCAATTTTTGCGTCTAAAAATATGACTTATTAATGGGGACCCGCTTTTGCAAAAAAGGGACCCAGAATTTTAAAAGTCTTGGGACCCAGGATTTTTCAAGTCCAGCTGCATCACTGTACTGAAACTTTTTTTATTTTAACTTTTCTATATCATGTTATTCATTATGATTGATAAATCTGTCTGGTTCTAATTCATAAATATTCAAATGTGCGTTGCATTTACCTATTTTTAAATGTATCACTTTTTTGTAGTTCACAGAAATGGCCAAGAAGAGGCAACAAGATTTTGCTAGAGTCCAGTTAAAACCTGGCCGGCTTCTTAGTAAAAGAGCAAATATCACTTCGACGAAATTTAAGGCAAGGAAGATTGTTATGCCAAAAGAGAAGCATTTTAAAGCGAAAACAGAGTTTACTATTGCAGTAAGATATTGATAAATTTTATTAATTTTGTAATTAATAACCCTATTTGTATTACATTAGACTCCCTCAAATCTGCACAGTTTGGGACCAGAAATTGTGTGGATTTTAGAATTTTGCAGATTTCTGGTCATTGCTTTGCTTACATTTTTTAAACAGTCATTTGAATGCAACCAGTAATCCAATCAAAATTATAATGAATGCTTACTATGTAATAAAATAATAAAGTAAGTAATAAATTAAAATAATAAATATTTAGATATATTTTTTTAAATGATTAAAATATTAAAAACAAAAGTAAAGTTAATAATTATTAGTGTATTATTAAATATTCATTATAAAGATAAAATGAAGTTTTCCAGAATTATTTAGTGAAACTTGCCTCACATAGGTATATTACTAATTAACATCAAAATCATAAAATAACATAGTTGTATTTCAGGTTTAGCCAGTCTTAATAACCGAAAAAACTAGATCAATACATAAATATATTTGGTAAGAAGATTGTGATTAGCACTGCAAAAATCAGCAATATCTTAAATTTTTTCAGAAATGAATTAATTCTTCCTTCATGAAAAAACATGAAGTTAGAAATATTAACAAAAATTACAAATTAAAATACATATGAAATTGATATAAAACTAAAAAAGTCAAATTTTGTCCTATATCTAAATTGAATGCTTCATTGTTTACATCTGTAAATTATGTGTAGATTTGAGAGTCTACTGTATTTCAATTCAAAAATGTGAGTGATATCTATGTGTAATAAAATAGTATATTGTAATAAAAATTAAGAATCTATTGGATACTCTTATTACATTATAGAATCATTTATCCTACATCAAGGTACTAGATATGTTCTATATTGTAATAATAATAATATATTTTACAAGGAAAGGTAAGAATTTATAAATAATATTTTGTTTACAAGATCTTACTTTATTTATAAAACATTTAAAAATATATAAAAAATTAACGTGTTTCAACTCATTTTTCATTGTCATTTCAGAATGTAAATAGAAAAATTACAAACACAATGAACAGGAAAAACTGGAATAAATAATTATTGGACTCAAATTAAATATATAATACCCCTTATAAAATATGTAACTGTTTTTACTTGTTCGATATCCTAGCAACACTCATTTGATCAGATTTATAGGATTTGTGTGGATGTATCATTATATCTGATTTAAAAATAATTTTCAGATTATTCAGATTAAGAATCTGATCTAATTAAGACCAAGCCCCCAAGCAGAATCTGCTTAAAAGTGTGACATACCTCGCAGAACAACAGACTTCTATAAAGAACATTTCAAATAATCATTTAAGAAATTCACATTTCAGTTGAAGGAAAAATTGAGAAATTCGTAGGAATTCCAAATTTTTTTGAAAATTTAAGGCAGTGAGTTCCGAAAATTAAAAATAATCTGTCATAAATTTGAAAATTCTGACATAAAATATAATGTGAATTTTTACAAATGATCGTTGAAAGAAATCTATTTCATAAATTGTGCAAAGAAAAATTTGCAACTTTATCAGATAGTCGCAAAAATGCTCAGAAATTTCATCAGAAGATTGCAAGAAAATACGAAAATTTCAACAAATGATTGCAAAAAAAGTGCAAATTCATCAGAGTCGTAAGAAAATGGCAAATTTCGTCAAAGAATCACAAAAAAAATCTCAGCAAATTCCATCAAACCATCGTGATAAAACAACAAATTTTGTAAAGGATTGCAATAAAAGTACAAATTTCATCAAAGGATCAAGAAAAAATGGCAGATTTCATTAAAAAATTGTGAAAAAAAGACAAATTTTGTCAAAAGATCACAAAAAAACTGCAAATTTCATCAAAAGATTGCATGAAAATGCAAATTTCGTCAAAGGTTAAAAAAAAAAATAGTATTGGGAGTTGATTTCCCCCCTCCCTTTCTGTTGTAATTCTTCAGAAAATTTGCTGTGAATTTCAGAATTCTTTTTTTTTAACTCAGACCCTTCTAGAAATTCGTCACTCAATAGCTTGGGAAAAAAATCTCAAATTTCTTTAATCATTCATTTAAAAAGATTGTGAAAATTATCAATTGATTATGAAAAAAACTTGTATAATTCGTCAGTCAATCATGGAAAACAAATTGTGAAATTGTTCAGCAAATGTGACAAAACATGCCAAATTCAATGAATAATCGTGGGGTTCAGTGAATAATCATTGATTTTTGCCAATCGGTCACAAGAAAAAACCACAAAATTCGCCTATGGTATCAAGAAAGAATTGTGAAATTTGCAATTTGCTTGTAGTTAAAAAATTGCAAAATTAGTCAGTGGATTGTCTGATGAAACTGAGAAATTCATACATCAGCTCTAGAAAAAAACATGCGATTTTCTTCATTCGGTCTCAAGAAAAAGCCACAAAAATTTGTCTTTTTCTAAAAGAAAACTATTGCAAAGATTTAATATCTATCACAGCTTAAAATAAAACACAAAATTTGCCAGTGGATTATCAGAAATTCATCAGTCTTTCATGAAACAGGCGAAAGATTTGACCAATTGATTGCAGAAGATTGACAAAGTTTTCCCAGTTGACGCATAGAAAATATCACAAAACTCACTGATCGGTCGCAGGTAAAACATAAAATTGGTTGATCAGTTCCTGTGTGATTTTTACCAATCATTCAAGAAAAAGCATTACAATTTGCTGGTACTTTTCGTTTAGCTGAGTGTCAGTGTTATATAGATTTATATGGATATAAAACACTGCTGCCAAACTCATTAAAAAGTACCAATGCCAAACAGTAGAAAGAAAATATTATAAAATTCATCAATCAATTGCTTGTAAAAATATGCAAAATTCATCAATCAGTAACGAAAAAAAGCACAATTTTCTCAAATCTTTCAAAAGAAACAACTGCAGTATTTGCATACAGATATAAGGAAAATTTTGCAAAATTCCCTAGCAGTCGTGAGAAAAAAAACAAAAAATTCGTCAGTGGAACATTAAAAGAAAAAGATCAGTCATGGAAAAAAGGCAACAAAGTTTGCCAATTGGTAGAAAGTAAATAGATATTGTAAAACTGGTTAATCGGTTGCAGCTAAAAATATTGCAAAATTCTTTAGTGGACTGTTAGAAAAAAACGGAATCTTGTTTATTCAATCAGTTGCGAGAATAAGAGAAAAAATTTGCCGATCAGTTAAGAGAAAATATAATGAAATTCTATAAGTCAAGTATTAAAAAAAAAATCTTTAAAATTGTCTGAAAAATCATGAAATTCTTCAATCAGTCAAGAAAAAAATCCACAATTTTTTCCAATCTGTCACAAGGAAAAGCTGAACATTTGGAACACATACTACAAGTTATTTGTATAATTGAAAGCAGATAGTATTTACAGGCATACACAAAAAATTTCAGATACTCTGCTGTATCCGGAGTACTGTAGACTATTATACCAAGATTTGAATATTTTAAAAACTTCCTTGTAGTATGAATGCACCTCATTTGCTATGCTTGGCGTGCAATTTTCAACTTTGTTTTCGTAATCACTTGCCTGATGGATTTTTAATTTTTTTTACTGTATTTCCAATTATTTTTGTTTTAGCAGCGCTTTTTCTGGCAAGCTTCTTTTTCATTAAATATTAAAATTTCGAGGTTAGATATAAGGTGCAATTTTCTGTGCAAAAGTATTGATGTTCAATTGTAAATAAAGCATTTGAACAATGAAAATTGGATGTCTATGTCTGACGTAGGCAAGTGGGTAAAAAAGATCATAAAGTCAGTCCATTGGAAATATTATTCTGGATAACTGATTTTTTGATTAACTAGATATATTCACCTCTTTTAGATGTGGTATAATGCAGGATACTCCACATTTTTAGTAGGGATGGGACGAATATTCGGCCACTATTCGGTATTCGGCCTATTCGGCCCTTTTGCCGAATATTTGGTTGGTCGAATATTGAAGGCTTGTTGACCGAATACCTATAGCTGAATATTTAGAGATATCTCGCCGAATATTGCTGAAATCTTGCCGAATAGTGAAAGATATCTTACCAAATAAATTTAGGATTTGAAGAATTTCATTTCTTGCAATTTTTTTTCTTCTAATCCAAATTGGTTACTTCATTTATGAAGTCATTCTCATTCTTACTTGCAAAACATGGTGATATTTTAGAAAATGGTTGGTGATATTTTAGAAAATGCTGCCCAAGTTGGAGATTTAATTGTACAGGAAATGTCTTCATTAGAAAATGATATGTTACAATTCAAGATATAAAAACACTTATCGAAAAAAAAAAAACACTACCTTATTTTAAAACACTCGAATATTTATTAATGTCTGCAAATTCCATGCACATGTAAAAAAAGGCTCTTATGAAATTCATAACTTATTTTCTATGAAGTGAGAAATGAAAAAATTCATTCACTAGGTGTATTAATGAAGATTTATTTTCAAAATTAAATATCAAATATTACTAATCCAAATACAACAATACATCTGAAAACAGAACTGGTGTCAAACTAGATACACATTAGATGACACAACTTGCTTTATGAAGATTGTTTTATAAATATTTAAACATAAATTCTAAATGCTGATCAAAATAATTTTTTTATTCTATAGTTTTCACTTTTAAATAATTATTTGCATAATTACTGGCTTAAATATGTAACATTATTATGTATATATTTTTAATTTACATCTTCCTTCATTCATGTTGTTTTCAATTTCTGTTTATCCTTTTAATGCTTGTTGAATAAGTAGAATATTGTATGCACCGATTCAAATGTCAAAGATTTTGTTAACATATGCATTCTACTTTAAGCATAACATTTTGCTTTAACATAATTTGTAATTTAAAGATTGACAACTGATTTCTAAACAGTCTCATTCTTACGAATTTGCTTATTATTAGAGACACAAACTCTTAATGATAAAATTTACTTTATTAAAGGTTACTTCAGAAAATATTCTTTTGTGAATTCTGAGAGAGAGAGATTAAGAATATTATCAATTTTGGATGCAAGAAAAGATAAAAGTATCATTTGATAGTAAAAGTGAAATACAATGTTCATATTTTAATGGAAATATTTTACCATCCTGACTTACTGAAAATCAATTTGATGTACATGAAGATAAAAGAATATAATGCAATTTCATAATTTTTTTGTGTTAAAATAAGTGTTTCAAATTTCAGAATACATTTAAAAGCACATTTAAGAGTAATAATTATTAATGAGTGCCTATTTTTTAAATTATATATAATCAAAAATTTTTTTTCTTTATTGGGAAAAAAAAAGTTAGTATTCGGCCGCCGAATATTCGGTATTCGGCCTAAAATTTGGCTGAATATTCGGTATTCGGCCAAATCACTATTCGTCCCATCCCTAATTTTTAGTCTAAGTTTTTTCACAAAATCAGTTCGCAAAGAAAGTGCTCAAATCTGTTTATAACTCTATTAATTGTTAAGAACATTTTTAGGGTTTGTTCATTTCACAATACCCTCGATAGTTTTGCTTTTTCTGTCTGTCTTTCACAGTGCTCTTACTCAGAAATAATTTAAATTACTAATTTGTAAATTTTTTGTACATAGAGCTAAAACTGAATATCTGTATTAGCCAAAATCATAAAATTTTGAAAAAGTTATGTTATTTTAATTTAATAAATTAATATAATGACATCCCATCATTTTTATAATTTTAAAATACAGTGGAACCTGCTAAAATGACCAATTTGGTAAAATGGCCAACTGACTAAAGTGACTGCTTTTGGAAAATTTTACTTGTGCTCATATGAAAAGTAATATGAGAATTGTCCGGTAATGTGTCCACCTATGTAAGGGGACCAGTTACCCTACCATTATCAATCTTATTTGAACCTGTAAAATGTGACCGTCCATTTTTCTGCATGCCGAAAATTTCCAAACTAAAAGACTAAAGTGTTCATTTTCTGAAATTTTAATTTGATCCAAAAAATACAGGATTTTTTCTCCTATAGTGATTATTTGCTTAAAGTATAAAATTACTACTTTATCCTTTATTATTACGAGGTGGAACTCGTCGAGATTCGACGAAAGAAATTTTTTAAGAAAGAACAGTTTCATTGATTTATAACAAATCTACAAAATTAGTTACAGTAAAAAATGCATCTTATATTGTCAGTCTAACTCTCAAACAAACATTATTTGAAGCTAAAATTAAACAAAATCTATAAAATTCAATTATCCAAATTATTAAACCAAATAAAACCGATAAATAATTTATATCAGACGATATTTTTGAAATAATGTACGCATTTTAATTTCTATTTTTTATTTTTTTTTTCAATTTTAAGAGAAAATGGAGTGATTCTGTTGCCACAATTGCAAAATTTGTACTAAAAATTATTTAAAAAAATAATATCTCAAAAATAAACTGAGATACAGCTTTGAAACAAATTACATTTAAAAGTGCATTTTTTTTCTCTATACGACGGTGTAAAAAACGAAAATGTACGATGTTCAGAAGCATAAAATTTGCAGTAGCGAAAATTGCGACACCTAAATTGCATGAAAAAGTGTTGGACATTTAAATTTCTATTATTATTATTATTTTTTTTTTTCAATTTTAAGAGAAAATAGTGTGATTCTGTTGCCACAATTAGAAAAATATTAAAAACTACAAAAAAGTAAATATTTCAAAAACAAATTAAGATACAGTTTTAAAACAAATTGCATTTAAAAGTACATTTTTTTCTCTATACGATGCTATAAAAAATAAAAATATGCGATGTTTTAAAGTATAAAATTTGCAGTAGCGAAAATTGCAAAACCGAAATTGCAGGGGGGAAATGTTGCCATTTGCAAAATGACGTATGTGTTACGCACAGATACTTTTGGCCTTTATAATATAGATATTTGCACTTGTCTAAGGTGACATTTCATGAAAAGTTTATTACTGCTAGTCATAGAAATGTTATCATTGTGCAATTACAATTAAAATAAAAATACATATAAACTACAGTGTACCTTGTAGTTATATGTTATTTAAATCAATCACTACAGAATTTTAACTGCATTCAAAAGAAATAACGGGAGTTTTCAGTAAGTTATCTTCAGTGTTGTATATTTTAAATTAGTAATTCAGTTATTATAATTGTTAATTACTCGGTTCATTTCTTAATATAGTGCATTTTTCCTTATTTATATTATATTTTTTGAGATCACAAAAGTTTTAATGTGCCAACTTGAAAGACACTCCATAAAGTGACCACCTCTATATAGTAAACCACTTTAGACAGGTTCCACTGTACAATCTTAACTTCAACCATCTTTTTGCAAGCTTAGTAATCCTGTGATGGAGTGTGTTATCTCTCACCGAAAGATCCTGAGTTAGAAGCATGTCTGCAGAAGTTTAAATTTACAATTTTTAACATTTAATTGTCTGATAAGTTAAAGGAAATTTTGTATTTTTTAGTCATTTTACATGTTTATTTTTATTTTATGTTGTTCTAATTTGTGCAATATATTTTTTCTTTTAATAGGACTGTATACGAAAGATTAAGAGTTCTGGCAATGAGAAGGACAAAATTGAACATTTGAAGGATTTGAATAAATTGATTCATCGTCAGTCAGAAACTTTGAACACTCATCTACCTAAAATTTTCGATACTGTGTTAGATTACCTTAGAGACCCTTACGACGGGGTAAGAAATTCTGCGGTAAAAGTTATTACAACAGTATTAGAAAAGGCAGAAGATTTGCATCTTCACAGTTTCTCTGAACTCTTGTCGAATACCATATCTGCTCTCATGAAGAATCCTAATCAGAGAATCGCTCCTGCATCCCTGGTGTTGTTGGATTGCATGCTTAAAAACCATCCTGATTTAATATGCCATAACATCGCCCTTCTCTATGACCTTCTACCTTCTGAAAGGAAACATTACACCCGTAAGATCACAAACGAGAAGGAGACTTATCAGTATTCTGAAAGAGGTGACATAAATGCTCTGGGTCACATCAATGCTTTCCTTAAAAGTGTCATTTTGAAAAATAAAAATGATCTCGTAAAAAATGATGAAGAAAATGATAATAAAATCGTATACATGGATGAAAATAAAACAATGTCTTTAGTACTTTATGCTGGAGGTGGACTAGAACCTATTGATATAGAGGAAGCTTATGAAAAGCAGTTTAATCCACAAGCAGATCCGTTTGATGAAGTTGAAAAGTTGTCACCCATTATAGATGCACTGTTAAAATTGATTCCTATGTACTATTGTCAAATAATTGGAAGTGAATCAACTGCAGATGGTAAATAACTTTAAAAGTTATATTCTATATTTTCATGAAGTTTTACTGTTTGTTTACAATAATAATGATTTTCAAACTGTATTCGCTGGTATGCCGGTAGATATGAGGTTTTACTATTGGAAGACAAGCAGCTGATTTATTTTTGTTTTTCTAAAAAAAAAATTTTCTTTTCATTTCATGTAAGAACATCAGTTTTTACTTTTCTCTTTATCTTTTTCTATATATATTCATTTATAATTAAGTGATTATCAGATTTTATTTACCTTATTATTATGTGAAACAACATTTCTATGACTTTTCTACTTTATGATGAGATGGCATTAAATTAAATTGTCATACAAACTTATTTTTTTGATATAAGGTAAGCACTTATTTTTATCTTTATATATTTAGTTAATTATTATATTTTTCATATTTTATTTATAATAAGAATATTTTTTATGTATTATTTTTTATAATTTATGATAAAATCTATTTCTGCATTGTAAACATCAGATAAGGTGCTGGAGAGAGAGCTATGTGTGAAATAGTATGAGACACATGAAACACGTACTTATTCTCTTGAATATGTGAAAGGGATTCACTAAATAATTAGAAAAGTGAGAACAAACTCAGTATTACCCCCTCTCTTTCTCAAAACCAATTGCTGCTAAAAAATAAAGCTAATGAACTTCATTCCTTTCCGTTTTCGAAAATCCTTATTTTTTCCGGCATGTTGAAAAAGACCAGGGACTAATATTAAAAAATGTGCTCTGCCTCATTTTACAGCATGCTGACTAATGCTGACTAATAACTTTTTCTATAGTTCATTCAACATTTAATAATAATAATACAGTAGACTCCCTCAAATCTGCACAGCTTGGGACCAGTGGTTGTGCGGATTTTAGAATTTTGCGGCTTTTTGGTCATTGCTTTGTTTACATTTTTTAAACAGTAATATGAGTGCAATTAATAGTGCAATCAGAACTATAATGAACCTAATGCTTACAATGTAATAAAATATTAAAATGAGTAATAAACTAAAATAATAAAAATTTAGATAATTTTTAAAATAATTAAAGTACTAATGGCAAAGGTTCCAAAATTATTCAACAAAACTAGCCTCATAAAAGTACATTACTAATTCACATCAAAATCATAAAATAAGGATATTTTTTTTAAAAGTTTAGCCAGGGTTAATAACCAAAACATCTTAAATTAATACATAAATATATTTGGTAAGAAGATTGTGATTACCAGTGATATCAGCAATATCTTCATTTTTTTCCAAAAAAAATTATTTTTCCTTCATAAAAAAAACACGAATAGAGTATTAAGAAAATTACTAATTAAAAAATATATAAAATTGATACAAAATTAAACAAATTTTGTCCCAATATCCAAACTGAAAGTTTCATTGTTTACATCCATAAAATATGTGCAGATTTTAGAGAGTTGCGGATTTGAGGGAGTCTACTGTAACAATAATAATAATATCTGTTTATGCCTGTGAACTCCAATTTTGGACTTTTTTCACTGATTTGATGCTTTTATAAAAATAAATGTTTTGGTACTTCCTTATTAATAGCAATTTTCAAGAATGAATCCCTAGGCGACGAACATGTATTGTCAGGTTAATTTGTAAAGTCTCACTAAATGTTTGCATTAATCTGTACAAGATATTATATATGCCTCTATTCATATAAAAATTAATTTTTAAAGCATTCTTTATAATATACTTGGTACTTTTATGATAGCTGAGAAATCTCACCATCACCAGCTTTTATTTTTTGTGTATTAAAATTAGAAACAAAGCTTTAATGTTGAAATAAAATGTGTTAGTTTGATATTATTACTAAGGGATCCCTGTTCATTAATTCTTGCCATAGAAATACAATTATAAAAATATTTATCTTTGATAGCTCTCCATATATTTGATGTTTGGATATACTTTTGTTAATAATGGACATCATCCATAAGTATCTTTTAGTGTTAAATGTAGTTTTGTGATTTTTTTAGGAAACTATTGAATCCAGTTAATTGAATTAAAAATATCCATTATTATTAATTGCTAATTCTGCTAAAAATTAATCCCTTCAAGTGAGCTGTTTTTTGTTGTTTTTAGTAAATTACATAGCTCAAAACTTAATTGAAAAATAAGAAAAAATGTTTTTATAGTATGTAGTTTTATGTGGAAGGAAGGGAGGGATTTTATTAAATGAAATTTTATGAAGGAGTTCCATTTGTTAAGTGTAATTTTGTGAAGAAAATATTTTTATCAAACATGATTTTGTGAAAATGTCCCAAGGAAGACCCCATTTTTGACTGGATTGACTTTTGGAAAAAGTTTTTCATTTTTCTTTGTATGTAGATGTTCATAATGTAAATATTGCTATTTTTTAATGTAAAGAGTTAATAAAATAATTTTTAATGACTTTAAATATCTTAATGTTTTATTGTTTTTCTATTTAGATAATGCATTTAGAAGTGATCCAATAGCAGATTTGAGTATATTAATTCAGCTTCTGAGTAATGTAGCAGAGTTGGCAGAAAAAATGTTTGATACTTATGCAGAAAAAGATAATTATCCTTCTATCGTAAGCTGATTTTCTCTTATTTTCAAAAGTGAAAGCTAATGTTAATCTTTATGTTTCATTTTATCTTAATTTTGATATTAATGCCCTTGTCTTATTATTTTTATTTCTGATGTATTAACTATTGTAATCCGTTACCCTTTCACCTTCCTTTTTTCTTAGAAAATGTTCTTCAATATGTGAAATAGTTGAAATTTAAAAGAATTAACTATCTTAGTTGAGATATGAACTTAATTATTGTGAGATTTTAAAAACTTAATAAATGTCTTAGATAGCTTCAGATAAATGTAAAATTAAAAGTGTAAAATTTATGATTTCTTTTTAAAAATTTTGTTAAATGTGTACAATTGCATTTTAATTTTAGGTAAATGTCATCACAGACTTCTTAAAAGAAAAAGTATTTTCATCGCACAGAAAACGATTTCCATTTGAACTACATTCAGTGTTTCCTAATACATCATTGCAGGTAATGGAAGTACTTGTATATTGTTTCTTTTTCTCCCAAATTATGGAAAATTTGCTATGAAAATAGAGCTATTAATTGCCTTTTCTTTTTTACTGTAATTTATTCATTTAATACAGGTTTTGCTTGCTTTATGTGATTTTCAGATAATTTTTTTTTTTTTTTTTTTTTTTTGTTTCTTTGAATTTATGCAGAAAAAATTTCTATTCGCATACAATGCATGGAATGGGTAGATTTTTCAGTGCTACTTGATTACCTGTCAACCAAAAAGCCATCGCCAAACTATAAGATTAAACGCCAATAATGGCTGATTGTAAATGTTACATTCACTCAACATTAAACATGTTATAAGTATTTGTTACATCATCAAATGATTTTTTATTCTATTTTTAGTGATGTTTTACTAATTTATTTGTTCTTTTGTTATTTAAAATAAAAATTGTCAATATGGATAATTTAGTGAGTAGTTTGGCAATCAATATAATTCAACAAAATGCATCGACAGGGTAACCAAGTAGCATATCGATTTTTCAAAAACAAAAAGTCCTTCCAAAGCCAGCAGGTTCATTCTTATCTGAAATTCTATAAGTCTGATTTTAGTAATGTTTGGCTCATTCAGTTTGGTTTTTGATTGATTTTGCCTAACTGATCCCTATCTTAATAACTCAACTATTACTCTCCCTTAACTAAGCTACTAAGTAAGTCTTATAACTCAACTCCTATTTTCATTTCTCACACTTGTAACATTAATTTATGAGTATTATTTATTATTATTTCCGATTAATTATTTCAGAATTTTTAAAAAAATTAGATATCTGCTTCAGGTATCAGTCCAAATTTTTGACCAAGAACTTGTAGTCTTATTTAGTGATTTGTCAAAAAATACTTGCATCTCTTTCTCTCTCCTCCCCCCTTCATAGATTTTTGCTTAACTGAGCTCTATCTTAATAACTGAACTCCTATTACTTATATCTCTTCCAAACTAATTTCAAATCACATTAGTACAATAGAATCTCAATCCTTCATTTTTCAAGGGGTGCGTGAAAATAATCAATGAATGTGTGAAAATGATGAATACAGGTTACTGTCAGAACATGAAAAACACAATGTTTATACATTGCTAATATATGCAATGTATTCAGTATACTAATAAATACTAATTTGTTTCTTACCAAACTGGAAAAGAAATAAATCAGAGTTGCAGAAAATTGGTATTTATTTTTAAAAATAAGTAATTTTGTGTTGGGCTTTTCATTGATTTGTTAAATTTTATAAAAAATTTTCAAGATGTACTTTTCTCTGGTCATTTTCTGTAATTTCATGTGCTTATAAATCTAAAATGTCATTATTAAATCAGACAGAATTGGCACTAGTGTGTAGGCTCATCTTCATTGGTATGAGAATTATCCTCTACTATTTTCCATTGTTTTGATATTTGTATCATCACACATTTTTTCTATGAATCATTGCATGTCAAATCAGTCAGAATTTTCTAAAAATGGCACCTACCATCACTAATTTTAATAAAATTCAGTGAATTTATAGAACTTTTAAATGCTGATTCAAAAAATACCACTTATATTGGGTGGTCTATAAATATTTGTAAAAAAATTTAAAAGGAAAAAAAAATTATTATTTAATACTTATTTTAAATTGCCATCTGTCAGCAGGAGAAATAATGCAGCATGCAGCGAGAATTGTCAATTATTTTTATGAAGAATTGTTTTCAGATCCAATTGACAATGTTAGCATTCGAAAGATTAAAATGTACAGGCAACAGATCTGGGGCTGTCATATCATTAATGGTCATTGGCAAAATATAATAATTAACGAAATTCCTGAAAGTTTTTAAAACATGTAATGACAATTTAAAAATAAATGGTACTACTTAGTTATCCCATTGACCAAAAAATTGTCGCCAAACTAGAAGATTAAATGCCAATAATGGATGATCGTTAATGTCACATTCAATGATTAAATACGATACACATGTTTATAAACATCATTAAGCGATTTTTATTTCGACTTTTTATTTGTATTTTTATTAATATTCTATTAATTATTATTATTATCATTATTATTTTATTATTATTATTATTATTATTATTTTAAGTAAAAATTATGTCATTATGTATAATTTGGCTATTAGTTTGGTGATTTGAATAAATTGGTGAAATTGGTCGACTGGATAACCAAGTAGTATGAAATAAATAAAATAGCTATTATAAACAATGAAATGAATGTCATAAAATTAAATTTCAAGAATTTAACTCTGCTAATTTAATAATTATTCTGAAATATGTTGAAAATTAAAAAAAATTAAATAATTAAAATAATTAAAAATTAAATAATTGAATAATTAAAAAAAAATAAATAAAATAAATCCTTACAATTCTAAATATTATATAGAAGATGCTTATTTGTGTGGGGTTTTTTTAATAATGTGAATTTTACATTCTTTTTCATTGTTAAAAAGCTGTAAGATTGAAATTTTAAAACCATTAAAATAGTTTTATTTAACTGCTGACATGTTTCAACTCTTCACCTAGTAATTTTCAAAGCAAATAAAAATGATACAGTGAAACCTTGTTAACATGAACACGCTTAACATGAATTACTTTTAACATGAACTGTTTTCACAGTCCCCTATAAAGATGAATACAAAGATTTGATAATGATGATATAAATTATTGTTAACATGAACAAAATTTTGATTCCCCTTGAGGTTCATCTTGACGAGGTTCGATTGTATTCTGAAATTGCATGGTCTATAGTGCATTGATTTGAAATGCCAGCATTCAGTTTTTCACGTGATGCACATTATTATTTTTTTATTTAGATGTTTATTTATTTATTTATTTTTTCAAAACCATTATATAGCTTGTTCCACAGTTTTGGTAAGTTGATTGATGTTGTATTGTTATGTATGGAATTTTTGCATGTTAGAATCTCTGTTGGTTTCTCTTAAAATAGATTGGTAATGTTGTTTGGAGAGAAAAATTATTTTATGTTTGTTGAAGTTTATATGCATAGTTTCTTTTTGATGTAATTTTGCCAAGGCTGTGGGTTTTTTTATTGTATTTAATATCTGCCACATGCTTCTTTTTCTTGTACTGAAATTTTCGGCTTGCCATTCCAATATAGTAATTCTTTGATCCATTGTCTCTAAACAGGGTTGGCATTTTTGCCGGCAAAAAGGTATTTTTGCCAGGACAGTGGAAAAAACTGGAAAAAACCAGGGGAAAAATGGAAAAAACCGGCAAAAATGGAAAAAACCTATTTGTCTTTAATGTGTAATAAAATCTGCATGCTAATAAGGATAATAATGGTATAAACAATTAAATTTAACAGTGTACTATTTAATATTTTAATTTAATTTGCTAATTAATTAATATTAAATAATTTAAATCTTTAAAAAATAGGTAGGATTCACTCTTACTTAAGAATTTAAGAACAAAATAAAAAATTACATACCTAATTTATTTTTCTTAAGTCAGGGATATGTTTAAGAAAATTTTAGGTCCTTTAAAGGACCCTTCATAAAATAATTTATTTTAAAATAGGATCCTTTACAAAATTCTTTAACCTCAAACAGGACCCTTCATAAAATTATTTGTCCCTGAAATAGACGTTTCACCTTCAAATTGAACTTTTCACAAATTTAATCATTTAAAAATAAAATCTGCCCTGTTAATAAACAATTGAACTCACCAAAAAATATATTACTTGGTTTCTTTATATGTGAAGGTTAGAACCTGAAAACACTAATAATTTAAAATTCACAAAAGTATGTCTAGAATTTTCACAAAGACAAGAAAAACTTCTTAATTTAACAAAAGCACCCTGTGAGAAAAGTCTAGACAGACCCCTGTAAGTAAAATATTTTATCAGTCATTAATATGTATATATTTTTTTAATTATCAAAAGATTTTATACAATTTTGTTATTTTTGTTTTATGTCATGAGACTTAAGGAATGTAAATATTTAAATCTTTGGTACTATTTTATAGCTATTTATCTGATAAAACTAGTTTGTTAAAGATAAAATAAGTAAATTAAATTGAAAATTATGCATTGAAAAAACTGTTATGGCTTATTAGGAAACTAGATTTTTTTTCTGTCACTTTTACTCTCCAAGAAAAGAACAAAATGTTAAATTATTTAGATTTACTTTCAGTAAGTAGCCTGTTGTCTCTATATCTTTTTGCATTATATTCCCCCTTCCCCCACCATAGCAGATGCTTGTCATGTATGGCTAAATTTTTTGAAAAATGAAGAGTTAAAACCACATTTTTCAAAACTAAAAAAGATATTTGAACAAGCAATTTTGCCATGTCATCTTGTAGCAAATTTGTTACATCGAAAGTACAGAGATGAACTTCTAAATTATGAACAAAAAGAAAGCTGTAAAGCATGGTTATCTAAAATCAATCCTGATTTTATATCTTATATTATTAATTTTAAGCTCAAAGAAAAACCCTTTCCTAGCTCATATTTTGCAGAAGTGATTAATAGTGTCAGTGCATGTAATTAGTAGAGAAGTATTGAATAAGCTTGTGCAATTTCAAAAAACTTCTGTTCATTAGTAGCACACCTTCAAATATGCCAACAAGTAGTGCTGCTATTGAAAGATTGCTTTCAAATTTTTCATTTGTGCAAACTAAAATTCAAAATAAGCTATCAACAGATGCTCTTTCAAAACTTGTTTACTCCTATGCCATACTAAAACAGCAAAATTTAGGTTGTGAGGAAGATATTGCTGAAAAATTCGAAATTTAATAGTTTTCTGCTTTAAATATAATTTTATATTAAATTAAATTTAGGTTACTATAACTGTTTCTTTGAATTTCTAACATATATAAACTATAAACATAAGTGCTTTACTCAGTCTCAACAGTTCTATTATGTAAATTATTAATAATTGTATAAACATGAATAAAGAAGTTTCTTTTCATTTATATAAAATTGGAATTTATTTCATTTATAATCTTGTTATAAAAGTTAGTATTCTTTCATAAAGTGCATAATTATTCTTATTTAACTTAAAAGTTAAAATAAATTTAGAATAATATTGATTCTTCAATTAAGTATGCAGTTTATTTTTTCTTTCGTGAAATATTTTTTCTCTTTCTGGGGAAAAAATTAAATGGACAGTCTATTTTTGCCACCTTTTTGGCAAAAACCTATTTTTTCCGGGACGGTTTTTACCAGGTTTTTTCCGCGGTTTTTTCCACCTTCGGCAAAAACTCGCCAACCCTGTCTCTAAATAATGGTGAGTCATAAATTCCTAAATAATTCTCAAAATGAATTGGATCAATCTTAGTGCAAATAATGTTCTTCAATTTCAGAGGTGGTTTGGCTACTAAGCAGTTACTGAAACACTTAGAACTGTTTTTAATTTCTCAAAAAAGCTTGGATAATATTGAATTCAATAAAATTTATATTTTTGCAAATCAAATTTGTGTCCAGTCTTCTTTTTATTAGTGATATTTATGATTAATTTATTAATATATTGAACTTTAAAACCATTGTTATAAGCAGTTTTATGAATGTTATCTAATTCGTCATTCAAATTATTTTCAGTACATACCAGAAAAGCCTATTTTAACTTAGTAACCTAATCACCTCCAAAATTGAAGAATATCATTTGCACTAAGATTGATTGATCCAATTAATTTTGAGAATTATTCAGAAGTTTATGAAATTGCATTAATTAGAGCAACTAGATCAAAAAATTACAATATTGGAGCCAGAAGTTTAAGTACAGAAAAAAGTGCATGTTGTTGATATTAAATACAATGGGAAAACCATAGTTCTGGTAAAATTACATCAAGAAGAAATCATCCATATAAACTTCAATGAAAGTAAAATAATTTACCCCTCCAAACAATATCATCCATTCATTATCAGAAAAATAATAGAAATTCTAACATTTAAAAATTCTACTTGTCGTTTATGTTGCAAATGGTTATGTTAGGTTATGTTTTGAAAATAGAAATAAACATGATGCCATTTTAGTTTAATGCACTATAAAGCGTGCAATTTCAGAATATGATTTTTATTTGTTTTGAAAATGACTTGGTGAAGGGTTGAAATATGTCAGCAGTTAAATAAAACGTTTACTGTTTTTAAAATCTTAATCTTATACCTTTTTAGCAATTAGAAAGAATTTATTATTACATGGTATTAATTTGTTGCATAATGTGAATTTTAATTATAACCTCTTTTCAACTTTATATACAAAATTGTTCATTTTTCTTTCAGTTATATTTTTTCTGTTCTTATACAAACTTTATTTAATTGCACTATATATATATATATGTATGCACACTCTTCATTTGTAGTTCCAAAGTATTTGAGGCTTGAGGATTCTGCTTTAATTCTGCAAATTCCATTTGTATTCATTTTTTTTTCTTCCTGTTTTAATGTGATAATTTTCTATTAAATTCAATGGTTCATATATTGCAATACAATTGATGATTACATATATATATTCATACAAACTGTAACATATTTTGTTTAAAATTTTCCAGCCTCTTGCTCTGCTAAACACATCTCTTTGTTTTCTGTATATGAAATTCTTATCTTCAAATGACAGTTGTGATGATGATGGAGAGTTAATAGAGAGGTACTTGAGAAAATTCTTTTCCTATGATAAAACATTTTCTACCGAGATAAAGTGCCAATGTATTCCACTCTTCATAAAGATGATAGATCTGTATGTTTATAGGACGGATGTTCCAGATGGTATGTTAGAATTTTTTTTAATTTAAACAAAATGAATTTTTTAAAAAATTTAAACACTGGACTTAAAATAACATTCAGCATTGCATAATGTTTGTTACTTCTTTTTTTTTTCCTTGTCTGTTTTTTAAGAAATTATAAAAGGAAATAACCATAGCTCATCTTTAACTTGCTTTCTGGAGTCTTCGTGTTGAAATGGTACCTGCAGGGTTCTTGCTGCCGTTCGCCACTGCGCCAAATTGTGATAAAATCCTCCATTTCGCAAATAAAAAGCAATCAGACTCGCCAAATTGCGAGAGCTCAATTTCTGCTCCCATTTTTTTATGTGTGTGTGTACTTATACAGTGGAGATTCTTATCCACACTGTTGAACAATTGGATGTCGCTTTACATTTTCAATCACATTGTGCCAGTTGTTTTATTTAAGAAGATACTGACTCAACTCTAATTCTGTTTAGCAACTGTCAAAGACAGAAATGATAATGCAATATATATTTATATATTGTCAGTTAATTTACTATCTGTGTATTGGTGTCGTATTGGTGAAAATGCAAACAAAATTACTCGCATCAAGTGCCAAACAGAAAAAGTTTTGCCTTAATACGGCGCTCAAATTAGCCATTTACAATACTATATGTTAGTTGTATGGGAAGTAATCATTGGCCTGTCAAATTTTTTCTATCGAATCAAAATCTCATAGCAATTTTTAGTATGTGTTTTCACAAGGGTATATCAACAATAGCTGTTTTTAATTTTTATTGTAAAAGAATGTCTGAAACATTTATACATTTTAGACTAAAGGACCTTTAAAATTGTATTCATTTGTAACAGTTTCTGTAGCAGATAGTCAAATTTTTATTTTATAAGAAATTTTAAAGAATTGGGTTATTTTAGTACAGGGATACAGTAAAAGGTTAAAAATATGTTTTTCAGTGTTTCACAGCAAATCTATTTTGCTAACATTTCTTTTTATTTGGTGATTGTTTTTTATTTCTTATTTGCCAAATTGTAATGTGTCTCAAAAGCCAGCGAGAACTCTGAGTATTTGTTACTTTAAAAGTGCAATATTGTACCAAACTTTAAAAGAAACTATAAAAATAAAATTGATTAAAACCTATGCTTGTTTATGTGTTTATTAAATGATTGTTTCTGATTTATAAGTAAACTCTTATTAGTGTAGATTTCTAATTAAGCTCATTTTTTTGTCTGTGTGTTTTGTGCAATTACTTTATTTTCGTAATAAAATTTTCACAGTTGAATTTTTGTCTATTAACTTTTCAGCATGCTTAAGCATATTATAAGGAAAAAAGTTTTATTTGTTTTGAAATTTATTAAAAAAAATTAGTATTTTTTACTGTCCTTATAGTTTTTACACACACTCTATGAAGGAAATAATTCTGTGGGTGTAATATTTCAAATGTTAAATAAAATAATTTCAAAGTAAAACTGTTGAACTTATGTTTGACATCACTGATCTGCAAATTTACTAATACTAGTAGGAGTGTAGTCGTAAAAATAGCACACATTCTAAGAGAATATACGCTCTAAGCAGAGGATATATGCTCAAGGCTGAGGGTATACCCTAGAGTAGGGGTGCACAACCTTTTGAAGAAAAGGGCCACTTACAAATATATCTGGGTGGTCGAGGGCCACATCAATAACAGGGAGAGTATTTGATTTCGAGGAGGTGATCTGTGGACTATAATCGGATAAAAATTATGGTTACAGAGGGGAGAGGGAGGGGGGAGGTTACCCTTTTAAGTTCTCTTACCCAGTCAAAATATTCAATTCAGTTGGTAAGAATATATCAGCTGTTTTTATGTTTGTATCTATAATAATTATAGCAAGGATTTTCATTGTGTAATAATATTCCTGGACCAATAAAATTGGCGATTTTTACAAAACCAATCGGCAAAATTCACGATTTTTACAAAGCCGATTGACAAAATTCGCGATTTTTAAGAAGTCGATTGAAGACATTCACGTTTTTTACGATGCCGATCAACGAAATTCACCAGTTTTCGAATCCGATCGACGAAATACGCAATGAAGTCACTTGAAGAAAACCGCAATTTTTACAAAGCTGAACGATAAAATTTGCGATTTTTACGCGCCTTATCAATAAAATTCATGATTTTTATGAATCCGATCAAGAAAATATTCATGATTTTTTCTTGCATGACTGATAAAATTCACAATTCTTCCGTGCCAGATCAACTAAATTCGCGATTTTTCCACCTTTAATTGACCAAATATGCATTTTTCCACGCCCAATCAACGAAATTTGTGGCTTTTAAGTAACTTTGACGACATCTTCATTTCTTTACGCAGAAAGATGAAATTCGCGATTTTTTTTCTACACATGATCACAAAATTCGCCATTTTTCTGTGTTTAAGAACAAAATTTGCGATTTTTTTCAAGCCACATTGACAAAATTTGCTATTTTCCCCTACCTGATCAATGAAATTCGCAATTTTTCTGTGTTTGATCAACAAAATTTGCGATTCTTAAGTGACTGATGAAATTTTATTTTTTTTCCTGCGGTAAATTGACGAAACCTACGATTTTTTTTTTTTTTTTGCGACTTAAGGGAGACCCAAACCCTATTTTCGGCCAAAAATCATCAAAAGTTCAAAAAAAAAATTTTTCTCAGAAAATGATAAAATACATATTTGCGAATATCCATGCAAAATTTCAGAACTCGGGGACACTTGGAACAGGTAGAAAATGAGCTTTTTAAATTGTACTCACTAGGACTAGCGGCCATTTAAAATGTGTTTTCCTGAAAATGACTTTTTTTATATTTTGCCTTTGTTCAAAGCACTAAGACTCAGTGGTAAAATGATTTAGAAACAAAGTGTTTATGTTTTTAGAATCTTAAAAAAATTTGCAACAAAAGTAAGGAGAGGTATTTTTTTTAACTGTTTCTGAAGATTTTACATAAATTGGTAAACATGAAAATTATAACGAATTTAAGGAAATTTACCATGCATATATATATAAATATATTTTTTTTTTTTTTTAGCCGATTAAAATAGAAAATTAAAAATATCTCTCCTTAGTTCTTTTCTATATACTATAACACTACAGTAGAGGACCTATTATCCGGAATCGTCGGGACCGAGGGCTTTCCGGATTTTGGAATTTTCTGGATTTTGGGTCCGTCCAAAACTCAACACCCCCCCCCCCCCCAAAAAAAAAAAAAGAAAAAAAAGAAGGAAAATTTTAAAATAATAACAAAATTATAGCACTGCTATCTAGAATATGAATGAAAAGTGTGTTATAAGAGAAGTCTGTGGAAAAAACACTATGCTACAACTTTGACTCTTGTACTACGGTACAAAAGTCTCAAATCCGGACATCCAAAATTCAGAACTCTTCAAAATCCGGACATTTCGCTAACAGGCTTTATATATATATAAATATATACAGTAAAGCATCATTTATACGACGTTTACATTTATACGACGTTTACATTTATACGACATTTACATTTATACGACGTTTACATTTATATGACGTTTAAGCGTGGTCCCAATTCATTCCTATCCATTTTAATGTTAAAATATATCACTTATACGACGCACAAGATCGTTTATACGTCGATTGTTTGATTTTGTACTTGTTTATTTTTCCTGTGTATGTTAAAAACGGGCAGAATTTGCCAGTTATGAATGATACCAATTCCCGTATTTGGGTAAAATGCGCTTTAATCCACTCCTTAGCGACGGTTTTTTTCTGGTGCATTATTGGTGCGCCAAATCTGGTAACCCTGTCTCAACTTGAGAGCCTCTCTTTTTGGTAACCTCCGAGGTGAATAAAGATTTTTTTTTTCTATGTATGCAAAAGCCTCCTTTTTGAGCATGCGCTGTTAATTTCTCTGTAAGAAGTTTTTTCTAATTGGTAAATAAGAAAAAAATTCACTAGAAAACTTAACTAGCGTTCATGCACAAAATATTGACGCGAAATGTATTTTATTGCAACTTCTTGTTCTATGAAGTGAATGATAAAACTGAAAGGGCGAGTTTATCTATTTCCCGCCAATTCAATAATACAGACCGTAATTTTTTTTTTTTTTTTTTTTTTTTTTACATTTTAACCTTTTTGTACTGTTTTTAGTCATGTCTCGAAAACGCAAGTCCATCTCAGTAACAGAAAAAATGGAAATTTTTAAAGAATTCAACAGTAAAAATTTGCCGGGAAGGTCGATAGTTGACATAGCTAATATGATGGGCATACCAGTTTCTACTATGAATACTATTATTCATGATCGTAAAAAAATTGAAGAAAAGGCAAAAGCCTATGGATCGTCGGCTTAAAAAAAAAAAAAAAAATGCGAGTGCAAGGGGGCAAATTTCCTGAAATGGAAAAAGTTTTACTCCAGTTTTTCAATCAGTGTCGTGCGTCGAACATTCCAGTAAGTGGTCCGATGTTAATGGAAAAAGCGAAAGAAATCGCAATGAAATTGAATCTGTCAGACTGTGATTTTACAACAGGGTGGTTGCAGAAATTTAAAGCGCGCCACGGGATCACGTCTCAAGTTATAAGTGGTGAATCGAGAGATGTTCCACTTGATTCTGTCGAAGAATGGCTCAAAATTCTGCCCGGCATAATAAGCAAATATCATCCTAAAGACATTTTTAATGCCGACGAGACGGCTCTTTTTTATCATCTGATGCCGAATCGGACTTTAGCTTATAAAGGCGAAAAATGTAAAGGTGGTAAAAAAAGTAAAGATCGCCTTATTGTTCTGCTTTGTACAAACAGTGATGGAAGTGAAAAGATCACTCCTTTAGTGTTAGGAAAATCAAAAAACCTAGATGTCTAAAGAACATCAAAACATTACCGCTGGATTATGATGCCAATAACAGCGCCTGGATGACAACCGAAATTTTTACTAGATGGCTGAAAAAACTTAACGATGTTATGAAAAGGCAAAAATGAAAAATTTTGTTATTCATCGACCAATGTCCAGCGCACCCACCAGATATTGATTTTTTTAAAAATTTCACTTTTTCCCAGCAAATTGCATTAGTCACCTTCAACCATGTGATTTGGGCCTGATTAAGAATTTTAAAATGAATTATAGAAAGCAGTTAGTGCAACTCGCTATTCGAAGCATTGAAGAGCCTAATCCCAAGAAAATAAGTGTTCTCGATGCAATGAATATGATTTTGTTGGCTTAGTCTCAGGTAACAAAGACAACAATAAAAAACTTTTTTATAAAAGCGGGATTTGTGCATCAAAATTCTGATAATAATGATGATGACGTAAGCGACAATGATGATACAATAATCAATGGAGATGATTGGAATTTGCTCAGAGCCGAGGCATCTATAGATGAATATGTGGAATACGATAGAGATGTAATAACGTCAGCGATTTGCAGTGTGGATGAGCTTATTCAAATTTCCCAGTCTGAATCGCATAGTGAGAGCGGAGATGACGAGGAATGCCAAGAAATTGTTTCTCCATCATTTCAAGATGCCGTGAATTGCATTGAAACATTAAGAACTTACTTTCTTTTCCACAATACTAGCGAAAAAACTTTTCAGGATCTTGTATCGTTGCACAAATCTTTAATTATAACTCAACAACAGTCATCACGTCAAACAACCATAGACAATTTTTTTTGTAATATTATGCAAAATGATCAATAGAAAAATTAAAGGTACGTACATTTAAATTGTTTACTGTATTTTTTCCTCTTATTTGGTTATTTGTTTGTTTTGTTTTATTTAATTTATAAATTTATTTAAAACAATACGTTAATTATTAAAATTAAATTAAATTTTTTTTTCTAGTTTTAGAAGTCAAAATCGTTTATACGACGTTTTTCTGTAGTCCCTTTGGCGTCGTATAAACGATGCTCCACTGTACTAGCAGTTACCCGTGACTTCGTTCACATAACATTTAAAGAAGAAATAATTGATCAATCAAGCAAAAAATTTTGATGATGAAAAGCATGTGTAATTAACTTTTTATCGCGAATTTATGGTAAAAAACTTCTGATAATCCCTATTTGCTAATTTGTTTGCTGGTTAAAATTTTTACCTAAATTACATTTTCAGAAATTATCATCCAGAGACAACCTTGTATCCAGTTCTTTGCGGGACCTTGTATGTCATTTTATATATATACTACAAACATTTCTTAGATTACTAAATGCAGTTCAAAATAAAAATGCATATTTTATTTAAAACCACCTTTAAGTAAATTACGCTCATATTCAGTAACCTTTCCGAGATCTTTTGTGTAACCCTGTATATCTAAATTTAACTATTTATACTATTACCATTTATACTCTCCATTTAATATGCATATGCTTACCAAAACTTAAAAGCACATATCTTAATTCAAAATGCATTTCATCCATGCAACAGTCATCAACTATCATATACAGTACTTCGGATAGAATATATAATATTTGAAATCTTTTGTGTGTCCCTGTAAATGCTATGCACTTCGTATTATGCATGAAATAACTCACATTAAGCCTCAGCAACGTATATCAATTTGATTATACTTGAAATCGTTTACCATAATTAAAATATGTCGGAAACTGTTCCTCCCTTTATTCTTATGCAATGGAATTCTTCTGTGTAACCATGTAAATGAATAATAAGTGTCCTTTTCACTACATACTTTACAAAATGCATATTTTAGTGCACTTTGTAAATGCATATAAATTTGAATATGTTTCACAGGGTGTAACATCGTTAAATTTAATTAAACCGGTTTTCCCCATAATGCCGTAATGTAAGGAAATTTTTTGACAACCCCTGTAAATAAACTAATCATGGTAGAAACTTTATTTTCAATAGGTATTTGTGCTAGGTAAACGTTAAGAATGTCCAAAAATTTCATGGAAATTGGAGTATATTTACCAGGGATGAAAGAGTTCCGCCTAAAGGCGGAAATCCGCCTTTTTGAGGATGATTTTGGCCATTCTCTGGATCGATGCAAAAATGCAAAGAAAATATTGCTGGTATTTTGGGGGGGGAGGGGGGTCCAAGAAGCTCCGAGAGTAATTCTCGGACTTATCTTTCACCCGCTAGACTTCACCAAAAAATCGCCGAAGAGCTATCTGTCAAGGTCAGCAGTCAATTTACGTTCAGGAGCATCACATGCGGTACATTTCGCGGGGCGAAAATCTATTTTTAAGGACCGGGCAAATATAACTATTCTGAAGTTAAACTTTATTCCCGGAACTGCCTTTTCTTTTCTTTCACTTACGGTTTACTGACAGTGGGAAACGAGGAAGATACAATGGTCACGGAAGATCACTATCTTAACCCTACTGAAGGGAAAGATTCTCGTGCTACTCTTGGATTGAAGTTGAACTGAAAAACTCATTTACATCAAACGCGCCGCCTGCAAACCGCAAAAAAACTTTGTGTGTGCCCGCAGCCTTAGACTGGCAGCTGTTTTCTGATACCTGGGTCCATAGGTCACTGTGACGCTGAAGAGAAAGAAAATCTTGGGAGGGAATAATTTATTCTGGATTAATGAGCATTAAAACAGTGATATTAATTTTTAAGTTGTTTTGTTTTCCAGAATAACTATTATTTTTGCAGCGCGACGGATACGAGCTAATATAAATTCTGTTTTATTATTATTGCACTTCAGTTCTGGTTAAAATATGTCAATTTCAGGTCAACCTTTTTTAAACATTTTTTAGTTGCGTTTGAATTTATTTCGAGTGAAATTTTCAGTTATAACTAAAATACCCGAACGCGAGTACGTGCAAGACTTGACTACTAATCATAATTAAGAGTTTTAAGACTGATATATTCATCATTTATTATTATAAATACTGTTGGTCGATGAATTATATAATTTCTGAAATAAATGAGAATATGGCATTGATAAATTATATACATTCTGCCACAAAGAACACTAGTATAATTATTTATGGTGCATTTAACACTCCATTTACAAGTACGGCTTTTACGATATTTGCGTTCAGAGGTAAAGGTCTGCACGGCCGGGCCTCGGTCCGAAGCCCGAGCACGGCCCGACCCGCAGGCCGGGTTCGGGCCGATTTGCATTAGCGTCATTCGGGCCGGATGGGCCTAGTCACTAATCTTTTCGGGCCGGGCTCGGGCCGTAATTTTTTTTCCTGGAGTATCGGGCCGGGCCGAGCCTAACTTACTTCTTCCGTAGAAACCGAGACTGATTTCATTCTTTTTAGTCTTCACGGACCAAAATAATCAGTTCATGTTGAATCTCCCCATATGAGAATCCTTTTCTCGACGTGGAAATAAGTCTGTTCACAAATCAGTAAAGTTTGGCTTGGTCCAAAATTTTTTGCAAAGTAGGAATATACTTTTAAGTCGTCATTATTCTACAATTAAACATTAGAATTTATTCTTTTTAAAGAATCGTAGATCACTAGGCGTCTCAAAATAGAATTAATCACACTAAAAAAAAAAAAAAAAAAATGATTATGACGAAATTTTCGTTTAAACCGAAAACTGCAAATTTTTTTTTAAACTGTTCATTCATGCAAAATGAATGCAACAATACGCGAGAAAAAAAAAATTAAACATTTACATCTGCTAAGAAGGAAAAGTATTTTTTTCTTTCCAATGTCTTAGAAGATTTTACTTTTACCGTATACCATTTTTTTAGATTTTTTTTAATGCATTAATAATATTAATGATAACTGAAACATTTACATACAACAAACAAAGATTCATTAAAAGCGTAAATATTGCAGCCTATGGCACTGCTGCATAAATAAAGATTTTAAACATGAAAGAAGAAAAAAAGAGACTTTTTTGGGGTCTGAACTCTTCCGGTAGACTAAAGATCAATTCTGTAGGAATTCACCCGAGCCGGGCCGAATTTTAAATTTTTTATTCGGTCCGGGCCGGGTCAGGCCAATATTTTTTGTGTTCGGGCCGGGCCCGGGCCAAAATTTTAATTTTCGGGCTCGGGCCTGGAAATTTCGGCCCGTGCAGACCTCTATTCAAAGGCTGCTTCACCACTCAAGAACACGCGCTCGCTAATGTTAATCCTATGGGAGAAATCTTTTTAAGCATACAGTTTGCGTTTTGATAATTTAAATTTTATTTATTTTGTATTGAATACTTGAGGTTATTATATACAAGGATCGTTTTTTAATTTTTCAATTTTGTTTGCAGATTTTTTTTTAAATCTTTAGGGATATTTTTACCTTTGGAATCTGTTTTGAAAATAAAAATATCCCCAAATATTTTTTGAATAAATCTGTCGTTTTATCGCGAGTTTTTGACAATTTGTTGCTTTTACTCAATTTTTTTAGGAACTTTGCCGGGTTTTGTTCGAATTTTATGACAAGTTAGGCATTTTTTCGCGAATTTTTCGACGAAATTTGTCATTTTTTTGCTTATTTTTCGATGAAATTTGCCATTTTTTCACGATTTACGACAGAACTAGCCATTTTTTCTTGAATCTTTTGACGTAATTTGCCATTTTTTCGCGAATTTTGACAAAATTTGTCATTTTATCGAAATTTTTAAACAAAATTTGCCGTGTTTCCCGAGTTTTTTGACGAAATTTGCCGTTTTATCGCGAATTTTTTGACGAAATCTGTCGTTTTCGCGAATTTTTTGACAAAATTTGTCGTTTTATCGTGATTTTTAGACAAAATTTCTCGTTCTTTCAAGATCTTTTGAGGAAATCTGTCGTTTTTCTGTTAGGTCTACAGAAGGTTGATGGCTGTGGTCCCCTGTTTCATCAAGAGATACACATTTATACTGTGAATTTTGAATTTTTTTAATCAAATTTTTGGTAATTTTTATGTTTTTGTAAAATTTAAAACTGCACTCCAGTCTATAAAATGTCGTCATTAGAATTTTTCTATTTTTTCTCTTTATATTTGGCATCTGAAGTTGAAAAAAATTTTCCTCCTTTTTTTCTTTGGTCCACTTTCATGCCTGATTTACTAAAGTTAGAAAGCGACCAGACAGACAGACAAACCGAAAGCATAATAACTTTTCAACTTTGTTCCAAAGTGTTAAAAAATTGAGCCAAAAATATATTAATCAGTAGTTTTATTTTCCGCCTTTTCCCCACAAAAAATTTCTTCCATTGATAATTATGAGTTTTGAATAAAAATATTCATTTTCATTTGTATGTACAGTAGAACCCCGATAATCCGGATCGTTTTTTTCACTTTTTTTTCAACTTTGAGAAGCGATTGGCGAAAAAGTTTTTCTTTTATTATTCAGAATACGACAATGTAACAAGTTAATATTAAAGAAATTAGCCAATCGCTTCTCAAACTTGAAAAAAAAGCGAAAAACCCGATCCGGATTATCGGGGTTCTACTGTAACTTATAACTTATTAATTAATGTAGGTAAAAAATATTTCTGATTCATTTTAATTATGACGTCATTATTTATCTCGCTCCATTAGCTACTGATATTCATACCCCTTGTATTTTTAACGACTGCTATAAAGTACCTGTTTTATTTCAACTATGACGTCACATTTTCATAAGTGAACCATTTTATTAAAAATATAATTCTTTTTCATTCTTTTTATTTTTATGTCGCCATATTTTACACAAAAATTCCCATTAACTATACAAATAACCTTGTTAAATATATTATAAAAAATATACCTTTTATTTTTATTTCAATCATGACGTCATATTTATTTTCTTTTAACTTATTTTATTATAGTTTTTCGCGTGGAAGTTTTTTATTAAAAATTCATTGCCGCTGAAAAATTATTATTCCAATTTTTTATTTTCTTGGCAACAGGAAAGGAAAATGGTTAAATTTTATCTGAAAAATGCCTATTGATTTTGTATGAAAAATAATCAAATTTTGAATTATTATGGAAGATATTTGAATAAAATAAATAAAAATTAGCCTATGTTCATTCCACTCCTATAACCTATCCATATGCAAAGATTCAAAGACATTAATCCATCCGTTTTCAAGCCAAGTTCATTCCAATTTTTCGGACAACTTTCACATTTATAATATATATAAGGATATATTACCGTAAAATACCGTTAGTCCGCCCCCCCCAAACGTGATGAAAAATCGTAAAATAATTAGAGGAGAGCACTTACACGGGATTTTTCCCAGATCGTTTCACAAAATTTGCATTTTTTGCGAGATATCTGCAGGATTTTTTCGCGATATTTGACGTGATTTGCTGGGTTTTATCGCAATATTTGACGAAATTTGCATAGTTTTATATCGATATTTGACGAATTTGCAGAGTTTTTTCGCGATACTTGAAAAAAATTTCGTTTTTTTATGGGGATGAATCATGATGAAATGAATGAATCATAAATTCTTGAATGTATCATAAATTTTGATACTTGAAGCAATTCTTGAAAAAATTTGCGTTAAAAAAAAGAAAAAAACGTAAATTATGTCTAAAAAACACAGAAAGAAAGTGAATTTTGTAAAAAAAAAAAAAAAGCCAATAAAGCATGAAATATATTAAAAAATTTCGAAAAAACAATCAATCAAGGATCATCAAGGTTTCATCAAGGATTCATGATTCATTCATTTCATAATGATGCATCTCGTTCTCAATCGCCTTCATTTCGGAATTCCGGATAATAGGTCCTCTACTGTATTTAAGAAATTTTAGTAATACCAAAATATTGAAAATTGAATGAAGAGTAGTAATTTTAAAAAGTGTATTTTTCAACCAAAAAAAAAAAATCATAAAAATCCCCATAAAAAATATACTTTTTAATAAAAAGTGAATTTTTTTGTGAATTATTCCTTACAAGAAGATTCTTAAATAGTACACCAAAATTCATTACTTTAAAATCAATAATAAAAATTTGGGGTTTTTTCTTACGGGTCTCTCCCTTAAACACAAAAATTGCAATTTTTTCCAGTTGTAAATTATCGAAGTTCGCGGGCCACAGGTTGTGCATCCCTACCCTTGATTGTGTATACTTATAGCTTTCTTGAGAAACAGGGTATGCGGTGTTCCTTTAAAAAATCCAGAAGGTCTACGGCTATATCCATGTGTACCCTCCAATACACCCCTTTTTACTAGTCCCACAATTACTATAACTTTCCTTAATATTACATTTTTTTCCTTCGCCAAAAATGAATAAGCAAAAATTTAAGACAGAAATTTGATTTTTAACAACTTTTATAACTTGTTTTTATTTAAATTGGGGAAGATATAAGTTAAAGGAGATATATTTGATATCAATAAAAGCAATATCTCCAAAAATAAATAAATAAATAAATTTTGATTTCTTCAAATATGAAAACTTTCTTGACCTCTTCTATTGATAATTTTATGTAATTTTTTCAATTCTCTTTTTATATTAGACAGTCTATGCAAGCTTTTGATATATTTTACTCAACCTTTTTTAAAATACAGGGTGAATATTCACTCTTACTTTCAGGAAAACCACTCAGCATTTTTTTTAATAGTTTAAGGGGGCACATGGGTTGAAAACTTTTCAAAAAATCGATTTTTTTTAATGATCTAGTTCGATTATTCAATAAATTCTTAACTTAATGCAAAAAACCGCATACAAATAATTGCATTTTTTACAGAGTTATAAGCATTTATATATCAATTCTTTCATAGCTGCACCCATACAATTTCAACTTTAAGTTGTGTTTTCTCAAAACTTGATTTTTGACAACTAACACCAAGATTAAAAAAAAACTATTTGATGGAATGGCTTAAATTTTTTTTTGCATGTATATAACATCATTATCTATAGAATGAATTAATATAGTTTAATATTTTGAGTATTTTTAATGAAAAAAAAGGAAACGCGACTTAAAGTTGAAATTATATGGGTGCGGCTATGAAAGTGTTGATACATAAATGCTTATAACTCCATTAAAAATGCAAATATTTTTGTGCGGTTTTTGGCATTGAGCTAAGAATTAATTGAATAATTAAACTAGATCATGAAAAAATCGATTTTTTGTAAAGTTTTCAACCCCTGAGCCCCTTTAATATAATATTTTATTCATTGCAAAAATGAGCCATATGTTAATGTTAGTTCGTTCCAGTATTCTTAAGCCTTTTAAAGCATTTTTAAAGCTTATAAGATGTATAGTTGGTATTTCTAGTGCTAGTGTGTATTGCATTAATTTATCCCCCCTCCCCCCCCAAAAAAAAACTTTTTTTGTAAAAAAAAAAAAAAAAAAAAAAAAAAAAATTGCAGGAAATGACACTATTTCTTGGTGATAACTTACACCCTTTGGCAACAAATTTTTTTAAGGTGTCAGGTTTTATGGTTGACTGAAATGTAAACAATACACCTACCTTAATTTCTCAAGCAAAAGTTGTTTTTTTAATTTAAACTATTTTTTAGACTAACTAAACATTTTATTCTTTTGCAGTCATTCATCTTTTACTGAGGCAGCTTGTTCCCCTACTGAAAACCCGTATTAACAGTCCTAATAAAAAGATGTTAACTAGATTTTTGTTCAATATGAGCCTGCTCCCAGAATATAAATTTTGGATTGGGTAAGTAATGCAATTTTGTGGGAAATGTGTTCTCTGCAACTACTTCTACTGAAATTAAAAGCATGTTCTTATTTGTATTTTTTAAAATATCTCATTTTACATAATTAGTAACAAATTAACTGAAAAGCGTGAAAATTTTCATTGAAAATTGTTGTCTTTATTAATTTAAAAGCTTTCAGTAGGTTGGCATTTCTGATGCAATTTTTTTTAAATATGAAAAATGTCATTACCGTAAAGTATCGAAAGTAAACCCTCCTATGAACATAATCCCCCCCCCCCCCCCCCCCCATTCATATATTTTGCAAACTGTATAAATCCTGGAAAATTTACAAATTCCAAATAAATCCCCAGGTCCTCCCAATTTTCTAAACTATTTTACAAAAGTTCCAATTATAAGAATCACTTAAAATTATTAAAATTTCGTGTCTGCTAAAGGGAGGCTTACTTTCAGTCAGTACTTTACAGTAATTATAATTATTCCTATATTGCTGCATTTTGCTTACCAATGACAGAAACTGTTTTTAAATATGTCTTTGTGATTTACTCAAGAACCAAATGAGAAATTAATAGTGAAGCCACACCAGGCAGTCATTTTTAGCTGATATAAGGGTTGATATTTTGCTATTCAACCTAATCACTATTCATTACCTCCTTAATAACAAGTTACCCTTGCATATAATAACTATTTCATGCTTCTGACATTTTATTGTTCAAAATCTAAGCTATTTTTTAAAAATCACATTTAGTCTGTATAAACTTTTTATTTTATATCTTTCTATGCAAGAGTTCTTTTCTGGACACTCTGTTTTTCAAATGTTGACACTCTTAATTTTATCTAGCATAAAAATATTTTTTTTATTATTTTAAATACAGTAAATTTTTGTCAAATTATACAAATAACTACTTAAAAGGTGTTGCAAAAATATAGATATTATTTATTTATTTTACCTGAGATCTTTCGAATGTCCACACATTCATTATCAAAGGAACATAAAAGAAGATAACTGATTATAAAATAGAAAACATCAAAAACAAAAAACAGTCCGCATGTATAAATAAAGTCACAATGAATTCATCGAAACACCAAGGATATTGTACCAGAGTGTGGGAATATTGTATGAGATGACATCATTTCAAACAGTATCTTTGTTAAGTTTGAATAAGTTCAGTTATTGCAAATTTGGATATATACCACAACTTTACGAGAGACTGAGATATGCTTTGCTAAAATATAATATTAAATTAATAGCTAAACCTCCGATAAAGTTAAAAGATTTAATTCATAACAAAATAGACCCAATCCCAGAACTAGAAAAAGCAGGTGTTTATATGATTCCATTCACAACAAAGCATCAAAAAAGTTTTTTACATTGGTCAGACTTCTCGAAAATTAAAAGTAAGACTGAAAGAGCATTTTTCGGATATCCAATACAACAAGCCACGTACAGCCTTATCTCAAATGCAACAAAAAGAAAATATTTTAATAAATTTTAACAAAGCTAAAATAATCTTTTCGACATCCAGCCATTACGCCTCCATTATCCGTGAATCCCTCCAAATTTTGCTTAACAAAGATACTGTTTGCAATGACGTCATTTCATACAATATTCCCACACTCTGGTACAATATCCTTGGTGTTTCAATGAATTCATCGTGACTTTATTTATACACGCAGACTGTTTTTGTTTTGTTTTGATGTTTTCTATTTTCTAATCAATTATCTTCTTTTATGTTCCTTTGATAATGAATGCGTGGACATTCGAAAGATCTAAAGTAAAATAAATAAATAATATCTACATTTTTGCAACACCTTTTAAGTAGTTATTTGTATAATTTGATTTAATAACAAGGTGTAAATTTCCATCCAAAGACACTAGTGTACAGTGGTTTTTGACTCATTGAGTAAATTTTTGTTTATTCAATTTAAATCATAAATACACCCAGGTTTGCTCATTATGGAAAGTGGGAGTAAGGGCAAAATTCTTAGATAACCCATAAAAGCATGAATGTATCTAAAAAGAGCATATGCCCCTACAATTTTTAAATCTTGGATAACCTATAAAAGCATGAATGTGTCTGGAAATAGCAAAAGAGCATATGCTCCACCGATTTTTAAGGGCAGGTGTATAACTTATGTTTATGAACTGAAATAATTTCATTCGAATACAGAGCATATGCTATCTAAATGCAACTAGTGGATGATAAAATATTAAGGCAAGTGTAATCAGAGTCTCCTTATGTCGGATTCAAAATTTTACAGCATTCAAATCATAGACTTGAACTTTTATAACTGATTTTTTTAAATATTGTAATTGTCTTGTTTTTTTTATTTATATAATGTTAAATAAAAAGGTATGCATTTGCTGAATTTTTCTTTCATTTTAAATTATTTTTCTTTCTTTCTTTCAGTAACATTTATTTTTTATATTTTATAAAATTTAAAGTATCTTATTTTTAATTTATTTATAGTAATTTAATGTTTTGACAGTTAGATAATTTATCTGATAAAATCCTTTTAATTATCTGGTATGCTCATATTTCCATATGTTCATATAACCAATAGTCTATTTTGATTGAAAGTGTAATTTCCAAAAAAATCTTCATTAAATTTGAAATTTTTAATAAATTAATATCAATATTTTCAAAATTTGCTGATTATTTTTAATTGTTGTTCTGCTATTGGGAAGACAATCATACATTTTTTAGAAATATCAGTTCTGATTTATATCATGTATCTTTTCTACCTCTACAAAATTTAAATAATTGAATGTTTTTTCTTCCCCTATAGCTCAGAAGCTATGGATTTGTGGTATGAATGGCTTTTAAGCCACTTAAAAGAAAACATTAATAAATTAGATAAAAGACTCATGAGAATGATATGTAAGATTGGAAAATTGAGACATCCATCATTTGTAAAAAACCTGGATTTTAGTGCATTAAAACGTAAGTCAATAGGTCCAATTGTTGTCTTATAGTGCATAGCAAACATTTTTTACAATTTGTAGCGATTTATTTCAGATACATACTCTTAATACAGTAAATCTAATATGAATAAAAAATTAGCCCAGGCCAGGAATTAAACTCAAGACTTACGCTGCTATCATATTCACCAAGTTTTCGAGCAACTAACTTTTCAGTATACAAAGTAAAACAAAGGTTACAATTCTTGTTATTAAATTTGGAGGAAAAACATAATAGAGTAAAAAGAATGCGTCTCTCTCTCCATAAGAAAAATCGGTTCTAGTGTTACTAGTTGATACTATTTATTGTTCTTTGTAAATGGTAAACGACTGATGTTAAAAACCACAATATCTCTGATTGGCTGAAATGTTGGAAGTTGGATGAAAAGTCGTGGCTAGCAGAAGTTTTTTTAGAACATGGATAAAAATGTTGGGGATATTGCTATTTATTAGCACACTGCTGGTTGAAACAATTTTTCACAGAAAATTGGCTGAAATCAGGAGTTGGCTCAAAAATTGCTTGTAAAGTTGGTGAATCTAATAGCAGCTTAAAATGTACAGTGCAGTTGCTTTAATCACAAAGCTACTCTGGTCACTAACCTAGCTAAGCAATTTCTCGCTTCTTATAACCCTGCTGGGAAATGTCGCTAGCCAGCAATCAGATGCTGAATGATGGGATAGTGGTGGATAAATTTATAATTCCATCGATATTTAATGTATATAAATTAATGTCTAAAATCATTAAAGGAGTATTTAAAGAATGATTTATTTCAAATGTGCACAATTAATGCAACGTATTATGCTGTTGCTCTAATCACTAATCTACAATGACAGATATCCTAGCTCGGCTATTTCTTACTTTTTAAAACCATGTTGGGGAATGTCACTTGACGAGACAACTGTCAATAAATTACTATTTCATCAATACAATCAATTATGTCTTCATTTAAACTTTTGGAATGCAAATGTCCCATTCCATTGCTTTTGTGGCTATGTCAGAGTTTAAAAAAAGCAAAAACTTGTGAAAAATTAAATAGAAAATTTGACCATTAATATAAAGTTATTTATTAAGCATAAATGAAACTATCAATGCAATTTTTAAGACTTTTTACATACTTTTATAAAAAATATATATATTACTTACCCATCATACGTAGTATAGGGTAAGTCTTGCAATCGTTTTGAAAATCGAAATTTTTTTTTTGACGGATTTACACGTTTTAGATAGTGAAGATTCCGAAAAACATATTTTTAGAAAAAAAATTTTGCCGTCCGTCTGTCTGTCTGTCTGTCTGTAAACGCTCTATCTCCCGAACAAATTCAGATAGAGACTTGAAATTTTGTATGTAGTTAGTATGTAAGAATGGAACAAACCCTATTTAATATCAGCAACCTCGATTATCCAGAACTATTTTTTTCGGACCCTCTAAAAATTCGTTCTGATGAAAGGTATATAAAAATTTTCGAATTTTTTTATTTTAAGGAATGGTCGTAAAAGGCAATAAAATTACACACATTTTGCATATAAAACGAAGTCGATCGGACTATTAGTTGTCGAGATATTTGTAATCCTGTTTTCCACATTCTTCGATTTTTCATGACCCTGTATTTCATTCAAATTTCAATTCAGAGGTATATTTTAATTGGAAATGAAACGCTTAATCCGACACAGTTAATTGTTAGTTAATAGAATTATTGTTTTTGGAGTTATAAGGATGTTTCTTTTACGCAGTTCGATACTACTTGAGTAGTTTGGCGTTTTATATAATTTGTCGAAATTGATACATCAGCAGTTCTTTAATAAAGCATTACTATGTATATTAACAATATTTAAATTTTTTTTATGAATTGCAATGCATTGTATAAATAGTTTTCACATGTTTCATTTTCATATACATATCCATGATGGGTAAGTATTACGGTGGCCCCGAACGACTAGTTTTTTTTTAGCTATTATATACCTTTTCGTGCAAGTGTTTCAATTAAGAGTGTACACTAATCAAATAGAAATTTAAAAGCCAATAATAATTTTGTTAGAGCATTATTTACAAGTGTATCTCACTTCTATTTTAATATTTTAAAATAATTTTGTCATAGGATATCTGTGGTTGGTATCTTACATTGGGCATTTATACTTTTTAGATTTTAATTGCTGTTTCATTCTCTTTTATCTTTGCAAGAAGAAAATATTAGATTCATGAAAATTTTCAAATTTCCTTTTTCGGTGGATTTACATATTTTAGGCATCAGAGATTCCAAAAAACATGTTTTTACAAAATGTCTGTATGTGACACAAACTTTGTGAGCACTATATCTCAAGAACTAATGCACAGAATTTAATAAAAATTTATATTCAGTTAGCCCCTGATATAAATTGGTGCAGATTAGTTTTTGGTATAAATTGCTCAACAAATGGTGCTGCTATGCAGCATTTTTTATGATTTCCACAATAATTCTATCTCAAGAACTAATATGGATTTTCATCCAACTTCATATTCAGTTAGTCTGACATAAATTGACATTTTCTACATTTTTGTGTAAATCGCTCAATAGATGATGCTTCTATGCAGCATTTTTTACAATTTCTGCTATAGCTCATTTTATTGGACTAATGCACAGATTTTCATCTAACTTCAGATGTTAGTCAAACTTCAGTCTTTGGTATGAATATGAATTGATATTTTCTACATTTTGGTGTGAAACGCTCAACAGATAGTGCCGCTATGCTGTAATTTTTGTGATTTTTTGCAATACTGCTATCTCTGGAATTAATGCACATCTTTTCATAAAACTTCAGATTCAGTTAGTTCCTAATATGACTTGATGTTGTTACATTTTGATTCAGCATCCAATAGTTGGTGCTGCTATGCTGAATTTTTCATGATTTTCGAGGTAGCCTTATCTCAAGAACGAATGCACTATTTTTATCAAACTTTTGATTCTATTAGATGTTAACATAAGTTGTTGCATATTAGGTTTTGGCGTAAGTCGCCCAACAAATAGCACTGTTATGCTGCTTTTTGCATGATTTTAGCTATGGTCCTATCTCAAGAACTAATGCAAGGAATTTCATATTATTAGATTCTATGATGGGCATAGATTTTCCAATTTGTGAATACTTTCACTTTTGGAAACAACTAGACTAAAAGTGAAATTTATTATATAAAAAAATAACCAAAATCGAAAAAGTACAAGTACAAAATTAAAGTTAGGTACTATTCTTACTTCAGGTACCCAATGCAAAAAAAAATTTAAATAAAATTCAGAAATCTATTTTTAAAAAAATGCTACCTTAGTATTAACATTACCTTGAGTGCTTCTTTTCATAGACACTTTTAAAAATGATCATGTATTTTTTTTAATGCAAATTAGTAGAATAATATTAATAATAAAATAAATGAAGTAGGTCAAATATCAATTTTCCCAATATACTTTGTAATTGTTTCAAGTCCAATAAAGTTCAGAAATTTAATAATTTGTTTTCTTTTTTTTTTTCAAACTCTCAATTGTAATTACATGTGTTAATTTTTAGCTTTGCTAAAGCAGACACGTAATGATGACCTTAAAGAAACTGCTATTTTTATGCTGCACAACATCGATGTTGATCGTGAATTGCTGAAAAGTGTTTATGATGTTGTATGTGTGGATAGCTTTACAAAGAAATCAACTATTACTTTGATTCATATGTTAAATGTCAGGTAAATATGATGATATATAATTTTAAGAACAACAAAGTCTTTATAGATACATCATTTTTACCTATTCACTTATGAAAATTTATCTTCGTGCATATTTTAATATAGATTCGCAAATTTTATTTTATTTATTTATTTATTTATTTTTTTTCTTTGATAGAAGGATATTTATTCCTTCTGTATATTTTTCTAAAATGTATTATATTAGTTTCTGTAAAAAATAATGGCAATTTATGTTATTGAGTTTTTCAACTACTGTCAACTGGGAACTTGCAAGGGTTACTTTGGTCTTTTGCTTAAAAATTGATTATTCTTCTACAAATAAGGTAAGTGTCAAAATATTACTTTTAGCAACTTGTAACTCATGTGTCATAATTGTTTTTCCTTTAACTTTTTATTTTGACAGGAAATGCTTATGTTTTAATGAAGCTAACATGAAAACTAATTTTTGGGGCTACTTTGTGCCAGGCCTGGTTTGGTCTGAGGCCCAGCAGCAGAATTTTTTTCTGCAGTCTGCAACACAAGTAAAAACTAAAAAAAACAGTCTGCAGACCAATCCCCCACACATTACATTATATGCCTCAAACCTCCCAAGTATTTGTGATAGACATAAAATAAAAGTATACTTTTAAAAAGAAGTCTCCTTTCTTCTCAGAATTTTCAACACCTCATACATTGTGTGAAAGAGGGGGGGGGGGGGGGGCTTCCCTTTGACAAAATTTGTGGCGTTTTCATGATCTTTTGATGAAATTTGCATTTTTTCGTGTTTTTTTTACAAGATTTGACGTTTTCTCTGATCTTTTGACGAAAACTGCTGCTTTTTGCGATCTTTTGAATAAATTTGCCGTTTTTCGTGATTTTTTGAAGAAATTTGCAGTTTTTTCGTGATTTTTAACAAAAACTGCTGTTTTTTGCGATCTTTTGAAGAAATGTTCCGTTTTTTCGCAATTTACTGAGAAAATTTGCCGTTTTTTCGTGATTTTTTGACTAAAACTGTCGTTTTTTCATGATCTTTTGAAAAAATTGCCGTTTTTTTTTTTTTTTTTTTCCGATGTTTTGAAGAAACCTACCTTTTTTCGCGATCTTTAGAAGAAATTTGCTGTTTTTTTTTGTGATGTTTTGACGAAATTTGCCGTGTTTTCACGATCTTTGGATGAAATTCGCATGTTTTTCGCGATCCATGAAGAAATTGATTTCTTTTCGAAGACTATTTGTCAAAATTCGTGATACATTTTATGTCCGAATTTTTGGATTCAGGACCAAATTTTTTTAATTTTTGCTAAATTTCAAACATTTGAAAAATAGTCTGCAGACCTTCCCAAAACTCTGCGACGTGCGTCGCAGCGTTGCACTGATTCTGCTCTCAGGATCTGAAGTAGCCCCAGATTCTTAGAAATCCCATGTAAAAACATTTATTATTGAATCTGCTGCATCCATTCATTAGCTGATCCTATTACAAGAGTTTTCAGTAATCAAACATATGAAATGTATTCAATTTATATGAAACTTAGTAAATGGACCAAAGAAGCCCCCAGCCAACTTTGCTCCAAAACTTTAAAGATGATTAAAAAATAAATAAATTGCCACTTTAAAACCATACAGTTTGCTTCATTGTTTAATGTTAATTGTTTATAACTCAATTTTGACATTGAAAAAATATGTAATAAACGTTTTAGTAATGGAAATGTTAGTGGAACCATGTCAAAATGGCCCAAAGTAATGGTAATTGAGGTTGATGGTACAATTTTTGTAAGTAAATTTATAATGGATTATTATGTTGTTCATTATTTTGGATACCAGATGTATCTACTCGTTCATTACTATAACTTTTTTTAGGGGGGGGGGGGGGGGAGTCATTTTAAAAAGATATTTGAAAAGCTGTTAAAAAGAAGTAAGTTTGCCATTTTTATGAGTTTAAATTGGGACATAAAGTAGTGAAAATGCAATATCATCCATGCATCCCATTTGGCTCAGACACAACTAGTGAACTGTTGAACATTGGCTTCTACATTAAGTTGTCTTAAAAATCTAATATCCTTAATAGAAAAGCATTATCTGTTTATCTCTTTATAATGATCTTTATAAAATAATAAATGAAATAAATATCTAAGTTAAATATCTCTCCTCAAAATTCTAATACTCTTCAGTATATTTTATTAATTTTAAATACTATAAGAATCTTTATTTACAGTTTGAATTTTCAAAACTTTCATTTCTGATTGCCGATCCCCCACAAAAAATGTTGCTCCCAAATGCATTCAGTTATTTTTAAATAGACTCTCAATCGAAAATTTATCACAAATCACATCCTTTTTAAGTTTTTCTGTGGCATCTACTGCATAAGCCATTCAAATCGTCTCCCACTAAATGTGAAACTGTGCTAGTAGCACTGAGCATCCTCCCTTTCTTCCATTTCAACTGTTCAAAAGTTTAGGATGTATATATGTTAATTTATCTTGAGATTGTAGACCTTTGACATGTCAATAACTTGTTTATTATTTGGTATGTCAGAGGTGTTTACTCACTTATTATTTTGTATGCCAGATATATTTACTCTTTTATTATTTATTTATTTTTTTTATTGGTCAATTAGAACGCTTTTTCTCTATTCTCCCCTTCCAATCACATTTTATTTAATCATAAAATTTTCAGAAGCATGCATGTTTTTATAAATTGTTTGAGAAAAAATAAATAATTACTAGTGCAGTAATAGTGTATCATGGATTGTTGCAACTCTTTAACTTAATTAATGAACTAATATGAAAAAATAGTCATCAGTTAAAATATTTTAATCACTGGTTAAAAGCTGTCAATTGCATTTACTCTGTTCTTATATAATTTTTATCAATTTCTTTTAAGCATGTACATATCTGTTTGCATACTAAATTTTGTAAAAATTCTACAATTTAAAAATTGTGCATGTTGTGGAACCAAAACATATTTTCTGTTTAAAATTAATATCTTTCATGGTTTTTGGAGAGGCCTTTCAAGTATATAAATTTTCATTGTTCTGTATTTGAATACTGTCTTCGATTGTTTATCTCATGAAATAATCTAAGAATATTTTCTTTAGCCATAGCAATTTTATGTAGCAGTAAGCATAATGGGATGACTAGATTGAGAATTTTGTATTTTATCGTTAAATTGTCATGGAAAATAGCAATTAAGAAAATAAATAAATTCTAATCTGAAGGATTTTTACCATATTAAATCTTTTTATTGTTTTTATTTTTACAATTATGACCATTGTCTTCAGATGCTGATTGTTAAATGAGTATTGAAACTAATTTTGTTTCAAGAATATTAGAGCAGTACAAATCTTTTATTATAGCCAACATAATAATTCACATTTGTTTGTTTATATTAAATAGTAGCCCATATGCATAGAAATCTTACAGTTATTTTATATTTTGCTATTTATATGGCTAATCACAGTGCTTAAATTTTTAAAAATCTGTTTTTCAGATTTAATCAATATCCTGCAAGTAGTAGACCATATGTCGACTTCATTGAATTTCTTCTTAATACGGCTATTGGTAAGTCCTTTTAAAAGTTTGTCAAGTAAATAATTTTATTTAATCTTTTCTAAAAGTACAAAATTTTGATAAGCACTTTTTTTTTTTTAATGTCATTATCTGATAATATTTTTGGTATTTTTCTATAAAGCTTATTATTTAAAACTTTAAAATATTTTCTTGTTATCAGTTTCAGCTGTTTGATTTATCTTTAGTCCTGTAAAACCATTATTTGTGCAATTACAGTTGAATGTGGCTTCTTTTGTTATCAAGCCTGCTCTGTAGCCATATTAGCCTGTCAGGAGTCTACTCTATATCAGTTTTAGTAAATGTTTGTACCTAAATTTTATGCAGTTATGCCAGGGAAGCAACTGGAAGCTATTTTTTAAATGTACCTTACACCACTTACATCAAACAAAAATCTTTGACATTCCATTTGACAACATTTGCAAGAAAAATATAGTATGAAATTTCTTTTTTATAAATATTGTTGTGAATGTAATAAAAATGTAGCTGCCTGGTGGCCCTGTTATATGTATATGTATGATTTATTAAAACAGTACCTTTTTAAGATATAAAATGAAACATATCAGATTTGCAAAATCGGGTTTTTACAAATGTAAAAAAAAAAACTTTTACAATTCTACCAAAAAAGAACTTTGTGAGAAGTCAGCATAAACTTTGGTGCACAACCAAGATGGACATAAATTGATAAGGTGCAGCAAAATCGCAATAATAATAATAATAAAGTCTATTCACAAGTAATAATAATAATAATAAAATTTGTGTTGGGTGAAGATTTTAAAATTCATTAAAAAAAAATATGGAGAGTGTGTGTTTGTAATTTTACACTGCATACTAAACTTTAACTAAAATATGTAACATAAAATAATATGTATGAATTAAATATTCATTATTGTCATAGTGTGTGTATAAAAAATGGTATGTATGTATAGCTCTATCCATAGTGTATGAATTTGATGCACAGATCATAAGCGATAATTTCACAATCCAAATCCAGATTCCCATAAATCTTTGCTGCACATTGACACTGGCTTGTGCAGTTTACATAAATTTATAGGTACTATGAAATCAGTCCCAAGTTAAACTTATTTGCATCAAAGCAAATATCATGGCAGAATCCTCAGATAAGAGCAAGACCAACCAGAAGTAGTGTCCATTGCTAAGAGTGACAAATATGGACCTAATGGGTCACAGAGAGGCAGGACCTTTTTTTGGACTACAACTAATGAATCATTGCTTCAAGTTAAGGGTCTTAGGTAGACCTTTCTCTCAGAATCCTCTCCAGAGAGATATAAAGCACTCTAAAGAAATATACTTCTTAAAAAAGTCTCTCGTTTTTTTTAAGCACTTGTCACACTTGTCCATTTTTTGCGGGCTTTGGCTGCTTGTCCATGTTTCTTCAGAGTAAAAATCTAAGATTTTCACTGCAGAATAAGTGGAAGCTTTTGACAAGTGGATGCATGCTACTTGATTTGTGATCGTTTTTCATTGGGATGTCTCCAACGTGATTAGATCCATGCCCAAGAACTCAGGTACAACCTCTGTATTAAACCATGTGTGTACAATGTACTTTAATAAATTATAGGGCTTTGTCAACAGTCAGTTGAGAATTCATCTCTTTTGTAAATATTCTTTTTGTTTATTTGGAGTATAATTTATGCTCAATATATATAAAAAAAATCTGTTGTGAGGAGATTTTAAAATCTTTTGCAATGATTTATTTAAAAAGGCATATATGTAATCCATTTCATGGTCCTTAATGTTTTGCATAACTTTTCTTAAATGTAAATATGTAAGTAAACACTTTGTTGAATTTTAATCGTTTTTCTGTATTATTATGGTTATGTAATTTATTTAATTAGTTTTGCATTGAGATTTAGAGGTATATTGTGTCCCTCATTTATCTGCTGGTATTAGACTGGTGTTAAATTTTTCTAAACATTTATAAATTCTAGTTTAGTTTGCTTCAAAAAATTTGAGACCATATAAAATTACTCAACATAAATGTCATTAACTTATTTCTTTAAATCAAAATAGTTATAATGCTTAGTTTTTTTAATGCAATTAAGTTAATTACTTTTAACTTCTTCTTAACTAGAAATTTTATCCTTTTTTATTAGCGTATGCTTATCTGCAACAGACAAAGCCAAGGTGGTAATGGAAGGTTTATTCTTTTTCTTTAATGTCAATGTTAGAACAGCTCATTTAGGTGGTAACTGAGTTATTGTAATATAACTTGCCTTGAAGATTCCAACAATGTGTATGGGAGGAAGGGGGGGGGGGTGCAAAACTACTTTAAAAGAAATAAATAAATATTGAGTATTTTTTATTTTCCCTTTATCTTTCTTTTTTTCCAACTATTTATTTAATTTTCTTTAAATAGATATTCACAATTTCACCAGTAATAGATGGAATGATTTAGAAGCTAATCAGTACACAAAAGCAGTTGAATCCATAGAACATGGCATTCCCTTTACCATTGTTCCTTCACTACATTGGAAAGCACATTCTAAGCTATTTGAAGTAAGTTGTATTTTAATTTTAATGTTAATATTTTTTTTCAAAGTTAAAATTCAATTGGTGTTGAGTATTTTCTGATTAGTTACATGGAAGAATATTTGAACAATGTGTAGTACTAATAATATTTCATAAAATTTATGCAATTAGAAAAGGAAAAAGAAAATTTTGAGTTGATTTCATAAGAATTATTATCTACTACATTCTCTCATTCTCTCCTATATTGGAATTTCGGAAAATATTTTGAAGATCTATGGGGGTTGATCATGACTTCTAGAATCCAAACTTCCCCAGTTAAAAACTTTATATGTCTAATCTTTTCCAAATTGTTACATAAAGCCAAGGGGCAGAAAATCTCGGTCAAGTTCATTAATAGGCAAAATCAGACCAAGGGAATATATAGAAATAGGGAGGGTTTTTTTGAAAATTTGAAAACTCCATAATTTCTTAATTATAATACATATTAAATCAATTTAAAATTATTACACCTCTACAAAAAGAGCCAAATATTTAACTATGACAAATTTTTGATAAAATTAACAAGTTGGAAATTGCATATCAAACATAGCAAATGAAGTGCGTTCATTCTATAACGAAGTTGAAAAAATATTCAAATCTTGGAAGTAATACTGGGGATGCAGTATAATATCCAAAATCTTTTGTGTATTCCTGTAAATACTATCTGCTTTCTACTATATAGGAAGTAACTTCAGCAATGTATATCAATTTCATAATGTAAATTAATTGTCAAAATGTAAGTCTTAAAGCTCTATTCTACATTAAAATTTACCCTTTTGTTTACGGTTCTTAAGTTTACATCTATTTTTTTTTTTTTTTTTTTAAGTAGTATGAAAGTGCATTGCAGTAATGAACTATCTTTGCAGTCGTATATACTTTGTCATGACTCTTTTTCAACTGTATATTGTATCTAGCTGGCTAGTAAAATAAATCTTTGACTGGTCGGTTTTCTGAAAATTCCCTATCTCTTCCAGTCTGTGGCTCTGTATATCATTATGTAAAGTTATCTAAAAGTTTTTATATAACTTTAATTAAGGTTTTAGTTTTCTTTAAAATAATCTATTTTTATTACATACTGTATTTCTGTTAATTATGTGTGTGTGTGTTTTTGTTTTTACTTGAAATATGAACTGTTTTATCGCAGGTATGTATGAAATATTTGAGGAATCTTCCTAAGGCACCTGTGGGTATTATGTATATGAGAGTTGTCAAAGAGTTGCTGGTGAGTCGCAAAACTTTTATTTTCCATAATTTATTTTTGTATTTGTTACAGAAATTTAGATATTTATTGTGAGGCTTGAAAGAAAAAAAAAAAATCATATGATAATGGTTCAAAAGAAATAAGTTTTATTTTGAATTTATTTTTTATATTGCAATGTAATTAATAAAACAAGATCCATACGTAACAGAACAGAAATCTATCCTAAATTCTATAAAAGAAAATAGGATTTTACATAGCAAACTACAATTTAAGATAAAACTTGCTCAACATAGAAACTGGGTCATTATCAACTTTCATTTCAAGCAAATAATCTGCTTAAGGCTCTTCTCAAATCCATTATGGGTAACCAGGGCCGTAGCTAGAAGTGATCTATTGGGGGGGCTCAAGAGATTGTAGGGGGGCTCATAATTTTTTTTCTCTTTCTCTCACACAGAAAGATAAATTAGTGCATATTTACATTGTAGGTATTATGTTTCTTATTAAACTGTTGTAATAACTTCATTTTATACTAAGAAAAGTATATGATGATGAAAATTTTGAGTGTATAACTGGTGCAAAATTAAACATTATGTTAGATTCATATGTACAAATAGGATGAAGGAGTGTTGAAGCACTTGTTTTAGATACAATTTAGTCATTCTGCAGAACTGTAAAAAGATCTGAAAACTAAATTAGATTTTTGAACAGAATTTCATTTGAATTTTCGAAACAGAAATTCATTTAGTGACCTTGGAATCCTTTCCAGGGGGGGGGGGGGGGGCTCAAAATATTTTAGGGGGGGCTGAGCCGCCCATAGTGCCCCCTTAGCTACAGCCCTGTGGGTAACTTTATGACATAAATTTTAATTTATTTTTAATTGGAAATGCATGAAACAAGCAGATGTTGTTTATAAACTATATAATAAAAAAAAAATTCTCCTTTTTTTTTTTTTTTTTCTCCTCAAACACAATAGATTTTTCAGAAAATAGTGTCAAATTGGGCGTTTTGAAGTGAATTTCCACATGAAAGAAGAATAATCACTCAAGAGCAGGTGAAAAAATGATGATCAAAAAGTTCAATTCCAAATTGCTTCCATTGTCTGGTGTTCAAATTTTATATCTTTATATTTAAAAAAAATGAATTTATCATTCTGTCAGCACATTTTGTGCTTGATGAGCAAAGCAGTTGAGAACTGATGGGAATTCAAAGACCCTAGTGTCTTATCTTACTTAACTTATCTTTTATGAGCATTAGCACACTTGCACATTTATATTAGTGATTTTGTGTTACATCTGACAAAATAAATGATGACTCTTTCATTTGCTACACAAATATTGTGTAGAAAGTCTGTACACTCTGTAGGAAAAATTATATTATCATAAATTAAGGGAGCAATTTCAGTTGTAAACCTCAAAGAAAGCTTTTTGTTATAGGATTTGGGTGGCACTTTAGGGTAATTGAGATAAGGAGCTTTTGATTTTAGCAACTCTATTCAAGAAATTTTAGTGCTTTTGAATGATATAACGTTTGTTTTACTCTGAATATGTACATTACACACTATACTGCTAATTTCCTTAAAATGCACCTGAAAATGGCCAGGGGATTTCATTTTACGATATGAGTAGCATCCTTGAATATAAAATCAAATTATTACTAAAACATAAATTTGACTCATCTATAAGTTGAAAGCTTTCATTTGATTCTAAAATAGAATAAATTTATGCAGTGGTTTTCTTTTACAGACAGCTGTAAAAATAAAAATTGATGTTGTGTTGTATCATTTGAAATGTCAAGAGAGAAAAAAATATAATTTTCATTAACTAGTTCTGAGTTTATAATTTCTCTAAGTTCTAGTGAGTTTTCATAATTCTGAGTTATTTCTGTTTTTTGTGCAAGGATTTAATGTTCAATATTTTTATTTATTACCTATTTTGAATTATATTTTTCTAAGGAATTTGAATTATATTTTATACTAAACAATAAATAGTGTGTGTGTGTGGGAGAAATATTCTATTATATATCATGATTTATATTGAATATTTATTTTCAAAATGTCAAGTTTGATACTTTCAATGTGTGTGTTTTAAGTTTTTGATTTTGATTCTCGCGACAAAAGTTTTTCAGATATATGTATTTTAATGGAAAATATTTTGGTACTCATGATTTATAGAAATCAATCAATTATTCTGAAAAAGCTGACAAGTTTACATTCATGTTAAAATTTTTCAATAGAAAAATCCAATAAACTGAACAACAGTATGCTGTTGAACAAATATATTGTGATACATATTTGATATTTATCTTCAAAATATCACAATACTTGATATTTTCAATATTTTTTAAATATTACTATTATTTTATTGATTCATGATTTTTCTCACTTGATTAATTTGTTGACTAGCTGACAATTTTTTGATTAGCAAGCCGGTCATTTTAAACATTTTAAGTGAAAATTAAGCTCTGGATATTCTCACCTTATTAGGATGAGCGAAGCGAATCCTCTACTAGTCCACTCAAATTACAATTTGTCGTACGCTTTACAGAAAAACTATTCAATATTTTAACTTCAAATTAAACACAAAAATAAATTATGATCTGTAGATTTGCAGAATATAATTTTTTTTACAGTAAAACGTTAAAAAAATTATTATTTTAATTAATTTATTTTACATGCATTTCCAATACGGACGCATTTTAGCAAATAAATAAAAAAATGAAACGCGTATATTTTCAGAAAAAGTTTAAATCATGGAGTAAATAATTATAGATAGAATCATGATTAATTTATTAAATAAAACTTTTTTTCATTATCCCGCAAAATCGTTAGCACAGATGACACTTAAACATTTAAAAAAAATTGTATTATGGTTTTTTTTTTTTTTTTTTTTTTTTTTTTTTTTTGTAAATTGGCAACAAAATAATTGTAAACAAATAAAATTAATTCTTAAATTTGTTATATAAATGAAAAATTAAAAGATCTGCGTGAAGTCGTTGGTTCAAGCTCTTTATAAATATTTTTGCGAAGGTCGTATTGTGGCTAAATAATATCGACTCATTAATCAGAAGGATTTTATAAAAAAATAAGACTTTAATAAGTTCGCAAACACAACAATAATTATTCATGAAAACGTCACTGCGAGAATGAAAGAACGCTTCGTTAAAAGGTAATTCCATTAATTGAGTTGCCATTCGCAGAAAGTAAAAAGTTCTCCCACGCGGAGAGAATTACAGCAATTCTTATACGCTAACATGTATAAAAACGAAGAAATTAAAATAAAATGTTTTACAGTTAAAAATTCATAGTATCAACGAAAGCAGATTTCAAATGTTTTTTCCAGAAAATAGGACTTTGAAGAAGTAACTTTCTTCAAGCTTTCTTCAAATATATTATTCTAAAATAGCTATCAAAGATTATCGGATGTTGATTACAAAGATTGGAAACATGCATATTTCAAACAATTAAAAAACACCAGTGGCTACTTGAAATTGTAAAAACATCTTTAAAAGAGCTTTTAGTTGAAAATTTAAAAAAAATTTGTAAAAGTTTGCTTCGAAAATATCTTATTATGCCAGTTTTACATCATAAATAAAAAATTAAAATGCGCCAAAACATAAAATAACGTTTTTGTTTAATAAAGATGCAAAAATAATAATAAAAAAAATATTGTTACTTTCAAATATCTGTTTTATAAAATAATGCTTCGCGAATCCAAACAAAGCATGGCTTTTGCTAGTATCTAATAAAATTGGAATATCATTATTTTTTTCTGATTTATAAACAGCTTTTTTTTATAATTGATATATATTGTTACAGTTTTTAACTTTAATTTCAATAGATTTTAAATTATTATTATTATTTTAATAGCAAAACGTGTCAACTGTTCCCATGCACTGTGCTTTAGCAATACTAAAACTGGACATGCCTGAATATAAAGATAAACATCATCGCTTACTAATGCTAGATTTGAGCTTTTCTTGTCTCATGACTTTGAGTGTTCTCACTCAAATGCCAATTGATGATGAATGGCACAGATGGAACGTCAATGAGGTTATGAACAGCAACCCTATTACTGAAAACTTGGTTGTGAGAACGTTTGAAATACTAGAACAAGGCCGCTATGGTAATGGTATGTATATGTTTCAAAATTTTTCCACTCATTTTAATGCATTTTTATATTGGGTAAGACAGAAGAGTACGACTCATCTTTGAACATCTAATTCACAATTGCATTTATTTTGAATTCATATATGGAAAAGAAAAAAAAATTCTACAATTAAAAAAGTGTATTATATTAATGAAATAAGCCTGCTTAGACAATATATTTAACTTTGCATCTAGAAATAATTGAAATTTATTGAACTGTTATGAAAAAATATATGTACAAATAAAAGATTTAATTTAAGGGTGATTAAATTTAAATAGGATTAAAAATTTTGGAGAGGGGAAATAATTTGGAATATTAAATTATTGATTTATTAAAAAAAAAAAAAAAAAAAATGGAGAAGAAATAGATTATTTATTTGTAACTTAATAATATTGAGAATGGCCAGATCATATAAGTGAAACAGTACATAATAAAATGCATTGTATAAAAAGGTAAATAATACATTAAAGACAATACTAAATAAATCTTCATAGCAACAATTAAAATACTTACCTGAATTTTGCAAAATTACTTACTGCTGTTGGATGTATGTAATATTCAAAATGTAAAATCATTATTATGATAAAATATATTTTGTGTTAATTAATGATTTTTTTTTTTTTTTAATAGGAATGTATTACTTATTGCTTTTTTATTTATCCAATCTAAGTCATGAAAATTATTTTAAACTTATAAAGATGCATTATATAATATATATTTCATTATTTTCATTTTTAAGATGTTTATTATGAAATATGACTTTGGCACACAAAATTAAATAAAGAGATAAATGTAATTATCAATTATTTTTATTTAAAAAACATGTTTTAACTCAATTTAGATTAATTATTAATAAGAGGGGGAAGGGAGAGGGTGTTAATACTCGCACAACACATCATAAGAAAGGGGGAGATAATTAAATTAATTCCACACATTAACACCATAATGATCACAAACTCTAATCATTTCGCTAGCGCATTTTATTTACATGTTCCATCATCGCTGTCCAGAGCGCATATGTCCAGGTACATACAGAATTAAAACAGATTCACTACAGGCGCCATCTACAGGCTCTTTCACATAACACTCAAGATATAACATATTATGATGTAACATACTGGGCGTAACATACTGGGGCCCCATGACCACGTCATCATCATAAATAAAATAAATATATAACAAATTGACACATTAATACAATACAAAATGTAAACATAAAAAATATATAACAATAATATTACACAATAAATTCACATTTATATCTAGAAATTTAAATAATTTCACAAAGAAAAGTTAATTTTCATTTATTGTCAGTTTGACTAATTTGTGGATTGGTCTTTTAAGTTCACCTATGGCAGTTTTTAAATTCACTGATCTTACTCTGCTGTCAGAACTTTTGAAAATGTCAATTATTCTTGCCATTTTCCATTTCAACGGTGGCAAATTATCATCTTTGATGAGCACTAAGTCGTTTATACATAAATCTTCTGTCGGAAATTTCCACTTGTTGCGCACTTGCAACTGTGTAAGATAGTCCTTAGACCATGCTTTCCAGAATGACTGGGAAATATTCGTAATCAATTTCCATCGATCTCGAATTGAAATTTTCATATTTGTAATGTCTGGTTCGGGAACACTCTTTAAATCTGACCCAATGAGAAAGTGACCTGGAGTGAGGACTGAAAGATCATTTGGGTCCTCCGAAATAGCGACTAATGGGCGAGAATTCAGAACTGCTTCAATTTCCGCCAAAACTGTTGCAAATTCCTCTTGAGACAAGATCTGCGACCCAATAATTCGTCTCATATGGTACTTCATTGATTTAACCGCTGCCTCCCAAAGACCTCCAAAATGGGGAGCAGATGGAACATTCGTAGTCCATTTTATACTCTCATTGTGCAAGTAGTTGCCGATTGCTTCTGATCCATCGACTTTCAAATAATTCTTTGCTCCTATATAATTAGCACCACAGTCACTGAAGATCTCTATTGGCTTACCTCGACGTGCAATGAATATTTTCAACGCAGCTATACAGGCGCTGGCACTCAGATCACTAACAAGTTCCAAATGAACTGCTTTGGTAGAGAAACATACGAAGATACAGACGTACATTTTGACTGGCTTTACTCCCCTACCACGTCGAAGACTTATTAGAAAAGGTCCACAAAAGTCGGTGCCACAACAAATGAACGCTCTTCCTTGGCTCACTCTTGATGTTGGTAAATCAGCCATGATTTGTTTCGAGAATTCGCTGCGAAATCGTGCACAGATAACACAATTTTTTATTGCTTTACGGATAAGAGACTTCGCACCCACAATCCAATAGGTTTGCTTCACGGCAGAATTTATTAGCTGTACTCCTCCATGTAAGTATTTTAAATGATAAAATTTAATTAACAAGGTCGTAACTGGGTGATTTTTAGGCAAAACTAAAGGATATTTTGCAGTCTCTGGTATGTTGGCATTTCTTAGCCGTCCACCAACTCTTAAAAACCCACGATTGTCCAAAAAAGGATTTAAGGAATTTAAATTGCTGGTTTTTAGAATTTTTCCCTTCTCCAAGTTGGCTATTTCGTTTGCAAAATTCGCTCTCTGGATTAACTTAATTATAATATCATGTGACCTTTTCAATTCCTCTGTTTGCAAAAACGGAGCTGCAATTTTATTTCTCTTTGCATTATCGATGAATCGCAAGCACCACGCAAGCACTCTTTGCAATTTAGTCCACGATGAAAATTTACTCCACAATTGTTCAACTAACTCTAATTTACCGACCAAATTTTCAGCAAGCTTGACCTTCTGTTCTTTCAATACATCTACACTATTGATTTCCGTAGACGTTCTCAATATCTGTTTGGGCCAGCTCTCATTATTACTTCGAAGCCAAGCTGGACCTTGCCACCATTTCTTGTTGTTAACTAAACTTTCAGCAGCAATTCCTCTTGTTAGTATATCGGCTGGGTTGTCTTCCGTAGGACAATAGTACCAATCACTAGGGTTGGTTTTCTGTTGGATTTCTAGAACCCTATTACCTACAAACTGTTTCCACCTTTTCGCACATCCTTTAACCCAATATAATGCAATGGTGGAGTCACTCCAATATACTACTCTTTGAATTCTATCCTTAAAAATATTCTTCACATAATTTCCAACTCTAGCACCTATTACAAGACCCATCAACTCTAAACGCGGCAAAGTTAATTTCTTTAACGGTGCTATTCTATTTTTTGACAAAATAAATGACACTTTATAATTTCCACTATTATCACAATATCTAAAATAAAGAACTGCTCCATATGCACTTAATGAAGCATCACAAAAAACATGTGCCTCTTTGTCATCTTTACAATCAACTAAACAAAATCTGGGAATAGTTATATAATATATTTTCTCAATTTCGTTGCACCACTTAAACCATTTTTCCCGCAAATCATCGGGCAACTCTTCATCCCAATCACAACCTGTTTCCCAAATTTCCTGTAACAATAACTTAATACGAACAACAAATGGCGAAATCAGGCCTAGGGGATCAAAAATACGAGCTGCTGTTTTCAAAACACACCTTTTACTGTTTTGCAACGTTTCCCTAGATTCTATTAAACCCTTAACTTCCAATGATAATTCATCTTTCTCTGGACACCAATTTAAACCTAAAATCTTCAACTGCTGAACACTTTCTTTCTCTATATCCTTAAAGCCATTTTCTATCCAGAGTTTTTCCAACTCTCTACTATTAGACCTCAGTTTTCTCAAATTAAATCCTCCACTCTTTAAAATATTTACAGCGTCCGAAGATAATTCGAACGACTCACTCACAGTACTTCCTCCAAAAAATAAATCATCTACATATAGAGCGGAATTTAACATTTCAAATGACTTAGGATTGCTATTTTCAAAATTTTTAATGTGATGTTTTATAGTAGCACTCAAAATAAAAGGAGACACTTTACAGCCAAATGGTAATCTTTTCATTCTCATGATTTCGTAATCTTTATTAGGATCATCCGAATACCAAAGAAATTTTAAAAATTTCCTATCTCTCTCTGAAATTCCTATCATTAAAAAAGCTTTCTCTATGTTAGCATTAAACGCTATTTTATGGTTCCGAAAATTTAGAATAACATCAAGAATATTAGGATTTAAATTAGGACCAGTTTCTAGACAATCATTCAAAGACAAATTATTTTTAGATTTTGAACTACAGTTAAATACTATCCGAACCTTAGTTGTTTCTTTATCTTCTCTAACAACTGCTCTATGAGGCATAAAATATTCTAGCTGATCCCTCTGACATTTCTCAATAATCCCCGTTTTTCAATTGATCGTTTATTATTTCTCGATATTCATTAACAATCCAATTGTTTTTAGAAAAACCCTTATTTAACTCATCAAATCTTTTTTTTGCCAAAAAATAATTACTTTCTAATTCATCACAACTAATTTTCCATAATAAATCAGTTTCGTACCTCCCATTCACAAATTTTAGATTTCTTTCAAATTGCTCTATCAATTCTTTATCCGTTGAATTTAATTCTTCATTTTCTTTAATACCTAAAGTCTCGAGTTCCCATAAATTTTTCATTGTTTCATTTAAATCTGAATCCCGTATTAACCCACAATGTATATTACCATCATTTATCTGTTCGATACTTCCACTAGCCACGTAGCCAAAACAAGTATTCTGTAATAGAAGTCGCGGATTTTTTAAATATATTTGCCCTGGTCTCAACAACTCATAAAATATTTCGGCCCCTAATAATACGTCCACTTTTCCAGGGATATTAAATGTATGATCAGCTAAAGCGACTGACTCAGAAACATCCACCTGTATTTTAAATATTTTATGTGGAATAAGATCTGTTATTTTGTTCACTACCAGCATATTTATATCTCTTTGAAAACTCTTATCTCGGTTAGAAATCGTAGTATTTACACACCCATTCACACTTAAAGATGAATCATTTAAACACGATATTACCGTACTCGTTTTATCTGGTTTCAATTGCAAACGATTCACACAGTCTCTGCTTATTAAGCAAGTTTGACTCCCGACATCTAACAGGCATCTCGCTTCATACCACTGAGAATTTTTATCTTTAATCAAAATCAAAGCTGTACTCAATAAAACATTTTTTGTTTTATTTTTTGTCAAACTACTAGCGACCACAGACCTATCTGACTGACTAGGAGGGATGGAAGGAGAAAGCGCATCGTTACTTTCCCCTCTCTGATCTACATTATTGGAAACAGATGTGAAGCTGGGCGATTTTTCTTTACTCGACTGAATATTTATATTTTCTTTTGGATAGTGGATTAACTTATTATGCGGTTTTTTACAAAAACAATTTTTGCTCTTACAAACTTTTACACTACAATTGGGATGCAAACATTTAAAGCATAGTCTATTTATTTTAACAACATCTACTCTTTCCGGAATTGGAAGACTTTTAAATTTCGGACAAAAATACAGTTCATGATTTTCATTTTTGCATAAAACGCAAGTTTTTATTTCAGAAAAGAACACATTCGAAACTTTCTTTTGAAACATTGGATTTGGCGATTTATTTCCAAAAAATCTTTTATTTTCATTTCCGTTTTGTTTCCTAAACACATTATTGTCAGTTTTTATTTTATTTTTCGTAGAAAGAAAAATATCACATTCACGACCTAATTGTTGCGGTTTAAAATATGATTCTCCCTGTTTTGCTCCAATGTGAGACATTAAATCACTATCTAATGAACCAAAAATCTTATCCGAAACAATTAGCTCACACAAAGATTTAAAATCATTCACTTCACGTAACTGACAGTAATATTCGAATGCTGCACTTAATCTTGACGCATATTGGACATAACTTTCTGAAGGTAATTTTTGCGCCTTACGGAAATTATTCAAACACTCCTGCGGAGTTGGTTGAAACTCCTTTAACACTACATTTTTTAATTTATCATAATTACACAAATCTTCCTCTGACAAATAAATCATTATATTATTTGCTTTTTCACCTAACATATTCAAAAGTATTTCAGCTTTAAATTCCTCAGGTACATTTTTTGTTCTGAATGCTTTTTCTAAGGACTGAAAGAAAAGGCTAAATGACTCTACCCTAGATGGCACAGGTATCGTTAAAGTTTTAATGCTCTTAATAAAACTTTCTACATTATTTATTGACTCCATTTCACTTTTTACCGATGAAAATGAATTATTTTGAAGCGATTCCTTCCGAATATTAGCGATTTCTAACTCCTTTTCTAGTTGTGCTAATTTTATTTTTTCAAACTCAGAGTATTGTGAAGATTCTTTACGAACATTAGCTAGCTCTATTTCTTTTTCTAACTGAGCAAGCTTTATTTTTTCTAATTCTAATTTTGATTTTTCCGATTCTTTTTTAATTTTAATTTCTTCAACCACATATTCAACAACACTTTTAACTAAATCCAAGTTATTTAAAAAAGAGTCACTTTTTTCAATTAACTCTTTTAATTCAATAACTTTAGCTCCTTCAGGAATTATTAACCCTAACTCTTCAGCGACGAGTTTTAACTCGTCTTTTTTCAACTTATCTATCACTGACATGATTAAATATATGAATATATTTACACTAATAACACAAGAAATCACAAAATTATTGAAACAACACTGCAAATCTACCAGAAATAACTAAAATAATTTTCTTAAAATAGTTCCTACAACTGACACAAAATCAATAGTTACGAATAAAATACAAAATCACTAGCTGTGAATAAAATATACAACTCAATACACAACACTAATTAATTAACATAAGAAAACCACAAAACCACAATTTATACAACTAAACTAAATCTCCGAAAAACCAAACTACATATTACTCACCCCTTTTCTTCGCAACAAAGAAAGCGCGCAAATATTCTGCGCCGTTCTATAGACAAACAAATCAAAACGTGTGGCTCTTACCAGCACTCGTGACACCATGTTAATACTCGCACAACACATCATAAGAAAGGGGGAGATAATTAAATTAATTCCACACATTAACACCATAATGATCACAAACTCTAATCATTTCGCTAGCGCATTTTATTTACATGTTCCATCATCGCTGTCCAGAGCGCATATGTCCAGGTACATACAGAATTAAAACAGATTCACTACAGGCGCCATCTACAGGCTCTTTCACATAACACTCAAGATATAACATATTATGATGTAACATACTGGGCGTAACAGAGGGATCAAGTGCACTATTGCAAAAATGCTATTAAATAAATATTTTACAATATATATATACACACACACACATATATATATATATGAACAACTACAATTTGAGATGGAGCAAGGATCTGAAATGGTTTGCACACAACAACATTTTTTTTTTCATTAATTTAATTGAAAATATTCTAATTTTGAGTTAAAGTAGTGAAAAAGAATGTTCATGTCAATATTGAGAAAATATTCTAATTTTTATTTATTTATTTATTTTTTTTTCCTTATCAAGGAATTTTTCTGAGGAACAGTTTAATCTAGTTCATTAAATAAAAAATAATCATGAGAAAAACTGAATGTATGCGTTCTCTCCAATATAAATCCAACATGAATTGTTCACTGAATGTTGCATATACTGTTGTGCAGAGTTTCCCCCAGAGGGTTTCAGGAGGGCGCTCCACCCCTCTTGCCCTTTAGTTTAAAAAATAGCGCCCCTCTTGCCCCTCAGTTTAAAAAATAGTACCCCTCTTGCCCCTCATCCAACTATCGCCCTTCTTGCCCCACATTTGAAAAAACGCAGCCCTTCAGCGATGATGATAACGGGCTGTAGCGCGTACATTATGCAAAAGATCAGCAAAGGAACGCAAAAAATAGCTCTTACGCGGCCCCCGTTACGCATAATTTCGTCAAAAAATCACAAAAAAGGCAAATTTCGTTTAAAAATCGCGTAATAATGACTAATTTCCAACAACATTCGCGAAAAATGGCTAATTTCGTCACAAAATCCTGAAAAAGTGGCAGATTTCCTCAAAAAAACGTGAAAAAATGGCAAATTTCAGCAAAAAATTGCGATAAAAAGCAAGATTTCATCAAAAGATTTGCGAAAAAACGGCAAATTTTGCCTAAAAATTGCAATAAAATGGAAAATTCTGTCAAATAATTCCTAAAAAATGGCAAATTTTGTCAAAAATTTCCGAAAAAAAAACAAAATTTGTCAAAATATCCCGAAAAAAAGGCAGATTTCGTCAAAAAATTGCAAATTTTGTCAAAATAGCACCAAAAAAAAAAAAAATAAATAAATAAAAATAAATAATAATAGTTAATGTCAGGAGTAGGGATTACAATCCCGAGACTAATTTCCGATCCCGGGATTTCGGGATTGTTTAGATTCAATCCCGGGATTGCCAAAATTAGAATTTTTCTATTATCATCAATTTTCACAATAGCTAAATTTCACAATATTGTAAAAAAATAATTGAAGCAAAAATACAGCCTAACTTACGAAAATATACCAAGTTCAAAATTTATTATTTTAATAATAAAAAGGCATAGGATAAATTACAGCAATTGGAAATTTAAACAAATATGCTGTTCATGTTTGACAATGTTACCAAAAAAAAAAGAAATATCTATGTTTTATCTTCCAAATAATTACTTTCATTTGATGTTTAAAAAGTCTTTGAATGGGTAAATATTTACAATATGAAAAGATAATTATTATCACTAATTAAATTTTGAATTATTCTCATAACCAAATAACTAAAGAGTACAAATTTAGGATATCGAAAACACAAAATTTCCCCTGCAAAATACTTAATAAAGTACTTTAATAAAAAAGATTTTAGTTTGAACAGCTCAGTTTTTCTTAACTAATTGGTTTTTCTTTGAAAATAAGATCTAAGAAATATCAAAGCATCTAAAATATCATTTGCAAGTCGACTTTTAATTTTGTTTGCAATAAATTCTGCAGCTGAAAATGTTTGTTCTGCTTCTATACTCGCGGGAGGAACTGTCCGAATATATTGATAAGCTAATTCTAGATGATGACCGCGTATTCTTCCATTCTCAAAAAGAGACTTCTCATTTCTAATTTAAAATGATAAATTCTTTTCTTTTTGTGTTTCAGGTTCGACGGTTCGCATGCTTTTTTCTATTTCTTTTTGTAATTTTTCCTTATATGTTCGGTTATCCGTTTGCCGTTTCGCAATAAGCTCAATAAGCATTATTTCTGTATCTTCAGAATTGCCATTGTGAACACTGTTTAGCCTTCCAATTATTGCTTTCACTTTCTTCTTAATAACAGTTTTGTTAGGAATAGAAAACGTACTGCTAGTTTCTGCACTCATGTCATCTCATTTAGGATTATGCAAATAATTTAAAACACCCATAATTTCATATGTTGTCATTTTCTAATGCGTAGTTTTAGCACATCTGCCATTTTGTGAGCAAATTTTGATTTTTTTCTCCGACAATTCGTTTAAAAGAATTTTTAAACGCGTTAGTATGAACGCACGAAAAGCAAAGAAGTTTGCACATATCATACAGAATTCCGACGCTTATCTGTAAAATCTAATTAAAAAATAATCTACGAAGTGAAGATAATTTCTACACACGCAGCGAAATCGAAATAAACAATTTCATTTTTTCTGACTAAAAGCTGTGTGTGTTACATCTGTTTGCAAGTCAAAAGATTTCCACTGTAAAAGATTTAATTGTTTAAAAATATATGTTAAAAATATTTGAGGAACATATTCTTTTTCAATCATATATAAACTTCATGAAAATTCATTTTTCCCCTTCAAAAGCGAAAGTTTATAAACATATTTTTTAATTTCAGCTGAATATTACTCCACTAAAAAAACCTAGACAATCCCGTAAATCCTGGGATTTTCGGGATTGAAAATACACCGGAATCCCAGGATGCGGGATCCCGGGATTGTAATCCCTAGTCAGGAGTGAACTTTTTCGTTCTAAAAACTTTTTTTCCTGCTTCAAAATTGCGTTTTTATTGCTCTAAAAAGCAGATTCTCCTGATTCACATTAATTTTCGTGAAAAGAAAAAATTGCACCCGGGGCATAATTAGAATTTGATGCCCCCCCCCCTTTAACTTTTTCTTGTGACAGCCCAAAAATGACGTAAGTAGTATAAATTTGGCACCTCCTAAATTTCCGTACCCAGGGCCCGTAAAAAAAAAAAAAAAAATAGTTAATGTCAGGAGTGAACTTTTTCGTTCTAAAAACTTATTTTTCTGCTTCAAAATTGCATTTTTATTGCTCCAAAAAGCAAATTCTCCTGATTCACATTAATTTTCGTGAAAAGAAAAAAATTGCACCCGGGGCATAATTAGAATTTGATGCCCCCCCCCCCCCAACTTTTTCTTGTGACAGCCCAAAAATGACATAAGTAGTATAAATTTGGCGCCCCCTAAATTTCCATACCCAGGGCACCCCCCACGGTTCTGTTCATAATCCATCACAATTTTGTCGTTTTATTGTGATCTTTTTCGTGAAATTATCGTTTTTTCGTTCTTTTAAAGCAAAATCTGCCGTTTTTTCGTGATCTTTTAACAAAACCTGCTGTTTTTTGCGATTGTTTAACAATATTTGCCGTTTTTTCATGATTTTTTAACAAAATTTACCTTTTTTTTTTCTTTTTTTAATTTTTTGTCGAATATTTTGGTTTTTTTTAATGAAATTTCTGTTTTTCCACGATCCACTAAATTCTAGATTCAACACTATAAAAGTGCCCGTAAAAATCAAAAAGTGTCCTGAAGAATGTAAAAAGTGCCCTTTTCAGAACAGTAGCGCCCTGCCCTTTTTTAAAGCTGGGGGAAACTCTGGTTGTGGGAGGAAATAAAAGAAACTTTTATATATATATATATATATATATATATATATATATATGTGTGTAATAATAATTCGATGAAATGCTATGTTCCATAAACTCTAGGAATCCGCAGCAGCATGAACAGAGCAGTTGCTCCGTCAGTTGGCGAGCAGTGGAAGAGTTTCATTGGGGTATTTCCCCATTATAAAAACAAACACCATCAGTCTTCAAGTTCTTTATTTATGAACTCATAAAATCAATAAGCTATTCCCCGCAATCACCTAAACACTGTCATCAAATATTCCAAAACGTCGTGATTAAGCTACTTCCCAAGATATTAGAATTTTTTGGGGGAAACAGAAACAGCATCCGAATATTTGAAAAGTCAATTGCATTCTGACGCTCCTAAAAAAACCAAATGAAAAATCCACATTTTCACAACAAACCAGCCGCTCCAACTCCGCATCAATCATTTTAAAAATCCAATTAGGATTAATTCGAGTCTATACGTCAAAAAATGATCACCTCTGATTGGTCTTAGCAGGCGTGGCCTCGGGTAGGGACTATATTTTGCCTTGCAAATAACAAGCCCTTTAACATACGCGCATTAACACAGATCACGCGATGTTAAATAAAAAATAAAATTAAAATCCCGAGAATATTCCAGAAAGTAAAAAGGTTACAAAATACTTCCCGCCTTTTTTAAGAAACAAGCAATAGATTATTAATAAGTTAAATAAAAAAAAGAAAAAGGACTTTAGCTGTTAAACGATTAATATATTACGAAACTAAGATTAAAAATATGTTCCACAATTTTAGAATTAAAAACTCAAAGAGAGCAAAATGGCACAATTTTTTTTTTTTTTTTTATTACATATATATATATATATACTTTACCATTTTGCTTCAAAAACAAGAATTGCCAAGTTCTATCATTAAACTGATATTGATGATTCAAATTAAGAGCTTTGGTAGAAAAATATATCAATTCAAGAACCTTCATAATATTTTTCAAAATGCTAAAATGTTCAAATTGGACGAGTTCTCATCCACTTTAACTCCATTTTAAAGAATTGGAAAATATTTTCCTCCATTGTAGGCTGTTTCATTGATATCTGTAGGTATAGTAACAATATCACTTTTTGGTGTCACATAAACACTAGGCAACAATGCTTTTCTTAATAGCTAATATTTTACAGTAAATTATTTTTTTGTTTACTATTTAAATAAACAGTGTCATGTTAGGACAACATACATTGTAAAACGCAGCAAAGCCCTTATCGACATGCCGTAAGCTGATCCTAAGAATGACTGTAAGCTGATGGACATGATCAGCTTATGATTATGCTGAGATAAGAATTCGATTCTCTTTTCTTAATGCTTTAAGGTAGGGATGCACAACCTGTGGCCCGCGATGGGTTAATGTGTGGCTCGCGAGTTTCATCAATTTACAACTGGAAAAAATTGCAATTTTTGTGCATATCTCACAGGAAAAAAACACCAATTTACCGCAGTAAAATATAAAATTTCATCACTTAAGACTCACAGATTTCTTTGATCGGTATGGGAAAAATCGCCAATTTCATTGATCGAGCGTGGAAAAGTCGTGAATTTTGCACATGAGTCTTGAAATATATAGTAAATTTCCTCGATTAGGCACAAAAATTTTTTGTCGATCAGGCACGGAAAAATCTCAAATTTTGTTGTTCTGACAGGAAAAATCACAATTTTGTTGATTTGGCAAGAAAAAAGCATCGATCAGGAAAGAAAAAAAACTGCAAATTTCATTGATAAGGCACGAAAAAATCGCGAATTTAACGATGACACGCGGAAAAATTGAAAATTTCGTTGTTGGGCTGCAAAACAATCGTGAATTTCGTCAGTTTATAAAGAGAAAGAAATCTCTAGTTTCATCTTGCCGTGTATGAAAAATCAGATTTCGTCAGAGTTGGTATAAAAATCGTGAATTTCGTTGGTCAGGAGTGGAAAAAACGTACATTTCGTCGATCAGACATTGAAAAATTGCGAGTTGTATTGATCGAATTCCGAAAAATAGCAATTTTTATTGGTCAGAGACAGAAATATTGCAAATTTTGGCGATTATATGCAGAAAAATCGCTAATTACGTCGATCAGGCTCTAATTTGATCGAGAATTTTTTCGATCAGAGTCGGAAAAATCGCGAAATTTGTGGACCATGCGAAGATAAAAAGTGAATTTCGTCGATTAGCTTTGTAAAATTCGAGAATTTGGTCAATCGGCTTCGTGAAAAATCATGAATTCCGTCGCTCAAGCGTGAAAAAATCCCGAAATTCGTCGATCAGGCACGAAAAAAATTATTTATTTCATCGATCCTATGATGAAAAATCAAGTTTCGTTGATCATGCGGAGAAAAATTCCAAATTTCGTCGATCATGCATAGAAAAATCGCAAATTTCATGGATTGGCTTCGTAAACATCGCACAATTCATTGATCGGCTTCGGAAAAAATCGCAAATTTCATTGACCATCAGGGCCATAGCTAGAAGTGCTCTATAAGGGGAGGGGGGGCAAGAGATTGTAGGGGGAGCTCATAATTTTTTTTCTCTTTCTCTGACACAGAAAGATAAATTAGTGCATATTTACACTGTAAGTATTATTATTTTTTATTAAACTGCTGTAAAAACTTCATTATATGCTAAGAAAAGTATAGGATGATGAAAATTTTGAGTGTATAACTGGCACAAAATTAAACATCATGTTAGCTTCATATGTACAAATAGGATGAAGGATTGTTGAATTACTTATTTTAGATACAATTTGATAATTCTGCAAAACTGTGAAATGATCACAACACTAAATTAGATTTTGAACAGAATTTCATTTGAATTTTCGGAACAGAAATTCATTTGGTGACCTTGGAATCTTTTCCAGGGGGGGCTGAGCCGCCCATAGCGCCCTCTTAGCTACAGCCCTGTTGACCATGTTCATAAAAGTCACGAATTTCGTTGATCAAGCGCAGAAAAATCGCGACTTTCCTCGATCGACTTCGTAAAAATCGCGAATTTTCTTGGTGAGGTTCGGAAAAACCGCGAATTTCGTCAATCAGGTGCCAAAAAAATCGAAAATATCATCAATTAGGTGCCAAAAATTGAAAATTTCGTCGATCTGGTGCGGGAAAAAAATAGAGAATTTCATCGATCATGTGAAAAAAATCGCAAATTTTCTCTATCAGCTTCTAAAAATTGCAAATTTTGTCGATTCGTTTAGTAAAAAGCACAAATTTGGTCAATCAGGCATGGAAGAATTACAAGTTTCATTAATCAGGCACAGATCTGCGATCACACTTACTCACTTGTTATACAATTTGCTTCTGTTTGCATATAAAAATGAATGTCTACATTATATATAATTTTATAAATGTTAAAAAAATTTCTTATGTATTTGAAACATTGATAGGCGTTCAAGTTTTCTTAGTATGTTTTATTTACCTTATTTTAAATCTACCCAAGTACTAAATATTAATTATTAACTGAAGTAATATCTTTGTTGATAGAAATTTATTAAATTGTCTTTGTAATTTTCTGTTCCTAGGTGAGCTTGATGGACTTCTTGTGTACCACATGTTAAGAGTGATGAAGGTTTTTGTTGAGAGCAATGTAATAGATTATAACTATCCTGATACAGTTGAACTTATGTTACAGGTTCTCACAACTTTAGTTGAAGTAAGATTATTAAATGATCATGCTTTTATATTTGAATTAGCTAATTAAAGTAAAATTTGTTTTAATAATATATCTTAAATATGTGCTATAATTTCATAAAAAAAATGTTAGAACAGATCTATATGCATGGATTCTTGCAAGTAATGCAGGGGAGAGGAGGGGCAGTTACTCCTTTCTGGACCTTTACATTTAATTATCCTTTTATCCCCTTCTCCCAATCCTCTGAATTATTTCTGATTATTATTTTTTGTGACTGGAGGTTTTAAAAAATATAATAAAAGATGATTCCTATGAGTCAGGGAAAAGTCAAGGAATTTGAAAATTTAGACAAAAAAGGTCAGGGAATTTTTTAAATAGTTGAAGTAGTCAGGGGAATTTTTGATGTGCTACTTTTCATCATCATAAGTGAAGAAATTTTATGAAATTTATGTATAAAATTTATGCTTACTGTATTACAAATAATAGAAAAATAATTTAAAAAATATGGAAATTTAAACAGTGGATGTTGTTTTTTAGCATTTATCTAGATTAAAATTGCCCATTGTGAAAGGTTTTATAACAATATATAAACAAAAATTTTATAAAAAAAAAAAAAAAAACCAGGGAAAACAGAAAATTTAGGGAAATTTTTTCTTTATTGTGTAGGAATCCTTTAAAGTGCATTCTACTCTAGGGACTTAAAATGATTTAAGCACAAGAGAAAGATTGTACCTATAACTTTTCATCAGACAATTCCTTATATTTCACTATTCCTCTGAACCCTTTGCAGAAGACAATTTTTAATTTTATTGCTTCTGTAATTGGGGAAAAAAAAAAAGTCATAACTGTTTGATTTCTTCTTTCTGAAAAAAGTATTAAAGTATACTTTTGTATTATCAATATTTTTTTCTTGTTACTTTTTATAGTGATACATTTAAAAAATTGCTTTGTTTGGAGAAGTCCGGTAAAATTGTTTCTTTTTAGTTTAGCTAATTTCATGTTTACATTCTCCAAATTAATAAAATGCTTCCTTAACAGTGAATTGTAGGCAAATCTTACCAAAATTTTATACTCCCTGGATTTTGTTCATTAGGTAACCACACCTTTATGTAAAAAAAAAATATATATGTATGGTATTTGTTAATAAAAAAGATTCAATCTTGTTTAACTAGGTATGTTTTTAATGTAAAATTTGTTCAACAGTAAAGGAATCTCAGTCATTCCGTATTTTTTAAAAAAATAATCTATTAGTATGAAAGGCTGGTTAAATCACAGAAAAAAAGTTCTTGAGTGATTTTTTGACTAAAAATTTTCTTCCAGCACGGATGCTGTTAAAAAAGGAACAAAGGGGGGTCATTGTTCCACCTTGGTTTTTGAAATTAAATTTATTTGTATTTCTTTCCTTTTGGGGGAAAAAAATAGTAAACTATTCTGCACAAGGGGCTTAAAATAATATCTAACAGAAGATAAAAATTTCCTTCAAGAGGACTCTGCTTTACTTATCCCCCCCCCCCCCAACCCCTTATGCTCCAATTTTTTTTATTGAGAAACACCGAAATCACTGGCGATAAATTTTTAAATAAGCTAAAAAACTTTGTAAAATCATCATAAAAAGAAAATTAAACAGGACATGTTTCGAGCTTCAAAAATACAACTCGTCTTCAGCTAATCCAAACACGTGTCACAAGGGACAGAGTGGAAAAATCCTGGATATTTTTTCCACTCTGTCCCTTGTGACACATGTTTGGATTAGCTGAAGACGAGCTGTATTTTTTAAGCTCGAAACGCGTCCTGTTTAATTTTCTTTTTATGGTGATTTTACAAAGTTTTTTAGCTTATTTACAATTTTATTTATGTTTTCTTTTTATGTTCATATATTTAAAATTTATCTTAAACAGATGGATGGGGGAGAATAATTGTTTCAATTCTTCTCTTTAAAAAACATTACTAAAAATTTATATTTAATCATTTTTCATTGTTAAATTTCTGTATTGCTTTTTATGTTGTTTGTTTTAAATATTGTCCTGCAATTCTTAGCTTTATATAAAATTTTCTTTTTATAGAGTGTGGCTAAGGTTATCCATCGCAACAGGAATAATAATTTGTTTTAATTGCTTCAAACTGTAATTAGTAATCTTCTGTAATCAAATTCATGGCTAATGTTGGAATCAAACAATCCTGGCAACAATTAGTTCTAAGTGGATGAGAATTATAACTTCTTTTTCACTTTAAAAAGAAAAAAACTGTCATTTTTAGTAGATTTATGTAGATTCTTTTTCCTTCAACAAAATTATTGCATCTCAAACTTATAAAATTCTCCTTAAAAATTTTAACTGCTTCAATTTATTGCTTATCTGCTAAAAATCTTAATTTTTTTTCTATACTTGATTGCATTTCTGGAAAAATTAAAAATTGAATTTCAAAAATTGCTTCGAATTGAATGATACCACTTCTCACAAGTCTATGAGTTCCAAAATCTTGCCACTCCTTTGATTTCATTTCATTCTGACAGAACTAGAAATAGAATTGAAAAAAAAAAAAAAAAAAAAAAAAATTGCTTATGCTTTTGCTGATTTGACATTATTAACATTGTAAGAGAAAATTCATATTTTTATTTCTAATTGCTGTATAGCCAAGGCATTAAATGAGCAGTTTATATAAAAGCATATCAACATGTCTTAAACCATTTCAAGTTTTTCAAGAATAAAAAAGACTGTTTTATTGTCTATCTAAATTCATGTCTATCATAAAGAGACACTTTCATCCTATAAAATATTTGAATAAATAATGATTGCAGTTTGACGATAATAATAATAAAATATATGTCTATAAAATGAATATTTTTTATACATTTGTGATTCTTCTATATATTGAATATTGAATATTTGTAAAAGTTAAGTTATATGTATATTTCTTTTGTCTGTTAATGGATGTTTTTAATATATAAATGAAAAGTATTTTAAATATTATTATTATCTTAGAATATTTTAAAATATGATTGCTAAGCAAACTAAATATTCATATTAACAAGAAATTGATTGAGCCAGAAAATTTTTACAAATTAATTCAACATTGAATTGTATAACAGCCAAATGAGGAATACAATAATCAAGAGTGGTTTATGATTATGGAAGGATAATTGTATTCCAGGTGTACCCCTAAAATCCCAGGTTTTTCTATCGATCATTTGAGGTTTATAAGATTATTATATTTATTGGAAAAAAGGGATCATGAACTTGAAAATTGAAACTGGTAATGCGCTGCAAAAATTTTATTTATCGCAATACTTACACAAACCCTAATTGAAGTGAAACTTTTGTATTCTCTCCTCTGCATCAATTGAAAACATATGCATGTTTTTCATTCCATTCCCTTTCTTTTGACAATCTTTTCTATAGTAAGTTCCTCATCAGCCCATCTTGCACTGATTGAGGAGGAGGGGGTAGGGAAGCAATATAAATTAACAAACCACCTTCTTTTCAGATCTAATGAAATTTAAATAATTTTTCGCAAATGTAAATTTAGAGAAAGTTCAAATAACATGTTGAATTTTCCATATTTGGAAAGACAAGTTCTACACGTCATTTAATGAAGCCATTTAATTGTCATATGCATAATTTGCATTAAATCTAACAAGATCCCTTAGCTCATAATTTGAACTTGTTTCATGAATACTTGGAATAGAAAAATGGAATAGAGAAATTTCTTTACTAATTTAGGGATTCTTTTGATATTTGAGCTTTTCATATTTACCGATTTTACTTACCCATCATACGTAGTATAGGGTAAGTCTTGCAATCGTTTTGAAAATCGGAAAAAAAAATTTTGACGGATTACACGTTTTAGATAGTGGAGATTCCGAAAAACATATTTTTAGAAAAAAAAATTTGCCGGCGGTCTGTCTGTCTGTCTGTAAACGCTCTAGCTCCCGAACAAATTGAGATAGAGACTTGAAATTTTGTATGTAGTTAGTATGTAAGAATGGGACGAAGCCTATTTAATATCAGCAACCTCGATTATCTGGAACTATTTTTTTCGGACCTTCGAAAAATTCGTTCTGATGAAAGGTATATAAAAATTTTCGAATGATTTTGTTCTAAGGAATGGACGTAAAAGGCAATAAAATAACACACATTTTGCATAGAGAACGAAGTTGATCGGATTATTAGTTGCCGAGATATTTATAATCCTGTTTTCCACATTCTTCGATTTTTCATGACCCTGTATCTCATTCAAATTTCAATTCAGAGGTATATTTTAATTGGAAATGAGACATTTAATCTGACACAGTTAATTGTTATTTAATAGAATTGTTATTTTTGGAGTTATAAGGATGTTTCTTTTACGCAGTTCGGTACTACTTGAGTAGTTTGGCGTTTTATATAATTTGTCGAAATTGGTACATCAGCAGTTCTTTAATTATCTGCATTACTATGTATATTAACAATATTTAAATTTTGTTTATGAATTGCAATGCATTGTATAAATAGTTTTCACGTTTTATTTTTATATACATATCCATGATGGGTAAGTATTAAGGTGGCCCCCAACGACTAATTTATTCTTAATTTGGAAAATCCATTAAACGTTAAACAAAATCAAGATAAGTTGATCCAGTTATCCAGATTTATATTTATCTGGATACATCCAAAACATAGTAGTCTGAATAATTGGGGTTTTATAATAGAGATAAAATAAATATAAATTTTGATTATTCGAATACTATCACATCAACTGTAAAAACTTTAGACAATAAAAATAATTTTTCACCAAACATTGTGATTTATGGTCAATAGCAAATAAGTGTGACATCAATATATATATATATATATATATATATATATATATATATATATATATATATATATATATATATTTGATTAATTAATTTTTAAAGGTTTCAGATAAATGTGCGATCATTAAACAAAATATGTCATTAAACATTTTAACACAAATCATTGCAGAATATTGGAAGATAAAAATTAACCCTTTATGCCACGAGAATATTTTAAAGTACCATTAAAATAACTTGTTATTAATAGTGATGCAACAAATAGTGGTTTATTTGAATAACCAAATACCAAATATTTGGTCAAGCTACAGCCGAATAGTAATTAATAAATTTTGATTTTATATCAATATCTTTGTACAGTTCCTATTAAATATACTTAGCCTTAAAGATAATTAGAAACAAAATTTAAATTAGTTTTCATTTTATTAAAACTAAACAAAATTGCTGTACAAATAGTAAATTATGTTATAAGCAAAAGCTTAGAATAATAATTACAATATACTTCAGATTTTAAGAGGTTTGAGTTGTTATATAGTTTGAACAGCTTTATTATTTTATTTTTGTATTAAAATATTTTGTTCATAAGGTTAGCTAAAGATTATAGCTGTTATTTTAAATCATCAGATATCAAATACAGCATTATATGTTTATATATTACATTATACGTTTGATTTATTAAATAATTCTTTCTTATTCAGCTATTTTGAAATTGTCTTTTTCATTCCCTTTGATAATATTTTATTTCTAATTTTTATGTATCAAGCAAATATATTTTCTGAAAAATATTCCTTCCGTTATCTCTATTGTAGCTTCACAAAGTTTTATCTTTAATTAAACCAAAACAAATATTCATTTTAGGGCAATACTCAGTGATGTAGTCATAAAAAAAGCAGAGAATATACGCTCAAAACAGAGGGTGTACATTAGGGTGGAGCGAAAATTTTTTTTTTAAAAAAATCAAAAACGGGTAGGTGCCAAAAGTTGCCTTTGTACTAGTACATCAACTGTGTGAAATTTTACCGCTGAAAAAAAATGGCTTGAGTCTGCGCTTTTGCACCAAAAATCGAAATTTTGGGTAAAATTTGTCATTTTCTGACATTTTTTTCAAAAAAATAAAAAAATTCCTACAGAGCTGGCTATTATTTAAAAGTGTTACTTAAACCTTTATATTTATCTGCTTAACATATTTAAACTATAAAACAATATCTTTGTTCCGTATAGCTGGAGCAAAACAGACAACTTTTGGTAAGAAAACGGCATTACCACTCTATTGGGACATACAATGAATTGTTGTTTTTAATACAGGTCTTCTTTTCAAAAGTACCTTGGACATACGTCGTGGAGGTGGCTATATTTCAATACCATCTGTCCCAACTATTCGATCATCTTAGTACAGTGTTTTATTTATATATTGATTTGTGATTTTCTTTATCAAAATTTGGCATGTTTTTGATGCATCCACCTAGTTTATCTGTTCTTTGTATCCACACACTGCTGTGATTATCTTAATGTATTTTTTTACAGCTTATACAAAAAAAATGACAAACAGAGTAATGTACGGGAATATTATTAAGTTGATCTATTCAGCCATCTATTATCTTTATCAAACTTACATCCAGTTGATGAAATTGATTGGAAGTTCTGTTACCACAACATTTTTTCAGTCAATTATATTTTTTTATGTAATGACCTGCTTCAAAGATGATTTCAGGTATTTCATCTATAAGTATGCCATCATTTATTCTGCTTTTGCATTTTTTATATGTTGAGAAGCGAGCTGTTTAATGTGATTTCTGGTCATCGCCAGAGAGAATTGCAATGGGAATTTGTCCTGCACGTGCAGAGCAACCGTTGTTGTAAATAACCTTTTTTTGCATTAGTTTTATGCCGTTTTCTAAGTGTTTTCGTAGCCAGGTAATTTCCCATTAACTTTTAGATCCCCATTTTATAAGTGAACAATATTTGATGGTGAACTGTCCTAAGCATAAACTTATAATGCATAGTACTTTTTGAAAGAATGTACAGACTCTAATCGACTATAAGTACTCATTTAAACTTAGGACAATTCTATTTGTCGCTGTGAACCATTTTGCATTGGGTAAACTTAGAATTGTGTATAATAATGGATCATATGCTACTTCAACTCCAGTGAATTCCCTCTGTGTCAGTTATTAGAGAAGTCGATGTAAAACGTTATAATCTACATGGATTCACTGGTTCAATAAGAAAATCTTTGTCTACGTACTATTCACTTCCTATTGCAATTTTTATAAAATAGATAATAATTTTGAATTTTTTATTCTCAAATTAAGTAAAAGATACTCAGAACAGACTAGAAATTTTTGTCGAAGATTGCAAAGCTAATTCATAAGAAAAGTTATTCCTCAGAAGAAATGGGGAATAGGAATTTAGAAAACATCTCGCACAAAAAAAAAAAAAAAAAAAAAAAAAAAACAGCCCATGAAGCGAATAAAATTTTCTGCTTTATATAAGCACAGATTGGCAATCAGAGTCCATAGATTCACTCACAAAATATATAATCAAAGTTTATACCACGGGATATTTTATACCAAATGTAATACACATCTAAAGAATAGGTCTAAAAACTTATAAGAAATTACTCCACTACGAAACAACACAGGAAACGACATAAAACAAATACTAAAACTTCTTTCGAAATATTGTTGCTTTACACACAAATTTTGTTTGCAATCTTCTGTGACGATCGTCATAATATTAAACTGCTAGCTTCTCAAAATATTTTCAATGTAATAGGTACAGTAAATGATGACGTACTAGAAATTGAATTCAAACAATCAATTTTTAGGCATATCATTATTATACGTATAATGTAATATATTAAAAAAAATGTTTTGTTAACAGAACTTCCAATCATAATGTATTAATTGTATGAAAATTTAATGAAGATAATAGATTGCTGAATAGGTTCAATTAAGAACATACCTAATATATTACTCAGCTTCCTCTTCTGTTATACAAAGTATACTAATATACGTGCAGCAGGTCACACCAGTAGCATCCAATGTCAGTTTAAACTAAGAAGAGGTAAACTACTTTGATACATAGAAAACTTATGCCCTTCTTCGGGAAAAAAATAACAATTCAGTACTAAAATAAAACACTAGGACTAGATTGCTGGGTGGCTGAGACGGGTGGGATATGAAACGCAGCCACATCTACAAGTTATATACAGAATAGTTTTGAAAGCAGATAGGTACGAAATGCATTCAAAACAACATTTCGCTGTATGCTCCAATAGAGAAGTAACGCTGGTTTTTACCAAAAGTTGTCAGATTTGCTCCAATTATACAGACTACAGATATTGTTTTATAGTTTAAATATGTTAAGCAGATAAATATAAAGGTTTAAGTAACACTTTTAAATAATAACCAGCTCTGTAGGATTTTTTTAATTTTTTTGAAAAAATGTCAAAAAATGACAAATTTTACCCAAAATTTCGATTTTTGGAGCAAAAGCGCAGACTCAAGCCATTTTTTTTTCAGCGGTAAAATTTCACGCAGTTGATGTACTAGTATAAAGGCAACTTTTGGCACCTACCCGTTTTTGATTTTTAAAAAATAATTTTTTTCGCTCCATTCTAGTGTACATTAGAGTGTATACATACTATAGCTTTTTTGAGAAACATAGGGTATATGGTGTATATCTCCGTATACCCTCCACTACATCCCTGGTAATTACTCCATTCTCCTACATTTTTCTTTCCCAGACATTCATTTTTTTAAAATCTTTCACATTATTCCAAATTTCTTGACAACAACAAAAAAACACAAACTTCAATAAAGTTCAAGTTAACAAATTTAATTTTTTGAATAAAATTATTTTTATGCATTGCATGTTAAAAAAAAATCAAGATTATAAAATTTGTTTTTAGTATTTGAAATAAAATTGTATTACAAATTTTACAAACATTTAAATTTCTTGTACGTGTAACATATAAACTATAGTTATATTATTTAATCCCTTCAATCCCAATGTCCCCGGTAGGAGACATTACAGAACACCCTTTAAATGAATTTAAATGTTTCTAGAATTGTTAAAATTACTTCTAGATATTTTTGATAATGCATATGTATCATAAGCATTAAAATATAGGCTGATACATCTTTGGAGAGGATTTATAGTAATTTTAAATAGTTTTTTGCAGTCCCTCATAATATTTGTCTCACAAGGGCTCCACCAAACATGGTGCACACAGAATTTGATGATTTCAAAGTATGTTGTAGGGGTCATACCACTAATTATTCAGCTGAAAGGATTCTTTCAAATGGGCCTTAGTTTTTGAGAAATTTGGTGTGAGAAATTTTGAGAGTTTGGTGGTGCCCTTGTCAGGACTGAGGAAGTTATAATATATCGATTGATATTGTTAATATAAATAATTTTGTTTTGGCATTTGGCTGATCTATTTGCCCAAATACTGTATTATTCAGCCAAACCTAATATTTGGCTATTAATTCGAATACCAGAATATCAACTGAATATTCATTGCATTACTAGTTATAAAATTAATTTAAAATATCGATTAGTTAAGTGGCTGTGCAAATATAATGTTATCATTCTAGGTGGGGGTGGGGGGTGGGGGGGTCTGGCAAATGATATTGTATATCTCTAGGGAGAGGAGGATTGTCTTTTGATATCAATATCATTTTTTATCCTAATGAAATTTTTCTTTTTTTATTTACAAACATTGTTTTTAATACAAAATAGTATGTTTTTTTAATAGTTTATCTATTTTTATGAAAATAAAAAGTTTTTCTTAAAATCACTAAATAATTATAAAAATATTTAATTCTAAAATATTGAATACCCCAACATTTGACATTTCTATTCTTCATATGTGTATGCATATACAATCACTGTTCTAGAAATTCTTTGTGAAATATGTTTGAAGTCAAGCTTGTGTTTTAACTAATAAGAAAAAAAGAAAGAAAGCTGTCCACTTCTTTTGTTGATAAGAATTTCTACCTCACCATGCAAAGTATATTTGAAAAGGAGGTTGTGTTTACTAATAAATAAAAGAAAAAGAAGTTGTCCACTTGTTTTGTTGATAAGAATTTCTACCTGACTCCCACCTCCTCCATTTGGGGTAAATGCAATAAGACTGCATTACTGTTGAATGCATTATGTAACAAAAAGCTATGATAAAATTCTTTTAAATAGTAACTATTTCTTTTAAGTGTTATTTGAATAAAGCAATATTTTATTAACTTATCTCCATTTGAATCAATAAAGTGTGTAAAAAATAAATTTAACCAGTTTTTTTATATTACTCCAAACAAAAGAACTAAAAATTACACTTTGATAACAATATCATTTCTGAAGAATTGGGAAGAGAGGCGGGGGATTCCAAAACTACCAAAAAATTATATTTGCACAGCCCCTATATACAATTTAGAATGACTAATAGATACTTTAACTTACCTTGTTTCAAGAGCATTATTGATGGCACAAAAGCAAAATTTATTTAAAAAGATGATTTCTTTTTCATTTGCTTTTTTTTTTTTTTTCTCTCTCTCTCTTTAGCTTTTTTAGCATTGAAAGATTGTGATGAGAAAGTTTCAGTTACGAAATATTTCTATTGTAAGAACATTATATTTGTAAATTTACTAATTCCAATACTCAAAAAATATCTAAAAGATTTGAGTGGAGTTATAAATATTGCACAAAATCCTCATAAATTTAATTTTAATTAGCAAAATCCTTCTAAAAATTAAGTGATTGTATAAATCTTCTGATGTATTTTTTAAAATGTTTTACAAGATGAAAATCTCGTAATTTGGGATATAAAGGATTAAAATATATCGGTGTTCTATTTTTAGGCTGATAGTACATATCGTGTACCATGCAATATCCCAATTGCCAATAACAAATGTATTACCAATACATTTGTTATTGGCAATGTAATTTGTAATGTTGCCAATAACATGCTTATGTATTACTGATATTAAATCACATTGTTTGATAAAACATTTTGTTTTATGTAAATGGTCAACAAAAAAGTAAATTAAACTAAATGTTGTTTGTTTCATATGTTAACTTTTTTTTTCTTTTTGCAGGATCGCTGCACCGATAAAACAATGAATCATCAACCACTGTATCTCCAGCTGTATAATTTCATTTTCAAACATTACTAAGAATATTTGTTCATATCTTTTTTTAATTTTATATAAACAAAGGTTTTTTTTTTTTTTTTTTTTTTTTTTTCAAACAAGAAGAAAGATATTTACCCTTTGGAGAATAACATTCTTTTAAGAATTTCAAGTATGTAAAAAAAAAAAAAAAAAAAACTTTGTAGAATTGCATTTAAAAATTTCTTTCTTCCTGCTATGAGAAGGAAATATTTTTACAGTTGATACATTTTAGTTTGTGATTTAACATTAAGCGTGTTTGTGTTAAAATTATAGTAAATGCCTATACAACTTGACAGGACAATTGGAAGCAGTTCATGTTAACGAGGTTAGACTGTATTTAATACTGAAGATTATCAAGAAACATTGGCAAATTACCCTGTATTTCACATCATTTCTCAAGTTAATATTATAACGTGCATAACTGTTTCCAAATAAAATTTATTCAAATAGCATGTCACCATTTTAAGAAAATTCAAAACTTTCTAGCGTGCAAAAGAAATCTTTGTTTAAATGCAGAGTTTTTATAATATGCATCTATCATGTCATTTTTCTTGCATCTACAAAATTGTAAATTTAGTATTTGGTGGAAAAACTAAAAACTTCGTTTTCATTGGAAAGAGGACAAGATGCTCAATTCAATATAATTCTTTTCAAAAGTAAAAAGCTTTGAGAGTGAGAGGATAGGAACTGGAAAAGGCAGGGATTTTCAGAATTTCCTCATGCTTATAATGCCTTTTGTAATTGTAAATAAACTTTTGTGTATTTTTTTTTTTTTTTTTAATAAAAGCTTTGAACTTATAAGTACTATTTTTTTTTCTTTTTTGTTGTTGATTATAAACAGCCATAAAAATTCTGCCCCCCCCCCCCCCAAAAAAAAAAAAAAAAAACTAGTCGTTGGGGGCCACCGTAATACTTACCCATCATGGATACGTATATATGAAAATAAAACATGTGAAACTATTTATACAATGCATTGCAATTCATAAACAAAATTTAAATATTGTTAATATACATAGTAATGCTATATTAAAGGACTGCTGATGTACCAATTTCGACAAATTATGTAAAACGGCAAACTACTCAAGTAGTACCGAACTGCGTAAAAGAAACATCCTTATAACTTCAAAAATAACAATTCTATTAACTAACAATTAACTGCGTCGGATTAAGCGTCTCATTTCCAATAAAAATATACTTCTGAATTGAAATTTGAATGAAATACAGGGTCATGAAAAATCGAAGAATGTGGAAAATAAGATTACAAATATCTCGGCAACTAATAATCCGATCGACTTCGTTCTATATGCAAAATGTGTGTTATTTTATTGCCTTTTACGTCCATTCCTTAGAACAAGAAAATTCGAAAATTTTTAGATACCTTTCATCAGAACGAATTTTTCGAGAGTCCGAAAAAAATAGTTCCGGATAATCGAGGTTGCTGATATTAAATAGGGTTCGTCCCATTCTTACATACTAACTACATACAAAATTTCAAGTCTCTATCTCAATTTGTTCGGGAGATAGAGCGTTTACAGACAGACAGACGGACGGCAAATTTTTTTTTCTAAAAATATGTTTTTCGGAATCTCCACTATCTAAAACGTGTAAATCCGTCAAAAAAAATTTTTCGATTTTCAAAACGATTGCAAGACTTACCCTATACTACGTATGATGGGTAAGTAAAAAATGAAATTTTTTTTTCTTTTTTTGCCAACATTATTTTTTTTATGCATATACAAGACAAGACAAGATGTAAGACACTGAATTAAGTTTCTGAACTGACTTTTGACAAGAGATGGGAAAGAGATAATTTTATTCAACAGATTCCAACAGCTTGTTATTTTTGTAACATATAACTAATTGCTGCATGTGTTGTCAACAGATGCTTTAATTGGAAGATATTTATACAAAATGTTATAATTTTAAGGTGCCACACTATACCACTCCACTAATCAATTAAGAACATAAGTGATCTGCAACATAGACTCCCACTGGCTCCAATGCACATTTTTTGTGGAGCTCCCAGCTGTAATTCAGTGCTGCTGTAAATTTTGTTGTATTATCTCATCCTTAGACATTGATGTTGACTTATAAGGGAATACATGGTGTCAAGCACACAGGTTAAATGTATAAGTTCAATAATAAAAAAAAATAATAATAATAATAATAAATAAAATAAAAAAAGAATTTTGAGACCTAATTATAGATGCTGTTTTCTATTGAAATGATTCCAAACCTTTAAATTAATTTATAGTTAAAATTTTAATTTTTGCATGACAAAAATTTACTTAGTTATGATGCTTTGTATTTTATGCATTTTGTTTAGTTAAACACTTTTTTCCACTTTATAACTGAAAGGTTGAAAATTCATAAAATTCAAAGTATTAGTTTTGGTCAAAGAAGAATTATTTTTCATTGTTTTGCTTATAAGAACACGGAGGAACTTTTTTCAAAATAAAACTTATGGCATTGTATTGAATTTGAAATATCTTAACTATTTAAAAATTATTTTAACATGAGTAGATTTTTATATGATGCAGAACAAAATTTAAAAGATTTTTGCAATTAGAGCTATACTTCTAAAACTAACGGTTATTAGCTGTTAGTAAACAATAATAAGAGATACCCTACATAAAAATAAACACACTTTTAAAATACTATTATTTTATTGCAATCAAACCAATCAGTTTGTCTCTCACGAGTAAAAAATTATGATAAAGTCAATAATTCAGACTGAAAATGTTAAAAGTTCCATCTTAACTTACTTTTTAATTTAAATGTGCATAAACTCTGTTATTAGTTGCATTGTAAAAGAAATTACAAAATTTACTTGTTAAATAAGCAGTGTTGAAATTGTAACATTAATCAAGCTAACAAAACTATAAGCAATCAAGCCATAAAGCTTTCTTTTATGTACATATTTATTTAAGACCTTCCTTATAAGCAGGACTTCACAAATTTGATAAAATGCGTTAGCTAGCAAAAAAATGTAAATATTTGATAAGATAGAAAAGGCGTTTAAAATTTTGTTCTTCCATTAAAAGTTCCATATAATAAGAAAATCATTGCTTTGTGATCCTTTCTGTGGTCAATTTTTGTCTGTAGGAGGGGGGGGGGAGGGGAGAAAAGTCAGATTAAATAACTTTGAAGCCATTGTAAACTGTATTTGACACGCCTTACTCCAAAGACTAACTGGGAACATCTTCCCTATATCGTAAGTAAATTCAATTGATTTCCCAAAGTCAGTTTCCCAATTACGATAACACCACAGTTGGCAAACCAATCATTCTTTTTACTGCATGAATTGTATTGAAAATGAAGTATGTCGCATTCTTAGTTCATTTACAGAGGTACTCAAATGTATTTCATTACATTATGGTATAGAGGAAGAATTCTTTGCGGTGTATTTTAAGTGTTACAATATTTTAAACATAATGAAATTTATAAACATTATTAAAAAAGGATTATTTATAATATATATATAGAACTTGCAGTATACATAGTTTATTCAGAAAAATTGTTTGTGGTGTATTTTAAATCTAATGAAATTGATATAAATGTCTGAGGTACACAATACATGCTTTCTGTAGAATATGAAGTGGAAAAACATTTATCACTTCATTCACAGGGCCACACAAGTGTTCAGTTACACAGCATGACCTCAAAAGTCTGGCATCAAAGTCATCTCCCCACTTTTAGACTTCCAACTTATGGAAAAAATAAAGATAGCAATAAAGAATTAAAAATAATGAATTAGCTGACAGCGAGACTACGCAGCTGGCAAAAGAAAAAGTATCAGTGAAAAGATGCTTAAATTTGACTTGAAAATTAACATCTGCTTTAGATAAACAAGACTGTACTATCAATAACAATATTCTATATTTGTGTAAAATTCAAGAAAAACTTGTGAAAGAACTGTCCAAAAAATTGAAGCAAATGAAATTGTCATTGATGTTTAGGAAATTATACAAGAAAGGGTATCAATATTTTTTAGAATTTTTTATATTTTTTTCACTTGACTTACTTGGATATGAATTAAATTACAAATAACGACACCATTAAGACAGTCGGAAGTACTTTTGAAATTCTCCCAGAAATCCACAATTTTAAAAAATCTAGCATAGTCACAGTCCTGACGATGCCAGATTTTTGAGGTTATACTGTATATTAATCTACAGGGAAAATGGTTTGCAGTTTATTTCAATATGTTAGTATTGAAATGATGCATGTCTGTGAATAATAGTTCCTGGAAAGTTTAATTCATTGTTTTAAGCATGTTTTTGCCCGAATTAAATTTCAGCTTAATATATGGCATGTTTAAAAATTTATATGCAATATATAAAATTGTACAAAAGAATTCAAGTACCTTTCTCTCTATTAAGAAATTACTGAAAGTGATTTTTCAACTGTGCTACAAGTTTTCTTACTAAACTTTTGCATAATATGTATAATCTGTAGAACATATACAGAGCTGCATACATTTCTATATATGGATGGTAATGGTTGAAATCTGGTTTTAAAATGTGTATGCATTTTCGAAAGTGTTTGAGTATATTTTTACCATATTAAACTTAAAAATATTTTATAAGTGAATCAATGCTTCGTGCATGATTTTCCTTTGTATTCCCAATCTACTTCAGATCACTAGAAAACTTAGTCATAATTCGATTATAGCTGTGAGAAAAATAGGACCAAGTTTGCATTTATGGCCATAAAAATAAAACTAAGAATGGATTTATACAGACTATAATGGAGATCTGTTGAAAAAAAATCTGTTGTTTTGTGCTGAATTGAATGAAATAAATAAAGATGACATGGCAAGTTGACAGCAGCTTAAAAGCAATACTGAAACTGGCCACTTTATCGAAAAAATGAATAGAAGAGTATGGAACCGTTTATCCAGTCATATATTTAATATAAACTGACTTCAGAATCTTTCCCGATAAAAGTGCCACACAGTGCCATTTTTGATATATGCATTGCTTGATGTACACTAGGGGGGGGCCGAAAAAAACTTTTTTTCGATTTTCGATTATGGCGGGTGCGGAAAAGTGACCACTGGTGGCACTCAGTTCACACAAAAAATTTGAGATTTTTGGACAATTCCTTACCCTGCTGCAAATGGCTTGAAATTTTGCCAAAATGCTGATTTTTGAACTTTTTTAGTAAATACTTTTAAAATATTAAATTAAGTTTATTTTGGCTGTATTTACTTAGAAAGGCATATTTAACGTATTTAATGTTTAAATAAGTTCTGATAATGCATTATTTAATTGCTATGTGTATTTTAAATTAGCCGATTTTTATAGGCGAGTAAAACTCGGCGTGCAGCTACATCCACGCGAGGAGTACTCGGTTGTTTCACGTTTGTACGGAACGCAAAACAAGTTAAGATCAAGTACATTTTTAAAGAACATAGCACTAAATTAATGCATAATTAGAGGTTATTTAAACATTTGGCACATTAAACACATCTTTTCAACTAAATACAACAAAAGAAAAACTTAATTTAATACTTAAATTTTTTTTGCTAAAAAAATTCAAAAATCAGCATTTTGGCAAAAAGTTAAGCCATTTGAGGCAGGGTAAGGAAGTGTCCAAAAAATCTCAATTTTTTTGTGTGAACTAAGTGCCACCAGTGGCCACTTTTCCGCACCCGCCGTTATCGAAAATCGGAAAAAAAGTTTTTTTCGGCCCACCCTAATGTACACATGTCTAACATAACTTGATGCCAACATCTAGGATTTTATATTTTATATATAGGACATTCATTTTTTATGTAGAATCACTGTTTTCAAGGGATTCCCATTAAACTGCTATCTTTCAAACTGCGATAGGATCTAATTTAGAGTCCTGCACGAATCACTTACAATCACATCAGAACTTGAAAGTTCAGTTTAATTTAACCCACAACTAGGCAAAAGCAAAATTTTATTAACCTGCAATCCAATAAAATACTTTTGTCGATTAGCAACCTGATTGTAATACACCTGTTCACAAATGTTAATTCAAAAGCATTCTCATAAAAAAAAATAATAAAAAAAAAAACCTCTGAACCAAATCAAAACAGTATGAAACGGCCCTTGTAGAAATCCATCTTAAGCTATCCAATGTAAAAAAAAAAAAAGTAGTGAAATGCAAATGAGATATCTTTAAAAAAAATTCCCTATTAACATTAGTGAACAAGTGTTTTTACACAAGTGAAATAGCCCTTAATGAGTATAAATTCAATTTGCTGCATGAGAAAATATAAGGAATGTGATTATAGATTATTTTTTCTTTATGGTGCAGTTACAACTTTTTTTCTCCTCTGAGAATATCAAAAATATTGCGAATATTTCAATATGCACAAAAACACATATAATCAAATTTTTGATAGTTTATATTAAATTTTTGTTATAAATTGAGTTTTCTAAATAAAGTATTTGCTACTCAGGGATACCAATTATGAAAGTTATAATTTGGTGAATCTAATCTGCAAAACAAAATTCAATTTCAAACAATAAAAGTCATCTTGAGCTGCATCAAAAAAGTAGAAGTCAACCTATGTGGCAATGAAAAAGTATAGTAGCAACCAACTTTCAGGTCAGGATAAAAGCATATTCTCAGACCAGATATAGGACTTAATTTGAAATCTGAATCAATAACACAGACAAATATATTCTACAAAAAATGATCAAATGAACATTACCAGTTCTCCAGAATACTGCAGGTTCTAATCAGTCTGGATAAATAGTTCCACACTGTATATTGTTTACAATGATTGCCATTGTAGTTAAGATAGTGCAATTTCTCATTGTTGCTCTTTTAAAGTGCTAATAAAGTGCCAGGTCATCCATATCCATTACAAATGAACAAGAAAATTTGTTCTCTAAATTTCATCCAATATTTAATTTCTTTTCGGCATCTTTATGTTACTAATAGACAGAACACTAACTATAGTCGAACCCCGTTATAGTGAACCCGGTTTATAACGAATTCCCATCGAAATTTTTTTCGACTTTCGGTTTTCGACGGATTTACATGTTTTACGAACGAAATTTTTAATCCCGTCGTTTTCCTATTGTACTTAATGCTATTTTATCCTTTTATAGCGAACCTCCGGAATCTTAAGAATCTGTTATAACAAACTTTTTTTTCTAGTTGACCATGATTTTTTTTTTCTTTTTTTTTTACTTTTCCACAGATGTAAAAAAAAAGGATTTTGACTCTAATTTTTTAAGAAAATGCATGCCGGATAATAAAACATGGTGCAAATTAACGATAAGGCGTTTTATTAAAGAATAGTGAGACCTGCATTCTTTCTGTTTTATGGTAGCCATTCTATAGATGTGACCACACCCACCCATCAGTTATTTTCCTTTACCCCTGTCATATAAATTCAGTACCGTATTTAAGCTAACTTATTTAACTAATATATTTAAGAATAATTCGGGATATAGCAGCCTTGAAAAGAAAGTATTTTTAAGCAAACAATAATCAAAAGCTTTTTTTCCTTAAATTATACTCTCTGGAGTTCACAAGATGATGATAAAAAGAAAAATTTAAATGATAAAAAAGAAAACAAAGAAAATAAAAATAAAACGATTTTTAACGTGCCAATAATTAATATTAGTCATCCTAAGCCTGAAGAAAGTGTAAAGATTTTAGTATAGTCTGGATCATTCCTTAAATTGTTTGCTCATTTATCCTAAAATTTATCGGAACTAGGGTTGGTCTTGGATGTTTAGATAATCGACACTTTATTGTATTTCTATTTGTCTTCCTTTTTAGTTAATATTTTTAGTATTGTGCCAGATTAATGTAATCAATTTTAGTCATCTTAATTCATTAATGGTCATATCTAATAGAATTTACATTTTTTTTCTTAATATATCATTATTGAACATATAGGTATCAGGTAATTATATATATATTTTGTAAACTAACATTTTTTCGGATATAGTGAACAAAAACTTCGGTCCCTTGAAGTTTGTTATAATGGGGTTCGACTGTACTAGGCAGCGAGGCCAGCAGAGTTCATACTCATTTTCCAAGAAAAACTCCTTTGAGAAGTCCCGATGTATTTTTCAAGATGCATTTTTCCTTGTTAACAATTAACATTTTTCAAACCAGTAACATGACACACTCTCCCTCAAAATAAAATAAAAACAAAATTATGTCAAAACAAAAGTTTTACATCACCAATGTATACAAACAATATGAACACAGAACCTTAAAGGAAAAACAATTCCATACAATAGAGAAGAAGTCTGCACATGGCCTTGCAGAGATTTTCTTAAAAGCTTGGTAGATTATTTGCAAGAATTTAATTTACACTTTGCTATTGGTACAACCTCTTTGAAAAATACTATGAAAGTTACAAGCGCCAATATCAATTTAAAATATCCTCAATTTTTCTTAAGGCCCCTGTCCTTGCTCGTGGAAACGCTCGCGAGCTAATGCTATTCCTATGGGAAAGCATTTTTCTAATAACTCTTTCGCATTTAGACATTTTTGAATAATTTTTTTTGCATTGGATAGCTGAGGTGCATGCCGACAGCGCACCTTTTTTATTTTTTCGATTTTGGTTGCAGATATTTTTTACAAAGTTAGTTTCACTTTCAAAACCAGTTTCGAAACTGAAAGTGCTTCTAAAAAAATATATCTGCAACCAAAATCGAAAAAGTAAAAAAGGTGCGCTGTCGGCATGCACCTCAGCTATCCAATGCAAAAAAAAATTATTCAAAAATGTCAAAATGTGAAAGAGTTATTAGAAAAAGGCTTCCCCATAGGAATAGCATTAGCTCGAGAACATTTCCTCGAGCGAGGACAGGGGCCTTAAACTCCTCTTGAACAGTTTTCAAACCTCACATTATAAGAAAGAGTACAGATTAAATATAAGATACACAGGATGTTTCATAAATGATGGGAAAATTTTTAAGAGGTAATAGTATACATCTAAACAAAACTTTCATCAAAAAATGCATGGTAAGAAATAAAACACAAAGATGTTAGAAGGTGCTAAAGGTGATGATGTTATATGAGGCAAAAACATACAAAAAACGATTAATTGACAAAATCAAAGTGGGAAACTGCTGTTTGTACAAATGTTGAACCTCAGAGCTATTTCCATTTGCAGTTCCATACATAAAATGCATATCAGCCTTTTTCTTATTAGTAAAGGGCAACATTTTCTGTTTACATTCCTACAGCGATTGACAATTGCATACTCGAATTGGCAGTTTTATGTATTAATCAAGCAAGGCAAAATTTTTCATATGTGTTCCTCTTCTTCTCCATATCACATTTGTATTGTATGTTATTTGAGATTTTTTTATTTTGACAATTCACACACAAAAAAAAAAAAAAAAAAAAAAAAAAAAATGGAGCTTTAACGATTTAATAGACTAAGTTTTCTAATGCCCCTGCACCTTTGTGTTTTATTCCCAACCGTGCATTTGTTGATGAAAGTTGGTTGTTTGGATGTGTACTATCAATATGACCTCTTAAAATTTTGCCCAACACTAATGAAACACCCTGTATTATACATAATCTGCAAGAAATGGCTAGTTTCCAATGTTGTTAGAAAGAATCCCTTAGTTTGATAAACTTAAAAATGTATAAACTACTTACGAAGATGACAAAAAATTGCTTTATTAGATGTCTTATTTTTCAAATGTCACATATTTAGTATCAAAAAGAGTGAAAGTCAATATTTAGATGTGGAAAACATTGGGAATATAAAATATTACTTGTTTTATGATTCTTTAAACAAATTGATCCAAATTCTGGATATTTTGTAGGATTAAAAAGTCATTACAAACAAAGTTTTCTTTAGTAATAATTTCACAGTAATTCTTTAAGGGACATATAACTTTTGTATCTTCGAAATTAACTTGTATATTTTGTTTCTGGTTGAAACTTGACAGGGCTGTTACTGGTCAATTGTACTTTATATCTCTCATATGTTCTTTAATACAATCATTAAGTTTATGAGAAGTCATTTATATGTATTCAAGATAATTTTTTTTTTTTTTTTTTTTTTTTTTTTTTTTTGTAGTATTACATATACTCCAGAAATTTTATCTTCCAGAATCAGATCTTTTTTGGACCTAACTAGATCTTTCAATTTCCCAAGCTGTGCAGATTTGAAGGAGTCTACTATACTTTTTTTTCATCAATTGAGGTTGATAAGTAAAAATGTTCATTAATAACTTCACTGATAATAAGCCATCGTTAAACTAAAAAATGAAGACCACTGTTAAATCTGGGCTTAACCTAGTAACTGAAAATATTTTCATTTTTAATAATAAAATTTATGAACAGACTAGAGATCAATGGGGTACCCCCTGCTGCTCACCAATATTCCCCATTTGATGAATTAAAGAACCATCAGACTCGCCAAATTTTGAGGGCTCAATTTCTGCTCCCTTTTTTTTGGTCTATGTATGTGTGCATATACAGTGGAGATTCTTATCCACATTGCTGAAATATTGGAAGTCGCTTTACATGTTCAATCACATCATGCCATTTGCATTGTTCTATTTATAGAGATACTGATTCAACAACAATTCTGACTAGCAACAGTCAAAGATAGAAATGATTATGCAATATATATTTATCTATTGTCAATTAATCCCTATCTGTGTACCAGAAAAAAAAAAAAAAAAAAAGATAGACTTCAGATTAGAACCAAAATTTGTCTCCTGATTTTTCTTTTATTCCCATAATCTCTTGACAAATATGAACCCTAGAAAGTAATGTTATTTGGACATGCAGATTGGAATATTAGAAAACATACATTGTTTTTTTAAGCAACAATATCAAACAAAACAGTGACAAAAGGAATAGAAAGTCATAACAATATTTTCAATTATTTTTCAAATTGAAATATTTATTTTGGAATAAGGATTATTCAGCTAATTATCAGTACATAAAAATTTACATTAAACATACCTAAACTAAGAAATAGTAATTTTTATTTACAGCAGTACCTTGTCGTACATCAAGCAGTTTTTTTTTTAAATAAATTCCTAAAAAAGTGATGTAAGTTGCATAGATGTATAATGGATTACGAAAATTTCGAACATTGAAATCACAGCTTTAACATTTAAAGGAAGGGAGAGTTTTAAAAACTTAACATGTTTGAAAGGACATTCTCAGAATGTCATTGATTATATTCCTATTTTCAAATACTGTAAATATATAGTAATATAATAAATATAGAAAATGTATTCATAATCACTGAAGGCTTGAATTATTTTGGGGGTCATAAGATACAAGAGAAAAAAAAATTGTAACCCTCCAAGCGTTAAAGCAGTTTTTTTTTTTTTTTTTTTTGTGGGGGGGGGGGGGGGGGGCACACGGTTTTTAAAAAGAAAATCATGTAATTTTCACAGTGCATAAGATAAATAAAAATAAATATGTAAAGTATGTCAAATATAATTTTTCATATCAATATTTCATTAATAATCAAACACACACACAAAATACTGCCACATGCTTAGAGGATTTAAATTAAAAAAAAAAAAAATAGCATTTTTTAAATAAATAACTTATAATTATTTCTAAAATATATCAAAATGACAGCAGTATGCACAGTAAGTCCTTAAAGAAATTTAATATGCATAAGCAGTTCTAACAAAATTTTAAATATTTAAAAAGCTTTTTAAATAAAACACTATAAATCAATAAAATTTAATGTGAATCAAAAGACACTGCAACTGAAAATTCTACAACAAATATACAATTGCTTTTACAAAGTTTTTTTTTTTTTTCGTTAGAATTTTTTTTTTTTTTTTGCTAGGTCACTTCCTATTTTAAAAATATAGTAAGTGCAAATATTCTGTTTATTTTTAGGCAACATAATGATACTGATTAGTATTATCTTTGTCCCGTTGCAAATAGTCCCTATCTATAAGACTTTCAACACGCTTTTTCAATTCAGCGGGTTTCACAGGGAACTTTAGTTGATCATATAATTCTGTAATGAGAAGGTTGTGGGACAGAGTTTTTCTCATTTTCATTATACGTACAATAGCAGCATCAATCTGATATTGGCGATCCTGAAACACTCTCTCCTGAGTGATGGATTGCTCTTCTTGAGTTTCTTTCATCTGAATTTGATTGATTTTAATTCGATAATATTTATTTTTGAAATCCCCATTGTACAAAAATTTGTCGTCATCTTCAACGTCTTTGCCTTTAGGGTTTTTATGCAATACCCTAGCTTTGCCACAAGCTAAGGATTGAAGAGTCCTTCTTAATTCGCCATCCTCAATACTAGTGGTTTGTTTTATTTCTTCAAAACTATAGCTATCTTTATCGTTAAACAAAAGCAATACTAAAGCTTGAAAGAGAGAAACTTGAAGCTCTTTCATACCACCAACGAAATTCGCTCGTAAAACACAGTGTCCTAAACTGGGCTGCCACAGTAATTTGCGACCACTGTGTTTGCCAAGATAGAACTTTTTGAACACCTCTTGATACTTTAACATTTCAGGAGGCATGTGAACCTCAACAGGTGGATAAGTTGGCCAATAGCCCATAGTTAAAACATTAACAGATAGATCAATATTTCGAGGAATTTTTACATGTGACAAATGATGCTTGAAGGCTACCATCAATTCTTTTGATATTTCCATATCTTTAAACATTCCTTCTAGTTTACTAGTGAAAGCAGCTCCACATTCTTGCTTTAACTTCGATAACATGGACTTTTCAGCATCAACCGATGCACTCTTCCCTAATAATAATCTTTTTGCTAGATCTTTTTTATAAAAAGCTTCAAAAACATCTTTTCCATGAATATACCTAAACAGCACCATTATTTTATCTAGAAGCATTTCTAATTCTTCTTCTGTAGCTTCTTTATTTCCAGCACGTAATTTTAAATCAAGGTACTTAGCAATTAATTCAGCAGGTTTATTAGGTCTCTGATTAACAAAAGTTTCAAATGCTTCTTTCAAACTATTTAAAAATTTGGGATTTTTCTGGAAACACTGATTTACTATGGAATCCATCTGATCTTTGAATTCCAGCAACTCTTGAACCATTGTTTTATCTTTCTCTTGGTTGCATACAATAACACGGCCTTGCTTTTTTATATATTGGTTAAAATGTGAACATAACTGAGGTAAACCATCTTTAGATCTGCTGAAAAGATCAAACATCAGTTTTAGATCATTAATACGATTCTGTTCTAACATGGTGTCAAGTCCTTTTTGCAATATTGCATTTATATGCTCACCAAGCAACTGCTTTTCAACACACTGTATTAATGTCTTCTTAGTTGACTGATCGAGATAATGAAGTAATCGTTCCCATTCTTCATTTAATCGTCTATCTACATGCTGTAAATATGACGGAACTTCCATTTCTTGCATCAATCGTTGACCTTCAGCGGCATACATTTCTTCAGTTTCTTTTAAAAATTTTACTTCAAACACATCTTGATATATCTGCAAATCTAATAACATTCTTAAGAGATTTTTCACCAAACTTTTGTCAACAGTATGACCACTACGCTCTTTTTCAATCATCATCAGCAAACCATCAACTATCCTACTTTGTATAACAGGGTGCGATACTATATGAATACGAAATAAATCTAAACCCATGTCCCACAGTGATGAAATACCAGGAGTTTGCAGAATATAAGTTCTATCTAGGAACAAAAATATACTTCTTATCATTATCATTTGTCGACAATGATTTTGCCAAAATTCGTTCATTAATTTTAGAAATGATAAGCTCTCTATAGAGTCCGGTAAAAACTGATCAACATTATTTTTTATATGAGCTTCACATAATCCTCGTAAGCTGTCGTGTAAAAAACTAGCCATTCCACTGGAACACAAATTTTCTACAGCTTGATACAGTTCTTCGAAAGATGTGTTAATTGATTTAGAAGTCTGAATGGCAATAACAGCATCCTTAAGTTTTCCCCATGTTTGCTGTTTATAATCTTCCGGCAATTTAGGCTTTACAAAATTTTTAATAACTAGTTTTTTTGTAGCACCTGGCTTAGCCAAGAGTGGTGAAGAATAACCATATCCTTCGGCAAGTCCATATTTCTTTGAATTAATAATATCAGCCATTACTTCATGGGGTTCTTGTTCAGGCATTGACCACTCTGATTGAATCTAAAACAAAATGAGAAACACATTTTTAGAAAGACAAAACAAAAACATACTTTGAAATTTTTAAATGTAAATTTTAAAGATAATAAAAGCATAAATTTTTGCTAAATGTAAATTATAGTAATAATGACAAATAAAATTTCTTTTTTTTTTTTTTTTTTTTCACGATGCCGATCAAAATTTGCATATTTTCACAATCCTCTGACAAAATTCGTATTTTCCCTGCAATTTTATGCTGAAATTGGTGATTTTTTCCCCCCCAATAATTTAGGTTTTTTTTTTTTTTTTTTTTTTTTTGTGATCATTTGTCAAAATTTATGATACATTTTATGTCTAAATTTTTGGAATTATGACCAACTTGTTTTAATTTCCGGAAATGACTGCCTAAATGTTTCTAAATTTTGGAAAAAATCTGACAGAATTACAGATGTGATTATAAACAAAAAAAGAAGAAAAATGAAATTCACAAAGGTTCTAAAAGGTTACAACATAAATATTAGGAATTTTAATGGAAGATAAGGAAAGAAAAAAAAAACTGGTTTTAAGCCAACTCTAATTTTTACAGCATAAATTTATTAAAAAATGTGAAATCTTTTAAATTACCTTTCTAAATCAGAGTAATGATTTAACAACCAAAATTATGATTTCTCAACAAATTTCCGAAAAAAAAAAAAAAAAAAGTCCCCGAGTCAATTCTGCTTAGCTAAAACAAACAAATAATTCAAATTTACCAACTTTTATTCATGATATTTTTTTTTTTTTTAAATAAAAATTAGGGATGTACCGAATATTCGGTATCTATTCGGTATTCGGAATATTTGGCCATGTTACCGAATATTCGGTTAGGCCGAATATCAAACTATTCGGTTAAGCCGTATATTCGGTCTGGCCGAATATGAAACTATTCGGCCGAATCCAATACTTAATAAAGCCTTTTAAAGCACATTTTAAAAAACTTTTCACAATTTCTACTTTTAACTGTCAATTTATTAATATATTTAAAATAATTAGAAATAAAATCATATTTAAATAATATAGAATGTTTTTACATTATTTATTTGCTGTTTGTAAAGTTTAACTTAAGAAAATTACCATGACAAGGATTAAAATTAGGATTTTTTAGGATTCTCCTTGGGAATAAATGATGCGAGTGCAGATGCAAGTTCCTAAATTCTATTTAGTAAATAATCCGTTTCTTGCTTTTCCCAAAAGTCCGTAAACAAGAAAGGAAAACTTTTGAGATTAGTAATAGCTATCAAGGCAGACATTTTTTTGTTTATGAAACCATAATCATAATCAACTTCTTGAATCATATATGCATTATATGTTTCATCTCACTCTAGGTCAAACTTGTGTTTTCGTTTGTTGCATTTACAATAAATAAGATACCATAACTATATTTTCAACTCACATGTTTTGATTTCTGTAAAATATTATATGATGGGAAGGATGGAAAATGCCACTATTCATAAGAAAAGAACTATGAGCTAGACATTCCTTTATTCAGAATTAAGTTGAAAGTATTTATACTTTATATTGAAAAAAAGTCTGCCTTGCGTTATTTAAAAAGAACAAATATGAGACTGTACAGTTTTTCTTCAATTATTTTTTCATTATTTCTCTTTGATTTCAAAATGTTTGTTTCAATTCATAGAAGAAATGAAATTTAAAATTTTACTAATTGAAAAAGGTTCATAATTATGCTTCTCAAATAAAAAAAGGCAGATTTTTTTCAATACTGAATGTTCTTATAAAAAGCTCTTGTTTCTCTTATTAAATATTACGTAAAACTGTTTTAAAAAGTAACATTTTAATACCTTTAAACTTTGAAATATAAAAAGTATTTGGAAAGCTGAATATTCGGTATTCGGCCAAATAGTTACTACTCGGCTGGCCGAATATTCGGCCCAACAATTACTATTTGGCTAGCCGAATATTCGGTATTCGGTTTAGCTGTCGGCCGAATATTCGGTATTCGGCCAAAATCACTATTAGGTGCATCTCTAATAAAAATCAAAATAATCTATTTGTTTGATTTAAATCAGATTTTTTTTAAAAAATCTCACAATATTATTGTTTTACATTACTTTTTGTTTAATTTATAAAATATAAATTTTTTAAGCTGTTAAAGGTGGAAAATCATTTTTTGAATACACTCTTAAAGCAACAGAATTGGTTGGCCCAAATAAGGAAGGGTTAATGTATTATTGAAAATTGACTATCCATAATACAGTAGACTTTTTCATGAAAGAAGATTGAATTTACTTCTGAAAAAATACAAAATATCGCTGATATCACTTTCACTGGTAATCAATCTTTTTGCCAAATGCATTTATGCATTAATAAAATTTTTTTTATTATTAAGTTTGGCCTGAAATAAAAATTCCTTTTTTTATGAATTTGATATGAATTAGTAGTGCAACTTTATAAGGCAGTTTCACTGAATAATTTAGAAAAAATGCATTCCATCCCCACTGGCAGAACTATCTTCAAATGTCTGCAACACTAATAATATTTTCAAAAATGGTCTGCAAGATGCAACGTCTTATATAAATATATTTTTTGTACTAATGTAGTGCTAACTAATTATGGCAACATATGTGTGTGTGTGTAATGTGTAACCTATTTCCAGCATATTTACAAAAAAAAAAAAAAAAAAAAAAAAAAAAGAGAACAGAAAAATTTAATTCCAACAATCTTTTCTTTTTCTGTGCCTGTAACAAATTTTGCATTTTCCAGATCTTTTGACGAAATTTGCAGCTTTTTCGGGATCTTGACGAAATATATCTTTTTTTGTGATCTTTAGATGAAATGTGTCATCTTTTCGCACAAAATTTGCCATTTTTTCACAATATTTTGACTAAATTTGCCATTTTTGCAATATTTTGACAAAATTTGTCATTTTTTCATGCTAGTTTGATGAAATTTGCATTTTTTGACAAAATTGGCCAATTTTTCATGACCTTTTGATGGAATTGGCCAGTTTTCTGCAATCTTTTGACGAAATTGACTTTTTCTTTGTGATCTTTTGACGAAATCTGTAGGGTTTTTTTTCACAATCTTTAGACAAAATCTGGCTTTTTTTTATTTTTTGAAGAAATTTGTAGTTTTTTTTTACAAAATCTGCTGTTTTCGATGCAAATTGCCGTTTTTTGATGAAATCCGTTTTTTTGACGAAATTTGTCGTTTTTAGTGATGTTAAGATAAAATTGTCGTTTCTTCCCACAATCATTTGAAGAATTTCGAACTTTTTTCCCAGGATATTTTGGCGTCATTTCGCGATTTTTTAAGAAATTAGTCTTTTTTTTGCGATGCTTTGATGATATCTGCATTTCCTCTCGCGATTTTTGCATGAAATTCAGGTTTATTCCATGATATTTTGACAAAATTACATGTCCCACGGGATGCATAAAAGCTATTTTTTGCATCCCATCAATGATTTTTCATGTAATTTACGCTTTACGCATTATAGTGAGTCTGTGACTCAACTTAGTCTGCAGGTGTCCTTAAAACTCTGCGACACCCATCACAGATTGTGCACATTCTGCCATGATAGAGGTGAAAACTGGGGAATTGAGTCAGTGGCCGATAGACCCAGTTTCATTAGTGGAAATTTTTAAAAGTTAGTGGCCACTATAATGTTTCGAATTTTATTGACATCAAGATAAACTATAATCGTTATACATATACATATTTTTCTATAAATCAGAGTTTTATACTAGCCAGCTATTTGCTATTTATGATGAGAGTAGGGAAGCAGTCAGAATTCAAGAAAATTACTTTAAAATTTGCAAATCAAAAATTTCAAAGTCAAATAGCAAAATCTGCTAAAAGCAATTTGACAAAGCTTTACCAGGCAAATGTTTTAAATATATATCTGTGACAACTAGGGATGTACCGAATATTCGGTTAGGCCCAGGGTTTGAAAAAACCCGGGTTTTTTTGAAAAAGCCCAACCCACTGGGACCAGTAGCAGGGTTGTTAAATACCTGGGTTTTTTCAGGGTTTTTGGGGTTTTATCTGGGTTTTTTCAGGGTTTTTCGAGGTTTTTGTCGGGTTATGGGAGGTGGTTCAGAATGCTTGAAAAAAAAAATGTACTTATTACTAAATTTAAAGTAGCTAATTGATTACAAATATAGATAAATCAATGACAGTAATCAAAATTATGCTTTGCTTTTAGATAAATTGATTATTAGTAATAATTTATTAATTATTTTTTTGTTATTACTAAATAATAGAATAAGCCAAGTAATTCTACATGTCTACATAATTCAATTAGGATTCTAAGCATATATGGTATTTTGTTATGAGTTTCTATTGTATAACATAGAACGCATTACACATCAAAGTATTTTTTTAATGGGAAAAAAAATGTTTGTGTTTCTTACACATGCTACAGAGATTAACTAACAATTATTTCTTTTAAAAATTGTGATGATATAATTAGGACATTTCTTTTCTTTGGGGTGGGGGATGATGGTTATAAATTTTATGAGTTGTGTACTGATATTAAGAAATATATTACAATACATTATATATGTAATATAAATACATTATATATGCAATTTAAAGTTGAAATTTTGAAAAAACCCACCCGGGTTTTTTGGGCTGGGCAAAATCATAACAACCCTGACCAGTAGTCTAAAATCCGGGTTTTTTCGGGCTTCTTTGAAAAAACCCGGGGTTTTTTCGGGTTTTATCAAAATTTTTTGGAGAACTCTTCACATTTCTAATTTTTACAAGCATAGTACCTACATTTTTCATTTATCAGTGAAACAAAGGTATAATTTTCCATTAAGTATAGATTAACAATAAAAATAAATATATAAAAAGAAAATATAAATATATTTAAAAAGATTATTTTGTATCTCATAGAAAAAGATTACTGGAAGAATGATATATTAAATCAAGTGCAACTGAATTTCTTTATATAAATCTTAAGTTAAACAGACTAATTTATGCAATTTCTTTCATTTACTTCAATAGAAATCAGTTTAAAGCAGCAACATTTATGTAAATATTTTTATTTTTGTGAAGAAAATAACAGAATTCACACATATATATGCATATATACTACAATTTAAGCAACATTTATATTGCAATAGTATTAAATTGGATTATCTAAAAGTCAATGTCAGTCATATCTATAAAGTTAGATCGTAAATGGCAATACACTTTCAGAGTTTCCCCCAGAAAGTTTCAGGGAGACGCTCCGCCCCTCCTGCCTTTAGTTTAAAAAATAGCACCCTTCTTGCCCCTCATCCAAAAACTAGTGCCCCTCTAGTCATTCATTGAATAAAAAATATAGCGCCCTTCTTGTCCCACATTTGAAAAAACTCAGCCCTCGAGCGATGATCTGAACGCATCAAATCGCATAAATTACGCAAAAAATCGGCGACGGTATGCAAAAAATAGCCTCATATGCATCCCGTGGAATGGATAATTTCGCCAAAAAATCGTTAAAAAATGGCAAGTTTTGTTAAAAATCGCGAAATAATGACTAAATTCCAGCAAAATTCGCAAAAAATTTCACAAAATGGCAAATTTCCTCAAAAGATTGTGGAAAAACGACAAATTTCTTCCAAGAATCACGATAAAACGGAAAATTTTGTCAAATGAGTCGCAAAGAAACGGCAACTTTCGTCAAAAGATTTGCGAAAAAACGGCAAATTTCGTCCAAAAATCGCAGTAAAACGGAAAATTCTGTGAAAAGTTCTGTTTTTTTGCGCTATTTGTCGTTTTTTTGCAATTTTTTAGCAAAATATGCCATTTTTGCAATTGTTAAACAAAAACTGCTATTTCTGCGATCTTTTAGTAAAATTTGCCATTTTTTCACGATTTTTTTCACAAAATTTGACGGGTTTTTTTCGCGATTTTTTCCAAAATATGTCGTTATTTGCGATCGTTTAACAAAATATGCTGTTTTTTCGTGATCTTTTAACAAAATTTACCCCTTTTTTTTTTCAACTTTTTGATGAAATTTCTGTTTTTTCACGACATTTTGAACCGCTAGATTCAATTCTATAAAAGTGCCCTGAAGTATGTAAAAAGTGCCCTTTTCAGAACAGTAGCGCCCTGCCCTTTTTTAAACCTGGGAGAAACTCTGCACTTTTACTAGTTGTATGCCATCTGTAAGCAATCTTTTAAAGTATCTGGATACATTTTAGATTAGATTTTATTAGGGTTTTTTGGATATTATCAAGGTTATTTATGTTAAAGAAATGTAGTTCAAAATGTTTGAAAACAAGGTACTAATACTAATAAATACAATTTAAAATAACTAATTGATTACAAAAAGTTTATGAGGTTAAAGATTAAAAGGTTATGACAATAATAAACATTATAATTTGCTTTTACAAAAATTAATTATTAATAATAATTTTAACAATGAAATTATTAAAGTACTATACTAAAACTTTTTCACTCTTTTTTTTTTTTTTTTTTTTTTTTTTTTTTTTTTTTGTTATAACAGGATTCTCAGCAAAACATGACTGGCGAATTCCTTGACTTTCCATGACCAAATCTCATAAAATTCCCTGACTTTCCCAAACCAAATCTAGAAAAATTCTCTGACCAAACGAGCATACAACAAAATTTGATACTTATTTTCACAATCTTTTGCCAAAATTAGCAAATTAGCCAAAATTTTCTGCAATCATACTTCAATCTTTTTTTTTTTTTTTTTTTCCCCAACTGTTTAATGAATTTTGTGTCATTTTTCATTTTTTCACTCAGATGTTTTCCATGACTTTTTTAGAAATTATTTGTAAATTCCCAGACTTTTCCTGTATAGACTTTTCCTGTATATTTTAAGATTTTCCTGACTTTCCATGATGCTGGGAACCCTGTGTAATCTGTCACCATTTTTGTGTTGAAAATTACTGCATAAACTTTCATTGAACATTGAAGCACGATATGAATGTTGCGATTAATCTTAAAAGCTATAACAATACAAGCAATCAGGATCAGGGTTGGAAAAAAATCATGATTTTTTTAAAAAAAATCAAAAAAATCAGATTTATTTTATTTAAATCAGATTTTTTTGATTTAAATCGGATTTATTTGATTTTTTTAGAATCCCATATTTAATTATTGTGGTTTTATGTTTTTACAATACATGAAGCAATTTTTTATAATAAATAACTAAAAAAGAATAAATAATATTTATAATTTATAAATATAATATAAGAAATAATTATATAGTTAAGAAAATATTACATTCTAGTTACTGATTGGTACTAAAAATTAAACATCTAGGCTTTAATCTAAAGACATTCTATTATTTTGTAATTGAATTGTGCATACTAAATAACAAATAAGAAATAAATTTAAATGTGTTGTAAATGAATAGAAACTGGCAAAATTTAAAAAAACAAATTAAATACAGTAGACTCCCTCAAATCCGCTGCCCTAATATCCACAACTCTCTAAAATCCACGCATAATTTACAGATGTAAACAATGAAGCTCTCAGGTCAGGTATAGGGACAAAATTTGACTTTTTTATTTTTATATCAATTCTATTTATATTTTAATCTGTAACTTTCATTAATATTGCTAAATTCATGCTTTTTCATGAAGGAAGAATAAATTTATTTCTGACAAAAAATTCAAGGTATTGCTAATATCAGTGGTGATCACAATCTTTTTGCAAAATACATTTATACATTCATCAAGCTTTTTTTTTATTATTATTGTTGAGTTTGTTTAAATAAAATCCTGAAATAAAACTTCTATATTTTATGATATTGATGTGAATTAGTAGGGCACCTTTATGGGGCAAGTTCCATTGAAAAATTTAGGAAAAAATGCATCTCATCTTTATAATGAATATTTAACTATACATTATTGATTATTTACTTCATCTTTGTTGCTTTCAATATTTTAATCATTTTTAATTATCTAAATTTTTATTATTATCTATATATTTAAAACACCTGGCTGTTTTTTTGGTCATCAGCCCTGAGCTTTCTACTGGCCCGATTTTGATAATTATTTTTTTAAATGAAAACTGTTTATGTGTAGTATTATTATGTGTTGTAGTTTTATTTAGTAGTATTAGTAGTAGTAGTAGTTTATTTAGTAGTATTATTATGTGTAGTAGTTTTATTATGTGTCCATTCTGGCTAATTTTTAATTTATTTCAATTTTTATATTTTATTTTTAATTTTAAAAGCTTTTCATGACATTTCTTCAAAACAGTGGCAACACGTTAAGCTTTTCTCAAAATTTATTTTGTTTCATTATTTTCCACCAATCAGGAGCTTGATCTCATCGGTGAATGTATAATCGCATTTCAAACAAAAAAATTTAAAAAATTTAAAAAAATAAATAAAGGTTTTCGTAAAATTTAATCATTATAAAATGATTGCACATAGTTATTCCCTGCAATACACAGATTATTTACTGAGTAATATTATTAAGTATTATGTAAGTGAAATAACAGAAGATAAACTTTAATATAGGCAGTTTAGTAAATCCCTGTTTCTATTATAATTAAAATGTTTCATTGATATTATAATTATTATACAGTTATCAAGCGATATTTAAACGAAGAAAAAATAAACTATGCAGATATTTTTGAATTCGTCTTCCGGGGTATAATATTAACTTCCTAAATAAATTGGCATTTAAATAATATTTAAGGTTTAGAAACCGCATAAAAAAAAAATTTGCAGCTAAGTCCAATATAATAATTTATGAGTTGTTTTCCTTATTTTTTGTTATTTTCTGAAGTTTGTGTATCCTCATCATGAAAAGCTATGTTATCCCTATTTTAAGAGGTGGCAATTGTTTATTTCGCTTAGTATTTTACTGTCTATATAAGATTGATATATATCATACCTAATATATATTCTTTTCCGTCGAGTTTCGACGGGTGCAGCTAGTAGTTTATTAACTTACATAATTGTTTTAATGTTTTACAATATTATAAGCATTCGTTAACTTCAGTTGCATTATTAATTACAATCAAATTACTGTTTAAAAATGTAAACAAACCCATGACCAGAAATTCACAAAATTCTAAAATCCACACAACCTCTGGTCCCAAGCTGTGCGGATTTGAGGAAGTCTACTGTATTCATTTAATGCAAGCTATTTATTAAGGGATAAAAGTCACAATTAATTCTATATTTCTTAAGCAAATAAGAAAAAATCAGGGATTTAATTGTTTTAACAAAAACACTAATTTAGAAGCTTTGTCTACTCCTAATTTATTATGAAGGCTTGAACAAACTACTCTAAAAGAAGAAAATTGTCTTTTTACTCCAGTAGATGAAGCCACGGTTGTTGTTATTTGGTAAATAAATTCAATTTCAATTTCGCTGACTGTGACTCTCTCTTTACCCCCCATTACATAAAAGGATTTCTGCCAATCATAATCTGTCATAATATCAGAAACTTTTTTCTCAAGCAATGGTAATTTCTAAAATGGGCCGTTTTTTGCTTGAAAATGTGCAACACAGTGATGAGAAGATTTAGACAATCTTCTTTAATGAATGCCAAATCTTCATTATTTTTCCTTACATTGTTTCATTTCATTTTGATTTAAAAGAAAGAACCTTAATAAAACTCCAACAAAATAACAGCCATTAATAGTTTGTTCATATCTTGCTTTAAATTTTGTAATTCTATCGTTATCTAATACATTTTCCCCCAACTTTTTACCCAAAATTTTCCTTTGATATGTGCATTCATGTGAAATTGCAAAAAATTGATTTAAATCAAATGATTTTTTTAAAAAAATCAGTTGATTTAAATCATGCCAACCCTGATCAGGATGGGGATCACATTTCAAGCGCCATCATAAGGTATACATTAAGATTTAAAGCCTTGGATGCATTTTAAAATATATAGCCATGAAAATCTTCCTTATTTACAAACTAATTTATTTTATGGTCATTTTATCAATACTTAGAAATTCTTTTAAATATGGTTAGTTTGAAATATATTTAAATTGGCATTTATCTTTCCATCCTCATATCTTAGATTAAATAATGATACAGTTGTGAAAACATGAGAAAATTTGAAAAAACCCATAAATGGGTTTTGATGGGTTTTTTCCAGCTGGGCCCACTTTGGCGAACCCTGGTTAGGCCGAATATTTGGCTTGGCCGAATCCAATACTTAATAAAGCCTTTTAAAACACATTTTTAAAAAACTTTTCACAATTTCTACTTTTAACTGTTAAATTAATAATATATTTAAAATAATTAGAAATAAAATCATATTTAAATAATATAGAATGTTTTTACAATATTTATTTGCTGTTTGTAAAGTTTAACTAAAGAAAATTAACCATGAGAAGGATTAAAATTAGAATTCTTAGGAATAAATGATGCGAGTGCAGTTGCAAGTTCCTAAATTCTATTTAATAAATAATCTGTTTCTTACTTTTCCCAAAAGTCCTTAAACAAGAAAGGAAAACTTGTGAGATTAGTAATAGCTATCAAGGCAGACAATTTTTTGTTTATGAAATCATAATTAACTTATTGAATCATAATTGCATTGTACTTCATCTCACTCTAGGTCAAACTTATGTTTTCGTTTGTTGCATTATCAATAAATAAGATACCATAACTGTATTTTCATATTTTCAACTCACATGTTTTGATTTCTGTAAAATATGATATGATGGGAAGGATGGAAAATGCCACTATTCATAAGAAAAGAACTATGAGCTAGACATTCCTTTATTCAGAATTAAGTTGAAAGTATTTATACTTTATATTGAAAAAATCTGCCTTGAGTTACTTAAAAAGAACAAATATGAGACTGTACAGTTTTTCTTCAACTATTTTTTCCATTATTTCTCTTTGATTTCAAAATGTTTGTTTCAATTCGTAGAAGAAATGAAATTTAAAATTTTACTAATTGAAAAAGTCTCATAATTATGCTTCTTAAATAAAAAAAAAGACAGATTTTTTTCAATATCGAATTTCTTATAAAAACCTCTTATTTATAAAAATATAAGTTTCTCTTATTAAATATCATGTAAAATTGTTTTAAAAAGTAACACTTTAATACCTTTAAACTTTGAAATATAAAAAGTATTTGGAAAGCCGAATATTCAGCATTCGGCCCAACAATTACTATTCGGCTAGCCGAATATTCGGTATATGGTTTAGCTGTTGGCCGAATATTCGGTATTCGGACAAAATCACTGTTCGGTGCATCCCTAGTGACAACCTTTCCAAGCCTCATCAACAGCCATAATAACAAAGAATATTGAGATGAAATAGAGAAAATAATAAAGTGAGGCAAAGAATGAACAGTTTATAGGAAATTTCACATGAGTAAACATATAAAAGTTTTAACAGCGATACTGGGGACGCGATATAGCATGTAAATTACGCAAAAATTTGTCGATGGGACGTAAAAAAAATATGCTCTTATACGTCCCACAGGACGTGTAATTTCGTCAAAAAAACACGCAAAAACGGAAAATTTCGTTAAAAAATCGTGAAATAATGACAAATTTAGTCAGACAATTCGAAAAAAAAAATGACTAATTTCATCACAAAATCCCCCCAAAAGGCAGATTTCTTTTAAAAAATCGCAAAAAAAAGGCAGGTTTCTTCAAAAAATTGCAAAAAAACCCACAGATTTCTTTAAAAAAAAACAGGAAAAAAAAACAAATTTCGTCCGAAAATTGCAATAAAATGGCAAAATTTGTCAAAAAGACCGCAAAAATGGCAAATTTCTTCTAAAAATTGCAAAAAAACAAGAAATTTTGTTAAAAAAATCACAAAATAACGACTAATTTCTAGCAAATAGCATCAAAAAATTCGTGAAAGAATGGCTAACTTCATCCCAAAAACCAAAAAAACAGCAGATTTCTTCAAAAGGTCGTGAAAAAACAGAAATTTCTTCAAAGAAACACGAAAAAAAAGTGAATGTCGGGAGTGAATTTTCTTTTTTTTTTTAAACTATTTTTCCTGCTTCAATTTTCTTTTTTTGCATCCCAATCTGTTTTTGATTGCTCCAAAACTTTGAGTAAATGTGACATATCTGAAAGCACCATTTCATTAAGCAAAGTACTCATTTACTCACCAAAAGTATCCCTTTTTTTAACAAAAAATGTCTTTTTCAATAAACCCATCTATCCCCATTTTAAAAAAATTGCTAACAATAGTGATATTTGTTATCTTCTACACCTAAATAAGCATTACTTTATAAATAAATTTGTATCTTGCACATTTTTTTTTTTTAAGTTAAAAAAAATTCTCTTAAATTAATATTGGTTTTAATTATGTATTATTATTAAAACAATAATTATTGTATCTCATTTTTCTTATGCAAATGAACAAGTTCAATTTTTGCATCGAAAAATATGACTTTTTATTAGTGGGGACCCATTTTTGTAAAAAAGAGACCCAAAATTTTAGAAGTCCTGGATCCCGAGGACCCAGGATTTTTCAAGTCCAGTGGCATCACTGTTTAAATACACAATATTTTTATAAATTTAGATATAAAAATGAACAGTATAAGCTAAATGAATAAATTATTACGAAAAAGCTTTATATCTATTTTATATCAGATTTTTGCAGTATTTTGACTTTTTTAAAGTTTAAATATTTGTGATTTGCGAAAAATTTGGCCGTGATAAAAAATAAGTCATTTATGGATTCAACACTACAAAATATAAGAGAATCAATCATAAAACCCAACTATCACATATTAAAAAAAAAAAAAAAAAAATTATTTTATAGCATCAGGTTTTTGCTTTTAATTAGCTTTTTTAATTCGACATTTACGATTTTTCAGAAAAACTGATGTGGTGGTTAAAAATTAAGGTCATTTTCGAATTTACAGCTAAAGAATGAATAAGAAATATCAAAATCTAAAAACATGATAACCCAAATTTTGCAAACTATAGTGTTATTGTTACCAGTGTTATTTTTAATCAAGATAATTAACATCCATTTTTAGAATTGTTCAATGTTTGTTTTCTACTTTTTAATAATTTAAACAGACGGTTATTGAAGGTCATTTTAATTTATCAAAGATATCATTAATTAAAAACACATTATGATATCATGGATTATAGGCGGAAATTTTCACCTGCCATGTAATAAGGCTTAAGAAAATAATTCAATAGCAATAATAACAATTTGGTATTATTTTCAAATGTGGCAGAAAAAAAAGTAAATTTTCGCGATTATACTTTGGTGCAAATACAAACAAACTGAAGAATCAAAACATTCCTGAAGGTATACAGAGTAATTTCAATTACCATAATCGAGGTAAACAAAACTTTTTATTTACATTTACAGGAAAAGAAAAGTCAACAAAAATAAATTTTAATAGACCGCGAGATAAGTAAATCGCTTGACAATAGAATGCACAAAATCACAATATTAAATCAAATTAAAACTGTCATTGACTAGATATTTATGTTTATTAGCAATCAAATGCCAAAGTACAATGCGTACTGGTTTGTGTCACTAAGAATTTATCAAGTTTATCATTGAGATTGCAAAATGCCACAAAAACAAGAAAGCAATCGTTAAATGAAACTATTAAAGACCTTTAAATTTAAAGATACCTCACCTGATGCGGAAATACATCCATTTGACAAAATAATATTCTTTCAGACACAAAACATATTATTGCTATGTGTAATATAGGTATGTAAAGAAAGTTTCAGGTTTATGAAATATCGGTAGTAGGTTTATTGATTTATTAAATTAAATGTAAAACTCTTTGTTTATTCTAGATCATTCAATGGCACGCTAATTCGCAATAGTTGTTCATTATCACGGTTATAAAATAATCTTACGGTTAAAATGGCGTATTGTTCCCGGAGAGAGAAATAAACCAAGGTAGGTTTTCGTTTTTATTCGCTCCGAATTCTGGCCTATAGAGGCGCTGTTCGCAACCTTCGGTACAGGAAAATCGTCCCTTTAACAAATGTTAAAGAGCCGTTGAAATAATTCTTTATTGCAGCAAATGCATTTGAAAGTTTTCGATTTTCAAATTTGAACTTTTACTTGATATAAAACAGAACACAAATGTCACAGGAAATTTGAAATTGTGCAAAAGAGTAATCATTCTAAACAAATTTAAAATACGTGTAATGCAAAGTGCATGCACTGCACTATGCTAAAGCGAAAAGTTACATATTTTCTCCATCAGATGGTATATTCGAGCATGGAGCGTTTGAATCGCCTATATCAAACATTTATATTCTGCATAATTTTTTTTAAGACATATCCTAAACTTTAATTCGGTACTGGTAATAAAAGTGTTGGATATTTAAACTTCATTTCGCATTTCATTAAACTAAATTCAGCGTAGCAATAATCTTTTCTTTTTACAGTCAGCTAATACAAAACCCCTTGTTCAAAGTCTAAACTTGGCATTGTGCTAAGCGCGCTTCGAAAGGAGGTCACAAAGTTGCAGCGCCACTTTGGACCGGTTCCGCGTTTTTCCAAATAAGTTTTTAATTAACTTTTAAAGTCACGGGAGACGTATTGACACATCCACTTAATGAAACAATTAGCTAATCCCATGGTACTTGTGCAATTAATTCTAAGTAAATTAGTAAGTTTATGATAATTTGACGTTTATTGCTTTCATACTGTTACTGCATATTGCATCACACAAGTATATCGATTAAAACTGTTATCTAGGCTTTAAAAGCCGATGGCACATAGAGTGCGCCGTTCCTGTCAGTGGCGTAGCTAGAATGGGTGACATTGACAACCAAGGCCGATGAAAATGGTGTCACCCACACTTACCAGGTACCAGGGTGTCCCCCACCCCGCCCAATCATTCTTATTTTTTCAATCGCAATTCTACTTTATTACAACAAATTATCACACCATTCCTTATTCACCTTTTGTTCTCTTGGATAAAATAAAAAAAAAACACAGGAGCAGGAGCGACTCATCACCCAACCCATAATTCACATAAGTCAATGCGGTGTCTATGTGTAAAAAAGTCAATGTGTAAGTCTTTCTTTTAAAGTTTGTTTTCGCTACCCATTCGTTGGATAGGATGGTTTTTGTTCGCTGGTGCATATTTTATTTAGAAAAATTCCACATTCTCAAAGAAAAAAAAAAACTCTTGCGTGGAAAATTAGATTTTTTTTTTTTTTCAGAATTCTTTTCCAAAATCTTACAAGATTATATATATAGTCACAAAAAAAAAAAAAAAAAAAAAAAAAAAATCTTGACATTTGTAATTTTAAACGTTTTGTTAAATATCTAGAAATATACATGCGGAATGGCCCTGAAACTCCAGATGTATAAACAAAATAGTATAGGTCATATATTTTCGAAAAGATTTTTTTTCCAAAATCCAATAGGGGACCGTCAATAAATTGAAAAAGAACGAATATCTTTTGAATAACCCTGTCAAAACTAATGTAGCAAAAGCGTTTAAACTGCAGATTATGATTAAGTGACTTATGGTAATAAACTGTGTTCATTTTTATGCGGATAGCATGTATACTCGTAGAGAAATTAAGGTTTTTATAAAAACGGTCCCAAATTTTGCCAAGTTTTTTTGGTTATAATTTGCAGAGTTTTTAATGCAAAACAATGTTTTTTTCAGAAAATATGAGAAACGACATTGTAAATAATACCCTGTAATCAAAATTAAAAAATATTAATAATTATCTGAAAAATGAGTAGGTTTACTAAATAAATTTTCACTGCGCATGCGTCAACTCTATAAAAAAAAAAATTACATTTTCATTTTCTGTTAGCTAAATGTATAGAGCAACTTTTGTTGAAATTTCGAAATCGTACCTTCAAAATTCTGAAAATTATCGTCAATAGAATAAGATCAAAATCTGTAATTCACAAAATGAAGCAAAAAGATGAGGAGCTATACTCAAATATTAGTAGTACGTGCAGTATTGCGTAGACGCTAATCAATGGAATATGGATACAGCCTCTCATTTTTTTGTTTCATTTTGGGAATATCGGACTTTGATCTTATTCTTTCGACGATAATTTTCTGAATTTTCAAGCTATGATTTTGAAACTTTAACAAAAGTTGCTCCATACATTTAGCTAACAGAAAATGCAAACGAAATTTTTATAGAGTTGACGCATGCGCAGTGAAAATTTATTTAGTAAACCTGCTCATTTTTCATACAATTATAAATATTTTTTTCATTTTGATTACAGGATATTGTGTACAATGTCGCTTCTCATATTTTCTGAAAAGAACCTTATTTTTTATTAAGAACTCTGCAAATTATAAGCAAAAAACTTGGCAATTTTGAGACAGTTTTTATAAAAATTTTAATTTTTCTACGATTATACATGCTATCCGCATAAAAATGAACACAAGTTATTACCATAAGCCACTTAATTATAATCTGCAGTTTAAATGCTTTCGCTACATTAATTTTGACAGGGTTATTCAAAAGATATTCCTTTTTTTTTTTTTTTTCAATTTGTTGACTGTCCCCTATTGGATTTTGAAAAAAAAAATCTTTTCGAAAATATATGACCTGCACAATTTTGTTTATACATCTGGAGTTTCAGAGTCATTCTTCATGTATATTTCTAGATAGTTAAAAAAACGTCTGAAATCGCAAATGTCAAGATTTTTTTTTAATGTGACTGTATATAGGTTTGCAAAAAGAGATTGGGTGTCACCCCTTAGAGCGTGGCGGCCAGGGCGGACCGCTCCCGCCGCTTCCCGTTTGCAAGCCACTGCTTGATACTGATGACGACACTGACGAGTCTCAAAAATAAAATAACATAAAATTATCAACTCTCCCAAGGGAAATAGGACGAAAAACCCTGTCACAAGTTTCAAATCCATTAATATTTACTATAAGAAAACACTGGTAGGTTAATGTATTTTTTTACTGTGTTTTTTCTTGATCACTCGCCACCCTGGGAAAGGGTAGACTCGGGCTCTGAAGCTGCCGAACGACAACAGCTGCGTCGAGCTTATTATTATTAAACCATTGGCTGACCTCTTGCAGTGAATAAAACGAATCTGAATCCGATAAACTTAAATCAGGTAAACTTTCGTCATCTGAATCTGAGTCTAACGTGTCAAATTGATTAGAATTTCCTTTTTCAAATGGTTGTTACAACTTGTTAAATTAATTTTTTTTTTTTTTTTTCTGAGACATGTTAGGCAACCCCAATCTGTATGTTGGCAGAGGGTAGGGAAATTGATCGCATGTAGTTGCTTTCAAATTTGGATAAGGAAAGATGAAGATAGATTCGAATGGTTCTGAGATTCATGTTTTGCCTTTTTCGATAGTTTGCGAAATATTCATTAAATACTTTTATAGATTGCTTATACACGAGCTTCATTTGCTGCACTTCGGCAGCGTGAAAAGTGCATATCCAGAGGAAACATAATTCTTCAAGCTAAAAAATGATAAACGTTCCATTTTTTGTATATTTTAAAATTAGAATTGCGAATGCCCTTATGGAATTAGAAAAAACAAAAAAATGTATGTGTTCAGAGTACCTTTCTGGCATTTTTCGCTTAAAACACAATAGATATTTACTATAAAAAAAAATTCTGAAGTTTATTTTCACATTTTACGTCTTTTAAGCATTCAAATAGCAATCATCAGCCTACATGTGAAGTATTAAAAGAAAATCCTACTTTTAGAACTAACTTTTGGCAACATAAAAGCAATCAAAATCGCCAAAACATTACACATGAAAATTTTCAGCTTATTCCAATCATTAATTTTCGAGTTATAAAAACATTTTACTTTTCCACTCAGACTTTTTTGCCACTATAAGAGATAATATTTTGTCTGCCGTTTGCAACACAGAACATAATATAAACTTAGTTTCTTTGCGATGAGCGTTTTTTTTTTTTTTTTTTTTTTTTTTTTTTTTCAGAAATTTTAATCATTTATCAACGATTTTTTTTTTTAAACGGAATTTTTTACCTAATTCAATCGAAAAAATTCCCTGATCAAATAATACAAAATTTACAACTTGCATTGTTGTAATAAAAAAATGACTGGTGGGTCTAATCAACGATTCTATGCACCTTATAGTTTAAAAGCCGACCGCACAAAACCCTATGTCATCGAGTACAAGAAAAAATTATTTACAGTAAAGCATCGTTTATACGACGATCACTTATACGACGTTTACATTTATACGACATTTGAATGTGGTCCCAATTCATTCCTATTCATTTTAATGTAAAAGTATATCTTTTATACGACGCCCAAAATCGTTTATACGTCGATTTTTCGAAGGTTTATTTTTGTTTATTTATTTATTTATTTATTGTGTATTTTACAAACGAGCGAAAGTTGGCAGCTATGAATAACAGCAAAGAGCGTGTTTAAATACACTCCAGATTGTAAAAATGTGGGCTAGTGTTCGATTAGTCTGAAAAATCAGCTTACGTATAACAGATTACACTGGTAGGTGTGATATACGCTCTTCCTATTTTCTTCATAAATTTTTTACGAAACACCTGTGTGCTTTAAAGTAATCCAAAATAATCCAAGGAATCAAGCTTTGATGAAATAAAAGTTTAATTAAACACACGGAACACAAATGACAGGGACGAATACAACAAGCCTTGAACACAAACACACAAACAAATAAATATATATATGTAAATATCCGGATTTCGTATTTCTTACAAGAACTTCTAACTACTCTTCTTTCACAACAGATCAATCTCGTGCCCGAAGCACATACATATCCCAATTTTTTGGATAATATTTTTATTCTGTTTACCTGCATCAGACATTCGCAGGTCTACCTCTTACCTCCGCACACACACCTCTCTCTCTCCGCGTTCGTAACCCCTTCCTCTCCCACACTCTCCTCCGCTGGTCATGTGACCCAAGAGCGGGCGCCGATAAATAAAACAAAAAAACACATCATCAGTCATTACACCCCCCACGCAAGATTGAAAATATGGTACACACTTATTTTAAATCTGAAATTCGACTGATGATGTTACACTATTTAACAATGATTCCCCAAATTATAATATGTATATATAAAAAAATAACACCACAAATACAACCGTATCCGGAGAAGGCACGTCTTCCGGGATTCTTCCTATCTGCTAATATAAAATAGAATTAAATTAATACTTCATATACACAATATAACATACAATTAACAAAAGGCAATACACAAAACTTAGTAAACATTAAACAGGACACTAAGAGCTGCTGAAAAAAAAATGTATATTGTTCCACACTCTTCAAGGAATGTTCAAACACTGGGTGCTTCAAAAGTTGTTGAATGTCTTACATAATGTCCAAGCGTGATAATGCATCAGCATTAATTAGTTTGGCACCCGGGCGGTGCGAAATCTTAATGTCATACTTTTGTAAGGCTAATGCCCATCGCTGCAGTTTTGAAGATTGAGGGGCATTTTTGGTGATAAAAGTTAATGGATTATGGTCCGTAATAAGTTCCACAGGTGAACCGAAAATCCACGTTTCAAATTTTTTCAAACTCCAGATCACTGCATAGGCCTCCCTTTCAATTGTTGGCCATGCCTGTTGAGTTTTGGTGAGTTTTTGACTGGCGTAACTTACTGGATACACTACTCCATCTCTTCTCTGCGATAAACAGGCTCCGATGCCGATTGCAGATGCATCACACTCTATGATGAAAGGTAACCCGATAATAGGAGTATGCAGACTGGGCGCTTCGATGAGACCTCTTTTTAACGCGTTGAACGCCTGGTCATGCTCTACTGACCAGCACAAATTCTCTGGACTGTCCTTTTTTGTCAGTTCAGTGAGGGGATATGCTGTTTCAGCATATTTTGGTATATAATCTCTATAGTAATTGCACAATCCTAAGACACTTTTTAGTTGCTTCTTGGTTTGAGGCACAGCTAACTTACGGATGGCCTCCACTTTTTCCGGATCGGTCCGATGGCTGCCGGACCCAATGATATGGCCTAAGTACTTTATTCGGGGTTTTGCAAATTCACATTTTTTCAAATTGACGGAGAATTGTAACTGTGATAGTTTGGAAAATATCTTCTCTAAATGCACCAGGTGTTCCGCGAACGTTTCGGAAAAAACTGCTATATCGTCTATATATGCTCTAGCAAAGTCCTGGTATTCAGAAAGCGCTCTGTTGATTTCTCGTTGAAACGTCGCAGCAGCATTCCTCAACCCAAAAGCCATGACCTTGAAGCGATATTGAGCTCTATGAGTCTTAAAACACGCTAATTTTTGACTCTCTTCTTCTAGTGGTATGGCCCAGTAGCCTTTGAGTAAGTCCAAAGTGGAAATGACGTTGGCCCTGCCAATATTAAATAATAGATCAGTAGAGTTTTCCATAGGAAAATCATCAACCTTGGTGATTGCGTTCAGTGCCCGAAAATCTACGCAAAGTCGCAGCGTTCCGTCTTTTTTCATCACGCACACTACCGGATGCGGTGCTTCTTCATCACTTTCTTCAATCAAACCTAATTCTAGTAATTCTTGAATTTGTTTGTCTACTTGAGGTTTTAGGGCCTCTGGAATTCGATAAACATAAGGTTTCTTCTTCTCATTATCATTTAGTCTTATTTTGTGTGCACCAACTTTTGCTATTTGTATTTTCTTTGAAAATAATTCTTTATATCTAAGCAATAAATCTAACATCTTTTCTCTTTCTACGTTTTCCAAATGATTTAAATTTACTTCTTCGATTTTAAAATAGTTCGAGTTATCCTTTGTACTAGGGGTGGGATGGACTTCCCCTAATTCTTCTTCATTCTCAAAAATTACCCCCATTGCTTGTACCCTAGGAGTAAATTTCCTTATCTTATTCACGTGAACATTTTTAATGTTTCCGTTCGTTAACCTGACTTTGTAAGAATCGGGATTACACCTCGCCACTATTTCGGCTGGCCCTGTCCATCTAGCGTAAAGTTTATTACTAGAGTCTGGGATTAATAAATATACCTGCTCCCCCGGTATAAATTCCTTATAAATTGCCCTTCGATTCGCATACTTCGCATACGCGCCCTGTTTAACCTCCGCTACTAGTGAAGCTTGTTCCGCCGCCTTTTCTAAGTTAATTTTTAAATCCTGAAGGTATTCGGTTGCACTTTTCCCGAGATTTATAGGTAGTGGAATTTCGCCCGACCATGTAGACTTTAATACCGCCAATGGCCCCCTGGCCTCCCTTCCATACATCAACTTAAATGGCGACACCCCCGTCGTACAGTTAGGAATCTCCCTATACGCAAATAATAAATAAGGGATGTGTTTATCCCAATTTTTAGGATCGCTCCGAATAATATGGTGCAACATGCGTTTCAATACCTGATTATACCGTTCAACCAATCCCGAACTTTGTGGATGTCCCGGTGTTGCAAATCTAGGAGCCGCCCCTAGCCTAGCATGAAATTCCTGCATTAAACCTGATACAAAATTTCCCCCCTGATCACTTGCTATTACGCGGGGTATCCCTGTCCGCATAAATATTTCTAACAGCGCATCACAAGTAGCCTTAGCCGAAATTGTTCTTAACGGAACCGCTTCGGGCCACCTACTGTGTTGGTCAACCAAAGTAAGTACATATTGATGTCTACGCGCCGAAGGTGGTTCAATTTTCCCAATTATATCAATATTTACAACGTCAAATGGGAGCTCCGGTCTTTCAATCGGAAGAATCGGTATCTGATCACTGGCTCTCTCCCGGCTTCGCAACTGGCAGTCCTTGCACGATTTACAATACTCCTCTACATCCCGTGACACGCCTGGCCAAAAAAATGAATATCGAATTCTTTCTTTCGTTTTCTTTATACCGAGATGGTTCGCAAAAATTGATTCATGTGCAATCCTTAAAATTTCCTCCCTCCTAATTTTAGGCACTACTAATTGCATGACTTGATCTCCCGAAACCTTTTCCCTACGATAAAGTAAATTATCCACCATAACAAACCCATTTTTCCCTTGTTTTGCATCTTTAAATGCCCCCTGTAAAGATTCGCAATTCTTTTGTTGCTCCCTGTAAATGGTCGTTTCCGAATGCTGATTCGAATTTAAATCCTCGCAATCATTTTTCGTTCCAATACAATTAATAATCAAATTCTCTTCAAAAGATTCATTTTCAACCTGCAAACATAAATATTTATCACTCGTATTTTGTTCTTTTTTTTTTCCAACGATAAATTTTCATCCCCCCTTTTCGATTTCGTCTCACTTGTTGGTGCCAGACTGTCGGCTATTCTTTTCCCTTCTCCAATTTGCAATGATTGTAATAACTCATAAACCTTCGGAGTAATAATACATGAACTACATAATTTATCTGTCACTGCAAATAATACATCCACACTGTTAAATAAACAATTTGATTCACTCATGTTTAGAGAAACCGGTAATGTTACAAGATCAGCAGTAATTTGCTCGCCAAAAGCTGAAATCAACTGAATTGATGAATTTTCATTATTTTTAAATGATTCTGGTATTTCATTCGAATTTATAACGGGAATCTCAGCAGCGCTGTCAATTAATGTTTTTATTTTTTGTTTCCCCACCCAAATTTCATCGTATTGCAATGGTTGAGTACTTATTGCGTCATTTTCAAAGCATAAAGCTGTCACTTTCGCTATCAACCGTTCGTCTTTATTTTTTCCGGTAGAATCTTTTTTCATTTGATAATGAGAATTTCCCGACCTCTCTTTTTCTTTATTATTAGGACAAAACCGTAAATGAATGATTTGACGGCACAATTTACACACAGACTTTTTCCTATCATTACGCGAATTAAAATTATTTCTTAGATGCGGTGGAATATATTTGCCAGATCCGAAATCATCAGAACTGCGACAATTTGTCGATTTATCATATAACTCAGAAAAGGTTCTACCTTTTGATGTAAACCAATTATCGCATAATTCCGCAATTTCCCGCGCTTTTAACCAATTATCTAATTGTTTTATTTTGACATAGCTTCGCGCCTCTGAGTCTAACGCATCCATTAATCTATCACTAACTATTAATTCATTAAGTGCATCAAAATAATTTACCTTTCTAAGTTCGCAATAAAAATCCCAATTCGCTCTTAACCTAGATGCGAACTGCATATGATTTTCATTTTTCGCCCTCTTTGCCGAAAGAAAATTTTGAAGACAAGCTTCAGGAGTGGGTTGAAATTCTTTTAAAATTAAAGCTTTAACCTTTTGATAATCCTTCATTTCATCTGAATTTGCATATACTAATAAATGCGCAGCTTTTTCCCCTACTAAATTAAACAGTATTTCAACTTTCAAATCTTCCGCGACATTCTTTAATTCAAACGCCCTTTCGAGCGAAGAAAAAAATAAATTCCACGATTCAGGTTTGGTAGGAATCGCAATAGTTAAAGTTTTAACGCTTTTAATTAGAGCTTCTAACGAATTAGTTTTGGGATTTTGTCCATCCCCCCACCATCAGAATTTCTGTTCTCAGACTGCAGTTTAGCCATTTCTAATTGGTGTTTGATAACTTCTAATTTCGTTTTTTCTAATTCTAACGCTGTTTTCTGCTCAGAATTAACATATTCTTTTTCATTTTTAAGGGCCTCTGCCTCTTGTTTCTCTTTTGAAATGCGGTCTGATACCGTTGTAACAAGGAATTCTTTTACAAAATCGAAATCCTTATCGTATTGTTCGCTTCCTTCGATTAATGCCTTTAAATCCACTATTCTATGATCTGGCTCTACTTTTAAGCCTAATTCTGTGGCTATAATGACCAGGTCTTCTTTTTTTAACCCTTTAATGCTGAACATATTCTTTTTTTTTTTTTTTAAACTATTACTATCTTTATCAATAATTATAATCACTAAATAATATAATCATTCATTATAATCATACACTAGAATATACTCAGAACAATACTTGTTTTCAATTCTAATACGATTATCTCTTTAGAATCATTGCAAACATATTCATTAATCTAATATTCATGAATCTTCAGTTAATAAACAAAAGTTATAACTTTCAACTTTATTTCCAAAACTATAAAAAGTGGTTTCACTTACCACTGGTTCTTGCGAAGAGAGCGTGTGATATACGCTCTTCCTATTTTCTTCATAAATTTTTTACGAAACACCTGTGTGCTTTAAAGTAATCCAAAATAATCCAAGGAATCAAGCTTTGATGAAATAAAAGTTTAATTAAACACACGGAACACAAATGACAGGGACGAATACAACAAGCCTTGAACACAAACACACAAACAAATAAATATATATATGTAAATATCCGGATTTCGTATTTCTTACAAGAACTTCTAACTACTCTTCTTTCACAACAGATCAATCTCGTGCCCGAAGCACATACATATCCCAATTTTTTGGATAATATTTTTATTCTGTTTACCTGCATCAGACATTCGCAGGTCTACCTCTTACCTCCGCACACACACCTCTCTCTCTCCGCGTTCGTAACCCCTTCCTCTCCCACACTCTCCTCCGCTGGTCATGTGACCCAAGAGCGGGCGCCGATAAATAAAACAAAAAAACACATCATCAGTCATTACAGTAGGAATCATTCTTTTTTCGCGGATGGTCAGCTTTCCGGAACTGTTTTAAGTTGCAAATAGACTATCCTTCTAACTGTTATCAGTATTGGCGACTTTTAGTTGGCCACGCGGGATTTTTGATTTTTGACTTTAAATGGAAAGGAAATGATGTACTGCTAATGAAGAACCTTTCGGTGAAACATAAATAAAGGTACACATATTTAAATTGCTTATTAATTCCCCTCCCCCCCCCCCCCGCTTTTCTATTATTTGTTTATTTTGGTTTGTTTTAATTTATAAATTCATGCAAATCATCACGTTAAACATTAAAATTAAGGGAAAACAAAATTAATTCAAGTTTTGAAAGTAAAAATCGATTATACGTCGCTATCGTTTATACGACGTTTTTCGGTAGTCCCTTCGGCGTCGTATAAACGATGCTCCACTGTATTTCATAGAAGAGTAGTAATCGGGGAATCTAATGATCCATGTCTGCCGGAAGTGAAGTGGCGCATAAGCCAAAAATTGATACCACTAGTGGTTGACTCGTAGGCTTAGCATTGTGTTTTCCTGCCTCTAATTTTCCATATTTTCATACTTTTGACTGTAGGACAAACACAATGCTAAACCTATGAGTCAACCACTAATGGTATCAATTTTTGGCTTATGCACCACTTCACTTCCGGCAGACATGGATCATTAGATTCCCCTATTACTACCCTTCTATAAAATAAAGGAATTTTTCATGTGCTCGATGACATAGGGTTTTGTGCGGTCGGCTCTTGAGCTATTGATTCTCGTCGCGAACAACTTAAAGAGTCTCCAGAAAAAATCTTACAAAATTTTTTTTTATATACAAGTAGTTTACTTGATAACCAAATTTTCCCTTTTTTTTATCGTATTAACTGAATGTTTTCTGGTATGTTTATCTGTAAGATCGTAAATGTATTTTTCATAATTTATATATAAACCTATGCTACCCTATCGCATTCGCCCAGTGTTGGAGGCCTCTTTTTTTTTTTTTTGTCTATTTTAAATTTCTGTATTTTGATTATTTTTGTTGTTGTTGTTTTTAATGTTTAATCTCTGAAACTTTATTGAGTGTAATTTCGGAGTATATATATTTTAAATGAATATTTGCTTTATTTAATTGTTTTAAAATTTATGTATTTACCGCTCCTATTTATAATTTCTTCTTTCCCCTTTCCCCCCTTTTTTTTTTTCGATTTTACAAAAAATTTTTGGAGGGCTAATTTTCTGTTTAAAAATTTGTTGTTTATTTTATTTATGAATTGCTCAAAAATTAAGCATAAAGTGACTATAAGACCAACAAAGAAACAAAATAGTGGACTCCAGGCGAATACGGCAGCTGTTCCTAAACATCTAACGCATATTGTTTTATAACATTCTCTGAACATTTAAGAAACAAGTTGGAAATTGCACGTGAACGTAGCAAATGAGGTGCGTTCGTACGATAACGAAGTTTTAAAAATATTCAGATCGTGCTGATATAGTAGAGCGTACTTCGGATACAGTATAGTAGTCGAAATCTTTGTGTTTCTGTAAATATGTAGGAAGTAATTTTTATTACACCTCAGCAACGTATATCTTATTCATAAAATGTGAAATAGTTGAATATGATTAAAACACGCCCCAAACAATGTTTCCCCGTATAGCATTATGTAGTGGAATACTTTTGTGTGGCCCAATAATTTAATAATAAAAATTCTTTGCATCACAGATTGTACAGAATGCTTATTTTAGTATATATTTCATACATTTATGCCAATTCTATTATGTTCGAATGAGTGTAATATCATTAAAATGCATTTGAAACTTTTTTCCTATTTACCGTAATGTAATGGAATACTTTTGATTATCCCTGTAAATAATCTATGCATCCGACTTTCATAACATTTGAACTGACTCGACAAAATTACGTAATAATTATATGTTTTAAATTTCAAACGAATAAAATACATTTGAAACTTTTTTCCCCATTGACCGTAATGTAACGGAATCCTTTTGATTGTCCCTGTAATTGATCTATGCATCCGATTTTCATAATATTTGAAATGACTCGACAAAATTACGCAATAAAAGTATGTTTTAAATTTCAAACAATTAAAATGCATTTGAAACTTTTCCCCCATTGACCGTAATGTAACGGAATCCTTTTGATTGTCCCTGTAATTGATCTATCCATCCCATTTTCATAAAATTTGAAATGACTCGACAAAATTATGTTATAATTATGTATTTTAAATTTCAAACGATTCGGTTGGGTAGTTTTTGCGTTGTTATATGCGGACGGACAGATGGACAGACAGACAGACGGACGGACTGAGCGACAACAATAGGTGCTACGTATGTACATAATTACGAACGCACCTAAAAAGGGCATATTCTTGCATTATTCGACAACCTGGTACTAAAATTGAAAAACATATTAAGTCACTAAAATAACACACAAAAGTGGCAGTTGTGAGATTTTTTATTTATGCTATGGCTTGGTGGTTACAATTCTATTTTCAATATGATTCATTTGGGAATGAAATTCTATACTTATTATTGAAAAAGATGTTTAGACAGTTATTGTACATTAGATTTGCAATGAGTTTAAATTTATTTGATTACTTATCTTCATCTGATAAAGCTGACAGATTTTGATATACCATGAATCTTTCGATTTTATTTATGCGAAATGTCTTGAGCTATTGATGCAAGAAAATTTTCCGAAGAATTTTCTCAGTTTCCGGAACTTTTTCTTCTTTATTAAAACTTGAGGTGTACACAAACTGGTTCCGTTTCACTGATATTTTCTGTTATCTTTGGATGACTTGATTGTGATTCACTGATATTTTCAATTAACTTGATGTAAACTGGTTCTGATACTTTGATATTTTCTGTTAAATCTGCTTGAATGGTTTCTATTTCACTGACATTTTCTGTTGGTTGTGTTTGAACAGATTCCTCTTCTATGGACTCCCTGAGAACTTCGGCTGTTACCAGGTAGGGAAGCCATTTAAAAAGAGTGGGTAAGTATCCTACTTTTGGCAACTTTCGGATTTTTGGATGGCCGCGAGGACGACCTCTATTTAATGCAGCGATGTAAATTTCTTCTTTTTTTCTCAAATCCTGTTCTTCGTTGACAAAATTTTCCTGATTTTGAAATTCAAAGTATGGTGAATCTTCTACTTCATTTGCGGCACTTCTGTTTTCTTGAGGAACGTCTAATATTTGACAATTGTTATTGAGTGAAATGTAAGAAGGTATAGGTGAATTCCAAATGCTATTGAATTTATTGTCAGGTAAGTCTAACTTCCACAACACACCTTGTCCAGCTGAGGTGGTATTTGCCGGACTCGAACGACTTGGACCAGAATCAAAGTCATCTAAGTGATGATATTCTTCAAGTCCTAATAAGAATCGCCTGAGAAATCTGTTATAAACAAGATAACTCAATATAAAAGCACCTAAGAACAGTATAAACGCCATCCTTAGATCAGGGTCTATAATGAGACTAAAGAAAATTTTAAAGTTTTCATTGTTATTAAGAGTGTGAATTGTTGTAAATGCATATTGTTGATTAAACTCAGAATGTACATTGTTGATTTTATGCATTTAAAGTAACACTGTTGATAATGCATTTAATCAACAATGAATACATTTACAACAACTACCACTCTTAATAACAATGAAAACTTTAAAATTTTCTTTAATCTCATTATAGACTCTGATCTAAGGATGGCGTTTTTACTGTTCTTAGGTGCTTTTATCTTGAATTATCTTGTTTATAACAGATTTCTCAGGCGATTCTTATTAGGACTTGAAGAATATCATCACATAGATGACAACGATTCTTGTCCAAGTCGTTCGAGTCCGGCAAATACCACCTCAGCTGGACAAGGTGTGTTGTGGGAGTTAGACTTAGCTGACAATGGATTCAATAGCATTTGGAATTCACCTATACCTTCTTACATTTCACTCAATAACAGTTGTCAAATATCAAACGTTCCTCAAGAAAACAGAAGTGCCTCAAATCAAGTAGAAGATTCACCATACTTTGAATTTCAAAATCAGGAAAATATTGTCAACGAAGAACAGGATTTGAGAAAAAAAAGAAGAAATTTACATCGCTGCATTAAATAGAGGTCGTCCTCGCGGCCACCCAAAAATCCGAAAGTTGCCAAAAGTAGGATACTTACCCACTCTTTTTGAATGGCTTCCCTACCCGGTAACAGCCGAAGTTCTCATGGAGTCCATAGAAGAGAAATCTAGTCATACACAACTAACAGAAAATGTCAGTGAAATAGAAACCATTCAAGCAGATTTAACAGAAAATATCAAAATACCAGAACCAGTTGACATCAAGTTAATAGAAAATATCAGCGAATCACAATCAAGTCATCCAAAGATAACAGAAAATATCAGTGAAACGGAACCAGTTTGTGCAACACCTCAAGTTTTTAAAAAGAAGAAAAAGTTCCGGGAACTGAGAAAATTCTTCGGAAAATTTTCTTGCATCAATAGCTCAAGACATTTTACGTAAATAAAATCGAAAGATTCATGGTATATCAAAATCTGTCAGCTTTATCAGATGAAGATAAGTAATCAAATAGATTTAAATTCATTGCAAATCTAATGTACAATGACTGTCTAAACATCTTTTTTAATAATAAGAATAAAATTTCTTTCTCAAATGAATCATATTGAAAATAGAATTGTAACCACCAAGCAATAGCACAAATAAATAATCCCACATCAACCACCACTTTTGTGTGTTATTTTCATTGTCTTAATATCATGTTTTTTAATTTCAGGTTGTCAAATAATGCAAGTCTACGTGCCCTTTTTTTCATAAATCTTCAGAGAGTTGTTATAAAAGAATATGCGTTAAAAGTTTATTCATAAATTAAGGAAAATATAAATTTTTCCAAGCTTACAAATAAACGCACCGGGAACATTCAATTAATACGTACAAAAAAGAAAAGAAAATTTGGTTATCAAATTAACCACTTGTATATAAAAGACAATTTTGCAAGAATGTTTTTGGTAACTCTTTTAAACCTTCTCACCGCCGTAAATTGATATATCCGTATACAATCTGTAGGTTTCACTGCAATAGAAGTAATATTTAAATTAATATAATTCTACAAATGTAATACATTTTTAAAACATTAAGTTATGATAATACTCTCAAGGCTCATATTCCTATCCGTTATACTCTGTACAAAAAGTTTCCGTTAAAATACGGAAATTGTACTGGTAATATAGACGCCAGAACTATTTCCGTATTTTAACGGAAAAAATAATTCCGTAAATTACAGAATATTTTCGTATTTTCACAAAATATTACATTTGTTTTCATATTTTCTTAGATAAAAATTTTCGCTTGAAAAGGAAAAAAAAAATCAAGGACAAACTGACATGCTTATGATTTTTATTCTTTACTTTATAAGGATACGTTAACATCAGAGACAGAACATACACATTTAATTCGAACAACAGTGAAGAAATATCACTTGCCGTCCATGGGGATCGAAGCAGGGAACTGTCTTCTCGCAGCTAGCGGTATAATACCGTTACGCCAGGGTTACAAGAACAACACATTCAAATATGTTTACTTATATCGGATATATTTTATAAAGCAAAAACAAAATGTTAAACACAGGATTTTTTTTTTTTTTTTTTGTAGAGATAATATTTTACTATTGGGTGTATTGTTCTAAATGTTTTACAGATTTTCTTTCCATTATTTGGAACATTTAGCTTTTAAATTTCAGCTTTATAAAAAAAAATTTTAGTCTTTAAAATGTTACATGCATGAAAGAATGTATTAGCAGTTTTTTACTTCTTTTTTAGAAGAGTTTTCAAAATTTTATTAAAATATTATTCATATTCATTTATTTAATTTGTTTTAGAAGTGATACTAACATAAAAAAACCGTGTATTTTAACAAATTATTTGTATGACGATCCACTGTAAACTCAATAAAGATAATTACTTCGGGTTATTAAAATAAATTCTCTTTATTGCTTATTATTATAACCTAGGCAATCGTCAATATCATAAGAATTTCGTTATTATATTTGCGATATGTTTTAAATTTTATGTGCGAACTTCTTAAAGAGAATAGATTAAAAATATATAATTTAAATTAAAAGTAGCATTCTTTTCCATTTTAAAATATCCTACACACTTTTTTAAAACTATGCTATAGATAAGTTAAACATTGTTTTAAAATCATAATAAAAAATAAACTGAATTTCCTTTTCAAATATACCAAATTTAAAAAGTATTAATAAAATTTTATTATTTTATTATTATTTTTTTAATATTGTAAAACTATGTTAGCTTTTTATTGTTAAAACACAAAGAAATGGAGAAAAATATTATAGAGAGTTGTTTTCTAAACAACTGGTTATGATATTTTTCCATTCCTGTTACAGATGGCACCATGGCATTTATCGGTTAAAATACTAATTTAACATCAAAATTGTTTAGTAAACATTTAGGAATGATTGAAATGAATTCAACATAGAGCCATATTTAGCTAATATATAGAAGTTTCATCGAAAAAAATATCGCTGTAAGGCAAACATTACAACAAGTACTTCGCTTTCCTAACAGAATAACTATTTCTATACACCATTTACGGAATTTGTACTGTTTTGAAAACAATATGGAAATATTCCGGAAAATTGACGGAAAACTTACTGGATTTATATGGCTTTGTAATGTCAAAATGTCAATTACGGAAATTATACTGTTTTCTCGGAAAAATAAAACTATTTCGTAAAAAATTGCGGAAAAATTTGTGTATATTAACGATTTTTTTATTAACAGTGTATATGTTTTTTTAAATTATGTTGGAAAAATAATTTTTTAGTATAATTTTAAAACAATTACAGAAAAAAGAAATTTCAAATACTAATATGCGGATTTTCATCAAATTTCAGATTTCCTTAGAATTTGAAGTAAGTTGTTGCAGATCAGATTTTAATGTAAATTACCTAACCGGTGTCGCTGCTGTGTTACATTTTTCCTAAAGTATTAACGTATATGAGATGGAAGAAAGTTTTGGGATTGCTACATCCGACTAGTTTTGAATTGGTAATACCCAAAATAACGATAAAATAGGGAATATCGTCGCCTTTCACCTTTTGAGTTTTCGATTTTTCAGATCTGCAGAATCCGAAATCAATCCAAAACCGTAAAATTAATTCAGAAATTGCAATTATTTTACTTTTTTTTATTAGAATCTACAGAATCCTAATTATTTCCAAAATAAGAGGAATTTCATCTGTATTTTTCCTCCTTTCCATAGAAATTTTTTCGAGTCTGGAAGAACAGAAAAATAAAACCATTCAATTGTAACGATTTCACTTTTCCTTCACAGTCGACAGATCGAAAATAGTAAAATTTACATACTGTATTCTTTAGACTTTGACAGTTGGACATTTCTGATTTGCGGGCGCGAAATTATCTATATATATATACAGTAGAACCTGCTAAAGTGACCGCTTTTGGAAAATTTGACTTGTATTCATATAAAACAATATGAGAATTGTTCCATAATGTGACCACCCTAATGTGTCTACCTGTGTGTAAAGTGACCAGTTAGCCTGTTTTTGTCAATGTTATTTGAACCTGTAAAATGTGACCATCCATTTTACTGCATGCTGAAAATTTTGAAACTAAAAGTCTAAAGTGGTCATTTTATGAAATTTTATTTTGATCCATTAAAAAAGTACAGGAATTTATCTCTTACAGTTACTATTTGCTTAATGTATAAAGAGACTGATTTGTTTCTTATTGCAATGATATCTGCACTTGTCTAAGGTGATTTTTACTGGAAAGTTTATTTCGCCAGTCATAGAACATTACCTTTATGCAATTACGATGAAAATAAAAATGCATATAAATTACAGAGTACTTTGTCGATATGAGTTATTTAAATCAATTCCAACGGAATTTCAACTGTATTCAAAAGAAATAATGTGAGTAAATTATCCGTTAAGTAAGTTATCCTTAAGTAAATTATCCGTTATTCCGCATATTTTAAATTAATGAATCAGTTAATATTGTTAATTAATCAGTTCATTACATAATAAAGTGCATTTTTTCTTATTTATATTTTATTTTTTGAGATGACAATATTTTAATGTGCCATTTTGAAAGACAGTCCATAAAGAGACCACCTCTATATCGTGACCATTTTAGCCTGTCCCAAAGGTGGTCACTTTAAACAGGTTCCACTGTATTACACTAACGTATGTTGTACAAAAATCACAATTATTTGTTAATTGTTTAATGGGAACATCTAAATGAAACACATCTTATGGGTTACTGTGCTTTGGTAAAATTTAGGCTGTGGTAAATTGGTTTTATTTATGTTTTGTTCCTTCGCTGCAATTATGGAGCTTCAAAATATCACATTTTAATTTATTTTCTCTCTTTTTTTATTCAAAAAAATAAATAAAAGTCGTGATTTTTAAACTTTTCAGTTTCAAATTAAAGTTATGTTTTATAAATGTAATGATTGAAACTGTTGCGTCGTGCGCTAGAATTTTCCTTTTATTTCAGAATTCTTTTCCAAAATCTTTATATAATATGTATGTAGATTTGCAAAAAGAGTTTGGATGTCGCATCTTAGAGGATGACACCCGGGGCGGACCGCGCCCTCCGCCCCCCGCTTGCTACGACGGCACTGATACAGAGTTATCGAAATTGTCAGACAGCTGGCGCATCAGATAAGAAAGTGATTTGGTATAGTAACTCCTCCTAGTCCGCTCCAATATGAAAAGAATGGCAACTCACTTACTGATGTTATCTGACTCGGGAGCAGCCATCAATAATCGGTTTGCCATGTATTTCAAATTTCGCATAGGTTCCGTGATGTTGCTATGGCAATACATCCCCATTTGTGGGCCAACTTTCTAACAGTTACATTACCAGTACTATAGAATCTGTTCCTATTATTCATATAGACAAGATATCCAAAAATGAAGATTAAAGTTTCAACAGTATGTTATAACAAGCCAACTTCAGTCAGGGTGAAACATTCTGTGACTAATTGTGAATTCATGTTCTATGGCAATTTTTCATCCTCTTCATGCTTGTTATCATCTGTCTGAATTTTCTGGTTAAATTCGGCAACACTGTCTAGAATTATTGCAAAAATAGAAACAAGTGGGTAAGTGTGAACGTTAGTCGCACAGAGAGTTTCGTTTAATATTTCTTTCAATACAATTTATCCTTTAACTAATAAATCTAAATTGTTAATTTATAATTATTAAACTCTTACATAGATGGTAGCATCAATAAATTTAATTTTAAAACAGTTATAAAATAAGGTAGTTGATTTTAATCAAATTAAAAGTGCTCAAATCCAATCATTTCAATAAAATCAAAAATTCCAAATATTTTTGAAAATCTGAAATTAAAAAAAAAATAGCGGAAATATAATTAAAATTTTAAATTTCTACAAGCGAAAAAATTGTTTAAAACTAAATTAAAAATGCTGAATCATTAATAAATAGCAAAAGTTTCTAAAGTAAAAAGAAAATTGAATCCCTAAAGATATTATGATTGTCAGATGGATGAAATCCTAATAGTATAAACCCTTAAATTGGACTCCAAATATGTAATTTCTTCTTATTAAATCCATCTTAATAAAAAAGTTTCAAGCTCCAACATCGGGATTCGAACTAAGAACCTTCGGTTGACTACCGAGAAGCTCGACTTCCTAGCTATGATGTCTGCATGAAAGACGATGAAATTAAAATTATCTTTTAAAATTTAAATCGCAAAAATGAATGGATGACATTAAAAAAATAATTTTAACTAAAATATTAGACTTTTTCAAATTTTTATGATTTGTCGTGTGACGCGAGGTATTCAGCTGTAAGTACACAAAATTTGAAGTGTCTGACTTATACAATTTTTGTGTACGGACTCTGTGACGAACGGACAGACAGACGACAGAGACGAATAGCGCTTCGTCAGATGAACGAAGACCTAAAAAGCAGATTCAAGGAACTTGAAATGCACTAAAATTTCCCCAATTGCGGATTTATGAGGATTGTAATACTTTATTTACATTGTATATGTCAGGAAAGTAAAAAAGAAATACAGACTGTAACAGTAATGTTTTATTATAATCAGAAATGGCACATTTATGCCTGATTTAAATTTATTCATTTAAAAGAAAGTTTTAATTGTTCAAAATCAATGAATCGTACAGAATGTTAAACAGTTGTGATGACACCTGTATTCTTGAAGGATATTTATCACTGTACCAAATACTATTAGGTTTTGTAAAAAATAACTCAGTTACTTCATTTATGAAGTAGAATTTAAAAAATATAGTAATAGAACATTATGTTATTGTATAGAAATTATCATACTTCATACTTAGTATAACTGTAAATTCTTTAAAAAAATAAGCGAGATTCTCACAAATTCCATTTCAGTTTATTTACTGAATATAATGACCTCTTTCAAAGATCTTTCAGTTACAGATTTACTGTCTTTCGGTTTTATAATCACTTTGGGATACTTCGCGATAATTCGTGTGGGAGCGCCACCTCCCTTTCCGATCTTCATAGGCATCACGTGAATGAAAGCACCCACAATCGGTATTTCTTCGACATTTGCAACATTTTCCAACCCATAGATATTAGCACCAAGAATTATTCTATGAGTCATGAAATCTTTGTTTTTCCCAGCATCAAGCGACAATGACTCTGTCATGAGTCCATAGATGTCTCTGTTGTCCACCAACCACTGAGCAGCTTCGGGGGACATGCCAGGAAAGTGCAGCTTGCTGGTGTCATTGTCTGAGGTGCCAATGAAAGCGGTTCTGTCCTTCCATCGTCTTCCCCAACCGGATCTTATGACCACAATGGTTCCGTTTAGACTCCTTCCAGAAATCTCCTCCCACTCTTTAAGATCGTTTATGTCCACCATGGCGTCTGCATCGGCTTCTGCTTTATCAGTGATGTCCACGACAGCTGCTGGACCAGCCAATCTTTCAATTGGTATTTCATCCACGCACCATTTTCCCAAAGCAAAATGGCAAGGAGCATCCATGTGAGTACCAACGTGTATACCAGAGAAATATTCCTCCAACTGAAGCCTGGAATAAAGAAAAGCAGTTAATCAAAAATGTTATTCAGTTTTTAAATATTTAAATAAAACAATTGTATTAAACAGTGTTGCCAACTTACTGCTTGACCAGCTTTTAAAGACCGGCCTTGGCATACTGCCAAAATAATGGGCCTTTCCGAAGGTAGGGTAACATTAGGTGGAGACGAATTCCGCACCATTCCCCACAAAAGCAATACTAGGGAAACTCCCTTTTCATTACCCTAAGTACTATTATCAAAATAGATTTGTCCTACCACGGCCAACTAGATCTATTACGGCCCATTTATTTGAGATTAATGTATGAAGCCTCCCGCCAGAGGACTCTGATACCCTGCCCAAGTTACTCTGACCAATTGTGCAAACCCCGAACCAAAACAATAATGCTATGTGCACAGAACAGAAATCAGTATTCCATGCTAATTTGGGCAAAGCGCCACGCGGTCCAGTGAAATGGTTCAGGGTTTTAAGCTGAATCCAGCTTCACTTTTCCGGCGGCTTTTAGCGGAATGCGCAGGCCGTTACGTATCTAGTTAGCCATGGTCTTACTCAGACCTGTTACTCACGTGACCGGCCTTTAATGTTTGGCTCAACAGTAGATATTCCAGGGCTAAATAGAATCCATTTTTTTATATTTAGCTTCGAAAAAAAAAGTTTCAATCTCCACCCCCAAATCTAGACCTAAACAGTTAAGATATTTTCATTTTTGCCGAAAGGTCAGTTGAGGCTTTACTGAGGAGACTAACATTATTAACTGTGACATTATTAAGATGTTAGGTATTGAAACTAAAATAAATGTCTTGCAAAATGAGAGTTGAGGTGCTTCATCTGAACATACAGGGTGTCCAGTAAATGACTGACCCATAATGAATGTAAATAACAAAAAAGGTTTGATATAAAAATATGCGGTTTGCTGCATTGTTATCAGAAAATCAGTAAATTTTTAGGTATACACTTTCTTAAAATAGTTCGAATATCGGCCAACAGATGGCACTGACGGTGGCATCAGGCTGTCGAAATTCAGACATTATTCTATTTTCATACGCATGAGCTTTTTCGCTCATTTCGCAAAGTCGTATCTCAGTCGACATATTGAATTGACTTTCCACTCACATGCAGAAATAGAGTTTGTTGGATTGAAAGAGATTTATAATAATATTTATGATTGAATAAGGTCTATTATACTTAATAAAAACCAACAAAACGTCCTTTTTATAAGCATTGATTTTTCACACATTTACCATAAGTAAATTGTATTCAATGAATGTTTTTGTAACCGGTTAACTGAATATCTGTTTGCTTACAATAAATTGAAAATATGGGATAAACACCGCTTTTTTAAGTTAAAAAATCATAATATTTAATCTAAACATTTCTTCCATTAAATACTATGAAGTTGTTAAAAAAAAAAATACAGGTGTGAAAAAGCTTTAAGTGATGGATCAAGCAAACTCTTCTTACCTACGTGGTGCAGTGAAATCAGTTAAGTGAATAAAACAGTGGTTCGGAAATAGTGTTGGCAAGTTCCCTGTCTAAAAGAAAGAAAAAAAAGCGGAGCAGTGATTTATAAATCGTCACATAAAATACAATAAACCTGAGAATGAAGGAATCCGTTTATAACAAATCCTGTATTAAACGTAAAAAAATGATTTAGACGGATGAAGTAACATACATGACCAAGTGCTAAGGCGGAAACCTGCCTAAAACGAGATATTGTTCATTTTCCCGAAAACCTATATCATCCCTACATTATATTCATATTTTTATTTAACAAAACTAAAAATTTTATTATGAAAGCCACGAGAGATTTTAAGATGACTTTTATACACACCTCTCTCTTCTCCCTCCCCCCAAGTGAAAACACATCTACGCTGAAATAAAAGGATGTTTAAACAGAAAAAAAGCATCGTACCTGTTTTATATCCTGCGAGTTACCCCTTTTCAAAATTCCATTACAAAGAGCATCATAGATTCTGGAATATATTTTTCGTCCTCTACCCCCCCTTTCCTTAACTATTCTTCCCAAAAAAAGGAAATAGTGAAGGAAAATTCTGAAAATGCTTGTGATTTGAAATAAGGAACATTATTTTAAAAAAAAAATGTATCTAAAAGCTTTTAAGCTTAAAAAGCTTCTAAAAGCTTAAAAGTTATATATGAAAAACACTAATGTTCCTGTAATTTAGTAATATTTATATTTATAAAATTGAACGAAAGTAAGTAGAACTAAAAGAATCTTAAAATCTCTCGTGGCTTTTGTAATAAAATTTTCAGATATCTTAAATGTCAAAATACGAATATAACGTAGAGATGAATACGGTTTGCGGAAAAACTAAAAATAGCTCCTTTTAGACAGGTTTCCATCTTAGCAAATAGTTTCGTATGTTACTTTCACCGTCGTGATTATAATTTTTTATGTTTAATACAGGGTTTTTTTTATAGATGAAATATAGACGAACCTTTATTCTAAGATTTAATATATTTTTATGTGCCGATTTATAAGACACTGTCCCGCTTTTATTTTAGACAGGAAACTTGCCACCACTATTTGCGTACCACTGTTTTAACTTTGATTTCACTACACGACGTACAAGCAAGAAGATTTTGCTATCCATCCTTTAAAGATTTTTCACATCACAAAATTTTTTAAATACAATTTCATACTATTTAATGGAAGAAATATTTAGATTAAATATTAAGATTTTTTAACATAAAAAAACCGTGTTTATGCCATATTTTCAATTTATTATACGTAAAAAGAGAATCAGTTAACCGGTTACAAAAACATTTTTTTTAATACAATTTACTTATGGTAAATGTGTGAAAAATCAATGCTTATTAAAAAATATTTTTGCTGTTTCTTAAGTATAATATACATTATTCAATCATAAATATTATTTTAAATCTCTTTCCATCCAACAAAATATATTTCTGTAGGTGAGTGAAGTGTCGATTTAATATGTCAATTGAGATCTGACTCTGCGAAATGAATTAAAAATGCTCATGCGTATGAAAATAGAGTAATGTCTGAATTTCGTCAGTCTGATGCCGCCACTAGCGCCATCTGTTGGTCGAAATTCGAACTATTTTAAGAAAGTGCATATCTAAAAATTTACTGATTTTCTGATAACAATGCAGCAAACCGTACATTTTTATCTTAAACCGTTTTTTAGTTATTTACATTCAAAATGGGTCAATCATTTACTGGACACCCTGTACATTAGTTAAGACTACTAAGATATAAGTCAAATTGTTGCCGAATCAACTGATATTGCAGCAAAACGGCATCCATTGTACTTACTCTAAGCGCTGTTTTGGTCTGAACTCTGAATATCTAAAAAAACCATGAAACTTGAGCTTTACTTCTGAAATTTAAGAGGGACCCCAGTACAACAAAATGAGATCTATAATTATTATTTTTATTTTTATTACATTTGACCTTTTTTTTTCCTGAAGGGAAAGTTTATTTAATGCAAAAGAAAATCCACGCTACATGAGGAAACTTATGTAACCGAGAAATTTAAAGTGTGATCTATTAGACTGGGAGGTGGCAGCACTGACATCACCTCATTGAGTTCACGGATTAAAATCTTGGATAAGTTAAACCTTGATTCGCATATTAAAACACAATCAGCTTGCCAAGTTTTGTCTTGGCGAGAAGCACCTAAAAACCCAGTTTTAACGGTTGAGTCGTAGGTTTACCACTGTGCTTTCCTGCACCCATAACGATGAAAACATGGAGGATTGGGAGCAGGAAAACATAATGGTAAACCCACGAGTGAACCGCTGAAGTCGGGTTTTTAGGTGTTTTCCACCAAGATATGATTTGGCAGACCGATTGCGTTTTAATATGCGAATCAGATTTAATTAATCCTAGATTTTCATCCGTGAACTCGATAAGGTGATTGTTTGTGCTGCCATCCCCCGGTCTATATAGTAGGGGAAGATGGGGATACTTGAGCCATTTTTTGAATTTTAATTTTTTTTAAATTTTTATATTTTTTTAGAATAAAATAAAATATTGAAAATGAAAATTTGATATTTTTTCTTCAACTAAAAACCACTTTCAATTAATTTTGAACTATTTTTCTATGTATAATAAATGTTTATTTTTTGTTTTACATCGTGGCTCAAGTATCCCCATGGCGGGGATACTTGAGCCATAGTGAAGGGATACTTGAGCCACTAAGGAAAAATACCTACAAAAGTAATTTTTTTCGCTTTATTTTTCCACAAACATTTTACAGAATGATAAATTATAAAACGTAAAGTCATTCAAAACTAATTGAGAAAACAAAGCTAATAATACGATTATTTTTTGTCGTTAAAACTGGTTGTCGGAGGATAATTTCAACTTGAGTTATAACGACGGTAGAAACATCCTCAGTTCAGAGCCATTTAAATTTGGAATCTGCAATTCTTCGGGCAAATTTCATTTTCAAAATATTAAGCACTTATCCAACAAATATTTTTACAGTTTTCGTTCTGGCATATTTTATTAGTAACCAACCATCAATAGAAGATTTTCTTTTCACATCATCACCATCATTGACAGAATTTTCCTCTAATGATATTGTCGAACTCATGCTTTTAATTTAGTAGCTGTCGGAATTTAAGCCAGATGTATCATTCTACTATTTCAAACACTTTTTTGATTTCACAGGAAACGATTTTGTCTTCCTCTTTGGCTCCATGCAGGTAAGTTTGAACTGGGATTTTTGTTGCTTTTTTTGTTTTTTGTGCGCTCTTTTTACCAATTTTTCTTCAATTTTCTTAGTTAAAAAAAAAGTTACAGCAACAGAGGTTACGATTTCAATATAAAATATTAATCTTAATATGTTATATTAAAAAATAAATATTTTAATATGTTGGACCTAACTAATTAAAGTATTAGAGATTATAGTCTGTAAAACCGTTTTAAAAAGTTATTTTAATTTAATGAAAGTTAAATTGAAAACTATGTTTACATTTATCTAGACAGGCTATTTTGTTAGTCAAAATGAAAAATAAAATGGATATTTTCATTTAAAAAATATACATTTTTAAACATTTTTAGGTCGTTATTTTTTTTAGGAAAAAAAATAATAAAATGAAAAATTATTCTCCCTTTTATCCAGAAAAATATCTATTAGTGAATATAAGGATGGAATTTTATTTTTTGTTTGTTTCACCCATGTTTAATTTCTAGTGGGGATGGTTGAGAGATGGCTCAAGTATCCCCACTCTCATTGGCTCAAGTATCCCTACTATCACTATTTTTGTTTCCCAGAGTTTTACTAAATAAAGCATGCAGCTATTAGAACTATTTTAGACTCAAAATGCAATTGAAATTATGCTTATTGATTGTATGTATATAGTTGCAACTTTAAACAAAACTTTGATTACAAAAAAACAAAAAAGCCATGCACCCAAATATTTACTTGAGATAGGGAAAAGACAACTATTAATCACTATATTTTCAAAATGGTACCAAGATGTGTGATTTCTTTTTTACATGTTCAGAACAATAAATATGTTATCATATTGGCAGTTTTAGAAAAAAAAATTAATCAACTGTAGAGATAATAGGGGTGGCTCAAGTATCCCCTATGCTCAAGTATCCCCACTCTCCCCTATCCCAATAGGATACCAATCACATTGCATTCTAATGAGCTTATTATACTGCCGCATTGTTATGTAATATTTCATACTAATTATAATTAAAGCTAATACAAGCAATGTTGACTCAGTAATGTGTTACTACTAGAAATTATGAAATTAATAATAACAATAATAAAAAACCGCATTAAGATTATTATCGTTGAATATTATCGTTGTACAAGTTCACATAATATTGTTACGAATTTTATAAATAGTTAGTGTTTGTACTGTAAAATAATGTAAATAATCTCATTAAGCTCCATTCCTTTACTAATATTAGTTTTTGTTACATTGCCTCTGTTATCAAGCAAACTTGTCTATTATTTTCCAGTGAATGTCTACGGCAGCTTGGCGAAATATTATAGATATCGCCAAGTTGGCGTCACATTTGACGACTAATTTTGGTCGCCAAATTTGGCGATATATCGCCAAGTTGGCGACAAACTTGGCGATTGTTGGCGATGGTAACTCTTCCCTCTCTATAGTAACCCCCCCCTTAGGTATACTGATACATTGAATGTTATTCCGTGGTTTTCTGGATTTTTCGAGAAGCTCGTAGAAATTTCCAGTGCATGCGGCGAGACTATATATAGGAGAGCCGATACGAGCTGTTGTTGTTATTATTTATCAGTCAGTCATTGAGTGAACTACTAGGCGATTCTTTAAGCAAGTTTGCTTGAGTTTTATCTACGTTGTTTTGAATGTGATTTAGTGTTGAGACGTTGTATAAAGAGTCTCTGGGACCTATATCTGTACTTGTACGATAGATTTGAACAGTTATTTTTGAATATCTAGTAATACTTGTGAGTTTCGAAGACTTTGTTGTTCTGAAGATCTGTAAATAAATGATTTTCTACTTTTCTAAGAGACAAGAGTTTGAAGTTGTCTAACCATAAGATCAAAAGAACCCTATATACGCAACAATATATTCACTTTTCAAAATTTCGGTGCGCTAGTTGACTGGTAGTTTCGTTATCTGAAACTTTTGATGTAATATAAAAAATGTTAATGGGATTTCCGTTTCGGCTGCAAATAACTTGAGAGTATATTTCGATGGTACTTACACTATTTGTTAGATAATTTGATTTTAGTATATTGCATGTCGTTCTAAATTATAGATTTATGTTGCTCAATATACATTGCTTCACTATAGAATTATGAGGGAAAGTTCTAGAGAGTTAAACCGATTATGAAAGATTAGTTTTTTTTTAAATGTTCTACTTGACGGATTTTGATGAGACTTGTATCGTGATTTAGAAAAAAATTCAGGAATAGCTGTAGTATATTGCATATCGTCCAACATGGCTTAGTTATAGAATTATGGGAGTAAGTTCTATAATCATTTGAACCCAATTATTAATTATTAACCTTTTTAAAAGATTCTACTGGGCGGATTTTGATGAGATTTGCATTTTGAGTTATACAATTTTCCAAGTATTAGCATATTGTGCATCGTTCTATCACTTTTTACCAAATCCTACAAATAACCAACTAAAAATGTTGGTTCTCAATAACCCAAACTTTGTTTGACTTACTAGAAAATATAACAGCACAATGGCTTTCGTAACGTCTTCAGCATTGCCGAAGGACATTTTAGATAAGGATCCATATTGCTTTAAGGGTGTATTTCGATTCAAACTGCTTATTTTCCGATTTATTTTTGAATTCACTTTTGCTCTCAAACGCATTAAACTTGCAGATTCTCTTATTTAGAAAGTACACAAGGTGCCGTGATTATCAATCCTTTGATAAATGTAGAAAATATTGCAAAAAAAGCGATCAAAAACAGCATTTTGAACAGATTTTTCCGAAGCGGGAGATAGGTGAACGAAGAAAAGGGTCATGCTGAGAAAGTAGATGTTTATAAATCAAATTCTAATGAATTGAGGGTAAAAAGACATCACACGGCACCTTATATGCCTCTTTAAGAATCCCTTCAGTAAGTTTCAGGTTTCTACTTTTAAAAATGTGTCTGAAATTGTATCGGAAAATTTCGAGCCGTTGAAGGTGAAAAGGCGTTTTTTCAAATACATCCTTAACTGCTTACAGTTTTTGCTCATATCTTATACTGCCAGCGTATTTTTGCCCGTGCTAAGGATGGGCATCGTATATTCTAGTCTCGCATTTTTGCTATCCGGTATATCTTAATTTAGCTGACAATTTTGCTCATAAATGGCATAATTTTGCTCTTAAATTTAAATTTGTATGTATCATCTTTATTTTTGATCTATAATTATTTTCTAAAATATATTTCGATTAAAAATGGCATGAAAATATGATTTTTGTAGTAAAAAATTGACATCTAGTAATTCTTTTTCAAAAATATTGAACTGGTGGTTAATACACAAAGTCAAACTCATCGGTACGTTCATTTGGTTCAAAGTTCGTTTGGATAAACCAAGTAGCAACCAGCGTAGCTTGCTAATACATGCTAAAACTATCGACTTAACTGATCAATATTTTTGAAAAAACTTTCATCTAATGTCTATTTTTTCATGTATTTAACATAATTTTTAATATTTATCATCAGTTTTTAAAAACAGAAATTTTTGCCTAATGGACTCAGAAAAATGCTCAGTCTAAATAATACAAAATTAACAAAATAATTTTACTGGTGAGAATAATAAATTCTGATTGGAGTATGGTTGACCGTACCATGTACGGGCAAATCATGGTTTTGCAGAAGCACGTTGCCCATACGATGTTCGGGAAAAAGAGGGAAGCGGTTAATTACAAAAATGTGATCTTCCCTTACTAATGTACGGGTGATTACTGATGAACCACGTTTGATAGGAACCTGAAGCGAACTGCGCATGACCAGAAAAGGCTAGTCTATGTCGAAAATAGGGAAGTCCGTATCATCTCGGGAGGGATGTGTTTACTTATTAAAACATCACGGATATGTCATTTTCCACCACTGAAAATACCTATTTGTTTTTGTCATTCAATCATATATTCTAAAATATTATATTGGAATACTATCATATTAAAATAAGTTATAAAAAGACAAATGTAGTAAAAAATATTATTTAAAGATATGTAACAATAAAAATACATTTATTAATAGTAAAATAATAATTAAAAAAAAAGAATCATAACATTTTTTGCAAATAATTTGCAACAATCTGATACTTTTTTTCCACAGATTTCATGTCATATATACACCATGTTGGCGCGAGTTTTTTCTGTCGCCAATTTTAACTGAACTATCCGGAAACGCAATGTCACAGGAGATATTTGCATGTCAAAATTATTAGCATATACACATGAAGCTATTGAAAATGTAACTATTGAACACTGGAAAGAATATTGTTCACAATTACTGTATGTGAAAACTTCTTTTTCAAATACAGTAACACACACACATATATATGTATATTAGTTATTTTCTATTATTTTAAAACGAAAATAATAATAAATAAAAGTTTAATTAATAATTATAGAAAAAAAGATAATTTATATCACTGTAAAAATAAAATCATAGTCGATAAACAATTTATTAACAGATAAACAGCTATAGCCAGGTTTCGAAGTGAGTAATAAAATCGCTATTTAGTTGCAATCGCGCCAATGTGGTGCATATATGACATCCATGCCTATCATTATTCATTGGATTTTTTTATTAAATGGATTGTAGACAAGCGAAGAGACACATACTCTGTTCTGGTTGGCGCGATTGGCGAAAAAATTTAAATTGGTGACAAAAAGATATTTTAGCAACTTATTAGATTTCTCAAGATGGTGGATAAACAATATTTTTAAATAATTTATAAAGATTTATTTATTTAATAAACGGGTACTACTCTGTTATCCCGTCGACTAAAATACTATCGCCAAATTATAAGATTAAATGCCAATAATAGATGATGGTGAATGTCAATTCAATGACATTAAATACGATACACGTGTTTAAAACGTCATTGATTTTTATTTTGACTTTTTTGTATTTTTATTAATATTCTACTAATTATTTGTTTTTGTTTTTTATTATTTAAAATAAAAATTACGTCAATATGTATAATTTTTGGCTATTAATTTGGCGATTTGTATAATTTAGCGAAATCGGTAAACGGGATAACTAAGTAGTACCTTATATTATTTTTATAATTTTATATATTTATTAAATATGACAAATTTAAACAAAATCTATAAAATTTTCCGAAAAAATATGCTAAATAGATAAAAATACATAAAAAAACAAATTGATAAATTTTCTTCTAGTAGTAAAAAACAACCCCAAAGGCTGGAGACTGCAACCATGTCGATTCATTTAATGCCAAAAAAAAAAAAAAAAAAATTCTCGCCATAAAAAACCAGAACAGGATATGGAACTCTTCCCGTAGACAATTATGAATCACTGGATTCAGATGATAAATCCCAAATAGAATCCATTTCATAAAGATGTATTTCAAGTGTTCATACATTTCTTCAATTATGCCATAAATAGATTCTAACGATGACAATCGTTAGAATTTATGATGTGAACATTATTCTTTCCAGTGTTCAACTGTAACATTTTCAATGGCTTCATGTGTATATGCAAATAATTTTGACATGCAAATTTCTCCTGTCACATTCTGTTTCTGGATTGATTTCTGCCCAAACATATTCTATAGCATTAATATCAGTTTTCACTCAGAATAAAAAATTCAAAACAATATTTAAAACCATTGCCTTGGTTACGTGAAAAATATTTCGTCCGCTTTCGCCGGGCTATCTTCCCTATTCAGTGAATGGATTCGGCCTGGCATTTTGCCATCTGGGGCCACTGCAAGCACGGTACATCAGTACGATAAGAGGTAATTTGTACGGCAATCCGTTTAAAACAGATTTTTTATTCTATATGTTGTCATTTTTTGCAATGAATCGCATCATCTTAATATACTTTATTAAATAACATCACAATTGAATGCCTAATTAAAACATATTTTTCTAAAATTTCTTACAAAGTCTAAAAAAGTCTCTCCCCTGGCATGTCCCCTTGCCGGTTTCAATTTAACTTTCAAACAATACATATATTTTTTCCTTCAGATGCTTAGCTAAAATATGTTTAATTGGAATTTAAGTAATTATATTTACGTATTATAAAATAAAAAATAAAATAATTTTGTTAATTTCAAATAATTTTTAGCTCACAGGCTATCATAGCCTGAGAGCTTATGTGCCCGTCCGTTCTGTATGTATGTTCGTATGTACGTAACGCGATAACTCATGATAAAAATATCCGATCCACTTGAAATTTTGTATGTAGGTATATCCTGACAAGGCGCTTCCCTGATTAGTTTTTGGAGTTCATTCGATATGTATAAGAGGGGGAACGGGGGGCTCATGCCCCCCGTTAGTTGATATAGATGGGATTTTCATGCAGAATTAAGTTTTCAAAATTTAGATTAGGATCATTCTGATGAGGCGATTCCGTGACTGTTATTAGGTGTTCATTGATTAAGTATAAATAGGGGGAACAGGGGTTCTAATGCCCCCTCCCCCGTTAGTTGATATAAATGGGATTTTAATGCAGAATTAAGTTTTCGTTCAAAATTTAGATTAGGATCATTCTGATGAGGCGATTCCATGACTGTTATTAGGTGTTCATTGAATAAGTATAAATAGGGGGAACAGGGGTTCTAATGCCCCCCCCCCCCGTTAGTTGATATAAATGGGATTTTCATGCAGAATTAAGTTTTCGTTCAAAATTTAGATTAGGATCATTCTGATGAGGCGATTCCGGGACTGTTATTAGGTGTTCATTGAATAAGTATAAATAGGGGGAACAGGGGCTCTAATGCCCCCCCCCCGTTAGTTGATATAAATGGGATTTTCATGCAGAATTAATTTTCGTTCAAAATTTAGATTAGGATCATTCTGATGAGGCGATTCCGTGACTGTTATTAGGTGTTCATTGAATAAGTATAAATAAGGGGAACAGGGGTTCTAATGTCCCCCCCCCCTTAATTTATACAAATGGGTTTTTCAAGCAGAATTTTCAGATTTCGTTCAAATCTCTGAATAGTTTTGGAAGTTTAATGGTTAAGTATAAAAGAGGGGGATAACTCTTTTTAAATTATATAAATGCTAAATGGGTTTTTATTAAGAATTATCTAATTTGCTCTGAATTGTGGATATAGATTTTTTATATGATAAAGCATGTCTTTGATAGTATAGGAGGTTCAATGATTAAGTATAAAAAAAGAGAAAAGGGGAGAGCTGTTTCCCCTTCTTAATTTTTTTTTTCGAACGGAATTAACCCTTGAAAATATAAAGCTTTAATGTGCAATTAGTATTTGTAGCCTGTGAGCTCAATGCCTTCAGTTTAACTGGGCAGTATTCTTTTTTATTAGCTCACAGGCTATCATAGCCTGAGAGCTTATGTGCCCGTCCGTTCTGTATGTATGTTCGTATGTACGTAACGCGATAACTCATGATAAAAATATCCGATCCACTTGAAATTTTGTATGTAGGTATATCCTGACAAGGCGCTTCCCTGATTAGTTTTTGGAGTTCATTCGATATGTATCAGAGGGGGAACGGGGGGCTCATGCCCCCCGTTAGTTGATATAGATGGGATTTTCATGCAGAATTAAGTTTTCAAAATTTAGATTAGGATCATTCTGATGAGGCGATTCCGTGACTGTTATTAGGTGTTCATTGATTAAGTATAAATAGGGGGAACAGGGGTTCTAATGCCCCCCCCCCCGTTAGTTGATATAAATGGGATTTTAATGCAGAATTAAGTTTTCGTTCAAAATTTAGATTAGGATCATTCTGATGAGGCGATTCCGTGACTGTTATTAGGTGTTCATTGAATAAGTATAAATAGGGGGAACAGGGGCTCTAATGCCCCCCCCGTTAGTTGATATAAATGGGATTTTCATGCAGAATTAATTTTCGTTCAAAATTTAGATTAGGATCATTCTGATGAGGCGATTCCGTGACTGTTATTAGGTGTTCATTGAATAAGTATAAATAAGGGGAACAGGTGTTCTAATGTCCCCCCCCCCTTAATTTATACAAATGGGTTTTTCAAGCAGAATTTTCAGATTTCGTTCAAATCTCTGAATAGTTTTGGAAGTTTAATGGTTAAGTATAAAAGAGGGGGATAACTCTTTTTAAATTATATAAATGCTAAATGGGTTTTTATTAAGAATTATCTAATTTGCTCTGAATTTTGGATATAGATTTTTTATATGATAAAGCATGTCTTTGATAGTATAGGAGGTTCAATGATTAAGTATAAAAAAAGAGAAAAGGGGAGAGCTGTTTCCCCTTCTTAATTTTTTTTTTCGAACGGAATTAACCCTTGAAAATATAAAGCTTTAATGTGCAATTAGTATTTGTAGCCTGTGAGCTCAATGCCTTCAGTTTAACTGGGCAGTATTGTTTTTTATTAAAATTACCTTTTGTCCCGCTTTTTTTGTGTATCTACCCTGTCAAATTTCGTTCCGCTGAAACAAATATAAATTCAAGGACGGCTATATCAGAAGTAGCGCTTAAGGACACCTATTGGCTTGAAGTTAGCAATACTAAACGCTCAATCCATTTAAGCGTCGCCATTTTTAGTTGTTGCGACTTGACCGTGCGGTGTAGTGGTTTCGCACGGTGATCGTGTATCTCCCCTGGTAAGTCATAAAACTTATAATATTCATTTAATTCAATTGCATTTACTGCCCTAATGAAACAATGCGGGAATAATTAAAGTGAAATACACAATTAACCCAAACACTAATTCAGCCAGTTAAAAAATTTGAATTTACATGAAAATGTCTCTCCCCTGCCGTATTTCCCCTGGCAAGATAACTGCCAGGGAAGCGAGTCATTGACCAGAAAAAGTTATAAAATATGTATAAAGTGACTTGCCCTTATATGAAAAAGTAAATAAACGGGACAAAAATCACAATTTAAAGGTTTTTGATCAAACTCAAACTTTTCTTTTTGGCCGAATTCTCTATGTTTTTGAACCTCTTATCGTAGAATCACCCGTACACAAATAATCAGATTTATAAATTGAAACAGATTTTTAAAAAAAATAATAATTACCAGTATCCCTCTTCTGTTGTTTCATTCATAGTCACTTTTAACTCGAACTTCTTTTGAGTGGGCCAATGTAGCGTTGTTTCATCGAAGGTATAAGTCATATCCACCAGTTCCCACGGGATCGGGGCTGCTTGAGCTCCCCACAGGAGGAGTGGCAGAGTGCAGAACAAAAGCATCTTTCGTTTATCTGTTAAGAAATTTCATAAAATCATCTATTAAATAAAATAAACATACCATTCAAAGATTATTCTATCTATCTATCAATTTATCTATCTATATTATAAACGCCAAACGTATCTGTGGGTAACGCATTTTGCGAATAGCAACACTTTGAAATTTGAAATGAAATTTCGGTTTTGCATTTTTTGCCACTAGAATTTTTTTAATTTCTAAACATTGCACATTTTTAATTTTTATACCGTGGTATCCAGAAAAAAATACACTTTTAAATACAATTTGTCTGAAAACTATATCTTAACATGTTTTTAGGATATTAATTTTTTTGTAGTTTTTAACACCATTTTTGCAACTATGTCAACAGAGGTACACCATTTCTATTAAAAGTAAATGGGGGAAAAGCAGGAAAAAAAGTCAGAGATTGTTGTATCTTTCTACTGCCATTTTCTCAGAAAAAGTGAAAAATTTTCATATTAAAACTTTAATAAAATCCCTGTCGGCTTGGCTTATAGGCGGAGGTAGATTTCGAAGAGTGCTCATTTTAAAAACAAAAAATAAAATATGATTAGAGATAAATCCAGTTTAACAACTTTATTTGACTGCATTTGAAATAATTTAATTTTTATTTTTCTGTAAGAACTGATTTTATCAGAATCATCTTAAGCGAAATTCGACTCAAATATCCTCTTTGACAACATATTTTGAAATATATTCTGACTTTATTAAAAAATAGACCAATTACGGTATATTATAAAGTTCTTAAATAATATAAAACTGTCAAATGAATGCATTTGAGAGCAAAATTTAAAAATTAGTCATAAAAAAACAATTTGTTATTTGAACACATCCTGAATTCTTTAATCATGACCGCATCGGGAAATTTTGTGCGAAGTGCCCAATTTGACTGCTTTTTTTTTTTTTTAACTAGGACTTCCCTCAGAGGGATTAGTCTGAGCGATGTTGCTCAAAATACTCATTTAATAACTTGCGACAAGTAAAGAAAATGGGATGTTACCTTTATTTGGTCATTCATAGTGATAAAATATGATGAAATAAACATATTGAATCATATAATTACAAAATCTTACATATATAAAGTTGCATATACTATTTTTATAAAAGGGAAAACAAACCATACATGGATATAAAATTAGAAATATGTAAAATGTTAAAAGTAATACAGAAAATAAAACAACAAATTTTCCTACATTGGAAATATAACTTTTTGAAATGATGTCATGAGCATAAACAGAAGCTCCGCACCGATTTGAGAAACTATAAATAACATAAACTATTATGTTTGAAGAGAATGGAGTGTATTTTATATGGTGTGAGATCCGTCTGAATAGTTTATATTGTTAACCATCTGTTTTCCATGGATGCCATGAGGTTGTCGATAAGAATTAAGGAATCCTTTTTTAAGAATTTGTTCTAAACGAGCATTTACATCTTATAAGTTACTGTGATGCCAAAGTTCTAGTTTCTAACCCCAACAGTATCCTAGAAATTGCAATATTCTCAATAAATTGGGTTTAAAACTTTTTCTAGAAAAAAATTGTTTAATTTGTGAAATTAAACTGTCGAATGTTTTAGAAATCGTTTATAACGAGAATATTATATCTTAAAAGTGGCCATCAAAAAAAAAAAAAAAAAGGCTTTAAATTTTTAGTCATATCAACATCAAAGAATTCTCAATTTTAGAACTTTTTTTGCTCGTGCATTGATGGTGATTATTGTTCCTACGCAAAATATAGTATATTTTGCAGCAAACATCGTTACCAACATTTTTTGCCCACATTATTTTTTAAATCGGCTAGGTACTCCCAATGATAACAAAAAACACATAAACGTTATTGCTTTATAGCATAGAAATATAGAATCAAAAGCTATTTATCTTCTATTATATACATAAATTATCTAATTAGTGCTAGCAGATGCATTTTTAAATATACAGAGATCAATATAATGCTTCATTTTTCTTTTCTTAGTATTTCTTAATATTCATTTTTCATTTATTTGTATTATTCAGTAAAAAACTCACTTTCTTAAGCCCGAATTACGTCAAACTTTTTATAAAAGCGCCAAAGTCCATATAACAGCGAAGTATTGTGAAGAGTATTAAATACAAGGTAGTAAGACACTTAGCCAAGCGCAGATAATAAATTGCCAAATATTGTTCTTTTCGCCCTCTCTCGAAATGGATTTTTTCCGTACATTTAAAAAACACGATTTTGAGTCATCTTATTTAAAATTCAAATAAATAAATAAGAGGAAGCAATAATAGCATAAGACAAAACATTTAATTTCAGCATAAAGGAATTGTATCGTAGTTACACATGTGGAAAAAAGCTGCTTTTGGCCAAAAAACGTAGTCTCCACTAAATTTCAATCTGATTAAAAAAAGTACCGTGATTAATTAAAATGTTATAGGCAGAGCTGCCAAGTCTCCGGCACTTTGGGTACCGGTATTTTAATACAGAAAATGTTTTATTAAATTGGAACATTCTGCAGATTTAAAAAATAACTTTTCCTATAAGAAAATTCTGCTATGCAATAAGCGGGGCCTTGGCATCTCTGTATAGGAATCTACTTTTTAACCTTAAAAAAAGCAACGACCGTTTTTCGGGTACAAAAAGTATTGCTAATTGTTCCATTTTACATACAAGGTACCGATTGTAATATTGATACATCTATGGTAATAAATTTCCAGTAATTTTTCAAATCCCATTTATTTCATTAAAAATATAAATCTTTTATTCATTTAGTTTAAAGTAAATGGTTTTTAACTAATTTCATAATACTTTTGAAATATCACTTTTCATTGGCCATTTTTTAAAGCATTTAGAAAATGGTTGTTGTTTTCAGTCAAATATAGACTTTGGTCTGTCCGCATTTTATTTTATTATTATTATTATTTATAAATGGTGGAGAAATGTTAATACTTAATCCATAACTTACATAATATATGACTCTGTTATTACATAAGTCACCTTTTTATCATCATAAAATTTATGTTTTTACTGATTTTTATTAACTCAATAGGAAAAATTTTGTGCTTTGAGCAACAGATGTCAGCATTTCATTTATTTATTTATTTTAACAAAATTCTTTGTATTTAGAAGAATTTTTATTTAAATAGGAAATCCAAATGTCGCTGTTAATAAAGAAGAAAGTCACAAAAAAAGCTACGAAACGAGAAGACGCATACTATCAAATATGGAAAAACGACGAATCCAAAAAAGACGTCGTATGAAATATCATCTTTTAAACCAAAAAAACGAGGTCTGATTATCGAACCTACTGATTACAAAATGTGCATTACATTAAAAAAAAATTAAATAAAATAAAAATACTGCAAATATTGATTTTTTTTCTTTTGTGCAGTTTTTGGCTTCGAAAGGTGCGCTATGTTGCAAAAAGATATAAGCGGCTATGAAAACACACTTGGTAAACGTTCATGCTCAGTTTTACAAATAAATATGGCACGTATATGCCCTAAACACATCAAGATACCTAATTGGTGCCAAAATGGCGTTCAGTTGCCTAACATGGTTATCATATAAATGTTATAATAAATTGTTTGTTATAAAAATATTATCATTTATTGGTTGTTATTTCTTTTTTTTTTTTAATAACAGAAAATGTTTCGTTTATTCCTTTTTTTTTTATCTTGAAATAAATAACGTGTTATTTTAGCATGCTATATGTATCTGGTAATCAGAACGATGTTTTCGCCTAATTGGCATAAAAAATCTCGCCAAACCCGGTGATTATATCTCTAGTATATTATCTCAAAAATTTTATTTATGTATACTATAATTGTTAATACATGCCACTTACTTCTTCTTGTATATAAAAATAGGTAAGTGGCTCCTTTATCCAGTATAAATTGTATAAATCTTTAAAAAGTAACCTCCGTTGCCCCTTTTTGGATCGAATTAAAAAAAAAAAAATCGATGTCTAATTCCAGTATTGTTCCCAGGTATGCATACATATTCCAAATTTCAAAGTTGTATGCCAACAGGAAATAGATGAAAAATGGGAAAAGATGTCCCATATGCACCAGGGTACATAATTGGCGTCAAAATGGTATTATTTTACCTGAGAAGGTAACCCAGCTTTATTTATTTATTATTTGTTTATTTACTCATAAAATGTTTGTTTATTTTCATTTCCTTTTTTAAATTATATAAAATATTTGTTTTTATAGTTATTAATTATTATTATTATTTTATTTACTGTAAGTTCTTTTTGATAATAGAAAATAATTTAAAAATGTGTATGTAAGCGTTATTTGAAAACGCAGTTTTCGCCAAATGGGCTTTGAAAAAAAATGCGCCAAGTCTGATGCGCGTGTGGCATCCGTGCCGAAAAATTAGTGACCAGAATTGACTTCCACACACAAACAAAATATAAGTTTTTATGACATTTTTTAATATAAAAAAATAACAGTTTTATTTTCCTGCATGATTAAATTTTAAAATGTTTTATTGCATTCAATATTTCTGAGTGCGTAAATGATTACTATTTACTCTATGTACTGATTCGGTTATCTACGAAAATATCCAGCTTGTGAAACTCACGCACACCAAATTTCTGTGACGTATGCAAATAAATTGTGTTTTTTAATCAGTTTTTTTAATATAACTTTTAAACTATTTGGAATTAATTTTTAAAAGTAGGTGCATTCACCAGATTACCTTCATAGGTACCTTCTGGTACAAACAGAATCGAAATCCGACAAGTACTTTTTGAGATTTGCTTGACGAAAGAATTTTTTTTACTTTTAATATCGTTATGTACTCGTAGTATAAGACTTCGCTACGCTCAGACAAATATATTCAGCTTTTATAAAAAAAAAAAAAAAAAAAAAAAAAAAAAAAAAAAAAAACTGACCAATACGGCACATTACACAGTTCTTAAATAACAGAACCTATCAATTGGATTCGTTTGAGAGCAAAACTAAATTTTTCAGAAAAAATTCAATTTGTTATTTGAATACCTCAACTTTTCTACCACGATTGCTTCTGGAAATTTTGTGAAAAGTGCCCATTTTGGCAGACTTTTTAAAAAATATATTCTACCTTTATCAAAAAAAATGGCCAATAAGCCAAATTATATAGTTCCTAAATAAGAGAGCTTATCAATTGGAAGCGTTTGAGAGCAAAAATGAATTTAAAAATGAATCAGAAAAAAAGCAATTTGTTATTTGAATACTTCCTCAATTTTACTTACCCATCATACGTAGTATAGGGTAAGTCTTGCAATCGTTTTGAAAATCGAAATTTTTTTTTGACGGATGTACACGTTTTAGATAGTGGAGATTCCGAAAAACATATTTTTAGAAAAATTTTTTTGCCGTCCGTCTGTCTGTCTGTCTGTCTGTAAACGCTCTATCTCCCGAACAAATTGAGATAGAGACTTGAAATTTTGTATGTAGTTAGTATGTAAGAATGGGACGAACCCTATTTAATATCAGCAACCTCGATTATCCGGAACTATTTTTTTCGGACTCTCGAAAAATTCGTTCTGATGAAAGGTATATAAAAATTTTCGAATTTTTTTGTTCTAAGAAATGGACGTAAAAGGCAATAAAATAACACACATTTTACATATAGAACGAAGTCGATTGGATCATTAGTTGCCGAGATATTTGTAATCTTGTTTTCCACATTCTTAGATTTTTCATGACCCTGTATTTCATTCAAATTTAAATTCAGAGGTATATTTTAATTGGAAATGGGACGCTTAATCCGACACAGTTAATTGTTAGTTGATAGAATTATTATTTTTGGAGTTATAAGGATGTTTCTTTTACGCAGTTCGGTACTACTTGAGTAGTTTGGCGTTTTATACTGCTGATGTATAATTTGTCGAAATTGGTACATCAGCAGTTCTTTAATAAAGCATTACTATGTATATTAACAATATTTAAATTTTGTTTATGAATTGCAATGCATTGTATAAATAGTTTTCACATGTTTTATTTTCATATACATATCCATGATGGGTAAGTATTACGGTGGCCCCCAACGACTAGTTTCAAAAACTATTAATTTATTATTTTTCAAAATAGTACGAATTTTAATTGCATTTTCTCTTCAGTATTATGGAAAAATGACAACAAAAAGAAAAAAAAATTGCGAAAGAATGACGTCATTTCAATTTACTTTTCATCTCGCTTGAACATGTTAAACTCTCTTCTTATTGTTATCTCTGTTTTTGTCATAATTTAGTTTCTTGGTATGGCAACAAAATTAAAATCTGTGAAAATAATGTTTGTAAACATTCAAATTTTACTTTCAAATATTATGCTATTCAACAATGTAGAATTTGACGGAAGCCACAATTTAGAAATATTGTTATGCAACAATGTTTAATTGTTTGAATCATCGTCGCGTGCGACTATAAATCAAATAAAGAATAAAATTAGGTTAAAAATTCATTTCCAAAAAAAAATTTCAAGCTTGTTGGTTCTATTTGCAACTGCTCTTGAAAAAAAAAATGGAAACTACTCGAGTAATGTCTTTTGATTCTTTTTTTTCAGGTCGAGGAAAGAAAATTGGGAGCATTGACGGATGGATGGCTTGCTCAAATGGTAATTTTTACCTGGGTATTGCCGCATCGCTGGACGGAGGGCGCAAGATCTGGAGAGCTGTCGATGTTCCAGCCGAAGATGGAGCTGTGGAACAAGTAAGTAGGGCTTCTTCTCCCCAACGTTCCCAGAGTTGGTGGAAGAAGTCAAAAGTAAGTTGGTGGCGGAAGGCTCTGGCCTTCTGCTGCTGTTGCTATGAGGCCGATTTTTAATACAGTAAAATTCAAAGATTGCAATCACTATCCATTATTCATATCAAAGGTTGCAATTTTTTTATCAACTGTATTAACGGGAGAAATCGGCTTTATTGCATTTTTAAATTTTCAATTTATTTTAATAAAGTATTATGCATTTATTTTAAATTATAGATATAGTTACTTGCTGGTCCACTAGTCGATTGAAAGATGTTTTAAATAATGGTTTTATAAGATGTTTTCCTCATTAATAAAACATTTGCATTAAGATAAGCTGGTAAAAATATGTGGTACTATACTTGGTTATCCCGTCTACCAAAAAAACTATCGCCAAATTCCAAGATTAAATGCCAATAATGGTTGACCGTGAATATCACATTCAATGATATTAGACACGAAATACGTGTTTAAAACGTCATCAAGTAAGTTTTATTTCGACTTTTTTCGGGGGTATTTTTATTAATGTTTTAGCAGTTTATATCTTCTTTCTTTATTTAAAATAAAAATTATGCCAATATGCAAAATTTGACTATTAGTTTGGCGATTTGCATAATTTGGCGAAATTGGTCGACGGGATAAGTAAGTTGTACCTAATGTGTATGCAGTATAACATCTTTCATCTGAACTATCTTTAATAATAACTATCGCCAAATTCCAAGATTAAATGCCAATAATGGTTGACCGTGAATATCACATTCAATGATATTAGACACGAAATACGTGTTTAAAACGTCATCAAGTGATTTTTATTTCGACTTTTTTTTTTTTTTTTGTATTTTTATTAATGTTTTAGCAGTTTATTTCTTCTTTCTTTATTTAAAATAAAAATTATGCCAAGATTCAAAATATGACTATTAGTTTGGCGATTTGCATAATTTGGTGAAATTGGTCGACGAGATAAATAAGTTGTACCTAATGTGTATTCAGTATAACATCTTTTATCCGAACATCTCTAATAACGAAACTTCTGCAGCTGGCCCTTTCACTACCTTTACTCGGTTTTATTTTTAACTAGCTGCCCCACCCGGCGTTGTCTGGGCTCGTAATAATATTCTTAAATGAGCTTGAAGTTTGTATTTTAGTTCCATATACAGAGGGGAAGGGAGTGATCGGCAGAGATTGTCCAAGGTAACAGGTCCGATTCTTGATCAGTTGGAAAGTTGTGTACAGATTGTGTATTTGTCTCACACTTTAAAATCTTTTATTTAAAATTAACTGATGAATTCAAGTCGCAAATATTATATACGCACCACATTTCCATGACTGCAACAAAATGGCGATTTTATGCCTTACATGGTAGCCCGGCTGTTGTTTATTTATTAATAAATTGTTTATTTACTTTTTTTTTTTAAATGATATAAGTCGTTTTATTCTATAACTAGACGGTTGCCCGCCCTCAGTAGCCCGAAGACTATCTGAATGCCAGTTCTACAACCCCACACATTCACGTTTCTGTGCCATGTCTCGTCAGTTTCCGGCAGATATGTTTGATCGGTGTTCTGGGGTTTCGTTTGCATATCTTTTTTTATTGTTAATGAAGAGGTCTTCCATTTGTTCTTCCATCTGTTCTTCTTTCTGTTCTTCCATCTGTTCTTCCATTTGTTCTTCCATTTGTTCTTCCATTTGTTCTTCCATTTGTTCTTCAATTATATTCGACGATTCACTGTTTGAGAGCCTATCTGTCCTTTTATTTATAGAAGTTCAAAATGAAAAAAGATTTTCTTAGCAGACGATTTTTTGTGATAAATACATTATCTGTTTTATATTTCTTCTGCGTTTACCTAAGCTGTGTAAAATCTCTATAAATAAAAGGTATAGAGGATGAGAGCCTATCTGTGCCTCAATTAATTATCCTCGGAATTCCTTTTATATATATAGATTATTAACTAAACTTTTTTATTTACTTTCATTTTCTTTTCACAATAACGGAAAATAATTAAAAATTATATATGTAAGTGTTACATCATCAAGTGATTTTCAGTATGAAGTTTATTTGTATTCTTTTTAATGTTTTATTAATTTATTTGTTCTTTCGTTATATAAAATAAAAGTTAAGTAAATTTGTTTAATTTGGCGAATAGTTTGGCGATTTCTGTAATTTGGCTAAATTGGGATACCGACGGGATAACCAAGTAGTACCTATTTTTAACATTAACTTTTTGCATCACAATTTTAAATATGTGAATGTAATTATAAAATTATTTTTAATATACTGTATATAGGGTAGATGTGCCAGTAATGGGCACCCTTGAATGTTTTCGGTTTATAAAGAAATAATCAATAAAAATTTAATTTTTGCAATTTTTTTTTCACAACTCTCCCTTCCATATTTTATAATCTTGCATAATTGTTGACACTTTTAATGAAACCAATCAAGAAGCAGAAAATAATGTTTCAAACAAGGCTACCTTATCATAATAACATTATGATATTGTGATATTACATATGTTATTATGATAAGGTGGCCTTGGTTTCAAAGTTCCACTTATTTTCAGTGAAAATCTTAATGAAGTAATAATTTATATATTTTTTATTTTCTTGCCAATTTTGCAGGTTTTCGTTTTGTAAATATAGAAAACTTGGAATTTTATGTACTATAGCAATATTTATAAAGTTTCACTTATTTTTAAAGTTTTGAATGGGGTGTCCATTACCGGAATGCATAAAATATTTTGACTTAAATTAATCATAAAATTTGATATTTAAATTACACTTACAAAAATAGCAAGATACAACAACACCAAATTTTTATAAGTAGAGGTTTTTAAATTATTTTATGAGTTTAATAAAATTTCAATCCCCTTTTTTAATAAAATTAAATGTATTTAGCTCTGCTTTGCATATTTTATAATCTGGCGAACAAATCAGTATGTTAGCAAGAGGAAAATATTGTTTAAGGGCACAGTCAAAGAGGGAGCACATATGGCCCCTCTTTGCCCATTCCTTGAACCCTCCCCATTCAAATAAAAACAATTAAGTTACAAAAGTTGTTAAAAATTTATTTTGGGTCACAGACCTCCGCCAAACGAAAATATCTGCGACAAATGAGTTATTTTGACCGTTTTTGCGCCAAAACGGCCATTTTGTTTATTTCTTCTACGCTCAAACCTAATTTCTTAGCGCCATTTTGTTTCCTCCAAAGAATTTTCTCTTTAATTTTTTAATGTTTAGAACAGATTCTGTTCCACATTTTCCGAAAATCAAAAAATATCGGGCATAAAATATATCGCGGATTTTGACAAATCGTCGCCGAAAAAAAATTTCATCAAAGGATCGCGGAAAAAACAGATATTAAATCATAGAATTGACAAAAAAAAAAAAAAAAAAAAAAAAAATTGCAAAATTTCTCCCAAAGATCACGGAAAAAAAAAGAAAAAAGAAAGAAAAGAAAAGACGAAAAAGAAAAAACAAAAACGCAAATTTAGGTCAAAGGATCGCGAAAAGCGGCAAACTTCCTCAAAAGATCAGGAAAAAGCGAGGGGGGGGGGAATTTCGACAAAAGGTTGCGGCGAAAAACCCAGAAGACATCATCAAAAGATCGCAAGATCGCAAAAAAGCCTGACTTCGTCAAAAGATCTCGAAAAAAAAGCCACAAATTTCATTAAAAGATCGCAAAAAATGGCAAATTTTGTCAAAAGATTCCGAACCTCCCCCCCCTTTTCAAATTTCAACAAAAGATCTCGAAAAATATAACGGAAGATTGGGTCGAAAAATATCGAAAAAACTACAGATTTCTTCGGAAGATCGTGAAAAACGACAGGTATCGCAGAACAGTCGTGGAAAAACTGCATATTTCATCGAAAAACATAAAAAAACGGCAGATTTCTTTTTACGGTTGTTGGAAAAAAAGGCAGATTTCGCCGAACGATTGTGAAAAAATGGCAGATTTTGTCGAAAGATTTCGAAAAAAACGACAGATTTCGTCGAAAAAAAACAGAAGATCTCGTCCGGCGATCGTGGAAAAACGGCAGATTTTGTCGAAAAATTGCGAAAAGACGGCAAATTTCGCCCCAAGATCGCGAAAAACGGTTATTTTTTTTCAGAGAGACACAGAAAAAAATTATTGCCAGGAGTAGATTTTTCTGCTAAAACTGATTTTTCTGCTATAAAATTCTTTTTTTTTTCTGCTCAAAAAAAGATATTGTTGCTACAAAATTGTTTTATTTTCTTTTTTTTACAAAAACCAATTTTTTTGCTCCAAAATTCTTCTTTTGATGCTCCAAAAACAATTTTTGACTGCTTTAAGACTTGCTCCAAATCTTTCTGAGTGAATGTTACCCCTTTTATGTCTTAAATGTTTACTTATTCATCTCTGAAAAAAATAAAATAAATTCAAATTATAACAATCATGAAGCTAAAAAATCTGCAGATCAGTGGCCTCAAACATCAGTTCTGCAGTTTTATTTTGAAATTATTTTATTTGATATTCAAAACATCCAACTCACAGTTTCATTTCCTTCATATTTGTAACATTATTTATTAAAAGTAATATATCAAGTAGTCTCTGGAAGTTTAATTGTTATAAATAGTGAGACGAAACTATACACTAATACTCCAAAACTTTTTTTTTTATTATTATTATTACCTTTTATTGCCCACTGTAGAGGTCTGCACGGGCCCGGGCTTGGCCCGTGGCCCGTACCCGGCCCGGCGGAATCAGAATAGTTTTCTCAACGGGCCGGGCCGGTAAAAAAATTTCTGGCCTGCCGGCCCGTTCTGAAGATTTCACCAGAAACGATAAAATATGATCTATTTTCAACGCAAATGGTTTTAACGAGAATAAATATAAATGTGCGTCACGAGCCATACTAATTTGACAGCATCAATATAAAAATGTAACTTGCACAGTGTGAGATCGGCATCGGACAGTTAAATTGTGTGCAACCCGTTTTAATATTTTTTTAGCTGACTCATACCGGGCCGAGATCAAGCTTGCATTATTTTTCTACATATAGACTTGCCGGACCGGAACAAGACTTAATTGTTCTCAAGATCTGTAGGGCAGACAACATGATTTGTAAAATTATTAACTGTGATAAAGAACTTATGTTAGCTTAATCTTTGGATATATACTTTTTGAAGGTTTTTAAATTAATTTCTCAATGACGCGAATATTTGACACATTTTCAGATTAATTTTTAATTGTAAAAATATAAAAGGGATAAGCCTGACTATTGAAGGGATTTGGAATCGAATAGCCTTTTTCATTTTTGATGAATAAAATACTTGCATAAATTTGTTCAGATACAATAGTTTCTCAAATGGTTGCAGGTTTTTCTGCCTTCCCATGCTACCGCTTCCGGAAATTCGATTGAAAATGCTAATTATAACAATAATTTATTTCCTTTCAGTATTCTTAAATTGCTTGTATCAAAAACGGTTAATGCCACTTGATTATATAGTTTCTGAATAAAGATACCTGCTGTGCGTTTCTGAGAAAAAAATGAATTTAGAAATGTATCAGAAAGGCGCAAATTTGAGTTAACGAATGAATTTGGATTTAAAATCTTTAATAAAATGATATACAAATATTTTTTATAAATTTTCTTTTATTAAACAGCTGCAAAAGTTACGATGTTTTTAACTTTCTTTCTTTTTTCTTTTATTCTAAGCCATATTAATTTTTTGATGAATCTTTATTTGATTGTTGAAAGCCTAAGAATCTTAGTAATCACTAATGTTGCTAATGTGTATTTCCTGTAAATTATACTGTAAAATCATTCCATAGATATGTATGCAGTATTCTTTAAAGAAATCTTAATTATATGAAAAAAAATCTGATTTTTTTAGAAATCGTAGAAATTGTAACGGGCCAGAACGGGCCGAGCCTGTTTTCACTGCTTTCTTTACGGGCCGGGCCGGGGCCCGGGCCGAACTTTTGAGTTTTACAACGGGCCGGGTCGGGCCGGAAAAATTTTCCTACGGGCCGGGCAAGGTCCGGGCCTGGAAATTCCAGCCCGTGTAGATCTCTAGCCCACTGTCTCAATAATTTGATAGCTGTAATTGCTTGATATTTAGTATTTTAAACTATCCATCTAAAATCATGAAAATATCTGATAATACAATAATTGTTGAAAACAGCGAATGATTATCGCAAATGTTTTATTAATTAATGATATCCCATTTGTTAAATTTATTTGAAAATAAATATTTTGCTGCATTAATATGCTTTCATTAAATTCTGGTTTTAAATGCAGTTATAAAAAACAATTATATTGATTGCTTTTTTTATGAGATGTCCATTACTTGAACAGAGGGTGTCCATTACTAGCACGTTAGGTGCTTTGATATATTTCTGTTTCTACATTTAAATTTTGATTCATATTGGGGAAATGAGACTGTTAGAATGGTTAAATATTGTTGATAGATTAATTTAATATAGAAAAAAAAAGAATATTATAACTATAGCTATTAAATAAAAAATATTTTTTAAAGAAGTTTCTTAAGAGTGTCTATTACTGGCACATCGACCCTATATTTTTTAAGAGAAAAAAAATAGCTACAGAAATGTGAGTTATTAGGAAATTCAAATTGATAATTTTTGCTAATATTATGGATACTAATATTATTTCTTCTCCAAAATTATTAATTTAAAAATTTTGCTATGACCAAGTGAGGGGGAGATTCCTTAAACATCATTTTTTCTTTTAACAATTTCAGTTATTTTTAGCATGAAAGTAAAAGTTTATTTTGTAGGAAAAATGTAATACAACATTCAGTTTTTAGACAATAATGTAAAAGACAGTGTTAAAAATTATGGAAAGATCATGATTTTTCAGAAGATAGTATTAAATGCTGATTAGTGGACTTGCATGTAACTTTCTAAAATTGCTTTTTTACACGGTTAATATTTTTTTCGGCCTCATAGCATCATTTTTACTTATTTATGTTATTATTTTGCTATTTAGTTTATATATATGTTTCATTATTTGAGCGGCCTTTTCTGTAAATATTTAAATTTTTTGTAACAGTTTTGGACTATGCATTTTAAAGTTATTTGGCCATTCTACAGATATATAAATTACTTTTTCTTAGTATACATGTAGTATTTTAAGTGTAGCTTTTAAGAGTAGTATTTTAAGTATGCATATTAAACTATCTTTTCGGCGGCTTAATACTTAAATTAATCACAATTACAAATGTACAAAAATAAAAATATATAAAACGGCAATAAAAAGTACACATTTATTAAAACTTACAAACTAAAAACAAAATAAAACTAATCTAAAACAAATAAAACAAAAATACAAATAAAAAACAAACAAAAATGCAAAACTGATAAAAACAAAAAGTAAAACAATAGGGGTTCTTAGCTCCGCGTGAACAACTTACAAAAAAAATTAAAACAAATAAAACAAAAATACAAATAAAGAACAAACAAAAATCAAAACTTGCACAAAACTTACACAAATTGTTAAAAATAAAACAATAAGGATTCGCAGCTCCGCGTAAATAATTTACATATCCACAACGCGCTTCTGATAATAACGCGAATTGTTCCAATTCCTCTTGCACAGCTTCCCACTTATTATAAAAAAAGAAGTAGTCCTTTTCACTGGCTTTTTCATTGTAACTCAACATCTAATAGTTCATTGTCACCAGGCATAAACTGCGGCTTCTTCATTGGTCCTTTCTTTCGTTCCTTGGCATCGACGCCCAACGTCATCGGGCTAAAACAGCAACATCTTTTTCTTCTTTAACATCACGATAGCCCATCAACATCGGGCATGAATGGTATCATCAGTAGCAGTCTTTCATTCTCCAACTTTCTTTACAACCTTAGCCCAAAGTCATCGGGCTTGAAAGTCATCTTGCAGCATCGATCTTCCTTTTCTTTTGGCAGTCCACATGTGTAACATTTTTGCATTATTTATTTATTTTTTTCTTTTAGGGATAGGTGGGTGTACATAAAATCGATTTCTCATAGTTCTCTTGTATTTATGAAAAATCGATTTTCATTATTATTAAAAAAAATAAAGGAACTGTTAAGGGGTTTTATTAGGGATAAATTATAAAGTTATATTTAGCTTCGTGCGCGTATAAAAAGCAGAGCTGGTCAATTGATTAACTTTTCTCAATAGAAGTCAATTTTTAAGGATAAAAACAAAATTCCATGTAGGTTCAAATTAAATGCTATTTAAGATAGAAAGATTATAAAAACCGTAATATTAATATCTTGTTGCATTAAAATTAAGAACTAATGTGCAATACTGATCAAATTATTCAACATATGAATTAAAACTAAACTAAACAAACTAAAAATTTTCTAATAGTTTTTTGTCATTATTTCTTATTTAATAACTTTTTTTTCATGAACATGGCATGACATTTGTCAGATAGTAAATCAGTTATAACAGTTTATTGATGCAATCAGTTGATCATCTCTGCTGTTGGGGGGTGGGGGGCCCCCTCGATGAGGCTCCGCCTTACCGTTGGCGAGGGGGTTTAAGTGTGCCACTTCAACTCTATGTATATGACACAATTTTGAAAAGACAGAATAGTGAAAAAGAAATCATTTATTACTTTCCTGTGGTCCTCATATTAAAAAGAAAAATATCTTTAAAATGTATGGAATAATGAATTACTTTGCTATTTATTGTATAATGATATAGAAAAATCAGAAATGAACCTGTAACAGAAAATAGTTGGAAATGAAATAGATTTTTATCGACAAATACGATTTAATAAATTTTTGCTGACTGGCAGATAGTCAATCAATACAAAACAGAGAAAATAATAGTTCAGTTATGCAATTCAGATCATTTGACTCAATAAAAAGGAAGTGGCACACGAACTAAGAGAGCCTCAAATATAAAAATTAATTGGGTGTAGTTTTTATCTTAAATACGACACTGTAAAAACTAAGGAATATTATTACACTTAACTTGGGGTTTGTGAAATGCCGTACGAAGTTTAAATGTGAAGCTTTTTTTAGTGTCAACACATTTTAAAGTTTTATAAAAGATTAAAAATGATGTACTTTTATTTCTTTTTAAAGAAATTGTGGAAGCTTTATACTAATTAAGGAGTAAAATTTTAAGCGACATATGATTTAGTGTGCCATTTTGAAAAATTTTTATAACAATGTTCCTGGATAAGAATTTTGTTTGATTTCCGATATGTTTCTTAGTGATCATTGCTCCTTAAAAAACTTTAATATAGTGCCTGTTGCAGTTTTACCAAAGCTACAGCCGTGTTTATTTTAATCTGCTTGAACTTCTTAATCGAAACTAGGCAAGCTGGCTCTAAGTCTACCAAAAAGATTTAAAAAAAAAGGAGAGAGAGAGGGAGAGATTTAGGTACATATGAAGTAAGTCATGACGTAATGAACGAAAAATTTGAAAAATGAAGAAAAAAAAAAACTGCTTCTCTGTTTTTTTTTTTTTTTTTTTTTTTTTTTTAGTTTTATATTTATTAAGAAAGCTCGGAAAATAACAAGTGCACATTTATTTAATGTTTATCTTTTTACTAATACTAAAATAAGTATTTCGCTGTGTATATTTTAGACCGGGAGGTAGCAACACAGACAATCACCTCATTGAGTTCTTGGATGAAAATCTAAAATTAGGTAAATCTGGATTCGCATATTAAAACGCAAGCTGTTTGCCAAGCCATACATTGGTGAAAAATGCGAAAAACTTGATTTTAGCGGTTGTCTCATAGGTTTACCATTATGTTTTCCTGTTGTCCATTATGTTATATTACCATTAGGTTTTGTCGTATTTAATAATTTCGATTGTGTTTGGTGATTTTAAAGCTAAAAGCGACTTTTAAGTATATATTACGCGTATTTATTACTTACCCATCATATGTAGTGTAGGGTAAGTCTTGCAATCGTTTTGAAAATCGAAAAAAAAAATTTTGACGGATTTACACGTTTTCGACACTGGAGATTTCGAAAAACATATTTTAAGAAAAAAAAATTGCCGTCCGTCTGTCTAACTGTGTCAGTCTGTCTGTCTGTAAACGCTCTATCTCACGAACAAATGGAGATAGAGACTTTTGAGAGAGAGATTTGATGAGAGAGAAATTTTGTATATACTTAGTATGTAAGAATGGGACGAAGCCTATTGAATATCAGCAACCTCGATTATCCGGAACTATTTTTTCCGGATTCTCGAAAAATTCGTTCTGATGAAATAAAAATGGTATATAAAAATTTTCGATTTTTTTTTATTTTAAGGAATGCATGTAAAAAGCAAAAAAAAAAAAAAAAAAAAAAAAAAAAAAAAAAAACACAAATTTTGCATAAAAAACGAAGTCTATCGGATAATTAGTTGTCGAGATATTTGCAATCCTGTTTTCCAAATTGTTCGATTTTTCATGACCCTGTATTTCATTCAAATTTCAATTCAGAGGTATATTTTAATTGAAAATGAGACGCTTAATCCGACGCAGTGAACTGTTAGTTAATATGATTATTATTTTTGGAGTTATAAGGATGTCTCTTTTACGCAGTTTGGTACTTCTTGAGTAGTTTGGCGTTTTATATAATTTGTTGAAATTGGTGCATCAGCAATTCATTAATAGAGTATTACTATGTGTATTAACAATATTTAAATTTAGTTTTGGAATTGAAATACATTGTATAAATAGTTTTCACATGTTTTATTTTCATATGCATATAAATGATGGGTAAGTATTACGGTGGCCTCCAACGACTAGTTTCAATCAAGATCACTTCGGGAAATTCCCTTTCAAAATACCCTTTTTGGCATCCTTTTTTGAAATATATTCTGCATTTATCAAAACACTGACCAATACGTCGCATTATATAGTTTCTAAATAAGAGGATCTGCCATTTGGATGATGTAAAATCAAAAATGAATTTAAAAATGAGTCAGAATATAAGCAGTTTGGATTTGAGGTTTTTTTTTCTCCGACTCTAATTTTTATTTAATTTATTTTTGTTCTATAAAAAACTTGTTAGTATAAAAGTTGTAGATATTATTGAGTAGATGTAAAATAAATTTAATCGCATTTGATAGCTTAAGAATTGGCGAAGTTATGGATTTTTTCCTTTTCCACCCCCTTTTTTCTGTTCGTTTTAAATTTTTTTCATCTATAAAAATTGGTCCTATCAAAAACTTGTAAATACAAAAGTTTTAGATAATTTTTAGAACATTTATAAAAGATTTAATTGGATTTGATATCTTGATAATTGACGAAGTTGTGATTTTTTTTCTTCCAAAAACCCTGTTTTTTTCACCTCTTGAGCTCATTTTTAATTTTATAAAATATCTGTCATGCATAAACTTTTTGCCCATTTCTTAGAAGTATAATGCACTTTAAACCGATTCGATATCTATTTTTATTAAGAAGTTATGGCGTTTTTTCTGTTTTCACAAACCCCTCTCTATTTCCACCCCCTTGGTCCGATTTTGCCCATTAACGAACTTCACCAAGATTTTATGCCCCTTAATTTTATATATCAGTTTGGAAGAGATCTGAGCAGAATTAAAGAAGTTATCGTGTCCATAAAAAAGTGATATGCACCGATAGATAGATAAATAGATAAACTTTTTTACTAATGGTGGTTTTGGGATCTAGAGGTCATGATCGGCGTAGATCTGCAAAAATTTATTCGTATTATTCGTATATTAATTCGTATTTCATACGAAATCTACCTAAAAATATCATCTGCTATAAAACCAGTGGAATTTTGATTTTATTTCATTTTACTTACCCATCATACGTAGTATAGCGTAAGTCTTGCAATCGTTTTGAAAATCGAAAAAAATTTTTTGACGGATTTACACGTTTTAGATAGTGGAGATTCCGAAAAACATATTTTTAGAAAATTTTTTTTGCCGTCCGTCTGTCTGTCTGTCTGTCTGTCTGTCTGTAAACGCTCTATCTCCCGAACAAATTGAGATAGAGACTTGAAATTTTGTATGTAGTTAGTATGTAAGAATGAGACGAACCCTATTTAATATCAGTAACCTCGATTATCCGGAACTATTTTTTTCGGACTCTCGAAAAATTCGTTCTGATGAAAGGCATATAAAAATTTTCGAATTTTTTTGTTCTAAGGAATGGACGTAAAAGGCAATAAAATAACACAAATTTTGCATAAAGAACGAAGTCTATCGGATTATTAGTTGCCGAGATATTTGTAATCTTGTTTTCCACATTCTTCGATTTTTCATGACCCTGTATTTCATTCAAATTTCAATTCAGAGGTATATTTTAATTGGAAATGAGACGCTTAATCCGACACAGTTAATTGTTAGTTAATAGAATTATTATTTTTGGAGTTATAAGGATGTTTCTTTTACGCAGTTCGGTACTACTTGAGTAGTTTGGCGTTTTACATAATTTGTCGAAATTGGTACATCAGCAGTTCTTTAATATAGCATTACTATGTATATTAACAATATTTAAATTTTGTTTATGAATTGCAATGCATTGTATAAATAGTTTCACATGTTTTATTTTCATATACATATCCATGATGGGTAAGTATTACGGTGGCCCCCAACGACTAGTTTATTCATGAATTAAATTATTTTTAGTTTATTACAGACTTACTTTACACACGATAGAACACTTTCTCTTTACAAAAATTTATTTTAAAGAACACTTGGGTGATTTATTTTTTCCGCATTACTTAACTTGTATCAAGTATAGTTGAAAAAATGCAAATTTATTAATCCGTGTATAAAATCATTTTCTGAATTTGAAGAAATATAAATGAATGATTTCGGATAAAACATGTAGCTATAACAGATAAACAAATGAAAGCATACAAATAATTAGCTATTCAATTTGCTTCTGGAATGGCTACTTTGCATTTTTCCTGGGTATAATGACGTTATATGTACACTTTTCTATAGATGTTCTTTAAGAACGGATCTTAACACAGGAATGTTTTAGCGGATGAAAATGACGTCATTTTATTAAGAATAAGCGTGTGTTTTAATTCTTAAAACTGGAATAGATTTTGTAGAAGTGCGGCATTTTCACCCCATTTGCTTTCAAATACTTCACAGGTCAAAATACTCCAACTTTAAAAATAACGTAATCGAAATCACACACTGATAAAACGCAATGTTTTACAAAATTTTAGAATGTATTTATAAAAGGGCAATGTGCATGATGTGATCGGAAGTCTTTGTCCAAAAAATAGTGATTTATTTTGCAGAACTTGATGATTCGTGGCTGGATGAATTAACTTCGGCGAGTTAGACAAGCAATCGAGTACGATAATTTAAAAATAGTAATTTTATCTTATGTGACATCATAGGAATATTATCTATTGAATTTATTGCATGCAGATAATTTCAAAAAATTCCATTTACACTTAGAAGAATATAAAGAGTTTAGCATCGATTTCCAGCTAACAACAATCAACACTTCAAATTTTGAATTAAAATAATCATATTAAAACGACAATTTTTTTAAAGGTGAATACGGATATGAGAGCTGCATATATTAACTTTCAGATGGTGAAAATAATGTCGGGTTTACATTTCATGGGAAGAAAAGTCGATGATTGAGTCAAAGTAAAATAAATTTTGCTGTTTTTTCTTTTGGAGTACCAAACATACGAGCCTTAATTAATAATTATATCATAATAACTGATCTTTATTATATTTTACTGCTTACATACACGATTAAAGTTTAATTTTAATAATTTCTTCAATTGAGTTTTATAGAAATAGTATTTTATAAACTTTAGGTTTTAAATATCATTTGTTTGAGTGTTAGACTTACCAATATAAAGGGTACTTTTTATTGTAATTAATTTCGTAGATTTATTATAAATCAATGAAACAGTTCCTACTTAAACATTTTCTTTCGTCGAAATTCGACGGGTTCTACCTTGTATATTTAAAAAACCAGTCTGTGTTTTTAGTCATCAGCGCTGGACTTTCTACTGAACCGATTTTCATAGTTATATTTATAATAATAATTATTATCCAATGAAAGCTGTTCATTGTAGATGTGCCCATTCTAGCTATTTTTTAAATATATTTCCATTTTCACATTTCATTTTTAGTTTTAAAAGTTTTTTCTTAAATTTCTTTAATATGGTGGCAATCAGTTTATTTCCGCTGAAAAGAGAAAACGGGTTTGTTTAATTTTATTGATTACCAGCTGGCTTGCCTGGGTCCGTAATAACCATGATGCATAAAAAAAAACCATATAATATTGACAAAAAAAAAAAAAAAAAAAAAAAAATCGATTCTAAAAGAACAAAAACTCGAAAACTCGTTAAAAATTACTTCGAAAATTGCATTAAAAATAGATGAATTTCAAAAATCGTAGTAGACAAAATTTAGTAAATTAGACTAAAAGTTTGAAAATTTTTCCTTTTATCAATGTCAAAACAATAGCTGCAAAATGCGAAAAAATACTAAAAATCGCAAATTTGTTAAAAATTCAAAAATCGCTGCAGGAATTCCGAATAAGTTATACTGAAAAGATAATTAAATTTACTATATCGGGTTAAAGGAATGAAACCGTATTACTTTCACTAATGTGGAAAAATCGCCTCGAAACATAAAAAGAATGCTAAAAATCGATTAAAAAATTAAATAAAAAATCTAATCAAAAATCGGGCTTCGATGTGCAAAACTTCATATACAGAGGTACCTTTCCTCTAAATTTTGTAACTCTACGTGCAGCGGTCTCTTCAGAACAGCACTGACACACTCACAAACGTCTCTCTTTATTATTATAGATATCCTTATCGATGCCATTTTCGCTTAACAATAAAAAACAACTTTTAAAATTTGAATAGAAATTATGTTACGCTTAAGGGAGACCCGAACCCCATTTTCGGCTAAAAATCATCAAAAGTTCAAAAAAAAAAAAAAAAAAAAAATATCTCAGAAAACGATAAAATACATATTTGCGAATATCCATGCAAAATTTCAGAACTCGGGGACACTTGGAACAGGTAGAAAATGAGCTTTTTAAATTGTACTCACTATAGAGTTTAAAGGACTAGCGGCCATTTAAAACGTGTTTTCCTGAAAATGACTTTTTTCATATTTTGCCTAAGTTCAAAGTACTAAGGCTCAGTGGTAAAATGGTTTAGAAATAAAGTGTTTATATTTTTAGAATCTTAAAAAAAAATTGCAACAAAAGTAAGGAGAGATATATTTTTTTAAACTATTTCTAAAAATTTTACATAAATTGGTAAACATGAGAATTATAATGAATTTAAGGAAATTTACCATGCGTAATTTCTTTCTTTTTTTTTTAGCTGATTAAAATAGAAAATTAAAAATATCTCTTCCTAGGTCGTTTCCATATACTATAACACTATTTAAGAAATTTTAGTAATACCAAAATATTGAAAATTGTATGAGGAGTAGTAATTTTAAAAAGTGTATTTTTCCACAAAAAAAAAAAAAAAAAAAAAAAAAAAATCATAAAAATCGACATAAAAAATATACTTTTTAATAAAAAGTGATTTTTTTTTTTGCTAATTATTCCTTACAAAAGGATTCTTAAATAGTACACCAAAATTCATTACTTTAAAATCAATAATAAAAATTTTGGGTTTTTTCTTACGGATCTCCCTTAAAGGAAAAAAAAAATATTTACCTTATAAAATTGTTTCATTTCAATACTTTTTTATTCTATTGATATTGATGAGGCCAGGATCCGATGACATCAAAAGTTCCGTCTCCGCGAACAAAATGGGCTTGGTATGGCTTGGTTTGACAAACAGAAAATATGTTTAATTAAATTAATTATCAGTAAAAAAATATAATGTTTTACTGTCATCGCAGGTATCAAACTTTCTTAAGACATTTTATGGAAAATTTTCTGTTCTTTCCGAAAAAATTGGTATGACATACCTACCGAAAAAGATTGTCATACCTATTTTGAGATGATAAAATTACACATTTAATTAATTTTGAATTTTTACCGATGGCTACTTTATTTCTTATCTAGAGCTAACCAAGTATCGACTTTTCGCGAAAACAGTAATTAATTACAACTTTTAATAATTATTAATTTGATTAAGCTTATTTTCAGAATTTCAATCTTGTTATATCTGATTCATTTTGTTCAGGACTTTTTACTGTCGATTTACATAATTGTTTTTTTCGATTCCACGACGGCAGGACTTGAACAGGGTCGGACTGGGTCAGTGCAAAGGGCGCAGACCTTGGATTTTCAGAGGGCGCAAGAATTTTAACAAACTTAAGTCATATCGTAATACTAATAATATATATTCTACATAAAAATATAAGAATTTATATTATAAAAAACATTTTGCTTCTAAGACGTTGTAAATTAACAAAAACATTTAAAATATATTAAAACATTTTTATTTACATGCTTCAACTCATTATTAATAGAGTCATCCTCAGAATGTAAATAGAAAAATAAAAATTACAAATACAATGAACGTGATTTTTTTTTTTTTCACGTTCATTGTATTTGTAATTTTTATTTTTCTATTTACATTCTGAGGATGACTCTATTAATAATCAGTTGAAACATGTAAATAAAAATGTTTTAATATATTTTAAATGTTTTTGTTAATTTACAACGTCTTAGAAGCAAAATGTTTTTTATAATATAAATTCTTATATTTTTATGTAGAATATATATTATTAGTATTACGATATACAGTCGACTCTCGTTAATTCGAAATCGGATAATTCGAATCTTCGCTGAATTCGAACTAAACATGAAGTCCAGAAATTTTCAATGGCAGAATAATGTTAAAATTTTTTATTAATTCGAACTCATTTTCTCTTGACTTCGCTTAATTTGAACTAACAAGAATTTCAATGTTTCATTTTTCTTTTTTTTCTTACGGATTTCAGATCCTTTGAATAACTTTCTATCTTTGATTTTTGTGAAAATTGTTCCGAACGAGTATACATATAATCCAATGCATTTGATATACGTTTTCTTAGTGTCTCGTCTGTCCAATAGTGACGCTTTAAATTTTTCTTCCATTATGCTTGTTTCTAATCTTTTAATTGGTTTATGTATTTATACATTCTAATTTAATATTAAGTCATATTCTAATGATAACAGACGAAATAAATTTAAAAAACACTATAACATTAGTTTTTTTTGTAATAGTACCATATTAAGCATGTATTCATTTCACTTTTTCCATAATTCGAACTTCGGATTATTCGAGCATTTCTTGTGGTCCTGACGAGTTCGAATTAACGAGAGCCGACTGTAGTTATTAGTGGACGTATTTAAGACATACTAGTGTTATTTTTCAAATGAAAACTTAAGTCAGTTTTACTTCTTTGTATTGTATATGGCTTGGCAAAATTTAACATATTCACATACACCCAGTAATAATGAGTTTAAGTGATATCACTATTCCTAATTCTGGATAGTAGATTTTGCTGTATTCTCCGTAAATATTTAAAAGATCCATCAAAAAAAACACAATAGAACGTAATTTTTTTTTAAACAAATAATGTACTATCTAAAAGCTTTATCCAGTTACACATATCACCTTGTTGTAGATGAGTGCAGGGCTTTCTTACTTTCTTTTATCGATAGGTACCTTGGAGGGAAAAAATGATCATCCCTACCAATTTTCCTGAAAATGACTGCATATAAAAAAAATGTAGACACAAGTTGAGTTGGAATAATATTTACTGTTAAATGCTTTTCATAAATTTTACTTTAGAGGATGCCTACATTTTAAAGTAAAACACATTTGTTGATTTTTCAAATGGTAACATTCACTTTTGTCATCCTATTTAGTTCCCTGCTAGCCAGGAAACATGTACAGTTTATATTCTTTTCTGAAATCTTAATAGAGTTTTAAAACAAAAAACAAAATGTCTTAATAGTCTATCATTATATTTTGGAAAATAAATCGAAGATCGTACAATTAATTTCCAGTAAAATGAAACAAGAAATTTAAATTTATTTAATCTTTCTTAACATGAAAATCCTACAAAATATTTCTTGTAAACTTCTACAGTTTTTTTTTTTTATATTCTTTGATACAAGAATATAGCCTCCCTAAATTATGTAATGAAAAAAAAATCTTTCGTTCTTTGGTAAACGTAACAGATCTTTCAGAAAATACTATCTAAGTTGGTGTTTTGAATAGAATTTCCAGCCGAAAAGGCAAAAACCACTCACAGAGAAAATAAAACAGGTTGTCTCGCGACCAAGAATCGCTTATCCCTCGATAAATAATTTATTTATCGAAAAAAAAATTTAAACATCTTTCGATTCCAAATCGCTTACATAGTTAGCCTTGCCAATTTTGTGTTTTTACATTTAAAAAAGAATTTGTAAATGTATCAGAAATTTTCGCTCTTCTTGAGCAGTAGTGGATTAGAGAACCTTATAGCAAAGAGACTAATGCACAGAATTTCATTAAACTCGCTAGTCTGTTGGACCTTGACATAAATTTATGCCGATAAGGTTTTCGTATAAATCATATAACAATTTGCTATGCTACATTTTTCACGATTATCGCGATAACTCTACCTCAAAGGCAAATCCACAGAATTTGATAAAATTTCATATTCTGTTTCAGTTTCATTAAAATATAGATAATTATTAAATTTGGTTGTATATAGCCAGACAGGTGTTAATTTTACATTCTGTGGACTGGAATTTTGGTAGCATACATCTAAGAGGAAGGTTCCGAACTCAAATTATTTGTCTGAAAGGTGTTATACTTATATCTCCTTTTAAAATCCACACAATTCTATGGACCTATCCTTAAGATCATTTTGATGGTGATGAGCATAGATTGCCATTTAATTTTGGCACTATAATTGCAAGGCTGCCGCAGCCGTTTATTTTTTAATTCTAACTGGCACCACTCTCTCACTTATTCTTAACATACATTTTATAACTTTTCCAAAAGTTTCCAAGAATTTTTCCACACTTCAAAATTTTTGTTAGAAAAATACTGGTGCTAACATAATATAAAAATAGTAGCCTGTGGCAGCCTTGTAATAGCGAATTTTTAAATACAATATGAATGAGATAAAAGACAATTTTGGGGTTACTACATCTGACTATATACTTTCTTTTATCTTCAATAGAAGAAAACATTGTAGTCGAAATTTTTTTCGACTTTCAGCTTTTGTTGGATTTACACGCTTTAGAGGCCAGAGATTACCAAAAACATGTTTATAAAAAATGTCTACTTGTCTATCTGTCCTATTTGTATCATTCAAAACTGTTTGAAGTTATGCATAAAATTAAACCAAATTTTTTGTGTGAGTATTTGGTTGTGGCAAGCAGGTCCTCCTTCAGTTAAAAAATATTCCGCCGGAAGAGGCTGCTATATTAAATTTGTTTTTGTCATTTCCAATATTGTACCATTGAAAAGTGTATGAACTTATGCATAGAATTGAATCATATTTTTTGAGAAGGCCAGCATTTCTACGCGAATTAAAAGAAAAAAAATGCTGGAAGATTGTGCTATAATTGCGATGTCTGAGCTGTTTAAATTACTGTACCATCGAAAAGTGCAAGAAGTTATGTATAGTGTTGGAGAAAATTTTTTGTGTATGTGTTTGGCTGGCTCTCTTGAATTTGAAAACAATTTGTAAAAAGCGAGCGCTGTAATAGTGGTCTTTGTGCTATTTTTATTATTGTGCCATTTAAAATTGTATAAAATTATGGATAGAATTGAATCAAAGTTTTTTTTATGTTTTTGGTTCTATTTGGAAATATTCGTCCGGAAGGAGACAATGTAATAATTAATCTGTGCTATTTTCCTTATTTTGAATTATCGAAAAGTGCATTATAAAGTTATGCATTCAATTGAACCATTTTTTTGTGTGTGTGCGTATCTTTTTTACTATGGCAAGCAGGTCTCCTTGAATTTGAAGAAAAAAAAATGCCGGAAGGGTGTACTTTAATAGCGATGTCTGTGTGATGTTCATTAGTAACTACCCAAAACTCTTTAAAGTTATTGATAGAATAGAACCAAAGTCGTGCGTATGGACAGCAGGTCTTCCTAGAATTTAGAAATCATTCAGCGGGAAAGAGACACTGTGATAGCAATTTTTGTATAATTTTCTCCATTTTCTTTCTTTTATTGTCTTTTGTTGGTTGGTGCACGACGAGAATTCGCGGTCTGCTAAGCGGAGCTGGCTATTCGCAAACAACTGATGATAACTGAATAAGGGAAAACTATTGATTTCAATAATCATCACGATCTAGATTATTTCGTTTTCACTTAAGATTAGTTGACTGAAAGAGAAATTGAAGACGAAAATCAAAGTAGGTAACAATGATGAATTAATAATATTGAAGTATTAACACGTGTAATTACTTTTTAAATTATTAAGATGTATTAGATGGAAAAAAGTTTTGGGATTATTCAACTTATTTTTTCCTCAAAATAACATTCAACTTATTTTTTCCTCAAATTGATTTTTAGAAATCACGATTAAAGGTGCAATCAGAAACATGTGTAAGGAAGAAGGGGAGCGCTTGTAAAAAGACTAAAAAAATGCAAGATATTTGGTTAAAATCTAAATGATATCAGTCATTGAAGCGATGAAAAAAATCTTCGAGGGTGCCATGGCTTCTAAAGTTCTCGTTGGGTGCATGTTTTCCCTTGCAATTGTCTTTTTTGCTTTCCTATCCTGAAATTGTTATGATACGTCTTTAATTTCATTATAATAAAAAATGATTCTATTGATTGAAGATTATTCGTAAACGAATTCATTAGAATTTAGTACACTAATCAGAATGTATGTGAAGAAAGAGTTAAAAAAAATCGCAGCAGCGGAGACACTTAGGGGCGCAAAGTTTTTCCCGGTCGAGGGCGCACCGGTCCTCGGGCCGATGGGCCGGCGGACCAGTCCGAGTCTGTACTTGAAGATCCCGGACTATTAGGTTTTGTTGTTTCTTTCGAAGGTATCACCAATAAAATACTCAAACAGTCATAAATAAGTATTTTAATTATTAATACGGCCTCAAAATAAAAAAAAATATATATATAATGCGTTATAAAAAATGTATGAAACATACAAAGCAATAAAAACAAAAGGACAGAATCACATTTACCTTTTTTTGTATTAGCGACCCAAAATTTAACAACAGATTGAAGAGAAATTTGTGCATTCATCTTGAAAAATAAAAGTTTTAAAATAATAACATATTTTTAAAAACAAGTTTTTATGTTTTGTGTGACCCTGTAAAAATTATCAATACTACCCAAATTATTTTCACTTGAAAAACAACTGTTGCGTAAATCAATAAAATATAAATTTTATTAAATTTGAAATAAAATTTCTAATTATAGACAGTAATGTATCCGAATTATTTGTGTAGCCCCTTAAAAGAAATATAATGGCTACGCACTTTGTTTTTAATTTAAAAGATAATGTTGAGTGTCTCAATAATTCATAATAATTTTGTTGAAATTTAATTAAAATTCATGCTTGTAAACAACAACCTTTCTGCAATATTTTGAGTGGCACTGTAAAAAAATGCACAATACCTACGTTCCTCAAATTATAACATAGTTGAATTGTCATTGGAAATACACATATAGGCAAATTTTCAGCGCGATCAGATAATTGAAAGTGGTTTAAAATTGACGTGCAAGATTTGAACTATCTTTTGTGTGGTTCTTAAAAAAAAAGCATAACTGTTGCATTTTATAAGTTACAATAATATTGCTTTGCCATTAGAGCTACACATACACTGTAAAAAAAAAAGTGTAAATCTACTAAAAAAAATTTAGTGATCCTTGCAATTACTAAAAAAATTTTTGTAATCTTACTCGGTTACAAGAAAATCTGTAAGAATTACTAGAAAAAAGTTAGCAACGAATAGAGTTAATAGTTTTATATTTTTAATAGCACTAAACTCCAGGCTGAAAGGTCCCGGGTTCGATACTGGACACCACCAAATACGCACCGAATGTATGCAGTGTAAGTACTTGTTAAATAAAGGGATTATGAAAACCCTGTCGGAGCAGGTAGCAATGTTTGGTGCTGCTATCTATTGCGGCTTTGCCGAAAATCTTCCGCTTCAGAAGTCTGTCTTCTTACCCACTGGATGCAGCTCGAAGGAAGCTCTTGCCCTTCGGGCACACGTAATAGTTACTAAAAATAATTTTTGAGCTATTACTAAAATTTGCTTGGTGGCTTATACCAAAAAGTTTTAAGTTAGTTATACAAAAATTTCTTTTGTTCAGTTAACAAAAGAAATGTTTGTTTCACTTGCAAAAAAAAAGTTTGTAATGGTTACTAAAAAATTTTGTGGAATACGAATTTACTAAAAAATTTTTAATAATCTCTTGAAATTTTTTTTACAGTGTATAAGCAAAGTTTCAAATCAATCGGATAATTAAAAGTGGTTTGAAACTAACTTGAAAGATTTGAATTACACATACATATATTGCAAATTAATACAAAAGTTGTTTATTAGTATAAACTTAATCCTCTTGCTCCCCCGATTTTCTCGGAAACGTAAAAGGAGCAAAACTTGCGCAGCCCATGATTTTCGCGACAAAATTATGCAACAATTATATATTTTAAATTTCAAATAATTAGGTTTGGTAGTTTTTGTTCTGTTATATGCGAGCAGACGGACGGACAGGCTGAATGACGACTATAGGTGCTACGTATTTACATAATTATGAACGAAAAAATGAAATAACAAATTCTTCCAATGGCCAATTACTAAACTGTTAGCCATAAGCAATTAACATAATTCCAATTACAAAAATGCATTAAATGAGGTAAAAACGTTTTATAAAAGTCGTTTGGATCAATAAAAGTGTTTCGTAAAAAGTTATAAAATTTAAATTTTTATACAGTCCCCTGGTCCTGTAAGTGACATTTTGTAAAAATTTCATATTACACCAACTGAAAAAAAAAAAAAAAAAAAAAAAAGGTATAGCTCGTTTTAATATATAGATGAACCCCTAATCAAATTTTACATAATCATTGAACAGTAGACTTTATTTCCGCACCAGTAAATCTTTTTCTATGATAATTTGTTGAAAAGTCCTACAAATTGAAAGAATTTAAAAGTAAAAAGATTAATCTTAAAAGAATTAAATAGCGTATTCTAGGCTATAAAATATGATACAAAATGAGATTAATGGACAGAGAGTTTTCTAGACTCCTGATCTTCAGATTTACTAATTATTATGAAATGAAAACAACACTTACCGCTTACAAATGCTGGTTTGAAATGAAAAATTCTCCAATAACCACGTATTAATAACGTCCTGATCCAACTGCTTTCACGGCATATTATGCGGATTATTCCAGACAAGGTCTTTTATATTCCGTGCAACAAGCCCATCCCCAAATTGGAAAATTGCATAATACCCAATCTTATTTCGGTGCGACTTCTTGTCATTACCAGTCGCATCTTTCAACCCCCCCCCCTCCCCCAATCCTGTTCAAAGCACGCTACGTTGTGTGGTAACACTGTTGCATACTGATCACACGAAAATCATTTTCTGTACGTCCAATAACCTGTTATTACTACTCCTTTCAAAAATCTTTATCTCTCTCCATATCTCATTCATTTCCATATTTTTGCAAGAATGTTCTAGAATGCATTCTACCATAAGCTCCGACATAAAAGCAACCTGAAAGGGGGGGAGGGGAGGAGCAAGATTTTGGAATCCATGTGGCCAGTGTTGAATTCAGGGGGTTCAGTGTTGAATTCTCGGGAAACTCAGGTTTCCCGAGTTTCCCGAGGAGGGACATCCCCCCCCCCGGAAATTTTGAGATTTCGTGTTTTCACTAGTCAAAAATTGAAATCACCCTTCCCCAGATTTTTATCATGTTCCCACCCCCGGAGCTACAGAAGTCCCTCCCTAGAAAAGTGTCTGAATTCAACGCTGCATGTGCCTGTAATCCATAGACTTAAAATTCCTAGTTAATCTTTTCGTGAGTGTTTAGTTATTTCATGTCATAGACCGGGAGGCGGTAGCACAGAGAATCACCTCATCGAGTTCACGGATGAAAATCTAGGATAAGTTAAATCTCGATTCGCATATTAAAACGCAATCGGTCTGCCAGGTCATATCTTGGTGGAAGATGCCTAAAAAACCGGATTTTAGCGTTTGACTCGTAGGTTTACCTTTGTGCTTTCCTGCATCTAAAAGTGTGAAAACATGGAGGAATGGAACGGGCAAAATAAAATTTATTTTTTGTAAATTCTTCTTTAAATTAAAAAAAAATTGTTTTTTAATTTTTCTAAACGTGAAGGGATGCTTTTCGGGATCTTCTGTAACTTAAAAAAAATTATTATAAAGTCGTTAAAAAAAAGTACACACCCGCTACTAACTTTTCAACAAATTATCATAGAAAAAAATTTACTGGTGCGGAAATAAAGTCTACTGTTCAATGATTATGTAAAATTTGATTAGGGGTTCATCTATATATTAAAACGAGCTATACCTTTTTTTTTTTTTTTTTTTTTTTCAGTTGGTGTAATATGAAATTTTTACAAAATGTCACTTACAGGACCAGGGGACTGTATAAAAATTTAAATTTTATAACTTTTTAAGAAACACTTTTATTGATCCAAACGACTTTTATAAAACGTTTTTACCTCATTTAATGCATTTTTGTAATTGGAATTATGTTAATTGCTTATGGCTAACAGTTTAGTAATTGGCCATTGGACGCTGTTGAAAGTGGACACCTTGCATAACTATAGTGTTCTGTGGCCCATCTAATAAACCAAACTGATGTTTGCATGCCGTGCGGTGAAAAAATAATTGATAATGCGTGTAAAAGTCGAAAGAAAGCGAGTTGTATTTTCAATATAAAGAATACAAATAACTAATAACTCACCTTCAGCTTGTGATGTTAACAAACGCTATCTAACTTCTGCGTGATGGTATCCTTTTTTACCAACAGACCGGGTAACCTTCACATAAACTTAACATTAATTGGCAGTTTTACCTGTTGCCATTAACATAACCAACAAAAAAGAAATTTTCTTGATAATCTTTGTCTTCTGAAACGAAAATGGCTGTGCTTGAGAGACAAAAAAATAAGAATAAATAATATAATAATGACAAATAAAAAGAAGTTTTGTTGCAAAATTTTCCTAAAGAAATTGAAATAATGGTACTTGAAAAGGGTAGGGTAATTTAAAACTCTCACAGATGATTAAATAGCTTTGTCGTGAGAATAATTGCTGCTAGAAGATCGGTTGTCTGCTTGTTTTAAAGACAAAAGGACACGATGAGATTGCAGGGGAAACTTGCTTTGTTGGAGATGACATTGAATATTTTTTTTATAATTTTTTCTTAGATTAGATGCTTAAAGTAAAACATGAATTCATATTGTTATGAGAAAAATTTGAGAAGAACATATTCAAATTATGCTCGTAATTGCTTTAAAATTTAGTGTTCGTGAATAGTTTATTTAAATTATGCAATATGTGAGGTATTCATTAAAAAGTACATTTCATGACTATAAAAAATAGATAAATGTAGATTTTTTTTTTTTTTTTTTTTTTTTTTTTTTTTTTTGGCGCATTCGTAATTAGATAAAGACGTGGCACCCATAATCGTCGACTACTCCGTTTGTCTGTACGTCTTTCCGCATATAACAGCGCAAAATATACTCAATCGGATTGTTTAAAATTTAAGGTATACACACATCTTCGAAAGTATTTTTTTTTTGAAATTTTCTTTTGTTATCTATCTTTTACACTGTTAAAAAAATTCTGAAATTCACGAATATTTTTTTCCTGAATTTCACAGAAAAAGTCCCTTTTCACAACAAAAGGGCTTTATCCGTTACAAATCAGCAAATCGCACTGAAAATAACGAAATGGGTGGAAATAAAAACAAAAAACGGAGACACTCCGTTGTGTAAGGGGCTCCGTGGCCGAGTGGTCAAGGCATCATACAGCCAATTGCCTGCGAGCGCAGATTGTGGGTTCGTATCCCACTGGCGGCAAGAAATAATTAAAACATAAAAAGTCCCTTTTAATATACATTTTTTCTGTTTATTTTTCTCTTATTTCTTATTAAAAAAATCTTTTAATTAATTAGCCAATAAATAAATAAATAAATAAATAGTGTACGACAATTTCAAAAAATTGTCTATAACATTATTTTTCTAAAAAAATGTTGTCAATAAAAAGTTTTTTTTCATTCATTCATTCATTCATTCATTCATTCATTCATTCAAAAAAAAAAAAAAAAAAAAAAAAAAAAAAAAAAAAAAAAAAACAGTGGTTTTAAACAGTGATTTTTTTTATTTAAACTATTTAAAAAATGAAAATTGATTTTAAAAAATAATAAGCATTATGCATCAATCTAAAATAAAATAAAATAAACTGTTTACAAATATTATAAAGAATGTTTGAGTTTGAGTTTGAGTGAACAAATGCTTTGAGGTCTATAGCTACAAATGGCTGTTACCTCGAATGATCCATAAACCACAGAAACAAATACAGAACACTTTTTTATTTTTACAAGAAATCCAGTACATACATTTTTTTAATACACATCACAGGGACAACACCCGCACACCCATGCCGCTGGCTGGACTCGAACCAGGGTCCAGCGGTGTGGGAGGAGCTCACGCTACCGACCACGCCACTGGATCGGCTATAAAGAATGTATTTGAAAGGAAATCTTTAAAAATCACATCAGATTTTCCCACTAACTCATTAAAGACATATTCTGTACAACCCGGCATCAGCAGCTTTGGCTCGGTTAGTAAGGATTTATTCCGCTGTCAAAAGGTCCCGAGTTCGATCCTGAGGACGGCGTGAACTAAATTATGCAATAATAATAATACGTAGAAAAACATAGCAGCTTAAAATCACTCGGTAATTTCGAATTCTTTGACGATTAATCGATTTATTAGTTTTAAAAATTATATTAAATTATTATCATTAAAAATCAGACTTTGTAACAGAAAGTTACCGCTTCTTCAAACGGAGTTTTCCTTTCTTGTATGTCCCAGAACGGAAAATCTACTTACGGAACGGTAACAGTCCGGCTACATTGCTGCCGGTAATTTCACCTGGAATTCACAGATTTATTTTTAACAGTGTATATAATATGAAACATCACTTTAAAATATCAAATTACTTATATTATGCTACAAATGATAGAGTAAAATAAAAAGGGCAAGAGTACCTTTTAATTTTACATGTTTCGTATGCTCTAACGGAAACTTTTTTAAAAACAAAATCCATAAAATAAAATTTTCGCCAAAAATAGCTTCAAATTGAAAAACAGTAAACGGAAAAACAAAAATCGCGCGAACATAAGCATAGAGAAATAAATTGAAAAATTAAAAATGAATAAAAGTTTTGTGAACGCGTGAAATATTACATATTACAGTTTTAAAATCCTTTGAAGCACTTCCTTCCAAATTTTAGGGCGTTTCATGGAGGCAAATTCATTGCAAATATTATCTCTCCGTATGAAGATTTCTATTGATTATCTGATGATAGACGAAAAATGGATGGATGAACTATTCTGCTATTTTAAAAATTTATTTGTAAAGGTTCTTTGCTATATAATCTTGAGAGAGTTGTAGTTTTCCTATTGTATTTGATGTCCTCTATATGTACTTTTATCCTAGTTCTGAGTTATCTACTTGTTTTACCTATGTAATATTGCTTTGTTCTATCTTGTTTGAAAGGCATTGCATATATGCCAGAGATTTGATGCGGTGCTATTGGATCAGTTTTCCTACATATTGAGTTTTTTCATTTAGCCGTTATTGAGTTTTTTTAGTTTTTTAACTTTCAATTTCAATAGTAAAATTTTTCTTTTATTTATTTTTATTTATTTATTTATTTATTTATTTATTTATTTATTTATTTTGAAAAAGTTGTCGTTAGCAACTTGTAGTTGTCATAAATTAAAAGTTATTTTTGCATTTTTATTTTAATGTATCACTTGTAACATAATATAGGTAATTTGATGCATTTTTTTATAATTACATTTACCTTTAAACTTTGAAAAAAAATATAAAAATTTTAACAACTACCCAGAAATAATTTTTAAAGACAAAAATAATCAAAATTATGTGAAAAACTGACACTTCCGCAAAACGTGATAAGTCAAAAATAAAACTATGTGTTGACATTTTGTAAATTGCATAATAAACATAATAACTTTCGCTAGGATTTAGACTAACACACATTATAATCGCATCTCTATCTCAGAGGATATGGCAGTTAAAGTATTAATGCAATGAAAAATTCGCAAAATTTGTCTCAGATTTGTCATTTAAGCACGTGTAAATATAAAACTACAGTCGCGTTTCTATATAACGAAATACATTGTTTCAGTAAAAAATTCGTTATATAGAGAAATTCGTTGAATAGAGAAAGCCATTAAAATTTCTGTTTAATGTGCAAATTTTGAACAAGTATTATTTTTTATACATTTAATTAAAAATTTGAAGTGTTTAAATATTTACGTAATATCCTATTTCTTAATTATTTGAACAGTTTAAAAAAAGAGAATAGACATTTCTTTAAAAGCTTAATAAAAAATCACACAAGAAAAACGTACGTTAATTTTTTTGCCGTTGAAAACACATCTCAAATTTTCGGGGGCGATCTCATTGCTCCGGGAGTGAATGTCCCCGAAGCCACCCTTATAAATCAACACTGACTTCAATTATCAATTACTACACTGATCCAGCTTTTATAAGCGTAACATTTAAACTGACACTGTCTCTGGAAGGATGTTAAAAGATGTGTGGGAGGGGGGCTGGTGGAATGAATTCGTTGTATTTAAAGAACAAGGAGATTCAAGGTAGAGAAGCAATATAAAAAACTCAGCTTTGAACGATAAATCAAAAATAAGTGATGGAAATTTCATTCCATGTGATTTCGAAGCTTTTTTTAAACTGAATAAATAAAGAACATTTTATGAAAAAATTCGTTATATGGAGATAGATTTTTCGCTATATAGAGACTGTTTTTAATGTAATCATGAAAAAAAGGGACCGTTCCTGCTAAAAATTCGTTATACAGAGAAATTCGGTGTATGGAGTTTCGTTATAGAGGGACTCGACTGTATTTAAATGTATTATCACGAGTGGTAGTCTATTTCCTCAAAGGATATTTGTAAAATAAGTACAGAAAATTTCGTGGCATTTCATGCACAATTTTTTCTTTTAGAATGTTTTGCGTATAGTAAAAATCTTAAAAACTTCATTTTGATAAAAAACTAAAAATATGTTTAGAACACAATCCAAAATCTGTAATATCTATGACTTTAAACGGCTGTAACTTTGATTAGAATTAAGATACAGACACAACTTAAGCAGAATTCAAGAGGTAAAACAGTCGATTTTAAGGACGAGTTTTGATCGAACCTCATTTTCGACCAAAAATCATCAAAAGTTCAATTTTTTTTTTTTTTTTTTTTTTTTTTTTTTTCAGAAAACATTAAAATACATATTTGCGAATATCCATGCAAAATTTCAGAACTCGGGGACACTTGGAACAGGTAGCAAATGAGCTTTTTTTTAACTGTAGTCACTAGAGTTTAAAGGACTAGCGGCCATTTTAAAATGTGTTTTCCTGAAAATGACTTTTTTCATATTTTGCCTAAGTTCAAAGTACTAAGGCTCAGTGGTAAAATGATTTAGAAACAAAGTGTTTATGTTTTTAGAATCGTAACAAAATTTGCAATAAAAGTAAGGAGAGATATTTTTTTTTAACTAGTTCTGAAAATTTTACATAAATTGGTAAAATAATTATAACGAATTATTTACCATACGTAATTTCTTTCTTTCTTTCTTTCTTTTTTCTTTCTTTCTTTTTTTTTCTTTTTTTTTTTATTTTTTTAGCTGATTAAAATAGAAAATTAAAAATATCTCTCCCTAGGTCTTTTCCATATACTATAACACTATTTAAGAAATTTTAGTAATACCAAAATATTGAAAATTGAATGAGAAGTAGTAATTTTAAAAAGTGTATTTCGACCAAAAAAAATCATAAAAATCCCCATAAAAAATATGCTTTTTAATAAAAAGTGAATTTTTTTGCTAATTATTCCTTACAAAAAGATTCTTAAATAGTACACCAAAATTCATTATTTAAAATCAATAATAAAAAAATTTTTTTTTTTTTTCCTACGGGTCTCTCTTAATATTATTGAATGAATGAAAAATCGATATTTTGATTGTAAATTGCGTTTTAAAACTGTTCGGATTCCTATAATACAGTAAACATCTTCTAATCCGGCATCCTATCCTAAGGTCCGTCATTCTGGATAATCCGGAATTTTTAATAATGGTACCTGAAAAAGGCAGGATAATTTAAAACTCTCACAAATGATTAAACAGCTTTGCCGTGAGACTAATTGCTGCTAGAAGACCGATTATTTGCTTGTTTTAAAAACAAAAGTACACGCAGAAAGTGCACGAGCAACTTGCTTTGTTAGAAATGACATTGAATATTTTTTTTTTTAATTTTTTTCTTACATTTGATGCTTAAAGTAAAACACGAATTCATATTGTTTCGAGAAAAATTTGAGAAAAATATATTCAAATTACGGTCATAATTGCTTTAAATTAATTTGTTGTTCGCGAGTAATTTATTTAAATTACGCAATATTGTGAGGTATTCATTAAAAAATGTATTACTTGGCAATAGAAAATAGATAAATGTTAGATTTTATTTTTAGGTGCGTTCGTAATTATATAAATACGTACCACCCATAATCGTAGACTACTCCGTCCGTCTGTTTGTCTGTACGTTTTTCCACATATAATAGAGCAAAATCTACTCAACCGAAATGTTTAAAATATAATACGTAGAGAATCCTTGTAGAATTTTGTCGAGTCATGTCAAATTTTATAAAAATCCAGTCAAAGTTCAAAAAGATATTATAAAAGTTCTTTTCGTTCTATCAAATTCTATAATATGCCATTAATTTAATGATATCCCATGATAGGTAATGATTCTAGGTTACTATGGTGAGACGTCCTATTCAAGATGGAGTCCTCTTATTTCCATATTACTGAATTTGATGTATAGAATCATAATAGATTTTGTATTAATGGTTTTTTGCTTAAAGGTGCAACAGCTATAGCCTCAAGGTCTGAATATTTATGAAACAAGTTATAGTACGACTGCACCACATTTGCCCCACTTGACGTACAATGTACGATTTGTTATGAACAAAAGAATAGAAAAGTATCGAATAAGACAATTTTCAAAGCGTCCAAAGGATAGAACAAGTCCGTTGGCATTTCTTCTGTTTGACACTGCTAATATATGCAAGTTGTGGATGAAAGCATTAACAATCTTGGTTTCCGCGACAGATGCTGAAGATAGCAAGTTCTCTTGCACGTTGATAAACTTCAACAATGCATTCAACCCAAAACGAATGTTCGGATGAGAGATAAGTACGTGATCTGCACCAAGAATTTATAGTGAAGTTGTTTGAACTACCAAAAGCGTCATTTCGTAAATTTATTTCAGTGTGGGAGGGGATAGTCTTGCTAGGTGCCCGGATTTTCAGGTGCTACAAGCCTATTCCTTGTAACAACTGCTCAAGACACTGAAAATACAGAATTTTCTTCCTGTACAATTTTTTTTTAAATTTCTTTTAATTCTATTTTGAACTAAAAATCTAAATTAAATCTAATTTAAATTTCTTTTAATTGTATTTTAGACCAAAAATCTAAAGTAAATCTAGTTTAAATTTCTTTAATTCTCCTTAAAATTTAAAATCTAAATTAAATATAGTTAATTTCTTTTAACTTTAGTTTTAAATTAAAAAACCAATTCAGTCTTCTTTAATTTTCTTTTGGCTTTATTTTAAATTAAAGATCTAATATTAATTATACGTATTTATTAAATATAAATAATTATTAAGTAATTACGGGTGTGACCCAAATTGACACTCTATCTGCGCTTTAGACCCAAAGCTTTATATTTTCATGGAAAATAAAACATAATTAATTCATCAATGTCACACAAAGATTCTCTAATTATACGAATTTCATTTAACTAAAAAGTATTTCAATTTTAGATACATACACTTTGCAATAGATTAATTTATAACACGGTTAATCAGCCGGTAAATGAATTATAAGATATGTTAATTTTCCAAGTGGGTGAAAAAAGTCCGGGCCAGGATTTGAACTAGGAATGTATTGGCTGAAGCAGCCAATGCTCTTCCAAGACATCTCGGACTAATTCACTGAGAAAAAAATATGGTTCTGGCATATAAAATCTAATGGCACTGGAAAAAATAGTTCCATGCCATCCTTATAAATTTTAGTTCCATTTCTTAGAGAGTTCCAGAGTCTGTTACTAGAATTCAAGAACGTTTTCCTATATTTTTGTTGTCAAATATACATAAAAATCTCTTCAAATAGTTGCGAACATAAGAGATTTGATTTAGTAACTATAATTATAGCTTCAAAAACCATTTCTAAAATCAAGCGATAATTTCTCACTACTGAAACGGTTCAATGTCGTTTCGTCTCCTAGAAAAGAAGAGACTCGAAATGCCAAGTCATTTCGCCTATTCAGCTTAGTTGTTTACCCTGCTCGCATAGTTTCAACATCTATATTTCTAGTTTAAGTATTTAGAAAGTGACTAACTATTCATTCTAGGTGAAGGCGGCATATTTTTTTTCTCAGTGTTCACCCAAATAACCTCGATGATCTCACAATCTGGTCTGACACTTTGGATCAGCTCAACAGAATAAATCGGAGATCAATATACAGAACTGCAGAAAAAGCTGCATACGAAATCCTATTATATTAATTTATAACACAATTATAATATACATTAATGATCCAGCATTTTTCACCCACTTGGAAAATTTATATCTCTTATAATTCATTTACTGATTGATTAATCGTGTTATAAAATAAACTGATATGACTTCATATGCAATGTGTTTGGCAGTGACCTTCGATTTATTCTGTTGAGCTGATCCTAAGTATCAGATCAGATTGTGTGAATGTTGAGGTTAATTGGGTGAATTGGTCCTCCAGTATTCGTCCGGGATGGCTCAGTTGGAAGAGCATTGGTGAACCAATACATCCCTGGTTCGAATCCTGGACCGGACTTTTTCCCCTCACTTGGAAAACTTACATCACATACATTTTGATTTATCTTTTACAGTGATTTTTAAAAATAATCATCAGTTATACTAGAGATTTCTCAAAGAGTACTGAAAACATTTTTGTGGTTTCAAACTAAAAACTTATATTACCTTTAAGTCTGCACTTTTAATCAAGCACGTGAAAAGTTTAATCCTATATGCATTGCTTGTTTTATAATTTGCGCTCATACCTCTTGAGTCAGTCATGACTGATAATTATAAACAGCGAAGTTCATAGCAATAAATTGTTTCCTTTGCGCTGATACTGCTAAAACCGATGAGTAATTTTGAGAGTTTCCCGATGGAAGGAACAAGGTTTTCAGAAACAAAGATAATTTTGGTCAGGCCGAATTTTCGGCAATATTTTTGCCGAAAATGAATTTTTGGAGAAACTCAGATTTCGGGCCGAAAATGAAACCGAATTTTCAGTCGATCTCTAAATGAGCTGTGATAGATTTTTATAGGTACCAGAAATGTCGAAACTGCACTTCTGTATCACTTCTTTTTTTGGGTTTCGTTCATCTGACGAAAACCTATTCGTGTCTGTCCTTTGTCTGTCTGTTACAGAGTCCGTACACAAAAACTATATAAGTTATAGACTTCAAATTTTGTGTATATACATCTGAATACTTCATATCATACGACAAATCATTACATCTTGAAAAAGTAATCTTAATTAAGTTAATTTCTTCAATCTGTTCGTTTTTGCGATTTAAAATTCAAAAGAAAACCTTAATTTGAGTTTTTTGCGAGAAAACTTTTACCTTTACTGAAAGCATCACGCTAGTAAATAGTTTGATCAATTTTAGTTTGAGCCCAGTTGCTGGAACTTGAAATTTTCATATTAAGATGGATTTAATTAAAAGAAATTTCGCATTTTTTGCCAATTTAATGGTTTATATTACTAGGATTTCGTTTGTCTGACATTCATAATATTTTTAGGTAGCTTTCATTACAAAAAGTAAAAAGCTACCTATTGCAGCCGTCCGCGTCCGGAGGAAAGCACTTCCAGAAAATTTTGGTATATTTTCAACGATCATGACCCCCCAGACCCCAAAACCACCCTCCGTTCAAATGTTGATATATATATATATATATATGATTTTTGTCATGCGGTAACTATCGTATTTATGAACCGATTTGAATGAAACTTGGTATGTACATTAGGGTGGAGCGAAAAAAATTTTTTTTTGAAAATCAAAAACGGGTAGGTGCCAAAAGTTGCCTTTATACTAGTACATCAACTGCGTGAAATTTTACCGCTGAAAAAAAATGGCTTGAGTCTGCGCTTTTGCTCCAAAAATCGAAATTTTGGGTAAAATTTGTCATTTTTTGACATTTTTTCAAAAAAATTAAAAACTTCCTTCAGAGCTGGTTAGTATTTAAAAGTGGTGCTTAGACCTTTATATTTATCTGCTTAACATATTTAAACTATAAAACAATATCTGTAGTCTGTATAATTGGAGCAAATCTGACAACTTTTTGTGAAAAATCAGCGTTAACCTCTCTATTGGAGCATACAACGAAATGTTGTTTTGAATGCATTTCTTACCTAGCTGCTTTCAAAACTACTGTGCATATAACTCATAGAGGTGGTTGCATTATCCCACCCGTCTCAACCACCCAATCATCTAGGCCCAGTGTTTTATTTATGTATTGAATTGTTATTTTTTCCCGAAGACGAGTATAAGTTTTCTATATATCAAAGTAATTTATCTCTTCTTTGTATTCACTGACTTTGTATGATTTGGATCATGCTGGTGTGACCTGCTGCACGTATACTTTTATACCATGTATAACAGAAGAGAAGCTGAGTAATGTATTGGGTATGTTCTTAATTGAGCCTATTCAGCAGTCTATTATCTTCATTAAAATTTCATGCAATTAGTACATTATGATTGGAAGTTCTGTTATCACAACATTCTTTCAATCAATTACATTTTATATGCAATGATTTGCCTAATAATTGATTGTATGAATTCAATTTCTAGTATGTCATCATTTATTGAACCTATTACATTGAATATATGCTGAGAAGCTAGCTGTTTAATATTATGACGATCGTCACAGAGGATTGCAAACAAAATTTGCGTGTAAAACAACAATATTTCTAAAGAAGTTTTAGCATGCTTTATGTCGTTTCCTGTGTTGTTCCGTAGTCTAGTAATTTCTAATAAGATTTTAGATCTATTATTCAGGTGTGTTGTACATTTGGTATAAAACATCCCGCGGTATAAACTTGGATTGTACATTTTGTGAGTGAACATATAGACGCTGATTGCCAATCTGTGCTTATTTAAAGCGGAAAATTTTATTAACTTTATGAGCTGTCGTTTGTGTGAGATGTTTTCTAATTCCTATTCCCCATTCTTTCTGAGAAATAGCTTTCCTTGTGAATTAGCTTCGCAATCTCCGACAGAAATTTCTACTCTGTTCTGAGTATTTTTTTCTCAATTTGAGAAAATAATTTTTCAAAATTATTCTCTATTTTATTTAAAAAAAAATTGCAATAGGAAGTGAATAGTATGTAGACAAAGATTTTCCTTATTGATCCAGTGAATCCATGTAGCTTAGAACGTTTTATATCGACTTCTCTAATAATTGACGCAGAGGAAATTCACTGGAGTTGAAGTAGCGAATGATTCAATATTATACACAATTCTAGGCTTACCCCATGCAAAATGGTTCACAGTGACAAATAAAATTCTCCTAATTTTAAATGAGTACTTATAGTCGATTAGAATTCGTACATTCCCTCATAAAGTACTATGCATTATAAGTTTATGCCCAGGACATTTCAGCATCAAATGTTGCCCGTTCATAAAAAGGGGATCTAAAAGTTAATAGGAAATTACCTGGATACGAAAACACTTAGAAAACGGCATAAAACTAATGCAAAAAAAAGTTATTTATAACAGCGGTTGCTTTACATATGGAGAACAAATTTTCATTGCAATTCTCTCTCACGATCACCATCACATTAAACAGCTCGCTTCTCAACATATAAAAAATGCAAAAGTAGAATAAATGATTGCATACTTATAGTTGAAATTTCTGAAATCATCTTTGAAGCAAATTATTACGTAAAAAAATACAACTGTCTGAAAAAATGTTGTGGTAACAGAACTTCCAATCACTATTCATCAACTGAATGTAAGTTTGATAAATATAATAGATGGCCGAATAGATCCCTTACATTACTCTGCTTGTCTTTTTTTGTATAAACTGTAAAAATATACATGAAGATAGTTACAGCAGCATGTGGATGCAAAGAACAGATGAACAAGGTGGAAGCATCGAAAACATGCCAAATTTTTCTAAAGAAAATCACAAATCAATGTATAAATAAAACACTGTATTAAGATGATCGAATAGTTGGGCCGGGTGGTGTAGGAAATATAGCCACCTCCACGACGCATGTCCAAGGTAGTTTTGAAAACAAGAGCTGTATTAAAAACAAGAATTCGTTGTATGACCCAATAGAGTGGTAATACTGTTTTCTTACTAAAAGTTGTCTGTTTTGCTCCAGCTATAGGGAATAAACATATTGTTTTATAGTTTAAATATGTTAAGCAGATAAATATAAAGGTCTAAGCAACACTTTTAAATACTAACCAGCTCTGTAGGATTTTTTCAATTTTTTTGAAAAAATGTCAAAAAATGACAAATTTTACCCAAAATTTCGATTTTTGGAGCAAAAGCGCAGACTCAAGCCATTTTTTTTCAGCGGTAAAATTTCACGCAGTTGATGTTCTAGTATAAAGGCAACTTTTGGCACCTACCCGTTTTTGATTTTCAAAAAAAAAAATTTTTCGCTCCACCCTAATGTACATAATACATACAAATGTCTGGACCGAGTTCGTTAGCCAGCATCATCCGCCATCTTGTTTCAAAATGGCGGCCATTTAAATTTTTTAAAAATTTAAAAATTTAAAAATTTAAAATTAAATGCGAAAAAATTAAAAGTTGAAAAATATTTTTCTTTTATGTGTTAGAACTTAAAACAATGATTCCAGAACACTTCTTATTTTGTTTATATCTTAAAAAATGATTGAGTTATAGCACTTTGAATTTTTCTTATGCCTGACATTTTGAAACGATCTGATTTTTGTCATGTTGTAACTAACGTATTTATGAATCGATTTGAATGAAACTTGGTATGCACATAGTACATACAAATGTCTCGACCGAGTTCGTTAACCAGCATCATCCGCCATCTTGTTTCAAAATGGCGGCGATTTAAAAAATTTTTAATTAAAAATTTAAAATTAGGTACAAAAAGGTGAAATTGAAAAAGATTTTTCTTTTGTGTATTTGCCCTTGATACAAAGATTCCAGAGTACTTTTTGTTTCATTTATATCTTGAAAAATGGCTGAGTTATAGCACTTTCAATTTTCAGTGTGGTTGACATTTTGAAATGGTCTGAAATCTGTCACGCGATAATACGCATATTTATAAACTGATTTGGATATAACTCCGTCTGTGCATAGTGCATATCAATGTCTTGACCGAGTTCACTGACCAACTCCATCGCCATCTTGTTTCAAAATGGCGGCTATTTAAGTTTGTCAAAAATCTTTTAATTGTGTAATGATGTACAAATAAAAAATTAGAAATTGAAACAAAGTTCTTTCGAAAGCATTTATCTTAATAATGAATTCCGGAGTATTTTTTGCTTTGTCTTTATCTTAAAAAACGCTTGAGATATAGCAGTTTGAATTTCTAATGTGAGTGACACTTTTTTTTAAAATCAATTTGCCATTTGCCCGCGACAGCACTCGTATATATTAATCGATTTCGATATGAGAGTACATGTCAACATGAATTAAGATATCGACCAAGCTCATTGGTTTGTTTTATCCATCATGTTGCTTAAAAATGGCACACATTTCATGATATCGTGGAATTTGGCGCTTCTCTAAATCGCTGAAAATAAAACCAGGTTGAATAAAATATGACTAATTTCTAAAAATTCCTATTAGTAATCAGTATTGACAAAAACTAGCATTCAATCTTATAAAATCGGATTTCACTAATTTGAGCGTCGTATTTTTGAATAATATAACTTAATTTAAAATAAATAATATATAAATAAGTATATGAAAGCTACCTCTTCCTCCCGGCATTGCCGGAAGGATTTTTTGAAATTCAATTTTCTTTCGATTTTAAAAACACTGATTTGTTAATGATACAGCATTTCAAATTTCGTTTAAACATTTTTTTTTTCGTCCGTAGAAATTTAAAATTTTATTTATATCTCAGCTATTTTTTTTTTTTCGGATTTTCAAAAAATTAGAAAATTTGGATTTTATTTAAATAATTTGATTTGAACATTTTTAATTTGATTAAAAGAAATAACTTCCTTTTATAATTGCATTAAAATTATATTTTTCGTGCTACAATCTATGTAACAGTTTAATAGTTATAAATTAACAATTCGGATTTATTAATTAAATCGAATTTTAATTTCTTCTGAAAGTAATATTAAACGAAACGCCCTGAGTGATCTGCGATCACACTTATCCATTTGTTTTATGATATCACTTAATTACATGACAGGCATTTTAAATTTGTAAGTTTGTTGCACTTTTTTACAACGAGTTGTTTTTAATGCGGTATAAATTTGCGACTTAAACATTGCATATAAATCAAAAGTTATCCTTATTCTAATCTACTGGAATTTTTCTAGACATTGTTATCGGACGAATGTGTTCTTTCAAAATTGATTCACTAAGATGTTTTTATATTTCACAACATAGGGTATCAACATCAGTGATTTGAATCACGAATTAAATCAGTTGATTTTTTTCAAAATCATTGATTTAAACTATATATATATATTTATTTTTTTTTAAATATGTGAAGAGTATTAAAATATAAAATGAAATGAATGAAATTTTTAAAAAAGTTAATTTGCGTGCTAAATAATAACAGAAATAAAATTTAAATACAGTCGGCTCTCGTTAGTTCGAAATCGAATCTTCGCTTCATTCGAACTAAACCTGAAGTTCCAAAATTTTCAATGGCAGAATAACGTTAAAAATTTTTATTTATTCGAACTCATTTTCTCTTGCAACGTTTACTTCGAACTAACGAGAATTCTGATTTTTTTTATTTTTCCTTACTTTCACGCGGACTTTAGAGCTTTGAAATAGTTTTCCTTCTTTCATTTTTGTCAGACTTGAGCTGAATTAGTATACATATAATGCCAAGCATTTTAGACAAGTACTTTCTTAGTGCCCCATCTGTCTATCAATGACACTTCTACCCCTTCTTCCATTGTGCTTGTTCCTAATCTCTTAATTTGTTTATGTATTTATATCTTTTAATTTAACCTTAAGTCATACTGTAATCATAACAGCCTAAATAAATTTTAAAAGTACTATAACATAAATTCCTTTGTAATAGTACCCCTTTAAACATGCTTCCTTTTCATACTTTCTATAATTCGAACTCTGGATAATTCAAACATTTCTTGTGGTCCCGACGAATTCGAATTAACGAGAGCCGACTGTAAATATTTATGAGCTTTAATTCTGTTTAAACTTGTGAATAATGATGTATTCTTTTGGACTTCTTCACTCTGTTTTGACACAACAAATTAAAAATAAAAGTCAGAAAGGAATGTAAAAAAGAAGCTTTTATTTATTTATTTATTTTCTTTAACTCAAAGCACCATCTACATTATAAAGAACAAATACATATGTCTGTTTGTAAAACTGGCGACATTTCGATATTGGCAACAGCAGGTGGATGATTAAATTCCGCTTTCAATACTTTTTTTTAAAAGTTTTATACATCGCACAGTTTAATTTTTTATACCTTCACAAAGGGGAAAAATGAACTTTCAAATTCAATTTGTTTGAAATCTGCTTCGCAATTCGATTGTAATTGTATTGCAAAATACTCATTTGTTATGAAATTATTATTATTATTATTAGTTATTGAAGAATTTTTAGAACTATTTTTAGAAAAATTACACAATCATTTATTATATTTAGGAGGATTTTGTCAATTATTTAATTCAATTTGAATTTATTTTGATTTTATGCAACAGTTATAACTCCACTCAAATATTTTTATATGTTCATATTAGCTCCATATTTTATAATAGATCATTGTTTTATTTTTTTTTTTAAATATCACTATTTTAATTACTTTTATTTCAGTTATATATATTATTTATATCAGCTATTTTTATCAGTTATATATATTATTTATAAGAAAACAGCAACATATATATATATATATATATGTATAATAACCTGCTATTTCACAACTATTTTTCCTTTACTTTCTCCAGAAATGGTTACAAAATTTCTTCTGTTGCGCAACATTAAAGAAATTGTGTTAAAAACTACAAAAAAAATTCTCAAAAATAATGTATCTTAAAAATAAATTACGATGTAGTTTTCAAACAAATTGTATTTTAAAGTCTTTTTTTAGCCCTTTTGAACAAACTTGAAAAGTGCTAAAATGCACTTTAAAAACTGCTTATGCATTTGGTTTATCTGGCCGTCTCTCCGTCAGGCTGTCTGTCCATACTCTAGCTTCCGTAAATATACTCGGATTTTCATGCAATTGATAAAGCTTATTTAGGGTCAGGAAAGCATGTTTGGTATTGCATATGAAATATGTACAATTAATGGTTCATTAGAAGGAACCAACTTACAAAAGAATTCGATTATATTGATAAAGGAAAAAATCGTTTGAAAAGTATTTTAACGATATTACGCTATTTCAAATGTATTGAAATTGATATAAGTCACTGAATTTCACTACGATCATGTTAAAACAGAGCATTCACAGCATTTATTATTATTATTATTATTAATAATAATTTACCGGGACACACAAAAGAAATCGGTTACAGTACTGCCTTTGCGTAATAATTGCTGGAAAGAACGTTTTAAAATTCGGTGGCTTTTAAATTTAATTAGTGTTTTGAATATTACTCTTGATATATAAATTCTATACATCATATACAGGGCTACACAAAAGTATTCGCATACCATTCTCCTTATTCTGCAATTTCCTTATTAGAGGAAATTGCTGAAGCGAAATTTTTTGAAATATATGTATCTCTTAAATGAAATAAATTGTGGAATGCATGTTATTAAACGATACAAATCTTTATATCATATACAGGGCTGCTAAAAAATTTGGATAATTTTCCGATTGCAGATTGGAACAGCTGAATTTCGGTTTTGAAATCCGTCATACATTTCCATATGATAAAATGAGGCATAATATATATATATATATTTTTTTTTTTTTTTTTTTTTTTTTTTTTTTAACGGTGTATTTTTGTTAGATTATTCTGAATGTGTTGGAAAGTGCTTCATAATCTATGCTTGGAGCATGGTTTTTTTCTTTCTTGTTCTTTCCTTCTCTCCCCCCCCCCCTGTATGCAACAGTATAAAAATTGAAAACGTGCGATACTTAGAAGAGTTCGAAGATGTAAAAATGTGCTATGTTTAGAAGTTTTAACAAGCGGAATTCATACATAAAATGTGGCAAATAAGGTGTCTTCCTGCTATAATTAGTATGCAACTAGTATACAACTAGTAGTATGCAACTAGTATGTATCTAGTCATGCAAAAATGTATGAATACAAAACTTATTACGATTCTATATATTAATTTTAGTAACATGAAATTTTAGTAATATGAGTAATAAGAGTAATATTTAGTAATATTTAGTAATAAGAAATATTTAGTAATATGAGTAAGATGGTGAACTCCATTTTAAATAGGACTTCACCACCAGTGCAACCTAGAATCATTACCTGTAATGGGATATCATTGAATTAATGACGTAGTATAGGATTTTATAGGATGAATAAAATTTTTTTAGTATCTTTTTAAATTTTGATTTGAAAAAAAAAATTGACAAAATTTGAAATGATTCAAGAAAATTCTGCAACGACTTATACTTTTCAGGAGCGGTGGTATGTTTATAAAACTCCCAAACAACCCATTGGCACCAGAATTTTTGTAAAATATTTTCCGTTTAATATGTATGTAAAAAATGGTCTTTTCCTTATTTCCAAATAAATTTGTTAGCAAATTACAGCACCCTTTATTTAGATCATAGGTTCCCAACGGGGGCGGTACCGCCCCCCTGTGGGCGCTGGAACCTTCCAGGGGGGCGGTGGCGGTTCCAGAGGAAAATGGGGGGCGTTAAGCCAGTCAAGGGAGGCGTTGCCGTGGCGTACCTAGCAATTTAAGATATATGTAGTAAAACTAGCTTACTTCCACGTTTTTGTTTGTGACCGTGATATAAACTACCGTGATAATTACATCTTTAAATGATAAATCTATAAATCGAATCTACAGCAGAGTTCCAAAAATCTAATTTCTTTTACAAATGTCAAAAAAAAATGTCCATTGCTACTGATAGTTCTCCACTAATAACGGAGCTTCATTATGAGGTGCATTTGAAACAAGCAATATCATTTGTACTCGATGTACATTATTAATCATTACCCATAGGTTACAAAATAATTTAATGAACGACTGCGTACGTCACTTCATTACATTATTAAGGTAGTCTATAAAATTAAAAGTATTAGTATTTCATTATATGGCAGACTATTTTTTTAAACTTTGTACTGAAAATGATGAAAATTACAATCACTTGCTGCTGCCCATAGAAGTTTATAAGTTCAGAATAGGTATTTGTTTGAATCATGTTTCAATCCATTTGGACACAATACACAACTTCTTTGAAAACGTTGACAAAAAAAAAAAGAGCAAAAACCTGATTACATATAAAAATGACATAGCTTATTTAACAGACTTAGGGTAGGCTGGGGAAGAAAGGGATACTCAAATTCAGGAAGAAAATAAAATGTACAAAGTTTCAACTTCGGCCCAATTGATGCCGATAGTTGTTCTGTTAATAATCCTTACAACTAACGTCCAGAATTGTGACGTTGTAGATGTTGAAAACCAAATCTGTTTTTCATATAAAAAGTAAATTTTGATCTTGCTGTTATTTTTTTCTAAAAAATTAATATTGAGTTTAACATTATAATATATATGTTATTTAGCAGTGTAAGGTGTGCGATTTATGTGAATACCAGTATATTTTGTTAGCTAAAATACTGCCATGCGTGAATGCATTTTTAATTTCGCCAGGTGGGTATTGGGCTGAAAGGGACAATAACTGAGCGAATTAAAAGGGACGATTAAAAACATAGTAGAAAAATGTGTGAAATACTAGTATTTTGTTAAGCAGAAAATCGTGTTCATTAATCCCTTTATATTATTGGAAGTATTTTCTATAAGAAAATACTAGTAGCTCTTCTTTGTTATTCCCACCCTATTAATATATTTTGATGAAGTTACTTAAATCCATAATTGGTGAAAATATACTTGTTTTTATTTTATTATATGTTGAAACTTTTTTTTTTTTTTTTTTTTTTTTTTTTTGTATACTATTATCTTTTATTTTTGAATAATGTAATCCCAAATAGAAGACAAAATGTTCATTTATTAAAGCGTTTTACTCAAGTATGTTCCTTTCAACCCCGCAAAATGTGTCAATGGGGTTTAAAGGGACATTTATCCCAATTTTTATAAATGCGTACAGATTTATAATTGCTGTTCTTGGGGATAAGAAGTTTCCCAAGTATCAAACCCAAGGTTTTAGACGAGAATTAGGCACAAATATGAGAATGATATCTTTTAATTTCATTATATTATAAGCTTATTAAGCCAAAATGTCCTTTTCCATTCACACTCCCTCCTATTAAGAATACTCAATGAAGTCAATTTAATTAAAACAAAAAAGCCATAGCTGCTTTTCTGGAAAAACTTCTGTTCAAACGAAATGTAAGTAGAGGAAAATGTATGTACCTTATCCCTATATTTTTATCAGCCTCTTTAAAACAAGAATATTTATTTGCATACTGCTAACATTTGGAGGTCTTCATGCTGAATTTTCGGAGCGATTCCATGATATTTCAAACATGAATTTTCCGAGTTGGCTTTTAGATCCTTTCACAGATGTAGATTCAGCAAAATCATTAAATTTAGTGGAGGAACTCATAAAACTCACAACTAACGAAATGGTTATCAAGAGTTCTGGCTACAAATATCAATACTTATAAGTCCTTTACTCTGAATTCTGAGAAAAAGTACAGAAAATTTTAATATCCATAAAGTTTTCTTTTATCATATTTGGTGTCAGTTAGGCAGCTAGTTTACTGTCTAAGAAAAGGAATAGACTGCACATGACTGAACATGGCCATTTGCGACTGATTTTAACAAAATCGGAACCCAATATTAACAAATTTTTAAAACTATTTGCCTCATCCATTTCATTTTATTCCTTACTGATTTTGTGTTTATTGGTAAATATTAAAAAAAATAGTACATTTGATTGTCGTCTTAATTTTTACGTTGGAATTTTTAATATAAAAATATAAAATTTGGTATAGATAATTACTATAATATTTCATATTTTTATAATTAACTATTACGGAAGAGAAGGGGAGGGGGGGCGTTGGAACATTTTTTTCTTGTAAAGGGGGGGGCGTTGCTACAGAAAAGGTTAGGAATCTATGATTTAGATCAACGCTTTAGCACAGTGTCGAATTCAAACAGTTTTCTCTGGGAGAGATTTCTGTGACTCCAGTGTAAAAGGCTATTATAAAGTTGCGAGCAGTGTTGAATTCAGGGGAAAACTCGGAGGGGGGGGGGTGAATTACACCCCTGGAGCTATCAACAATGGTAAAAAAGTGTAATACCCCCTTCCGGAACGCTATTGTGTCTCCACCGGAGACAAGTCCCTCCCGGAGAAAAGTGTTGAAATTCAACACTGGTTGCGAGGGGGTTGGAAACAGCACCCTTGCGAAAAGAAAATTGCATCCGGGTCGAAGTTTAAATTTTGCAAATCCCCCTCTTCCCCCCCCCCCACCCCCGTCATCAAAACCACCATTTCTCTTCGTTACAGGTGCCATAAAATTGAAAAGTCTAAAAACGCAAATAAATTCTACTGAATATATGTTTGAAGCTCATTTTGGAACTTTAAAAGGCTTAATTTTAATAATTAAATAATATAAAAGAACTTTGCTCATATACAATAAAACCTCCAAATAACGGACACCTCGGGAGCGCGAAAACTGTCCGCTATTCAGAGGTGTCCGCTATTGGGAAAAACCTTGGAGATTCAAAAATTGCTAAGAAATACTTAAAGTTTCATTAATTGATTTTTATATGTCCTAGAATTCTAATATATGATTAATCAGAAATTAAAATATATTTTTAAGCAATAAAATTGAACTAAAATGATACATTTTGTACACTGTATATTACATTCTTACGAAAGTAATGCATTTAAAAAGTTTCCTTTTGCGTTATGTAATTTTTTTTCAATATGAAATTTTAACCCTGTCAATAGTTTTAATTTTTCTGAATCATCTTAAAGAAAAAAAAGTATAACTGCTCACTGTATTTTGCCACTTCTTAAAAGCATAAAATCTCAAATTTTACGTAGGGGAGTGGGGGGAGAGCATTGTGATGCTCCGCGAGGTAATGTCCCTTCAGACCATCCCCTGAATTTAATACTGGACGTGGTAGGATAGATTTTCCCTGGTCCACTCTGTACATTTGTCTGTGATCACAAAATTTTGACACATTGCTCTGACAAATTTAGAGACTTTTTATTATTTTTTCTTTCTTAAAAACAATTTTTCATACTTTATCGCCAAAATTAGTGTCCGCTATTCGGAATGTCCGTTATTCAGAGGTTAAACATAAAAAAATTTAGATTTTGGGAGTGGGGATCGGCAAACTGTCCGTTAAATAGAGGTGTCCGCTATTTGGGAGTGTCCGTTATGGAGGTTTTACTGTATTTTGACAAAGGGGATTTAGAAAACACAAGTGCAAAAAATGTATCTAACAGTACAGTATATAAACCCTTTTGGATTCCAAGAAAGAAACAACGCGCTGTTTTGAAACTGTATTATTTTTTCACACAAAAAAATTCTCGATATGTTTATATACATATTTTTTACGAATAATAATAATAATAATAATAATATAGACAAACCTCGTTAACATGAACACGCTTAACTTGCAGTGTTGTAGTCGTCAAGTAATCAGAGAGTATACGGTATAGGCAGAAGGTATACGCTGACGTCATAAAGGGTATATGACAGGGTTATGCTTTATTTGAGAAACAGAGGGCATACGGAGCTTCTTAAAAAATCCAGAAGCTATACGGAGTATACCTCCGTATACCCTACACTACATCCCTGTAACGTGATTTTCTTTTAACATGAACTGATTATACAATCCCCTATAAAAACGAATACAAAGATTTGATACTGATAACATAAATTACTGTTAACATGAACAAGATTTTGATCGTCCTTGAGATTTATGTTAACGAGGTTCGACTATAATAATAATAATAATAATAATAATAATAATAATTAATAATAAAAGAAAAGAATCAAACGACGATAGTAGTATAAATTTGGCGCCCCTCAATTTCCGCGCGCGACTGTCCCCTTCGCCCCCTTCTTTTATTTCTGTTTATTAAAATATAAAAATATTAAATTCTACTAATAAATTTTGAGTTATAAAGATTTTAAATTACCCCACTTTTTTAATAAATTTTAAAATTTTAATTAGTTTTTAAATTAAAAATATTATGAAAAGTTTTATCGCGTTATTTTGTTTACAAATATTGGTTCGGAAAGTCGTTTCCGTTTGGGAAAATCAATTCGCACCGGAAAATTTTGCCCATTTATATCTAAGTATTAGATATCGGAAACAATGTCTAATAATTAAGTAAGAGAATTTTCCGGTACGAAATGATTTTCCCAAACTGAAAGGACTTTCCGAACAACCCAATAATATGGTTAATCATCGCAAAATACTTCAAAATTTTAAGTCAATAAATAAAAATTGTTTTAAAATGTTTCCCGGTCTTCCTTAACCCTTTCTGGCACGTACAAATTCTGTTAGTAAAATGAAAAATTATCGACTGTTACAGGACTTTTTTAGAAATTAAGAATGCCCTAATTTAAGCTTTCATTGTAAAAGCAAAATTTTGTTAAAATATTATTGTTTGGTGCGGTTTTCAAGTTTGGAATTAAAGTTAGGTATCCCGGACTGGGCACACTGCGCCGGAAAGGGTTAATACACAGAGAGACGGACGGATCAGAGAATGGTTATAGCTGCAACGCCTTTATGGGTGATTCTACGATGAGAGGTAATTTGTACGGCAATCCGTTTAAAACAGATTTTTTATTTTATATGTTGCTATTTTTTGCAATGAATCGCATCATCTTAATGTACTTTATTAAATGACGACCTCAGAAGCCAAGGGGTACAAGTGACAAAATGTCGATTTGGAGTAAATTGAGTATAAACAAGATAATTGATGTTAAATTGGAACATCAATAACAATTGACTAAATTGAAATAGGAAACATCTGCTTGTTGCATTCTAATCTTTGAACTCTCATTTCAATAACTGTTTAAAAAATAGAGTACAATTTTCTTTAAATGTATAATTAATCAATATTGTTTGTTTTTCGAAAAAAGTGGTTTATCTCTATAACTCCCCAAATAATAAGAAAATGACCTATATTTCTTTACCTGAAATGAAAAAAGCATATTTCCAGATACCCTGTGAACTTAACTCAATTTTTTCAATTTTGTCACTTATACCCCTTGGCTTCTGGGGTCCTCAAATAACATCACGATTGAATGCCTAATTAAAACACATTTTTCTGAAATTTCTTACAAAGTCTAAAAAAGTCTCTACCCTGGCATGTTCCCCTTGCTGGTTTCAATTTAACTTTCAAACAATGCATATATTTTTTCCATCAGATGCTTAACTAAAGTATGTTTAATTGGAATTTAAGTAATTATACTTACGTATTATAAAATAAAAAATAAAATAATTTTGTTAATTTCAAATAATTTTTAAAATTAACTTTTGTCTCGCTTTTTTTGTGTATCTACCCTGTCAAATTTCGTTCCGCTGAAACAAATATAAAATCAAGGATGGCTACATTGGAAGTAACGCTTAAGGACATCTATCGGCTTGAAATTAGCAATACTAAACGCGCAAGCCATTTAAGCGTCGCCATTTTTAGTTGTTGCAACGCGACCGTGCGGTGTAGTGGTTTCGCACGGTGATCGTGTATATCCCCTGGTAAGTCATAAAACTTATAATATTCATTTAATTCAATTGCATTTACTGCCCTAATTAAACAATACGGTAATAATTAAAGTATAAATATAAAAAAATAAAAAAAACACAATTAACCCCAAAACTAATTCAGTTCAGTTAAAAAAATTTAATTTACATGAAAATGTCTCTCCCCTGCCGTATTTCCCCTGGCTAGATAACTGCCAGGGGAGAGAGTCACTGACTAGAAAAAGTTATAAAATATGTATAAAGTGACTTGCCCTTATACGAAAAAGTAAATAAACGGGTCAAAAATCATAATTTAAAGGTTTTTGATCAAACTCAAACTTTTCTTTTTGGCCGAATCCTCTATGTCTTTGAACCTCTTATCGTAGAATCAGCCTTATATAATTACGAACGCATCTAAAAAGTTGCAGTAACGAGCATTACAAAGTCAAAATTTAATCGTCAGGTGTTTATGAACTCAAAATGACATGCATGCGTAAGTATGTAGACTACACGTAAGTAATACAGATTTATGCAATTTGTTATAGGATTTACAAGCGCTTTATGATTTACATCACGACATTACCGCAATATTTTTAGTGTCATAAAACAATAAAACTACCGAAGAAGTTTCTTTTTGGGAAATCTTTAAATCTGATAACGGGAACTTATTTATAAAACAAATTTTCATGGGAGGTGAAACTTTGTCTACACTGTAAAAAAAAAATCTGTGAAGGTACAAAACATTTTCTAGGAAACTGGGATTCCAAGAACTTTTCATGTAACGATAACAGGAAAAATTCATGTAATCGATTCTGAAACTTGAATTTTTGCTGTTACCGTTACAGGAAAAGTTCTTGGAATCCCAGTTTCCCAGAAAAGGTTTAGTACCTTTGCAGATTTTTTTTTTACAGTGTAGTTTACAAAACATCGTCTAGTCACTTAATTCTTCTCACTTAATTGAAACATGAATGTCGTTGGTATGATAATCACTGCACTATTCGTGAATGTCGCGGCTGTGGAAGAAAAAATCATCAAAATACATGAGAGTGAACTCATGGATCTAACCCATCCTTTTGATGCGGCAACTGTATAGATTATCCTGGATTAATGTCGTTTAAGTTAACCATAACCGAGCGCGTTGTTGCTCCTGAAGGCTATTGGTAAGTTGAAATTTTTGGCTTAACCCTTTATGTCTCGAGAGCGTACTTTAAAATACCAATTAAATGATGTGGTATAAAATTAATTTCATGCATCGATTAACATAATGTAATATAGTGTGAGCTACAAAGATTTTATTTTATTTAATTATAATTAATTTTTCAATTCATTATAATTGTCACCTTGTGCTTTAGTTGCAGCCTTATCAACAAAATGTAAGTGAAAAATGTCAAGCTGGGCATCGTCCGGGTTCGATCCCCGGATTAGACATTTTTCACTATGTTGGTGCTACGACTTGTTAGCGATGTGATAGTCACATATTAAAAATATTCGAATTTACTTTATCGTGTTCGAAATAGACTGAGAGGCGGCAGCATAGACAATCATCTCATCGAGTTCACGGATGAAATTCTAGGATTAGTTAAATCTCGATCTGTTGCTGCCCCCCCCCCCCCTCCCCGGGTCTAAAAAGCACTGTTCATCAGAGGCTGTCACCAGTGATTTACATTCATTATTTTTGTAATCTACACTATTAAAATTCGACCGTATGTATGTATGTGACGCTGTCTCCTCCGATCCCGGAAACAGAGAAAGGGTCGCGTTTGTTTTGAATTGTAGGGAGAAAATCCCGGGATCCCGAGTTTTCGTTTGTCTGTCTGTCCGTCCATCCGTCTGTTCACATATAACAACTCAAGAACTACCCAACCGAATCATTTGAAACTTAAAATATATAATTATTAGATAATTTTGTCGAGTCATTTGAAATTTTACGAAAATCGGATGCATAGTTCATTTACAGGGACAACCAAAAGGATTCCGTTACATTACTGTCAATGGAGGAAAAAAGTTGCAAGTGCATTTTAATGGTCTTACACAATTTCGAACATAATAAAGTTGATATGCATCTATGAAGTATATACTATGATATACATTCTGTACAATCTGTGGTGCAAATAATATTTCTTATTGATTTACAGGGTCACACAAAAGTATTCCATTGTATACTTATATATTGAGACATTGTTTTGTATGCCTTTTAATAGTGTTAAACTATTTAATACTAACAATTAGACTATTTAATGCCTGTAATTAATAAACTATTAAACTATTTAATGCCTGTAATTAATAAACTATTAAACCATTTATTGCCTGTCTGTCCATCTAAATCGACCAGCGTAGCGGGCGAAGGCCGCTAGTAGATATATTATTTTCTGAGATTGCACATAGAAATCGTAATTCAGGACATTTTTAGAACGCTTTTCAATAATTCCCTTCACCCTATTAAATTTTGAATTCACTTTCGACTGTCTTAGATGGTATTTGTATTTTATAATTATTATATTAATACATTATTCAAACAGAATTGATGATTAGTCATATGTGTAATGCGCATAAACAGTATTTTCGCCCCTTAGATTTTAAATGGAAGAAAATTTTTAATTTCGTCAGTTCTAAATGAAGTACTTTAATTAAAAAACTCTTTTACTCTTTAGTACAGAACAAATCTCTTTTATATATCTTTAATAATTTATTATATTATACTTTAAGAGGAATTTAAGAACTTCATTTATGAAAAAGTGTCAAATACTTTAACATGTAAATATGAGTTTATCAACTTTTTTTTTTTTTTTTTTTTTTTTTTTTTTTTTTTTTTTGTTTTTAATCATACGTAGTATAACCCCACTAAAAAAAAATGCCAGAAAAAATCTTAAGAAAATATCCTTAGAAAATCTACAAGGCAATTGGCTCATTTAAAAAAACTCTGTAGATATTTGAAAGGATATCTTTAAAAAATCTGCAGATAGTTTTGAGGCAAAGCAACATCAGCAAAATTTCTTCAGATTTCTCTAAATTTTCTGAAGAAAGTGGAATTCAGATAATCTTAAGATTATTTTTAGTGGGGACGGGGAGAATAAGTCTTGTAGTCATTTTTAAAATCTAAAAAAAAAAAAAAAAAAAAAAAAAAATTTTTTTTTTTTTTTTTTTTTTTTTGGACAGATTTACATATTTTAGACATTGGAGATTCTGAAAACATATTTTTGAGAGAAAAAAAATTGCTGTCCGTCTGTCCAAACTATAAGGTTAAATGCCTATAATGGCTTATCGTAAATGTCACATTCACTTGACATTAAACATATTACAAACTCTTAAACGAACAAACAAAGCAAAAAAAAAAAAAAAAAGGACAATTTTACGGAGATTCTGCTGGCAATTGGGACGCAGAAAAAACCAAAAATTTTCTGAAATTTACGGAAATGTTAATGTTGAAAACATTGAATTGTACTAGCGTCACAATCTTCGTAAAATCGTCCGTTTTTTTCAATTATTATTATTAATATACACTGTAAAAAATGTCAGATGTTTCTGAATATATAAAAATGCTCTGCAACCAAAAATGAAAATATACAGTGACCTCTTCTAACTCACCTAAGGTTTCAAAAAACGTTCCTTTACCTTTAAAAAATTCCAGAATATTATATGTTTTCGAAATTTAACGAAGAATTTATAAAAATTAATTTTTATTAGCTGCCCATCCATTTCGGAAACGTTTCTAAGTAGCTTTTACAGTACAATAATCACTTTTCTCAAATCAAAATATCACTTTTTCGGATTCTTTCCATTCTCATATAAACATTTTCAGCTGCATAACTGATTTTGTGCATGCAATTGTAGCAAAATAATGTCAATTTTCATATTAATGTTAATACTGTTAATATTGTATGTTTGTCTATTAAACGCGCTCTCTGAATATCAAAATATTTTCGTATGAATTGGTAGCATCCGAAAAAGTGATACTTTGATTTGAGAAAAGTGATTGTTGTACTGTAAAAGCTACTTAGAAACGTTTCCGAAATGGACGGGCAGCTAATAAAAATTGATTTTTATATATTCTTCTTTAAATTTCGAAAACAAATAATTTTCTGGGATTTTTAAAGGTAAAGGAACGTTTTTCGAAACCTTAGTTGAGTTAAAAGAGGTCACTGTATACTTTCGTTTTTGATTACAGAGCATTTTTACATATTCAGAAACATCCGACATTTTTTACAGTGTATATTTACAGTATACTCGCGTTTCATGTCATATGCAGGTGATTTTCAATAATTCGACAGGTTATTATTATTATTATTATTTTGCTAATTTATTTGTTATTTCGTTATTTAAAATAAAAATTATGTCAATGTTTATAATTTTGCGAATAAGTTTGGCGATAAACTTGTCGACGGGATAATCAAGTGCACGTAATTCAGCATCATTATGTATTAAAAATATTTAAATATACGTTTAAACTTTATTTTGTAATTTCAGAGCATTTTATAAATAATTTGCACATGTTTTATTTTAATAGTTTATAATATGCATATCCATGATGGGTAAGTATTATGGTGGCCGCCAACGATTATTTTTATGTTATATTACGCAACATGACATCAAATTAAATAGATTCTCTTTCGCATGTAGAAAATGCTTTTTCAATAAATCTAAACAGATGGAAGTTCTGGATCTCTTATTCCTGTTTAACTCAAAGTTAAGAGAAAAAAATTTGAATGCGAATTTAATTCGTGATAAATACGGTCACCGCAAAAAAAAAAAAATCTTGACACTTACGATTTTAGACATTTTCTTAAATATTTAGAAATATACATAAGGAAATATTCTGAAACTACAGGTTAAGCAAAATAGTACGTGTCATATATTTTCGCGAAGAGTTTTTCCCGAAATCCAACAGTGAACCGTCAACAAATAGAAAAAGAACGAAGATCTTTTGGATAACCCTGTCAAAACTAACGTAGCAAAAGCGTTCAAACTGCACATTATGATTAAGTGGCTTATTGTAATATACTGTGTTTATTTTTATAAGGCTAGCATGTATACTCGTAGAGAAATTAAGGTTTTTATAAAAACAGTCCTAAATTTTTCCAAGTTTTTTGCTTATAATTTGCAGAGTTCTTAATATAAAACAATATTCTTTTCAGAAAATATGACAAACAACATTGTACACAATACTCTGCCATCAGAATTTAAAAATAATAAAAATTGTATGAAAAATGAGTAGGTTTACTAAATAATTTTTTATTGCGCATGCGTCAACGATATCAAAATTTCATTTGCATATTGTGTTAGCTAAATGTATAGAGCAACTTCTGTAAAAGTTTCAAAAACATAGCTTGAAAATTCTGAAAATGATTGTTTATAGCAGTGGTTCCCAAACTTTTTGGCCCGCTTTAGCCCTGTTTCAGACAAATTTCTAAGGCGGAGCCCTTCAATCCTACGGTACTCTATTTTTACAAATTAATACTTTTTACGCCCAAGGAGCATAGTAAAAACTGCAGGATCAGAATCTCAATCAGTGATTTCCAACATAGAGCCTATGTTCTCAGTTTGGCCGTTTGCTTGATACAGTAATTCGGAATCAATACCAGAAATTTTGAAAATCAAATTTTCTATTCTTTAACCCCTTAAAGGCTTCTTAAATCAAAAAGACCAATTTTGTGACAGAGGTTTTAATTTATTTTCGTTCAAAAATGCATGAAACTAGTAGGTGTTTTGTTCAGAAACAATCTAATCGCACTCTTTTTTTTTCGAACCTAATTATCTATTAGAATAAACCCTCAAAGTTGGCGTTTTGAACCACTTTTACCGACGAAAGCAGCAAAACCAGTCTTACAAATAGAGAAATAGGTGTGATACCGTGATTTAAATCGCTTATAACTAGATAGTAAATTTAATTATCATAAAATGGAAAACAAAGATCGATTCGAAATCTCTTCCATAGTCAGGCTTTCCAATTTTATATCTTTCTGTTAAAAAAAAAAAAAAAAAAAAAAAAAATGTAAATGTGTCAGAATTTTTGTGCTTCTTGAGAAGAGCGGTTAAGAATAGCTTTAATAGGTTTATTTAATGTTACTACTTGTACGGAGGTGTACTAAATTAAAAAAAAATTAAATTAAAAAGAAAAAGCAAGTAGACTGTAAATTTAATGGAATGTTTATTTTTTTTTAAGAGTCACCGCTTGTTGCAGCATTAGAGCTTGTTGCTAAGAGACCGTTTCTCTCAATCCACTGCGTCACACAACACGTGAGCAGGGGTTACACTAAATTGCCGATTGGCGTATAATTGGCGTGGGCTGTGTTTGTCGCCAAGGCGATGTTACAAGATCACAATACAGAAGCGGAACATCCCGCCTGGCTTTGAAATATTTTTATATTTCAAGATACATATGCAATACAAGTAATAACACAACATATTACAGATTAAAAGCAAAAATAAATAAATAAAATAAATAAACACTAATAATACATGAAAAATTAATACATAATAAAGCACATTTAAAGTTTAGGATCTATGATGTTGTCCTCAATGGGTAATATACTTATTTTTGAAATAGGTCGTTTAAAATTACCCTTAGCGGTACGAACTTCAACTACCCTGACTATCCCGTCCGCGCCTGGGAAAACCTTATTAATGCGGCCTAGTGACCAAGTGCAAATGAGTAATTGTGAGTCCTTAAGCAAAACTAGCATTCCTGGCAGAATATTAGGCCTTTTAAATAGCCACTTGTTTCTTTCTTGTAACTGGCTCAGATAATTATTCTGCCAACGTTTCCATATTAACTGCGTTAATTTTTGAGTCCTTTGCCATATATTTAGCAAATTATCTTTGACCTCACTTAAATTGGGTTCTGGCATTAAATTAAGAGGCTTTCCTATGAGGAAGTGACCAGGAGTCAACACCTGAAGATCGTCAGGATCTGTTGATAAAGGACAAAGTGGTCGCGAATTCAAAATAGCCTCTATCTGTGTGATAACTGTCAGGAATTCCTCGATCGTGAGATGAGCTGAGCCCACAGCTCTTTTTAAGTGGTATTTGAAAGATTTGACTCCTGCCTCCCAAAGGCCACCAAAATTTGGCGCCCTAGGAGGGGAGAACTTCCAGTTAATACCTTCAGAAGCTAAAAAGTTCGAAACTTCATCACTCGTAACAAGTCTGCGTAAACATTTTAGTTCTGCTGAAGCTCCAACGAAATTTGTAGCATTGTCGCTAAAGATTACAGAGCTTTTCCCACGACGAGCGAAGAATCTTTTTAGAGTCGCTATTATAGCCTCGGATGTCAAATCTGAGACAAAATCCAAGTGCACAGCTTTAGTGACCATACATACAAATATGGCAACATAGATTTTCTGAAAAGTACCCTTTCTTTGACCTTTATATTTTATTTCAAAAGGCCCACTTAAATCTAATCCCACATTTGAAAATGGGGAACTGGGCACTATTCTTTCAGGAGGGAGATCCCCCATCATTTGACTAGCCGTTATAGGTTTAATTTTAAAGCATTGTAAACACTCATGTACAATTTTACGCGCAATATTTCTGCCACCAAGCGGCCAATATTTTTGACGCACTGTGTTCAAAAGAGCTTGGGGTCCTACATGAAAATCTCGTTTATGATAATATTGAAAAATTATTTTCGTCAAGCGACAGCTCGCCGGAAGTATAATGGGGTGTTTATGGTCAAAATTCAAATTTGATTTTGCTAGTCTTCCTCCCACCCTCAATAAGCTATCTCCATCTAAAAAGGGATTTAAGAATTTTAACTTACTTGCGCAATGAACCGAAGATCCCTCTTGGAGGGCCGAAATTTCAAATTTGAAATACTTTACCTGTATATCTTTTATTAAATAAACCTCTGCCTTTCTTAATTCCTCCAGCAACAGAGGGCCGGTTGCAGATGTTGCTTTTTTACATTTGTGTATGAATCTGAAAATATAAGCTAAAATTCTAATTAATTTTTGGAAATTATTGCTAAGATTAATTAAATTATCACAGAAATTAGAGTCAGTATGAATAGCGAATGTCAAGTTGCTGGGAGCTTTAAGCTCACTAGAATAATGTTCATCTTTAATGTCACTTATATTAGAGTCAGTTTTTGCTATTGTTTCTTCAAGAATTGAAAGAGGCGGGCCATGCCAACACAACTGGTTAGAAGACAGGTTTTCCACACTTGCACCTCTTGATATCAAGTCAGCTGGATTGTGTTCTGACGGAATATGAAACCATGGAAAGTTCTTAGTTTGTTCCTTAATTTGCACAACGCGGTTTCCCACAAACGTTTTCAGGAGATGAGGAGCAGTGTCTATCCAAGCTAAAGCAATAGTTGAATCAGAAAACAAATTGACTGAAGCTATTTGTTTGTATAATGAATTTAAGACCTTGTTAGTGAGTTTAGCCAGAAGAAGACATGCTGACAGTTCGAGATGTGGCACTGTTATTACTTTGCTTGGACACACGCGGGATTTACTACATAATAAGTGACTGATGGTTTCACTAGAATTAGATGTTTGCATGTATATCACTGCGCCATAAGCCTTGGAAGACGCATCTGCGAAACCATTTAGCACCACTGATTGGTTCACAGCTAGGAAGCATCTTGGCACTTCAATGGATTCCAGTTCTTTAAGACTTTCGAGGAAGGTTTCCCATTGTTTGGCAACATGAGAGGGCAGCTTCTCATTCCACTCTATTTTAAGAAGCCATAACTCCTGCATGAATATTTTTGCTTTAGCAATCACTGGCCCTAAGAGACCGAGAGGATCATAAATGCGGGCAATTTGCGAAAGTACATCTCTTTTTGTGAAATCACTCTTTGTGTTGATATTAACTTTATACCTAAACGTATCATTGAAACTGTTCCACAACATCCCTAATGTTTTAACAGTTATTTCTTCAGAATTTCCGTCCAGGGGAAACATGTGATTATCAGTAGATTGGACCTCATTGGTACACCATTTGTGTAAAACCATCCCTCCCTTTAGGAGGAGTTCTGTTAATTGCGATTTCATTAATCTGAATTCTTCTAAATTGGATGAGCCCGATAGGCAATCATCCATATAAAAGTCCTTCAAAACAATTTTCGATGCTAACGGGAATTCCTTTTTCTCATCTAGAGCTAATTGTTGTAATACTTTGGTGGCTAAGTAGGGAGCACAAGATGTTTCATACGAAACTGTTGTTAGCTGAAATACCTTAACCGGGGATGACATACTGTCTTTCCACAAAATTTTTAAATATTTGTACTGGTATGGATTTATTTCTATCATCCTAAACATTTGTTTAATATCTGCAGTAAAAGCATAAATATGCTTTCTAAATCTAATTAATATCGAAAAGAGATCATCTTGCAGAACTCCACCCTTACATAATAAATCGTTCAAAGATTTTCCGTTGGTTGACTTGGCACTAGCGTCAAAAACGACGCGTAGTTTTGTGGTTTTACTAGAGGGTCGTAAAACGCTGTGATGTGGTAAGTAATAGCCATCATTAAAGTTCGTGTTTTCTTTTATTTCATGCATGTGATTTAAATCTCTATATTCTTTAATAAATTCTGTGTATAAATTTTTCATAACAGGATCTCGATCTAAACGTTGCCACAGAGAGTTTAATCTTTTCAAAGCAAGATTTTTGGAATTTCCCAAATCGGGTTCTAAAACCTGTGGTTTAAACGGCATCGTGACCACAAACCTACCATCCGGTTTTCTGAAGTGCGTTTTATCGAAGTGATCATTACAATATTCTAATTCTTCACTGTTACAGGGTTTTAAATTTTGTACTTCTTCAATTTCCCAGAAAGACTTCAAAGTGTCATTAAGTAATTCAAGATTTTTTGTTAAGAAACAATAATTAGTATTATTATTATTATTTACTGTTTTGTCATAAATACACCCAGATACTAAATATCCAAAAATACTTGATTGCAAATATAAATTATTGCCTAACTTTATTTTTTCTTCATTTAAAAGAGAAAAATACAGTTCAGCACCGATAATTATCTCCACACTGCTTGGAATGTTAAATTTTTTATCCGCTAAACAAATATTTGCTGGAATTTTTAAATCTGATATGTTTATCTTTTTCGAGGGCGTGAATTCACAGATGTTTGGAACGATTAATAACTCAATATCATAACTGGTACTATTCATTTTATTTGACAACTTTGATTTGATTCTAGATTTAATGTAAATAGGCAATTTATTTATTCCACTTACAGGAATATTTATTTTCTCTTTTTTCAAGCCTAATATTTGTGCTGCTTTAAATGTACAAAAACAGTTCTGCGATGCGGAATCTAATATTGCCCTGAAAGGAATTTTGATGCCATTTACATCTGTCAAATAAATTATTGCAGTGCTAATTAAAACAGATTTATTATTATCATTTTCATACGAAAAAAATGAATGAGCAGTAGTTTCGTTTTGTGATAAATCTTCCGAAACAAAATTGCTATTTATTGTTTCATGTATTGGGAGATTGTTTATAGGATTGTTTACTGGTGTTGTATAGTTATGTAATGATGAATGATGGCTTGCGCTCTTGCAAACATGACAAGTGCTTTTTGAATTACAATAATTAATAAGGTGGGCTGAACTTAAACAATTGAAGCAAAGTTTATTTTTCTTAACAAGGTTAATTCGCTCACTTAACTTCATGTTTTTATATTTAACACAATGATATAAGGGGTGGTTTTCGGTTTTACAAATTACGCAACATTTACTTTGAGGTTTGCTTGTTTTTATGAATAAGGATTTTGCAGTATATTTAGAGGATACGTTAGAACTTATACTATTTAAGATTTGACATCTTCGCTCAAGAAATTCTAAAAATTCATCAAAATTAGGCACTTCATTATCCTTTAATGTTAGTTCGTATTGTTTACGAGTTTCGTTATCTAGTTTATTTAGAATAATATTCAGCAAAATTGCGTTCGAGAAATTATCTCTATCATACTTTAAGATCTTTAAAGCCCTTAAATTTTTCTTCACGTTATCCAATAAAATGCGGAGATCCTTAGCGGATTCCTGTTTAATTACATAAAGATTTAAAATATTCTTTATATGACAATCTACCATAACTCTTTTATTCTCGTATCTTTGTTCTAACGCATTGAAAAGTGAAACATAATTTTCATCTGGTGTAAGCAAACTCCTCGCTTCACCAGTCAAAGCAGAACGCAAATAAAATAATTTTTCATTATCTTTTAAATTTGAATTATCATTAATAAGCTCATTAAAAGTACTTTTAAATACGAACCATTCTTCAATTCTGCCACTAAAAACCGGCAATATGACCCTAGGTAGCTTAATGCTAGATGTTTTAGCTTGGTCCTGTTCAATGGATTTTTTATTAGAATCAGTATTTTCATAATAAGCATTAATAGAGGATTTTAAGCTTACCTTTAGTTTTAGAATATCTTCGTCCAGTTGCGAGAGGATTTTTTCCGTTTCTTCCAACTTTTCTTCCTTTATTATTCTATAATATTCTAGTTTAAGAGCTTCAAACTTTTCTTCTGTTTTCGACAGTAAGTCCAGGTGGGCTTTCCATTCGGATAAATTAAATGTTTTTCCATCCGTTGCGTTAAATATTCTAGTGACTTGGGCCTTGATATTCCCTCGCCTTCTGTTTAACGATGTTATTTCACTTTCCGACATTATTCATCTTGTTGACGAAATTCGATAAATTCAATATTTAATTCAAAAGAAAAGACACTGGCTCGTTCATACCTCCGGGTCGCTAGGACCAAATGTACGGAGGCAGGGCCGTAAATCCCGGGGGGGGGTTGGGGGGGTGCAACACCCCCCCTAGGAGAAATCAGTCGGAAAATTCCCAGATCTATCGGAAAAAGTATGTTTAGTCGGAAAAAATGGTATTAACCAATAAAATCTTATAAACTGGAAAATCATTCGGAAAATTTCCCGTTCCATCGGAAAAGGCGTATTTAGTTGGAAAAAATAGCATTACGTATTATCCTACAAAAACTTATAAATTGGAAAAACAGAAAAATCAGTCGGAAAAATTCTTGTTTGATCGGAAAAAATGTTCTTAACCTATAAAAACTTATATACTGGAAAATCATTCGGAAATTTTCCTGTTCCATCCGAAAAAGCGTGTTTAGTCGGAAAAAATAGTATTACGTATTATCCTATAAAAACTTACAAATTGGAAAAAGGAAAAATCAGTCGGAAAAATTCTTGTTTGATCGGAAAAAATGTTCTTAACTTATAAAAACTTATAAACTGGAAAATCATTCGGAAATTTTCTCGTTCCAACCGAAAAAGCGTATTTAGTCGGAAAAAATAGTATTACGTAAAACTTACAAATTGGAAAAAGGAAAAATCAGTCGGAATTCTTGTTTAATCGGAAAAAATGGTATTATCCTATAAAAACTTATAAATTGGAAAAACGAAAGTATCATTCGGAAAATTTCCCGTTCCATCGGAAAAGGCATGTTTAGTCGGAAAAAATAGTATTATCCTATAAAAATTTATAAATTGGAAAAACGAATAAGTCAATCGGAAAATTTCTTGTTCGATAGGAAAAAATGGTATTAGCCTATAAAAACTTATAAATTAGAAAAACGAAAATATCATTCGGAAAATTTTCCGTTTCAATCCGGAAAGGCATGTTTAGTCGGAAAAAATAGTATTACGTATTAACCTATAAATACTTGTAAATTTTTAAATCGGAAAAAAATGGCATTTATCTATAAAAAAAATTATAAATTGGAAAAACGAAAATATCAATCGGAAGTTTCCTGTTCTACCGGTAAAGGCATCTTTAGTCGGAAAAAATAGTATTACGTATTAACCTATAAAAATTTATAAATTGGAAAAACGGAAAAGTCAGTCGGAAAAATTCTTGTTCGATCGGAAAAAAGTAAATTAGCCGAAAAAAGGGTATTAATCTATAAATGTTTATGAATTGGAGAAATATTTTTGTAGTTTTTAATTAAATAAGAAAAACAAGTTAGATCGAAGAAAACCTATAAAATTTTTTTCTCAGTCGGATTTATTTCCGCTTGCAGTTTCTGATAAGAAAAATAAGAAAAAAAAAACAATTTAGCATGAAGAAAACAAATTTATTCTTAGCCGGAACTAATATTAATTAATTTAAATAATTGCTAATTTACTATTTACTTTAATTTAATAATTAATCAATATAACTTATTAATATATAGGATTTTATTTTTCTGATAAAACTATTCAGAAAAATGTTGATTTGTCAAATATTGTGTTCTCGGAAACTTCGATATGACGAAAAAAAAATATTCTTGTACATTTTCTAGTAATGTTAAAGTTATACCGTTAATTATAACAGTGATATTTGAGTAAAACCTTGATATTCCGATTTTTTTTTTCTGTGTCTTTTGACTTGGATATGGATATATCGAAATCTACTTGTATTTTTTTTTTTTTTTTTTTTTTTTTTTTTTTTTTTACAGTTGGAAAGTTTTTAGTTTAATCTCGAAATTTTAAGATATACTGATCGAAGTGAAGAAACTTCTATTTTTTTAATCTAAACTTTAAATTTAATTAGATATATGTATCACGGAATTTAGGTGATATACGATGAAAATTCACTTATAGAGATACAAATATTTGGTATTTTTTCATATCAAAATCTGGATATTTTCCATTCTATTCAAATTTTACCTTTAATTGAAAATAATTATAGTCTCATTTTTTCCTACTATCTAAATTTGTGTTTTCTTTTTATTTTATTAAAAATAATAATAATAAAGGCGAAATTGTTTATACTTACTTTTTTACGTAATTTTTGATTGATTTAAAAGATTGTTTAAGAAATTTATATGATACAGAATGAAAACTGAAAATACCCAAAATTTTCATCTCGAAATAATCTGGATATTTTACAGCCTATACGAGTTTACTTCTCTCAGAAGTAATACTTTCGTTAGCTTTTTCCTCAGTCAATTGTATTAAATTTTTCTAATATTTTTATTATTACCATCACATTTTGTTTAGTCAGAAAAATGAGTTGTAACACCAAATTGTTACGCTGCTTTTAAGTTTGTCGTTAGAAAGAATTAAAACTTATATTAAGAAATCCCGTATTTTTGACAATTTTTGTCTCTTAAATATTCCCCAAGCAAACAAATTTCAATTTTACTAAAAAAAAAAAAAAAAAAAAAAAAAAAAAAACGCTAAAGAGATTTTAACTGAATGCTAAAAAATAGAAAGATAAAACATTGTTTTCTCTTCAACGTAAAGCTTGGGAACCTAAATGACTGGACGTTGCACCTCCCACCGTATGTGTCAGTTACAAAACAAACTGCGCCTACGTTAACTCTTTGTTTAAACCGTTAGTATTCTGGATCATAGTACGAAATCATTCAATTAAAAAGTGTTGATGGGAGAATATTTTGGTATATAGTTACTAGTTCAAATTTTTTTATCAGTTATGCCCCCACCTAATGTAAGAGACAAAAAGTGCAACGTGGGTTATGTAATTATATTTTCGATAGTGATTACAGGAACACACTTAATAAACAAAAGCATGCTGATAAAATTTCAGCCGATATACATATACCGTTTTGCATTGTTGGATCTCTAAAAAATCCTTTTGAAGTAAGCTAGCTATTTTATTACAGAAAATTTTAGATATATAAAATGTGTAAATAACTGAATTGCTTTCATATTTAAAAATGAATTATTTTATTTTATTTATTTATTATTTATTTATTTTTTGAGGGAGCAGATAAATGATTTAATAACTTGTAAAAATGTACTGTTATTCGATATATATAAATGTTTTTAACAGTTAGCATCGCAATTCCCTAACTATTTGCTAGTTTTGTTATAAACTGGAGATGACAAGCTAGTTGTTATTTAAATTTCATGAAATTATTATCATTTTAACTACATTTTTTTTCTTTCAATATATTTGCCTTCTTTTTCGCCAACCATTTTACAATTTGCAATTGCAAGTCAATGTATTTAGTATTATACACTAAGTTAAAATTGTATTATAGATCTTTTTATATTTTATCAATTTTATTTCATCGTTATTTAAGAGTAATGTAGTATTTTAAGAAATTTTTGCCTACATGGCTTTTCATTTTTATTATCTCAAGGTTCAACAACTAAGAAAGTTCATTTATTTTTTGAAGTTCAAATGTCAAAGTATGTAAAATATTCTATATTTTTAAAACTTTGTTATAGTACAAGTAAAATAATTTTGTCTCCCTGCATAACAATATTTTGATTATTATTTTAAGGATAGATGTTTGTGTGTGTGTGTATAGATAAGAATCAAAATTTAATCATTTGAAACTTGAAAATAATTTTAGCCTTGGTGGAGGATAAAACAGCGCAACTTTTGACTGTTTAAAGCTAATTGATGATTAAATGGATCTTTAAACCTCTTGCAATTTGAAAATTTAAAAAGGCATTTCAACTTTACTGGTACATTTTTTGTGCCTGATGTGCCTGTGTGTGTGTGTGGGGGGGGGGGGGGAGGGGTAGATGAAAAAGGAACCAGAATTTTACTTTTGGCTTATGCATTTCGTTTATTTGTTTGGTACTTTGCGCATGTTTTCTCAAGGAGTCAGAAAAACTATGTACAATTGCCTTATTTATTAAAAAAATTGAGTATAATTTGAAAACCCTTTGAATTCGCTCCTAAAAAATTACATACTCTGCTTTAATAATTTATTTGTTATTTATCTATATATTGCATCTAATATACGTATATGATGTATCTAATTATATATTTTACCTAATGCTAGTAGAGATAGCTATAAATATATAAAATAGTTTGTCCCGACAGAGTGATAATCAACGCACATCCCAAACTACTGAATCTAGAACCATGAAAATTGGAGAGAAAGTACTTCTTATGATGTAAGCATGCACTAAGATGGAAATTTTGAAATTACCCCCTGTCGGACGTTCCTCTCAGCCCGCACAACTTTGAAGAAAGTCCGTGGTAGTTATAGCTGCCACCACCGATATTATTAGGTGATATCGGTCACCCACTATGAGGATTGTGTGAATGAACACTGACGCTGTCAGTTAACTGAATTAACAGTTTATTTAGAATATATGTACACAACAAATACGCTATTTACAATTATATACAATTACAACTCGGATATAGATGATCAGGTTCAACATTAAATTAAATACAGTAAAGGTTGACTGTGTACTATTCAAATTACACCTTCCACCTCACACTCAATGCACGTTAGATTCACTTTATCGGAGATCAACCTGGAATCTCCCAACACAAGGATACTCGGCCTGCACTTCTCGGCCCAGAGCACTAAACACCAGGACTTCTGTGTCCTTTGCTCTCCAGAAACGCACTACTTCCGCTCTACAACACAGAGCAGACTCTATCAGGACCTCGGTGCTACACACACCTCCACGTACGAACTGAACTAATCTGAGACAAGACTTACTCTTCTCAAATCACTGCATCCCCAATGTACACCCCCTGTGGAGCTTCTCCATTGGACACATCCCACATTCCTTTCTTGACTAGTGACATGTTCCTTGTTTGTCATCATCCACATACATCACTGACGGATGAACACGCCTCTCAGTAATCTCCTTCTTTCTCCCAACCCCACCTGTACAGGATTACCTGTCGATTCTCCCTTCAACAAAGAAAGAATGTCACCTATAAAATTCGAGTACACAGCCATACAATACACAAAATATTAAGATAGAGAAATAACGGAAATTCCAATCTGTAGCAGGTGTGGTCTCAGAACCTGAGACCCCCCCGTAAGAGGGACAAGCGGGGGAGGTAAAAAATTCTGGAACAAATTGCCATATCTCAGCAAACATTTAAGGTAGGAGCGTAAAATTCCAGAAAATAAATCTACTAAAAAAATTATTAAACACATAATCCAGTGATTTTAGAAATCTCAACATAAGGGGTTAAAAGGGGGGGGGGTCGAAAAATTTAGAACATTTGGCACATCTCAACAGTTTTTTCAAATAAGAACGTGAAACAGCAGAAAATAAAATTTTTAAAAGCTAATTAAATACGTGTTTCAGCGATATTTTAAATTTCCACCCCCGAGGAGTTTAAATGGGGGTGGAAAAATTCCATACTTTTTTGGCCATATCATAGGAAAGCCCTCAAATTACTCTTTCATATAATAAATCTTTCTCCCTCTCCCCCCGCCTCCTCTTATCCTCTATTGGGGACAATTTTCGATCTTTTTTGAAATTGTAACGTTTTATCATTTTAGACCGGATTTTTTTTTTTTTGGGGGGGGGGCCCTCCGATAAATATTACTTATAATATATGAAATTTTTATAGTTAGGGGAAGGGTCTATTCTGGGAGGGAGGACAATTTCCTAAATTTGGAATACATCTCTCTTGTGATATATCGTTGGATTCCTATTTTGCCCTCACGGGCAACCACTTTTCTAATTTTAGCCGATACCTTTCATGTGATATATTGCTGGAAAGCCCTTTGACTGCTTATTCGTATTATGCACGACTCGTGTCCCTCTCGGGTGGAACGGTTATTGTATTCCATCAGGAGATCGCCTAATAATGGGGAAAATAATAATAACATAATATAAGATTATTTGATTATCTCGATACACTAAGTCATAATTATCGTGCGAATTATGATACATATATATATATATATATATATATATATATATATATATATAATATGTATATAATATATATATGTATATTAGTCTTCATGTTGGCTATAGTACTCGGAAATTTTCCTTCTTGGAGTCGGAAAATTTTGAGCCGACACCCCCCTACGCGATTAGGGTGATTTACGCCCCTGTAACGGAGGTGTACTAAATTAAAAAAAAAAAACTAAATTAAAAAGAAAAAGCAAGTAGACTGTAAATTTAATGGAATGTTTATTTTCTTTAAGAGTCACCGCTTGTTACAGCATTAGAGCTTGTTGCTAAGAGACCGTTTCTCTCAATCCACTGCGTCACACAACACGTGAGCAGGGGTTACACTAAATTGCCGATTGGCGTATAATTGGCGTGGGCTGTGTTTGTCGCCAAGGCGATGTTACAAGATCACAATACAGAAGCGGAACACTACTATTGGATACAAAAAATTAAAAATAAAGACTAAGACCACATTTTTTTAAAATTAAAATATCTTCCTTCTATAATCGAGATATGTCCGCCAAATACAACAAACTTAGAGTTAAAAATTTGTATTTCTGAAAGCTTTTAATAACGAAAAAAACAAAATATTCTTACCCGAGTGATATTTGAGCACTACCGTTAAAGAGTTAATAAGAGCCATTCTAAAAATAAAAAATATTCTTTTGGGATTTCCTGTATGAACTCAGAATAAAAAATAAATGGTAACCCTGTCATGGTCATGCTTTGCATTGGGGCTTAAGTGAAACCATTATTATTTATGGTGAAAACCACAACCATAGATAAAATGTAAGTTGTACAGTTTTCCTTTACAAAGAGAGACTTGTCTATAATCTCAATAGGCTTTTGCGAAAAGCAGTAAAATGCTTAGTCACAGTCGTCCATGAGTAATTATGTAACACGTTTTCGCTAATTCCACCCACCCGTAGTAGAATCATGCAATTACGGATTCTTTTTTTAGTTCTTCTTTACGTTTCTAGTACTTCTAAACATCAACGAAACCGAAACGCCTCTGAGCTTTTTTTGAACCATTTATTAAAAATACATTTAGAAACAGATCATCGTTTTAGTGTTTAAGTAGGCGAAGCAAAATTTATAACCTATAATGTTAGGTGCACCATCGTTTACTTTTTTGGTTGTTTTATTTATCAATTTATCCGTAAAATTTAATCAATTTATTCAATTTTATCCAGTATCCAAAAAATTTTGGATGTTCTATTTATCAAAGTATTTGTCAATTAATGATAGTTTTGAAAGAAACTTTCTTTCACCATTGTTTTTGCCAAAAAGACGATATACTGTTAAAAATTACACATGTTAAAAGAACTTCAACGAGTTGAAACACTAAAACGGTATATATGGGTGGAATTATATTTATATCAAGGCGGGTACTCATCTATGAAAATTCTAAGCAAGGGGTGCCGCTGAGAAAAAGTTTCGATTGTTAGTGTGGTGACAAATGTAAGAAACCAATATATATTTTTTAATTGATACAGACTTATTTCTAATAGGAATGCATGGCATCTTAAGAGCAATTAAAATAAAATTTTAAAGAGGTGTTGTTAAGTGATACAAGATGTTTAAAAAAATTGCGTTCTAAACAACATATATAGCTTTAAAAATAAGTTCAATTTTTCAAAACAGCATAGAGAATTTAAATAACTAAGAATTAATAAAAAATAAAATAAGCTGATTAACGAACTTAAAGTTACAAAAAGAAAAAAAACTATATACAGAACATATACAAATATTAAGAGATTATAATGAGGGATTTTTCAATGACACAAGGTGATAAAAAAAAAAAAAGAGGCGTTTTAATCGACGAATATTGTTTTATTGAGAAAAACAGTATAGATATTCTAAATACACAAATAACATAAATAGATTAATAAAGAAATTGAAAGGATTAGAAAAGTAAAAATCAGAATAAACGCAGAAACGTAAAATAAAACAGTTTAAACCAAAAATATTATATAAAAATAGATACATATATAATACAACTTTCTTCAACTTAAAAACATGTACTTTTTTCAACCCAGTGATAGATGCATTTATTTTTGACGCACACACACATACGCAGAAATTCCTTCATACTTTCGAATTTTTTTCCCATGCAACATGCTTATTTATTTAATGTTTTGTTTATTTTCCTGGAACACCGCGGAGCACCTCAAAAGTATAGGCGGATCCCGAAGGGCTCCGAGGAGCATACTTTGGGAATCTCTGGTCTATAGAATCAACTCAAAATCCGTTATTCCCGAAAGGAAGCAAAAAAATCAGGGTTTTTATCCAAATATTGTTGTACGTGCAATATTGTGTAGGCACTAATCAATGGAATATGGATATAGTCCCTCATCTTTTTGCTTCATTTAGTGAATAACGGATTTTGATCTCATTCTATCGACGATAATTTTCAGAATTTTTAAGCTATGTTTTTGAGACTTTCACAAAAACTGCTCTATACATTTAACTAACATAATATGCAAATGAAATTTTAATAGCGTTGACGCATGCGCAATAAACAATTATTTAGTAAACCTACTCATTTTTCATACAATTTTTATTATTTTTAAATTCTGATGACAGGGTATTGTGTACAATGTTGCTTGTCATATTTTCAGAAAAGAATGTTACTTTATATTAAGAATTCTGCAAATTATAAGCAAAAAACTTGGAAAAATTTGGGACCGTTTTTATAAAAACCTTAATTTTTCTACGAGTTTACATGTTATATTCATAAAAATGAACACAGTTTATTAAAATAAGCCACTTAATAATAATCTGCAGTTTGAAGTATTTTGCTTCATTAGTTTTGACAGGGTGTTCGAAAAGATCTTCTTTCTTTTTCAATTTGTTGACGGTCCCCTGTTGGATTTCGGGGAAAACTCTTCGTGAAAATATATGAGATGTACCATTTTGTTTACATACCTGGAGTTTCATAATAATTCCTTGTGTATATTTCTAGATATTTAACAAAACGTCTAAAATCGCAAGTGTCAAGATTTTTTTTTTTTTTTTTTTTTTTTTGCGGTGACTGTAGAACTGATAATTAGAATTATTTTCAACCAGGAAAGCTTAGATAATATTTAAGTTCATCGCGAATGCAACCCATTTGAATTTAAAAAAAAAAAAATCTTATTTTGTATTTGGGTCCTTTTCAAAATAAGTACAATTTTGTGTCTTACTATTCTAAAATTTATAATATTAAAAGTAGATAAAAATTTCAAACCCTTAATTGTTCTTCCTTTCTTTTTTTAATAATCAGAGTATTAAACTAAGTAATTTATATAAAAATAAATTAAATTGGGCAAAAAATAAAATGAACTATTGACTTTTCAATGGGAATCATTTTTGTCTCAAACCCAAACTTTGATTTTCAACATGTTATAATTTCTAATTAATAATTGCTATTTTCGTTGATTTGGGCAATTAGGTAGATTTCGTATGAAATACTATCTATTGCATTCGCACCAGTTTATATATATATATATATATATATATATATATATCTTACTTTTTTATGGACACGATAACTTCTATAATTCTTCACCAATCTCCACCAAACTGGTACATAAAATCAAAGGGGATAAATTCTCGGCTGAGTTCGTTAATGGGCAAAATCGGACCAAGGGGTAGGAATAGGGGGCGTTTTTGTGAAAACCAAAAAAAAACGCCACAACTTCTAAATTAAAGTAGGTATCGAATCGGTTTAAAGTTTAGATTACTTCTTAAAAATGGGCCAAAAGTTTATGCATGACAGATTTTTGATAAATTTAGAAGTGGACTCAAGGGGCGAAAAAAACTGGGGTTTTGAGAGAAAAAATTCATAACTTCGTCACTTTCCAAGCTATCAAGTCCAACTAAATTTTTTGTAAATGTTCTTAAAATTATCTAAAACTTTTGTATTTACAAGTTTTTGATAGGACCAACTTTTACCGATGAAAAAAAATTAAAAACGAAAAGAAAAAGGGTGGTGAAAAAAGAGAAAAATCCATAACTCCGTCCAATTTTAAGCTATCAAATCTGATTAAATTTATTTTACATCTTCTCAACAATATCCAGGGCTCCCAAATGGTCCCCTTTTTCCCACAAAAGTCCCCTTTTTAGAAAAAGGTCCCCTTTAGTCCCCTTTTTTGTATTTTGGTCCCCCAAGTCCCCTTTTCTGTGTCTGAAAAAAATCGCTGCAAAATAAAAAAACCTAAAGTATCTGAAAGCTTAAAAATCCAAGACAAAAATTATTACTGTGGGTATAAAAAAGCATCATAATGGGTATAAAAAAACATTGTAAGTGAAATTTTTTCATGAATCTAAAGATTAAAAAATTACCACAGAATATAGGCAAATTTTAAGAATCTCATTAAAATTCTTAAAAATTAAAAAATTGCAGAACACGAAGTTACTATATTAAGCTACTGCTTGACCAGTCTTTAATAACAGGCTTTGGCATGCTTCAGCCCCCCCCCCCCCCCTAACCAAAAAAAATGAATGGAAAGAATCATTAAATTGCGGGGAAATAGACGATTAAATTAAGAAAAATGAATTTAAAGTTCACAACTCTCAATCATATTAAAGAAAATGGTTGGAGTAAAATATCTTTTCAGATATTTTTACTTTTTTCTATCGTTACAAGAAAATGATGTTGAATTCATGAAATAATTTTGACTTCCAATTTTCGATGGATTTATACGTTTTGAAAATCCTGAACACGATTTATTGGTTATCAGAAATTGTCTGTATGTGGCAAAATTTCTGTGGGCAGTGTATCTCAAGAACTAATGCACAGATAATGCACAAAACTTTAGATTCACATAGACCTTGATACAAACAATAGCTGATTAGTTTTTAGTGTATATCACTCAACAATGACACTGTTATGCTGCATTATTCACAATTTCATTAATAGCTCTATCTCAAGAACTAATGCACAGATTTTCATAAAACTTCAGATTCTGTTAGTCCTTAATATAATTTGGTGTTGATTATCCTTTGATGTAAATTGCTTAACAGGTGGCATTGCCATGCTGCATTATTCATGAGCATCGCAATAGGTTTATCTCAAAAGCTAATACATGAAATTTCATCAACCTTCCGATTTCATTACTCCCTGATATAGATTAGTGTTGCTTAGTTTTTCGTGTAAATCACCCAATAAGTGGCATTGCTATGCAACATTTTTCACGATATCATAATAATTGTATTCCAGAACAAATGTATGGATTTTCATCAAACTTCAGATTCCGTTATTACCTGATTAAAATTGATCCTGATTAGTTTTGGGTACATCACCCATCAGGTGACGTTTTTATGCAGAATTTTTTAATATTTTGCAATAGTTGTATTTCAGAAACTAATGCACAGATTCTCATCAAATTTCTGATTCAATTAGAAGTTGACATAAATTGTTGCTGACTAGATTTTGGTGTAAACCATCTAATCAGTGGTACTGCTAAGCCTCATTTTTCAGAAATTATTAAAATGTATGATATAGATAAAAGTTTTGAGATTGCCACACATGACTAGTTAATTATTGGAATGCAATTTCTTTTAAATAAGAAGGTATATTCTACAGAAAACGTTCTGTTGAATCAAGAATTAGAAATATATATTTTCCATTCTCATTATTTATTTTTCATACCATTTTAAAATTGTTTAATGATGTCAATTTATAAATAAAAATAATACTGCATTACATATTTAAACATCCAAACTATTATAACATGTTTCTTTAGTTTAAGGTATTAAAGGTATTCTTTTAATTGAAGTAAAAGCTAAAATTTTTATGTACTGTTACACAGAGCCAGTGCAACAATCAAGCCCCCCCCCCCCAAAAAAAAAAAAAAAAACTGTCCAATATTATTTCCTGTCTGCAAAAACATTAAAAGCAAGACATCTTTCCTTCTATCTTTACAAGAAAAAAGTATTAGATTCATGAAATGTTTTAATTCAGGTTTTCAACAGACTTGCATGTTTTGGGAATCGAAGATCATGGAAAATGCTTTTACAAAATGTCTGTATGTGACACAAATTTTGTGGGCACTTTGTCTCAATAACTAAAGATAAAAATAAAATAAAATAAATATTAATAAAAATTTATATTAATTTAATCTTTGATATACAGTGGCAGTAAAAATTTCTGGTCAGTTAGTTTTTTTAATTGTTTTCCAGAACATTTCAGCGAAGAAGCATAATTGCCCCAAAATTTAGGAATATACAATGGACCTCTAACCACATGATCATTTTGATACAGTATTGAAGAGACTTGGTTCAAAGGGGTGGTATACAAAATTTTGTGTGTGCAAGTTTCCGGCCATTCATCATTTTTTTATTTTTGCTATTGGAAAATGTTTTTTGTCCATGTTTGTTAATTAATCAACAAGAATAACACAATCTAAAGTTAAAAATAAAAGTTCAACAATTATTGTTTGTAAAGAGTGAGTTGTTTGTCGCTACAGGACCAATTCTCTCGGGAGATTTTGGCAAAGTTATCAATCGGTAAACCTACTGTGAATGATGTATTTTTTTATGATACAGATGGCCATGGCCTCCAGGACTTGCCACGGTCTGGGAGATCTAGAAAACGACTATTCTTGAGCACAGAATTGTCCCGAGAGAAGCAGTTGACGACTATCACAAAAATGCTGCTGCAATCATCCACACCGAGTGAAAGTACACCTGGAATAATTCGGTCTACCATATCAAAACACATATAAAGGACTTTATGGAAGAATCTGTTAAAAGAACTTTCATAAGTAAAAAAAAGTCAGAGGATCCGATGGGTGTTTGCCAAAGAACACATATTGTGGTCTCGCAAAACTGGAATAAAGTAGAATTTTCCGATGAATCAAAGTTCAATTTTTTTTTAAAGAGTGATGGCAGGCTGTACGCCCAATAATGACTTAACAACAAAAGACATGATTCCAGATATGTTTTTCTTACAACTAAGCATGGCGGAAGATTATGGGGAGCATTACATTATGGGGAGCATTTTATGGAAAAGATGCCAGTCCATCTGTTAAAATCTGCGGCAAGATGAATGATGCATGTATAAGAATACATTGCAAGATAATTTGCCCCCCCCCCCCATAAATTTTCTAAAAAATTAAAAAAAAATCTCAACATATGTCAACAATTAGCATCTTTTTATTCCTTTCTGTCATCAGGAAATGCTATTGAAAAAAATTCTCAAAAAATTTAATCTACCATATGTCATGTAATATCTTAAATGAAAGGCCAGGTTATGAATAATGTTATTCTTCACTTTCTCTCTACCTCCATTCTCACTGCTTTATATCATCCCCATCTATGTAAGGATTTAATCATTATAAACAATTATTAATTTTTAACAAATTTAATTATTAACAATTTTGGTTTATTAATTAAAGGTTAGAATGTTCTGAAAGGAATATTAAATAAAACCCTCTGAGTGATCTGTGATCATACTTACCCACTTACTTATTTTTACTTTCTTCTATCTTTACAAGAAGAAAGTATTGGATTCATGAAAATTTTCGACTTCCGGTTTTCGACGGATTTATACGTTTTAGAAGGTCCTGAACACGTTTTGACTATTTTTAGAAAATGTCTGTCTGTGAGTCTGTCTGTGAGTCTGTGTGTCTGTCTGTGAGTCTGTCTGTCTGTATGTGACAAAAAATTTGTGGGCGCTCTATCTCAAGAACTAATGCTCGAAATTTAATAAAATTTTATATTCAGTTAGACCTTGATATGAATTAGTGCCTATTGGTTTTTGGTGAAAATTGGCCTGCAGGTGGCGCTGCTATACTACGTTTTTCATGATTTTCAAGATTGCTATATCTCAAGAACTAATGCACAGAATTTCACCAAACTTCAAATTCTGTGACCCCTTGATATACATAGACGCTGATTAAGTTTTGGTGCAAATTGGCCAGCAGGTGGCGCTGCTATGCCACGTTTTTTATGATTTTCATGATAGCTATATCTCAAGGACTAATGCACAGACTTTCACCAAACTTCAGATACCGCGATACCTTGAGATACATAGCCGCTGATAAGGTTTTGGTGTGAACTGCCCTATAGGTGGCGCCGCTATGCTACATTTTGCACAATTTTTGCGATAGCTATATCTCAAGAACTAATGCAGAGAACTTCATCAAATTTTAGTTTCTTTTACACTAGAATATATAACATAATTAGATGCTGTTACATTTTGGTATTAACCTTGCAACAGCTATGCTGCATTTTGCACGATTTTTCCGATAGGGGTCATTCCAGGCGAAATGAGCAAATTAGCTGTGGCTGCCATGTCGCAGATTTGAATGAAAATTGACATATGAGTACAACATGTATATTTATGAAGAAATGCAAAATAAGAGATTACAGAACAGATTGTTTAAGCATGTAAACTCACTTTAAAAGTTGATACAAAATTAAGTTCTTACTTACATGCTTTAAATTTCAATCTGGATTATTCGCGTTAGGAATGAAAAAAACTATATCATAAATTATTTTCAGATAAGAATGGATACTAAGTAAGAGATTGGCGTAATTTAGGATTTGAATTTTTATTCCTTACTGAGAAAAAAATATAGAAAAGGAAAATTTTAAAGAAGAAAATTCAATATTTCTTTTGCCCATAAAAATTTAAGGACAAGCGTTCTGACTTCAAAACTATTTAACATTTTAGATAAAAGTATATATTTTGACACAAGAAGTTTCATATATGCCTTTTTTATACCTTAAAGTGAAAAAAAAAATAAATTATGAAAAAAAGGACGGGAAAAGGCATTATTTCTATTGCTCTTTTAGTCATGAAGGAAATCTCTTATATCATTTCAAATTACTTGATATCAAAGATAAAAGTGTCTATTTTAAATATTCAAATGCTATTTCTCGCCTTTTCTTCTTTTCTTTTCTCTTTTCTTTTTTTCTTTCAGACTTATAATAAAAGCAATGAGAATTGAAGGATTAATTATCTAGTAGTGTTAAAATCCAATAGATGGCAGCACTATTTTTTAATTGAGATCGTACAATATTTTTAAAAAAGCGCGCTAATTCAAAGGAAAATTTGCGTGAAAATATCTTTTTGAAATCATTTTTTTTTTCAATGTTAGGAATCAAAAGGCACTATTAAAAATTTTCGAGCATATTATGGACTTATTAATCTTTATGTCTGTGCAATATTGTTTAGGACGGACCTGCCCCTTAATTATTATTCGAGCATAAATAAGAGGAAAAAATACGATTTTGTAACTTTTTTTTAAGTTTCTAAGTTTTTTTGAAGATGAAGGAATTAAATGATAATTATCAAACTTGGGGAATTCAATCTTCATATATAATACTGTATCATGGACTAATTTCTCACTTGTTTTGTCATTTTTTAAAATTTTTATAATGTTTCGAATTTTCTCAAAATTCACAAATTTTCAATTTTAACAACCCATTTAAAATTAATTACGTTGTTACCAGATTGCTATTGCTAAATAAATAAAAAGATAATTATTCAGAGGTTATAAAATTGCAAGCCAAATTCATTTATGTTAAGTATTTTTCAAGATACGGAGCTTTAAACTTGCAACATTGGACGATTGCACACATGCCGTTCTACATCACAAGTGTTTTAAAAGTCCAAAACTGCTAAAATAATTTAATTTTGTTAAGATATTTTTCAGAGATCTATTTGAATATGAATAAAATCCGTGTATGAAATTTTATTAAAATCGGTTACCATGGGGCCACGACTTTTTTTAAATTTTTGCTCATTTGACGTGGAATGACCCATAGCTATATCTTAACAACCAACGCACAGAATTTCATCAAACTTCAGATTTTGTTACAAAATGACATATAACATAATTACACGATGATTACGTTTTGTTATAAATCCTTCAACTGATGGTGCTGCTGTGCTATATTTTACACAGTTTTTTTTTAACCAACTATATCTCAAGAACTAATGCACAGAATTTCATCAAACTTCAGATTCTTTTATACCATAACATAATTAGACGCTTTTTTACGTTTTGGCATAAATTGTCCAAGATATGGTATTGTTGTGCTACGTTTTGCAAATTTTTTGTTATAATTATATCTTAAGAACTAATGGACGAAATTCCATCAAATTTCAGATTCTGTTAGGTCTTGACATCAATAGATGCTTATTAGGTTTTAGTATAACTTACCCACCAACAGGCACTACTAAGCTCATTTTCTCAGAATATTAATTAAATTTTTCGTTTTAGGCTTTTCGGATACCAGAATCTCATTAGGCTAGGTCAAATTTCGAGGAAATTCGATAGTGGGTAACTTTGGAATCACCACGGTTTTTTTACTTTCTTCTATCTTTACAAGAAGAAAGTATTGGATTCATGAAAATTTTCGACTTCCGGTTTTCGACGGATTTATACGTTTTAGAAGGTCCTGAACACGTTTTGACTATTTTTAGAAAATGTCTGTCTGTGAGTCTGTCCGTCTGTCTGTCTGTCTGTCTGTCCGTCTGTCTGTCTGTCTGTGTGTCTGTCTGTATGTGACAAAAAATTTGTGGGCGCTCTATCTCAAGAACTAATGCTCGAAATTTAATAAAATTTTATATTCAGTTAGACCTTGATATGAATTAGTGCCTATTGGTTTTTGGTGAAAATTGGCCTGCAGGTGGCGCTGCTATACTACGTTTTTCATCATTTTCAAGATTGCTATATCTCAAGAACTAAAGCACAGAATTTCACCAAACTTCAGATTCTGTGACCCCTTGATATACATAGACGCTGATTAAGTTTTGGTGTAAATTGGCCAGCAGGTGGCGCTGCTATGCCACGTTTTTCATGATTTTCATGATAGCTATATCTCAACAACTATCGCACAGAATTTCACCAAACTTCAGATTCTGCGATACCTTGAGATACATAGCTGCTGATAAGGTTTTGGTGTGAACTGCCCTATAGGTGGCGCTGCTATGCTACATTTTGCACGATTTTTGCGATAGCTATATCTCAAGAACTAATGCACAGAACTTTATCAAATTTTAGATTCTGTTACACTAAAATATATAACATAATTAGACGCTGATTACATTTTGGTATTAACCTTGTAACAGGTGGTGCAGCTATGCTGCTTTTTGCACGATTTTTCCGATAGCTATATCTCAACAACCAACGCACAGAATTTCATCAAACTTCAGATTTCGTTAAAAATGACATATAACATAATTACACGATGATTACGTTTTGTTATAAATCCTTCAACTGATGGTGCTGCTGTGCTATATTTTACACGGTTTTTTTTAAAACTAACTATATCTCAAAAACTAATGCACAGAATTTCATCAAACTTCAGATTCTTTTACACCATAACATAATTAGACGCTTTTTTACGTTTTGGCATAAATTTTCCAAGATATGGTGTTGCTGTGCTACGTTTTGCAAATTTTTTGTTATAACTATATCTCAAGAACTAATGGACGAAATTCTATAAAATTTCAGATTCTGTTAGGTCTTGGCATAAATAGATGCTTATTAGGTTTTAGTATAAATTACCAACATGAGGCAATACTAAGCTCATTTTCTCAGAATATTAATTAAATTTTGCGTTTTAGGCTTTTTGGATACCAGAATCTCATTAGGCTAGGTCAAATGTTCGAGGAAATTCGATAGTGGGTAACTTTGGGGTCACCACATTTTTTTCTTTTAATATTAAAATGTACTTATGAGATAGATGAAAGTTTTGGGATTGACACATCCAACTAGTTATTATCTGATCACTATTATTTTTTACCTTTTAACGAGAATTATCAAGGTGAATGATGAAATATTGAATGCTTTATATACTTTTTCAGTTGGATATTTAAATGTGCTTAGATAAAATTGTGTACATTGTTGTTGAAATCTTATAAAGATAACCATCTAACATAATTTCTGGGGTAATTTTAAAAATTTACTTTGTTATTTAGTCAATTTTGTGCTATATTTTTACACATATATGATCCTTTTTTTGGTTTCCGTTTTCAAGAAAAAATGGTCCTCCAAAGTCCCCTTTTTAAGCAAAAATGGTCCCCCAAAGTCCCCCTTTTTAAGCAAAAATGGTCCCCCAAAGTCTCCCTTTTTAAGCAAAAATGGTCCCCCAAAGTCTCCCTTTTTAAGCAAAAATGGTCCCCCAAAGTCCCCTTTTTAAATAAAAATGGTCCCCTTTTTGAAGACTAAAATGTGTTGGGACCCCTGCAATATCTACAACTTTTATATTGACAAGTTTTTCATAGGACCAATTCGTATAGCAAAAAGAAATTAAACAAAAACAGGAGTTGGAGAAAAAAACCTCAAATCCAAACTGCTTATATTCTGACTCATTTTTAAATTCATTTTTGATTTTAAACGCATCCAAATGGAAGATCCTCTTATTTAGAAACTGTATAAAGTGACGCATTGGTCAATTTTCTGATAAAGACAAAATATATTACAAAAAAGGCTACCAAAACGGGTGTTTTGAACAGAATTTCCCAAAGTCATCATGACTGAAAATTTAAGGAAGTATTCAATTAAGAAATTGCGTTTTTTTTCTGACTCGTTTTTAAATCCATTTTTGCTCTCAAACGCATCCGATTTACAGATCCTCTTATTTAGGAACTAGATAATATGATGCATTGGCCAGTTTTTTGATAAAGACGGAATATATTTCAAAAAAGGCTACCAAAAAGGGTATTTTGTACAGAATTTTCCGAAGTCATCGTGATTTGAAAATTTAAGGAAGTTTTCACATAGCAAATTGCGTTTTTTCTGACTCGTTTTAAAATCCATTTTCGCTCTCAAACGCATCCAATTTACAGATCCTCTTATTTAGGAACTATATACTGTGACGCATTAGTCAGTTTTTTGATAAACATAGAATATATTTTTAAAAATGCTGTCAAAGTGAGCATTTCGCACAAAATTTTCCGAAGCAATCATGATTAAAGAATTAAGGATGTATTTAAACAACAAATCGGTTATTTTATGACTCATTTTTAAATTCAATTTTTTTTCTCAAACGCATTCAACTGACAGTTTTTTGTTATTTAGGAACTATAATGTACTGTTTTGGTCGATTTTTTAATAAATTCAGAATATATTTTAAAGTATGTTGTCAAAATGGGCATTTGAGCTGAATTTTTCTTAAGAGGATTCTGATAAAACCAGTTTTTGCAGAAAAATGAAATTAAAAAATTTTCATAAACGGCCAAATGAAGTTATTAAACTGGGTTTATCTCTAATCAATTTTTTTTCTTTTTTTTTTTTTTTTGTTGAAATGAGCCCTTTTCGAAATCTACCTCCGCCTATAGGCCAAGCCGACAGGGATTTTTCTATTTTGAGAACAATATAAATTTTGTGTACTTATTACAATTCTGTCTGAAAATTGATTTTAATATGGATTAATTAAATTAAATATGACTGTCTTACGTGTTTTGTGTCACTGGTCTAACAACTAATATTTTTCAATTTTAAATATTATTTTGATGATAAAAATTGATTGCATTGGCTTTTTTTATGTTAGCAACACTGTTTGTAAACAAAATAGTGGAAAAACTAGCTGTCTTCATGTGATCTACTGCTTAAAAAAAGAAAAAAATATTCCTAAGTCAGCCGAGTTCTTTTATTATGTGTCACTGGTCTAACAAGTATTCTATTAAACTGATAACAGTTAAATCAATTTAATAAAAAGATTATAATAATGCAACATTATAAAGTTGTTTTTAACACCCTAAACCACAATATTAAAATTTTTAAATAAGGAATAAGAATTTATTTTTAAAGAAATGTCACTGGTCTAACAGTCACTGGCCTAACAATACATTTGTTATGCTAGTGACAAATCCTGTTATACCAGTGACACAATGCTAAGCAATGAAATAATTTCATGTAGAAAAATTGTTTATTTAAAGTTATAATAATAGTATGATTATTCACAAATTTAATAAAGAATGTCTTTCGATTAATAGAAAAATGTTACCTATCTAATGCAAAATGTCACTGGCCTAACACATGTCATTGGTCTAACTAATGCTTACATTTAAGTAATTACTGCATTTGTGCTAATGAGCCAATTAAGCTCAGTCATTGCATTATTTGAGTTACAATTACCATTTTATTAAATATAATAAAATATTTTGTGGAAAAAATCGTACTTTAAAATTTCGAAAAAAATTTGCTGAAAATGTACCTTATTTTGAAAATGATTCATTTGAAAATTTTAAGAGTTGGAATTGAAAGAAAAAGTAAATATTTAATAAATTACTGTATGGATTTTGGGGTCCTTTGAGGTCCGAGGCCCAATCCCGATTTGTCCATTTGTCCGATAACAAGGGCATGATCCGAATATATTTACGCGATTTAGAGCTCGGACAGACAAATCCAATTCATAAACTCCTAAGCGGTCATTCTTCTATGCTTCATTTTTCTGGTTGTATTAATATGTATAAGATAAAAGAAAGTTTTGGACTTGCCACATCCAATTCGTTTTAACATTATTTATATACATGAAAAAAATTGCAAAGATGTGTATCCTATAGGATGCATCAGGTGTGAAAAGATTAAGAGTTATTTATGCAATAAAATGAAGCATTACTGTATAAAACGAACTATGTCTGATGAACTTATATGAAGTACAGTGATTAATTTTTCAAAACGAATTTAATTCTGGATGATTTGGCTGGATGGAAGATTTTTTTTTCCTTCTTACAAACGAAAAACTAGTCGTTGGAGGCCACCGTAATACTTACCCATCATGGATATGCATAGCACAATATATGAAAACGTAACACATGTAAACAATTTATAAAATGCATTACAATTCCAAAACAAAATATAAACGTAAATTTAAATATTTTTAACACATAATCATGCTCTATTAATGAATTTCTGATGACCTAATTTCGATAAATTGTATGAAACGCCAAACTATTCAAGTAGCACTGAATTGCGTAATAGAAACATTCTTATAACTCCAAAAATAATAATCATATTCACTAACGGTTTCTTGCATCGAATTAAGTATCTCATTTCCAATTAAAAGATATCTTTGAATTGAAATTTGAATGAAATACAGGGTCATGAAAAATCAAAGAATGTGGAAAATAGGATTAGAAATATCTCAACAACTAATTATCCGATTGATTTCGTTTTTTATGCAAAATTTGTGTTATTTTATTGCCTTTTACGTCCACTCCTTAAAATAAAAGAATTCGAAAATTTTTATATACCTTTCATCAGAACGAATTTTTCGAGAGTCCGAAAAAAATAGTTCCGGATAATCGAGGTTACTGATATTAAATAGGCTTCGTCCCATTCTTACATACTAAGCACATACAAAATTTCAAATCTCTATCTCAATTTGTTCGGGAGATAGAGCGGTTACAGACAGACAGACAGACAGACAGACAGACAGACAGACACACAGACGGACGGACGGCAAATTTTTTTTTCTAAAAATATGTTTTTCGGAATCTCCAGTGTCCGAAACGTGTAAATCCGTCAAAATTTTTTTTTCGATTTTCAAAACGATTGCAAGACTTACCCTATACTACGTATGATGGGTAAGTAACTAGTCGTTGGGGGCCACCGTAATACTTACCCATCATGGATATGTATATGCAAATAAAACATGTGAAAACTATTTATACAATGCATTGCAATTCATAAACAAAATTTAAATATTGTTAATATACATAGCAATGCTATATTAAAGAACTGCTGATGTACCAATTTAGACAAATTATATAAAACGCCAAACTACTCAAGTAGTACCGAACTGCGTAAAAGAAACATCCTTATAACTCCAAAAATAATAATTCTATTAACTAACAATTAATTGCGTCGGATTAAGCGTCTCATTTCCAATTAAAATATACCTCTGAATTGAAATTTGAATGAAATACAGGGTCATGAAAAATCGAAGAATGTGGAAAACAGGATTACAAATATCTCGGCAACTAATAATCCGATCGACTTCGTTCTATATGCAAAATGTGTGTTAGTTTATTGCCTTTTACGTCCATTCCTTAGAACAAAAAAATTCGAAAATTTTTATATACCTTTCATCAGAACGAATTTTTCGAGAGTCCGAAAAAAATAGTTCCAGATAATCGAGGTTGCTGATATTAAATAGGGTTCGTCCCATTCTTACTTACTAACTACATACAAAATTTCAAGTCTCTATCTCAATTTGTTCGGGAGATAGAGCGTTTACAGACAGACAGACAGACAGACAGACAGACGGACGGCAAAATTTTTTTTCTAAAAATATGTTTTTCGGAATCTCCACTATCTAAAACGTGTAAATCCGTCAAAAAAAAATTTCGATTTTCAAAACGATTGCAAGACTTACCCTATACTACGTATGATGGGTAAGTAAAAGAAATTCTCCATATGATAGCTATATGAAACTAGTCGTTGGGGGCCCACCGTAATACTTACCCATCATGGATATGTATATGAAGATAAAACATGTGAAAACTATTTATACAATGCATTGCAATTCATAAACAAAATTTAAATATTGTTAATATACATAGTAATGCTATATTAAAGAACTGCTGATGTACCAATTTCGACAAATTATATAAAACGCCAAACTACTCAAGTAGTACCGAAAAGCGTAAAAGAAACATCCTTATAACTCCAAAAATAATAATTCTATTAACTAACAATTAGCTGCGTCGGATTAAGTGTCTCATTTCCAATTAAAATATACCTCTGAATTGAAATTTGAATGAAATACAGGGTCATGAAAAATCGAAGAATGTTGAAAACAGGATTACAAATATCTCGGCAACTAATAATCCGATCGACTTCGTTCTATATGCAAAATGTGTGTTATTTTATTGCCTTTTATGTCCATTTCCTAGAACATAAAAATTGGAAAATTTTTATATACCTTTCATCAGAACGAATTTTTCGAGAGTTCGAAAAAAATAGTTCCGGATAATCGAGGTTGCTGATTGTTGTGTTTACTTTAGTGGGTGAGAAGAAGAGACGGGGGGAGAAACACTTGTTTATTTGTTTCAACCCACAATTAGGCCAAAGTGATCGTGAAAGTGACTAATACATTGTGAAGAATGGAGGCCGGCAAACGACCCAAAAGTGACCATCCTTACTTCACTTAAAATAATAAAAATATTCTTTTAACCTTGAAGATGATAAACTAAATACAAAATTATAAAATATAAATTTGAAGAAAAAGTAAAGTTACCTGTGAAGTCCTTGGCAGATGATGAGTAGTAAATCCAGACACATGCACAGGAATTAATACACAAATTGGTTGAAGATTAATATTTATTTATTTATGAAATACTTGTATTTCTTTCATGAAAAATCGACTATCTTCTTTATAGAAACATTTTTGTTTCTCATAGAAATTAAACATTTGTTTTATAGTAAAAACTTTACAAATGAAGATATTTTTTTTAAATTGATATATTCCAAACAAAACCAACATTCTTCATCATAACACATTTTTTTTTTTATATATCTTGACAGTATGAACTTGAAGAATTTCTCATAACACACAAAAGGAAAATGATATTATTTTCTTCAAAAAAAGAAACATCACTTAAATATATGTATCTTTTGAATATATATATATTATCAGACGAGTATTTTATATAGATATGCACCAATATTTTCCATGGAACGCCCCGTGAATATTCAAATTTATTTATGTGAAGATGGGCCAAATAGCAAATTAAAATGACGAAAGAAATTATAAAGTCAATACGTTATGTAAAATGTATGATCACTTCTTGAAAGAACATTCTTCACCTCACGAAAGAAAATCTTCACCTCTGCTTGTTTTCTCAGAGGACTGAGATCACATAAAAAGATTATTGAAGAAATTTGAGCACAAAAAGTAGTTGAAGAAAATTATTAACGAAGAGATGATGAAAAATAAAATAAATATTTAGAAGACACATGACGACATTCTAATTTAGATATGAAGCCACCACGAGAGCAACAAACAGAAGGTCCATGGTGTGCCCTTATTTAAATTGTGTAATCCGAAAAAGAGAAGGCACAAAACACAATAATTTCGGGATGCCTTTGAAGGGGCTTTGCTTCTCGCCGCGTTAAAAAATCAACCTTTCCTGAACCCATGGCGTGATCATAGCAGCATGAAATGGTGCCCGTATGCAATAATCTCGAGGGGCGCACACATGCCCCGGAAATTCCACCCAAAACTTCCAATCATCCGACCGCATCCATTACGGCAGGAGTCTAACAGCGCAACTGACGCAGGTGGCCGAGAGCCCAGGGGAAAAAGAGAAAAGGTTACTGGAATCCCAAAATACGCCAATTTGGCAGCGAGCGAAAGAGGGGGGGGGGTGACAAAATAAGCCAAGTTACGATGCAAAGTATGGAGAGATATGAATTTAATAAAAACAGAATTGATAAACACCTAAAGAGGGGAGGCCAAAGCAGGTGGCCCTGTGCTGAATGACTTAAAATACGTCACCTGTTTAAACGAATTTGATAGGCTAGGGGTGTGTCCGAATAAACGGAAGTTCCACCCAAAGAAGTAGCGAGAATGTTCTCGAAGGTTTTCTAAACCGGAAGGAATGATTTCGAACAGGATTTTACCGGCTTGGAACATTCGAAAGCTAAGTAAGAAAGAAAACATTACAGGCGACGATATGAAAAGAAGCGAAATCGAAATAAAATTTAAATTGAGAACATTAATAAAAAGGAGGTGATAAGAAATAAAATGGCTAATAAAAATGAATTAACTTAAACATATGGGGGGGTTATCGAGTAACCACCACATATTACCCAGGGTCCCCCAAAAGAAAATATTGGTGAGATGACAAAAAATGAACAATTTTTTTTATCGAGACAATATTTTCTGACATATGTACAAATATACTAAATAATTACACAAAATAAATGTATCAGAAATAGTTATAGGAATATAAATAACTGTTTTACATGCTGTTCAAATAATAATAAAAAAAAATACTTATTGTTATAATAGTAATCCTTATATGTTAACATGGAAGGTATACAAAATTTTCTTCCAGAAGTATCTATCATATATATAAAAAAAAATTTTAAAGTCTATGTCTATGTGCAAAACAACAGTCCTTAAGTTTGACGAGTCTCTTGTTAGGCTGTGCAAAATGCACTAGAATGCTTTAGCATATGTCAAAATATTTGATTATACAATAATATGTATATTTATTTTCTTAGTTGTCAACAAAATGAAACATATTATAACTGTATATGAATCATACTATAACTATATATAAAATATATGGTTTCAAATAACACATGATAACTTGAATGAATTTGTAAGTTAAAAATTGAACAATAAAAAAAAATTATATAAATGGTGTAGAGAGATTAGTTATGCTCTCATAAAAAAAAAAATTACTTATATCACCACATAACCTTTTAAGCTTTCAATATATCTTAAATGAATAACTTTAGTATTATTCAATAACACATTTTCGCAGAAAATAAAAATAATAAGTTGCAAAAAGAATGGCATATGTTAGATTGGTAGCAAAAGTATAATGTTATATTTCAATAAAAATATCTTCAAAATGAATATAACAATTTTCACAGAGAGAATCTTTACACTCTCATAAAGGAATATTCTTGAACACTTTCAAAATAGATTGACAATAATTGCATGAATACTCTTAATATTATATATCATTCAAAATAAACATAAGATGTTTAATATTCTGAAAAAGGAAGAAATTTATATGAATAAGTCAACCTACAAACAAAAATCAATTATGTCAAAATTTCTATATAGAAGATATCTAGAACACATTTACTTGTAATTTTCAAATATTTTTTAACAAATTAAGTAAGTGATCACTTTTGCATTTGTCATATATCAAGTATTTGCTTTACATAAATATATATAATGACTCATTCAACATCTTTAGATCCAAAGTATAAACACTCAAAAGTATACAAAAAAATATTATATACTACTTATGGTGAGTCATTCACTTTCTATATTTCACCAAGAAGAGAAGCAATATTAGTATGTATAAGTTTATCATGCACTTTCTTTTCTTTTTTTTTTATCAAAAGAGGTTAAATGTTAAAGCATGCATGCATTGTAAAGAGAAGTCACAATAGAGAAAGTAATTTGAGGAGTACTCCAATTTATGTTTACCCTATATTAATTACAATTTCACCTTTCATATTAGAATACACATTTTGTCAAAAATAACTTTAAATAATGACATAATATTATAACGAGAATATAAAAAAAACAAATTCTTTCTCAATTTCAGCACCAACTATTGTAATTAAAGACTTTATAAGATTTAAAAGTATGGCATACATGAGATTATATATCTATTGTAATAATTATGAGTTAGAGATAAATGCATTAAATAATAAAACTATTGAAAACCATACATACATCCTGAGGATGACTGTTGAGTTGTATCAGGGAGAAGAAGACTTAAATAATGAAGAAAAAAAAATAATAACAGCTGCCTGCAGCTTGGAGAAAAGAAAAAAAAAATACATAGTGACTCTTCTTACTGAAATATCAGTCTGGCTAGCATCGACTGATTATACTACAAAGCAATAGTCATCCTGAAAAAGGAAGAAGAAGGTTAGTTTATTTCTTATACAGTTTATGATTGCGAGGGCGAAGATCATAATTTTTATATTGAGTAGACTTGTTTTTAACACCAGTATGAGTGCTATCAGGAGGAGCTTGTGACAAAACCGATTTACTGGAACATGAAGATGTTTGTTGTGACTTAGAAGAAGAAAGAATTTGAGGAGAAGTGTTACATGCAGCATCATGATTTGAAACCTGAGTAGAAGAGTGTTGTCTCACAGGAGTGGAAGATGCATTATCAACAGCTGATTGATCATGTGATGCATTTTTAGAAGAAACTGAAGGATGTTGCAGTGCTTCATTTCTCTTTTGAAGCTTCAAGATTCGATTAGTGTGAATCAACATAGGGGAAGCATGACTATTATTGGAATCTTGAATTTGAATGAGCACAGGAGAAATTATTTTCTTCACCACATATGGGCCTTGTATTTTTTTGTTAAACACATTGGGAAATTTTACGTAAACAATGTCATTAACATTGATGTTGGAAAACTTTAATTTTTCTCTGGATTTTTGGTACACCTTTTGTCTAGATGATTCGTTATTCTTGTAAGCTTGATAGTATACTTTTTCAATAACATCCATCAATTTATGAATTTCATATGCAGTATTGAGAATTTTCCATGAAACTTGAGTTTTATAATTGGAATAAATGTCGTTTATTTCTCTTCCAAAATGAAGAAGATTTGGAGTGAATTTTGTGGCTGGATGAGGTGTAGCATTATATATGGATTGGTGAATTTTTAGAGCAGTTGGTATATCACATCCTTGTGAAGCCATTGTATTCACAGACGATTTTATTTGAGAATTGACTCGTTCACTTAATCCGTTGGCCTGGGGATGGGCTACAGAACTGTGTTCTAATATAATGCCAAGCTTTTTATTAAAGAAAGAAAACATGTCACTAGTAAATTGAGAGCCATGATCAGTGAGCGTTAATTCAGGTTTACCATGAGTGGAAATGTAATGTAATAAAGCTTTTGTAACAGACTCAGCGCTGATATTATTCAAGGCATATAATTCTAAATGACGAGAAAAATGGTCTATCATGGTCAACACATATTGACGATTTCTCAATGGGCCGAGTAAATCCATAGAGACTTTTTGATTGGGAGCAGTTGGGAGTGGTGCAGGTAAGTATGGAGCAGTGTTTTTTTTATGATTCTTATTTACTAAACAAATTTCACAAGAGTTGACATAATTAATGGTATCTGAAACAAGGGTTTTCCAGGTAAATCTTTTCTTTAAATTAACAATGGTTTTATGAATTCCAGTATGAGTAATATGAGCAATTCTTAAGGCTTTTGCTCTAAGTGACACAGGTAAAACAGCTTTATGTAGCTCGATATCTTCTGAAGAGAAATGACGATTATAGCAAAGTAACTCATTACTTGGATTAATATAGTAGCCATTTAAACTTTTAGATTTCTTATTATTTTTAAGATCTTCATAAATTTGTTTGATTTTTGTGTCCTTTTGTTGTTCAGAGAAGATGGTGTGATCAAGAATTTCTAATAATGGATCTTGGTTATTATCATTATTAGGAGGTGAAGAATCACTCTGAAGATGACATGTGTGGTGTATTTTGTCAACTAAACCACATGGAAAGTGAGGAATGTCATTATGTAAATCATTTTGATTATCAACAATAGGTAGAGGTTCTTGCGAAGAAATAAGATCTGGATTATTATTGAGATCTTCAGTAGGAATGTGAGGAGTTCTACTCAGAAAATCTGCTAAGACATTTTCTTTGCCTGGCACATGTTGGAATGTGTACGAGTATTCTGACAGTTCTAACATCCAACGAGTAGTAATATCAGCAGGTGATGTAGCTTTTTTATAATTATTAAGTGGCTTTGCATCAGACAATAGAATAAAGGGTCGACCAAAAATATAGTATTTAAAAGCAGTTATGCCTTTGTAAATGGCATAAAGTTCCAGTTTGATGGCAGGGTAGTGTCTTTCTGATTGAGATAGAGTTTTGGAATAATAGGAGATAGGTTTTAGTTCACCATCAAATTTTTGCATAAGAACAGCTGATATTGCTGTTTTTGAGGCATCTGTATTAACATAGAACGTTTCATTCCAGTTAGGAAGATTAAGCATAGGTTTCTGAAAAAATATGTTTTGTAATTTTTTAAATGCATTTTCCTGCTCGGTTTTCCAAGAAAATTTATTTTTAGGTTTGGTGACTTCGATGAGAGGAGTAATCAATTTAGAAAAATTAGGTATAATTGATCTATAGAATGAACACAAACCTATAAAACTCTTTGTTTGCCTCTTGGTTTTAGGCTTTGGAAATGAAGTAATTTTTAAAATGTTACTTGTAATAGGAAGAATTTTATGATCTGTGAGTTGGAAACCCAAAAAGTTAATGCTTGTTTGCATGAATGCACATTTTTCAGGAGACAGAGTAATGTTGTTAGCAATGAGAGTGTCTAAAAGCTTTGTGAGTTTCATGGACATTTCTTCAAATGAATTAGCACCCACTACTATATCGTTTTAATATGCATAACAGGAATCAATTTGAGATAATTGAATAACAGAGTCGATTAATTGTTGGAAAGTGCTGGCGGCCGTCTTCAGGCCAAATACTAGACGTAAATAGGTAAAAATTCCCCATGGAGTAGTAAAACTAAGTTTATCTTGCATATCTTTAGGTACAGCAATCTGCCAATATGCAGAGGGTAAGTCAAGAGTGGTATAATATTTAAATTTTGACAACTGTACCAATAGATTTTGAATTCTAGGAAGAGGATATGAAGATGGAATTATTATGGAGTTTAACAATCTTAAATCCAGAGCCAAACGATACTTTTGAGGCTTAGACATATCAGTTCTCTTCTTTTTAACAAGAAGCATGGGACACGCCCAAGATGAATTTGATCTCTCAATAATGCCAGCGTTTAACATTTGATTAATTTGGTCAAGAGCTTCTTGCTCAAGTGCCTGTGGCACAGGAAAAGGTAGCGTTTTGACTGGATGAGAGTTTAGCATCGTAAATTGAGGATTGACCAGGTCGGTATGACCTAAAGTGTCAAGAGATTTTGAAAAAGCTAAAGCTTTACTACATAATAATTTGGTCAAAGAGACCCTTTCATGAGGAGGTAAATGTTTTAAATCAAAGTCATTTGGAGATAATTCTTGAATACGTTTTCTTTTAATCTCTTCAGATGGTAAAATTAAATTACAATAATCGTTCTCAAAATCCAAATCAAAAGAGTATTCCTCAATATCTTTCTCATCTACATTGATACATTCGCCAATAATTGAATTTTTATTTAAATGAATATCCAGCTTTGATATATTCTGACATACAACCAAAAATAAATCATTTTGAATTGAAGATTTTGAGTGCAATGATTGATGTAACACAAGACCTTTATTTTTTAAATTTGGTTTGAAAACAAAATATTCAGATGGAGGATTGAGATACTTAACATGTAAATAAACAAACGAATCAGGAGGTATTAATTCTCTATTAAGTAATTGTACCATGTTGGAATTCACCAAGAGTTTATTACCACAATTTAAATGAGTTTGCTTTTCACCAACATAGCTACAATCATTAGTATTCTGAGATGAGAAATTCTTGCCAGGAATATTATTATCATTAGATACATAGTTTACCACATTACCATAATCAGTTGGAAAATAATAAGTAAAATTACCATCAATATAAGGATTATGAAAATTCATAGCAGAATGAGCCATATTATTTGTAAACAAACCATTATTTTGAACATTATAATTATAAGGATAGGTTGTATAATTGTTGAACAACTGTAAATTTGAATTATCATAATTTGCACAAGTATTATCAATGTAAGTATCACTCATTAGATTATTTGACATAGATTCTTCATAATAAGGCATTTTGTGTGCATCGAGAGAATATGGTGCAATTGAATTCACATAATTATATTCAGAATTCATAAAATAGCAAGTAGGAGATTCATTATAACTTTGAAAAGGAATGTGTTTGTCCTTAATTAGGATAGACTTAAAACTTGGAGAAATAGTAATAGAATGCTTGTTAATAAACTCAAATCCAAGTATGGCTTGAAAGTGAACGTTTTGAATTTTTGTAAGGTAAAAGATATGATGAAAAAAAAATTTATCAATTTTAAATGCTATCTCTATGCATCCTTTGAAGAAAACCTTAGAATTTATGGTAGACACGGATACATTCCTGGATAAAAATTTGTAATGAAGCCTGGATTTAATGCTATTAAAGCATTCTTCATCCAAGAGAGACAAACTTGATCCAGTATCTATTAATGTGGAGATTTCATTATGTTGAACGTTTATTAGGATGCATGGAAGAACATAAGAGTTGTTAAAAGAACTGCATATGACATGATTTTCTTGTATATCATCATTGATTTCAAAATTTTGTTTGGAAGGCAAAGAATTATATGAACAAGAAGATTTGTTAAATTTAGATGTCATAGGATAAGTTTGGACAGCTGTGGATGACACTAAAGTAATTGAAGAGCGTTTGTCAAATTGTTGATGTTTGTTGTTGTTGTCAAAGTGTACTGACCCTGAATGAGAATTACGGGAGAGAAGGCGGTCAGTAGAACCAGTCTCCCTTATCTGTTTAAATGATAAACATTGTTGTTATTTTCAGAAGAAGAAGAGGTGTGGCTTTTCTTTCTGTAAGGGTGAGACGAAATTTGAGCTGAAGAGTTTTTGTTAGACGAATTAATAATATTTTTAAATTTGTAACATGTATCCATACGATGATTAAATTTCCCACAGAACGCACACTGCACAACATCTCGTCTGTGATAAAAGGATGTAGAATTTTTTTTGTGAGAATATTTGTCAAAGGTGGGTTGATAAGGACGTTTCCGGTAAAAATTACGTTGATGAAAATTATTGTTACGTTTATTTGTAGCCTCTTGTCTCGGTGGAGAAGGCGAAAATGTCCTAGAATTTCTTTGAAAATTACGAGAAGCATGAGATTTGTCCTTTGGAGTTTGCAAAGGAGAGTAGTTGGCTTGAGAATTGTGATAAACTTTATCCTTCGTATGCTTCATAGGGGTTTTATGAAGAACATTATTAGAAGCAATAGAATTATCATGGACTTTTTCAGAATCCAAACAATAGGCTTGATTAAAATTCTCATAAGATTTTTTAGGGGGAGAGTCATAAATGTCTTGAAGAAAATTTGCTCGTTCAAGAGCTAACTCGAAAGATGTAATATTTTCTTCTAAAATTTTGCGTTTGATTTGTTTAGGCAAAGCCTCAAGAAAATGAGTGAACTTTAATGAATTGAGAGCAGAAAGATCCAATTTTGGGTAAGCAAGTCGAAGTTGTTTATCCAACCGAAAAGCAAAATTTTTAACCGATTCATTTGAATCTAAACTTAAGTTCTGTAAGGATTTGAGAGAAACAGACTTTTTTGTGGGTAAGAAATAGTCTATAAATGCTTTTCGAATTTCATTAAAGTTAGAGTTCTTGAATTGAGACTGAGTTTCAAGAAAGAAGAGTAAGGCAGTGCCTTCAAGTTTTGATTTAAAGAGAACAAAAAGTTCCTTGTCTGTAAAGTTATTTAGTTCTTGTATGTCAGATAATTGATCGAAGAAGAATTCTACAGTCTGAGGATTACCGTCGAAGGGTTGGATTGCAACATTTAACTTGGCTTTTGGTGGCATGATGAAAAAATTAATATAAGAGCTCAATATATGACATGATAAATTTGGTTATTGGCTGGTCTTGTGATGAATAATATATATATAAATTGACCCGTTATTTAAAATATTGATGACTTTCATATACGTCATAAACCATTTTTATATATTAAAAAAAAAAGGAAGAAAACGTATACTAACATATTAGTATGATATGAAGAATATAAGACCCAAAAATTTTATGTAAAAATATATATATAATATGGCTCAAAACATATATTATTAGATGTATGACAAGAAAAATAATTTATCTTAGCATGAACAATAATTTTTACTAGCACCTCCGTTAAATAATGTATATATATTAGTTGCAAATTATACCAAGGCAAGAAAAATATATGGATAAATTATGTTATATATATGATGCACTGCTCCAGAAAACAAAAATATTATTTCAGTATAGAATCAATATATATTACAATTAACTACTGCACCACTCTCAATAACATATAATTATAAAATATTAATCATTGCATGAAAAAATAATTTGATAATGAAGATATAACTGAAGATAATGACGACAATATATATATATATATAAGGAAAATACGATGGTAGCAAAGGAAAAAAACGGATGGTCATGGAATGTTGGACACGCTTTGGTCAGTGCACCAAAGAAAATAAGATACTGTTGTGTTTACTTTAGTGGGTGAGAAGAAGAGATGGGGGGAGAAACACTTGTTTATTTGTTTCAACCCACAATTAGGCCAAAGTGATCGTGAAAGTGACTAATACATTGTGAAGAATGGAGGCCGGCAAACGACCCAAAAGTGACCATCCTTACTTCACTTAAAATAATAAAAATATTCTTTTAACCTTGAAGATGATAAACTAAATACAAAATTATAAAATATAAATTTGAAGAAAAAGTAAAGTTACCTGTGAAGTCCTTGGCAGATGATGAGTAGTAAATCCAGACACATGCACAGGAATTAATACACAAATTGGTTGAAGATCAATATTTATTTATTTATGAAATACTTGTATTTCTTTCATGAAAAATCGACTATCTTCTTTATAGAAACATTTTTGTTTCTCATAGAAATTAAACATTTGTTTTATAGTAAAAACTTTACAAATGAAGATATTTTTTTTAAATTGATATATTCCAAACAAAACCAACATTCTTCATCATAACACATTTTTTTTTGATATATCTTGACAGTATGAACTTGAAGAATTTCTCATAACACACAAAAGGAAAATGATATTATTTTCTTCAAAAAAAGAAACATCACTTAAATATATGTATCTTTTGAATATATATATATTATCAGACGAGTATTTTATATAGATATGCACCAATATTTTCCATGGAACGCCCCGTGAATATTCAAATTTATTTATGTGAAGATGGGCCAAATAGCAAATTAAAATGACGAAAGAAATTATAAAGTCAATACGTTATGTAAAATGTATGATCACTTCTTGAAAGAACATTCTTCACCTCACGAAAGAAAATCTTCACCTCTGCTTGTTTTCTCAGAGGACTGAGATCACATAAAAAGATTATTGAAGAAATTTGAGCACAAAAAGTAGTTGAAGAAAATTATTAACGAAGAGATGATGAAAAATAAAATAAATATTTAGAAGACACATGACGACATTCTAATTTAGATATGAAGCCACCACGAGAGCAACAAACAGAAGGTCCATGGTGTGCCCTTATTTAAATTGTGTAATCCGAAAAAGAGAAGGCACAAAACACAATAATTTCGGGATGCCTTTGAAGGGGCTTTGCTTCTCGCCGCGTTAAAAAATCAACCTTTCCTGAAACCATGGCGTGATCATAGCAGCATGAAATGGTGCCCGTATGCAATAATCTCGAGGGGCGCACACATGCCCCGGAAATTCCACCCAAAACTTCCAATCATCCGACCGCATCCATTACGGCAGGAGTCTAACAGCGCAACTGACGCAGGTGGCCGAGAGCCCAGGGGAAAAAGAGAAAAGGTTACTGGAATCCCAAAATACGCCAATTTGGCAGCGAGCGAAAGAGGGGGGGGGGTGACAAAATAAGCCAAGTTACGATGCAAAGTATGGAGAGATATGAATTTAATAAAAACAGAATTGATAAACACCTAAAGAGGGGAGGCCAAAGCAGGTGGCCCTGTGCTGAATGACTTAAAATACGTCACCTGTGGAAACGAATTTGATAGGCTAGGGGTGTGTCCGAATAAACGGAAGTTCCACCCAAAGAAGTAGCGAGAATGTTCTCGAAGGTTTTCTAAACCGGAAGGAATGATTTCGAACAGGATTTTACCGGCTTGGAACATTCGAAAGCTAAGTAAGAAAGAAAACATTACAGGCGACGATATGAAAAGAAGCGAAATCGAAATAAAATTTAAATTGAGAACATTAATAAAAAGGAGGTGATAAGAAATAAAATGGCTAATAAAAATGAATTAACTTAAACATATGGGGGGGTTATCGAGTAACCACCACACTGATATTAAATAGGGTTTGTCCCATTCTTACATACTAACTACATACAAAATTCTATCTCAGTTTGTTCGGGAGATAGAGCGTTTACAGACAGACAGACGGACGGCAAAATTTTTTTTCTAAAAATATGTTTTTCGGAATCTCTACTATCTAAAACGTGTAAATCCGTCAAAATTTTTTTTTCGATTTTCAAAACGATTGCAAGACTTACCCTATACTACATATGATGGGTAAGTAAACTAGTCGTTGGGGGCCACCGTAATACTTACCCATCATGGATATGTATATGAAAATAAAACATGTGAAAACTATTTATACAATGCATTGCAAATCATAAACAAAATTTAAATATTGTTAATATACATAGTAATGCTCTATTAAAGAACTGCTGATTACCGATATCGACAAATTATATAAAACGCCAAACTACTCAAGTAGTACCGAACTGCGTAAAAGAAACATCCTTATAACTCCAAAAATAATAACTCTATTAACTAACAATTAACTGCATCGGATTAAGCGTCTCATTTCCAATTAAAATATACCTCTGAATTGAAATTTGAATGAAATACAGGGTCATGAAAAATCGAAGAATGTGGAAAACAGGATTACAAATATCTCGGCAACTAATAATCCGATCGACTTCATTCTATATGCAAAATGTGTGTTATTTTATTGCCTTTTACGTCCATTCCTTAGAACAAAAAAATTCGAAAATTTTTATATACCTTTCATCAGAAGGAATTTTTCGAGAGTCCGAAAAAAATAGTTTCAGATAATCGAGGTTGCTGATATTAAATAGGGTTCGTCTCATTCTTACATACTAACTGCATACAAAATTTCAAGTCTCTATCTCAATTTGTTCGGGAGATAGAGCGTTTACAGACAGACAGACAGACAGACGGACGGCAAATTTTTTTTTCTAAAAATATGTTTTTCGGAATCAAATGTTTTTCGGATTACAAGACTTACCCTATACTACGTATGATGGGTAAGTAAAATGGGAAACCCATTTTTTATTGCCTTTATCTTTTATAGTATATCAAGGTTCTGTTTGTAAATAATCGCTTGAAAAGACTTTAAAACCTCTCCCTAGATTAAAAACTATAGGCTATTTGTGTATTTTTGTATAGTATTAAGAATTCTGAACTATAGTTTGTTTTATGATGTGAAAACCACTTTTACATTTATCCTGAAGTGTCCATATTTGAACGATTTCTACTGATGAAACTACTGTTGATAAAGTTGTGAGATTTCGTGAAAGACTTAAAAAAGAAATGGGAATTTTTTAAGCGAAAAAAAAAAAAAGCAATAGTTCAAAATTTCGCCTCCAGAGAACGTTTTTTAAATGAATAACACATTTAGCATATATTTATGATAGTTTAGACATGCTATATAACTATTCCAGACGGTATCTGCAAATGATGACTTGAAGTGGAACATGCTTGGCTGTAATAAAATTTTCAAACTATAATATATGTATGGCTAAATGTGTAATTCGTTAGAAAACGACTTCTGGCGGCGAAATTTTGAACTATTATTCCCTAAAAAAATTCTTATGCTTTTATTATGTTCCCCACAAAAATCCCACAGAACACACTGCGATCAATTGTGGAACATGGTATCTTATGATTTCAGATGGTATTTGAAATTGATGACCTTATGTAAAACATGCTTGGTTATAATAAAATTCGCAAACTATCTTAGATGCATGCTAAATGATTAATTCTTTAGAAAATGTCCTCTGGTGGCAAAATTTTGAACTATTTTTTGCACTTAAGAAAATTCCCATGTCTTTATTATATTTCTTATAAAAATCCCATAGAACACACTGCGATCAATTGTGAAACAGGTTATTTTCCAATTCCAGATGGTATCTGAAAATAATGATCTTATGTAGAACATGCTTGGTTATAATAAAAATTCGTAAACTATCTTAATTGGATTCTAAATGAGTAATTTATTAGAAAACTTCCTCTGGCGGCAAGATTTTGAACTATTTTTTGCACTCAAACAAATTTTAATGATTTTATTATGCGTCCCACAAAATTTAATAACATTCTGAACCACGGTTTCGCTTGTAGACAACTTTTAAGTAGAGTCGCCTTTAATTATATGGATACCCTGTAACTTATTTTATCTATATATATAGGATACAAACCGAAGATTACTGCGGATCTACGCATGTTGAAACACATTTAGATGCCCCTTGTCATCTTATAAAGGGGCAATGGACGGTTGACGAAATACCTTTGTGGCGTTTTCTCGCTCCGGCAGCCGTAGTGGACATCAGTGACCGGAGTAAAGACGATCCAGACGCGAACGTGGAAGTGGAAGACTTGATCCGATGGGAAAGTAAGAATAACAAAAGCCTGGATGGTACTATCGTGTTAGTTAATAGCGGATGGGGTGAAAAGTGGAGTAACGAAAAAGATTTCCTCGGAAGCGACACACCGAAGGAATTGTTAAGTCTGCGATTCCCAGGTAATATATATTACTAAAAAATTTCTTCCTAATTGCTAAAAAAAGCGTGAGAAAAATGATAAAAGTAGAAAAATAGTTTTATGTCACTGTTGACACATGTTTCAACTCATCACCGAGTCATTTTCAAAATAAATTAACAATGACGTTCCAAAGTTGCATGGTCTATGGTGCATTGAACTGAAATGCTATCATTCAGTTTTCCATGCGACGCACGTCATTTATTATTATTATTGTTATTATTATTATTTTATTTGGATTTTAATTTTATGAGGTGGCAGCACAATCACCTCATCCAGTTCATGGATGAAATTACAGAATTAGTTAAAACTTGATTTGCATTTTAAAAAGCAATCGGTCTGCCAAGTCATATATAGGTGAAAAAAACCCTGAAAATTCGATTTTCGCGGTTGACTCTTAAGTTTACCATTGTGTTTTCCTGCACCCGAAGGTATGAAAGCATGGACGATTGGGAGCAGGAAAACACATTAGTAAACCTACGATTCATCCGGTAAAATCGAGTTTCCAGGTGCTTTCCACAAAGATATGACTTGGCAGACCGATTGCGTTTTAGTAGTCGAATCAAGATTTAACTAATCCTAGAATTTCATCTGTAAACTCGATGAAATTATTGTCTGTGTTGTCACCTCCCAGTCTAATGTCTTTAGAAATTTTAAAATTGCAATAAAAGCAAAATTTAATCGTCTGCTATAAATAATGTGCTTGCGGCGTCCCACATCTAAAAAAAGGCGTACTTCTCAAACTTTCTGTCGGCATAAAGTAACAATTCTCGCAAAGTTAGTAATTTATAACGTGTTACTTTTTTTTTTATAGATAATACAATAGTATAACTACGTGAAAATTACAAATATTTTGACACAATTGCAAGAAATTTAGTTCGTATTTTTCCCTACAACAAGTTGAGTTGTCGCACAAAAAGCCAGTTTATTGACAAACATGCATATTATCTATTGCCGATATCAAAATGACACCTGCAGGTACACGTTAGTCCTCTATAATACAGTAGATTAGCAAAAGGTGTAACTAAAATAGTGAACAAATTGTTTGGTACATTTGTAGTTATTTCATAAGGTACAAGAATCTAATGCAGTAAAAGCTAATATTATAAAATAACAACATATCCAGGCGTAACGCTGGACGTCATATTGACGGTGGTAATGACCTGGCAATGAATTTCGCATGTATTCCTTTGAAAGTTCTAAACGTAGCATAATTTCAATTTTTACACCATTAGTTAATTTAAAAATCATCTTTCAAACTTGATTTGTTTGAAAACTATATCGATATCGACTGATTTTTCATAAGTTTTAAAATAATTCTCACCGCATTACATTTTAAACATTCTATCTCCACCACTTGCAGCTCGAAAGATGAACCCGTTCGCGCCTTAACAATATAAATGGTGCAGCATTTATTTCCAGTTAATACTCCATAACGAAATTAAAATTTCATCAATAAATTTTAATGCATCTGGAATATATATATATATATATATATATATATATATATATATATATTAAAGAAACGGTCAAAGGTAGTTTATTTAGTTTAATTGAACAACGTTATCCGATTATTTGTAGATTTATAGACTTTTCGATTCTAGGCTAAATGTCCAGCCATTTTACAATGTTCTATTATTGGACACCCTCCAAAGTTCTTGGTTTATGAAAAAATAACTAATAAAAATTCAGATTTTATTTTGTCTGTCTGTCCGTCTGTCTTCCCAATATAACAACGCAAAAACTACCCAACTGAATGGTTTAAAATTTAATATACAGAATCGTTTCAGAATTCTGTTGAGTCACTTCATGTTTTATGAGAATCAAATCAAAACGTAAAAAGATATTCATAAAAGTTTTCTACATATTATTAAATCCTATCACACGAAATAAATTCAGTGATATCCCAAGAAGGTAATGGTTCTAGGTTGCCATGTTGATGAAATCCTATTTAAGATGGAGTTCTATTATATTTGATTACTCAATATTTAATATATATAATCGTAATAAATTTTGTATTCATGCATCTTTGCATAAGTGGGCATCTGCTATTGCTCCAGGATTTGAATGTTTATAAAATAGTATTAACATATCTCATTTGCTACTTTTGACGAACAATTGCTAATTTTTAATTACTATTATTTTCATACATTTCTCTTGCATGTTTTATAATCTGGTTTAACGTAGGCAATCTTAATCAAACCAGTAAGGAAGCAGAAGACAAAACTTAACAAAATCACAGCCTTGCCGGGAAATTTTTACTGACAAGGAAGGTCTCCATACGGGTATTCTCAGAAAATTCTGAAAAAAAAAATTACATAATGTTCTTCTCATGTGGAGATACATGTTTATAAAAAAATTTCGGCGGAACCCCGACAGAACGTTCGTAAAAAAATAATGAACATTTCATTTATTTGGCGATTTATCACTGGTTGGCGAAGAAAAAAAATTTCAAAGCATATGTTTGTAGTATAATATGAATTTTTTTTTTTTTTTTTTTTTTTTTTTTTTTTTTTTTTTTTTTTGTCAAATACCTTTTAAGGGGAAAATGTGTCATGTAGCACTATTTTTAAAAATATTTATTTAAATAATTTTAGTTTGTTTTAACTATAGTTTTGTCATATATACATTTATAATGAAAGTTAATAATGCAATTTTGAGAAATAAAACGAGAATTACATTTATTAATTTTTTTTTCAATTTTAAAATTAAGTCCAAGTAAGCAATGCCGATTCAATTTTGTTGCTATGGAAACCAAAACTTCTCAGATACTAAAATGCATTACTACAACATTCTTCATCTAGGCTTTATTTTGGAATACGCTTAAATATGTGAAAATATATTTTTCAATGTAAAAATATTTTTTATTATAAAGTTATTTTTACATTACTAAAATTAAATAACTGCTACAACAAGAATATATATAATAAACTCTATCATTACTTATGTTTAAACTCGTTAAATACTATTTATAAGCATTCTAAAAATCTATTAAAAAACAATTTTCAGTTGTAAGCAAATCGTTTGATTTTGGCGTAAAAAAGTACTGCTCGCCAAATCGCGTGACGATTTCGTGTTTTCAAGCCAAATATTCGAAAGTACTTTATTTTTTTTACATACTTTCTAATGTGATTCCGCCGCTAATTTTGACTGTTCCTTTACAACATATATAAAAAGTTTAAATAGTTTTTTTTTTTTTTTTTTTTTTTTTTTTTTTCATGAAATTCTGAGTATGCCCAGTATGGAGACCCTCCTTGTGAGCATAAACTGACAGCTGATTTTTATATACAAAACTTTTATGTACTTATTTTTAAGGTTATTATTAAACTTACTTTACAGATTTTCAGACCAGTATTCGTTACTGGAATTCTTACTGACAAGGAAGGTCTCCATACGGGCATACTCCAAAAAATCTGAAAAAATTACAGAATGTTCTTCTCATGTTTATATATACGTTTATAAAAAAAATTTCGGCGGAATCTCCAAACCCTGTCCGTAAAAAAAAAATATTGAAAATTTCATTTTTTGGCGATTTATCACCGGTTGGCGATAGAATGCAATTTGAAAAAATACTTTTTTATGTCAAATACGCTTTAAGGTAAAAAAGTTTCATGTTGAACTTGTTTAGGTAAATATAATTTAAATAACTTTAATTTTGCCAATTTTAGTTAGTTTCAAGTATAATTTTGTTATATCGATATTTATATGTATTTACATTCAAATTTAACCATCAAAATTTGCGATTTAAAATGAAATTCATAATTTAAATTCATTAAAATTGTTTCAAGTTCAAAGTCCAATTGAGCATTGTCAAATCAACTTCGTTGCTATGGAAACCTCTGGCTTTTAATTTTGAATGCGTTTAAATGAATGAAAATAATTTTTTTTCAATATGATTTCTTTGTTTATGAAAATATTTTTCCAGTGATAAATTAAAAACTATAGCAACAAACAATATAATATATATATATATATATATATATATATATATGTATGTAATGATTCGACGAGATCGATGTTCTATAACAATGTACAAGTTCCAGTGGCACACCATCTATGAGGCAGAACAGATTACTACTACCAAGAATCAACAGTGGGACGAGCTGAGCAGTCGCTCCGGCAATTTGACCAGCAGTGGATGAGTTTATTGGGCTATTTCCCCATAAGAAAGTTCAATCAAGCAGTCTTTAAATTAATTTTATTAGAACTCATAAATAAGTTAAGTTCTTTCACGCAATCACCTTGGCACTCTCATCGAATAACTTCCACTTCACCAACTCCGTGATTAAGCTACATTCCACAATATTAGAATTTTGGGGAGAAAGAAGAAACAGCATCCTAATAATTTTTGAAAGTCAATCGCATTCTCGGGAAACATGACATGGCTTCCGAGTAGTTTTTTAAGAAAAAATGCATTCTAATTCAGCGGAGAAATAAAACGCGCGTCTTGATAGTTTAAAGAAAAGGTGCATTCTACTCTCCTGAAAAGCCCAATGAAAAAATCATTTTCACGACAAAACTAGCGCCCTCCTACTCCGCGTCAATCATTTTAAAAATCCAATCAGGATGGACTCGAGCCTCTAACGGACAAAATGATCAATTCTAATTGGCCGTAATAGGCGGTCTATTGGCAAGAACTATATTTTTTCCTCGGAACACTAAGCCCTTTAGCAACGCGTAGTAACACTTGTCACGCGATGTTAAAAAATAAAAAATAAAATTAAAATCGCAGGAATATGCCAGAAAGTAAAAAGCTTACGAAATACTTCCCGCCTTTTTGAGAAGCAAGAAATAATTTATTAATAACTAAAGTAAGCAAAAGAATTTTAGCTGTTACAAGTTACGAAACTAAGATTGAAATATGTTCCACAAATTTAGAATTGAAACTAAGAGAAAATAAAAAAAATGGCGCAATTTTTTTTTTTTATTTTATTACATATATATATATATATATGCATATAATATATATATATATCTTTCATTGTTTATGTTTAAATTCATTAAATACTATTTATACGCATTCTAAAAATCTAGCAGTTTTGAGTTTCATTATAATCGTTTGCTTTTGGCGAGGAAAAGAGCTGCTCGCCGAATCGCGTGATATTTACGCCAAATATTCAAAAGTTATTTATTTTTTTGCATAATTTCTAATGTGACTCCGCCACTAATTTTGACTGATCCTTTATTACATACTTAAGTAGTTTAATTAGTATTTTTTTCAAAAGTTTCTGAGTATGCCCAGTATGGAGACCTTCCTTGTGAGTCGACTTCCAAAAATGGGTACCCCATGTGACCATTACTCAAAATACATTTTCAGTAATATCCATATAGACCGGGAGGCAGCAGCACAGACAATCACCTCATTGAGTTTACGGCTGAAATTCCAGAAATAGTTAATTCAATGTAAAATAGTAAATTAATAATAGTGGATTCTCATATTAAAATGCAATCGGTCTGCCAAGTCATATCTTGGTGGAAAACACCTGAAAACCCGATTTTAACGATTGATTCACAGGTTTATCAATGTGTTTTTCTGCTCCCAGTCCTCCATGCTTTCATACTTTTGGGTTAGTCCAAAGTATGAAAAAAGAATGAAAACGTATGGTCAACCGCTAAAATCAAGGTTTTAGATGTTTTCCACGAAGATATCACTTGGCTGATAGCGTTTTAATATGCAAATCGCGTTTGAATTAATTCTGGAATTTCAGCAGTAAACTCGATGAGGTAATTGTCTCTGCTGCACTTCCCGGTCTAAAAAACGTTTTACTGAACTGGAAAGCTAAGAAACCAAATTTAATTTTTAAATTAACCCAGAATGCAACAAAAATATTTAGCTATTTTTAATCCATTTCACGTGGTTAATAAAATTTTTATAATTAAACCAGATTTTTTTTTCAAGTCTACCTTGCTGCATGCATATTATAAAATTTGGTAATCGGGCGAAATGTAGGAGAATGTAAGAGGTGAAGATATAAATATAATTAGGAATAAGTTTCAAAGAGGTATAAGTAACAGGACTTGAGTTATGAAAGAAAAGGGCTCAGTTAAGAAAAAATCGATGAAGGGGGAAGAGGGAGATGCAAATGTTCGACAATTCACTAAATAAGACTTTATAGTTCAAGAGCTGGCAGCACAAAAACCTAAGGTATCGAGCACAAGAAAAAATCCTTTATTTTATGGAAGAGTAGAATAGGGGAATCTAACGATCCAGGGCTTGAATTTCAGGGCGGGATGGCGGGATTCGAGCCCGAAATTTTGAAATTCCGCCCAATAGAATATCGTGGGGCGGGAGGTTCCCGCCCAAAAAAATTACGAATTTTCCGAAAAATTGTGCGTTTTGAAACTGCTATTAACTTTCACGATCTTTTTGCATATTTTATAAGGTTTTCGTGCGACTGAATGACATACTTTGCGAGTTTTTTACTGTAAAAAATCGTTGAAATTCACGATTTTTTTCCGTTAGCGATCGTCCAATTTCGCATTTTTTCCCCCGCGATCGTCAAATTTCGCATTTTTCCCCCGCGATCGATTGACAAGTTTCGTGCAATTCTCAGCCACGAGAACGGAGTAATTCCGTTTCGAATTTTCCAAAAAATTAGCGCATTCGATTCCAAAAGTTATGAAACATCGCTTTTACACCCGGAAATTTGAAATAACTATCCGATTTTCCGGGCTAATAAACGGTGTTTCATAACTTTTGAACCGAGCTGAATTGCATATTTTCACTATCAATTTCATCAATCGTTCGTACAAAATGAAAACGCAGAAAATTTTGTTAGATTATCGCGATAGAAACTCTAATTTTGTCAAAGCATCGCAAAGAAAACTGTTTCTCCTAAAAGAGAGAAAAAAAAAATCGATTTTTTATGAAAAAAATCGCGATAAAACGCGCATTTCTTAAACAAGATCGCGATTAAACGCAAATTTCAGGAAAGGATCGTGGAATAAACGCGAATTTCGGGAAAGAATCACGAAATAAATGCGAATTTCGTGAAAGAATCACAGAATAAATGTGAATTTCGTGAAAGGATCGCCATATAAACAGCGCCGTGCGAAAAGAGGGGGGGGGGGGTCGTCTCGGATGCAGAAATTTAGGGGACGCCGATTTTCTACTACTAACATCATTTTTGGATTGTAAGAAGAAAAAGAACACACGCTAAATTGAAACTTTGTTTCGAGCGCAGTTTTTCTTCGCACGCCCTTACATATGAACCCGAATTTATCAAAATGTCGCTTAAAAAACGTGAATTTCATTAAAAGAGCGTAAAAAAACGTAGCTAATGTTTTTAAAGGATCGCGGGAAAACGCCAAATTTGTCATAGGGTTCTTCAGGGGTGATTCTGAGTAAAAACTTTTTTGAAATTCACTGCAAATTTTCTGAAAGGTTACAGCAGATTGTGTGAGGGGGGGAATTTACTTTTGACACTGTTTTTTCCGCGCCCTTTGACGAAATTTGCGGATTTTTCGCGATCTTTAGACAAAATTATCGGACTTTTTAGATTTTTGGATAAAATTTGCGAACTTTTCACGATCTTTAGATGAAATTTGCAGATTTTTCGCAATTCTTTGACAAAATTCGCGGATTTTAGCGGTTTTTTGACAAAATTTTCGATTTTTTTCACGATCCTTTGACAAAATTGGCGATTTTTTTTGTGATCTTTATCTGAAACTTGCGCTTTTTTTTGTGAATCTTTGATGAAATTTGTGTTTTTATTTCACTATTGTTTGACGAAATTCGATTTTTTTCTAGCGAACCTCTGATGATATTTACGATTTTTCGGCAAACGATTTGTGGAATTGATTTTTTTTTTTTTTTTTTTGGTGACGATTAATCGAAATTCGTAGTTTTTTTTGTCTAAATTTCCAGATTGATGACGATTTTTTTTTTTTTTTAATTTTCAGAAAATACAGAACAGAATCGCCCCTGGATCGCTTAATGAATCCAAAATTCATAAAAGGATCACTTAAAAACATGAATTGTAACAGAATCACAAAAAACATACAAATTTCAACAATGCTTCATGGAAAAAAATGTGAACTTCGTCAAACGGTCGTTAATAAACGCTGATTTAGTCAAAAGGCTGCTAAAAAATGCAAATTACGTTGAAGAATCGCAAAAAAGATGTGAATTTTGTCAGATGGTTGCCGAATAAAAGCTAATCTAGTCAAAAAGCTGCTAAAAAAATGCAAATTTCATCACAGAATCACAAAAAGATGTCACTTTCGTCAGAAAATGCAACCTGAACCAAAAAACAGAGTTTATATTAGACCTGAAACAAAAGTAATTAGCACAGGAAGAGAATTTATCCCTTTGAAAACTAAAAAGACTATATAAAATCTAGATACGCTTTTTTTTTTAAATGAAAAAACACATTTTGCATAATTATTCTGAATTGTTGATAAAAACTGCTTCAGTGGTATTTTGTCATGTCTGTATTTGTGTAATTCTTTAAATAGTTCATAAAATAACAATAGGTTTTTAAAGATTTTTTTCTCCCTCCCAAATAGCTAAACTCCCCTCCATTTATAAATGTTGGGAGGGAGACTCCCCTCCTCTGGAAAATTGAATTTCAAGCCCTGGATCCACATGCCTGCCGGAAGTGAAGTGGTGCATAAGCCAAAAATTAATACCACCAGTGGTTGACTCGTAGATTTATCATTGTGTTTTCCTGCACCCAGTCCTCCATGTTTGCATACCTTTGATTATAGGACAAACACAATGGTAAATCTACGAGTCAACCACTGGTGGTACTAATTTTTGGCTTATGTACCACTTCACTTCCGGCAAACAGAGATTATTAGATTTCCCTGTTGCTACTCTTCCATAAAATAGTTTTTTGTGTGTGTGTGCTCGATACTTGAGGTTTTTGTGCTGTCGGTTCATGGATTATTAGGAGTACTTGATCACAAATTTGGACTGGTCCCTGAGCTAAGAGTTTTCAAAAATGTGCTTTAATTACTATTCGGAAATAGTGGTAACTGCTACTCATAAATTAATTTTAAAACTGTGAAAGATGATAGTTAAGATATTAATTTAATTTGGAATAAGTTACGCAGACATATGAATAATATTTGAGTTATTAAAATAGGGCTCAGTTAAGCAAAAATCGGGGAAGGGGAATACGGGGAAGGGAAGATCCAAATGCTCATTGACAAATAACAAACAAAGACTACCGGAATCCTTGATCAAAAGTTTGGGCTGTTAACTGACTCTTGAACATAATTTTAGAAATGTGTTGAAATTACTATTCGGAAATAGTGGTAATCACTACTCATAAATTAACTTAAAGAGTTTTAGAAGTGATAATTAAGATATTAATGTAATTATACTCTCCATTACACTTCTGGGTGAAATATGGAAAAATAAGTACAGATGGCTCGTTGGGATTAAGGAACTGTTTAAGAAATAGCTATAAAATAAACAAAATAGTACTTTTATGTTAACGAGGCTCTGATGATTAATCATCAAATATAGTTCTTATACCATATCAATTATTGTATTCATTTCATTTAAAATACGTAACTCTACTCATTTCATTTAATACCTCCCACTAATTTAATTTAAGAAGATAAACCAATGCATTTTATTTCAACATCAAATAATTATATCCAATTTGAACCCATGAAATATGAAGCTCCCAGAAACCAAAGGGTTATAAGTGACAAAATTGAAAAAAAAAATTAACTAGTTCACAGACAGCCTGTAAATATAGTCTTTTCTTTTCAGGTAAAGAAATATAAGTGATTTTCTAATTACGTGCTGCGTTCTAGAGATAAACCATGTTTGCCGAATAATAATCAATACTGATTAATTATAAATTTAAAGAAAATTTTGCTTTACTTTTTTTAAAGTTATTGAAATAAAAGTTCAAAGACCACAATGAAACAAACGGTAGTTTCCTACTTCAATTTAGTCAATTATTATTGATGTTCAAATTTAACATCAGTTATCTTTAAACTCAATTTACTCCAAATCGAATTTTTGTCACTTGTTTACCTTGGCTTCTGAAATCGACATATAAAAGCTGATATTGGCGATTAAAAAATGCTTTTGTGCCTGGCTAACATAAAAGTAACCAAAATGCATTTTCTCGCTTTTCTTGAATTATTTTTTATAATATAAATCGAAAAAGCAGATGCACATTTTTTTTATAACTATGAGACAGCCACTAAGACAATTATTTAAATAATTTGTGCTTAACAATAAGTTATAAATATATTCAATTTTAAAAATAATAAGATCAAATAACACAAATAATTTATTGAGCTTTTAATCAAAAAAAATTTTTTATGAAATGTTAAACTTATTTTAACTTTAATAGCAAGAAATTTCTCTCATACCTAAATTAATGCACTTTATTATGCTTGCAAATACATAGTTGCAAAAACATTTTTATATAACAATAGAAATTAAGAACATCAAAAAAAATAAATTAAACTCATTTTGAAATCAATGGGTTTATAATGAACTTTGAATAATTACCGTTCAAAAGAATCAAAACAATTATTTAAAAAGTTTTAACTAAATATTTTATGTTGCAAATATATTTTCAACTTTAGTGTTAAAAAGTAAAATAGCACATTTTTTATACATATATAAAAGGCTAAACAAACTATTTTCTTAACTTTTAAATAAAAAACTGAAATGTTAAACTATTTTTACTTGCAATAAACGTGAAAATCACTTATAAAACTAAACACTGCACTTAGCTAAACTATGTAAATCATACATACACACAAAAAACCCTTTCACATAACAGTATAAATCGAGTATCATTAAGAAAAATTAAGTTAATTTTGAAAGCAATGCGTTAATAGGAAAATTAGAATAATTATTGTTCAAAAGAAATGTAGAATCATCTAAACAATTTGTGTTTAAAAATAAGCTACAAATATATTTTTAATTTTATAATGAATACTTTTTAAGAAACCTTTTATGAAAAAATCGAAAGCTAAGCAAAGTATTTTCTTACCTCTTTAACACTTGTTTTTTTTTTTAATATTAAATTTATTTTGCGTTTAAAAACAAGGAAATATTTATAAACACCAAATGAATGTTCTTTGTAATAATATGTAAACCACAATTAACAAAAATCTTTTTACGTAACAATATAAATTAAGAGTACCAATAAAAAAAAGCAAGTTATTAATTTTGAAATCAATAAGTTAACATGAAATTTAGAATAATTATTGTTCAAAAGAATAGTTAATGTAAAATCTTTGACTTTTCACCATTATAAAAAACTTGAAATATTACAATATTGAATTACTCCCCGAGTTATAAGCAGAATCGGAGCTATCATCATTGTCTGCAAGGTCAAGAATATCATCTGCATCGCCATAATCAAGTGGATTGTTCAAGAATTTCTCAAAATCATCGGGAAGAAACTTTCTCATCTCTGATGTATATACAGTTTCAAAATTATAGCCAGGTGGTATAGGAAACATTGCATGGCACATATTGTAGCATTCATTAGCTGCTACTCTCAGGCTCCTGCTAATTTTCTTATTACCTCTAATGAAACACAGAGTGTGAATCAGATGTGGAACATAAAGGAGACATGAAGGTGACAAGTTCGAGTAAAGAAATCTCCTGAGATAGCGAAGCACTTTTTTCTCATTTCTCAGACCGTTTTTTAGTTCTCTCAGAATTTTTTCGCCCATATGTGTGATGTAACAGGCCGTATTTATAGTTCCTTGCCGTTCTCTCTCAGCTTTTTTCTTTTTATCACTTTCCGACATCCTTTCTTCTTCTCTTATTAATCTCATAATTTCATCGTCTGCCTTCTTAGAAGAAGCAAATCTTCTGTTATTCCTTTCAATGGCTAAATCATAACGGCTTGTTAAAGGTTTCTCATTGTTCTGAAAAGCAACCTTGCCTATTAGAGGTATGTTTATGCCATAAGTTTCTTTAACTATTTTCACTTCATTTTCGTCATTTTCGCTACTTTCTTTGGCTTCAAACGGTAACGGTTCAAACGGTTCCTGTTTAACTGTTTGTGATTCTATTAACTTATCATATTCTTTTGGAATCAAATTTTCATTAGAGGATGGCACCTTCTTTTTTCTCTTGGCTCCTACTCTAAGTGTCATCACTTGATTATCATCACTTGCTTCAAATATTGGATCATTTTCTTCAGTTTTTATTCTAGACAAAATTGCGGTGAATTCTTCTTCAGCTAGAGGTAACGTGTCATTTTTTTCACATTTCGCTTTTTTCGAAAGTTCCAATAGTTTATTCATCAGAAGTATGGCATCTTCGCTTTCTGTTATTTTACTATTTTCTTGAGAATTCTTATTTTCTGATTGGCAGTTGTCGTCATCAAAACGTTTTTGATTTTCTACAATATCCATTTCCGCATTTGCTTTCTTTTCTGCCATTCCAGCTAATATTTCATTCTTTTCGAATAAAGTTTTGTTTCCTATTATTTTATTACTGTCTTGAGAAATGTTACTTTCTGGATGGCAATTAGCATTATCGTGTTTCTGATTTTCGATAATATCCAATTCTGCATTAGCTTTATTTTCTGTCACTCTGTCTAATTTTTCATTCTTCTCAAATATATTGTTTTCTATTACTTTATTATTGTCTTGAGATATTTCATTTTCTGACTGAAAATTGGCGTCCCCATCACGTTTCTGATTTTCAAGAATATCCGTTTCTTCACCAGCTTTCTTTTCCGGCGTTCCATTCAATTGTTTATTCTTCTCAGATATTTCTTCGTTTTGTATTATTTTACGACTTTCTTGAGAATTCAGAATTTTAATAATCTCCATTTTTTCATTATGTAGTTTTTCGAATAATCTATCCAATTCTTTATCTTTTTCAAAGTTATTTTTGCTTTCTATTATTTTATGATTTGCTTGAGAAATGCCAATCTTTGACTGAGAGGCATCAAATTCAGGGTATTCATCATCTTGATTCGGATTTTTGAAATTGTTCATTTCTTCATCGGCTATCTTTCCAAGTTTTCTATCCAATTGTTCATTCTTCTCAGCTATATTTTCATTTTCTATCATTTTATTATCGTCTTCAGAATTCTGATTTTTGATAATCTTAATTTCTTCATCTTCTACATTTTCTAATGTTCTATCCGATTGTTTATTCTCTTCAAACATCTGATTTTCAACATTCTTCATTTCTTCACCAGCTACCTTTCCGAGCTTCCTGTCCAATTGTTCTTTCTTCTCATCTATATTTTCTTTTTCTATTATTTTATTATCTTCTTCAGAATTCTGATCTTTGTTAATCTTTATTTCTTCGTCTTCTAATGTGCTTTCCAATTGTTTATTTTCTTCAAATATATTTTTGTTTTCTATTGTTTTATAATCTGCTTGAAAATTTTCGATCTTTGACTGGGAGACGTCAAATTCACGGTACTTATAGCCTTGATTCTGATTTTCAACATCCTTCATTTCTATATCATCTATTTTTTCTAATGTTCTATCGAGTTGTTCGTTCCTCTCAGATATTACATTTGCGTTTTCCATTATTTTATGACCTGCTTGAGTAATTACAATCTTTGTCTGGGAACGTTCAAATTCACGGTACACATCATCATCTTGATTCTGATCTTCGACATCATCCATTTCTACATCGGAGATCTTTTCCGAAATTCCATCTATTTCTTCATTCATCTCAGATATATTTTTATCATTTTCTATTATTTTTTTATCTTCTTGAAAATTTTGATTTTTGATTATCTCCATTTCTTCATCGTCTATTTCTTTTAATGTTCCATACAATTGTTTGTTCTCTTCAAGCATATTTTTATTTTCTCTTTTTTTATGATTTTCTTGAGAAAAATCGGTCTCTGGATGGCTGTGTTTAAATTCAAGAGAATCATAATCATAGTTCTCATTTTTAACAACGTCCATTTCTTCACCAGCATTCTTTTCAAGAATTCCGTCGAATTGTTTATTCTTCTCAGCTATATTTTCATTTTCTATTATTTTATGATCTTCTTGAGAATTCTGAATTTTGATAATCTCCATTATTTCATCGCTTATCTTTTTCAGTGTTTCACAGAATTGCTTATTCTCTTTAAACATATTTCTATTTTCTCTTATTTTATTATATACTTGAGACAAATAGGTCTCTGAGTGACAGTCTTTAAATTCACGAGAATCATAAACACGGTTTTTATTTTCTACAACATCCATTTCTTCATCAGTATTCTTTTCTAGAATTACATCTATTTTTTCATTCGTCTCGAATATGCAATCATTAAATTCATGGGAGCTACCATCACGATTCTGGTTTTTGACAATCTCAATATTCCTGCATTCTTCATAAATTGTCTCGAAGCGTTTTTCATTGAAAGAATTTGAAATACTAACAATCGTGTCTGCAGCAGCATTAATATTTTCCATATTTCCTAAGACTGCACTGGGATTGTCCATTTCTTTAAACTCGGAACGAGAATCAGAATTTTTACATGCATCGGAATTATCATTCATTTTAATTTCAAATAGCTTTAACTTATTTCGCTTGTTTAACTCTTCTTAATGAACAAATTGCATCAATGAAGAATAATCATTCTATACTTATTCACTAAAACAAAACTAAATAAAATCAAATTGCTTTAAAATATCTTACTTTCTTCTCTGAAGAAATTGATCGAACTTTTTTATCAAAAAGAATTAATTCTTGAATCATAGAATATTTAGCGTATCGCTAGTAAATACATTACAACAACAAACATTGAGAAAATTAAAAGTTACAGTCTGGGAAAAAAAATCGTCTGCCGATTTTTTTTATTTTTCAATCCAAGCGAAAATATTATTAGAGGTATGATAAATAGTTTGGAACAAAAATCCAAATGTAAAGGCTATAATTTCAGTTGCTATGGAAATCGGTGTTTAAAATACACTTCGCACATGGAGGAATGAGATGGAGGGGAAGTATTATCTCTGGGGGTGATGCTAAAAATGCAACCCTACATTAAGTCACATTAAGTCCAACCAAAACCAAGTGCTTTGACACGCTTATAAATTGAAACAGGTTTAAACCCGTATTTTTTTGCTATTATTTTTTAAAAAGAACTAATCTATCGCTTCGACGGTAAGAATTTATTAATTATTTTATCATATGTGTTTTAAATATCATTATAGAAAATTATTTAAACGTTTTGCTTGAAAATATAACATTATTTTGTTAATATCTTAAAATGCCGTCAGAAATCTAGATTTTAGATTAATATTTATTATTTAAGTTTTCATACATGATTTTAAAAGAATGTTTTCATCATTACATTTTAAATATTTATTTCATCTACGTTATAAAGTATTTAAAATTACATTAAATTAGGAAACTTTTAGTAATACAATTTTAGTTCGCATCAAATGCTTTCAATATCTTATTTGATTTCAATTTGACATTTAATTATTGCCAATTTTCCAATTTCTTTTATTTTAAAAGCGAACATTTATTTTAAAAAATGATAATAGAACAAAGACCATTTTAAAAATTTGCTATTTCTTCTTAAAATATGCTTCAGTTGTAATTCATTTCTTTCAATTCGTATTATAATACAAAATTCCTTCCACGTCCTTTTGTTTGGAACATTAAAATTTGAGCGATAAATGGATTCATATTGCAAACCTTTTTTGAGCCTTACATACACACACACTTTTTTCCCGTACATTACATTTGAAACTTTTTCTCATTTCTACTTTTTTACAATTTATGTCTCTTTTTTTTTATTATTCTCTCGTTTACGTTTATGCTTGTCGTTGTGTGTATCTATAACAACCGACATAGTACTGTCGACTATATACTACCGGCTGAGCCATTTCGCGAAAAACCTCCGAAAAAGTGAAACTGGATTCAGCTTCAAACCCTGAACCACGAATCCCCACCACTGAACTTTGAATCATTGGACCACGTGTGAGTCCACGTGAAGCAAACCCTGCCCAAATTAGCATTTAATAGAGCGCTAGGCTATCCTGACTGCAATCTATTCGGCGAGCTTATTGAAGGTCATGTTGTTTTCGCAAGTCTATTATTTTAGTACTCTTTCACTGATAAAATATTGAATCGATAAAAGATCTCTGATACTCTGTGCTAACGGTTAAATAGAAAATATTCTTAGTTGCGAAATTAGTATTTAATTTGTAAAATATATATGTAAAAATTATAATACGGAAAAGGTTATTGTATACATGTATGTCAGGAGTGGTGTTCGAACCCACTCTCTCTCTCTTTCGATAACCAGAGCTTAAATCTGGAGCCTTAGACCTCTCGGCCATTTTGCCTGCACTCCTTTCAGCTAACTTGTTCAACAGTCTTAGCGAAAAATCACTAATTATATTAGTTTTTGCCTAATTACTAAAAAAGTACTGAACCAATTTCTATGAAACGGAAGTGGTACCAATTCGAGAGCAAGCTCTTTCATTTAACACCAAAACCAAATTAATCGGATGCATGGTTTCGGAATAATCGGAGAACATACATAATATATATATATATATATATATATATAAATCTTCTGTGCGTGTGTATGTAATTGAACTCCTCCTAAACGACTGGACCGATTTTGATGAAATTTTGTGTGTGTGTTCCAGTGGATTTGAGAATGGTTTAGATTCACATTTCATCGAATTTGATTCAGTACTTTTTTTGTAATTGGGCAAAAACTAATAGTTAGTGATTTTTCGCTAATTAAAAGTGTTGAATAAGTTCAATGAATGGAGTGCGGACGGAATGTCGGAGCGGTCTAAGGCGCCAGATTTAAGCTTAGCTTTTTGAAGAAAGAGATTGCGTGTTCGAACCCCACTGCTGACAAACGTGTATGCTTTACAATAATATTTCCTGTATTATAATTTTGATTAACCGACTTCAGATAATCGTTAACTTTTAATTAAAAAGAGAAAAATAAACTTTTCTATCAAAAATTGAACCGACTTCAAAAACTACTGAAGAGTAATAATTTCCTTACATAATCGTAATAAGAAATTAAATTAAGAGCGTAGTGTTTATTCTGCGTATTACCATATTTACGTACATTTATTTGATTTTCTGGAGTCGGTGCCAAGAAGGACAACGTCTGTCGGGTGCGCTAGTATATACATAAAAACCTCCTCTCCTTTTTGGAAGTCGGTTAAAAATAGCAAATAGTAATCCGATAGAGCAATGTCCGAAGTGTACGGAGGGTGCGTCCAGGGCCGTGCTTAGGACTTTGGCGGCCCTGGGCGAAATATATTTTGGCGGCCTCTTTTATTGTAAATTTTTAAACGGATATAAAATGTTAAAACACTACAAATTGTACAAAATATATAACATGAATGAATTAGTATACACTTTTTAACGCAAAAAGGTGCAAAAATTACATTATAAAAATTATTACAAAAAATATACATATCAAATTTCCCATTGCCATCAATATTCATAATGAATAATTATAATATAATTATAAAGAATTAGTCTCAGTTCTCATGAAATATATATGATTTATCATTTCATTTGAATTGCCAGGCTGTAGTATCATAAATCGTAAGTAATATATTGTACTACATTTGTCTGAAATTTTATTCCATTGCTCATAATACGATGTTAGATTTTTTGCCACACACATTTAATGAAAATCTCTAAATTGAACTTCATTTTTGTTCCGAGCAGCCGAAATTTAAATAAAGCAACTTGAAAACAAAATTTGCAAAACACATTTTATTGTGAAAACTAGTGAACAGAATATTTAAAACACATTTTATTGACGAAACTGGTAAAATATTATGAATCAGCTATTTATCTGTAAAAAAGTTTGTCGTGACTGACTCATAATCAACGTACAGCTCAAACAACTGGACCTAGAAAGAGGGAAATTGGGGATAGTCGCAAACTAAGAAAGGATTATTGAAAATCCCCTCCCTAAGGAGGATTAAAGAGGTAAAAGGACGAGAATTTTAGAACATTTGGCCATATCTCAGCAGTTACTTTTAGGTAGGAGCGTGGAATTTTAGAAAAATAAATCTACTAAAACAATAATTAAATACGTATACCGACGATTTGAGAAATTCTCCTCTGAGGGCTTTAAATAGGGCTTCAAAAATTTTAGAACCTTTGTCCATATCCCAGCAGCAGTTTTATAGACCAGGAATTGGCAGCACAGACAATCACCTCATCAAGTTCGTGGATGAAATTCTAGAATAAGTTAAATCTTGAATCAGAAAACATAATCAGTCTGTCAAGCAATATCTTGGTGGAAAACACATGACTCGTAGGTTACGATTAGGTTGCGTTAATATTTGACTCGTAGGTTTATTTTTGTGTATTCCTGCATCCAAAAGCATGAAAATATGGAGGACTGGAGGGAGAAAATCATATTGGTAAACCTACGAGTCAATCGCTAAAATCGAGATTTCAAATGTTTTCCACCAAGATAGGATTTGGCAGATTGATTGTGTGAATCGAGATTTAACTAATCCTAGAATTAAATCCGTGAACTCGATGAGGTGATTGTCTGTGCTGCTGCCTCCCGATCTATTAGGCAGGAGCATAAAATTCAAGATATTATTTTTCTCATTAAAAATAATTAAACATATAATCCTGCGATTTCAGAAATCTTCTGTCCTAACTAATAAAATTAAATTGAGGATTGAACTTTTTGGTAATGTCACCATATCGCAGCAGAGATTGTAGATAGAAGCAACAGTTTCAGGATAACTAATCGATTTTTAAAATTCCCATTTAAGGGTTTTGATTTGGTGGTCACAGTTTTAGACCCTTTCACCATACCTCAGCAGACGTTTTAGGTAGGAGCGAGAAATTCAAGATAAAAAAAACCATATATTTCAGTGATTTTAGAATCAGCTGTTTGGTATTAAAATGATGCTCGAAAATTTTAAGCCATTTTAACATATCTCAGCAGCAGTTTTAGATAGAAGTGGGAAATTCAAGATAACAAACCTACTAAAAAATAATTAAACACAGGTATTGTAGTGATTTTAGAGCTTTTTGTCTGTTTTTGCTGTGTCGCCTTCATCGACTTTGAGCTGGATAGTGTAGGATTATACGAATAAGACAGCGATTATGGATATTTGATTAGAAATTAAGAATTTTTTTAAATTTTAATGTAATATCTTTACTAGATATATCTCGTTTGATTCAAAATTCTTTTAGAGAAAGTGACCAGTGTAGCGTGCGAAGTTCCCTAGTACATCTAGTAAATTTGCAGGTATTTCCACTCTTTTAGTAAATCCGTATAAAAAATATTATGAATTTGCGTTAGGTTGAAATAAGAAAATCAAATGTTGAATTAAAAGTTTTCACGTGATCAAAACGTTCTATTATCGACACAAGGTAGAACTCATCGAATATCGTTCGACGATGGAAAATGTTTAAGAAGGAACTTTTCCATGATTTATAATAAACCTATAAAAATTATTTGCAATAAAAATGCACCTTATATTGGTAATTTCAATTCTTAAACAAATATTTAATCTAATGTCAATAAAATATTATACAGAAAGCGAATCTTGTCGAATGACCACAGAAAAAAAAAAATCAAAGGGGCGCTAAAGAAACGCGAATTTTATCAAAGTACAGCAGTCAATGAGCGTGACTTTCGTCAAAATGCCATGAAAAAATGCGAATTTCATCAAAGGGTCGCGGAAAAAAATGCGTTTTTTGACGAAATTCATGTTTTTTGTGATCCTTGAACGAAATTCGCATCTTTCACGATCCTCTGACAAAATTCCCGTTTTTCTCGCGATCCTATGACGAAATTGCAGATTTTTTTTCTACAATTTTACTTTCTTTTTCGATCATTTGTCAAATTTGCGATACATTTTATGTCAGAATTTTCGCAATTATGACCGACTTTTTTAGTTTTTGGAAATGACAGCCATATTTTCTCTTAATTTTGTGGAAAATGTGACAGAATCACAGATGTAATTCTAAGGAAAAAAAATGAAATTCACTGCAATTTTTTTGAAAGTTTATAAGGAGATGAGGCGATTCCATTCTTGGCACGAACTATGTTTTTTTTCGCACCCCTTTTTCGAAATTTGTGGGGGGTTTTATGATTTTTTGACAAAATTTACGTTTTTTTCGCGAAATTTGCCTTTTTTCAAGATCTTTTTAACAAAATTTGTCGTTATCTTCGCGATTTTTCAACAAAAATTGTCGTTTTTCGCGATTTTTTTTATAAAATTTACCGTTTTTTTTCGTGATTTTTTTTAACGAATTTGTTATTTTTTTGCAATTTTTTAACAAAATTTACTTTTTATTGCAATCTTATCATGTAATTTTTTGGATTTTATCATGATTCTTTGATGTAATTTCCATTTTACCAAGATTTCTTGAACCGCAATTCTTTCGTGACCGATTGAAGATTTTTGAACAATTGATTGACAATTTTCAAGGTTTTCCCCTTCAATCAAATAGCGATTATTTTCCTTGATAAATGAGCATATTTTGCGATTTTTTTCCTTTTCTACTAGAAAAAGTAATGAATCGAACGACTGCATCAAAGAAACCAGCAAGCTTCTAGACTCAACTTTATAAAAGTGCCCTTAAAAATCAAAAAGTGCCCATTCCACAACAGTAGCGCCTTGCCCCTTTTTAAACCTGGGGTGAAATCTAGCTCAATGACACCACATTATACCCAAAGAAGTGTAGGAGGTTACCGGGATCACGCCCGTCTCCCAAAATAGTTGAAAATGAAATGTTTTTTTCTCTTTTCTTTTCTTTTCTTTTTTTTCTTTTGTTGTTGTAAGATAAATTTATAATTTTGTTTTCTATAATCCTTACTTTTGTAGATAAATCTATTTTGTTTTCTCCTGATATCTCTGTATTTTTTCGAGGTATTTTGTTGAAATTCGCATTTTCCCCTCGCGGCTCTACAAATTCCGATTTTCTGCAGGCTTTTAAAGAAATTTGCGTTTTTTTTTTTTTCAGGGCTCTTTTACAGAATACGTGTCATTTAACGATCGTTTGTTGAAAGTCATCATTTTTCCGCAGCACTTTGATGAAATTAGCTTTTGTCTGTGGCCCTTTGACGAATTCATATTTTTTCTTAGTCCCTTTGACGAAATTCGCGTTTCTTTGGCACGATACTTCGTCCTTGTCGAAATTTGCAGTTTTGTCCTCGAATTTATGACGAAATTTGCTTTTTTCACAACCCTTTGTCAAAAATCACGTTTTTGCTGTGACACTTTGATGAAAATCGTATTTTTTATGGTCCACTGACGGATTGGCATTTTTTAAAATTCTTTGACGAAATTCACGTTTTTTTCCAGGCCCTTTGACAGGATATTCTTTGTGATCCTTTGACGAAATTTGCGTTTTTTTGCGATCCTTTGTCTAAATTTGCATTTTTTTCTCGACTTTTTGATGAAATTATCTTTTTTTCGCGATCTTTTCTCGCAATTCAAGTTTTTTGCGGTTTTTAGATGAAATTCGAATTTTGAATTTATAAATTTGTGTTCTCTCCACGATTAGTTGACGAAATTTGACTTTTTCTCGCGATCTTTTGTCAAAGTTTGCGATTTTTTGACGAAATTAGCTTTTTTCTGTTATTTATTGACGAAATTCGTAATTTTTTTTTTCTTTGTCTTTTAACAAATTTGCTTTTTTCTGGGCCTTTTGACGTAATGCGTGTCTTTTTTTTTTCTTTTTCTAAATCTTTTGTCGAAATTCATGTTTTTCCGCGATCGTTTGACAAAATTCGCAGGTTTTTTGCGCAGGGGTGGGGGGGGGGTATGATTTTTCGTCGAAATTTGCAAATTTTTCAGGGTCTCATGACGAAATTCGTATTTTTCGCGACCCTTTGAAGAAATTTGTATTTTTCCTCTACCTTTTGTCGAAATATGCATTCTCCCCTCGATTATTGGATGAAATTACCTTTTTTTTTTCACAATCCTTTGTCAAAATTCGCGTTTTTTCAACAGTTATTAGTAGAAATTCGCATTTTCCCCGCGATCACTTGAAAAAACTTGCATTTTTTCTGCGATTAGTTGACGAAATTTGACTTTTTGCCTCGATCCTTTGACAAAATTCTTGTTTTTTTTACGGCCCTTTGACAAAATTTGGATTTTATCTGCGGTCTCTTCGCAAAATTCGGCTACTTGCGCATTCCCTTAATAAAACTAGAAATTTTTTCTGCGAACAATTGACAAAATGATATTCTTCGGCGACCATTTGTCAAAAATTACGATAAATTTTTTAAGTCCAAACTTCAAACTGATGACGATTATTTTAAATTTTCAGAAATTCTCGACAGTTTTAGCCTTTTTCACTGTGGCTATGCCCTTTTTGTTTGAAATTATATATATTTACAACACAATTCAACGTGCTTCATAAAAAAAAAAAAAAAAAAAAAAAAAAAAAAAAAAAAAAATTAATGTAGTCTCTCCCCCTTCCGAAAGAAAATCCTGGGTGTGCCACTGTTTGCTTCATAAACGATTGCCATTGCACACTCTGTCTATTCTTGGTGGTCCCGTGCATCCCACATTCAAGATTCAGTCAGAAAATTGACCATTAAACTGAAAAAAATTTACAGTTTTTGACTCGAAAATTTTAATTTATAAACCATGATCTGATCGGCATATCCTCTATCAAGAACACTAAGAAAGATTTCTATTCGGTAATTCCAAGTTCTTTAGAGCAGAACAGAGTTGAATTCGGACGCTTTTCTCCGGCTGGGACTTCTGTGGCTCCATGGGGGGGGGGGGGGACATAATAGAGTTCCGGGAGAAATTGCCCTTGAAATCCAAAAATTTTGACCATTGAAATCCAAAAATATCAAAATTTCTGAGGGGTACATTTCATTTCTCACGGACTACCCCTGAATTCAACACTGAGTAGAAAGTAGTTCCCTCTAGTCCGTATGCGTAATGTAAACGTAAATTTAAATCTTAAACAAATGTAAAAAATCATCAATATATTTTGCGGCCCCCAAATTTTGGCGGCCCTGGGCAAATGTCCGGCTCGCGCCCCCCCCCCCCCCTTAAGCATGGCCCTGAATTTAAGAATACTGAAAGGAAATAAATTATTGTTATAGTTAGCATTTTCAATAGAATTTTCGGAAGCGATAGCATGAGAAGGGGGAAAAACCTGCAACCATTTGAGAAACTATTGTATCTGAACAAATTTATGCAAGTATTTTATTCATCAAAAAGGAAAAATGCTATTCGATTCCAAATGCCTTCAATAGTCAGGCTTATCACTTTTATATTTTTATAATTAAAAATTAATCTGAAAATGTGTCAAACTTTCGCGTTATTGAGAAATTAATTTAAAAACCATCAAGAAGTAGGGTAATATCCCCAGTAATTGGCACTTTAAGAATTTGTCTTTAAACTTACTTCAATTTTCATTACAAAGAAATAAGATATTTATTTGGATATATTTTTAAATCAAAGAAGGCATATCTGTGCATCTATTTTGCCCACTAAAAGCAAAAAAAAAATTGAAAAAGTATTTTTATAAAAATATATTTATGAAAAGTTGCTGTAATCACCAGTAATTGGCACCTAGAACACCGATATATGACACCTTGTGATCCAGTCATTGGAACAAGTTTATATTTTTAAAAAACTTTACATTTTACATTGGGTTTAATCGCCTTAAATGAATTAACTGTAGATGAAGATGCCATATTTCAGGTTTTTGAGAGTAAGAAATCAACATATTAGTCTAAAATGTGAACACTTTAAAACAATATAATGTACTTACATTAATCCCCAATAATTGTCATGCTGTCCCCAGTAATTGTCATATGAAGCTTTAATGGATTCCAATTACTGATAATATTTCATATTTTCAAATAAAAACAAATGATAAACAAAATTAGTGAATAACTATAAAAGTACTTCCAAAATAAGTGGTTTAATCTCAAATTCCTTGTAATTGGAGTAGGTGCCAATTACTTGGAACTAGCAAAATTGAAGCACCATTAATTGGCATCTCTCATTAATTCAGAAATCCAAATATTTGTGTCGAAAATACTTTTACACAATTAAAGTATTCCTTTTTAACTAAACAAAACTGTTGTCAATTAAAATTTAAAATATATTATAAATTATATAATAATGAATTGAAAAGCATGCCTCCCTTAAACCAAAGAATAAGCATTTGCAACAAAAATGGCTAATTTCATAAAGCCATAATTGTTTCTCTTTCCTAGGCACTATTGTCATCTAGTAGCATAAATCAAAGTTATAATCTTTAACGTAAATGAACATATAACTGGTACATGGTCTTGCATTTTTAAAAGACTGGATATAAGTCTTATTTTAGGACATGTTTGTAGGATGTGCCAATCACTGGTGCATGTCAATTACTGGGGGTGTTACCCTATATATCCAAAGATTAATCTAACATAAGTTCTTTATCGCTGTTAATAATTTTATAAATCATGTTGTCTGTCCTACAGATCTTGGGAACACTTAAGTCTTGTTCCGGTCCGGCAAGTCTATATGTAGAAAAATAATGCAAGCTTGATCTCGGCCCGGTATGAGTCAGCTAAAAAAATATTAAAACGGGTTACACACAATTTAACTGCCCGATGCCGATCTCACACTGTACAAGTTACATTTTTATATTGATGCTGTCAAACTATTATGGCTCGTGACGCACATTTATATTTATTCTCGTTAAAACCATTTGCGTTGAAAATAGATCATATTTTATCGTTTCTGCCTAAATCTTAAAAACGGGCCGGCAGGCCCGAAAAATTTTTTATCCCTTCGTTGACTGATTTTTCTGCTTCCGTCGAGAAATTCGGTTCAAAACGCTCACTTTGACATCATTTTTCGAAGGCGCTATTATATTTAAAAAAGAACGGGAAAATGAGTGCGATTCGATAGTTTCTGAATAACAACATTTGCAACCTTCATGCATTTCCGAACAAAAATAAATTAAAACTTCTGTCATAAAGTTGCCTTTTTTCATTTAAGAACAGCCTTAAGATGTAAATGCGTACTAAAAATGGTTTCTAAAAATTTTAGAACTCCAAATGAATGCTGAAATTAGCATTAAAGCATGAAAACGCTTTTTTAATTATCATTTATTTAGAATAAGTTTTAATTCTTCTTATTAGTTTAAATCTCATTTCTGCCTAATACTGTGAAATAATAAAGATCATTGAACTGTGGCTAAAATAGTAATGTTTGAGTTATTCTTAAAAATATAACCTTTGCTAGTAAAAATTAGACATATAAATATCACTTGGCATATTTCAACTATTACACCAGCAAGGCCGCGGATTTTGCTAGTCTATTATAATTATGAATGAATGTTATTAATAGGTTAGACATTATTAGTATCAGATCGATTTAATGATTAAAATTAACAGGACACTAATGACATTTTCCTGAAAACAACTAATATTTTAGTAACATTATTTTTCTTGCAGTTCAGTGACGCATGGCCCCTAAACAGCGTTGCATTTTTTACAACCAATTTGAGCGTCGATGATTTTGGCATACATGATAAATTAGATATGTTACATATTGCGAAATTGCCAATCAATCAACTGAAGCGCCAGTAGGAGAAGATACGGTAGAAAGGCATTGTCGCTTCAACATCTCACAACTCTATACAAAATTAAGTGAATGGTACCCCAATTACGAATGACGCCAGCGTAGTCTTGGAAACGTCTCTAATAAACATAATTCATTTCACTTTGCAGTGCAATGGGCTGTGTGATGCTTCAACGGCTGTACTGCTTCCGCCGGTGCGCCAGACGACTATATTTATTTAGATGCATTCGTAATTATATAAATGCGTAGCACCGACAGTAGAGGTCTGGTTCGTCTGCCTGTCCATATATAACGGCACAAAAACTACCCACCCGACTAGCAAATTTAATATGTAGAATCGTTCCAAATTGTGCCCTATTATTTTATGAATATCGAATCAAAACTCAAAAAGATATTCATAAAAGTTTACTTCCTTCGATTAAATCTTATCATGCGTCATGAGTTCAATGATATTACACGATAGATAATGATTCTAGGTTGCCATAAGGATGACGTTCGATTTAAGATGGAGTCTTGTTATTTCATTATTATCGATTTAGATCTGTAGAATCGTGATAAATTTTGTATTCATGTATTTCTGCCGAAGAGTGCAACAGCTGTTGCACTAATATCTGAATATTTATATATAAAAAAAAAACTAGTTATAGCAAGAACGCGCTTCGTTTGCCGCACAGTTTCAGACTTGTTTCATCTGCACCACATAATCAGTCGCGAATTCCAAAATCACCGACGCTAAAAATGGATTCGAAATCGTATCTCTCTCTAATACATAGGAATAAAAACTTTTACTGTACCTGTATGTACGTTATAAACTGGATAAATTTAACGAAAGCTTTTAAAATATGGAATATCGGAAGCGATAATTTACACACAGGAGATGGAAACTATACGGAAGTTATCCCGCTAAGAACAAAAACCTTTTCTACTGAAACTTTAAAATCTTTATAAGAAGAAAGTATTGGATTCATGAACACTTTCGAAATCCGGTTTTCGCCGAATTTATATGTTTTAGGGGTCAGAGAACCCGAAAAGTATGTTTTTATAAAATGAGTCTGTGAGTCTGTCTGTCAGTGACAAAAAAAAAAAAAAAAAAAAAAAAAAAAAAAAAATTGTGAGCGTTCTATTTCAAGAACAGATGCACAGAACTTCATAAAACATTAGATTCTGTTAGAACTTGATAGAAAATAGATCTGATTAATTGGTACTTCTAGGTTATCCCGTCGACCCATTTCGCCAAATTATACAAATCGCCAAACCAATAGCCAAATTATACATGTTGACATAATTTTTATTTTAAATAACGAAAAAACAAACAATGAGTAGAATATTAATAAAAATATTAATAAAAAGTAGAAATAAAAATCACTTAATGAAATTTTAAACACGTCAATTGCATTTAATGTCATTGAATGTGACATTCACGATCATCCATTATTGGCATTTAATCTTATAGTTTGGCGATAATTTTTTGGTCGATGGGATAACCTAGAAGTACCGATTAATTTTTGGTGTAAATCGCTCGACAGGTGGCGCTGCTATGCTGTATTATTTACAAGTTGTACAATAGCCATATTTAAAGAACTAGTGCATGGATTTTCATAAAATTTTAGATTAAATTATTACTTAATGTAACATGGTGCTGATGACGTTTTGGTGCAAATTATTCAACATGTGGCTCTGCCATGGTGCATTTTTCGTGATTATCACAATAGCTCTATCTCAAGAAATGATGAAAGAATTTTTCTAAAACTTCAGATTCAGTTAGTCTCTGATATAGATTAGTGCTGTTTATTTTTTAGCGTAGATCGCCCTACAGATGGATCTACTATGTTGCATTTTTTCCCGATTTCGCAATAGTTGTATCTCAAGAACTAATACAAAAGCATGAATTTTCATCAAACTTCAAATTCAGTTAGAACCTGATTAAAAAAAAAAAAAAAAAATCATCTTGATTAGTTTTTGGTGTATATCACCCAATATGTAGCGCTGTTATGCAGATTTTTTCTTTTTCTTGGATTTTGCAATCTCAAAAACTAATGCACGGATTTTCATCAAATTTCAGATTAAGTTATAAGTTGACATAAGTTGTTGTTACCTAGATTTTAATGTAAACCACCTAACCCGCGGCGATAAGTGCTGCTTTTTTCAAGAAGTATCAACATGCATAAGACAAGAAACTTTTAGAATTGCTACATTTGACTTGTTTTAAGTTTTGCTGTAAATCGCTCAAGTGGTAGTACTGCTATTCTGCATTTTGTGTGATTTTATCAAACGTAGAAAATTTTAGCAAACTTCATATTCAGTTAATCCTTGACATAAATAAATGTTTTTTTTTAACGTTTTGGTGTAAATTTTTAATAGGTGGCGCCTCTATGTTGCATTAAGTTTTCCGAAACACCTCTATTACGAGTTTTTAGGTGCGTTCGTAATTATGTAAATACGTAGCACCTATTATTGTCGCTCAGTCCGTCCGTCCGTCTGTCTGTCTGCCCGTCTGTCTGTCCGTCTGTCCGCATATAACAACGCAAAAACTACCCAACCGAATCGTTTGAAATTTAAAATACATAATTATAACATAATTTTGTCGAGCCATTTCAAATTATATGAAAATCGGATGGATAGATCAATTACAGGGACATTCAAAAGGATTCCGTTACATTACTCTCAATAGGGAAAAAAGTTTTAAATGCATTTTAATCGTTTGAAATTTAAAACATATAATTAATGCGTAATTTTGTCGAGTCATTTCAAATGTTATGAAAATCGGATGCATAGATCAATTACAGGGACAATCAAAAGGATTCCGTTACATTACGGTCAATGGGGAAAAAGTTTCAAATCCATTTTAATGATGTTACACTCATTCGAACATAATAGAATTGGCATGAATCTATGAAATATATACTAAAATATGCATTCTGTACAATCTGTGATGCAAAGAATTTTTATTATTAAATTACAGGGCCACACAAAAGTATTCCACTATATAATGCTATACGGGGAAACATGGTTTGGTACGTGTTTTAATTATATTCAACTATTTCACATTTTATGAATAAGATATACTTTGCTGTGGTGTAATAAAAATTACTTCCTGCATATTTAGAGAAACGTAAAGATTTCGACTACGATACTGTATCCGGAGTACGCTCTACTATATCAGCAAGATCTGAATATTTTTAAAACTTCGTTATCGTACGAACGCACCTCATTTGCTACGTTCACGTGCAATTTCCAACTTGTTGATATTGTATGCATACAGAGCCGTCCTTAGGGGTGTGCGACAGGTGCGACCGGACTTCGCGCCAAGAGAAGCCTCGCATTTGGACACAAAATATTTTTTCTTTAATAAGAAGATAGCATAACAGAAAAATTTTAATATAAATGTATGATTTTAGTTAAGAAAAGATAGATCTTGACATAAAATACAGCCTATGTTAGAAGAGGGGCTTTCACCATCAATTTGCGACCATTACTTTTGAAATTGGTTCAGTAGTTCCAGAAAATACCCCTACAAACACACAAAGAAACGCTATTCGTTTATAATAGTTAGGAGATCGAACCCTGGCTTCCCGGGCGGCAGTGTATAGGTGAAATCCATTCTTTTTCATTGATAGTATAGATCAGATTATGTTAAGGAAATGGCCTCGTAAAATCCTTGCACCGGGCCTCGCTTTAAGCCGTCCCCCTTAAGGATGGCTCTGTATGTACAGGGTGTTTCGCTACCCATGAAGACAAACATTATTAAATGGGAAACCATGGGGCGCAAACGTCTTCCATAGGAGCTAGGGGCCATTAAAGTTTAAGGTCCAAAAATTCAAACGATTATAAAAAACGAAAAAAAGGGTGCATTCGTTTGCGGTTTTCGCTAAAATCATTCTTTATATCACAATTTGTTTGTAAAAAATTTTTAAAGGTTACGTTAAAAAATTGTCTATAGAGGGCGCTTTAGACTTTAGCGTAACAAGCAAACACTTTTGACCCTTATTTTGTGCACGGGGTTGACGTTATTCTAAAGTTTAGACTTTAACTTAAATTTCAAACCCAAAATCGTAAACATTGGGATCGGGTAACTAGCGAAAATTTAACTGTGAACAGAGGAGCGGATTTTAAACATTCATAAACATTATACAAACTGATCAATTTTGTTGCGGTTTGCGTGTAGTTCATTCTCTTGTTAATTATTTTATTCCAAATGAATTACAGCTCTTGTGTATCCATTTTTTGATAGAGGGCGCTTCCGACACATCTCCGACATTTCAATGGCATTACTCCTGTGTGTTTTACTACCAGACCAACATACTTCCAGGAAGTGTTAGGGATGCAAAGCGACTCGGAATCACGTAGGAATGTAACATTCAAACTTTTTAGCGAGCTGTGGTAAAAAGAAGCAGAGAAAAAAGCAACAGAAACAGGTAGTGAAACAGCAACACGTTAATGTGGCAAAAAGCAATTTAGTTAAACGTTTTACTACAAAAGGTATCCGAAATTACGACCAGAAGTAGTCGGGCATACTTGACAGCAGTGTCGCATGCAATTCCTTACGCTTTGAAAGATTCCTGGCATCTGGGATACGCAGCTACAGAAATTCGAGCTGACAGGTCTTCCACTAACGGTACAGGAGTCTCATACATTCAACTTTTCATTTGATCCCAGCAGAAGGAGTCCATACAGATTCAGATTCAGATTGAGCCAGGTGGTGGTGGGGAGGGGAGGCTACTAATTGGTTTGAGCTCAACTAGCCCCACCCAGCAATGTTTATTTAAAAAATACAGAACAATTATACAGTAATAAAATAAAGGTAACAAAAAGTAATTGATATAATGAAGTAGGTGTGACGATCTGGCAGGCCAACGAACTGGGCCACCACTACCTATCCACCGCTGTCCACATGTTACGTTGATGTGTCTGCGAACATCATTGGTAAAATGTGGAGGAGCCCCATCGTGCTATAGAGTGGCGCAACGAAAGAGGAACATGTGCTTTTACCAGAAGTTCCGACAGAACATGTTGTAGAAATATCAAGTGGCTTTTTTCTCTGCTTCTTTTAACCCTAACTCGTAAAAAAGATATTTTTGACATCACATTATATTATGATTCCGAGTCGTCTTTGCATCCCTAACATTTCCTGGAAGTATATCGGTCTGGTAGTAAAACACCCAGGAGTAATGCCATTGCAATTTCGGAGATGTGTCGGAAACGCCCTCTAACAAAAAATGGGGACACCAATGCTGTATGTCATTTTGAACAAAATAATTACCATGGGAATGACCTACATGCAAACCGCAATAAAAACGAGTAGTTTGTCAAATGTTTATGAGCGTTCAAAATCCCCTCCTCTGTTCACAGTTCAATTTTCGCTAGTTACTCGATAACAATGTTTCCGATTTTGGGCTTAAAATTTAAGTTAAAGTCTAAACTTTAGAATAATTTCAACCCCGTGCACAAAATAAGGGTAAAAAGTAATTGTTTGTTACTCTAAAGTCTAAAGCGCCCTCTATCGACAGTTTTTGAACGTAACCTTTAAATTTTTTTTACAAACAAAACGTGATATAAAGAATGATTTTATTGAAAACTGCAAACGAATACACCCTTTTTTCCGTTTTTTATAATCGTTTGAAGTTTTGGACATTAAACTTTAATGGCCCCTGGCTCCTACGGAAGACGTTTGCGCCCCATGGTTTCCTATTTAATAATGTTTGTCTTCATGTCTACTATCACCCCTCAAAGTTTGTCGGTCTGGTAGCGAAACACCCTATATATAACATGGTAGACCATTAAAATTTTAGAAAATATCAAGCTAAGAGTCTGTTTTACATTTGTTAAACAACTGTATACCTGATTTTCACAATTTTTTTTCTTTTAACGCATTCCACAAATCCGAAGCAAACTGTCCAGGTATTGCACTATTTTGAGCGATTACTTGAGTATATTAAGTATATAAGTATATTATGAGTCGGGGGGTATCTGAACACATTATGATCAGAATAAATACAAATTACGGTTATGCAATCTTTTTCTATGGAAAACATTTGAAAGCCTGGTTAGTTTGCTGAAAATATTTAAGGATAAGAACAAATATTATTACTCGAAACTGGTAACACATTCGGTTTGTTGATGTTATATTAATGACACATACGCATGCATGGGAAGAATTAGGTATTTTTATTACAATTACTTCTCAAAATATTCTTTGCCTTATTTACTCTCAGAGTAGGTTAAAAGGCGAAGAATAATATTCAGAAATACCGATATTCAAAATCCACAGTTTACTGTACATACACTGGTGTCCAAAAGTTAAGCATAATTGGTAATTAAGTAATTATTTTTAAGTAAAGAAAGAAATATGAATCGGAATGTGCTGAAACTCCAGGTGTGTAAACAAAATAGTACGCGTCACATATTTTCGCGAAGAGTTTTCCCCGAAATCGAACAGGGGACCGTCAACAAATTGAAAAAGAACGAAGATCTTTTGGATAACCCTGTCAAAACTAATGTAGCAAAAGCGTTCAAACTGCACATTATGATTAATTGGCTTATTGTAATGTACTGTGTTAATTTTTACAAGGATAGCATGTATACTCGTAGAGAAATTAAGGTTTTTATAAAAACAGTCCTAAATTTTTCCAAGTTTTTTGCTTATAATTTGCAGAGTTCTTATTATAAAATAATGTTCTTTTCTGAAAATATGACAAACATCATTGTACACAATACCCTGTCATCAGAATTTAAAAATAATAAAAATTGTATGATAAATGAGCAGGTTTACTAAATAATTTTTTACTGCGCATGCGTGAACGCTATTAAAATTTCATTTGCATATTATGTTAGTTAAATGTATAGAGCAACTTTTGTGAAAGTCTCAAAAACATAGCTTAAAAATTCTGAAAATTATCGTTGATAGAATGAGATCAAAATCCTTTATTTCCTAAATGAAGCAAAAAGATGAGGGGCTGTATCCATATTCCATTGTTTAGTGCCTACACAATATTGCACGTACAACTATATTTAGGTAAAACCCCTGATTTTTTTGCTTCCTTTAGGAATAACGGATTTTGAGTTGATTCTATAGGCGACTATTTTCAGAATTTTCAAGCTATGTTTTTGAAACTTTTACAGAAGTTGCTCTATACATTTAGCTAACACAATATGCAAATGATATTACGATATCGTTGACGCATGCGCAATGACAAATTATTTAATAAACCTACTCATTTTTCATACAATTTTTATTATTTTTAAATTCTGATGACAGGGTATTGTGTACAATGATGTTTGTCATATTTTCAGAAAAGAACATTATTTTATAATAAGAACTCCGCAAATTATAAGCAAAAAACTTGGAAACATTTAGGACTGTTTTTATAAAAACCTTAATTTCTCTACAACTGTACATGCTATCCTTATAAAAATAAACACAGTACATTACAATAAGCCAGTTAATCATAATGTGCAGTTTGAACACTTTTGCTATATTAATTTTGACAGGGTTATCCAAAAGATCTTCGTTCTTTTTCAATTTGTTGACGGTCCCCTGTTTGATTTCGGGGAAAACTCTTCGTGAAAATATATGACGTGTACTATTTTGTTTACACACCTGGAGTTTCACCACATTTCGATTTATATTTCTTTCATTACTTAAAAATAATTACTTAATTACCAATTATGCTTAACTTTTGGACACCAGTGTATGTGATAGCAAGTAAAGAATATTAAGAAATAAGAGAAAGAGGAATTTCGATGCTTCAAATTAAACTTGTTTCTACAATATCCACAAACGATTATGAACTTATCCATCTGAATTTTTCCAATGAATTATCATTTGCTTTTTCTCGACAACAATGATATATTTCACTATCGTTAGCATTTGTAAATAGACGATGTTATGTTAATTCGAAATAAGCTATCAAAACTTCAAGAAATCCCAAATGTTCAACATATTTAAAATGAACTTCTTTCACACAAGCTTTAAAACCACTAATATTCATCATTGTGATATGATTTTATTTATCTCAATGCCGCAAATAATACAGAAACTTAACTCAATTCAAAATGACGGCGGCAAGAAATTCAAGTTGCATAGGTTTCAAAATAATTGTAAACGTCTGAAACATGTTGTTAAACTGACTTCTGTGGATGAAATTTTACTTTTTACTTTCTTAAAAGCTCGTTTAAGTAAATTTTTTTTATCGAAATGACAGATTGAAATTAGCTTAATAAGCAAGAAGTAGAGATGAATTCGAAAATGCATTAGGGAATTTAACAAAAAAGCCGTGATAATAATGTTTATTTACTTTTCTCAGCATTTTTATCGCCAAAAAGATTTATTACGAACTAGATATATCTATCAAAATGCATGCGGTGACAAAAATTATTATAATATTTTAAATTTCACGTTTTAACGGAAATTGAACATGGCGGCTAAAAAATAAATCTCGAGAGGTATTAAAATGTTTTTGAATCTGGAAATGTTTAAATGCTTATTTACAAATCATCAGCATATTATTTCATGAAAACAGATATTAAATATTTTAAAAAAAAATGCATTTAAAGATATAATACATCAATATTATGTGAAGTTTTAAGCATTTTGTAATCGAAGTTTGCCTACTTGATTTGCAATGATCAAAAATTGATTATGAGAAAATTACTCAAATTATTTTAAATGTTTCAAGCTTTAAAAGTGCATAGAAATAATAATTTAAAAATTAAACTTTACAGAGCAAAAAACCGTGACATACCCGACATTTTTATGGCAAAAAGCAGAAAATAAAGACATATGTAATGTTACTTCATGGTCGATGATTTTACATGTTCAGAAATTGACAGTAATCAATAAAATTGAGCAAATGAAGACTGTAATTGGAATTTTAACTCTTTAAACAAAAGAAATAATCTTAAATTCGTACGTTTTGCATCGAAAAGAAACGGTTAAATAGTCATTTTAAGAGAGTATCACTGCAAGCATTAGACTATCTGTACACGCTTAATTTAAAATCGCAGTATGACAAAGCACCGAGTACGTTATTTATTTAAATTTACTTATTTTCGAAAAAATATGTGGCATTTTCATATGTATTTACCTAAATGTGTATGTTTTACTTGTATTTAGCTTGAATTTTTTCCGCCAAATGATGCGTATCTTGTATCATAAATTATAAGAAAAATCGGTACTACTTGGTTATCCCGTCGACCAATTTCGCCAAATTATACAAATCGCCAAACTAATAGCCAAATTATACATATTGGCATAATTTTTATTTTAAATAACGGAAAAACGGACAATTAGTAGAATATTAATAAAAATATAAATAAAAAGTCGAAATAAAATCACTTATTGATGTTTTAAACACCTTTATCGTGTTTAATGTCATTGAATGTGACATTCACGGTCATCCATTATTGGCATTTAATCTTATGGTTTGGCGATAATTTTTTGGTCGACGGGATAACAAAGTAGTACCGAAAAAGGTACTTTAAAAATAAAATAAAAAAGTTTTATTTAATGAAATTTTTGGCACAGATGTCATATACGCACCACATTTGCATTTGTCCCCACCCCCTCCGCTGTCAATTTGGCATTGCACTACAAAAGCTATGCTAAATGCAAAAAATATACAAAAACAAACGAATAAAGTTCATTCCAGTAATAAATAAAAAGAATATTGCCCAGTTAAACTGATGGCATTGAGCTCACAGGCTATGCATACTAATTGTACATTACAGCTTTATATTTTCAAGGGTTAATTTCGTTCAAAAAACAAATGAAGGAGGGGCAACAGCTCTCTCCATTTTCCCGTTTTATACTTAATCATTGAGACCCTTAAACTAATCAGGGATATGCTTTATCGGTACTACTTGGTTATCCAGTCGACCAAAAAATTATCGCCAAACTATAAGATTAAATGCCAATAATGAATGACCGTGAATGTCACATTTGATGACATTAAATACGATACACATGTCTAAAATGTCATTAAGTCATATTTATTTTGACTTTTTATTTGTATTTTTTTTTTAAATATTCTACTAATTATTTGTTTTTTCGTTATTTAAAATAAAAATTATGCCAATATGTATAATTTGGCTATTAGTTTGGCAATTTGTATAATTTGGCGAAATTGGTCGACGCGATAACCAAGTAGTACCGCTTTATCAGATAAAAAATCTATATCCAAAATTCAGAGCAAATCGGAAAATTCTTAATAAAAACCCATTTATATAATTTAAGAGGAGTTATCCCATCTGTTAGCCTTAACCATTAAACCTACAAAACTATTCAGAGATTCGCCATATCAGAAAGAACCTACATCTAAAATTAAAAGCAAATCGGATAATTCTGCAGAAAAACCCATTTATCAAATTTAAGGGGGGGGGGGGGGATTAATCGAAAGTATTTTACTTAACAAAAGATCCTCACAGCTAATTAGGGAAGCATGTTAACACTATGAACCTGTATCGAAAAATTAAAGCAAATCGGTAAATTCTGCAAGAAAAAACATTTGCTTAAATTAAGAGGGATTGTCCCAGCAATCCCCCATTTTTACTTATCCAATGAATTCCCAAAATCAAGCAGGCAAGCGTCTTATCAGAATAAACCTACATCCAAAATTTGAAGGAAATCGGTAAATTCTGCTTGAAAAACCCATTAACCTAAATTAAGGGGGGTTACCTCCCATTTCCCCCTTCTTAGACTTGTCCAGTAAACGTGTAGTACAAAATATGGAGGTGTCCTCATCAAAATGATCCTATGCCTAAAATTTCAATGAAATCTGATAAATCTGCATGAAAAACTTATTTATCGAAATAAAGGATGGGGGATTAGCCCCCGTCGTTCTCTTTATACTTATCCAATGAACTCCCAAAAGTAAAAATGGCAGTGCCCTCATCAGAATGATCCTATATTTAAAATTTGAATGGAAACTGATAAATCTGTATGAAAAACGCATTTATATCAATTAAGGAGAGGGACATGCCCCCAGTTCCCCCTCTTTATACTTATCCAATAAATACTTACTACTAATCAAGGAGGTGCCTTATCAGAATGATCCTGTATCTAAATTTTGAACGAAAACTAATAATTCTGCATTAAAAACTCATTTATATAATTAAGGGGAGGGGCATTAGTCCCCGTCTCCCTCTTATGTATAGCGAATGAACCTCCAAAAACTAATCAGGGAAGCGCCTTATCAGAATATACATATATCAAAAATTTCAAGTGAATTGGATTTTTTTATCATGATTTATCGCGTTACGCACGTACATACATGCTACGCTAATTGCACATTACAGCCTTATATTTTCAATGGTTAATTCCGTTCGAAAACAAAATTACGGCGGGGAAACAGCTTCTCCAATTTCCCATTTTAATACTTATTCATTGAACCCCCTAAACTAATCAGGGACATGCTTTATCATAAAAAAATCTATATCCAAAATTCAGAGCAAATCGGAAAATTCTTAATAAAAACCCATTTATATAATTTAAGAGAAGTTATCCCCCTCTTTTATACTTAACCATTAAACTTCCGAAACTGTTCAGAGATTCACCTTAACAGAAAAAACCTACTTCCAAAATTAAAAGCAAATCCGACAATTTTGCATAAAAACCCATCTATCAAATTTAAGGGGGGGGGGGGGTAATCGCCCTTAAAGAAGAACCTAACAAAAGAACTCCACAGCAAATTAAGGAAGCATCTTATCACTGTGAACCTGTATTAAAAAAATGAAGAAAAACGGTTAATTATGCAAAAAAAATAATAATAATAATAATAAATAAATAAAAAATAAAATAAAATAAATAGATTAAGAGAGTAATCCCATCGATCCCCCATTTATACTTATCCAGTAAATTCCCAAAACCAATCAGGGAAGCGCCTTATTATAACGAACCTATATCCAAAATTTGAAGAAAATCGGTAAATTCTGTGGGAAAACTCCATTAACTTTAAAAAAGGGGGATTTACTTCCTATTCCCTCCCCCCTCTTAGACTTATCTAATGAACTCGCACAAGAAATCATGGCGGTGCCCTCATCAGAATGATCCTATGTCTAAAATTTGAATGAAATCTGATAAATTCTGCATGGAAAACACATTTATATCAATTAAGGAGAGGGCATTAGCCTCCCGTTCCCCCTCCTTATACTTATCCAATGAGCACCTAATACTAATCGTGGAGGCGCCTCATCAGAATAATCCTGTATCTAAATTCTGAACGAAAACTGATAAATCTGCAAGAAAAACCCATTTATATCAATTAAGGAGAGGGGTATGAGCCATCCGTTCTACCTCTTAAACATATCGAATGAACTGCAAAAATTATTCAGGAAAGAGCCTTATCAGAATATACCTATATATACAAAATTTCAAGTGGATCGGATATTTTTCTCATGAGTTATCGCGTTACGAACTTACGCACGAAAGCACGTACATACATACAGAACGGGCGGGCACATAACTCTCAGGCTTTGATAGCCTGTGAGCTAAAAAACAGCCCTAAAAACTAGAGATCCCAACCACATCTATTCATTTAATGCCAGAAAAACGAACAAGATATGGAACTTTTCTCAACAATAAATAAGTAGTTATAAATAATAAACTTAAGTAACAAAATAGTAAATATAATTTTCAGATCAAATCGTAAATATTAACACTTATAGTCATACTGAAAGCATGCAGTTGCATAATTTAATCAGCACATTTCACTGAAATCTTTAATTTTTCCCATTTTATTTTCCTAACAATTATTATATATAAGTTTATTAAATGAATCTTCTCCTTGGCACAGATGTGCAATGCCAAATTGGCGGGTGGAACACGTGTAAATATGGCGCGTATATGACATCTGTGCCAAATATTTCTATAAGCATCGTGTATATCTTTAACATGTCGCATTTATTATGAAAATAATTAGATGAGCACAGAAGTGGTATACACACCACAATGGCACGATTTTCTTCTGACGCCAATTTGGCGAAAACTTCGGTTTTAAATATCAGTTACATGTATATTTTGAAATTATTTTCTATAATTTTAAAAATCAAATAATAAATAAAAAATGCTAACTAACTATAGAACAAAACAATTTATATAATTTAAGAAAAGAAAATCCTGTCAAAAACATGAATGTGAAAGAATGCCAAGTTTGTTAAAGGTTTCGCTAATAAAAGAAGTGAGATCTAACTACAAACCAAGTTCTTTCGGAGCTCCTTAAATCATAACTCCTGTCATGCATAATATTATTCAATTGCTTAAAATGATTTGTTATGTTATTTGTTATTCAATTGAGCGACTTAGCAAGTTTTCTCTAATTAAATTTTTTCTATTTAGTTGATCAGAAATTAAAGTTGATCCCTTCCTTAACTTATCAGTACCTTAACTTCAATATACTTATTCGAACACTCGATTGACTAGATCTTTGCCAATCAGATTCTAGATTAAATTGTACTCCGACTCAAAGATTAAAGTTGGTAGCTGAAAACTTGCCAAGTCACTCTATTGAATAACAAGTAATGTAACAAATCATTTTAAGCAATTGAATAATATTATGCATGACAGGAGTTATGATTTAAGGAGCTCCGAAAGAACTTGGTTTGCAGTTAGATCTCACTTCTTTTATTAGCGAAACCTTTAACGAACTTGGCATTCTTTCACATTCATGTTTTTGACAGGATATCATTATTTTTTGTCAAATCACTTCTTTTATTAGCAAACCTTTAACGAACTTGGCATTTTTTCACATTCATGTTTTTGATAGGATATCATTATTTTTTGTCAAATAAGTAGGTATTTGTTTCCTTTTTGAAATAAATAGGTTAAATTAGTTAAATTTATTTTATTTAATATTAATTAATCTTTCAGCTTTTTCCTGCATTTATTCACTGTTTTTTTTTCAGTCAAATTTAAAAATTTAACATTAGGACTGCTTATGTTCCTTTAAATTCCACTAATAAGGATGTTTCTTTTACGTGATTGGGTACTACTTGATTATTTCGTCGATCAAAAACGTTTGTAGCCAACTTGGCGAAATATCGCTATACTGACGACAAAAATTACGCTTCAAAAGTCACGCTAACATAGCTCTATTTCTGGTATTTTGCCAAATTCCCATAGATTTCCACTTTAATCTGGTAGTTTATCCAATAATTTTGTTAGAGCAAGGACTGTCGTCATCATTTTGGCATCTTTTTTTTTTTCTTTAAACTGGTTCGCTAACTACCCAAGATTGCTTAAATATTGCTATTTAGAAAGTTTTTAGAACGCTTTTCGCGCATTTTTACCCCTTTTAAATTTTGTATTTGTTAACAAATGTTTTTAGTGATCATTTATATCTTATAATTAATGAACATGCCAAATTTTATGTTTTCAGGCACTTAACATACAGACATCACATTTTTAGAACGCTTTTTGCTCTTTTACCCCCTTTGGATTAGTGGAATCGACATAAGATATAGCCTATATTGGAGCAAGGACTATCACCATCATTTTGATATCATTACTTTTAAGATCGGTTTGTTGTTTGCTGAAATTGCTTAAAAATCCCAATTTAGAACATTTTTAGAACGCTTTTCGCACATTTTCACCCCTTTTGAATTCTGTATTTTTTATCAAATGCCCTTAGAGATCATTTATAGCTTATAAATAATTAACATGCCAAATCTTATAGTTCTAGGTCCTTCAGTAACACAAAAGTTGCATTTTTAGAATGTTTTTTGCTTCTTCACCCTCTTTTGGTTAGTGGTACAGACATAAAATATAGTCTAGGTTTGAACCGGGGCGAAAACCATCATTTTGGTATTTTGAAATCGGTTCGGTGGTTTCAGAGATTAGCCCCAATACTCGCCAAAAGTGTCGCCAACTTGGCACTATTTCTGATATTTCGCGAAATTCCCATAAACTCTAAAATGCCAACTTTATATGTCCAGTCCAGTCCCTTAATATACAGACATCTCATTTTTAGAATGTTTTTTGCTCTTTTACCTCCTTTGTGTTAGTGTAATCGACATAAGATATATCCTATGTTGGAGCAAAGACTGTCATCATCATTTTGATACCATTACTTTTAAGATCGGTTTGTTGTTTGCTGAGATTGTTTTAAAATTGGTATTTCGAACTTTTTTAGAACGCTCTTCACGGATTTTCACCATTTAAATTTGATATTTTCTAGCAAATGTCATTAGTGATCATTTATATCTTATAAATAATTAACATGCCAAATTTTGTGCTTCTAGGCCCTTCAGTAAAACAAAAATCACATTTTTAGAATGTTTTTCGCTTCTAAACCCTCTTTTGGTTAGTGGTACAGACATAAAATATAGTCTAGGTTTGAACCGGGACGAATACCATCATTTTGGCACCATTACTTTTGAAATCGGTTCGGTAGTTTCAGAGATTAGCCCTGATACTCGCCAAAAGTGACGCCAACTTGGCACTATTTCTGGTATTCTGTGAAATTCTCATAAATTTCCATTGTAATCCTATAATTTATCCTCTAACCAACCATTAATGTTTAATTAATGGTGATTTCTGATTTTTTCCTATTTATAAATCGAATAACCTACCTCCACACCAAATTTCAACTTCCTAAGTCACCTGGAAGTAGTAAAACATTTCTATGAGTGAGTCAGTGGTAAAAACAGTGGTTTTCAGACGTCAATTTCTCGTGAACGGTAAAAGATTAAAAAAAAAAAAAAATTAGGTTTCGGAATTTAGAAGATGGTCTTACACGACACAAAAAATATCAAGTGTGTAGGTCAAGTACAATTGAAGTTATTGAGGGGTCAAAAGTGACTCGAAATGGTTCGGGTAACATAACCCATGGCCGGTGTGTCGCCTTTTACTTTGTGAACTTGGCTGACACACTGCCGTGTGTCTAGATAACAGTAAATAAACATTTTATTTATAAATAAACAACCATACGCCGGAAATACCGATTTCATGTGAGGCGTGAAATTGGTATTTTCTTGCAATCGAGCTAGTGTGGTGCGTATGTGACATTTATGCCAATACATGTTTAAAAATTATTTTTAAAATCATGTTTTTTCGCCATCTTGAGAAATCTGATAAGTTGCTAAAATAGCTTTTTGTCGACATTTTCGATTTTTTCACCAAACGCGCCTGCCGGAACAGGATGTTGAATTCTTCCCTCCATAAATCATTTTAGCTTTACGAAAATTACGAATTTCTGAATTTTACTGCTTGTAAACTACAAATACAAAAATCATCGGCGCTAAAATTGTTTGCAAAACTGTGACGCACCCTTAGGAACTATCATATTTTGATTCAACTGCTTCGCCCATTTTAGCGCCTTTCAAGTAGAAATAGCAAAGATTACAAAGATAACCTTTTTAGCTAGAAATTATCTTTCATATGAGTAATGTTTATGCGGTTATAAGACATATTTTTCTCTGCAAATACGGCCTAAGGAAAGTCAATAAGTTGGACACACATTTATCTGGAATCTTAATCCAAGTATCGGAGTGACATGGTTCTGGTTGAAAGAAGGTAGCATACAATAGATGACCTTTCGCTTGTCAATCAAAGTTCATACATAAGGCATGCGCACAGGTATTGAAGAGAAAGATAGGTTGCGAAAGAGTGACCTTCCTTTTTTTGAGGGCGAATCCGTGGCAGAAGAGAAAGAAACCTTGTGTGCGGATGGCTCGTTGGAGTGTGAGAGCTGAGATTTTAGTTCGGACCTGGCGAGGAAAGTGTGAGGTTAGTCAGAGCAGAGCTCTGGTCTAAAGGAAAGGTGTGTTGAGCGAGGCTCTTAGAGAATTGAGCCTAGGTATGTGCAGAGATTAAGAGCGATCTCTGAGTTAAATTACGTATTTGAGAGAGGTATAGAGTAGCTTAACAGTGCACAGAACAAGTGTTCTGTATTTAATTTAATGTTGAACCGGATCACCTATATCCGAGTTCGTAATTGCAATGTTAAATTACTTATTATTTGTAAATGGTATGTAAATAAATTGTACGTTAAGTTTAATTGAAAGAGTTAGTCTTCTTCACTACATACCTCTCATGCGTGTCCGATATCACGTAATTATATCGGTGGTGGCAGCATATTATAAGCATATCATTTTTTCAAAGTTTTGTAGACTTAGAGGGGAATCCAACCGTGAAAGTAAAGGATTAATCTTCAAAGTTTTGTGGACTTAGATGAGAAATTCGACAATGCTTTGTATTTGAAATATGCAGATTATATTTTTAAAAAAAATAAGGAAAAAAAGTATATCTGCAGTGTATTTTTACTTTTAAAATCAGACAAAAATGTAATAAAAATGATTCCGAACGGATTTTCGGACAGCTTTGCTATAGATATAAATTAAGTAAAATGTGTTTCATAAATCACAATTATCTCATAATCCAAAAACACCGGAATAATAACGCTTCGATGATAAAACTGATGCAATGTTAAATCTAAAAAAAAAAGAACTCTGCATTTTCAGGATTGAGTGTCATCCCCGATAAGAAAATGTGTAATATTTCAAATTTGAAATATTAGTGTTATGCAATGGAAGTCATGAGAAATTTTCTACAAAATAATTTCCAGGAATTATATAGATTTATTGAAAAAATATATAAATATAGATAGTACAAATAAATATTTCAGTTTTAAGACTCCAAACACACACTTTTAAAATATATAAAATGACGTCATTCGCATCCACTAAAAAATTCCACATTTAAAATCAAGCCTTTAAACAACATCTACAAAAAAAAGTATGCATATGACGTCAGTATCGCAGAATAATACATAATTACGACAAAAAGAGATAATAATGAGAAACTTGAAAAAATAAATAAATAAAAAATAAAATTCGGTTATCTAATCATTCATACGCCGTCATTTGTTTTAACATTTATATCGATATTTAAAATTAAATATAGTTTGTAATAGCTCCACACGTTTCATTAGAAATCATTTATTTATAATTTTTCAAAATTGTACTAATTTTAATTAAATTTTCTTTTCAGTTATTCTGGAAAAATGGCAACAAAAACATCAAAAGATTGCGAAAGGAGACGTGATTTCAATTAATTTTTCATCATGCTTGAAATTCTTCAACTCCATTCTCATTGATGTCTCTGTTTTCGTTATAATTTAGTTTCTCGGTATGGCAACAAAACTAAAACCTGTCAGAAATGTTTGTAAACATTCAAAATTTAACACTCGAATAAAAAGGCATTATTATATTTACTCAAGTTTTAACGATAGCTGTGTTTAGGTTCTCAATACTGGAAAAAGAGTGACTGTTGTCCACAATCGTTTTGGTGCCGACTGGTGGGACAGTCGGTTGAGTTATTTACTTGGACAAAAACGAAAATATCTTCGCCTGGCGAAACGCTACCTTTCTCCCATGATGTGGACTAAATATAAGAAATTGAGTGCTTGCCTTAAAAAAGAGATTAGAGAAGCCCGACGTATATATTGGGGTAAAGTATGTCAGAACTCTTCAAAGTCGGGCAGGATCTACCGGATATTTAAAGTTCTGCAAGATAGACACTCCCCTGCTCCAGACTCTTACAACATGATAAATCTACAGATGGCTGATTCGCAGGACTCTACCGCAGAAGCAAATGCTTTCGCGCGATACTACAGCCGTGCTCCTGGAAGACGTATTCCTCTTGATTTTAGCTCAAACATAGATCTCAATATTCGGCGACCTTTTCAAAAAGACGAGTTAGAAAGAGCATTAAAGAACTCTAAAATGAAAACTCCTGGAAAAGATGGTATCCCAGTTCGTTTTTTGCGAACTTTGAATGAAAGTGGAAAAGAACATCTCCTGCAGCTTTTCAATAAGATCTGGGAAACTGGGGATATACCTAGCCAGTGGCGTGAGTCAATAATTATTCCCATACTTAAACCTGGCAAAGAGGCTAGGAATGTAGAGTCCTACAGGCCAATTTCTCTCACGTCATCGGTGGGGAAAGTTTTTGAGAGGATCCTCATGGAACGTCTAACCTTTTGGATCTTGAAGAATCAGCCTTTCCATCAGAGCCATTTTGGATTCATTCCTTTCCGAGACTGCACGGTCGCCCTCACTAAACTTTTTAACGATCTTCATCATGCTCGTAACCAGAAACTTTATGTTCTTCTAGTCGCCCTGGACATTTCAGGAGCGTATGACTCTGTAGAACATGATAGTTTGGCCCTAAAACTTCTGGAGGCTGGAATAGATGGTCATCTTACGAAGTGGATCCATGATTTCAATGCAATCCGCACTTTCCAGGTCCTTTGGAAGGGAGTACTCTCGGATTCACATTCTTTAGAAGCTGGCATGCCTCAAGGGTGCGTTCTTTCTCCATGTATGTATTCTTTCTATATGAGAGATTTCTTCGAAGTGCTTGAGCCAGGAGTGGATGCTATGGTCTACGCGGCTGATACCTATGTCTATGCCTCGGGTCCGATATATGAAGACGTGCTTCGGAAGCTGCAGAATACGCTCCAGAACGCTGTGACATGGGGTAACTACTGGAATCTTCGGTTCAACGCTTCTAAAAGCGCCATAATTAATATGTCAAACAAGAGATTCAATCCTGACGACACAGTCTTCATTGGTGGACAACCTATTCCTTGGGTTGACTCTATAAAGATTCTTGGCCTCACGTTCACTAAAAATTTAACTTGGAACTCACACATAGCTGAGCTTCGAAAAAAAACACTACGCAAACTGAACGTTTTCAAAAGTATTGCCAGCCCATCCAGAGGCATCGTCACTAAAGATCTTCTTCATATCGCCCAGTCTGCCGTGATTAGCCCCCTCCACTTCGGGAGCCCGTTGCACTCTTTGGCTTGTGTCACAGCGAAGCAGAAACTTGAACCGGTCCTCCATGGGGCCTTGCGAACCGCAAGCGGTCTTCCTAAATGGACTCCGAATCCCATTCTGAAGAGGATTACAAGAGCGACCAGTATACAAGACTCTCATGACCTCCAACGTAAAATCTTCATTATCAGGCAACTGTCACTGGGAAATATGTCGTCGTTGGAAAGTCAGTTTGCAGAGGGTACGTCTATCTTCTCTGACGAGGTTTCGGAAATTTTGAACTCTCTGAAAATAACTATGACAGAGATAATTAAATGGACTATCCCCCCAGAGACTCATAATAGCCCTTCAATCAGTTACTTCTATGATAAATATCCTTTCCAAGACAAGTCTTTGGCTCCTGAAGCACTAAAACAATTGTTTGCGCAACATTTAGATACTTATAAAAATTGGCACATTATAGCGACGGATGCCTCTAAAAGCTCATCCAGGACAGGCATCGGAATCTGGGACAACACTAGAGTTTGTGGCTGGTCTTGGGAATTGAACCATCTGAATTCCATTTTTACAGCAGAAGCTCTAGCCCTCTGGAAAGCGCTTCAGTATACTCCTAGCTGTGGAAAACTCCTCTTACTCTCAGACAGTCTCTCAGTAATTTCAGCCCTTGCCGCGGTGGACCACAAGTCCCCGAAAGTGATCCTCTTCTTGCATGCAGCTATTGTCAAGGCAAGCTCTTATCTTGAAGCTATCGAAGTCATTTGGGTTCCCGGCCACAGTGGGATTCATTGCAATGAGATGGCTGATGATCTCGCCCGTCATCTTAAAAATCAAGCGGGGACTTTCAAGTTAATTTCCCCTGAGGACATCATTTCCTGTCTCAGGAAGCAGTATAAAGAGAAAGATTCTAATGATTGGTTGACAAGCAGTTACATAGCTGACTTTCCCCATCTCACAAACCGAACTGGGACTACCGAAATCTCTATCTCCCTCGCAGGGGAGAGGTGCTTCTAAATAGATTACAGACACGATCGCTGCTTACTTTGGCCCAGCTCCACCGCTTTAGTCTTGTTGATTCTCCTCTATGCCCAGAGTGTCAAGTCCCAGAAACTACTGATCACTATCTTTTAGAATGCCGAAAATTTCGAACAGAAAGAACTCTTCTATACCATAGACTAGATCTGTCCGCAAACATCGCGACTTTCCACGGTATCTGTGATCTGGCAGTGGCGGGCAAATCAACTTCCAAGTATCTAGTTTCTTTTCTATTTGGAACCAACAGATTTTGATGATCTTTTCCTCTCCGAAAAACTATTTTTAAGCATATCTTCCATGCTTTTCCCAGAAGTTACATTTAAATCGTTCGACAAAGAACTTTTTGACTTTAGAAGTTCAGAGACATTTCTGTTCTGATGTATGGATCATTAGGGGTATAAAGCCGCTAAAAGATGCGTAGCTATAAACCTCATCTTTCAAGCCTGTGCTCCGATTAATCAATCAATCAATCAATCAATCAAAAGGCATTATTATGAATTCAACAATATAGATTTTTACGGTAAGCCACAAATTAGAAGTATTGTTGTGTAACAATGTTTAATTGTTTGAATCATCATCGCGTGCGAAAATAAATAAAATAAAGAGTAGAATTTGGTTACAAATTCATTTCCATAAAAAATTTCAAGCTTGTTGGTTCTATTTGCAACTGCTTTTGAAAAAAAAATGGAAACTGCTCAAGTAATGTCTTTTGATTCTTTTTTTTCAGGTCGAAGGAAGAAGATTGGGAGCATCGACGGATGGATGGCTTGCTCTAATGGTAATTTTTACCTGGGTATTGCCGCATCGTTGGGGACGGAGGGCGCAAGATCTGGAAAGCCGTGGATGTTTCCGTTGAAGAAGGAGGTGTTGAGGAAGTAAGTAGGACTTCTTCTCCCCAACGTTCCCAGAGTTGGTGGAAGAAGTCAAAAGTAAGTTGGTGGCGGAAGGCTCTGGCCTTCTGCTGTTGCTGCTATGAGGCCGATTTTTAATACAGTAAAATTTAAAGATTGCAATCATTATCTATTTCTCATATCAAAGGTTGCAATTTTTTTATCAACTGTATTAACGGGATAAATCGGCTTTAATGCAATTTTAAATTTTCAGTCTTTTTTATAATGTATTATGCATTCATCTTAAATTATAAATATAGTTACATGCTGGTTCACTAATTGTCTGAGAGATGTTTTTAATAATGATTTTATAAGCTGTCCCCTCCCCCAGTAATAAAACAATTGCATTAAGATAAACTAGTGATAATATAATAATAATATGTATGCAGTATAACATCTTTAATCTGGAAATCTCTAATAACGAAACTTCTGTACCCGGACATATCAGTAGGTTTATTCGGTTTTATTTTCAATTAAGCATCATAGATGGCGCCATTGCACATATATGTATGAATTTCAGAAACTGATTAAGAAAAATTAAAAGACTACCTAATCTACTACTTTTTTATTTTAAAATTGCAAGGACTTTCTGCATTACATTTCCAATTAATATATATGTCTTTTTTAATATTAAGCTATGAAAATTCAAAGTAATTGTTAGTTTTAGTATTTTTAATTTTCGAAAAATTTGATGATGGCGCCGAAACATTTCGAAATCGGATATTATTGTTATTATTTGTTTTGAGTATTTAATTTGTGACTTACTTCGATATTTGTAGGATATATATACAACCCTTGGCAAAAAGTTTCCGATCATTACATCAACACAACCATCTTTTGTAAGAAAAGATTATTTATTCTCACTGCATAAAAATGAAACGACTATTAGCGACAATACATTTGTGTTACAAATAATGAACAACAATATGCAATAAAGAAAAATCACCATTCATCAATTTATAAACAGAAAAATTGTGATTGAAATTTAGACAATAAAGAAAAAATTATTCGATCATGCTTTGATTTGGAAAAAAATAACCGATCACTGTAATTATATATTTCGTAAATCCACCTTTATTTCGGATGACTGTCGAAATTGTTAGTGGACTGGACTCATTAAGATTTTTACACTCATTGGAAGCAACTTCACCCCAGCATTCCCTTATAGCTTTACGTAAATTCTATGGCATTTGTAATTCATCGAAAATCGATTTTTCTTTTTAATATATTTCACATATTTTCGATGGGATTAAGATCCGGACTATTGGGCGGTCACGTCATGGTTTGAATCGGTATATTACCTACATTTTGTAGAAATTTCTTCATTGATTTGGTGCCTTGGGGAGCTAACTGTCATCTTTAAATAAGAAGTCATTTTGATTTCCGAACTATTGATCGATGCTGGGAATAAAAAAATCCACTAAAATGTCAATGTAAACTTCAAAACTTACTGTACGTAACACAATACACAACTTGCCGACGCCTTGTGATGAAATACAACTACAAACTGCCAATGCAGGTGAAAATTTAGTCTTCGTATTGATAGACTTATCATTGAACTTTTCACCAACCCTCCTCCAAACAAATGTTCCACAGTCATTACTTTTACCGATAGATATGCGAAATTCATTGCTAAAAATAACTTTATTTCATGTATCAAATGGCTAGTGCACATGTTTTTTACACCATTGCAGGCACTCTTTTCTATGCTTCTTTATCATGTAAGATTTTGTTTTAATTTTACAAGATTTAAATCTTGCTACATTTAGATGATTACGTACTGCGGTCACATACCTTTACGTTATGCTTAGACCATTCGGAATCAAGTTGTTTTGAGGTTGCTCGCCGCTTTCTTTTCGATATTTTCACAAGTTTTCTTTTCCTTCCTAGGTATTGACATTCGTGGTCGTCCACTTCGAGGTAAATTTTCCACGCTATTAGTCAACTGATATTTTTTCCAAATATCGCATACTATACTTTGAGCACAATTTCATAAATCAGCCACTTTCCATTGTGAATTTACTTCTTCTAATAATTAAATCATGCGGATTTTTAAATTGCGAGACAGATTTTTCACATGAGTCATTTTCCAGCACTTCAGAGCTGCTTTTGATCTCGCAACTGGAAGATTTCTTCTTTTAAATAGGATTCACATATCATACGCATGCGCAGGCACTCTAATCTATCTTCAATATGCAAATTTCAAACTTTTTTCCTCAGTGATCGATTACTATTTTCCAACTTCGATCTTGATCGGATATTTTTTTCTCACGTCTAAAACTTTTTGCCTGCATTATAATTATAAATTATATGATTGCAATATTGAATTCACTTTTTATTTATATTTTAACATTCTTTCTTTTATTTGGCATATTGCAAAACGTTCCTATGCTTTTGAATCGCGAAGTATACGCTTCGAAATACAAAACTCATAAACTTGATAACAGTGATCAGAAACTTTTTGCCAAGGGTTGTATATAACAATAGCCTTATATATCACTTTTTAAATATGATAATATCATTGAAAATTTATCTTTTAATTGTAAATTTATTGTAAGTCATATAAATTTCTCACAATATATAATATATGGTACTACTTGGTTATCCCGTCTACCAAAAATCTATCGCCAAACTGCAAGATTAAATGCCAATAATGGATGATCGTGAAAGTCCCATCCAATAACATTGAATACGATAAACGTGATTTTTATTTCGACTTTGTATTTGTATTTTTATCAATATTCTACTAATTATTTTTTTTCTTTATTTAAAATAAAAATTGCTCCATCATGTGTAATTTGGCAATTAGTTTGGCGATTTGTACAATTTGGCGAAATTGGTCGACGGGATAACCACGTACTACCTAATACTTTTTGTACTACATACTTTTGTTTACTACATACTTTTTGTTTTGTTTTAGAAAACTAGGATGGCCCCGCCCCCCTGCTCGCTATGCTCGCCAACCCCCCGCGTAATCGCTTCGCGATTTCAAATTATTGTCTACCCCTCCTTGCTACGCTCGCCAATAACCCATAATATGAATAAGCAGTTGCAGACCTTTCAAATGATGTGTCACACGACTGGTGTTGTAAAGAAATTAAAAATGTGCCCCCCTGGGGAGCAGAGTGGGGGTGACACACAAGACATCCATAAAATGAATAAACAGTTGCAGACCTTTCAAATGATGTGTCACACAATTGGTGTTGTAAAGAAATTACAAAATGCGCCCCCTCTGAGGGCAGAGGGGGGGGGGGGGGTTACACAAAAGGTATCCATAATATGAATAAGCAGTTGCAGACCTCTCAAATGATGTGTCACACAATTGGTGTTGTAAAGAAATTTAAAATGTGCCCCCCTGTGGGGCAGAGTGGGGGATGACACACAACACATCCATAATATGAATAAGCAGTTGCAGACCTTTCAAATGATGTGTCACTCAACTGGTGTTGTAAAGAAATTAAAAATGTGACCGCCCCACCCCCTGGGGAGAGCAGAGTGTGGGGGTGACACACAAAACATCCATAATATGAATAAGCAGTTGCAGACCTTTCAAATCTTGTGTAACACGATTGGTGTTGTAAAGAAAATAAAAATGTGTCCCCCCTGGGGAGCAGAATGGGGGATAACACACAAGACATCCATTATATGAATAAGCAGTTGCAAACCTCTCAAATGATGTATCAAACGACTGGTGTTGTAAAGAAATTAAAAATTTGGCGAAATATTACAGTTATCGCCAAGTTGGCGTCACTTTTAACAACTAATTTTGGTCGCCAAATTTGGCGATATATCGCCAAGTTGGCGACAAACTTGGCGATTGTTGGCGATGGTAACCTTTCCTCTCTTTATGGTAACCCATATGGCGATGCATAGACGGAGCCCTTTCCTGATTGGTCTATTCGACTTATGGAAGGAGTGGACAACCCGGATTCGTTAGTTCCGGAAATCTTCCACATCAGCATCATTCCAGGAGTCATTCGTTTTAAGGCTAGTTTTTTTTTACTATAGAAGGATTAATTTCATTATTTTTCATAGCATGTCTATTATTCTTGTGATTTCTATCATTTACAGAGTATTTATAAAACAGAAATTGTAATTAAAAAAAAAATCCTTTTTTATTGTTTCCGTAATTTACTATAAATGGCGACTTTGCACAAACTATAAAAATTCTGATTTTTAATTATTCGGTGAAATACGTTTAACACGAAACTGATGGGACCGAAATTTTTTTTCGTGTATAAACATTCGCAAAAAAAGAACAAGATTCACCAATATTTTCGATGTCATCAAATTTAATTTCGATTTCCTGTTAAACTACTAGTAGGTTGCATTCATTAGGATAAAAAGTAAGTAAAAAAATTGTTGTTTTGTTGAAAAAAAAATCAGATACCTTTTTTAGCAGTATAATGTTTACAAATTGTTCGAGATCATCCATTGTTTTATAACTGCTTATACATTTCAGGCTTTTTCAAATCAAAAAGAGCAACTTTATGACATAAGATTTAATTTATTTTTGCTCGGAAATGCATGTAAGTAATGGGGGTACAACTCTATTATCCTATCGACCAAAATACTATCGCCAAATTATAAGATTAAATGCCAATAATGGATGATCGTGAATGTCAATTCAATGACATTAAATACAATACACGTATGTTAAAACGTCTTTAAGTGATTTTTATTTCGACTTTTTATTTGTATTTTTATTAATATTCTACTAATTATTTGTTTTTTTATTATTTAAAATAAAAATTACGTCAATATGTATAATTTGGCGAAATCGGTCGACAGGATAACAGAGTACAGAGTAGTACCGTAATGGGTGTTTTTTTTTTTTTTTCAGAAACTATCGAATCAAATTCATTTTCCTGTTTTTTTCTTTTCCCAAATACAATAGATTTGTCAGAAAACTGTGTTAAAATGGAAATTTTGAACCGTCTTTCCAAGCGATAGAAGAAAAACCAGTCAACGAAGGGAAAAGACGTCTTGTCACGTGATCCATAAAGCTTATAATTCAATAGGTAATTTATTGATCGAAAAATAGAAAATTCAGTTAGATTTTAAATCACTTACATGAGTCTTTGCTATTTTTTGTGCCGAGCAATTGAGATCAGCCTTTTGTGATTTGAAGATAACTGGAACTGCTCCATTGATTCCATTGTCAGATTCCTCGGCGGAATCAACATAATTGGAATCATCTGGATTATGAACGATTTCCAAAATGTCTTTGTGTGTCAGAACCAATGCTGCATAGAAATTAACATCGAATACAGCTTGTTCGTTTAATCATGTTGTAAGGTAGTCAATTAATATTAAGACTTTCTTAAATATCTCATTAAATGTCTGCTCAGTCTCAATTTCTGTTTATTCTTTAGGTCAAATGAATTTGTTATTTTGAAGATCCCGCACAGCGAAAATAATTTTCAATTATCGTAGTTTTCACTAGTAAATTCCATTCTGAGCGTATTGTCGTAGTTTTCACTAGTTAATTCCATTCTGAGCGTATTGTCGTAGTTTTCACTAGTTAATTCCATTCTGAGAGTAATATACGTAATGCATGCAAAAAATTAATTAAAAATATTTCTTTTGTTCCTTTTTTTTTTTTCGTATTAAATTATTTTTCTTTCGTGTTAAGAGAAACAAAATGTATCAAATTGCATAGTATATTGTTCGGACTGCAAGGCCAATCCGTGTTAACCAATTTTTCATGCCAAGAGTTTTCGTGGTAAACGTATTTCCCTGTATATATGCGTGTGTCTTTAAGGGTTTTGATTTAATTTTTTTCAATATTTTTTTTCATTTACTTTAAATTATGAACTTTCTTGCATTTTTCTATTGATATACTTGTGACAGATATCATAATTATTATTATTTATGTAAATGTATTCCAGTTTCAAAGCTTCTGTAATCCAGAATTTTTATAATCCGAAATCGCCATAGTTGCGATGATTCAGGATTAAAGAAGTTATACTGTATATATATATATATATATATATATATATATATATATATATATATATATATATATTTCATTAGAAAAAGAATGGCAATAGAAATGTGAGTTGATAGGAAATCAAATTGGTGCTTTTCCTTATTAGGATGCCAATATCATCTTTGCTTCAAATGTTTTATTTAAAAATATTCCATGGCTAAGTGATGGGATCTTTTTATTTCCCTTTGTGAAATGTTGTATTTTGATATTTCTTATACATAATTTTTTTTAAGAACTAGGGGGGCCCCGCCCCCCTGCTCGCTATGCTCGCCAACCCCCCGCGTAATCGCTTCGCGATTCCAAATTATTGTCTACCCCTGCTTGCTGCGCTCGCCAATAACCCATGGTATGAATAAGCAGTTGCAGACCTTTCAAATAATGTGTCACACGACTGGTGTTGTAAAGAAATTAAAAATGTGCCCCCCTGGGGGGCAGAGTGGGAGGCGACACAAAAGACATCCATAATATGAATAAGCAGCTGCAGACCTCTCAAATGATGTCACACGACTGGTGTTGTAAAGAAATTATAAATGTGTCCCCCTGGGGGGCAGAGTGGGGGATGACACACAATACATCCATAATATGAATAAGCAGTTGCAGACATTTCAAATGATGTGTCACTCAACTGGTGTTGTAAAGAAATTAAAAATGTGACCCCCCTGGGGAGAGCAGAGTGTGGGGGTGACACACAAGACATCCATAATATGAATAAGCAGTTGCAGACCTTTCAAATCTTGTGTAACACGACTGGTGTTGTAAAGAAAATAAAAATGTTTCCCCCCTGGGGAGCAGAATGGGGGATAACACACAAGACATCCATTATATGAATAAGCAGTTGCAAACCTCTCAAATGATGTATCAAACGACTGGTGTTGTAAAGAAATTAAAAATTTGGCGAAATATTACAGTTATCGCCAAGTTGGCGTCACTTTTAACAACTAATTTTGGTCGCCAAATTTGGCGATATATCGCCAAGTTGGCGACAAACTTGGCGATTGTTGGCGATGGTAACCTTTCCTCTCTTTATGGTAACCCATATGGCGATGCATAGACGGAGCCCTTTCCTGATTGGTCTATTCGACTCATGGAAGGAGTGGACAACCCGGATTCGTTAGTTCCGGAAATCTTCCACATCAGCATCATTCCAGGAGTCATTCCTTTTAATGCTAGTTTTTTTTTACTATAGAAGGATTACATTTTTTTAGCATGAAATAAAAGTTTACTTTATAAGACTAGGGGGGCCCCGCCCCCCTGCTCGCTATGCTCACCAACCCCCCGCGTAATCGCTTCGTGATTCCAAATTATTGTCTACCCCTGCTTGCTGCGCTCGCCAATAACCCATGGTATGAATAAGCAGTTGCAGACCTTTCAAATGATGTGTCACACGACTGGTGTTGTAAAGAAATTAAAAATGTGCCCCCCTGGGGGGCGGAGTGGGAGGCGACACAAAAGACATACGTAATATGAATAAGCAGCTGCAGACCACTCAAATGATGTCACACGACTGGTGTTGTAAAGAAATTAAAAATGTGCCCCCCTGGGGGGCAGAGTGGGGGATGACGCGCAACACATCCATAATATGAATAAGCAGTTGCAGACCTTTCCAATGATGTGTCACTCAACTGGTGTTGTAAAGAAATTAAAAATGTGACCGCCCCCCCCCCCTGGGGAGAGCAGAGTGTGTGGGTGACACACAAGACATCCATAATATGAATAAGCAGTTGCAGACCTTTCAAATCTTGTGTAACACGACTGGTGTTGTAAAGAAAATAAAAATGTGTCCCCCCTGGGGAGCAGAATGGGGGATAACACACAAGACATCCATTATATGAATAAGCAGTTGCAAACCTCTCAAATGATGTATCAAACGACTGGTGTTGTAAAGAAATTAAAACTTTGGCGAAATATTACAGTTATCGCCAAGTTGGCGTCACTTTTGACAACTAATTTTGGTCGCCAAATTTGGCGATATATCGCCAAGTTGGCGACAAACTTGGCGATTGTTGGCGATGGTAACCTTTCCTCTCTTTATGGTAACCCATATGGCGATGCATAGACGGAGCCCTTTCCTGATTGGTCTATTCGACTCATGGAAGGAGTGGACAACCCGGATTCGTTAGTTCCGGAAATCTTCCACATCAGCATCATTCCAGGAGTCATTCCTTTTAAGGCTAGTTTTTTTTTACTATAGAAGGAAAAATCTAATACAATCTTCAGTATTTAGATAATAATTTAAGGACAATAAAGTGTAATCGAACTGTTTAAAAAATATTGAAAAATCATAATTTTTTTATAAGATACATTTGAATGCTGGTTAGTGGGCTTGCATGTAACTTTCTGAAATGCATTTTTCTTGGTTAATAATTATATCGGCCTCATAGCATATTTTTTTTCTTATTTATATAATCTATGTATTATTATCTTGTTATTTAGTTTATATATATGTTTCATTATTTGAGCGGCCTTTTCTGTAAATATTTAAATTTGTTGTTACAATAGTGTTTTGAAATATGCATTTTTAACTTTTTTGGCCATTGTACATATATATAAATTACTTTTCTCAGTATACAAGTAGTATTTTAAGTATGCATATTAAATTATCTCTTTTGCGGCTCAGTATTTAAATTAATCACAGTTATAATGTACAAAAATAACAAACATACAACAGTAAGAAAAAATACCAGTATAAAACTTACAAAATAAAAACAAAATAAAACAAAATATAAAACATAAAACAAAAATAAAAATAAAAAACACAAATACACATATTTAAAATTTACAAATTAAAATCAAAATATAACAAATAAAAATAACACAAATTTAAAACAAATAAAACAAAATGCAAATAAAAAGAAACAAAAACCAAAACTAAAATAAAACAATAGAAGTTCGTAGCTAAAAACTCCGCGTAAACAATTTGCGTTTGCACGACAGGCTTCCGATAATAACGCGTATTATTCCAATTCCTCATGCACAGATTTTCCCTCGTTATAAACAAATGCGATGCAGATTTTTTCGACACAAATCAGTCTCCTGTTCTCTAGCTCTTTCACTGTCCCTCAACATCTAATAGTTCTAATAGTGGCGATTGTGGCTTCATCATTCCTTGGCATCCTTCCTTGGCAGCACAGCCCAATGACATCGGGCTAGAAATACAGCAGCATTCTTCTTTGTTTTGGCTTCGCGACAGCCCATTAACATCGGGCTCAAAAGCAACATCCCCAGTCTTTATTTCTCTTCCTTCTTTAGCATGCCCAATGTCATCGGGCTTTAGTAAAGGCAGCAACAGTCTTCCATTATTTTGGCATTCCACATTTTCTGCAATATTATATATATTTTTCTTTATTTTAGGGGGGAGGGGTACATTAAATCGATTTTTCATAGTTCACTTGTATTTATGAAAAATCGATTATCATAATATATTTATATTTAAAAATAAAGCAATTTCGGTATTTTTTTTTTTACTTTAATTGTTAATGGGTATATTAGGGGCAAAATATAAAGCTATATTTAGCTTCGTGCGCGTGTAAAAAGTGGAGCTGGTCAATTCATCAACTTTTCTCAATAGAAGTCAATTTTTAAGGATAACAACAAAGTTCAGAGTCTAATAAAATTAACTGCTGTATAAGATAGTGAGATTATAAAAACCGTAGTGTTAATATCAAATAAATAGTTATGTTACAACTGCATATTAAATGGAAATATATTAATAATCTTATTCTCCTGGCACTGAACTGTCCATTTCCATTAAAATTAAGAATTAATATGCAATACCCATGAAATTATTCAGCATATAGATTAAAACTAAAATAAAATGATATAACATTTTTCAGATAACTTTTTGTAATGATTTCTGATTTAATAAACTTTTTGTCATGATTTCTGATTTAAAATTTCTTGTCGGTGCAACATTTGTCAGACAGTTATAACAGTTTATTGATGCAATCAGTTGATCATCTCTGCTTTGGGGGGGGTGGGGCCCCCTCGACGAGGCTCCGCCTTACCGTTGGCGAGGGGGTTTAAGTGTGCCACTTCAACTTATATGTATATGACATAATTTTGAAAAGACAGAATAGTGAAAAAACATCTATTACTTTCTATATTTCACATGTCAAAGGAAAAACTTATTTTTAAAATGTATGGTATAACGTATTGTTTTGCTATTTATTGTACAATGATGGAGAAAAATTAGAAATGAATTTGTAATAGAAAGCAATTAGTCATAAAATAGACTTTTATCAACAGATGATGTAATAAATTTTGATGAATGGTAGATAGTCAATTGACACAGACCAGTTAAAGCAGCAGTTGCAATTCAGACCATTTGGCTCAATAGAAAAGAAGTGGCACACGAACTAAGAGAGCCTCATAAAATTAAAATTGAGTATAGTTTTTATTTTAAACTGAGTATAGCTTTTATCCTAAATATTAGAGATGCACAGTATTTAAAATATTTTAGCATATATAAAAATATTGTTTATAGCTTTTTGATTAATAGTAGATTAACAGAAAGCCTTTGTAATTTTGAAATGTATCACTTTTTAGTTTTTCACAAAAGCTGAAAAAAATAATATTTATGAATGAATATTTAAATGGCAATAAAAATAAAATTACTAAAATTTTCTTTGGAAAAAAAAACTATCATTAAAAAAAATTAGGACTTTGGAAAATTATACGAGTGGATTGAAAGATAATTCTGAATGAGTTGCAGGTTGAGGTGGTAGCACTTTTCTGCTGTTTCCTGCTTATATTATTTATTGATTTATTTATATGGACATCTCGTTTATTTTTTCCCTTTTTATTTCTATTCACAGTGGTTCCCCTCATTTTAAATGTAAAACTACCATTTTTTAAATTCCCAGCAAGCATGTGTTTCACATGTGAGAAGCTATATTTTGTTTTGATTCTCAGAAAACATTACTTCACTTAAATTTGGCTACTATTATAAAGTCGAATTATTCTTATTAGATATGCTATCATGGCTACACTGGCATCATCCGTAATTGAGCTACCATTCATTTCATTTAAAATGAATGAATCTTTTAAAATGAACTTCAGAAAACATGAAAATTTATAAATTCTTAGTATCGTAATGAGACAACGTTTTACCAAGCAAAATTTGAATATTTGATTAGGAAAAAAAATGAGCAATGTAGATTCATTTTAGAAAACCTCAACATCAATACTTCCTTTAGAATTGAAACTGTACAAATTTAAAAAGGGGAATTTAATAAATTAAAGTAATCGATAAACGGGAAAAAAAGGGCTCGATGTCCTCTCAGTTTATCACTACCTATGCACCTGTAAAATTATAACCAAAATTACTCGCATCAATCGCCAAATCGAAAAAAGTTTTGCTAAAATGCAATGTTGAATTTGCCATTTCCGTACTTCAAAGTATCATTGGTCAATCATCAATTTTTTTTCTAGCGGTTATAGTCAAAATCTCATAGCAATTTACCGCTAAAAATTTTTTGAAACATTTAGGAGACACTTAGAATGTACTTATTTGAAATAGTTTTTGTAGCGTACAATAGAATTTCTATTTTCTAAGCAATGACTAAAAATTATAGTATTTTAGAACACATTGAAAAAAAAATGATACAATAAGAGTAGATTTTTCAGTGTTTCACACCAAATCTATTTTGTAACTTTTTTCATTTGGCTACTGTTTTTATTTCTTATTCGCCAAATCGCTCTTGCTGTTCAAAATCCCGCGGGAACCCTGGACACTAGTAATATTTTACCAAAAGAGTCTAATATTATAATAGCAAAACATTATTATTCTTTTAGTTACGTGACATACGGTTCCTGAAACAGCGTTGCATTTTTTTTCAATTTTAGCGTCGATGATTTTGGCATATATGATAAATTAGACGGTGCATAGTATGAACCTGTTAATTACCTTCACAAAGAGTAGGAAAATGTGTGAGAGAAGAGCTTCCATTCATTGCAACATCTCAGATTTCACTACAAAATTAGATGAGTGGTAGCCCAATTACGGATGATGCCAGCGTAGCCATGATAACACCTCTAATAAGGATAATTTGACCAAGGCCCCTTATCATAATATCAAGGCCTCGCATTCAGGAGAAAATCTATTGTTGAAATTGTCCCTATAATTGCCAACTTATTATATGACTTTGTCTCGTATGTAACGCCACCTGGTGCATACTACTGCTAATAATCCCATAGGAAATAATGGAAAACATTTCAGTTTCTAACATTAGATGGCGCTACCAACGTGAAAATCATGTAGTTCAGCGCCCCCTGTATTGTGGTCAAAGGAAACTTGGTGAATGACAAGCCTTTATATTATGATAAGTTAGCCTTGAATTTGACTTTATGTGATGCTTCAATGGCAGCATTCTTTCAGACGGTACGCCAGATGATTTTTCTCCCCCCTCCCCCCCTGAATATCAAAATTATCGATGCTAAATTTCGTTTCGAGAATGTAACGCTGCTTCACCTAAATATATAGTAATAAAATAAAATAATTATCTAAAAAAATATTTATGACAGCACCGCATTTCTGAAGCCAGTCGGTCGTTTCATCCCAGATTTAATTTCTGGAAAAAACTGCATAAAATTTATAATTTTATAAAGGGAATGATACTTTTTAGCACTTTCCAACAAAGTTGAAAAGTGCTTATGCATTCGGTTTGTCTGGCCGTCTGTCCGTCTGTCCGCGCTCTAACTCCCGTAAATATACTCGGATTGCTATGAAATTTTTATACGTTATTGAGGTTTACCCTAGCACAAACCCTATTGAAAATGAAGTACCTACCATGATTAGTTTATCTATAGAGAGAATCAAAAGTTTCCCATTACATTACGGCCTATGGGGAAAAATCGTTAATATACTCGGATTGCCATGAAATTTTAGGACGTTATTGAGGTTTACCCTAGCACAAGTCCTATTGAAAATGAAGTTTCTACCATGATTAGTTTGTCTACAGGGCGAATCAAAAGTTTCCCATTACATTACGGCCTAAGGGGAAAAATCGTTAATAATACTCAGATTGCCATGAAATTTTAAGACGTTATTGAGGTTTACCCTAGCACGAACCGTACTGAAAATGAAGTATCTACCATGATTAGTTTATCTACAGAGAGAATCAAAATTTCCCATTACATTACGGCCTATGGGGAAAAATCGTTAATATAATCGGATTGCCATGAAATTTTAGGACGTTATTGACGTTTACCCTAGCACGAATCCTATTGAAATTGAAGTTTCTATTATGATTAGTTTATCTACAGGGCGAATCAAAAGTTTTCCATTACATTACGGCCCATGGGAAAAAATCGTTAATATACTCGGATTGCCATGAAATTTTAGGACGTTATTAACTTTTACCCTAGTACAAGTCCTATCGAAAATGAAGTTTCTGCCATGATTAGTTTATCTACAGGGCGAATCAAAAGTTTCCTATTACATTACGGCCTATGGAAAAAAATCGTTTCAAAGGAATTTTAAAGATGTTATACCCTGTCAAACATATTAAAATATGCATTCTATAAAATATAAGGTGAAAATGTAGCTATTATTCATTTACAGGGCCACACAAAAGAATTCCATTACATAATGGTAAAAGGGGGAATTGTGTGACATATTTTAAATATTTTAAGCTTTTTCATGTATAATAGAATTGATATACGTCACTGAAGCTTAATATAAATTATACGCTACTGTCTTGCATAATATGAAGTACATAGCATGTACAGAGCCACTCAAAAGATTTTAAATAGTATATTCTTTCTGAAGTACCGTATATGTGTCTGATGATGGCTGATGGAGGGATGAAATGCATTTTAATTATGATATTCGAGTTTATATTTCGTTAAATATATGCACATTATATGGTGTGTGTAAATGTTATAGTTGATATACAGGGCTACCCAAAAGAGCTCACCAACGTTACCGAATATGAGCGTAAATTATTTAAACGTGGTTCTTAAATAAGCTATGCATTTTTACGCTGATCTGCATTCAATTTACTGAAAAATGTTTGCAGAATATAGATAAAGGGATATACAGGGCCACGCAAAGAATTCGGTACATGGACGCCTATGAATGATGATTTATGAGAATGTGATTTCAGTTGTTTTAAAAGTGTTTTAGTTTACAATAAATTTTAGCCTAATGCTGACGTGTAATAAAGGTACAATGTAAACTACAGGGCTGAACAAAAGTATTCAAGTATGTTTTCATCTAATAGTATGAATTGCTGAAAAAAAAATTTCAAGCTACTGGGTATTTTCTTGCTAAGCTAAATTTTCCCATTATATGAACTGACATATGAAATACAGGGCTGTTCTAATGTACAGGAATACATATTTGGGTATATTATGACTATACACTATTATTTCCCTAAATAACAAAGTTTTGTTAAAGATTTCATTAAGTGTTGGAAAGTGCTTCATAATCTATGCTTAACGCGTGATTTTTCTTACTTGTTTTAATTTATTTATTAATTTAATAATTTTCTGACAGGAAGATCTTTTTTCAAGTCTATAAAGTCTGACGTTCTTATCAACTTTAGAAAAAGAGAAATTCTACTTACTAACCGCCCTTGACGACCAGTTTGGTCTCCCTTGAATTTATACTAAGCATTAAATCATTATGCTTTTATTTATAATTTATTTTATTTGCTCATTTTTTTTTTTTGCCGAATTAGAAGATTCTGCTAGAGATATAGACACAGATGTCATATACGCATCACATTGGCGCGATTGCAACAAAAGGGCTATTATATGTGAATCACATGGTAACCCAGCTATTGTTATTTATTTATTAATAAACTATTTGTTTGCTTTTATTTTCTTTTTAGCACTTTCCAACAAAGTTGAAAAGTGCTTATGCATTAGGTTTGTCTGTCTGTCTGTCCGCGCTCTAAATCTCGTAAATATACTCGGATTGTCTTTAAATTTTGGGACGTTAATGACGTTTACCAGACCACGAACCCTACTGAAAATGAAGTGTCAGCCATGGTTAGTTTATTTACAGGGACAGTCAAAATTTTCCATTACATTACGGCCTATGGTGGAAAAATCGTTTCAAATGAATTTTAAAGGTGTTACCCCCTGTCTAACATTTTCAAATTTATATGCATCTACAAAGTACACTAGCATATGCATTTTGTAAAGTATGCAGCGAAAAAAATAGTTATTAATCATTTACAGGGCTATACAAAAGTATTCCAATATGTAATAATAAAGAGGAGAATTGTTTGCGACATATTTTAATTATGATAAACAATTTCATATGTAATCAAATTAATATACATTGCTGAGGGTTAATATGAATCATTTCATGCATTATACGTAGTGCATAGTATTTACAGGGACACACAAAAGATTTCAAAAAGTATATTCTATGCGAAGTCCTATATATTATAAAATATGGCTATTAGATAAATGAAATGCATTTTTAATTATGATATACGTTTTTACGTTTCACTAGATGTATGCATATTATATGGTTTATATAAATGCTAATTTTACACGATTTAGATATACAGGGTTACACAAAAGATCTCGGAAACGTTACTGAATATGAGCATAATATACTTAAAGGTGGTTTTTAAATATGTTATACCTTTTTACGATGAACTGCATTTAGTTTACTAAGAAATGTTTGTAGAATATAGATAAAATGATATACAGGGTCACGCAAAGAACTGGATACATGGTCGCCTTTTGATGATAATTTCTAGAAATTTGATTTAAGTAGTTTAAAGAGAACTTATTTTTAAGCTAAACTTTAGCAAAATACTTTCGTGTATTAGTGCGTCCGAACATCTCAATCGAACGGAATCAAGGAATTTGTTTTTCCCAGTCATAGATTGTTCCAAAAAGTAATCAGAGAACATACATAATATATCTTTATATATAAAAATCTTCTGTGCGTGTGTACGTAATTGAACTCCTCCTAAACGACTGGACCGATTTTGATGAAATTTTGTGTGTGCATTCCAGTAGATTCGAGAATGGTTTAGATTCACATTTCGTCGAACTTGATTCAGTACTTTTTTAGTAATTAGGCAAAAACTAATAGTTAGTGATTTTTCGCTAATTAAAAGTGCCATATACGTATCTAAAAGAAAGTGATGATTTCGTATTAATCACAGCACAAAAAAATCTACCATACCAAAAATCTTGAAAATTGGGGTAAAAATACTTATAACATCGAGTGCCGCTAAAAATGGATTTTCAAAAATTCCACCCCTACAATGAGTAGAAAAAAGAACGAACTTTTAAAAATTTCCTTAAAAATCGGCTTTTATAGTTATTTTTCAACTGATAACATATTTTAGTGCATTCTCTCATTCTGAATCGAATGGTACTAAGTAAATTCGTTTAAATCCAGTAGTTCGTGAGATAATTCACATTTGCTTAATTTGGCGATGTCTTCGGCGCAAAAACTTGAAATTTTCAATGCTTATCTCTCTCTCTCTATATATAAGAAAGTCTGGATTTCGTATTAATCACAGCACAAAAAAAATATACCAAACCAAAAATCTTGAAAATTGGGGTAAAAATACTTCTTATAACATCGAGTGCAGCTAAGAAGGGATTTTCGAAAATTCCCCCACTAAGGAGGGTAAAAAAGAAGAACGAACTTTAAAAAAAATCCTTTAAAATCGGCTTTTGTAGTTATTTTTCAACTGATAACATATTTTAGTGCATTCTCTTATTCTGAATCGAATGGTATTAAGAAAATTTGTTTAAATCCAGTAGTTCGTGAGATAATTCATATTTTCCTAATTTGGCGATGTCTTCGGCGCAAAAACCTCAAATTTTCAATGCTTATCTTTATATATAAAAATCTTCTGTGCGTGTGTATGTCACTGAACTCCTCCTAAACGACTGGACCGATTTTAATGAAATTTTGTGTGTGTGTTCCAGTAGATTTGAGAATGGTTTAGATTCACATTTCATCGAATTTCATTCAGTACTTTTTTGTAATTAGGCAAAAACTAATAGTTAGTTATTTTTCGCTAATTAAAAGTGTTGAATAATTTCGATGAATGGAGTGCGGACGGAATGTCGGAATGGTCTAAGGCGCCAGATTTAACCTCAGCTTCTTCAAGAAAGAGATCGCGTGTTCGAACCCCACTGCTGACAAATGTGTATGCTTTACCATAATATTTCCTGTATTATAATTTTGATTAACCGACTTCAGACTATCGTTAACTTTTAACTAAAAAGAGAAAAATAAACTTTTCTATCAAAAATTGAATCGGCTTAACTAATGAAGAATAAAAAATAATTTTCTTACATAATTGTAATAAGAAATTAAATTAAGAGCGTAGTGTTTATTCTGCGTATTACCATATTTACGTACATTTATTTGATTTTCTGGAGTCGGTGCCAAGAAGGACAACGTCTGTCGGTGACAGGACAACGTCTGTCGGGTGCGCTAGTATGTATATATATATATATATATAAACTACCTCTCCTTTCTTGGAAGTCGGTTAAAAATAGCAAATAGTAATCCGATAGAGCAATGTCCGAAGTGTACGGAGGGTGCTTCCGAACATCTCAATCGAACGGAATCAAGGAATTTGTTTTTCCCAGTCATAGATTGTTCCAAAAACTTCTTTTGCAAGTCATGTGCTATTTTTTAATTCAACTGGTACCACTTTCTGGAAATAAAAATCATTTACCCACACTTTAATAGCATTTAGAAAAAATAATACTACAAAACCTGTTTTTAAAAATATTGCCACGAATGGAAAATGAAAACAGGTGCTAGTGGCCGACCTGTCCATGCCCTGTTGGCGAGCAACTTTGTCGATCGCATTTTCAGCGTCAAAAAGATTGGTTCCCGTGGATGAAAGTTGGATACTTCATAACAAGGAACGTAAACAATACTGATGCAGTCGAGAGGAAAGTTTCATTCCTGTCGCTAAAGCCGGACTCTTACAGATGAAAGTTTTGGTCTATATTTGGCGATTAGATCTACTACGAGCGACTTCCACCTAACTAGACCATCAATTCTAAAAATTACAACTAGCAACTAGACGAACTGAAGGTAGTAATAGTCATGAAACAGCCCGAAATAAAAAAAACAAACGCGGTATTACCTTCCATTATGATAATTCCATTCCACGTGTATCTTTGACTGTCAGAAACAAATTCCCTGCATTGGATTGAAACATTCTGACCCATCTATTACATGAATGAATGACAAAAACATTTTTCATACTTTAGATACCATAAATTTTGAATAGCAATCGTCTTCTTGGGGGTTGTAGAGCAGCTTTTCTTTAAAATGATCCGAATTGCATGCAACTTTCTTTAACATAATTCTAGCATCCGCCGGTCATTTAAAAAAATTAGTAAAAAGTATCTTTACAACCAACTTACATGACAGTTAAGTCTCTGGCACTTTGGGCCCCGGTACCGGTTCTCTTGAATTTTTTACTCCATAAAATGTTAACAAATTGCTCCCTCTTAATCCGATTGTCATTTTTGGATCGCTTTACCATTTAGTTATTCTCCTGTTTTTAGATTTCAGTTAAAATCCTAGTCACATAAGGTCACGTAGGACCCGATTTGGGGCCCCTTGAACTTTTTTTGCATCATGCCTTTTTCTCCTCCTGATTTTCTCGCATTCTCAATGCGAAATTTTAAAGTTTTGTCTTAGATTGCTCTTAGCGGACCAACATCTCATATTTTTACTGCACTGTAAAAAAAAAAAAATTCAAGAGGTAACTAAAAATTTTTTAGTAAATTTGTATTCCACAGAATTTTTTAGTAACCATTACAAGCATTTTTTTTGCAAGTGAAAAACAAACACTTCTTTTGTAAACTGAACAAAAGAATTTTTTGTATAACTAACTTAAAACTTTTTAGTATGAGCCACTAAGCAAATTTTAGTAATAGCTCCAAAATTATTTTTAGTTAATTAAAAATTATATTTAGACTTCTGAAGCGGAAGATTTTCGGCAAAACCACAATAGACGGCAGCATCAAACATTGCTACCTGCTCTATTTTGACATGTTTCTAAAGGAGAGGGAAAGTCCAGAGATCATTACCCGTGGTAATTGCTACGACAGGATTTTCTAATCCCTTTATTTAGCGAGTACTTACATTGCATACATTCGATGCATATTTGGTGGCTTCCAGCATCGAACTTTTTTTAGATTACAGAATACTATGCTTGCGTTTCTAACAGGTGTATCAACAGAAGCCGCTGAATGGCTTGCGAAATATAGAAAGGTTTATGCTCTTGGTATATATAACGATTATTTCGTTATATATTGGTTATTTTCTTAAATTATTCCTTTGCACCCCTTCCCTTTTCAATTCAAAATTAGTTTTAAATTGTCCTTCATTTCTTTTTCCATTTTCCTCGCTTATTATTTCTCTATCCGAAAATCTGCAGCTGCCCAAGATTATCTGTGAGAGATACACCCACATTTTAATCAACCGTTCAAAACAATTTCCAGATGTCGGCTAATTCTGATCGAATCAATTCTTCATTACCTTATAAGGAGATCCTCTCTGTATCGCGGTTAAAATTTATGCTTACGCTTCTTTTTCCTTTCTTGACAAAATCCTAAAAAGAATTTAACATCTGCGCATTAAAATCTGGTGCCCCTTCTGTGTGCTTCTTTGTTAGACATAACAACACGTGTAACATTTATCTATTGGCAACCATATCCGTTCCCCATCCCAGCCGGGCAGCCAAATTGAATTCTGATCATGCCGGCTGCATTTTAACTGTAATTTGGCGTATACTATCCATTGTGCATGGGCGAACTTGTGTATGTTGGCGATTTTCTTTCACGCCAAAAGTGGCGGTTTGTTTCTATGTACGACGACACTTGACTCGCTGCTCTTGTCTGAAGAAGTTGTAAATCTCTGTTCGGAGAATTTTTCTCCGATCACATAAATTGTACCTCCCCTTATGCTTAAATAAAAACTGTGACTGATTCATCATTGTGGGGTTTTTCGATATCTTCCTAACGGACCTGGTTATCTGTCCTTTATCTCTACAGTCTTGCATTATTATTCTACCAAAAAGAAAGCATAGGAACGCTATCATCGCAGTAGCCTTCATAGTATAGACACCACATCAGTGGACAACGGTCAAAGTGTCGAAGATCTTGGAACTCATCAGGCATTGTTCCGTGCTAACATATATGGGCTGGAAAACCTGGCGAATCTACACAGGCTTCCAGCATCCGGTGCATCTCTCTAAAGACGGAGCATGTGCTGCACCAGTGAGATTTGTTGCCCTGGTTCCGAAAGCAAAATGAAATCTAATTTCTCAGCATCATGGGCGCCGCATAGAACGTGGTCTTTTATCCTACCCCCCTCCTTCTCTAGATTTCTAAATTTAATTATGTAAATTGTCTTTTACTCTGATCTTGAAAAGAAAAAAAAAAATAGTCAAAGTTGTACTTCACATGCGACTATAAGACGTTATGCATCTGACATCACACTTATCACACTTCAGAACTTGCGGTATTTTGATCCATTATTCTTGTCATTCTGCTCAACAGCAGATTCCTGGGAGAGGTCACGGGGGTCATGACCTCCCCTCTCCCTCTGAACCAAGAAAGATTTTAAAGTAAATTTAAAAAAATAAAATATATTCAAATTTTTCCAATTTGTACCTCTTGCTTAACAATCAGAATCTTTCTGACACTTTTAAAGCTGTACTTAAATTCAAATAGGTAATTTCTAATATATCCATGAAGTATTTTTAAATCTTAGATGCAAGGTACATTTATTCAGAGCAAATATGCTTTATTAACGTTTTCCATTTTTCAATAAAGGAAAAGATTATTTCACGAAATCTCTGTAAACTGTAGAATTTTAAACTGAATTTCAGGCCGTGACAGCCAATTGCTCCCTCATGTTCAGAGCCCGATTAAGGTTGTAGGAGGCCCAAAGTAGAGGTCTGCACGGGCCGAAATTTCCAGGCCCGGGCCCTGCCCGAAAGTTAAAATTTCGGCCCGAGCTCGGCCCGGTCCGGAAAAAATTTTAAATTTCGGCCCGAACCCGGCCCGGCTCGAGTGAATTTCTACAGAACATTGATTTTTAATCTTATGGAAGAGTTCTGACCAAAAAAAAAATTATATTAGTCTTTTTTTTTCCAAGTTTATAATCTCCATTTATGCAGAAGTGCCGTAGGCTGCGATATTTATGCTTTTAAATGAATCTTTGTTTGTCGTATGTAATTGTTTCAGTTATCACTAGTATTATTAATCGATATTCCCTGTAATGGAGACAAAAAATCGAAAAAGCGGTACATGGTAAAATTTCCAAAGACGAAATCGCTTTGGAACGAAAAAAAAAAAAAAAAAAATGCATTCCCTTCTTAACAGATGTAAATGTTTAATAAATTTTTCTCTCTCGTATTGTTGTATTCATTTTGCATAAATGAACATTTTAAAAGAAACTTTCAGTTTTAGTTAAAAAAAAAATTCCGTCATAATCATGTTTTTTTTTTTTTTTTTTTTTTTTTTTGTGTGTGTGTGTGTGTGTGTGTGTGTGTGTGTGTGTGTGTGTGTTTAATTCTATTTTAAAACACCTAGTAATCTACGATTCTTTAAAAGGAATAAATTCTAATGTTTAATTGTAGAATAATGACGGCTTAAAAGTATATGCTTTTTTTGCAGAAATTTTTGGACAAAGCCAAATATTACTGATTTATAAAAAGTCGAGAAAAGGATTTTCATATAGGAAGATTCAATAGGAACTGATTATTTTGGTCCATGAAAACTAGGAAGAATGGAATCAGTCTCGGCTTCGCAAAGGAAAAAAAAAGTTAGGCCCGGCCCGATACTCCAGCAAAAAAATTAAGTCCCGAGCCCAGCCCGGCCCGAAATGATTTGTGACTAGGCCCGGCCCGGCCCGAGTCTTCAGAAGTAAGGCCCGAGCCCGGCCCGGCCCGAATGCCATTATTGGAAATCGGCCCGAGCCCGGCCCGCGGGCCGGGCCGGGCTCGGGCTTCGGGCCGAGGCCCGGCCCGTGCAGACCTCTAGCCCAAGGCTCAGTATTCTTTCAGGGCCCTCTCGCACCAAAATAATCACTAGATTTTTATTTATTCGGAAGTATTTGAGGAGTTCCCATTAGATTATCATACGGCTGCCAAGTTAATCAAACTCGATTTTGGTTTTTGAGAAACTAATTGCAGATAATTGTAATTTTAAGAAATATTTTCTTAATAATTTTATTAAATTTGGGCCCTCCCCCTTCTAGAGGAATATTCCGATTTTTAACTGGGACGTCCATAGTCATAAACCGCGACGAACGACATACAAGACTAGTTCGTGACATTTAATAGGCTACTTCAGTCAAGTGAAAAACCGCTCGTTATTATTAATCCTAGGGAAGAAATTTATAAAGATATCTCGTTTGCTTTATATATTTTTAAATGCTTTTTTTTTTAACCATTTGAAAAATGGTTGTTGTTTTCGGGAGAATGGACCCGATGATGTTACCACTTTTGAATGATGTTACCAGTTTTGAATGATGTTACCACTTTTGAATTTAAATTAAATTCTTTATTTTTAGAAGAATTTTTATTTGAATTTAAATTAAATTCTTTACTTTTAGAAGAATTTTTATTTGAATAGTAAATTAAAATGGTTAAAATCATTGTAATAAAGGAGAAAACTAACAAATTTAAAAATGGGTAGACGGAAATTAACAGATACGGAAAAAGCCGAAGCCAAAGAAATGAATGAACGTGAATATCGCATTCAATGATATTAAACACAGTCAACATGTATAAGTTGCTTATTAGTTTGGCGATTCGTATCATTTGGCGAAATTGGTCGACGGGATAACTGAGTAATACTGTATTTGGTTTGGCGCAAAAACGTCTTTCAATGCAGAAAATGATAAAATCAAAAGATTATTGAGCCGCTGAAAACCAATTACGTGTTGAAAGGCGATCACGAAAAAGGAAGCAATTTAATGCCGAACCGATTAATTGTAAAACATCATGTCGCCAGGGCGACCAATCCACTAGCCATGGCGTTTTACTATCGGTCGGTTCTAACCAGGAAAATTTGAGTGCCAATAGTGATTCTAACAAGCCGGAAAATGTTATAGCTATTACTCTTGATTTTCCACCACCTAAAAAGAAAACTAAAAAGCAATCGGCTTGGGAAAAACTGGGAAAAAACTTTTTTGATTCGATGTCTGATGGACCCATTCACAGATGCATGTGCTGCGATCGATTTTGGTTTAAAACCTCCATCACCAAAATTCTGCTCTGTAAAATCAAACAATATATGCCAAAGTCTTACAAGTATAACAGTATATGCCAAAGCTGTATTTTAATAATGATTACTTTTGCACCAACAATGTTAAATAGTTTGAAATGTTTCTTTCGTCGCCAACTTTTATGCTTGGCGACAATAGAGTGATATAACTTAAACGAACCGTACCTTCAAATTGCAGCATGTATAAAGTCATTTATAGCAGTGGCACGGATAATACACAATAAAACAACTGGTATTTAGCTTAAAATGATAGATGAATGTATCGAGTGAAACATTTTTCAAATGGTTGGGGTAATTTCTTAAATTACAATTATTTTTTAACCATTTGAAAAATGGTTGTTGTTTTCGGGAGAATGGACCCGATGATGTTACCACTTTTGAATGATGTTACCAGTTTTGAATGATGTTACCACTTTTGAATTTAAATTAAATTCTTTATTTTTAGAAGAATTTTTATTTGAATTTAAATTAAATTCTTTACTTTTAGAAGAATTTTTATTTGAATAGTAAATTAAAATGGTTAAAATCATTGTAATAAAGGAGAAAACTAACAAATTTAAAAATGGGTAGACGGAAATTAACAGATACGGAAAAAGCCGAAGCCAAAGAAATGAATGAACGTGAATATCGCATTCAATGATATTAAACACAGTCAACATGTATAAGTTGCTTATTAGTTTGGCGATTCGTATCATTTGGCGAAATTGGTCGACGGGATAACTGAGTAATACTGTATTTGGTTTGGCGCAAAAACGTCTTTCAATGCAGAAAATGATAAAATCAAAAGATTATTGAGCCGCTGAAAACCAATTACGTGTTGAAAGGCGATCACGAAAAAGGAAGCAATTTAATGCCGAACCGATTAATTGTAAAACATCATGTCGCCAGGGCGACCAATCCACTAGCCATGGCGTTTTACTATCGGTCGGTTCTAACCAGGAAAATTTGAGTGCCAATAGTGATTCTAACAAGCCGGAAAATGTTATAGCTATTACTCTTGATTTTCCACCACCTAAAAAGAAAACTAAAAAGCAATCGGCTTGGGAAAAACTGGGAAAAAACTTTTTTGATTCGATGTCTGATGGACCCATTCACAGATGCATGTGCTGCGATCGATTTTGGTTTAAAACCTCCATCACCAAAATTCTGCTCTGTAAAATCAAACAATATATGCCAAAGTCTTACAAGTATAACAGTATATGCCAAAGCTGTATTTTAATAATGATTACTTTTGCACCAACAATGTTAAATAGTTTGAAATGTTTCTTTCGTCGCCAACTTTTATGCTTGGCGACAATAGAGTGATATAACTTAAACGAACCGTACCTTCAAATTGCAGCATGTATAAAGTCATTTATAGCAGTGGCACGGATAATACACAATAAAACAACTGGTATTTAGCTTAAAATGATAGATGAATGTATCGAGTGAAACATTTTTCAAATGGTTGGGGTAATTTCTTAAATTACAATTATTTTTTAACCATTTGAAAAATGGTTGTTGTTTTCGGGAGAATGGACCCGATGATGTTACCACTTTTGAATGATGTTACCAGTTTTGAATGATGTTACCACTTTTGAATTTAAATTAAATTCTTTATTTTTAGAAGAATTTTTATTTGAATTTAAATTAAATTCTTTACTTTTAGAAGAATTTTTATTTGAATAGTAAATTAAAATGGTTAAAATCATTGTAATAAAGGAGAAAACTAACAAATTTAAAAATGGGTAGACGGAAATTAACAGATACGGAAAAAGCCGAAGCCAAAGAAATGAATGAACGTGAATATCGCATTCAATGATATTAAACACAGTCAACATGTATAAGTTGCTTATTAGTTTGGCGATTCGTATCATTTGGCGAAATTGGTCGACGGGATAACTGAGTAATACTGTATTTGGTTTGGCGCAAAAACGTCTTTCAATGCAGAAAATGATAAAATCAAAAGATTATTGAGCCGCTGAAAACCAATTACGTGTTGAAAGGCGATCACGAAAAAGGAAGCAATTTAATGCCGAACCGATTAATTGTAAAACATCATGTCGCCAGGGCGACCAATCCACTAGCCATGGCGTTTTACTATCGGTCGGTTCTAACCAGGAAAATTTGAGTGCCAATAGTGATTCTAACAAGCCGGAAAATGTTATAGCTATTACTCTTGATTTTCCACCACCTAAAAAGAAAACTAAAAAGCAATCGGCTTGGGAAAAACTGGGAAAAAACTTTTTTGATTCGATGTCTGATGGACCCATTCACAGATGCATGTGCTGCGATCGATTTTGGTTTAAAACCTCCATCACCAAAATTCTGCTCTGTAAAATCAAACAATATATGCCAAAGTCTTACAAGTATAACAGTATATGCCAAAGCTGTATTTTAATAATGATTACTTTTGCACCAACAATGTTAAATAGTTTGAAATGTTTCTTTCGTCGCCAACTTTTATGCTTGGCGACAATAGAGTGATATAACTTAAACGAACCGTACCTTCAAATTGCAGCATGTATAAAGTCATTTATAGCAGTGGCACGGATAATACACAATAAAACAACTGGTATTTAGCTTAAAATGATAGATGAATGTATCGAGTGAAACATTTTTCAAATGGTTGGGGTAATTTCTTAAATTACAATTATTTTTTTTTTTTTTTTTTTTTTTTTTTTTTTTGGCATTAAATAGCTGAGATTAATCTGTTCAAACGGCGTTTTTTACTTTTTCGATTTTGTTCACAGGTATTTTTAATGCGGATATTTTCATTTTCGGCACTGGTTTCCAGACTGAAAGCATCCTCATAAAAAAAAAAAAAAAAAAAAATTCTGAAATTAAAATAGAAAAAGTAAAAAAACGCTCTTTGTACAAATATATGTTTAAAAAAAAAAAAAGAGAGAGAGAGAGAGAGAGAGAGAGAGGGAGAGAGAGAAATATTTTGAAATGTAAAGGAGATTATTTATAAATTTCTTCTATGGTGATTAGCAATAGCGGGTTTTTTCGCGTGACTGAAGAAAGTCACACGGAGTAGATCATCTTTACACGGTGACTGGTAACAAAGCGGTGCGCGCTTATCATTTTGCGTCAATCTCCGTGTAAAGACGATCCACTTCCTGTGATGTTTTAAAAGTCCTGAACTGGCCCTGTGTGTCAGGTGCATTTCGACAGCCCCAGGAATCTAGTGATTCATGTCTGCCGGAAGTAAAGTGGTACATAAGCCAAAAATTAATATCACCATTGGTTGCCTTCTCGGTTTATCACTGTGTTTATCTTGCAATCAAAGGTACGACAACATGGAGAACTGAAGAAAAGCACAAAACACAATGATAAACCTACGAGTCAACCAACTGATGATATTAATTTTTGACTTATGCACCACTTCACTTCCGGCAGACATGGATCACCAGATTCCCCAATTTCTACTTTCCCATAAAATAAAGGTTTTTTTTTTTTTTTTTTTTTTTTTGTGCTTGATACTTTAGGCTTTTGTGCTGTCGGCTCTTGGACTAATATAAAGATATCACACACATGGACAGACAGACCATTTTACAAAAACGCTTTTTTTTCGGGATCGCTGATCTAAAACGTGCCAATACAAAATTTCGTCCATAGAAGAAATCGTTCATAGAAGAAAGTAAAAATTTAATGGTGGCCTTGCTCGGAAAATTTTGACAAGAAATTTTTAGTATAGTTTGATACGACCAGTGGCTGAGAGATTCTACTCTCAAAACTGATAAACGGGAGGCGCTGGGTTCGTACCCAGTCTTGCCCGTCTGCCTAATCGTTGGGAGTTTTCCGTGGTTCTCTTAGAAAACTTTGGGTAACCTTGTGTAAATACAAGTTAGGTTCTCTTAGAAAGACCCCCACGGAGGACACACTTAGCTTCGGTCTTTGCGTAGATAATCGACCATAATAAAAATACCACGAACTCTTAGTTTATTAAATTGCTAAAAGTGTAAAGGAAGCAAAAGCAATAAAAAGGTAAAAAAATAAGCTGTTTTTATGTTTTAACTCCATAGTGTTTATTATCAAAACAAATAAGCCTATTCTAAATACGGTGTATATGATATAATGATTTGAAGCGCCCTTACTCATTTTTTCCTATACGCTCGTTATTTAATTTATTTTTACTTGAATAAAAATAACATTAAAATAAAACTGTTTTGATAATAAATGCGGTGGAGCCAAAGCATCTAAAAACTTAAAACCATTCTTATTGAAAAATATATGATATGAATTTCAAAAGTTGATTGCTTACTTTAAAGAAAACAGTAAATAACATAAGACATTAAAAGTTTAAAATACATATTTTATACATATTTTATTTAACTTTCGAGAACCTTAGGCTTACAATCACTGCCTTCATTAAAGAAAAATTTCATTAATTTTGATCAAGTCGATGAAATTTTTCCCCATAAAGGCTGCGGTTGCAAGCCGAAAGTACTTGGAAGTTTTTTTTAAAAAAATGTATATTTTTAACTTTTAATAAACTTTTAAGTAAATCACAAAAATTTTCAGTTCACATATATTTTACGATTAACTCAAAGTGAAATTCGTCTTACATTTTTATTTATACTTTCTTACAGTTTTTATAATTTTTATTTTGCATCTTTTAGCAGTTTAATGAAGCTAATTATTAGTGGATGTTTCAGTTTAGTACATACTTAGTTTAGCTTTTTTCATTTTCAAATTCTTCATTAAAAGAAAATAAAAGTAAGATTATGACACATTTGTTCCAAAATCTTGCCCGTCCCTGGATTTCGTTCTGTTGGTGCCCATGATCAGCATTGTATTATTATTTTTCTTTATTATCTGTAAGAATTTAGTAGCAGAAAATGTATATAAACAATGCTATTTTTATAAATATGAGAATTTGTACTTTTTTCATGTATATATATATGTAAAAAAAAAAAAAAAAAAAGATAATAAAAATGTAGGTTTTAGGCAGACTTCATTCATGTGCCAGAGTGTTTTATATTAATAAATACTTTTTTATTTTTAAATAACCTTTGAATACTCATTACTTTTGACTTCTGCATTTTATTTTTTTTTTCGAATTTATATTCAGGGTTAATACAGGGCTCAGATTTCTATTAAATTACTTGTATTTTAAACTTTTTTTTGGAGGGCGGGGGGGGGGGGGGTAAAAAATATTTATTTTATTCTAAAGGAACAAGTTCGATTTTCTTCCACGTATTCTTATTTTGTATTTTAAGATTTATTGATTATTTAAGAATTACATTTCCAACATTTTTGTAAGTGAAATCGTCTGTTTGAACAATGCAATATAATAATAAATAATAATTTAAATAATTTAAAAATTGGCTTTTTTAAATCAGGGTTGGCAAGTTTTTGACAGTGTGCGGCTTTATCCGGTTGAAACCGTGATTTAAACCGTCATGGCTAAAACCTCTTGTCAAAAACCTCGTCAGAAACCTCAAATACTACACTGATCTGTAAAATTTCACATTAAACATTTGTCACAAATATACAATATTAGATGTTATATTAAAAATTCGCTTTTACTGTATTGTATAATATCATTTCTGGAAGAAAATATATATATATATATATATATATATATATATATTTTTTTTTTTTTTTTTTTTTTTTTTTTTTTGTCATAAATCTGAAAATTTGGCCTGGCTCCAAACTTGCTCAACTAGCAATGCTTCTGCTATCAAGCCCTGCTAGTTCAGCACCAATTGAGAGAATATTTTGTAACTTTGGCTTCATACACTCTAAACTCAGAAACCATTTGGGTGTAAATAAATGTGCTAAATTGGTTATGTACTATAGGATGCTGTGGGGTAAAATTGATCCAGATTATTAACTGTACAAAATCATTTTTTTCTGTTTCAACATTCTAAAAAACAATATTTTATAGCAATTAAAGTAATTTAATTTTTTTGTAATTATTAAATTACAGTATAATTAATTTTAAATAAAAAATGACTTAATGTTTCTCTCTTGTTCTTAAAATGTTTACAGCGCATTACACGTTTTTGATGGTTTAAGCCAGTTTTTGACGGTTTAAACCAGTTTTTGACAGTTTAAACCAGTTTTTGACACTTGTCATGTCAAAAAACAGTTTCTGACGCCAGAAACCCAACCCTGTTTTTAATACTGTAAGACAATAAGTTGGTATTTCTTGAGATTATATTTTTACCATCGATGCAACGAGAAATTAGTGCAAACACAACCACAGGACTATAGCTAAGAAATGAATAATAGGGGGTGCTCAAGAAAATATATGGGAGGGGGCTCATATTTTCTCTCTCTCTGACGCAGAAAGATAAATGAGATCCTATTCACACTATAGGTACTATATTTCTTATTAAACTGTTGCAATAACTTCATTTTATACTAAGAAAAGAATAGGATAACGAAAACTTCGAGTGTATAACTAGTGCAATATTAAACAACATGCTAGCTTCATACGTGCAAATAAGACGAACGAGTGTTGAAGCACTTATTTTAATTGTAATAAAGTATATTTGCAATACTGTGAAGGGCCTCAAAGCTAAATTAGATTTTTGAACAGAATTTATTTAACAGAATTTTTGAACAGATTTTTGAACAGAATTTATTTTCGGGAAAGAAATCCATTCTTGGAATCTTTTCCATAGAAAATTCAAAATGTTTTTTTTTTGGGGGGGGGGGAGGGGGGAGCACCCTAGCACCCCTTCCCCTCCAGCTAGCTACAGCCCTGAGCAATCAGATACGAAATTCTGATCGGATAAAAATATTTTTCTCTGCCCAATACAGGACACAATACAAGGACATACAGATGAATAAATAAGAGATGAATCAAAGTCAAACAATAGTCAATTTTCTTAGAAAGTGTTAAAAATATCGATAAAAATATAGCATACAAAAAAGTTTAGTATGTATAACCAAAATAATAATAATAATAATAATATAGTAACAATAACAGTAATAATTAGACATTTTCATGATAGATATCTGCAAGATGTATCATAATCCAAAAGATCAAGTATGAGATACTTCACGAGATGCAATGACTTTTATCTCAAAGATACAAACAGCACGTTAAAATTAGCACCAGGTTTAATGATCAAATAGCATTTGGCACTCGTACAGAAAAATCCGCCGTAAACACTGGCAATGAACTTGAGAATTACGGAGATAATCTTTCTTCCGCTGGACTCTTTTCTTTTTATTTTTCTTTCTTATTTCATTACAGAAGAAGATGTATATGTATTTGTCTGTTTGAGGTGAACGGGGCGCAGTACATGCTTCATGCTTTAGGCGTTTGTCATTATTATGTGAATATTTAAGGGGCTGGCAATTAGTTCATTTTTAGGTGCGTTCGTAATTATATAAATACGTAGCACCTATTGTTGTCGCTCAATCCGTCCGTCTGTCCGTCTGTCTGTCCGCATATAACAACGCAAAAACCACCCAACCGAATCGTTTGAAATTTAAAGTACATAATTATTACATAATTTTGTCGAGTCGTTTCAAATTTTATGAAAATCGGATGGATAGATCAATTACAGGGACAATCAAAAGGATTCCGTTACATTACGGTCAATGGGGAAAAAAGTTTCAAATGCATTTTAATCGTTTGAAATTTAAAACGTATATTTATAACATAATTTTGTCGAGTCATTTCAAATATTATGAAAATCGGATGCATAGATCAATTACAGGGACAATCAAAAGTATTCCGTTACACTACGATCAATTGGAAAAAAAGTTTCAAATGCATTTTAATGGTGTTACACTCATTTGAACATAATAGAATTGACATGAATCTATGAAGTTTGTTCTAAAATATACATTCTGTACAATCTGGGATGTAAAGAATATTTATTATTAATTTACAGAGCCACACAAATGTATTCCACTAAATAATGTTATACGGGGAAACATTGCTTGGGGCGTGTTTCAATTATAATAAACTACTCCACATTTTATGAATAAGATATAAGTTAATGAAGTATAATAAAAATTACTCCCTGCATATTTACAGGAACACAAAAATTTCGACCACTATACTGTATCCAAAGTACGCTCTACTATATCAGCAAGATCTGAATATTTTAAAACTTCGTTATAGTACGAACGCACCTCATTTGCTACGCTTCACGTGCAATTTTCAACTTGTTAATATTTATTGTAGAAAAATTAAGTTTTCAAATTAATTTTTACTTCTTAGTGTATTTGAATTTTTTCATCAATGAATTATTATATATATACGAGTTCTCAGAAAATAATGAAAATGTTTAAACAAGCTTTGCCTAATAGTGTCAGATTTGTTACTATTCATTTAGTCATTTATCGTTTTCCATTGTGCCACATTTTTTCTCAATTAATTAAAAACAATTCGGAAATTGGACATCGAGCAAGGTAAATGAGGTGCTTTCGTACTATAATTAGTTCTATACAGGGGTGTAGTCGTAAAAATAGAGGAGGATATACGCTCTAAGCAGAGGATACACGCTCAAGGGGGAGGGTATACCCTAGATTGTGTACCCTATAAGTTTTCTTGAGAAACAGAGGGGAACGGATCCTTTTTAAAAATCCAGAAGGTAATAAGGCGTATCCCCGTATAGCCTCCACTACATCCCTGGTTTTATGAATATTCGAATCTTGGTGCAATAGCTATTGCACCCTTATGCAAAAATGCATAAATTAAAAAAAAAAAAAATCCCGATTATACATAATAAATTCAAAAATACGAAAATATTATGACTCCATCTTAATAAAACGTTATATCTAACACCTAAATAAGAAGGCATCACCATAACAACGAAGAATCATTACCTAAAATGGAATGTAATTGAATTAATTACTTATGATAGGATTTAATGGTATAATCACCATGGAAACCTACAGTCATAACCTATCATGGGATACTGAATTAACTGATAGGATTTAATAGAATGATGGACATTTTTATTAATATATTTTTAAGTTATTTTAAGTCCATTTATCATTACCTAAAATGGAATGTAATTGAATTAATTACTTATGATAGGATTTAATGGTATAATCACCATGGAAACCTACAGTCATAACCTATCATGGGATACTGAATTAACTGATAGGATTTAATAGAATGATGGACATTTTTATTAATATATTTTTAAGTTATTTTAAGTCCATTTATCATTACCTAAAATGGAATGTAATTGAATTAATTACTTATGATAGGATTTAATGGCATAATCACCATGGAAACTTACAGTCATAACCTATCATGGGATACTGAATTAACTGACAGGATTTAATAGAATGACGGACATTTTTATTAATATATTTTTAAGTTTTGATTTATTTTTTATAAAATTTTAAACGATTCGATAAAATTCTGCAGCGATTACATATATTAAATTTCAAACTATTTAATTTTTGCCCTGCTATATGTGGACAGACTTACGGAGATTTTTATATAGATTGTTATATATATAACCATTGTATAATTACGAACGCACTTAAAATATCAGTTTCTTCTGGTAGGTTGTTCATTAAGATAAATTTAAAGTTGCTAATTTAATCTTTTTTAGAGTCTTATCTTATGGTTGACTATAGTGTTTTGTAATTGTATGTTTATATGTTGATATACAAAATATTACTCGCATAAGTAATGCATCCAAAATTACAATTCATTCCGCCAAGTACTTTTTAAGTTATGTTTAAAAAATTACTCGCAATCTGTTTTGCAGCAAATCGTCACCTGAGAATAATAAGGTTCTATCTGTATTTTTGAAAAAATTGACTTACCGATATAGAAAGGTTCTATTTGTGTCTATGAAGGCATTTTTGCATCAAAATGATGGTATATATAATTTACATATAACATTACAATTTTATTATGACAGTATTTTAATCCAGAAATGCCTTCATAGATACAAATAGAACATTTCTATATCGGTAAATCATTTTTTTCAAAAACACAGATAGAACCTTATCATTCTCAGGTGATGAAATTGCTCCAAATGAATTTAACGTTCGGAATTTCGAACTTTAAATTCTTAAATTAAAGTGACCGAAAGCTTGGTATCGCGTAAGTTAAAATTTACGAAAGCGGAAAATATAATGTCAAAATTAGGTTTAAAGAATTTTTTTCGCATTTAGAAATTTTAAATTTTCTTTATATCTCCGTTAATTTTTTTTTTTTTAATTTCAGATTTTCAAAAAATTTAGAATTTTGGATTTTATTTAAGTGAGTTGATTTGAAATTTTTAATTTGATGATAAATAACGTCTATTTATAATTATTTTAAAATTAATTTATTGGTGCTACCATCTATATAAGAATGTAATAATTAAAAATTAACAATTTGGCTTTATTAATTAAAGGATAGGTTATTTTGAAAGAAATACTAAACGAAACCCTTTGTGCGGTCTGAGATCACACTTATCCACTTATTAAAATCTATCATCGCTACCGCGTGCGGTTGCGAAAGCTTAATTCGTTTTTACTTAAAACAGTTACATACAATAGTGCAGTATTCGTTTCCAAATAATATTCCATGCAAAATTATCATTTCATTCATACAAAAATAAAATTATGTAAATAAAACACAAAACTAACAGATATTATCAACTACACGCTTAAACCTTTAAAACGATCAGATTAAAAGCTAATTTAAGTAGCGAGATTTTGGACGATTTCTTCGACTATTAACTCCTAACGTGCAGCTAATACAAAATTATAGTTTTAAATAAATTTCAAAACTTTATTTGAATAACAATAATCGATGTCTACTTATAATAAAATGCAACTGGAGAATGTGTAGGAACGGTTCCGGGAGGAACCATAGTGGATGGGTTAAATGGTGAATACGAGTGATAGTCGATTGGAATACGCATATACTACACTGTTAAACATTTGAAACTTTTGCACTATCGTCACTCCACCGCTTTTGTAAAAAGCGTGCTATCCACTGCATTATAGAACATTCTCACACTGTAAAACAATTTACATGTGTAAATGACTTTAAAAACCAATTGACAAAGCGTGGTTTGAAATATCTCCTTCTGTAACGAAATGTTTACTTAATTCTATTGAACAATGTGTATTTGATGTTATAAACTGGCGTTGCAATACAATTTAATATTAGAAGTAAGTTTTCGGTACTTTTATAAATGTAAAATCCAAAAGAGTAACAATTGTCTATACTTTTGGGACAGCACATTATTACATAATTTAATGTATATTTTGTAATTTCGAACTTTCGATCGTAATTTATATATGTATATCAGAAAAACTGCTGTTATTTATTACCTATCCCACAAATTTTAATTGTATCTTATTACTTTTTATGTTAATTCGAATTTTATTGATTGTCTAAACTTTTGGGACAGGGTGTAGAATGTATTTCTTTTAAACCATGAGAATGCTCTATAATAGTATGAAGTAATCGTATTCAATAAAAGCGGTGGAGTGACGATGCAGCAAAAGAGTCAAATTTTTAACAGTGTGTATTCTGAGCATTGTCAGTGAGATTTCGATATCGTCTGCACTCTTAAAAATCTACAACTTTTGTTTCAAAGTCACTCCACCGCTTTTATAGAATATTTTTATTCTGGTCAATGAAAATGGTCCATAATATTGCCAATTAATACACTTTTTTATAAAAGCGGAGGAGTGACTATGCAGCAAAAGAGTAAAATTTTTAACAGTGCATAAGTCAAAATGGAGATATTCTATAAAAGTGGAGTGATGGTGCAGCAAAAGTTTCAAATTTTTAATAGTGGGTATTCTGAGCATTGTCAGTGCGATTTCGATATCGTCTGCACTCTTAAAAATCTACAACTTTTATTGCATAGTCACTCTACCGCTTTTATAGAATATTTCTATTCTGGCCAATGAGAATGCTCCATATATTGTCAAGTAATAGTTTTCTATAAAAGCAGAGGAGTGACTATGCAATAAAAGTTGAAGATTTTTAAGAGTGTGCCTGGAAAAGAACAATATAAATATTGCGGAAATAACATCTTCGATATCGAAATATATAACGATCTAGTGTTTAGAATTGAGTCCGATGAATCGAAAAGATTGAAGAGCAAAATTATTCAAATACGTTAAACTTACGGATATCAAACCATTTATTACAAATAAAAAAATAATGATTACTTCAATATGTATGAAAATCACAACTGTGAAAAAGTAAAAATAACTTATGCTTGATGCATAAAGATCCTATACATTTCATAAATAATGCATCTCTAGACTCGTTGGGGTTCTTTCAATTTCATCCGCGAAAGTTCAAGGTCAAGGAGCAAGGTGATATTCAGACCAGAATCTCGTCCAATGCCATTCGCAACCTTGTAGTAAAGTAGGTTAGAAATAGATTTTATTTACCAGGCATCGCGTTGTTTGTCTTCGGCTTCGATTTACGCAGGTTAGAATTTATAATCGCCGTAGTTATAGTTTTTTTGTTAACGTAAACACATCGTATAATAAATCGAGTATAGTTTTGCAGAATTCTCGATGGTTTTACAAGCGGATACTACTGACAAGCGACAATATCGCATGAAGCCCGAGGTAAGTTGAAATCTTTCATTTGAAATTTATCGATTGATGTATGAATGCAATACGAATGGGTGCAGAAGAAACAGAGAATGACCCCCCTCCCCCGCGCCCCGGTTATATATATATATATATATATATCAACTTAAATGTCTACAAATCAGGCCCTTTTTATCGCAAGGGCAAATCGGGACTTTATACAAGAGTCCCAAACTTCAAGAGACCCCCAAATCCATATATTAATTTTATAAAATATACATATTTTTTTCCCATTCAAACTCTAAATTTTCAAATACAAAATACGAATTCAATTTTTAAAAGATTTTATCTAACTTTCTGAAAAACAAATTTCATTTTGATCTCGCGGAGCTCAATGCTTTCGCAAAACTAATCTCAACCACTATTAAATAAGAAATAATATTTTGACTTTAATAAATTGTATTAGCAATGAAGTTAAATCTTATCGAAATTTTAGTGATTGAAAATAATCCGTATGTGTAGTACAACTTAAAACGATGCGAATGTTAGAATATATACCACTTTTCTTCATCTTAAAATAATGTAACAAATTGGTAAAGTTATATAAAATAGTCTTGTTCTGTAACAAAGACAAATTAAGGTACTTAATTTAGAATTGACGGAGCTAAGAATTTTCTTCTATTCAAAGATGCGAAAATATTGTTTATGTATTACACACATGACCCGTCATTCAGTTCTATTTGAATAATGTCCAACGGTTCGAATGAGGGACCCCCTAATTTATCTTTGCCCAGGGCCCCAATTAGTCATGATCGGGACCTACTACAAATAATAAAATCTAAGCGTGGCAGCTAACTTTTATGCTTTTTTAAAGATAAGCATATTTGAAACAGAAATAAAACTATTTTACTAAACGAACACTTCCTATATTTTATTAACCCTTTCAGGGGAGTCTTTCAGGGGAATCTTTCACTCCCCTGAAAGGGGAGTGAAAACTGTTAATTTTAATACTCAAACTGTTAAATAGCGCCAGTAATTTTTTAGTATATTTATTTTCAATCTCATAATCAGGGGGGCAAAAATCTAGTCACCAGCGGGTTGTCTCTCACCCGCTGGTGACACTTAAAAATTTTCTTTGAAAATTTAATAGCATTCTAGCAAGAATTTTTACACGAAATATTAGACTGGGAAAAAACCCCAAATTTAGCTGTGAGAGATTGCTAGCTGGCGCCTAGATTTTTGCATCCTGCTCATAATATATTTGAAAAGAAAGCTGTTAATTACTTACAAATAAATTTGTAAATTGCTGTGTGAATTATTTGATAATTTTTGGAGCTGAAATGCCTTGTGTTTAAATAATTTTGTTTCAAAATATGTAGTACATAATTTGTATGGGATGGATATGCCAGTAAGGGTCATTCTTAAGGAATTTTATTAAAAACAAGAAGTATAATTATTAAAGTTTTCCAATATTAAAAAAAAAAAAAAATAATCTATCAAATATTTAACAATTTCCATACTCTCATTTCCCAATATGAAACAAAATAAGTTTTAAATAAGACTTATCAAAACGTTTAAAATTCCAGTAATGGAAGCTAAACAAAAAGCAAGATAGAATTGTTTTTATGACTGTTTAGTATCTGAATTTAAAGAAAGCTTACTAATGAAAAAAAAATTTCAGACTATTAATAGTTTTAAAATTGGGATTGTCAGAAGGTCAATCAATGTACTTTATTTTAGATGGTTTAAAATACCAAATGTCGGGGATTTAATTATCGAATTGGGACAATTGGGGGGGTTTCGAGGGATATAATAACTTTTTTGGAATAATTAGTGTATAGAGTCTTATATTTTCTATTTAGTTATTCTTCAAAACTGCTTTATATTGTCTTGAAGTGAACAGTATTACAAATATGAAAGAAATGATACTGCGAGTTGAATATTTTGAGTACTAAATAAAACCATTTTAGAATAAAAATACAGAACCGACGTTTGAGACCAATGATCTCCAGATTTACTAGTTTAATTTCTACCATATATATATTTTTGGGGAGGGTAAGGGGGCAGAGAGAAATAAGAAACATTTAAGCAGAAAATAGATTTAAACTTCTGTAAATTTAGTTTTATTTAAATGGGGGAGTGAATAACTCCTATGACTCCCTATGTCCTTGGACAATATTCATTACTTACAGATTTGTTTTATTCATTACCAGATTCTAAAATAAAAGTATTTAAAGATGAGTTATAAAAAAATAATTTTATTATAATATTACAAATATTACTAAGCGCACAAAATTGTTTTGCAGAGTTTCCCCCAGTGGGTTTCAGGGGGGCGCTCCGACCCTCCTGCGTTTTAGTTTAAAAAATAGCGCCCCTCTTGCCCCTCATCCAAAAACTAGCGCACCTCTTGTTATTCATTAAAAAAAAATAGCGCCCTTCTTGCCCCACATTTGAAAAAACGCAGCTCTCCAGTGATGGTCCGAACGCGCTACAGCGCGTAAATTACGCAAAAAATCAGCGACGGAACGCATAAAATAGCCTCATACGCGTCTCGTGGGACGGGTAATTTCGTTAAAAAATCGCTAAAAAAAGGCAAGTTTCGTTAAAAATCGCGAAATAACGGCTAATTTCCGGCAAGATTCGCAAAAAAAAATGGCTAATTTCGTCACAAAATTTGACAAAACGGCAGATTTCCTCAAAAGATCGTATTAAAACGTCAAATTTCTTCCAAAAATCGCGATAAAACGGAAAATTTTGTCAAATGAGTCGCAAAAAAACGGCAACTTTCGTCAAAAAATAGCGATAAAACGGCAGATTTCGTCAAAAGATTTGCGAGAAAAAACCCCAGCAAATTTCGTACAAAAATCGCTCTAAAACGGAAAATTCTGTGAAAAGTTCCGTTTTTCCACGATATTTTCACGAGATTTGTCGTTTTTTCGCGATATTTTAGCAAAATATGCCGTTTTTTCGCGATATTTTAGCAAAATATGCCGTTTTTTCGCGATATTTCAGCAAAATATGCCGTTTTTTCGCGATATTTCAGCAAAATATGCCGTTTTTTCGCGATATTTCAGCAAAATATGCCGTTTTTTCGCGATATTTCAGCAAAATATGCCGTTTTTTCGCGATATTTCAGCAAAATATGCCGTTTTTTCGCGATATTTCAGCAAAATATGCCGTTTTTTCGCGATATTTCAGCAAAATATGCCGTTTTTTCGCGATATTTCAGCAAAATATGCCGTTTTTTCGCGATATTTCAGCAAAATATGCCGTTTTTTCGCGATATTTCAGCAAAATATGCCGTTTTTTCGCGATATTTCAGCAAAATATGCCGTTTTTTCGCGATATTTCAGCAAAATATGCCGTTTTTTCGCGCTTTTATTAGCAAAATATGCCGTTTTTTCGCGCTTTTATTAGCAAAATATGCCGTTTTTTCGCGCTTTTATTAGCAAAATTTTCCGTTTTTCTTTCCAATTTTTTGATGAAATTTCTGTTTTTTCACGACTTTTTGAACTGCTAGATTCTAGATTCAACTCTATAAAGTGCCCTGAAAAATGTAAAAAGTGCCTTTTTCAGAACAGTAGCGCCCTGCCCTTTTTTAAACCTGGGGAAAACTGTGTTTTGTATAAACATTTTGGTGTTATTGAATAATTAAGCATTGGAAATTGACTAATTAAGCATTCCAGTAATAAACACAGGTCTTAAAACTTATTAAAAAATGAAATTTTGTAAATGACCATTATAGTCGAAGAGCCGACCGCACAAAACCCTAAGTCATCGAGCACAAGGAAAAATCCTTTATTTTATGGAAGAGTAGTCATAGGGGAATCTAATGATCTATGTCTGCCGGAAGCGAAGTGGTGCATAAGCCAAAAATTGACACCACTAGTGGTTGACTCGTATGATTAGCATTGTGTTTTCCTGCACCCTAGTTTTCCATGTTTTCATACTTTTGATTGTACGGCAAACACAATGCTAAATCTACGAATCAACCACTAGTGGTATCAATTTTTGGCTTATGCACCACTTTGCTTCCGGAAGACATGGATCATTAGATTACTCTATTAAAACTTTTCCATAAAGTAAAGGATTTTTTTTTCTTGTGCTCTCAGACTTATGGTTTTTGTCGGCTCTAGGACTATTAGTATCTAAAGTTCTAAGTTTTCTATTTCAACAAAAACATTTAAATTTTGCAAGAAAACAAAGAATATATAAATTTATTAAATGAAGCCAGCTCTTGGTTCTATTTCTCTGAAAAAAAGAGGAACTTCAAAACATTTTCTGCTTCCTGATTAGTTTAAGTGTCAACAATAACCCATTTTATAAAGCATTCTAGGGGAAGTTATGAAAAAAATAAGGTAAATTTTTATTGGTTAAGTTTTTTATAAACCAAAAACATTGAAGGTTTTCATTACTGAAACATTATTGGCATATTTACCTTGGTACGTTTTACGTTAATGTTACATATTAATCTTTCATATAACTTTTTAAAAAGATGTAGAAATTGGTATCTATGTTAAAGGTTTGCACGGGCCGAAATTTCCAGGCCCGAGCCCGGCCCGATCCATTGAAAAAAAAATTCGGCCCGGCCCGAACGAAAAAAATGTTGCCCCGGCCCGGTCCGTTATTAAAATTAAAATTTCAACCCGAACTCGGCCCAGCTCCTGTGAGTTTCTACAAAATATTGATTTTTACTCTTACGGAAGAGCTCTAACTAAAAAAGCTTATCTTAGTCTTTTTTTTTTTTTTTTTTTTTTTTCGTGTTTATAATCTTCATTTATGCAGAAGTGCCGTAGCATAGGCTGCGACATTTACTCTTATAATGAACCTTTGTTGTATGTAAATGTTTCAGTCATCATTAGTATTAGTAATCGATATTTCATGTAATGGAGACATAAATCATAAAAAAGGTATATGGTAAAAGTGAAATCTTCTAAGACGGAATCGCATTGGAAAGAAATAAAAGTTCCCTTCTTAATGTTTAATCCCAGATGTTTAATAATTTTTTTCTCGCGTATTATTGTATTCATGTTGCATGGATGAACAGTTTAAAATAAATTTTCAGTTTAAAAGAAAATTCCGTTATAGTCAGGTTTTTTTTCATGCGTTTAACTCTATTTTAATAAGTCTAGCAATCTGATTCCTTAAAAAGAATAAATTCTAGGTTTAATTGTAGAATAATAATGGTATATGCCTTTTTTTGCAAAAATTTTTGGACCAAGCCAAATTTTACTGATTTTTGAACAGACTTGGCGACGTTGAGAAAATGATTGTCATACGGGTTGATTCAACAGGAGCTGATTATTTTGGTTTGTGAAGACTAGGCAGAATGAAATCAGTCTCGGCTTCGTACGGAAAAAATAAGTTAGGGGCGGCCCGATACTCCAGGAAAAAAAGTAAGACCCAGCCCTGCCCGAATGCCGCTAATGGAGATCGGCCCGAACGCTGCCCGTGCAGATCTCTTATCTATATACAAATTGAAATATTAAGAGAATGTATTAACTAGGTATTATTATCCCCCTTTGAAAAAAAATATGTGCGTCCCAAATCCACCATCAAATCTTGGAAAATGGTCATCTTTGAATCTCCTGGAAGGCATAAACATCACCAGTGACCAACTGATGACTTTAGGGATGTGACGGAGGGAGGTCATTACTCCCGGAAGATGGATTTCGGAATAAATTCTCGCTCCCCTTCCTCACAGAACTCTAAAATGCTCCTCTCCCACCCCGACATATAGGCTAGATGTGCCAGTAATGGACCCGCGGAATTTCTTTTAAAAATATTTTTTTATTAATTGTTATAATTAATATATTCCAGTTTTTTCATATCGTATTAATCTTTCAACAGCATTTAACTAATCCCATAGTTACATTTCCCAATAGAAATAAAAATTTAAAATAAAAGAGATATATCAAAACACTCAAAAGCCCAGTAACGAACATCTTTCCTAAAATCTTAAAAATAGTAAATAAAATTTTGTAAATGACCATTGGTATATTAAATTCAAAGTTTTGTATTATCCAAACAAAAGCATTAATTTTTTACAAGAAAATAAAGGAGATTAAATTAGTAAAATCAGCTGTTAGCATGTTCATTGAGATTTTTAATGAAAAACGGTGAAACTTTTGCTTTTTAATTGATTTGATGAAAAGTTTAAAAAAATAATCCAGATTATAAATCATGCAAGGAGGAGTTTAAAAAAAAAAAAAAATAAAAGCTTAACTATTACTCATTTTTTTATAAACTCAAAACTGTTAGGCGGCCCATTACTGGAAGGTGGTCCATGGCTTTGTTATTTGATGTTGCAATGATTAAAGCTGCTGGTCGCTGATTTTCAGAATTCTCCTCTGTAATGTTAAGTCTATGGACGTTTGATGCATTTTATATTCAGGATCCCCAGAAAATTAATATATTTTTTAACTTTCTTCTGTGTTCTTCTATAAGGATGTCTGTTCTTTCTTAGTTTTCAAAATATCTCTAAAAGCTAGGCTTAATTTTATAAGAAATGTTAAAATTTTAACTCCCACTTTGCCAGGTTTTAAAACATAAAATATTAAATTAAGCAAAGATTTTAGAAATATTTTGCACAGTAAGAAAAATAAACATGCTTAAAGAAGTTAAAGATATTAATTTTCAGAATTCTCCTCTGTAATGTTAAGTTTGTGGACGTTTGATGCATTTTATATACAGAATTCCCAGAAAATTAATATTTTTTACTTTTCTTCTGTATGTTCTTCTAGAAGGATGTCTGTTTCTTATACTTTTCAAAATATCTCTAAAAGCTACGCTTAATTTTATATGAAGTGTTAACATTTTAACTCCCACTTTGTCAGTTTTTAAAACATAAAATATTAAATTAAGCAAAGATTTTAGAAATATTTTGCACAGTAAGAAAAATAAACATGCTTAAAGAAGTTAAAGATATTAATTTCCTGGGGAGATATTTTGAATATAAGAATCCATCAAGCGTCCATAGACTTAAAATTGGGGAGGGCAATTCGGAAAAGGAGTGACCAGCAGCCTTAATGCTAAAATTATAAATTAGAAAAAAATTATGGAACGAACATGAAAGAACAAACAAGCGTAATGAAATGTGTATGTATGCTGGGAGGGAGAAAAGGATTGTCAAAATAAATTTGTATTAACTTTTAACTTTCCTCAAACATATATGATAAAAATTTTCAATTTAAAGATTGCATAAAGTTTTAAAGGAATTAAGATTTTTTTTCAGTATTTTTTAAAATAGTTTTTCTTGGCTTTAACCCCCTGACTGCCGAGAAAAAGGGCAAAATTTTAAAGTTTTTTTCTCTGCAATTTATTTTAAATGTTAATAAAAGAGGGATTTTCTATCATGGTATAATTTTTTTGTTTCATATATGCTTATAAGCATGGAAAGTATCAGTCGTATAAAGTACAGTCAGCTTACTTTTTTAAAACTAGATTATATTTGCAGAATTATATTAATTTAAATAAAGTTTCAACTGCAGTGAAACCTTCAGCCTAGTGAACGGATATATCCGGTCGCGGCAGTGGGAGGGTTAAAATTAAGTTCTAGTTTTAGCTCGTAAGACTGTGCAACTTAATGCATATATAATAAATTTCTACCTTTTAAATCGCAAAAATTCTCATAGCTATTGTGAGCGATGTTGGAAATCACTTAATCGAAATAGGAATAAAAGTAAGGGGAGATCAAAACAAATATTTAAGGCCGAAGCCGAAACCTAATTTAGGTAATCTTCCTATTTTTTGGCCGAAAGGCGAAAATATCGAAACAAAAAATTTAAGTGAAAATAATACACATCATTATTAAATTATGCGTGTGGCCGAAGTTGGCTCTCCATGCCTCTGACCAAAAATTTACATATAAAATGAAATGTATGTAATTCATCAGATACAAAATTTTCTAATTATACGAATTTAATTTACTTAAACTGTTTTAGGTTTACACATCTCTATTTACCTTCTATGATTTTTGTAACTGATCATCTGTTTATAATAGAACTTTCCCAAAAAGTACTCTAAATACTATTGCGGATTCAAATTAAACATTGCTCCACTAGTGACGGAGAAGTTCTGCGCTCGAAGCTGGTAGACGAAAGGGACTGGGTTCGAATCCAATAGCACCCGTCGGTTCAATCGTTCGTAGTTTTCCGTGGTTTTCTTTGAACCTTGGATTTCCTTGTGTAAATGCAGGTTAGGTTCCCTTTGAAAGACCCCCCCCTCCCATGAAGGACAACCCCTCCCCCTTTAGGGCCTATATTCCTCGTGTTGATTATTGTCCGTTATAAACACAACCAACCAAAATAAACATTTTTTATTAATGCTTACAAGGAAGGTCAACATACTGGGCATACTCAGAATTTTTTGAAAAAAAATTTAAACCACTCATGTATGTAAAAAAGGATCTGTCAAAATTAGCGGCGGAATTACAATAGAAAACCTGTAAAAAAATTAAATACTTTCGAATATTTAGCGTGAAAAGACGAAAGCGCCACGCGATTTGGCGGCAAGCACTTTTCCCTGCCAAAAGTAAACGATTTTAATGCAACTGAAAACTTTAGGATTTTTAGAATATGTGTAAATGGTATTTAATGAATATACATATCAACAATGAGAGAATTTATATGTTATATACATATGTATATTCTATTGCTCATATATATTATTTGTTGCTGTAGTTATTTAATTTACCTCTGGAAAAAGTATTTTCATAGGGTAACATCCCCAGTAATTGGCACATTAAGAATTTGTCTTTAAACTTACTTCAATTTTCATTGCCAAGAAATAAAATATTTACTTGCAAATATTTTTAAATCAAAGAATGCATATCTGTGCATGTATTTTGCCCACTAAAAGCAAAAATTTTTGAAAAAGTATTTTTATAAAAATTATAAAAAGTTGCTGTAGTCACCAGTAATTGACACCTAGAGCACCAGTGTATGACACCTTGTGATCCAGTAATTGGCACATGTTTATATTTTGCATTAGTTTAATTGCTTTAAATGAATTTACTGTAGATGAAGATGCCATATTTCAGGTTAAAAAAAAAGAAATCAGCATATTAATCTGAAATGTGAACACTTTAAAACAATACAATATATTTATGTTAATACCCAGTAATTGTCATGCTGTCCCCTGTAATTGTCATATAAAGCTTTAATGGGTTCCAATGACTGATAATATTTCATATTTTCAAATAAAAACTACTGATAAATAAAATTAGTCTAAGTTAGTGTACTGCCAAAATAAGTGGTTTAATCTCAAATCATGCGATTCCCTTGTAAATGGAATCGGTGCCAATTACTTGGAACTATCAAAATTGAAGCACCATTAATTCTCATCTATCAGTAATTCAGAAATCCAAATATTTGTTTCAAAAATACTTTTACACAATTAAAGTAACCCTTTTCAACTAAACAAAACTGTTGTCAATTAAAATTTAAAATATATTATAAATCAGATAATAATGAATTGAAAAACATGTCTTTCTTAAGCCAGAGAAGAAGCATTTGCAACAAACTGGCTAATTTGATACAAACCATAATTTTTTCTCTTTCCTGGGCACTATTGTCATCTAGTAGCATAAATCGAAGTTATCTTTAAAATAAATGAGCATGTAACTGGTATATGGTCTTGCATTTTTAAGACTGTATATAATTCTTATTTTAGGACATGTTTGTAGGATGTGCCAATCATTGGTGCATGCCAATTACTGGGAATGTTACCCCACATAAAAAAAAATTCTTATTCAGAAAAAATTTCACACACTTAAGCTTATTCAAAAATAAAAGCCAGATGTTTCCATAACCAAATCGAATTGACAATGTTCAACTGGACTTTGAACTTGAAACAATTTTAATTTAAATTTGATTTTCGTTTTTAAATTTCAAAATTTGATGGTTAACCTTGAATATCAATACATATAAATATAGATATAACAAAATTATACTTAAAATAAACTAAAATTAACAAAACCAAAGATATTTAATTTATCTAAACAAGTTCAACATAACTTTTTTCCTTTAAATTTTATTTGATATAAAAAAGTATTTTTTTTAAATTGCTTTTCATCGCCAACCGATGATAAATCGCCAAATAACGAAATTTTCATTATTTTTTTTATGGATAGGGTACGGAGATTCCGCCGAAAATATTTTTTATAAACGTATATATGCTAATAAGAACATTGTGTAATTTCAGATTTTTCAGAGTATGCCCGTATGGAGACCTTCCTTATTAGTATGTTTTTAATCAGCAAGTGATTAAGAGGGTCTTCAACGTTCCGTCCTATAGCCACTGCTTGCTTTATAATTTGCACTAGCGCTCGTTAATTGCAAAATTATGATGTGAAAATGCTGGAAACTTCATGAAATTTAGCAAATTTTTTGTGTGTTTTTATATTCAAAAGTATAAAATTCAATGCACGGATTTATTTGTACATATAAACCAAAATTGCATTAAAAATATTGGTGATTTTAATTGATATGGAATGTGCATGTGGCAATTTGAAAAGTTCTTCGTAACGTTACAAAATTCTTTATTTTTCTCCAAATTTGTCTTTAATTTCTTGTGTGATAAATATATGCCATAATGCATACAGTGAGCCCTTGAATAGTACTTAAGGTAGAAAAAAATAAGTTTGGAGGTCCCTTGTCCCTTTAAGGTTGACATTTCCTATGCATGGACTACAGTATCTTTTTTATGCGGTCAAGTGGTACTTTTCAAGTTTTAATGCTATCGTAGGATTCGGAAGTTGGCCCCACAACCTGATTTATGCCTGATTCCATTATTGACTCCCCTTTTGTTGATGATCACAGAATGGTTGGTTTAATAAAGCCAATTCGTCTAGCTTTCAGTGACCGGGGGGGGGGGCGGGGGGGACGCACTAAATGCTATCTTGTAGGGCTTTTGCGAGAAGGAAAATTTTTATTGTTAAAGTATCATCATTACTTGGAACAGTTCTGCTCATTTTTTTTAACTGAATAAGATCCGATGAATTTCAGAATCGAACATATTTTAGAAACTTAACGGCTATTTAAGGACAGTTCTTATCTTAATGGAATACGGTATCGAATTCATTTTGATCAGCTGAATAATTTTATCATACGATGAAAGGTCAGAGTTAAACAGCTGTTACATATCTCAAAAATCTTTCTCTAACGCTTAAAAAGCTTATGACGAAGTGCAGATTAGTAGGTTATCGGTTTTCTTAAAGCGTTATAAAGATAAACTTTAGGAGTAGCATTGTTTGATTGCCGAGAAACAGTCTAATTCTTGGTTAAGGTTATATACGAATCTCAATCGTATGAAAACAACCCGATTCGAATTCAATAGAATGTTTTCGTTGACCTGCAAACTTTACCCCGAATCCAAAACATCTCGATCCAAAATGTAAGGAAAGTGATATCGTACTCTGATGAAATCGGGTCATTTTCCCAAAAGTGTAAAATTCCAGTTCCAAAGCATTTTTCAGTATAGGACATAAATATTTTTGAACTTATATTTTCTATTGATAATGGAAGAAGACGGTGTGTTTCGCCCATATTTTTTATAAATTGCTTTATATTTTTAGGTACGTTTTTAATTATGGAAATACATAACACCTTTAGTCATCTTTCAGTCCGTCCATCTATCCGACGTCTGCATATGACATAGCAAAAACTACCGAACCGAATCGTTTGAAATTTAAAATATGTAATTGCCGCATAACTTTGTCGAGTCATTTCAAATTTTATGAAAATCGGATGTATAGTTCAATGACAGGGACACTCAAAAGTATTGTTGCATTACGGTCAGTGGAAAAAAATACTTTCAAATGCATTTTAATGAAGTTACTCTTTTGATCAAAATAAAACTCATATGTATCTATGACATATACACTATATTGCCATTGATTATGGGACACTTGCGATTTTAGACATTTTACTAAATATCTAGAAAAATACATGAGGAATCATCTCGAAACTCTTAGTGTATAAATATAATAGTATACGTCATACATCACCGTGAAGATTTTTTACCGAAACTCCATAGGGGACCGTCAACAAATTAAAAAAGAATGAATATCTTTTGAATAACCCTGTCAAAACTAATGTAGCAAAAGCGCTCAAACTCTAGATTATGATTAAATGCCTTATTGTAATACACTATGTTCATTTTTATGCAAATAGCATGCATACTCGCAGAGTAATTAAGGTTTTTATAAAAATGGTCCTAAATTTTTCCAAGTTTTTTCCTTATAATTTTCAGAGTTCTTAATATAAAATAATATTTTTTTCAGAAAATATGACAAACAACATTGCACACAGTACCCTGCAATCAGAATTAAAAAATAATTAAAATTGTATACAAAATGAGTTGGTTTACTAAATAATTTTTTACTGCGCATGCGTCAACGATATCAAAATTTCATTTGCATATTATGTTAGCTAAATGTATAGAGCAACTTCTGTGAAAGTCACAAAATCATAACTTGAAAATTCTGAAAATAATCGTCAATTGAATAAGGTGAAAATCCGTTATTCTCAAAATGAAGCAAAAACAAGAGGGGTTGTATCCATATATTCATTGATTAGTGTCAATATAGAATACACAATACGGGATGTTACGACTACTTTTGGATAAAATCCCTCATTTTTTTGCTTCATTTTGGAAACAACGGATTTTGTCCTTTTTCTATAGACGATTACTTTCAGAATTTTCAAGCTATAATTTTGAGACTTTTACAAAAGTTGCTCTATACATTTAGCTAACATAATATGCAAATGAAATTTTGATATCTTTGACGCATGCGCAGTAAAAAATTATTTAGTAAACCTACTCATTTTTCATACAATTTTTATTTTTTAATTCTGATTACAGGGTACTGTGTGCAATTTTGTTTGTCATATTTTCTGAAAAAAATATTATTTTATATTAAGAACTCTGAAAATTATAAGGGAAAAACTTAAAAAAATTTGGGGCCATTTTTATAAAAACCTTAATTACTCTGCGAGTATGCATGCTATTTGCATAAAAATGAACACAGTGTATTACAATAAGGCATTCAATCATAATCTAGAGTTTGAGCGCTTTTGCTACATTAGTTTTGACAGGGTTATTCAAAAGATATTCATTCTTTTTTAATTTGTTGACGGTCCCCTATGGCGTTTCGGTAAAAAATCTTCACGGAGATGTATGACGTATACTATTATATTTATACACTAAGAGTTTCAAGATGATTCCTTATGTATTTTTCTAGATATTTAGTAAAATGTCTAAAATCGCAAGTGTCCCAAAATCAATGGTAATATAGTGTATACTATAATATAGACACTACATGGCCAATCATGACCGTCCACTTGCGATTTTAGACATTTTGTTAAATATCTGGAAAAATACATGAGGAATTATCCTGAAACTCTAAGTGTATAAACATAATAGTACAAGTCATACATTTCCGTGAAGATATTTTGCCGAAACTCCATAGGGGACCGTCAACAAATTAAAAAAGAATGAATATCTTTTGGATAACCCTGTCAAGACTAATGTAGCAAACGCACTCAACCTGTAGATTATGATTAAGTAGCTAATTATAATAAACTGTGTTCATTCTTATGCGAATAGCATGTATACTCGTAGAGAAATTAAGGTTTTTATAAAAATGGTCCCAATTTTTGCCAAGTTTTTTGCTTATAATTTGCAGAGTTCTTAATAAAAAAGTAACATTTTCTGAAAATATGACAAATAATATTGCACACAAAACCCTCTAATCCGAATTTAAAAATAAAAATTGTATAATAAATGAGTAGGTTTACTAAATTTTTCCCTGCGCATGCGTCAACGATATCAATTTCATTTGCATATTGTGTTAGCTAAATGTATAGAGCCACTTTTGTTAGTCTCAAAATTATAGCTTGAGAATTCTGAAAGTAATCGTCTATAATATCCGTTGTTCCCAAAATGAAGCAAAAAAAAGAGGGATTTTATCCAAATGTAGTAGTACGTCTCATATTGTGTATTCTATATTGACACTAATCTATGAATATATGGATACAACCCCTCTTGTTTTTGCTTCATTTTGGGAATAACGGATTTTCAACTTATTCTATTGACAATTATTTTCAGAACTTTCAAACTATGATTTTGCGACTTCCACAAAAGTTGCTCTATACATTTAGCTAACATATGTAAATGAAATTTTGATATCGTTTTCGGATGCGCAGTGAAAAATTTAGTAAACTTGCTCATTTTTCATACAATTTTTATTTTTTAATTCTGATTGCAGAGTATGTGCAATGTTGTTTGTTATATATTGAGAAAAGAACATTATTTTATACTAGAAACTCTGCAAATTATAAGCAAAAATCTTGGAAAAATTTGGGACTGTTTTTATAAAAACCTTAATTTTTCTACGAATATACACGCTATCGACATAAAAATGAACACGTTTATTGCAATAAGCTACTTAATCATAATCTACAGTTTGAGCACTTTTGCTACATTAGTTTTGACAGGGTTATGCAAAAGATATTCATTCTTTTTTAATTCGTTGATATTCCCCTATAAAGTTTCGGGAAAAAACCTTCACGGAAATATGACCTGTACTATTATATTTATACAGCTAGTTTCAAGACAATTACTCGTGTATTTTTTTTCTCTAGATATTTAACAAAATGTCTAGAATCGCAAGTGGACGGTCATCAATGGCCATGTAGTGTACATTCTGTTCAATTTGTTGCGCAAAGAATATTTTTATTCATTAATTTACAGGACTATACAAGTATTCCACTATACAATGGTATTGGAGGAAATACTGTTTGGAGTGCGTAATTAGGAGTGCGTTTCAATACTATTAAATTATTTCTCCTCCATTTTTATGAAATTGATATACGTTGCTGAGATTTACAAATTACTTCCTGTTTAAGGGGACAGTGGACCTTTATTTGAGCAAAATCATCTATAGCAAAATCGTCAGAAAAAAGGTCTATTTCTGGGGTATGATAGTACCTAAACAGTTTTTTCTTATTAAAATATCATTTATGAAGGTTTTAAGGAGTAAAAAATAAAGATAAATGTATTCATATACTTCTAAATCTGTTTTTATCAAAACTAATTTTTCAGCGTTTTTAGATTTTTGAATTGCTCCTTGCGTCTTAATATTTGATCCATATTTCTAAAATTGACCAACTATTAAGACGCAAGCTATATTAGACACAAATTTGTTTATAATATAGTTTTAAGTGATAAAAATGCAAAAACAAAAAAATATTTCAAAAATTAAGACACAAGGAGCATTTTAAAATTTCGTTTAAAAATTTTTAAATTTTTGTAAAAAAAAAATTACAAATTTTAATAAGATTGGAATTTTTTTTTTTTTTTGAAGATATTCTTTATGCTTTTGGTGAAATGTATATATGCACAAAATTTCATATTGCTATGATAAAAATGAATAAAATAAATTTTAACGTCCACCGTCCCCTTAATAGAAAGTAGATGGTATTTAGAGGGACACACAAGATTACGGTTACAATTCTATATCCGAAGTACTATAGAGCATTATACAAAGATCTGAATATTTTAAACTTCATTATAGTACGAACGCACCTCATTTGCTATGTTTGACGTGCATTTTCAGTCTTTATTTCTCAGTTCACTGTCAAAGCTCATTCATGTCCTGAACTCAGTTATTAAATAAAAATGTTTGAATATTTTAATTTGAAGAAAATTGGTCAATTTATTTTAAATCTCCAAAATGGTGTAGCTCGACACTTAAAATTTTCCTAATAACCAAATTTTCTTAGTTTACGGAGTTTAACCCTTTTGGGTCTGGTGTTCTATTAATAGCACATGTGTTTGCATAGAGTATTTTATGTTAACAATTATTTATTTACTTTCTACGCATAGAAATGATAGTATATGGTTATGCCTTTCTTATTATGGCTTCATTTATATTTTGGCATTTAGTTATGACAATAATAAAATTCTCTATGCATCGTTGGCGATTCCTATATATTTTATGCATATACAGTCGAGTCTCTATATAACGAAATCCACCGTTCCAGTAAAAAATTCGTTATATAGAGAAATTCGATGTATAGAGAATATTAAAAATCATATTTAATGTGTGAAATTTGAACAAACATTATTTTTGATCTTTTGAATTATGAATTTGAAATGTTTAAAAGTAAATATAACCTAACATTTTATTTCTTAATTATTTAAGCTGTTTAAAAAAAGAGAACAGGCATTTATTTGAAAGCTTAATGAGAATCAAATAAGGAAGACTTGGATTGATTTCAGACGAAGAAATTTGCGATTTTTTGTTGTTCTGATTTTAAAATTGTTACGCTTAAAAAAAAAAAAAAAAAAAGGTTCAAACTTTAGCAAAGAATGAAAAATTGTAGTTAACATTTTCCTCCATTTGAAAGCCTCTCTTACATGTGCATCAATCAAATTGATTCTGTTTTGAGAAGCATGTGGAAAGGTGTATGAAAGATGGCATGAATTCGTTGGATTTGAAAAACCAAGAAGTGAAGTAAAAAAAAAAAAAAAAAAAAAAAAAAAAAAACCTCAGCACTGACGATAAATCAAAAATAAGTGATGGAAAACTGATTCCATATGATTTCGAAGCCTTTTAAAACAGAGTAAATTAAGACAAATTTACGAAAAAATTCGTTATATGGAGATCGATATTTCGCTATATAGACTGTTTTTAATGTAATCATGCGAAAAGCGAACCGTTCCTACTAAAAAATCGTTATATAGAGAAATTCGATGTATGGAGTTTCGTTATAGACTCGACTGTATTTCTATCTTTAAATTTTAAATGTATACCACCTTTCTAAACGAATCATGTATGATGAAACAATTAAAACATTAGAAAGTTGTAATATCGGTTAAACCTAGATGTAATATTTTCCCCAAGTCTCGAAAACTCTTCCTTCGTCTATTATCATTTAAATAGGAATTGAATAGTACAAAAACACATTAACTTTTACAAATGCATAACATAAACAAATTACATTTGTTCGATTTCAGACAATAAGACAATCTTTAAACTTCAATAATCTTATTTGGATAGCTATGATTAACATTATTAAAGTAATCGTAATTTTATTCTCAAAATGAAAAAAAAAAATTCAGACTCGAAAGGTTATAAACCTGATCAAAAATGATTTTGATCGTAGTTTTTTAGGGCTGGTCATTTTTAACAAGCTACACATCCATTTTTGAGTGGAATCCGTGTTTTAAGGAAAACGCTGTAAAAACTGCTTTATTATACCTGCCGAGGAAAATCAAAACTTAAAACTTTCAGCATAAATTTGTATAAATTCTGTCTTTAAAATTTTTATTGGTCTTAAGGATCTAAATCCCCCCCCCCCAAAAAAAAAAAGTTTAAAAGTGGAGAAATAAAAGATTAAACACCATATTTTGCTGTTATTTTTTTAATGGAGATCACTCATTTTAAATATTTTTTTTTAATATATCTTCCAATACTTCTTTTTTGAAAATTTATTCCTGCAAACCTTTTTTCTCTTCCTAGGTGCGTTCATATATGTAAATACGTAGCACCTATAGTTGTTGTTCAGTCCGTCCGTCCGTATATAACAACGCAAAATATATCCAACCGAATCGTTTGAAACTTAAAATGTATAATTATTACATAATTTTGTTGTCATTTCAAATTTTATGAAAATCGGATGCATAGATCAATTTCAGGGACAATCAAAAGTATTCCGTTACATTACGGTCAATGTGGGGGGAAAAAGTTTCAAATTCATTTTAATGGTGTTACTCTCACTCGAACATAATAAAATTGATATGCATCTATAAAGTGAAATATAATATACATTATGCATAATCTGTGGTGCAAAGAACATTTGTTATTGATTTACAAGGCCACACAAAAGTAATCCATAACATAATGGTATAGGGAGAACAATGTTTGGTGCGCATTTTAATTGTAATTAACTATATTTACAGTTTTATGAGATTGATATGAGAGTGGTATTTTTAAAACTTCGTTATCGTACGAACGCACCTCATTTGCTACGCTTCACGTGAAATTTTCAACTTGTTTCCGTTTTGTACAATTTATCAAAATTGGATTTTGGCAGTTTTCACTACTCAAGACTAAAAACTGAATTTGGTATAATAAACATTTTTGTATTGCAAAGTTAAATTTTACGAGTGGGTTATTAGTGGTTTTTCTATAACAGTTTATTAAAAATGCACCAAAAATTCCCCTACCCCTCTTTCCGTTACCTGTCATGCTACGTGTCTAAAACAAGACACTTTTGCATAGGTCGTTGAAATTGACGATAAAGAAAAATTTACTCACTATCCCTTGATTAAAAGTAAAATTAAACTATTTTCAATAATTCAAAAAAAATGTACGGAACATTCTAAAAGTTAAAATTCAATGTGTAAAATTTTGCCAGTCGAAATAATTTTAAATTACTAATGGGTTCTAATAAAAGAAGAAAAAATTACCTTTTTCATCAGAAGTGTGAAAATTATTGAATGATAAAAAGTTAATTGAGCAGGGTTCATATAATTTTTCAGCAAGAGATCATATAATTTTTATAGATTTTAAATTTTATTTAAAATGTTTTTGGGGGACCCAGAAAGAATTATTGCGGAAATTCAAGAGCTATTTTTAATCTTTTTTAAAGTGTATGATTAGATACTGAAAAAACTTTTTTTAATTGTATTTTAAGTTTTTAAATATAAAATAATTCTTTTTTATCAATTTACTTAATTTATAATTCATAAATTACCTAATACATTCAGCTAATGCATTATGGACATTATACACTGACGGAAAAAAAAAATCCCAACACCAAGAAAGACTTGTGTTAGCCAAGCGAAATTTTGTAGGCGTGTTTATACATCTGAAAGATGACATTGATTCAAATTTCGGGCTTCGCGCATAAGTGTGGCGCTAGTAGCGCCACTCACAACTTTAAAGTCAGGTTTACTTTAAACGAGTGCTGTGAAGTTCGTGAGCATTTTTTCTCTTCAAAATTTGACGAATTGAGTTGAGGTTGATCATGAATGCCTTTAAGAAGACGAAGAAGCTATTATCATCAGCTCCCCGAATTGGTAAGAGGTCGTAAATTAGGGCTACGAGAAAGTGGATTTTCTTTACGCGATTTTGCAGAAAGACTTGGACAGAATGTATCCACTGTGCATGATTGTAGGAAGCAATTGTCAAGGGATGGTATTGCCTCAAGAAGACCAGGTTCCGGGTGACCACGTGGCACTACTGAGAGGGAAGACCGTCGTATTCGGCGTACGCCTGTGGCTCATCGTATTGTGCCTGCGACAGAAATTTGAGCCACAGTTGGTACCACAATGACACAACGAATTGTTAGAAATCGGTTACTTCAAGGACAGCTCGATGCAAGGCATGCATTCCACTGACTCTAAGCCATTGCCGTTTGCGACGCCAATGATGTCAAGCCAGAGCTCACTGGAGGATGGAGTGGAGATCTGTTGTGTTTTCTGATGAAAGCATGTTCTGCCTTCGTGCCAGTGATGGCCGTGTGCTGGTCAGAAGGAGGCCAGGGGAACGCCTGCAATCAAACTGTCTGCGGCTTAAAAACACTGGATCTACAATCTGTAGTCATGGTCTAAGAAGCAATTTTCTATGACACCAGAAGCATTCTCGGGCTTATCCCAAGCACATTGACTGCAAATTTGTAAGTCAGTCCGGTAATTCAACCTGTAGTGCTGCCATCCAAGAAAAGCATTCATGGGGCGTTTTTCAACAGGATAACGCGTGCCCTCATGCCGCTACTGTAACGCAACGTGCTTTACAGAATGTCGACCTGTTACCTTGACCAGAGAGATCACCAGATCTGTCTTCCATTGAGCACGTATGGGCTATCATTGGATGAGAACTTCAGTGTCATCCCCAGCCAGCACTGACCATAAAAGTATTGACACAGCAATTACAACAAGCATGGAACTCCATACGACAAAGTGACATTCGGCACCTGTATGACACAATGCATGCACGTGTGCAAGTATGCATTCAAAATTCTGGAGGTTATAGCGACTTATAATGTAACAGCATTTCACATTTGAAATGCATTTTATTGACCTTAAATTAACCTTTGATCTCGAAAATCTAATCAATTAAACATTTTAACTTGACAAATGCACTGTCCAAATTTCATTACTCTACAATAAGTTTTTCTTGGTGTTGGGATTTTTTTTTTCCGCCAGTGTATTTTGATTGCGTACATGCATGCGTAGAGGAACACTTTAGTATACTTGCTCATTTTTCATACAATTTTTATTTTTTTAAATTCTGATTTCAGAGTATTCTGTACAATTATTTGTACAAAATATATTGTCATTTTTCTGGAAATAACCTTTTTTATAATATTAAGAACTCTGTAAATTATAAGCAAAAATTTGGGACTGTTTTAATAAAATCCTTAAATTTTCTGCGAGTATACATGCGATCCTCATAAAAATGAGCAGTTTATAACAATAAGCCATTTAATCCTAATTTACAGTTTGAGTTCTTTTGCTGCATTAGTTTTGATAAGGTTATCTAAAAGATCTTCGTTCTTTTTCAATTTATTGGCGGGGACTTATAGAATTTCGTGAAAAAAAATCTCGGAAATACCAGGTGCGTCATAAATTTGTGCAAACTTTAAAAATCCATAATTATAAAAGCAATGTTCGAAAAAAACTTCGGTTTGTGCGAGTATGATCAGACGGATTTTAGATTTTTTTTTCATGTATAATGAAAAATGATTCCAAAAGTAACCAATAGAAGGCGCTCACACTTCATACTGAGGCGTTTTATGTAAATCAGGCTAGCAATAAAACAAATAGCTGGAGATGGATTCGTCATTCGATATCGGCAGCATGCTATCGTTACCAGATCCAGCGCTGGTGGTTAAAGTTTTCTACAAAAATGGATTCACAAATATTGCATCGCGAAAGTTTCGCATGTTGAACATATTTTACAAACTTATAATAAATGCACAATGTCATGTTATTGTGATTTGTTTCATTGTCTATTTGTGTTTGCTTGATTTGCATAAAAACATCCTAATATTGCATCTGAACGCCCTCTATTGGTTATTTTTGAAATATTTTTTTTATTATACATGGGAGAAAAATCTAAAATCAGTCTGATCATACTCTCGCAAACCAAAACATTTTCAGAGCATTATTTCTTTTATTATGGATTTTTAAAGTTTGCACGAATTTATGGCGCACCCTGTATATTATCTGTATTATTCTGTATACACACCTGGAGTTCCAGAATAATTCGTGTATTTTTCTAGATATTTAACAAAAGTTTAAAATCGCAAATGACAGGTCAACTTTGGCCATATAGTGTATTGCCTTTCAAACAACAAAAGTATTTTTACATAAATATTCAGAACAGAAAGAAATATTTAGTGAAAACTGCATCAGATTCAAACGATACATTTAAAATGTCTTGCTTAAAAAAATTCTTTATACTGTGGTTCAAAAAATACCAGGAAGCAAAGACTATGTATTTCACTGTTCAACTGATCTTGTTTAATGAAATACGTAACCAGCTAGTAGATGTTTAACAGCAACTGATTAGACCTTAAAATTTCCCAATGAAAGGGAAATGAATGGATATTCTTTTCACAGGGAGGTCTTCACTTAAAAAAAGAAATAAAAATTATAAATCAATGTTTCTCAGTCTTTTTTAAAAGTCAATTGAATTGGCTGTTTTTAGAATTTGTGGTGTCCCAATGGGAGTTGACGATCGTATCTCATAGGGGGAAGAGCCCCCTAATTTTCTAAAATGTATCATTATCAGGATTCGTAAATACACTTCCGAAAATGTCCGATATTTTTATATATATTTGATATTTTCAAAATAATGAACTTGCTGTTGATCTATAAATATTTTCAGATTTAAGGTGAAATTTAACTATAGAAGACCACAAAAAAAAGGGTGGGGGGGTTAGGGGATTTGGAGGGGGGGGGGAGAGAGAGAAATGACTACTTTACCTTCGGGTCTTTAGCATGTTATTACTATCATTTAAAGACAAATTATTTATCTAAACAATTATGTGGCTCCAGTTACGTGGATGGATGTGCGTTTCACCGTGCACATCCAATCGCCAGAGTCGCCTGTAATCAACTTTCGTTCTTTTAAGGGTCCTGTTTTTGTGAAATTGTGGATAGCTTTTTCACGTTTGTGAAAAATCTAGTCCTAATTTTGCGAATTTGAATTTATCGTTACATTCATGCTCTTTTTATTTTTAAGAAAATGTATGAATGTAAAATGCAGATATTTTCTTTATGTAAAAGGTACAGGTCAGATTTTGGTTTTAAATGAATAAATATGTGAAAGGTTTAGTTTAAAGCTGGAAAATATTTATAAAAAGGCCTATTTTTAAAACAAAAAAATTTTCTAAAGAGTTCTTTAAGGTGAAAAGTTTTGTTTTGAAATCAAATTTCGTGAGGGATAATTTTAAAGGATCCGATTTCTCCCTATACAGATTCCTAGTTAAGGTTTTTGAAAGTAGATAAAATTATCTGCATCTTCAAGCACTTTAATGTCAAAGTTCAAAATCAACAAAATGGTAGCTCCCCTTTTCTCCCCCCATCCCCCCCAAAAAAAAGTTCTTGCACTTTTCAGCATGTTTCTAAATATATAAATATATATATATATACATGTATATTTTTTTACAAAAATGGCAGAAAATGCTTCAGTCGCCAATAAATTACCTATTACTTACCCATCATACGTAGTATAGGGTAAGTCTTGCAATCGTTTTGAAAATCGAAAAAAAAATTTGACTACACGTTTCGGACACTGAAGATTCCGAAAAACACATTTTTAGAAAAAAAAATTTTGCCTTCCGTCCATCTGTCTGTCTGTAACCGCTCTATCTCTCGAACAAATTGAGATAGAGATTTGAAATTTTGTATATGCTTAGTATGTGACGAAGCCTATTTAATATCGGTAACCTCGATTATCCGGAACTATTTTTTTTTTTTCGAACTCTCGAAAAATTCGTTCTGATGAAAGGTATATAAAAATTTTCGAATTTTTCAATTTTAAGAAGTGGACGTAAAAGGTAACAAATTAACACAAATTTTGCATAAAAAACGAAGTCGATCGGATTATTAGTTGTCGAGATATTTCTAATCCTGTTTTTCACATTCTTTTGATTTTTCATGACTCTGTATTTCATTCAAATTTCAATTCAAAGATAACTTTTAATTGGAAATGACACTTAATTCGATGCAAGAAACCGTTAGTGAATATAATTATTTTTAGAGTTATAAGGATGTTTCTTTTATGCAATTCCGTGCTACTTGAAAAGTTTGGCGTTTCATACAATTTATCGAAATTGGTTCATCAGAATTTTATTAATAGAGCATGATGATGTGTTAAAAATACTTAAATATACGTTTAAATATTTTGTTTTGGAATTGTAATGCATTTTATAAATTGTTTACATATGTTATGTTTTCAAATATTATGTTATGCATATCCATGATGGGTAAGTATTACGGTTTCCTCCAACGACTAGTTTTTTTAATATAGTAAAATTGGCCTGATAGTTTTGCGCTCGCATCGCATCCAGTTTGAAGAGACATTTTGTTTAAAACACGTTTATAGTGCTTGAAAACTTTTAAGCCAGCGGACGCGTTTCGTTAAAGCACTAAATAAATATCAAAGGATTTCACATTTTGTCATAGTTTTACAGGGATATCTATAGAAACTTACAGGGAGTTAATCATCATTATAACCGAAAAAGTAAAATGCCTCAATTTTCTTATGTAATGTGGGGGAGAGGGGGTAGGCGAGCGCTGATCGTTAAAGAGCACGTGCATGTGGAAAAAGTCCGCCGTTTCTGCTCTATACTATGACGAGGAAGTTCTTCACAACAGTGTATTTAATATTCTACACAAATTAAATGTATAAGAAATTCTCGAAGACGCAAGGACGCTTAACCTATCGAACAAGTTTTTTGCACGCTGCCCTTGACTACCGCGATTGGAGTGAAACTTCTTCGGTTCAAGGCAAGAAAATGTTTCTGTTTTATACATCGCAGAAATAGTTGAGTATCTAAATTTTTAGAGCTTCTTGTATCTATATGTGGATTTAGAGGTCTAAATGGGCCCGGAATTAGCCCGCGGGCCGGCAAAATGAAGCAAAACTTTCAAGTTTCCGGCTCGATATAAAAATTTAAACGAATACAGTAAAATACGAGCCGTTGTCCATGGATATGACTTTGGCCAGAATATAAATGTGTTGCACAATCTTATGCTAGTTTGCCATCGTAAATGCAGAAATATAACATGTCCAGCGTAGAGATCGGCATCGGATGATTATATCGGGTCTGAACCCGGTTTTTTAGCGGATACGGGCAGGAATCGGATTTGTATCGCCCCCCCCCCCCTTTTACACATAATAGTCAAGAGAAAACTGGACTCAAGCAGGCAATAAGTTTATAAAAATATTTATAGCGATGATTTAACTTCTGATAAAACATATTAATAAATTATGGTCGCATTTTCAATACTTTTTTATTTATACAACTGCAAAAGTTGTTTTTAACTTTTTTATTTTAAACTTTTTTTTAAACTAATTTTTATTTAGATGTTCAAAACTGTAAGTGCTCATTAACGTTGCTGTTGTGTATTTTCTGTCTTGTGAATACATGTGCTGCACCCAGTCATCTAATATATACTGTAAAACGTTCCCAGAAATATGTACATGCAGCATTCTTTTTACTTTTACTGCTCAAGAGAGACTGCTCAGACTAGCAAGTCTGTAGAGCATGAATACCACTCCCGGTACCTTTTTTAAGGTTAAAAAAAAATACAAATTTCAGCCGAAGCTGAGTCCGCCAATAGAGAATCTTAATTGCATCCCGAGAAAAATTGATTTTTGTAGAAATGGTCTCGGACCGGGTCTGTTTTTACTGGTTTTTGTAACAACTAGGCCGTAAACAGCGGGGAAAATAAACAGGTTAGTACTTGGTTTTTGCACTAATCCGGCTATCGAAATTTCCCTGCAGACTTTTAACCGTTTATCTAACGACGGTACTTATAAGTACCATTAAAATAACTTATTATAATTTTTTTTTAATACGGCAATTATTTACAATGAGTTAGATACATTACTTTATCTTGTTCGAAAAGCATTATTGCTTACACAATAAATATTTTTAAAAGGATGATTACTTTTGCCTTTGCATTTTTTCAGCTTTCTTGGCGCTGAGGGGGGGGGGGGGTTCAATGCGGAAATATTTCTATATTTATGTTGTAAGAGCATAGTAGTTGCACATTTTATAATTCAACAAAACACTAAGAAAACAATTTAAAATAAGATTTGAGTGGGGTTTTAATAATTTCATAAAATCCCTGTAAATTCAAATTTAATTAATCCTTCAATCCTCCTAAAATACTTCAAATATTTATTAAATGATTATGTAATTTTTTTTAAATTTAGCTTAAATTACGTAAAATGCTTTAGAATGTAAAATTTTCATGAATTCATAATGCGGTAGATAAAAGGGTTCTGGGCATTGAGTATCGGTTGTCGTATAGTCAGCTCGTATGAGTTTTGTGGAAGAATTAGCTTTACTCGGTCTTTTCTTTTTAATTCCTCCTAATTCCAACAATCTTATGAACGAACGCAAACGGATAATTAGAAATAATCTAGAACAGACCAACATGGTAACAAATATGATACAAATAATAGCGATACAGCCACAATCAGGTAGATCTTAGCTTGTGACAATCAAGCGGCTTCTGCCTCGCAGACAAACTTATTAAGCTAGGCATTATTGCCCGGCAGGTAGGGGGCCTGGTCTGCGGTATAAGGGTAATGGGCATTCAGCTTCCGAATTCAATCTCGTAATGTTAAGCCTATTGACGTTTGATGCATACGTATATTTAAAAATCTCTTCGGGAAGCTAATATTTTTAACTTCTGTGGTGTATCTTTTCTTAAAGGATGTCTTAGTTCTCAAAATACTTCAAAAATAATATGCTTAATTTTATACGCAGTGTTGAAATCTTACTCAGTTTGTCAGCTTTTAACGCACAAAATATTGAATTGAGCATAGATTTTAGAAATATTTGAGAGCTAAGAGAATAAAAAGAATATTGCCCAGTTAAACTGATGGCATTGAGCTCACAGGCTACGTATACTAATTGTACATTAGTCTTATATTTTCAAGGGTTAATTCCGTTCGAAAAAAAATTAAGAAGGGGGAGAACAGCTCCTTCGTTCCCCTTTTTATACTTAATCATTGAACCCTCTAAACTGATCAGGGACATTCTTTATCATATAAAAAATCCATATCTAAAATTCAAAGCAAATCGGAAAATTCTTAATAAAAACCCATTTATATAATTTAAGGAGTTATCCCCCTCTTTTATATACATAACCATTAAACTTCCAGATCTATTCAGTTTTGAACGAAATCTGACAATTCTGCATGATGAATTCTGCCATTTATATAAATTAAGGTGAGGGGCATTAGAACCCCCATTTCCCCTGTTTATATTTATCCAATGAACACCTAATACCAATCACGGAAGCACTTCATCAGAATGATCCTATGTGTAAATTTTGAACAAAAATTAATATTTCTGCATGAAAAACCAATTTATATCAATTAAGGGGAGGGACATGATCCCCCGTCCTTCCTCTTATACATATCGAATGAACTCTAAAAACTAATCAGGGAAGCGCCTTCTCAGGATATACCTATATGCAAAATTTCAAGTGGATGGGATATTTTTATTATGAGTTACCGCGACACGCACGAACGAACGTACATACATACAGAACGGGGCAGGCACATAAGCTCTCAAGTATGATAGCCTGTGAGCTAATAAAAAAATCTTTTAAGAAGAGTACACGGTAAAAATTAGTTAAAATGTTAATTTTCTGAGGAGATATTTTAAATATACGTATGCTCAAACGTCCATGGACTTAAAATTACGGAGGAGACTTGGGAAGCTGAGTGACCTGCACCCTTACGAGTCCGCACTAGTCCTTCAAAAAGACCTTGGTGATAATGTTAAATCTACGGAGGCGTCATTTTCAAATATTTCGCTCAAATTTTAATATTTTTGAATGATTTTTTTTTCTTTTGCATAAGATAGCTGAGGACAGGATAGGAGCTAAGGGGGCTGAAGCCCCTCCCGAAAATTTAAAAATACTTTAAGTAATAAAAAAACTAGGTTTTTCTTGTTTTTTAATTTTTATTGCACTAAAACTACGTACATTTTTAATTGGAAAAATATAAATTTAATAAATTATTACAGAAATGTCTCGTTATAACGCTCATTCAGATAAGGTGTTCATTATTTGTATCTACTATTTAAAATATAAGTTCTTAAATTCAGTTTTACCTCTTTATGCACAGTAAATTACAATAAATGTAATTCCACACCATTAATATAACAAAGAAAAGTGAAATACGCATATGGCTTGTAAGTTAACTTTAAGTGTCAAACATAAATTCACTTTGCATTACATGACCTTCCTTGTTTTTGTATATCCTTATTATATCATGCAATACATGTAATATGGAGACTTAGAATAGCAAATGTTTATATGTTTTACAGGGAAAAGAGTTAAAAATTTTATCATCTGTAATGTTAATGTAAATTCATGTGAAAATAAAGTATTCTTAAGAAATTATCTATCGAAACTGTGTTATAATTGTTAAAGGTTTTTTATACAAGAGAAAAAAAAAAAAATAGTAACTTGTTTTTCTATCTGAAAGTATTTTCGGTTTCCGAATCTGTTTGGAAATAAAAGTGATTTTGAAAATCATAAATTATAACAGAAGTCTAAAAATATAAAATAACAATATTGGGCATCAAGTATCCTATACAGGAATATACCTTAGATTACATTTTTTTTTTTTAATTACGCTTTAAATTATGCAAAATACTCCTGATCAAACAAATTTCATGATTGAGAACTAACCCTCCGATGAAAAATCCTGGGTACGGGCCTGGCTGAGGACGGTTAGTTTTAAGGATGGTTTTTACTTTTTCAATTTTGGTTTCAGATTAATAATAATACTTTTCGAACCGGCTCTTAAATTAAAACTATCCTAATGTAAAAAAAGAATAACCAAAATCGAAATTAAAAACTAGCCTTAAATCTAGCCGTTTTCAACTTTATCCTGTGCGAAAATTGTTAAGGTTTTGAAAATTACTCCCCTTATAGATTCAACATTATCATCGGGTTTTTGAGTTACTAGAGTATAGGCTTTTAATATTTTGTCTTTTAGGTAGATTTCTTATGAAATGCTACCTATTGCATTCTCTCCCATGTTGGAATTTCTGAAAAATTTTTGCAGATCTACACCGATCATGACTCCTAGACCCCAAAACTACCATCGGTAAAAAAGTTTATATATATCGGTGTATATCACTTTCTTCTGGACACGATAATTTCCATAATTTATGCTCAGATCTTCTTCAAACTTTTACATAAAATCAAGGGGCATAAAATCTCGGTCTCGTTCGTTAATGGACAAAATCGGATCAGAGGTTTTGTGAAAATCGAAAAAAAAATCATAACTTCTTAATTAAAATATATATCGAATCGGTTTAAAGTTTATATTACTTCTTAAAAATAGGCCAAAAGTTTATGCGTGACAGATTTTTGATAAATTTAGAAATGGGCTCAAGGGGCGAAAAAAAAAAAAAAAAACAGGGTTTTTGGGAGAAAAAAAAATTTATAACTTCGTCAATTCTCAAGATATTAAATCCAACTAAATTTTCTATAAATGTTCTCAAAATTATCTAAAACTTTTGTACTATCAAATTTTTGATAGGACCAACTTTTAACCGATGAAAAAAATTAAAAACGAAAAGAAAAAGGGGGGTGAAAAAAAAATCCATAACTCTGTCAATTTTTAAGCTATCAAATCTAATTAAATTTATTTTGCACTTTCTCAGTAATATCTACAACTTTTATATTGACAAGTTTTTCATGGGACCAATTCGTATAGCAAAAATAAATTAAACAAAAATAGGAGTTGGAGAAAAAACCTCAAATCCAAACTGTTTATATTCTGACTCATTTTTAAATTAATTTTTGATTTTAAACGCATCCAAATGGTAGATCCTCTTATATGGAAACTGTATAAAGTGACGCATTGGTCAGTTTTTTGATAGAGACAGAATATATTTCAAAAAGGGCTACCAAAAAGGGTATTTTGAACAGAAATTCCCGAAATCATCGTGACTGAAAATTTAAGGAAGTATTCAAAGAAGAAATTGCGTTTTTTGATGTCTCGTTTTTAAATCAATTTTTGCTCAGAAATGCATCCAATTTACAGATCCTCTTATTTAGGAACTATATAATGTGACGTATTGGCCAGTTTTTTGATAAAGACAGAATATATTTCAAAAAAGATTGCCAGAAAAGGGTATTTTAAACAAAATTTCCCAAAGTCATCGTGATTGAATATTTGAGGAAGTTTTCAAATAAAACTGCGTTTTTTCGGACTCGTTTTTAATCCATTTTTATTCTCAAACGCATCCAATTTACAGATCCTCTTATTTAGGAACTATATAATGTGACGCATTGGCAGTTTTTTGATAAAGATAGAATATAGTTTTAAAAATGCTGTCAAAGTGGGCATTTCGCACAAAATTTTCCTAAGCGATCATGATTAAGTAAAGTTCAAATAACAAATCGGTTACTTTATGACTCATTTTTAAATTCAATTTTGCTCTCAAACGCATTCTATTGGTAGTTTGTTTTTATTTAGGAACTATATAATGTGCTGTTTTGGTCGATTTTTTTAATAAATTCGGAATATATTTCAAAATGTTGTCAAAGGGCATTTGAGCTGAATTTCGCTTAAGATGATTCTGATAAAACCAGTTGTTGCAGAAAAATGAAATTAAAATGTTTTCATAAGCGGCCAAATGAAGTTATTAAACTGGGTTTATCTGTAATCATACTTTTTTTTTTGTTGCTGTGGAAATGAGTACTCTTCGAAATCTACCTCCGCCAAGCCGACAGGGATTTTTTAAATGTAAGCTGAGGACGATCTACAACCGGGCTAGCTTTTACTTTTCCTGGCTAGTTTTTGTGTTTGCCGTACAATCATTAGATAGTACGGCAAACACAATCTTAAACCTACGAGAAAACCACTAATGGTACTAATTGTTCGTTTAATGCACCACTTCACTTCCGGCAGACATGGATCATTAGATTCCCCTATTACTACTCTTCCATTAAAGTTTTTTGCTCGATACCTTGGATTTTTGTGCTGTCGGCTCTTGGACTAATAATGATAGGCTGCAATAGAGATATACCAGTCGAATATTCCTTTTTATGTCTTTGGTTGTTGCTAAATACAATTGGCATTAAATCATTATCTTTGTAAATAGAGTAATGCAAATGACATGCTGCTATTGAGAATGAAAAGCAACATAAAATTGCTCAGCAGGGCGGATAAAAAATCTGGATTGTTCTAGCACACACATTAAAAGAGCTGAAATTGCGCACTCGCAATTTGGCGAATCTGATTATTCGTTTACTCGCCAAATGAATCATTTTGGCGCAATGACGAGCGGCATCGAGAACCCTCCTGCATATCGGTATCAAAAATTAAATTTTAATACCTGTATGCCATTTTTGTATTTCCGGAAAAATAAAATTTGTCGTTAAATTTTAGACAAAGGTCCTGTTGGAAGGTTAGAGACAGATTGCTTTAAATTTTATATAATTACTTTATTTCTTATTTCAGCCAAGACGACGATGGAGCCTTAAACCTACACATGCAAGTATAATTGCTTGGCACGTGATCGCCGTGGTCTATTACTTTTACGCAGCTGTCCCGAACTGCAATGCCCAGTCTACCGTCGGCAGCGGGAGGTTCCTGGATTTGAGTCATCCATTTGATGAAAATACAGTGTACTGGGTAACAGCGAAGAAACTCAATTTTACAGTGACACACAATGGAACAGATCCAGGAAATAACTACTGGTAAGGGTTTTTTTTCTATATTGTTAGCAATTTATCTACTTGTAATCCGAAATATTATTTTTCAATGATTTATTGTCGCTACCCCCCCCCCCTTTAATTGTTCTTTTTTATCAAATGGATATAGATAAATATGAGTTTTAAACATAATCGTTATAATCCTGAAGTTCTAGAAGAATCCGACAAGTATATTTTTAAATATTTGGCAATGTCTAAAATTGAGTGTCGAGTGATTCATGGTAATATGTATAACGTCATAAGTTTATGCATTGAATTTGTAAAATTTATGCATTTTATATTGGATTTTCATTTGATTCGTGTGTATAACCATTAAAGTGCTGTTGCACGTAAAAATTTCAAGCGACAAAAGTTGCCTGCGACTCTTCAGTTTTGCCGCAGTTCATTGGCTGCTCGAGAAAAGGCTTTTCAATCGTCAAATTTTAAAGTATTTGATTGGCTGTTACTGGCGTCTCGTTCGTTTCAGATGTCAAAGACAGCAGATAGTTGTTTCTTTGCGAAGCTATTCTCAGAGAGCCATAGGATAACATGGATAAGCTTGGAATATAAAGAGATTTTGACCCCTCGTATAATAGCACTTAAAAAGTGCTTTTATACAAGGATCAAAGTCTCTTCAAATTCCAGGCGTCTCTGTTATCCTTTTGGGATCAACTATCACACCCATGGAGCTAAGAAGATATACCTTCTTAGCTCCATGATCACACCTGAAACCAAGCGAGTCGCCAGTAACAGTCAATGAAATGCGTCGAAATACGGATAATGGAAAAGCCTTTTCTCGAACAACCAATGAAATGTTTAGAAAACCGAAAAAAAGGAGGCGATTTTTGTCGCTTGAAATTTTTACGTGTAATAGCACTCAAATTCTAGCACTGTTTTTTTTCTGAGAAAAGGCTTTTCCATCATCCGGATTTCCAAACATTTGATTGGCTGTTACTGGCGACTCCTTTTGGTTTGAGGCTTCAAAGACGCTTAGACAAAAAATAGTTGCTTGTTTTCTGAGCGACTCTCCTGGAATTATAAGATAACATGTAGCTGTCTGGAATTTGCGACTTTGACCTCTCGGATAACAGCTCTTTTAGACTGTTTTTTCTTTCTACTGTGTTTAATTTCTAAATTTTCAAAACATTCTTAAAATTCCGGGCAACGGCGGGTATTTTAGCTAGTAATTTACAAAATTAAGAGATCTTTCGATTCAAATTTACTTTTTAATTTCCAGGTATCAAGCTGATGAAATAGCAGCAGGAACTCATGGAGGCACTCACATGGACTCGCCATGCCATTTTGCTTTAGGTCGCTGGTGCATTGCCGATATACCCCTGGAAAATCTAGTTGTGCCCGCCGTCATTGTAGACATCAGCAACTACGTAGCTGACAACCCCAACAACGACTTATCATTGGGTCACATGACAGAATGGGAAAACGAACATGGACCTATTCCCGACAAAAGCCTCCTGCTCATTCGCACAGGTTGGTCTAAATTTTGGCCTGACCCCTTATCCTATACGGGTACAACAGAACGCAAGGCCGAATTGTTGAAATTCCCATCAATAAAGCCTGAAGTTGCCACATGGTTGGTTGAAAACCGCAATATTGTAGGCATAGGAATTGATGTGATGTCAATAGATAAGCCAATTGGTATGAAGGAAGTCCATAGAACATTAATGGACAAGAACATATATGGACTAGAAAACGTCAACATGCCAGAAGCCTTACCTGCCACTGGTGTTAAGGCTTATGTAATGCCAATGAAGCTGAAAGACGCCAGTGGTGCTCCCTGCAGGGTATTTATTGAAGTTCCAGAGGGCATGACGAATGGAAATGTTGGTTCAAATGCTGTTTCTTACCTTTGGACTGCTATTATAATTGTCTTATGGGTTGTTAAAAATCTCAGGCTTTAATTTTTTTTTATGAATTTTTATGCTTTAAAAGCATTTTAAAATTTAGACTTCCTGCTATGTAGGATATTCAATGGAAATATTTTACGATTTTAACTTGTTGTAATATGTTACTACTAAGAATTGTTTTTGTAAATTTTTGATACTTTGTTATATTCATTGAGACTTGGTTCATTAAGTTTTGACTGAAGTGAAGGCCTAACAGAATAAAAAAAATTTTAAATTGATGAAATAAGGTGTGGTTTCTTTCATTCATTTAAAATGTATCGGTTATAACTTTTGCATAACATAAAGCATGTAATATAAGTACTACATTCACATTTCAATAAATAAATAAATAAATAAATAACATTGTTATATCAGCAATTGGCTTCGTAAAACTTGGCAAATAGATTTTTTGGGCTTGAAACTGGTTTTACTTTTGCTATATAAAATTAATTTAACAAGCTTTATGGTTCAAAATATATTCCAAAGCAATTTGTTAATTTTTTACAAACTTTTGAAATGTAAAGTCAAACATTCTGTGCATGTAAATTAAATCAATTTTTGCAAGTATTCATCTGCAAAATGTCTCTTTTTAAAATGACAACCACATAAATGCAGTTGTCATTGCTTTAAAGCATTAGAGAAAATAGAGAACGAACAGAGAGAACATAGAACAAAATATCAATTGAGGTTTTTCTCAGTTTTCGGTAAAGACAGAACATCACTCAAAAAATGAGGTCAAAATTGATGTTAAGTTGAACTGAATTAATAAACTGAATTTCTCAGCACCTCATTTGCTATTCTTTACGTTCAATTTCAAACTTGTTAGAATTACCAATATGTGAACGCAGGTGTCATTGCTTTAAAGCTATTTTCAAATCAATAAAACTTACTTTCTGATGCATAAAACACGAAATTATGTTCTCTAATTCAAAAACTATGCAATTGAGTTTCTGGTAAAGATAGAACATAATTGAAAAAATGGGGTCAAAATTGATGTTTTGAACTAAATTTCTAAACACGACAGCTGCAGAAAAAACAAACTACCATCTCGAGATAAACTCTTATAACTAAAGTTGTAATTAATTTATAAAAAATTAACAAACTGTTTAATTAAAAATCATTTTAGTAATTTCGCCTGCAAGTGTCATATTTTTTCATAGATTTCGTATGAAATGCTTTTGCAGTTTCTCCTATGGGTGGAATTTTTGAAAATATTTTGCAGACCTACACCGATCATGACTACTAGAACCCAAAACCATCACAGTAAAAAAAAAAAAAAAAAAAAAAAAAACTTTCATTTTTTTATGGACACTAACTTTTATAATTCTCTTCCAAAATGATGCATAAAATCTCAGTTAAATTCATTAATGGGCAAAATCGGACCAAGGAGGGTGACAATAGGGTTTCTGTAAAACCCGAAAAATCCCCGTAAGTTCTTAATTAAAATAGATATCGATTAAAAGTTACTTCAAAAAAAGTCAAAATTTAGAGTGACGAATTTTTAATAAAATTAAAAATGGACTCAAAGGGCAAAAAAAAAAAAAAAAAAAAGTATAGGGATTTAGGGAGAGAAAAAAAAATAAACTTCAATTCACAAATATCAAATTCAATTACATTTATTATAAGTATCCTTAATATTATCTAAAACTTTTGTATTGATAAAGTTTTTGATAGGATTCAGTTAGTGCATGTTTAAAGTTCCATTAAATCTACATTGTGCTACGCAATTTTCTAAATTAAAGTAACATAAGTGCTCCAGCATATTGAACACAGATTGATTACTTTAGAGTAGATGACTGATATCAAAGCTAGGATATTCTTATTTTAATTTGTCAACACACACCTTGTAAGAGTCCTAGAAATTGATCATCCTTATCAAATTCTCTTCAAATGAACATATAAAAAAGAGATACCAGTTGATTAGTAATAATATCGATTAGTCAAAGAGCCGACCGTACAAAACCCTAAGTCATCGAGCACAAGAAATGATCCATTATTTTATAGAAGAGTAGTAATAGAGGAATCTAATGATCCATGTCTGCCGGAAGCGAAGTGGTGCATAAGCCAAAAATTGATACCTCTAGTGCAGGCATGTCAAACACGATTACCATCACGGGCCAAATTAAGCAATGTATACGAAGCCGCGGGCCACATTAAAAAAAGAAACACAATATGCAGATTATTTTTATTTTATAATTGCAGAAAAGGTAATATGTACATTAAAAATGAAACCTTGTTTAAAAACAACAAAAAAATTCTGCAAAATTTGAAGATACTTATCGATAAAAATTTAAAACACACACCAGAAAAAAAATTTTAAATATTTGTTATGAAAAATGATATCAACATTATCAATTGTAAATGTTTTTTTATTGGTAAAAATAAAAGTGGCAAATATTCCATACAAAAGAATATTTTTTACCAGTAATCTTCACTTTGTTTCATCATGAAATTTCTGTTATTAAAGATTTTTTTATTTAATCCGAAGATTAATATTCAGTCCTAGAGGTAGATATTTTTAATACATACATTCCCCAACTTGACAAACTTGCAACATCTCCAAGTTGGTTCGTAAAAAATGTATTTTCCTTATCAAACAAGAACTGAATCAAACATAAGGAAAATGACAAAAGCTTGAAGGGCCACAGAAAAGATGCTGGCGGGCCAACTGTGGCCCGCGGGCCCAGTGTTTGACATGCCTGATCTAGTGGTTGACTCGTAGGATTAGCATTGTGTTTGCCGTACAATCAAAAGTATGAAAACACGGAAAACTGGGTGCAGGAAAACACAATGCCAAGTCTGTGAATCAACCACTATATTGGCTACCACACTACGAATCAACCACTATGCTGCCATTCGGCAAACATGGATCATTAGATTCCCCTATGACTATTCTTCCACAAAATAAAGGAGTTATTCTTGTGATCGATTACTTAGGGTTATGTGTGGTCGGCTCTCTGGATATATTAAATGCTGTTCATAGATTGTTTTTTAGAGGATTTTCTACACATTAAAAAAATGCAGGAATGTTGATTTTACAAAATCGTAACATTCCATTTTGATTGTTTAGTTCCTTGCCAGTCAGGAAAGAGATAGTTTATTTATTATATATTTTCATTATATAGTTTATATATTTTCATTAATTTTAATACAGTTATTAAAACAGAATGTGTTAGAAAATTGTCCATAAATTTCGGAAAATATTAATTTTACAAGAAAAGTTACCGAGAACACAGTTTACTCACCAGTAAAATCAAACAAATTTTGAATTTTTTTTTAATTTATATTATATTGAAGATAATCTTACGTAACGTTTTTGGTAAGTTTTGTAGGATACTTTTTCTGTGGTTCATTTGGCAACGGAAGGTAGTCCCTTTAAAATATGGAAAGGCAACTTTTTTATTACAGGTTGCAAAGGATAGTCCCTTTCACCGGAAAATGCTTGCGAATGGAGAGAGCTAAAGCTATGCGAGTTAACGGTACAGTAAAGTGATCATGCCCGAACTCATGCAAATGACAGCAGTGCCCCTAGTGGTGAAATTTGGAAATTCAAATCGAAAACAAACAGAAAAAGTAAAATTTCCAACTAGAAAGTTTTAGAGTACCACTTAATTGGTCCGAAATGACATTTGCTTTACACAGATAACATAAACCCTTACTTGTATAACCAAAAATCGCAGAAATTGATTATCTTCATTTTGTGTAAACGTTTGAAAGAAATAGCCAGAAGTACAGGGTGGTTAGGAATTAACGTGAGGTGTTCAGAGCCCTCTAGCGAGTAAAATTTTGGGCGAAACATAACCAAATTTGATCAGCATACATAGTAGACCATGAGATTTCGAATTCTTAAAAAAAAATTTAAAAATTAAAAAAATCGCCACTAGGCATTAATTTGCATAAAATCAGTTCTGTGCAGCGATCATGAGTATAAAAGGAAAGGCTGGGAGAGTTCAGACCAACTGCTTTGTGATGGCTCTCACCTTACGAAATCATGCTTTGCTAGTCAAAAAAAAAAAAAAAAAAAAAAAAAAGCCACTAGGGGCAATTTTGGCTCACCGAAAGTGTTTTAGTGTAAATGTTGAATGATTAAATGCCAAAAAATACAGTATAGATCAATTTCATACTGTTGAGATACTGCCCAAGCGCTGATGCACATTTTTCATCTCTTGTTCGACAATAGCAGTTACAACTTCGTCAACTTGTTATTGACTAGTCACTTTGCGTCCCTGGCCTTGTTGACGCATAGTTTCAAATCGATGAATCATCTTTTGCAAATTTGTTATGTCCATCTGTTCTTTTGGCAAATTCTGTAATCAGTGAAATTCTGGAAGAGCAGCATTGGAATTCTTGTTCTGCTGATAACACAGCTTGACTAGCAATGTATGGTGAGAGTTAATAATGATAACTCTCCCAGCCCTTCCGTTTATACTCATGATTGCTACACAGAACTGATTTTATGCAAATTAATGCATTTTAGTCGGTAAACAACGCTAAAATTGCCCCTAGTGGCGATTTTTTTAATTTTTTATTTTTAAATTTTTTTTAAGAATTCGAAATCTTATGGTCTACTATGTATGCTGATCAAATTTTGTTACGTTTCGACCAAAACTTTACTCTCTAGAGGGCTCTGAACACCTTACGTTAATTACTAACCACCCTGTATGTAAAAGTACACACAATTTATTGCATAAATACGTATTTGCATCCATACATTTCGATAACATCGCACAAAAATAAATTTAAAATAAAAACACTTGCACATTCGTATTAAAATTATCGTCTGCCATCGAAAAGATTATATGGTATGAGAATAATGCTGTTTGTACCAAGCGAGTGCTAACACCTTTTTAAATTAAAATTTTAAATGCATTGAAAAATAAACTTTTACAGATGTTTCAGTACAGTACAATGACGCAGTGTTGCCAGATTGGGGACTTTGTCCCCATTTTGGGGAATTTTTAACCCCCAGGAAATTTTTTTGGGGACAAGTAATTCATGGGGAAAAACTTGGAGAATTTTTTTTCACTATTTCGCATTAAATTTATTTTCACTCAACAATGGATCGGTCTCGAACTGTAATTTGATTTGGAAAATGGAAATACGAAAGCAGAAATTGGTGATATCAATCATTATTTTCATGGTCGAGCTCATTGTTCATAAAATAAGTTTACACGTAACGCAGATGCATCACGAGCTGCTCTGAACACTTGAATTTCCAAAACACTAACTAGGGAAGTGCACGAAGTGTGAGTCACCGATTTTGACAAAAGTGATATCGTTGGAAAGATCTCGTCGAGAGCAGCAAAAAACTCAATGGAACTACCCGTCGCAAATGAGTCGTTATCGAGATATCAGACAATATATGTGACGCAACTAGCGCATACTTAATGGGGCACCGTAAAAATTTTTAGTCTCGATTTTAACTAAAGTGGTATCGTTAAAAAGATATCATCGTGAGGATTAAAAAACTCAATGGAATCACCCGTCGGAAATGAATTGTTTTCGAGATATCCGACAATTTGTGTCACATTTTTAATACACACTTCTAGGAAACTGCATTAAGTGACAGAAATTGTCGGATATCTCGAAAATCGCTCATTTCAGATGGTTTGTTCCTTTGAGTTTTTTTCTTCTCACAATGATATCTTTGCAACGACACCATTTTCATTATAATCGAGAAAACATTTTTTTGCGGTCTCCCATTAAGTATGCACTAGAACAGTAAGGCACTAGCTACGTGACATAAATTATCTGATATCTCGAAAACGGCTCATTTCCAACGGGTAGTTCTATTGAGTTTTTTCTACCTCATGATGATATCTTTTTAAAGATATCATTTTCGTTAAAAACTAGACTAAAATTTTTTGCGGCCCCCCCATTAAGTATACACTAGTTAAGTGACATAAATTGCCGGATATCTCGATAACGGCTCATTTGCGACGTGTAGTTCCATTGAGTTTTTTTACTGCTCTCGGTGAGATCTTTCCAACGATATTACTTTTGTCAAAATCGGTGACTTATACTTTTTGCACTTCCCTAGTTAATGCAGTTTCCTAGAAGTGTGTGCCCCACCAGTGGCCGCGAGGTTCTGACCTCCAAACTGGTAGACGGTAGGTGCTGGGTTCGAACCCAATCGCGACCGTCGGCCTAACCGTTCGAAGTTTTCCGTGGTTTTCTTCGAACCTTGCGTAAATACGGGTTAGGTTCCCTTAGAAAGACCCCCACGGAGGGCAACCCACCCCATAGGGCCTATATCCCATAGCGTAGATAATCGGCCGACAAAAATACACCAAATACACCAAACACCTAGAAGTGTGTATTAAAAATGTGACACAAATTGTCGGATATCTCGAAAACAATTCATTTCCGACGGGTGATTCCATTGAGTTTTTTAATCCTCACGATGATATCTTTTCAATGATACCACTTTAGTTAAAATCGAGACTAAAATTTTTTACGGTGCCTCATTAAGTATGAGCTAGTTGCGTTACATATATTGTCGGATATCTCGATAACAACTCATTTGCGACGGGTAGTTCCATTGAGTTTTTTGCTGCTCTCGATGAGATCTTTTCAACGATACCACTTTTGTCAAAATCGGTGACTCACACTTCGTGCACTTCCCTAGTAAGAGCGGCAGATATTCCTAATCAGCAAGATTAGACACACAAATGCATACAGTATACTTTTAAGTATTTTATTAACCGACTTCCAAAAAGGAGAGGAGTCAATCAATTCAACGCATGTTTATTTTAAATGCATGTTTACCGATTACTCTGAAACTATGCTACCGATTCCTGTTATTTTTGTTTTAAATGACAGAGGATGCTCTCGAATTGGTACCACTTCCGTTTCATCGAAATTGGTTCAGTACTTTTTTTAGTAATTAGGCAAAAACTAATAAAATTAGTAATTTTTCGCTAATTAAAAGTATTGAATAAGTTCACTGAATGGAGTGCAGACGGAATGGTCGAGCAGTCAAAGGCGCCAGATTTAAGCTCTGTTTCTCGAATGAGAGAATGGGTTCGAACCCCGCTCCTGACATAATTTATATCCATGTATATCACATTAAAAATTTTTGTATTACAATTTTTATTATTAACCGGCTTCAGAAAAGGAAAAGGAAGAGGAAGTTATAAATTCGACGCGTATGTGTTTTTGTATGTATGTTCACCAATTAATCCGAAACTATCCAACCGATTAATTTGGTTTTTAACCGACTTCAAAAAGGAGAGGAGGTTATCAATTCAAAGCGTATGTATTATTATTATTATTATTATTATTATTATTATTATTTTGTGTATGTTCACCGATTACTTCAAAACCATGCAACCAATTTCTGTTATTTTTATTTTGAATGAAAGACGAGGCTCTCAAATTGGTACCACTTCCGTTTCATCGAAATTGGTTCAGTACTTTTTTAGCAATTAAACAAAAATTAATAAAATTAGTGATTTTTCGCTAATTAAAAGTGTTGAATATGTTCGCTGAATGGAGTGGCGACAGAATGGTCGAGCGGTCTAAGGTGCCTTTTTAATCTCTGGTTCTCGAAAGAGAGCTTGGGTTCAAACCCCACTCCTGACATACGTGTATAATATGAAGTATTTCTTTCGTATTATAATTTTTTTTTCAAAAAAGGAGAGCAGGTTATCATCAATTCAACGCGCATGTATTTTTTTTATGTATGCCCACCGATTACACCGAAATTATCCAACCGATTACACTAGTATTTGTGTTAAATGAAAGAGGTTGCTTTCGAATTGGTACCACTTCTATTTCATCGAAATTAGTCAGTACTTTTTTAGTAATTAGGCAAAAACTAATAAAATTAATGATTTCTCGCAAATTAAAAGTAATATGAAAGTTGAATAAGCTCGCCGAATGGAGAGCAGTCAGGATGGCCGAGTTTTCTAAATCGCCTGATTTAAGGTCTGGTTCTCGAAAGATAGCGTAGATTCGAACCCCGCACCTGACATACATGTATAATTTGCAATATTTTTTTTCCGTATTATAATTTTTACTAACAGACTTCAAAAAAGGTGGGGGAAGTTATCAATTCGACGCATATGTATTTATTTTTCTATGTATGTTCACCAATTAATCCGAAACTATCCAACCGATTAATTTTTTTTCTGTGTGTGTGTTAATAAAATGAAATAGATTATTACTCTGAAACTATGCAACCGATTCCTGTTATTTTTGTTTTAAATGACAGAGGATGCTCTCGAATTGGTACCACTTCCGTTTCATTGAAATTGGTTCAGTACTTTTTTAGTAATTAGGCAAAAACTAATAAAATTAGTGATTTTTCGCTAATTAAAAGTACTGAATAAGTTCACTGAATGGAGTGCAGACTGAATGGTCGAGCGGTCTAAGGCGCCAGATTTAAGTTCAGTTTCTCGAATGAGAGAATGGGTTCGAACCCCGCTCCTGACATACTTTATATCCATGTATAATTCACATTAATTTTTTTTCGTATTACAGTTTTTATTATTAACCGGCTTCAGAAAAGGAAGAGGAAGTTATAAATTCGACGCGTATGTATTATTATTATTATTATTATTATTATTATTATTTGTATATGTTCACCAATTAATCCGAAACTATCCAACCGATTAATTTCGTTTTTAACCGACTTCGGATGATAACGGCTCATTTGCGACGTGTAGTTCCATTGAGTTTTTTTACTGCTCTCGGTGAGATCTTTCCAACGATATTACTTTTGTCAAAATCGGTGACTTATACTTTTTGCACTTCCCTAGTTAATGCAGTTTCCTAGAAGTGTGTATTAAAAATTTGACACAAATTGTCGGATATCTCGAAAACAATTCATTTCCGACGGGTGATTCCATTGAGTTTTTTAATCCTCACGATGATATCTTTTCAATGATACCACTTTAGTTAAAATCGAGACTAAAATTTTTTACGGTGCCTCATTAAGTATGAGCTAGTTGCGTTACATATATTGTCGGATATCTCGATAACAACTCATTTGCGACGGGTAGTTCCATTGAGTTTTTTGCTGCTCTCGATGAGATCTTTTCAACGATACTACTTTTGTCAAAATCGGTGACTCACACTTTGTGCACTTCCCTAGTAAGAGCGGCAGATATTCCTAGTCAGCAAGATTAGACACACAAATGCATACAGTATACTTTTAAGTATTTTATTAACCGACTTCCAAAAAGGAGAGGAGTCAATCAATTGAACGCATATGTTTATTTTAAATGTATGTTTACCGATTACTCTGAAACTATGCAACCGATTCCTGTTATTTTTGTTTTAAATGACAGAGGATGCTCTCGAATTGGTACCACTTCCGTTTCATCGAAATTGGTTCAGTACTTTTTTTAGTAATTAGGCAAAAACTAATAAAATTATTAATTTTTTGCTAATTAAAAGTATTGAATAAGTTCACTGAATGGAGTGCAGACGGAATGGTCGAGCAGTCAAAGGCGCCAGATTTAAGCTCTGTTTCTCGAATGAGAGAATGGGTTCGAACCCCGCTCCTGACATAATTTATATCCATGTATATCACATTAAAAATTTTCGTATTACAATTTTTATTATTAACCGGCTTCAGAAAAGGAAAAGGAAGAGGAAATTATAAATTCGACGCGTATGTGTTTTTGTATGTATGTTCACCAATTAATCCGAAACTATCCAACCGATTAATTTGGTTTTTAACCGACTTCAAAAAGGAGAGGAGGTTATCAATTCAAAGCGTATGTATTATTATTATTATTATTATTATTATTATTATTATTTTGTGTATGTTCACCGATTACTTCAAAACCATGCAACCAATTTCTGTTATTTTTATTTTGAATGAAAGACGAGGCTCTCAAATTGGTACCACTTCCGTTTCATCGAAATTGGTTCAGTACTTTTTTAGCAATTAAACAAAAATTAATAAAATTAGTGATTTTTCGCTAATTAAAAGTGTTGAATATGTTCGCTGAATGGAGTGGCGACAGAATGGTCGAAGCGAGCGGTCTAAGGTGCCTTTTTAATCTCTGGTTCTCGAAAGAGAGCTTGGGTTCAAACCCCACTCCTGACATACGTGTATAATATGAAGTATTTCTTTCGTATTATAATTTTTTTTCAAAAAAGGAGAGCAGGATATCATCAATTCAACGCGCATGTATTTTTTTTTATGTATGCCCACCGATTACACCGAAATTATCCAACCGATTACACTAGTATTTGTGTTAAATGAAAGAGGTTGCTTTCGAATTGGTACCACTTCTATTTCATCGAAATTAGTCAGTACTTTTTTAGTAATTAGGCAAAAACTAATAAAATTAATGATTTCTCGCAAATTAAAAGTAATATGAAAGTTGAATAAGCTCGCCGAATGGAGAGCAGTCAGGATGGCCGAGTTTTCTAAATCGCCTGATTTAAGGTCTGGTTCTCGAAAGATAGCGTAGATTCGAACCCCGCACCTGACATACATGTATAATTTGCAATATTTTTTTTCCGTATTATAATTTTTACTAACAGACTTCAAAAAAGGTGGGGGAAGTTATCAATTCGACGCATATGTATTTATTTTTCTATGTATGTTCACCAATTAATCCGAAACTATCCAACCGATTAATTTTTTTTCTGTGTGTGTGTTAATAAAATGAAATAGATTATTACTCTGAAACTATGCAACCGATTCCTGTTATTTTTGTTTTAAATGACAGCGGATGCTCTCGAATTGGTACCACTTCCGTTTCATTGAAATTGGTTCAGTACTTTTTTAGTAATTAGGCAAAAACTAATAAAATTAGTGATTTTTCGCTAATTAAAAGTATTGAATAAGTTCACTGAATGGAGTGCAGACGGAATGGTCGAGCGGTCTAAGGCGCCAGATTTAAGTTCAGTTTCTCGAATGAGAGAATGGGTTCGAACCCCGCTCCTGACATAATTCATATCCATGTATAATTCACATTAATTTTTTTTCGTATTACAATTTTTATTATTAACCGGCTTCAGAAAAGGAAGAGGAAGTTATAAATTCGACGCGTATGTATTATTATTATTATTATTATTATTATTATTATTTGTATATGTTCACCAATTAATCCGAAACTATCCAACCGATTAATTTCGTTTTTAACCGACTTCAAAAAAGAGAGGAGGTTATCATTTCAAAGCATATGTATTATTTTTTTAAATGTATGTTCACTGATTACTCCAAAACCATGCAACCAATTTCTGTTATTTTTGTTTTGAATGAAAGACGAGGCTCTCAAATCGGTACCACTTCCGTTTCATCGAAATTGGTTCAGTACTTTTTTAGCAATTAGGCAAAAACTAATAAAATTAGTGATCTCTCGCAAATTTAAAATATTAATGGACGGATTAATGGACGTTGAATAAGCTCGCCGAATGGAGTACAGTCAGGATTACCGAGCGGTCTAAGGTGCCAGATTTAAGCTCTGGTTCTCTAAAGAGAACATGAGTTCGATCCCCCTCCTGACATACGTGTATAGTCAAGCGGCCTTGCCGGTTTTTTTCGTCACGTAACTTTTAGAAACAATGGCTGATTTACCAAAAAATCAAAATTAAAATTAATTTTTTTGAAGTGAATAAGTTAAATAAATATGTAAGTTTGTCAAATAAAAATTTTAATATCAATACCTTTTTATAAATACTATTTTAAGAATTGTTAAACATGAATGGAATATTTTGCAGGCCGCTTAGAGGGATAGTTTGGAATCTTTTTTTCCGTATTATAATTTTTATCAACCTGATTCAAAAAATCGTTTACTTTAAACTAAAAAGAGTAAAATAAACTTTTCTAACAAAAACTGAACCGACTTCAAAAACTACTGCAAAGTGAAAAATAATTTTTTTGCATAATAGTAATAAGAAATTAAATTAAGAGCGTAGTATTTACTATGCGTATTATAATATTTATGTACATTAATTTGATTTTTTGGAGTCGGTGCCAGCCAAGCCAAGTTTAAAATTAAAATTTATTTATCCAATGCAAATCTTAAAATAATAATGTTAATTTTTTTAAACTAAATATTAAATTGTAAAAAAACTCATAGATACTTGGATGTGTGTCTATTGGAAAATTGCATGTAACTTGGCTTGGCTGGCACAGACTCCAAAAAATCAAATAATGTACATAAATATTATAATATGCATAGTAAATACTACGCTCTTAATTTAATTTCTTAATACTATTATGCAAAAAAATTATTTTTCCCTTCGCAGTAGTTTTTGAAGTCGGTTCAATTTTTGTTAGAAAAGTTTATTGGTATAAATTTATAGAACGAAATAAATTTGCAAGACATGCAATCGCATCCTACAACCACATTGCTACATTTTTAACTGAATATTCTACTGAACTTAATGTTTTTTTGCAAATGGGGAATTTTTTTTTTTTTAATGCTTGATATATATAATATATATTTTTTTTCTTTGGGGGGGCGGGGGGGGGGGGAATTGAATTTACATTAGTTATAAAAATTGGTAGCCGAAAATAGAAAAATTATTTTTTTGAGTTAAAACTGCGTTGGAGACTTTTTCGGAAAAAAAAATGCTGATTTGGGGAAATCGACTTTCGACTATCTGACAACATTGGATGCAATTTGCAATTGCGAACTGCTACATTTCCGAAATGTGAATACGCAGAATAGAACGTCGCGCAAAAATTTCCGTCATTTTTGGATATAAAAACAACAATGTATTTTATCCGTATGAACCAAATGTCGTTTCGAACTAATTAATTGATACTATAATACTTTGTAATCGGAAATTTTGCTGTATCTCTTTTCTTTTTCGATTTGCAGTGATTATCTTCCGAAATTCGCTGCTTGGGGTGTTTCCTGTCGTTTGCATTATGTCGGACTTAATCATTTTAGTATACCGTTACTTCACTTGCACAGCTGTAACTCTCTCAGTTCGCAAATACAGTCCAGTCTCCCTATAATGAAACTACATCGAATTTCTCTATATAACGAATTTTTTGTAGGAACGGTTCCCTTTTCGCATGATTACATTAAAAACAGTTTCTATATAGCAAAATATCTATCTCCATGTAACGAATTTTTTCATAAATTGGTCTTAATTTATTGAGTTTTAAAAAAGATTCGAAATCATATGGAATCAATTTTCCATCACTTATTTTTGATTTATCGTTCAGTGCTGAGTTTTTTTTTTTTTTTTTTTTTTATCTCCTTGTTCTTTAAATCCAACGAATTCATCCCACTTCCCACACACCTTTCAACATCCTTCTCAAAACAGAGTCAATTATATTGTTACACATATAAGAAAGGGATAAATGAGAGGCACATAAAAGAGGCCTTCAAATGGAGGAAAATGTTAACTACAATTTTTCATTCCTTGCTAAGATTTGAGCATTATTTATTTATTTATTGAGACCGTAACAATTTTAAAATCAAAACAACAAAAAAAATTACAGATTTCTTTCTTCTGAAATTAATGCAAGTCTTCCTTTTTTTGATTTTCATTAAGCTTTCATATAAATGTCAGTTCTCTTTTTCGTAACTGCTTAAATAATTAAGAAATAGAATGTTACGTTAATATTTACTTTTAAACACTTCAAATTCTTAACTAAAAACATCAAAAATAATATTTGTTCAAAATTTACACATTAAATACGATTTTTAACGTCATTTTCTTTACATCGAATTTCTCTATATAACGAACTTTTTACTGCAACGATAGATTTCATTACATAGAGACTCGACTGTATTTTTAGGTTAAAAGGGTTTTCTGTGCACCCTCTATATCTCGAAAACTAATTATTCAAATGAACTATAAAATTACCTATCAATATTTTTAACCATTGTTGATCAAAAAATAATGTAATTCATAACTTTTTGACCCTTTATCTACAGACGGTACTGATAAGTACCATTGTGGAAAATTTAATAAAAAAAAACGTATTTAATCAGTCTATTAATAAAAGGTCTTTTGCTTACCTCACAATATACTTTAATTGATCTAATTTAGATAGAAAAGAAAAACAGTCGAAATTAAATATTTAAAAAAAAGAGGTAATTTTCTTAATCATTTTCATAGGTATACCTTTTTTTTTCTTTGAAAAAAAGTTATATGAAATATTTTCGAAGGTAAAAGTCTTTCCATTTACAGAGAGGATTATAATATATTTATATACATTGCTTTTATAAGAATTACAATATAAGAGTATTTTTGGCTAATTAATTTGAGAATCTTTTGTAAAATATTTAAAAAAATAATAAATAGCGATATATTTAATCAGTTTTAATGAGAAAACACTTCTAAATTTCACATTATTATTATCTAATAATTCAAGTATACCTTCAGATACTAAAGAAGACAATTACTGAGGTCAGGTGAAGCCATTTCTTGATAAATAATTCGGTAGACAAAGGGTTAATATGAATTTGTTAGCAGTTTTCATAATTTAAAAAATTTCTTTGAATAGAAAAAAAGAAATGTCTGGAATAAGTTTGGGTCTTTTCAGTATATCTGTTTCATAAATTAACTAGTTGGATGTGCCAATCCCAAAACTTCCCTCTATCTCATATATTACATTTAACCCTTTCGCGACGGGAGCCTTGTGACAAAACTTTTAATGTTTTGTCACCAGTTTTAAAAAGCAGAAATTTCTGCCTTATCAAATCGAGAAAATGCTCCGATGAAATAAGGCATATTTTACAGTATAATTTTACTGGCGAGGATAAACAAAGATTCTTAAGCCTTTTTGTGGCATGTATACGTGTTGCTTGTCCTGAAGGGGTTAATATTTCAATAAAAAGGATATTGCCCAGTTAAACTGATGGCATTGAGCTCACAGGCTATGCATACTGATTGTACATTACAGCCTTATATTTTCAAGGGTAATTTCCGTTCAAAAAAAAAAAAAAATTAAGGGGAAACAGCTTTCCCCTTTCCCCTTTTTTATACTTAATCATTGAACCTCCTAAACTATCAAGGACATGCTTTATCATATAAAAAAAATCTATATACAAAATTCAGAGCAAATCGGATAATTCTTAATAAAAACCCATTTAGTATTTATATAATTTAAGAGGAGTTATCCCCTTCTTTTATACTTAACCATTTAACTTCCAAAACTATAGAGAGAGTTAAACGAAATCTGACAATTCTGCTTGAAAAACCCATTTATACAAGTTAAGGGGAGGGGCATTAGAACCCCCATTCCCCCTGTTTATACTTATTCAATGAACACCTAATAACAGACAAGGACTCGCCTCATCAGAATGATCCTATATCTAAATTTTGAACGAAAACTGTTAATTTTGCATGAAAATCCCATTTATATCAATTAAGGGGAGGGGCATGAGCCCCCCGTTCCCCCCTGTTTATACTTATTCAATGAACACATAATAACAGCCACGGAATCGCCTCATCAGAATGATCCTATATCTAAATTTTGAACGAAAACTGTTAATTCCGCATGAAAATCCCATTTATATCAATTAAAGGGAGGGGCATGAGCTCCCCGTTCCCCCTCTTATACATGTCGAATGAACTCCAAAAACTAATCAGGGAAGCGCCTTATCAGGATATACCTATATACAAAATTTCAAGTGGATCCGATATTTTCATCATGAGTTATCGTGTTACGCATGTACGAACGTACATACAGATCGGACGGGCACATAAGCTCTCAGGCTATGATAGCCTGTGAGCTAAAAAGTAATTACTTTAATATTATTAAATCAATATTATACCAACTTTGATTTTCAATTTAAATTTCTACTTCAGTCAATTAATATGAGTAAAATCGAGTTAATGTGGATCATGATATTTATTAAAATCATTAGTTTTCCCTTATTGTGTTATTATCAGCTGTTTGCAAATAGAAGGCTTAGCAGGACAAGAGTTCTCATCTCTGCACGAGCCGATGGACAATAGAACGACGAAGAATCGAGAAAAAGGTACAAATGCTATCACAATGCTCTTTTCCCACGAAATATTTCCAAATTCAAGGAAGATCTGCTGTCTATAGTTAAAACCATACACAAAAATATGGTTAACCCCTTGCGGGGCGGTGGTTTCATAGATATACCACTTAATTTTAATTCCCAAATGCCACATTCGCACCGCAATTTTGTTAAAGAAAATTACGGTTTATTGAATGCAAGAAGTATAGCGTTTTCTTATTTACAAATAAAGTTGTTTTCAAATTCCGGTGTCAGTCATTAATTTCAATACTTAAGCAATAAATTTGCCCTGCCCCGCAAAGGGTTAAATTCTGTACATAAATTTATACACTTTTTCGATGTTACAATAATGAAAATAGCACGGAAATCCCTTTTATAGAGTCTTCTTCCAGAAGATTTTTTCAAATTCACGAATGACCTACTAGCCATAGTTAAACACTTGGGGGCTGTCCATAAGTAATGTCATGCTTTTTTTCAATATTTTTGCCCCCCTCCCTTCCTTTGTCACAAAGTGTCTTACTTTAACATACTCCCTCCCACCCCCTTGTTACATGTCACGCTTTACTACAGAAACATATACTTTCAGTTCATACACAGACCACATTATAGATGATATTTCAAATTTTATTTTCAAACTTTAACTACGTGTTTTAATGGCATTTGTGTGTATAATAATAAAAATGATTTGTGTATTTATTTTGTATGAACTTGATTAAAGTTTACAACAAAAAACATAATTAATATACTATAGTTTTAAAATATTAATATGAAAGAGCAGTAGTGGGAATTTTGAGGTTTAATGGAATGGAATATATTTGGCTTTAAATCTTATCTTTACTTTATTAAAACAAAACACTTTAAAACAGATTGATGTTTAAAAAGAAGCCTCATTATTAATTTTACTTGAACGGAATTGTCACATTAGCAGTGAAACCGATACAAAATACAACCTATGTTCAAACAAGTGCTGTTACCAGCAATTTAAGACCATTATTTTTTTAATCGGCTTGGTAATCCCTGATATAGGGTAGAAATCTCAAACTAAAGCATTTAAGAACACTTTTACCCTTTTTAACTAGCAAATGTTTTTGGAAACTGTTCAAAGAAAACGTATGCATCATATAAATAATTACCTTACAAAATTTCAACTTACTAGTCGCTGCAATAGTACAAACATCGCAATTTAGAACACTTTTTAGCTCACATGCTATCGTAGCCTGAGAGCTTATGTGCCCGTCCGTTCTGTATGTACGTTCGTACGTGCGTAACGCGATAACTCATGATAAAAATATCCAATCCACTTGAAATTTTGTATAAAGGTATATCCTGATAAGGTGCTTCCCTGATTAGTTTTTGGTGTTCATTCAATATGTATAATAGGGGGAACGGGGAGCTCATGCCCCTCCCCTTAATAGATATAAATAGGTTTTTCATTCAGAATTAACAGTTTTTGTTCAAAATTTAGATGTAGGATCATTCTGATGAGGCGATTCCGTGACTGTTATTAGGTGTTCATTGAATAAGTATCAACAGGGGAAACGGGGGGCTCATGCCCCTCCCCTTAATTGATATAAACGGGATTTTCATGCAGAATTGTCAGATTTCGTTCAAATCTCTGAATAGTTTTGGACGTTTAATGGTTAAGTATAAAAGAGGGGGATAACTCCTCTTAAATTATATAAATGCTAAATGGGTTTTTATTAAGAATTATCCGATTTACTCTGAATTTTGGATAGAGATTTTTTTATATGATAAAGCATGTCCTTGATAGTTTAGGAGGTTCAATGATTAAGTATAAAAAAGTGGAAAGGGGAAGGCTGTTTCCCCTTCTTAATTTTTTTTCGAACGGAATTAACCCTTGAAAATGTAAGGCTGTAATGTACAATTAGTATGCATAGCCTGCGAGCTCAATGCCATCAGTTTAACTGGGCAATATTCTTTTTATTGCTTATGCAACTCCCCATGCAGAAGTGACACCAATATAAAATATAAAATATTATTTCAATAAACATTTCATTGTATAATGTAACAAAGGCTGCTATCTAATTATTTTAATTTATTAACTAGTTTATTTCAATTCATCACTATGAAACTTGTCTATTTTTCCAAGAACTACTTTCTGTACCATCACTTTTGTGATACACTGTATAAATGTAGAGTCAGTCACTCGATTCGACAGCCAAAGTTGCTAAAGACCACAAAGAAATTGCTGGTAGACTTCAAATGTGTATATTTTTTTTTGGTTTGCGGAGGCATGATAGTATTTAAAAGTACTAAAATAATGATGTGACTATTTGAGTCAAATGAAAGACCCTTCACTAATGGTAATTCTATGGAAGAAATTTATAAAGATATCTCAGCTGCATTTCAATATTTTTAAATGATTCTTTTTGTATTGGATAGCTGAGATTGATCTCAATGCATGCTGTTTTTTACTTTTTCAATTTTGGTTACAGATATTTTGTATGAGGGTGCTTTTGCTTTCCAAACCGGTTCAGAAAGTGAAAGCGTCTTCATAAAAAATATCTGTAAACAAAAAAGTAAAAAAAAAAAATGGCCTGCATACAGATTAATATCAGCTATCCAATGCAAAAAAAAAAAAAAAAAAAATAATAATAATAATAAAAATAAAACTAAAAAAAATAAAATAAAAATATTAAAATGCAACAGAGATATTTTTATAAATTTATTCCATAGGATTAGCATTAGCGAACTTTTCTTTTCATTTGAATGAAGTAGCCTCTTAACTTAAAAAAACTAAAATTATTTCACTTTTTATATACATGTTAAGATGGAATTTTGAAAATAATCCCTTTTTCATTTATTTCCTGATATGTTAGAATTATAGCCTTATGTTTCTGATGATAATACAACATTTTAATATTTTTATAAAAGTCATTTATAAATTAAAGCATTTTTCATTTTCAAGAAGTAGGTGATAAATTAACCAATATTCCGAACTAGTGTAAACATCCATCCTAGGATGGTAGGTAGAAATCATGGTTTTACCTTAAAATTTTAAATAACTGATAAAAATATTCATGTACAATTATTCCATAATCAAATTATTTGGTTTAAAAATCATAAAAACCAGTAAATTGAACAACAGTTTTCAAATTCTTTACATTTGAAAGTTCACCCTCCCTGTTGAATGGTATAAAATTTTAAATTATGCAATGTTGAGATTTAAGTTAAAAAAAAGGGGGGGGGAAGGATAATAGATTAATGATTCATCATATCAATTCTTCCAAACTAATTAAAAAATATAAATCTATAACAAACAAACTGAAGACTATGTTTATTATATTAATACTAAAAAAAAATAGAGTACTTTTATGTTAGCTTGGCAATGTGATAAATCGCCAAATGTTGTTGACATATCATTGATATCTTTTATACTGCATTAATTTCAATTAAAATATAAATATTTAACCTATTTCATTTTAAAAGCATACTTAAAGAAAAAAACTAAATAGAAATGGCACATTTAGTAAATGTCGAGGAGTAAATAAAAACCTTGTATTTGTGACATCATAATTCATTCACTTTTATATTTTAACAGAATAATAAGGCTATTGGAATTTGTAACTCATGCTACAACCAGTATACATATCAGGACATATTGTCGTTATCATTATTATTATTTTTTTTTTACACATGAGTTTTTTCTTTTTTTCATTTTGTGGATTTGCATACAATGCTTAATTTGGCCATCTGTGGTGAACAAGTTTGGCATGCCAACTGTAGATATACCTTGTTAGGCAGCCATGATTCATCAAAGCAATTATGTATTGTGACTTTGGACATATCCACATCCTATGCTACATTCAAATTAATGTAAAGTTCATATCAGTCACATACAGGTTACGTAGTGTATATATATATTATACATATATGTATGTATATATTCAGTGGTGCCAACTTATACGTGCTCATGGGACGCGAGCCCACCCAATAAATATCTCTGGCTGACCTATTTTCAAATGATTTATTTTATCGCTGACATTAATTATCATTTTATTGATGTTCTCAAAATAATTTTATTTGAAAAATAGTAAGGATGTTAATTAATGTATAGACTTACATGGACAATAAAAGACCCTTCAGCAGATGTACAGTTAAATTAATCCCAAAAACTATTTGTACATTTTTCCTTTGGTTTTAATATCTTGAACTGCTAAAGCAGTTAGGAGTAATTTTATGAGTTTCTGTAGTGTAAGTCACATAGCTAATGCATAGCTATGCTTGCTTGCCACCATTATTTTTGAAAAGCTTACTTGCCCTTAATAAATAAATGAGATATCTCAATCATTTTAAAATAATGGTAGACGAAAATCTGAGCATGTGACTTGCACAATAAGCATACTCATGGGAATTGTCTTAGGTAACTAAAATATGTTTTTCTTGACTTTTAGTTTTTTGCATTTTCAATATTTTGCAAGTATTATGTTATGTATTTATAAGGAAAAGCATAAGAATATATTTTAATAAAACTTATTTACTAAACTATAAAAAATTTAAATTTTATTGAGAATTAACATAATTTAAATTCAAATTATCATCTTGAGTCATTTGCTCTCCTCTGCTTCTCTCCCCAAAGGAAAAAAAGACTGTATTGTTTTGCTAAAAAATGCTAGACTACATCTAATATTTTTCAAAAGTTGGCACTACTGTGTGTGTGTGTGTGCGTGTATGTATATATATATATATATATATATATATATACACACACACACACATTGCAAAATATACAGTATCCATATGTAGATGACACCTTGTCCTTGGTGAACAGAAAAATCATGATTATCAATTCGAAAAGGAAAAGAATCCTAGAGCAGGAAAATTAAGTGTTTAAAAAAATATATTTATATATGGATATTCTTTTTCCAGATCTATTTCTATCTCTAATAGGTCTGCACATATTATAACTTTATTTAAAGAGGCTGATTTCGAAGAATTAATTGTTTGATCCATTGGTTGAGCTTTAGTGAAGATGGTTTGAAAAGTTTATATGTTAATAATAATGTATATCAGTTAAATCTAAAGTTGTGTTTGGATTATCCCATATTGTATACATAGACAGAAATCATCACACAGAATAATAACACATCAACTAGAATTGAAATATTTATTTGTTCCATAGGCATTTTATATACATCAAACATTTTCAATAACAGTGATACCAAAAAAGTTTCTTTAAAGTTAAAAATGCAGTTTTCATATTTAACAAATAGTATAAACTTCAATATCATCAAAACAGATTAATATTAAGTAATTAAAACAGAGTACTACACATGTATAAAACACAATTTCAATGAAAGTTATAACAGAAAATAGAAAAAGAAAGTATTTTTGTAGAATATTTCCTCTAGTGGGCGTTAAATTACAGACATAAATTTCTATTTCATACAAAAATCTTTGGCAGAGATCAAGTTGTTATATTACATGTTCAGTGATTTATCATTTTAAAGCAGTTTAAAAGTGATCTACTAGAACAGATACATAATCATTTCCTATTCTGGTTGAAGTTATGCCATTTTTGTTGTCCACAGATTCATCTTGCCACTCTGAAGGTTCACCTTAAAGAAAAGAAAAAAGAAATTACATTTAAATAAATAAAAAATTTACTCTTTTACGCATACAAATATTTATATATACACAGAAAAGGGATTATATTTGCAAGTGCATTAACATTTAAGACTATATATTGAAATTTTATCAAGATCAGCTGTTGTTAAATTATAGCCTGCAGTATGTCTTCTGGAAGTCTAAAAAAACTTTACATCTCTAATATATAAAATTTTATCTAAAATCTCAGCAAAATTTTGCAAGTAAATCTCTCTCCCATACACACACACAATAAATAAATAAATACAGTATGGAACCATTTATACGGAAAACCAGTTATCTCGAATGATATTTCTAATAGACTGATGTTAGAATCTTTTTAGAAAAAAGTATCCTACACAATCAGTTTGACACATGCATTGCTTGAAACAATTGTATAGTTTGATAACAACATCTAGTATTTGTAATAGAAGTATATAATCATATTATAGATTAATAAATAATATTACTAGCAAAAGCCGTGCTTTGTTTGGATTCGCGAAGCATTATTTCATAAGATAAATATTTGAAAGGAACATTACTTTTTTATATTATTTTTGCATCTTTATTAAGCAAAAACGTTACCTCATGTTTTGGCGCATTTAAATTTTAGAAATGTAAATTCAGCCAAATAACTAAGAATTTCCTCGGAATTTTTTATTTATGATATAAAGCTGGTATAAATAAAAATATTTTCGAAGCAGAATTTTAGAAAATATTTTTTTTTAATTTTTAACTAAAAGTTTTAAAGATGTATTTACATTTTCCAATGGCCAGTAACGGCATTCGTTCCGGCCAATAAGTGTTCTTTTTCTCGACATTTTTAAATTACTAATACCTCCCAGAAATTATTTATAAACGTAGTTAATGTATTTAATTTGGTTGAATTAAATTATTCTTCAATCAATTAAAATATTCTTAAATTATTTTTTAATCTTTCATTTCGAATACCAGACTTAAGAAACTTACCAAATTTAACAAAATATTCACTTTAAATACCAAATATAAGAATTAATTTTACTTATTTACGATTCTTTTTATTGCCACTTTACCAAAGTAAATACCTAAAAAATAAATCATAATGTAATTCTTTTAAAATCCGTAAGTATAAACTGCGTAAATAATTTTGGCAGAATAAAGAAAATATATTTTATTTAATATAGTAATCATGATTCTATCTATAATTACTAATCCCATAGTTTATTTTCCTTCTTAAAATAAAAAGATACGGGTTCTATTTTTTATTTGCAAACGATTTTGGAGGAATAATGAAAATATATTTTATTTAATTAATTAATCATGATTCTATCTATAATTACTAACCCCATGGTTTATTTTCATACTGAAAATAAAAAGATACGCGTTTAATTTTTTATTTGCAAAAATGCATCCATAATAGAAAGACATGTAGAATAAATTAATTATTAAAATAATATTTTTTAAAGGTTATTCTGTAAAAAAAATAACATTCTGCAAATCTACATATCATAATTTATTCTTATGTTTAATTTCAAGTCAAAATACTGAATAGATTTTTTATAAAGTATACGACAAAGTGTAACTTGAGTGGCCTAGTAGAGGATTCGCTTCGCTCATCCTAACAATATTATAGATGTTTGCATTTTTATGCAGAGAAAACAGAAGAATTTTTGTTCAAGGTGTTCCCATAAATTATCTTCTTTCAAACTCTAATAATTGATCTTACTTGCATCAGATTCTTAATTCAAGTAATCTAATAATCAATTTAAAATTAGAAGTAATACCACAACTACATATGTTTCACAAAACTTATCAATTGGATGCTGCTTTAATGCCCAACCTGTTAACTGGAAAAACTAGTTATCTGGAATACATCTGACCCCGACCATTCCTGATAAATGGTTCTGTACTGTAAATAAATAAATAAATAAATTTCCAAATTATAGTATAATTATTTCATTAATTTCTATAAGTTTTTATATTTTTTGTTTAGTATTCCAAACAATGTTGGTACTTGTAATCTTAAATCCAGAAGGTCACAAGAACTATCGAGGTTATAGGATCTAAATTATTTTCTAGTTTTTTATTGAAAACTCTGTATTTCTGTTTTGTATTACATACAATATTAATATTTGTGGTTTTAAATACAAGTATGTGTAAGATAACTAGGAGATTAAGAACTGCTGATATACATTGTTTGAGAGGTTTCTATTGAAAGCTCTGCATTTTTTATTTAGTATTTAGCATCAAACAATATTTAATATTTGTGGTCTTAAATCCAGGAAAGTGCACAATAACTATGAGAACTCTGATCTAGATTATCTACTAGATTTCTATTGAAATTTTGTATTCAGGTTTTATGAACCTACATCAGAAATAGGATATGTCTTGGTTTCTGTTAAGTATAAACTTGCTACATTTGTATGTATATTCATAAGGCATAATGTTACTTCAATTATTACACTTGAAACACTTAAAGTATAACTATGCCTTATGTGCTACTTATTAGAAGCATGAGAATATGCTTCTAATGCCATGGGAAAGAAACCATAACAATTATTTAGAGTTCATAATTGTTATACCTTTGTGTATATATATATATATATATACAGTTGACTCTCGTTAATTCGAAATCAGATAATTCGAATTTTTGCTTAATTCCAACTAAACATGAAGTCCCGAAATTTTCAAATGGCAGAATAATGTTAAACTTTTTCATAATTCGAACTCATTTTCTCTTGACATCGTTTAATTCGAACTAATAAGAATTCCGATTTTTCACTCTTCCTTTCTTTCTCATCATCAGATCATTTGAATAACTTATTTCAGATCATTTGAATAACTTTCTTTCTTTGATTTTTGTGAAAATAGTTCCGAACGAGTATACATATAATCCCATGCATTTCATAAGCTAAGTGTCCATCAGTGACGCATAAAATTTTTCTTCCATTGTGCTGTTTCTAATCGTTTGATGAGTTTATGTATTTATACATTCTAATTTAATATTAAGTCATATTCTGATGACAACAGACATAATAAATTTAAAAAAAAAACACTATAACATTAATTCCTTTGTAATAGTACCATATAAAGCATGTTCTCATTTCATACTTTCCATAATTTGAACATTTCTTGTGGTTCCCGACGAGTTCGAATTAATGAGAGCCAACTGTATATAATGAATTTCAATACTTTTCCTACATGCATATACACAACTCTATATAATAGACCAGGAGGCAGCCACACAGACAATCATCTCATTGAGTTCACAGGTGAAAATCTAGGATCAGTTAAATCTTGATTCGCATATTAAAACTCAATCTGTCTGCCAAGTCATATTGTGGTGGAAAACAGCAAAAAGCAGATTTTATTACTTGGCTCATAGGCTTAAAATTGAATTTTCTTGCACCCAAAAATATGAAAACATGGAGAATTGTGAGCAAGAAGAGTAAACCTATGGTCAACGACTAAAATCAGTGTTTTATTTTTATCATGTTAAATTTAGGAGTTATCGGGTTCATTCGTGAGCTTGATGAGGTGTATGTCTGTGCTGTGCTGCCACCTCCTGGTCTAAAAGTTATAGTTTCAATTAAAAAAAACTCCACATATTAGATTATTGTGAAAACCATTTAAACATTTAATTAATATTTATGTTATTTCAGAGTTTCTCCCAGAGGGTTTCAGGGGGGCGCTCCGCCCCTCTTGCCCTTCATCCAAAAACTAGCGCCCCTCTTGTCGCTCATTGAAAAAAAAAAAAAAATAGCGCCCTTCTTGCCCCACATTTGAGAAAACACAGCCCTTCAGCGATGATGCAGACGCGCTATAACGCATAAATTACATAAAAAATCGACGACGGAACGCAAAAAATAGCTCTAACGCATCCCACAAAACGTGTAATTTCATCAAAAAATTGCGAAAAAAAACGTCAAATTTCACTAAAAATAATCACGAAATAAAGATTCATTTCCGGCAAAACTCACGACAAAATGGCTAATTTCGTCACAAAATCCCATAAAAGCGGCAGATTTCCTTAAAAGATCGTAAAAAAAAAGCCAATTTTCATGCAAAAAGTGCGATAAAACGGAAAAGTTTGTCAAACAATTCACAAAAAACGGCAATTTTCGTTAAAAAAGGCAGATGTCGTCAAAAGATTTGCAAAAAACGGCAAATTTTCGTCAAAAATTGCAATAAAACGGAAAATTCTGTCAAAAAATTTCCAAAAACAGCTAATTTTGCCAAAAATTCGCGAAAAAACGCAAAATATGTCAAAATATCCCGAAAAGACGGCAGATTTTGTCAAAAGATTGCAAAAAAAATGCAAATTTCCTCATAGAGACACACACACAAAAAAAGTTAATGCCAGAAGTGAATTTTTCTGGTCTACAAACTAATTTTCCTGCTTCAAAATTGTGTTTTTAATGCTCAAAAAGCGGATTTTCCTACTTGACAATCTAGGCGTGTGAAGGGAAAAATTACTCCTGGAGCATAATTAGAATTTAAGGCCTCCCCCCCCCCTCCCAACTTTTTCTTGTGACAGCCCAAAAATGACGTTTGTAGCATAAATTTGGCACCCCCTAAATTTCCGAGCCCGAGGCGACCTTCTCTCCCCCCCCCCCCTCTGTTCACAATCCTCTTTTGACTGTACAAAACTTTCTAAATGTGAATCCTGAAAGCACCCGTTTATGAAACAAAAAGAACCCTTTATTGAACAAAAGTATTCTTTTTTTCTCAAAAAAAAAAAATGTCTTTTTCAATAAATCAGGCTTGCCCTTTAACAGTCTTTTAACAAAATCAGCCCTTTTTTCGCGATCTTTTAACAAAATTTGCCTTTTTTTCACGATCTTTAACAAAGTTTGTCGTTTTTTCGTGATTTTTTAGCAAAATCTGCTGTTTTTCGTGATCTTTTAACAAAATTTGTTTTATTTTTCTTTTTGCTCAATTTTTTGACGAAATTTCTGTTTTTTCACGATTTTTTGAACCGCTAAATTCTAGATTCAACTGTATAAAAAGTGCCCTTAAAAATCAAAAAAGTGCCCTGAAGAATGTAAAAAGTGCCCCTTTCAGAACAGTAGCGCCCTGCCCCTTTTTAAACCTGGGGGAAACTCTGTTATTTAATTATTATTTACTCTATTTAAGGGTGTATTCGAAAAAACGCTTTTCCACCTTCAGCAGCTCGAAATTTTCCGATACAATTTCAGACACATTTTTAAAAATAGAAACATGAAATTTGCTGAGGGGATTTTTGAAGGGATGTATAAGGTGCTGTGTGATGTCTTTTTACGCTCAATTCATTAGAATTTGATTTATAAGCAATAAACTTCTCAGGAAGACCCCTTTTCCGTTCCCAGATCTTCGACTTCGGAAAAATCGGTTCAAATTGCCGTTTTTGATTGCTTTTTTTTTTTTGCAATATTTTGTGCATTTATCAAAGAACTGACCTTCACGGCACCTTGTGCACTTTCTAAATAAGCGAATCTGCGAGTTTCATGTGTTTGAGAGCAAAAGTGAATTCAAAAATAAATCGGAAAACAAGCAGTTTGAATCGAAATACACCCTTAAAATATTTAGTAGCTGATATCTGTAATATAAATAAAGAAAAGTAAATATTTGCAAAGCGTTTTGAAAATATATGCCTTCAAAACAGAAATTTTGTATATTTATTTATATAAGGATGCATCTAAATAAAATGATAGAAATTTTGCATATTTATGCTATCCCAATCTCTCAACAAGAAGAGATGATTTGAAACAAAAAATAAAACAACTAACTTATTTTGACATTCATAATATTTCTTACCATCATCCCTTGACTTGAGGGCAAAATTCCATTTATCTGGAGTGATTGAGGCACAATGAGGTAATCGCAATTCAACTGGAACATTAAACTTCAAGCCGTGCGGCCCACACATCACAAGAGGACTTAATATGGTTTCTCCTGGAAGAAAAGAAAAAAAAAAAATCTATATTTTCAAATAAACAATTTTAATATTATGGTAATGTCTTTAATACATAATACACAAAATTAATTTCATATTTTTCTCTTCTAATGTAAAGTGAAATTTCTTTGAGTTTAACACAGAGTTACAATTATCAATGAATTAACCCTTTAACGCGCAGTGTTACCGGGTCAGCAACACCTAAAGTTTCCCCTGTTTAAAGACACAAAAACTCTGTGAATATTTCAAAAACTACTCTAATGGTTACTTTAAATCTTTCTTATGAGTTCTAGATGGCAACACCACAGAGATCAAACTCTATTGTTTTAAAATAATAGGTAAAATGTTTTACTGTAATACACACTTCACAGCAATGCTCTTCTCATTGCGCTTATCAATGCTTTACTTATGGGAGGTTACCACTTCGCCAACAGCTGTAGAATTAAAATGGTTAGTGCAGTCTTTACAAAACAATACCTGTGTACTCCTCTAGGCCTAAATAGATTGTCTAATTTTTTTTTTTCTTTAAATTCCAACTTAAAAGAGTAGTGCGCCAGAAAGAGTTAAAGCTGCTCTCAACTGCTCTGCTCAACAAATGCAAAAAATTTTGATACATTTACAAATTCAATTTTCAATGAAAAGATATTAAACTGGAACACTTGATTATGGAAGCGATTTGAAATTCAACTCTGTTTTAGATTTTGTGATCAATAAATTACCTATTGAGTTATAGGCAATATTGATTACAAGACGATCACGTTTTCTGTATCTTTTTGACAAGTTTTTTTGCTTTCATAGGGAGATTCAGTTCAAAAAGCCAACTTTGACAGTATTATGTAAAACATCTATCGTGTTTGGATAAAATAAAAAGGGGTGGGGGAGGGAATTGAGCCCGATTAAGCAGTTTCTGAACAACAGCACCTGCAAGTTTGCTGCATTTCCGAACAAAAGTAAATTAAAACTTATGTCATAAAGTTATACTTTTTGATTTAAGAACAGCCTTAACCCTTTGCGGCGCACTACTCTTTAAAGTTGGAATTTAAAGAAAAAAAAAAAATTAGACAATCTATTTAGGCCTAGAGGAGTACACAGGTATAATTTTGTAAAGATTGCACTAACCATTTTAATTATACAGCTGTTGCCGAAGTGGTAACACCGTATAAGTACAGCATTGATAAGCGCACTGTGAAGTGCGTATTAGAGTAAAATATTTTACCTATTATTTAAAAACAGTAGAATTTGATCTCTGTGGTGCTGCGAACTAGAACTCATAAGAAATATTTAAAGTAGCCATTAGAGTAGTTTTTGAAACATTTACAGAGTTTCTGTGTCTGTAAAAAGGGGGAACTTTAGATGTTGCCGACCCGGCAACACTGTGCCAGAAAGGGTTAAAAGCTGAACAAAATGCTCCTGTTGGGTTTTAAAATTAGATCAACATATACATTTTTAATCAATAAACCCAAGTATAAAATTTAGTACATTTTTATACAATTAAAAATGCAATACAATTGTAATATATAATCACAAAAAGCATTTTCTGTAATTGGGCTCACAACCAAAATTTGTCATAAAAAATGAGCAATTTTGGCAGCAATTTAATTAAAATTATATGAAAATTACAAGAATGAAATTGATAGTGCTGAAAACCAAACTTGCTAAATTGCATCAGTTGATTGTGGACCTGATTAGGGACCTCTTACAAGTCATAGGATAGCAGTGCCCCTGTTGAGTAATCAAAGTCAAAACTGAATCAAAATCTATATCAAGGTTTAGCAGAATATAAAATTTTATTAAATTCTTTACATTAGTTCTTGAGATATAGTTCTCATGGAAATCATGAAAAATACTGCATAGAAGCAAAATATCTGTTGAGTGATATACAACCAAAACTAATTGGTACAAATTTATCTCTAGACCTAACTAAATCTGAAGTTTGATTAAATTCTGTGTATTGGATCTTGAGATACAAAGGCTACAATATTTCTACTGTACCCAGATGAACAGATAGGCATTTTCCAAAAGTAGTCATCATATTCAAAACATGTAAGTCCATTAAAATATGAAAGTTGAAAACTTTGATGTAAAACATGATTCCTGGTAAAAATTATAATGACACTGTGATTGTTTCATATCAAAATAAAAACAAACTTGATGTAAGGTACCTGGGTCCAATATGGCTCACATCTTATAATTCATTTACTTTCTTTTTAATTCAATAGATGGCAGCATACATTCGACCCCCATAACAACAAAATGTGGGGGGGAAAAGTATCACATGGGTAATGCTACAAGCAGAACAAGTGAAATTTTTGGCCTAAAAAATCATGTTATTTTTTCTTAAAGGTATATTTTGTATCATTAATATTTGTCCCCATTTAATACAAAGTGAAAATGAATATAATAACACCATTAATGTACTTTAAAATACTATCAATAGTTTTTTATCATATTTTTATTATTATTTCTGTTTTTTTTTGGGGGGGGGAAATGGCAGAGGTTCTCATTATGGTGATTGTAGGCCATTTCAAATTCCATTTCCAATATATATATATATATATATTTTTTACAAACATAATTTTGTTTCATTTCTGTACTTCAATTAATATATTTCTTAGTAAAAATAAAGATATATTTTTACTTTTGTGTTGTTTCGAGTTTAGTTTTTTTGTGATTTTTCTGTCTTTTAAAAAATGCAATTTATATACATATATAATATGCATATATATATATATATAATAATTTGCAATTTTCTAAAAATTTACAGTATGGGCCATATTGAGAATGGGGTATTCAATATATAATCCATGTGGCACTTTTTACATTTCAGCTTATGTAATTTTTAATAGTACAACTAGAACTATTAAGTCATTTCTTTTATTTACCACATTAATTCCTCTAAGCAACAGCATAAATAGTTTCTGAGAAAAATAATATTAACATGGTAAAAAAAGCAATCAAACCTTAGGTGGGCCCTAATGGGGCCCAGGTACCTTAATTGAAATACAAAAGAATTTTCAAAATAAATTTGTGGCTGATCTTGTGTAACACATTTAAGGAACCTTAAAAATTAATCAATGAGAAAGTAAATATAGATTCTATATTTTTTCATATTACTGCAAAGAAAAGGGGGGGGGGGTATTAACTTTATTTACCTACCTGTTTTATCGTTATAAATTTATATAATATATTAAAATGAATTAAAAATTTGTAAAATTTATAAAATTTATAATTTTTAAAAAATTGCAAATTATTAGACACATTTCATAAAAAAGAAATAAATCAGTTCTATTCTTTAAATGCACAGACAATGCTGACATGACAACTACAACTCAAATGCAATTCAATCATCTGCCCCCCTCCTCCCCCTACCCAAACTTTCAACAAAAGCAGATTTAGTAGAAAAAATAATAATTGATGAAAATAAGCAAAAAAAGAGAAAAAAAAAATAGCAGAGTAATAATAAACAATAAATATTACAAAAATGTGTGAAGTATAAACTTTTACCTTCATGCAGGGGAGGTAACATATTTGAATCCTGACACACTTTAAAATAAATTTCACGCCTTTCCCCTTCTGGTATAGCTCCGGGTGGAATGATGATGGCAACGCCTGTTTCTCTCGATGTCAAGGTGCCACCTTCACTGCCGAATACACCTTCAGCTTTTGCTATAACATTATGAGGTGCATTATCTTCAAGTACATACCTCCTATTAGATAAAGTAAAAAAATAATAATCAAATGAGAAATAAAGAAATTAGTTTATCACATAAAGGAATTTGTCTATACAAAGTCTGTACATACAAATTAACATCTTAGATTCATAGAAATGCAGGGTTTTATAAAAATAAATAATGCAGTCTAGTTGACATTTTTAACCTTCTTGCTGTCATGAGCTGACATATCATTCACTAAGATGTAGATTTTACTGCAATAAAATAATTATTTAGATTGATATAATACTAAGAAAAAAGATTGTGTTACAATAATTATAATTAGTTACTTTTGGTGGAGAAAAAATATCGTCTCCATGAGATGCGAATTGATCTGCATTTGTTAGTGTATTTTAAAGTTCCTATTTTTAAAAACTGATCACACCATCAATTAGAAGGTTTCAGCTTTAACATACAGTAAATTCCCTTCAAGGTGGAAATCTGTGTAACTTGGAAGGATTTTCAAATCCCTGCAAATCCACAGACATAGGATAAAATTTGTCTAAGGCAAAATATTGTCTAGTATAGAAAATTTTCTTGGAAAAGATCGATTCTGGCTTGGACAGAGTTTACTGTATATATGATTGTCAGTACTTCTAAAATTGCAACCTAGGGGGATGTTGCTATAAGATAGAAAAACATTTTCCTGAAAAACAATGCATTTTGGAATTTCTTTTTTTTTTTTTTTTTTAATGTTAACAGTGCAAAATTTTCGAATTGTTTAAGGCATTTGAGACACAAGAATACTATCTTTTGGGATATGTCTTCCAATTTTGACTGTACTGAATTGTTTAGTTGGTAAAGAAAATATCAAAACCATGAAATACACAAAAGAATGGTTGGTTCTTCATTTTGATGTTAGCTTTGATGTGCATGTGCAAGCACTTTTTCAAGCTCACAATGAAATGACGTGAAATTCTAATGAGAGTTCATTGTTATTTTTAATTAATATCTCAATCAACTAGCAGAATATTGGAATTTCGAGTCAACAATGCATTTTGGAATTTCTTTTCTTTTTTTTCTTCCTTTTTTTTTTTTTTTTTTTTTTTTTTTTTTCAAAATGTTAACAGTGCAAATTTTTTGAATTGTTTAAGGCATTTGAGACACAAGAATACTATCTTTTGGGATATGTCTCCCAATTTTGACTGTACTGAATGGTTTAGTTGATAAAGAAAATATCAAAACTATGAAATACACAAAAAAAAAAATCAAATGGTCAGTTCTTCATTTTGATGTTAGCTTCCTCCTAGTGTATAAATAGGTTTATGCGCATGTGCAAGCACTTTTTCAAGCTCACAATGAAATAAGGTGAAATTCTGATGATAATTCATTTTTATTTTTAATTAATATCTCAATTAATTAACAGAATATTGGAATTTTGAGTCTCAGGTGCATTAGAAAAACCTTGAATTTATATTTTAAAAAAGTCTAATTTTATTTTAAGTTTAAATTTTGAAAAACAATTTTTGAAATTATCATTAATTTTGCTTTTTAATTGTTATTTTGACAAATTGAATATGCAATAAATCATTAATTAATTTAAAATGCAAACTCTAAAAGCACATTAAGAATAAAATTTACCTTTGATTGGCATGTATTGTATCTTGCTCACTATTTGGATCAACTCTCCTGTACAGTTCAAAAGCACTTCCTCTATTTTCTCTCGATGACAGATCTAATCCGACAGGAGGTGGCAATTGAGGAGACTGAGGGGGAGAACACTGAACTTGTCGTTGGTTTCTGAACATAACATTACTATAAGCACGATTTGAAGAATACACATTTTCTTGACTATAGGAATGTCCCATGGGTGGCCTGTCTATGATTTCGGCTGTCGGCATTTCTGGATTTTCTTGATATGACTTCTTGTAATAACTGGGATCTTTCCTTTTGGGTGGTGCAGGAGGCTTGTTAGGCGATGTGGGGTATGACCTTGAGTGATATGGTGGAATGCTTTGACCATTAATAATGTTCTGAGAGGTTTTGAAAGCAGATTCCGATTCATGTAGTGCATTGCCACTGCTGTCTGGAGGTGGAAGGGGAGGCCAAGATTTTCCTTGAAGTTGAGTTGGTTTAGGTGGTGGTATGGGTCGTCCATCAGAAAGTCTAAATACAAAACAGTTGTTAAAATACATTATTGATTAATAATTGTCAGTAAAAGAAAAAATTAAAATAAAATACCATATTTACTTGTGTATAACACACTTTTTTTTTTGAAAAAAAAATAAGTCAACACTCGTAGGTGTGTGTTACACACAGAATAATTTTTTACTCTTGAAATAATCACACAATATACATATGAATTAAGAAATGTGTTCAAAGAAGACATTAAAAATAGGAAAATCTTACTTAATAGAAGTATTGCTGCATCGTTATTTCACTCCTTGCACTTTTGTTATAGAAAAACACTAATAACATTTTTTAAATGCTAATCAGTAATTCACATTGCCGTCTTACTGCCCTGTACCCTATCATTTACTCCCTACCTAAAGTCTAAAAATGTATTTTTTGCCTTGTTTCCTGGTCTAACTCAATACTTCTTTCAACATTCTTTACTTAAATTCCTTTGGCCATTCATTTATTTGCATATGAACTTTATGGTGCGTGCTATATACGAGATTTTAAAAAATCATCATTTTTCCTTCTAAAGTAAGGGGTGTGCGGTATACACGAGTAAATACAGTAATAATAGTTTAGAACACATGATTGTATAGGTAAAAAGCAAATTACTGTAGAATGATTAAGAATAGATTTTTGAAGCATTGAAAATTGTGAAAAAGTAGGGATGGGACGAATAGTGATTTGGCCGAATAGCCGAATACCGAATATTCGGCCAAATTTTAGGCCGAATACCGAATATTCGGCTGGCCGAATAGTAAAATTTTTTTCCAATAAAGAAAATAAATTTTTATTATATATAATTTAAAAAATAGGAGAACTTAATAATTATTACTCTTAAATGTGCTTTTAAATGTATTTTTAAATTTGAAAAACTTATTTTAACACAAAAAAATATGAAATTGCATTATATCCTTTATTCTAATGTCCATCAAATTGATTTTCAGTAAGTCAAGATGGGAAAATATTTCCATTAAAATATGAAGAATGTACTTCACTTTTACTATCAATTTATACTTCTCGTATCCAAAATCAATAATATTCTTAATCTCTCTCTCTCTCTCAGAACTCACAAGGACATATTTTCTGAAATAACCTTTAATAAAGTAAATTTGATCATTTAGAGTTTGTGTCCCTAGTGAGAAGCAAATTTGTAAGAATGAGACTGTTCTGAAATCAGATGCCAAGCTTTAAATTACAAATTACATTAAAGCAAAAGGTTATGCTTAAAGTAGAATGCATATGTTAACAAAATCTTTGATATTTGAATCGGCACGTACAATATTCAACTTCAATATTCCACTTATTCAACAAGCATTAAAAGGATAAACAGAAATTGATAACAACATGAAGGAAGGAAGATTAAATTAAAAATATATACATAATAATATTACATATTTAAGTCAGTAACTATGCAAATAATTATTTAAAAGTGAAAACTATAGAATGAAAAAATTATTTTGTTGAGTATTTAGAATTTATATTAAAATACAGTAGACTCCCTCAAATCCGCACTCCTAAAATCCACAACTCTCTAAAATCCGCACATATTTTACAGATGTAAACAATGAAACATTCAGTTCAGATGTAGGTGCAAAATTTGTCTTTTTTAGTTTTAATATCAATTCCATATATTTTTTAATTTGTAATTTTTGTTAAGGATATTGAATTCATGTGTTTTCATAGATAAAGAATATTTTATTTCTGAAAAAATAAAGATATTTCTGATATCATTGGTAATCACAATCTTACCAAATATATTAATGTATTAATCAAGCTTTTTTAGTTATTAAGTCTGGCTAAACCTGAAATAAAGTTTCGTTATTGTATGATTTTGATGTGAATTAGTAATATACCTTTATGAGGCAAGTTTCATTGAATAATTTAGGAAAAACACATTTCATCTCGATAATGAATAGATTATTAATTTGACCTTTGCTTTTAGTATTTTTATCATTTAAAAACTATCTAATTTTTTATTATTTTAATTTATTACTCATTTTAATATTTTAGCATATTGTAAACAGTCATTTATACTTTTGATTTCATTTACATTCAAATTACTTTTTTAAAAATGTAAACAAAGCAGTGACCAGAAATCCACAAAACCTCTGGTCCCAAGCTGTGTGGATTTGAGGGAGTCTACTGCATTTATAAAACCATCTTCATAAAGCAAGTTGTGTCATCTAATGTGTATCGAGTTTGATACCAGTTCTGCTTTCAGATGTACCGTTGTAGTTGGAATGGTGATATATTTAATTTAATTTTGAAAATGAATCTTCATTAACACACCTAGTGAATAAATTTTTTCATTTCTTAGTTTATAGAAAATAAGTTATAAATTTCATAAGAGCCTTTTTTATATGTGCATGGAATTTACAGACATTAAAAAATATTCGAGCATTTTAGAATAAGGCAGTATTTTTATATTTTGAATTGTAATATATCATTCTCTAAAGATGGCATTTCCCACACAATTAAATCTCCAACTTGGGCAGCATTTTCTAGAATATCACTTACTTTTATAGGAAATACAGAAAGTTTTTTAATATACATTTACAGAAATATTTTTTAGTATCTGAATAACTCTATATTTTGTAAGTAAGAGTGAGGATGACTTCATAAATGAAGTAGCCAATTTGGATTAGAGGAAAAAAATTTCATGAATGAAATTCTTTAAATCCGAAATTTATTTGGCAAGATATCTTTCACTATTCGGCGAGATTTTAGCAATATTCGGCAAGATATCTCTAAATATTCGGCTACAGGTATTCGGCCGAAGTATTCGGTCAACAAGCCTTCAATATTCGGCCAACCGAATATTCGGCAAAAGGGCCGAATAGGCCGAATACCGAATAGTGGCCGAATATTCGTCCCATCCCTATGAAAAAGTATATTGCCAAAGATTGAACAATGTAGATTTGTGAAGTTGTGACCTAATTTATTTCAGTCTGTTTTTATTTTCCAATAAATATTAACAAATTCCTTTTACAAGATTTCTCATTCGGCACCCATTTTGGTAGAATACAAAGTTACTTGAGCCCTCCTTTTTTTTTCTTTTTAAATCAACATTCTATTTTTTAGTGACCTATTGCACTGCACTTTTTTTTTTTATTGTCAAAATTACTGAAATAAAAAATAGAGCTGTTGAAAGACAATAAAGGCTTTAAAATTTTCAATACTATGCTAAAGTGAGAAAAAAAAATATCTGTATATATCTTGTTGCCTCTTCAATAGAAATCTGCTGCATCTAAATACTAGTTCTCTCAAATGTTAAATTCACTATTAAAGTCATTTTAATTTTACAATGACTCTGGAGTTAATTTCAGCTTTATACTTTTTATAAGGACTAGGTTCACTGATCATAAATAAAATGCAACAATCTCTCACAAGTAGTGAATTTAATTATGAATAAAACCATTTTTAATTAATAAAAATAGTTATATATATATTTTTTTTTGTAGTATACAGTTTTTAAAAATTACAAATAAAGATTATTTTTTATGAATTACGCAGCTTCATAACAGTTTTATTGTATAAATATTTCAACATGCCTGTTTTACGTAACATATGTTATGAATTCAATATCTTATCAGAGAGCATGTTTAAAATAAAAGTCCCACAAATCTCACTACATAGTTCAAAATATTATACAAATTACTATAAACAAATACAAATAAAAATATTACTTAGTTTTAAAAGACTTTACAGGTGGAGGAGGTGGTGGTGGTTTAATTTCTCTCCTATAATAATAAGAAAAATATACATGTATTGTAATTAATGATTTAAAGATGGAAAATAAATTTTATACACTAGGAAGAAAAATATTTTTACACTCTCAAAGAAGGTCTCCATACGGGCATACTCAGAAAATTCTGAAAAAATTACAGAATGTTCTTCTCACATGGCTATATATGTTTGTAAAAAAAAATAATGAACATTTCTCTTATTTGGCGATTTATCATCGGTTGGCGAAAAATAAAATTTCAAAAAATTCTTTTTTATGTCAAATTCTTTTTAAGGTAAAAATGTTTCATCTTGAACTTGTTTAAAGAAATTTTATTTATATAACATTAGTTTTGTCAGCTTTAGTTTGATTTAACTATATTTTTGTCATAATGTATTTAGAATGAACATTAACTGCGAAATTTTATAAATTAAAACAGAATTAAAATTGTTTCAATCTCAAAATTAACTCCAATCTAATTGAGCTCTGTTCATTTCATTCAATTTTGTTGCTATGGAAACAAAAACTTCTCCAATATTGAAATACATTACTGGAGTTTTCTTCATCTGGCTTTTATTTTGTCATACACTTAAATATATGAAAAAATACTTTTCAATATGAAAGTATTTTTTATATAAGAAATTATTTTTAAGGTGATAAATTTAAATAACTGCAGCAAAATCAACAGAAATATGTATTATAAAATAAATCTATATGTCTAACTCTCTCATTGTTCAAATTTAAATTCATTAAATACTATTTACATGTATTCTAAAATTTAGTTGACAAGAAATTTTCAGGTGCAGCAATTCCGCCAGTAAATTTGACTGATCCTTTATTACATACATGAGTAGTTTAATCAGTATTTTTTTTCAAAAAAATCTGAGTATGCCCAGTATGGGGACCTTCCTTGTCAGTTAAAAACGGATATTAAAATATGTATACCGAGCTTTCATGTCTCTAAACTTTGCCCTGTCTAAGGTCATGGACTGATATGGCATTGTAGGAGAAGGCAAGTTTTTGTTAATGTTAGTTTCCATATCCCGACTAGGAGACAGGTTGGTTGTCTTGGAATAGTAAGAGGGATTAGCATTCAACACAGGATGTGTTTCATCTGTTGGCACTTGTCTCTCAGAGTATGGCTGTAAGAGTATATTTAATAATCATATGAGCATAAATGAAATAAAATCTAAAGACAGGTAACATGTAACAAGTGGCATAAAACCAGTGGTTTTTTGAAAAATTTAGATTGAGAAAGAAAAAATAGTAAAAATATAATATGTAATTTTCAGATGAAACATTTACAGAAAAATTTGAAATACAAATGAGTAATTTTAATTTCTGTTAAATTATAACTCCTGGAAATTTTGATTTCAGAATGAGATTTAAAGTCAAATTTGAGTTTAGTTCTGCATATTCAAAAAAGCATATTCTGTTCTTTACGTTTGTATTCTATGATATTCTATTTTTACCTGCTTCATGAGTACAGATAGCTTTAGCAACAATAATTATGTATCAACAGATGTTCGATGTATTAGTATTTTCTGTCATTAAATGAATGAGTCTAATTTAAGGCCTTTCATCATATTGTTAGAGTTGTGATTATAATAGCTAAAAGATTAAGTTTCATCACAGACAAGATTTAAATTTAGAACAGTTCACTTTGCAAAAAAAATAGTAATAAAGTTTTTTTTTTTTTTTTTTTGAATTAATGTGATCTCATTAATTATTATTATTATTATTATTGTTATCTTAGAAAATTCTCAATTAAAAAAGGACTATTCATTTTGTTTTAAAATACCATTTAAATAACTGCTACAATTTTAATTCTTTTTTTTTTTTTTTAATTTTGTTAAGAGAGACTTTTTCTGAATGATAAATTTTTCAGCAAAGAAGTATGGTATCAATAAATACTTTAAAGCATATAACAAATTATTTTTAGCACTGAAAAAATGGTAAAAAAAAATATGTTAATTATGGGAGTAAACACAGTATTTTCGTAGCTCCAAAAATGCACATAATACCAACAGATAATATCAATGGAGTTTATAAAATTATATAGAAACTTATGAGAAGAAAAGAAAGCCCATATAAATAAAAACGAAACTCACTTTTTCCTGAACAGAATTCATCAGTTGAAACTGTTCTATTGTATTTATGTAATCATGTGACACATTCATGTTAACATCAGGCCTCTCTTGAATGCCTGAAAAAAGGTTCACACAAAAGATTTATTATCTTGAAATTCCAGATCTTATTTCATTTTTCCATTAATAATAATAATAAAAATATTCTAGTTGAATACACAATGAAGATGTATTATTTCTTAGATAAGCCTTTTTCAAAGTTAGGTAATTAAACAATCTCTCTAGTGCTTTATTTATCTGTTAGGAAAATTCAGAGAAATTCATTCATGCATTATAGCATAAGAAAATAACACAGCAGTGTTAATTAACTAATTTCTGGATTTACTATCTTAACGCTGTCTGGTTATAGAAAGTCATTACACTTATGTCAAAGTTAATTTTTTAAGCTACAAAATGTGGGTGTTATTAAAATTAAAACAGCTTTTTTTCTTTCTTTCTTTTTTTTTTTTTGGGGGGGGGGGTGTTATTGCATGCTTTATATATTTACAACATATACATAGATTGTTATGAAATTTAATATTATCTAATAACATATTTTTAAACTGATCTACTCTTAGATCAAAATTGTTCATTAATCATGTAAATAAAATATTTTTCTAAAAAAATTAATGTTTACATTTTTTAGTGAATAAAAAGAGTCATAACTAAAAAACTTATCATTGTAAATAATTAAATGAAGATCATTTAAAAAATACTTATTTGTTTATTATCTGTATTAAATTTTGAAGCAATCCATATATATGCTCTCAAGATATCAGACATACAATAATTTACAAAAAAAAAAAAAAAAAAAAAAAAAAAAAGCTATTTTGATTTTAAAAGTACACAAATTCTGTAAAAGATTAAGTTTTTAATGGTGTATATTAAAAAGCACAATCTGTTTAGTTAAAAGTCAAAATTTCATATTTGTCGTGTTTAAAAGGTACAAGACCCATATACACCCAATGTAGACATGGAACTGGATTTAACATTTGTGACTAAATCTGTACCTACATTTAGAAAGGAATTCTGATTGTCTTAATATCTAATTCTGTGATAGATGTGTTAACCATTGATATCTGTTTGCTATGTTATAAATAGAATATTAGACTATCTAGATGTATCAGTGTTTCATTTATACTTTTCAATATTCAATTAAGACTACATTACATTTAACTCTTTCTAATCAGCAAAGTCTGGGAGATCAAAGGTTGTACAGCTTATAAAATTTTGTGAATTATAGGACATTATTTACATTTTCCCTTCTGCATATAAAAAATGAATTGGCTCTATTAATACTGGAATAGTCAGAAAATAATTTTTAAAAAGTTGTGCCAAAAAACTTCAACATTAATAAAGGTTTATCAATTTCATAAAAGCAAATATAAAGTAAGAATAGTCAAATAATAAATAGCAATAAAATAAGCACACACATACAAATGGCAATTAGTTTTAATGACTGGTAGTCCTTACCAGTCAGTTTTAATTTTCCAAAATATTGACATAATTAATGTTTGTTTCACTATTTTAGATTTACACTTGGAAATTTTATTTTCCATGGAAAGCTAATGTAATTTTTTGATACAAAATAAAAGACTGCAGCGAAAAAAATATTAAAATTTTTTAAAACTAATTAAACTATTGTTTAATGTAGGGTTTTTAAAGAAGAAAGAATTAAACCGGAAATTTAATCTGATTAAACACAAAAAAATTCTATTTTTGGATTGCTTCAAAATCTTAGCTATCATATATGAATTGCAAATTAGCCATTTGTGGATTATCAGAATGAAGAGAGCTGGTTGAATTGTTAAATATACAAAAAGGTTTATTTCTATGAAATACTTCTCAATTTCGAACTCAAATCAAACTCAATTTCGATTACTAACAAATAAAATTTAATTTTCATTTCACTGACAGAATAAAGAATATTTTAAAAAGTGTGTGCAAATTTAGTGCCAGACAAGAACAGCATCGTTGATAAAATAAATCTAACTCCTTTGAATGTATTTTTTAGTCCATAAAACTTCATTTTAATTTAATAAAATAAAACAAAGAGTAAAAAAAGTGTTACAAAGAAAGAAAATCTGAACTATTCAACTTATTAAAGCACAGTGCAACCTCAATTAACGAAGCTAATTGGGACTGTTAATACCTCGGATATGAGAAATCTCGGTGACTAAAAATTGTATATAAAAACTTGCTATGCTCGTGAGTTTTACATCTCGTAGATTTAAAAAACAATAGAACATTTTTTAAATGATAATATGTATATAGATATATAAAGTTATGTAGCAGCTCATCAAATTTAAAAAGGAAATCCTCTACACTGTTGCCAATAAAGTAATTTGGAGATGTAATTGTCTGAAAACACACAGCACTTGGTGATCAATAGGATCACATGGCAACCGGAAACAAAATCAGACTTCGTTATTCGCTTGGTTAACAGAAACCTTGATTAATCAAAGCTTGGTTAATCAAAGTTCTACTGTACTGTCATAATCATTAACAAATGTTAGGAAGAAAAAGCACTTATTATTGACAGTAAGAATATATATGTAATTTAATTTTTTTCATAAAATCATATTAAATCACTTTTGCTAACATATGATTCAACCTTTAAAAAGTTTTAAAGAAGAATTTAAAACTCCAAAAAATAAATCTATTATTACATAAATTCAATTGCAAGATTGAATAGCATTTGCACTGCTGAAATCCAAATACAGAATTTAAAATAGTACATGAAAAAAAAAAACTGCTTACTGGTATCATAATTACAAGGAGGCTTGTTACTACGATCTATTAGAGGAGGTCGAGGCTTCAGGCTTCGAGGTCCTACTTCAAATTTTTCTAAATAATAAAACATAAAATAGAAATTAAAGAACGAAAAAAATTAATAATAAAAAAAGAGATAAACACAAGTATAAATTTTAATTTTTTAGATGTAAATATACAGAGTGTCTAATTAGTCAATATCTGTATTAATTACATCATGAGCTATAAGTATGTAAATTGAACATCATTGCGAATTATCCTGCTAAGAATTTAAAATGAACATCAGAGTTGACAGTGTGCTCTGTAAATGATTTTGTGCATTTACATTAACATTTTTTCTTAGTGACTCTGGCCACAGTATAGAATTTAAGAAGATATCCAAACCTGCTGGATAATATTTTATAGACTAGCAAAGCAATTTTCCATGACTAAGAATTTGTTAATAAGCATAATCAATGTTTTGAATGCAGTCCACTATGATATCTTAAGCAGAGAAGTGGATAACAAACCAAAATATTAACTGAAGTGTACTGATGATACTGGTGCGTATAGTGAATCAAAAGGGGGAATAATTTAGAATGGTAATAAGTGTTTTTAATCTTCCAAGGCCAAATATCTGTTAAATTTATATATCTATTGCTCAGGATAAATTTTATGGTATTGATTTATAAGCATTGGCATTCTTTATGTTTAGCATAATTAGCTTTATTGTAACAATTTTGATAGAGGTGTAATCATACTGTTCCCGACATCACTTCAACAATGTTATTTATGGATTTGTTTTTGATTTATAATATAGATTCTTGTGTACTCTGATGTACCTAAATTAAATAATCTTACAGTTCATGTATATAACAGCACAGTTAAAATCAAATTTGAATAATACGCTCAAATAATATAAGATATTTACAAGCACTGTATATTCCAATGTATAACACACATTTTTGATTAAAAAAAAAATATTTAAATTTACCAATCCACACAATACACCAGGTATAAAAATAAGATATTGAAAATTAAGCAAAGATGAGCATTAAGAATTTAAATTTCTATATTAATAAACATTGAAATGTAGTAAGTTCTTGCTTCACCATTTTCTTACACTCATACTAGTTATTATAGCATTCAATAATCTTTATTAATATTTACGCACCTTATCCAGTGGCAACGCCAGAATTCGGTTCTGTGGGAGGTTTTGAGTTTCTGATAAAGGTGATTGTCGGTTATTTGAATCACCAGTTAACAGAATCAGTACTAATTAGAATATTCACTGTATAATACTTAAACTCAAAGAGCACCTGCATGGCAGGAAATCATCATTTTTTCAGCATTAATGCATCTGAGAAAAGTGATTTAATTTAAATAACCAATTTTTACCTAACCAATCCATGTAATATGCACTTTCAGAATTTTAAGTAGAATTTTCGCCATTTAATTGAATTACTTTATTAAATGAAGTCTGATTCAATAAAGCGGCAGATTCCAAAATGTGCTAAAACATTAAGTTTGGTTTTGATTCATATAAGCGACAACTATCGCGATATTTCTTAGCTCTGGGAGGGGAACCATCCCCTTGGCTGCACCACTTTCTTATCTTATGAAGGTTTATTTCCAGAAGAGGTGAAAATAACGTATCAAATACACCTTAGAATAGAAAAATATAGTCTGAATTCACAGGCATGTGTTATGCATCAGAGCATGTTATATGCCGAGATACACATCATATATTACTTTAGCATGGAATGACAGAGGAAATTATGAATTCCTGCATTTTTCTATCAAAGGAAATAAAGTCCTTGCATGCTAATAAAGTTAAAATTGTATACCTTTGAATTCACCATTCATCTGACTTGCATAGCGCTCACTGGGAGTAAGAGTAGCATAAGGATCAATATTTGTCCGATGATGAGGAGAAAATGTGCTGCAGGCATTTGCTTTATTAACTTGAGATCTATTATATTCTTCTTGTTCGACAGGCATAACTAAAAGCAAAATACAATCATTTATACATCCGTGATGAAAATGCATTATAACATTGCAATTATCAGAAACAAACAGTTATCAAAATGTGATTAAACAGTGACTGGATAATATTACATTCAAGAAAAAAATGAATTCATGTATTTTTAACTCTCCGAGCATCTTAAGGGCTTATATGCATTATCATAAAAATGCTTATAAAGTTAATCTTTTAAAAAAATTCCCTATTTGTTTTTTAAATACATTTTATGTTCATTTATATTGCATACATTTTGAAGTACAATCCTGTTTAAAATTGAGACAATATTTTTATTTACAACAGATTAAAATTGTTTTAAGGAAACAGAAAAATCTGGGCAAACCTTCAGAGGGTTAATAATGTAAGCCAATTTCAGTTATTTTTTTCTCAGCATACTGACTTCCATATAATCTTGATATTACTAATAGTTTTATCACATAATTTAATATGATGACAGTATATGTATTAATCTATGTTTCACACAGAATTTAAATTCCAAATCCTCAGAATAGGTGAACATTATACAATTATGTAATAAAAGTCTTGTTACTTTTATGCCATTGTAATTGGCACAATGTAAGTTTCAAATTCATTAAATTAAATGTACAATCATTTTAGATAAAGAGATGTTCAAAATTTCATGGAACTATGTAATAAATATGCATGTGCATTACTTTAAAAATAGAAAGTATTTAACAGTGCAATACACTCAGATTTTGAAATAGATTTTGAGTATTCCTTTGAAATCTACAAATAATAATATATTACAGTTTATGTGTCCTAGTAGAAAAGCTACATGTGATACAGTAAAGTTTTCATAATGTTAAAAGAATATTCAACTTAAATTTTTAATTCATGAACTATCAAATGATAATCATGATGAAATTAAGATTGATACATTTATAAAACATGAAGAGTCATCAGAACTATGCTTAATCATACTGGTTGGCAAAAAAATAAAAAAAATAAATAAAATAAAATAAATAAATAAATAAATTAAAAACATAATAAAATTGCCTCCTTCTGAGAAAAAAGGAGAAAGAACTATATAAATCAAACACTCTAAAATTTGAACATGATATAGAAATTGCATCAGCACATATCATTTATGAAAATTAATTTTATAACAATAGTGAATAATGAAGGATTGTCATATTTGTTTAAAATGCCTAATAAAATTGAAAACAGGAGAAATAAATATTTTAACTGTATTGATAACAAATCAATATATTTTGTATTATGGGAATCTACTGAAAAAACCTTTTTATCTTATGTATTTATTCTTTTGGTGTTTCTCTTGCCTCACCTTTGGTGTGCATGTGGGTACTCACTGACATTTTTCCATTAAAAGAAAATAAACTGGTGTGAAACTAAATGAATCGAAAAAATTTCTTAAAGACACCATAAAAAATTCTTAAATTTGCCAGGGCCTTTTGAAAGATCTGAGTCTTTCTTCATCAGGTGCAAAGAAGACATGCATTTACTATGAAATATAATCGTGCCGTAGCTTTTATACTAAATCCACATCTTCTCTGCACCTGATGAAGAAAGACTTTGATCTTTCAAAAGGTCTAATGAATTTAAGAATTTTTTATAGTGTCTTTAAGAAGTTTTTTCTGTTCATATTTCCATTACTTTTGCTATTGTATCTTGATTACTGTTTTATAAACATTTATATATAGGTGTAAAAGCAGAAATTGTGCAGCATGAGATGTGAGGACTGGGGATTATTTTACATCTTGCAAATTTATGCAACAGCTTGAGAAAACAATATAACAAATTTAAGAAAATTTCTTACAATATTTTCAGTAAAAATAAGTATTAAGTAATATATTATTTAAAAATATTAAAGTGTGTTTATGTTAGTTTGTTAATTTTATCTATGAGTTTATTACATTTTCTCTTTTTCATTATATCAGTATTAACTGTAAAATTAAGTTTAAAATTGAAGCTTTTTTTTAATGTAGGTGTGTGTTTTTATAGCACCAGATATTTTTATATACATATTTTGCTTAGTATGTGGGTTACTGTAATTTTCATAGTGTACAAAGTTCAACATTATTAAGATATTAGACAAGTTTTGGTGCAGCAACATATGCTGAAAACTCTGATGCTGGGTTACTTACATATACAGGGTGTTTATAAAGTCCTGGACCCATTTTGATGTTTAATAACTCATAAAATAATGAAGATATAACCAAACTTATGGCATTTATTGATGGAATATCTCATATATTTTCCTTTTCAGGTTTGAATATCTTTACTTTTTAAATATCGTCTGCATGTGTGGTTAATTTTAGATAATTTCATTTTCCAGTCTAAATATCTGTACTTTTCTAAATATCGTCTGTTTATTAATTGAATTTTTCTCTTTTGTTTTTGGTAACTATTGCAATGTCATGTTTACATTTGATGAGTTTGTTCTATCTTACTTTTGTATGTGATGTTTTATTCGAGCGGATATTAAAAAGAATGCATACACCACAAGAGGAGGTCCAAATCCTTGGCCACCCAGATCACCTGATATAATGCCGCTGGACTTTTTCCTTTGGGGATTAGTAAAGGACAATGTTTACAGGAGGAGAGTGTTGAACATTGATGATTTAAAAGCCAGAATTACAACCGCAATAGCCTCTGTGGATGCCGACATGCTTTCCGCTACCTGGCATGAAATTGACTATCGACTTTATATTCTCTGTGCAACAAAGGAGGGCACACATGGAAGTTCATTGACAAGGTCATTTGAGTCCTTCTAACCATTTATGTTATTAATTTTAATCTATCTTTATTATTTTATGAGTTATCAAACATCAAAAAGGGCCCAGGAATTTATAAACACCCTGTATATCCCACTATTTGTATAATTTCTACTGATTTATTCAGTGAGACATAAAGCATCTTAATTTTAGAAGTGTGCCCTTCCCCTAAAATTTGGTACATGCTGTATTAATGTAATTTCCATATTTTGATTCAGTAGCATGAATTTTATAAAAATCAATCATCATTTTTACAGGAATGATTTTGGTGCCAACATTACTGTAATTTTTCACATTTTATTTTCAGAAAAAGAGTAAAAGAATTTAAAACCTCTAGCAGTCTTCTTTAATTCATTACCTCTAGCAGGTAAAGTCATCATATCAGTAGCATTGAACACCGACTGAACAGGAATAGCAGTTTCCTAAAAACATTATGCATAAAGTTATTTTCAAAAGAAATAAAAAATATTAAATAAGATTATTTTTATTTCAAAAAACTATTATAAGACAGGAAATATTTAAAACTAATGTGCTAATATCAAAGAAGAAAAAAGTAGATATTAATTGAGGACCCCAGAAGCCAAGGGATTGTATTTGATTGATGTTAAATTGGAACATCAATAACAATTGAGTGGATTGAAATAGGAAATTTCTGCTTGTTGCATTCTGGTCTTTGAACTCTTATTTCAATAACTGTTAAAAAATAAAGTACAATTTTCTTTAAATGTATAATTAATCAATATTGTTTGTTTTTCGAAAAAAGTGGTTTGCCTCTATAACTCAACAAATAATAAGAAAATCACTTATATTTCTTTACCTGAGATGAAAAAAGCATATTTTTAGGTCGTCTGTGTATTTAGTTTATTTTTTTTCCAATTTTGTCACTTATACCCCTTGGCTTCTGGGGTCCTCAATTTTAATAATATAATAAAAAAAGGGAAAAAGAAAAAAAGATAAAACTTTGGAAAAATATTACAGAAAGAAAAGAGCATGCATAAAAGCCCAAAATTTATTCACTTACCCTTCTAAAGATGTAGTAAGGGTACATAAGCTATCAAAGAAAGAAATAATAACTTAAGTTTCTTAAAATTCAATTAAAAGAGAAAGAACAGATACCAAAACCAGAAAAGTTCGGACTATTTTAATTATGATATATTATTGACACATTTATAAAATATAAATAGAAAAAAAAAATAGATACAGTAATAAGGTCATGTACAAAATTTCATGATTTGATATACATAAGTACTGACTTAAACCAATATTCAATATCAGGATATGAGTTTGCAAAATGAAACTTGTTGAATGGTTACATATAAGGAATCATGTACAAACTATGAAAGAAAAAATAATAATTGACAATGAATTGAAAATTTTTAAATTTAAAATTATGCTTAACACCTTAACAACTTTGTTTAAAATAACATATTTCTGTGACTTTTTATGATAAAATGCAGAAATTTTGTACATGATTTTATTAAAGTATGAGGCACATTTTACTCATTAAGAAATTTCTTTTGCATAGGGGCCATATAAAAATTTAAATTTTATATTTCTTCAAACTTAATACAGTCCTCCCCACTTAATTGGGTAACGGATAATCGAATACCCCGCTTCTTCGAATAAAATCCTCCGGAATCGAATTTCATCCATTGGGCTAACGTTATTTTCCCCGCTTTACCGAATACTTTACACGAAATGTTCTCACTTAATCGAATAACAACTGAGTGAGACAATTTTAAAAATGGGTGTGAAAAATGAATTTCCATGGGAATTTCCACCACACTTTTTGTCATTATCGATTCTTACACAAAAAACAAATTTCCAGAACTTCCAGCATGGATTTCGCCTGGCACCAGTACAGGGGATTGGTCAAGTGAGCTCCTTTCCTTGTTCTTTTTTTTTTTTTTCTGATAAATTTTAAAAATGGAGAAATAAATTGGACAGTAATTTCGATCAATATTGAATTTTGTTTACTTTTGTTTGTTAACAGACATTTATTTTTCACTTTTTCCATTTTTACAGATATTTTTAATGGAGACACTAATTTTTTAAATCAGTTCCAAAACTGAAATCATACTCATTAAAAAAAATTAACAATAAAAATCGGAAAAGTTAAAAACGACGACACCCTTTAAACAGATCGATCTCAGCTATCCTTGCAAAAAAAAAAAAAAAAAAAAAAAAAAAAAAAAAATCATTTAAAAATTTTGAAATGCAGTAGAGATATGCTTATAAATTTCTTCTATAGCATTAACATTTGCGAGCAAATCCTTTCGCATGACTGAAGTAGCCCTTAATAATAATATGTTGTCAGTTAGGAGCTCAAGATGGTAATTATGATACCATTCGAAAAATAACTCGCCCATTTTTTACTCTAAAATTTTACATAAACCACTTTCATCTATTTTTAAACCTGTATAAATTATGCAAATTAAATTTCTAATAACAAAATTTGGACCCAATTCACAATATCTGCATTAAATATAATGTAAACCAAATGCATGTGCTTACAGACATTGAACTAATGCGTATTTATTTGAATTATTTTGTTTTTAATTCAGTTTGCATTGTTCTATTAAAGTTTTTAATGATTTTCTTACTCTGGTAATTTAATATACTGTATTTATCAATTTTGTCATTTTATTACACCTTAAATATTACATTTATATACCTCCCCGTTTAATCAAATACCTCGTTTAATCAAATATTTTTTCTGGAACCGTCAATATTCGTTTATGCGGGGACGACTGTACCATGAAAACTTGAATCAATTTCATAAAATTTTGTAGCTTTTCTCATAACATATGATCAATATTTAAGGAATAAAAGTAAAGGTCAAAGTTTTTGGAACATGTTGTACATAGCTTATCCTCTTCTCTGCTCTTTTAGAATCTTGAATACATTTTTTAACTTGTTCTTGTATGGTTTAGAAATAAATATGTCTATACTTTCAGGGGGAAAAAAAAAGTCCAAAATAATATTGAAATAGTGTCCCAGTTCGTGGATTTTCCCGTTTCGACCCTGACTGCAACTAAGTTACACAGAAATTTCATGGAGGTTTAACTCTTAAGAATTGTAACTGGAAATATGAGTAAATGCACTAATTTTCTAAAATTACTAAATTAGTACATAAGAATGATAAAATATATCAACTTTTCCATTGCTTAAAAGAGTTCCGTTACCTGCAGCTTATTCTGCTAAGCAGAATCGGATTCTACTGCCAAAAGATTGTATGGATGAATTGTGTCATCTGGTGGTGTTTCAGGTATCTCAACTAGAAGAGCATAAGCTATTTAAGGGTGTATTTCGATTCAAACTGCTTATTTTCCGATTTATGTTTAAATTCATTTTTGCTCTCAAATGCACTAAACTTTCAAATTCTCTTATTTAGAAAGTACACAAGGTGCCGTAATCATCGATTCTCTGATAAATGCAGAAAATATTGCAAAAAAAAGCAATCAATAACAGCATTTTGAACCGAATTTTCCAAAACGGGAGGTCTGCAAACGAAAAAAAGAATCATACTGAGAAAGTTATTGTTTATAAATCAAATTCTAATGAAATTAGCGTAAAAAGATATCTCATGGCACCTTGTACGTCTCTTCAAAAATCCCCTCAGCAAGTTTCATGTTTCTACTTTTAAAAATGTGTCTGAAATTGTATCGGAAAATTTCGAGCTGTTGAAGATGGAAAACCATTTTTTCGAATACACCCTTAGCCAAAGGTTCTAGATCCGATTCACAGCACATATATTTTTCACTCAGTTGGAAAATTTTCAAATTGCATCACATACTTACCAATCAATATGATTATGCTAAATTAATTGTCCCTACAGCTATCTATTTTCTATGAAAATTTACATTTATATTGAGGACATCTGCTCCTTCTTAACAAATATTAACTTATAATTTCATAATTGTAACTCCTCACAAATTTTCAGTACATTAAATTTTCTGTTTAAAATGTTTTTTAAAATGGCTGCTTTAGAATCTCACATAAATTTCGAATTGCTATGCCACTGCCTTGCTTATGGTGGGAAACTTTTATACCAAAAAATCATAAAGTATTAATAATGAACAAAGCCAAAATTTAACTAAAAAAATCTGTAAGAGAAAATATCAAATTATGTAGCAAAATTTTCTGTGCAACATTAAATTCACAACAAATAGAGCTTACCTGACTATTTCTGCCTAATGTATAAGAAGGATATTGATTGAAATTTTTTATTTCCGCTAATTCTTCTGCTGCAGTAATACTTGGATCACTACTAGATTTCACCAGCCTTCGGTCATTTTGCATGTTAGAATCTCGAAGTGTCATTGATCGGGAATCAATTGATATATCCAAGTCGCTCTCAGGAGAGGAAGCATAGCTTAATCTAGACGTCATTGGAAATAGGAAATCATCTGTGATGGCTTCATCAGGCTGAGGGAACAGATAATACAGTGTAAGTATACATGCAATTAAAATATAAATATTTGCACAGCCGATTTAAACACTGTCATGCAATTTAATGATTTCTTCAAATTTAATAAATTTTAATCTTAAGGGTGCTAGTAACCCGGCGGCCAAATTTCCCTTGGTAATGTTAAGTCTATGGGCATTTCATGCATTTTTATATTCAATATATCTTCTTGAGAAATTAATATTTTCAACTTCTATTTCCTCCTCTTAAAGGATGTCTTTTTTTCCCTCTTAGTTTTCAAAATATCTTTAAAATCTATGCATACTTTTATATGAAGTGTTAAATTCATCAGTTTTTAAATCACAGAGTATTAAATTGGTCATAAATTTTTGGAATATTTTAACCCAAAGAAAGAAAGTGACATCCTTTAAGAAGAGAACACCGAAAAAAGAAATTAAAAATATTAGTTCTCTGAGAAGATATTTTGAAGATAAGAATGTATCAAACACCAATAGACTTAAGATTATAGAGGGTAATTCAGCCACCGAGTGACTAGTACCCTTAAACTTATTTACCCTGTATAATTTTCTCAGAATGCTAATCATATTTACTCATTATGGTCTGAACTACAACTAAGCTCTATGTTATAATGTAACTATTTTATAAATGCTCAAACATAATTATTTTTTTCTTGTAAATAAGTATGTATTTTTTAACATATTTAGGAACATTCGAGCTAATTTTGAAGATAACTGTAAAATTTCTAGTTCAGTGCACACATAAGTGTGCACTGAATAAATAGTAATAATATAATAAATAGTAATAGTGTAATAAATAATGCAAATGAAATTGAAAAATATTGAGTTGAAATGAGTGTACGCTGTTCGGCATACATAAATATGAAAATTTTGTCAAAAAATTACAACCCTCCCCTCCCACTAAAAAAAAAAAAAAATAAAATAAAATAATGCGATGAAGATATTGTTGGAATTTAATATTTCTTCATCATTCTGTATTACAATTGAACTAAAAACATGTTGATTTACTCAATATTGTACTTTTTTTAAATCACTCCGGACATAGGAGGATAGATACCTTGAATAAATAATTTTTTTTCTTAAAATGGCACATTTTGAAAGCAACTAGGCATTACAAAATAAAGAATCTGTACAAGTTCCATGAGTCAGAGTATTTATATTTAAATTTTTCTACCATTATATTTTATCAGGGATTTCTTTCAGTTTTTAGAAACATTTCACCAACTTTAAAGAAATGACCTCTGAACACAGCTTTAAAGGTATTCTTTTCAGATATCTTAGAAAAATATATATAGAAAAAGAAATTTTAAAACTACCATATAAATCAAATTTAATATGTGATGTTTATCCATTTTTCATTAAGAAAATATAATTTTATTATCTAATTATTAAATATAATTTAATAATTAGAAAATTTAAAAAGCAGATTGGTATAATTGATAGTACAAATGAATTTAAAAAAAAATCCTTTAAAGAAATGACACAAATTTAAAATTATTATAAAAGTGGATATCACTAAATAATAATATTGCCTGTTAAATGGAATATTGAAAGAAATGGACAAAATTTAAAAAACAAAACAAATTGCAGAGATGTTAAAGTTTGAAAATAATATTTTTTCCCCTTATTACTTTTAATTTTCAAATGGGCAAAAATATATATTTATGTACAGACTAGCTCAGTCACTGTGTGCATTTTAATTTTAATACACTATAGAAATTACCCCATGAAATTTATGGAAGAAATGGTAGAGATAGACGTATAAGCAGATAGTAGAAATCATATTGAAATTTTTTTATGTGAATCAATAATACTGAACAGTATTAATAAATGCATCTAATCCATTTATTCATCCATCTCTATTTACATGTATATGTGATGTATATATAAAGAAGCAATTAATAAGCACATAAAAACACTTTTCTTAAATATTGAAAGGAACAAAAAATTACTTTAGCTTCAGAAACCCATAGAGCTTGCTTCTGTTGCCTGTCTATTGTTTCTTGTAGTTTTTTGTACCATGAATCACCAGTTGATAGAGATATTGTAGCTAAAAATAGAAAAATAATAAATGAGTATGTAAAATATATTCAAGATGTTAAATAAAAATAAGTAAGCTATATTATAAACATAATCTAGCACTGTTAGCACAGATGCCAATGTTTATGTGAGTCACTAGTCATTATATATAAAAAAAATTATGTATCAAATTATGGAAATAAAATAATTAAATTTTCAAGTATATTAGAATCAGTGGTTATTTTTAATTGAATAATAGTTAACAAATGCAATTCAAATATACAATAATTATTATGATGAAAAATGGCTAATAAATTATTCCATATGTATGTTGGTAGAATGTTCAAAATCATTATTTTAGATCTTTGTCAACCAATTGCTTCAAAATAGTCATAAACATAAATTGAATCTCCTTAAAAAAAAGAATGAGACTTTTTTTTTGTGCAAGCTGTCTGTTACGTAAAAATTTTTGTGTCTAGGAATTATACACATTTCAGGTATTATGACAGAATTATTCCCTTACTAAAAGTTTAGAGCAATTTTTGTTTTCCAAACTATTTAGAAATTATAAGCATTTTTGAGGTTTAATATGACTGCAGTACACAACAAAAAGGACAATAGAGAATTATTTAAACTTCATTATTAAGCTTTAATACTATTATTTATTTTAGTTTTAATGCATCTAGAATAAAATAAAGTTTTTTTTTTACAAACTATTTGAATAATTACATTCATTATACATTTATGAAACTGAATTTATGAATAAATTTATTACATTATCTAAATGTAAAGTTTTATACATAACTGGATATATATATGGTTTAATTTTCTTGAATATATGCATATTAACCCCTTGATCAGATATAGGAGATATGCTGTGCACATCCTCTCATTTTAGTAATCAATGACTGTGATGAGCACACTGTATGTCATTTACTACATGGTAATGGTTGCATATTTGAACTGGATTGGTCTGTAATATGCAAATTGTATAACAGGGAAATGTTTGAAGTGACTTTTCAATCAATCCCTTATTTGTTCTGCTCATCATCAACACACATGGTTAAATAAAAATAGAACAAATAACAGGTTGGATTATAACATAAAATTCTGACAGCATTAATTTGTAACCAACTTAAATCATCTTCTTTAACCTTGATAAATTTATTTTGGCAAATGTAATTAATTTGTAACAGAAAAATAATGATAAATACAATTTCAAAAGACTTAATTTGGACTAATCATAGTACATATTCTTTTCTAGATCACAACCAAAACAATCAATCAAACAGCAAATTCAAAGATATTGAACTACATGTGTAATGATATTTATTTGCAAAATATATATTTACAAGGAAGGTCTCCATGTGGCAGACTCAGAAAATTCTACAAAAAATACAGAGTATTCTTCTTTTGTGGACATATACGTTTATAAAAAAAATTCGACGGAATCCCTTTAAAACGTTCATAAAAAAATAATGAACATTTCGTTTATTTGGCGGTTTATCATCAGCTGGCGTCGAAATGAAACTTCAAAAAATATATTTTTTAGGTCAAATACTTTAAGGTAAAAATGTTTCATGTTGAGCTTGTATTTTAAAAAATATATATTTAAATAACTTCTGTTTTGTCAGTTTTAGTCTGTTTTAACTGTAGTTTTATCATATATATACTGAAAGTTAATCTATGAAATATTATGAATAATAATAAAAAAAAAATTAAAATCTTTTTAATCTCAAAATGAAGTCCAAGTGAGCACTGTCGATTCAATTTTGTTGCTATGGAAACAAAAACTTCCCTGATATTGGAATGCATTACTACAGCATCTGGTCTTTATTTTGGAATATGCTTAAATATAAGAAAACTTTATATATATATATATATATATATATATATATATATATATATATATATATATATATATATATATATGAAATTATTTTTACAGTGATAAAATTAAATAACAGCAGCAACAAGCAACATAAATATGTACTACAAAAAGAAAATATATGTATTAAACTCCTTAATTATTTAAATTTAATTTCATAAATACCATTTATATGCATTTTAAAATCTATTGATAAAGAATTTTCAGTTAGATTAAAATTGTTTGCTTTTGGTGAGGAAGTGTGCTGCTTGCCAAATCAAGTTGAATTTTTCATTTTTTCACGCCAAATATTTGAAAGAATTTTTTTTTTTTTTTTTTTTTTACAGAGTTTCTACTGTAATTCCACCTCTAAATTTGACTGATCCTTCATTACATACATAAGTAGTTTAATTAATATATTTTTCAAAAAATTCCAAGTATGCCCAGTATGGAGACCTTCTTTGTTAGACATTTTAGCTGCTGAGTAACAGGCAACATCCCTTCATCACTACCCTCCCTTTCTGATTGCATTAGAAACATCAATCAATACAGATTTTTTAAATATATATATGATTAACAAACTTTATAGGCATTCAAATCAAAATACCAAAGTTATTATAATTCAAAATGTATTCTTCAAAAAATCTGATAAATTAAAAAACAATTACAGGAAAATTTTAATAGGCTATTGAAAGTTAGACATAATTTGATGAGTTTTAACATCGTGATAATAAATGAATATTTCTGTTCAATGGATAAAAATAACTTTAACAAAAGCAAATACAATTATAGCATGTTAAAAAAGGAAAAAAAATACATACCTGTAAAAATGTGAGACCAGAGTTTTTCTAGCTTTGTGGAATGTTCATAAAGTTTTCTTGAACTTTTATAACTGGATTTCGCCCATTTGGCTCTTAATTCTTTAATGACATGTTTATTTTCAGCATGCATGAAGACTACAATGGGATAAAACTGGGCATAGTTGAGTCTATCAACAGCACTAGGTGTAATATCTAATATAGCATGTTTTCCCTGAAAAGATTATAATAATGTAATAAACACAATATGCAATTTTAAATCATACAAGATCTAAATATAATGAATGGATCACAGATTATTAAGCTTTTATTATACTACATTTTAATAAATAATAAAAGACATGTTATGATTTATTTCAAAATAATACAGGTCTTTTTCCCTAGAACATAGAATTTTTGAATTAAACATTTTGAGGGGGAAAAAAGGGTCCTTCTGGCTCAGTTGGAACAATAGATTGATTTCTTTGATTCAATTCAATTATGTTTGATTTTGTAGGCTTTTTATTAGGTATTGCAAGATTAATACATTTTACAAATTAGGTTAGGGTTAGTTCAGCATTTTAAATTTTATCATAATAACAAATCTTGCTCTTTTTTTTTTTTTTTTTTGATTAGTGAATTTATCCAAGATAACTGCAAGATCCATGCATTGTTCTAATTAGTTTGCAATTGGTCCAGTATTTTAGATGTTATCATAATCACAAGATGTGCATTATTTGTAAATATATGAGCATGTATGTTTAAAAACTCGTCTTATCTAGAAAATCAAATTTTGGGAAATAACAAAAAACCTCTGACTATATTCATTGTAAACCAACATTTTACAATAGAAATACAGGATAAAACTATTTTTTTTCAAGATTATTGTGCATGTTTTTAATGCAAGCTTACCAATAAAATAGATTAATACAGAAAACACTGTTTTTTAAATTTTGAATAAGGTGCGTTTTGAAAGTTACATAAACAAATATATAAGCTACTATGAAGATTACAAAAAATTTATTTTTAAAAGAATCAACCTAAAATGCAAAGTAAGAGTGTAAAATAATGCAGTGATATTGCTTTTAACTCACCTAAAATCTCAAAAGTATTAGCCAAGATCACAATAAAAATATTTATGGAAACTTTATTATTTCATTACTCTCATATTATGGCCATAATCATAAAGTTTCATTATCAATGATGCCCACAGACATGTTTATTAACTTATTATATGAGTTTGACATATACAGTAAATATCCTTCAAAAAATCCAGTATCCTAAGATCTTTAAAGTAACTTTGAGAAACACAACAATCGTGAAGGTGTAAAAAAGCATATTGAAGCAGATTTTGATGAGTGGCCAGAAGGCATTTTGATGTCATATGTGCTCATTATTCAGAGTGTTATGAGTCCAACAGCCCTCACAGATGTTGTCAGTAATAAAGATCATGTGAATGAGACAAACAGAACTTGGAATCAAGCAATAATCGGCTTGAATACATTTATCAAGTTTTCTGAGAATAAAAATTTGTTCAACCATGTAGGAATTATAAAACTTCGCATCAAAAGAAATAGTTTCCTTTAAGTTAAAAAAAAAAAAAAAAAAGGGGGGGGGGGAGAAAGAGAGAGAAAAGACAAGTACAAAACAAAGTGACATTTGAGATCTGTTTAAGATGACTTCTACAAGCAGGCCTACAATGCACATTTTCATTTTATAGCCATGTACACATGTTTTACTTTACACTAGTCAGTATTTTTATTTTTATTATTCTTTTTTATTTTTATTAGCTGTTTAAAAAATAAAAAACATGCTTGGCAATAATTTTTTGTTTCAATCTAGCTTCTACACGTTTTTCATGACCTTCATCCTGTAATCTGGAAAATTTCGTAATCGAGCAAGTTTTAAGTCCCGAACATGCCAGATTAAAGATGTTTATTGTATATACATCATCAACAATTTCAAGTACACACTCAGTAATAGATTTTTTTAAATAAATTACTCAACAGGTTAAAAACTAAAAAGGGATGAGTTGTTTAATTAATCTGTTAAGCAAGTAGTGCAGTTAAAAAAAATGTCTATCACTGGATGTGTAATTGAATTTTATATGATATTAAATAAATTACTTGTTTAACATTTTAAATAATTTGTAATGCATTAAACACTAGCCTGTACAAAATTATGTTGCTGAATCAAATGCAAACAAATATTACTTTTTACTTAAAAAATATATATGAGTATTACTGTACAAATTTTGTGATTTCACTATACCAAATTTTCATTTTTTGCATAATTTGAGTTGCAATTATTTTTATAATTACTTCATGTAATGTTATATATTTTTAGAGCAATAACCCAGGTATATATTATTATCAGAGTTTCCCCCAGGTTTAAAAAGGGGCAGGGCGCTACTGTTCTGAAAAGGGCACTTTTTACATTCTTCAGGGCATTTTTTTGATTTTTAAGGGCACAGTTGAATCTAAAATCTAGCGGTTAAAAAAAATCGTGAAAAAGCAGAAATTTTGTCAAAAATTGAAAAAAAAGAAAAAAAAATTGTTAAAAGATCGCGAAAAAAAAGGTGAGTTTTGTTAAAAGATCGCCAAAACAAAAAATTTTGTTAAAAGATCGCAAAAAACGGCAGATTTTGCTAAAAAATCACGAAAAAACGACAAATTTCGTGAAAGATCGCAAAAAACGGCAAATTTTGTTAAAAAATCGCGAAAAAACGGCCGATTTTGATAAAAGATTGTTAAGGGACAAGCCTAATTTATTGAAAGAGACTTTTTTTTTTTTTTTTTTGAAAAAAAGAATACTTTCAGGATTCACATTTAGAAAGTTTTGGACAGTCTAAAAAGGATTGTAACAGGGGGCGGGGGGAATAGGTCGCTCTGCGCGCAGAAATTTAGGGGGTCCAAATTTATACTACAAGCATCATTTTTGGATTATCAAAATAATAAATTGGGAGGGGGGAACGACTCAAATTCTAATTATGCCCCGGGTGTAATTTCCTCTTCACACGCCTGATTGTGAAGCAGGAAAATCCGCTTTTTGAGCATTAAAAGCACAGTTTTCAAGCAATAAAATTAGTTTTTAGAACAGAAAAATTCACTTCTGGCATTAACTTTTTTTTTTATGTGTGTGTGTCTCTTTGACGAAATTTGCATTTTTTCGTGATTTTTTTACGAAATCTGCCGTTTTTTTCTGGATATTATAACAAATTTTGCGTTTTTTCGCGAATTCTCAACAGAATTAACCGCTTTTCGCAAATTTTATGGCAAAATTTTCTGTTTTATTGCAATTTTCGGACGAAATTTGCCATTTTTCTCGCAAATCTATTGACAAAATCTGCCGTTTTATCGCGATTTTTGGGCGAAATTTGTCGTTTATTTACTATATTTTGAGGGAATCTGCCGTTTTTACGGGATAATAATATTATCCACCTCTCTCCAATCAAATGATTTTATAAAAATAAACTTATAGAAAATTAAGTAATAAACAACAAATATTCAAATTAATAAAAATATGTTTAAAAAAATTTTACCTTATCTATGACATCTCTAATGGCACTTAATCGAATAATACCAGGAGATTTTAAATTGCTCTGTTCCTCTTCTAAATGATTGTCGGACTCTAAAATTAAAATAATGTAATAAGTAAAATATTTCAAAATGATTTGAATAACAAAAAAAAATGCATTAATTACAGGTTACAAAACATTTTCCAATAACATGTGAAATACATAAAATCTTTAATTTATATTGGTAATATATTACACTCATCATTCACAAATACTCGTAAAACAATTTCTACAGAAACAATCGGATACACATGCAAAGTTCTCACTGATTTTGTATTACCTTAGCAATTTGACTAATAAAAAAAATTTTTTTTTAGTATAATGTTTGCAATAGATTCATCATAAAACACATATTTTAAATTCGTTTTTTAAACACCCATCCTCATTTTCCTTTTAAATACCACTGCCAATTTTTTCCAATTGGTTTTAGAGCAGTGACAAATCTAAATTGATTATAGAAATGAATACAAAAAGGGTACTATTATATAGATGCTTTATAAAGTTGAGAAAAAAAAATAGAGGCTGATGTTTATTTTTACATTGATTTATGAAATAAAACATCAGTTAGCTCGGAATTCAAAATGACATGTTAGAGGGTTAAATGCTAACAAATAAATACATAATTATTTTTAAAATGAGAATGAGTTCTAAAAATACCAAAACACAAATAATAATATGTAAATAATAAATAACTTTCAACTGTACAATAACATTAAATATTGCAAGGAAAAAAAATATGCAGAAAAAACATTTCTAACATCTTGTAATTTTAATAAAATCATTTCCAGTAGTTTTCAATTGAAAGTACCAAAATTGTTTTGAACATCTCTATAAGATCTATAGGTGATACATATATCATCTACATACAAAAATTTAGTGCACATAAAAAACTTATAATATAATTGACAACTGAATTGAAGGAATAACCAGCCAAAGATAAATATCTTTCGTGTACCTTTATGGACTATACACCATTTTAAAAATAAAAATGCATAGTTTGATGCACATATATGCTTCAAGTTTCATGTAACATTTAAAGTATTTTATGTATATATTTTTTTCTATACAAAGAAAAAATATTATAATGAGTTAGAAAATAGAATAAATTGAGCTAAATGAATAGAGCCCAGAAAAAGAATGAAAAGAGAGGAAAAACAGGAGAGCGTTTGTACATATTTAAGTTCTTGTTACAAAAATGAATGAGTGATAATATGAGATGTAGGGAAAAGATTATATAATTTACTTTGGATGTAAATATTTTTAGTTGAAGATTCGATTGGGCCAAATAAATATGAATAAATTGAAATTGTACAACTGAATTAAAATCAATTTTAAAATAATTACAGTAAAACCCCGATAATTCGGATTAATTGGGACCGGACCCAATCCGAATTATCGAAAATCCGGATTATCCGGAGAATTAGAAAATAAATGAAATAAAATATAACATACTAACAGAAAATCACCTTTATGTTAAACTTATTGAATATTTGCAGATAGTAATAATGTTTACTTTGCTTAATTATTCCGAAAGCATGTCAGAAAAAGTTTTTTTTTTTTTTTTTTTTAGAATACGACGATGAAACAAGTTAACGTTATGGAAATTAGCCAATCGCTTCTCAAACTTGAAAAAAAAATGACTAAACCGATCCGAATTATCCGGAGATCCGGATTATCGGGGTCCGAATTAGCGGGGTTCTACTGTACTTCTGATACATGATAATGCTGTGAAAAATTTCTCTAAGTTTATAATAGATGCAAGCTCTGTCAATCTGAAACACAGCACTGTAAGGTGTTTGTTATCCAAACATAAAAATCTTCCGCAAAAGTGTTTGTTAACTGGTCACTTATTATATAAAACCAAAAATTTAATAACAAAGAATTTTTTATATTATTATCTAAAACTCCATTTAAAAAAATGTCACATTGTTTAGAGAAAAAAAAAATCCTCAATATTTTAGCAGAAGAAAAGCACACTAATGCTAATAGATTAGTTAATTATGCAAATAAATTTATTGAATTTGAGAAGCTATCCAATGGGAAAGATATCAGTAACCTTATTATTATTATTATTATTAAAGAATATATGTAATGTTTTAAAACTTGTCAAATAACATAAACATTACAAATCAATAAAAAAAAAAAAACAAGTTTATTACAAATTTTAGTGAAAAAAATTTGAAACACTTACATATTTATCAAGTGTATTTATCAACATATTTCACACTTTTCTTAATAATTATCTTTTAAATATGAAAGTAGAAATATATATATGCACACTAGAGATGAGTTTGGGCTCTTTTTTTTTTTTTTTTTTAGCCCAGTCCCGCCCGAGTCTGGAATTGAATTACTTTTGAATTCGAGCCCGAAAGATTTTTTGTCATCAGAACCCGAGCCGCAGGATCGTAAACTAGAAGTGAATAACAAAGGGGCTCATTTTTTCTCTCTCTCTGTGACACAGAAAGATAAAGTAATGCATATTCATGCTGTAGTTATGTTTCTCACTAAACTTTTGTAATAACTTCATTTTATGCTAAGAAAAGAATATGATGATGAAAAATTTGAGTGTATAGCTAGTGCAATATTAAATATCATATTAGCTTCATATTTGCAAATAGGATGGGCAAGTGTTGAAAGTTTTTTTAGTTACAATTTAGTATTTTTACAAAACTATGAAAAGTCCTCAAAACTAAATTAGATTTTTGAGCAGAATTTCATTTGGATTTTCGGAACATAAATTCATTTAGTGATCTTAAAAATCTTTTCCGGGGGGCTATTAGCTAAGGCCCTGCCGTGCCTGATATTTAAAAATTATTTAAAATGCAATATTGCATTTAAAAGAATTCTTACATAAAATTACTGTTAAATAAAAATAAAAATTCAATCTTATGAAAAGAGCAGTTTGATATCAAATAAAAATATACTTCATACTTAAAAAGATTCCCATATTTGCTGTTTTTTAGCAAGGAAATTTAATGGACACATTAAAGAAGTGCTATGAATAAATGGCTGAAGTTTGCAGAAATTACTATTTGTGTGCTGAAGAATCAAACAACTTTTTCAATTTCCTCAGTGGTGTAGCTAACCAGGAGCGGTCTACCCTGGGTGTCACTGTTTAAGGGGTGATATCCAATCTTTATTTGCTATTAAAAAATATAATCTTATAAGATTTGGGAAAAGAATTCTGAAATAAAATGAAATTTTTAGGATACGGCGCAATAGAGTTAATTTCTTTTTTTTGAGAATGTGAAATTTTATACAGAATGGTGTATCTAAATAAGACATGCACCAGGAAACAAAAACCTACCTATCCAACAAGTGGGTAGCAAAAGCAAATTTTAAAAGAAAGAATTTTCTTCTACATTATAAACACCATATTGACTTATGCAAACTATGTGTTGAGTGATGAGTTGCTTCTGTGTGTTTATTTTTTTTTAATGCAGGAGGACAAAAGGTAAATAGGAAATGGTATGGGCATTTGTTATAAAGCAGAAATGTGATTGAAAAGATATGACAGATTGGAAGGGGAGGTGACATCATGATTGCTGGGTGACGCCATTCACATCTGCCCTGAGTGTCACTCATCCAAGCTACGCCACTGAATTTGCTGTAAAAGGTGTACATCTTTAATTATAAACCACAGCCGCCCCTATGAAGGACGGCTTACAGCGAGGCCCTTTCCTTTTAGACTTTTAATATAATCTTATCTATACTATCAATAAAAAAAGAATGGTTTTCACCAATGCTGTGATCCAGTAAGTCAGGCTTTGAGTCCTAGCTATTATAAAGAAGTAGCATTTGTTTGTGTGTTTGAAGGGGTAATTTATGGAACTACTGAACCAATTTCAAAAGTAATGGTGGCAAATTGATGGTGAAAGTCTGCTTTCCAACATAGGCTATATTTGATGTCAAGACCACTCTCTTTTATTAATTAAAATCATAAATTTATATTAAAGACTTTCTGTTATACCTTCTTCTTTTTATTAAAAAAAAATATTTTGTGTCTAGGTGCGAGGCAATCTAGGCGTGAGGCCCTATGCGGCCATACCTGTCACACACCCCTAAGGACGACTCTATTATAATCAATTCCCTTCTCATAATATCCCATGATTGACGAGAAACTAAATATGTTTATTTACGAAAGGAAATCCTCAGCATAAGCAGAGTTCATAGTGTCAAACAAAAAATAATAATTACTATGCTATTTTCACATGAAAAATGATTATGATTTGTGCACAATTAAATAATGTGCAAAACTCAAGCTTCTGGTCTACATTAAAAACTAAGAAATCATTCTCTAAGTGTTATATAACTAACTAACTAAATAAATAAACGATCGAATTAAAAAATATTCTCTGTCAGTAATTATAAATCCAATTAGAAGCTAATTTATTGTCTGTGCTTGTTTTGATTGGCATTTTATCGATAAATCACCATAAATGCAGTAGATCCTCAAACATCACAAATTTTCTTTTGAAACAGCAATCAACTATTAAAATATAAAAACAGAATTTCTCTTGCCCTTTCATTTTGATCAAAATAGCACTGAAAATCAATAACTCATTTAAAGAGGGAAAAAAGTTCTTTCAATCTTTTCTACACGTAAATAAATAATTTTCCTGTTTCAGAAAGAATGAGCCCTAGCTCACCCGGGACTGAAGACTAAAACAAAGAGAAAGCCTGAGCTTGCCTCGGGTTGAGCCCATCTCATCTCTAATGTACACTATATATATGTAGCACTTTAAATATAGCCATAGACAGAAATACAAGGAAAACATACGAGGTGCTGCATAACATTCTGGATAATCTTTCAGAAGACGTTCCTTTACTATGTCTGTAATAGGACCAAATAATACAACAGGCCTGATAAATCCAGCTATAAGAAGAAATACATATAAAACCAATACTAAACTGAAACTAATATGCATAGAAAAGAAAAAATTATGATGATAAAATCAAATAATCAATATTAATTACAATTATTACAAGTTATATAAGTACATATTTATCCTATAAATTTATCAAGGGTTAAAATGTATCCACTTTTTCCGAGAAGAAAATAAGCATCTGGACAGATTTTACATCAACAGTTACTCTTACCACTTTTATTTGTGCTAAATTTTGCAGTTAGGCTATTTTAAATTGAATAATTTGCAAATAAAAGCATCTGTATAGTAGGAGAGCAAGTGAAAATTTTACATTGATTAGAGAAAAATTGAAAATTGAAACACCGAATTTACTTGCATATTTTGCAGAGTTTTTTTTACCATTTCATAAATATCTGAATTAGTGGCTTCGAAAAATGTATGAGATATTTTTTAAAATTATTTATTAACCCTTTAAGACTGGGAGACTTTTGGAGAAAAGTCTTGGTGTTTAAACCTAATTAATAGATATTATATTCTAATTAATAAATATTTGAATTTATATTTTTTCAAATACTCATTTTATATATCATATGCTACTTGTATCTTTATCACTGTTAATCTTTAAAAAAAAAGAAAGATTTTAAACATTTAACATTTTAAACTAGCAATGCAAACACTACACTTATCATGATATAATTGATAAAAATATTACAGCAGGAGTGATTATAAAACATGCATAGAACACTAAAAGTCAAATATTTGAGTTATGTGATAAATTCATTGTTTCTGACAAAAATTTTAATTTCTTAATAAATACTAACAATTAACATTATAATGAAATTAATACACAACTAAAAGAATATTAAAATATATTATGCACAAAAATAATATTTACATATTATATCTGTAAAGATGTATTATTTTCAACAGTACAACATATTATAAAATGAGCTTTATTTAAAACAAATTCAATATACCTAAAGTTAACTTTGAACAAGAGATAAAAATACTTACGTTGCTTCAGAACAACTCTTTCGTAGGGTGGAAATCTTGTTACAGTGTCAGCTAAATTAAAAAATATTAATTACTATAATTTATTGATAAAAACTATTAATATTATATTCTATGATAAATCTTTATTTTCAACTCATTGACACATTAACTTTTAATAATTTCTTATATTGAATACTATTATTTAATGATAAATAAATTATGCTATTGATAAACTGTAAAGAAAACAAAATAAATTTTATTAGTATAAGAATAATAAAGTGCCACAAAAATACATTATTAGCAGGAAATATAAAAATTATTACGCATAATCAGATTTTGATAAAAAATAATTCTTTCCAAATGGGGAAAAAAAAAGAAAGAAAGAAAATCCTAGAATTTTTAGTTATTAAGGAAATTTTTCCAACGACTTAGCAAATATAGCCTCACAGCAGTTTTTGCAGAGTAAAAAAAAAAAAAAAACTATAATTTTCCAATTTATATATAAATAAATAATAATAAAAAAAAAACTGTCAGACAATTAATTAGTTAAAACAAGCATTCTAGTTTTTAAGTCAAAAGAGTGTTGGCAATCTGAGCTTCTTTTTTTTCCATATGAAAATAAGGTACTTTTATGCTAACCATTTGCAAGTGATAAATGGTGAAATGTTGTTCACATAGCCTTCATTTGTAATGCATTCATTTCATTAAAATATAAAACTTCATTTCGTGTAATATACATGTCTTAAATTATTCAAATTAAGTGCTCGTATTTTGATTAAAAATAATAAATTATACAGTCATGGAGCATCTGCACACTAATTGTCACCATTAAGTTTAAATACTATCTTCTTCACTTTATTTAATGGCAGAATTTCTTAGATTTAATAAGGTGAAGAATATTATTAAAATTTAGTAGTGAGAACTGGCTCACTGATATGCAACTGTTCCATCACTGATTATGCCATAAAATAAACCAAAATACATTATTTCAACATCAAAGGATTAATTTACACATGCCGAAAAAAAAAAAAAAAAAAAAAAAAATGCTGCCATTGCCAAAAAGAGAAAATGCTATAGGCAACATTTTTGCCCAGCTAAAATGAAAGTAAGAGAAACAAGTTGGAAATTGCACGTGAACGTAGCAAATGAGGTGCGTTCGTACGATAACGAAGTTTTAAAAATATTCAGATCTTGCTGATATAGTAGAGCGTACTCCGGATACAGTATAGTAGTCGAAATCTTTACGTTTCTGTAAATATGCAGGAAGTAATTTTTATTACACCTCAGCAACGTAAATCTTATCATAAAATGTGAAATAGTTGAATATAATTAAAACACGTATCAAACCATGTTTCCCCGTATAGCATTATATAGTGGAATACTTTTGTGTGGTCCTGTAATTTAATAATAAAAATTCTTTGCATCACAGATTGTACAGAATGCATATTTTAGTATATATTTCATAGATTCATGCCAATTCTATTATGTTCAAATGAGTGTAACACCATTAAAATGCATTTGAAACTTTTTCCCCATTGATCGTAATGTAACGGAATCCTTATGATTGTCCCTGTAATTGATCTATACATCCGATTTTCATAACATTTGAAATGACTCGACAAAATTACGCAATAATTATATGTTTTAAATTTCAAACGATTAAAATGCATCTAAAACTTTTTTCCCTATTGACCGTAATGTAACGGAATCTTTTTGAATGTCCCTGTAATTGATCTATCCATCCGATTTTCATAAAATTTGAAATGACTCGACAAAATTATGTTATAATTATGTATTTTAAATTTCAAACGATTCGGTTGGGTAGTTTTTGCGTTGTTATATGCGGACAGACGGACAGACAGACAGACGGATGGACGGACTGAGCAACAACAATAGGTGCTACGTATTTACATAATTACGAAAGCACCTAAAAACTCTTAAGGCCCCTGTCCTCGCTCGAGGAAACGCTAGCGAGCTAATGCTATTCCTATGGGGAAGCATTTTTTCTAATAACTCTTTCGCATTTTGACATTTTTGAATAATTTTTTTTGCATTGGATAGCTGAGGTGCATGCCAACAGCGCCCCTTTTTTTACTTTTTCGATTTGGTTGCAGATATATTTTTTAAAAAGCACTTTCAGTTTCGAAAGTGAAACTAACTTTGCAAAAATATCTGCAACCAAAATGAAAAAGTAAAAAAGGTGCGCTGTCGGCCTTAAGCTTCTAGTCACTCAGCTTCTGAATTCTGTTCACTAATGTTAAATCTGTGGGCATTTGGTGCATTTGTACATGTAAAATATCCCTTAAATCTTTAACATTAATACATTTTTTTTTCTGAGTACTTGTTAAAGGATGTTTCTTTTTTTCCTTAGTTCTTAAGATTAAGATAATTCTAAAATATAATGAAATGTTATGATCTTTCTTACAGTTCATTGGCTTTTAATGCATAAAATATTTTATTTAATATTTTAAATATTTTTTTATTAAAAGATTTTAGAAATATTTTGAGAACTAAGAAGAAAATAAAGATCCCTTAAATAGAGTATACAGAAAAAAAGGGGTTAAAAATATTAATTTAATGAGGAAATGTTTTAAATATAAGAATGTATTCAACACCTAAAGATTTGGCATTAGCAAGAGGGATGCCTTAAGAATATACTTATATCAGCCTTAATAAATAAATAAATAAATAAATTCTAACACTATCTGCAGGGAATATATATGAAGAATTAAGGAAGTTTATTTCACGAACCTAAAACCACATCTTCCCAATGGTCTTTACATAATGATTTAGATCTACGAGCCCGCCTCCTGAAAAAGTTTCCTCTACTTTCATTGTCACTTTCCTTTTTAGAAGAGGATGTCTGCTGCGCTTGTGCTAAGTCTCTAGCTCTGTAAATAAATAAAATTACAGTAGTAATGATAAAAATTTCCAACTCAAATAAACACATTTTGAACCAAAACAATTATATAGTATTTTGTTTCTTTGTGGTACAAAGGGATGTTATTTCAGAATTTAATTAGAGAGGGGAGGAGGGGGGGTGATTTTGTTGAAGCTATTGATAATTTTATCATCAAATGCATTTTAAAAATTAGTCAAAGTATTAATAAATAAATTTCCCTTTGAGAATGCTAGAATTACAAGATTGTAGCAAATAGTACTGAGAATTATTAATTTCTGTCCTTAAAATATTTACTTAATGATAATGTTTCAATGTAGATCAAATGTGACAAGTTATTTTTGTTTTTGCCCTATTTTCAATTTGATGTATGATGACAAATACATTCTGAAATATCTTATTAATTGATTTTTTATTTATTAACTTCGTTTATTAATTAAAAATTTTCACTCAAAATCTGTTTATTTAACATAATAATAATAATAATAATAAAAGGAGAGAGAGTTGGCAACAATGAAAATAAATGGAAATATATATACATAAAATTAAAATGTAATTTCTTAAAAATCTGAATTTAGTTAAAAAAAGTAATATAATAATATTTGATTATGATGAGAAAACATTTGGTTAATTGAGTCATTTTAGTGTGCTTCGTCAAAAATTTTGGATTGCAAAAAATTTCATGTATTTTTTGTGATAAGATAAAATATTTAAATTTATAAGGTTATTTCCTTTTTATATTACCTTTAATGCAATTTGGGTTTAACAAAATGCAATTTGTTGAATCTGTAAAAACAAAATTGATGAAACAATATGATTGATTCACAAATTCATTAAATAAACTGATTCTATATGCATAGTATTTCTGTACGTATATATGAAATAACATTTTTAGTACAGTATGGCCAAGATTGTTTTTAAACATTATGTATATCCAGGGACATCATTTCAAAACTTTCTTAGGGGAGGCAGGTTACTTTAATGAGGACAAAAACTTCTTTTGATTTTGTTCAGCACAACTTAATTCATAGTTTATTCTCGAATACATTGTTATACAACACAAAGCATTAATTAATGAACTGTTTAAAATTTGTGTGATATGTAATAAATGCATTTTAATTTGAGACACTTGAAATAGCAAGACTTTGGCAAACATTAATGATAATTATTACTTTCTGTGCTTAAATTTTTTATTTAACATTAATATTTATATTTGTTAATTATGAGATGCTATTTTAGATTTTGTGTAATTTCTTTTGTGCCTCAGACTTCTGATGGTTTATATATTCTGAAATATTAAATTTCCTGAGCTTCCCCCTCCCCCCCTTGCTCTCTAGCCTTTCCCAAAAGGCACTCCTACCAAGACTTCTATAAAAAGGAAGTAATGGTAATAAATAAAGTGATTATTTCAAAATAACACTAATTAACAATTTTCAGATAAATGTTACATAAAAATATTTGTTTTAAATAAGTTTTCATTCAGTATCTCAAATCCCATGCATTACTTGAAACATTCTTAAAAGTATTATTTACACACTCACCTAGCACTGTTAGGAATAACTCCTCTCTGTATTTCTTGCCCATTCCTACCCAGTCGATAGACAAGCCAAGAACCAGCATTTCCATTGTACAGAGTATCTACAACATGAAAAACTTCCCCTTTTCTAAAGCTAATTTCTCCCTTGCCACTACTTTCATAGCTAAAATGAGTTCTGGAAAACAAAAGAGTTATTTTATTAAGAACAATTATAAATGGATTCAGAATAAAAATGTATATACATATACTTTGAAAGTTCTTTTTAAAATTACCTAATGTAAAAAGAATCTCCCTTTTGATTGTTAATTACATCTTCATATTCTATAAAAGAAAAAGATGGAAAAATTTAGGTATGATAAAAGTATAGATGCTGATACATGAACAAGCAATGAAATAACAGCTTCAGAGAAATCAGGGATCGATCCAGGAAAAGTTTAGAATCAACTGAGGGCTTTGTCACAAAAATCTATTTAATAAAATAGGCCCCTTTACAAAAATAAATTTATTAAAATAGACCCTTTTGCAAAAATAAATTTGATAAAATGGGCCTCTTCACAAAAATGAACTTAATAAAACAGGCCCCTTCACAAAATTCCTTTTAATAAAATAGTCCCCTTTTGTAACACCCTTTTTCAAAAAAACTGTTTTAAAATGTAAAGTTGTAAATAAAACCAGGTTGCAAAAAACATAAGTAAGGGAATTAAAAGAAATTTTTGTTAATAAAATCTTGGTTCAAATTTGGATAAATGGATTTTAACTTTCATTACAAATTGTTACTTTTCAAAAAAATATAATAAAATTCACAAAAATAATTTTTATTTTTTTCAAAATGGGCCCAATGAATAAAAACCTGCATCGACCCCTGAAAATAAAAACTAGAGTGACATAATCATCTCAGACAGCAATAATGTTAAAATAATTGAAGCCATGAGTACTAAAACTTGTTTTATTTAATTTAAAAAAAAAAAAAAAAAAAAAAAAATATTTTCTATTAATCTGTCTATTGATGAATCATGAACCTGGATCAAAATAACACGACAATCAGTAAAGAAAGAAAAAAAAAAGCTAGTTCTATTGTGTATTTCTGGCATTGTAAAAATCTTGGTTTACAATGAAAACTAATGGACACAGTTGGAGGTATTTCACAATTTCCCAAAATTAGATTTTCTAGAAAAGGTGCGTTCTGAAGCACACATTCTCACTTTCACAACAAATAAAACATAAAACCTGCGATAGAATTTAAATAACTGAAAATTACAATAAATAAATAGATAAATTATTCACAAAACATGTTAAGAAATTTCGAAAACTTTCTTTGGTTGTTTGCATAAAATTGTTTGATTAAATGTATTTTCATACTATAGATAATGTGCATGTTTGTAAACAAAAATGTGAAAACTGCTTTTTCACATGACAACTCAATTGGCGTAAACAGAAATTCATTAAATTGCTTGAAATTATGCTAAAATCTTTGCACTTTTCATATAGTTATAATGTATTATATTATGTGTAGAAAATAACACATGATAAATTACTAACTCTGAAATAATTGCCACTTTCTGCCGACAGCAAGTTGAGAAGCATGTCTTTTTTTGGATGCATGACCTCACATGCACATAATCTATATAAAACTTTTGAAACTGAGATTACATTAAAGGCTGTTCTCAAATCCAAACTGGCTATTTTTCGTTACATTTTTAAACTAATTTCAGTTCACATATGTTTCCAATTGGCAGGTTCTCTAATAAAGTATGTGTAATTTAACTTTATTTTTTTTTTCCACACTAAAAGCAGAATTTTTTTCACAATATGCTGTCAAATTTAGTATTTTGAACATATTTCAAAAAGCAGTAATACAGAAAGAAAGAAAAAACTGCTGTCCTCAGACACAATCATCTATAACTCTAGATTTAATTCATTTATCTGAAAATGAAAAGAATTGTTACATTACAGATCATTTCAATAATTATGCTTGCACGTGCTATGCATTTTTGTTTAAAAATTATCAGAAAATTTCAATTTGTTCAGCAGGGAAAATATTTTTTTAAGAATGATTTTAAAAATACCCAATTAATTAGAAAGCTCATGAGCCTTGATAGACCCACACAAACTGAAATTATGATCTATGAAGTCATTTTAATGAAACTGGCTTAATTCAACAGTGCAAACTATTTTTACTATATATTAATACCACTGAGTTTCAGAGATCCAGCAGGCATTTTTACAGTTATATCTGAATGAAAAGTGATGCAAAGAAAAACTCAAGATGTACAGTTATTTTTATTGCAGAGATTAAATAAATTGCTTTTCAATTTTGCATTATAAAAAGAAGGCATGAGAAAATATATAAAAGAGGTATTAAATAGCTACTGACTAATGCTATATCCTTGAAAATGTTGTTAATTTTACAAACATTAATGATGAAAAGAATTCTGATAATACTTAGTATTTATAATATTTATAAAGCATTATTTGTAGATACAAAAAACATTTATTTGACCAATGATCTTCAGAGTAAATTTTTCTAAGTCTTAAAAAATAACTTCACATAAGAGTCATGACTTAGAAATTTTAGTGACAGTCAATGATTTAGAATAAAAACTCCTATTATTATCTTAAAAAAGGTTTTTGAATACTTTTTTGACCCACTCGTAGACACAAGTATTAAAAGCAAACAATGAAGGAAATTAAGAAATATTCCAATATATTTGATAGAGAAAATGTGAAAGAGAATAAACATGTTACAAAGGAAAAAACAAAGCAAAAATAAAAAATGAAATTAAAAAATAGTTTAAAGTAAATATAACATACCATCTTTACGATGTTGAACAATTAGATTCACTTGGTCCTGTATACCTACAAGTAATGCTACAGCTTCTTCTTTAGTAAAACCTCTCATATCTATGTCATTTACCTACATAGGGAAAAAAACATATATGTATATATATATATATATACATATTATAAACTTATTGAATACAACATGTAATGATTTATCATTGAATAATGCCTTTGAATTCAATTTTATTAGTAACAAGCAGTAATAATAACAACTATTTTAGAAAACCATTTCATTATTTTAAAGCATAAAGTATGACAGTACTGAAAACAATAAAGAAAAAAATCAAAGCTTGTAGTTTTATTCCATAAAAAATAAATATAAAAATTTGTTTCAGGTAATTTTTACAAGAAATTAGATTTCTAAAATTTTATTTATTAATGTTATTTCCTTTTGTTAGCTTTTATCAGAGCAGAAATTGATAAGAAATTTAATAAAATAAAATAATTTCTCATTACATCATAGATGCTGTAGAAAGAAGGAAGACAATATATGTCTGAAAGTAAAATATTAAACAACTAGTCGTTGGCAGCCACCGTAATACTTACCCATCATGGATATATATATGAAAATAAAACATGTGAAAACTATTTATACAATGCATTGCAATTCATACACTAAATTTAAATATTGTTAATATACATAGTAATGCTCTATTAAAGAACTGCTGATGTACCAATTTCGACAAATTATATAAAACGCCAAACTACTCAAGTAGTACTGAACTGCGTAAAAGAAACATCCTTATAACTCCAAAAATAATAACTCTATTAACTAACAATTAACTGCGTCGGATTAAGCATCTCATTTCCAATTAAAATATACTTCTGAATTGAAATTTGAATGAAATACAGGGTCATGAAAAATCGAAGAATTTGGAAAACAAGATTACAAATATCTCGTCAACTAATAATCCGATCGACTTCGTTCTATATGCAAAATGTGTGTTAGTTTATTGCCTTTTACGTCCATTCCTTAGAACAAAAAAATTCGAAAATTTTTATATACCTTTCATCAGAACGAATTTTTCGAGAGTCCGAAAAAAATAGTTCCGGATAATCGAGGTTGCTGATATTAAATAGGGTTCATCCCATTCTTACATACTAACTACATACAAAATTTCAAGTCTCTATCTCAATTTGTTCGGGAGATAGAGTGTTTACAGACAGACGGACAGCAAAATTTTTTTTCTAAAAATATGTTTTTCGGAATCTCTACTATCAAAAACATGTAAATCCGTCAAAAATTTTTTTTCAATTTTCAAAACGATTGCAAGACTTACCCTATACTACGTATGATGGGTAAGTAATAATATTAAAAAGATAACCTACAGATATGTTTGTCTGAGTAAATAAATAAAAAAACTTTGTTTATATGCATATTACAGTTTTCTTAATAGAAAAAAACAGTAGAGAACATACTAAACATAACGTAATGACATTTGCCGTTTTAAAAATATTGTTTTGAAAGCATTTTAGTTAACCTCTTATCAAAGACAGAAATGTAAAGAAAACATTCTTTTGTTAAAAATAGGCATTAACAAATTTAGCAAAATTATAAGATTATTTTGTAATTTATACTTTAAGATTCATAATAATGTCAAAAACTTGAAATAATCATATAGAAAAAAAATTACATTTAATGCCATACAAAACGCTATTTAGATAGCACAAACATTTCATTATTAATGTCAAGAATTGATACATTTTTAATACAAGATACAATTGTCACTTTACTTCTTAAACTTCAAAACTAAGCTTCTTTTTTATCAAATAATATATAATATTAAAAGAGGAAAAATTAATGTGTTAATTTAATTAATTCATGTTTAGAAAATAAATTTAATTCCCATATATGTGCTCAGAATTTAATAATTTTTTTTTTTTAACATTTTTCAAGAAATAGCTATGTTTCAGACAATTAATTCCCCATTTTATGCTGTTATGATAGTTATTAAAAGTAATATGTTATCAACAAACACAAAGATAAAAAACATGCCTCATATATCACACACTTTGGAATTTACATGTTAATATCATTGAAGAAGAAGGGAAAGAAGCAAAAATGCACAGAAGCATTTTAAAATGGGCTATGACCTTAGTAAAATAAACTGAAGAAATAGATTTCTAACCTTTAAAATTTTATCTCCAGATTGCAAACCTTGCATAAATGCAGCAGTTCCTGGTTGAACACCTGTAACAAATATGCCTACTTCATTACCACCAGTGAGGCGAATACCCACACTTCCGTCCTTTTTGAAAGATATAAATCTTGGATCAGGTCTGTAAATAATAATTCCATTAAGACATTTATTGACACAGATCTAGTGCATTCAAGATAAATTCTCTTTCAATTCATAAATATCATAATATTATCAAAAGTATAAACTAGCCATTGGGAGGCCACCTTAATACTTACACATCACAGATATGCATAATATAAAATATGAAAATAAAATATGTGTAAACTATTTATAAAATGTATCGCCATTCCAAAATAAAATTTAAACATACGTTTAAATATTTTTAACGAATAGTAATGCTCCATTGATAAATTCTATATAAACCAATTTCGTCAAATTATATAAAACTTCAAACTACTCAAGTAGTATTGAATTGCATAAAAGAAACTCCTTATAACTCCAAAAATAATAATCATATTAATTTACTGCATCGTATTAAGCGTTTCATATACAATTAGAACATATCTTTGAATTGAAATTTGAATTAAACACGAATGAAATACAATAAGTCAAGAAAAGTCGAAGATTGTGGAAAATATGATTACAAATATCTCAGTAGCTAATTATCTGATCAATTTCATTCTTTATGCAAAATCTTTGTTATTTTATATTCTTTTACATCCACTCCTTAAAATAAATTTTTTTATATACCTTTCATCAGAAAGAATACAGCGAGAGTCCAAAAAAGATAGTTTCGAATAATTGAGGTTATTTATATTAATAGGCTTCTTCCCATTATTACATACTAAGCGCACACCGGATTTCAAGTCTCTATTTCAATAGATAGAGTTTTTACAGACATACAGACAGACAACAATTTTTTTTTCTAAATATATGTTTTTTGGAATCTCCAGTGTTTGAAATGTGTAAATCTGTCATTTTTTTTTTCAATTTTCAAAACGATTGCAAGATTTATCCTATACTACATATAATGGGTAAGTAAAAATGTCATACATTTTTATATATATCCAACAATTCTTATGTATAACAAAAAACAATCTTCTTTTCACACTCATCAAACAAACAATAAGATTCAGTATCAAATATCAAACAATTTTATGTTTTATACAACAAAATTTTAAATGTAAAATAATTTTTGGTCCAACCTGATTATCTCATTGACCAAAAAACTATCATTAACCTAGAAGATTAAATGCCAATAATGAACAATACATAAAAATTAATTTGACTTTTATTTGTATTTTTATTAATGGTTAACTAATTTTTTTGTTCTTTCATTTATAAAAATAAAAATTGTCAATTTGAATATATTTGCAAAATTGGACAACGGTTCAAGTAGTACCTAATTTTTAAACAGAAATATTTCAACATAAATGTAAGCTTGTCTGATTTTTCATTTCCTAACCTGTTGTACAGTTTAAGATGAACTAAACCAAAATCAAGAAAGATTACTTCTAATGAAACCATAAGTTATTAATTATTTTAATTAAACAATTCAACCTTTAATGAATGTTTTAAATTAATATTGCCACATATAATTATTGATTTTAGATTTGAAAATCCAGCTTCAAACATAAAACTTGAAAATAAAATAAAATTCTTTTTTTTTTTTCTTTACTTAAAAAATCATTGTCAGAGGGACAAAAATTCTTTATCTACGAAAGGGCACAATCAATAAATTGAAAAATGTATCTTTGAATTTGAACGTTGAACACTGAATTTGAACATTGGTGTTTCAAGAAAGAATATTGTACTGCCTGGGATCTTCAATAACAAGAGTTACTGTTTCATACTTTAATTGTGAAATAAATTCTTCATAGTATATGTTAAGTTTTATTTAAATAATTCTGTTAATATATTTTAGATATTTTTATGTAGGTTTTATAAGAAATTATATTACAGTATTGAAATTTTGAGTACATAAAATTTGGATATTTTAACACTGCTAAGGTGGATATTGAAATGCATTTAGATATATTATAGAGATCTTGTTTGTTCAGATATCATGCATCCAGTAATTATTTTTCTTTTTTTCCTTTTTTCAGTTTAATATACACATAAAACTGATCATACATAAGTTTCTGATTGGAATTTTTACGAATTTCATAATTTTTAGAGACAGTGATTATTATTATTTTTTTCCTTTTAAATGAGCATTTATTGCCCATATACTGGTTTGTACTTGGGAGGGTTTTAATGAAATTCATAAATTTTAGAGACTGCAGAGCAATGAATCTCATGCTTTTAGCAATTTTATTTATTTATTTTATTTAATGGGCATGTAGTGTTCATGCATTGATTTGTGAATGAGGTTTTTTTAATGATTTTCATTTCATATATAATGCTATGGAAATTAGGCCGTTTTAAGAATGGAAGACAGCACAATATAAATAGAAACACAGTAAAATCTCCAAATAGCAGAAATCTCAGGACTGTTGAAAAAATCCAAAATTTAAAGGTAAAATTATGCAAATATATAGGCATAGATGGAAAAAGTGTTCATTAAATATATGTACCTGCTTTCCTGGAGTGACTGTTTAAATTTTTATCTACTGTCTAATAATTGAATTGTAGGGGAAAAAAATAATAAAAAATTTGATGACTTTATTAATTAAAAAATTAGCATAATACAATAGCAAAATCTAAAACTAAATCAACATAATATACTTACGGAGAAGATGCTCTTCTATAACTATGATCAAAAGCATCATGTCTCTGATCTGGAAATATCAATATAATATGCATTAATGAACAAGTAGCAATAATAACACACACTTAAAAAAACCCTGCTGGCTCTGCCAACAGGCAGAGGTAGATTTCAATGTATTAACTTCATCAATAAAAACTTAATCAAGATTAAAGATAAACACAATTTAACAATTTTATCTGGCCATTTTAGACAAGTTTTTAATTTCAATTTTATGTAAGAGCTGCTTTTATCAGAATCATGTTACGTCGCTATTCAAAATTTCTAATCCTACCTAATTCCATTCTGCAAACTATGCTGAGATATTAGCCACTTCAATGCCTATGGTGAGTTTGCAGATGATTCATGTTTGAATTTTCCCAAAGCCGGGTTTTCAATGAATTGCATTTGGAATGAATGCCATTTAATACGCTTTTTCAAACTCATATGATGTTACATATTCATCTGTGGACTTTCATTATATTTCCAGTATGATGTAATATTCACTTTTTTTTTTTTTTCATCAAACTATTTATTTTAAAATCCTAAGATGAAGTGCAGTATTTTACCTTAATTCAAACATAAAATATACAATGTAAGCTTTTAAACATTCCCTGGTTCATTTGAAAGGTGACTAAAATAATAGAAACAGTATTACAAGTTAAAATACATTTTATTTCAAACTTCTTTTGTTTTATTTAAAATGTATCTTAACTTGTAACATTTTTTGAAATAAAACAGATTAGAAATACCACTAAAAAATAATAAAATCTCTTAATACTAAGTTGCATTAGTACACATGCTTTAACAACCTGACTGAACGAGCAAAAGGGCAAAAATGTAATGTTGTTTTCTCCACCTTAATTTATTTCAAAAGGTAATAAAAAAAGGGATTTTCTAATATGGTATAATTTTTTGTTACACGTATATGCTTATAAGCCTTGAAAGTATCAATCAGAACTTAATTTCTTAAAACTGGATTATATTTGTAGAATTATATTAATTTAAATAAAGCTTCAATTGCTGTGAAACCTGCTGCCTAGTGAACGGATATATCCAGTCGTGGCAGTGAGAAGGTTAAAAGAAAAGTATTTTTTAACACATTTTAAATTAAAGCCAACCAAAAAACCTAAATTAAATAAGGATTTGTTCACTTTATTATTATTATTATTACATAAAATTGCTTCAAATATTTTACAGTAACCAAATACAATATTACCTTGAGGTAATGGTGGCCGAGGTGGAACAAACATGTTATTGTCTAACCTATTAGCATTAAGGGATAGGCTGCCTAGGTTAGGGGTCGTTTCTGAGTGACTTAGAACATTTTCTGTTAAGTTATGGTTCCAAGTGCTTTGAGACCTAATAAATAAATGAATAACAAAATAAAGATCTTAAAGAAAACATATAGCAATAGTATCACTTTTAAGTTCATTAGTACATAAAGTTTTTAAATTATAATGACATTATTCAAAACAAAGAATGATGATTATGATTGTGAAATGCCTTTTATATAATTCTCCAACCTTCCAGAAAATATCAAATTTGTTTTCAGACTTAAAGGCAATTTAAATAGTTCAAACTAGCTTTCCATGTGTCAGGTTCAGCAACGTGTTTTGAAATAGTCAGATTAGCTGGATATGTATTATAATATATATATAAATATAATATATATACATATAATATATATATTTAAACTTTAAAACTGACATATGTTTAGAATTGAATGATAACTAATATGTTTTGAATTCAGAAGTTACACAAAGAACACTAATAATTAGAACTACTTTTACTATTATTTTAATTATTATTAAGATCAGTAAAATTATCATCAGAATTATGTTTTCTACTTTCATATTGCATATTAACTAAAACTCTTGTATTTAATGATAGTTTTGCTGTATGTTAATAAAGAATAAACTATGAATTAGGGATGCACCGAATAGTTATTTTAGCCGAATACCGAATATTCGACCAACAGGTGAACCGAATACCGAATATTCGGCTGACCAAATACTTTTTATATTTCAAAGTTTAAAGGTATTAAAATATTACTTTTTAAAGTGATTTTACATAATATTTAATAAAAGAAACTTACATTTTAATAAACAAGAACTTTATATATACACTTAGTATTGAAAATGATCTGCCTTGAGTTATTTAAAAATGACAATTATGAGACATTCTAATTGATAAAATTACTAATTTCATGGTCTCTTCTACGAACTAGAACAAAACCTTTTAAAATCAAAGAGAAATAATGAAAAAATGGGAAGAAAAAATTTACAGTCTCATAACTGAATAGTGACACAGTACAAATATTTAATTTTGAATAAAGGAATGTCTAGCTCATAGTTCTTTTTTTATGAATGGTGGCATTTTCCAGCCCATCTCATCATCATATCATATTTTACAGAAATTAAAGCATTTCAGTTTAAAACATAGTTATGATATCTTCATTATTGTTAATGTAACAAATGAAAATACAAGTTTGACCCCAAGTGGGATGAAATAAAATATACTTATGACTCAATAAGTTGATTACAATTATGGTTTCATGAACAAAAATTGTCTGTCTTGATAGCTATTATCAATCCCAAAAGTTTTTCTTTGTTTAAAAACTTATCTTTAGAAAAAGCAAGAAACAGATTATTTACTAAATAGAATTTAGAAACTTGCATTTGTACATCATTTATCCCTATGAGAATCCTAATCAATCATATTTTTAATTTTTTTCATGGTTAATTTTCATACTTTATAAGCAGCAAATAATTAATGTAAAAACATTTTATTTTATTTAAATATGACTTTCTTTCTAATTATTTTAAATATATTTATAAATTGACAGTAAAAAGTAGAAATTGTGAAAAGTTTTAAAAGGTTTTATTAAGTATGGGATTTGGCAAATACTTTGATATTCGGCTCAACCAAATAGTTTGATTCGGTAACATGGCCGAATAGGCCAAATACCGAATATTCGGTGCATCCCTACTATGAATAGCAACTCGCTCCATTTTATAATGGCAAAATAGTTATAACTTCACATAACTGGTCAATTTTAGAAAAATAAACAAGTGAATACAGTAGGAATTGAAATTTGTTCAACTGAGTGAAAACAATTCAGGACATCTGGTTCTAAGTGCAAGAGCTTTACCAACTGTATATACTTTAGCTGGTAAAGCATATAACTGAATTATCTAGATTACAAATTATGGAAAGTATGACAGGAAAATATGTTTAAAGGGGTACTATTACAAAGGAATTAATGTCACAGTATTTTTAAAATTTTATTTCAGCAGTTATCATTAGAATATGATTTAATATTAAATCAAAAGAAACAAAACACGTAAACTAATTAAGAGATTAGGAAAAAACATAATGGAATAAGAGGTGGACAGGGGTCGATGCAGATTTTTTCTCTTGGAGTCCATTTTGTGAAAAGTAGCAGTTATTTTTGTTAATTTCACTACATTTTTGTGAATTTTATTATATTTTTGTGAAAAACAACATTTTGTGACGACAGCTGAAATCTAGTGACTCAAGTTTGAAACAAGTATTTGTTAACAAAAACTAACTTTTTTAAACACTTTTCTAAAGTTTTTGTTTCTTAATAACTGGTTTTATGTACAAACTACACATTTTAAAACCTAACAAAATAATAAAAATAAGTTTTTGTGGAAAAGAATTATGTGAAGGGGCCTATTTTATTAAATGTATTTTTGTGAAGGGGTCCATTTTAATAAATTTAGTTTTGTGAAGGGGCCCATTTTAAAAAATTTATTTTTGTGAAGGGGCCCTAAATAGGCCTCAAATTTTGTCTGGATTGACCCCTGGTGGAGGTGCCATTGATGGACAGACGGGGCAGTAAGAAAGCAGATATCAAATCCATGCGATTATTATATGTATACTAACTCAAAACAATTCTGAAAAAAGAAAAAAAGTTATTTTAAGGATTTTAAGTCTATGAGAAAACAAGGATAAATGAAAAATCAGAATTCTCGTTAATTTGAATTAAACAAATTCAAGACAAAATGAGTTTGAATAAATGAGAATTTTTAATGTTATTCTGCCATTGAAAATTTTAGGGCTTCATGTTTAGTTCGAATTAAGCGAAGATTTGATGGATCCGATTTCGAATTAAACGAGAGCTGATGAATTTTAATTGTACAAAGATTTATGTAACAATAACAACAAATAAAAAATATTTAGAATACCAGAGATATCTGCAAATAAAGAAGACATAACAAGATCAATAATTACCTGGATAAATTGTTTTTATCACCCATTTTCTCTGAAGGGGATTTGTAATCTACAAAGAGAGACAAAATATTAAATACCCAGTTAATAGCAATTCTTAAATTATAATAATAGGCAGAAACAAAATGGCATGCTAGATTCCCCCCCCCACACACACACCCACCTTCTGTTGTTATTATTTTTTTAAGTTACTGAAAGAATCCATTTAACACAAATTTTAAATAATAGATAAAACAAAGTGAAAAAAAGGATTGTTATCTACATAATTAACCATAATGTAAGCTATATTTTACATGAAATAATTTTTAATTCAGAATCATGAGGAGCTGATTCTAACATTTGGTTGTATGGTTAGTAAATGACAGTAATACCTAAAACGAAAATAACTGATTGATTCTGAAATCAAATAGCACATGTATTTTATCAGAACACTAAAATATACACAATGGATTCTTGTTAATGCATCTTCACTTAAGACATATCTCTGGTTAATTTTATTTGACAACAATTTTGTTTTCCCCATTATTCTTCATTTGTATTTAAAGACATCACTTAAAGGGTATACTACATATAAGATAATGTATGCATTTTTTCCATAATATAACCAGACCAAGGAGAATAAAAAAAGGTTTTATAGAAAATTATGATGATTTCTTTCAGTTTTTAAAAAAAGATGTCTACCTTTTTGTTGTTTCAACGCTTTTTATCAGTTTATCTTTTCGTTTTCCTTCAGAAATTTTCCTTTTGATGCATTTTTAAGTGCAAAAATGTGAATGCAAAATTAATGAAACACTATTTGAGTAACACACTATAAACACAATTATATTAATGAAATGAATTAGAGAAATTAGACAATCCTAGTTACATTGAAAACATAATATAAATAATCTATGACTGCAGAAAAAAGGTAAATTTATACAACAGATATTTTGGATAAAAATATATACATATATGTATGTATTATTAATAGACTGGAGACAACTGCAAACTTAGTAAAAGATTAATAATAATAATGAACATGAATTTTTTGTTTAGTACTTTAATATTAAGGTGGTAGTTTGTTTAAAATAACAAAATAATTTTAGAACTTGCCTCTAGTAGGTGACTGTACATATACATTTTGATTGCTCCAATGAGGTCTGGATGCAGATATGTCAATAAAATTAGGAGAAGATGGTATATCTGAATAATTGAAAAAAAGAAAAAAATGTGAAACAAAAAGAATTAAACTAAAAAATTCTTAAATTTACAAAAATTACATAGAAAAAATTAAAAAAAAAAAAAAACCTTTTATATTAGATTTTCAAAGATTAACTTTTTTATATTATTTAAAGATTATTTTTTTATATTAGGATAGTTTGAATTTCCGAACCGGTTATGAAAGTTAAATTAAAAAAAAAAAAATCTGAAACTAAAATAAAAAAGTAAAAACTAGCCTGGTTGTACATGGTCCTCAGCTATCTTATGCAAGAAAAAAAAAACATAAAAATATTAAAATTTGAGCAAGATATTTGAAAATAACGCATCCATAGACGTAATATTATCATTCAGGTCTTTTTGAGTGACTAATGTAGACTCTTAAGATTGTTCTCAAATTTTCTGATCAACAACACAACTCATTTTTAAACCTAAAAGCATAAAATTGCCATGCCTGCCTAATGAAATTTTCTAGAATCAAATAGAACTTTCCTATTTTAATAAGTAAATTACATATTGAATTGAATTATAAGAAATTTTTGTCTAGTGACAGCAAGATTATTTCAAAAATTCAGTTCAAAATGTCAACTTTGGCAGTATTTTCTAAAAGATCGGTCTTTACTAAAAAAAATGGAAAATATCATTCAATTACATAATTTCTAAGTAAGGGTACCGCCAATTTCATGGTACTTCTGAATTAAGAAGAGTATATAAATCTGTCAGAAAGTAGTTCTTTTGAATTTGGGAACATTTAAACAGCTTTTAAAATTCAAAAATTTTAAAACACTGATATGATATTTGTTTCTTAAGAAATCAGTGACAATTTTTATATTTAAACCCCTTTGCTTAATTTTTTTATCTTTTACCACCAGTTTTTCAAACCAGGAAATTTCATGTTGGTAAATCACAAAAAAACATTATGATTAAACAAGGTAAATTTTACAATAAAAAATATCTAATGAGAATAATGACTATTAATAATAATTATTGCTTCTATATTTAAAATTTCATCTTTAAGCATAAAACTTGGAAATGACCTTTTTTTTTTGACTAAAAATGTCAGTGTAGAGGACAAAAGTTCTTTTGGCCTTTGTTTTTTGTTTACAGAATGCGACAGTCAATATATCAAAAATAACATGCATAATAATTTGAAGATAAATAGAAAAATATAAGAATAAAAAAAATATCACACATCTTGTCTTTTTTTTTTTCTTTTTAAAAAATTATTAGACATATATCACAGAACCTTCAAAAGAAATTTTATTAACTTTTATAGGGAACAGATGTCATATACACAAAATGTTTGATGCAGTTCTTTTTTTCAATGACAATTCAGTGAAAATCTTATTTTTAAATATCAAATAATTCAATAATAATAATTGAATGAAATTATCGAAATTGAATTGAATGAAATAATTCAATATTAATAACAACATTCTAAAATTATTTTGCATTATTTCAAAGAAGAAATATTTATAAATTAAAAAAAAAGTTTATTAATAGCTATAGAACAAAACCATTTATATAATTTTAAAAAGAAAAAAAATATTATTAAATAAACAACAATAACTGGGTTACCATATCAGGCAGACTAACACCATTTTAGTGCCATTTATGTTGTACCTTAGTGCATATACAATATCTGGAACATTTATAATATTAAAAATAGACAAATGTCTCATAAATAAAATTATCAAACTAAAATTTGTTTCTATTCTCTTATTATATATTTCATTAGAGGTTACAAGTCCAAATTTGTATTTCTAGATAAAACACAATTAAAAAGGACACAATAGAAATGAATATTATTATAATTAATATACAAATGCCCATACAAGCCAAAAAGTTAGAGGATATATTTTCTTAAATGGAGGATAGAAAAAAATTTAATAACTTTTTTTTAGTGCCATGAAATCTATGCAAATTATATTGAGAAATAGAAAAGTGGTTAAAATTTATTGAACAATATAGTAAATGATTGAGCCATTAGCTAACAGTTAAACAATGCACATAAAGATAAGTTTAAATGATTAGATACATTACAAGTGGAAATAATATGGAATGTTTACCTTTGTTTGGAATAATATTGGTCTCAGACAGGAACCTATTAGACCATTCGGGTATGTCTGCAGTTTTGTTACCATCTCTTCGAACAACTAAATGTAATTTTTCCTTTGTGTTTTCAATAAGTTTTTTAGCTTCTTTAAGAGATAGACCTTCAATGCTATTATTATTGATCTAAACAAAGGGAAATATCTTAAATAAATTCTTAAAATAAACAAAACATACAATTTATTATACAAGATTGCAAGTAAACTATTGAAAGCCTAATAATACGAACATATACCTTTAATTATACAGAGACAAAATTAAAATTAAATTTTCAAAATAAAGATCTCTAAAGTACGAAGCGAATAACAATACCAATCGGTAATCGAAACTGAAATCCGAACTCCGACCTATCGAAATTACCGCCGAAATTTACTTATTCGATTATCGATCGATTCAAAACAAAATCGCAAAATATTTGCAGAGCCATCTATCGGAGGTCCCGTTCCCGTCATTGCGGAATAGAAGTCTTTTATTAAAAAGGAGAGAAAAAAAATCATACGAGCAAAATGAGCTAGGTACGATACGTTTGACAAGCCGAAAATAAGTTTAATTTTTAATTACAAATGTGGAATGATTTAACGTTTTCGCCGACACTTGGCCGCGTCCCGACACGAAAGAACGTAACGTAGTAAGTTGGTAAACTTTAGTATTCTATTGCTTTCAAAAGAATTTTTTTATTAACGTTTTCCTCATTAACGTCTCAAGTTAAAACCATTAATTATGACTAATTTACAACATTTTCTTTTAGCCACCTTAGAACGTACATAGATAAGTTTTTTTTTTTCTACAATTATCCTGCTAGTACTTTTTCTTAAAGTTGTGACTATCTTTTTGTGATACCCTGTATACATTTATGAATTGCTTACACATGACTTATACACGACTTTATACTCGAGTTATACACGAGTAAATTAAAAAACTCCGAATACTGCAAAATTTTGGCGATTTATGCGTATGTAAAACAAAATAACATATAAATATATAAACAAAAACAGAAATTTCCAATGATTTGTTTTTGCTTACTTATTACTTTTTCAGATTGGCAAGTGACATCTTTGGTTAGATTTTGTGCAAAATTGAAGTAAAAGTTAGGGGGGGGTCGACTTATACACGGGTTATTGATTTTTTTTTTTTTTTTTTTTTTTTTTTTCAGCATTTGCATTTGAAAGTTAGGGGGTCAACTTATACATGTGTATATACAGTATATGGAATACGATAAAAAATATGGATTGAAATTAAACTTACTTTTGTTATAAGATCTCCTTCTTGGATGGAATCATCTTTCGCTAACAAAGACTTATTGGTAATTTCCTTGATGTAAATCCAGCAGCCAAGAACGATCCCAAAATCTAATTTGAAAGGGGGAGAAGAAAAAACTTATTTAAATAAATCAAGAAAGGAAAAAAAAAATCATGCGTCAAGCATTGCTTATGAAATACTTTCCAACACATTCAAATTAACATAACAAAACTTTGCCATTCAATAAGTTGAAATAGGATGTCTAACTGAACCAGTTGCAAACCCTTATTTGATAACACAATTTCAGCAATTCCCATCTACATTCGGAAAATTATCCTAATTCTTTGAGCAACCCTGTATATGATATAGAGATTTGTATCTATAGATTACCCGCATGAAAAATTTAGTTCATTTAGGAAATACGTACCACAGTTAATAATCACCCTTCAACTATAATGAGAATGGTACAGAATTCTTTTGTGTGCATCTGTATACGAAGTATGTAATTTATACATAAAAGTAACATGCAAAAATTTAGTTCATTTAGAAAATATATATACTACAGTTAATAATTCCCCTTCAGTAGTTTCCGCTAATAATGAGGAATGGTATGAGAATTCTTTTGTGCATGCCTGTATACGAAGTATAGAATTTATACACAACAAGTAACATGCGAAATTTAGTTCATGTTCATTTAGGAAATATATACTATAGTTAATAATTTCCCTTCAGCAGTTTCCGCTAATAATGAGAATGATACGCGAATTCTTTTGTGCATGCCTGTATACGAAGTATAGAATTTATACACAACACGTTAATATGGAAAAATTTAGTCAAATTTAAAAGCGCTTATCTAAATTGAAAATGGACTTTCAGCAATTATTACTCAAAAACAGAATTGTAACCCATTTCTTTTGTGTGTCCCTGTCCGTGAAAATGATAAATGTTTTGAACACCCATTCTATTTTAAATGAGTGTAGTGAAATTCAGTTATTTATATAGTTTCAATACATTTGAAATAATGTAAGTTATTAAAATACACAGCAAACAATATCTCTACATTGACTCTAATGTGATAGAATTCTTTTGAGTGTCCCTGTAAATGAAATGCTGGAAAGAATGAAAAAGAAGCTTTCATACTATATATTGGAAAAAAAAAGAATAATATTACTGGTTTCTTTAATTAAAAATAACATATTTAAGTGGCATTAAAATCTTATATTTAAACTATATTATAAATGCATGCAAAATGGCAATAATAATAACAAGTTGGAAATTGCCCAATGAATTGCAAATGAGGTGCGTTCGTACGATAACGAAGTTTTAAAAATATTCAGATCTTGCTGGTATAGTAGAGCGTACTTCAGATACAGTATAGTAGTCGAAATCTTTGTGTTTCTGTAAATATGCAGGAAGTAATTTTTATTACACCTCAGCAACGTATATCTTATTCATAAAATGTGAAATAGTTGAATATAATTAAAACTCGCGCCAAACAATGTTTCCCCGTATAGCATTATGTAGTAGCATTTTGTGTGGCACTGTAATTTAATGATAAAAATTCTTTGCATCACAGATTGTACAGAATGCATATTTTAGTATATATTTCATAGATTCATGCCAATTGTATTATGTTCGAATGAATGTAACATCATTAAAATGTATTTGAAACTTTTTTCCCATTGACCATAATGTAATGGAATACTTTTGATTGTCCCTGTAAATAATCTATGCATCCGACTTTCATAACATTTGAAATGACTCTACAAAATTACGTAATATGTTTTAAATTTCAAACGATTAAAATGCATTTGAAACGTTTTTCCCCATTGACAGTAATGTAACGGAATCCTTTTGATTGTCCCTGTATTTGACCTATGCATCCGAATTTTATAAAAATTGAAATGATTCGACAAAATTACGCAATAATTATATGTTTTAAATTTCAAAGGATTAAAATGCATTTGAAACTTTTTTCCCCATTGACAGTAATGTAACGGAATCCTTTTGATTGTCCCTGTAATTGATTTATCCATCCGATTTTCATAGAATTTGAAATGACTCGACAAAATTATGTTATAACTATGTATTTTAAGTTTCAAACGATTCGGTAGGGTAGTTTTTGCGTTGTTATATGCGGACAGACAGACAGACGGACGGACGGACAGACTGAGCGACAACAATAGGTGCTACGTATTTACATAATTACGAACGCACCTAATAAATAATAGTATTTTTTTTTCATTAATTTTATACAATAGTAAGCTATTTGCAGAATCAATACACAATAGACCAAGAGGCGACAGCATAGACAATCACCTCATCGAGTTCACGGATGAAAATATAAGATTAGTTAAATCTCGATTCGCATATTACAATGCAATCGGTCTGCCAAGTCGTATCTTGGTGGAAAATACCTAAAAACCCGATTTTAGTGGTTGACTCGCAGGTTTACCATTGTGTTTTCCTGTACCCAAAGATATGAATTGCGTTTTAATATGCGAATCGAGATTTAACTAATCCTATAGATTTTCATCCGTAACTTGATGAGGTGATTGTCTGAGCTATCACCTCCCGGTCTATAACGCATGTTATTATATTTCAAATTCAAAATTGTAAAACAATGTTCAGCTTAAACATCTAAATTACCATCTTTCTTTTTGCTTTTTGTAAGAGTGACTTTTAAAGTTTGTGGACCATTTGTATTAGGTGGCAACACAACCCTTCTTTTTATAACCTAAGAGAAGAAAAAGAGAAAAATAAGTAAATAAATATTTTACCAGAAATAATCAGGCTTAGAAAAAAAAAAAATCGATAACATATTTTTAATAACTATGGCATACATGATATAAAATACATTTTAAAAGGACATTTAGGTGAAAAAAATTAATTGATAACAAAACTAACAATAAAATGCAGCAAAAAATGAAATTAATTAAATTTAATAATTGAATTGTGACATGGCTATAGCGTAAATAAGTTGCTTAAAAAACTCAATTTTCAAAAAAATCTTTAAACGAAATTTGAAATGCTGAATCATTAATAAATCGCTATAGATTTTAAAACAGAAAGGAAATTGATTTCCAAAAAATATTATGAATTTCAGGTGAACGAAACTCTAATAATATAAACTTTTAAATTGCCAAAAAATTACGAAATCTCTTTTAATTAAATCCATCTTAATCCATAGGAAAATTTCGACTTCCAGCACCGAGGCTCGAACTAAAAGCCTTCAGTTTACTAGCGAGATGCTTTACCTAAAAGCTATGATGTCTACACGCTTGACGTTGAAATTAAAGTTCTATTTTAAAATTTAAATTGTAGGCTCTGACTTATACAGCTTTTGTGTACGGATCCTGTGGCGGACAGACAGAGGACAGAGACAAATAGAGTTTCGTCAGATGAACGAAACCTTAAAAACGGTCCTTGTACAGATCGATCTCATCTATTCCATACAAAAGCAATCAGTTAAAATATTGAAATGCAAACGAGATATTTTAAAATATGTCTCTTATAGGATTAACTTTAACAAGCAGGTGCTTTCGCGAAAGTGAAGTAGCCCCTTAAAAAATACATTGAACTAACCTTCTCGTCTTGGACTTATAATCCAAAAAGAAGAATTATTAGCCAGCTACATACATTAACGCTAACCCATATTGATAGTATATGATGAACGCTAAGAAGTTTCCAAACACCAGCTAAAATTTAAGGTAATATTTTTTTAAAAAGAAAATATAGTAAGAGTTAGCAGAAAGAAAGAAATAAAAAAAAAGACTTACAGTTACTATCAGCAGATTTTTAAAAGTTGGAGAAATTTATGAACGTACAATCGCTTCTCGTGAAATTGATTGCCCGAAAAAGTATCATAAGCTCTGAAGCTCAAGCAATAAAGTTGGAATTTTATGTCAAGTGTCCCCAACTAAAAAAATAGAATTTAGAACATCCTTTTTCCGATAAAAAGGTCGTTCGACAGATATTTTTCGCTAAACAAGTTGTTGCGAATTTTATGGAAGGAATAAACGCAAAACTTTAAAGATAAATATGTTTTTTTCTCCCCCATTTAAAAAGAATTTAAATGAGACAAGACAGTTTTTTTTTTTTTACCATTTCGTGTACTTTACTTTCTGTCGAGAAAGTATTCATGATATTTTGGATTATCTGAAATAGAGCCGACTATTCGAGGGATGCAATATACACCCCCCCCCCCATCCTCTTCTTAAGGGTACTATACTAAAATTTAAAAACAACATGCTCGCAAAACATTGAAAAGAAAAATATATAAATCAAGATTTTTTTTTTTTTTCATGTGTTTCATGTTTTATGAATAACACAAAAATTTAAACGCCTGGGGGCACAGGATCATTAAACATTTTTTTAAAATCAGTTTTCATTTTTCGTTTTATTCAGATTAATTTTTTTAAAAATTTTTCAACAATATGCAAAAAAAAAAAAAAAAAAAAAAAAAAACGCATTCAAAAATCTACACTGTTTCTTGAATTATAAACGTATTTATAAACAGTGAATATAATTGAAGGTTCTTAAGATAATAAAACTTAAAAAACGCGTTTTCTCAGATTACTGAATTTGGAATTTGTGCGCATTGTTACTTTCAAACTATGTAAGTAACAATTAAAAAAAAAAAAAAAAAAATCACCTAATATTCGTTTCTGTACAGCGTACAGGCTAAAACACACACAAAAAAGTAACATATTTTGGTTATTTATTTATTTTGCTTATGAAAAACTTAAAAAATTTTGAAATTTTTTAACTATTTATTATTTTGTGCTAAAAATTATTAGCCAGTTACATATACTGTCGATTATCAATATTGGTAGCATGATTAACAGTAAGAAGTTTCCAAACACCAACTAAAATTTAAGGTAGTTTAAAAAAAAAAAAAAGGTTAGTAAGAGTTAGCAGGAAAAAAAGACAGTTACTATCATCAGATTCTTAAAAATTGGGGAAATTTATTGAACGTAGAATCCCTTCTCGAGAAATTGATTGCCCGAAAAAGTATTATAAGCTCTGAAGCTCAAGCAATAAAGCTGGAATTTTATGTCAAGTGTCCGCAACTAAAAAAAAGAATTTAGAACACCTTTTTTCCGATAAAAAGGTCGTTCGACAGATATTTTTCGCTAAACAAATTGTTGCGAATTTTATGGAAGGAATAAACGCAAAAGTTTAAACATAAATATGTTTTTTTTTTCTCCCTCTTTTAAAAAGAATTTAAATGAGACTAGATAGTTTTTTTTTTTTTTTTTTTTTTTTTTTTTAACTATGCCGTATATTTTACTTTCCGTCGAAAAAAGTGTGCATATTTTTGATTATCTGAAATATAGAGCCGACTGTTAGAGGGGATACAGCGAAAGAAATGCCGTTTCTCCTCTTTCTAAGGGGCTATACCAAAACATAAAAAAGTGCTTAAAAAACATCGAAAAGAAAAATATCTAAATTAAGGGATTTTGTTAATTTTTATTAAAAATTTTTAAACTCCTAAATACCGTACAGTTCAATTTTTACACCATCGAATAGGGGGGAAAAATGAACACTTTTGTGGAAACAATATGGTGCTGAAAAGACACAACAAAAAGTATATCTGATTTTTTTATTCTCAAAAACCAATAATTTTTTTTACTTGCTTTTTATTCTAATGGATCCAACTTACCAATAGTTTAACAAGAAATCAAAATAAAATTTTTCAATAAAACTTGTCATAGAAAATATTGGTGAGTTTTCTTGTTTTTTCTTTACAAATCTTTTAACAAGAAATTCTTTTTATATGAAAAAAAATCGATCCCTTCAGTTTCGTGTTAAACGTATTTCACTGTATTCTGTAACCTAGAAAAAGCCCGGATTAATCTTCTTGTAATTTTAATGATGCAGATGACAATTAAACCCTATTCCGAATTAATGCTATACATGGGTTTTATTATTTTTTTTCATTTAAATTTAAATTATAGAGAAAGTCAAAATCGATACACATATAAATGAATACCTTCAGTATATAATCTATTAGCTTGTCTATCCAGGCTCAGTATTTTATAAGAAGTTCAGATTGCAATTAGTCTTTCAATGGACAGGTGAAATAAAATACAGACTTTTCTCTTAAAAACAGAATTACATTTCTAATATCGAGCATTATTAAAAAGACGTAGAAAAAAAAGCGTACCAGGTTGAGATTCGGTCCACATTCTCTGAGTACTTGCACGGCTGTCGTATAGTCGACATTTTCCAGGGATACACCATTGGCACTGATGACTCGATCGTTGATTCTGAAAGACGAAAATGCATTAGTAAAACGAGTGAATAATTAATAATATAATTGCAAAATGAGATGCTACTATCACAGGAGGGACCAGGGTTCTCGCTGCAGATCGCCACTGCTCTAAATCGCGAAAAAATGCTTCATTTGGCGAGTTAATTAACAATCAGACTCGCCAAATTGCGAGTGCCCAAGTTCTTCTCCTTTTTTTTGTGGGTGATTACAGTTGAGATTCTTATCCACGTTACTGTTCGATTGATGTCGCTTTTCATCTTTAATCGTACCGTTTTACATTATTATTTATAGAATTGCTGACTCAATACCAATTCGATTTAGTCAAAGACACAGAAAGGATTATACGATAGGTATTTCTCTGTTGTCAGGTTGTCACTATCTATGTGGCGGTAAAATCACAAACAAAATTACTTGCATCAATCGTCAAATCGGGAAAAGTTTTGCTGAAATGCGGCGTTGAATTTGCGATTTACCGTACTGTTTACAGTGCTGTAATTGGGCGGGAACGCGTGGGAGCGCCGTTCCCAGAAATATTTAGTTTAAAACTGTAAAAAAAAAGAAAAAAAAAAAAAGAAAAAAAAGCGTGTATGAATGCAATTTTTTTTTTTTTTTTTTTTTTTTTTTCAAGCAAAATGTTGATTTTTGCTAGTTTTAAGTAGATCCGTTACCACTTATCAAGAAAGGAGTTATTTCGAGCAATCAGATGCTTTGAAGCCGTCATGCTGCCATCGCCCTTTGAATATTAAGCCTGATCGCTGACATTAAAATGGCGGCTGCCAAAGATGGATTTTTTAAAAATGTGCACGATTTCCTAAGTTTTGACTACAGTGTTTTATAAACGATTTCTTAGACTATTTTAATCTTAGAAAAATAAAGCGGAAAAGTTTAAAGTTATTGATACCAAAATTGAAGAGACTGTACACACGCTGAAAAAAATCCATCTTTGGCAGCCACCATTTTTTTTGTCAGCGCTGAGGTTTTGTATTCAGGTGGCAGAGGTTCTGAACTGACGTCAGTTGTTCTATTCTTATTGAATGAAAGCAAATTACATTGCTATAAAAACTTCAATATATTAATTATAACTGTTTTAATTTTTTTCAAAAATCGGCTTTTGGTTAAACGTTTCAAGATGGCTTTTGAGTTAACAAGATCCGGTAACATCCTAATCTATGATGAAAATTTGAGTTCCCACAAATATTTTTTTCCAATTACAGCACTGACGGTTTATTAGTTGTATACAAAGTATCATTGGCCAATTATCAATTTTTTCTATCAGTTATAGTCGAAATCTCATAGCAATTTACCGCTAAAAGAATATTTGAAACAATTAAACATTTAGGAGACATTTAGAATATACTTATTTTTAATAATTTCCGTTGCGTATAGTAGAATTTCTATTTTCGAAGCCAATGACAAAAAATTATGTTATAAAAAGAGAGAGAGAGAGAGAGAGAGAGAGAGAGAGAGAGAGAGAGAGAAAGTACAATAAGGAATTAAAGATAGATTTTTCAGTGTTGCACGCCAAATCTATTTCGTACTATTTTTTATTTATTTATTTATTTTTCTTTTTTTGGCTGTTGTTTCTTATTTGCCAAATCGCTAATACTAGTCAAGAGCCAGTGAGAACCCTGGGACAGGCCTCTTTCATATACAGGTTGTCTACGAATTAACGAGCCAAACTGAAGAGGGAAGATAAAATTGCACATAAGAAGCAATTTTGCTAATAGCAATGTAGGGTTTGACATGAAAAGTTTTGGTGAAAAACGAGAAATACGGAAGAAATGAATACGAGCGTTTAAGGGTGTATTCGAAAAAATGATTTTCCACCTTCAACAGCTCGAAACTTTCAGATACAATTTCAGACACATTTTTAAATGTAGAAACATGAAACTTGCTGAGAGGATTTTTGAAGTGACGTACAAGGTGCCGTGTGATGTCATTTTTCGCTGAATCAATTAGAATTTGATTTATAAAAAATTATTTTCTCAGTGTGACCCTTTTTTTCGGTTCGCTGATCTCCCACTTCGGAAAATTTGGACCAACACGCCGTTTTTGACAGCATTTTTTTGCAACATTTTCTACATTTATCAAAAAATTGACAATCACGGCACCTTGTGTAGTTTCTAAATAAGGGATTTTGAAAGTTTGATACATTTGAGAGAAAAAATGAATTTAAAAATAAATCTGAAAAAAGTCAGTTTTGATCGGAATACACCCTTAAGTAACATAACAATGACAGTAAGTGCTCAAATGTGCCACCACAAACATCGATACATACCTAACAGCGTCTAACAAGTGATTGGCGTATCCTTTCGAAGGTTAGAGATATCTCATCTATGAAATAACAAATGACTCTGATGAGGACCTCATTGCAAAACTTTCAGTCGCTGCTATAAATGTTCGTGGAATACTTAGAATCTACTGAAAAATACACCAATCACTTGATAGACGCTGACAATGGCACATTTCACTTGAGGACTTACTGTAATTGTTAGGTCAATAAAACGCTTGTTTTCATTTCTTCCGCATTTTCCTTGTTTTCCGCCAACACTTTTCATTTTCGACTGCCCATTCCCATACCAGAATTGCTTTTTTATGTGTACTTTACCTTCCCTTAGAGTTTGACCCGTGAATTCGGGGAACACCCTGTATAAAAAAAGAACATTCATTAAGATTGTGAATGCCACTATTTTCGAACAGCTTCACATTATTTTACTGCAATGAAACTCTACCAAAAATACAATTAAAATTCATTTAAAAGTCAAAAATCATGCTAATGCTCTATAAATATTAATAATTTTTCTCACACGTTTTCAATTGTTTTATTCAATGATGCATAATAAATTATTAGATATTTTTCATCATTTTTAAAGCAGATTTGTCTTATTTTATTCTGAATTCAGCGTCATGCATTAGATTTGACGAATAACATTAATATCCATGTTCCATGTTTATTTTAAAAAGGTTAAATTAATCTTATTGAATTTCAGTCTATTTTCAATGTTATTGAATTGATATACGATTCGGAAATCTAATATTCTTATTCCAACCTACACAAATAAAAATTGACATGCTAGCATTTTAATTTATCAGTGAAAACGTAATCATGATCAAAGACATCGATTTTTCTGAAAATATATTCATATTTCAAAAATCATTTTCCAAGTATCCTCTTCCAAGAATATCACTGAATCTGGCATTGTGTTTTTCCTTTAAGATTTTCTGGTGAAGAAAGTGCTGAAATGCCAAAGAAAATTCGTTTAAAATCCCTATCTTAAGCAATATGTTTTGCATTTTATTTTTATTTTTTGCAAGTGTTTGCGCTAAATTAGCTTTTGACTTTTAGTGTATTTCTTTCTTCCAGTAACTGAAAGTTAATGTTACAAAGTATGTCGTTTTTAACTATATGAAACCGTTTAAATAATTTATTTAATCAATGTAATACTTAATTTATGAATTCTTTTGAAGAAGATGGGGAAATGTTTCTTTTATTACAGAATTTTGAAAGATCCACAATCGTGTGTTTGTACATTTACTAAAGATTTGCTCTGGAAAAAATATGGGCTCATTAAATAATAACGTACTAACCGCATATTTATTTTCTTATAATTCACAAATGATTAAACTGATAAATATTGAGAAGGCTGCAAAGTTTTAAAAAATTTTTGCAGATGCAAATTTGAACTGCATACGATTCTCTCTTTTTTTCCACAATTAGGAACTAATTATTTATCAATTGTTTATATATTTATTTATTTCTAAGATTAAATGTTTCTGTTATTTTAGATTTTTGAAAGACACAACTTTCTTGCATCGGCACTTTTATTAAATATTAGAAATCTGCATCGGCACTTTTATTAAATATTAGAAATCACAAATTATGCATACACTGAAGGATGTCAAATAACAGCTTTTTATTTCACTTTTATAATCGACTAATAGTCAGACAAAAAGTAAAAGAAAACATTATACTGTTAAAAATATTCCTGAAAAATTAAGGGCTCATTAACCCGCCAAAAAAGCGATTCTCTGGTGATTATCTAACATGCTACGGAACAATAAGTAAAATGTTATTGTGTTTTAAAGTACATTATATCCTGTTTTAATGTACTTTAAAACACAATAACACTTTACTTACTGTTCCGCAGCACTTTGGATAATCATCACAGAATCGCTGGGTTAAAAAATATGTTACGGTCGCCGTTAAGTGACATTATTTTTCGAAACACGGCTAAAATGAAGGGTTACACATTAGCGGAGGAAAATGTATGGGATCATACCGTATTTTTTTAACAGATGCCCTAGAATTGTAAGAATATGTGAATTGCCATTAATTTTCTAAGTATCTAAGGGATAAGGCCGCTTATTTATTAAATCAGGCCGTTTTTCATCAAATAAGGCTGTTGTCTTGAAAACTGAAAAACAAACGCTCTTAAATTTTCAGTTTTTCCCCCAGAGTGTGTAGTAAATATCGCACCCTTAAACCATTTTTCTTTTGCAATAACTTTTTATTAATATTTTTTACTTTATCCTTATATTTTGTGATAAACAGGTCATATTAATCAGAAAACTATGCAAATTTAAAAAAAAAAATAAGATTTTTTAATTAAATAATTTTTAAGAAACTTTATTATCATCTTTATTATTATTATTAATCGTTTTTTAATGTCTTAAGTTCATTTTGTTATGTAACGGTAATGTAAAATGACTTAAAACACTTAATAGATGTTTATTTTAAAAGAATAAACCAATTTTATTGAATTTCAGCAGATTTGATATCCGATTCGGAAATTTAATATTCTTCCAACAAGCACATATAAAAATTTACATGCTAGTCTTTCAATTTATCAATGAAAATGTAATCAGGATCAAAGACATCCATTTTTCTGAAGATATGTTCAAATTTTAAAAAGAATTTTTCAAGAACACTTTTCTAAAAATATCACTGAATTCGGCATAATTTTTTTTCTTAAAGATTTTCTGATAAAGAAAGTGCTCAAGTGCGGAAGGAAATCCTATTTAAAATCACTATCTTAAGAAATATGTTTTATATTTTATTTTTCGCTTTTGCAAGTGACTTATGGGCTAAATTAGCTTATTAACTCTTAGCGTATTTCTTTCTTCTTTTAACTGAAAATAAATACTACAAAATATGTCATTTTAATTAATGAAGCAATTTAAATAATTTGTTAATGTAATACATTAATTATGAATTCTTCACTAATCAAAGCTTTCTTTCTTTACTGTTTTATAAATGAATTTTGAAGATCAGAAATTGTTTCTGTTATTATAGATTTTTGAAAGATTTTTGTTCATATCAAATGGGTTATTTAGAAAAGGTTTTTTAGGGTGCGTTCGTAATTTTCTAAATACATAGCTTCTATATTCGTCGTTCAGTCCGTCCGTCTGTCCGTATCTCCGCATGTAAGAACGCAAAAACTACCCGACCGAATCGTTTGAAATTTAAAATATATAATTATTACGTTATTTTGTCGAGTGTTTTCAAATTTTACGAAAATCGGATGTATAGTTTAATTACAGAGACAATCAAAAATATTCCATTACATGACGGCCAAAGGGAAAAAATAGTTTCAAGTGCATTTTAATGATGTTACACGCTTTCGAACATAATAAAATTGATATGCATCTATGAAGGGGACACAAAAATATACATTCAGTACAATCTGTAGTGCAAAGAAAATTTGTTAATGATCGATAGAGCCACACAAAAATATTCAATTACATAATAATATAGGGAGAAACATTGTTTAAGGCGCGTTTTAATTATACTATACTATTTCACATTTTATGAAATTGATATACGTTGCTGAGGTTTACTAAAAGTTAATTCCTGTGTAACAGAAAGCAGATAGTGTTTACAGGGACATCCAAAAGATTTCGGCTATTCTACTATATCCGAAAAGTACTGTATAGGGGTTGTGCATATATAACGTTATCAACTTTTTGGCACTTCTGGACCCCCTCCCCCCTTCCGATATCATGTTATGATTACATGACCCCCCCCCCCCCCCCCCGCAGCAATGATAACGTTATCAACGTCGAAATTTTTTTTGTGTGTTTTTTGAATTTATTTCCTTTGTTTGGAGTGATATACAAAACTGATATAAAAAAGTGATATATTACAAAATTACATTTACTTTTAGCATACTTTATTTATTTAAATGAAGAGAAGTCAATAAAATATCACTTTATAACAAATAACACTTCAAAGAAATAGTTATTTTATAAAAGTAATTTTATAATTTAGTAATTTTAATAATAACTTTGTATTTTCATAAAAATAGATAACAGACTAAAAAAAAAGATAACATACTGTTTTGAATCAAAGACCGTGTTACAAATAAAAACAGAAAATTATTAGTTGGATCAAAAATGATATTGATATCAAAAGACAACCCCCCCCCCTCCCCCTAGAGATATCTTACGATATCATGTGCCAGATCCCCCCTCCCCCCTAAACTGATAACATTGTATTTGCACAGCCCCATACTATTAAACCAAGATCTGAGTATTTTTAAATTTGCGTTATAGCTAGTTTAACGTGCAATTTCCGATTTCTTGTGTCCGTCAGAGTTAGTACGCATCAAGGGATTCAGAATACTTTAGGTGCTTTAAGGGTGTATTCGAAAAAACGCTTTTCCACCTTCAACAGCTCGAAATTTTCCGATACAATTTCAGACACATTTTTAAAAGTAGAAACATGAAATTTGCTGAGGGGATTTTTGAAGAGACGTATAAGGTGCCGTGTGATACTATTTTACGCTCATTTTATTAGAATTTGATTTATAAACAATTATCTTCTGAGTATGACCCTTTTTTTTGTTCACAAAATCTCCCGCTTCGGAAAACTCGGTTCAAAATGCTGTTTTTGATTGCTTTTTTTGCAATATTTCCTGCATTTATCAAAGAATCGACCATCACGGCACCTTGTATACTTTCTAAATAAGATAATTTACCAGTTTGATGCATAGGAGAGCAAAAATGAATTTAAAAATAAATCCTAAAATAAGCAATTTGAATCGAAATACACCCTTAACACCAGAAATCTCGTAAAGTACTGATCACTATAGATGAAGATAGAATTTTCTCTCATTAAATAATGCAAAAATTACTTTAAAAAAATCTGAAAAAAGGTGACTGAAAGTCCTTGAAACGTCCGAACCCTGTTTGCGCATTTATTAAATATGAGCTCATTAAAAAAATATAGGTTCACTGACTAATGCTTCACTGATTGGAAATTAATAATTTGTCAGTTGCGAAAAAGTAAAACTATTAAATATTAATGCATGAAATAAATCGAACAAAACAATTAATTCATATTTATTTTAAAAGAATAAATCCGTCTTATTGAATTTCTATAGATTTGATATTCGGAAATCTAATATTCTTTTAACCTGCATAAATAAAAATTGATGTTCTAATATTTTAATTTATGAATGGAAAATGTAATCATGATCAAAGACATCAATTTTTCTGAAAATACAAATGTACTTGTATATTCAAATTAAAAAAACAATTTTTCAAGAACGCTGTTCCAAGAATACCGCTGAATTCGGTATCATGTTTTTCCTTTAAGATTTTCCGGTGAAGAAAATGCTCAAGTGCCGAAGAAAATTCTTTAAAATCACTATCTTCAGAAATGTGTTTTATATTTTATTTTTCGCTTTTGCAGGTGTTTGCGCTAAATTAGCTTTTTAATTTTTAGCTATTTCTTTCTTTCAACTGAAATTAAATATTGCAAAGTATGTCATTTTAACTGATGAAGATGTTTAAATAATTTGTTAATGTAATACTTAATTATGAATTCTTAACTAATCAAGGGAAAATTTTGGAACTGCTTTGGACATTTTTTCACCCGGTTGGTTTCGAAATGCTCAGTTGGCAATTGAAAAATCACATATCAAACATTCTGTTTACATAGACTAGAGGTCTGCACGGGCCCGGGCCGGGCCGGCAGAATCGTTTCAAATTTTCTAACGGGCCGGCAAATCAGAATAGTTTTCTCAACGGGCCGGGCTGGGCCGATAAAAAAATTTTCGGGCCTGCCGGCCCATTCTGAAGATTTAAGCAGAAACGATAAAATATGATCTATTTTCAACGCAAATGGTTTTAATGAGAATAAATATAAATGTGCGTCACGAGCCATACTAGTTTGACAGCATCAATGTAAAAATGTAACTTGTACAGTGTGAGATCGGCATCGGACAGTTACATTGTGCGTAACCCGTTTTAATATTTTTTAGCTGACTCATACCGGGCCGAGATCAAGCTTGCATTATTTTTCTACAAATAGACTTGCCGGACCGGAACAAGACTTAATTGTTCTCAAGATCTGTAGGGCAGACAACATGATTTGTAAAATTATTAACAGCGATAAAGAACTTATGTTAGATTAATCTTTGGATATATACTTCTTGATGTTTTTTAAATTAATTTCTCAATAACGCGAAAGTTTGATGGTTTTTAAATTAATTTCTCAATAACGCGAAAGTTTGACACATTTTCAGATTAATTTTTAATTGTAAAAACATAAAAGTGATAAGCCTGACTATTGAAGGCATTTGGAATCGAATAGCATTTTTCATTTTTGATGAATAAAATACTTGCATAAATTTGTTCAGATACAATAATTTCTAAAATGGTTGCAGGTTTTTCTCCCTTCCCATGCTATCGCTTCCGGAAATTCTATTGAAAATGCTGACTATAACAATAATTTATTTCCTTTCAGTATTCTTAAATTGCTTGTATCAAAAAACTGTTAATGCCACTTGATTATATAGTTTCTGAATAAAGATACCTGAAGTGCGTTTCTGAGAAAAAAATGAATTTAGAAATGTATCAGAAAGGCGTATATTTGAGTTAACGAATGAATTTGGATTTAAAATCTTTAATAAAATGATATAGAAATATTTTTATAAATCTTCTTCTATTAAACAGCTTCAAAAGTTACGATGTTTTTAACTTTCTTTCTTTTTCTTTTATTCTAAGCCATATTAATTTTTTGATGAATCTTTATTTGATTGTTGAAAGCCTAAGAATCTTAGTATTCACTAATGTTGCTAATGTGTATTTCCTGTGAAATATACTGTAAAATCATTCCATAGATATGTATGCAGTATTCTTTAAAAAAATCTTAATTATATGAAAAAAATCTGAATTTTTTAGAAATCGTAGAAATTGTAACGGGCCAAAACGGGCCGGGCCTGTTTTCACTGATTTCTGTACGGGCCGGGCCTAAAATATAAAAATTTAAACGGGCTGGGCCCGGGCTGAACTTTTAAGTTTTACAACGGGCCGGGTCGGGCCGAAATTTCTTTCCTACGGGCCGAGCCTGGAAATTCCGCCCCGTGCAGACCTCATACAGTGACATAGACAAATCATTTTCGTGAATTCATGAGAATATTGCGTAAAGCACACATTTGGAATGGAAACACAAACATAATTATTATTATTAGTAGTAGTCTTTAAATGTTTTATGTTATATAGGCTAGGTAGCGTTAAAGCGGTTTTCAAATTCCCTGTTTCACAACATAAAACTTTCTGTCTCATTTTAAACCTAAAGGCATGAAATGAGTAGTTCTGACTATTGAAGTAACTTAGAATAGAATGGCTTTTTCCATTCTTCGATCAGTAAATCACTTATAGAATTATAAGCGATTGATATCACGTAGCAACAGCTTTTCTCTTTTCCCACATTGTCGGGTGTTTCAAAACAGAAATTTTGACAGTATTCTTAGAAAGATCTTTACTAGAAAATGGAAAACTGCGCTCTATTAATAGTTTATCAATGCGACCACCTGTGCCAATCTCATACTTTTTCGAAGAAAAACGAATTTAGAAATATATCAAAAAGGAGTTTCTTTTTTAATTTGAGACCAGTTTTAACATATCCCTTTAATGAAGTAAGTAAACAAAACACTTAATCAGCGTTTATAAGTTACCCATCAATAGGGTAAATCTTTCAATCGCTCTGAAAATCGGAAAAAAATGACGGATTTACACGTTTTAGGTACTGTATATTACGAAAAACTTATTTTTAGAAAAAAAAAAAAATTGCCGTCCGCCCGTCTATGTGTCTGTCTGTTTGTAAACGCTCTGCCTCCCAAACAAATTGAGATAGAAACTTGAAATGTTCTATGTACTTAGTATGTAAGAATGGGAAGAAGCCTATTTAATATCAGGAATCTCGATTATCCGGAACTATTTTCTTCAGACTCTCGAAAAATTCGTTCTGATGAAAGGCATATAAATTTTTTCGATTTTTTTTATTTTAAGGAATGAACGTAAAAGACAATAAAATAACACAAATTTTGCATAAAGAACTAAGTCGATCGGATAATTAGTTGCCGAGATATTTCAAATCCTGTTTTCCACATTCTTCGATTTTTCATGACGCTGTATTTCATTCAAATTTCAATTCAAAGATATATTTTAATTGCAAATGAGACGCTTAATCCGACGCAGTAAACTGTTAGTTAATATGATTATTATTTTTGGAGCTATAAGGATGTTTTTTGACGCACTTCGGTACTTGAGTAGTTTGATGTTTCATATAATTTGTCGAAATGGATTCATCAGCAATTCATTAATAGCGTATTACTATGTATATTAAAAATACTTAAATGTACGTTTAAATTTTGTTTTGGAATTGCAGTGCATTTTATAAATATTTCACACATGTTTTATTTTCATATATTGTATTATTCATATCCATGATGGGTAAGTATTACGGTGGCCCCCAACGACTATAGTTATTTAAGGAATAAACGAATCATCGAATTTCAGCGGATTTCATATTTAATTCGGAAATTTAACATTCTTCTAACATATGCACAAATAAACAGGATATGCTAATATTTTAATTTATAAAGAAAATGTTAATCAAGATCAAAGCTATCTTTTTTTCTGTAAAATACATTGAAATTCCTGTAAAGAATTTTTCAAGTTCCTTTTTCAAATAATATCACTGAATTGGCATCCTTTAAGATTCTCTGATGAAGAAAGTGCTTAAATGCCGAGGAAAATCCTTCAAAATCACTATTTAAAGAAAAGTGTCATGTTTAATTTTTCTCTTTTGCAGTGATAAGATAAATTAGTTTTTAAACTTTTTAGCTTTCTGTTTCTTTCCAACTAGAAGTAAATACCGCAAAATATGTCACTTTAACTAATGAAACAATTTAAATAATTTGTTTAATGGTAATTCTTTAATTATGAATTCTTAACTAATCAAAGTTCTCTCTTTTATTAATGTATTCTGAAGATGAAATATAGGTTTATATTATTTCAGATTATTTGGAAGATCCAACATTCTCCGTTTACTAATTCACTAAATATGTGTTCACTAATCCCGCCCCCCCCCCTTTCCCATAGTTGATTAATGATAAAATTGTCGAATAAAGTGAAAGTTAAGAAAAACATGAATAACTATTATTCTTTAAATAAGAGTTTAGGATAGTTAAAAAAATTCATGCAAATTATTTTAAAAAGTTACATCAAAAAATTAAATAAATATTGATTATTTAATTTTCTACTGAAAAAAAAATCAGAGTATAATCAAATTATCAAAGTTAAGTCAATCTTATTTGTGAAATCGCGTAAACTTTGATTCTCACGTAAACTTTGGCCGGTAGGCCCGCTAAATTTTTTAATCGTCATATCCGTTTGAAAATTCAGCTTCAATTCGCCGCCCGGTCGTGTACGGGCCTCGGTTCAAGTCCAGACCCGTGCAGATCTCTACCTTCAGCCGCCACACTTCATTTCTATTCCTTCTTTTTATTCTATAATTAGCTGTGGATAGATACATCCTCCATCTTAAGCTTTAGTAATGTTCTCGGCTTTAAATCCATTGGATCAGCCATCCAGGAAGTAAGTTCCACAATGCTGTTACGGAGCTCAAAAGGTGTCAAAATGATATCAAAATAGATGTAATGCCCAAATCGTCGGCTAGTTTTGTACGAAAAGCCATAGTTACTTGGGACAGTGGTCAATAAGATTTTTGCCAAATGGGAGCTCAATCAGAAGTACTGTTTGGAAGCTACCTTTTGTTCACTTACACACTTAAATTCTGATTACAATACTTTCTTTACGCTATGGGTTCGAAAATTGATAATTACAAGAATGCATGCACTGTTGAAGTTGTTGTTATCCACATTTAAGCACTTTATTTAGTGAACACATACTTAGTAAATATGTAAACGGAGAATACTGGATCTTCCAAATAATCTGAAATAATATAAACCTACATTTCATCTTCAAAATACATTAATGAAAGAGAAATCTTTGATTAGTTAAGAATTCATAATTAAAGAATTACCCTTAAACAAATTATTTAAATGGTTTCATTAGTTAAAATGACATATTTTGCGGTATTTACTTCAAGTTGGAAAGAAATAGAAACGCTAAAAAGTTAAAAGGCTAATTTATCGCATCACTGCAAAAGAGAAAAATTAAATATGATATTTTTCTTTAGATAGTAATTTTAGAGGATTTTCTTCGGCATTTAAGCATTTTCTTCATTAGAGAATCTTAAAAGGTTCACATTCAGTGATACTATTCGAAAAGGGAACTTTAAAAATTCTTTCCAGAAATTTCAATGTATTTTATAGAAAAAGAGATGTCTTTGATCTTTATTAACATTTACTTTATAAATTAAAATATTAGTATGTCCTATTTATTTGTGCATATGTTGGAAGAATATTAGATTTCCGAATCAAGTAATCAAATCCGCAAAAGCTCGATGATTGATTTGTTCTTTAAATAATAAACGCTGATTAAGTGTTTTGTTTACTTACTTTATTGAAGAGGAATTTTAAAGCTGGTCTCAAATTAAACTAGTCGTTGGAGGCCACCGTAATACTTACCCATCATTTATATGCATATGAAAATAAAATATGTGAAAACTATTAATACATTGTGTTTCAATTCCAAAACTAAATTTAAATGTTGTTAATACACATTGTAATACTCTATTAATGAATTGCTGATGCACCAATTTCAACAAATTATATAAAACGCCAAACTACTCAAGAAGTACCGAACTACATAAAAGAAACATCCTTATAACTCTAAAAATAATAATCATATTAACTAACAGTTTGCTGCGTCGGATTAAGCGTCTCATTTTCAATTAAAATATACCTTTGAATTGAAATTTGAATGAAATACAGGATCATGAAAAATCGAAGAATGTGGAAAACAGGATTACAAATATCTCGGTAACTAATAATCCGATCGACTTCGTTCTTTATACAAAATTTTTGTTTTTTTATTGCCTTTTACATGCATTCCTTAGAACAAAAAAATTCGAAAATTTTTATGTACCTTTCATCAGAACGAAGTTTTCGAGAATCCGAAAAAAATAGTTCCGGATAATCGAGGTTGCTGATATTCAATAGGCTTCGTCCCATTCTTACATACTAAGTACATACAAAATTTCAAGTCTCTATCTTGATTTGTTCGTGAGATAGAGCGTTTACAAACAGACAGACAGACGGACGGCAATTTTTTTTTTTCTAAAAATATGTTTTTCGAAATCTCCAGTGTCTAAAACGTGTAAATCCGTCAAAAAATTTTTTCGATTTTCAAAACGATTGCAAGACTTACCCTATACTACGTATGATGGGTAAGTAAAAAGAAACTACTTTCTGAAACATTTCTGAATTAGTTTTTGTTATGGTAAGTATGAAATTGGCAGTGGTCGTATTCATAAACTATGTAATAGAACTGCAGTTTTCCATTTTCTGGTAGAGATCTTTCCAAGAATTCTATCAATTATTGAAGAATTATTCACAGGCAGATAGCTTACCGTAGTTTTCCTTCGGCAGGTCCTGCTTTCAGAACGTCGGAGATAGCAATCGATGGGTCGCCGTTTGTGAAATGCGGGTTGTCTCGTCCACCACTCACTGCAATTCCAAAGCCGTAACCAGGAACCTAAAACAAAAAGGCAATCAAATTAAACAATTTATAAAAGGGGTCAAATTTTAATTTTCTCATAGCTATAATTTTTTACTAGAAATACAGTCGGCTCTACACTGTAAAAAAAAATTCAAGAGGTTACTAAATTTTTTTTAGTAAATTTGTATTCCATAGAATTTTTTAGTAACCATTACAAACTTTTTTTTGCAAGCGAAACAAGCATTTCTTTTGTAAACTGAACAAAAGAATTTTTTGTATATCTAACTTAAAAATTTTTAGTACCACCAGGCAAATTTTAGTAATAGCTCCAAAATCATTTTTAATAACCATTACGTGGGCTCGAAGGGCAGGAGCTTCCTTCGAGCTGCATCCAGACTTCTGGAGCGGAAGATTTTCGGCAAAACCGCAATAGATGGCAGCACCAAACATTGCTACTGCTCCGTCAGGATATTCATAATCCCTTTATTAACGACTACTCACACTGCATATTTCGGGGCGTATTTGGCAGTGGCCAGTATCGAACCCGGGACCTGGAGTCCGTTACTATAACCACTATGCTATCAAGGCCACACCAAGTGAGTTTTAGTAATAGCTATTAAAAATATAAAATTATTAACTCTATTCGTTGCTAACTTTTTTCTAGTAATTCTTACAGATTTTCTTGTAACCGACTAAGATTACTAAAAATTTTTTAGTAATTACAAGGATCACTAAAGTTTTTTTAGTAGATCGACCCTTTTTTTTTTACAGTGTAGTTAATTCGAACTAGTCGGGACAACAAGAAATGTTCGAATTATCCAGAGTTCGAAATTTATGGAAAGTATGAGAGGAAAACATGTTTAAAGGGGTGTACTATTATAAAGGAATTAATGTTATAGTATATTTCAAACTTATTTCAGCTATTATCATTAGAATATGTCTTAATATTTAATTAAAAGATACAAATACTTAAATTAATTAAAGTTTAAAGAACAAGCACAATGGAAGAAGGATTCGATGCGCCATTGATGGAAAGATGGGCCAATAAGAAAGCGTGTATCAAATGAATGAGATTATATGCATATTAATTTTTGAACAATTCTGACAAAAATGAAAGAAAGAAAGTTACTTTAAGGACTTGAAGTCCGTGAGAAAGTAAGGAAAAATGTAAATAGGAATTCTCGTTAGTTTGAATTCAACGAACTCAAGAGAAAAAAAGTTCGAATTAATGAAAAATTTTAACGTTAGTCAGCCCTTGAAAATTTTGGGACTTCATGTTTAGTTCGAATAAAGCGAAGATTCGATTTATCCGATTTCGAATTAACAAGAGTCGACTGTATTTTAATTCTTTGTGTCTTAGCTAGAGTGCTGCATGGATCCGGTACTATCCGACTCAAATCCGAAAATTTCCTTTTAAAGTCAAAACGAAATCCCACCCGAACCCGATAAAAAAATTTCTTCAACCCGAAACCCGACACAATTCAGTTCAACCCCAGCCGAAATCCAAACCCGAATTCACAGAAAACTGATACATACTTCCGATTACAAAAAAGCATAGAAATCAAGTAAAGATTTTAAATGATATTTGTCTTGCAAGGCGCTGTATATGCATATTAAAATACCAAATATACTTTTTTTTTTTTTTTTTTTTTTTTTTTTTTTTTTTAATACGAATTTTTTTTCTATAATGCATATTTAGAATAAAGTCGCTTTGCGTCTAAAGGACATTAAAAATAATTACTGATGAAAACTTTCCAAGTTTCGCTCTTTCGAATTTTAATAATTTCAGTGTTTATAACACTATAAAAATAGAATTTCCCGTGTTTAACTTTAGCTACTCCCATTTTTAAACACCTAAAACAACAAATTAGGCATATATTATTACTTCTACTATTAAATTAGGGCAAATATATTCTATCACCAAATTATTTAAATAAACTTACACTTTGATAATTTCTTTGACAAACTAAAATGCATGAAATTTTAACTTTAAAAATCACTGTGTTCTTTCGAAATTCTTATTAACTATAGGCTAATAATCTAAAAAGTATTTTTGAATATTGCTGTTTAGTTTTTGTTGTAATAATTTCATATTCGATTAACAGAATCATAACTAAGATAGATAAAACTAGATTTCCCGGAGAATCTAGAAAAGTTTGGTAGTTAAATGCGCATATATTATAGACCCGTTTCACGTATATTCATTCATTTTGAAACTCTTTCGTTGAGAATATTTTGCCTGCAATTTATTCATGAATTCCGTTCGGATTTTACCGTGTTTGCATTTCTTTGCTCCTCCCCTGAAGTTTAATATGCCATATTTTGGCATGCTGTCTGGAATTCACAATTCAGTCGATTTCGTTTCTCGATTATTCTGCAATAAACAAATTTGTCTATCTACTTTATAAATGTCAATCGTGTCCGTGTGTAACACTGACGTCATTCACTGTAATCTTTTTTAACTTTTGAAAATCGAACAGTTTCAATTTTTAAACTATCGAATTTGGGAAAAAAATGTACTTTAAAATGCGATTTGTTTGTAAACTTTACCACAATTTGTTTGAAACTGTGTCGCAATTTACTCATTTTTTGAAAAATATTTTTTCAAGTATAATTTTATTTTTAATCTACAGCTATAGTGTGCAGATGATTAAGAAATTCAAATCTGTTTGCAATTAAGTTAATATAAATGGTTCTCCATTGATTTCACTTTTATATTTCATAACAAAATTAAAACTTCATCAATAAATAAATAACCCCCCCCCCCCCAAAAAAAAAAAAAAAAAAAAAGACAAGTAATTGAACGACATGCTTAAATCACTGAAATCATCAGAATCAAAAAGGCTGCTGCAAGTAGCGAAGCGTTTGACAATTTCTTGGGAAATTAATTGAGTTAATAAATTGCCCAGTATCTAAAGATACTGGAAAGACCCAATGTCTAAAAAGAAGATCCCGATTGGTGTAAAAAGACTAAGAAAAACAATTTCAGACTGTTTATGTTTTATTTTTGTTGTTGTAATTTATTTTTAGATTGCTACATTTTAAAACTAAATTATGACAAACATATTTTATTGCCAGTTATTTAAATAATTTTCTAACTATTTAAATAAACTTCCACTTTGATATTTTTTAGACAACTAAATAATTCATGAAGTTTTACATTTAAAAAATCATAGAATTCCTTAGAAATTCTTATTACCTGTATGCTAATAATCTAAAAAGTATTTCTGAGCACGGCTGTTTAGTTTTCGTTGTAATATTTTGTTATTCGATTAACATAATCATAACTAAGATAAATAAAACTAGTTTATCCAGAGAATTTAGAAAAGTTTGGTAGTTAAATGTGCATACATTATAGTCCCGTTTGACGTATATATCATACATTTTGAAACTCTTTCCCTGAGAAAATTTTGCCTGCAATTTATTCATGAATTCCGTTTGGATTTTGCCGTGTTTGCATTTCTTTGCTCGCCCTCAAGTTTAATGTATGCCATATTTTGGCATGCTGTCTGGTATTCACAATTCAGTTGATAAATGGAGCAAGTAAAACTATTCCGTTTCGTTTCTCAATTTTTCTACAATAAATAAATTTGTCTATCTGCATTATAAATGTCAAGCGTGTCCATGTGTAACACTGACGTCATTTTGATGCACACGATTAACAGCAGAGTATTAAATTTTTCATTTACAGCAATTTTTTTAACTTTTGAAAATCGCTCATTTTTAATTTTTAAACTGTCGAAAATGAGGAAAAAATGTACTTTAAAATACAGCTCGTTTGAGAATTTTGCCACAATTTGTTTGAAAGTGTGTCGCAATTTATTCATTTTTTAAAAATAATTTTCAAGCATAGTTTTATTTTTAATCTACCGCTATTGGGTGTAGATGATTAAGAAATTTAAATCTGTTTGCAATTAAGTTAATATAAATGGTTCTACATTGGTTTCGAGTTTATTATTACATAATAAAATTAAATCATCATATATAATAAATAAATAAATAAATAAATACAGAATATAAATAAAACCCAATTTTAAGACAGGTAATCGAATGACATGCTTAAATCACATGAGCCAAGGTCATTTACAAAAAGGCTGCTGCAAACAGCGAAGCGTTTGACGATTTCTTGGACAATTAATTGTGTTAATTAATTGCATTTCCCAATATCTAAAAGATAAAGGAAAGACCCAAGGTCTAACTAAAAGAAGATCCCAATGGGTCTAAAAGATAGAGAAAAATAGTTTCAGACTATTGATGTTTTTCTTTTCTTGTTGCGATTTCTTCTTCGATTAATACATTTATAACTGAATTATGACAAATATATTATATTGTCTAGTTATCTATTTAAATAATTTTCTACTTTACAATTACTTTAATAAATTAAATCATGCACGAATTTTGGTAATTTCTAACTTCAAAAACTATGGTGTGCATTCGAAATTCTTATTAATTTTATGCCAGTAGACTAAAAAGTACTCTAGAATATTTTAGGATTTTATTGTTTTTATTTTATCAGATAACAAACATAAATAAAACTAGTTTTCGCAGAGAATATAGAAAACTCTGCTAGTTAAATACACATATACATTGTCCGACGAATATTATTCATTTTGAAACTCTTTCCCTAAGATTATTTTGGCAACAATTTATTCATGAATTCTGCCCGGATTTTGTCTTGTTTGCTTGCTCCAAGTTTAATATGCCAGTTTTCGCGTACTGTCAACCAAATGTATTCACAATTCTATTGATAGATGGAACGAGTAAACGTATTCTTGTTTCTTTGTTTATCTATTTGCTACAAAAAAATAAGTTTGTCTATTTTAAGTATATTCCATATTGTGCATATTTAATCTTCTAAAACTAGTATATAGATATATATAATACAAATTTTATTACCTAACTACTTTAATATATTTTGTACTCTGTATTGATATAATGCGCAAATTTTTTGACAATTTTTTTTTGATCGCGATGGTTTTAATTTTGAAAATCAATACATGCTGTGAAAATTATAATTAACATGGGATACTGGTCTAAAGAATAGGGAAAAACTATTTCAGACTATTGGCGTTTTGTTTTTCCTGATGTAATTTCTTCAATCACCAGATTTATAATTTATTATTATAATTAATTTATTGTAATTATAATTATTTATTATAGTTAATTATATTAATAATTTTAATAATTTATTATAATTATTAATTATTATAATTTAACAAATATATTTTATGTGTGGTTATTTTTTTTAAATGATATTTTGTTATTCCTTTAATAAATTAAATTATGCACGAATCTTAGTAATTTCAACTTCAAAAATCACAGCGCCTTTCCGAAATTCTTATTAACTTTATGTGACTAATCTAACAAATACGTTAGAATATATTAGAATTCCGATGTTTTCCTTTCCTTGTAAAAAAAATTATCATTCAATTATCAGATTTATAACAAATGTAAATAAAACTTGTTTACTCAGGAAATATAGAAAAGTGCTAGTTAAACACACATATATAAGCATATATCACGTTTGAGCGTTTGAGGTATATCATTCAATCCTTTTGAAACTCTCTCGTTGAGAATATTTTGCATGCAATTTATTCACGAATTCAGCCCGGATTTTGTCTTTGTTTGCTTGCTTTTAAGTTTAATACGCCATATTTTCGCGTGCTGATGTCTGGCAAATGTATTCAGAATTCTATTGATAAATGGAGCGAGTAGAAGAATTTTTGTTTCTTTGTTTCTCGAATTCCTATAAAAAAAATTACGTATGCAGTATACATTTTATTGTGTATATATTTTAATATACTTTTTATTCCGTATTGATAAACTAAAATATGCAAATTTTTAATATAAGTTGTTTAAATTTTGATTTTAAAAATCATGGTACATGCTCAATCTTGAATTCAGAGGATGGCTCGGGGTACACATTCAGCCTCTCCCCCCCCCCGGAGGCCCCCCCCAAAAAAATTGTCGTTTGAATTCAACACTGCATGTTGGTCCAAGAGCCGACCGCACAAAACCCTAAGTCATCGAGCACAAGAAAAAATCCTTTATTTTATGGAAGAGTAGTCATAGGGGAATCTAATGACCCATGACCCATGTCTGCCGGAAGCGAAGTGGTGCATAAGTCAAAAATTGATACCACTAGTGGTTGACTCGTAGGTTTAGCATTGTGTTTGCCGTACAATCAAAATTAGGAAAACATGGAAAAATGGGTGCAGGAAAACATAATGCTATAATCCTATGAGTCAACCACTAGTGGTATTCATTTTTGGCTTATGCACCACTTCGCTTCCGGCAGACATGGGTCATTAGATTCCCCTATGACTACTCCTCCATAAAATAAAGGATTTTTCCTTGTGCTCGATGACTTAGGGTTTTGTGCGGTCGGCTCTTGGACTATATGCTATCCAAAATTCTTATTAACTTGGCGCCACTGGTCCAAAAAAAGAGAGAGAGAGAGAGAGAGAGAGAGAGATACTGCTTTAGAATTTTGATGTTTTTCTTTCCTTATCATAGTTTCTTCTTTGACAATCAGATTTATAACTAAAATAAATAAAACTAGTTATCGGGGAGAATCTAGGAAAGTCTGCTAGTTAAATGGGCGTATATATCACGTTTGACGTATATCAATCCTTTCGAAACTCTTTCCATGAGAGTTTTTTATTGCCTGCAATTTATTCATGAATTCTGTCTCCGGATTTTGCCATGTTTGCATTTTTTTTTGTTTGTTCTCAAGTTTAATGTGCCATATTTTCATGTGCTGTCTTGCTAAAGTATTCACAATTTCTTTTGAGAAATGGAGCGTATAAAAGTATTCATATGTTTTGCTTACCCATTATACGTAGTATAGGGTAAGTATTGCAATCGTTTTGAAAATCGAAAAAAAATTTTTTGACGGATTTACACTTTTCAGATACTGGAAATTCCGAAAAACATATTTTTAGAAAAAAAATTTTTGCCGTCCGTCCATCTGTCTGCAAACGCTCTATCTCCCGAACAAATTGAGATAGAGACTTTAAACTTTGTATGTACTTAGTATTTAAGAATGGGACGAAGCCTATTTAATATCAGTAACCTCGATTATCCGGAACTATTTTTTTCGGACTCTCCAAAAATTCATTCTGATGAAAGGTATGTAAAAATTTTCGATTTTTTTTTTAAGGAATGGACGTAAAAAGCAATAAAATAACACACATTTTGCAAAAAGAACGAAGTCGATCGGGTTATTAGTTGACGAGATATTCGTAATCCTGTTTTCCACATTCGTCGATTTTTCATGACTCTATATTTCCTTCAAATTTCAATTCAAAGATACAGGGGTTGGACAAAATTATGGAAACACCTTAAAAAAAAAAAAAAAAAAAAACACGTTTCCTTGCCTAGTATTGTGTACGGTACCCGTTGTTATTCAAAACAGCTTGTAGTCTTCTCGGAATGGATAAATATAGTTCTGTATGTTTGCCAAGGGAATATTGTACCATTATTCCTGCAAAACGGTGGCAAGTTCAGATAACGATGTCGGCGGTGGATAGCGAGAACGCACTTTCTCCTCCAATGTAGACCACAAAGGTTCGATAATATTCAAGTCTGATGACTTTAATGGCCTGGGGAAATGTGAAAATTCATCCTCGGGCTTAGAAAACCAGTCCTGGACAATGTGAGCTGTGTGAACGGGGACGTTGTCGTCTTGGAAGATACCATCATCATTGGGGAACAAAGCTTGTACCATTGGATGGACTTGATCGGCCAAAATGTTCACATAAGTCTGAGCAGTAATACGCCCTTACAGAGTTATCATGGGGCCAGAAGAGAACCACGATATGGCTGCCCAAACCATCACCGAACCCCGCCATGTTTCACTCTTGGCAACAAGCAGTGTGTATTATAGGCTTGAGATGGCGTTCTCCAGACGTAAACTCGGCCAGAAGTAGGGAACAATGTGAAAGAAGACTCATCAGACCATATTACGTTCTTCCACTGCTCTATAGTCCAGGCTTTATGACTCAAACACCACTTTTTCCTGTTACAGGCATTAGCATTACTGATGGATGGCTTTTCAATTGCAACACGGCCAGCAATTCCCTATTTATGAAGCTCCCTTCTAATTGTTTTGGTACTCACAGGATTTGGTAACACGACATTCATTTCAGCAGTAACTTTTGCAGCTGTGGTCTGCTTATTTTTCGCGATAATCATCCTTAAGAGTGTATTTCGATTCAAACTGCTTGTTTTCCGATTTATTTTTGAATTAACTTTTGCTCTCAAACACATGAAACTCGCAGATTCTCTAATTTAGAAAGTGCACAAGGTGCCGTAAAGGTCAATTCTTTGATAAGTGTACAAAATATTGCAAAAAAAGCAATCAAAAACGGCAATTTGAACCGATTTTTCCGAAATGGAAGATAAGGGAACAAAAAGAAGAGTCTTCCAGAGAAGTTAATTGCGTATAAATCAAATTCTAATGAATTGAGCGTAAAAAGACTTTACACGGCACCTCATACGTCCCTTCAAGAATCCCCTCAGCAAGTTTCATGATTCTACTTTTAAAAATGTGTCTGAAATTGTATCGGAAAATTTCGAGCTGCTGAAGGTGGAAAAGCGTTTTTTCGAATACACCCTTAATGATCGTCTGTCACGATCTCAGCACACACTTTCGTCCGCGCTGTGATTTAGCGGATGATGGTTTTTCCGCATTTCAAATATGCGGAATAAATCTTCGACACAGTACCTCTTGAAACACTAAAAACCTCGGCTACCTTGCTTACGGAAGCACCCACCATACGCGCGCCAACAATTTGTCCACGTTCGAAGTCTTAACTCTGACATAATGCAATGATAATCTCACATAACAGTGCTCCAACAACGACTGAACGGTGCAGCGATTTTACGAAGTTGTATAGGTGGCGTCAGTAGGCGAAAACTCCAGTGCCATCAACATAGTTCATTATAATCAATCTTTCTTTTCAAACATGCATTTCAAAAGGTGTTTCCGTATTTTTGTCCAACCCCTGTATATTTTAATTGGAAATGAGACGCTTAATCCGACGAAGTAAACTGTTAGTTAATGTGATTATTATTTTTATAGGATGTTATAAGGATGTTTCTTTTACGCAATTCGGTACTTGAGAAGATTGGCGTTTTACATAATTTGTCAAATAAGTACATCAGCAATTCATTAATAGAGCATTACAAGTATATTAACAATATTTAAGTATACACTTAAATTTTGTTTTGGAATTGCGATGCATTTTATAAATAGTTTTCACATTTTTTTATTTCTATATATTATATTATGCATATCCATGATGGGAAAGTATTACAGTGGCCCTCAACGACTAGTTTTGTTTCGCGATTTCCTACTCAAATAAGGTTGCTTATTGCAAGTAATGGCACATTGAGAAGCATATTTAAATTTCTGAATCTAGTAACTACATATTTTGAGGCATAGTTTGCAAAAATAAAAATAAAAACTAGTTAGATGTTGCCAATCCCAAAACTTTCTTCTATCTCGAGAATGTTAAGTCTACAAAACTCGTTACCCAGAGTGTCAAAATTAAATGACAATCATCATGCTCATCATGAGGATCCTAAAGGCATGAAATTCCGTGCATTAGTTCTTGAAATAGGACTATTGTGGATATCAAGAAAATTGCAACATAAAAGTGCCACCCGTTGGACGTTTTATAGCAAAACATAAACAGCAATAATATTTATCAAGCGTTACCAGAATCTGAAGTTTTATGAAAATTCGTAAACTAGTTCTTGAAATAGAACTATTGCAGGAATCGGAAAAAATCCAGCATAGCAGCACCACCTATTGGACAACTGACACCAAAATGTAAACAAAACTAGTTCATATCACGGATTTACTGAATCTGAAGTTTGATGAAAATCCGTACATTAATTCTTGAAAGAGAATTATTGCAGAAATCGTGAAAAATGCAGCATAGCAGCGCCACCATATACCCATTGATTAGTGGCACATTATTATACGTATATTTGGTTACAGCTCCTCATCTTTTTTGCTTCCTTTTCGAAACAACGGATTTTGAGCGTAATCTATCGACGATAATTTTCAGAATTTTCAAGCTATGTTTTTGAAACTTTCACAAAAGTCACTCTATATGTTTAGCTAACACATTATGCACATTATATTTTGATTGCATTTACGCATGCGCAAAAAATATTATTTAGTAAACCTGTTCATTTTTCATACAATTTTTAGTATTTTTTAATCTCGATTACAGGGTATTGTGTAGAATGTTATTTATCATATTTCCCGAAAAGAATATTTTTTAAATTTAAAACTATGCAAATTATAAGCAAAAAAAAACTTGGCAAAATTTGGGACAGTTTTTAACAAAACCTTAATTTCTCTACGAGTATACATTCTATCCTCATAAAAACGAACACAGTTTACACGAACACGATAACCACGTAGTCATAATCTACAGTTTGAATGTTTTTGCGACATTAGTTTTGACAGGGTTATCCAAAATATATTCGTTCTTTTTCGATTTGTTGAGGTTTCCTATGGGGTTTCGAGAAAATATATGACCTGTTCGATTCTATTTACACACTTGAAGTTTCAGGATAATTCCTTATACATTTTTCAAGATGTTTAACGAAACGTCTAAATTCATAAGTACCGGTTACCTTTGGCCATATACTATGTATCAAAAATATCGTACACACGCACATATACATAATATCGTATATATTTCAAAATATAGAATAATTCTTTTTTTTTCTTTTTTAAAGTATATTTACGATCCTTGTTTAAAATACATTTTTGTTCAATTTCATATTAAATTTTAAACACGGTAGCTCTATTGAATCCACGAATAAAAAGTTGTCGGAGTCCACAGGTTCTCATTTGAATTTTACTTTTAAATTTCCCCTATTATAGATTAAACCGCATGTCCGGGCACATTAATACATGCATAATAATAATATACCTTCATATCTGTTAGATTATTGATTATAAACTTCTTTCACTATATAAGAGCATAAAAAATTATTTAAAAAAAAGTAAAACAAGTTGGAAATTGCTCGTGAAGCGTAGCAAATTAGGTGCGTTCGAACGATAACGAAGTTTTAAAAATATTACTTTCATATATCAATCTCATAACATTGTAAATAGTGAATTACAATTAAAACGCTCATCAAACAATGTTCTCCCTATACCATTATGTAATGGAATACTTTTGTGTGGCCTTGTAAATCAATAATAAATGTTCTTTGCACCACAAATTATGTAAGATGTATATTATAATATGTACTTTATAGTTGCATATAAATTTTATTAAGTTCGCATGAGTGTAACACGATTAAAATGCATTTGAAACATTTTTTACCATTGACCGTAATGTAATGGAATACTTTTAATTGTCCCTGTAATTGATCTATTCATCCGATTTTCATAAAATTTGAAATAACTCGAAAAAATTATGTAATAATTATGTATTTTAAATTTCAAACGTATCGAATATACTTGAAACTTTTTCCCCTTTGACCATAATGTAACTGAATACTTTTGATTGCTCCTGTAATTGATCTATGCACCCGATTATCAAAAAATTTGAAATAACTCGACAGAATTATGTAATAATTGCGTATTTTAAATTTCAAACGATTAAAATGCATTTGAAACTTTTTTCCCCCATTGACCGTAATGTAATGGAATACTTTTGATTGCCCCTGTAATTGATCTATGCATCCGAGTTTCATAAAATTTGAAATAACTCGAAAAAATTATGTAATAATTATGTATTTTAAATTTCAAACGTATCGAATATACTTGAAACTTTTTCCCCATTGACCATAATGTAACTGAATACTTTTGATTGCCCCTGTAATTGATCTATGCACACGATTATCAAAAAATTTGAAATAACTCGACAGAATTATGTAATAATTGCGTATTTTAAATTTCAAACGATTAAAATGCATTTGAAACATTTTTTCCCATTGATCGTAATGCAATGGAATACTTTTGATTGCCCCTGTAATTGATCTATCCATCCGATTCTCATAAAATTTGAAATGACTCGACAAAATTATGTAATAATTATGTATTTTAAATTTCAAACGATTCGGTTGGGTAGTTTTTGCGTTGTTATATGCGGACGGACAGACGGACGGACTGAACGACCACTATAGGTGCTACGTATTATATAATTACGAACGCACCTAAAAACGTGTCCTACAGAAGTGTATATTTCAAGGCATCTAACAAACTCACCAGATATCGAGCCATCCGACTTTTACTTATTTCTCTTTTTTCAAAATTCTTTAAATGGAAAATCATTTTCTGCTGCTTAAAAATCTATTTGAATAAACTTTTTCTTTTGTTTCGAATCTAGTCTAAGTGGATAAAAGTCTGAATCTGCTTGAAAGATGGCTAATTATGCGGAAAATGAAAGGAATTTTGAAGCACAGAAATAAAGCTCGATCCTTTTAATAGTTTGCGAAAAAAATTTTAGAAATAACCCGACTTCTATTATTAAATTGTAAAAATAAAAACCTGGAAATAATAGCCTAGTTAAAACAACCTAATAATAATAGAAGATACTAATATGAGTCAATAAAATTCAATAGCTGAAGAATATAATGAAACCAAGTTAACTATTTTGTATTTATTTTAAATATTTGATTAATATCATCGACCGCTTTACCATGTTCAGATTTGACAATTCGAAGAAAAAGTTTTAAAAGTTACCTGTATTGCATTAATCAGCAGTTAGTAAAAATTAAAAAGTAAAGAAATTAAAAAAATATATTAAACTTTTAAATAATCTCTATCTCCATCTACTTTCTTATGTCTTCTTTTGTATCATAACATGTCATAAATCATAACTACTAGCGTCACAGACTTCATAGAGATAAATTCAAAATCATGTTACAAAATGAAAACAACCAGACTCAGAAACGCTTGTATATATAAAAAAAAATACATAAATGGGATGGTTGCGTATCAAAATTATGATTGAAACAGAGATTTAAGAAGCCAGATAAAATCAATGCGCTTTCATTACTACTAAACGACCTCCGAATCAAAAAAGCACATAATAGTCATGTTTTAAAAACTACAACAGAAATGCTTATATAAACAAGTAAAACATATATTGAAATTTCCATTTAAGCTTTAAAACAAGGATTCCAGATTTTTATTAATGCGCATGCAAAGATTTATTCCTATATTGCATTTTAAATCATTTCATATTCAAAAGTTTAAACATTCTATTTTAGATTCATTCCGCTCAACTAACCAACTGATGCTTCAAAACAGAACCATAAACTGCTGCTGTTCTTTTTAAACGAGTGGAAATACAGTTGCAGTTATTCCTATAAAGAGCAGACGATACTCAAAAACGCATTTTGTACGACAAATAAATAATACCCCGCCCACCTCCTCGCTTTCAAAACCAACTGCAGTACATTTGAGAGAGAGAGAGAAAAAGACAACACGAGAGTATCAAGTAATGTCTTCGATAATAACCCCCCTCCTTCTCATTTCCCTTGAGATGGAATTAAATGAAGCAAAGAAGAAAATTTACATTTTCTGGAGGTGCACGGATTTCATGCAGAACAAAAATGCTGCTAAAGTGGTCATAATATTTACAAAAGGGTTATTCAAAGTACATTACAGTTGATATGATCATTTTTATTTTTATTTAGACGTTTAGAACAACAAACTGTAACGTTTTCTTTAAACTTGCAATTTCGAGAAAGAATTTTAAGCAGTTAAATTTCCAAAACGTACAAAGTTTAATAGAAATAAAATTTAAATTTTATGTAATTTTGCATATTTTCTTGTATTTTTATAAACTTATAAATGTTAAAAGGACTCTCTTTGAGATTTGTTTGTTTCCTTGTATATTCCCTACCAAAACTGCCAAATGAAATGAAAAATAAGTAAATAAAACACGAATTTAACAGTTATTTAAACACGAATTTAAACGATATTCCGCCCTAGATAAATTTCCCTCTATGAATTATGTATTATGTCTGTGGATTCGCAGTGACTTGAAAATCTTCCCCAGTTAGATGAATTTCTGTCTTACACAGAGTCCGCCTTACAATGAGTCTGTGTTTTAGTTCATCGAGAAAAAAGATAGATGGAGGTGCAATATGCCTAAAAATCGGCTTGTAATATGATGCGCATTATCGCTCAAATTTAAATGTTCACATTAGACCCAGACAATCACGTGGAACAGAGATCGAATTTTTTGACATCAGCCGTGCATTTTTTCTCTAAATGAAAATGATCTGGCTTATATTTAAGCATCCTAAAGGAGCATTTCATTGTATTATGAATTAAAAACTGTATTATTGAAATGAAAAATAAGTAAATAAAACACGAATTTAACAGTTATTTAAACACGAATTTAAACGATATTCCGCCCTAGATAAATTTCCCTCTATGAATTATGTATTATGTCTGTGGATTCGCAGTGACTTGAAAATCTTCCCCAGTTAGATGAATTTCTGTCTTACACAGAGTCCGCCTTACAATGAGTCTGTGTTTTAGTTCATCGAGAAAAAAGATAGATGGAGGTGCAATATGCCTAAAAATCGGCTTGTAATATGATGCGCATTATCGCTCAAATTTAAATGTTCACATTAGACCCAGACAATCACGTGGAACAGAGATCGAATTTTTTGACATCAGCCGTGCATTTTTTCTCTAAATGAAAATGATCTGGCTTATATTTAAGCATCCTAAAGGAGCATTTCATTGTATTATGAATTAAAAATTGTATTATTAAAAGTTTTCTTCTTCTAACTACTAAGAATGTATTTATTAAAAATACAACACATTGCTCAATGGTGCACAAAACAATAATTTTAATATCAACTTGTACAATTAAAATAAAATAAAAATATCAATGTTTCGCGCCGTCTTCTGCGGCCGTCTTCAGGAAAATATAATAATGGAAGGACTAAGTTTACTTCTTGATCGAGAGATAATATTTCTAATAAATTCAATTCAGTTTTCTTCTTCTTTGTTAAAGCACGTGATTGTGCTTGGGCATAATGGTGGGGATTTTAGGGCTACATTTTTGGTGTCACCCCCCCGCCCCCTCCGCCAGCCAGTATACTTCCACTCTATTCTTTCTTTTTACTCTATGATTTTAGTTTCATATATCAAAAGGATAAAACAAGACAGTAAACAACAATGATATATCTAAATGATAGGAGTACTTTTATCATAAGTGGTACAACTTTTTCCAATAACAGAAAGCAACAATCAATTCTGCGGTATAAAAGCAAATAAATAAACAAAATCTACATTATGGCAGGCTTATGCTTTCCTTTCATATGAATTGAAATCATTTTCCCTACAGATGGATTCAGTGATACGCCTAATTTTGTATTTATAAATGCTGTACGTGACATAAAACCACGGTAGGGTTGTTTTATTGTTCTTTTTTCTCTCCAAACAAAGCATTTTCCCGAATTGAAATAAAAGTAAATAAATGATGAGGGGAGAGGGGTTTAAAATCGAATAGCTACTTTTTCCCCCCCCCCCGATTCAATTCAATTTGTTCTGCGAAATTGTCTATTTTGTGTTTTGAAATGTTTTCCAGGGGAGAAATTTATTTTATTCATTTTCTAATCAGATTGTCGACATCTGCAGTTGAAAAGTTTCATTTCAATATGTTTGTTCTGATGTCGGGGGCCGACGACGCTTTAAAAAATGATAAATACCTTTTAAGGACATGCGATGTTGTATTCGATGTATGGGAAATATAGGATCAATAAAAAAATCGCAACATTATGCAAAGCAGAAACATAATGTGATCGATAATAGAAAACGTTTATGGACATAGGAGTTTTTAAACTCTTTTATTTAACTCAAACTTGTTTTTTTGCATGTGAAGATGGAATTTTGTTTACGATTGTTAATTCACTTCATGATAGACTACAGTTATAAAAACTATGTTTTTACGTTCTTAGGTGTGTTTACTACAATACATTATTTTAGCATTTTTTAAAGTAATTGCAAGTTAATGCACTAATTTTAAGGCAATTTAAATGTATCGTTTAATTTTGATGTAATTTTCACGAAATTTTTCTGTCTCTTTTAAATAATAATGTGAAAATACTTCTGTTGTTTGACAGGAAATATTATTTGTGCCGGTTTAGAATTAACTACAACAGTTAAAAAGATAATAACATAACAAAATATATGTCTCGTTTAAATATATTTTAAAATTAATTTGCAATATTATTTGGTCATTTTAAATATGGCGTAATTTCTTTTATTTGCTGCTTTTAATGAATTTAATATTTAAAAGTTTTCTTTCTCTTTATTGATATTTACGTGAAGATAGTTTTATTGCTAGAAAAGAAATATTTTTACTTTCGCTGTTTTAGAATTGGCAGCAACAGTTTAAAAGATCATTTAAAAATATGAAAAGTCTCACGTAAATACATTTTTAAATTTGTTTGCAATATTTTAAAAACTGTTTGCAAAATTATTGTTTGGCTATTTTAAATATGACATATTTTTTTTCCATTTACGGCAGTTAACGCATTTTAATGAATTCATTATTTTAATATTTTCTTTTTCTTTTAATATTAATATGCAATTATAGTTTGATGACTTACTTGTCAGTACTTTCCCGCTTTTAACTTGTAAATGTTTAATTCGCATAAGTTTTTAGCTCACAGGCTATCATAGCTTGAGAGCTTATGTGCCCGCCCGTTCTGTATGTACGTGCGTAACGCGATAACTCATGATAAACATATCCAATCCACTTGAAATTTTGTATGTAGGTATATACTGACAAGGCGCTTCCCTGATTAGTTTTTGGAGTTCATTCGATATGTATAAGAGGGGGAACGGGGGGCTCATGCCCCTCCCCTTAATTGATATAAACGGGATTTTCATGCAGAATTAAGTTTTCGTTCAAAATTTAGATATAGGATCATTCTGATGAGGCGATTCCGTGACTGTTATTAGGTGTTCATTGAATAAGTATAAACAGGGGGAACGGGGGTTCTAATGCCCCTCCCCTTAATTTATATAAATGGGTTTTTCAATCAGAATTGTCAGATTTCGTTCAAATCTCTGAATAGTTTTGGAAGTTTAATGGTTAAGTATAAAAGAGGCGGATAACTTCTCTTAAATTATATAAATGCTAAATGGGTTTTTATTAAGAATTATCTGATTTGCTCTGAATTTTGGATATAGATTTCTTTATATGATAAAGCATGTCTTTGAAGTATAAAAAAGAGGAAAGGAGAGAGCTGTTTCCCCTTCTTAATTTTTTTTTTTTTCGAACGGAATTAATCCTTGAAAATATAAGGTTGTAATGTACAATTAGTGTGCGGAGCCTGTGAGCTCAATGCATTAGTTTGACTGGGCAATATTCTTTTTATTATCTTCTTTTTTCTGTCTGTGATAGTCGCGAGTAAATGTAAATGAATTCTCAAGAAATGAGTCAAATAATAATAATAAAATAAATAAATAAATAAATGCTGTCTGCAAACCAGGAATTTCTAATGTATTAAATGATCTAAAAATGTTTAAATTCCTATGTATAATCTTTGCTCCTATAAAATTTTTGTGACTGAAATGATTTTGACTAACTTTAATATTAAATATCTCTTTAAACAATTATTCGATTTAAAAACTGTCTGCATCAGCGTATTTATCAAAAATTTCTCTATAATACGACTAATTTTTAGATTTTTGTGTGCAGTAGTTTTCTTAATATTAGCGAAGGAATACCCTTAGGTAACACAAAAAAAAAAAAAATCATTAAAATATCATCAGAGAAAAGGGATTCAAGTCTAGAATGAAAAATATATGTTACATAAATAAATAATTTCATTTTATACAGAGCACTTCCTTTTATGATTTGACAAACGGAAATTTCTAAACCATTAGTTTTAGAGGTAGAATTCTAATAGTATTAAAAGCGTCGAAATGTACTTTAAAGTGCCGGGAAGTGTATCATAACGCGATTCGTTTTGATCATATACACAATAATCGAAATTTTACTGTTTTACTTGTTGGACCATGAAGAAAACTAGTCGTTGGAGGCCACCGTAATACTTACCCATCATTTATATTCATATGAAAATAAAATATGTGAAAACTATTTATACAATGTATTTCAATTCCAAAACTAAATTTAAATGTTGTTAATACACAATGAATTGCTGAAGCACCAATTTCAACAAATTATATAAAACGCCAAGCTACTCAAGAAGTACAAAACTACGTAAAAGTAACATCCTTATAACTCCAAAAATAATAATCATATTAACTAACAGTTTGCTGCGTCGGATTAAGCGTCTCATTTTCAATTAAAATATACCTCTGAATTGAAATTTGAATGAAATACAGGATCATGAAAAATCGAAGAATGTGGAAAACAGGATTACAAATATCTCGACAACTAATAATCCGATCGACTTCGTTCTTTATGCAAAATTTGTGTTGTTTTATTGCCTTTTACATGCATTCCTTAAAATAAAAAAATTCGAAAATTTTTATATACCTTTCATCAGAACGAATTTTTCGAGAATCCGGAAAAAATAGTTCGGGATAATCGAGGTTGCTGATATTCAATAGGCTTCGTCCCATTCTTACATACTAAGTACATACAAAATTTCAAGTCTCTATCTCAATTTGTTCGTGAGATAGAGCGTTTACAGACAGACAGACAGACGGACGGCAATTTTTTTTCTAAAAATATGTTTTTCGAAATCTCCAGTGTCTAAAACGTGTAAATCCGTCAAAAATTTTTTTTTTCGATTTTCATAACGATTGCAAGACTTGCCCTATACTACGTATGATGGGTAAGTAATTACTCTGAATGTAATTTATTGAGTCCGGGGATCGTAGAAATTTTTAATTTAACATAAATGACTTTTGATATGAAGAAGGTTTTACGGTTAAGGAATTAGCCATTGGTTATCGAACAAGAAGAAGCACCGTGTACATATCGATCACGCACAAGAAAAGTGACACTTCTCGACAAAAATAAATTTCACAGGAGAGACGAAAGAAAATTTGCATGGTTTTACTGTAATTTGAAACTTTGCACGCAGGAGTAAAAACGTGCATAAAATCATAAAACATTTAAGAATGAAGACATATGATGAGGTTTTAAGGGTTGGAGAACTTTACCTCCCTACACAATCCACCTCTCTTGTTTGGTCATAAATGGAAAAATAGCGGACAAAAGTGATTTTCCATATAATTACACTTATGAAAGTGTTTGTATTTCAAGATACATCGATGACAGACCAATCTATACTAAAAATAGAACAAAACGCTCTGTCTGTGTATGTGTCTGCGATGGCTAGCAAAATCTACGGGACGTACGAGGCTCAAAATTTTTATGGGAGTAGCCCAATACCTCTCCTGATGCACCTGAGGCTCAAAATTTTAATTTTTTGATTAGTTTCATTGATATTAATTATGAAGCGGAACTCACTCTCTTCAAAAAGTCATTTTTTTTAATGTCCGGGAAAGAAATCGTTTGCATATGCGCACAAACCCTTTTACGCATCTAAATGAAAGAAGAATCATTTATCGGCGTTTATTTCTGATTTTGGATCATTTTGCTTAAATCCAAATCAACCAAACTGCCCGACGCAGACAAACTTATGAGACATATTTCGAAAGATCATATTTTTAGGTCTCAAATGCAATAATCAATTCGAAAAAATATTGCAGTTAACCCTTTGAAAACAAATATTCAAAAATGGTCGTTTTTTCCAAAACTATTTTTCTCCCTTTTGTCAATGCCCCTCCAGGGCGTAATTTTTAAGATATAAACAAACCAAAAAAAAAACATATTAAAGTTGAAACTTTCTTCTAACCGATGGTGCAATTGGTTTTAAAATATTTGGATTTTAACCTTTTCAAATACACTGGCAAAAGAAGGTCATTTTGTGACTCGCAGAGAGGGTATTTTTTCTATGCTAAAATTATCTTAACATACATATTTCAACTCAATCTTTTGAAATCTTCTCAATAGAACAAATTTATACTCCCTACAGAAAATTCGAAACGTTCGGACCGATAGAAATACTTTTTACAAAATAAAATGTGCGAAAAATTTGATGAAATCAATAAAAACAGATCGTTTTCATTGCGGTTTTGCCTCAGCAAAGCACAATTCTGTAGGTAACGGCAAACAAAAAACATATTCTTAAAGCTTAAAAACATTCTTATAATCTATGATGCAATCGGTTTTTAAAATATAAGATTTAACGATTTCAAATACACCGGCAAAAGGAGGTCACTTTGCAACTCACGGATAGAATATTTTTTCTACGCTAAAAGTATCTAAGCGTACATATTTCAGCACAATCTTTTAAAAGCATCTCAATAGACCAAATTTACACCCTTAAAAAAAAAAAAATTAAAACATACGGACGAGTAGAAATATTTTTTACAAAATAAAAAGTGAGAAAAATTTGACGAAATCAATAAAAACCAAATCGTTTCATTGCGGTTTTGCATTTGCATGGCGCAATTGTATACGTCCTGAAAAACCGAAAAATATTTTCTTAAAGCTAAAACTTTTTTATAATCTATGGTGCAATTTGTTTAAATAAAATACAAGATTTAATCCGTTTAAAGACACCGCAAACACGAATCATATCCCGGCTCATGGAGAATACATTTCTCCTACGCTAAAAGTAACTAAATGTCTATTTTAGCACAATCTTTTTAGAGGCTTTCAATAAATTAAATTTACATTACTTACAAAAATTTTGGAACTTTCGTATGGATAAAATTATTTTTTTACAAGATAAAATATGTGAAATTTTTTATGAATTCAGTAAAAACCTGAGTATTCCGTCGTGGTTTCGTCCGCTTTCGGGAAGCATAGGTTCCAAAAAATCAAATTACATAGAGAATAAAATAACAAACAGCATGTGCTTTAAATTCAATAACTTTTCGTGATTTTTCCATTTAAAAATATAAATTTTGAGAAAATGGACTTAAAGATATAAAACCATAGAAATTTGTGTTTAATTTAGGGGTCATTTAGAAAACAAATAACACATTTGAAAACTAAATAACATCACGAGCCCGGGCAACGCCGGGCAGGTCAGCTAGTTAATAGAATAAAACGCAATTTCAATTTTTGCGAGATCCATCTCTTTTCTTGCGGGCGAGCGATATTTAATTTATTTATGAGTAAATATTAAAGAGATTTGTGACAGCAGAAAACGTTAAGAGTGCCAGCATAAACGCTAAATAAAAGTCCATGTTTCAAACAAATGAGAACTATTCTTCAGATTAAACCAAATTCAATTTATTATTACGAGAGTGCAGTAAGTGGTAGTAAAGAGCAGATCCTTTGCTTAAGCATACTTTCTCAGATGAGGCAGAGGGTTAATTTGTGCCCATCCCCATATCAATATAACTTTTTATTCTAAGCCAAAACAGAAATTTCACTTTTATAATTTAACTAAAACCATTACATGACTTACATATTTCACATTTTTAGTCCTATGCAAAATAATTTTACTTTTCGCTTAAAAACTCACAAGAGAAAAAATAAATGAACGATAAGGTAAAAAGGGGTTTGTAATAAAAACTTTTTACACCGTCCGAGGTCGATAATGGATAGAAATATTTTAAACAGCCCGAACTCGATATTATACTAATAGTTTTCGGATCATTACACTCTCCTACTGGGACTCATTACTTGATTTTTCAACGAGAAGTCTTCAAACGGCAACTATTATGATCAATAAATCATTTTTGACGGGCGTGTTTTCTCTCTCCCTCTCTTTTTTCCTTTTTTTCAGAAAAAACAAGTCCAAAAAATTTGAATTTTATTCACGAATTCCAGGCATAAATGAGTTTTCTTTGCAGAGTATATATTACCTATCTTATAATACAGCACGTTATATTATAAGGCAAAGCTTCTTAGTTATACGAAAAGGAACTTTGATTCATAGTAAATATACAGGGTGCATAGGAAAGTCCCTTTAACCAAAAAATACTTGAGAACGGAGAGAGCCACAGCCCTGCAAGTTAGGTAATGGTATAGTCAAGTGACTGACTATGCCCGAATAAGGCAAACGACAGCAGCGCCCCCTAGTGGCGAAGTTTGGAACATAGCCATTGCAAATCGAAAATGAAAAGAGATAGAGCAAAATTTCCAGTTTTATTGGCATAACAATTAAAATAAGTGCTCAAAGGTGCCATTGGTTGTGTCACGACCATTTGCAGCAAAGACTGAAAGTCATGCAATGAGATCCTCTTCAAAGGGCAACTATTATGATCAATAAATCATTTTTGACGGGCGTGTTTTCTCTCTCCCTTTTTTCCTTTTTTCAGAAAAACAAGTCCAAAAATTTCAATTTTATTTACGAATTCCAGGCATAAAAGAGTTTCCTTTGCAGAATATATTACGTATTTTATAATACAGCACGTTATGTTACGAGGGTTGCTTTTTATATTTCTGGCCTAGTAATGAAAAAGTGCTTATTCATGATCGACAATGTATTTATTGTTTTTCAAAGTATTCTCAATGAAGATCAATGCATTTTTGCATACGTTTGAACAAATTTTCGAAGCATTTTTTTCACTCTGATGAAGGCAACTGCAAAAAATGCTTTTGAATGCATCAACCGCTTTTTCGGGTGTCAATAATCATTGTCCATGCCATTTTTTTACGTGTGGGTATAAAAAAAGTTATTGAGTGCCAAATCGGGGTTGTATGGCGGATGAACCATCAGATCGGTGTCTTGGCTTTTCAGAAATTCTTTTGTTTGAGCCGATATGTGAGAGCTCGCAATTATCATGATGAAGAATTATTCGCCTGCTTTTCTGCTTTTTTCGAATTTCTCTAAGAACTTCTGGCAAACGAATGGTCGTTTACCTTTCAGAATTGACTGTCCTGAGTTGCTCTTCTAACGTTACTGTCGCCACCAGTAATTCCGAAAAGACAGGCAACGATGTGCCTCTTCCTCGAACAACTTTTGTTGGATTTGGCTCATTTTGGAAGACCCATACAGTCGATTGCCGTTTTTTTTCCGACTCATATGAATAGATCCATGACACGTCATCTGTGTAATATTATACACAGCCCTTGATAAACCTTGAATGTATTTTTTTCAATATTTCCTTGAACTAATCGACACGAGCCTTCTTTTGAGCGTTTATCAGATTATACGTGATTCAATGTGAACAATTTTCCTTTCTACATCCAAATGTACATGTAATAATATATTATTGATGCTTGTCTAGCTAATGTCGAAAGATTCCTAAATCTCACGGTATGTCACATAATGATTTGCTTTATTAATTCACACACAGCATCGATATTTTCTGGCACAATAATCGATTTTGGACGGCCTTCACGGAAAGCGTCCTGGAGCGAACATCAACCACGATTTATTTCGAACAGTTTTTTACAATGCTATAGGATATGGTGTTTTATCGTTGTATAAATAATTAAGTTCATGGAAGCACTTTTGTCTTGACAATCCACGTCGAAAGAAATGAAAAGTAGTCGCACGAAAAGGCTCACGAGTCAGTTCCACTTTTTGCACATGATGAATTTTTCAATTTACTGTAAATAACATAAATCAAGCTAAAGTGGCAAATCGTTCTGAAGGGGAATTTATGGTTATCAATCTTTCAATTGAAATCGTCTGCGATCACCTAGTAGCACTTCCTATTGCCAAGGACAGAAATATAAATAGCAACCCTCGTATATAAGGCAAAGCTACTTATACGGAAAAAAAAACTTGGATTCATAGTTCATAAAATATATTTATTTAGCCACTAGCAGAGATTCAATTGTCGTTTTTTCTCAAACGATTCTCTGATTGAGGACATGAGTTTCGAATCTCGCCTTATCTAAAAAATCAAATTTTGGGAAATTGCAGAAAACTGCGACTGCGTCCATTGCTTTCCATTGTAAATCAAAGTTTTACAATGCCGGGATTGCACAATAAATCTAGTTTTTCCCCTCTCCCAGATTGCAGTATTTTTTCGATGCAAGTTCACCGATAGAATAAATCGAGAGAGAAAGCTCGAGCTTTAAATTTTTGGATTAGGCGAGTTTCGAAATTTACGTCCTTATCAGGGCGTAGTTAGAAGTGAATAATAGGGGAAGATATCCTTAATAATATTCGAAGACACCCTGTATGTATTGTAAGCAAGGAAATACCTTACCATATTTCGCCCATTCTCGTTGTTTTAGAAATCCGATGACTTTAAACAATATTTTTGGCTTATTGTACAGATCTGTTTTGAACGGATTGTAAAAAATTATTTTTCTATCTATCAAACATTGAAGACGACAAAAAACAGTCTGTTTGCACAAGTCTTTATTTTTTAGTCAAACAGTCTTTTTTTTCTACTGAAAAAAAATTTAAAAAAAAAAAAAAAACTTAATTTTTCATGGAAAAGCTTAAATGTGTTCTTAAATCAAAAAGGGCAACTTTTGATGTACGTTTTAATTTATTTTTGTTCGGAAATGCACGAAACTAGCAGGTATTGTTGTTCAGAAATTATCGAATCGCACTCATTTTTCTGTTTTTGTGCAGACGCTATAGATATTTCAGAACAAGCCGTCAAAAATGATATTTTGAACCGTATTTTTCGACAAAAGCAGAAAAACCAGTCAACGAAAGGTAGAAAATCGCGTGATCACGTGATCAAAATAGCTATTATAACTCTGTAGGTAATTTAAATATCATAAAATGGAAAACTGAGTTTGATTCGAAAGTGCTTACATAGCCAGACCGTCCAATTTTACATCTTTAAAAAAGGAATATACCGTTAAAAAATGAATTTGTTAATGAGTCAAATTGTTTTGTGCTTATTGAGCAGAGCAGTTGAGAGAACATCCTTAAGTTCTATTAGTTCCTCTCTTCTGCTCTGTCTCTGCTGCCTGTTGTTCTTAGAAAATAGAAGCAAGAAATAAATTTTGTCGCACTCATTACCGGATAAGATAACAAACTCGAAGCGTTATAAATCAGTAAATAGATTTTTTTTTTTTTTTTTTTTTTTTTAATATTCAAACGCAGAAATTAACAGCTATTCACACTGGTTGCATTTAAAGCGTATTATGTTAATAGGTTTCGGAACAAGCTGCTCGAATTCCCAACAAAAATCTTCCTTCTCGTGTTAAAAGCATAAATCATTTTTGACGTGTGCGCGCTTCGCTCTTTTTCGCGGCAGAAAATGAGTCTCGGGGAATTTTCAATTTATTCATGAATTCCGAGGCAGAAATAAATCTAGTTTACAGAAATATACGTTCCGAATTTCTTTATTATATATATATTTACAGACAGTGCATTGCGTTAGGCGCAACTCTACGTAGTTTTCTAGCAAACCGCTGATGTTTCAATATCTACTGCAAACCCATTAGTCTGTAAAAGGAAGTTTGGAATTAATCAGTTGTAGGTTGTGAAGAAAGCACGCCTAATTGATACATGGTGTTTGAGAGAGTGTTTCTATACTTTTTAACCATTTAACCCTTTCCGGCTCACTGTGCTCGGTCTGGGATACCTAATTTTAATTCCAAATTTGCGAACGGCACCAATAATATTTCAGCAAAATTTTACTTTTATAATACATTGATTTATATGATATTTTGAAACCCCTAATTTAAGCTTTTGCTTAAATTAGGGGTTTCAAAATATCTAAAAAATTCGTTTGTTAATTCCGGTGTCAGTCGATAATTTCTCATTTTATTAACAGATTTTACCCGTGCCGGAAAGAGTTAACTGATCAATATTTTTGAAAAAAAAAAAAGTCTTTCAAATAATGCCTATTTTTTCATGTCTTTTACATATTTTTTAATCTTTTATCATTGGTTTTTGAAGTCGGAATTTTTTGCCTAATTGAATCAGAAAAATGCTCGGATTAAATAATGCAAAATTTGCAAAAAAATTTACTGGTGAAAATAATAAATCTCGATTGGAATATATGGATGCCGCGTGATACGGGCAAATTATGATTGGCAAAAAACACGTTGCCCGTACGTCGTGCGGGCGGGGAAACGGTTAAAAGGTTGCATAAGTTTGAAAATTTCAAAAAATTTATTCTTTCTTTTCCTTTTTTTATCTGATAGTATAATATGTCTAGAATATTTTTCAGAAGTTCCAATTCAATCGGAGTGATATCACAAAAGAGAGAGCCTGACTGGAAATTCACCTCATTAAGTTAGACCGGCTGGAAGTCAGGGCCGTAGCTAGAAGTGTACGATAGGGGGGGGGGATCAGGGGAATATAGGTGGGGGGCTCAAGGGAATGTAGGGGGGGGGGCTCAAGGGAATGTAGGGGGGGCTCATATTTTTTTGTTTTCTCCCTAATGCAGAAAGATAAATTAGTGCATATTCACATTGTAGGTACTATGTTTCTCGTTAAACTGTTGTAATAACTTCATTTTATACTAAGAAAAGTATATGATGATGAAATTTTTGAATGTATAACTGGTGCAAAATTAAACATCATGTTAGCTTCATATGTATCAATAGGATGAGGGAGTGTTGAAACACGTATTTTAGATACAATTTAGTAACTCTGCAAAACTGTGAAAGGGTCTCAAAACTAAATTAGATTTTTGAACAAAATTTTATTTGAATTTTTGGAACATTTAATGACCTTGGAACTTTTTCCAGGGGGGGGGGCTCAAAATATTTTAGGGGGGGCTGAGCCGCCCATAGCGCCCCCTTAGCTACGGCCCTGGATCTAGCAGTTTATGTATCCTTGATATATGAGGATTTGCCAGGCGGGGCTAGTGAGTGCTTAAGCCATCTGGTAGGCCTCCCCGCCTGGTTGACCCTTGATATTATGAGGATAGTTTTGATCCTAACCGATACTAGCTTCGTCGTCATTTTCGGACCACCAAATCTTTTAATATGACGCGTTAAAAACAGAAATTAAGTATTATATGAAATCCTTGTAAATTATTGATTGAATTTTACAATCTGTGCACGATGATCAAGGCAATTTGATTATCCTTTACAATGTATACAGAGATATTCTGCATCCTTAATTCTGTTGAAAAGTAATATAAGGCTTGGTCTTTTTTAAGAGGCACTTCATTTTCATCGTATATTATCAGTACCAAAGATAATTTATTTAACACTTTCAGTGTCAGTATTTGTAGAAAATTATGAATTCATGTTTAAACGGCTGTAAAGAGGTGGTCAATATAGAATGAAGGGAAAATAAGAATAAGCAGTTTTGACTGTTCGAAACGGCATCCCCGTAATTAGAGCAGGCACAGAATATTGTATCACAAGCAGAACTCCTTATTTTGTTCTATTTTGTTGTAACATCTGGAAAATATCCGATATTTTAAAATTAATTAAAGTAAAATCATGCATTTAGGAAATTATGTCCTTATTAAGAGCAACACATGCTGATGCGCTCCTGATAAATACCATTTGGAAATGTTTTGTGTTTATCACTCTCCTTGCTGCAATTAAACAGCAACAGGGATATAAATGATTAATTATTGTATATACAGGATGTACATAAATGAATACCGTGATTCTACTGGGCTGTTAAAAGGAAACAGAAAAAAGTACAACTTTGCTGTTCATTGGAAATGAAAAGTAACCGTTGAAAATTTAAATTCAACACATTTATAAGTTCAATCTTTTTTAAGAAACACGAACGATATCGAGACAACACGATAAATCATTCCACACTTTTCTCAGGCAAATTCTTCTTTTTAAGAGGAATCTTTGAAGATAAGGTGTTTGTTCCCCCACTACCAACCATGACAACTATATTAATTATTCAGTATAGAAAATTGTGTACCAACTGACGTTGACGAACTTAAGACGAACTTAGTTGCAACCATAGAAAAAAATCATACCGGGCAAGCTGAAAAAACTGAGATGAGTTATCGTTCGTGTTTATGCAGCGTTTCAGACTGAACACCTATAAATGGGTCGAATTTAATTTTTCAGCTTTTATTTTTGATTTCCGAGGAGTAACAAAATTCTATTTTTTCTTTTAACAGATCAGTAAAGTTGGAATATTCATTTAAATAACACCCTGTATATGTGTTTAAATATAATAGTATTTAAAATATTAATTCTGATTTAAACTTAATTTATTGCCAATTTTAAACATAGCCTTAATTAGCACAGGTACCTTACATATACATTTTTTCTTCGTGGAATCACTTATTTTAGCTTTTCTTTTATGGACCATAAACTAAATTATTAGCAAACAGTTTTGATAGAAAAACTGTTACTGTTATCTTACGATGCTCACTTAACTTCTTTTATTGCGAGCCTTCTATTTTTCACCACGATTTTTATCTGTTGCTAGTTTCGAAAATGCGCACATAAATTGGAGCTCATAAATTCAAATCTTCTTCCAAAATAATCCCGAATCTGTTTACATGCGGATTAAGGGAAACGAAGGGTGACAGTAGCGACAATTTTTATGGTGATAATCTCCACGAAATTTTCAACAGGAGATTTCTCTGGAAAAGTCTAGCAGCATATCGATTTCTCCCTGCAGCCTGCAGGCCTACATAAAATAAGTAAGGGAATACTACGTAATGTAAAGTAGAAGGAAAGAGAATATTGTGTACCCAAAAGGAGGGTTGTACTGTTACAGAGTTTATAAATAAATAAAGCTAAATGGAATGGGGATTTAAATAAGAGTATAAAAAATAAAAGTAGTAGTAACTAAAAATAGCAGCTCACAAAATGATATCGGGATCATAACTTGCTGCAAATTTATAATCGAATAAAAGGGGATTTCGATTATCTTTATTTACACCATATGCTAACAAACCTACTATCTCTCTCTTTTCTATCTCTCCTCCTCTATATCTCTGTAGTTCTTAGAGGTCTGCACGGGCCGGAATTTCCAGGCCCGGCCCGTAGGAAAGTGTTGTAAAACTCAAAAGTTCGGCCCGGCCTGGCCCGTTTTGGCCTGTTACAATTTCTACGATTTCTAAAAAATTCAGATTTTTATCATATAACTAAGATTCCTTTAAAGAATACTGCATACATATCTATGGAATGATTTTACAGTATATTTTACAGCAAGTACACATTAACAACATTAATGATTACTTAGATTCTTAGACTTTCAACATTCATTAAAAAATTAATATAGCTTAGAATAAAAGAAAAAAGAAAGAAAGCTAAAAACATCGTTAATTTTGAAGCTGTTTAATAAAAGAAGATTTATTAATATATTTATTATAGATTTCAAATCTAAATTCATTCTTAAATTCAAAGAAGCTCCTTTCTGATACATTTCTAAATTCATTTTTTTTCCCTCAGAAACGCACAAGATTAGCAGATATCTTTATTCAGAAACTACATAATCGAATGGCGTTATCCATTTTTTGATACAAGCAATTTAAGAATACTGCAAACAAATAAAATACTGTCAGATTTAGCGTTTTGAATAGAATTTCCGGAAGCAATAGCAAGGGAAGGAAGAAAAACTTGCAATAATTTGAGAAACTATTATATCTCAACAAGGTTATATAAGTATTTTATTTACCAAAAATGAAAAACGCTGTTCGATTCCAAATCCCTTCAATAGTTAGGCTTATCACTTTTATACTTTTACAATTTAAAATTAATCAGAAAATGTGTCAAACTTTTGCATTATTGAGAAATTAATTTAAAAATCATCAAGAAGTATACATCCGAAGACTAAGCTAACATAAGTTCTTTATCGCTGTTAATAATTTTACAAATTATGTTTTCTGCCAATAATTAAGTCTAGTACCGGTCCGGCCAGTCTATATCTAGAAAAATAATGCAAGCGTGATCTCGGACCGGCATGAGTCAGCGAAAAAAATATTAAAACGGGTTACACATAATGTAATTCTCAGATGCCCATACACTGTGCATTTTTATATTGATGCTGTCAAACTAGTATGGCCACATTTATACTTATTCTCGTTAAAACCATTTTCTTTGAAAATAGCTCATATTTTATCGTTTCTGGTTAAATTTTCAAAACGGGCCGGCAGGCCCGAAATTTTTTTTTATCGGCCCGGCCAGTCTGGCCCGTTCAATTTTTTTGCCGGCCCGGACTGTTGAAAAAACTATTCTAAATCTGCCGTCCCGGCCCGTTAGAAAATTCGAAACGATTCCGCCGGGCCGGGTACGGGCCAAGCCCGGGCCCGTGCAGACCTTTAGTTCAAGTCCAAAGATCTAATCGCGGAGATCATTAATAAAGTATAATATAAAGTGTTCCTGTTTTTCTCTCTCCTTGTCTCAATAAAACAGCGACATGAATATCGATGATTAACTATTGTAAAAACATATATAAATATTATATCCAGCAATTTTTTAAAAATAAATTCAGATTAAACACAAATCATTATTATGATTTCAAATCTTAACTTTCTTATTTGATAAATCAAATAAACCTTACATACTTTTTTCTTATTCGAACCATTTAGCGTGTCTTTTACGGACCTTTAAATGAGTTATTGGCAAACAGTTTTGACAGAAAAAAACTATTATTGTTATCTTACAACTCTCAGTTAACTTTTTTTAATGCGAACCTTCTATTTTTCATTACGGTTTTATCTGCTGCTAGTTTTGAAAATGCGCACATTAATTGGAGCTCATAAATTGAAATCTTCTTTCTAAATAATCCCCGAATCTGTTTACATGCGGATTAAGGAAAACGAAGTGTAGCAGCAGAGACAATTTTTATGGTGATAATCACCACCAGGTTTTCAACAGGGAATTTTTCTCTGGAAAAGTCTAACAGCATATCGATTTCTCCCTGAAGCTGCAGCCTTGCATAAAATAAGTAAGGGAATACTATATAAAATAGGAAAGAATATAGCGTGTATCGTAAAGGGGAATTGTGATGTTACAGAATTTGAAAATAAATAAAGCTAAATAGAATGGGGATTTAAATAAGTGCGTATCCAAATAAAAGTGGTAGTAACTAAGAATAGCAGCTCATAAATGCAATCCGGATCGTAACGTGCTGCAAATTTTTAATCGAATACAAAGGGATTTCTATTATAGACCAGTAGAGGACAGCACAGATAATCACCCCGTCGAGTTCACGGATGAAAATCTTGGATTATTAAATCTCTATTCGCATATTCAAACGCAGTTGGTTTGTCAATTCATATCTTGGTGGAAAACACTTAAAAACCTGATTTTAACGATTGACTCGCAGGTTTATCACTGTACTTTCCTGCCCCCAAAAGTATGAAAACATGGAGAAATAATGAAATCAGAAAACATAATAGTAAACCTATGAGTTAACCGCTAAAACCCAGTTTTTAGGTGTTTTCCACCAAGATATGACTTGTCAGACCGATTGCGTTTTAATATGCAAATCGAGATTTAAGTATTCATAGATTTTTATCCGTGAACTCAATGAGGTAATTATATATGCTGCTGCCTTCCAGTCTATTATCACTATTTATACCGTATGTCATAATGTAATATAATCCTATTCTCTCTTTGCCCTTCCTCCCCCGTACATTTGTAGGGCAGGTCCAAGAGTCAAGTCACTGAGATCATTAATGAAGTATAAGATAAAGTATTTTTGTTTTTCCCCCTCTTATTGTTTTTCCCCTCTCCAAAATAATGACAGGGATATTTATGGTAAATTATTATAAAAACATGTATAAATAGTACACCCAGCAATTTTTAAAATGTAAATTTTTATTTAACGCAATTTATTACGATTCAAAATCTTAACTTCCTTATTTGATTTAAATACTTTATACACTTTTTATTATTCGAACCATTTAGAATGTCTTTTATGGATCATAAAGTGAATTATTGGCAAACAGTTTTGACAGAAAAACTATTACTTTTATCTTACGATCCACAATTTTATTTGTTGCTAGTTTCGAAAATGCGCACATAAATTGGAGCTCATAATTCAAATCTTCTTCCAAAATAATCCCTGAATCTGTGTACATGCGGATTAAGGGAAACGAAGTGTGACAGTAGCCACAATTTTTATGGTGATAATCTCCACGAGATTTTCAACAAGAGATTTCTCTGGAAAAGTCTAGTCTAGCATCATATCGATTTCTCCCTGCAGCCTGCAGGCCTACATAAAATAAGTAAGGAAATACTATGTAAAATAGGAAAGAGAATACTTTGTACCCAAAAGGGGAGCTGTACTGTTACCGAATATTTAGGAAGAGTTTGAAAATAAATAAAGCTAAATGGAATGGGGATTAAAATAAGTGTATTCAAATAAAAATACAGTCGAGTCTCTATATAACGAAATCCATCGTTCCAGAAAAAAATTCGTTATATAGAAAAATTCGATGTATAGAAAATTATGTTAAAAATCGTATTTAATGTGTAAATTTTAAACAAATATTATTTTTGATGTTTCTAATTAAGAATTTGAAATGTTTAAAAGTAAATATTAACTTAACATTTTATTTCTTAATTTTTTAAGCTGCTTCAAAAAAGAAAACAGACATTTATTTGGAAGCTTAATGAAAATCAAATAAGGAAGACTTGCACTAATTTCAGAAGAAAAAAATCTGTAATTTTTTGTTGTTTTGATTTTAAAATTGTTACGCTCTCTCTCAAAAAAAAAAAAAAAAAAAAAAAAAAAAAGGCTCAAATTTTAGCAAGGAATGAAAAATTGTAGTTAACATTTTCCTCCATTTGAAGGCCTCTTTTAAGTTTTTCTCATTGATTCCTCCCTTATATGTGGAACAATCTAACTATGTTTGACTCTGTTTTGAGAAGGATGTTGAAAGGTGTGTGGGAGGTGGGATGAATTCGTTGGATTTAAAGAACAAGGAGAAAGGTAATTAAAAAAAACTCAACACTAAACGATAAATCAAAAATAAGTGATGGAAAATTGATTCCATATGATTTCGAAACTTTTTTAACAGAATAAATTAAGAACAATTTATGAAAAAAATCGTTATATGGAGATAGATATTTCGCTATATAGAGACTGTTTTTAATGTAATCATGCGAAAAGGGCACCGTTCCTACAAAAAATTCGTTATATAGAGAAATTCGATGTAAGGAGTTTCGTTATAGAGAGACTCGACTGTATTATAAATAAGAATAGCAGCTCATAAATGCAGTCGTAATCGTAATTTGTCGCAAATTTATAATCGGGGGGGAAAAAAGAAAAAAAAAGATTTATATTTATTTGATTTCTCCCGTGTGTCATAATATACTCTCTCTCTCTTGGGTATGTCTAAGGGTAAGGTCAAGATGTCACGATACACTTCTGAACGAAGAAAATTTCTATAGAATAGTACTTAAAAAAAAAAAAAATGTTTTATGTTATAAAAATAAACTTTGGTGCTTGCTTTCAAAGTGAAATTACTTGTAATTAACTCGTAATTAACTTGTAATAAATTTTTGATCAACAATTGACAATATAATAACATCACATTTGACTTTTTGGATGAGTTTTACCTTAAGCAGGTTGCACACTAAGACGACAGGAGGAGAATTAATTGCAACATAGGAGAAAAAACAGGTCGAAACGAAAGCTGTTTTAACCTTATTTTTTCTTTTCCAAAATTCTGCAATATGTTGCATGAGTTGCCTTGGAATACCAAATGGGAAATCTTTTGGTTAAGTAGTTTAGGAGTTATGAAAGTTCAAAGTTTAGGACTTCTGAAGATAACCCTTAAAAACCCTGTTTTTTTTTACTCCTGTCAAAAAAAAAAAAAAAAATCGCATAAACATTGTGAACGGTTTCTGAGATCGCTAGATCGAAAGATAAAATAAAAGACTCAATTAACTCACAGAATTTACTAGAGACTGTTCTTGTTTCTAAAATTTATGTACAGGACAATTCAGCGACTATACTAGGGCTTCGAACGAAATAAATTATCACTATTATCTATAGTTAAACTGAGAAAATTGAAAAAAAAAAAAAAAACCTGCTGTTACAAATTATCTGAACACATATGAATTGCAGCTTTTCTTAAATTACAGTTCTTTCCGCTTAGCAGTTTTTGAATACTCTTTCAGTGTGACGCCAGTCTTGACGTTTTGCTTGGAAACTGACTCCAAACAAATTGTTGCTATATCTAATACCTTATTAAATATAGATCATAGAAAATGTTAACTAGACATATACAGTACTAAAGCACATATATGTGGGATATAGCTGCAAGATATAGCTATAAAATATAATAAAGATAGAAAACACACCATAGCAACTATTTGTTTGGAATCAGTATCCATAAGCAAAACGTCATATCTAACGTCACGACTGAAAATGTCTATTTTGTTTAGAAAACTAAAGTGTAGTTTATGCACTTTTACTAAAATCTTCATTTATAGTGTTAGAAAAGTTCAAAGTTTAAGGGTGCTTATGTTAAATACGCGTAACAAATATTCGTGGATAATTACCTTCGTTTCTGATACAAAAATTATTTATTTTAGTATGCTCTTTCACGCCTTAACCCTTTCCGGCACGGATAAAAACTCTTAGTAAAATGAGGAATTATCGATTGACACTAGAATTCGCAAACGATTTTTTATATATTTTGGAATCCTTAATTTAAGCTTTTATTGTAACTGCAACATTTTACTAAAATATTATTCGTGCCGTTTGCAAGTTTGGAATTAAAATTAGGTATCCCAGACCGGGCACAGTGTGCCGGAAAGGGTTAAAGTTTAAACGATTCAGAACTATCCTGTATTTAAAACATAACTTTCAAAATATACATGGTGATCGGAAAATAACTGGCAAAATTCTAAAGAATATTATAGAGAAACTAAACAAGTATTTATTGCCATAGAATGTTTGTCCGGAAATGATCCGTTTAAGCACTGACAAAGAAGAGGTTGATGAAGAAAAATTTGAAAGGCGCAATGAAAAACAGCACATAAGCGCCTATAGATTGCGCTTATATGCATCATTTCCGAACATACATTCTATGACAAAAAATGCTAGTTTTGGTTCACTCTAGAGGTCTGCACGGGTCGAAATTTCCAGGCCCGAACGAAAGAAATATTGGCCTGGCCCGAAAGATAAAATTTCGGCCCGAGTCCAGCCCGGCCCGAACGGAAAGAATATTGGCCCGACCCGGCCCGGCCCGAAAGTTAAAATTTCGGCACGAGCTCGGTCCGGTCCGGAAAAAAGTTTAAAATTCGGCCCGAACCCGACCCGGCTTGAGTGAATTTCTACAGGACATTGATCTTTACTCTTACGGAAGAGTTCTGACCAAAAAAATTTATATTAGTCTTTTTTTTTCCATGTTTATAATTTCCATTTATGAGGAAGTCCCGTAAGCTGCGATATTTACGCTTTTAAATGAATCTTTGTTGTATGTAAACGTTTCAGTTATCATTAATCCATATTCCATGTAATGGGGACAAAAAATCTAAAAAATGGTATATGGTAAAAGTAAAATTTTCTAAGACGGAATCGCTTTGGAACGAAAAAAATATGTTCCCTTCTTAACAGATATAAATGTTTAATATATTTTTTTTTCTCGCGTATTGTTGTATTCATTTTGCATGGATGAACATTTTAAAAGAAACTTGCAGTTTTCAGTTAAAAAGAAAATTCCGTCATAATCATTTTTTTTTATGTGTTTAATTCTATTTTAAAACGCCTAGATGCCTTCTATTTTAAAACGCCTATGATTCTTTAAAAGGAATAAATTCTAATGTTTAATTGTAGAATAATGACGGCTTAAAAGTATATGCCTTTTTTGCAAAAATTTTTGGACAAAGCCAAATATTACTGATTTATAAAGAGTCGAGAAAAGGATTTTCATATAGGAACTGATTATTTTGGTCTGTGAAAACTAGGAAGAATTAAATCAGTCTCGGCTTTATACGAAAAAAAAAAAAAGTTAAGCCCGGCCCGATACTCCAGCAAAAAAATTAAGGCCCGAGCCCGGCCCGAGTCTTCAAAAGTAAGGCCCGAGCCCGGCCCGGCCCGAATGCCATTATTGGAAATCGGCCCGCGGGCCGGGCCGGGCCGGACTTGGGTTTCGGGCCGAGGCCCGGCCCGTGCAGATTTCTACTCTACCATTCTTTAAAACGTTGCCAAATAATTTCCAATCACCCTGTATAAAGTAGTAATTATTTACTTTAAACATGCAAATAAAATCTTTCATATGAATTAACATTATTTTATTTTACATTTTCTCTTCTTTTACGGAAAATTTCTTTTAATGTCTTTTTTCTTAATCGACGATAAAATCAGTTTTTGGCAAAGAACTTATTCACAAAAAGATTTCTTACAAATTTATTATATTCTATTAACATCTTCTAAATGCAAACCTTTTATTTTTCTGCACGATTTTATCTGTTGCAACTTTTTAAATTGCTCATATAAATTGAGCTCATAAATTCAGATCTCCTTCTAAATAAGCCTCGAATCTGCTTACATGAGGATTAGGGAAAACCTGGTGGCAGCAGTAAAAAATTTTATGGTGATAATCTTCACAAGAATTTCAACAAGAGAATTTCTTGAACTGTTGGCAACGCATCGATTTCTCTACGAATTTATAGTGAAATATATACAGCATGAAATTTTATAAAAGAAAAAAAAATGCTGTCAGTAACAAAAATAGAAATATCCAGTTAAACTTACGAAATACTTACACTGAAAATAAATAAATAAATAGAATGGTGATAAAAATAAATATATATTCAGATAAAAGTATTATAACTAAAAGAAGCAGCTCATAAATGCGGTCGTAATCGTAACTTGTTGAGAATTTTTAGCGTAACAAAAAGAATTTCCCATTCTATTTTTGTGCGTCTTAACCCCTATTTATTTCTTATCATTTGTTTATTTATTTTAACTGAATTTCATTGAAGTATCGAAACTGGAAATAAAACTGTATTTCTTCTTTAAACAGTGCTTTTAGTTTTTAACGTTTTTGGTAGAATTGATTTAAAAATAAGTAAAGCTGGGAAGCTTTTTCTTTTAAATTGGGATACTTCTCATCAAATGGGCATTAAATTAGTTTTTATAGGAATGCAAATTTTTAAATTGAGCTTTGTTTTCGATTGTGGATTATTATATTAGTGCAGTGCTTGCTGCAACAGTATGTTTTATTTAATTCAGATATAGCGTAACAAACTAATGTGATCCCATCAAGCATTCACATTTTTGATAAATTTTTGCTCGTTTTAAGGGAGACCCGAACCCCATTTTCGGCCAAAAATCATCAAAAGTTTAATTTTTTTTTTTTTTTTTTCTTAGAAAACGATAAAATACATGTTTGCGAATATCCATGCAAAATTTCAGAACTCGGGGACACTTGGAACAGGTAGAAAATGCGCTTTTTAAATTTTACTCACTATAGAGTTTAAAGGACTAGCGGCCATTTAAAACGTGTTTTCCTGAAAATGACTTTCTTCATATTTTGCCTAAGTTCAAAGTACTAAGGCTCAGTGGTAAAATGATTTAGAAGCAAAGTGTTTATGTTTTTAAAATCTTAAAAAAAAATTGCAACAAAAGTAAGGAGAGATTTTTTTTTTAACTATTTCTGAAAATTTTACATAAATTGGTAAACATGAAAATTATAACGAATTTAAAGAAATTTACCATGCGTTTTTTTTTTTTTTAGCCGATTAAAATAGAAAATTAAAAATATCTCTCCTTAGTTCTTTTCTATATACTATAACACTAGTTAAGAAATTTTAGTAATACCAAAATATTGAAAATTGAATGAGGAGTAGTAATTTTAAAAAATGTATTTTTCGACCCAAAAAAAAAAAAAAAAAAATCATAAAAATTCCCATAAAAAATATACTTTTTAATAAAAAGTGAATTTTTTTGCTAATTATTCCTTACAAAAAGATTCTTAAATAGTACACCAAAATTCATTACTTTAAAATCAATAATAAAAATTTTGGTTTTTTTCTGACGCGTCTCCCTTAAAGTTAACCATTCTCTTAACCCCTTAACTGGTTTTCCCGAACGGCGTTCGGGCAAGACGAATTTGCTTAATTCATCATTTAAAGCTTTTTGATACCACTATTGTTTTAAAAAATAATTTCATACTACAGTCGAGTCTCTATATAACGAAATCCATCGTTCCAGTAAAAAATTCGTTACATAGAGAAATTCGACGTATAGAAAATGATGTTAAAAATCGTATTTAATGTATAAATTTTGAGCAAATATTATTTTTGATATTTTTAATTAAGGATTTGAAATGTTTAAAAGTAAATATTAACCTAACATTTTATTTCTTAATTATTTAAGCAGTTTAAAAAAACAACAACAAAAAAAAAAACAGACATTTATTTGAAAGCTTAATGAAAATCAAATAAGGAGGACTTACATTAATTTCAGACGAAGAAATCTGTAATTTTTGGCTTTTTATTTTAAAACTGCTACGCTCTCAAAAAAAAAGACCTCAAATTTTAGCAAGGAATGAAAAATTGTAGTTAACATTTTCCTGATTTGAAGACCTTTCTTACGCGCCTCTCATTGATTCTTCTCTTATATGTGTAACAATCTAATTGACTCTGTTTTGAGAAGGATGTTGAAAGGTGTGTGAGAGGTGGGATGAATTCGTTGGATTTAAAGAACAAGGATAGAAGTAATATAAAAAAAAACTCAGCACTGAACGATAAATCAAAAATAAGTGATGGAAAATTGACTCCATATGATTTCGAAGCTTTTTTAAAACTGAATAAATTAAGACCAATTTATGAAAAAAATCATTATATGGAGATAGATATTTCGCTATATAGAGACTGTTTTTAATGTAATCATGCGAAAAGGGGACCGTTCCTACTAAAAATTCGTTGTATGGAGTTTCGTTGTATAGAGACTCGATTGTATTTAAAGGCGGAAATGTTTAGACTTAATGTTACGAATATTTTATTTAAAAAATTGTGGTGTGAATCCATTATTTTCAATTTATTGAACGGAAAAGAAATAACCAGTAAGGGGTTAACCCCTTCGCTACGGGAGCCTTTTACGAAATTTTTAATGTTCCATCATCGGATTTTAAAAACAGGAATTTGTGCCTAATTTAATCGAGAAAATAATCCGATTAAATAGGGCAAATTTTATAGCAAAATTTTGCTGGTAGGGATAAATAAGGATTCTTAAGCATTTTTGCGGCACGTATACATGTCGCTCGTCGCCAAGGGGTTAAGGCTGTGTTCTCAAATAAAAATTAGCTACTTTTCTATACATTTGTAATTTTTTTTTTTTTTTTTTTTTGTTCGTAAACGCATCAAATTGACGGAGGTTGTTCTCAAAAAACTGTGAAATTAAACTGTGTTTTGCGTCCTCCGCTAAAAGTAGAACATTTTTAAGAAGCTATTATCAAAGTTTGCGCTTAGAATAGGAAAAACTTACTATTGTTAATTACAGAAATTCGAAAATGGCCGCAACCAATTGCTTATCATTCAAGATGCAATTCATTTATCGGAAAATGAAAAAGAATGTCCGATTACGAATCACTTCAATAGTAAAATGTCTGTATGTATTATATCAAAGTTAGCCACTCATGGCTATGTTTTCACAGCAAAAACATTCTATCCAATGTTATAAATAAACAAAAGCAGACGATAAAAGAAACTGCCAACAATACAAAGCATAAATACGACCGAAAATGCATTGTTTTGATTATTTATTCAAATATTTCAAAATATTCTCCAATCTCACCTTCTAAATACAATTTATTGTTATTCATTATCAATCAGCCATTGCTATTATTATTATTAGTATTATTAATTACAGAAATTCAATCGAAAAATTTTACTTAGAACGAACCATCAGTTGAACATCAGAATGCAAATGCCATCACGTAAGCACACAAATGCCAAAAGCTCTTAAAAGTACATTTGCACCAAAACTTATTTGTAAAATTCTTTAACAGTGTTACATATTAATAAAAAATAATTTTAAAAAAATACGAAAAGTTAAAAGTATTTATCTTCAGACAATGCTTCTTCTTCTTCTGCCTAGTAAATTTCTCTTCAAATAGTGTGATCATACATATGATCGCCCATCATATAAAAGTCTCTTAACTCCCCAGTTTCATTATAACTTACGAGAGTTTGCTTTATAAAACTGTGGTACACTAGTACTGCCACATTGTAAAAGTGAACAGATAAAGATTCACAATTTTATGTTCGAATAAAAACATTATGGCCGCAACACAAAGTTTAAGGTCATAAATGCAGTCATAACTGTAACGGATCTTGTTTCAAAAAAGGGATTTTGGGGTAAACGACATTTTATTTTCTCTCTTCTTATTTCTGCTATCTTATAGCGAAACAAAAATATACATGAAGACGTGAATTTCAAAACTCGCGTTATCCAAAATTAAAAAAATCTTGGTTTCTTTATCCATCTACACTACTGGTAAACCTACACACACACACACGGAAAAAAAAAAAAAAAAAAAAAAACAATCTTGGAAAAAAAAAGTTTCATCATGTATTTCGAGAATTTTAAAGTTTAGGTTTACAACGTTATTGATGAAAATCAATATATATATATATGTAACAATAAAAATTTTTCGCCTCAATTCTAAATTAATTATTTTCAAATTCTTATAATATCTAACTTTTCGCCTGTCTTTTTATAATATCTTAACATATTTATTAGATTCCATCTACGCTTTCTTTATTTAATTTTATTCTAAAAAATCTCAATCTGATAAAGCAGCACTTACCCTAAAAACCCGTTTATTTTTATCATTTAATTTTTTTCATAAGACCCTTTAATTTACATTCTAAAAAATAACTCGATTATCCACAATTCCACGCGAAATGACGCGCAGTTTCGATAGATTTTTTTTTTTTTTTTTTTTTTTTTTGCCAGTTTTAAATTTTCGGATTGGATAAAGACGTAATTTCTAGTACGATTACGATTATTGGCAACATAGAACGTTGTTGTAAAATCCGGTATTCGTGCGCATGTTAGTATATAACGAGATTATGCAGTGTTGAATTCAGGGGGTGGCTCGGGAGCAATGAAATGTTCCCCCTCACCGGAAAATTTGAGATTTTGGGTTTTCAATAGTCACAAAGTGCTATTTCATCCCGAAACTCTATAATACCCTCCCCCCCCCCCTGGAGCCACAGAAGTACTTCCCAGAGAAAAGTGTCTGAATTCAACACTGAGATTATGTTGAATTTGGAAGCAGAATTCCACATTTTTTCATGTGCTAAACGGGACCCTGTCACTTGTCGGAGTTCAAGTCTTTAATATGGTAAAACTCTATTCCTATAAGATCATCTTTCTTTTTTTTATGGCGACATATTACGTTGATACTAAGTTCAAACTGTAGTCTCTTCGGTGTAATTGTGTCATTATCATCTGAATGATAAATAAATGTATTTAAAGGACGTCGTCGATGTGTGACTTGGATGGGAAATTCTACAAGAATGTCATTCTATGTTCTACCGTCGTGTACCACGCATGACTACAAATTAAATTTCGACAATTGATCGCTGGTTAAAAATAGTACGTTAAGTATTGGGCATTGCATGATGCATTGTTGGGGAGCAGAATATCTCATATTATATATACACTATATTGCCATTGATTATTAGACACTTGCGATTTTAGACATTTTACTAAATATCTAGAAAAATACATGAGGAATCATCTCGAAACTCTTAGTATATAAATATAATAGTATACGTCATACATCTCCGTGAAGATTTTTTACCGAAACTCCATAGGGGACCGTCAACAAATTAAAAAAGAATGAATATCTTTTGAATAACCCTGTCAAAACTAATGTAGCAAAAGCGCTCAAACTCTAGATTATGATTGAATGCCTTATTGTAATACACTGTGTTCATTTTTATGCAAATAGCATGCATACTCGCAGAGTAATTAAGGTTTTAATAAAAATGGTCTTAAATTTTTCCAAGTTTTTTTCCTTATAATTTTCAGAGTTCTTAATATAAAATAATATTTTTTTCAGAAAATATGACAAACAACATTGCACACAGTACCCTGTAATCAGAATTAAAAAATAATGAAAATTGTATACAAAATGAGTTGGTTTACTAAATGATTTTTTACTGCGCATGCGTCAACAATATCAAAATTTCATTTGCATATTATGTTAACTAAATGTATAGAGCAACTTTTGTGAAAGTCACAAAATCATAACTTGAAAATTCTGAAAATAATCGTCAATTGAATAAGTTGAAAATCCGTTATTCTCAAAATGAAGCAAAAACAAGAGGGGTTGTATCCATATATTCATTGATTAGTGTCAATATAGAATACACAATACGGGATGTTACGACTACTTTTGGATAAAATCCCTCATTTTTTTGCTTCATTTTGGAAAGAACGGATTTTGTCCTTTTTCTATAGACGATTACTTTCAGAATTTTCAAGCCATAATTTTGAGACTTTTACAAAAGTTGCTCTATACATTTAGCTAACATAATATGCAAATGAAATCTTGATATCTTTGACGCATGCGCAGTAAAAAATTATTTAGTAACCCTACTCATTTTTCATACAATTTTTATTATTTTTTAATTCTGATTACAGGGTACTGTGTGCAATGTTGTTTGTCACATTTTCTGAAAAAAATATTATTTTATATTAAGAACTCTGAAAATAATAAGGGAAAAACTTAGAAAAATTTGGGGCCATTTTTATAAAAACCTTAATTACTCTGCGAGTATGCATGCTATTTGCATAAAAATGAACACAATGTATTACAATAAGGCATTCAATCATAATCTAGAGTTTGAGCGTTTTTGCTAGATTAGTTTTGACAGGGTTATTCAAAAGATATTCATTCTTTTTTAATTTGTTGACGGTCCCCTATGGAGTTTCGGTAAAAAATCTTCACGGAGATGTATAATGTATACTATTATATTTATACCCTAAGAGTTTCGAGATGATTCCTCATGTATTTTTCTAGATATTTAGTAAAATGTCTAAAATCGCAAGTGTCCCATAATCAATGGCAATATAGTGTATATATACAGTAAGTGACTAATTAACGAACTGTTCGGTTCACGAAAAAATCGGTTAACGAGCATTTTCGCGGGAAACTTTTATGTTCGGATAACGAACTCATGTTCGGTTGACGAGCACTTCACAAAATAAAGTCAACAAGAAACTATGCTGTGTTTCAGATTTGCCAAGCTGTATTTGATTGCATACATTGTCGACTTTGAGATATTTTAACTGTTGGTAGGGCCTAATTAATTCATAGGCTACCGAAGGTTCGGACCCTATTTTTAGATCCTCAAATTAGAATGAACAGATCAGAAGCATAATTTGTATATTTTGTGTCTCTTTTTATAGAAGTATTTGTAATTGAAAATTATTTCAATTCAAATTTAGTGCACAAGTTATCAGCAGGCTCTACGTTCCACTCGATCATATTACAAGCCATGCAGTAAGCACAGTTTTGAATTCAGACACTTTTCTCAGGGAGGAACTTCTGTATGCTCTGGGGGGGGGGATTATAGAGTTCCGGGGGGATTGCACTTTTTGACCATTAAAAACCAAAATCTCACATTTTCCGAGGGGGACATTCTATTGCTCCAGGGGGGATATCCGCCCCCCCCCCAAATTAAAAATATACGTTTTTTTCTGCCTGCATTTTCTCAACTCAAGTTCAATCAAAGGGACTTCTACTTACAATTATCTAATAGTTATTGGCTCTCCCATTTCAAAACAAATTGATGTAGTATTTGTATGAAAAAAAGCAATTAAATATTCTCTGATTATCGTCGGGGAAGCTGCCGGGCGAAAATACTAAGAAATTTCAAATAAAACATATTATTTTTAACTTATAACATCTATTTTATTATTTTAGTGACCTTTTAAATAAAACAGTGAGCTTTTTAAAGTTCAAACTGTGTAAACTATTGTTACAATTTAAACTTTTTCTAAGGACACCAATATTCTTTTTAAACTGGCACATGATTTTTGGAATAACTTAAAAAAAAAATAGAAGCGTTTATTTTTTCTTCATTTTGCAGCTTTCTTTCCAAAGATTGTGATCGTATGACTATCGAGAATCCAAATCTCTTAACTCCTTCACTTCCGTACAGTCTGCAAAAACTTATCTTATAAAGTTTTAGCACACTACTACTATCTCGTTGCAAAAGTGAACAAATAAAGGTTCCAAAATTTATTGTTCGTATAAAAACGTTACGGCCGCTACAGAAAGCAACCAGGTCATAAACGTAGTCATAACTGTAACGGATCCCGTTTCGAATAGGGATTTGGAGAGAAATATCATTTTCTTTCTACTTATCTCTGCTGTCTTATAGCGAAAAACGTATTATTATACATTTGCAAAATAGAGTTCGTATTTTTCGGAAGGAGTTCTCATTTTTTCACCCCTTATAATAACTTTGCAATAGCATTAAAAATATAGAAAGATATTTCAAAAATCCAACTTTTAGCAATTTTTTAAAATTATTTGAAGATTTTCTTTTTATTTAATTAGTTTTGGTATTTATAATATCGTATGGTATGGCCGGAAAATCTTCAATAACATTGTAATTTTATATCATTTTATGGAAAATTACTTACAAATATTTTAAGAAAAAACTTTTTTCTTTTGTCCTCGGCAGGCACGAAAAAAGCGCGATATGTTCGAATTATCAACATAAAAGGAACTACTGTAAAAATGTAAAGGCATTTTTAATTAAGTACACCATGTAACATAAGGCGCAATCTAGCAATGCAACCTAGAATAAGAAAAATGCAAAAATACAGATTTCTTTTTGAATTAAACATAATTATTGTCATATATGTAGTCAGGGTTCACGCTGTCGCTCGCAACTGCGCCAAATTGCGACAAAATGTTTCATTTGACGAGTAAATGAACAATCAGACTCGCCAAATTGCGAGTGCATTATTTCTGTTCGTTTTTTTTTTTTGTGTGTGTTTGTTGGGCTACAATTGAGATTCTTATCCATATTCTGTGCGATAAATGTCACTTTTCAATCGCACCGTGTCATTTGCATTATTATTTATAGAGATACTGATTCAACACCAATTCAGTTTCGCAACAGCCAGGAATAATACAGAAAGGATTTTATGATAATTTTTCTCTGTTGTCAATTTATCATCATATGTGATGGTAAAATCACAACCAAAATTACTCGCATCACTCGCCAAATCGAGAAAAAATTTGCTGAAATACAGCGTTGAATTTGACATTTACTATATTGTTTATTAGTTATATGCAAAATATCATTGGCCAATCATTTTCTTCTATCAGTAGTTGAAATCTCATTACAATTTACCACTAAAATAAGGTTTGAAACATCCACTTATTTAGAGACATTTGGAATGTACTTATTTTTAATAGTCTCTGTAGCGTATAGTAGAACTTCCTTTTTCTAAGCAATGAGAAAAAAAATATGTTATTTTAGAATACGCACGTCAAATCTATTTTAAAAACACTTATTTTCTTTTGGCTACTATGTTTTATTTCTTATTCGCCAAATCGCTAATGTTGGTTAAAAGCCAGCGAGAACCCTGGATATACACTATATGGCCAAAGATGACCGGCCACTTGCGACTTTTGACGTTCTCTTAACTATCTAGTAAAATAAATGAGGAATTATTCTGAAACTCCAGGTGTATAAACACAATAGTACAGGTCATATATTTCCACGAAGATTTTTTTCCAGAAATCCCATAGGGGACCGTCAACAAATTGAAAAATAACCGACATCTTTTGGGTAACCCTGTCAAAACTAATGCAGCAAAAGCGTTCAAACTGTAGATTATGATTAAGTGGATTATTGTAATAAACTGTGTTCATTTTTATGAGAATAGCATGTATACTCATGGAGAAATTAAGGTTTTCATAAAAACAGTCCCAAATTTTGCCAAGTTTTTTGCACATAATATGCAGAGTTCTTAACATAAAAAAATTTCTTTTCAGACAACAGACAAACAATATTGTATATAATACCCTGTAATCAGAATTAAAAAATAATAAAATTTATGTGAATAATGAATAGGTTTACAACGTAATTTTTCACTGCGAGAAAGCAATCGAAATATAATTTGCATAATGTATTAGCTAAATGTATAAAACAACAAGTCTCAAAAACATAACTTGAAAATTCTAAAAATTATCGTGGATTTAATAAGTTTAAAATCCGTAGTTCTCAAAAAGGAGCAAAGTGATGAGGATATGTATCCAAATATCCATTGATTACTGCCAATACAGAATGCATAATATAGCACGTAAATTTGGATACAGCCCCTCATCTTTTTATCTATAGTATCTGTTATTTTTTTGTGTGTCCCTGTAAATACTATCTGCTTTCTATTACACAGACAGTAACTTCTAGTAAACCTTAGCAATTTGTATTAATTTCATAAAATGGGAAATGATTTAACACAATTAAACCGCGTCCCAAACATTATTTCTCCCTATATACCATTATGTAATGGAATACTTTTGTATGGTCCTGTAAATTAATAAGTTATATTCCTTGCCCACAGATTGTACAGAATGTCTATTTTAGTACATACTTCGTCAATTCATATCAATTTTATTACGTTCGGAAGAATGTAAGCATAATTAAAATGTACTTGAAACTATTTTTCTCATTGGCTGTAATGTAACAGAATATTTTTGAATGCCCCTGCAATTAAACTATACAATCGATTTTTATAAAATTTGAAATGGATCGACAAAATTATGCAAAAATTATATGCCGTATTTACTCGTGTATAACGCGCACATCGTATTTAAGAAGAAAAAAAATGACGATTTTTAAAAATCTCTTATATAACGCGCACTGTAATTTTCATATGCAAATGAATGAATGACTAAATGAATTTTTGTAAAGAAAGTTGAAACAAACATTACATCAGGCCAAAAACGAGACAAAAATACATTTTTAGACTTCGGGTAGGGAGTGAATGACGGGGGATAGGAATGAGTGACGACAATGAGAATTTCTAAATACAGTCGACTTTCGTTAATTCGAAATCGGATAATTCGAATCTTCGCTTAATTCGAACTCAACATGAAGTCCCGAAATTTTCAATGGCAGAATAGCGTTAAAAACTTTCACTAATTCAAAGTCATTTTCTCTTGACATCGTTTAATTCGAACTAACGAGAATTCCGATTTTTCATTTTTCTTTTCTTTCTACGGATTTCGGATCATTTGAATAACTTTCTTTCTTTGATTTTTGTGAAAATTGTTCCGAACGAGTATACATATAGTCCAATGCATTTGATATACACTTTCTTAGTGCCCCGTCAATGACACCTCAAATTTTTCTTCTATTGTGATTGTGCTTGTTTCTAATCATTTAATTAGTTTATGCATTTATGCATTCTAATTTATTATTAAGTCAAGTCATATTCTGATGATAACAGACGAAATTTATTTAAAAAACACTATAACATTAATTTCTTTGTAATAGTACCATATTAAGCATGTTTTTATTTCATATTTTCCATAATTCGAACTTCGGATAATTGGAACATTTCTTGTGGTCCCAACGAGTTCGGATTAACGAGAGCCGACTGTAGTTTTTGTATAATGTTAGTGTATAAAAAAGGGGAAGGAGTGAAATAAAGATCGAGTGATATTTCAATTAAATAAGATTTTCCCAAGTGATTATGTCTTCCTTGAATACATTTCTTGATTCATATGTATATCATGTGATTACATCCAGCAGTAAAAAATTATTTTGTGCGCACCTAGGAATTTTGCCCTATTTTTTTTGAAAAAAAAAAAGTGCGCGTTAAGCACGAGTAAATGCGGTATTTAAAATTTCAAACGATTCGGTTGAGCGGTTTTTTCATTGTTATATGTGGATGGATATACGGACTGAACGATGACTATAAGTGGTACGCAGCGTTCTCGCTGACATTTGGCTAACGTTAGTAGTTTGGCTAATTAAAAATAAAAAACATTCGCCAAATGAAAAAAGTATTAGCCAAATAGATTCGCCGTGTAGCACAAAAAAAGATCCTTTAAGGGTGTTGTTAAATCAAAAAGGGTAACTTTGTGACATATGCTTTAATTTATTTTTGCATGAAATGCATGAAAATAGCAGGTGTTGTTATTCAGAAGCTATCTAATTGCACTCAATTTTCTGTTTTTTTTTTAAACACAATAGATCTTTTATAAGTAGACTTCAAAGTTAACATTTTTGAGCACATTTCCCGACGAAAGCAGGAAAAGCGGGAAAAAACGGGTGTTTACGTGATCAAAATAGCTTAAAACTGGATAGGTAATTTAATTATCATAAAATGAAAAAACAAGTTCTATTCGAAATCGCTTCCATAGTTAGGCATTCCAATTTTATATCGTTCTATTAAAAAATGAATTTGTAAATGTGTCAAAACATTTTGCGCTAGTTGAGCGGAGCAGTTGAGAACAACCTTAACGCACTCCCTTTTTTTCCAATATGTTCTAAAATAACCTAATTTTTTATAACTGCGACTACGATTGTTATTAATCTAATTTCAACTATCCGCTACAAATATATTGAAAATATGTATATACGCATATGTATGAAAAAAAGAAAAAAAACAAAACAATAATTGAGCACTAGCAATTTGGCGAATCAAATCTCATGTTTACTCGCCAAATGAAGAATTTAGTCGCAATTTGGGTCATTGGCGAGCGACAGCGAGAATACTGGTGGTACGTATCTATATAAATACGAACGCACTTAAAAACATCAGAATATAATGCAAATTTCTTTTCCACGATACATATTTTTATTCTACAATTTATTTTGAAAATCTCTTTCAGATGCAAAGTGCCACCGGAGTTAGGTGATGGTTTTAAAAGGAGTGGAAAGAAAAAAACAAAGAAAAGAAAGAAAAAAAAAATCTGCTTGGAAAAAAGGCAAAAATTTTCAACCCTGAAGCAAAATAGTCTAAGCCTTTAGAAATGGTAGGGCTCGCATAAACCGACTTATTTTTAAATATATGCGAAATGTTTATCATGTTTTTTTGTGCTTTCCGGAGAAAATTGTTTTAACACGAGATTTCTGATATGAAATTCAAATTTGTACAGCCCACGAGGACAATCCACCCGATAAAGTAGAATGTAGAGACGAAAATAAAGGAAGGAACCACATAATAACTAGTTTTAAGGAAAGGTACCAGAAAAATTAAACAGGTTTTCGAATCTAACTATTGAATTTCTAGTTTCTAATATTGCGGTACACCGAAATATCTGTGGAAAATTAAAATAAACCTGTCAAAAATTTCAGGTGAATAGTAGTTGAATTCTTTTGATATTATTCCCGAGAACTTATCTACTCGTTTATTTTATTCAGTTACTCATGACGAAAATATCAATGCCATTCTAAAAATATCAATACAATGCGTAAAAGTTCAAATAATTATCATATCAATTTTCAAAATTCATAACAATCAATCACAAATTCGTACCATCATATCAATCTCTATAAATAAAAGGAATTCCGAGGATAATTAATTGAGGCACAGGGGAAAGCAAATCTTGGCAATGCGCCAACTCGGTCCAGAGGAAGCAAATCTTGGCAATGCGCCAACTCGGTCCAGAGGAATATCATTAAGAAATATAAAACAGATAATGTATTTATCACAAAAAATCGTCTGCTAAGAAAATATCAACACTTTAACACGAAACTAACGCAATCGTTGGATACATGTTCCCTCCCGTGTTTCTCATTGCTCATTTTAAGTATTTTTAGAGTTTAATATTAGTTGTTGTTTTTAAAACTGATTTTTCACAAAGTCAGCTGCGACGTATTTCAGACAATGCATTTCTGCATGCTTCCAGTTATTGATAAAATCATACAAATTTCAAGTTCGTTTAATATTGCTAATACGGACCCGGGCAACGCCGGGCGGGTCAGCTAGTTCATTCATAAAAATAATTCAAATCAACTTATAAAATACTTCAAAAATTCTTTTTGCAGTTTATTGAAAAATTATTCCTATAATCTTCAGTAATTTCTATAAATATCAAAGAAATATTTTTAAGTGCTTAAAGAAAGTTTTGTGTTTCTTTCTAGCACTTAGCATTTTCTAATACTTAACATTACTTGCATTGATAAAAAATATAGTACAAAATAAGCAGTGAGTAACTTTGAACTAAAGTATGTCGAAAAATGAACGTACGATTGAAACAAGCATATAAAAAATATATATATATATATTCACAATTTTTAAATAAATATAAAACAAGTACTTTTCATATTGGTCTGATAAGAATTTGCTTCGCAACTGATTTACGAAGATATGAGTATTTGGTTTGGTTTATTTTTGTCGTCCGATTACCTACACTAGGGATATAGGACCGTGGGGGGTGCCCTTCGTGGGGGTCTTTCTAAGGGAACCTAACCCGTATTTACGCAAGGTTCGAAGAAAACCACGAAAACTCCGAACGGTTAGGCCGACGGCCGCGATTGGGTTCGAACCCAGCACCTGCCGTCTACCAGTTGAGAGGTCAGAACCTCTCGGCCACTGGTGGGGCAGATATGAGTATTCACATAAAAACTAAATAACATCAAAATTCCAATAAACATCAAAGAAATATTTATAAGCGTTAATAATAATAATCATTTTTCAATCGTTTCCTTTAAGCTGTCAGCCGTTTCCAAGTAATCTATAGAAAATTTTCTATATTTTTACTTTCTTCTATCTTTACAAGAAGAAAGTATTGGATTCATGAAAATTTTCGACTTCCGGTTTTCGACGGATTTATACGTTTTAGAAGGTCCTGAACACGTTTTGACTATTTTTAGAAAATGTCTGTCTGTGAGTCTGTCCGTCTGTCTGTCTGTCTGTCTATATGTATGTCTGTCTGTATGTGACAAAAAATTTGTGGGCGCTCTATCTCAAGAACTAATGCTCGAAATTTAATAAAATTTTATAGTCAGTTAGACCTTCATATGAATTAGTGCCTATTGGTTTTTGGTGAAAATTGGCCTGCAGGTGGCGCTGCTGTACTACGTTTTTCATGATTTTCAAGATTGCTATATCTCAAGAACTAATGCACAGAATTTCACCAAACTTCAGATTCTGTGACCCCTTGATATACATAGACGCTGATTATGTTTTGGTGTAAATTGGCCAGCAGGTGGCGCTACTATGCTACATTTTTCATGATTTTCATGATAGCTATATCTCAAGAACTAATGCACAGAATTTCACCAAACTTCAGATTCTGCGATACCTTGAGATACATAGCCGCCGATAAGGTTTTGGTGTGAACTGCCCAATAGGTGGCACTGCTATGCTACATTTTGCACGATTTTTGCGATAGCTATATCTCAAGAACTAATGCAGAGAACTTTATCAAATTTTAGATTCTGTTACACTAGAATATATAACATAATTAGACGCTGATTACGTTTGGGTATTAACCTTGCAACAGGTGGTACAGCTATGCTGCATTTTGCACGATTTTTCCGATAGCTATATCTCAACAACCAACGCACAGAATTTCATAAATATTCAGATTTTGTTACAAAATGACATATAACATAGTTACACGATGATTACGTTTTGTTATAAATCCTTCAACTGCTTTGCTATATTTTACACGTTTTTTTAACTGGCTATATCTCAAGAACTAATGCACAGAATTTCATCAAACTTCAGATTAATTTACACCATAACATAATTAGACGCATTTTTACATTTTGGCATAAATTGTCCAAGATATGGAGTTGCTGTGCTACGTTTTGCAAATTTTTTGTTATAACTATATCTCAAGAACTAATGGACGAAATTCCATCAAATTTCAGATTCGGATAGGTCTTGACATAAATAGATGCTTATTAGGTTTTAGTATAAATTATCCAACATTGAGGCGCTATTAAGCTCATTTTCTCAGAATATTAATTAAATTTTGCGTTTTAGGCTTTTCGGATACCATAATCTCATTAGGCTAGGTCAAATGTTCGAGGAAATTCAATAGTGGGTAACTTTGGGGTCACCACATTTTTTTTTTTTTTTTTTTTTTTTTTTAAATATTAAAATGTACTTATGAGATAGAAGAAAGTTTTGGGATTGACACATCCAACTAGTTTACTCTTGCATTTAACATTATTAAAAAATAATAATGATGCAAAATTCTTTTGTGATGCATATCTATATTCTACAGTTTATTTCTAAAATCTCTTTCAGATGCAAACTGCCACAGGGCTTATGGTTAAAAAAAAAAATCCTTCAGGAAAACAAGGCAAATATTTTGAAGCCTTAAGCAAAATAGTCTAAGCCTTTAGAAGAGGTAGAGCTTGCAACGGACTTATTTTTAACTGCATGCGAAATGTTTATCATGCTTTTTTGCACTTTCCGGAGAAAATTGTTTTAACACGAGATTTCTGATATGAAATTCAAATTTGTACAGCCAATGAGGAAAATCCACCCGATAAAGTAGAATGTAGAGATGAAAATAAAGGAAAGAATCATAGAACTAGTTCTATGGAGAGCGATCCAGAAAAATCGAACATGTTTTGGAGTTGACGATTGAATTTGCAGTTCTTAATATTGTGCATATGTAGTTCTTAATATTGTAGGAGATACACCGGAACATGAGTGTAAAATTAAAATGTATGCAGACCAAGAGTTTGCAAGTAAATAATAAATAAATTCTTTTAATATTACTCCCATAGTTAGCTATTTATATCGGCACTTATTTATTCATTTATGTTTTCTATCAATTCACGACGAAATTATCAATATTATTCTAAAAATATCAACACATTTCATAAAAGTAATCTTCGAAAGTTCTATTTAAAGTTTCAGAAGTTATCACTCATCTGCAGCAATTTCTATAAATATCACAGAAATATTTTTAAGCGTTCAAAGCAAGTTTCACATTTCTTATAGCTTCATCTAACATACTGCATTGTTTAATACTTAAAATTACATGAATTGATAAAAATACAGTACAAAGGAAGCAGCAAGTAATGTTGAGCTAAAGTATATTAGAAAATGTACGTACGATTAAAATAAACGTATAAAATACAGATACATTCGCAATTTTGAAATAAATATAAAATTAAAACTTTTCATATTGGTCTGATAAGAATTTGCTTCACAAATTATTTACAAAATTATAAATATTCGCCTAAAAGCTAAATAACAAAGAAATTTCAATAAACATCAAAGAAATATTTTTAATCGTTTAAAAAAAGGTTTTCGATAACTTCATTTTAAGCACTCCGCATTTTCCAAGAAATACTAGAAAAGTTTTCACCACTTTACTCTCGCATTTTCTATTATAAAATAATAATAATAATCTGAAATTCTTTTGTGGGATACATATCTATATTCTATAATTTATTTCGGAAATCTCTTTCAGATGTAAACTGCCTCCGGGCTTAGAAAATGTTTATATATTATATATATAAAGGCGCATAAAAAGAACCCTCCGCGAAAATAAGGCCAAAAATTTCAAGCCTGAAGCGAAATATAGTCTAAGCCTTTAGAAGTGGTAGGGCTCGCTACCGACTTGCTTTTAAACGGATACGAAATGTTTATCATGCTTTTTTGCACTTTCCAGGCGAAAGTTGTTTTAACACGAGATTTCTAAAATGAAATTCAAATTTGTACAGCCTTTATCCTTTATCTCACGGGGAAAATCTTTGCGATAAAGTAGAATGTATAGACGAAAATAAGGGAAGAAATCGAAGAAAATTGAGCAGGTTTTTTGAGGTTGACAATTGAGGTTGTAATGCATTGCAGAGATAATTCAATATACAGTCAAAGCAAAAAAAAAAAAAAAAAAAAAAAAAATCTTGACACTTTGCGATTTTAGACGTTTTGTTGAATATCTAGAAATATAGACAAGGAATTATTCTGAAATTCCAGGTGTGTAAACAAAATAGTACAGGTTATATATTTTCGCGAAGATTTCTCCCCGATATCCCTTAGGGGACTGTCAACAAATTAAAAGAGAACGGAGATCTTTTGGATAACTTTGTCAAAACTAATGTAGTAAAAGCGTTCAAACGACAGATTATGATTAAGAGGTTTATTATAATAAAATGTGTTCATTTTTATGAATATAGCATGCAAACTCGTAGAGAAATTAAATTTTTTATAAATACGGTCCAAAATTTTTCCAAGTTTTTCGCCTATAATTTGCAGAGTTCTTAATAAAAAACAACGATCTTTTCAGAAAATATGACAATCAACATTGTACATAACACCCTGTAATCATAATTAAAAAATATTAATATTTGTACGAAAAATGAGCAGGTTTACTAAATAAAATTTTACTGCGCATGCGTCAATTCTATAAAAAATTTCATTTGCATATTGTGTTAGCTAAATGTATAGAGCAACTTTTGTTAAAGTTTCAAAATCATAGCTTGGAAATTCTGCAAATTATCGTCGAAAGAATAAGATCAAAACCCGATATTCCCAAAATAAAACAAAAAGATGAGGGGCTGCATCCATATTCCATTGATTAGTGTCTGCACAATATTGCACGTTCTACAATATTTGGATACAGCTCCTCATCTTTTTGCTTTTTGTTTTCATACTTTAAGAATGTTGAATCTACGAGTCAACCGTTAAAATCGGGTTTTTAGGTGTTTTACATCAAGATGAGACAATCGCAGACGACAGCTACTTGATATGCGAATCGAGATTTAACTAAGCCTAGATTTTCATCCCTGAGCTCGATGAGCTGATTGATTGTCTTGTGCTGCCGCCTCCCGATCTATTACTTTTCATTCTAAAACTTATCACTCATTTTCCATATTTTCTATAAACACCCAAAGAAATATTTTTAAGCGTTTAAAGTAACTTTCACTTTTGATAATTTCTTTTAAGCCTATCGCATTTTTTTAAATAATGCTACAAAAAACTCTTGTATTTTTTACTCTATCCTTTACCTATTATTTCCAAACCCCAAGACAGCAAAATTTAATGCGAAACTCTTTTGCACGATGCACATCTTTATTCCACAATTTATTTCGGAAAACTCTTTTAGATGCAAACAACCACCCGGCTTAGAAAATGGTAAAAAATGAATAAATAAATAAATAAGAAGAAAGAACATTGTTATTCAAAATTGTTACTTAAATAAAGAGCAAAGATTTTCAAGCCAGGGGCAAAATAGTCTAAACCTAAACCTTCAGACGTGGTAAGAGCTAACTAAACCGACCTATTTTAATGAATGCAAAATGTTTATCACGCTTTTTTTTTCTTTTTTTTTCCAAATACATTTTGACACAAGATTTCTGAGATTATATTTAAATTTGTACAGTCGCTATCTAACGAGAAAAATACGTGGATAAAGAATTTACAAATGAAAATATAGAAAGAGATTAAAGGAAATTTAATCATGGAGGAAACAGAAGATAAAGGTACAATATGATGCTAGTAACCAATCAAATTTAAATGCCCTTATTCGGTGCAAATAAAACAATCGCATGAAACAGACACCGAATTCTTTGACATCAAACGTGCACTTATTTTCTAAATGAAAATGATCTGCTTATATTTAGGCAGCATTGTATTAGGAGTTATAGACTGCATATCATTGTATTATGAATTATAGACTAAATATCATTGTATCATGAATTATAGGCTTAATATCACTGTATTATGAATTATAGACTTGTTTACTAAAAGTTTTCTTCTTTTTTCGCGAAAGCACGTAGTTGTGTTTGGATCTATTGTAGCTGATTTTAGGGTTACATTTTTGGCTTCTCTTCCAACCACCATACTTCATCTCTATACTCTCTTTTTACTCTGAAATTTAATAGGTTTTGGAGCTGAATATTGACATTGTAGTGCAGAGTGCAGTTTATTGCAGAGATAATTCAATGCACTTCTTATAGAACAACTTGCATGTTTTTGTATCGTCTCTAATATAGTATTTTTGATGTATATCACGCACATTTTGAAATGAAATGAATATTATTCATCTAGAATTTCACAAAAGAATTTTAATCCCTAAAATTTAATTTTCTGAAAATTTTTATTATTGGCACAGACGATATTCTATTTTCATTAAGTCGTCTTTCTTTGTTACAGAAATACTACACAAAGTGCATACGTAAATGTATAAATAAAAAGATAGGTCATAGTCTAAAATTAAATATACTTTTTTTTCCGAACTATCCCTATATCAGTTTGTTTTCAGTTGACTGCGAAAAATTCTATGTTTGTCTAAAACCCACAGTATCAAAAGTTTTATTCATTTTTTATTCTAAAACTATTCATCATCTTTCGTAATTTCTACAAACATCAAAGACCCATTTTAAACGTTTAAAATCAGTTTCAATTTTCGATCTTTTTTCTAAGTATTTCGCATTTTCAGATAAATGCTGCAGGAAATTCATGTATTTATTTTTACTCTAGTCATTTTTTTCAAACCAAAAAATAACATAATTTAATGCAAATATTTTTTGCGTGATGCATATCTTTATTTCGTGATTTGTTTCGGAAAAATCTTTGAGATGCAAACAGCTACCGGGCTTAGGAAGTAGATTTAAAAAGATAAGAAAAGAAAAAAAAATGCTATTCAAATACAGGGCAAAAATCTTCAAGCCTGAAGCAAAACAGTATAAGATTTTACAAGAGCAAGGTTTGCAGAGTTACTTTTAGATGCATGCGAAATGTTTCTCATACTTTTTGCACTTTCCGGCGAGAGTTATTTTATCAGTTATTTTATACTGCACCTCTATCTATCTCTTTCCTCCGTAGCTTTTGGGGTTGAATATTGAAGTTGTAGTGTTTATTGTAGAGATGAGAACAATTTGTATGTTTTCGTTAACAAACTGCCGAGTAATATATTCTATTGTCTTAGAATGTTGCATTTTTGAGGTACGTCATGCACATTTTGAAATGAAATGAATATATAATTCATCAAGAATTTCACAAAATAATTTTAATCCCTAAATATTAATTCTCTGAAAATTTTTACATGCTATTAATTCATGTATATTAGCACAGACTTTTTTAAGAAATACAATTCAAAGTGCATACATAAATGTGTAGAAAGATGGGTCATAGCCTAAAGATAAATATAATACTTTTTTTTTTCTTCAAATTATTCCCATACATTGCGAAAAAAAAAAAAAAAAATCTCTGTCAAATTGACAGAAAAAAACAGTCAATTTTGGGGCTAATTTAAAAACCATTTTATTTATAGAAAATATTTGCAATTCATTTAAACAGTTTTTTCTGTAAAAAATACAGCTTTTTTCTTCAAAAATTACGAAATTCAATTTCTTTTACAGAAAAATCTGCTTTTTGTTAAAACAGTTTCCTTCTGTTAAAAATACAATTCTTTTCTTAAAAATTGCAGATTTTTTTACAGTGTAGCAGTTTCTTTCCCAACTGATTGCGAATATTGTGTGCTGCCCAAAAACCACAGTATCAAAAGTTTTATTCAAATTTTATTTTAAAACTATTCTTCATCTTTCGTAATTTCTATAAAGTTCAAAGAAATATTTTAAACGTTTAAAATAAGTTTCAATATATTCGATCGATTTTTCTAAGTACTTCGCATTTTCTAATAAATACTGCATTTTTTTTTTTTTTTTTTTTTTTTTTACCTAGTTTTACACATTATTTTCAAACCAAAAGATAGCAAAATTTAATGCAAAATCCTTTTGCTTGATGCATATCTTTATTCCATGATTTGTTTCGAAAAAAATCTTTGAGATACAAACAGCTACGGGGCTTAGGAAGTGGTTTTGAAAAGAAAAAAATGCTGCTCAAATACAGGGCAAAAAACTTCAGGCCTGAAGCAAAACAGTATAAGCCTTTACAAGAGCAAGGTTCGCAGAGTTACTTTTAGATGCATGCGAAATATTTATCTACTTTTTCGAATTTTCCGGCGAAAGTTATTTTAACAGTAGATTTTTGAGATGAAATTCAAATTTGTACAGTTTTTATCTCACCAGGAATATACGTGCGATAAAGTAGGATTCGTGGAGGAAAATGAAGTAAGCAACCGAGGTAAACTGAACGGGGCTTGGAACAAACTGAACGGGGCCGATGGATGTTAAAGTTGCAGTTCTTAATATTGATAAAGTATTTAATGCATTTCATATTCAGCAGTTTCTGTACTTTTCTTAGCAAATGTCAAGTGGCTTTATCTGAAATAGACAAATTAGCTAGTCGGAAACGTTACATGAAATAAGTATTATTCATCTAGGATTTCACAAAATAATTTTAATCCCGAAAAATTATTTCTCTGAAAATTTTTTCCTACTATCAATTCTTGTATATTGGCACAGACGATATTTTATTTTTATTAAGTCGTCTTTTTTTGCAGCAATACTAGTACAACACAAAATGCAAGCGTAAATGTATAAAGACGGGTCATAGCCTAAAAATAAATAATACTTTTTTCTTTTCCAATTATTCCCAAAGCAGCTTGTTTCCAAACTAATTGCAAAAAATTCTATGATCGTCTAAAAACCACATTATCAAAAGTTTTATTAATATTTTATTTTAAATATAATCTTTTGTAATTTCTATAAACATTTAAGAAATATTTTTTAATTTTTAGGTGCGTTCGTAATCATGTAAATACGTAGCACCTATTGTTGTCGCTCAGTCCGTCCGTCTGTCTGTCTGTCTGTCCGTCCGCATATAACAACGCAAAAACTACCCAACCGAATCGTTTGAAATTTAAAATACATAATTATTACATAATTTTGTCGAGTCATTTCAAATTTTATTAAAATCGGTTGGATAGATGAATTACAGGGACAATCAAAAGGATTCCGTTACATTACGGTCAATGGGGGAAAATGTTTCAAATGCATTTTAATCGTTTGAAATTTAAAACATATAATTATTGCGTAATTTTGTCGAGTCATTTCAAATTTAATAAGAATCGGATGTATAAATCAATTACAGGGGCAATCAAAAGGATTCCGTTACATTACGGTCAATGGGGAAAAAGTTTCAAATGCATTTTAATCGTTTGAAATTTAAAACATATAATTATTACGTGATTTTGTCGAGTCATTTCAAATGTTATGAAAGTCGGATGCATAAATCATTTACAGGGACAATCAAAAGTATTCTGTTACATTACGGTCAATAGAAAAAAAGTTTCAAATGCATTTTAATGGTGTTACACTCATTTGAATATAACAGAATTGACAGGAATCTATGAAATATGTACTAAAAAATACATTTTGTACAGTCTGTGATGCAAATAATATTTATTAATAAATTACAGGGCCACACAAATGTATTACACTAAATAATGTTATACGGGGAAACATTGTTTGGGGGGTGTTTTAATTATATTAAACTACTTCACATTTTATGAATAAGATATACGTTAATGAAGTATAATAAAAATTACTCCCTGCATATTTACAGGAACACAAAGATTTCGACCACTATATTGTATCCAAAGTACGCTCTACTATATCAGCAAGATCTGAACATTTTAAAACTTCGTTATCAACGAACGCACCTCATTTGCTACGCTTTACGTGCAATTTCCAACTTGTTTAAAATAAGTTTCAATTTTCGATTGCTTTTCCAAAGACTTCACATTTTCTAATGAATACTGTAAAATATTCATGCATTTTTCGCTCTAGTCTTACACATTATTTTCAAACCAAACTAGTCGTTAGGAGCCAACGTAATACTTACCCATCATGGATATGCATAACATAATATATGAAAACTTAGCATATGTAAACAATTTATAAAATGCATTACAATTCCAAAACAAAATATAAACGTATAATTAAGTATTTTTAACACATAATCATGCTCTATTAAAGAATTTCTGATGAACCAATTTCGATAAATTGTATGAAACGCCAAACAATTCATGTTGCACTGAATTGCATAAAAGAAACATCCTTATAACTCCAAAAATATTAATCATATTCCTTAACGGTTTCTTGTATCGAATTAAGTGTTTCATTTCCAATTAAAATATATCTTTGAATTGCAATTTGAATGAAATACAGGGTCATGAAAAATCGAAGAATGTGGAAAACAAGATTACAAATATCTCGGCAACTAATAATCCGATCAACTTCGTTCTATATGCAAAATGTGTGTTATTTTATTGCCTTTTACGTCCATTCCTTAGATCAAAAAAATTCGAAAATTTTTATATACCTTTCATCAGAACGAATTTTTGGAGAGTCCGAAAAAAATAGTTCCGGATAATCGAGGTTGCTAATATTAAATAGGGTTCGTCCCATTCTTACATACTAACTACATACCAAATTTCAAGTCTCTATCTCAATTTGTTCGGGAGATAGAGCGTTTACAGACAGACAGACAGACGGACGGCAAATTTTTTTTTCTAAAAATATGTTTTTCGGAATCTCCACTATCTAAAACGTGTAAATCCGTCAAAAAATTTTTTTCGATTTTCAAAACAATTGCAAGACTTACCCTATACTACGTATGATGGGTAAGTAAAAATGGCGAAATTTAATGAAAAATTCTTTTGCATGATGCATATCATTATTCCATGATTTGTTTCGATAAAAAAAAAAAAAATCTTTGAGATGCAAACAGCTACAGGGCTTAGAAAGTGGTTTTAAAAAGAAAAGAAAAGAAAAGAAAAAATACTGCTCACAGGGCAAAAATCTTTAAGCCTGAAGCAAAACAGTATAAGAGTTATTAAGAGCCCACAATAGTCACAGAAAAAGTACACAAAAAGACCAGGATGATCATGTAAAGTCTATGGGAGCGTTCTTTTCTAATATCTCGCTCAAATTTTAATATTTTTGCATGATTTTTTTGCACAAGATAGCTGAGGGCAATCCACAACCGGGCTACTTTTTACTTTTTCGATTTTGGTTATATATTTTTTATATTACGATAGTTTCAGTTTCAGAACCGGTTTAAACCGGTTTCGAAAGTTAAAGTATTTTTTTAAAGAAAATCTGAAACAAAAATTTAAAAAGTAAAAACTAGCCCGGTTGTGGATCGTCCTCAGCTATCTTGTGCAAAAAAAAAACATGTAAAAATATTAAAATTTCAGCGAGATATTCGAAAAGAACGCTCCCATAGACTTTACATGATCATCCGGGTCTTTTTGTGTACTTTTTCTGTGACTATTGTGGGCTCTTAAGATTGCAGAGTTACTTTTAAATGCATGCGAAATGTTTATCATACTTTTCGCACTTTCCGCGAAAGTTATTTTATCAGTTATTTTACGGCATACTGCACCTCCATCTATCTCTTTCCTCCATGGCTTTTGGGGTTGAATATTGAAGTTGTAGTGTTTATTGCAGAGATGAGAACAATTTGTTTGTTTTTGTTAACAAACTGCCGAGTAATGTGTTTTACTGTCTTAGAATATTGTATTTTTGTTATACGTCATGCACATTTTGAAATGAAATGAATATTACTCATCTAGGATTTCACAAAATAATTTTAATCCCTAAAAATTAATTATCTGAAAATTTTTACCTACTATCAATTCATGTATATTATCACAGACGATATTTTATTTTCGTTAAGTCGTCAATTTTGCAGAAATACAATACAAAGTGCATACATAAACTGTCAATTTTGGCGCTAATTTAAAACTATTTATTTACTTAATAGTTTTTATTTACTGAAAAAATCTGCAGTTTTTCATTTAAACAAGTTTTTTCTGTAAAAAATACAATTCTTTTCTTAAAAATTACAGAGTCTTTTATAGTGTAGGAGTTTATTTAACAAATGATTGCGAAAAAGTCTATGTTCGCCTAAAAACCACAGTATCAAAAGTTTTATTCATATTTTAAGATACACTTATATAGATACAGATATATATATGTATTTAAAACTATTCTTCATCTTTCGTAATTTCTATAAAGTTCAAAGAAATATTTTAAACGTTTAAAATAAGTTTCAATTTTCGATCGCTTTTTCTATGTACTTCGCATTTTCTAATAAATACTGCAGAAAATTCATGCTTTTTTTTACTCTAGTCTTACACATTATTTTCAAAAAATCTTTTGGATGATGCATATCTTTATTCCAAGATTTGTTTCGGAAAAAAAATCTTTGAGATGCAAACAGCTACAGGGTTTAGGAAGTGGTTTTAAAAATAAAAGAAAAAAAACTGCTGCTGAAATACAGGGCAAAAATCTTCAAGCCTGAAGCAAAACAGTACAAGGTTTTACAAGATCACAAGGTTCGCAGAGTTACTTTTAGATGATGCATGGGAAATGTTTATCATACTTCTTTGCACTTTCCGGCGAATGTTATTTTAACAGTAGATTTCTAAGATAAAATTCAAATTTGTACATTTTTTTTTTTTTTTACTTTACTAGGAATATCCGTGCGATAAAGTAGAATTCATGGAGGAAAATAAAGTAAGCAACCGAGGCAAACTGAACCGGGTTTGACAATGGATGTTAAAGTTGCAGTTCTTAATATTGCTAAAGTATTTAATGCATTTCATATTCAACAGTTTCTGTACTTTTCTTAGCAAATGTTAAGTGATCTCATCCGAAATAGACAAATAAGTTAGTCGGAAACAAGAAATAAAGAACTTTCAAAATTTTTAACGCACCACCTAATGCATTTTTTCAGTTATGTGATTGTTAAAAAATTAATGTTGAAAAGATGACTTACTATCAAATATATAAATATTATGAGATTTGAATTTATTAGGGTTTGTGAGGTCAATGTTTCAACAGCTGCAATGGTCGGCTGTTAGTGGAGGCACCTACACTCGATCTTTTATGTATGATTGTAAACGTTTTATAGACGATTTATAGACGTTGAAATCACATGGCATCAGATCAGGTGAGCATCTGTACAGAACTTCTTCGCTAATCAATGTTTAGGAAGAACAGAGCTATCGATTCGATGTGTGCCGTGTGACGAAAGGTGCTCACATTGAACACTTGTAAGCTTGTTAGTAAAACTGTTTGAGTTGTTTTTCATTTTATGTATTAATTGTATTTTTTTAAGTTTTATGTAACAAATACTAACAAGCGTAAAAACCCGATATTCATTTAGAAATACTTCGTATATAATTGCAGCGTGATTTTGTCGAGTTGTTTCAAATTTCATGAAAATCGAATGCATAGTTCAATTACAGGGACAATCAAAATTTTTCCGTTACAATATGGCCAATGGAAAAAAATTAACCGCATTTTAATGATGTTGCACTCTACCGGACATAATAAAATTGATATGAATCTATGAAATATATACTAAAATATACATTCTGTACAATCTGTGGAGAAAAGAATATTTAATATTAATTTTAAAACATTCCGTTACATAATGGTATAGGAGAAAGCATTGTTTGGGATGCGTTTTAATTATATTCAACTACAGTCGAGTCTCTATATAACGAAATCCATCGTTCCAGTAAAAAATTCGTTATATAGAGAAATTCGATGTATAGAAAATGATGTTAAAAATCGTATTTAATGTGTAAATTTTGAATAAATATTATTTTTGATGTTTTTAATTAAGAATTTGAAATGTTTAAAAGTAAATATTAACCTAACATTCTATTTCTTAATTATTTAAACAGTTTAAAAAAAAAAAGAGAATATACATTTATTTGAAAGCTTAATGAAAATCAAATAAGGAAGACTTGCATTAATTTCAGACGTAGAAATCTGTAATTTTTTGTTGTTTTGATTTTAAAATTGTTACACTCTCAAGAAAAAAAAAAAAAAAAAAAAAATCCTCAAATTTTAGCAAGGAATGAAAAATTGTAATTAACAATTTTCCTCCATTTGAAGGCCTCTCTTATGTGCCTCTCTTTAATTCCTTTCTTATATATGTAACAATCTAATTGACTCTGTTTTGAGAAGGATGTTAAAAGGTGTGTGGGAGGTGGGATGAATTCGTTAGATTTAAAGAACAAGGAGATAAGTAATATAAAAAACCTCAGCACTGAACGATAAATCAAAAATAAGTGATGGAAAATTGATTCCATATGATTACGAATATTTTTTAAAACTTAATAAATTAAGACCAATTTATGAAAAAATTCGTTATATGGAAATAGATATTTCGCTATATAAAGACTCTTTTTAATGAAATCGTGCGAAAAGGGGACCGTTCCTACAAAAAATTCGTTACATAGAGAAATTCGATGTATGGAGTTTCGTTATAGGGAGACTCGACTGTATTTCACATTTTATGAATTTGATATACGTTGCTCAGGTTTACTACAAGCTACTTCCTGTATATAATAGAAAGCAGATAATATTTACAGGGACGCAGAAAATATTTTGGCTACTATACTATATACAATTACACCAAGATCTGAATATTTTTAAAACTTCGTTATAGTACGAACTCATCTCATTTGCTAAGCTTGGCATGTAATTTCTGACTTGTTATGCAACTCCAACCCGGGTTAGAGTTAAATTTTTAATAAATTCACTGTAATTTTAGTAAAGCTCAGATTTCTGCAGCTTTACAAAAACTAGTTTTGCAGATTTGCTTCATTCTTTTGTGTGGTATACAAATAAAATTTAAGTAAGCATACTGATTTCTGTAACTTTTACAACTGTAAAGTTACAGATTTTTTAAAAATCTTTTTTTTTTTTTATGATTGTCCTCTTACAGATTTTTTGTCAGTCTTTCCTTTACATTTTCTTCCACGAACTTGCAATTGACAACCTGCTTCCTTTTATGATATTTCTAGTGAAAAATCTTTCCATTTAAAGATGTTCCGGATGAACTTTTCGTACTGTCAGATTTATTTATGTACACATTTTTTCCCCCTCTTCGTGCATGCTAATAATAAATTATTGCTGCGCCGACAGAATTTATAACCCCGTCGTAAAATAAGAGTCATGAATTTCATATTGGATCATTCGGCAAGAATTGGACTAGTGCCATTTCCAAGAAAAGTGCGTTTGTATCCCCGAAATATACTTTCGTTTTCTCAATGGGGTCTTACGCGTTATAAATCAAAAAAATAATTACCATAAATTCTCATATGCATTATTATATTTTATGTTCAAGTTGTTTAGAGGTTTCTTATAATTATGTTAAACAGAAAAAAAAAAAAAATGGTAAAGGTCCATGAAATGGGTTGGGGTAATATATCGTAAGATATACGAATTAAGAAATATGCAATCATCCAGTCAGCCAAATGTTGAAAGCTTTAAAACCATTTAAAAATAGAGGTGTAGTAGAGGGTCTGCGGAGGTAATTCGCTGTAATACTTCTGGATTTATTTAAGAAGCTTCGTATCCCCTCCGTTTTTCTCCAATAAAAATATAGCGTATATCCTAGCAATGAATTTCATGACTCTAGCGTATATCCTCTGCCTATAGCGTCCTGGTGGCGAAATTTTAAAATGGAGGGCCAAAATCACAGTCCGGTGAAATCCAAACACCTCATTTGTCATTGAGACGCGTCCTTTTCAGAGAATAATTTCTTAACGGTAGGCGAAATGTCGCTTTACTCCTTTTTTCGAAACAAAATCGTAGCGTCAATTTTGATGTAAATCTTATCTGTTTTCATTTATAATCTATTTTTCACTCTCATTTTATATAATGTCATCAAAATATCTTAATTGAGGTAATTTCGATGGTTTATCGTAAATAAAAACCGATGGTAGCAATTGCTTCAAAATTACTTTACCCCTTACTCTTTTTCAAATGGAGAAACACGTTCGTGATTTTCACCTATACCACACGACCAATGAGGTCGCTGGATCACACTTGACTGTGATATTGGCCCTCCATTTTTAAATTTCGCGTCCTGGTGGGACTTCATAAAGAAGAAGTTCTAAATTTTACGCAGCTAGATATTATTGTCTTGTTTTCTTAATTTTCGTGCATATATTTTTTATATATATATATTTACTGTGATTCACCACAACCGTTTAAAAAGTTTCACTCAAATAATATTTTGTTCCCAACAATTATCTTACTAAAATAAATAAATAAACAAATAAAAATAAAATAAAACAAAATAATTTGTTTTTGACAAAAAAACTATTAATGCTATTAAACTGACAGAATATTTTTAATATTTGTAATATATCTTGCATTATATGTGGCCAAAAAAGAAAAAAAATACATTATGATTTATACGAAACTCTTGAATAACTTTTTCCCCATGCATATATTCAAACTTGGATAGTAAACCAATTTTAATTTCTTTTCTTCAAAATCTCACGTTACAACAACTTTTGCCGGAAATGCAAAGCTGGTGATAAATATTTTGCACTCGCCTAAAAAGAACCTATTTAAAAAGGATTAAACTGCTTTCTTCAGGCTCAAAAATTCTATTCTTGTGATCTTGTAACATTTATGTATACCCCTTTTTTCCACGTATAATTTTCAAATATTTTTACAACTTCGCAGAATATTTTGAAATAAAATAAATAACAGAATATAATATCTAACGTGCAAAATATTCTGCCGTTAAACTTTGCTTTTTATTTTTTGAAATAATGATGAAAACATAGAAGAAAAATTAGACTTTTAGTTAAAAAATACTGTAAAAAGACTGATGAAATCACATCGAATAGAAAACAGACACTTTTTTAAATATTAAGTAGCGTTAATTATTATCTTTAAAGCATAAATTACTTTAAAATAAATTTGAACAAAAGCAATTTTTTTTTACTCTGAAATTAAGTGGTACCCGCTAGAGATGAATTTGGGCTCTTTTTCTGAATCCTGCGTCCGACGATTCGAAATCCGAGTCTGAAAAATTATATACCATCAAGAGTTCGACTCTGATACCGAAAATACGCAACTAGAAAAATATTAATAATATTTTACAGCTGTTTCATGATTAATTATCTTATTTAAAATCTATCTTCTTATATATAAATAACTGTTAATGTTAAACATTCAAAGTGAAAGAGAGGATAAATAAGGTATGTCTCATGACTTCTTTATTATTATTATTAAGCCTAGTAGCGTAGTAATCAGTATGCCTGTTTGGTGGTCAAGGTTCTGGATAAAATGAGTACCAAGCTTGATAGAAACTAAACACTGAAAGTAAATTCGTGTTAGATTGACCATCTAACCGATATACAGTCGAGTCTCTATATAACGAAATCCACCGTTCCAGTAAAAAATTCGTTATATAGAGAAATTCGATGTATAGAAAATGATGTTAAAAATCGTATTTAATGTGTGAAATTTGAACAAATATTATTTTTGATCTTTTGAATTAAGAATTTGAAATGTTCAAAAGTAAATATTCACCTAACATTTTATTTCTTAATTATTTAAGCTGTTTCAAAAAAGCGAACTGACATTCATTTGAAAGCAAAATGAAAATCAAATAAGGAAGACTTGCATAAATTTCAGGGGAAGAAATCTGTCATTTTTTGTTGTTTGGATTTTAAAATTGTTACAACTGTTACGCTCTCAAAGGAAAAATGCTCGAATTTTAGCAAGGAATGAAAAATTGTAGTTAACATTTTCCTCCATTTGAAGGCCTCTCTATGTGCCTCTCATTGATTCCTCTCTTACATGTGTATCAATCCAATTGACTCTGTTTTGAGAAGGATGTGGAAAGGTGTGTGGGAGGTGGGATGAATTCGTTGGATTTAAAGAACAAGGAGAGAAGTAATATAAAAAAAATTCAGCACTGACGATAAATCAAAAATAAGTGATGGAAAATTGATTCCATATGATTTTGAAGCTTTTTAAAACTGAATAAATTAAGACCAATTTATGAAAAAATTCGTTATATGGAGATAGATATTTCGCTATATAGAGACTGTTTTTAATGTAATCATGCGAAAAGGGGACCGAAACTACTAAAAATTCGTTGTATAGAGAAATTCGATGTATGGAGTTACGTTATAGAGAGACTCGACTGTATATGCTTTATCGCACCTCAGGGTCCAGATCAAATAAACAGGATTGGACACTGTAGGCTATGATCCTTCATCGATTATATAGCCACAAGTTTAGTTATAGCTCTTAAAATTACTGACTCTGCTTTAAAATCAGATAACATATTTTTCTTTATATCGTATCAATTACTATTTAAATTTATTCTGAAATAATTGCAAAACCCGTTAAGAAATTTTGGCTATATTCTTTTGTTTCGAAAACAGTATGTTTTATTTTCATTTTTTTAGTTTGTGAATGAGTAAATTATGAGCTCAAACACAGATATAAAATTCAAGCCCGAATATGCTTCGGACGCTTTTTTTAAAAATTACGTACAAGGAAAAAACCCTTAATAATAAATTATTTTAAAAACTGATGAAGTATAAAAGTGCATGTACATACATAATCTCTTGTTATTTCTTCGAATGAAAAAGAAGCTTTACTTACCTAAAAATAAAAAGATAAAATTAATTAAATAACTGATTTAAAAAGAAAAAGAGATAAATAGCATTTTTAGTCAAGATAAATCATTAAAAAACATTTAAAATATCCAAGCAATTAAAACATTTTGATGAGAAAAACTTTTTCTATTGACGAAGATAAGCATTTTGGCAATAGTCGTGTTAAATTGTTTATGGTCAAAATCATTACACCCTTTTTCTACGAGCAGTAGAGTAATAATTAACAAATCGGAAATTGAACGTCAAGTGTAGCAAATGAGGTGCGTTCGTACTATAACGAAGTTAAAAAAAATATTCAGAGCTTGGTAAAATAGTACAGATTATTTCGGATACAGTATAGTAACAGAAATATTTTGTGTGTCCTTCTAAATACTAACAGCTTTCTATTATATAGAAAGTAGTTCGGAGTAATCCTCAGTAACGTATATCAATTTCATAAAATGTTAAATAATTTAATACAACTAAAACGCGCCACAAGAAGTGTCCCCCCCATTATGTATTGGAATATTTTTGTGTGGCCCTGTAAATAAATAACAAATATTCCTTGAACCACAGATTGTACAGAATGTATATTATAATGTATAATTCACAAATGCATATCACTTTTATGTTCGGAAGAGTGTAACATCATTAAAATGCATTTGAAACCCCCCCTCCCCATTAATCGTATTGTAACGGCATACTTTTGATTGTCCCTGTAGTTGAACTATGCATCCGATTTTCATACAATTTGAAATGACTCGACAAAATAATGCAACAATTATATATTTTAAATTTCAAACGATTCGGTTTGGTAGTTTATGAATTGTTATATGGCGACAGACGAACGGATTTAACGAGGGCTATTAGGTGCTACGTATTTACATAATCACGAACGCACCTAAAAAATATCCGGATTCTGAATGGGTTGAATTCTGGATAGAAGAGAGATCGAATTTTCAAAGATATCACATTCTATTTTATTTTCCTGTTTTCTTCCATTTTGTTGGCGTTCTCAGTAAGCTGAACCCAGAGAAAGAAAACAACAAAAGGAGTGTCTATTCACGATGCATAATGTGCCGAAACATCGAACGCGGAAAGTTAAAAAAAAGTATCTCTTTTCCACGTGAAAGGAAAATGAATATTATCAGACGTGATCTATTTTCTGATATCTTTAAAAAAAAACTAAAAATATTTGTTAAAGATACGCCATTGGCGTCTGAAATCCATAAAATAAAATTTGATGCGAAGAACGACAATTCCAGACATATATATAAAAAAATATTCTAATGAAAAATTCAGAAACTGTACGTTTCTTAAAGTTATTACATCATTTTATGTCAAACATATTAAGAAATATAACTTGTATTTTACATCATTCAGAGTTTCCCCCAAGTTTTAAAAGGGGCAGGGCGCTACTGTTCTGAAAAGGGCACTTTTTACATTTTTCAGGGCACTTTTTTTATTTTTAAGGGCACTTTTATAGAGTTGAATCTATTAGAGGTTAAAAAATCGTGCAAAAACAGAAATTTTATCAAAAAATCGAGAAAATAAAAAATTTCGTCAAAAAAATGAAAAAACGAAAAAAAAAAAAAAAAAACCGGCCGATTTTGCTAAAAAAAAATCGCGAAAAACGACAAATTTCGTGAAAAGATAGCAAAAAATTGCTATTTTTGTTAAAAGACCTCAAAAAATGGCAAATTTCTTCAAAAGATATCGTTCAACTATTGTTGAAAGGCTGTGTTTTTTCAAATGCGGGGCAAGAAGGGCGCTATTTTTTGAATGAGTGACAAGAGGGGAGCTAGTTTTTGGATGAGGGGCAAGAGGGACGCTATTTTGTAAACTAAAGGGCAGGAGGGGCGGAGCTCCCCCCTGAAACCCTCTGGGGGAAACTCTGCATCATTATTTCTTGACGGAAATTCTTTTTAAAAGTCAGATGTAAACTATACATCGGTACTATAAGATGAATCCTGGATATAAAAGAGATCGAATCTTTAAAGGTATCATATTATATTTTACTTTTTCGCTTTCTTCCATTTTGTCGACATTGTCAATAAGCTGAACCCAGAGAAAGAAAATAGGATACATATACAATAGCAAAAGAAATAGTATCCATTCGCGATGTATAGTGGGCCGAATCATCGAACGAAGAAAGATACGAAAAAGTATCTCTTTTCCACGTCAAAGGAAAATGATACGATGCCGAGGATATGTTTGTTGTTACATCTACATACTATTATATAACAAGTCATATAATTTTGTGACGGCATTCTGTAACAGGAATGTGTTTCCAATATGCTTTCAAGATTGCTTTATTATGTCTTTTGTATAAAAAATTTATTATGCATTCTATATGTACATACATATTTTAATTTGTGTAAATCTTCTCCTAATGTCAAAGTTCTCGTACGTATTTATTTATTTATTTGAAAAATCATACGGGATTTCCTCATCCTAAATGTAGTTGTTCTGCTATAAATAATCTAATTATTCTAATGAAAAAATCAGAAACTGTACTTAAAGTTATTACATCATTTAATGTCAAACATATTAAGAAATGGAACTTTAATGGAACTTTAACACAATACTATCAAAGGCCAGAATTTCAGATTTTTATCTCGTGCTTCACCAGAGATATTAAAGCCTAAAAGGTGCGATTTTTGAAATTTTTAACGAATTTCAAAAAAAATTTTCGCAAAGAGAAATCAACTCCCAGATCTGGGACTTGGTGTATGAGTACACGCACTTTTGACCTATTTGTAGAAAAAATTGTGTCAGATTGACAGTCTTGTTGAACAATTACATAGTAGGTTACAATAGTTTGGCAGTATTGTTTTCACATATTGTGCATGTCATATCTCCGCTTGTAGTCAAATCTCCTTCTTGAAATTTTTTATACATAACATTACTACACAATACTATCAAAGGCCAGAGTTTCAAAATTTTATCTCGTGCCCCAGCAGAGATATCAAAGCCTAAAAAGTGCGATTTTTGAAATTTTTGAAAACTTTCGGATTTTTTTTTTTTTTTTTTTTTTGCAAAGAGAAATTAACTTCCAGATCTGGGATTTGGTGTATGAGTACACGCACTTTTGACCTATTTATAGAAAAAATTGTGTAAGATTGACAGTTTTCCTTGCATGAAAAATTTCCTCTTGAAAACGGATAGATTTTGGAAAAAATCTTAAATTTTGTGCTAGAATTTCACCTGTAAAATTTTATTTTCCAAAATTATTCTACCACCATACATTTAGCCTATTTTATTCTGAACAAAATGCTGCAAACCCCATTTCAATTGGAAAAATAAAAGACGAGATATTTACAATTTTGTGTATCCTAGTATCTGAGAAAATCGCTGCACACGATGAAACAAAGAAGGCCCCCATGTGCAAACAAAAAATAGTAAAATTAAAATAACAGTCATTTTGAACTTCCATCATGTTAGGGTTGTTGTACAAAAAATTTCAGATTTTTAAAAAATGGTCGAGCGACCAGTGCTGGACCACTTGAAATGGATTGACCCAGTATGTTTCTTAAAGTTATTACATCATTTAATGTCAAACATATTAAGAAATACAACTTGTATTTTAAAGCATCATTTCTTGACAAACATTAATTTTTTCTTTAAGTCAATAGTAAACCATTCATCGGTATTACAAGAAGATGAATTCTAGACAGAAAAGGGATCGCATTTTTTAAAGATATCATATTATATTTTATTTCCCTTGCTTTCTCCCATTATGTTGGCGTTCTCAATAAGCTGAACCCTGAGAGGGAAAGCAGGAAACATATAGGGGAAGATGGGGATACTTGAGCCATTTTTTAAATTTTAATTTTTTAAAATTTTTATAATTTCTTAGAACAAAATAAAATATTGAAAATGAAAATTTGATATTTTTTCTTCAATTGAAAACCACTTTCAATTAATTTTGAACTATTTTTCTGTCTAATAAATTTTTACTTTTTCTTTTACATCGTGGCTCAAGTATCCCCGTGGAAGGGATACTTGAGCCAGATGTCACATTCGCACCAGTATTTTGCAAAGAAAAAAAACCGATTTACATTATACGCGAAAAAATGCATTAAACCTTTTTCAAATAAATTTGGTCGAATTTTCTGGTATCGTTGTGACATTTCAGAATTAAAATTATGTGGTAGAAAATTCTACCAGCAGAGCTCAAAGGGTTAATCACCATACTTTCAAAATGGTACCAAGGTATGTGATTTCTTTTTTACATGTTCAGAACTATAAATATGTTACCATGTTGCCAGTTTTAGAAAGAAAAATTGACCAACTGTAGAGATAATAGGGGTGGCTCAAGTATCCCCACTCTCCCTTACAATAACAAAAGAAGTATCCATTCACGGTGCATTATGTGTCGAAACATCGCACGTGGAAAGTAACGAGAAAGTATCTCTTTTCCACATGCAAGGAAAATGATATGATGCCAAGGATTTGTTTGTTGCTAGATATACTATTACTTAACCAGCACACAATTTTGTAGTAGCATTCTTTAGCAGGAATATGTTTCCAATATGCTTTCAAGATTCCTTTGTTATATCTTGGGTATATATAAAAAAATACTTTGCAGTATCTTTCTCTATATAGGTATATTTAATCCATATACATTGTTGTAAATTTTATTTTAAGAGAAAGCCAAAATTTCCGTATATATATATTTATTTAATTGAAAAATCATACTGAATTTCCTAATACCAAATATAGTTGTTTTGCTATAAATAATATTATATTTTTTCTAGCATTTGAATGGAACATTTAACTCTGTCGGATGTGAAAGTTTTAAATTTTAATTTTTAGGTGCGTTCGTAATTATGTAAATATGTAGCACCCATAGTCTACGCCTGGTCCGCCTGTCTGTCCGATAACAGCACAAAAACTAGTCAACCGAATGATTTTAAATTTAATATATAGAATAACAGTTGTAGAATGTGGTCGAGACATTTCAAATTTTATAAAAATCGATTCAAAGCTTTAAAAAAAATATTTTTTTTTCTTTATTCTATTAAAACTTATCATACGTAATTAATTCAATAAATCCCATGATAGATAATGATTCTAGTACCATGGAGATTAGATCCTATTTAAGATAAAGTCATATCATTTTCGTATGTCTCAATTTAACATATAGAATCGTAATAAATTTTGTATTTATGCATTTCTGCATAAAAGTGCAACAACTATTGCAGCAAAATCTGAATATTTATAAAATTAGTTATACAGCTCATATTCAAAATATTAGAATAATTACCTTTTTTTTAGAAATTGAAAATATCGTTTGGTAATTTAATGTCTTTTAATGAAAATATGCAAACGATATTTTTATTAAGAACTTATTGTTGATTAAACTTACTTGTTATCTTAAATTTAATATCATTTTTGAAAAGATTAATTGCAAAAAAAATTATTTTGAAAAGTCAAAATATTAGAATATTTATTCAAGTGGTTCAAAATATTAGAATATTTCACATTAATTCTCCTTTAATTATTACCAATTCTTAACTGGTGGCATCATTGATTAAATTCAGACTATTTTATTTAAAATCAGTATTCTTTTTTGCAGTTTGTTTCTTTTTCGTCTTAAAATGGGCCGTGTGAGTGATATTCCTGAATCTACTAAACTTCGTATGGTTGATTTGTATCGGCACGGTAAAAATCAATGTTTTATAGCGAATTATTTACATTGTTCGCAATCGAACGTTAGTAAAATACTAACACAATATTCAAAAATTGGAAAATTTCAAAATAATCGCCGAAATGGTGGCCGAAAACCAAAAACATATGCTACAGATGACAGGAAACTGAAGCGTATAGTTAAGAAAAACCGTTTTAAAAGTGTGCAAGTGTGCGATTCTTGCACCGAAAATGGAAAGAAGAAGGAGTTGAAGTTTCTACATCGACAACATTAAGACGTCTCCATAAATTTAAATTTGAATCTCGTGTACCGAAAACAAAACCTCTCATGACTGCAAGACAAAAGCGTATAAGATTGAATTGGTGTAAATCAAGACGTTTATGGAGCAATGAAGATTGGAAAAATATATTATTTAGTGATGAAAGTATGTTTTGTGTTTCATATGGTAATCAAGGTATTCGAGTTTGGAGAATGAAGCAAGAAGCATTTGATAAAGAATGCCTTAAACGTTCCGTAAAATTTGCTGCTAGTGTCATGGTTTGGGGTTGTATGAGTGCAGAAGGACCTGAAAAGTTATGCATCGTCTACGAAAAGGTTAACTCTCTGATATATCAAGAAATTTTAGAATATTACATGATTCCATCATCAGATGATTTATTTGAAGATGATTTCATCTTTCAACAAGATTTAGCGTCCCCGCATACCTCGGTGTCAACTAAGAATTGGTTCCGCCAACGCAACATTAAGGTACTTCCTTGGCCACCAAATTCACCAGATCTTAATCCCATCGAAAACTTATGGTGTATAATGAAGAAAAAACTTCTAGAAAATCCTCCTTCAAGTAAAACTGAGTTAGTGGCACGTACAAAGTCTATTTGGGCTAATATTGATAGAAATGTTTGTAAACACCTTGTATATAAATGTATAAAATTGAAACTGGTGTTATACACAATTGAAATGAAAAAAACTTCTTTAAACACCATAAAATAAGTTAGCGCAGTTAACTTATTTTATGGTGTTTAAAGAAGTTTTTTTCATTTCAACCTTGTATATAGTATGCAAGATCGATTGTACGCTGTTATGAAAGCTAAAGGGGATGCTACAAAATATTAACTACCATTTACTTCATATTCATAAGGTAATATTGTTGCGTAAAATAAAATATTCTAATATTTTGAACCAATCTAAATTTTATTCTAATATTCTGGTGTGTTTAAGGAAGCTGTATACCTAAATTTATTGTGCTGTATTTTATAATTTATAAATGTTAAAATCTTATCTAAACATTCCAGATTTAATTTATAAGAAATTTAATTGCATTTACTTAGTATAAAAAATAAATAAATGACAAATAATTTTTTCTTATTACTTTTTCTCAATTATTCTAATATTTTGAATATGAGCTGTAGTACGAACGCACCTCATTTGCCACATTTGGCATGCAATTTCAGATTTCAGCTCTAAACCAGGATTAACGGACTATAGACAGTACTATATTCTGCTTGAAGTTCATGTATTTCAAATAAAGATATATATATATATATATATATATATATATATATATATATATATATATATACTAGCGGACCCGACAGACGTTGTCCTTCCTGGCAGCGACTCCAGAAAATCAAATAAATGTACGTAAATATAGTAATACGGATGATAAACACTACTCTCTTAATTTAATTTCTTATTACAATTATGTAAGGAAATTATTTTTCACTCTTCAGTACTTTTTGAAGTCGGTTCAATTTTTGATAGAAAAGTTTATTTTTCTCTTTTTAGTTAAAAGTTAACGATTTTCTGAAGTCGGTTAATCAAAATTATAATACAGGAAACACTATTGTATAGCATACACGTTTGTCAAGAGAGGGGTTAGAACACGCGATCTCTCTCTTCAAAAAGCAGAGCTTAAACCTGGCGCCTTAGACCTCTCGGACATTCCGTCCGCACTCTATTCATCGAACTTCTTCAACAATTTTAATTAGCGAAAAATCACTAACTATTAGTTTTTGCCTTATTACTAAAAGAGTACTGATTCAATTTCGATGAAATGTGAATCTAAACTATTCTCGAATCCACTGGTACACACACACAAAATTTCATTAAAATCGGTCCAGTCGTTTAGGAGGAGTTCAGTGGCATACACATACACACGCACAGAAGATTTAAATATATAAAGATATATATATATATATATATATATATATATATATATATATATATATATATATATAAGCTATAATGTTTTCTTCAGACTAATTTTCTCTACATAACGCCTATAAATTATTATCTCTAAAACCATACTGCAAATGTTGTCGCAAAATCGTGTGACAAGTTTCATAATGCCTAACGACAAACATAGCCTGGCTATCCTATCATATTTCCTTTCCACGTGGAAAAGAAATATTTCCTCGTTACTTTCCACATTTGATCTTCCGCCACATTATAACAATACTGTGAATATGTCCTTTTATTACTGTTTTCTTTCGAAAAGTTTCGCCATTTTATTTCGCTGGGTTCAGCTTATTGAAAACTCCAGAATAAAATGGTAGAAAACGGGAAAAATAAAATTGAATACGATATCGTTAAAAATTCTATCAACTTTTTGAAATAATGTGTGATTCCTTTAAGTCTACTGTCGTATTTTTTTTTTCTCTTCAATAAAATAATGATTTTAAAATACTATAATGCTTTCTTGAGGCTAATTTCCTGTATCGTCTAGAAAAAATTTCATTCTGCAGAACCTTATTTGATATTATATTAACTCTGAAACCATACTACAAATGTTATCACAAAATCTTGTAATCAGTTACATAATGCTTAATGACAAACAGATATTCGATATAACATATCATATTTTCCTTTCACGTGGAAAAGAAATATTTTCTCGTTTACTTTCTTTGTTTGATCTTCCGCCACATTATAACATTGTGAATATATCCTTTTATTGCTGTTTTCTTTTAAAAAGTTTCACTATTTTATTTTGCTCGACTCAATTTATTGAGAACTTCAGAATAAAATGGAAGAAAACGGGAAAATAAAATAGAATTCGATATTGTTAAGAAGTCTTTCACTTTTTGAAATTCCATATTTCTATAATGCACGGTTCTTTTAAGTCTGCTGTCGTATTTTTTTTTCTCTTCGATAGAATAATGATTTTAAAATGAAATAACGCTTTCTTGGAGCTAATTTACTGTATCTTCTAGAAAAAATTTCATTCTGGAGAACCTGAATTTGATATTATATAAATAGTACACTGCAAATGTTGTCACAAAATCGTGTGACCAGTTATATAATACCTAATGACAAACATAACCTCACTAACGTATAATATTTTTCTTTTCACGTAGAAAAAAATTATTTCCTCATTACTTTACATTTTTTATCTACCGCCACATTAAGGCATTGTGAATATGTCCTTTTATTACTGTTTTTTTTTCGCTGGGTTCAATTTATTGATAACTCCAGAATAAAATGGAAGAAAACGGAAAATAAAATAGAATACGATATCGTTAATAATATATTCTATCACTTTTTGAAATTCGAAATTTCTATAGTGTATGGTTTATTTTAATCTACAGTCATATTTTTTTCTCTTCGATAAAATAACGATTTTAAAGTACTATAATGCTTTCTTCAGGCTAATTTCCTTTATCTTCTAGGGAAAAAAAATCATTCTGCAGAACCTGGATTTGGTATTATTTAAACTCTGAAACTATACTGCAAATGTTGTTACAAAATCTTCTGACCAGTTACATATTGCCTAATGACAAACATAGCCTCGCTAACATATCCCATTTTCCTTTCACGTGGAAAAAAAAATATTTCCTCGTTTACTTTCCACGTTTGATCTTCCGCCACATTATAACATTGTGAATATGTCCTTTTATCGCTATTTTCTTTTAAAAAGTTTCACTATTTTATTTCGCTGGGTTCAATTTATTGAGAACTCCAGAATAAAATGGAAGAAAGCGTGAAAATAAAATAGAATACGATATCGTTAAAAATTCTATCACTTTTTAAAATAATGTATGACTCCTTTAAGTCTACCGTCGTATGTTTGTTTTTTTCTCTTCGATAAAATAATGATTTTAAAATACTATTATGTTTTCTTGAGGCTAATTTTTTGTATCTTCAAGTAAAAATTATCATTTTGCAGAACCTGGATTTGATATTATATTAACTCTGAAACCATACTACAAATGTTATCACAAAATCTTGTAATCAGTTACATAATGCTTAATGACAAACAGATCCTCGTTAACATATCATATTTTTCCTTTCCACGTGGGAAAGAAACATTTCCTCGTTACTTTCCACGTTTGATCTTCCGCCACATTATAACAGTGTGAATATGTACTTTTATTGCTGTTTTCTTTTGAAACGTTTCGCCATTTTATTTTGCTGGGTTCAGTTTATCGAGTACTCCAGAATAAAATGGAAGAAAACGGGAAAATAAAATAGAATACGACATCGTTAAAAATTCTATCACTTTTTGAAATTCAATATTTCTATAATGTATGGTTCATTTTTATCTAAAGTCATATATTTTTTTTCTCCTTGATAAAATAACGATTTTAAAATACTACGATGCTTTCTTGAGGCTAATTTCCTGTATCTTCTAGAAAAAAAGAATGATTTTGCAGAACCTAGATTTGGTATTATATAAACTCTGAAACTATACTGCAAATGTTGTTACAAAATCTTCTGACCAGTTATATAATGTCTAATGACAAACATAGCCTCGCTAACATATCCTATATTCCTTTCCACGTACAAAAGAAATATTTCCTCGTTACTTTTCACATTTGATCTTCCGCTACATTATAACAGTGTGAATATGTCCTTTTATTACTGTTTTCTTTTGAAACGTTCCACTATTTTATTTCGCTGGGTTTAATTTATCGAGAACTTCAGAATAAAATGGAAGAAAACGGGAAAATAAAATATAATACGATATCGTTAAAAATTCTATCATTTTTTGAAATTCAATATTTCTATAATGTATGGTTCATTTTTATCTAAAGTCATATATATTTTTTTTCTCCTTGATAAAATAACGATTTTAAAATACTATGATGCTTTCTTGGGGCTAATTTCCTGTATCTTCTAGAAAAAAAGAATGATTTTGCAGAATTTAGATTTGGTATTATATAAACTCTGAAACTATACTGCAAATGTTGTTACAAAATCTTCTGACCAGTTATATAATGTCTAATGACAAACATAGCCTCGCTAACATATCCTATATTCCTTTCCACGTACATAAGAAATATTTCCTCGTTACTTTTCACATTTGATCTTCCGCTACATTATAACAGTGTGAATATGTCCTTTTATTACTGTTTTCTTTTGAAACGTTCCACTATTTTATTTCGCTGGGTTTAATTTATCGAGAACTTCAGAATAAAATGGAAGAAAACGGGAAAACAAAATAGAATACGATATCGTTAAAAATTCTATCACTTTTTGAAATTCAATATTTCTATAATGCATGGTTTCTTTTGTGTTTCGATAATGCATGCCTACTGTCGTATTTCCTTCTCCCCCCCCCTCCCCCCTTCTTCGATAAAATAATGATTTAAAAATATGTTTCTACAGAATTTTGAACAGTAGGTGATACAATCCATGAAGCAAGAATAAAATAATAATAACATTAATAAATAATAACAATAACTTATTAAATGTCAGATTTTATTAACGCGCAAGAGCGTTAAAAAATTCATAAATGCTTTTTAAATTTTAAATTACTATAAATTTTTTTTGAAACATTACTTTCTTTGTGGTATGTATATTACAAAAGGTACACCTCTTTCAACTTTTATGCTTTTGTGACTAACAAGTAAGGCTAAGCGGTATTATGTATATCGTTTGTTAGAGTTCTCCAACGGCTTATCTCACAAATACTGCAGTGGCATTACAAACAAACACAAAATTATCAACGAGTATAAATATTGGGTGATTCAAAACGTTCGTGTCCGATTTATAGGAATAGATTCACGTTCGCCAGTCACCACGTGGCTACTAAATTTTTTGCTTTGGCCAAATTTTTCATGTCTAAATCGGTATCCTTTGGCGAATTTCGCTTTTTTCCACACTCAATTTTTTGAAGAAATCGCATTTTATGCATGATCTACTTTCGAAATTAACGGTTTTTTCGCGATGTTTTGACAAAATATGTTTTTTTTTCCACTCTTTTCACAAAATGTGAAGGTTTTCTTGCGATACTTTAAAAAATTGCGTAATCTGTTGACGAAATTTGCGTTTGCTGCTATTCTAATGTTTTTTCCGCGATCTTTTGATAAAATTAGGATTTTTCCACGATCCGTTGACAAAATTCGCGTTCTTTTGTGATTTTGATGACATTTGCTGGCTAGGCAAGCTTTTAACGAAATTCGCTCTTTTTCTGTACATGTTTAGATTACTTTTTACTTTGAATTACTGAATCCCCCCCCCCAAAAAAAACGCTATTGTTTTTATGCATTTCTTTTACAACATGGTGACTCGGTTATTTGGATTTAGAAGCCACTGGCTCCTTAAAAATTTTGGAAATCTGCACCTATAGCCCGATTTCTGATGCATTGAATTTCGAAGTGTCAAGTTATTTTAAATGACGAAATGCAATCGAATTGCCAAAATTTAATCTTTCAACATTCAATAGGATTTAATAGAATGAAGAAAACTTTTATTAACATCTTTTTAATTTTTCTTCGTACTTCATAAAATCTGAAATAACTCGACAAAATTCTGCAACGATTCTATACATACTAAAAACATATACTAAAATAAATGTATTTTTCAAATGAAGGCAGGAAAATTAAATTTGATGAAGCTAAAATTATGATTCCATGCAAAAATTCATATCTCAATAAAATTTTAGAAGCCATTACCGATCATTAAGCTCGGGCCACGAGCTCGTAACGATCATTTATCATATTCCATTCATAAAACCTGGCATAATATGCTATAATTAATTAAAAAGCAGGTTTACGCACTCTCAACTCAACTATACCCTTGGATGTATGTGTTTATATTTTGAAACTTTAAACTGCATTTCACATCTTTTTATTGTATCCTGACGACGTTCGCAGAAGCGAATGAAACGTTGATGAATTTTTAAGTTACCGTATTTACTCGTGTATAAGGCGCACTTTTTTTCCAAAAATTTAGGGCAAAACTCCTAGGTGCGTCTTATACACGGAATAATTTTTTACTGTTGGACAGAGCTAATGACATTATCTAAACGCTAATTAGCTATTCTCTTTACCATCACTCATTCCTATTTCCCGTCATTCTCTTACAACCCGAAGTCTAAAAATGCATTTTCGTCTTGTTTTCTGGTCTAGTGTAATGTTTGTTTCGACTTTTTTTTTTACTGAAATTCATTTAGTCATTCTGCATTAGCGTATCAAATTTATGGTGCGCGTTATACACGAGATTTTAAGAAATTGCCATTTTTACCATCACTCTTTACCATCACTCATTCCTATTTCCCGTCATTCTCTTACAACCCGAAGTTTAAAAATGCATTTTCGTCTTGTTTTCTAGTCTGGTGTAATTTGTTTCGACTTTTTTTTCCTGAAATTCATTTGGTCATTCTTCGTTAGCGTATCAAATTTATGGTGCGCATTATACACGAGATTTTAAGATCGCCATTTTTACTTGTAAAGTAGGGGTGCGCCTTATACACGCGTGCGCCCTATACACGAGTAAATACGGTATATTCTTTTTATAAGTATACCATTTAGTAATCTGTATTTATTTTTGTGCGTGTTTTTAGTATAATTTATGTTGCAATTGTCCAATTCGTAATGATTCTATACATATATTAAATTTCAAACCATTCGGTTGTGTAGTTTTTGGTTGTTATATGCGGACAGACGGACAAACAGATAGACGTACAGACCATATGATGACTATACGTGTTACGTATTTATATATTTACGAACGCACCTAAAAAAGAAGACTCATAACGATATGAAGGGAAAAAAATGTTTTAAAAAGCATACTGCAGAGTGTTATTTTATTACCCAGCATAATATTCGAGTAAAGGTTAATTTTGAAAAATGTTGTGGTTATCACAAAATTGTGTGACTAGTTGTAATACCTAACAACAAACAAATCCTCGATACGTCATATTTTTCTTTTCATGTGGAAAAGAAATATTTTCTCATTATTTTCCTCGGTACATTATGCAATGAATGCATTATGCTCTGTGAATATATTCTATTGTCACTGTTCTCTTATGATACGTCCTTCTATTTTATTTATGTTAGGTTTACTTTTTAAGAAGTCCAGAGAAAAATGGAAGAAAAAGAGAGAGAGAAAAAAATAGAATGTTAAAAATTCTAAGTTTTTTTGTTCTTTTTTGAAATTTAATTTTTCATTATTATTGTATTGCTCTTTTTAACTTATTAAAATAATTGTTTGTTTTTTAAGAAATAATGATCTAAAATATGGGAATAATGGGATAATTAATGGGAATTTAAACGGCATTGTCTTTCGCCCCTTTAACCGGAAATGAATATACGTTTGTTTTGTTGATACTTATCTTAGAAAAGATGTTCTTTGGATTAGTGTGATATATAAACTACCCGGTATATAGGCTCAAAGAAAAAAAAAATTACGCTATTTTTTTCAAACTTAAGCATCCAATCTTGAAAGTAGCATGGATATACATTCCTGCTAAAGAATGTTGTCACAAAATCTTTTGAATTGTTATAATATCAACAACAGAGATATCCTCGATATCATATCACTTTCTTTTCACGTGGAAAAGAAATATTTTCGCATTACTTTATATGTTCCATATTTTGGCACATTATGTAATAGTGCAAATGCGGGATCTTTTGTTACTATATTCTTTTGATACATTTCCCATTTTATTTATCTGGATTCAATTTATTGAGAAGTACGTCCAAAACAAAATGAAAGAAAATGGGACAATACAATGGAATATGGCATCGTTAAAAATTCCTTTTCAAATTCATTCTTTTTGTTTAGAACTGATTTAAGGTTTCTTTTAACCTCTTCTAATATTTTTTGTCTCTCTTTCAAGAAATAATAATTTAAGATTCATATTATACTTCTTTAAAATTTTCGACAGGAAATGATGTAATAAACTTTAAAAAATGCATAGCTTTTAATGTGTTGATTTCTATTTATTTATTTATTTATTTATAGCTGTGTATATTTTTCTCTCTTTTTATCTATCCAATGAAACATACGAAGTAAAGATTTAAATTACAGTCGACACTCGTTAATTCAAAATCGGATAATTCGAATCTTCGCTTAATTCGAACTAAACATGTAGTCCCGAAATTTTCAATGGCAGAATAACGTTAAAATTTTTGATTAATTCGAACTCATTTCCTCTCGACTTCGTTTAATTCGAACTGATGAAAATTCCGATTTTTCATTTTTCTTTTCTATGTCAGGGATTTCAGATCATTTGAATAACTTTCTTTCTTTGATTTTTGTGAAAATTGTTCCGAACGAGTATACATACAATCCAATGCATTTGATCTCCACTTTGTTACTGCCCCGTCTGTCCATCAGTGACGCTTTAAATTTTTCTTTCGTTGTGCTTGTTTATAATCTTTTAATTAGTTGTATTTATACATTCTAATTTAATATTAAGTCATATTCTAATGATAACAGACGAAATAAAATAAAAAAAAAACTAACATTAATTCCTTCGTAATAGTAACATATTAAGCATATTTTCTTCTCATAACTTCGGATAATTCGAACATTTCTTGTGGTCCCGACGAGTTCGAATTAACGAGAGCCGACTGTACTTTCAAAGTTCTATAACTTAATATGTAAAATATAATGGCAACACCAGCTTTCATGGAAAGAAAAAATCCAAAGTCAAGAAGTCGGAAATTGTACGTCAAAACGAGGCACAGGTTCGTTCGTGCCATAACTAGTTTTATAAATGTTTAGATCTTGGTGCAATAGCTGTTTCTCTCTTATGCAAACACTGATGAATGCAAAATTTACATCGATTCTATATGTTAAATTCAGCAATAGAACATCATCATCATGGACCAACCTAGGACCACTACCTATCTCTACCATGGGATATCATTAAATTCATTACATATGATAGGATTTAATAAAATGAAGAAAACTTTCATTGATATCTTTTTAAATTTTGAATCAATTTCCATAAAATTTGAATTTTTTTGAAAAAAAAATCTACAGCGATTCTAGATTTTAAATTTTAAATCCACCAATTCGGTAGTTTTTGCGCAATTATACGCAAAACAGACGGACAGAGAGGTGGTTGGACCAGGCGATGACTATAGGTGATATGTATTTATATAATTATGAACGCCCCTGAAAATGATCAGTATAAACGTTTATAAAAGACAGAATTGAATGTTCCATTCAAATGTTAGAAAATATATATAATGTTATATAGAAGAACAACTATATTTGGTATAAGGAAATCCCGTATGGTTTTTCAAATAAGTAAATGTATACGGAAATTTTGGCTTTCACTTAAGGGGGGTTCGAAACTCAAAAAGATTAAAATTTTCTAAAAAAAATTATTGCATTAATTTTTTTTCTGCTTAAAATGACTTTTAAATAATATTTCTATCTTAATTGGAACAGGAATTATTTTGGTTTGGTTTGTTTTCAAAATCTACCGTTCAAGCAATTTTTGTCATGGAAGCGACTCCTTGTAAAAGTTGCGTTTTTCTTCATGATGGGTTTTTTCACCATTTCTCCTATTTAAACTATTATTAGTCAAGAACCGTTAAGGATAAATAATTTAAATTTGTAACATACCTTTTTCAATAGTTTCCTTTCATTTTGATTCAGCAATTTTGAAAAAAATATTTACTTTTGAAAATATGATTTTTTTTAAAGTTACATTTTTTTTTTTAGTTTTTACTTTAAATATTTTTAATTTTTATTTAAATTAATATTTTTTAAAATGTTGTATTAAAATTAAAGTTTAAATATTTCTGTTTTTTCAAATGAAAAAAAAATTAAATTCTATAAATATTATTTCGAGTTATAACAATTTTAAGTTATTCCAATTTTTTATTATTATTTTTTTAAACCTTACGAGAAACATTGTGTGATTTTGTTTACAAATGATATGGTAAACCATCACAATAAATTTCAAAATTTTAAGTAATAAACAAAATTTATTTTAAAATGTGCCCCAGTACCCTTAAGGGTGTTCTTAAATAAAAAAGGACCACTTTGTGACGCATGCTTTAATTTATTTTTGTTCGGAAATGCATGAAAACAGCAGGTGTTATTATTCAGAAACTGTCTAATTGCACTCAATTGTCTGTTTTTTGAAAAACACGATAGATTTTTCATAACAAGACTTAAAAGTTAACTTTTTTGAGCACATTTCCCGACGAAAGCAGAAAAACCGGTCGAAAAGCAGGAGAAAAACGGGTGATTACGTGATAGAAACAGCTTAGAGCTGGCTAGGCAATTTAACTATCATAAAATGGAAAATTAAGTTCGATTCGAAATCGCTTCCACAGTCAGGCATTCCAATTTTATATCTTTCCGTTAAAAAATGAATTTGTAAATGTGTCAAAACGTTTTGCGCCTGTTGAGCGGAGAGAACAGCTGCAGTTGAGAACACCCTTAAGGGAAGATTTACAACAATATGTAGACATTATATACATATATTTTAGACTGCAAAGTAGTTTTATTTTTTATACCCAAGATATAACCAGGGGTGCAGAATATGTTCGATCCGGCGATCTAGGATCGAGGGAAATTTTAACCACCTGGGGAAATTTTCAGAAACATATAATTTATTTTGATTTTAATGATAAATTCAAAAATTTCCCAATATTTTTTAAAAAAAATACAACAAACAAAAAGATTAGTATGCCGACCTTTACAAAATCGATCTCTGAATAATATGTACTGTATATCAAGGGTGATTCTGTTTCGGAATTTCCTAAAGTTTAAGGCATTCAGTTTAAAAAAAAATTAAAAAGACCTGAATTTGAAAATTTGGACATTGATATACTACAAATTTTGTCTAAGAATTACCGAAAAATGTTTACTTTGTCGAAAAACCGCAAAAAACCATAAATTTCGTCAAAATATAGCGAAATACCGCTCATTTCGTCAAAAAATTGCAAAAAAGCCACAAAATTCATTAAAAAATCGAGAAATAACTGCAAACAACGTCAAAAGATAACGAAAAGGTCAGGAATTTGTAAAGAAATGGCGAAATAGGCACAAATTTTGTAAAACAAATTGTGAAATAACCGCAAATTTTGCGAAAAAATCCCGAAATTATGAAAAAAAAAATTTTAATTCGCAATATAATCATAAAAATGAATAGAAGTTTTGTCAACAGAATACAAATTTTGCCAAAAAATCTCTAAAAATCGCCAATTTCATGAAAAAAAAAATCGCAAAACAACTGCAAATTTTGTTAAAGATCTCGAAACAATCACGAATTTAGTCAAAGAGGCGAAATAATCACAAAATACTGTCAAAAAAATTAAAAATTACAAATCTCGTGAAAAAATCGCGAAAGAATGGTAAATTTTCTAAAAAGATTGCAAAGCAACCGCAAATTTTGTCAAAGAAGAGTTGCGAAATAACCACTAATTTCACCAAAAGTTAGCAGAATAGACGCAAATTTCGTTAAAAGATCGCAAAAAATGGGAAGTTTCTTTTAAAAATCACAAAATAGCAAATTTCATAAAAAAAAGATTGCGAAAAATGAGCAGATTTTGTCAAAAGATCCTAAAATAAACATTTCATCAAAATATACCAAAAAAGACGTAAATTTTGTCAAAAGATCACGGAACAGCCACGATTTTTGGCTAAATTGGTGAATAACCACATTTCGCACAGTCGCCACAAGATCGTCAAAAGAACGCAGAAAAATCCCAAGTTCTGCAAACGATTGAGAGAACTGCGAATTTCGTCAAAAAGACGAAATAACCACAAAAATAGTGAAAAGATCACGGAATAACCGCAAATTTCATCTGAAGATCACTAAAAAATGTAATTTTTGTCAAAGAGCCATGAAAAAATGCTAAGAGTGCCTCCCCCCTCCCCAGCCTCCTCTATATTGCTGTAAACTTTCAGGAAATTCACTGTTAACTTCAGAAATATTTTTTGCATTTAGAATCACTTTGCTGTTATACTGGCACAAAGTTCATAAACATTGGGAAAAAAAGTAAATTCTCTATACCAATGGTAATACACAGCATTTATTTATAATATACGATAAAATTTTGGGGGAATTTAAATGTGGATTGGGGGAAATGTAGGGAGTAAAAACATTTTCTGCACCCCTGGATATAACAACGTAATCTTGAAAGCATGTTGGAAACACATTCCTGTTAAAGAAATGCCTTCACAAAATTGTATGACTAGTTACATGATAGTGTATCTAACAACAAACAAATCCTCGGCATCGCGTCATTTCCCTCTTATGTGGAAAAAAGATACTTTCTTATTACTTTCCACGTTCGATGTTTCGACACACTATGCATCGTGAATGGATACTATTTCTTTTGTTATTGTATATGTTTCTTTTCTATCTCTGGGTTAAGATTATTGACAATGCCGACGAAATGGAAGAAAGCGAAAAAATAAAATAGAATATAATACAGTCGCCTCTCGCTAATTCGAACTCGTCGGAACCACAAGAAATGTTCGAATTATCCGAAGTTCGAATTATGGAAAATATGAAATGAAAACATGCTCAATATGGTACTATTACAAAGGAATTAATGTTATAGTGTTTTTTAAATTTATTTCGTCTGCTGTCATTAGAATATGACTTAATATTAAATTAGAATGGATAAATACATAAACTAATTAAAAGATTAGAAACAAGCGCGATGAAAGAGAAATTTAAAGCTCCACTGATGGACAGACGGGGCTCTAAGAAAGTGGATATCAATTTTATTTCATTATATGTATACTCGTTCGGAACAATTTTCACAAAAATCAAAGAAAAAAAATATTCAAATGATCTGAAATCCGTGAGAAAGAAAAGAAAAATGAAAAATCGGAATTCTTGTGAGTTCGAATTAAACGAAGTCGAGAGAAAATGAGTTCGAATTAATAAAAAATTTTAACGTTATTCTGCCATTGAAAATTTCGGGACTTCATGTTTAATTCGAATTAAGCGAAGATTCGAATTATCCGATTTCGAATTAACGAGAGTCGACTGTACTTTTAAAACAGTGTTGCCAGATTGGGGATATTGTCCCCATTTTGGGGAATTTTGAACCTCCAGGGGAATTTTTGGGGGACAAGTAAATCCTGGAGACATGTTTGGGGACTAAGAAAATATTTGGGGATAAACTTGGGGAATTGTTATCACAATTTCAATTTTTACTTTCAGAATTAACCAATACTGGATTTGTCTCGAATTCGATTTTGGTTTGGAAAACGAAAATCAAATACAGAAATAATAGATATAAATACTAATTTTATGCAGAATAATTTTCCATATAATAATGACAGAAATTTTGCTATGTAATAAAACAAACTTAACTTTTCAAATATTCTGGTGGCAAACGATTTTCTGGCAAAAAGGTTGTGCATCACTAATATAAATCATTCTCGTGGTCGTACTCACCGTTTACATGTACTACAGAATCATCATGACCTGCATTGGGCTATCCCCCATCTGAATTTTCAGATAAGTGATTCAGATTTTCCTGTCAACACGGACAGAAACACCAGCGCAGGAATACATTTCATTTAATAGTATAGATTTATACAACAAAAATAAAAATAATTTTATAATTTTTCTTTTTTGTTTTTGTTTTTAACTTTGAACATACATGAAAAATTCTGTTGAGATTAAATGTTTATATATTTTTTCATAAATGGGGAATTTAAAAAAAAAAAAAAAAAAAAAAAAAAAAAAAATGCTTGATTTGGGGAAAAAAAATGAGTTTAAATTTGTTTAAAAAAAAAATTATAACAGAAAATTCTTGCCTTTTTGAGTAGAAATTGCGTTGGAGACTTTTTCTGAAAAAAGCAAATTTGGGGAACATTTCAAAAATTTTGGGGAATTGACTTTCGACAATTTGGCAACACTGCTTTAAAAATTCGATTTTTTTTACATCAAGGAATCATCTTGTAATACCGATGTATAGTTTACTTTTGACTTTAAAAAAAAATTCCGTCAAGAAATAATGATGTAAAATACAAGTTATATTTCTTAATATGTTTGACATTAAATGATATTATAACTTTAAGAAACGTACAATTTCTGAATTTGCCTTAAAATAGTTTTTTATGTATGTCAAAAATTGCCGTTCTTCGCATCAAATTTTATTTTATGGATTTCAGACGCCAATGGCGTATCTTTAGCAACAACTTTTAGATTTTTTTTTTCTTTTTGATATGAGCAAATGGATTACGTCTGATAATATTCATTTTAATTAAAATTCACTAAAATCACAGACAATGCAAATAACTAAAATAAAAACATAAAAGCGTTAAGTAACAATTCCATAAAACGTTTCGGATTATTTCTAAATCCCTCATCAGTTATTTCAACGTATAAGTCAATCATATTTTAAAAAACCAACAAAAAGAAAACATCACAACAAGTTGCCAAAAAAGAAAAGAAAATTATAGTTAAATGAGATGGTATTACTTACCCATCATACGTAGTATAGGGCAAGTCTTGCAATCGTTTTGAAAATCGAAAATTTTTTTTTGACGGATTTACACGTTTTAGACACTGGAGATTTCGAAAAACATATTTTTAGAAGAAAAAAAAATTGCCGTCCGTCCGTCTGTCTGTCTGTAAACGCTCTATCTCACGAACAAATTGAGATAGAGACTTGAAATTTTGTATGTACTTAGTATGTAAGAATGGGACGAAGCCTTTTGAATATCAGCAACCTCGATTATCCGGAACTATTTTTTCCGGATTCTCGAAAAATTCGTTCTGATGAAAGGTATATAAATTTTTTTTTATTTTTTTTATTTTAAGGAATGCATGTAAAAAGCAATAAAAAAACACAAATTTTGCATAAAGAACGAAGTCGATCGGATTATTAGTAGTCGAGATATTTGTAATCCTGTTTACCACATTCTTCGATTTTTCCCGATCCTGTATTTCATTCAAATTTCAATTCAGAGATATATTTTAATTGGAAATGAGACGCTTAATCCGACGCAGTAAACTGCTAGTTAATATGACTATTATTTTTAGAGTTATAAGGATGTTTCTTTTACGTAGTTTGGTACATCTTGAGTAGTTTGGCGTTTTATATAATTTGTTGAAATTGGTGCATCAGCAATTCATTAATAGAGTATTACTATGTGTATTAACAACATTTAAATTTAGTTTTGGAATTGAAATACATTGTATAAATAGTTTTCACATATTTTATTTTCATATGCATATAAATGATGGGTAAGTATTACGGTGGCCTCCAACGACTATGTTTTTAGAATGTATTTGTACCTCAAGGGGAAAAAAATCTTTGTAGCATATGTAGTAGCAAGGAAGATACGGCAAACGGAAGACAAATATGCGACGAAAATTATTATTTTGAAAAAAAGTGGTGAAAACAAAATATAAAAATAGTTAATAGAAATACACCCATAATGTATATATATATATATATATATATATTTCGTGTCATGGAGATTGGGAATTTTGCATGCCATATTTCAAATAAAATGTATAAATGAAAAATTTAAATTTCGTTTGAAATTTTACGTTTTAAAGTATACGACATAAGGGCAACATCACTTCACAGAAGATAAAATGGCAATGTTAAAAACAAATAAAAAAAGTCTATAAATTTCGACAGAAAGTTTTGCGCTTTTGAGTTGAAAAAATATTTATATTATATATTTATTTACTTTTAAACCGATTTACAAGACCAAGATTCATTATTGTATCTAGACATAAAAATAAATAAACAAGTTAGATATTTTCAAACCCAAGATATAGGCATGCAATCTTTAACGCATATTGAAAACATATTCCTGCTAAAGAATGCTTATTACAAAATTGTATGAACAGTTATACAATACATCTAAACATCAAACAGATCCCCAGTATCATACCATTTTCCTTTCACTTGGAAAAAAGATACTTTCACGCAGTGTTCTCGCTGACATTTGACCAACGTTAGTAATTTGGCTAATTCAAAATAAAAAAAACATTCGCCAAATGGGAAAAGTATTAGCTAAATAGATTCGCCGTACAGCACAAAAAAAAAAACTTTTAATATATTTACTTGTTTTTAATATGTTCTAAAATAACCCAAGTTTTTATAACTGTGACAGCGATTGTTATTAATCTCATTTCAAACAAATATAAAAAATACAACTTAATAAATTTCGCTATAAATATAAAAAATATGTATACACTAAATATATATGCATATGTATGAAAAACGAAAAAGAAAAAAAAAAAAAACGCAAAAACTGAGCACTAGCAATTTGGTTAATCTAATCTCTTGTTTACTCGCCAAATGAAGAATTTAGTCGCAATTTGGCGCATTGGCGAGCGACAGCGAGAACACTGCTTTTACGTAACTTTCCACGTTCAATGTTTCGGAACATATTATGCATCGTGAAAGGATATTTCTTTTGTTATTGTATAATGTTTCCTATTTTCTTTCTCTGTGTTTAGCTTATTGAGAACGCGAACAAAATGGAGGAAAGCGGGAAAATAAAATAGAATATGATATCGTTAAAAATTCGATCTCTTTGCCCAATTTAATCTTCTGATAATACAAATGTAGCTTTTTTTTTTCTTTCTTGTTTGTTTGTTTTAGGAAATAATTATTTAAACATAAGATATATTTCTTATACAATTTTCGTTAATAAATAAATTTTAGAAATGCATAATTTTGGATTTGTTATTTATATTATATTTTCGTATGTTACACATGCAATAAAACATTTAAGAGAATATGGAATATTAAATTATCCTAAAAGAATATATATATTTCATTTTATTTACCTTATTTATATAAAAATTATTTGTTTACTTCATGTATAATTTTTTTCTTGAAATATAGGGTAACATCCCCAGTAATTGGCACATTAAGAATTCGTCTTTAAACTTACTTCAATTTTCATTGCCAAGAAATAAAATATTTACTTGCAAATATTTTTAAATCAAAGAATGCATATCTGTGCATGTATTTTGCCCACTAAAAGCAAAAATTTTTGAAAAAGCATTTTTATAAAAATTAATTTATAAAAAGTTTCTGTAGTCACCAGTAATTGGCACCAAGAGCACCAATGTATGACACCTTGTGATCCAGTAATTGGCACATGTTTATATATAAAAAAAACTTTATATTTTGCATTGGGTTTAATCGCTTTAAGTGAATTTACTGTGGATAAAGATGCCACATTTCAGGTGTTTGAAAGAAGAAATCAGCATATTAGTCTGAAATATGAACACTATAAAACAATACAATATATTTATATTAATACCCAGTAATTGTCATGTTGTCCCCAGTAATTGTCATATAAAGCTTTAATGGATTCCAACTAATGATAATATTTCATATTTTCAAATAAAAGCAACTGATAAACAAAATTAGTTTATAACTAACTTAGTGTACTGCCAAAATAAGTGGTTTAATCTCAAATCATGCGATTCCCTTGTAATTGGAACAGGTGCCAATTACTTGGAACTATCAAAATTGAAGCACTACTAATTGGCATCTATCATTAAACCAGAAATCCAAATATTTGTGACAAAAATACTTTTACACAATTAAAGTAAACCTTTTCAACTAAACAAAACTGTTGTCAATTAAAATTTAAAATATATTAGAAATCATATAATAATGAATTGAAAAGCATGCCTTTCTTAAGCCAGAGAAGAAGCATTTGCAACACAATGGCTGATTTGATACAAACCATAATTGTTTCTCTTTCCTAGGCACTATTGTCATCTAGTAGCATAAATCGAAGTTATAATCTTTAAAATAAATGAGCATATAACTGGATATGGTCTTGCATTTTTAAAAGACTGGATATAAATCATATTTTAGGACATGTTTGTAGGATGTGCCAATCATTGGTGCATGCCAATTACTGGGGATGTTACCCTATGTACCTTTATTTAGAGATTATGTCTAAAATGTAATTTTTTAAATAACTTTTATTTAAATCATTTTTAAATATTATTTTTACCCGTTTTTAAAAATTGAGTACTTTTATGATAGCTGTCGGTAAATTTCGTCAATAGCAGGTTTTAATCTTCTAGTAATAACATTATACATATATATATACCGGGTGTCCCAAAAATGACTGATGGATTTTAATATTCAATAACTTGCAAACGGTGAGTGCTATTTAAAAACTTTTTTGCAGGAGGGTTATGTATAATGACAGGAGTTTTTTTTACCGTAATTTTTTATTTTAGTTCACATCTCAAACAATAGGTGGCGCTGACGGCGATTGAAGGCCAGGTGATCAGTGCTGAGTGAAGCGTCGACCTGGCCTTCAATCGCCGTCAGCGCCACCTATTGTTTGAGATGCGAACTAAAATAAAAAATTACGGTAAAAAAACTCCTGACATTATACATAACCCTCCTGCAAAAAAATTTTAAATAGCTGTCACTGTTTGCAAGTTATTGAATTTTAAAATCCATCAGTCATTTTTGGGACACCAGGTATATTATACTTCATTCAAAATCTCAATTTTTATACATAATTGGAGCTGGAAGAGAAAATTATCCCTCCCTCCTCAATCAGGTGAAAATATATTTAGAGACGAAACTTCACGATCCAAGTGAACAAAAGTTATTCATCAATTTAAAAACAGTTACTGAAAGACATTTTTTCATTCTCTACGCTTCTGCTAAAATACCCTTTACCGCAATAAATAATGATGCCCGCATTATTTGGAATTTTATCCTGAATAACTCTATGTCAGCATAAATTTGAGAAAAGAGAAAATTGATTTTTCAATTTAAAAGTACTTAACAGAATTTTTTAAATTCTCAATATGCTTGAAAGAACAATTTTCTTTTGGCGAAAATTACAATTTATCAAGATATTATAAAGTAAAATTCTATATTCAGTAAATGCACCACGATGGTTCCCCCAATTTCCAAAAGCGAAACACTGTCTTTTCTTCAATTAAAAGAAAATAGGTAATCCAACACTGGCTAGTGTTACACAAACTAACATCTTCGAAAGAATTATTTTCAATATTTGTAAATTTTAAGTTAAAACTGCTAATCATTATTAAAATGTCCTAAAAATGTGACACAAACATGCAAGTAAGTTTTTTTTTTTTTTTTTTTTTTTTTTTTTCAATAGTGTGAAATCAACCGAAATTTTTCGATTTTCTTAAAACTGTTTAACCGTTTGAGACCAACAGTATTTTGCAAGAACAGTGTCGAAAAATCCCAAGCAGCGCGATTGCACTTATTTTATGCCGAAATGACCGAAGCAGCGCGTTAGCTTTTTTTTATTTTATGCCGAAAAGACCGAAGAAGCCTTCTTTTATTTTATGTCGATAAATTTCAAATGGTACGATAACGTTTCTTCTATTTTATGTTGATAAGTCTCAACCAGCGCATCATCGGTGGTCTAAACACTCGAAATGTGACTTAAAAACTGAATAGCGCGATTGCGGCTGCTTGGGACTCAAACGGTTAAATGTGAACTACTCAATATAAAGGTATTTTATGAATTCCATAACGAACATAATAATGCCATGCAGGAGCTAGACTATTTTTAGGACAATAACATGAATACGTTAAAAGTTATAGATAAAAAAAAGACGATCGACGCTGAAAATTCAAAAGAAAAAGTTAATACCGTATTTAATCGTATATAAGGTGCACTTTTTTTCGAAAAAATTAGGGCAAAACTCCTAGGTGCGCCTTATACAAGGAATATTTTTCTACTGTTGGATGCAGTCGAACGATATACATACGAAACAAGAAATTATTCAAAGATATTAAAACTCGAAAAATGTTACTTAATTGAAGTATTACTGCATATTTATTTCATTCCTTGCAGTTTTTTATACAACAGAGCTAACGACGTTATCTAAACGCGAATTAGCAATTCTCTTTATATTCACTCATTCCTATTTTTAGACCATTCTCTTACAACTCGAAGTCTAAAAATGCATTTTCGTCTTGTTTTTTAGTCTGGTGTAATGTTTGTTTCGACTCTCTCTTTTTTTTTTTTAAACTGAAATTTATTTAGTCATTTTTCATTAGCGTATCAAATTTATGGCGCCTTATATACGAGATTTTAAGAAATCGCCATTTTTACTTGTACAGTAGGGATGCGCCTTATACACGCGTGCGCCCTATACACGAGTAAATATGGTAATTTTCGGTGGATCACTTGCTTTAAGTACAAACATTTTAATCTTCCTTAATCGGATTGCATGAAGAATAAATAAATAATAATAGTAAAAAAAAAAATCATACATGGGAATTATTTCTAAAACCATCAGTAAAATGCGATAGATTTAAAAGAAAAATTCATTTGAAAGTAATATTTTTTGTTATTTGATAGTGTAAAAATTGAATATGTACGACAGTTAGAAGAGAAAACAAATTACAGTAAGAGCTAAATTTATTAGTCAGAACTTTGCCACTACAAATATGATGTTGCTGTAACTCACGGACATGTTTTTGTTTGATAATATAAAACAGAATAAAGAAGTCTTAAAATTGTTCACGTGTTTCACAGTTCTTCAGTATTCATAATATACATTTTAATGTATATTATGTGAAATTCTATCTTGGATATAGCATAATAGCAGCACAAACTTACTTTACAAAAAAAGTTTTTTTTTTATATAAAAAAATAAGGGTCAAAATTATGTTTTTAATTCATAACATGATTGTTTTTTATTGAATATTTTTTTCACAGTGCATAATTTAATTTGACAAGTCAATATAAAGCAAAATTCTAAGCGCAAGAAAGAAAAAAAAATATTTTCTTTTAAACTTGAAAAGTAATTACTAAAAGAAATTTTAAAATTCTCATTGCGTTTCATAGAATACCGAAGCATATAATGCATTCCAGTAATGCAACCTTATGTGAAATTCTTTCCTATATCCTACAATGGCAGCATCAATGTTTCTAAATTATGAACGGAGGGGAGGGGGTTATTCAGCTTAGACATAATTATTAGAAACTCGTTTATTCTTTACATATTTCATAGAATATCTTTTCGCTCATCAAATAATTCATCTTTAGCATGTTAACATTACAGGGATTTCTATCTTGAATTAAAATATATGCAAAACACCAAGAGTTCATTAATGATGGTGTTGACAAAATTTATATGTATATAAGAGAACATCATTTCTAAAGAATTTAAAGATAAAATAAAACACTACAACTTCTAAAACCCGATTTCAAAATGAACAAATAACCGACTCCTATTATTTAAGAATGAAAATATATAGCTATATATTCTCTTCTAACACAAAAAAACCCCACCAAGGAGGAAATAAAAACAGCAACTAAGAACAGCGGAACATATAACATTTTATCATTTTCATAACCAGAACACAGTTACGTTAAAAGACATCTTGAAAACTATACGAAAACATATTTCTCCTTTACGGATGCCACTGAAAAACTTCGCGACCAGTTATTATGATTCCTAACAATAGATACATTCTCGCTCCCACACAATTTCTCGTCTGCCGTGGAAAAAGAAATATTTTTCTTGTTACTCAACTCTTCGTTCGATGTTTCGGAACATTATGCACTGTGAATAGCCCCGTTCTCCCACTTTCTTTTTCAACGATTTTTTAACTTCTTATTTTATTTATCTGGGTTAAGTTTATTGTAAATACAATAGAAAACTGAAAAAAAAAATAAAATAAATAAAAGAGATAACAAAAAAAAGAGTACATGGAAGAAGAGGATGTCGTTAAAAATTCCATTGCTTTTTCAAACTTAATCTTCTTTAGCCGTATAGTTTTCTGAAACGTTTTTTTTTTTTTTAGTAGAGTCAAATGATTATTTCAAAAATTTATTTGGAAAGGAAAATCTTGAAAGAAAATTGAAAAATAAATGATTCAGAAAGAAAGAAGAATTGCGTTTCTGATGGATTTATTAAAATCATTAAAATGTGTCTGGATCCAGCAAAATCGTTTAAGCAGAAGAAACAAGAAAATCTGGAAACAACAAAACCATTTTTTTTTAAATAATTTTTTAATACCAAAAATTCTATTTCAACAAAGTATGATGCATAAAAATAAAACATCCCCATAAAAAAAAAAATATATTCAGCTTATGATTCTGAAAAATTCACAACCCTTTTTACGAGGAGTGTAAATACGTGTTTTGTATAATTTAAAACCTTGTATTTAGAATTAAAATTTAACTGCTGCTTTTAACCAAATTTTTTTTAAAATTGATATACAAGTGTCCCCAAAACGATTGTAGCATGCTTTCAATATTTTAATTTTTAATTTTCACCTCTTTATCATTTTGGATTATATTTATTTTATTTTCTGTTTTCTATTAGAGAAACGTAGGTAATGCAAATTTGAAAAATTATTTTAAAAAAAGCTGAGATTTAATATTATGTTGATAAAAGAATCCTGCGATTAATTTTCTAAAATTTACATTAAAAAAATCGACACTATTCTTAAATTCTACAAATTATATTAAAAAAACAATAAACATGCTCTGATGGGTAAAAAAATAAAATAATATTACATTCTTCTACTATTAAATTTCGTCAACATCCAATACTCCGAATTTTATTAAAAAAAGACAATAAATTTTCGATCTACTAAATTTTTGAGCTATTCGATTTTTTAATACCGAATTTTGACAAATTCCATCAAACTTTTGGCAATCTATACACGGCCGTATTTCATATATTGCCGGAAACAAAAATATATGTTGTGTTTCAACAAAATGTCTGATTTTTGAAGCTTAAAAAATTCGTTTTCAAATTGAATAAATTTCATAAATCAGAAACAGATACGAGACTAAGGAGCTGTACAAATATAATGTTATCATTTTAGGGGGGAGGGGGAATGACAAATGATATCGTAAGATATCACTAGGGGGAGGAGGAGGTGTCTTTTGATATCGATATCATTTTTGATACCGCCATTTCTTTCTTTCTTTTTTTTTTTTTTTTTTTTTTTTTTTTTGTAACATGATTTTTAGTTTAAAATAGTATGTTATTGTATTTTAGTCTGCTATTTATTTTTATGAAAATACAAAGTTTTTATTAAAATCACTAAATTACCATAAAAATATTTAATTCTAAAATATGGAATACCCCAACATTTGACTTTCTTTTTCTTCTTCATATGTGCATGCATATACAATCACTGCTCGAGAAACCATACGTAAAGTACATTAAAAATGAAACTTGTGTTTACTAATAAATAATACAGAAAGAGAAAGAATGTTGCCCACTTGTTTTGTTGATAAGAGTTTCTATCTCTCCATCCCCAACAAGACATTATTATTGTTCAATGCATTATCTAAGAAAAAGCTATTATAAAATATTTTTAAATAATAAAAAAAAATTTAAGCGTTATATGATATAATGTCATATTTTTTTTTTTTTTTTTTACTTTTTTTTTATTTGAATCAATAAAGTATGCGAAAAATAAATGTAACCATTTTGTATATCACTCCAAACAAAAGAGATAAATTCTTAACATAAAATAAATAGTAGACATTAATAACGATATCATTAACGGGGGGAGGGGTGTTTCCAGGGTTGATAACGTATGATATTGGAAGGGGGGGGGGTCCGAAATTACCAAAAAATTGATAGCTTTATATATATATGCACAGCCTTAACCATTCATGTTTGTAAACAGCACATTTTATCACAGCAACTGCATTAAAATATTTTTGAAATTTTTCAGTTCTACAGTGTTGCCAGCTCGATAATACACAAAGTGTTTTTTATTTGGGCGATAAAAATATTTACTAAATATCATTTGAGTCCGCAACCAAAATAGATATTATTGCCAACTAAAGATTAAATACTACATGTTGCTCTGTTTGTCATCTTTATTTTATTTGAGTACATTATTTATTGCATTTTTATAGCTCTGTAATCAATTTCTTTTTATTTAAAATCTTGTTGGCATTAATCACATATTAAAACGTTTAGGATTATCAATATTTTGAGATTTCCTTAAAGGTTCTATTTGGCAATAAGTTTAACTTTAACGAATTTTAGTATAACAATTAATGTATAATATTATTACATGCATTTTCATTTCGAAATTTGGTAAATATTGTCTTATGAATTTGTCAAATAAAATTTTTATTCAAAGTTATATATATATATATAACACTTGGAATAAGACTTCTACAATACGAAAAACCAGAATTTCATACAAAAAGATGTGAGGATTGAAGTTTGTTATGTCGACTGAACTTCAAGTAAATTGCTTGCTCTTCAGTGGTAAATATTGAAACAACAATTGCGAAATTGTTTTCGAATAAAATATATGTGACTTTAAGTCTTTTAAGCAATAAATAAAAATATTTAAAAGAATAAAAATTAATAACACGAAAATTTCATAATGTGGTACTCTTTTTCAAGTGATTGATGTAATACTTCAAATTATGCAGTGTTAATTTTTTTTATTATTTAAATAAAATCAAGCACTAAATAATTTTGGCAGTTTTACAACTTGAAAAACGATGTTTTGAAATAAGTAGCATTAAAATAAGATTTTAAATTATTGCTATATTCTAACATTATATATATAAAAAAAAGTATTTCTCAACTCACAAACATAGTAAAGCTTTTAAGTTTCTACATGGCAAAAATTTTCTTCGAATGAAACAGGTGCGTAAAATTATGGTGTTCTTTTTCGAACTAAATATTCTTCCCGGCAGAAAATAAAAACTTTTAATATATAATACAAAACACTTTAGAACAAAGTTTCTTCTTTGCTTCCCATAAATTAAATTACCTTCACAAACATTTAAACAACATTAAACAGCCTACAGAACAGAATTATTTTCCGAAAAACTTTTAAAATTGTGCAGAAGTTAACATGATTTTACACTACCGGAATCTGTGGAATGTTCCAGAAGAGTTTAGTTAATCTTTCATGAAACAGGAAAAAAATGTTTTAGAATTGTAATTAACTTCATTTTAACGCTTTTTTTCTTTAAAAATTAAACTAAAATAGAAGTCTTAAATTAACAGAATTTCTTTCCCCAACAATTTTACAATTTCTCAGAATTATTTAAATGCTACACAAGTTGAGAAGAAAATTTTATCAGAAGTTAAAAACCATTTTGCCAAGGTCATTGAAGTCGACCATTTACTTAGAACTGTCACAATGGACAGAAGAAAAATTTTACCGCAATTGAATTCTACTGACGGAGAAAATATTAATTACGAAAAACTTTTTGTTTTCTTCTTCTGGCAACGTTTTGAATGCAAGCTGAAACTTTTGAGACGTCATTTTTCACTGGCTAGTTTGTTTAAGTGCATTCTTTTATGGCACTTAATTAAGGATATTTTTTCATTCCTGGGTGGTTTTCGCGAAATACTTCTTTAAAAGAAAGCGAGGGAGCTTAATATTTTCCGTTTAAGATGTCACTTGCTAATTTATAGGGAGGGGGATATGATGAGTTGAGAGGTAAAAGAAAAAAAAATGCTATGCTGAAGATATTTAAGAGGATGTTCTATTTCTTTGGGAGTGGAAATTTTTATTTTTTTTGCATTCCTAAAGAGTGTAAATCGCTACCTTAAGGCGCCACACAAGTCATTGAAAAAGAACCGAATGATAATGTTAAGTCTATGGGGGCGTTATTTTCAAATATCTCATACAAATTTTGATATTTTAATATTTTCATTTCAGTTTTGTAATATTCCAATTTCTGAATAACTGAATAATAACGTAATAAAAAGAATACTGCCCAGTTAAACTGATGGCATTGAGCTCACAGGCTACTCATACTAATTGTACATTACAGCCTTATATTTTCAAGGGTTAATTCCGTTCGGAAAAAAATTAAAAGAGGGGAGACAATTTTCCTTTCCCCTTTTATATTTAATTATTGAACCCCCTAAACTAATTAGGGGCATACTTTATCATATAAAAAATCTATATCCAAAATTCAGAATAAATCGGAAAATTCTTAATAAAAACCCATTTATATAATTTGAGAGGAGTTATCCCCATTTTTTATACTTAATTATTAAACTTCCAAAACTATTTAGAGATTTGAACGAAATCTGATAATTCTGCATGAAAAACCCATTTATATAAATTAAAGGGAGGGGCTTTAGAACCCCCGTTCCCCCTGTATATACTTATTCAATGAAAACCTAATACCAATCACGGAGGCGCCCAACCAGAATGATCCTATATCTAAAACTGATAATTCTGCATGAAACACCCATTTATATCAATTAAAGGGAGGGGCACGACCCCCCGTCCCCCCTGTTATACATATCGAATGAACTCCAAAAACTAATCAGGGAAGCGCCTTATCGGGATATACTTAAATACAAAATTTTATGTGGATCGGATATTTTTATCATGAGTTATCGCGTTACGCACGTACATACAGAACGGACGGGCACATAAGCTCTCAGGCTATGATAGCCTGTGAGCTAAAAAGCTTTTATTTTTACCGTTTTGAAGAAATTTCACATAGAAAAGGATAAATCCTCCTTACCTCAGAAATAGAAGTTGTAATGAAAATTAAATAAATACAAATTATTGCATTTAAATTATATTTAAATAACTTCGTTAAAAATTGAATTATTTGTTTTATTTTTATATTAAAAGTTTCTTCTTACATGCAAGAAATCCTTTTATACTAATTCAGAAATGTTCTAAGTTTCTGTGGTGGACTTTTTCAGCTTAAATTTTGAGTTTGGATGGATAGTTTCGGAATTTCGCCACTAGGAATCGATAATTTTCAAATTTTGCCACTAGGGGCATTGCAACTGCTTTTATAGTATAGCATAAATTTATTTGGCTGTTATTTTCATGCTTGTTTTACAATGTTATCCGCTCCAACGCATTTGACTGTGTTTAGACTTTAGATATGTAAAAAAAATCAACTTAATAAAAATAAATAAAAAATAGAATTTTTTTTTTTTTTTACAATTGAGATTAAATCATTTTTTTTTTATATAGAAGCTTTACCAGTTTCAATGTTTGTGGGAAATTTCACATACGAAAAGATAAATACCCCTCAAAAACAAAAATCGCCATGACAATAAAATAAATACAAAATATTGCAAGGAACGCAAATTTCCATCATTACTTGTAGAAGCATAATTAGACTTATATCCACTGAAATGTCTCACAGTCTATTTCGTTACAACAATCACCAACATTTAGCTAATGAAGGCGTTTACTCAAAATATCGATTTTACAATCTAACAAACATATAAAATAATAAAAATCCCATGCCATCGAGAAGTAATCTAAATCTTTTCGCAAATCAAATTAAAATAATTTCGTCGAAAATTGAATTATTGGAATTCAGGATCATTAGTTTAGATATCGAAAATAAATTTTGTATTTTTCCTTCGACCAGCGATTATATCAAGACATCGTTATTCTCAGTGAATGCGGAGAATAATTTTTCAAGCAATAGACACGAATTTCTTTCTAAGTCGTTTTTAAGTTTTTTTTTCTTTTTTTTTGATTTTACTCGAAAAGAAATGAATTCCGAGGAAGGCTTTTTGATGAATAATTAAGCAGGATGAAACTTCACCTATAGATACTTTGTTAAGCATACTTTTTTCAAATTTAAAACAGAATTGCGATCAAAGAATGGTGAAATTCAATTATATTGAAATCGGGTTTAATGAGGACTGATGTTAACAATTACATATCATCGAAGATATAATAAAGCAATTTTAAGTCACTCAAAATGTTCCAGATGTAATGATTGGTATTATAATGAAAAATAAAGAAAAAATTGCGAGATGTAATGCAATTTTTTTACTGGGTACTAAAAGTAATCAACAGAATATTTTTTTAAAGATAATATGGATGCGTTGGCCAGATTTTCTAATGAGTCTTAACTATGTTTCAGGCAATAACTTTGTTTAAAAAATTTTTTTATTCCTGAATACTCAACAGTAAATTTCTCTGGAATTTTTTTTATTGCTACAAGAAAAATGCTAGTCAATCTAATCTTAGTTTTTGCTATAGTTTTTTTCTTCTTTTCCGGTGGGCTGTATTTCAGCATTCGAGTTAGAGAATCCTACAATCTTTTTGGATTGGAGATAATTTTTATCGTTGTGAGTCGATTTAATGTGGAGTTTTGATACTTATTGGTCGGGTTGGGGTTAATCATCATTATCGTTTTTTAACCTTAGTTTTCGAGACTGAGTCGTTAGCTTCCAAATTTCGCTACTAGAGATCGATAATTTCCAAATTTTGCCATTAGGGATATTGTAACAGCTTTCATAGGATACGAAAAATTGATTTTACAGTAAGTTTCACACTTGTTAACTATTTTATCCATTAGAAATCATTTGAGTCAGGGTTGGTAAAAAACCGGGTTTTTTTGAAAAAAACCAAAAACCATGGTTTTTTTGGTTTAAACCAGGTTTTTTTGGTTTAAACCGGTTTTTTTTTTAATATGTTTTCCTGTTACATATGCATGGAAATTTATGAACAAAAGTAAACATTTTTTAATATATAAGTAATAATTTGATTTAAAGGTAATTCTAAACAATACAATTATTTAATATACAATCAATTATGTAGAAAATTGAAATTCTTTAAAATCTAAACATTTTTAGAAAAAGCTGTGTCTTATATTTCATAAATAAAATGTGCTACATAGTGAAACATTGATACCCTGAAAATCTTAATGAACAATCTTTTGATTACTAGCACTATAAATAAATATATGATATAGATTCATATATAAAACTTCATATATATTATTTTCAAATGGTTATTCAAAATAATTAATTTGAAATACTTGTTATATGTGATGTCTGATTTTTTTGTTAGAAGATTGCATGAGTTAATTATCTTTTATTGAAAAATAAAGCTTTTTATAAAGAATTTTTGGAAGGATTTGAATTTAGCTGTAGAGTCTTTACACACTTCAAGCATTGTGTTTTCTAAAACTACCAGTTAAAGGATGACTGTTAAATAAACAAAAATATCTATTTAACAGCTTTTTAGACTATTGAAAAACATTGATGTTAAAATATACAGTAGCTTTATAAATGCTGTCATCTACCAAAGAATTTAAACAGCCATCAGACTGCATGCTCTATTATAACAATTAGTATTTTTAAACATCTAAACTAAAAATTGCATTTTTAGGCATTTTTATGAGACTTTTTTTCTATTACGTCTCAAGCAAACCTTGTCTTGCCCTCCCTCCCCCTCCACCCTTTCTGCCAATTTTCTTAACTGATCTAAGTAATGTGTTTGGTTATGCAATAGAAGATTTAAATATATCTTTTGCATATTTTAGTCAATGTAAATAGGTGCTTTACTAGTGCCTAATTTTTCAATGTCTTCTTATTCGACTTCATATCTTGAGTTTTTTTTTTTTTTTTTTATTATTCTTAAAAAATAATTCCTCCAATCAAGAAAAATTTCTTTTAGAGCTTGACTGAAATTTTAAAGATCATTTATGTCATTATCTGTACATCTGCGTTTCTCAAAGGAAAATATTTTTTAAATCTAAATATTGCATATTTTTCATCTATTTTATTTTTGCTAAATTTACATGATTTAAGTGTTTTCTGTAGAGTTTCAGATATGTTCATCAGTGCATGAAATATGCATTCTACATGTATACTAACATGACCTTGACTAGACTCACTATGTCTTATGGTGACTATTGAGATAAGACTTAAAAATAGAAATTACTTTCATCCAATATTTTGAAACACTTAAATTACAAAAATGAGAAAATATTATATTAAATTTGTTCTAAAAAACTAATTGGTTTGAACTGTACCAACCTGGCTGGCAAAAAAATAAAATTATAATGCAAAAAACCCAATCCCAATGTAAGAATGCAAAAAAAAAAAAAAAAACAAAGGCTTGTTAAAATCACTAATCACAGAGCAAATAAAAAGCTCATTGCCAATTAATTATTCAATAGCATACATAACAAAAAGAATTTCTGAAATGATGAAATCCTTAGTAAATCTTAACTAATCAAGCAACTTAAATAATAAAAGTGCATTTTTAACTCGAGTCTGCCCTTCTGGCTATATATATATGTTTTACAAATAATGGCTATATATATATATATATATACATATAGGCCTTATAAAAAAAGAAAGAAAGAAAACTGATTAGTTTTTTTCTAACCAGCTAATTAAAAAAAAAAATAGTTATTCTGCCATATACATTTACAGCTTACAAGAAAAGTTGAGTTGATTAAAATTTTTTGTCCTTTTAGAAACTTATTAATTCATCATTTTTCTACAGCTTTGCTTGTAGCTTCTTCATAATTTGGATTTTGCATTTTTCAATAATGTGTAAAATAAAACATTTGGGTAAAAGAATAAAAAAAACCAGGGGAAAAAAAACCAGCATGGTTTTTTTAAAAAAACCACTTGGTTTAAACCATGGTTTTAACCACGGTTTAAACCAACTTGGTTTAAACCAAACAACCCTGATTTGAGTGTACCTAATCTTAAGTTTACATCCTGTATATATATGTATGTATAAAATAAACTAAAAAAAAAAAAAAAAAAAAAAAAAAAAAAAAAAAAAAAAAAAAAAGAAAAAAAATGTTTCCAATAGATAATAAATGGAAATTTTATAAATTTCACTGTTTAAGAGAAATTTCACATACGAAAGGATAAATCCCCCTCAAAAACACAAACCGTCACCACAACAAAATAATTGCAAATTATTGCAAGGGGACGCGAATCACCATCATTGCTTAAAGAAGCATAATTAGCCTTAAATCCACTCAAAATCCATCGACTGCGCCTCTCACAGTCTATTTCGTTACAACAATCACCAACATTTAGCTAATGAAGGTGTTTACACAAAATATCGATTTTACAATCTAACAAATATATAAAGTAATAAAAATCCCTTGCCATCGAGAACAAATCGAAATCTTTTCGCAAATGCAGTTAAAGTAATTTCGTCGAAAATTGAATTATCGGAATTCAGGGCCGTTAGTTTAGATATCGAAAATAATTATTTTATTTTTCCTTCGACCAGCGATCATAAAAAGACAACGTTACACTTTAGTGAATATGCAGAATAATTTTTGAAGCAACATATACGAATTTCTTCTTTTTTTAAAAAAAGAAATTTTTAAGTATTTTTTTCTTCTTTTTTAATTTTTCTCAAAAAGAAATGAATTCGAAGAAAAAGTTTTTAATGAATAATTAAACAGAGTGAATTTTCACCTAGGTACTTTCTTAAGCATTACATTCTTCGAATTTAAAAACAGAATTGCGATCAAAGAATGGTGAAATTCAATTATACTTAAATCGGGTTTAATGAGGACTGATTTTAACAATTACATATTATCGAAGATAAAATAAAGCAATTTTTTTTAAAAAATGACTGACCGTTACCCAGTTGTAATGATTGGTATATCAGTGAAAAATAGGGACAAAATTACGAGATATAATGCAAATTGCTTTACTTAAAGTTAATAAACAGAACTTTTATTTTCTTTTTTAGAAAATTTGCATGCTTTGGCTGGAATTCCTAACGAGTCTTAATTATGTTTCAGACAATAACTTTGTTTTATCAAATATGCTTAAATAATCAACAGTGAATTTCTCTAATTTTTTTTAAATTATTAATAAAAATATTCAACAATAATTTTCTATGGAATTCTTTTAATTGTTTCGAAAAAAAAAAAAAAAAAAAAAAAGGGGGGGAGAGTCAATTTAATCTAGTTTGTACCATAGATTTTTTTTTCTTTTCCTGGGGGTTGGATTCAGCAATGGAGTTAGAAAGTCCTACAACAACCTTCCGTACTGGAGATAATTTTTTCGTTGTGAGTCGGTTTCGGGTTGAGTTTTGATAGGTATTGGTTGGTTTGGGGTTTTGGTTTAGTTTTCGAGAATGAGTCGTTAGCTTCCAAATTTCGCCGACAGGAATCAATTATTTGCAAATTTTGTCACTAGGGATATTATAACTGTTTTCATAGGATAACATAAATTTGTTTTACAGTAAATTTCACACTTCTTAACGATTTTATGCGTTAGAAAATATTTGAGTGTATCCAAACTTTAATTTACATCATGTATATAAAAAGTAATTAACTCAGTTAAAAGAAATAAAAATTAAAAAAAGTTCCTAATAAATAATAAATGAAAATTTTATCAATTTCACTGTTTAAGGGAAATTTCACATACGAACAGATAAATACCCCTTAAAAATACAAACCGTCATGACAATAAAATAAATACAAATTATTGCAAGGTAACGCGAATCCCCATCATTTAAAGAAGCATATAATTACCCTTAAATCCACTCAAATCCATTAACTGTGTCCTCACAATCTATTTCACATACAGCAATCACCAACATTTAGCTAATGAAGGCGTTTACTCAAAATATCGATTTTACAATCTAACAAACATATAAAAGCAATAAAAATCCCATGTCATCGAGAACAAATCTAAATCTTTTCGCAAATCCAATTAAAGTAATTTCGTCGAAAACTGAATTATCGGAATTCAGGACCGTTAGTTTAGATATCGAAAATAATTATTTTATTTTATTTCGACCAGCGATCATATAAAGGCATCATTAGTCTTAGTGAATACGGAGAACATATTTTTCAAACAACAGATAAGAATTTCTTCTTTTTTTAAATAAGACATTTTTAAGTATCTTTTTTTCTTTTTTTTAAATTTTACTCGAAAAGAAATGAATTCCGAGGAAGAATTTTTAATGAATAATTAAACAGAATGAAACGTAACCTAGGAACTTTGTTAAACATATACTTTCTTCACATTTAAAAACAGAATTGCGATCAAAGAATGGCGAAATTCAATTATATTGAAATCGGGTTTAACGAGGACTGATGTTAACAATTACATATTATCGAAGATATAATAAAGCAATTTTTTGAAATCACTCACCGTTACCCAGATGTTATGATGAGTATTGCAATGAAAAATAAGGATAAAATTACGAGATACAATACAAATTTCTTTACTCGATACTACATAAAATTAATCAACAGAACTTTTATTTTATTTATTTATTTTTTAATTATTATTATTTCCATGCGCTGGGTGATTTTTTTAACGAGCTTTAATTATGGTCCAGATAATAAGTTTGTTATACCAAATATGCTTAAATATTCAACAGTAATTTTTTCTGGAATTTTTTTAATTATTACAAGAAAAATGCTAGTCAATATAATTTAGTTTGTACCATAGTTTTTTTTTTCTTCTTTTCCGGTGGATTGGATTCAGCATTCGAGTTAGAGAGTCCTATAACCTAGTCGGACTGGAGGTAATTTTTGTCGTTGTGAGTCGGTTTCGAGTTGAGTTTTGATAGGTATTGGTTGGTTTGGGGTTAATCATCATTATTTAATGAAGTGTGATTGACATTTTTACCTTAATTTTCGAGACTGAGTCGTTAGTTTCCAAATTTCGCAACAAGGGGTATTGCAACCGATTCCGTACGAGAGCAAAAATTTCTTTTAAAGTAATTTTCACATACGTTAATGATTTTATCCGTTAGAAAGCATTTGAGTGTATCCAAACTTTAATTTATACCCTATTTATAAAAAATACGCGATTAAATTAAAAGAAATAAAAAAAATAGAAAAAATGTTCTTAATTAATGAAAAATTTATCAATTTCACTGTTTCAGGGTAATTTCACATATGAAAGGATAAATTCCCCCTCAGAAACACAAACCGCCATGACAATAAAATAAATGCAAATTATTGCAAGGAACGCGAATCATCATCATCATTAAAAAAATAATTAGCTTTAAATCCACTCAAAATCCATTGACTACGTCTCTCACAGTCTATTTCGCTACACCAATCACCAACATTTAGCTAATGAAGTCGTTTACTCAAAATATCGATTTTACAATCTAACAAACTTACATAAAGTAAAAATCCATCGAGAACAAATCTGAATCTTTTCGCAAATCCAATTAAAGTAATTTCCTCGAAAACTGAATTATCGGAATTCAGGATCGTTAGTTTAGATATCGAAAATTATTGTTTTATTTTCCTTCGATCATAGAAAGACATCGTTACTCTTAATGAATACGGAGAACAATTTTCCAAGCGACAGATACGAATTTCTTCTTTTATATATATATATATATATATATATATATATATATATATATATATATATATATAATAATAATAATAATAATAATAATAAGTATTTTTATTTCTTTCATTTAATTTTACTCGAAAAGAAATAAATTCCAAGAAAGGAATTTTAATGAATAATTAAACAGGGTGAAATTTCATCTAGGTATTTTCTTAAGCATACTTTTTTCAAACTTAAAAACAGAATTGCGATCAAAGTACGGTGAAATTCACTTATACTGAAATCGGTTTTAACGAGATTGACATTACATTTTATAAGAAGACATAATAAAGCATATTTTTGATTGTATAACTCATCGTTACCCAGATGGAATGATGGGTATATCGATGAAAAATAAGGACAAAATTACGAGATATGATACAAGTTATTTTACACGGTACTAAATACAAATAATCAACAAAACTTTTTTTTTTTTTTTTTTTTTTTTTTTTTAAAGAAAATTTGCATGCGCGGCCGGATTTTCGAACGAGCCTTAATTATGTTTCCGGCAATAACTTTGTTTTACCAAATATGGTTAAATTATCAACAGTAAATTTTTCTGGAATTTTTTTAAAATATTACACGAAAAACGCTAGTCAATCTAATTTAGTTTGTACCATAGTTTTTTTTTTACTTCTTTTCCGGTGGATTGGATTCAGCATCCGAATCAGAGAGTCCTATAACTTAGTCGGACTGAAGATAATTTTTACCGTTACGAGTCGATTTCGGGTTGAATTTTGATACGTATTGGCTGGTTTAGGGTTAATCATCATTATTTAATGTGTGAGTGACATTTTTACCTTATTTTTCGAGACTGAGTCGTTAGCTTCCAAATTTCGCCACTAGGGATATTGCAACCGCTTTCATGGGTTAGTAAAAACTTCTTTTACTGTAAGTTTCACACTTGTTAACAGTTTTATCCGTTAGAAAGCATTTGAGTGTATCCAAACTTTAGTTTACGTCCTGTATATAAAAAATATTTAACTAAATTGAAACAAATAAAAAGAAAAAAAAATGACTTAAAAGATAATAAATGAATATTTTATAAATTTCGCTGTTTAAGGGAAATTTCACTTACGAAAGGATAAATCCCCTCACAAAAACAAACTGTCATAACAATAAAATAAATGCAAATTATCGCAAGGGAAAGCGAATCACCATCATTACTTAAAGAAGCATAATTATCTTTAAATCCACTGAAAATCCATTGAGAGTGCCTCTCACAGTCTATTTCGCTATACAGCAATCACCAACATTTAGCTAAATGAAGGCGTTTACCAAAATATCGATTTTACAATCTAACAAACATATATATATATAAAGTAAACATTCCATGCCATCGAGAACAAATCAAAATCCTTTCGCAAATCCAATTAAAGTAATTTCGTCGAAAACTGAATTATCGGAACTCAGGATCGTTAGTTTAGATATCGAAAATAATTATTTTATTTTCCTTCGATCATGGAAAGACATCGTTTCTCTTAGTGAAAGCGAAGAACAATTTTTCAAGCAACATATACAAATTTCTTCTTTTTTTAAAAACGGCATTTTTAAGTATGTTTTTTTTTATTCTTTTTTAATTTTACTCGAAAAGAAATGAATTCCAAGGAAAGGTTTTTAATGAATAATTAAACAGGATGAAACTCCACCTAGGTACTTTGTTAAGTATACTTGTCTTAAATTTAAACCAGAATGAAATTCAATTATATCGAAATCAGGTTTAACAAGGACTGACATTACATTTTATAGAATATATAATAAAGCATATTTTTGATTGTCACTCATCGTTACCCAGATGTAATGATGGGTATATCAGTGAAAAATAAGGACAAAATTACGAGATGTAATGAGAATTTTTTTTACTCGGTACTACATAAAATTAATCAACAGAACTTTTACTTTATTTTTGAAAATTTGCATGCGCTGGACGTATTTCCTAACGAGTCTTAATTATGTTTCAGGCAATAACTTTGTTTAAACAAATATGCTTAAATATTCAACGGTAAATTTCTTCGGATTTTTTTTTAATAGCTACAAGAAAAATGCTAGTCAGTGTAATCTAGTTTCCAATACAGGTCTCTTTCCCTTTTTTCCCCCCTGCGAGATGGATTTGGGGAGAAATTCCTTTGTCGTGTCGAGATGATAATCATTCTTGTTGATTTCATGTTAAGTTTTCATATTTATTAGTCGCGTTTTGGTTATCCCGTTTTATCAAAAAAAGTCTAGAACATTATTTGAGATGAAAATCTATACAGGATCTCCACTCTCAACAATGTCCAAATGTAATCACTTTGTTTTACAAATTTATTACGTTGCTTTGTTTAATTTTGAAAAAAAGAACTAATTAAATTTAAAAGCGCATACCGATCTTCAAAACGTACTCTCCAGCAATTATTACGGTAAGACAGTACTGTAATCGATTTCTTTTGTGTGTCCCTGTAAATTAATAAAATATTCTATGAATGCTCGGTTTTAAGGTGATCGTAGTGAAATAGTGATTTATGTCAGTTTCAATAAATTTGAAAGAGCGTAATGTCATTAAAATACTCTCCAAATAATTTTTCCCCCATGTACCATAATGTAGCCGAATTATTTTGAGTATTTCTGAAATGAACCATTAATCACACATACTTCATATGCAACACCAAACATGCTTTGGTGACCCTAAATGAGCTTCGTCAATTGCATGAAAATCCGAGTACATTTACGAGAGTTAGAGCATTGACAGGCAAACCGAATGGATAAGCACTTTTCAACTTTGCTGGAAAGTGCGAAAAACATTGCATATGCATATTATGACTAATAATTACAACAAATCTTGAAAAGAAAAAAGTTATTATAATTATTTTAAAAGATGGAAAAGTTTCGGAGAGCTTTACAAAAGTTTTTTTTAAAAAAAGGTATTTTCTAAATAGCCCATCTCTGATATGAACAATTAATTACATTTTAATTGTACTTAAAATTTCTCTTTCGATCGTCCATAAATAACTGGTGAGAAAAATTAATATTTCCTTATTACTGAAACTAATTGTGATACGCGTAAAATGGAGCTAGTTAAACCTACTAAAAGGAAAGGAAAATAAATTTAAGATATTTAATTACTTTATGAAATGTTCATCGCTATTACGTGACATGTTCGATTTCTACCTACGTAATTAGCAGCATGAGATAGCAGCTGTGTTAGCAGACGATATTCTTTTCTTGTTATGACATACAGATGATAATGTTTTTGACACGATTCACGCATAGTTTAAACAGTTCAGAAAATATTATCGAATCATTATTATTTTTTTTTCGAAGCTCTTCATTTAAAACATTAATTTCAAAAAGTATTAAATGTAATTAATAGAGAAAAAAGTACAGTTGTGGAGTAAGGACTAATTATGATTCATATTAGAAATTTATTCTGTAGCTTTAAATTTTATTTTCGCACGTATTTATTTATTTATTTTTAGATAAAGAGTTTCAATTACAGATGGTCTTTAAACTTTTTCAAACTTGTCTTTAAGTTGTGCAACAAAATGTTTTTTATTTCATTTAGGAACTCTAATAAAGTGTTAACAAGGATTAATATATATGTATATATATATTAGAGTTATTAGTACTACTTGATTATCCTGTCGACCAAAAAGATATCGCCAAATTATAAGATTAAATGCCAATGATGGATGACTGTGAATGTAACATTCAATGACATTATAAACGATACACATGTTTAAAACATCATAAAGTGGTTTTTAATTCCACTTTTTATTTGTATTTTTATTCATGTTTTACTAATTTATTTGTTCTTTCGTTATTTAAAATAAAAATTATATCAACATGCATAATTTGGCTATTAGTTTGGCGATTTTTATAATTTGGCGAAAATGTCGACGGGATGACCAAGTAGTACCGAGTTATTTTATATGATGTATAAGTTTCAAAAAACTTTTCCAAAAAACATTTTCTAAATAGCCTATATGATATGAACAACAATTAATTACATTTTAATTGTACTCAAAATTTCTCTTTCGATGGTCCATAAATAATTGTGAGAAAAATTAATTTTTCTTTATTACTGAAACTATTTGTGATAACGCGTAAAATGGAACCAGTTAAACGTACTAAAAGGAAAGGAAAATTTAAGATATTTAATTACTTTATGAAATGTTCGTCGCTATTACGTGACATGTTCGATTTCTACCTACGTAATTAGCAGCATGAGATAGCAGCTGTGTTAGCAGAGAATATTCTTTACTTGTTATGACACATAAATGATAATGTTTTTGACACTTTTTACATTTAGTTTAATCAGTTCAGAAAATACTATCGAATTATTTTTTTTTCGAAGCTCTCCATTTAATACATTAATTTCAAAAAGTATTAAATGTAAATACTAGAGAAGAAAGCAGAGTTATAGAGTAAGGACTAATTATGGTTCATTTATGAAATTTATTCCGTAGTTTTAAATTTTGTATTCACAAGTATTTATTTACTTATTTATTTTTAGGTAACAAGTTTCAATTACAGATGGTCTTTAAACTTTTTCAAACTTGTCTTTAATTTGTGTAACAAAATGTTTTGTATTTCATACAGGGACTCTAATAAAGTATAAACAAGAATGAAAAATATTGCACCAGGCATATTATGAAACATTTTCCGACATTATCGCAATATTGTTAAGAAATTGTATTTGTTTTTCATGCAATAAAATGGTATATCTAAATAAATGAATAAATAAATAAAACATTTTACTCACAAGGGAACTTCTACTGGTGCTGGTACATTTTAAAGCTCTACATTAGAAATTAAAAAATAAAAATTCCCGTTAAAGTCTTTTTTTTTTTTTTTTTTTTTTTTTTTTTTTTTTTTTTGCAGTAGCATAACTTCAGCAAAATGCTGCTTTCGAGGCCACTTATTGGATTATTAACATTTTTTTTTTTTTTTTTTTTTTTAAGAAAAGCATTTAAAAATATAAAATAGTTAAATATAAAATATTGAAAAAAGATACTTTTTTCAAAAACCTACGAATTTAGTTGTGAAAAATTAAATTATATTCACATTTTTGGCGGGGAAAAAGCTGGCCTTTTTTCAAAAGTAGAATTTCCGGCAACCCTAGCCGAATATCATAGCCCCAAAATAAGACTAGCGTCTCAATATAGAGAGAGCTCCCGCAGTAGGGTTACTGTATTTGGCTGTTTATCGCTTGCTTGGCTAACTGAATATGGTACTTGTTCACTTTTTAAGCATCAGGTAGAGAGGGCTCCGGCTGAATATGAAAAGAGAAATTTATTGGATGATTTGGATTACTGAGAAATAAAAATTCTATTTGAGAAAATATGTAGTTATATATGTTACGTTTCGATGTAAAAATCTTAGTTGGTGTTGTATTAATGCAAAAATTAAAATTAATTATGATATTATTAAAATTGAATGTTTTCGTGTTTTTAAAATTTAATCAGAAATTTGCAAAATTTATATACATATGTCTTTTTGAAACTTACAAAAAGGCAAAAATAGGGCTTATATAATTTAGGAAACATAATAGTTTTTTAGCAAGTTTTTGTTTTTTTAAAATTATTTTAAGATCTCGTTTTTTCTCTTGTTATGTTATAATTTATAAGAGAATGATGAGGGAAAAAAACTAAGCATGATAACAGTTTAGGAATTATAATAATTTTAAAAAATTTCTGGTGTTGAATTAAGATAAATTTGAAACTCAGAAAAAAAAAGTGCTTGGGGGGTGGAGCAAAGCATTTGAATAGTTACAAGACAAATTTCACTTTAAAATAATTAATTAATAAGAATAAAATTCCAAATCTCCCTCGGGAGGTGTTGTATATCCCGTAACAGAAACTGAAAAAAAAAAAAATTGTCATTGAGAAGTATTGATTAGAAAGATTTATAAAAGGGTATCAGTTACACCAAATAAAATTTTATGTGCTACAAAGAAAAAATAAGGTTCTAAAGAAAACTGTTGAAAGTTAGATTGTTGTAGTGTGTTATCGTGGAAGTGGTGTTTGTAGAGAAGACTTTCAATTTGTAATTTTTATTTGACATTAGTCATGGCTGCTTGTGCCCCCACCAGTGGCCGAGAGGTTCTGACCTCTCAATTGGTAAACGGCAGGTGCTGAGTTCGAACCCAATCGCGGCCGTCGACCTAACCGTTCGGAGTTTTCGTGGTTTTCTTCGAGCCTTGCTTAACTAAGGGTTAGGTTACCTTATAAAGACCCCCACGAAAGGCACTCCCCCCTGGGCTTATATCCCTCGAGTAGATAATCGGCCGACACAAAATAAAACCAAACCAAACCAAACCATGGTTGCTCGTCAAAAATTATAATTTAAAGCAGTTTTTTTACCTGGCATGTTTTATGTCACTACAAGAGTTAAGATAAGAAACTGATTAAAAAGAATTTAAAAAAATAGCAATAAGAAACTGATTAAAAAGAATTAAAAAAAAAAATAGCAGTAAGTTTTGAGATGTAAGACGAGTATTATAAGTCTTTTTGATCATTATTGTAATTATTAAAGGTATAATATTTCCATTAATTGAATTTATTTTTAAGTATATTTTTTATAAGTGTCCTGATTTTAGATTTCAGAAATGTAACAAAGCATAATATTTATTTATTTCACCATTTTAAAAGTAAAAATTAAAAATAGTAAATATTTTTTTTAGATAATTCTATTGATGTTTCCAGGAACTTCAAAATTTCCTGACAAAATTGATGTTTAACCCTTTCCGGCGCGGAGTAAGTTTAATTGAAATAATTATCTGCCACCAGAATTTATAAACGAATTTATTAGAGAATACGAACTTGCTTATTTTCAGGCATTTTATCAAAGGAAAATTTTAATTAAATATTCTTGGTGCCAGTAAAATTAAAATTAGGTGTCCTTTTTAAGGGACACCGCGCCGGAAAGGGTTAAAACCAATTTTTAAGATGCACCAACATTTAATAAACTATTACACTCTCTAAATATGCACCCCCCCCCCCCCCCAAATAAATGATGAAATAACACGATAAATTTTGCTAATAAAAAATATTAATAATATATCATGCAAACAAAAAAACTTTTAATTGTATTTTATCACATAAAATTACCATTCAAATTTCTTATTTCATCTTCAAAAATGGAGTGGAACAGATTGAAAATATCCAGTATTAGATAAAGAGAATACGTTTTATTTGCTTTAAGGATAATTATTTTGAAAGAATTAAGTTTAAAATAATAAGAATAAATAAACAAAACAAAAACAAAAATGGGTATTAAAGCTAGAAACCGTAGAAAAATATTTGAATTTTTTATAACTTAAACAATAAAAAAGGCTTATGAACACATAATATTCACAATATGTTAGATAAAAGTGCTAAGAAATTTTCCCTTTAAAAGAAATATACCGTTACAAATAATTACATACTGTATTTAAAATCTTAATTTACGATTATTAATAAATTAATTAACAATAATTTGTAATGTACAATAATTTTCAAACCTTATATTATAAAATTAAATTAAGTATTTTTAAATATACTACACTGATACAAATTGATGAAATAAATAAAATATTATATTAAATAACATGATTAACGATGATTAAAAGGAATCAAATTACATAATAAAAATTGATTATGTCCCCCCCCCCCGCTTCTTTTTATAACATAATACAAATTGATTCTAATTAATTTACCGTTTGAATGGATGAACTTTTTTATCATAAAATTAAAAAAATTATTTTTATATAAATAGCACTGATACAGACGGACAAAATAAAACATTATGCTAACTAACTATATATATGACTAATGTTGATTGAAAAGTTTGCATGAATCAAACGACATAATAAAAATTGAATCCAATTTTTCCCCACTTTTTTCTTTTTTTTTTTCACAACATAAACACTGATTCTCATCCCCCCCTCTCTTTTTCTTCACGAAATAATAAACCGACCCTCCCCCCCCCCCACACACACACACACATACATACTTTTAGAATTGATGTGTTTACATCAGCATAGAGAAAACCCCCGCTCATTTCATTTTCAGCGCGTTGGCGAGGAGTTGCCGCTGAACGCCAAACGAAGAGGGAGCCGACAACAGGCGCATGCGCTGTCCAAGCTCTCCTTAAGAGCCGTCTCTATATTGAGCTTATACTCAAAATAAGCCAAACAAACAAGTTCAAACAGCTTTAATAAATGTTTACTGCAATGTAAGCTATACATACATTACGTACGCCATGCGGCAATAGCAAGAAGCTGCACCGGATATTACGACATTTCTTTTACCTCGCATGAAAATAATTAGATATTATTTAATTGCTCTTAATTATTACAATTTTTTTTTTTTAAATAAATAGAAACATTTTATTACACAAACATCAACAAAACTTCTTATTCCATTTATTCTCCTATTCCAAAGATTTTATCGTTTGCTGCCATTAGCAACATGATAAAGTGCATTTTATTTTTTTTAAATGCACAATAGTAGAAAAATATTTTTCTAAATCAAATTTCTCTAGCTAGGCATCTCCCGTGCATAGAACGGGTTAAACAACTAGTGGTAGATAAATTTTGCCGTGAAAATCATTTTTCAGTTTATGATATGGAAAAGAAATAATAATAAAAAAAAATAAGCAAGTAAAGATAAAAAAAAAAAAAAAAAAAAAAAAAAGGGTACGAAATCCCTTTAATGTAAAATATGGAAGTGGTGGAACCAAAAGATATGTAAACAAATTAATGGTAAACAAAGCTTTGCTTAATTTTAAACTTAATTAATAGATATTTCCATTTATGACTGCGTTGTGTGTTTCTCAATTAAAACAGTCGTTAGATCTTTCGGCATAATCATCTTTCTTAAATAAAGACATGATATGTATCGATCTCGGGAAAGGGAGCTTTTAGCTGCGCATTATATAAAATGGAGTAAATATATCCAGGATAATTTAGAAGCCATTTACTGCAAAATGAGCCTATTTATCGTTACCAACATCAGCCTTAACGCTTTTATTCCACTTTTCTACTTATGATAAAATATGTATGTGTGTATGTATACACGCATACACATATATTTCTGGTTTACTCTTTTTTCTGCATTTAATGCAAAAATGGTGAAGTAATTTATACTGAAATCCTTTTTTTTTTTTTTTTTTTTTTTTTTTTTTCAATTTAGATCATGATTTAATACCGTGGAACGTTGGAGTACATAAGAACGAGTTTTAAAAATGAAAGAGGTACTTCTTGGCTTGGTTAAGGAACTCATCTAAGGCTGTGAAAAATAAATATATATATTTTTCATTGCATTTTTATATTATCTTCCCCCCCCCCCTTTTTTTTTCAGCAGACTGCGGAACGCTTTTTGGAGAATTGATATCTCTCTATTTTTATACTCGCACATCAAAAGGATTAGATATGAGTGAGAAAAAATAGAACTATATCATGCATACACTGCATTCGAAAGAGGTTTTTATTTATTTACGTTGTTTTATTTTATTTATTTTATGCAGTGTGTTTCTTCTAGTCAGTTTTCTGTGATGAATGCAGCACGTGAAGGAACTTCTTGATGATGAAAAGTTTCTTATTTTAGAAAGTGTTTTTTCTTTTCAAAATATTGTATATATGCTGCAAACGGAAGTGTTATTCCATTATCATTATTATTAAGATTTTTTTCTCGAAGGATTAAATTCAAGATTTTCGTGTTTAGTTGGTACTTATGACTAGTAATAGACATACTGATTTACATTATGACTAGTAATAGAATATACCGGGTGCCCCTCCCCCCCCCCCAGAAATGTCATAGCCCCAAAATAAGCCAAGCGAACAAGTTCTAACCAGTTTTAAATGTTTACTGCAATGTAAGTTAAACATATATTACGTACGCCACGCTGAAATAGCAAGAAGCTGTATCAGGTATTACGACATTTCTTTTACCTCGCATGAAAATAATTAGATATTATTTAATTGCACTTAATTATTACATTTTTTTAAATAAAGAGAAACATTTTATTACAAACATCAACAAAATTTTTTTATTCAATCTATTCTCTCATTCCAAAGGTATCGTTTTATCGTCTGCTGCCATTAGTAACATGATAAAATGTATGTTATTATTTTATTTTTTTTAAACAAAATAATAAAAAAAAGATTTTGTTTAAATGGAATTTTTTCTTGGTACGTATCTTTCGTGCATAGAACGGGTTAAACAGCTGGTGAGTTGTAAATAAATTTTGTCATGAAAATAATTTTTCAGTTTATGATATCTAAAAGGGATACAAAATACATAAACAAATATAGTGAAAAAAATATCAATGATCACAAAATCCTTTTAATGTAAAATATAGAAGTGGTGAAGCCAAAAGGTATGTAAATAAAACAGTGATTAACAAAGCAACTAATTTGCTTAATTTTAAGCTTTTTAAGTGCGTTCGTAATTATGTAAATATGTAGCACCTATTGTTGTCACTCAGTCCGTCCGTCTGTCCGTCCACATATAACGACGCAAAAACTACCCAACCGAATCGTTTGAAATTTAAAATACATAATTATAACATAATTTTGTCAAGTCATTTCAAATTTTATGAAAATCGGATGGATAGATCAATTACAGGAACAAACAAAAGAATTCCGTTACATTACGGTCAATGGGGAAAAAAGTTTCAAATGCATTTTAATCGCTTGAAATTTAAAACATATAATTATTGCGCAATTTTATAGGGTAATTTCAAATGTTATGACAATCGGATGTATTGATCAATTACAGGGATAATCAAAAGGATTCCGGTACATTACGGTCAATGGGGAAAAATTTTCAAATGCATTTTAATCGTTTGAAATTTAAAACATATAATTATTACGTAATTTTGTCGAGTCATTTAAAATGTTATGAAAGTCGGATACATAGATCATTTACAAGGACAATCAAAAGTATTCCATTACATTACGGTCAATGGGAAAAACGTTTCAAATGCATTTTAATGATGTTACACTCATTCGAACATAATAGAATTGACATGAATCTATGAAGTAAATACTAAAATATGTATTCTGTACAATCTGTGATGCAAAGAATTTTTTTTATTAAATTACAGGGCCACACAAAAGTATTCCACTACATAATGCTACACGGGGAAACATTGTTTGGGGCGTGTTTTAATTATATTCAACTATTTCACATTTTATGAATAAGATATACTTTGCTGAGGTGTAATAAAAATTACTTCCTGCATATTTACAGAAACACAAAGATTTCGACTACTATACTGTATCCGAAGTACGCTCTACTATATCACCAAGATCTGAATATTTTTAAAACTTCGTTATCGTACGAAAGCACCTCATTTGCTACGCTTCACGTGCAATTTCCAACTTGTTTAATAAGGATCTCTATTTACGACTTCGTTGTATGTTTCTCAGTTAAAGCAGTAGTTAGATCTATCGGTACAATCATCTTTCTTCATAAAAGACATGATATGTATCGATCTTGGAAAGGGAACTTTTAGCTGCGCATTATATAAAATGGAGTAAATATATCCAGGATAATTTAGAAGCCATTTACTGCAAAATGAGCCTATTTATCTTTACCAACATCAACCTTAACATTTTTATTCCAATTTTCCACGTATAATGAAAAACGTATGTGTATATATGTATACACGCATACATATATATTTCTGGTTTATCCTTTTTTCTGCATCTAATGTAAAAATAGAGAAGTATTCTATACTGAAGTACTTTTTTTTTCAATTTAACTTATGATTTAATGCCAAGAAACGTTGGAATACATAAGAATGAGTTTTAGAAGGTACTTCTTGGCTTGGTTAAGGAACTCATCTTCTGCTGTGAAAAATAAGTTGATATATTTTTCATTGCATTTTTATATTGTCTTTCCCCCTTTTTTTTTCAGCAGACTGCGGAACGCTTTTTGGAGAATTGATATCTCTCTATTTTTATACTTGCACATCAAAAGGATTAGATATGAGTGAAAAAAAATAGAACTATATCATGTATAGGCGCTTTCGAAAGAGGTTTTTATTTATTTACGTTGTTTTATTTTATTTATTTTATGCAGTGTGTTTTTCCTATTCATTTTTCTGTGATGAATGCAGCACATGAAGAAACTTCCTGATGATGAAAAGTTTCTTATTTTAGAAAGTGTTTTTATTTTCCAAAATATTGTATATGTGCTGCGGACGGAAGTGTTATTCCATTATCATTATTATTGTTACGATTTTTTGCGAAGGATTAAATTCATGATTTTTCAGTTTATTTGGTTCTTATGATTAGTAATATACATACCGATTTCTACTGGGTGCCCTCCCCCAGAAAAATGTCTATTTGAAAAATTATTTATTATTATAATTATTTATTTATAATAATAATAATAATAATTATTATTATTATTATTTTGTGTAGTAGTGTGGCAAGCGATATTTATGTATCGTTTACTCAAATGTACGTACTTGGGGATTTTGCTATTAGAGTGAATTATGCGGAAAGAATATCCATCAATTTTCCTATTATTTTTAATCAATTAAAACCAAAAATTTTGCTGAAAAAAAACTGATTCTTAACCTTTTTGCGATGACAGTCCTTTGCTTAAATTTTAATCTTTTAACGCCGTTTTTCAAAACAGAAAATTTTCTGTAATTGAATCGCAAAAAGACTCCGATAAAATAAGGTAAACTTTACAATTAAATATAACTGATAAGAATAATGAAAGTTTCTGAGCATCTTAAATCGCACGTATACCGATCGCTTCTCCCCAAATGGTTAATATAATTCTTTTGCGGGACACCGATTTATAACGGGTGCCTCCCCCCCCCCCCCAAAAAAAAAAACAAACAAACAAAAAAAAACAGGTTTTTTTGAAAAATCATTTTATTTATTTATTTTGTGTATGTGTGTGTGCGATATTTGTGCAATGTTTACTGCAATGTACTTGGAAAAACAGCAAATCGAGGGAAACAGAATAGTTAAATAATATGAATTTAATATAAAAATAATAAAAATAAAATAACACAAATTCTGAAACAGAATCGTTAATTTCTGGACCTATGCTATATATTTGTGGGATATTTAAGCAAGACCTTTTAATTTGGAAGGGCAGGGGACAGAGAGACTTGAAATTTTAACCAATAGAAACTTTACATAGTGAGATTTTAAAGGAGTTGAAATAAAATAAAAGAAATTATTTTTTCTTTTTTTAATTGAAGGTTTCTCATTATCTCATTTCTCCTTTACATAGTTAGAGAGTGGAGCTGGGACAGCAGAAAATATGATAAACGACCTTTTACGACTTTGTTATATGTCCCTCAATTAAAACTGTTGTTAGATGCAGATGAATAATTATATTTCTTCATATAAACAAGAATGTGTCGATCTTGCGGAGAGAACTTTTAGCTGAGAATTATATAAAATGGAGTAAATATATCCCAGATAACTTAGAAGCCATGTACTGCAAAATGAGCCTATTTTTCTTTACCAACATCAACCTTATTGATTTTAATCCATTCTTCCACTTATAATGGGGAAAAATATAAGCACATATATATATATTTTCTATATTTAATGTAAAAATGGAGAAGTAATCTATATCAAAATCCCCTTTTTTTTATTTCAATTTAGTTCATGATTTAATACCGAAAAACGTTGGAAAACATAAGAATGAGTTTTTAAAATGCTTCTAGGTTTGGTTCAAAAACGTCATCTGCGGCTGTAAAAAATAGGTTTATATATTTTTCATTGAATTTTTATTTTTCCAGGCGTTTTTTCTTTTTTTTTTAGTAGGAACTTTTTTTTTTTTTTTCTTGCAGATATTTATCTATTTTTATGCTTTCACATCAAAAGGCCTACATTTGACTGCGAAAAAAAAAATAGAGTTATCATGCATACACTGTTTTCAAACGAGATTTTTTTATTTACTTCCGTTATTCTATTTATTTTATATAGTCTCTTTCTTCTATTTATTTTTTTAGATGAATGCAGCACGTGAAGAAATTTTCTGAGGATGAAAAGTTTATTTTAGAAAGTGGATTTTATTTTTTTTAAATTCAATGCCTTCCACAAGCAGAAAACACAAGTGGCATTGGATTATTGTTACGATATTATTCGAAGGATTAAGGAATTAAAATTAATAATTTTTGTGCCATTTTAGTGCTTATTACTGCTTATGAGAAAAAAAATGTAAACAAATCAGTGATTAACAAAGCAACTAATTTACTTAATTTTAAGCTTTATTAATAAGGATTTAAATTTATGATTTCGTTGTGTGCTTCTCAATTACAACTGTCTTTAAATCTTATGATATAATAATCTTTCTTCATAAAGACGTGATATGTATCGATCTTGTGGAGAAAACTTTTATCTGCACATTATATAAAAAGGAGTAAACATATCCCAGATAATTTAGAAGCCATTTACTGCAAAATGAGCCTACTTATCTTTACCAAAATCAACCTTAATGATTTTATTCCCTTCTTCCACTTAAAATGGAGAAAAAATATAAGCACTAGGGCTGGGCGATATCAGAATTTTAATATCGTGATATATCGCTGACCAAATATCGATAATTTTCGATATATCGATATATTTCAATTCATATGTCACTCCATTATAGAGTCATAAATGTAACTGTCCTCTGTATAAAATACTACAAACACATAATAGTATATATATATATGTGTGTGTGTGTGTGTGTGTGTTAATTATCAAAAAAAAAAAAAAAATATCAATATCTTAACATATTCCAAGGAACATAAATTTTAATTTTTATGTATTGATTCAAAATATGCAAACCCTTTACTTGCAAATCTGATCTAAAATATGTGTTATTGAAAACTGTTAGAAAGTTAAGCATTATAAATCATTAAAATGAAACAAGAAAATGTATATAAGACAACAAATAGACATTAGATATATTGAAAGAAAATACTTTAATTACCTGTAAACATAGAATTTTTTTATTACAATAAAAAAAAAAAAAAAAAAAAAAAAAAAAAAAAAAATTGCATTTCTGCAATTTTGGGCAGTAAAGAACACCTTCTTTTCGTTGTTATAATAAATAATTCTATTATTAGTCAGAATACAAATGAAAACATTAGAATAATCAAATATTTTTAAGAAAACACGAAATTTCTTTAATAGAGTACAAAGTCCCAAATCAGGACGTTTTGCTAACTACCATTTTTTTTTCCTTCTTTTAATAATAATGCTGAATTAATCTCTATAATGATCTTTTACTTTTTCGATTTTGTTTACAGATTTTTTTTCTAGGATGCTTTTATTTTCGAAACCAGTTTCAAAAATGAAAGTATTCCAGTAAAGAAAATGGTGTATTTTTTGTCGGCCGATTATCTACGCTATGGGATATAGGCCCTATGGGGTGGGTTGCCCTCCGTGGGGGTCTTTCTAAGGGAACCTAACCCGTATTTACGCAAGGTTCGAAGAAAACCACGGAAAACTTCGAACGGTTAGGCCGACGGTTGCGATTGGGTTCGAACCCAGCACCTACCGTCTACCAGTTTGGAGGTCAGAACCTCGCGGCCACTGGTGGGGCTTCCAGTAAAGGAAAAAAAAAAAACTTGAAAACAAATATTAAAAAACGGCTTTTGTTGAAAGAGATCAACCTCAGATGTGCAATGCAAAAACAAAAAATAAATAAATAAATAAACAAAAATATGGAAATGCAAACGAGGTATAAAAAAAAATAAGATTGACATTGAGCGGATGTTTTTGCATTAGTAAACTCTTGAAATAAAAAGGAGCCATGATATTCAAAATCAAAACTATCCTCGTTCTTTTATGAGAAATAAACTGTTCGATTTTTTTTTCTTAACTTATAAAAAGGGTTTTGTGAAAGTATCAACTAGTTTCAGTTGTTTAAGTGCGTGAAAAACATATTCAACAGGAAATACAAACGAAAAGGGGGGGGGAGGGGAGGAAGAAAAACAAAACCTTTTACTCTTTAACATTAAAAGGGAAAAAAATTCATAACTCCTAAGTTAATTTACCGATTTTTTTCAAATTTTCAGTAATTTGCAATAATAGTAAATTAGGCTATGTGACAAATTTTTATTAAAATATAATAAATTTTTACAAAATTGGAGAATATTTTACAAGTGACCAGTACAGAAGAACCTCAAAAAGAAAACGTAGGAAACTATCCATCGTTTGTTTTTATTTATCGAACTCAGCGAAATCGAAACTTGAATGTTTATACAATAATCATATTGTCATCTGCTGCGGATGGGTAATATGTTTTGCCAAGCAGAAAGAGAGTTTTAGCGATCTTTCAAAATGAAAAGTATTTTCCTTCCTAATTTGAGAAAGATTTTCATTTTTTTTTTTTTTTTTTTTTTTTTGGGGGGGGGGGGGGAAGGGGATTTTTTCAAAAACCCGTACGCTAAACGGATAAAAATACTAGTACCCAATAAACTCTAAAACTAAGGTGAATCACAATGAAAAAAGAAAAACTTCCGCTTTAAGTAAAATTTCTGCTTAAAATAAATGACATTATAGAATTACCATACATGTAAATTATTAATGTTATTAATAGAAAATGTAAAATAATATGTGATTTAATATAATTATTTATTAATGCTATTAATAAATGAAAAACAAACATACAAGAAATATCGACTAATTGTGCTCACATTCTTGAAAATGTGTCAATCAAATCTGCATTCCGGCAGCAATAACTGTACACAAGCTCACAGGAAAACAACAGTCAGCCACCGATAAAGTCAACAAGTGATTGTATCTAAAATGCTCGATCCTCGAACAAGCGTTTCAACTTCGATTCTCGAACGAACTCCGATAAATAAAGCGGTACATCAGAATAGTAGACTGTTCGCCCATATTCCGGTATGTGCGCGACACCAGCGCAAAAAGTAGACGGTTCGCCCATATTCCGATATGTGCGCGACATAGCGCAAAAAGTAGACGGTTCGCCCATATTCCGGTGTGTGCGCGACACCGGCTCAAAACCGGAAGTATCACGCAAGTGCCGATTACAGCGCGAACATTTGCAAAAGTAACAACTTTTGCGCCGACAGAGATAGATTCGAAATTCCGTAACTCCGTAATTCCGAGAGTAGGACGAAATACCGTTTGAAACGATATATCGGAAGGATTGAAATCTCAATATCGTTACCGCGGTCTTAAAGAAATATCGATATATAACGATATTACGGTATATCGCCCAGCCCTAATAAGCACACATATATATATCTGATTCACCTTTTTTTTTCGATATTTAATGTAAAAATAGAGAAGTAATTTATATCAAAAGTTATTTTTTTTTTTCAATTTACTTCATGCTTTAATAGAAGAGGCACTTAAAACTATCTTTTCCCATTGGTTATAATGTAACGGAATACTTTTGATTGATCCTGTAATTGAACTATGAATCCAATTTTCACAAAATTTCAAATGACTCGATAAAACTATGCAACACCAGGCACGTAGCCAGGGAGGGGGCTAAGGGGGCTGAAGCCCCTCCCGAAACTTTGGAAATACAAAATTATCTGTATGATAAAAATATAAGTTTTGTTTGTTTTTTATCTTCCATTACATTAAAATCAATTGCATTTTTAGCTGTAAAAATATCCATTTATTGAATTACAGTTACGGTAATCCTTCATTATATCGGTTATTTTGATATTTTTTTTTAAATCGGTATGTACCACTAAAAATATAAATTCTTTCTAAAAAGTAATTTTTACTATCTTTATGCGCAGTAAAATTCGATTAAGTGTAATTTCTTATCATTAATTTGACTAAGAAAAATTAAGTATAACACGAATACAGCATAAGAAAGATCACGAAAAATTAGGAAGATTATTTTCTACATGTTTCAGTCATTGGAAAAAGGCTAAATGTTTTTCTTAAAACATATACAATTAGATTATCACAAACCTTATATTATTTTAACAAACAGACTTCAGATTTTTTCAGGAAAATAGAAATAAAATTATTTCATTGCTGAGTTTTCAAAGAGCTCCAGCAAAAGAAGAAATTAGAGATCTTGAACTAATACTTGAAACAATCTTATTTTGTGCAGAATAAAATAGCCACTGACCACGATGACGATCCTCTAACTTTAGAGAAATTAGTATAAAAAAGACTAGTTAAGAGTTCTTTTAAATTTTGAGCAAAGTCTGGAGCGAATGAATTGAAATGAGACATTATAAATATCCTTAGAAATGCTATTTATTTCACCCCAGAAACTCAGAATGATAGCAAATATTTTGGGATACAGTTACCGAAGTATTAATTATCAAAATATATATTGCGATCTGTTTTAGCTTAATTGCTGTTGAAACTATGGACATTTCAAGCACAGAACTGCTTGCCATTTGTGCTAAATACGTGAACTATTAAAAAATTCACAAAACCCAATAATTCGGAATTTTTTTTCACGTGTTATTGCAATAAATATCTCTAAAATTCAAGAAAAGTAATTTTACAACTTTGTGATGAACTAAGTCTTGGCATGTATAAATGTGTCGCATAGGCGTAAGACAAAGTAGCCAATAAGTTTGGTCATGTTAGCGGGGTTCATTCTAGAATTCTTCAGAATATCTAAAAATTAGATACGTCCTCTCTGAAAGCCATTGGTTAAATCTTGTCTTGTCCAACAACATGCTGATTCCCTTCATTTGAAAATATCATGCATGGACTTGTTAAAGCAGCGACAAAAGTTTTTAAAAATCACCTGAAGGTAAATTTAGCGCTTCGAGAAGCAATTGCATCATATATCCTAGAAAACAAAAGAATATAGCTTTTCCGCATTTGTAATACAGATTTTATCGAGAGGCATAAAAGCATATTGACTTTTGTTGAGCTACTTAAATACATTTGTATTAATTCAGAAAATATTTCGAAAAACACATGGAAGATTTCTTCAACAGCTAAAGTTTTTTTTTTTTTTTTTTTTTTTGGCAGTCAGGGAGAAGAATCATTTTCTCATAAGCTTGACTGTTAGTCAGAAGGTTTTCTGTCTGACAATCATAATGGGTTCTTCAAAAAAACTCGTGATATAATATTGACTGTAACCAATGCTAAAGATGCCTAATTATTTTACATAAATATGCAGAAAAATGAAGTAGAAATATTTTGTGAGATTTTATTGTACATGAAAACTTCTGGAAGATCTTCCAAACTGAAATAAAGATCCCAAGACTGACATTTAGACAGGCAACAGGTACAAACCCTCAAATTACATCCACTGACAAGTATTACAATATCACGGTCTTATTTCCCCCTGTAGAAAGTCTTATTCAAAATTTAAATTACCGATTTATTTCAAATGAAGACATTCTAAGAGATTCCCAGTTACATCTTCCAGGATGTGCTTCACTGGAAAAAGCAAGCAAATTAGAGAATCCGATGCAATATTTTCAGGATAAAGTGTCAATGTAGCAAGTGAAAGCTGAATATGAATTAGGGTGCAAACAAATTGCTAATGTTGACACCAACACAGAGGTTTTAAAAGTTTTAGTACTCTAATGTAACGTATTACGATAAAATCAAACACTTGCTGACAGTTTTGGTTGAAAGCAGAGTAACAAAAGTCAGTATTGAAATATATTTTCCGGCAAAGAAAATAATTAAATCTGACTCGAAGCGTTATGGTCGATGATAGACTGAGTAGTTTTTCTATGATTTCCATTCTTTGGGAAATTACAGAAACTCTTGATAAGTCAATCAGCATCGTGGCTAAGAAGAAATTATGATGATTGCTTTTATTGCACTAGTAAACACTGTTGAATTCAGGGGGTCGCCCAGGAGGGGGACATTCCCCCTCCCCCGGAGAAATGAGGTATCCCATCCCGGAAAATTTGTGATTGTGTGTTTTCAATCATCAAAAAGTGCAATCCCCCCCCCCCGCCCCGGAGCCCCAAAAATCCCTCCCAGAGAAAAGTGCCTGAATTCAACACTGCTAGTAAATTTATTTTACCATGATTGTCATTTTTAATTATTATACTCAGACAATGTGAAATACAAACATAATTTTTATGATTACATATGGCTGTAGCAATTAATCTTTTTTCAAAAAATAATGCATGTAATTTATTTCATTTATGGATCAATAGTTTCAAGACCTCGCACTCGTAATGTCAGATTCTCGCACATTAACATTAATCCTGCGTTTTAAATCAATACATATTATTTGTTTGCATTTCAATATTTTACAACGTTTTTTCTTCATAGGATAGAGGAGAAGGGAGCACATTTGAACATTTTTTAAAAAAATCAGTACATTTCATATTTGAATTATATTTTTTTGCGTTTTAAGTTTTACATAATAAAAACAGTGCATTTCTTCATCATATGAATCAGAAATTATAAGTTTTCCATATAAATAAAAAAAAAATGTGAGGATTTAAAAAGCTGAAATATTTCTGTTCAAACCTGTCCCATGTAGAGGTATTTTTGAACAAGTAAGGAGCACCTTTGAAATAATGAGTAAAATATGAAAATATTGAGAGTTTTCACAAAACGCTGCATATGTTTCAGGAATATAAAGTAATACGGATAAAATTTAATAACTATATTTTATTGAAACTAATAATTTTTCTATTATTAAACCAAACTTAAATCCATCAAAGTTGATGTCAAAAATCATTGTTGAAACAACACAGAATGTCTCTGAAGTTATGTTTGTTTGAGAAAACTTTTTAAAAATATCCTTGTAATACACCAATATGATATTTGATGCTTTTGGAAAATTAAAATTCTTCATTAACACTTTTTATGAAAAAACTTGACTTAAATTCCGTTTTATCTAATACGAAAGTACTAGTAATTTCGTAGTTTGGGAAAGAGTAAATGAAAGAGTATAGGCTTTGTTAGACAAACCTATTAAACCACGAATCATTATTGTGTATCCGGGTTTTGCAATTATCAAATAAATGAATGCCATCATCAATTTAGGTTTGAAACTTCCAATCGCTGATACATCCAGAGATTGTAATACATGTTTGCAGTAAAGAAGGATTGTTAACAGTATAAGTTCATGTTCTTTGATATTTCTAATTAACCTCTTTTCACATAGAAAAAACTCCAAAAATTTTAACACTTACGTACATCAACAACCCTTTACTTCACAGTTTTAGATGTTCAATGGTGTCCCAGCTTTTTTGTTCAAGGGTGCCCCATCACATAAAGTTCAATATTACAACGGTTTACTCAATTCGGCTAATGAATTTGAATAAAACAAAACTTATAAACTAAAGATTACATCTTTATTTAAGTTTTGAACAATAAATCAAAATTTAAGGGATACAAAAATTTGAACAAAAATCTTACGTTATTTTCTTAAGTTTAGATTCAAGAGGGAGAAAAATATATATCTTGCTTAGACAGTATTGTGCATAGAAAATGGATGAGCTTTGTATACTTATTTCACTGAAGCAATAGTAATGTATTGCCATAGACATTTTTTGAAAATAATTTATTTGAACAAAAATATTTAGTGTTCAAAGGTGCCCCCAGTTCAAATGTGCCCCCTTTTCCCCTACTTGAGACTCATCTCAAACATTGTTAGTTTGTGCATTTTAAGTTTCGCAGAAAATTTTTCCTAAAAACTCTCCAGTTCCCAAATCGGTTTGGAAATTGGAAGTGCTCTTAAAAGTTAAAAATTGCAACAGAAATTAAAAAAATTAAATATGAAATTACAATATTTGACATAGTTAACAAGTATCCGACGTAGAAACACACATTAGGATAAACCTAGATTATTTTTTATTTTTTTTACTGATTATTATTCAAATTACTTTTGTAAGAACAGAAAAAATTCCAAAATTGAGCCCCTCCCGAAAGAAAATTCTGGCTACGGGCCTGTGCAACACTTATGTATTTTAAAATTCAAATGATTCGGTTGGGTAGTTTTTGAGTTGTTATATGCGGACGGACAGATCGATTGAACGACAACTATAGGTGCTACGTATTTATATAATTACGACCGCTCCTAATAAAACAGGGTGGGTGAGGGGATGAAATAAAAGACAAGCAAAAATTTTTAAGGGTGTATTTCGATTCAAACTGTTTATTTTCCGATTTATTTTTAAATTCATTTTTGCTCTCAAATGCACCAAACTTTCAAATTATCTTATTTAGAAAGTACACAAGGTGCCGTAATTATCGATTCTCTGATAAATGAAGAAAATATTGCAAAAAAAAAAAAAAAAAAAAAAAAAGCAATCAAAGACGGTATTTTGAACCGAATTTTCCGAAGCGGGAGGCCTGCGAACGAAAAAAAAAGGGTCATACTGAGAAGGTTATTGTTCATAAATCAAATTCTAATGAATTGAGCGTAAAAAGGCATCGCACGGCACCTTATAGGTCTCTTCAAAAATCCCCTCAGCAAGTTTGATGTTTCTACTTTTAAAAATGTGTCTGAAATTGTATCGGAAAATTTCGAGCTGTTGAAGATGGAAAACCGTTTTTTCGAATACACCCTTAAGAACAGACGATATCTTGTTTATCCTTTACTTATCACATTTATAAGAGGTTGGGGAAGGGAGGGGGTAACACACATGTGATGAATGATGTGTACTTCGTTGTATGTGCTTCAATTAAAACAGCCGTTAAATCTTGTGGTCTAATCATCTTTCTTTATAAAAGACGTGATATGTATCGATCTCGGGAAAGGGAATTTTTGGCTGCGCGTTATATAAAATGGAGTAAGTATATCCCAGATAACTTAGAAGCCATTTACTGCAAAATGAGCCTACTTATCTTTACCAACATCAACCTTAATGATTTTGTTCCATTCTTCCACTTAAAATGGGAAAAAAATATAAGTACATATATAAATATATTTCTGATTTGCCTTTTTTTTCTATATTTAATGTAAAAATGGAAAAATAATATACAGTCGACTCTCGTTAATTCGAACTCGTCGGGACCACAAGAATTGTTCGAACTATCCGAAGTTCGAATTATGGAAAACATGCTTAATATGGTGCTATTACAAAGGGATTAATGTTATAGTGTTTTTTAAGCATATTTCATATGTTATCATTAGAATATGACTTAATATTAAATTAGAATGCATAAATACATAAACTAATTAAAAGATTAGAAACAAGCACGATGGAAGAAAAATTTAAAGCGTCACTGATGGACAAACGGGGCTCTAAGAAAGTGGATATCAAATGCATTGTAATATATGTACATACTCGTTTGGAACAATTTTCACAAAAATCAAAGAAAGAAAGTTATTCAAATGATCTGAAATCCATGAGAAAGAATAGAAAAATGAAAAATCGGAATTCTCGTTTGTTCGAATTAAACGAAGTCAAGAGAAAATGAGTTCGAATTAATGAATTTTTTTAACGTTATTTTTCCATTGAAAATTTCGGGACTTCATGTTTAGTTCGAATTAAGCGAAGATTCAAATTATCCGATTTCGAATTAATGAGAGTCGACTGTATGTTTTTTTTTTTTTTTCAATTTAGTTCATGTTTTAATACCGAGTACATAAGAATGAGTTTTAAAAATGAAAGAGATGCTTCTAGGTTCGGTTAGAGAACGTCATCTGCGGCTGTGAAAAATATGTTTATATATTTTTCATTGCATATTTATTTTATCTTTCAAGGCTTTTTTTCTTCCAACAGACTACAGAACTATTTTTTGGAGATTTTTATAAATTTTTATGCTTGCATATCAAAAGGATTAGATTGGACTGCGAAAAAATAGAGTTATCATGCATACACTGTTTTCAAATGAGATTTTTTCATTTATTTCTGTTATTTTTATCCAGTCTCTTTCTTCTACCCTTTTTTTATGATGAATGCAGCACGTGAAGAATCTTTCTAAGGATGAAAAGTTTATTTTAAAAAGTAGATTTTTTTTTTTTTTCAATTCAATGCCTTCCTGAAGCAGCGAACTGTATTGGATTAGCATTATTATTGTTAAGATTTCTTTCGAACGATTAAGGGGTTAAAATTAATCACTATTAAGTCATTTTGGTGCTTATTACTGCTTAAAGAAAAAAAAAAGAGGGGGGCGGTAGTGGTGGTAAGGTATTGGAATAAAGACAAGTAAAATTTTTAATGACAGAAGTTATCTCCTCTATCCTTTACTTATCTCTTTTATAAAGGGTTGGAGAGGGGGGGGGGGGGGCAAGATAATATGATGACTGTTCCTTTACAATTTCTTTGTATGTGTATTAATTAAAACAGAAGTTAGATCTCGTGGTATAATAATCTTTCTTCATAAAATACATGATATGTATCGATCTTGGGAAAGGGAACTTTTAACTGCACATTATATAAAATGGAGCAAACATATCCCAGATAATTTAGAAGCCATTTACTGCAAAATGAGCCAACTTATCTTCAACAACATCAAACTTAATGATTTTATTCCATTCTTCCACTTATAATGGGGAAAAAATATAAGCACATATATATATTTCTGATTCACTTTTTTTCTATATTTAATGTAAAAATGGAGAAGTAATCTATATCAAAAGTTATTTTTTCCAATTTAGTTCATAATACCGAGAAACGTTAGATACATAAGAATGGGTTTTAAAAATGAAAGAGATGCTTCTAGGTTCGGTTATAGAACGTCATCTGCGGCTGTGAAAAATTGGTTTATATATTTTTTATTGCATTTTTATGTTACCTTTCAAGGCTTTTTTTCTTCTTTTGTTCAACAGTCTACGGAACTCTTTTTTAGAGATATTTATCTTTTTTATGCTTTCACATCAAAAGGATTAGATTTGACTGCGAAAAAATAGAGTTATCATGCATACACTGTTTTCAAATGAGATTTTTTTTTTATTTATTTCCGTCATTTTATTTATTTTATACAGCTTCATTCTTCTATTCATTTTTTATGATGAATGCAGCACGTGCAGAAACTTTCTGGGGGTAAAAAATTTATTTTATATAGTGGATTTTATTTTTTTAAATTCAATGCCTTCTGGAAACAGAGAATACTAACTAACAGAGAGAACTAATGTGCTATTGAATTATCATTACTATCGTTACGATTTCTGTCGAAGAATTAATTGGTTAAAATTAATGTTTTTTGAGTCATTTTGGTGCTTATTACTACTTAAAACAATAACTACAACAATAAAACAATTAACAATGATTTTTTTACGTCACATAACATTATTTAATGAACGTTCTTTGGCGCATAATGAATTCTATGCTTCGCATATCGCTGTAACCATAAAGAATATTTGGCATTAGATTGCAAAAAATTTTTTTCCAAGCACCTTCGTCGTTCCAAGCCCAAGCTCGCACTCTGATTGGTTGTTGCTCTCGGCACTGTTTTCACGTAACTTGGCGATAACCATACATGGCGAAAAGAAAAATACTTCGCTAGTAAGTGAACGAGTAAACCTAAAACCTAACCTATTCATTCTCTCTCTCATTCTTATTCTTCCTTCATTCTTATCATCGTGGTCTTGTGCTCTTGTGTGTAAAAACTTTTAAAGAGTACAGCTTTCAGTAAGACACGTTCCATCCCAATGCAATGCTGCAAGAGAAAAGTTACTTTGTACTCGGTTCGGAAGGAAATCAAACTCCTCGACGGAAGCATTTATCGCTACGCCAAGTATGATTATCGCCAAGTTACATGAAAACAGTGCCGAGAGCAACAACCAATCAGAGTGCGAACTTGGGCTTGGAACGACGAAGGTGCTTGGAAAAAAAAAATTACGCCATTAGATTACATGCACCCGCCTACTATAAAGAAATTGGAAATCGTACGTCAATCTTAGCAAATGAGATGCGCTCGTACTATAAGGAAATTTTAAAAATATTCAGATCTTGGTGTAAAAGGATACAGTTACTTCGGATACAGTATAGTAGACAAAAAGAGTTTGCATGTCCCTGAAAATACTATTTACTTTCTATTATACAGATAGTAACCAGTAGTAAATCTCAGCAACATACATCAGTTTCATAAAATGTGAATTAGTTTAATATAATTAAAATGCGCCTAAAAATGTTTCCCTTATATCATTATGTAATGGAATATTTTTGTGTGGTCCTGTAAATTAATAACAAATATCCTCTTCAGACCTGAGCATAAAATAACTCTACAAATATATATTTATTGCTTTTGCATAATCGAAATGACACCATAGATGACAGAAAGAGTCATTTTTATGAAATCAGTACTTTAGGAGACTGGTAATTTAGGTTTACAAATATGGATATAAAAGTACTAATCCCCTTAAAACACCAGTTTAACAATAAGTAATACGCAATAACAAAATTAAGGTCTTTAAACAAGTAAATGATCAGCAAATCCTCAAAATTTTTTATTGTAAAGTATTTAAATTAAATAATCATGAATAATTCTTACTTTCTTGGCCACGATGACTTGAAGGTATTTTTAAAACTCTGATGAAAATAATATTTACTTTATGAGCTAATATTCATCATTGCTGACATTTATTGGTTTTGTTTTAAAGCAAAAAATCATTCAGCTATATAGTACTAAAGTAAAAATGCTAAAAAATCGAACACTTTAATTTTTATGAGGAAAAGATTGGAGGTACACATTTGTGTATCTCAGGTTTGAAGAGGATATTCTTTGCATCACGATTGTAAAAAATGTACATTTTAGTATATACTTCATAGATGTATATCAATTTTATTATGTTCGAAAGAGTAACATCATTAAAATGCACTTGAAACTATTTTTCCCATTAGCTTTAATGTAATGGAATACTTTGGTTGTCCCTGTGTCATTTGTCATTAAACTATACATCCAATTTCAATAAAATTTGAAATGAATCGACAAAATTATGCAACCGTTATATATTTTAAATTTCAAGCGATTCGGTTCGGTAGTTTTTTCTCTATTATATGCGGACGAACAGACAGACAGACACAACGACGACTATAGGAGCTACGTATTTACATAATTACGATCGCACCTAAAAAGGCTTAACATTAATTGATAAATTTATAATTATGTTCTAAAAATATTAAATTGTTACAGTGTCAAATCAGAACCCTGTGTACGAAATTCTTACAACAATAGTCTGGTTATATAAATTAGTTCTATAAATCATTATCATATTAATATCATATAAATGTTAGTGAGTTATATAAATCAGAGTTTCCCCCAGGTTTAAAAAGGGGTAGGGCGCTATTGTTCTGAAAAGGGCACTTTTTACATTCTTCAGGGCACTTTTTTGATTTTTAAGGGCACTTTTATAGAGTTGAAGAGTAGAGTACTAGAATCTAGTGGTTCAAAAAATCGTGAAAAACAAACATTTCGTCAAAAAATGGAGAAAAAAAAATTCGCCAAAAAATTTAACCCCCCCCCCCCCCAAAAGAAAAAAAAACCCTATAAAATTCGTTAAAAGATCGCAAAAAGCTGCAGATTTTGCTAAAAAAAATACGAAAAAACGACAAATTTCGTGAAAGATCTCGAAAAAATGGCAAATTTGACTTTTTTTCGCAATTTTTTGACGAAATTACATGTCTTGTGGGATGAGTAACAGTTATTTTTTGTCTTCCGTTGCCGATTTTTTTACGTAATTTACGCGTTATAGCATGTCCACATCATCACTGAACGGCTGAATTTTTTCAATATGGGGGCAAGAAGGGAGCTATTTTTTTGAATGAGCGACAAGAGGGGCGCTAGTTTTTGGATGAAGGGCAAGAGGGGCGCTATTTTTTAATTAAAGGGCAGGGAGGGCGGAGCGCCCCCCTGAAACCCTCTGGAGGAAACTATGTATAAATCATTACAAAATTCTAGGAAAGAGCATAAAAAAATTAAACGATATACTTTTGATGTTCTTATAGTAAGTATCATATGCTATATAAGAAGCTTTTGGGGCGGTAGGGAAAACATAAACAATAAAGGCAATGAAAGAGAAGAAACTTCTTGGAAGTAGATAGATTACACCTAAAGGTAGAGAGCACCAAGAATATTCAGTACGGAAAATAAGAAATACACGGAAGTGCAAACTAGAAAGTAACATGATTATGCTTATATGGACAACGGTTCTCAACCTGGGGTATGTGTATCCCTGCGGGTATGCGAAAATAATATCTGTAAAAGCGAAAATCCCGAAAATAGTTAATAAAATCACAAAAATGTTAGGAATGCGAAAGTAATTTGTATCGATTTATTAAATTAAATAATAAATCGACTGTGATAATAATATTACAAATTATATATATATGTTTCCATTATGTAGTTTAATGGAGGGGGGGGGGGGACACATTTATGAGAAAGGGAGTACTTTAAAATGAAAAACCTAAGAAAGGGGTGTGTGAAAGAAATATGGTTGTGAAACATTGGTATAGACGAAAAACATTTGGGATGACACGAGTTTGTTAAAAGAATGAACAACAAGGTAGTATTGTAAAGTCTTGCCTGGCTTTACTCAATAGAGCACTGTTAATAGAATCATAGTCCGGGAGGCGGCAGCACACACAATCACCTCATTGAGTTCACGGATGAAAAATCTGGGATTAGATAAATTTCGATTCGCATATTAAAACGCAATCGGTCAGCCAAGTCCTATCTTAATGGAAAACACCTAAAAACCCGATTTTAATGGTTGGTTCGTAGATTTACCATTCTGCTTTCCTGCACCCAAAAGTATGGAAAAACGTGGAGGATTGGGAACAGGAAAACATAATGATAAGCAGATGGAGTCAACCACTAAAATCGTGTTTTTAGGTATTTTCCACCAAGATATAGCTTGGCAGACCGATTGCGTTTTAATATGCGAATCAAGATTTAACTAATCTTAGATTTGTATCTGCTAACTCGATAAGGTAATTAATTGCCTGTGTTGTCAAACAGATGTTGCCCTGCCATTCGCAATAAATACAAATTTTGCATCATAAAAATCTTTAACAAATCTCACAGGATCGCAGCAGGGCCGTAACTAGAAGTGATCAATAGGGGGGGCTCAAGAGATTGTAGGGGGGGGGGGCTCATATTTTTTTTTTCTCTTTCTCTGATGCAGAAAGATAAATTAGCGCATATTTACATTGTAGGTACTATGTTTCTTATTAAACTGTTGTAATAACTCCATATTATTCTAAGAAAAGTATAGGATGATGAAAATTTTGAGTGTATAACTGGTGCAAAATTAAACATCGTGTTAGCTTCATATGTACAAATAGGATGAGGGAGTGTTGAATTTCTTATTTTAGATACAATTTAGCAATTCTGCAAAACTGAAAAAGGATCTCAAAACAAAATTAGATCTTTGAACAGAATTTTAGTTGCATTTTCGGAACAGAAATTCATTTAGTATGACCTTGGAATCTTTTCCAGGGGGGCGGAGCTCAAAATATTTTAGGAGGGGGCTGAGCCGCCCATAGCACCCCCTTAGCTACGGCCCTGCTTCGCAGCATTTTGAAATTTCCCTGGGGAAATGTCCTGAATTCTTCACTACCCGAAAAAACTGGAGTCGACACAACCAGCGAAATACCCTGGAAAAAAAAAAAAAAAAAAAAAAAAATCATTCCCATTATTTCTAACAAAGCTCAAAAGGTGTTCAGCCCTATCAAAGCCTAATCAGAGTGGTGACATTTTTTTTAATCAAGAAGTGTCGGCGATGCGGAAAAAAGCTACTTCTTTTTCATCAAACCGAATCACTTGTGTCAGGTGTTGTTTCGGGTCGTGAGAAAAATGAAATTATAAAAGAAAAGCGACATAAGGAGAATAGCATCATCCATTTCTCATTGTTGTAAGAAAAATAATAAGCGTGAATCAAAGATAAAAGGAAAATACAATGTTTGTATTTCGGTTGCAAACAGGACATATTTCATTAAAATGTTTTCTCTTTTCTTTGTGCGTGTGTTTTCTTTTTATGCAAGATGTAAAAAATAAAAAAAATTGTAATTTAACAAATTACGACTACAGTCGAACCTCTATATAACGAAACTCCATACATCGAATTTCTCCATATAACGAATTTTTAGTAAGAACGGTCCCCTTTTCGCATGATTACATTAAAAACAGACTCTATATAGCGAAATATCTATCTCCATATAACGAATTTTTTCATAAATTGATCTTAATTTATTCAGTTTTATAAAAGCTTCGAAATCATATGGAATCAATTTTCCATCACTTATTTTTGATTTATCGTTCAGGGGAGAGGTTTTTTTTTTTTTAAATATTACTTCTCTCCTTATTCTTTAAATCTAACAAGTTCATCCCACCTCCCACACACCTTTCAACATCCTTCTCAAAACACAGTCAATTGAATTGTTACACATATAAGAGAGGAATCAATGAGAGCACATAAGAGAGACCTTCAAATGGAGGAAAATATCAACTACAATTTTTCATTCCTTGCTAAAATTTGAGAATTTTTTTTGAGAGCGTAACAATTGTAATTTTAAAATCAAAACAACAAAAAATTACAAATTTCTTCCTCTGAAATTTATGTAAGTCTTCCTCATTTGATTTTCATTAAGCTTTCAAATAAATGTCTTTTCTCTTTTTTGAAACTGCTTAAATAAGTAAGAAATAAAATGTTAGGTTAATATATACTTTTAAACATTTCAAATTCTTAATTAAAAAGATCAAAAATAATATTTGTTCAAAATTTACACATTAAATACTATTTTTAACATCATACTCTATACATCGAATTTCTCTATATAACGAATTTTTTACTGGAACGATGGATTTCGTTATATAGAGGCTCGACTGTATTTGGAAAATTATATTTTCAAAAGACTAAAATTTTAGACATAAATAAATTCTATATTTAAAATAATAATAATAATAAAAAACATCATTTTTATTGATTATCAAAACGTGGTTTGCCTAATAACAGAGTCCAATATTACGTACATCATCGATTGAAATTAATATTTCGGTACCTATCATATACAAATTTTAAATGAAATTTTAGTTTTACAACTTTCGTTACTGCAAATTTTCAAACTTCTAAACATCTCACATTTTTAATTTTTATACCGTTGTATAGTACCGTTGTACTTTTAAATGCAATTTATTTGAAAACTGTACCTCAATTTTTTTTAAGTTATTAATTTTTTTTTTTTTTTTTTTTGTAGTTTTTTAAATACTTTTTTGTCATCGTGGCAACAGAAGTATCTCGTTTCTGGAAAATAAACATGAACCAGTCAGAAAACGAATACTTTTTTTTGTCATGGTGGCAACAGAAGTATTTCATTTCTTAACATTAAACATGAACCAATCAGAAAACGAATAAGTTGAGGAATTCAACCAATAAAAAGATTCAGATATACTTCAGATTTCCCAATTCTCTACCGAGAACAACAGCAATTTTCCAAATAGTTAAAAAAAAAAAAATTCCTATCATTTCTTACAAAAGCTCAAAAGGTGTTCAGCCATGTCAAAGCCTAATCAGAGTGGTGACATTTTTTTAATCAAGAAAATGGTAGCAACGCGGAAAAAAACTACTTCTTTTTCATCAAACCGAATTACTTATGTCAGGTGTTTTTTCGGGTCGTGAGAAAAATGAAATTATAAAAGAAAAGCGACATAAGGGGAATAGCCATCATCCATTTCTCATTGTTGTAAGAAAAATAATAAGCGAAGATCAAAGATATAAAAGGAAAATACAATGTTTTTATTTCTTTTGCAACCAGAACATATTTCATTAAAATGTTTTCTTTTTCCTTTGTGTTTTTATGTAAACTGTAAGAAAATGTAGTGTAACCGATTTTTTTTGTGCGTCCTATAAATTAATTTAAAAAGTACTATGCATGCTCTGTTTTAACGTGACCGTAGTGAAATTCAATTATTTATATAAGTTTCAATACATTTAAAATAGCGTAATGTCACTAAAATACTCTTCCCTATACCATAATGTAATCAAACTCTTTTCAGTGCCCCTGTAAATGAACCATTAGTCATACGTATTTCATATGCAAAAACAAACATGTTTGGTGACACTAAATGAGCTTTATCAATTGTATGAAAATACAAGTATATTTACGGGAGTTAGAGCGTGGACAGACAAACCGAATGCTCAACTTTGTTGGGAAGTGCTGAAAACTTACATAACTAATATTTATCATTTTTTATTATAGAAAATAATCGTCTAGTATTGATTCTTTCCCACAGACTATTTATCTTCTACAAAAATTAAATGTTACCAAAACTTTTGCATCAACTTATTAGATTTCTCTTTTTATTATTCTGTTCTTTTTATGTAAGTGTAAATGATGTTTTGAGAGTCCAAAAAATCGAAAGAAATTAATTTTTGCGTTTGCAAAAAGACACAATGATGAATTTTCACTCTGAATTTACATGCTGCGTTTAAAACTTCTCTTTTCATTCATTTGGCAAAAGTCGACAGCTTGATTAATTTATCTGAATCCCGTTTTACGTAAACCAATGAAAACGCTCCTGAACAATTTATTTTGAAGAAATAACTTTTGCATGTTTTGTTTCGACGATAAGGATAATCATTATTTGATCCGTCGCGTGGTTGACATTTTCTCAATGAGTTGTTTATATCTCAATGCGCCCATTAATCATTAAAATGGATTGTTTAATCGTCGAATTAATTCGATTAATTTAAAAAGCATTAATCGAAACCTTTTTTTATGAGGAGGGTGGAGTCTCTTTCAACCTCGTTTAAATCATCGTGTTAACCCTACGAAAAAAATATAAAAAGTACTTATTTTTTTATTTAACTACAAAAATTGAATATCTGTAAAGTTTCTAAACAAATTATGCATTTTTTTAAAGACAAAAACACAAAAATGTTATCGAATAAATTCTCATTTGTCGAAAAGCTATCATGCAAGAACTCTGTGTTTTAATCTTTGGTTCACACCATACAATTTATTTTGAAAAAATAACTTTTTTATGTTTCATTTCGACGATAAGGTCATCATTATTAATGCGAATCCTTTATTTTTCACATCTTTACAAATTTTTTCAAATAACTTTTCAAATAATATATATATATATACATTAAATTTTGATTATCAATAATTTTTTTGAGTGTGACATATTTTGTAACAAGCAATACAAAGTCCAGTACCACATTTCATAATCATCGTCTAAAACCCAACCTGAGCGCTATTATTCAAAAACTTCAGACGGAAATGCCAGTTAATTTTTTCTGGTTTCGGAAGTTTTTCCAGCAATTAAAAACAGTAATTCGTCAATAAAATGGGTTTAGATTTTTGACAGGTTTCGATTGGCTTCAAATAGAATTTCGTGTTCGAGTCTGGATAAAACCCGACCTGTGTTGGACTTTAATGCGTAATTAGATTAATTTATAACACGATTGTTCAATCGGCAAATTAATTATAACGGGTGTGGATTTTCCAAGTGGGTGAAAAAAGCCCGGGCGAGGACCCGAACCAGGGATGTATTGACTGAAATCGCCTATTGCTCTTCCAGCTGAGCCGTCTCGGACACGAACACTGGAGAACTACAGAAGTAATTTATTCCATTTTTCAATATTGGGTGAAAAAAGTCCGGGCCAGGATTCGAACCAGGGATGTATTGGCTGAAGCCGCCAATGCTCTACCAACTGAGCTCTCAAGGACACGAACACTAGAGGACTATTTCATCCAATTAGTCTAATTTAATTCAATTCACCCAGTCTATCCCAGTTCATTCCAGTCTAATTTAATTTAATTCAATTCACCCAATTTAATCTAATTTAATCCAATGTAATGCAGCGATTTTCTGTAGTTCCATATACTGACCTTCGATTTATTCTGTGGAGCTGATCCAGAGTATCAGACCAGATAAAGTAATCGTTGAGGTTAATTGGGTGAAACAGTCCTCCAGTGTTCGTGTCCGGGATAGCTCAGTTGGTAGAGCATTGGCGGCTTCAGCCAATACATCCCTGGTTCGAATCCTGGCCCGGACTTTTTTCACCCAATATTGAAAAATGGAATAAATTACTTCTGTTATAATTAATTTACCGATTGAATAATCGTGTTTAAAATTAATCTACTGGAGAACTATTTCACCCAACTAACCATAACGGTCACATAATCTGGTCTGATACTCTGGATCAGCTCAAGTGGGTGAACCCATTTGAAAAATTCACACCTGTTACAATTAATTTACCGATTGAATAATCGTGTTTAAAATTAATCTACTGGAGAACTATTTCACTCAACTAACCGTAACGGTCACATAATGTGGTCTGATACTCTGGATGAACTCAAGTGGGTGAACCCATTTGAAAAATTCACACCTGTTATAATTAATTTGCCGATTGAATAACCGTGCTATAAATTAATCTAATATAATTTCGTATGAAGCATTTTCTGCAGTTCCATATATTGACCTTCGATTTATTCTGTTGAGCTGATCCAGAGTATCAGATCAGATTATGTGATCGTTATGGTTAGTTGGATGAATTAGTCTTTCTGTTCTCGTCGGGAATGACTCAGTTGGAAAAGCATTGGCGGCTTCAGCTAATACATCCCTGGTTCGAATCCTAACCCGAACTTTTTTAGCCCTTTTGGAAAATTCACACCCGTTTTAATGTGTAAGTCGTGACTTTAATTTATTCCAAAACACAAACAAAAATTTACCCTCCCAGCAAACACATAGCTATCGGTAAGCAATCGGACGATAGCCGCTTGCCCCTGCCATCGGTATCGGACCGATGCCAGTTGCTGCTATCGGTTCCGTATCTTTTTTGATACGCCGCGCGAATGCCGCCCGATCCATGAGGCACGCAGCCGGTCCTGTATCGGTAAAAAACTATGCCGATAGCTAGCCACACGAATACCGGCTGAAGCCTGGCACAAGCAAATAAAAAAATTCTGGTGGCGCCATCTGTTAAACACTCTAGCAAGTATTTTGAGAGCCAATGGGCATACTTCAGCGGGAACAGGAGGGATTTGATCGCGCAACCCCTAGCTCAGAAGGTGAACGCTTTAACCACTAGACAAGTCACAGCTGGTTAGGGGAGGATTATGTATGGTAATAAGGGTGTGGTTTTTCAGTAAGTGCTACGTGAATGGCAAGTGTTGTTGATGTAAATGACAGATTGGAAAATCGTAATATTAAAGTGTTTTTATTTTATTTTTTGTAATCATTAACTTGTAATCGTCTTATGCGCCTGATTTTAAAAACCAATTTAATATTTAAATTAATGAATTAGCAAATAATTAAAGCAAACGAATTGTTTTTCTTATAGATTTTAGAATCATTAAATAGTATATTTAAAAAATTAAAAATAATTAAAAATATAAAAAATTAAAAATATATTTTTTGTTCAGAAGTATTGTTAAATAAATAAAATTTTTTATTAGAAACTATAACATAATTACATGCTTTGCGTTAATTTCTAAAGTGCATATTTTTAACTTAGAAAAATCTTATTTTAAATAATAATAAATTGGTAATAATTAACTTTTAAATAGAATAAAAAATTATGTTATGCCATTTGATGATTCAAAGTAGTATTTATGTTTTAAACCTATGTTCCAATGTTATTTAGTTGATAATGAATATTTATTAAGTAAAAAATAAAATAAAAGTAACATATATTATATATATATATATATATATTATTTTTTATACACATTTTTTTTAAATAGGAGATATTTCATATTCCTTTTTATAAATTTAAAAATGCTTAAGTACTGGATATAATAAATGAATTTTAGGGGTTTTTCTGATGCAATTTCCTTTTTGGGAATAATAAAGTAATTAAATGTAATAATAACGTAAATAATAAAGTAAAAAAAATAGGAAACATTTATTTGTAACATAAAATAACTAATTTAATAAAAAATAAGTTGGTAATTAATCCCTTTTAATTAGAATGAGAATTCACGTTAAGTGATTTCATAATTTAATGCAGAATATTTTTTTTAGCAATATTAATTCCGAATAATTGTTGCAATAATAATTTTTAAATCTTAAAATAAAATAGAAATACTATTTTTTTTCGTTTGTGAGATAATATTTTGGGAAAAAAATCTAATTTTTTATGTAAAAAAATGGGTAGATTTCTTTTATATGTTTTACATTGAAACATAATGTTAAGCACTTTTTAGTAATTATTTTTTTAAAAATAAAATAAGAAAGTGAGTTATTGCTTTTAAAATGAATAGATAAATAGAAAATAAATTCAATTACCTTACAAAGTATTTTTCTGTTTTTCTATGATAAAGTTCCTAATAGCGATTAACAATTTAAAGGAGAGAATTTAAAAATTATTTTGTGATTAAAATAATTGTAAGTCATTTTAAAAATTAATTCAAGAACAATATTTTTAAATAAATAAATATAGGTTATTTTTGACATATTTTCTGTTTCTCACTGACAGAAATTTTAATGAAATACGTGAAATATACATTTCTTATCAAAAACTCAAACTCGAATAAAATTCAGAAAAAGAAAAAAAATCGGTTAAGACTAAATATTCTGAATTCGGACCGATGTTGGCAAATCTGATCGGTCCACTATCAGAACTCAGATATCGGTCCTGTGTCACTTGCCGGTATAAGTCGCTTGCCGATATATAACCAAGTGTGGACCGATTACCGTAACCGGCTGTCAAAATAGCAGTTTCTTAAGTTTTAGCTGCCAATCTGCTACCGACACTTAACCGACATTTCCGGCTCCGGTCCGATCGTATGCCGGAAGTTATGTGCTTGCTGGGCTGATATTGAAAAACAATTATAATACTGCATTTAAAAGTCGACAGTCAAATAAGTTTATATGAATTGCGTTTTACGCAAGCCGGCGAAGAGAGCCCCAATCAATTTAATTTGAAGAATAACTTTTGTACGTTTGGCTTTGTCGATAAGAATTATCACCTGATCTGCCGCTGACATTTTCTCAATGAGTTATGTTTTATCTCTCAATGGGAACATTTATCATTCGATGACAGTTACAAACAATTTGTTTATAATATTTGCTTGGTATTGTTTTGTACCCTTTCTTTGTGTCTCATGAGAGCCATTTTGACACTATTTTTTGTTGGAGAAATAAATGATCTCGAATGAATTGGATTTCTCCTTTATTTTTATAAATCGACCGAGTTGCTTATTGGTTTCAACCGCTCAAAAAACGTCGTGTCACTTATATAAAAGAAAGGACAAAATCGACCGAAACAGGTTTTTAAGACCGAAAAAGAAGTTTGATAACCTTCCTAATTTCGGGCTAAAATTGAAATGTAAACGAAAATATACATTAAAAAAAAAAACTTATACATACATAAACATTTTGTGTCGCAGATGAATTATTTGTATGTTATTTTATATAAAGATAAAGTTTTGGTCAAAGGCATAGCGAAGAAACTTGAGCTACTCGTATAATTAATTAATAACTGTACAATTATTAATTAACTATATGAGTAGCTCAAGTTGTCTCTTTGTACCTCTGACCAAAACTTTTATAAAACGCAGTGTAACAATTCCGGCACGAACTCATCTCTTCAATCATGCCTTTTTGCATTTAAACATTTGGCGATTCAAGTGATCAAATACGCTATCTGGTGGAGGAAAGATGTAACCTCTCTGTTGAAGAGCACCCGTAATCACAATTATATATTTATAAATTTACCAGTTATTCCATGCATTATATCATTTCAAAATTAGGTCATTTATCCATCTCTTTAAAAAAAAGAGTCTTAAAAAGTTCTAATTTGAATATCTAATGCTTTCATTCGCATTAACAATTAAGAATGATTTCAACGGTACTTTACCATTAGTTAAAGGGACATTAAAGAGACAATTTTCCTGTACCAAAGGCTGCGATGAACGTATCTATAAGCCGTTTTAAATTTCCATTTGCACGGGATATAATGGAGCTTTTCTATCCATAATGGTGCACTAAAACATCGCATCAACACCGGTATGTCTGAGAATTATTTTAAATTTTAAGTAAAAACCACTATTTTTAACCACCGTCACCGTCCTAGGATGAGCATTTACACTAATTGTCTGAAAGTGTAACTTATCCCAGAAACTCTATAATGCTTCATTCTGGAAAAAAAATTATCTCCAATCAACACAGAAATTAGAGGTCTGCACGGGCCGAAATTTCCAGGCCCGAGTCCGGCCCAATCCATAAAAAAAAATCGGTCCGGCCCGGTCCGGCCTGATTCTTCAGAAAAAAGTAAGGTCCGAGCCCAGCCCAGCCCGAATGCCGTTAACGGAAATCGGCCCGAACCCGGCCCACGGTCGGTCCGAGCAGATCTCTAACTGAAATTTATTCTACTTCTGAAAATATTATAAAAAAATTTCTCTGAGTATTCCACTTCCGTATTTAAAACATATATTACCTTCCATTTGCAAAAATTTTCAGTCTGATTAATTTCTCTGACTCCCGTTCTACGTAAGTAAACCGGAGAAAAGAGTCTCGGGACAATTTATTTTGAAGATTACTTTTGTAATCCTCGACTTTGTTGATAAGAATCATCATTTGATGTGTCGCTGACATTTTCTCAATGAGTTAAGTTTTATCTCTCAATGTTCGCATTTATCATCCGATGACAGTTTCAATATATTTATAATAGTTGTTTAATATTGTTTTGTATTTTATTTGTGTCTTATGAGAACCGTTTTGAGGTCCTTTGTCGTTGAGAAGAAAAAATAATGAAATAAAGAAGAGTAGTTAAGAATTTAATGTCTTATACCAGAAATAAAATAACAATTTATTTTTGATCTGGAAATTCTTGCTGATTTTTCCGATTTCGTTTTATTTTTAAATGCAATTAAAACTTTAATATCAATATTCTTTGTAATATTAAAATGCATTTTATAACTCATTCTTTAAAAATTCGGTAGATGACAATCATATCAGTTAAAAATTTGGACCGTAAGCTTCCTTTCGGTTCGAGATTATTAAAATCTCATTTTTACCAATTGCGACGTCACACTAATACTGCTTGTTGTGCATAAAGCATGCAGACGATTGCAGAAAATTTCGTTTACACTTAAAAGAATATTAGTAATTTAGAATTTATTTCTAGCTAATAATCCATAAAGAAATGAAACCTACTTTTTCTTTCGGTTCGAGGCTATAAAAATCCCCATTTTACCAATTGTGACGTCAGAGGAATACTGTCCATTGCATTAAAAAAAAAGTGAAAAGCACATCAATAGTAAATTGTTATTTTATTTCAGGTATAAGATATTAATTTTTCACCCAACTTCTCTTTTTTATTTCGTTTTATTTTTCTCAACTGAAAACGATATCAAAATTATTCTCATTGGACATAAATCGGAACTATTTCGTAATTTTTTAAATCAATGTTCTTTATCATATTAAAATACAGACTTTAACTCATTCTTTAAAAAATCGGTAGACGACAATTATACAGTTAGAAATAAGGGAATAAAAAGTTAAAATTATAACACAATCCCTGTTTGTGTCTTACTATTTTGAAGCCGCTTTTCGTTGAAAAGAAATGAAAATAATAGAAGTTGCCAGAAATAAAATAATAATTTACTATTGATCTGGAAGGTCTTTTTCTTTTTTCTTTTTATTCTGAAATGCAATTAAAACTTTAAAATCAATGTTCTTCATCATATTAAAATGCAGTTTTTAACCCATTCTTTAACCCCTTGGTGACGAGCGACACGTATACGTGCCGCAAAAAGACTTAAGGGAGACCCGAACCCCATTTTCGGCCAAAAATCATCAAAAGTTCAAAAAAAAAAAAAAAATTTATCTCAGAAAACGATAAAATACATATTTGCGAATATCCATGCAAAATTTCAGAACTTGGGGACACTTGGAACAGGTAGCAAATGAGCTTTTTTAATTGTAGTCACTAGAGTTTAAAGGACTTAGCGGCCATTTTAAAATGTGTTTTCCTGAAAATGACTTTTTTCATATTTTGCCTAAGTTCAAAGTACTAAGGCTCTGTGGTAAAATGATTTAGAAACAAAGTGTTTATGTTTTTAGAATCTTAAAAAAAAAATTTGCAACAAAAGTAAGGAGAGATATTTTTTTTTAACTATTTCTGAAAATTTTACATAAATTGGTAAATATGAAAATTATAACGAATTTAAGGAAATTTACCACGCGTAATTTCTTTCTTTTTTTTTAGCTGAATAAAATAAAAAATTAAAAATATCTCCCCCTAGGTCTTTTCCATATACTATAACACTATTTAAGAAATTTTAGTAATACCAAAATATTGAAAATTGAATGAGGAGTAGTAATTTTAAAAAATGTATTTTTCGACAAAAAAAAAAAAAAAAAAAAAAAAAAAAAAAAAAAAATCAAAAATCTTCATAAAAAATATACTTTTTAATAAAAATGATTTTTTTTTTGCTAATTATTCCTTACAAAAAGATTCCTAAATAGTACACCAAAATTCATTACTTTAAAATCAATAAATAAAAATTTTGGGTTTTTTCTTACGGGTCTCCCTTAAGAATTTTTGCTTATCCCCATCAGTAAAATTATACTGTAAAATTTGCCTTACTTAATCAGAGCATTTTCTCGATTTAAGAAGGAACAAATTTCTGTTTTTTAAACCCGGTGACAAAACATTAAACATTTCGTAAAAGGCTCCCGTCGGGAAGTGGTTAAAAACTCAGCAGAAGACAATTATACAAAAAAATAAGAATCATTTTAATGAACTTTTCGTAGAAAAGAAAAAAGAAGAGAAGTCTGTGAAAAATTAATGTTTTATGTCAAAAATAAAATAACAATTTTCCATTGTTCTGGAAGGTCTTTTTCACTTTTCTTTTCATTCTGAAATGCAATTAAAATTTTAAAATCAATGTTCTTTATCATGTTAAAATACAGTTTTTAACATATTTTTTTAAAAAACTCAGCAGAGGACAAATTTACAGATAGAAATTAAAAAGGCAAAAGTTTATATAATTATAAGACAATTCCGATTCGTGTCTTATGAGAACCATTTTGAGGCCCTTTTTAGTTGAAAATAAAATAAAATAAAATAAAAAAGAGAAATTATGGAAAAATTAATGTCTTATACCAGAAACAAAATAACAATTTGTTATTGGTCTGGAAGGTTTTACCTTTTTCGTTTTTCTTTTTATTTTGAAATAAATTAAAACTTTAAAATCAATGGGCGTGTTCAGCGCAACTTACCAAAACAACCAATGTTACCGACCGATTGTAGGGCAGTATGAAAACGAATTGTGGCTCCAATGAAAACTATCCTGTTGAATTGTAGTTGACGTCACACTTCGCCTTGATTTTCATTTCGTATTTGTCTACAAATCGGTAAGTGACCGGTAAGTTCTGCTGAACACGCCCAATGTTTTTTATCATATTAAAAGGCAAATTTTAACTCATTCTTTAAAAACCCGGCGGACGATAATCACGCAGTTAAAAATTAAGAAATCAAAAAATTAAATTATAAAAGACATTTAATTTATAAAATACAATTCAGTGCGTATTCTGATGGAATGTAACGTATTCTTTAACCAATAAAATCGGATAACCCAACCCGACGGAAAACTCTAAACTGTATATAGTTTAGATGTATACAGTTTAGGGTAAAGGTATACCTTTAAAACTAATTCTTTAGGTATTAGCTATTGGACAACTTATAATAACGGATATCCAGTGTAAAGATTTCCCATTTCATAGCGTAACCTACAACCAGTAAGAAGTAAAGCAATTTCAATTAATTCGTTGGGGGGTATTTTTTCAAGGGAAAATATACGCGATAATTAGCGTTGTAGCTTATTCTGCTAAAAGTTAATTCACGAATATAATAAAAGGGGAAAATTGGATTTACACGTCATCTATCTTCGCAATTAAAAGTTTTTTTTTCGAAACTCAGAAAATTGTAACATGGCATTCGTATCATGTTTTAACATTCATATCTAACATTGTTATTTAAACATTCCGCAAAAAGTAACGTTTTTTTCCCTAGGCGTATTTTCACCCTTTTGCTATACAAAATAATCGTGCCTATCATAAATTAAGCTGAAATTAAGAGAAGATAATTACCAGCCACATTTTGCACGGGATTCGCTAATTAACTTTCGGTGGCCCCTCTTTTTTTGATTTAGTTAATGTCTAGTGGTTGATAACTGTAACAAATTATCCGTAAATTATAGCTGGTTTCGCATTACTTAAGACAAACGAGTGCGGATTTGATACATCGATTAATATGTTACAGTCAGTGGGTTTCACGTTATTTCCTTCCAGGCGTTAGTTCTTTTTAAAACTGTATTCATTCTGTAAGGATAAAAAGTTAAATTTGATTCGGTTTCAGAGGTGACGTCATTTTTGACCTGGAAATTTTAAGCCTTAATTAGGATTAGAAATTTATTCCATTGGTTTGTTGAGGTTTTTATCGCTTACAAAAAAGCGGAGGATATTAGAAGCCGACGAGTCAAGTCATAACAAAATTATGAATTAATCGAGTCTTGAAAAATAGTTGTCTCAGTTGCAACGCAAATTATTTAGGATTTTTATTTAATTGTTGGCAATTTAGCTTATAAAATAAAATAAATAATTGCCTTGAGAAAATTAAAAGATTTGTTTTATCATCTTATCAAATCTAAGAGATGTTTCAGCTTCATTACTGAATTTAACGCTTCACTGATGTTTTGGTGCTCTTTAATCGCCACGTATTTATTGGTTTTATTTATTCATCGATCAGTGAAATTCCGATAAAAATAATAAACAACTAATATAATTACTGATTAATTCTACTGGCAAATGAAATTATGTAAAAATACTATTGTTTTTATATAATATAGCTTTTTTTAAATAAGCTATAATTCTACCTGTGGACAAAATGTCTGTATGATTCCAGTTGCCACAAAAATTTCACTATTCGCTAATTAAAGGATAACCCCGTGAAGGTGCCCCGTGGTTCACTTTTGCACTACTTAATTTAAAACCCTTAATGCTACATTGGCACCAGCCTTTTGGAATGAAAATTTTCCTTTGACTGAGTACTTTAAAAAGCTTTTAATTGTTTTTAAATAAATTTGTTTATACTTTAGGTGACATTCGATCATTTCAGCATTTTATTAATAGAACAGAACTATTTTGCTAATTGAAAGGGTTAAAACACTTATAGGGAAAAAAAAATTAAAGTTTATTAGCAGAGAGTTTTTAGAGGCATATACAATTAAAGCAAATAAAACACATAAAAAAAAATGAATGACCATGATACATTGTTAAAAATTTTGCTCTACACTGTTAAAACTAACGGTGACACATTGCACCTTTTAAGGGTGAAAGGCTTGTCTCACTGATGACACCCCTAAAGAAGCCAAAATAGCACCTTTAATTAGGGTGAAACAAGTTGGAAATTGCACGTGAAGCGTAGCAAATTAGGTGCGTTCGTACGATAACGAAGTTTTAAAAATATTACTTTCATATGTCAATCTCATAAAATTGTAAATAGTGAATTACAATTAAAACGCTCATCAAACAATGTTCTTCCTATACCATTATATAATGTAATACTTTTGTGTGGCCTTGTAAATCAATAACAAATGTTCTTTGCACCACAAATTATGTATGATGTATATTATAATATGTACTTTATAGTTGCATATAAATTTTATTAAGTTCGTATGAGTGTAACACGATTAAAATGCATTTGAAACATTTTTCCCATTGACCGTAATGTAACGGAATACTTTTGAGTGTCCCTATAATTGATCTATAAATCCGATTTTCATAAAATTTGAAATAACTCGACAAAATTATGTAATAATTATGTAGTTTAAATTTCAAACGTATAGAATATATTTGAAACTTTTTCCTAATTGACCATAATGTAACTGAATAATTTTGATTGCGCCTGTAATTGATCTATGCACACGATTATCAAAATATTTGAAATAACTCGACAGAATTATGTAATAATTGCGTATTATAAATTTCAAACGATTAAAATGCATTTGAAACTTTTTTCCCCATTGACCGTAATGTAATGGAATACTTTTGATTTCCCCTGTAATTGATCTATGCATCCGATTTTCATATAATTTGAAATAACTCGACAAAATTATGTAATAATTATGTATTTTAAATTTCAAACGTATAGAATATATTTGAAACTTTTTCCTAATTGACCATAATGTAATTGAATACTTTTGATTGCCCCTGTAATTGATCTATGCACACGATTATCAAAATATTTGAAATAACTCGACAGAATTATGTAATAATTGCGTATTATAAATTTCAAACGATTAAAATGCATTTGAAACTTTTTTCCCCATTGACCGTAATGTAATGGAATACTTTTGATTGCCCCTGTAATTGATCTATGCATCCGATTTTCATATAATTTGAAATAACTCGACAAAATTATGTAATAATTATGTATTTTAAATTTCAAACGTATAGAATATATTTGAAACTTTTTCCTAATTGACCATAATGTAATTGAATACTTTTGATTGCCCCTGTAATTGATCTATGCACACGATTATCAAAATATTTGAAATAACTCGACAGAATTATGTAATAATTGCGTATTTTAAATTTCAAACGATTAAAATGCATTTGAAACTTTTTTCCCCATTGACCGTAATGTAATGGAATACTTTTGATTGCCCCTGTAATTGATCTATGCATCCGATTTTCATAAAATTTGAAATGACTCGACAAAATTATGTAATAATTATGTATTTTAAATTTCAAACGATTCGGTTGGGTAGTTTTTGCGTTGTTATATGCGGACGGACAGACGGACGGACTGAACGACAACTATAGGTGCTACGTATTATATAATTACGAACGCACCTAAAAATGGCACCCTTAATCCAGAGTGCCCAATGATAAAAAATTAAAAAATATACTAACCGACTTTCGGCCCTCGATGGATTCGAACGCAGAACAGCTAATTACAAGCTCAGCGCCCTATCCACTCGGCCATCAAGCTCACCTTCAAAGTCTCCCTGAAATGTTCATATGTCCTGAAATTCAAAGGTTTTTATAAAATTTATATAAAAAAGCTCGCCAAAAGTTAGCCATCCGAAGTTCTAAACAAAATTGGGATAGCGTATAACGGTGATAGTCATCGTAGGAAAAAATTGCTGTGTTGATCCACCAGTGACAGCGAGTTGAAGTGCAAGGATACACGTTACAGAGCATGCGCAAATGACTAAGGGGTGAGAATCTTCCAACGGTATGCATTGCGCGGCACCCTAATTAGCGTGAAACACCGAATGGCACCCCAAACACATTTTCAAGCCCGCTGGTGCCAAGTGATTTAACCTTTTCACCGGGCGTTAAATGCAACCGGTTCGTCACCTTTATTTTTAACAGTGTAGTTTGAACCAAATTTTGTTGCTCAGTAGCTGTCACCATAAGATGGTGAAATCTTGTACCAACACTTAGAGCTTCCTATTTCAACCTCGTTCCAACTATTGGAACTATGTTTCAACAGGAGCTCAGTGGCAACTGTTGGGCACAAACATTTGCTTCAAACTAGAACAAGATTTTTAACAGTGTACTGGTTTTAATAAATAAGTAATTTCACGTCATTAAAGTTTAAAAATTATTTCAGGCAAATGGGCACCACAGAATGAAGCCCAATCTGGAAGTCCATTTTTCGACTACTTTATCGAGCAGCTGGACCGTTATCACCAAAAATGTGGCTAATGTTGATTTCTAAATGGTCCAATCGTCCAATGTTTGTGTTTTATCGGCGTAGATCAGCTACTTTACATATCACTACAGAAAATAATCAATTAGTGTGAGATCACATGACCGTGGAGGTCAGTTCACAGACCCATTACGCGAAATTATGTGTTTATTGAATACCTCTGTCAATAAACTGATAGTGTTTTGTCCGATTTGTGAGCGTTGTTCTGATATAGTGTTGCCAATTTCAAAACCACACTTAAAAAAATACACCTTTTATAAATACAATTTTATACTAAGTACATTTAACAACTAAGTATACATAAAAATTTCCTAAATGCGGTAACATAGGAGATAAATATGAGCCGAAAAATGGGCTTAAAAAAGTAACTTTAAAACCTGGTTGTAAAACTGCGAATTAAATATACATACATATATTACGTCTCTATTTATCGCATATAATAGTTCTAAATTCGCATTCTTTAGATTTTTTTATGGCTAATACGAAGATGAAACCGCTTACTTTATTTATGGAGCCCAAGACATTTAGGATCTGATGAATCTTTTTGCTTCTACTAATTTCCATTATTCCTTTTCTCCTATTTTTCAAATCTATGTGAAAATAATGTTGAAAATGTTAAGGAGAACTGTTTTATTGTCAATGAATAATTTCTTTTTTATTCATTAATTTCACAATTTTTGATAGTAATTTGTAATGCTTTTTATGGTTTTATAGTCAGAATGTATATATATATATGTATTTAAAAAATCCTAACTTATCTAATACAAAGAATAATTGATCGTCAAATTCGCAAATTAATGGATAAACCATGAGGATATGATTATGGAAATAGTACCTTAACTAAATATGATAACTGAAACATATTCTTCGTCCAGAAGGATATTACCTGATATTATCGATTTTAAGATTTTCATTAGCGAAGCATATACCCATTTATATTTACTTTTCATATTCGAAATACTATTCATCAAAATGAATGGTTGCTTTAGACTCTAAATATCAGAACGGCACGACATCTGAACCAAACAAGAATTATTAAGGATACAAGAGAGAGAGCCCGCATACGTTACGGATATATAGCTACACGATATTTCCACATTTCTAAAACAGAATGCACTTGAAATACAATCATTTAAAATTCGCAGCTGTATCATGATAAAGACGTAATCCGATATTCGCATACATACCTATCTTTAGAGCACGTACACACACACATACTGGCGTGTTGCCAGCATCGAACATGCATTCCACAAATCTGTTTTGAAAACGGAATCACAACATCTGCAGAAATACCATATTTTGGACATCAAGGTTTATGCGTGGCATATTAGATACATAAACGAAACGTGCAGTTAAAGTTAGCGATTTCCTGTTTCGAAATATTTTGAAATTCATAGGATAGGTGGGAGGTTTTTGAAATTCCCCCTAAGTCGTATGCGATCGTTTTGGCTGGGGATTTTAATATCGAACCTGAAACTCGAAGCAAGTTTAAATGTCTCTCTCTGTATACAAATGACGAACGATTAATTCTGTCCGAGATAAGGATGGGGTAGGATATGGATGGAAATTCAAGGGAAATCGTGTTTAACACACTTGCTTAAATAGCGTGTCTTAAAAATATAGACACGAAATTTGAGAGATGATACTACACAGCACACTACATACACTTATACACTATAACAAGAAGTTCACAACTAACTACAGAAGCAGAAACTGGGGTGTTCCTGTTTTGCCTATGTTTTAGTGTAAAACATACATAACATTATCATTCTAGGGGGGGGGGGTGTCTGGACCATGATATCTTAAGGTATCGCTAAGGGAAGAGGGGGTTTGTCTTTTGTTATCGTTATCATGTTAAAGTAAACCTTTTTTTTTTTGGTAACATGGTACTCAAAATAGTATGTTATCATTTTTTAGTCTGTTATCTATTTTTATGAAAGTACAAAGTTATTATTAAAATCTCTAAATTAATATAACTTTATTTCATTCTTAAATACAGAATATCCCAACATTTGACATTACTATTTTTCTTCATATGTGTATGCATATGCAAGCACGGTTCGAGAAACCCTCTGTGAAGTATACTTGAAATGAAGTTTGTGTTTACTAATAAATAAAAGAGAAAGAGTATTGTTCACTTGTTTTGTTGATAAGATTTTCTATCTATGCCCCACCATTCCTCCAATCGGGACAAGCGCAACAACACTTTATTGCTGTTGAATATATTATGTATTAAAAATGTTTCTATAAAATACCTTTCAATATATGTTTCTTTTAAGTATTATTTGACGTAAAATGATATTTTATTGTCTTATTTTCATTTGAATTAATAAAATATCCAAAAAATAAGTATAACCAAATTTGTATTTCACTTCAAACAAAAGATATAAATTCTAAAAATAAAAAAATATATATTACAGTTTGATAACGATATCATTACCGGTGGTGAGGGGTTCAAGAAAGGATATTGCGTGATATTGGAAGTAGGGGGAAGGGGAGTACAAAATTGAAAAAAGTTGATAACATTATATTTGCACAGCTCCAAAGTAATAAATCATCATTCATCTAATTCGTCTATCCTTATCCTTAAGGAAGTGCTTTCCTTTCGATAAATTTTAAAATTAGAAAATAAACGCTAACAATGCTTGGAATTTTAACGACTAACTAAAACAACAGGATATACCTGTTTTGCCTATAATTTAGAGTAAAATAGTCAGTCATCACTCATCTTAAGTAAATAACCTATCCTTATGGAAGTGCTTTTTTTTTTCGATATATTTTATAATAAATAAATAAAAATTTAACTACTACTTCAAATTCCCTGCAATGAGAAAACCCTGAGTGAAGAAAATTAGTGAGTGTAAAATAATCAACCATCACTCATCTTAAATAATTAATCCATCTTTAAGTAAGTGTGCATTTCTTTCGATATATTAATTAGAAGAAAAAAAAAAGAACCACAACTTTCATGCTTGGAATTTTAACTCTTTCAAGTTTCCTATAACGAGTAAACAATTAAGGAAGATAATTAAGAATAGAATCATTAGTAAGGAAGGAGGTGTTTTTAGATAACAAATTCATCTTTGCTGTATGACGAAGTGGAATGAATTAATCTCTTTGCATATAAATTCTATACTTCATATACAGGACTGCACAAAAGAATTTATGTGTACCATTCTCCTAATTAACAGAAATTGCTGAAGGTGAATTTTCAACTGAAATATTATCTGTATTTCTTCAGTGTACTAAATTTTGGCGTGCGTGTAATTAATAGATACAAATCTCTATATCATATACATGGCTGCTCAAAGAATTTGGATAGTTTTCCGATTGTAGATGGGGACATCTGAAATTGGGTTTTCAAGAGTGTTATGTGTTTCTTGTGTTTGAATTAGACAAATTATTTCAATTTATTAAACGATGCAGTTTTTTTACATTATTCTGAATGTATTGGAGAGTGTTTCATAATCTACGTTTGAAGCATGATTTTTTTCTTTCTTGTTAGTCCTCAAATAATTTAGTACTGAAAGTAATTATTGTTTAGTATTTAAATTACTCTTAGTAAAATGGTTTTATAAAAAGGAAATTAATTTAAAAGTATTGACTTCATACTTTAATGGACTTGACTCTACTGTTGTCTGTCAATTAAAAATAATTATTATTTAATAATTAAATCACTCGTAGTAAAACTGTGCTATAAAAGGAAATTAATTCAAAAATATTGACGCCATTCTTTAATGGAATTGACTGTGCTCTTGTCTGTCATTTCATATTCCATAATTTTAGGATTTGGAATCTATTTCAAAATTCCATTACTGTTGTGATGACGAGGAGTCACTTGTTTTCCAAAATCTATTCAACGTGAGCGAAAAGCTTTCTCGGAAAGGGTTACGTTTTAATCCACAGCGAACTTGATTATGGAAATCAGAAAGCCTCCCGCACTTCAAACAAAGCACTTCAAAATCACAGAATGCAATAAAAATGTACGATAATGTACAAAAAATGTTGGAAACTGAAACACATGCATTAGTTATTTCTTTCTTCTCCATCATAAATCAAGCAAAGAAAAGTGTATATTTAAATAAAAAGAAAAATTTATATTAATGGTCATAAAAATTTTATTTGAACTCGAGTCCTTCATTGCAAAAGTAAGCATTGATGTCTTTAGGTGCGTTTGTAATTATATAAATACGTAGTTCCTGTATTCGTCGTCTGGTTTGTCCGTCTGTACGGATATAACAGTGGAAAAACTACCAAACCGAATGGTTTGAAATATATATATATGTTGCAGCATTTTGTCGAATCATTTCAAATATTATGAAAATCGAATAAAAATTTAAAATGATATAAATAAAAGTTTTCCTCATTCTATTTAATCCTATCATATGTCATTTATTCATTATCCGATGATAAGTCATGATTCTAAGTTTCCATGGTGATGATGTCCTATTTAAGATGAAGTCTTATAATTTCCGTATTTCCGTGAATTCAATATATAGAATCGTAATAAACTTTGTATTCATGCATTTTTGCATAAGAGAGCAACAGCTATTGCACCAAGATCTGATTATTTATAAAACTAAGTTACAGTACGAACACACCTCATTTGCTACGTTTGACTTGTACTTAGGCGTACACTTTTCGGCGTGTCTTTGCGAGCGACAAATATTTTTATCAACCTAATAAGTTTATACTGTGCCACAGGAGTTGAATCGAGGGTCCAAGTTCAAATATGCTGCGAAATATGATAGATTGAGGAACACTGTGAAATTTAAATGAATCATAAATTAAAAGTTGAATGTTAACCATACTTCAGCTCTAAAAAGAAAAAAAAAATCATCAAAATGAATAACATCGTACGTACGAAGTGAAATGATTTAGAATTAAAAGTAATTATCATTTCATAAATACACTTAGCAAAATTCTAATACAGTCGAGTCTCTCTATAACGAAACTCCATACATCGAATGTCTCTATATAACGAATTTTTAGTAGGAACGGTCCCCTTTTCTCATGATTACATTAAAAACAGTCTCTATATAGCGAAATATCTATCTCCATATAACGAATTTTTTCATAAATTGGTCTTAATTTATACAGTTTTAAAAAAGCTCCGAAATCATATGGAATCAATTTTCCATCACATTTTTTTTTATTTATCGTCAATGCTGAGGGTTTTTTTTCTTGTTCTTTAAACCGAACGAATTCATCCCACCTCCTACACACCTTTCCACATCCTTCGCAAAACAGAGTCAATTGGATATATTACATATGTAAGAGAGGAATCAATGAGAGGCACACAAGAGAGGCCTTCAAATGGAGGAAAATGTTAACTACAATTTTTCATTCCTTGCTAAAATGTAAACTTTTTTTTTTTTTTGAGAGTGCAACAATTTTAAAATCAAAACAACAAAAAATTACAGATTTCTTCGCCTGGAATTAATGCAAGTCTTCTTTATTTGATTTTCATTAAGCTTTCGAATAAATGTCTGTTCTCTTTTTTGAAACAGCTTAAATAATTATGAAATAAAATGTTAGGTTGATATTTACTTTTAAACATTTCTAATTCTTAATCCAAAAGATCAAAAGTAATATTTGTTCAAATTTTACACATTAAATACTATTTTAACAGCATTCTCTATACATCGAATTTCTCTATATAACGAATTTTTTACTGGAACGGTGGATTTCGTTATATAAAGACTCGACTGTATATATAAAAGGAAATTAATTCAGAAATATTGACGTCATCCTTTAATAGAATTGACTGAACTGTCCTCTGTCATTTCATATTCCATAATTTTAGGAATCTATTTCAAAATTCCATTACTGTTGTGTTGTCGAGGAGTCACTTGTTTTCCAAATGTATTCAATGTGACCGAAAAGCTTTCTCGCAAAGGGTTACATTTTAATTCAGAGCAAACTTGATTATGGAAATCAGAAAACCTCTTGCACTTTAAAATCATAGAATGCCATTGAAATGTGTGATAATGTACGGGAAATGTTACAAACTTAAACATATGCATTGGTTATTTCTCTCTTCTCTATTACAATGCAAGCAAAGAGGTTGTGAGGGAGTGACCTTTGTAATAAAGGCACTCTAGTATTTCTGAGATCGTGACGTCAATAATTTAACATGCGTAAGCGTGAAAGCGACATCTATCCTCTCTTTTACGTTAACTTTCTAGAGCTCTTTCGGATTCTACAGTTAGGTCGCGGTTAGTAGTAATATGTAAATTTGTAGTATCTCAGTTTGCAGCATATAAAAGCCTGGAGTTTGAGTGTGTGAAGTGAGTGTCTCTGGCGACGTTAGCTAGCTAAGAGTGTGTCTCTAGCGGTATAGCCAGCTAGTGGCGTCTAGCAGTGTGTGTCTAGCGGCCTTGGCCGACTAGGTGAGTCTAACGACATTAGCCATCTAGGTGTATAGAGCCTTCAGTGAGTGACAAGGAGTTTTGGAAGTAGATGCGAGAAATTGGCCGGTGGTAAGAGTTAATTATTAATTACGTTGAATATTTTCAGAGTCAATAAAGAATATATGTACAGCCACGGGCTGTCTAATAAAGTTTATCTAGCAGTTTAGCGGAAGTTGAAGTGAAAAGTAATCTGAAGTGCCCCGATTGAGTTAGTGCCGGAGCTGTGAGTATGAGTTTAACCTTTTAGCATTGTTATCAGTTATTAAAATTGAGAACTGCTCCACTTCCCTTGAGCCCCAACCGTTTTAAATAAACTGTTTTTATCTTAGTTCCTGAGTTATGTCTGCATTTAACCCCCAGTACGAGCACCCAACCGTTACAAGGTGTGTATATTCAATAAAAGAAAATGTTAAATCAATGTCCATTAAAACTTTGCACTTGAACTCGAGTCCTTCATTCGGTTGGGTAAGGTTTGATGTTTTTTAGGTGCGTTCGTAATTATATAAGTACGTAGTTACTTGTAATTACCGTCTGGTGCATCTGTTTGTCGGCTTATAACAGTGCAAAAACTATTAAACAGAGTTTGTGGAAATTTACAATCTAGAATCATTGCAGAATTTTGTCAAGTCATTTCAAATTATATGAAAATTGAATCAAAACTTAAAAAAAATATATTAACTAAAAATTTCTCCATTCTGTTAAACCCCAATATAAGTCATCAAGTTAATGATATCCCATGATAGATCATGATTCTAAGTTTTCAAGGTGATGACGTACTATTGAAGATGGAATCTTGTAATTTCCGCATTTCTGTGAATTCAACATGTACAATCGTAATAAGTTTTGTATTCACGCATTTTTGCATAAGAGTGCCAACAGTTATTGCATCAAGATCTGAATATTTATAAAATAAGTTATAGTATGAACGCATCTCATTTGCCATGTATTACTTGTTCTTTGACGTACACTTCATGACCTGTCTTTAAGGATGACAAACATGTTTATCATCCTAATAAATTTATGTTTACAGAATTCCGCAAAAGTTGAATCGAGAGTTCAAGTGGGTTTTCGAATAATAGATTGAAGAACACTGCCAAATTTAATTAAATCATAAATGTTAAAGATACTTCAATTCTTAAAAAAAAAAAAAAAAATCATGAAAATGAATAACATCGTACGTACTAAGTGAAATGATTTAGAATTAAAAATAATTATCATTTCGTAATTACACGTGTACCAAATTGTACTATATATAAAAGGAAATTAATTCAGATACATTAACGTCATCCCTTAATAGAATTGACTGTACTGTTGTCTGTCATTTCATATTCCATAATTTTAGGAATCTATTTCAAAATCCCATTACTGTTGCGATGACGAGGAGTCACTTGTTTTCCAAATGTATTCAACATGGAGCAAAAAGCTTTCTCGGAAAGAGTTAACATTTTAATTCAGAGCAAACCTGATTATGGAAATCCGAAATTCTCTCGCACTTTAAAATCGCAGAATGTAATTGAAATGTATGATAATGTACGGGAAATGTTAGAAACTTAAACATATGCATTGATTATTTCTCTCTTCCCCATTACAATGTAAGTAGAGAGCTGTATATATTCAACAAAAGAAATCAATGGCCATAAAAGCTTACATCTGAATTCCAGTCCTGCATTTCGTTGCGTAAGGGCTGAAAATTTATAATTACATACCTACGTAGCACTTTTTCGCCTGGTTCGTTCAGCTGTCCACTTGTAACACCGAAAAACTAATCAAGCGAATATTTTCAAATTTAATGTGAAGAATCGTTGCAGAATTTAATGAATGGAGCAATATTCTGTTTTCTGACGAGTCCCGTTTTTCTGTGCATCCGGATAATAGGCGTATTTTCATTTGGAGGGACCGTGGCAGTAGGAATAATCCTGCGCTCGTGCACGAAAGTGTCAGATTTGGCGGTGGAGGAGTGTTGGTGTATGGTGGCATCTCCACTGACGGGCGCACTGACCTCTACATCATTCGAGATGGAGCTCTGACTGGTCGCCGATATACGGATGAGATCCTCAGACCTATTGTAGTCCCTTACGCTGCAGCAATCGGAGATAACTTCATTTTAATGAACGATAACTGCAGGCCACATCGTGCAAACCTGGTGGAGGATTTCCTTTTCGAGGAAGGAATCGTTCGAATGGAATGGCCAGCGTGTTCTCCAGACATGAATCCAATCGAGCACGTTTGGGACGCTCTAGGAAGACGAGTTTCTGGCCGCCAACAACCCCCACTAACTCTCCAAGAACTGGAAAGAGCTCTTCTGGAAGAGTGGGGCAGAATACCCCAACTTGTCATTAATAGCCTCATTGAGTCCATGCCTCAAAGGTGTTCAACGTTGCTGGCCGCCCGTGGAAACCATACCCCCTACTGAAAATGATTTTCTTTGAAGAAAACACCTTTTCTTATTCTTTTTTTTCTCATATGCACAAATTGTGTTTTTTCCTTTTGTACACAAATGAGCAATAAAATGCATTTTTTTCTGCCAAACATGTGTAATTTATTCTCATATAACCTACTATGTCTGTCGACCATGTATCAATCAGCTAAAAAGTTTCCCAGATACAAAATCCACCTAAAACTGCAATATCCTTTAATTATTTTGAGCAGTGTATTTGATCCATTTAATTTGGTAACAATAAAATTAAAATAAGAGTAATCCTACTTCTTGCTCAAGTTTTATATATTAAAAAACAAAGGGAAAAAATAATAAGTTAAATTAAAGAGCATCACACTCCAGCAAAAAAAAGTAAATAAATAAATAAAAGAAGGAATAGATAACTAATAAAGAGAAGGAACAGGGTTTTGAAAAATACCCCTTTTTTTTTTTTTTTTTTTTTTTTTTTTTTTTTAAGGAATAAAATAGATCCGGTACAAATACACCACTTCTACCCCTTCCCCCTATGCACGTCAATGATCTGAATTATGATGAGTAAGTACTACCTCGCTAAGCTTTAGAACATAAAGAATCCACAGAATTAACTATTATAGATAGAAAACTTGATCAACACAATAATTAAAAAAAAAAAAAAGAAATAAAAATAAATAATTTTTTTTATTTCTATACTATCTTATACCCATTTAATTCCTTTAATTTATTTTTTTCTCCCTTCTATTCTATTTCTCCTTTATTTATTTTGGAATAAATATCTATTTGAAATATTAAACTGCAAAATAACGAACTGTAATTCAAAAAGACTATGACTACTTTTTTTTTCTTAACTTCTCTTAATGAAAAACCGCTATTCAACTAATTAATAATAGGTGCTTTTCTTCTTTAATTAGGCTGAATTATACAACTAAAAGATAAATATAGTATGAGGAACACGCACAATGACACACTCAAAGTAGCTTATTTTTTAGCTAATAATTTGGAGGTAGATTGGGATATGGTTTCAAGTAAACAGATAAAAGCACAGGAAAGTAGGGAGGGGGGATGTATTAAATCCCTTTCATCCACTATAAATATGGAAAGAATGAATCATATAGTATTTAAAAAGGTAAAAGTGAAAAAGAAATAATAATAATAATAATAAAGACTTCTAAACGAAAATTAATGACCTGAAGCCCTTTTCTTATCATCGGGCTTTTTGCAACCTAATTACTGTGTGGAATAATTAGAGGTAAACGCAAATGAAAGGGGGGAGAGGGAGGGGCAGATAAAAAGAGAAATATTGGGTTTTTTGTACACTCGCAGAAAAGAAACCTCAAAACAAATTGACGAAGAGATTTTTCTTATTAGGTTTTGGGATGCAAAAGTGCAGGCTATGTATAAATCGCCATTTTGTAGTCAATTTCTAAAAACATAAATAAATAAATAGCATGACCCAGAATACAGCTCTGTTAGATTGAAATCAGTGATGACTTAGGTAAAATAATAATAATAATAATAATAATAATAATAATAATGAAACCAAAATAGTAAAAATATTGATAATTCTTCCCATAATATTCTGTAAGGCACACATTAAATTTGCTAAAACTGTACTTGAAGTTTGTTGAATAATTTCTTAAGGTATATAATTGTTAATATGAATAACAATTTATGTTGATGATAAAGTAATTATGTAATTATAAAAATTCGAATATTCTAATCTGATTTTTTCCCATAAACTTTACTTTTGCATACCTTCATGCACACAACCAAGCTAAGCTAAAAAGAAATGTATTTTCAAAAGTTTCTTGCGCTCGTCTTGCCGGTGTTGGTGTTATCGTGCCCATGGCTATACAAAAAAGAAATAAAATCCCTGATATTGTCAAAGGTTCCGGAGGACCGCAAGCCAAGAGTTTTGACACTTCAGGACAGCAAAGAATCTCTCGAAGTGAATCCATCAGCCGTAATCATCCAAGCTTTAAGATATCTACGGTAATAGATGGGCACTCGAAGGTATGTCTGGGTGTGAGCTTGGTTTCGGGCAATTCTTTCAAAAAATATATGTTCTAGCCCCATCAGGAAGGATATTCATTCCTTTAAAGTGATTTGCTTTTAATCTAGCCAGTATCGTCATTTTATCTGCTGGGATATCAAAATCAATGATTAAGGGTTTCCCAGAAGGTTGATTTATAAGTCAGTATTCGGACACAGCGTTTGCATCTTCAAGTGTAATGGTGGAACAAGGTTGGGCAAGATTTCGCACCTCTTTGGCCAAACCATCCGCACACTAGTTACCCTTGATGTTTACTTGTGTGGATGCTTTGGCCAAAGAGATGCGAATTCTTGCCTAACCAAGTTCCACCATTATACTTGGAGATGCGAAAGCTGTGGCCAAATACTGACTTATAAATCAGCCTTCTAGAAAACCTTTAATCACTGATTTTGATGTTCCTCGAGATCCATTGCAGCATACAAGATTTCTTCTTGTGATGCAACCGACTGATTAAGTCATTTATAGCAGAAATGATGTTTGTGTCTCCGTTTCTGACGGCCTCTAAGATCGATTTAGAATCCGAGAAAACAATTAGTCCCTCAGTAAGATCCTCAGCTTGAGGATTAGTCAGATAAAAAGTTAGGGCTTCTTTAATAGCCAAAAATTCGATGGTGAATTTGGTGGCAATCAAACCTGTGTTAGTTATAAGATTGACTTTTCCTGAACGGGGAAGAATGAAAAGGATGCCTGCTCCACCTTTGTTAATACCCTGTTCGCACTAAAATACAGGGTGATCAGAAAGTCAGTATACATTTGATAAATTAATAATTCACTGAATAATGTAGGTAGAAAGGTAAAAATCGACACACATGCTTGGAATGACATGGGGTTTTATTTAACAAAAAATAAATAAAAAGTTCAAAAAATGGCCGACAGATGGCGCTTTATGTGATAAGAAAATCATTAATTAGCATAACAAATTACGACAAAGCAAAGACGATGTTCTTCAGACCAAATGCTCAACATGTCCACCGTCATTCCTCAACAATAGCTGTAGTCGAGGGACAATGTTGTGCACAGCACTGTACAGCATATCTGAAGTTATGTTGCGAAATTGCCGTAGGATGTTGTCTTTTAGCATCCCTATTGATGTAGGTCGATCGCGGTAGACTTGCGACTTCATGTAACCCCAGAGCCAAAAATCACACGGAGTGAGATCTGGGGACCTGGGAGGCCACGCATGAGGAAAATGGCGGCTCAGCACGCGATCATCACCAAACGACGTGTGCAAGAGATCTTTCACACGTCTAGGAATATGGGATGGAGCGCCATCCTGCATAAAAATCGTAGTTTCCAGCAGATGTTTATCAGCCATGCTAGGGATGATGGGATTTTGTAACATATAGGCGTACCTCTCACCCGTCACGGAAACAGTTACAAAACCAGAATCACGACTTTCCTGGAAGAAAAAAGGCCCGATAACGGTAGATGTGGTAAATCCACACCACACAGTGACTTTCTCGTCGTGCAATGGAGTTTGCACGAAAGTTGTGGGATTTTCGGTAGCCCAAATTCTGCAGTTGTGGGTGTTGACAGACCCTCGGAGTGTGAAATGGGCTTCGTCGGTCCATAACACGTTAGACAACCAATCGTCTTCTTCCGCCATCTTTTGAAACGCCCACACCGCAAATGCTCTTCGCTGCTCAAAATCGCCGGGTAACAGTTCATGATGCCGCTGGATTTTGAACGGATAGTATCGGAGGGTAAGCCTTAGTGCTGCCCAAACAGTACTGTATGGAATGCCAGTGCGACGTGCAACATCACGAGCACTCACTTCTCTATGCGTAGACGAACCTCCATTTCGTCCTGAACAGTCTGCGCAACATTAGCACTTGTGGTCGGTCGGCCACTACGGGATCCATCGTCTAAACAACCTGTGGCTTCGAACTTCGACATCATTCTCTTCACAGCTGCAATTGTCATAGGACCTTTACCCGTTCGAGTACCCTTCGTATGGCGATAGGATCGTAAAGCTGCAGTAGCAGATACCCCTTTCTGATAGTAGAGCTTCACTAACAATGCATTCTCTGGTAACGTCAACATGCTGCGATTGCTGGTGCATCTGATTCTCTGTCTTCATTTACAGCGCCTTTTATACACGATTCTCAGGCAGCGTCACTGACGTTTTGCTGTGCAGCGCCATCTGTCGGCCATTTTTTGAACTTTTTATTTATTTTTTGTTAAATAAAACCGCATGTCATTCCAAGCATGTGTGTCAATTTTTACCTCTCTACCTACATTATTCAGTGAATTATTAATTTATCAAACGTATACTGACTTTCTGATCACCCTGTACTTAAAATATCTCAGGCCGCCAAACTCTCTCAGTGAGGTTCAATTCGCTTCGGCTAGTTACATTAACTACCGCTCACTCTGGTTGGCTATATTGCTTTTACTGATTGGCTGTTGCGGTAGTTTTTATTTTAAGCGCATACGCATATTTTACATTTGTTCCGATGGCAGATACAATGACATTTGCTGAGATACCTTAGTTACGTTTTTCGATGTGAACAGGCATCCAATTCTGAAAGGGTACCACTTCAAAAACGGCGATCTAAGATATATCCTATGTTTATAGTGTGAACAGGGTGTGAGGGATTTATCTAAAAAGCAGTCGGTGAAAGCAATTGCCATGTGTATGGGTCTGGCTGGTCATCTTGCTGGTGTATGTGTTTTATTACAACTACCAGTAGCAATTTTTAATTACTTTCCAACATGTTTGAAAAAAAATCAAGTTCGTCTGTACGTGCTCTAACTCGCCAAAATATAGTCACATTGCCATGGAATTGATGCATGCTAGTTAGGTTTACAATGTCATGTTCGGTTTGAAAATGTAGAGTGTAGCATTCACGGCTTCTTTACAGGGATACTCAGAAGAATTCCGTTATATTACGGTCTATTTGAAAAACCCGTATACTTTAATGATATTTCACTATTTTAAATACTTTAAAGTTTATGTATACTATCGAGATGTACTACAAGGCGCTTATATTAGAGTAGAAAGTGCATAGAATTTATCGTTTATTTACAGGGACATACAAATGAATTTCCAAGGATGTAAAAATTGCTGCAAATGCGTTTTTAGCTATAGTACGAAGTTTGTTTTTTTTATTTAATTTTTTTTCCATATTACTTGGGACATATAAATTCTATTTGTCTTAGACAGGGTTGTACAAACGTTTTCGCGAAAATTTATGTTAATTGGCGGAAATTGGTGAATGAGAATTTTCAACTGTGCTAGGTGTTTAACTGAAGTGAACTAACTTTTAACATACTATGTAGTATACATATAAATTTATAAATCATATACCAGGGTTCACAGTAAAAATCTAACATCTTTTTTTCCCGGCTGTTGATGATGATTGCAGAAATTGGGTTTTAAAATGCATTACTTATTTCTCAAACTCTTTATTTAGACATTATCATTGACCTGAATACCTTCGGGAGGAGAATCTTTTACATAATTTTTAATCTTTTATCAGTAGTTTCTGAAATGAGAAATTTTTGCCTAAACAAATCGGGAAAATGCTCAGATTTAATAAGGTAAAATTTAGAATAAAATTTTACTGGTGAGAATAATCAAGGATTTTGAGCCCTTTATGCGGTACGTATACCGGTCGTTCGCCCCCAATGGGTTAATAAACTGTGAAACTTTGTAACAGTTCTGAATGTGTCGGAAAGTATTTCATAATTTATGCTAAACGCATGATTTTTTGCACTTTTTTTAACAACCTGTATTGTGGACATACTTCAAATACATATATATTTAATAGATTGCAATTATTAAATAATTGAAACATTCCCAAGAAGCAGCATTATACCCAAAATCACGAAAATGTATTTAACAACGCAATACTGTTCTTTTTAAAGATATTTATGCACAATGCTGTGTAATCGTTTAATCAAAAGAAGCTTTGGTTATCAGATAAATAGAAAGTTTGAACAGAGACATTTTTTTTCCTGCTAGTAAAAATCTTGATTTTGGATAAATATTAATTCTGTTGGAAACACTTCATTTACCAACGTTGGTTTAACATGCAAATTATTTTACAGTTTTGAAAATAATTTTGCAAAACAATTTACAAGGAACTTAAAAAATGTCAATACTTTTAAAAAATCTCACTTTTTTTTTCTTTCACAGATTATGCCAATGAATTTAAACAATTCATCACACTTGATTAAAGTATTTCTTTTTGGAAAGCTCATTAATCACTTACGGACAAAGTTTGGTAATAATTTATGAACTGAACAACCTGTTGTAATTGAAGTATTTTAAGTTTCTATTTTTCATCACAAAAACGGCTAAAAAAAGTTAAATGCATTTACTAAAAAAAGTGTATTATATTTTTTAAAACTTTTAATGAAAAAGAGGCTAAAAGATATTTCTTTTATATCGCTGCTTTCAATTTAATGAAGGTTTAACAAAACTAGAGAAAAAAAATACCATATTCATGTATAAGTCACCCCCCCCCCCTTTCTTAAGCAAAATTTTGAAAAAGAAAATGAATTTTCTATCGAAGTTGAACCACATTTCTGACAGTATGTTGAAAAATGATTTGTAATCAAGGATAAAAAAATTCAATAATTTTCATTAAATTAGAAAACTTTTTTTAAATTTCTCTAATTAGACTTTTTTTAAAATTCAACATTTTAAAACGAAGATTTCCGTTTTAAAAAAATTTCCTGCAAAATTCCATTATTTATGTAACAAAAACGAATTTTTGTAAAGACCGCAATTACAGTACATAATTATATTTACTGCAATCTAATGACCATATATTTCACATACAGTATTTTGAACGCCCAATTTTTACTTTATGAAATGCTAGATTAGTGCAAGCATCCAGATAGATTTCATCTTTTAACCCTTTGGCGACGAGCGACACGAATACGTGCCGCGAAAAGGTTTAAGAATCCTTGCTTATCTCTACCAGTAAAATTTTACTGCAGAATTTGTATTATTTAATCCGAGCATTTTCTCGATTCAATAAAGCACACATTTCTATTTTTAAAAACTGGTGACAAAAATTTCGTAAAAGGTTCCCATCCCGAAGAGGTTAAAGAATAGTTAAAAATAACTACAAACGATTAAAAAAAAAAAAAAAAAGAAAAGAAAAGAAAAGAAAAGAAAAGAAAAGAAAAATAGAAAATACACCGATACACGAGTACTAGTAACTACTGTGATTTTTAGTATTTGTTTTCCAAAGAGTAACGAAAATAACGAGTAACGACTACTTTTTAACGGGTAGTGCGTTTGAAAAACCGAATACATACGGATGTTCATTTTGTCGTTACTTTTACAATACTATTCAGGATCCAGCTGACCCGATTTCACAAAAGAAATTCTTAAATATTTTTTAATAAAAAAACTACATATTTAAATATTAATGAGTGTTATGAGTTCATTTTTACACAAAAAATTAATATTAGATAGATAATAATTGATTATTTTTCCATAAGTGTACTAAAATATGAAGTGAATTTATTTCACATTGCGTTCGGTAGGGTGTCACACGTTCGAGTTGACTTTAACCCTTACCGGCACGATCAAATTATGTTAGTAAAATGAGAAATTATCGACTGTCACCGGAATTTGAAAACGACTTTTTTTAGAAATTAACACTTCCTTAATTAAAGCTTTCATCGTAAAAGCAAAATTTTATTAAAATATTGGTGCCATTTGCAAGTTTGGAACTAAAATTAGGTATCCCAGACTGGGCACAGGACCGTAGCTAAGGGGGCGCTACGGGCGGCTCAGCCCCTCTCCCCTGGTAAAAGTTCCAAAGTCACTAAATGTTCCAAAAATCAAAAAAAAAAAAAAAAAAAAGTCTGTTCAAAAATCTAATTTAGTTTTCACACCCTTTCACAATTTTATAGAGTTACTAAATTGTATCTAAAATAAGTGCTTCAACACTCCCTCATTCTATTTATACATATGAAGCTAACATTATGTTTAATTTTGTACCAGTTATACACTCAAAATTTTCATCATCATATACTTTTCTCAACGAAAGATGAAGTTATTATAATAGTTTAACCCTTTAACGTTCATTGGTTTCTCTACGAAACCTCAAAATTTTGATTCCGATATGCAACATTGACACCGGAATTTTTATCTAAAAAAACCATTTTATTATGTATGTGAAAAATGACATTATCATATTTACAAATATATCTGTTAACAGTTATCGGTGTCATTCATTTATTTCAACATCTTAGCAATGAAAATGCTTTGATCGTTAAAAGGTTAATGAGAAACATAGTACCTACAATGTGAATATGCACTAATTTATCTTTCTGCGTTAGAGATAGAGGAAAAAAAATGAGCCCCTCCCCCCTACATTCTCTTGAGCCCCCCCCCCCCTCCTATCGTTCACTCCTAATACGGCCTTGACTGGGCACAGTGTGTCGGAAAGGGTTAAGCTGACAACAGACTTTTCAGATTCGGTTTTCTATTTAGATACAGAAAGCCTGGGCCACTTAACGGAGTCAGAACCTAGAGCCAATAGGTTCATGTGTGATCCACTCGTGAAGGCAAATCTTTTTTTTTTCTTCTTTTTTATCTTTTTACGAAAATATAAAAAATATATATGAAGAGATATGACCCCAGAAGCCAAGGGCTATAAGTGACAAAATTGAAAAAAAATAAACTAAATACACAGACGACCTAAAAATATTCTTTTTTCATTTCAGGTAAAGAAATATAGGTCATTTTCTGATTATTTGGGGAGTTATAGAGATAAACCACTTTTTTCGAAAAACAAACAATATTGATTAATTATACATTTAAAGAAAATTGTACTCTATTTTTTTAACAGTTATTGAAATGAGAGTTCAAAGATTAGAATGCAACAAGCAGATGTTTCCTATTTCAATCCACTCAATTGTTATTGATGTTCCAATTTAACATCAATTATCTTTAGACTCGAGATTTTGTCACTTGTACCCCTTGGCTTCTGGGCTCCTCATATATAGTAGTAACTTTTTGTTTGAGAATTGAAAAATTCATCTAGCAAAAGCACCTGTCATGTTATTTATAACTGACGATCTAACATTTAAAAAAGTATGTATATTAAAATACAGGGTGTTTATAAAGTCCCGGATCCATTTTGATGTTTAATAACTCATAAAATAATAAAAATAGATTAAAATTAATAACATAAATGGTTTAATAGACTCAAAAAGTTTCATAACCTTTGTCAATGAACTTCCACGTGTGCCCCTTTCGTCGCACGGAGAATATCAAGTCGATAGTCAATTTCACGCCAGGTAGAAGCAGGCATTCCTTAATTAAGCAATTTGAACTTTGTGTGCATGCAGTTTTAATTTTTTCTTAATAAAAAAGTTCTTAATAATAAAGTTCGAAAATATATGAGTTATTCCATCAATAAATGCCATAAGTTTGTTTATACCTTCATTATTAAACATCAAAATGAGACCGAGACTTTATAAACACCCTGTATGTTAAAAGGTTTTTAATTGCGCATCACAATGTCGAAAAAGACTGTTCAGCTTGTAGGAACACGACTCTTCACATCCTCATAAATTGTCATTAGCATCTTGTTATTTGGCAAATAAAAAATTAGAAAAAAAAATGATGGATGCCAGATTCAATGCAGTGTTGCATAATTGATGTTTGCCAGGACGTAAAACAATTTATTTTTTCAAATATGAATAATTAGCTATGTCGATTCCAATTTGCTGGCCTCATTATCAAAACGAAGCATATATTCTCTTTAAAATGTTAAAGCAGTTAAAATATATCTGTTTAACAAAATGTTGATTAAAAATGATTGCAAACAAATTGTTCTTCTTTTTTTTTTTTTTTAAGTTTAGTAAGTAAGTAGAAGTTGTTAAAGGTTTCTTTCGATTCTTAAAAGAAAAAAAAAGTTGATCAAGAAAAAGCTCGCGTAATTAAATTTATTGTTATCGAGCCACTTTTCGGCTTACATTATTAAAAAAAAAAAAAAAAAAAAAAAAAAAAAAAAAAAAAAATATGCATGCAAAAGTATCAAAAAAGAATGTTTAATAGAGAAGTGCATGATAAACACGCTGAAGCACACAGTTTTTAAATCGAAGAATTTTTTGAATATTGCATCAATTTAAAATCAGCCAGAATAGTTTAGTTAGAAAAGCTTCATAGAAACAAAAACTATACATAGCAATTTAATCTTCTTTTGTAGGTATATACGTCACTATGCATCAAAACGTCGAAAAAAGCCTTTAAGCTTGTATGAACGCCATTTGTTTTGATTCGCATAAACTATCATTAGCATCTTATTATGTGGCATGTAATAATAATAATAACAAAACAACAATAATAAAAACTATAATAACAATAATAATAATAATAATAATAATAATAATAAAGATGGATGTCAGATTCAATGCAGTATTGCATAGCTGATGTTTGGCAGGACGTAAAATCATTTATTTTTTCAAACAATAGCTATGTCGTTTTCAAAATCCATCGCTTCATTATCAAAAGAACGCATATATTCTCTTTAAAATATTAAAACAGTTAAATTGCATCTGTTTAACAAAATGTTAATTAAAAAATAATTGCAGTTAAAATGTGGATTTTTTTCTTTCTTTTTTTTCTTTTCGTGTGTGTGTTTGGTAAATAAGAAAAAGTTTTTAAAAGTTTCTTTCTATTCTAAAAATATTAAGAAAATGAAGCGGCTGTCGCGTAATTGAATTTATTGTGACGGTGCTTGCTCTTTTTCGATTCATACCTAAGAATTGGCCGAAAGGGATTTTTAAGACCAAAACCAATACCCAATGTCAGTAATCTTCCTAATTTCGATCGAAAACAAAAACGAAACTGTCCAAAAAATTTGTATGTAATTAGTACATACATAAATATACATAAATATTAATTCATTATACGTGTGGTTTCAGTTGCCTCTCTGTGAGTTCGAAATCAAATTTTTGATCGATCTGTACTTATAATTAAAAAAAAAACTTGCATACAAACCTGAAAAATAGTAGTATTATAGAGAATATGATAAACACGATGAAGCTGGCAGTTTTTAAACAAAACTGTTATACTGAGCTCTATTTAATGTTAAAATCTGTCAATTGATTAAGTTGAAGAACTTTTACAGGATCAGAACCTATGAATAGCAATTTAATTATCACTTGCAAGCATATGTTTGAGGAAATGGTATGTAGTGTCGGATAACTAAGTCTTTTTTTTCTTCTTTTAAATCAAATTTTCATCATATGAATAGATATTTATTTCGCATTTTCAAAAATCATCTTATACCTACATAATATTATCGAATATACCTACAAAATACTAAATGTAGTCTAATCAACACAAACGTAATCCTTTAAAATAATTGCAGGAGAGACTGAAAATATCTGAATAAACCTATCGAATTTCGAAAAATAATTATCTGCGATTCAAAACTCCGACCACTGCGATACCTCAAAGCATATATATTCGCAGAGAACAAGCTTGGACAAGGTATCATGGGAAATTTCCACTGAAATAAATTATTAAGCCGAAGTGAACTCGTGTATTACTAAAATTATAACTATTCGTCCGGCATTAACAGGATGAAGCAAACCTTCATTAATCTCTCGGGAATGTTATATTCACTACATCCATGTTTTATTAGAGCAAATGTTGGTCAGATTTAACATAAAAGTTTATCGACTGTTTATTTATGTGATTATATGAATAATTTTAAACATAACTATTCTTTAATTCATAGAACACAAGATATAATATTGATATATTATTATGAATAATATTACACAGAAAATGAAAGACTCGTACAAATTTATAAAGTTTGATTTAAAACATCTCTGCCGAATTTATATTGGATGTTTTATTTATCTATTTTTTTTTATTGTTAATTTTATTATAATCCAAAAAATGGAATTTAAAGACAGAATTCGTAAAATGCAATTTCGCATGATAACATGCGATTCATATATGATTTAGATAATGTATTATAAATTATTATGTTTTATCTTTTTGTTTAAATTATGTTTTTATGTAAACATTATAGTTATAGGTAACAACCACAACGTTTTGTTACAGATTATGCTACCCAGATTGTTGTCTCTGTTTCAGATAATCATATAGCATTGATTTTTTAGTTTTAATAAAAAATTACAGGAAGAAAATTATTTTTCTATATTTAGCTGATTAGTGTTTATTTGCGTTAATTCTTTTAAATAACGCATTTAATTTGACTATTATTGGATAATAAATTATAAATTCAATTTAACAATCACTTGCAGGCATACATCTGACGAGATGGGGCATTATAGTGTCCAATCACTATTTTATTTAATCTAAATAGAGATTTATTTCATATTTTGAAAAGACGTCTTTTACCATAATAATATTGCTATAAATAATTACAAAATACTAACTGCAGTATAATAAGCACAACCGTAATTCATTTAGATAATTGCACAAGAGACAGAAAATCTGTGAATAAACCTATTGAATTTCGAAAAATAATTCTCAAAACTCCAACCTCCGAACACTGTGATACGTCAAAGTATACAGGGTGATTCAGCTCGTCGGTGACAAACTTTAAGGATCGATAGAGCACACCTAGACGAACATTTTTGAATAGGGAATGTAGGGTCCCTGACGCGATGGTAAGGCGATAGGCGCTTTCGAAAATTTGGGTGCCGAAATTCGAAACGTCATAAAAACTAGGGAAATGGTTAGATTTTCTTGCTTGTTGCGTCGAAATGGTTCTGTTTGTTTAGACTTTCTTCAGTACCAACTTGATAAGCGTATCTCTTAAAACATGGATAGGGGGCGCTGCAGACTTTGGAGAGCTAGACAACAACTTTAAGCCCGTTATTTTGATAATTTAACACATGCTCGCCAAAGTTTATACTCTAACTTAAAGTTTGAACCCAAAAGTAGAGCCCTGCAAAAAGCGTAAGAGCCGGAATAAAATGTCAAAGTACAGGGTGGTCGAAACTCGAAGGCTCCTAAGAGATAAACAAACAGATTTCTTGACTTATGGCATGCATTTTCATGATTCTGTTTGCTGGGGCTCTCTGAAACTCAGTTGAACGGTACAAAAAGAAACATCGATAGGGGGCGCTTTGGGCAAAAAACATAATTCGTTGACATTTCGGACGCTAACTGGAAACGGGGCGCTACGATCAGTTAGTAATAATGAAAACACATTTTCTACCTCTGCTCAACACTTCTGAATAAATTTAGACCAAAAACATCAATGATACTGGAAATTTATTTACAAAAAATAACACTACAGAAGATGCTCGAAATTTCGACCTTGGGCCATGATGCAGGCTTCGCACCTCCGTCGCATTGAGGAGTGTGTGTTTCCAACAATGCCAGGAGTATCTCTGATCTGCCCTGCAGCTGCCACAATGCGCGCCACAAGTTCTTCAGCACTGCTGACAGGTGTATGGTATACCTCGGCCTTCAGGTAACCCCAAAGGAAGAAATCCAAGCAGGTGAGGTCTGGTGATCGGGCAGGCCAGTGAACTGGACCCCCACGCCCGATCCACCGCTGGCCATACCTTGCGTTTAGATGGAGACGCACGTCGTTCGTGTAATGGGCCGGAGCTCCATCGTGCTGGAACCACATCTGGCGACGCGAACCTTCGGGTACGTGCGCCTCCTCCAGAAGCTGCGGCAGCACTTGATCCAGGAAAATCAGGTAATTTCCACCTGTCAGCCGTTCAGGTAACAAATAAGGGCCAATGAGGCAATCCCCCAGAATGCCGGCCCACACATTTACTGAGAAACGCTCCTGGGCTGCTCGGCTTCTGGTTTCATGTGGATTTTCATCACACCACACATGACTGTTGTGGGCGTTCCACATTCCCTCCCGGCTGAAGGTGGACTCGTCCGTAAACAAAATGCTGTTTACAAAACGGGGATCCCTGGATCTCATCGCCAAGTACCATCTTGAGAATTCCACTCGAGGGCCAAAATCCTGCTCTCTGAGCAACTGCACCCGCTGGATGTGGTAGGGGTGCAGATTCCGGGAACGTAAGATGCGCCACGCAGTTGCTTGCGAAATGCCAACATGTCTGGCGATATCTCTCGTGCTAAGACCTGGGTTGTCCTCAACCAGGTTAAGCACAGCCTCTTCGTTGTCGGGGGTGCTCACTGATCGCTCCCGTTCAGGCCTGCCTCCGTCGAAAGATCCCGTTGTGGACAACCTCTGGTGTACTCGAGCGAAGAAGGCATGGCAGGGGATTTGCCTGTTGGGGTAACGCTCGGCGTACAACCGCTGAGCGGCTCGTCCATTACAACCAGCAGCGCCATACGCCAAATGCATGTCAGCCAATTCAGAGTTTGTGTACCGTTCCATCCTACTACCGATCTGCAGACAAGTAACCCGAAGCTTAAGTAGGTACCGCACGTTCAAAAGACGTGTCTGCGCATACAACTACGTCATCTCGCGTTGTCGTCTACGCATTACGTATCTTTTGCATATCGATATGGTACGATATCTTTTGCATAAATCAGCAAAAAGCACCTTATGTAAATTTTATTGCGCGCATTGTGCATGATTGAAACCAGCTATGTTTGTTAAAAAAAAAAAAAAAACTGCAGTTTTAATAGCTTCTTATGATAAGTAAATTACTCTCTTGTTTTGTTTCTAACTGATCGTAGCGCCCCGTTTCCAGTTAGCGTCCGAAATGTCAACGAATTATGTTTTTTGCCCAAAGCGCCCCCTATCGATGTTTCTTTTTGCACCGTTCAACTGAGTTTCAGAGAGCCCCAGCAAACAGAATCATGAAAATGCATGCCATAAGTCAAGAAATCTGTTTATCTCTTAGGAGCCTTCGAGTTTCGACCACCCTGTACTTTGACATTTTATTCCGGCTCTTACGCTTTTTGCAGGGCTCTACTTTTGGGTTCAAACTTTAAGTTAGAGTATAAACTTTGGCGAGCATGTGTTAAATTATCAAAATAACGGGCTTAAAGTTGTTGTCTAGCTCTCCAAAGTCTGCAGCGCCCCCTATCCATGTTTTAAGAGATACGCTTATCAAATTGGTACTGAAGAAAGTCTAAACAAACAGAATCATTTCGACGCAACAAGCAAGAAAATCTAACCATTTCCCTAGTTTTTATGACGTTTCGAATTTCGGCACCCAAATTTTCGAAAGCGCCTAGCGCCTTACCATCGCGTCAGGGACCCTACATTCCCTATTCAAAAATGTTCGTCTAGGTGTGCTCTATCGATCCTTAAAGTTTGTCACCGACGAGCTGAATCACCCTGTATAGATACATTCGCAGAGCTTGGACGAGGTATCATGGGAAATTTCCATTGCAATAAATTATTGAGCCGAAGTGAACTCGTGTATGACTAAAATTATAACTATTCGTCCGGCATTAACAGGATGAAGCAAACCTTCATTAATCTCACGGGAATATTATGTTCACAACATCTATGTTTTATTAGAGCAAATGCAGGTCAGATTTAGCATAAAGATTAATCTATTAAAAAGTAGAAAATATACGCTGATTATATATTATACGAATAATTTTGAACAGAGCTCATATGCGCTCTTTCATTTATAGAACAAAATATACAATGATGTGTGTTTATGCATAATATTATATTGAAAAGAATGCATCAGATTCGTACAGAAATATAAAGTTTGATTAACTCTTTATATCCCAAATTATGAATTCATGAAAATTTCATCTTCTAAAGCATTTTCCATGAATTTTTGAAACTACATTAGTATATTTATACAATCATTTAATAAATTTTATAAGAACTTTGCCAATTAAAAATAATTAATTAAACTTTAATTTATAGGGATTTTGTGCAATATTTAAATATTTAATCAAATATTTGAAACTAAACTATTATTTGAAATATTTTTCTTAGTATTTTATAGAATTAGAAAATGTACAAATATGACTGAAGAACAATTCTTTGGATTTATTAAAAATTAAGATTTTTTTTTACCTCAACTAACTTTAAACATACCGTATTTACTCGTGTATAACGCGCACTTTTTTTACAAAAAATTAGGACAAAACTCTTAGGTGCGCCTTATACACGGAATAATTTTTTACTGTTGGATGCAGTCGAACTATATACATATGAAACAATAAATTATTGAAAGAAATTTTTAAAATTTGGAAAATGTTACTTACTTGAAGTATTACTGCATATTTATTTCACTCCTTGCAGTTATTTTAACAACAGAGCTATTGACAATATCTAAACGCTAATCTTACAACCCGAAGTCTAAAAATGCATTTTCATCTTGTTTTCTGGTCTGGTGTAATGTTTGTTTCGACTTTTTTTTTTTTTTTTTTTACTGAATTTCATTAGGTCATTCTTCTTTAGCGTATCAAATTTATGGTGGGCGTTATACACGAGATTTTAAGAAATCGCCGTTTTTACTTGTAAAGTAGGGGTGCGCCTCATACACGAGTAAATACGGTAATTCCTTTTAGAGATGAATTCATCCTTTTATTTTATGCATTTATTAATTTGTTTTAATCAACTTCAATTAAAACAACACTTTTACCCCCCCCCCCTCCCCAATCTTTTCCTTATTACTATTTCCTGCATATAACACCTTATTTATTACACAAAAAGAAAATCAATGTCATTGAAAAAGATTTACAAAACCCCATGTTCTCATATTCAGCTGTTTTATTTATTTATTTCTCTTTCAATGGAAATCTTGTAAACTGAATAGAAAGGAAACTCGCGCTTGTTTACAATACCGAATAAATCAAATTTTATATCATGCTTCTTACATCGTAACTTAATTTTTCACGCTGCAAACAGACATTTCTGACAAATTCTAAAACTTTCAAAATACACACTTCGTTATTGTATTAAAACCTTTCAATTTCTGTTTTCCGAGCACTACTGAGTTCTAAACCTGGAGAACAGGGTGGCAAGTGAAGCCAAATGCATTTTTAAAATCACAAAACTTCAAAAAGGCAAAACAAAATTTTGACATGGTAAGAAAGGAGTATTCTGATTAGTTTTTGAAAAACGAAATCCGGCTTAAAAGCATCTGAATTCAGATTTTAAGTATGGATTAGTTTACTTTTCTCTATACTTCAAAGTAGGATTTCAAAACATATATTGATCTACTTACAGTTTTTAAATTTAGATGGATGATGTTAAGCCAGTGTATCTATACCCGTATATACCCCCTCTATAGCCCATATATCTATTTTTTCCTGCTGTAAAAAATATGTAGCTTCTTTAATGGTAACATCGTAACTTTGAAAAAAAAAAAATGCATTTTCAATATAACACATGAAAATATTTAATAATACATAACAATCCGCGGAAAAACTCGGATGTTGATAACATTAATATATCTTTTCTCCCTCTCTTTTAAATCAAACATGCTATTAGGCCATTAAAAATATATAGATTTCTGTTATAACTGCTAAGGTTTTTTTTTTTATGAAAGTTTAAGGTCATTTTTAAAAAGGTTTCTTTTCCAAAATGTCAACTAAACACTAATTGCCGATTTTCTTTTTTATAAAAAACATTTATATAAAGTAAAACTTTTCGGGTTCAATATAACACATGAAAATATTTACTAATACATAACAATCCGCGGAAAAACTCGGATGTTGATAACATATATCTTTTCTCCCTCTCTTTTGAATCAAACATGCTATTAGGTCATTAAAAAATATATATTTCTGTTATAACTGCTAAGTTTTTTTTTATGAAAGTTTAAGGTCATTTTTAAAAAGGTTTCTTTTCCAAAATGCCAACTAAACACTAATTGCCGATTTTCTTTTTTATAAAAAACATTTATATAAAGTAAAACTTTTCGGGTAAAAAATATATATTTCTGTTATAACAGCTAAGTTTTTTTTATGAAAGTTTAAGGTCATTTTTAAAAAGGTTTCTTTTCCAAAATGCCAACTAAGCACTAATTTCCGATTTTCCTTTTATAAAAAACAATTATATAAAGTAAAACCTTTCGGGTTTTTTTAATTATTATTATTATTGTTGTATTCTCATTCAAATTTTAAGTGTAATAAATTAGGGGAGTGGGATATTGTTTTAGGATAAAATTGTCCTCTAATTTCATTTTTCTACTTTTTTTTTCTTTCAATTAAAAATAACTTTTCTAGCAGAAATTTTTTCTTTCTTTTAATTAAAAAAAATTCAGCTTTCTGTCTATCTTTTTCACAAACATAAATTTTCTTTATTATTTCAAAAACAAGCAATATCATCACAGCACGTCTATAAAAAACTTTTATTGTCATATTCAACTGCTTTATTTATTTATTTACCTTTCAATATGAAACTATCTTTTAAACTGAATAGAAATAAAACTCTCGCTTGTTTACAATACAAAATAAATCAGGTTTTATACGATGTTACTTACATCGTAACATCATTTTTCACACTGCAGACAGAAGTTTCTGACAAATTCAGAAATTTTCAAAATATTCGTTATTGCATCAAAATCTATTTCGCTGCTCTTTCAATTTCTCTTCTCCGACTGTTATTGAATTTGTAAAACGGGAGAATATGGACTTAAGTCAAACCAAATGGATTTTGGAAATCACAAAACTTCAAAAAGAAAAAGCAAAATTTTGAAATGTTAAGAAAACAGCATTCTGATTAGTTTTTGGAAAACGAAATTCGGCCTAAAAGCATCCGAATTCAGATTTTTATGTACAATAGGTACATAAAAGCGTGAAAAAGCTTACTTTCCTCTATGCCTCTAAGTACGGATTTCAAAATGTACATTGAACTTAAAATTAGATAGTTGATGCTAAAGCAATATATATATATACAGGGTGATTCATAAAAGATGGGCAGAACTTTAAGGGGTTATAGTACACTTAAAGACAAATAATATTAAATAGGAGACTAAGGGTCCCAGACGTATTCCCAAGGAGATAGGAGGCATTAAAGTTTAGGGTCCGAAATTTCAAATGATTATAAAAAATAGAAAAATTGGTCGATTCGTTTGCGGTTTTTGCAAAAAATTTTCTTTATGCCAGTATTTTCTTGAAATAAAATTTTAAAGTTCAATTTCAAAAAATGCCGATAGGGGGCGCTTTAGACTTTGGAGTAACAAACAACTATTTTTTAACGTTATTTTTTGTATTTCTTTAAATGATTTCGAAAGCTTAGACTTAAACTTAAATTTTGATCTAAAAATCTGAGTCCTAACGAGTAGTTAAGTAGCGTAAACTGAAATTTGAAATTTGAAACCCTTCTCCCCCCAGAACAAAAATCAGTTATTCCCGATCTTTGTGTCGTAGATTAGGCTCTAACTACTGCCGCTTTTGCTAAAATTATTCTTTATATCAGTATTTTCTTGAAAATAAATTTTAAAGAAAAGTTTCAAAAAATTCCGATAGAGGGCGCTTTAGACTTTGGAGTAACGAACAACTATTTTATACCGTTATTTTTTGTGTCTCATTAAATGCTTTCTAAAGCTTAGACTTAAATTTTCAGCCCAAAATCTGAATCGCTGAGCGTGGTTCAGTAGCGAGGGGAGGGGGTTCAAATTTCAACTTCTGAACATAGTTCAGTTTGCACTACTTAACCATGCCCAACGATTCTGTGCTGTGATATGAGGCAAAAATACAGCTTTCGTCAAGGACTGCATAGTCGGAATTCACTCATAAAGGCACTGGCACAGTTGGAAACGTCGCTCATGCAAACGTTAAAGCTCCATTCCTGACGCTAATCACCGGGTGAAGAAGGAGACAGAAAGTATGCAAATGTCAAATGGGTAAGAAGAAGAACACGTATGCAAAATTTCGACACGATTCAGGCATAAAAACCACTGAACGGTGAGTCAAGTGTAAGTCGCTGTAGTAATGAATCGGAAGATGGTGCCCTTCACGAATAGGAAAAGGCTGAGATACATTTAATTTACGGAGCGGCAGATGGAAATGGTGCAGAGGCACAACGAATGTACGGAGAGCGATTTCCCAACAGGCGGTTGCCTAACCGCAAAACTTTCGAGCGCTTGCACAGACAGTTGTGTGAGACGGGATCATTTCTCGCTTCCCGGTCGAATGCAGGTCGTGCAAAAAAGGACGAATCAGTAGTTGTTGCAGAAGCCATTCTGGATGTAGTAGCAGCGCAGCCAAGTACAAGTACACGAACAGTGGCTAGGCAGGTGGATACCTCACAGTCCATGACTTGGAGGGTACTGAAGGATGAACATTTGCTCCCGTTTCATGTGCAACGAGTCCATAAACTGTCTCCAGGGGATTATCCAAATCGTATTGAATTCGCCCGCTGGTTTCTGCAGCAGAACGCGCTAAATCCACATTTTGGACGAACTGTGCTTTTCACCGATGAATGTACCTTCACACGTGAAGGTACATTTAACACACACAATGCACATGTATGGGCGGATGTCAATCCACATGCTACGTATCCACATGCTCATCAGAGACGCTTTTCCATCAATGTTTGGGCAGGAATCCTCGGAGACCACCTAATCGGACCGTACCTTCATCCTGAACGCCTCAACGGTAAAACATACCTCACATTTCTGCAACATGTGCTGCCAGACCTGTTAAACGTTGTTCCTCCACGCATCCGGCGGGTCATGTGGTTCCAGCACGATGGAGCGCCAGCCCATTACGTACGAGACGTCCGCAACTATCTGGACATCACATTTCCGAACAGATGGATTGGTCGAGGTGGTCCTGTTGCTTGGCCTGCTCGCTCGCCAGATCTTTCACCCCTCGATTTCTTTTTTTGAGGACAATTGAAGGCTCTTATGTATGAGACACCCATTGAATCCCCCGAGGAACTGGTCGCCAGACTTTCCGCCGCTGTAGGGGAAGTGCTCGAAAAGCCTGATGTTTTCGCGAATGTTCGCCGTTCCATTCTTCGCCGTTGTTCTGCGTGCATAACCTCTGGTGGTCACAATTTTGAACATTTATTGTAATTACATGTTAATAAATATGCTTTGGTAACATAATCCTAATTTGTGTCTTTTTACCTCGTATCACAGAACACAATGTGTGGACATGGTAAACTGAACTGTGCTCAGGAGTAGAAATTTCAAACCCCTCTCCCCAGAAACTTAACCACGTCTAACGATTCAGATTTTGGGCTGAAAATTTAAGTCTAAGCTTTAGAAAGCATTTAATGAGACACAAAAAATAACGGTATAAAATAGTTGTTCGTTACTCCAAAGTCTAAAGCGCCCTCTATCGGAATTTTTTGAAACTTTTCTTTAAAATTTATTTTCAAGAAAATACTGACATAAAGAATAATTTTAGCAAAACGCGGCAGTAGTTAGAGCCTAATCTACGACACAAAGATCGGGAATAACTGATTTTTGTTCTGGGGGGAGAAGGGTTTCAAATTTCAGTTTACGCTACTTAACTACTCGTTAGGACTCAGATTTTTAGATCAAAATTTAAGTTTAAGTCTAAGCTTTCGAAATCATTTAAAGAAATACAAAAAATAACGTTAAAAAATAGTTGTTTGTTACTCCAAAGTCTAAAGCGCCCCCTATCGGCATTTTTTGAAATTGAACTTTAAAATTTTATTTGAAGAAAATACTGGCATAAAGAAAATTTTTTGCAAAAACCGCAAATGAATCGACCAATTTTTCCATTTTTTATAATCATTTGAAATTTCGGACCCTAAACTTTAATGCCCCCTATCTCCTTGGGAATACGTCTGGGACCCTTAGTCTCCTATTTAATATTATTTGTCTTTAAGTGTACTATAACCCCTTAAAGTTCTGCCCATCTTTTATGAATCACCCTGTATATATATATATATATATATATATATATATATATATATATATATATTCCCGGCTGAAAAAAAAAGCTTCTTTAAAAGTAATTTAAGCTTTCTGTCGGAAAATGCCAATCAAACGCTTATTTTCGATTTTAGCTCTATAAAATTTTTTATATAAAGTATAAATTTCCGTTTTTGTTTATAAGTAGTATTATCACATTTTTTTTCTTATTCATAGATTTTAGACTTAATAAATTACGAAAAAAATGTGTTATGGTAAAATTATGCTCTAATTTAATTTTTTTACTGATTTTCTTTCAATGTAAATCAAGTTAGCTCACAAAAAAAAAAAAATTACACCCCCCCCCCCCCCTTCACACACACACAATAAAAAAACTTTTCTGTTTTTTTCTCCAAATAACATTTTTTTTTATTGTACCAAAAACGAACAATATCATCATAGCAGGTGTACAAAAACTCCTATTATCATATTCAGCTGTTTTATTTATTTATATTTCAATTTCAAACTACCTTTTAAATTGAATAGAAATAAAACCCTCGCTTGCTTAAGATACAAAATAAATCAGATTTCATATACAATGTTTGTTACATCGTAACATTATTTTTCACACTGCCGACAGAAGTTTCTGACAAATTTTAAAACTTTCAAAATACATGCTTCGTTATTGCATCAAAATCTATTTCGCTGCTCTTTCAATTTCTCTTCTTCGACTATTTTTGAGTTTGTAAAACGGGAGAATATTGACTTCAGTCAAGCCGAATGCATTTTGGAAATCACAAAGCTTCAAAAATGAAAAGCAAGTTTTTGAAATGTTATGATAACAGCATTCTGATTAGTTTTTGAAAAACGAAACCGGACTAAAAACATTTGAATTCAGATTCAATAGGTACATAAAAGCGTGAACTAGCTTACTTTTTCTCTATGCATCAAAGTAATGGATTTCAAAATATACATTAAACTACTTACAGTTTTTTGATTTGATAGATGATACTAAAGCAATACAATCACACACAACCATATACATATCCAGCAAGGAAAAAAATATATACAGGGTGTCCCCTCTCAACGGTGGCCAATGGCTAATTTCTAAACCGTTGGCCATAGACATATAGTTCCAATTGCAAAAATGCTTAAAAAAAGGTAAAGAATTATTTTTTAAGCGATTTAGGTCAAAAATATGTTTTACTAAAAAATTACGAAAATTAAATTTTTATACGGTCCCCCGGTCCTATAAGTGATATTTAGAAAATTTTTACCACTACTCTAACAAGTAAGACAAAAAAAGTCCCATTCCTCTGCGATCAAAATTGACCGTGTTATAGCTGTTCAAAGTTGAAGCATATTTTTTGCTGCAAAATAGGGGTCAGACACAAATTTACTGGAAATAAAAATAAACATCAGATAGAAAATTTAACTTTAAACATTGAAAGTAAAATTTTTTTTTACAATGTTGTTTCGGAATTTTTGTTGACATTTACATGTTAAAGTAAAATATGCAATTTGTGCTAAAAATATAAGTAAAAAAATAACAGAAATTTTGTTAAATTAAACTATGAAAAGCAACAGTCACAAATCGTTACAAAATGATACATATTTGAAGCTCTATTAGATTACTCAACCTAATAGAATTTGATGTAGTCCTATAAAATAAAAAAATGGAACGCACCTAAAATCGTATTAATATTATATTGTCATCGGGTCTAAATAAGTATGGGAATTGAACCTGAATCAGATATTTGGAAGTGAGTTAAAATTTGAATATAAGTTTTGAACTAGGAAAATTTACATACGAAAACTATAAATAAAATAAAAGCTTATCAAAATAACATACCTTTTTAAAATAAAATCACGAAAAGAATCAACTTTATTTGCTTACAAAATAAAAAATACGTAAAATTACAATTGAGGATATGAATTTCAAAACTCGACTTCTCGCTTTTTGATTTCTCTATCAGTCTATACAAACCTCCACTATTGTAACAATGCAATCTAAAAATTTATAATGAAAACCAATAGATGCATTTAAAGTTTTTTCGCTATTTCCCAAAATTTGATTTTTTCGATAAAGAGAATTTTGAAATTCATGTCTTCAGTTATTTTAATAACCAATCTAGAAGTTAATTAATTATAATTAACACTACCGTAAAACTTATACGGTGACAGCGCCTTCAGTTAAATCGCTCATTTAAAACATTTTGTAATTGGAACTATATGTCTGTGACAAATAGTTTAGGAAGTAGCCTTTGAACAGCGTTGGAAATCAACTCCCTTTATAATACTTTAAGCACTTAGTGTACGTTCCCTTAAAGCTCCGTCGAACTCGTCGGTTTTCAGCTATAGAAAAGTGGTTTAAGTCATGAAATTTAAAGTTTCATAACTCGGTCAATTTTAATGTTACATGAATGGGACCTTTTCTGTATTACTTGCTAGAGTGTTGAAAAACTTTTACTAAATATAACTTATAGGACCTGGGGACCGTATAAAAATTTAATTTTCGTAATTTTCTAGTAAAACATTTTTTTGACCAAAATCGCTTAAAAAACAATTCTTTGCCTTTTTTAAAGTATTTTTGCAATTGGAACTATATGTCTATGACCAACGGTTTAGAAATTAGCCATTGGCCACCGTTGAGAGGGGACACCCTGTATAATATAGCCTCTTTAACAGCAACTTGGAAAAAATGCACTTCCAATATAACGCATGTCACTTTTATGCGAAAAAAAAAATCTTTTTTTTTTAAATTAATTTTTAGAATATGTTATTAGGCCATTGATAAAAATATTTTTGTTTACTTTTTAAGTTTTTGCGGCATTCTATAAGGTTTAAAACCATTTTTTAAAAAGTTTTATGTCACAAAACACCAATCAAAAGTTTGTTTCCAATTATAATTCAATGAAAAACTTTTCTATGAAGTAAAAGCTTCCCTTTTGTTTTTAATTTGAATTATCATTGTTTCAGTCTTGTTCTAATTTTAAACGTAATAAATTGCGAAAAAAAATATTCATCAATAATTATATAAAATTATCCGTTAATCTTATTTTTCTACTTTTTTCTTTCAATTTAAATTAAGTAAGCTAGCAGAAAATCATTTATTTTTCAATAAAAACAGCTTACTCTCTATATTTTCTTAGAAAATGTTTTGCATTGTACCAAAAACAAACAATATCATCACAGCAAGTCCATAAAAACTCCCATTTCATATTTAGTTGTTTTATTTATTTATTTATTAAAATTTCAATATCAAACTATCTTTTAAACAGGATAAAAATAGAACTCACGAATGTTTACAACAAAATAAATCAGATTTCATACTATATTTCATACATCGTAATGTAATTTTTCACGCTACAAACATAACTTTCTGACAAATTCTAAAACTTTCAAAATACTCGCTTCGTTATTGCATCAAAATCTATTTCGCTGCTCTTTCAATTTCTCTTCTCTGACTATTATTGAATTGTGTGTGAAACGGGAGAATGTGGATTTAAGTCAAGCCCAATGCCTTTTGGATATCACAAAGCTTCAAAAAGGAAAAGCAAAATTTTGAAATGTTAAGAAAACAGCATTTTGATTAGTTTTTGATAAACGAAAGCCGGTCTAAAAGCATCTGAATTCAGATTTTTGTGCACTATAGGAATACATAAAAGCGTGAACTAGCTTACTTTCATCTATGCCTCAAAGTATGGATTTCAAAATATACATTGAAAAACTTACAGTTTTAAATATAGCTTCTTTAATAATAACGTGGGAAAAAAATGCACTTTCAATGTAACACATAAATCTTTTATACAAATGAAACTTTTTTTCAATCTTTTAAATTAATTTTAGAAAATATCATTAGGCCATTAATAAAAATATTTTTGTTTACTGTTTAAATTTTTATGACATTCTATACATTTTGAAATCATTTTCAAAAAAGCTTTCTGTCGCATAACGCCAATCAAACGTTTATTTCCGATTTTAATTCTATAAAAAGTTTTATAAAAAGTAAAAGTTTCCGTTTTTGTTTTTAATTCGTATTATCATTGTTTTTTTCTTGTTCTAATTTTAGACGTAATAAATTGCTAAAAAAATGTTTTATGGTAAAATTATCCTCTAATTTTATTTTTCTACTTTTTTCTTTCAATTTAAATTAATTTAGCTTGCAGAAGATTTTTTACTTTTCAATTTTCTTTTCCAAAACTTAAGATTTCTTTATTGTACCAAAAACAAACAATATCATCAGAAAACGCAAATCAAACGCCTTTTACCGATTTGAGTTCTATAAAAACTTTAATATGAAGTAAAAGTTTCTGAGTTATTTTTTCTCCCCATTATCATCATTTTTTTATTCTCGTTGTAATTTCAGAAGTAATAAATTACGAAAAATTTGTTTTATGGTAAAATTAACGTCTAATTTTTTTTCTCACTTTTTTCTTTCGACTTAAATTAATTTAGCTAGCACAAGATTTTTATTTTTCGATTTTCCGATTTTTTGTTCAGCTTTCTCTCTATTTTTTCTCCTCTAAATATGAAATTTTCTTTATTATACGAAAAACAAACAATATCATCGCAGTAGGTCTACAAAAACTCCTGTTTCATATTCAACTGCTTTATTTATTTATTTATATTTCAATATCAAACTAACTTTTAAACTGAATAGGAATACAACCCTCGCTTGTATACAATACAAAATAAATCGGATTTCATATTATGTTTCTTACATCGTAACATAGTTTTTCACGCTGCAGACAGAAGTTACTGACAAATTCTAAAACTTTCAAAATACACGCTTCGTTATTGCATCAAAATCTATTTCGCTGCTCTTTCAATTTTTCTTTTCCGAGTATATTATTGAATTGAAAAACGGGAGAATGCAAAGAGGTAAGTCAAACGCATTTTGGAAATCACAAAACTTCAGAAAGGAAAAGCAAAATTTTGAAATGTTGAGAAAGCAGCATTTCTGATTAGTTTTTAGAAAACGAAATCCGGCCTAAAAGCATCTGAATTCAGACTTTTATGTACAATAAGTCCACGAAAGCGTGAACTAGTTTATACTTTTCGCGATATGTAAAAATATGATATCAAAATACGAAGTGAATTAGATCCAGTTTTTAAATTAGCAAGATGATGTTAAAGCAATATGTATATATGTTTTCTACTCTACTACTAAACATATCGTTATTTTAACAGAAAAGTGTCGAAATAATAACAAAAAGTATATTATTCGAGATAAGATAGTCAAGTGAACATTATGACACTTTTATGTGGAAGTACCTGGATGTTGTTGATATTTGCATGATTTTGCATTTTTGTATTGTTTCTTTTGTAAACTTTTTAACTTTCTTATGTATGAAGAGCATTGAATTCAGACATTTTTCGCTAAGATATATTCCTGCAGCGTTAAAAAACAAGAAAGAAAAATCATGCATCCAGCATAGATTATATAACATTTTCCAACATATTCAAAATAATTTAACGGTTTTTTTTTCAGTTGATTAGGGTGAAATATAATGTCTAAATAAATAATTCGAAATGGCAGATTTAAAAACACAATTTCTACTATTACAATTAATAGTTAGGAAAGTATCAAATTTCTTTGTGCATCCCTGTATATGATTTATAGATTCGTATGCATACTAAATAGTATACTAAATATTAGTTAAGCTAATAACATAGTTCAATTTTTTCATTTATTAGTTTCCGTGAATAAAGGGAAATGTACTTCAGAACTTTTGTGCAGCTCTGTATATTATCTGTAGAATTCATACACGTAAAAATAATTCAATTTAAAAACGCGTACCATAATTGGAAAAACACTTTCAGAAATTAATATTCATAGACTTCAATAGTTCAGTTTCGTCTGTAACAAAATTCTTATTCGTATCTGTGAGATTTTTTTTTTCTATAGAGCGTAATGTAACGGAATTCTTTTGCGTATATCTGTAAATAAACGGAAATGCTATGTACTTGATTTTCGATGCCGAACATTTTAAAGTGATACACAATAGTAGATGGAGTCCACTATATTTATATATATATAGCGATATAGTGTATATATATATATATATATATATATATAATTATATATATATATAATTATGCAATTTTTGAACATTTATGAATGTTAAACTTATTAAATATGGGAATATGAATAACATTTGCATTAGTAAATATGCATAATGGTATGTTTTGTCGAAATTTATATAAAGTAAGCTTTTAAATTAGTGTTAAGGCTATCATTTGCATGTTTCATTTTTCAATTTTTGTTAAGTATGATTTGATTATGTCCAAAAATTACGACTAATTGGGCAATGAGAAAATAAAATGCTTTCAAACAGTGCTTCCTATTTTTTTTTCAGAAATTAACCACATTTTACTTAAGATGTCGAAATATTTCCATTGAAAACGAATTTTGCATCATAAGATCCGTTTTTTGCATATGTCGTTCGTCTTTTTGCATTCCTTTTGCAATTCCTTTTGTAAAATTTATGCATTTTTCAACGTGATATTCTGTATTTTGGACAATCGATCTGTTAGTACTAAAAATAATTTCATTCTTTCCTGGTTTTTAAGTGTGTTCGTAATTATGTAAATACGTAGCAAAATTTAAAGCAAAGTAGCAGAAATAGGCATTTATTTCTGAAAGAGGTTTCACCATGAAACTGCAAACACAAAGTGACCCTTATTCTCAAGGTGAGACTGCCGGCGATATTAAAGGATCGCTACATCATTATCGATCAAAGGAACCGACAGTCGGATGACAGTGGGGTGAATGGGACGACCGCCAGGGTCGTGCCTTTGATGACACTCCGACACGAAGCGAAAGTACGAGATGATCAGAAGGCCAGACAGCCTGGCGCCGTGGGAGTGAAAACTCAGGGGCCAATAATCGCACGAGTTTACTAATCATTTAATGAGAAAAAGATCATTAAGGTTCATGATTGGTTTGTGACCTTTAAGGGGAGGTCTAGAGGAGGTCCTGGATCGGAAGAAAAGGAGAAGCCAGGGGCTTGCAGAGAGATTCTCGCAGAGTAGAGAGAGAGCAGAGCGGTGAGCTCGGAGTATTCTCTCGGATAAGTGAAGCAGTTCTGATTTGAGAGCTGGAAGAAGAAAGATCCCGCCAGCGGATCCGAGAAGATGTTCTGATTGCAGAGCCCGTGCAGCATCGCGGAGTGTACTCTCGCCAGGAGAGACAGCGATAACTCTCGTCTTGAGAGGTTTGATAGCGCAGTTATCTGTGAATTATTTTACTTCTACGTTGTGTGTAATTTAGCGAGACTTTACGTCAATCACGAACTTTGTATTCACGGAACTCAAACTGAACATTAGTTGAAGCTGGTTGGTCAAAGAGCCTATGTGCTTTTTAATAATTTTAATGCTGTAAATATTTCACCTGAGGATCTTTTTTGTTCTACCAATAATAAATAGATTCTCCATTAAATATTCTTGCCTGGATTATTCGCCGAGCGGCACACACGCTACCTACCACTTAGCATTACAATCTACTAAGGGCTAAGTTATTACAGTATCTTTTCAGTGGCATATATGTACACCAATATAAATTAATGTATATCCTGCTCTGTAAATGAAAGAATGTTTATGAACAACTCTCTCTTAAAAATTATTTTTGTAATCACATGATCAGCGGGTATTATCTGCTACTTAAATAGAAACGTAAAACGTTGATGTAGAATTCAGCATTGGCGAGAGATTAATCAAAGTTTGCTTCATCCTGTTAATGCCGGATGAATAATTGTAAATATAGTAATATGCAAGTTTACTGCGGTTTAATAATTTATTGCGGTAGAAATTTTGCTTCGAAAATATCTATGCTTTGGCATTTTGCAGTGGACGGAGTTTTGAATCACGGATAATTATTTTTCGAAATTCGATAGGTTTATTTAGAAATTTTGTCCTGTTTTAATTTCATAGAAAATTCAGGTTGTGCTGATACATTGGCGCAGCGGAACTCTTTTATAGGAGTGGTTTGCAACAATTGCTATTTGTAAAATCAAAGTGAAAATTAAAAAAAATATATATATATAGAACATGTCTCTAGACTCTCTAGTAGAGTCTTACATCGTGTCAGGATGACATCCCCCTCCCCCCCCCCTCCCGTTGCGGGTCGAGTTGATTTTAAATGTGAGGGTTAGGTTTTGAGTCTGTCAAGTCAATTTAGGTTGAGTCGATTTATCGAAAGAAAGTTCAGAATATTTTTTAAATGAAATAAAATGTATGTAAGTGAATATTAAGTACGTATGCGTTCATTTTTATACAAAAAAGATAAATTGTTATTAAAGACATTATTGCAGGTTATATTCCCCCCCCCCCCCTAATTTGTATTAAAATGTGAAAAATTATTTTTATTTCTACTTCAGGTTCAGGTTTGAATATTTCGATTTCGGATTCAAATGTATCGGGTTTGACGAAATTTTCTTTATCAAATTAGGGTCGATTTTAAGCAGAAATTTCGGATTCAGGCGAAATGTAAAATTGTGATTTTTTATTGACTCTCGTTTTTTACAGAAAGAAAGATAAAAAAAAAAAAAAAAAAGCTGTGATTTTCCATAATCTAGCCCTCTTAAATTAATATATTGTAACAGAAATTTTTGAGGAGGGGGGGGGGGGAAACATGGATTGTAAGAACTATCATGAAATTAAGCATAATTTTCAAGATAAACACTGAATTCAGAACAAGAATTCATAGAATAAGCGTTCAAAAACAAATCAAAAGTATTATATGAAACAAAATATTTTGAACATGAAAGGAACATGATTTGAAATCACAAAAAATCAGCAATTTTCTTTAAAAAAAAAAGAGTGTTATTAAAAGAAAAAAAATTGCTTTTTAATTTATTTCATCTGAATAATTTTTATTATTTTACTCTTTATAAATTAACACATTAACGACATTAAATTATCCCATAATTCAAGACCTGTAAAGTATTAATAAATCTTGAATCTGCTACATTCTAAAAATAGTAGAACATCGATGATTTGAAACCACAAAGCCTGTTCAAAAGCATTCAGCAAATCATGCATTAAATCAAATGAAAAAAAAATGACAGAGAAATAGATGACTTTATATATTTTCTTTTTCCTCTTGAATAATCCTATTTTCTAATCTTTGTCAAAAAGATGAACATGTGTTTAAAGAGTGCTAAAGCCGCGACACAATCTTTCACCGAAAGACGTCGAAATTAAGTAAGGTCCGAGAGATATCTTATCTACTTCTTTTAGGCACGACCAAGAAATATTACTTCTTTTGGAACAAAATAAAAGTTTAAAAGGATGGAGTTTAGGCAAGAAAACTTCCGAACTTTGACGAGCATTTTTCCATTTTTAAAACTTAACTCTTTATGAATCAACATCTCCGAACTGAAAAATATTGATTCAGATGTTATAATGTATCCTTCTAATGTAAAAAAAATTGAAACTATTGAACTATATTAACATTGAAACTATATTAAGATGCCCACGTTTTTTACAAGCTACAAAAAAAGGTTCACGGCTAAGTCGAACAGAACATCGGTTCACTTCAATGTGATTTTTTAATCAAAATTAAAGTACTATAAGAAAAGAAATAGAGGGTGTTACCAGCAGGGGTGTAGTCGTAAAAATAACAGAGGATATACCTTCTAAGCAGAGGGTATAAATTCTACTTATCTGGTTTTTACCTTATTTGTACGCACCGCTATACCCAACACATTTATACCCGATGCGATGAATCCGTTTAGTTTGAAACCTTTTCAAGTGCACTAGCATTACTGTAAAAGTTACACCTAGATTCGTTCAGTAGTTGTTCAGAAAACTGAGGACATACATACATATATACACTACGCACATGCATTACGATCAAAAACAGAAGTTTCTTCTTTTGAAGTCTCTTAAAAAAGGCAATAATACTAATGAATAAACAAAAAACAAGAAGAAAAGTATAAGTTTCCAAATAAAATGTCTTCTTTCAATGCACCAAAAGTTTACTATAGAACTATTAAGAGTTTTCGAATAATACAAAAGCACAATTAATCCTCCCAAATATAAAGACGTGAAAAAAGAAAACAGATACCACCCAAGGCGGCAGCATAATAATTTTTCATTCTCTTGGTTTCATGGAAAAGAGAAAGAAAACAAAGAAACGGACAAAACTGGTAAAAAAGAAAAGTATTAATTGATCCATTAGTTGTTGATACGCTAGAAGTGAGTTTTAAGATTCTTGACTTTAAATGGAAAGCGAGTAGAAAGGAAATTTGGAATATGGTGTAATAACTACAGACCAACCGAGCTTCGAGTGCTAGCTTTAAACAGTAATTTTTGATTGTACCGGGTACAAATGATACAACCCGAATCGTACAAAACTTAGTTTTTAGTTTGATGGAAAGAAAAGAAAGAAAATTATTATGAAAAGTAAAGAAAAGATAAATAGATAAAATTGAAAAAAAAAAGGGGTAGAGAAAAAAAGAAATTAAAAGAACAAAGAATACTAAATATTTAATTTATTAGTCGAAGCTCTGAAAAATGGCATTTTAGATTCTCAGCTTTAAATCGAAAAGGGAGATAAAGTACATTTAGAATGTAATGGGAAGTGATAACTGCTTTAAACTTCTGATGTGATAATAATTATACTTCGATAATAGATCCAATCAGAGAAAGAATTTTTGGAAGAATTTAGAATAAAAAAAGTTTCCATTAACAAGAAAAATATTTCTTCTATTTAACTTCCATTTAACTATCGACAATATTTGAAAATGGCACGATACTACCTATCGTATAAAAAGGAGAAAATGATACAGAACTTGCCGATTTACAGAAATTATTTTAATAGAGCAATTTATCCTTTGAAATACAAAGATGTTTAAAGAAAAGAAAAGAACTCAAATAAATTCACTCAAGACCCATAATGATTCTTAATTCGTAGTTCTTAGTTGGATGGGAAAAAGGGAAAAAAAAGGGCTTAAGAGATGGAAAAAAAAAAAAAAATGAAAATGAAAGAGCAAAAAACGATTTAAAAACAATAAATTGGTCCGTTAGTTGAAGCTCTAAAAATGAAATTTTAGCTTCTCATATTTTTAAATAGAATGTGAAGAGAAAGTATATTTAGAATGTAAGTCAATAACTGTTTTCAACTTTTGGATGATGTGATAATAATTATACTTTGGTAGTAGATCCGATAAATAAAAGAATTTTTGCTGTGAATTTTTCTCACCATCTTTTCTGTCTTAACATTGTATTTTTAAATTAATTTAATGCAATAAATCAAAGGATCATTTTCATTATATTATATCTTTCGACTTATTATAATATAAACCAAGAGAAAAGCACATGAAATTAAGAATAAACTAAATACTGATGTGGAAATATATTTTCTGCACAATATATTTTTTTAATAATTTTAATTTTAATGTAGAATGAAAGACGAAATCATTTTATTCATTTTTACCGTGGACAAGACGTTTGTATGTCACATTTACGTCTCCGAAAACCTTAAACATTACTGATTGAAAAGGACATCAATTATTCTTAAAGCTATAAGTATGTCGTAATTAATTCTCGAAATTTAAATTAGTCTCCGAAATATCAATGTAATATCAATCTTTTGTAATTTTTAATAAAATTTCTGAAAAGGTGGCAACTATATTACTCCATTGTTGCAGATTATCAGCTTTAAAAAAAGCGGAAAGAAAATATACTTGTAGTATAAAGATACAGCTCCATGATGTTTTGTAACGTCAGTCACGAAGATTATAACTGCGAAATTGTTGTCCACCGTTATTTTCAAAAGTTTTCTTGGTTTTATTCAATTAATAAGATATCCCCGATGAAAAAACTTTTTTAAAATAACGGTGGACAGCAATTTCGCAGTTATAATCTTCGTGACAGACGTTACAAAACATCATGGAATGACCCAGCTGCTTTAAACTTCTGGATGATGTTATAATAATTATACTTCTGTGATAGATTTAAAAAATATAGGGTGACATGTAGAAAGTTTCCTTTTTACTACCTTTTTGCTAAACTAGAGTATTTACATGTACTAAATTAAAATATTAACAAACCGAAAATTAAAAAATAAACATACAAAATATTAATATGAAAATAGACGTTTCGCTACCATGATGTTACGCAGAGTGACTATTGTACAATTAAGCGTGACTACGCAGAATGACAGAGTATTTATGACTTTATTAAGATTAGGTGCTATCTGCCGGTATACTGCCGTAAGTCATTATCCCACATGGACGGCCTTGTTTTAATTTATAGAACATAATTATTATCTTTAAATTAAATAGTACCTCCTCGCTCACATAGACACACACACAAAAAGACATCCCAGCCTAGTACCTTTAATTAAAATATTGTGAATTAAATAACTAGTAACATAAATGTAAAAAAATCTTGTAAATTCGTCAGATATTTTCATAAAAAAAAAAGCAAATAATGCTATTCCGCCAGAATTTTTCAAAAATGTAGTCTCTCTAAGTAACACAACAATTTTTTTTCTTTTCAGATTCAGAAAGATTCAACATCTGTATGACAGAAGATTACACCATTCAAAATGGCAACACCCTGGAATGCATCCCTCAAATCTGATATCATTCGGAAAAGGAACATTTTTATCACTTTTAAAATAACGCACTAATAAAATAGTATTTTTAAAGGAAGAGTTGGCACTAGCACATGTAAAGTTAATTCAAATAAAGCGCATTATATAACCAGTAACGTATGAAATCGTAAATTGGATTGGGAAAAAGAACATTTTTATCACTTTTAAAATAATGCACTAATAAAATACTATTTTTAAAGGAAGAGTTGATGCTAGCATATGTAAAATTAATTCAAATAATGCGGATTATGTAACTAGTAATGTATAAAATCATAAATTCGCCAGATATTTTCTTAGAAAAGCAAGTAATGCTATTCCGTCATTTTTTCCTTTTTTTAACAATATCATCTGCTGGAGTAACTTACATTTTTTTTTTCTTTTCAGATTCAGAAAGATTTAACATCTGTATGACAAAAGATTACACCATTCAAAATGGCAACACTCTGGAGTGCATCCCTCAAATCCAACATCATTCGGAAAAAGAACATTTTTATCACTTTTAAACTAATGCACTAATAAAATACTATTTTAAAAGTAAGAGTTGCTGCTAGCACATGTAAAGTTAATTAAAATAATGAGGATTATAAAACTAGTAACGTATAAAATCATAAATTCCACAGATATTTTCTTAGAAGCACAAGCAATGCTATTCCGTCATTTTGTTTTAAAAAATATCGTCTGCTTGAATAATTTACAAATCTTTTTTCTTTTCAGATTCAGACATGGACATAACATTGGCATGGTAAAAGATTACACCATTTAAAATGGCAAAACTCATGAGTCTCGTTCTTTAAATCCAATGTCCTATTATTCGGAAAAAGAATTTTTACCACTTTTGAAAAAATGATCAATGCTTCACAAACATTCAGGGCCCTAGGGTAAAACTCTTATGACGGTTCTGTTCTTTTGAAAAGGATTAAAAGTCCAGAGAGGATTACGCTGTCGAGTTCGTAATGATGAGGGAAAATGGTGGATACCTTTTTTGATTGCAAGCCTTATTAGAAAAATTTGGAGTAAATGTAAGGATCACAAGATCTTTATTCTTTACTATAGGCACAAGACAGAAGTCGCATTAATTTTTATAAAAATTACTTTCAATAATGTAAGTATTTGGAATTTTAATAAAAGAAAATTGAGTTCTTAACTAACAGGATATTTTATTTTATTTCAGTCATTTTGAAAATGCATGAGAAGCAAACATTATATTTGGATAAATTTTATTTAATAAAGTAATAATATATTCGCAATGCAACAGATTTTTAAAGCTTGTTAAAAAAAAAATTAAAAATTAATTCAATATTCGGTAGGTGTATTATTATCATGTTTTATGCAATAACTTTTATGAAGATAAAGGAGCTTAAAACAGAATTAGAAAGATGTTGCTGTACATTTATTTCTTTTTATTAATGTAGGCTCGATATTTTGTTTTCCTGCACCCAAAGGTAAAGAAAACAAGAAGGATTGTGAGCAGGAAAACACAAAGTGAAATCTGCGAGTCAACCACCAAAATCGAGTTTTCAGATGTTTACCACCAAGATATGGCTTTTCAGACCGATTGTGTTTTGATATGTGAATCGAGTTTTAACTTAAATATAGAATTTCAGCCGTGAACTAGATGACGTGATTGTCTATGCTACCACCTCCTGGTCTAATATGTGCATCCAGAAAAATGCATTTAAAATATATTAGATAAGATGCAAACGATGGCGAGCATTCAGAGTGAAAATTTGAATTTTTTATGGCATAAAATAATAATAATAATAATGCTAGATAACAGCTTAAAATAATAATTATTATTATTACTAAATGTCTAAACATAAATGAAGACATATAGTAAATGCATAGACATATACTAACATTACTATATGTAAATACCGTATTTACTCGTGTATAGGGCGCACGCATGTATAAGGCGCACCCCTACTTTACAAGTAAAAATGGCGATTTCTTAAAATTTCGTATATAAGGCGCACCATAAATTTGATACGCTAATGAAAAATGACAAATAAATTTCAGCAAAAAAAAGAAAAAAAAAATCGAAACAAACGTTACACCAGACAAGAAAACAAGACGAAAATGCATTTTTAGACTTCGGGTTGTAAGAGAATGACGGGAAATAGGAATGAGTGACGATAAAGAGAACTGCTAATTAGCGTTTAGATAATGTCATTAGCTCTGTTGTATAAAAAACTGCAAGGAATGAAATAAATATACAGTAATACTCCTATTAAGTAACATTTTCTGAATTTTAATATCTTCTTTGAATAATTTCTTGTTTCATATGTATATCGTTCGACTGCATCCAACAGTAAAAAATTATTCCGTGTATAAGGCGCACCTAGGCGTTTTGCCCTAATTTTTTGGGAAAAAAGTGCGCCTTATACACGAGTAAATACGGTAGTAGCTAAAATATTTCTTAAAACAAAATAATACTCCATTTAAAGACATGTAGTATTAATAGTATACCAGACCCGAAAGGGTTAAAAAATGTTTTTTTCTTACGCGAAATGTGCATAAATAATTAGAAATAAGTTTCTACTATAACAATTAAAACAAAATTCTGATACATTAAAGAAAAAAAAATCGATTTACAATATATTAATAGATATATATTAATATATCTGCTCATTATATGCCTGCGCATTAGTCATTATTTATTTGAATATGAATATCATGTTAGGGTTATATTGCGTAAATACAGAAAGGAAATTATTTCTTAGAAAATTCTTCCTATGACAGTACATAATTTTTAAAGTAGTAACATATTTACTCATATCGACTTCTGATGTCTCATTAAGCGAAATAATAATAAAACGATTTAAAACGGATTTTATATCACTAATATTTAACAATTATAATTTAATAGCACATAATCTGTGGAAAATTTTTGTCTGTTATTTCTTATATTAAAACTGTAAATAGTTTCACAACTATTATTTATTATATATGAGACAATGACGATATAACAGTTCAGAAAGCTCCACAGCGGCTTGTCTTCAAATTTAAAATCTACGCCACGCGTATCTTCAAATATTTAAATAACATTTTGGCATAAAAAACCGCGCGGCAAATACGGTAATTAGTAAATAAGGAAAACATCATACCTGTGAACAAATTTTTCATTAGAAATGTTAAACAGTCAACTTCCTCTTACCTATAAGAAAAAGAAGAAAATTTTAAAATAACAATGAAAGGTAAACTTATAAAAGAACAATTAAAGATAAAACTGATGAAGCTTATAAACAAATTTCTCAAGATTGAGTTCATAAAAATATTTGATGACGTTATCCAAGAAAATAAATAAAAAGAATATTACCCAGTTAAACTGGTGGATCACAGGCTATTCGCACTAACACATTACAGCCTTATTTTTTCAAGGAATAATGCCCTTAAAAACAAATTAAGGATTGATTACTACCTCTATTTCTATCTTTTATACATAATAATTGAATTTCCAAAACTAATGAGGGATACACCTTATCATAATAAATCTATATCCAAAATTCGGAGCAAATCGGATAATTCTGCACAAAACCCATTTATTTAATTTAAGAGGGTTTATCCCCCGTCCCTCCTTTTATATTAACTATTAGAGATTATACATTCAGAGGTTTGCCTTATCAGAAAGAACTTATATCCAAAATTCGGTGTAAATCAAATAATTCTGCATAAAAACCCCTTTTCTCTAATTTAGGGGAGCTAATCACTCGTTCTCTCTTTATATAAAAAAAAGAACTTCACAATTAATAAGGGAAGCGTCTTATCAGTAGGAACGTATATCCAAAATTTGAAGTAAATCGGTAAATTCAGCATGAAAAACCTATTTATCTAAATTCAAGGGGATTCCCCTACCTCCTACCATTTATATATTTAACCAATGAACGCCCAAAACTAATCATTTAGGCACTTCATCAAAATGATCCTATATCTAAAATTGAATGAAATCTGATGGTTTTGCATGAAAAACACAATCTAAATTAAGCCCGAAGACTAGAATAAAAATAGCGCCCTAGCCCGAGTCGAGTTCGGGCTCATGCTGAGCCAGTCTCATCTCTATTGGGTATGACCTATTGCATATCAGGGTTGGCAAGTTTTTGACAGTGTGCGGTTTTATCCGGTTTAAACCGTCGTGTCAGAAACCTCTTGTCGAAAACTCCGTCAGAAACTTCAAATGCTACGCTGATCTGTAAAATTTCACATTAAATATCTATTGCACACATACAACATTAGATGTAATATAAAAATTTCACTATTACTGTATTGTATATTATCATTTCCAAGGAAAAAAAATCTGTCATAAATCTGAAAATTTGGCTTGCCTCCAAACTTGCTCAACTAGCAATGCTTCTGCTATCAAGCCCTGCTAGCTCAGCATCGATTGAGAGAGCATTTTATAACTTTGGCTTCATACATTTTAAACTCAGAAATCAGTTGGGTGTAAATAAACGTGCTAAATTGGTTATTTGCTTTAGGATGCCGTGGAGTAAAATTAATCCAGATTATTAACTGTATAAAATCATTTTCTTCTGTTTGAACATTCTAAAAAACAAAAATGTTTTATTGCAATTAAAATAATTTAACTTATTTTGTAATTATTAAATTACAGTAATTAATGTTAAATAAAAAATTACTTAAATCATTAAGACTTATTCAAAGTTTCCCTCCTGTTCTTAAAATGTTTTTAAGCACCTTACATGTTTTTGACGGTTTAAGCCCGTTTTTGACGGTTTAAACCAGTTTTTGACGCTTTTCATGTCAAAAACCAGTTTCTGACGTCAGAAACCCAACCTCGTTGCACATACACACAAAGTAACTTTTTTACATAAACTATAAACGGATTTCACTCGATTAGTGCGGTTAATTAATCCCTCAATACCGAAATAATTAAAAAGTGCTGACTGCAAAGCAATAATTGAAAATCGCGCTAAGTAAAATCGCATAAAGGAAGGGATTACTACTTTAACTGAAACAGTGACAAGTATAAATATGGTAGTTAAAACAAATCCTCGGGCTGAGAAAATGCAAAACCGTAAATACCAGTCAATAATTATTCAATAAATCCTATTACTAATACGTGTTTTTTTTTCTATGGTATAATCACATTTTGTGTCTTCCCCTCACCACCTCCTAATTGGTTTAAAAATTCATTAGCAGTCAAATTCTTCTATCGTTAACGCATCATTAAAGTGCTAATTGTGCATTCGTAGTGATATTTGTAGCACATGGGATTGGGGTTTTTAAGCTACGAAAGTGTTCGATTGCATCGTTTGTTTCCGGCATAGCCGACTATATCTATAAAGCCCGTTTATTTGAGATTAATGTATGAAGTCTCCCGCCAGAGGACGCTGATACTTTGCCCAAGTTATTCAGACCAATCATGTAAACCCTGAACCAAAACAATGACACGTGCGCAAACATGTGCACAGAACAGAAAGCAGCTTATTCAATGCTAATTTGGGCAGGGTTTGCGTCACGTGGTCCAATGAAATGGTTCAGGGTTTGAAGCTGAATCAAGCTTCACCTTTTCGATGGTTTTTCGCGAAATGGCTCGGCTGGTAGTATTATAGTCGGCTATGGTTTCCGGGAACAAATAATAAAGCAAGAGAAATTTTGGGTGGAAGAAAAATAACGCATCTTGGGAAAATGGGATTTTTTTTTCCCTCTTCCTTTTCTTTTTTATTTTCCATATCAGGTAGAAAGAATAATCGGGTTGTTTGATTCGGACTTTCAAAAGAAAGTTCTGAATATTTTTCAAATACAAAAACTATATATTTGAATATAAATGAGTGTACATAATCATTTTTGTAGAAAAAAAGAACCGGTAGATGTAAAATTGCAAACTTTTCAGTAATTATATTAAAATATTGATTTATTTGCTTCCGGATCGGGTTAAAAGTTGACTTTAAGTAGACTTTACGGATTCACGTCGGGTACAACTTAATACACATATATAAATAAATTTTAAGTTAAACTATAAACAGATTTCACTCGATCAGTGCGGTTAATTAATCCCTCAATAACTGCAATAAATAAAAAGGACTCGCTGAAAAACAATAACTAAAAATAGTGCTAACTGTAACCACAATAAAGCGATAAATCTAGCAGTTAAAACAAATCCTCGGGCTGAAAAAATACAACATCGTAAATACCAATCAATACTTATTCAATAAATCCTTTTATTAATATGCGTTTTTTTGGTGGGGGAGGGAGTGTAATCATATTTAGTAACCCTCCTCATATTATTTTGGTATAATCTCATTCAACATCTTCCCCTCACCGCCTCCTAATTGGTTTAAAAATTCATTAGCAGTCCAATTCTTTCATCGTTAACGCACCATTTAAGTGCTAATTGCGCATTCGTAATGATATTTGTAGCACATGGGATGGGTTTTTCTAAGCTACAGAAGTGTTCGATTGCATCGTTTGTTTCTGGGAAGAAATAATAAAGCGAGAGAAATTTTGGATGAAAGAAAAATAACGCATCTTGGGAAAATGGGATTCTTTTTTTTTTCCATTTTCTTTTTCCATATCAGGTAGAAAGAGTAATCGAAACCATAAATAGAACTGCCATTGAAGGGGTTTTTAATGACTCCAATATCGACTATGCATTCATTTATGAACAGATTTCCTCTTTGTTTTTTTATTAAAATAAACGCAAGATGCTCTAACGAAATTTGATTTTCGTCGAAGATGGTGTTAGTATTTTTTTCGCTTTTTGTAAGTATGTGTTTAAATGTTCTAGATAACTTCCAGGAAAAATTCAATGAATTTATTTGGGGCAGTCATTCTTTTCGTAAAAGATAAATAAATGAATTTTAATTATTATTTTATGTTTTAGAGAAAAAAATTTCAAAGTTTTCCGGATAAACAATACAGCAAAGAATTTGAAATTTATAACATTTAATTTATTTATATTTAATTTTCATCGTTTTAGTAATTATTATAATGACTACAATATCGATTATTTCCACACTAACATTGAAGGCATAAGAGTTTTAGAATTACATTTTACAATTTACACTTATATTTTTCATTGTTTTTGTAATTATTAATGATTCATCATTTTCTACTTGAATTGATATATTCCGTTATCGAAAAAGATTTACGATTTCGGTTCATCTGTCTTTCATACACAGTCTTTTGTAATATATGCTTGGGAAGCTACAAAACTTATGAATGTTTTTGAAGTTTAATACAGCAGTTTGGTTATTGAAAGTGATACATGAAATGATAAAATATATATCGCGAGTTTAAAAGGTCGTGCAAAAGTGTTTGGATATAATATCGCTCAGTATTAGTCAAATAATAATAACACACACACACACACCTATGTAAATGTAGCCTCAAAAATCTACCATTCGTAATTCCGACAAAATCAAAAATCTTCTTACCGCTATTTTTGTTACGTTTTCCCACACGGACGAAAGAAAAAACAATGATTGATTACGAATTGACAACTTCGAGATCGAAAGCGATAGATTAACAGAGAGATCGCTGGCACTGTGCTAAAGAGAACGCCGATAATGCTGGTAGCGGTTAAGAAGAATGAGGTCAGGAGCTGGCAGAAAAAAGGCATCCCTGACGAAATGCATAAATTTGGTTGGCAAATTAATATATTCTTTAGAAAACTTTTAATCTTACAGTATATTATTACAAAATTTTAATTTGTTATATATTTACATTACTTTTTGTCACATTTTCTTTAACAAAGAGCCATTTTTTTTAAACCACAAAAAAGTGACGAAAATTTACTGTTTATTTCTACACTAGATTCTGATAAAGAACTCCCTCACATTTCCTGTTTGAACTCCACTAATTAAAATATAATGTTATATTTTTATAAAAGAGATATTTCGATTATATTAATTTTTCCCATCTGGTAATTTCACGGAATTGAGCATCCCCTACAACGAGATTAAAAGTCCACTTATTTAAATATTTAAGAAGTAATCATCACAATGATAAAAGATTCCATGAAATTCTTCGAGATAACAACTCCACAAAATAAGCATCCTTTTAAGATCAGTAAAGTTTTCATAGAAGTATTAGGTGTTACAGAGTTTTACGAAGATACTTTTCATTAAAAAATTTGTTTGACAATTGTACAAGTTTCATGCTGCCCCATTGTCTGAGAAATAAAAATCTAAAGCTAACAACTATTTTGGCTTCATTAGAAAAATATCATCGCTACTTCTATTTGCAGTTTCATATCCCGGAATCTATTAGCATTTCAATGGACATCCAGATAAGAAAATTATCATTTAAATTAAAATTTAAATCTAATGCGTTGGGGAAATTATGTCGTTAGTGATGTGTTACGTCTTATTTCATATTTGTACAGAATAAATAGGAAATAAACTCGTAATCCTCTGTAAATATAAGAATATTATACAGTTAAGAAGCTACTTTTTTAAAAACTAATTTCGAGAATCCTCATAATAAGTCAATATAATGAAATCTTCAATATCCGATTCTGAAAATAAAAGGATTTTGTATTTTTCTGATTTCTCTTTAAACATCAATACATCCTCAGTCCTAGTTACAAACTGTAAAATAAATTTCAAAAGTTATTTTACTTTTTTTGTTTATTATTACTACTGTCATTTTTAGGTGCGTTCATTATAATGTAAATATATTGTCGTCAGCTGATTCGTCCGTCTGTCTGTCTGCATATAACAGAACAAAAGCTATACTCAACCGAATGCTCTGAAATTATATATATATATATAATCGTAGCAGAATTTTGTCATTTTTAGGTGCGTTCATAATAATGTAAACATATTGTCGTCAGCTGGTTCGTCCGTCTGTCTGTCTGCATATAACAGACCAAAAGCTATTCTCTACCGAACGCTCTGAAATTTTATATATGTAATCGTAACAGAATTTTGTCAGTTCAAATTTTCTGGAAATCGAAGAGAAACTTAAAAGATATTAGTAAAAGTTTTCTTCATTTTATTAAATCATATCATACGTAGTCATTAAAATTTAAAAAGATATTAATAAAATTTTTCTTCATTTTACTAATCCTATCATAAGTAGTCATTAATTTAATAATTCCCATGCTAGGTAGTGATTCTAGGTCACCATGGTGGTAACGTTCTGCTTAAGATGGAGACCTATTGTTTTCGTATTGCTGAATTTAACATATATTAGAATCGTGATAAATTTTGTATTTATGTCTTTTTGTATAAGTGTGCAACAGTAATTGCATCAAGATCTGAATAGTTGTACAACTGGTTATAATACTAACGCACGTCATTTGCCATGTTTTATGTACAATTTCAGACTTGCTTTTTATTGTTATAAAATCATACAAATTCGAAGTACATCAAGAGATCATTCGTCACGAGCCCGAAAAACGCAACGCCGCCGGGCGGGTCAGCTACTATTCATATGATAAAAGTTCCACTAATTTATTACCTTTTCCTATCTGGTAATTTCAACGAATTGAGAATCCGCCACAACGAGATTAAAAATAAACTCATTTAAATACTTAAGAAGTAATCATCACAATGATAAAAGATTCCATACGAAATTCTCGGAGATAACAACTTTACAAAATAAGTATCTTATATTATGATTAGTAAAGTTTTCATAGAAATATTAGGTGTTATAGTGTTTTACGAAGATACTTTTCATTGAAAAATGTGTTTTCCAATTTCGCAAATTTCATGCTTTTCCATTGTGTAAGAAATAAAAATCTAAAACTAACAACTGTTTTCGATTCTTGGAAAAATTTCGCTACTTCTATTTGCAGTTTCATATTCCGGAGTCTATTAGCATTACAGTGGGAAACAAGATAAGAAAATTATCATTTAAATTAAAATTTAAATCTAGTAAGTCGAGATAATTATAATGTTAGTGATGTGTTACGTCTTATTTGATATTTGTACAGAATCAATAAAAAATAAACTCGTAATCCTCTGTAAATATAAGACTATTATTTTCTTAAGAAGCTACTTTTTTTAAAAACTAATTTCAAGAATCCTCATAATTAGTCAATATAATGGAATCTTTAATATGCGCTTCTGTAAAAAGAAGGATTTTGTATTTTTCTGATATTCTCTTTTAACATCAATACTTCCTCAGTCAATAACATGCTACAAAATAAATTTGAAAAGTTATTTTACGCAAACATATTTTTGTTTATCTTTACAACTGTCATATTTAGGTGCTTTCGTAATTATGTAAATATATAGCACTTATAGTCGTCATCTAGTTCATCCGTCTGTCTGTCACACCTAATAGCGCAAAAACTACTCAACCAAATGGTTTGAAATTTAATGTATATAAATATTGTAGAATATTTTCGAGTCATTTCATATGTTATGGAAATATAAGTAAATCTTGATAAGATATTAATAAAAGTTTTCTCCATTCTATTAAATCCTATCATACTTAGAAATTAATTCAATGCTATATCATGAGAGATGGTGATTCTAGGTTGCCATATTGATACGTATTTTTATTTCCATATTACTGAATTTAATATATAGAATCGTGATAAATTTTGTATTCATGCATTTTTTATAAGCGTGCAACAGCTATTGAACGAATACCTGAAAATTTATAAAGCTAGTTACAGTTCGAACGCACCTCATTGGCCACATTTGACGTAAAAATTCCCTATTTTTTGTTATTATAAAATCATACAAATTTTACAAATTTTGCGGCTCATTTAAGGATCATTCATCACGAGTCAGGCCAACGCCGCACCGGGCAGGTCAACTAGTATTCATATAAAGAAAAATGTTTGATTAATTTATTATCGTTTCCTGCCTGGTAATTTCAACGAATTGAGAATCTGCCGCAACGAGATTAAAAATCTTCTCATTTAAATATTTGAGAAATAATCATCAGAGTGATAAAAGAATCCCCGAAATTCTTCGAGATAATAACACCACAAAATAAATATACTTTTGTGATCAGTAAAATTTTCATAGAAGTATTAGGTGTTACAGTGCTTCACAAAGATACTTTTCATTCAAAAATGTGTTTGGCATTGTACAAGTTTCATGTTTTCCCATTGTCTAAGAAATAAAAATCTAAAGCTAATAATTATTTTGTCTTCTTAGAAAAATGTTATCGCTACTTCTATTTGCAGTTTCATATTCCAGAGTCTATTAGCATGACAATAGACACCCAGATAAGAAAATTATCATTTAAATTAAATTTTAAATCTAGTGAGTTGGGAAAATTATAATGCTAATTATATGTTATGTCTTGTTTGATACTTATACAGAATAAATAGAAAGTAATCTCGTAATCCTCTGTAAATATAAAATTTTCTAAGAATCCTAATAAGTCAATAAAATGAAATCACATTTATATCCGCTTATGTAAATAGAAGGACACTAAATAAGTTTACTTTGTATTTTTCTGATTTTCCTTTTAACATTAGAACTTCCTAAGTCAAAAATATACAAAAAAAATATTTCAAAAATCATTTTAGACAAAATTATCATTGTTTATCAATGAAGCGGGCATTTTTTAGTGCATAACGAATTCGTATGAATAATCAGAAAGTGCGCTCAATATTTCAACCACAGCTACGGATTCGGTGTCAGGTTAAACGTCTGCATAGGCCGGAATTTCCAGGCCGGGGCGATTCTATTTTTACATTTCTAGGTCCGGTTTGGCTCGTCACAATTTCTACTATTTCGAAAAAATTCAAATTTTTATCATATAATTAAGATTTTTTAAAAGAATACTACATACATATTTATAGTATGATTTTTCAGTATATTTTACAGGCTTTAGGCCAGGCTCGGGCCCGTACAGACCTCTAAGTTCGATCTATTTTTGAGCAAATATGTCGTCGAAATCATTAAAAAACAAGTCGACTCCAGCTTTTTTTTTTAGGCAGTTAAACTTGAAATTAAACCAATTATATTCAATATCAAATTTATAAAATTATTTTTGATTGCTATTTTTTGGACTATTTCAGGCTATCAAAGTTTAAAATGTCTGCTCGGTATGCAGGATTGTAAATCTTTTTTTTTTTTTTTTTCCTTAAATACAGCGGTATTTAAAATAATAGAAAATAGTAAAATTTCGCAATTTTTCCTATTTAATTTTTCGGATTTTTCAGGTCTGCAGAACCCTAATTAAAACCGAAATTGTAAAAATAATGCCGGAAATATAAAATTTTAACTTTTTCTTTAGAATCCGCCGAAACCTAATTATTTTCGAAATAGTAAAATCTTCATGTTTATTTTTCTTCCTTTATTTTTTGGGGAAGACACGAGTCTGGGTTAACTTCAGACTTTGGGATAAGAGTCTGGAGGAGACAAAATAACAACAAAATTTATAACAAATCATCCCCCCCCCTTCTTTTAATTATTTGAAAAATGATTATTGCTTTCGATCTAGAGATATCTGAGCCATATCTGAATCCTTATGATGTCCGGATTTTATTTGTTTTCTGATTGGTGCACGTTTAAAATCTAGAAATCGAATACTGTTGCCACAATGACAAAAAAGTATTAAAAACTACAAAATAATAATAATAATAATAATAAGGTAGTTTTGAAAAGAAGAGCTGTATTAAAAACAACAATTCATTATATGTCCCAATAGAGTGGTAATGCCGTTTTCTTACCAAAAGTTGTCTGTTTTGCTCCAGCAATACGGAATAAAGATATTGTTTTATAGTTTAAATATGTTAAGCAGATGAATATAAAGGTTTAAGTAACACTTTTAAATAATAACCAGCTCTGTAGGAATTTTTTACTTTTTTTGAAAAAATGTCAAAAAATGACAAATTTTACCCAAAATTTCGATTTTTGGAGCAAAAGCGCAGACTCAAGCCATTTTTTTTTCAGCGGTAAAATTTCACACAGTTGATGTACTAGTATAAAGGCAACTTTTGGCACCTACTCGTTTTTGATTTTTAAAAAATAATTTTTTTCGCTCCATAATAATAATAATAATAATAATAATAATAATAATAATAATAATCAAAACTCAAAAACAAATAAAGATACTGCTTTCAAACAAACTGCTTTTAAAAATACATTTCCCCCCCTATACGACAGTGTAAAAACTGAACCAAAACAAACAAACCAAGACATCTGAATCAAAAGAAATAATACTTTTTTTTGTCTTGTGACGGGACATATTGAATTTAAGGAATGGAAATACTAAGTTTCATCAGTTTTCATTAGTCAATGAATTTCAAGAAAAACTTTTTAGCATTAATTTTTTCTTTTAGCAAAGATTTATGGCATAATTATACCCTTGAGAGGCGACTCTTATATTATTTCAAAAGTTGCAGTAATTCAACAAAATGGCAACCCATTACTTATTTTTCATAGTGCGTTTCAGTCCACAATTTTCGCCAAAAATAAAATTCATAAATAAGTAAAATAAATTTCAAAAATGCTGTCCTCTTTTAATATTCGCTTTAATCATTAAATGAAACTAGTCGTTGGGGGCCACCGTAATACTTACCCATCATGGATATGTATATGAAAATAAAACATGTGAAAACTATTTATACAATGCATTGCAATTCATAAACAAAATTTAAATATTTGCTAATATACATAGTAATGATATATTAAAGAACTGCTGATGCACCAATTTCGACAAATTATATAAAACGCCAAACTACTCAAGTAGTACCGAACTGCGTAAAAGAAACATCCTTATAACTCCAAAAATAATAATTCTATTAACTAACAATTAACTGCGTCGGATGAAGCGTCTCATTTCCAATTAAAATATACTTCTGAATTGAAATTTGAATGAAATACAGGGTCATGAAAAATCGAAGAATGTGGAAAACAAGATTACAAATATCTCGGCAACTAATAATCCGATCGACTTCGTTCTATATGCAAAATGTGTGTTATTTTATTGCCTTTTACATCCATTCCTTAGAACAAAAAAATTCGAAAATTTTTATGTACCTTTCATCAGAACGAATTTTTCGAGAGTCCGAAAAAAATAGTTCCAGATAATCGAGGTTGCTGATATTAAATAGGCTTCGTCCCATTCTTACATACTAACTACATACAAAATTTCAAGTCTGTATCTCAATTTGTTCGGGAGATAGAGCGTTTACAGACAGACAGACAGACAGACAGACGGACGGCAAAAATTTTTTTCTAAAAATATGTTTTTCGGAATCTCCACTATCTAAAACGTGTAAATCCGTCAAAAAAAATTTTTCGATTTTCAAAACGATTGCAAGACTTACCCTATACTACGTATGATGGGTAAGTAAAATCGTATTTCTAAAGAGAAAGAGATAATACAAAAACAATTTATTTTAATTTTCAAGGTATAGATTCGCTTTAACCTGCAGTCTTAAACGCTTAAAAAAAACGAACGCAATACAAAATTTTATTTTTAATCCACTTTATTTTATAAAAGTCTTCAAATAAAACTATCATCTTCTAAGATCATAAATGTTTTCTTTTTTTTTCAACTCAATAAAATAGCAATCAAACGACTATTACTTTATAATGCACCTCCATATGTAATTTTCTTCAAAAAATAGCCGCCTACGTCTTATGCTTTTTAATCATTAAATAACAATTTTTACTTTTAGTGACGGGGGAAAAAAATTCAAACAATAAATTTGCTTTTACTGGCATTTTTAAACGTTAATGTACATTTTGAAAGAAGTCAAAACTTTACTTATCGCCCATACAATTTCATTTTCAAATATACTCTCGAAATCAAACTAATATCTGCTAAGGTCTTTATTATTACATTTTATTAAATCGCCATTTGCTTTTCTTTTGCCACGTCTGGGGGAGGAATCGTAAAGAATAAAAGTGAATTTAAATGTCGCATAAAAGCTTTTAAAATAATTTCTGCACACAAATCACCGGAAAGAACTTCAATATACTCTGCATAATTTATTATTTTTTCTCGCTTTTATATCAATTTCCCACCCATCATAAATATAAATGAAGTTTTCGTCTGGGGACTAGATTAAGTGCATCCGGAATTCTGAAGACAAAGAGCAGACGATAATGCGAGAAAATGCGCAATAAATAAAAGTGTTATGAATTGGTTAATATGATATTTTTAAAACAAACTCGCATTAAAATTTTATAATAGGATTAAAGGAACGTATAATACAAAATTTATTTAAAATTATTTGGATAACGGTTATGACTCTGGGTCATTTTTCTTGAATGCCATTAATAATATCAATACTTGCAGACATAATGCACCCTTGCTACACAAGTGTCACAACTCAAAAATTTGGCTCTTTAAGTTATGGCTGCCATTCTATGTGGTTTTCATTCATCTACAAATCATCTAAAGTAGAAGATAGCGCACTTAAAATACAGCAACCAAGTAGCAGTTGTTTTTGCAAAATGGCCAATGAGCCCACCACAGCCTGAAACAGTTTTTCCCATTTCCTGAAAAACGTTTTGAGTTATGACATTTTTTGTAGCAAGGTTGAAATATGTAAACAAAAGAAGATTATAAATACAGTCGAACCTCGTTAAACATGAATCTCAAGGTGAATCAAAATTTTGTCCATGTTAACAGTAATTCATGTTATCAGTATCAATTCTTTGTATTCGGTATTTCATGTTAAAATAATCCACGTTAAGCGTGTTCATGTTAACGAGGTTTGACTGTATACAGGGTGTTTCAGCGAAGTGCGGACAAATTGTAAGGGGTGATAGAAGGCATGATGACAAACATTAGGACATAGGAAACCATGGGGCGCAAACGTCTTCTGTAGGAGCCAGGGGGCATCAAAGTTTAGCGTCCAAAAGATCAAGCGATGATAAAACACGGAAAAAAAGGTCGATTCATTTCCAGTTTTCGCTGTAAACTTTGTTTATATCTAAAGTTTGTCCAAAAATTTTTTTAAAAGGAACTGTCAAAAAATGACGGTAGAGGGCGCTGTAGACTTTGGAGTACGAACAACTACGTTTTACTGATTTCTTTTTTATTCTGTTAACAGTTTTCTAAAGATTGGACCTTAACTTAAATTTTGAGTACAAAATTGGAATCATCCCAAACGGTTAAGATGCGCAAATTGAGCTGTGAACAAGGGGGGGGGGGGGTTAAAACGCTCATAATCAATGAGCAAAGTAATCGATTTTGTTGCGGTTTGAGTGCAGGTCATTCCTTAGTAATTGATATATTCAAAATGACGTACAGTTTTGGTGCCCTCATTTTTAGATACAGGGCGCCGCCGATACTTTTCCGATATTTCATCGACATTATCCCTGGGTGTTTTACTAACAGACCAGAATACTTGCAGGAAGTGTTAGGGATGTAAAAACTACTGGTAATCGCATGGGAATGTAATGTTGGAAATGCTTTGTTTGCGAGTTATGGTTAAAAAAAACGGAAAAAATAGCAACAGAAAGAAGCAGAAAATCAGCAAAAGGTGAATGTGATACAAAACATTTTATTGTACGGTTTTACTGCAAAAGGTGATTGCAAAACGTTCTTCAAACTTTGGAGTAATGAACAACCAGTATTTTTTGATGGGATATTTGTAGTTATGTTGAATGTTTAGCAAAGTTTGAACATTCACTTAAATGTTTATCTAAAAATCGGAATCGTCCAGAATGAATAGGTAGCGAAATTTCACGTATGTATTGAATTGCTTTTTATTACACTTAGATGGTACGGGCAGCACAAAACCCAAAGAAATGACACGAACAGGATTAGAATACATTTATTATTCTAAGTACAGCCAAAACAAGGCATAAACAACTTAAAGAGACGTTATCATCAAAGTAAGTGCTCAAAATTCCGACCCCTCGTACCACCTAAGTGTAAAAATAGCAATTCAATACATACGTGAAATTTCGCTACTTATTCATTCTGGACGATTCCGATTTTCAGAAAAACATTTAAGTGAATGTTCAAACTTTGCTAAACATTCAACATAACTACAAATATCCCGTCAAAAAATACTGGTTGTTCATTATTCCAAAGTTTGAAGAACGTTTTGCAATCGCCTTTTGCAGTAAAACCTTACAATAAAATGTTTTGTATCACATTCACCTTTTGTTGTTTCTCTGCTTCTTTCTGTTGCTATTTTTACCGTTTCTTTTAACCATAACTCGCAAACAAAGCATTTCCAACGTTACATTCCCATGCGATTACAAGTAGTTTTTACATCCCTAACACTTCCTGCAAGTATGCTGGTCTGTTAGTAAAACACCCAGGGATAATGTCGATGAAATGTCGGAAAAGTATCGGCAGCGCCCTGTATCTAAAAGTGAGGGCACCAAAACTGTACGTCATTTTGAATAAATCAATTACTAAGGGAATGACCTGCACTCAAACCGCAACAAAATCGATTACTTTGCTCATTGATTATGAGCGTTTTAACCCCCCCCCCTCCCTTGTTCACAGCTCAATTTGCACATCTTAACCGTTTGGGATGATTCCAATTTTGTACTCAAAATTTAAGTTAAGGTCCAATCTTTAGAAAACTGTTAACAGAATAAAAAAGAAATCAGTAAAACGTAGTTGTTCGTACTCCAAAGTCTACAGCGCTCTCTACCGTCATTTTTTGACAGTTCCCTTTAAAAAAATTTTTGGACAAACTTTCGATATAAACAAAGTTTACAGCGAAAACTGGAAATGAATCGACCTTTTTTCCGTGTTTTGTCATCGCTTGATCTTTTGGACGCTAAACTTTGATGTCCCCTGGCTCCTACAGAAGACGTTTGCGCCCCATGGTTTCCTATGTCCTAATGTTTGTCATCATGCCTTCTATCACCCCTTACAATTTGTCCGCACTTCGCTGAAACACCCTGTATATCTTCCACTGGTAAAGAAAAATAATGAAAAAATATATAGTTTTTAAAGGCCACGTTGGCAGATTTATTTATTCTGATAGGAAAATATTTTATTTTCAGCATAAAAGTACATTTTGTCCTGTTGGAAACAAATCTCCATATTAGATATATTTTTAATGTTTTTACTAATGGTTTTATAATTTTTATTTCCAAATCCTTTCAAAGTTCAGTAAATAAATGCAATTTTCTTGGGCGGTAACAAATAACGAAGATTTCATTATTTATTTCTTCGAGAGTTTACTGAGGAAAAAGGACAGGAGAGTTTATTGCCCGCCATTCTTAATTCGTCATCACATTTAAATTCATTGCCTAAAAAAACACGAAGAGGTTTAAACACTTTAAAGTTACCGGAATTCAAAAAGAAAAAAAAAATCTCAACTTTGATGAATAATGCTCTCTCGGAATTATTTTTCTATTAAAACCTTTTTTAAGCGACCAGGAAAAAATGGAATTTGTTTCATTTTCTTCAAAGAAATTGTTCGCTCATGGAGGGAGTTCAACTGGGATGATCTCTGAATGGAGGTAAAATTAGTATTGAGGCTATGGGAATTAATCTTGTTCCAAAACAAAAAGTTGGAAATTGCACGTGAAACGTAGCAAATGAGGTGCGCTCGTGCAATAAAGAAGTTTTAAAAATATCAATCTCATAAAATTATAAATAGTTAATTACAATTAAAACGCGCACCAAACAATGTTCTCCGTATACCATTATGTAATGGAATACTTTTGTGTGGCCTTGTAAATTAATAACAAATGTCTTTATTGCACCACAGATTATGCAAAATTTATATTATAATATGTACTTTATAGATGCATATCAATTTTATTGTGTTCGAATGAGTGTAACACCATTAAAATGCATTTGAAATATTTTTCCCCATCAACCGTAATGTAACGGAATGCTTTTGGTTATCCCTGTAATTGAATTATGCATCCGATTTTGATAAAATTTTAAATGACACGACAAAATTATGTAATAATTACATATTTTAAGTTTCAAACGATTAAAATGCATTTGAAACTTTTTTCCCAAATTGACTGTAATCTAGTAGAATATTTTTGATTGTCCCTGTAATTGATCTATACATCCGATTTTCATAAAAATTGAAATGACTCGACAAAATTATCTAATAACTATATATTTTAAATTTTAAACGATTCGATTGGGTAGTTTTTGCGTTGTTATATGCGGACGGACTGAAAGTACGTATTTACATAATTACGTATTTACATAATTACGAACGCACCTAAAAATGGTCATTCAGGGAGGTGATCGCATAATGGAGGTAGTCACACAAGGAGGTTTCTCTGTACAAAAAATGCAACTGCGTTGCGTATAATGAAACATATAATGTTACTTTTGAGATTAGCGTTAATGACGGACAGTAATTTAGAATTCCTTTATAAAATACATTACTCCTTATTCCTTATGAATTACTCCTTTAGCTAAGCTTTACACTATATATTATTCCGTATAGATCATTCTCATAATGATTAATGTATAATGCGAAGGAATAATGTACCATACTTGTATGATAGCAGAAAATAACCACATGATTGAACAAATCATCGAATAATACCTTATACTCCTACCGTATGTTTATGACATTCTGACGACAGAATATTACTCTAATTCTGGGAAAATGAAGGATTATATGTGAGAAATATTCCACACTATTGCATATTTACAAATTACAATTTAATAAGACCGTTTGGAAGGTGTATCGGAGAATAATAATTATTATTTGACGTAACCATTTATAATAGTAGGGGGGTTTCAAAGTTCTTTACGAACATAGACAGCAAAGAATCGCGATACAAATTACAATTTTTTAAAGCAAATTTTAGAGGAATAAAATGTTATCGTAATTTCAGGGAAGTCTATAGATACCAATTTTATTGAAATATTTGCTATGTTATTAATCCAGAAGATTTTTACTGTGCATTTAAAAATCAGTAGTTCAGATTCAGTATTTGGATCATTTCTGAGTATTGTTTTATCTGAAGAAAGTCAGGATGCGTGCATCCATTTTAAATTTAAGACCAATCAAACAAATACTAGATGTAGAGAAGGAGGGGTAAAATTAACGTTTTCTCTTATGTGGAGATTCGAAAAGTAATTGAGTAATTGAGAAAAATTGTTTAATCTATAATAAGGCATTATTTTATATTATTTATTTTTTGTGGATTTTATGGCAATAATAAGAATTAGTTCTTTCATACAGAAGGATTTTTTTTTAACTTTAATTTATCGTGGTGAACATATTTCACCTAACAACAAGTAAAATGTTAAAATATACAGCAGAGATAATTGGAAAAAAGGAATAGAAGCAGAAATGAGGTAAGCCAAGAGATACCAATTATATTGGCATTTTCAAGCTATGTTATTAGCCCAGTAGAATTTTTCTATGCAAATAAAAATAAGTAGTTCAGATTCAACATTTGAATTATTTTCAAGCATTACGCTATCAAAAAAAGGCCAGGATGCGTGCATACATTTTTAAAAATAAGACCAATTTACCAAAAAACAAGACGGAGAAAGGGGGAAAAAGTACAATTCACGTTCCCCTTTTGACGTGGAGGGTCGAATATAAGCGGCTTAATCAGAGAACTATACCATTACCTTAATAACGAATCTTCGAAGCAGGAATGATAAATAAATATGTAAAAAGATGGTTATATATATTGTTTCTGAAACACCATCCAAGTTAGAATTTCAGAAATAAGAAAGCAAAATGATGGAAATACAAAGAATATATTCAGAAATGAAAATAAAGGCTCGTTATTTGCATTAGAGACACTTCAGACTTCAGTGAAGTTACAAAAACAAATTCTTTTCGGAGGTTATTAAATATTTAAGAGGATCTTCCGTTTTCGGGAAGAAAGAAAAAAAGAAATACTATATACTCTAAAATATCTGAATAAAAAATGCCTTTCTCCGGTGCTATTTTTCACATTTTTTTTTCCTCGGAAAAAAAGGAGAAAAAAGAAAGAAAAAGATAGAGTAGCGGGTAGAGTAGTTCTAAATCTAAAATAAAGAAACTGAACTAAAGGGCTAAACCGTATTTCTTTCCAGAATTATTTCTTCTTCGCATTTTAAATTTAAACATACAACTCCCTTTCCTTTGTCATCTATTATTAATATCTGAGACTATTTGGCATTTATTGTTGAGTTATTACTTTTTCCCCCTCTAGCACACTGTAAAAAAAAAAGCTTTTCATTTTTATTATTTTTTCCCCACAAAATTTCCGTTATGTGTGAGCCATAGCACAATATTAAAGTAATCTTTAAACCTATATAAAAATTATAAACATACTATGGTTATAAACATTACATATTATGTAACAGTTTAATTGCGTATTGAAATAACCGTGTGGAAGTTCCAAAAAAAAAATGTGCTGTTGAGAAAAGTTGTATTGTCCATATATAAGGCATTATTTTACATTACGTATTTACGTATTTTCTGGTAATAAAAGAATCCGTTCTGTCATAAAGAATGATTTTTTTAACACAAATTTATCTCTGTGAACATATTTGACCCAACAACAAGTAAAATGTTAAAATATACAACACAGATAATTGGGAAAAAGTCATAGAAGCAGAAATGAGGTAAGCCAATAGATACTAATTATATTGGTATTTTCTGCTAGGTTTTTAACCCAATAGATTTTCACTATGTAAATAAAAATAAGTAGATCAGATTCAATATTCGAATTATTTTCAAGCATTATGTTTAAAAAAAAAAGCTAGGATGCCTGTATTCATTTAAAAAATAAGACTAATTTACCAGAAACAAGAAAGAGGAAGCATAAAAAAAAAAGTAAAATTCACGTTCCCTGTTCCACGTGGAGGGACCAATGACCTTAAGATACTTAGACTCCAAAATAGCAACCTTTTCGTAGGCCGACATGTGTGCCTTCTGTCACGTGACGGAGAGCAGATTTAGCACGCCAAACCGGTTTTTCTCCCGCCGAAACTCATATTGCGATGTTTGTCTTGAATTGGACCGCACTTATTCTTTTCTCTTTGTGAAATCTGAAAGTTGCCAATAAAGCGATCACCGCCAAAAAACAGCATCTTTTCGCCAAAGATGTTGGATTCGAAACCATGCCGAGATAACAATGCGATTTGGCGTCTACGTATATGAGAAAGTCAATGGGAGGGACAAATACAAGCAGCTTAATCATAGAAATATACCATTACCTTAATAAGAAATTCCCGATGCAGGAATGATAAATAAATAATCTAAAAAAAACGATGGTTATATTTTTTATGAAACATCATCCAAGTTAGACTTCCAGAAATAAGAAAGCAAAATGGTGGAACTACAAAAACTATATTCAGAAATCAAAAAAAATCCCTGTCGGCTGGGCCTATAGGCGGAGGTAGATTTCGAAGAGTGCTCATTTCAACAAAATATATATATATATATGATTAGAGATAAACCCAGTTTAATAACTTCATTTGGCCGTTTATGAAAATTTTTTAATTTCATTTTTCTGCAAAAACTGGTTTTATCAGAATCATCTTAAAAAAATTCAGCTCAAATGCCCATTATGACAACATATTTTGAAATAGATTCTAAATTTATTAAAAAATCGACCAAAACAGTGCATTATACAATTCCTAAATAACAAAAAACTGTCAGTTGAAAACATTTGAGAAAAAAATTGAATTTAAAAATGAGTCATAAAATAACCGATTTGTTGTTTGAATACATCCTTAATTCTTTAATCATGATTGCTTCGGAAAATTTTTTGCGAAATACTCACTTTGACAGCATTTTTAAAAATATATTCTATCTTTATCAAAAAACTGGCCAATGCGTCACAATATATAGTTCCTAAATAAGAGGATCTGTAAATTGGATGCATTTGAGAGTGAAAATAGATTTTAAAACGAGTCATAAAAACGCAATTTGCTAAGTGAAAACTTTAAATTTTCAAATCTCGAAGACTTCGGGAAATTCTGTTTAAAATACCCTTTTTGGTAGCCTTTTTCAAAATATATTCTGTCTTTATCAAAAAACCGATCAATGCATCACATTATATAGTTCCTAAATAAGAGGATCTGTAAATTGGATGCATTTGAGAGCAAAAATGGATTTAAAAACGAGTCAGAAAAAAACGCAATTTCTTATTTGAACACTTCCTTAAATTTTCAGTCACGATGATTTCTGAAAATTCTGTTCAAAATACTCTTTTTGGTAGCCTTTTTTGAAATATATTCCGTCTTTATCAAAAAACTGACCAGTGCATCACATTATATAGCTCCTAAATAAGAGGATCTGTAAATTGGATGCGTTTGAGAACAAAAATGGATTTAAAAACGAGTCGGAAAAAAACGCAATTTCTTATTTGAATACTTCCTTCAATTTTCAGTCCCGGTGACTTTCGCAAATTCTGTTCAAAATACCCTTTTTGGTAGCCTTTTTTGAAATATATTCTGTCTTTATCAGAAAATTGACCAATGTGTCACTTTATACAGTTTCTAAATAAGAGGATCTACCATTTGGATGCGTTTAAAATCAAAAATGAATTTAAAAATGAGTCAGAATATAAGCCGTTTGGATTTGAGGTTTTTTTCTCCAACTCCTATTTTTGTTTAATTTCTTTTTACTATACGAATTGGTCCTATGAAGAACTTGTCAATATAAAAGTTGTGGATATTTTTGAGAAGATGTAAAATAAATTTAATCAGATTTGATATCTTAAAAATTGACGGAGTTATGGATTTTTCTCTTTTTTCAGCGCCCTTTTTCTTTTCGTTTTTAATTTTTTTCATCGGTAAAAGTTGGTCCTATCAAAAACTTGTAAATACAAAAGTTTTAGATAATTTTAAGAACATTTATAAAAAATTTAGTTGGACTTGATATTATGAAAATTGACGAAGTTATGAATTTTTTTCTCTCAAAATCCCTGTTTTTTTTGCTCCTTGAGCCCACTTCTAAATTTATTAAAAATCTGTCATGTATATACTTTTGGCCCATTTTTAAGAAGTAAAATAAACTTTAAACCGATTCGATATCTACTTTAATTAAGAAGTTATGGCGTTTTTTCGGTTTTCACAAAAACGCCCCCTATTCTGATTCTTTGGTCCGATTTTGCCCATTAACGAACTCAGTCAAGATTTTATCCCCATTGATTTTATGTACCAGTTTGGTGGAGATTGGTGAGGAATTATAGAAGTTATCGTGTCCATAAAAAAGTGAGATAGATAGATAGATAGATAGATAGATATATAAACTGGTGTGATTGCAATAGGTAGTATTTCTTACGAAATCTACCTAATAAAGCCTCGTTATTTGCATTAGAGGCACTTGAGCGAAGTTACAAAAACAAATTCTTTTCGGAGGTTATTAAATATTTAAGAGGATCTTTCGTTTTCGGAAGGAAAGAAAAAAAAAAAAAAAAAAAAAAAAAAAAACACTATTCTAAAATATCTGAATAAGAAATGCTCTCTCCGGTGCTATTTTTCACATTTTTTTCTAGAAAAAAAGGGGAAAAAAGAAAGAAAAAGATAGAGAAGCGAGCAGAGTAGTTCTAAACCTAAAGTAAAGAGACTGAAATATATCTTTTACCCTATTTCTTTCCAGAATTATTTCTTCTTTGCATTTTAAATTGAAACATACAACTCCCTTTAATTTGTCATCTATTATTAAAGTCTGAGACTATTTGACATTTATTGTTGAGTTATTGCTTTTTTTTCCTTCTAGTGCACAGTAAAAAAAAAAAAAAAAAAAAAAAAGTTTGCTATTTATATTTATTTCTATTACTTTTTTTTCCCAAAAAATTTCCGTTATGTGCGAGCCATAGCGCAATATTAGAGGTAAAAGAAATCTTTAAATCTATATAACAATTATAAACATACTATGGTTATAAACATTACATATCATGTAACAGTTTAATTGTGTATTGAAATAACCACGTGTGAAGTTAAAAAGAAATAGGCTGTTCAGAAAAATTGTATAGTCCATATATAAGGCATTATTTTGCATTATTTATTTATGTATTTTCTGGTAATAAAAGAATCAATTCTGTCATAAAGGATGATTTTTTTTAACACAAATTTATCTCTGTGAATATATTTGACCCAACAACAAGTAAAATGTTAAAATATACAACATAGATAATTGGGGAAAAGTCATAGAAGCAGAAATGAGGTAAGCCAATAGATACCAATTATATTGGTCTTTTCTAGCTATGTTATTAGCCCAGGAGATTTTTTTTATGCAAATAAAAAATAAGTAGTTCGGATTCAATATTTGAATTATTTCCAAGCATTATGTTATCAAAAGAAAGCCAGGATGCGTGCATTCATTTTTAAAAATAAGACCAATTTACCAAAAACAAGACGGAGGAAGGAAAAAAAAGTAAAATTCACGTTCTCTTTTTGACGTGGAGGATCGAATATAAGCGACTTAATCAAAGAACTATACCATTACCTTAATAACAAATCTCCGAAGCAGGAATGATAAATAAATATATAAAAAGATGGTTATATATATTGTTTCTAAAACATCATCCAAGTTAGAATTTCAGAAATAAGAAAGCAAAATTGTGGAAATACAAAGAATATATTTCAGAAATGAAAATAAAGGCTCGTTATTTACATTAGAGACACTTCAGCGAAGTTTCAAAAGCAAATTCTTTTTCGGAGGTTATTAAATATTTAAGAGGATCCTCCGTTTTCGGAAAGAAAGAAAAAAAAATACTACTCGAAACTATCTAAATAAGAAATGCCTTTCTCCGGTGATATTTTTCACTTTTATTTTTCCTCGGAAAAAAGGGGAAAAAAAAAGAAAGAAAGAAAAAGAAAAACAGAGTAGTTCTAAATCTCAAGTAAAGAATTTGAACTGAAGGCTAAACCCTATTTCTTTCTAGAATTATTTCTTATTTGCATTTTAAATTTAAACATACAACTCGCTTTCCTTCATCATCTATTATTAATGTCTGAAACTATTTGACATTTATTGTTGAGTTATTGCTTCCCCCCCCCCCCTCTAACACACTGTGGAAAAAAAATTCTGTGAAAAAATCGAAAATGTAGTAATAGCAAAGTTGCCAGCTATTCTCTTTTATTTTTCCCACAAAATTTCAGCTATATGCGAGCCTTAGCACAGTATTAAAGACAAAAAAAAATCTTTAAATTTATATAAAAATTATAAACATAATATTATGCAACAGTTTATTTGTAGTGAATAGATTTTGTATTGTTATGTGTGTACTGAAGGAAGGAAGGAAAAACACTCAGACAGACGGACTGAAAGATGACTATAGGTGCTATGTGTATTTATATGATTACGAACATACCTAAAAAGGGCTTTTCTTTGCTATTTAATACTGTCAATGAAAAAGTAATTCTACAAGACAGAATCTTTTGTACACACAAACAAACACACAAAAAAACATTTTTACGCTGTAAATGCACTCAATAACATTTTCCCAGTAACACAAATAAACTTAAAAGCAATTAACTTCTTAAAAACATTTCCCGCTTGGTCAGATTCTAAAGCAAGATTGAGTTCAATTTAGAAGAAACGGCGTTCAATAACAGTCCCGGAATCTTAATAGAGAAAATGCAAGATTTATAAACGCTTTTCCATTCGGTTAAAGCACAGCAGTTCCTAATTCTTCCATCTTTACTCGAGAATTATGCTAATTTCACACCCTCCCCTCCCTCGCCCACATATCCGGCGCAATGTTTAAAACTCGTTAAAATTCCCGATGCAAGAAAATGGATGAAAATTTTACTTAAGTTTATTACAGCTTTAGCTTTTAACTGTGGCAGTTGACTGAAAAAATGCCTTCATTTTTTGCAGTGCAAAATATTTTATTCTTTTTTATCTTAATTTTTAGCATGACAAAAAAAAAAAAAAAAGAGAACATTTTAAAATAACGAATAACAAATATGAACAACGCGGTTAAAAATAATAAATAATAAGATTATATATATGTATATATATATATATATATACCATTAATTGTAAAACAATATATATCGATAACGATAGAAGATGAAAAAATGAAATAAAAAGAACATTCTAAATATACAGACCCATAGTAAGTTCACCATACCCCATACATATATACATAAATTACCACATTCAAACATGAAAAAAATAAAATGAATATAATCGAAATTTGTAGAACCAAAGTGGAATCTTCAGACCAACAAATACTTTGGAACTACAAATAAAGTGTGGGGTTTCATCTTCGTATTGATGAAAAAGCAAAATAATACGAATTTGGGTCTACCAACACAAATAAAACCATATATGATAAACCGAAAAACTTCTCTCTTAAAAAGTCAGCCATAAAATAGCTCAAGTTGAGTTGAAATCCACTCATCTCAATGTTGAAAGGCAGCTTCTCAAAAAAGAGTTGAAATAACTCGAGTTTTAACCAATTTAAATGAAGTTGAGCTATTTAAATAACCAATTTAGATCAAGAAGATTTAATCGTTTGAAAAACAACTCTTTTATGATCGAAAAAATTACATCTCTTTCATGAGAAGCCAAATCAGCTCTTTCGTTTTAAGAGTGTTCATACTTTTATTTTGATTAGTTTTCACTTTCTTTAAGTCTCGCTTTTTATCTAAAAATACATGATTGCTTTTAAAAACATCTTTTTTTCTTTCTTTTTTCCAGAAAGTCCTTACAGATTTAGAAAAACAAAGCTTCAAATAGCAATTACTCTACAAAAGTACTTTAGTAAATAAATAAATAAACATTTAAATTAATAAAAGTACATCAAACAAACACTTTCCTTTTCGTGAAACTTGGAAACAAGATCAAGCAATCTAGCAGCAACAGTAGATGTATACAATAATAGTCCTAAAATGTTAATTTAAAAAATTCTAAATTTATAAAACCTTTATCTGTATTGAAATACCGCAATTCTAAACTTTTATAACTTTATCCGGGAACTATGGTAATTTTCCCTTCTCTTATCCGACGCCTTAAATATTCATGATGCCAGAAAATTGATGAAATATTTATCAAGTTCATTTTAGCTTTTAACCACGACGATTGATTTTTAAAAACCTCATTTTTGTACGATAACATATTTTTTTCTTTCTGATTTAACATTTAGCGAGGCAGAGCTGCCACAGAAGACTATTTTTAATGGTAACTGCAATAATTTTCTCTAAATAGAAACTCTTAACACTTTGAGAATTTTGCAATTATATACAGTCGAGTCTCTATATAACGAAATCCACCGTTCCGGTAAAAAATTCGTTATATAGAGAAATTCGATGTATAGAGAATGATGTTAAAAATCGTATTTAATTAATGTGTGAAATTTGAACAAATATTATTTTTGATTTTTTGAATTAAGAATTTGAAATGTTTAAAAGTAATTAACCTAACATTTTATTTCTTAATTATTTAAGCTGTTTCATAAAAGAGAACAGACATTTATTTGAAAGCTTAATGAAAATCAAATAAGGAAGACTTGCATTAATTTCAGACGAAGAAACCTGTGATTTTTTGTTGTTTTGATTTTAAAATTGTTACGCTCTCAAAAAAGAAAAAAAAAATGCTCAAATTTCAGCAAGGAATGAAAAATTGTAGTTAACATTTTCCTCCATTTGAAGGCCTCTCTTATATGCCTCTCATTGATTCTTCTCTTACATGTGTATCAATCCAATTGACTCTGTTTTGAGAAGGATGTGGAAAGGTGTGTGGGAGGTGAGATGAATTCGTTGGATTTAAAGAACAAGGAGCGAAGTAATATAAAAAAAAACTCAGCACTCACGATAAATGAAAATAAGTGATGGAAAATTGATTCCATATGATTTTGAAGCTTTTTAAAACTGAATAAATTAAGATCAATTTATGAAAAAATTCGTCATATGGAGGTAGATATTTCGCTATATAGAAACTGTTTTTAATGTAATCATGCAAAAAGGGGACCGTTCCTACTAAAAATTCGTTTTATAGAGAAATTCGATGTATGGAGTTTCGTTATAGAGAGACTCGACTGTATATTAAATTCCAAACCATTCGGTGGTTACTTTTTGTGCTATTATATGCGGACAGACGAACGACTAATAGGTGCTATGTATTTGTGAAATTCTGAACGTACCTAAAAAATGGATTTTCAAATACCAAGTAATGAATTCGAAATATGGATTTATAAAAGTTTAAAAAATAAATCTGAATTTTCTTCTCTATTATTTTTGTTACATATCATCCATAATTTGCATAGCAAAATTAAATTTACTTAATACATTTTTTGAGTTTCACGGCAAATGAATGGGAAATTTTGTGATTCATATCTATTGCAAATGCGGGTGAAATGAACAATACTTTCTTATATGAGACATATTTAAAGTATTTCGAATTTCCTAAGTGTTTATGCATATTTCCATTTTTGTAAAACAACTGAGCAGAAATAACATTTAACTAGAAAAAAAAAAAAAAAAAAAGAAGAAGAATATATTTGCGAAGGTTTCAGAATAAAGTTAGACAAATTTCTAATTTCAATTAGTATCTGCAATGCAATTACAATTTAATTAATTATATGTATGTGATTATCGTTACACATTTCCAAGCATGGATATTTAGTCACATAATTAAATGAGAGGCGATACCGGGTACAATGCTGCATGAACTTTCGATGGCGTGTAATTGTAACTATAATTAATTTTATATGATTAAATAGTAATTACATTACAAATACCATCAGCCGGCAAAATTTTGGTTGCGTCAAGTTTTTGATTTTTGATACAGTCGAACCTCTATTTAACGAATCTCTATTTTGCGAATATCTCTATATTGAGAAATTTGTCTTCGAACCAAGTATATTTTGCGAATTTCTTTGTAAAATAACCTCCAATTATGTTTGGTGCATTCTCTATTTAATGAATCTTTTCTTGTGACCTAATTTTTTTTTCCTCTATATTTCCTCAAAATATTTCTAACTTATTCTTTCTTATAGCTCATTTTATGATGATCAATGACCTTGAATTAGTTTTATCAGGCGCTTAACTCACCGAGTGCTATAAAATCGTTGTGCATTTATTCAGGAAGTCCAGATAATTCAGTATGCCCCTTTCAAATTCAAAGGAATTGTCCCATGTCCTTGAATTCGAGTCTCTTGTATTCTAGATTTTTGATTAGTAGTACTAATAATTTAAAGGAAATCACTATTATGTGTAACAAAAAAAAAAAAAAAAATAAAAAAAAATAAAATAAAATAAAATAAAATAAAATAATAATAATATTAATAATAATAATAGCAACAAAAAAAGATTAAATACATTTTTCTAATAATGTTTAATGTTTATGAATTTAAAATCTGTTTTATATTGTGTAAAATATTTCTAAAAGTGAATCTCTATTTAATGAATTTTCCATATAGCGAGCCTTTTGTTTTCGGGATTTAGCAACTTCGTTAAATAGAGGTTCGACTGTAAATGATTCTGATTTATTGTGTAGCTCATAGCCCGAAAATTATCTTAATTTTTAAATCATCGCATAAGGATATTTTACAAATACGTAGGTTGATCCAAAAAAAAAAGTTTACAAGCAGAAGAATTTGAAACGTAATAATTGTGGAGAGAATATTTCCACCCAGGGTGGTTCACAGATGGCGCTAGTTGTCTTACAGCGGCTCTAGGAGTAAGTAACGTCAGTACGCAGACACTTATAAGCGACAGTAATTGCACGACGACTAGAAAAGTGGTCTCGCATAGAGGTGCGAGCCGTAATTCAATTCTTATGGGCCAAGAATGTCACCGCATTCGAAATTCACAGACAAATTCACAGTCATTTTTCTGCATGACAATGCCAGGCCCCATACAGCTCGCCAGACTCAGGAATTGCTGCAAAGGTTCAAATGGGAGGTCTGGAATCACCCCCTATACCGCCCCGATTTGGCTCCAAGTGACAATTTCCTATTTCCGGCGTTGAAGTGAAACTTATCCGGAACACGGTTCACCTCAGACGATGCAGTGAAAACAGATGCCGAGAAATGGCTCAATGAGCAGGGCCCTGATTATTACCAAGACGGAATAAATGAGTCGGTCAAACGTTCTGACCAATGCCTAAACAGGTTTGGCGAGTATGTGGAAAAGTAAAGGCCAGATGTGTCTCCTGGTTGCCATTTGCATCTTGTTTCTATCGTTAATAAATACTTTTTCCTTTGCCTTGTAAACTTTTTTTTGGATCACCTCTCGTAGTAAATTTCAAAGTTAAGGTAGCACAGTACCTTTGAAACTATCTCTTCAGTTTTGAATGAAATTATAATATATGTCGAGGCACAATGCTTAATACTAAAAATTAAATAAAATTGAAACAAATTTCTTGTAAAACAGCCTATTTTATTAAAATTTCAATAAAAATATTAGCTTTGTAAAAATCCCTTCTTCTTTAAGTGTGAATATTCTTGTTTTGATTTTTTTTCCCACATTCATTAGAGTATATCACATAAAACTGAGCAAGGATTTTTAGATGTGTGGTATTTTACATTAAATATGATTTTTTTTTCTGTCGTGTATAGTGAAAAAATTCCCCATATATTTTTCTAAACAAAATGTCTAAAATCGCAAGTGACTGGTCACTTTTGATCATATAGTTTTTTGACACTAGCTTTCCAAATTTTGTATATGTTTATGCATATTCCGATTTTTAGTTAGTTTATAAAATAATCCAGCATCTAACACCATTGATAAGAATTAATTAAAAAAAAAAAAAGAATATATTTGCGAAGGTTTCAGCAAATAATTGGACAAATTTCTAATTCCAATCATCTGCAATCAGGGTTGGCAAGTTTCTGCCAGTAAGTGGCAAAAACTGGTAGAAACTAAGAATTAATACTAAAAAGAATTTTAACCTGCAATGATTCATAATTCATACATGTATTTAATATATAAAGAATATAGTTAAAAAAATAAGCTAGCATAAAAGCTAACACTGCATTAAATGAGATTTGAATCTTTATTTGTGAGTTTAAATGATATTTCCATCATTAAATAAAGCTAAGTTAATTTTATGAGCAACTGCAATAGAACAATCATGTTTTTTACTTTATGTTTAATCCAAATTATTATTTGTTATTTATCATGAATAAAATGTATAAGCAACTGAATACTACTAAAAATGTCTCAGATTAAGTCTTGAAATGAATTTATGCCAGTTTATGCCAGTTTTTGCCGGTTAAAACCACTTTCTGCCACTGTTTCTGCCGGCAAAAACCCAACCCTGTCTGCAACATAATTACAATTTAATTAGTTGTGTGTACATGATTATAGTTATACATTTCAAAACACAAATATTGAGTCACATAATTAAATGAGAGGTGATACTGAGCATAGTGCTGCATGAAGTTTCGATGGCATATAATTGTAACTACAATTAATTTTATATGATTGAATAATAATTACATTGCAAATACCAGAAGCCGGCAAAATTTTGGTTGCGTTAAGTTTTTAGTTTTTGATAATTGATTCTGATTTATTGCGTAGCCCATAACCCGAAAATTATTTTAAAATTTTTCCATAGCGTAAGGATATTTTGCAAATCATTTGAAACCAAACCATTTACCTTGGAAACCATCTTTTCAATTTTGAATAATACTGCAATATATGTGAAGGCACAATACTTAATACTAAATATTAAATTAAATTTAAAAAAAAAAAAATCTTGTAGAACAGCCTATTTTACTAACATTTAATTTTTTTAAATTAACTTTTTTAAAAATTCAACTATTTTTTTAAATATAAATATTTTTGCTTTGATTTTTTTTTCCCACATTAGAATATACTACATAAAATTGTTGCATGAATTTTTAGATGCGTGGGATTCTACATTTAATATGATTTTCTTTTATCTCTCGTGTATAGTAATAAATGAAAACAATTCAATAGAACTCTCAATTTAAATACCAAATAATAATAATAAAAAAAAAAGCTATAAACTTAGTTAAATCCATGCACAAAAATATTAAATACTACAGAGAAAACGAAAAAAAAAAAATCAAACTTCTAATCTAAATTACCAAAAAAGCCGTAGTATTTTCCAAACAAGCAAATTAAAAAAATAGCAACAGGGAGAAAAATCAATTGAAAATTTTTATTTGTATGGATAAGTGTTGAATGTATTAACAAAATTTACAATATTTCGCGATAAAATGCCGTAATATGTAAAAATGAAGTGTCAAAATATTCAAAATAATAAAAAAAAAGCTTTTACTTAATGTTCTTAAAAGTGAAAATTGATTTTTTAAAACTACTTTTGGGATAAAAATGTCTCTTTAAGATAACATTATGCATTGAAAAAAAATGGAGAAGTAAAATTATTAAATTTAATAAAAGTATGATAAAGCGAAAAATCTCAGAGCCGTGGGAGCCTTTTAAAAATATCTTTAAAAATATCTTAATTTCGCATGATCTGTAATGAAAAAAAAAATCTTTATCCTTTATAAATAGAGAATATTTAAACAGAATTTAATCAAGTCAATTGACTTTAAAAAGCCTCATTTATGGCCTACAGCATGTTTTTGTTTTTCTGATTTAACTTTAATGTAATAGGATATAAAGAAAAAGATTCTTTTAAAATAGGAGTTTGAATTACGTGGCTAAAGCATATAAACAATAAATCTGTAACTTCTTATTTCCTTTTTCTCTTTTTCATATAATTTGCATAACAAAATTAGGTTTACTTAAAGATTTAAAAAACAAAAATAGTTTTAGAGGGTAAATGAATTTTTCAGTTTATTTAAAGCAAATTTTACGGATTTGTACTACAAATAGGTCTTAAATGAATAATCTTTTGTTATGGGAGATATTTGTTAAAATTTAACAAAAAAAATTTAAATAATAAAAAATAGTGCCTATGGCATTTTACCAGCATGTATTCATTTTTGTTTTGTTACTAAAATAATTGAACACCAAACAAATACTGAGATAACATTATAAAAATAGGAAGAAAAAGAAAGAAAAGGAATTGTTTTAAACGGAAAATCTAATAAAAATATCACAAACAAAAAGGTAGATATTTGGAAGATTTAAAAAAATCTCTATAATGTATGATATTTTATGTGAAAAATACACTAATATTTAAATGAAAATAATATATTTTTTGCATAAATAATAAGAAAATGTCTTATTATCATTAAAGTTTACAAATAACTACTACTCAATAAAGTCTTATAAATAACTGTTACCACTTTACGCATATACATTTTCACTTTAAAATTCCTATTTGTTTCTTTTTTTAATAAGATTTAGTGAGAAAAAGAACAATTAAATCTTGTACTTAATCTGTTAAATTTCATTCAAAGCATTTTTATAAAAATTAAAAAACTAACAAAATGTTTTAATAAACGCTAGATAGTATATCCCTTCCTTCACGATTTGATGATAAATAACTAATGCATCTTCAGAGAATGGTTGAATTTTTAATTAGTTGCTTTATAATGATAATAATTTAATAAATAAAATAAAAATTATTCCTATAATTAATGTTTTCGGCGCCATTGTTGGCGCAAAGAATCTAACTTCGTTCGGATAAACCTCAAAGGACCAAAAGACTTTTATGAGTATAAAATCAATGAATTAGTCTTTTGTGAAAAAATATATCAATAAGTGTAATTTAACAAATTACAACGACTATTTTTAAAACGATATTTTGAAAGACTAAAATTTTAGACTTATAAAAAAAATTCTAAAAACATAATAATAGCATTTTTAATATTAAACATTAATATTCCTGGGTCAATTAAATAGATTTTAATTGAAGTTTCAGCTTTACAATTTTTGGTACTGCAAATTTTCAAACTTCTAAACATAACACATTTTCAATTTCTACACCTTCGTGTAGTTACAAAAAATGTACTTTTAAATGCAATTTGTTTGAAAGCTGCATCTCAATTTATTTTTGAGTTATAATTTTTTTTTGCAATTTTTTAATACTTTTTTTGTGTTATCATGGCATCGCAAGTATTTCATTTCTGGACATTAAACATGGACCAATCATAAAACGAATAAAATCCGGATACCGCAAACATTCAGATATCTATATTCTCGATCGACAGAAACAACTATTTAAAGAAAGAAAGAAAAAACATTAAAACTGTAAAAAACATTTTTTTCCTGAACAGAAATAAATTAAAAGAAATTGACTACTTAAAAACGCTTTCTACTTTGTCAGATTTTAAAACAAGATTAAACCGATCTATATAAAATCAGCAGATGTCTTAAATCACAATCCCACAATCCCAACTAAGAAAATTCAAAATTTATAAACACTTCCATCCGGTTAAAGTACCGCAATTCTAAACTATTCCATCTTTTAACCCAAGAATTATGCTAATTTTCCTTCCCTCCCATATCCGACCTTTACAACTCATTAATATTCATGATGCTGGAAAATTGATGAAATTCTTACTAAAGTTCATTACAGGCTTTAACCGAGACAGTTGATTTTAAAAAGCCTTCATTTTTGCCTAATAGTGTGTTTTCTTTCTGTCTTTCTTTCATTTAATTTTCAGATAGTGATATAAATAAAAAAGAGCACTTTAAGTTTTAAAATAGGAAGTAATGAATTTGAAGTACGTGTTTTAAAAAAGCATGGCGAGTAAATGAGGAATTTCTTCTTCTTACTTTCTTCTACCTATGCAAGTAAGTATTGGATTCGTGAAAATTTTCGAATTTTGGTTTTCTACGGATTTAAACGTGTTAGGGGTCAGAGATTCCAAAAAAAATAAAAACATGTTTTTACAAAATGTCTGTCGATCCGTCAGTCTATCTGCATGTGGCATACAATTTGTCGGCTCTCTATCTCAAGAACTCATGCACGTAATTTAATTAAAATTCATATTCAGACAGTCCCTAATATAAACTAAACCTGATTAGTTTTTGGTGCATATCGCCCGAAAGATGGCGCTGCTATGCTGCCTTTTTCACGATTTCCACAATAGCTATATCACAAGAACTAATGAACGGGTTTTCATAAAACTTTCGATTCCGTTAGTCCTTTATATAATATAGTTCTGATTACATTTTGGTGTAACTTGCCCAACAAGTGGCGCACCTATGTGGCATTTTTTATGATTATTGCAATAGCGTTCTAATTCATGAACTAATTCAGGAATTTTCATTAAACTTCAGATTCAGTTAGTCTCTAACATAAATTAGTATTCTTTAGTTTTTGGAGTAAATCGCTCAATAAATGGTGCTGCTATGCGACATTATTCATGATTATCACAATAGCTCTATCTTAGGAACTAATGCACGAATTTTCATCAAACTTCTGATTCAGATAGTCTTTAATATAAATTAGTATTGCTTAGTTTTTGGAATAAAACGCTCAACATGGCGCTTCTATCTTTTTTTTTTTTTTTTTTTTTTTTTTTTTTTTAACGATTTTATGTCAAATACTAATGCACGGATTTTCATCAAATTTCAAATTCAGTTAGTAGTTGAAATAAATTGCTGCGGATTAGATTTTGGTATAAATTACCTAACTGGTGACGCCGAAATGTTCAATTTTACTGTAAGTATTAACGTATATGAGATATAAAACTATCTTTAATTTATCATATAATAAGAATAATAAATTCGTGAATAAGATTATTTTGTCCACTTATATGTTTGCTTCAGAAAGAAAAATCTCAAATTCCTTGCAATTTCTTTAAATGAAATTACTAGTAATTTCATTGCAATTTCGTGTTCGTAATCTTTTATTAAAAAAAATAAATAAACTCTTTGAAAATTAGGAATGTATCATGTATAAGATGATTGTATTTTGCGATCATCTATTATAAATGTATTATAATATAAAAATAAAAAGAATATTGCCCAGTTAAACTGATGGCATTGAGCTCACAGGCTACGCATACTAATTGTACATTACAGCCTTATATTTTCAAGGGTTAATTCCGTTCGAAAAACAAATTAAGTAGGGGAAACAGCTCTCCCCTTTTTTATACCTAATCATTGAACCTCCTAAACTATCAAGGACATGCTTTATCATATAAAAAAATCTACATCCAAAATTCAGAGCAAATCGGATAATTCTTAATAAAAACCCATTTAGCATTTATATAATTTAAGAGGAGTTATTCCCCTCTTTTTTACTTAACTATTGAACTTCCAAAACTATTCAGAGATTTGAACGAAATCTGACAATTCTGCTTGAAAAATCCATTTATACAAGTTAAATGGAGGGGCATTAGAACCCCCGTTCCCCCTGTTTATACTTATTTCATGAACACCTAATAACAGTCATGGAATCGCCTCATCAGAATGATCCTATATCTAAATTTTGAACGAAAACTGTTAATTCTGCATGAAAATCCCGTTTCTATCAATTAAGGGGAGGGGCATGAGCCCCCCGTTCATATTTATTCAATGAACACCTAATAACAGTCACGGAATCGCCTCATCAGAATGATCCTATATCTAAATTTTGAACGAAAACTGTTAATTCTGCATGAAAATCCCGTTTCTATCAATTAAGGGGAGGGGCATGAGCCCCCCGTTCCCCCTCTTATACATATCGAATGAACTCCAAAAACTAATGAGGGAAGCGCCTTATCAGGATATACCTATATACAAAATTTCAAGTGGATCCGATATTTTTATCATGAGTTATCGCGTTACGCACGAACGTACATACAGAACGGACGGGCACATAAGCTCTCAGGCTATGATAGCATGTGAGCTAAAAAGTAAATGAAACAGCTCATTTTTAATTTATTTTATTTTAACTGTGCGTGGGGGGAAATGTGAAAATAAATTATAGAAAATTAATACAAGAATCTTTTGGAACAAAAAATAGATTAAAATTAGTAAATATACACAAATGATTTTGTATGTTAAAAAAATAAAATTATCTTCTTAAAAACATTTTCCACTTGGTCAGATTTTGAAACAAAGTCTAGCAATTCTAAACAGAGGATGTATTCAATAATATTTCTAAAATCTGAATGAAAATATATTAATGCATAAAAACACTTCTATCCTGTTAAAGCACCGAAATTCTATTTTTTTTTTTTTTTTTTTCATCTTTACCCGAGAATTATGCTAATTCACCTCTCCCCCCCTTCCATATCCGATGTTTGAAACTCGTTAATATTCATGATGCTAGAAAATGGATGAAAATTTTACTAAAGTTCATTACAGCTTTTTATATCAAAATAGCGTACTTTAAGGGTGTATTCGAAAAAACGGTTTTCCATCTTCAACAACTCGAAATTTTCCGCACACATTTTTAAAAGTAGAAACATGAAACTTGCTGACGGGATTTTTGAAGAGACGTATAAAGGTGCCGTGTGATGTCTTTTTACGCTCAATTCATTAGAATTTGATTTATAGACAATAACCTTCTCAGTTTGACCTTTTTTTTTTCGTGCGCAGACCTCCCGCTTTGGAAAAATCGGTTCAAAATGTTGTTTTTGATTGCTTTTTTTTGCAATATTTTCTGCATTTATCAGAGAATCGATAATTACGGCACCTTGTGTACTTTCTAAATAAGACAATTTGCCAGTTTGATGTATATCAGAGCAAAAACGAATTTAAAAATAAATCGGAAAATAAGCAGTTTGATTCGAAATACACCCTTAAAAAAGCTTCCTTTTTGCCTTATTTTTGTTTAATTTTTAGGTAATAAGATAAAAATATATCAATAAGTAAAAATTCATGAAAATAGAAAGTATGCTTTTAAAAAGGCATATAGAATAAAGCTTTAATTACATTTCATTTTTCTTCATCTTTTTTTTATTATTGTTTTCTATAATTTAAATAACCGAATTAAGTTCATTTATATTCAAAAGACTGTCCGGTTAGATGATAAATAAGTATATCAGTTTATTTAGAGCGGAATTTTCAGATTTCGATTACAAATCAGCATATAATGGAGGAGATTATTTTTATCTCTGACGTGCTTACTTTAAAAGGAAAAATGCAAAATTCTTCGCAATTTCTTTACTCTTAATCCTTTGTAAAAAAGTAAATTCTGTAAATTGAAAAAAAAAATTCTTAAAAAAAAAAAAAATTAAATTCTTAGCATTTTTTTGTAAATGAATCACCATATTTAAGCACTTTATGTGTGCGTGTGAATATATTGAAGATTAAAAAAAAAAAAAAAAAGTTAAAATTAGTAAACGTACACACAGCATTTATTAAGGCTGTTTGTTCTCAACTGCTCTGCTGAACAAGCGCAAAACATTTTGATACACTTACAAATTCATTTTTTTACGGAAAAATATAAAATTGGAATTCTTGACTATACAAACAATTTGAAATCGAGCTGAATTTTTCATTTTTTTTTTTTTTTTTTTTTAATAAATTACCCGCTAGATTATAAGCGATTTTGATTACGCGACAAAGACTTATTTTACCCTTTGCAAGATTGCTTTTTTTTTTTTTTTTTTTTTTTTTACTTTCATGGGGAAATGCAGTTCAAAACATCAACTTTGACGGCTTATTCTGAAAGATCTATCAGGTTTGCAAAGAAACAGAAAAAATGAGTGCGATTAGATAGTTCCTGAAAAACAACACCTGTTAATTTCGAACAAAACTAAATTCAAACTTATGTCACAAAGTTGTCCTTATTGATTTAAGAACACCCTTAAAAAAAAGGGGGGGAATGAAATAAATTAACTTGTTGTAATTGGTCAGATTTTGAAACAAGATCTAACAATCTAAAATAAAAACAGCGGATTTCTTCTTTAACATAGCTAGAATCCCAATGAAGAAAATGTTTAAAAATACATCTATCCGGTTGAAGCACCGCAATTCTAAACTTTTGCATCTTTACCCGAGATTTATGCTAATTCCCCCCCCCCCCCCACACACACACACCTCCATACCCCATGTTTAAAACTCGTTAATATTCATGATGCCTGAAAATGGATGAAAATTTTATTAAAGTTCATTACAGCCTTTTTATCAAAATAGCGTACTTTATTTAAGGAGCCTTCATTTTTGAAAAATAGCTTGTTTTTTGTTTCTACTTCTTGTTCAATTTTTAGATAATAGGATAAAAATAAATTAGTAAATAAAATATCTTTAAAAAGGCATATAGAATAAAGATATATATTTTTTTACTTTACCTTTTCTTTTGTATAATTAGCATAACAGAATTAAGTTTACTTACTCAAAAGATTTTTAGGTTAGAGAGCAAATAAAAATTTTCAGTTTATTTAAAGCGGAGTTTACAAATCTTTGTAAAATGAATAAGATTATTCTGTCTACAATAAAAGTGATTTCATTGTAATTTCGTTTTGATAATTAAATCTTTGTTAAGAAAAAAAGTAAATTCTTCATGAAAAAAAAATTATTAATATTTTTTGTAAATGAATCAACATGTTCATGTACAATTTACTGTTTTTTTTTTTTTTTTTTTTTTTTTTTTTTTATTATTTATAATGTTTTTACTTTGACTTAATGTGAAGATACACGCCGTGTTGCAGTTGTATTTCAAAAGACCTTATGAGGGTTTTGTTTGCTTGTTTGTTTGTATGTGTGACGTGGATAAATCGATACAGGAATCTTTCGAGTCAAAAAATATGTTGAGATTAATAAAAGCATTTTCTATGTTCAGAGAGAAAAAAAGTGAAATAAATTAACTTGTTATAAATATTTTCCATTTGATCAGATTTTGAAACAAGATCCAGCAATCTAAAATAAAAACAGCAAATATCTTCTTTAACATTGCTAGAATCCCAATGAAGAAAATGTATAAAAAACACTTCTATCCGGTTAAAGCACAGCCGCAATTCTAAACTTTTCCATCTTTACCTTAGAATTGTGCTAATTCAACTCCCTCCATATCCGATGTTTAAAACTCGTTAATATTCATGATCCCTGAAAATTGATGAAAATTTTATTAAAGTTCATTACAGCCTTTTTATCAAAATAGCGTACTTTATTAAAAAGGAGACTTCATTTTTTGCAAGATAGCTTGTTTTTTTGTTCTTTTTTTTTTTTTCTTTTCTTTTTTTTTTTTTTTTTTTTTTTTTTTTTTTGTTTCTACATCTTGTTTAATTTTTAGTAAATAGGATAAAAATAAATTCGTAAATAAAATATCTTTAAAAAGGCATACAGAATAAAGATACATATTTTTTTTCTTTACCTTTTCTTTTGCATAATTAGCATAACAGAATTAAGTTTACTTACTCAAAAGATTTTACTTACCCATCATACGTAGTATAGGGTAAGTCTTGCAATCGTTTTGAAAATCGAAAAATTTTTTGACGGATTTACACGTTTTAGATAGTGGAGATTCCGAAAAACATATTTTTAGAAAAAAAATTTTGCCGTCCGTCTGTCTGTCTGTCTGTCTGTCAGTCAGTCTGTCTGTAAACGCTCTATCTTCCGAACAAATTGAGATAGAGACTTGAAATTTTGTATGTGGTTAGTATGTAAGAATGGGACGAACCCTATTTAATATCAGAAACCTCGATTATCTGGAACTATTTTTTTCGGACTCTCGAAAAATTCGTTCTGATGAAAGGTACCGTATTTTCGGGTGTATAGTCCGCGGCCTATACAAGAAAAAAACCTCCCAAAAAGCCGCTGCGGCTTATACACGGTGCGGGTTATACAAAGATTTTTTTTAAAAAAATTGGAAATCGTGATATTTTTTCTACAATTTTTAAACCTTAAAAAATTTGAAAAAAAAAATCGAAATTTGTACATTTTTTTGGCTATGCCTTGAAATTTAGAGAGTTCTCCCATGTTTGTAAAGGCTTTTTTTTACTGCTTAAATACAGTTATTTCTGGATTTGGAAGAACTGTCGCAACTATCGCCAAGTATTGCACTGATAGATGTATAAAAGCCATTGTGTTTGTAGAGTACAAAATCCAAAATCCGGAACCCTTCCAATCTCGACAATTCTGAATTTAAGATCATTTTTAGTTTATTCTTAAAAAAAAAAAAAATAATCTACCGACCCTGTTGCAAAGAACAAAAAAAGTGCGTGATTTATATCATTTAAGAACGATTCAGAGCAGTCGTTCTTTTTCGAAACGATTCCGAGGAATCATTCCTTTACAGAGTCGTTTCATTTCGGAAGGAGTTCAAGGAATCGAACTTTTCCGGAGTCGTTTCATTTCAGATAGAGTCCAAGGAATCGTTCCTTTTCGGAGTTGGTACCTTACCCTGTTGCAAAGAATAAAAAAAAGTGTGTGATTTATGTCATTTCGGAACGATTCAGAGCAGTCAGTCTTTTTCGAAACGATTCCGAGGAATCGTTCCTTTACAGAGTCGTTTCATTTCGGAACGAGATCTAGGAATCGAACTTTTCCGGAGTCGCTTCATTTCAGATGGTGTCAGAGGAATCGTTCCTTTTCGGAGTTGGTGCATTTTGGATCGATTCCGAGGATTCGATCCTTTTGGGAACCAATGACCTAAGATACGTATACATTTTATGTCCGAAATTTTGAATTTATAACCGATTTTTTTTTAATTTTCGAAATTTTTTTTTAAAAATATCACGTTTATTTGAAAAAAAAAATGCGCGTAAACGCCGCATCGCTTGAAATTTTATCTTAAAACACGTAAACGCCGCGGCGTTTCTTCCGAAAATTATGGTACTGATAATCTTAATTTTTTAGCCCAATTACTGTAGATATTATGCATCACGAAAAAATTTGGTAAATTTGTGTTAAAAATTATGACTAATGGCTTCTAATTTCGAACCCTGGTCGAAATATACGTTCGTAAATGGTGTATAGCCCGCGGACTATACACCGATGCATCTCCGCGGGTTATACACGAACTTTTTTTACTGCACTGCTCGATTTAGGGGTGCGGGTTAAACATAGGGTGCGGCCTATACACCCGAAAATACGGTATATAAAAAATTTCGAATTTTTTTGTTCTAAGGAATGGACGTAAAAGGCAATAAAATAACACGCATTTTGCATATAGAACGAAATCAATCGGATTATTAGTTGCCGAGATATTTGTAATCATGTTTTTCACATTCTTCGATTTTTCATGACCCTGTATTTCATTCAAATTTCAATTCAGAGGTATATTTTAATTGGAAATGAGACGCTTAATCCGACGCAGTTAATTGTTAGTTAATAGAATTATTATTTTTGGAGTTATAAGGATGTTTCTTTTACGCAGTTCGGTACTACTTGAGTAGTTTGGCGTTTTATATAATTTGTCGAAATTGGTACATCAGCAGTTCTTTAATATAGCATTACTATGTATATTAACAATATTTAAATTTTATTTATGAATTGCAATGCATTGTATAAATAGTTTCACATGTTTTATTTTCATATACATATCCATGATGGGTAAGTATTACGGTGGCCCCCAACGACTAGTTTTGGTTAGAGAGCAAATAAAATTTTTCAGTTTTTTGATTTGTATTACAAATTATTGTAAAATTAATAAAATTATTTTATCATCAGATAGGTTTGCTTCAATGGATAATTATTTACATTTTTTTGTAAATGAAAGTAATTTCTTTGTAATTTCTTCTTGGTAATTAATTCTTAGTTAAGAAAAATAAGTAAATTCTTCATTAAAAAACATTAAATTATTAGTAATTTTTGTAATTGAATCAACATGTTCATGTACAATTTACTGTTTTTTTTTTTTATTTATTTATAATGCTTTCACCTTTACTTAATGTATAGATACTCGCCGTGTTGCAGTTGTATTTTAAAAGACCTTTTGATTGATTTGTTTGTTTGTTTGTTTGTATGTGTGATGTGTATAAATTCGATGCAGGAATCTTTCGAATAAAAAAATATGTTGTAATATAATATGTAAAATTAATAAAAGCGTTTTCTATATTCAGAGAGAAAAAAAATTAAATAAATTAACTCGTTATAAATATTTTCCACTTGGTCAGATTTTGAAACAAGATCTGATAATCTAAAATAAAAACAGCAGATTTCTTCTTTAACATTGCTAGAATCCCAATGAAGAAAATTGTTTAAAAATACATCTATCCGGTTAAAGCACCGCAATTCAAAACTTTTCCATCTTTACCCGAGAATTATGCTAATTTATCATACCCCCCCCTTCCATACCCGATGTTTAAAACTCGTTAATATTCATGATGCCTGAAAAGGGACGAAATTTTTATTAAAGTTCATTACAGCCTTTTTATCAAAATAGCGTACTTTATTTAAGGAGCCTTCATTTTTGAAAAATAGCTTGGTTTTTTTGTTTCTACTTCTTGTTTAATTTTTAGATAATAGGATAAAAATAAATTAGTAAATAAAATCTCTTTAAAAAGGCATATAGAATAAAGATATATATTTTTTTCTTTACATTTTCTTTTGTATAATTAGCATAACAGAATTAAGCTTACTTACTCAAAAGATTTTTAGGTTAGAGAATAAATAAAAATTTTCAGTTTATTTATAGAGGAGTGTCCCGATTGTATTTGAAATTACTGTAAAATGAATAAGATTATTTTGTAATGTGATGTGTTTGCTTCAGCCGGAGAAAATTTGTAATTCTTAATAATTTTTTTGTAAATGAAAGTAATTTCTTTGTGATTTCTTCTTGGTTATTAAATCTTTGTTAAGAAAAACAAGTAACTTATTCTTTAAAAAAAATTAAATTATTAATATTTTTCTGTAAATGAATCATGTTCATGTACAATTTACTGTTTTTTATTTATTATGTTATCATTTGTGACTTACTCCAGTGTTCTCGCTGACATTTGACCGATGTTAGTAATTTGGCTAATTAAAAATAAAAAACATTCGCCAAATGAAAAAAGTATTAGCAAAATAGATTCGCCGTGTAGCACTAAAAAATTTATCTTTAATCCTTTAATGTAAGCCTTTTTTAATATGCTAAAAAAACTAAGTTTTTATAACTGCGACTACGGTTATTAATCTAATTTCAACTATCCGCTATATGTATGTTACAAATATGTATATATGCATATGGTATGTAAAAAAAGGGGCAAAAATTGAGCATTAGAAACTTGGCGAATCTAATCTCTTGTTTACTCGCCAAATGAAGAATTTAGTCGCAATTTGGCGCAATGGCGAGCGATAGCGAAAACCCTGCTTACTGTGTAGCGACCCGTCGTGTTGCAGTTGTATTTTAAAAGATGTTTCAAGACGAGAAGACCCGAAATAATAGTTTTCGGGTTACCTTTGTGAAAACGTAAACATTTGCTGTCAAAATAAAGAGTTGAAGGAAAAACTGTGATTACACAATGGTTACAGGTTACTAAAGGCAATATTCTGATAACCTTATTTGTAGCTGTTATCGAGACCGTTTCACTACAGAAAGTTTGGAGGGGCGTACGAAACCAGTTGTTTAGAAACCCATCCTATGTTGCCACAAAAAATAAATTAAATTACCCCCAAACTATTCAAATACGCTTTAGTAGGGTATAAAATATTTTTCAATCGCTAAAACTCCAAAATTATCTTGTATTGTTTGTTCAAAACAAAGAATAAACACTTTTTTTTCTTTTTTTTTTTTTTTTTTTATGAGATGGATCAAAGTAACCCCCCCGCAAGGAACATCAATGTATGTTGACAATATAGTACAAACGCACCTTACTTGCCACGTTTGACTTACAATTTCTATATCCCTCCCCCCATTCTGTTGAACAAATAAAAGAGGATTTTTAGGTGCGTTCGTAATTAGTAAATACGTAGCACCTATAGTTGTCGTTCAGTCCGTCCGTCTGTCCGTACATAACAACGCAAAAACTACCCATCCGAATCATTTGAAATTTAAAATATATAATTATTACATAATTTTCTCGAGTCATTTCGAATTTTATGAAAATCGGATGCACATATCAATTACAGGGACAATCAAAAGTATGCCGTTACATTACGGTCAATGGGGAAAAAGTTTCAAATGCATTTTAATCATTTGAAATTTAAAATGCATAATTATTACATATTTTCGTCGAGTCATTTCAAATTTTATGAAAATCGGATGCATAGATCAACTACAGGGACAATAAAAAATATACCGTTGCATTACGGTCAGTGGGGAAAATTTTTTCAAATGCATTTTAATGGTGTTACACTCATTCGAACATAATAAAATTGATATACATCTATAAAGTACATATTATAATATACATTTTGCACAGTCTGTGGTGCAAAGAACATTTGTTATGGATTTAGAAGGCCATACAAAAAAAAAATTCCATTACATAATGGCATAGGTTTGGTAACACTGTTTGGTGCGCATTTTAATTTAAATTAACTATTTACAATTTTATGAGATTATATATGAGAGTGATAATTTTAAAACTTCGTTATCGTACAAGCGCACCTCATTTGCTACGCTTCACGTGCAATTTCCAACTTGTTATCCTTGCCACCTTTCATAAAATTTTCAAACAAATTCAAACCTTTCTACCGAAAGCGGATAGATCAATTCAGAAGCGGGAAAAGGGAAATTGAGAGGCTTTAAACAAACAAACAAACAAAAAAAAAAAAAAAAAGAAAGAAAGAGAAAGGACTTGAATGCACATAAATTTATAAAAAACCGTCATTATCGAAAAGTATATTTTTCATACCAAAATAAAGTTATCTTAGAAGTTGCTTCACTATACCATCTATAGAGTGATCACTCTACCGCTTTGTATGTATGCGCGGTCTTTTGTGGACCCGGATGTTTGGATGAAATATGAAATAAAATGTACACAGAAAAAATAAATAAATCACCTGGATTTTTGATCGAGTGATGGAAGATGAAAAATGGGTTGGGTCTGGAGAGAAAGAAGGTGAGAGTTATGTATTATGGGGGAAAAGATATACTTATAGGTAATAAATAAAAAAAAGGGGGAGAAAATATCGGTTTGGGTATCGTCTCCTTTAAAATAAAATAGGAGCTGGTGTCGATTTCATGGCTGTCTGGTTCGTAATAATGGAATTATAAATAAATATAGTAGAATCTCGATTAACCGAGGTTTCACTTAATCGAGCTGATAATAATATGTGATTTATTTTTTATGAACTTTTAAAAAGACTGCACATTTTAATTAAGGGGTTACTTCATTCAAATGAAAAAATTCGTTCGCTAATGCTAATCCTATGGAAGAAATTTATAAAGATCTCTCGGTTGCATTTCAATATTTTTAAATGACTTTTTTTTTCTTCATTGGATGGCTGAGATTGATCACAATGCAGGCCGTTTTTTACTCTTTCGATTTGGGTTATAGATATTTTTTAGAGGAATGCTTTCGTTTTCCAAACCGGTTCCGAAAATGAAAGCGTCCTAATACAAAATATCTATAAACAAAACCAAAAAGGTAAAAAAACGGCCTGCATTCAGATATATCTTAGCTATCCAATGCAAAAAAAATCATTTAAAAATATTGAAATGCAACCAAGATATCTTTATAAATTTCTTCTATAGCATTAGCACTTATTAGCATTAGTGAATGGGTCTTTCCCGGTTTGCATATCCCGTTTCCGGCCTAGCAGAATTAGGACAATTTTTTTCAACTGGCCGGGCCGGCAAAAAAATGTAAAGGTTACCGCAGCCAAAAAAAAACATTAAGCGAGCCTCTCGGCCTGATTTAACAACCTGAGCGAATCCTATAAAATATGAGCCATATTCAATGAATATGATTTTCGCGCGAATAACTATAAATGCGCGTCACGAACCGATGCTAGTTTGACAACATCGATACAGAAATGTAACATATCCAGTGTAGAGATCGGCATCGGACAGTTACATGGTACCTGATCAGTGTTTAAATTTTTTTCCCTCGGACTCATGCCAAGCCGAGATCAGATTTGCACTTTTCTTTTAATAGTCAAACCGGAAATAGATTTAATTGTTCTCAGGATGTGTAGGGCAGGTAATATGTTTAGAAAAAAAAATTAACAACGTAATAAACTTCTGTTAATAGAAACTTTGGAAATGGTTTTACTTGTCGAGCAGTGAAACATAACTTGATATATGTTTATTTTTATCATTTAAAAACGCACTATTGTTTTTTGTTCTAAGAGATGTTAAATTCCCATAAAACGGCGAGATTCTATGCACAGTCTCTATTAACCGAGATTTCCGAGAGTACTAGCGGTCTTAATTAGTTCGAATAATCGAGGTTGCGCTGTACTATAATGTAATTTTAAAAGGGAAAAGGGTAAATTAGTAGAAAGTTTGAAAAACAAAACGATAGCTATAAAAATTATGTAAGATAATTTATGTAATTTTATCTCTACTTCTTATGTCTTTTACAGGGTGCTTTAAAGTACCGTCGGAATATAAAGGGTTAATGCTTTGACATCCATAAACTACTTCGATAACTGACATGTTTGGCTCAATGTTTGTTATTTTTAAACATATAACTTATGGTATTGTAGTAATTAGTAAACATTAGCGTCTTTGTTGGAAAAAAAATATGCAAATTTAATTTGAAAAAAAAAAATTCAATTTTATACTTCTGTATCAGACTTTATATATAAAAAGAAACGAAAAAATATAACTTTAAATCAATTTTTGTGTTATTTTAAACAAAATATATTAAAATTGAAGTATAAAGATTTTATTAAATTATATTTGCATTGGTTCTTTCTTGCAAAGATACGTACTAATTTCTACTACTATATATACAGTCGACTCTCGTTAATTCGAAATCGGATAATTCGAATCTTCGCTTAATTCGAACTAAACATGAAGTCCCGAAAGTTTCAATGGCAGAATAATGTTAAAAATTTTCATTAATTCGAACTCATTTTATCTTGACTTCGTTTAATTCGAACAAACGAAAATTCCGATTTTTCATTTTTCTCACGGATTTCAGATCATTTGAATAACTTTCTTTCTGCGATTTTTGTGAAAATTGTTCATTGCATTCAATGCATTTGATATCCACTTTCTTAGTGCCCCGTCTGTCCATCAGTGACGCTTTAAATTTTTCTTCTATTGTGCTTGTTTCTAATCTTTTAATTAGTTTATGTATTTATGCATTCTAATTTAATATTAAGTCATATTCTAATGATAACAGACGAAATAAATTTAAAAAAACACTATAACATTAATTCCTTTGTAATAGTACCATATTAAGCATGTTTTCATTTCATATCTTCCATAATTCGAACTTCGGATAATTTGAACATTTCTTTTGGTCCCGACGAGTTCGAATTAACGCGAGCCGACTGTATATCATGAATAATCTATCAGCTACATCAACCTTCTAATTAAAAAAACAATTGCTTCATTTTATCCGGAAATGTTTGAACCCAACCAGTATTTTTAAAAAATTGTGTATGCGTCTAGCATACTCATACTCATAGATGAAAAGCCGGCCGGAGAAATTCCAACAGTCAAGAGCTAACGAGGGTTACGTTTTCTCCATGTAGATGGCGTTACTGTACGGCAACAAAACCGCTGGCTGGAGAAAGGTTGAAATCCCGTGAAAATTGTACGGTTTCGCCATCATCGTTAATCAGACGTTAATGTTATAACAAACTGGTAAGCTTTATAATGAAATTTAATTTATGTTAAGTGTTGCCTCAAATGTTTGGTGTTGTAACATATCCTAAAATTGTTGTGATTTTATTGAAAGTTGTACTGGTAAACCGTTCTAGCAAATGTATCACCACTATGTAAACAAAATGGCACCATAAATATACCCTTGGTGATTTTTTTTTCTTTGCTAGATTATAATTATTAACATAGTTGATAATTTTGTCAAGCATTTCTTTGAGACTATTTATTCAAAGAAAAAATGATATTTAGAATATTTTTAAATCCGAATTTCTTTTATGTATAAAAAGGGTAGCGGAGTGGGGGGGGGGGGACTATGACGTCAGCAAACGAAGCACGTGCAATGTTGAATTCAGATACTTTTCACCGGGAAGGATTTCTGTGGCTCCGGGGGGGGGGGGGGCATTACATTTTTTACCCATTGAAAACACAAAATATCCGTAGGGGACATCTCACTGCTCCGGGGAGAGGATCGTAACCTCCCCCCCCCCTCAGCCTACCCTCTGAAATCAACAGTGAGCACATGTATAAGCTGAAAGGTAGAATTGTAAATTGTCCTCAACACTCCTTATCATTATCAACTACACATTTCATCATGAATGCTTATAAAATATTGTGGGGAAAAATAATTATTCTATGGTAATTTTAAATTTAAATTATTATTACAATTATTTTTACATTTCAATATAAATATAAATACCGTTTATTAATATTGCTGAACATGAAAAGAGAATTGTTATTATGAAATTATGTTAAAAAAAAAATGTTCGTACTAATATATTTTTTTCTTTTTTCTTTATTTCTTTTTTTTTTTGTAAAGATTATATTTAGGAATTCTCAGAAATCTGTTCCGTGTGTAATGATATTTTACTTTTATATTAAGAACTGTAAGGTTGCTGCATTTATACATATGTATATATATATATATATATATATATATATATATATATATATATTTTCAAGCAATTTAGGTATTTTAATTTTACATGTTTTTCTTTTTCTTCGCGATTACAAATTCAACTTTTAGAATAAAAATAATAAATACAATTAATTGTAAAAGCATAACCGACATGTTACATATTTTATATTTATTTTCAAAATATCGTGATATTTGATATTTTAGATATTTTCATTTATTTGATATTAATTTTTTAAATATTGTGGTGTAATAGTATTATTACTACCTACATTACTCTGATGGCAATGATACTATTTTCGACATTGCCAGTCAAAACAGTGTAGTAGTGCTGTGAATTTACTGTATTGTTCTCTGTTCTCTGAAAAAGAACATTTGCTCTGCCAATACCCCCCCCCCCAAAAAAAAAAAAAAAAAATAAATAAATAAATAAATAAATAAATAAAATAAACCTGATTTTTAAATAAATGCACAACCAATAATTATGAAGGTTTTATAGTTCATACTCTTGAGTTCCATTCTTAGAAATATGAAATTACTGTATGGAAACATTATTAGATATGGTTTTTTACTCAAGAAAGTGATACCAGATTTCAGAATAAAAAGAGAAATTTTAAGTTTAATTAAACTAAAAGCATCATTTTTGCATGAAAAACTGATGTGATAGATTTTTTTTCTTGGTTTTAGTGAGTAAAATTCTAACAAACAATAAATTCTATACTGTTTTTGGTTTACAGACTTGAGTAAACCAAACTAAAACTTAGTTTTGTTTGAGTTTAGATTGTAAAACTAAATTTTTTTTTTTTTTTTTTTTTTTTTTGAGATTGGAAAGCTATACCAAAATAAAATATATTTCTCAAAGGAAATGAAAATTATAACTAGGAGAACAAAATGTAATATTGTAAATATAATTTTTTTTTAAACAATGTAATATTTGAATATTGATATTCGTAATAATGACAAAACTGCAACAATTTGTTTCTTCAAACTAGTATAATTTATGTGCTTAAGGGTATATTTCGATTCAAACTGCTTATTTTCTGATTTATTTTTGAATTCATTATTGCTCTCAAATACACCAAACTTTCAAAATCTCTTATTTGGAAAGTACATAAGGTGTGATTGTCAATTCTTTGATAAATGCAGAAAATATTGCAAAAAAAAAAGCAATCAAAAACGGCATTTTGAACCGATTTTTTCAAAGCAGGAGATCTGGGAATGAAAAAAAGGGTCATACTGGGAAGATAATTGTTTCTAACTCAAATTCTAATGAATTGAGCGTAAAAAGACATCACACGGCACCTCATATGTCCCTTCAAGAATCCCCTCAGCAAGTTTCATGTTTCTACTTTTAAAAATGTGTCTGAAATTGTATCGGAAAATTTTGAGCTGTTGAAGGTGGAAAAGGATTTTTTCGAATACACCCTTAAAAACAATACTATGTAAATGGGATGTATAATACATTTGATTCCAAACTGCAGAGATATTGTCTAAGGTTTTTACATTAGATCAATTGGTAATTGAACATGTAACTGAAAAATCATTTTAACAGAGACATGATATAATAAACAGTTGCGTTAAATGAATCGTGAATGTTACCATGAAAATGCTGAGACTGAAAAAAACTTTTAAAAACAATCTGTGCTTCTTTTTTCCCTTGTATAACATAGTCATATAAAGTAAAAATAATTTTCTTTTAGTACAGATAAATGAAAAAAAAAATATTAATATTCTGTAAGAAAATATAATTTATAAAGAAAAATCATTTTTTCCATTTTTTTTTTTTTTTTCCGAAAAAATTCAGAAAGAAACTGTTTTTTTTTTTTTTTCCCCTTCCTACTTCAACTTTTCCAAAAAATTTACATCTCGATATATGATTATTAAATATTACTATTTATAATATTAAATGTTATGATTTATTTACAATTGTAAAACTGAAGCAATTAAAAAAAAAAAAAAAAATACTTTCCTTTCTACAGTATTATTATTAATAACAATCGCCTCTTGAAAATGACAATTATTTGTATTCAATTCTATAATATATTTTTATTCTTTTATATATATGTAACAAATTATTAAACAGATATCACATCTCATCATTGGTTAAAATTTAGTGAATTATTTATTTCAGTGATTTATTTGAAATCAATATTAAATACCATTCATTTATAAACTATACAAATTGATATATGTAAATATTTCCCTGTCTGTCTGTTTCCAGTTTAATTAACAAACTTTCTTTGTTAAATAAAAAACACAAATTGTTAAATTTTAGTTAAATTTACATACGGGAAAATATAACAAAATGTGCTTCAAAGTTAAAAAAAAAAAAAAAAATCTGTTTTATATTATTTTAGGTTAATTTTTACGAAATAAAACCGATCCAATTTTAAAAAACTTCAAAAATAAATAAATAAATAAAAGTTGTTGTTGTTTCAATATGATTATTTTTTCAACATTTGTTGATATTTCATCAAAAATCACCGCACTACGTAAAATGTTGACATGTTATGTTTACGTTTTCCGGAGTTGTAACCGGCTTGAGACTGCTTGCGACGGCTGTTAGGCAGTCGCAGGTTTTTATGACAACAGTTACAACTTTGTAACGCCTTCAGCCGAAAAGCGTTTCATTTGTATCGCGTTCGGCAGGATTTGTAACTTCGACGCGAGTTGTAACGGGAAGCGTTTCTGCTGTATCCGCTCCTAAGCTGAAAGGTAGAATTGTAAATTGTCCTCAACACGCCTTATCATTATCAACTACACATTTCATCATGAAGGCTTATAAAGTATTGTGGGGAAAAATAATTATTCTATGGTAATTTTAAATTTAAATTATTATTACAATTATTTTTACATTTCAATATAAATATAAATACCGTTTATTAATATTGCTGAACATGAAAAGAGAATTGTTATTATGAAATTATGTTAAAAAAAAATGTTCGTACTAATATTTTTTTTTTCTTTTTTCTTTATTTCTTTTTTTTTTTTTTGTAAAGATTATATTTAGGAATTCTCAGAAATCTGTTCCGTGTGTAATGATATTTTACTTTTATATTAAGAACTGTAAGGTTGCTGCATTTATACATATATATATATATATATATATATATATATATATATATTTTTTTTTTTTTTTTTTTTTTTTTTTTTTTTTTCAAGCAATTTAGGTATTTTAATTTTACATATTTTTCTTTTTCTTCGCGATTACAAATTCAACTTTTAGAATAAAAATAATAAATACAATTAATTATAAAAGCATAACCGACATGATACATATTTTATATTTATTTTCAAAATATCGTGATATTTGATATTTTAGATATTTTCATTTATTTGATATTAATTTTTTAAATATTGTGGTATAATAATATTATTACTACCTACATTACTCTGATGGCAATGATACTATTTTCGACATTGCCAGTCAAAACAGTGTAGTAGTGCTGTGAATTTACTGTATTGTTCTCTGTTCTCTGAAAAAGAACATTTGCTCTGGCAATACCCCCCCCCCTCCCCCCCCCCAAAAAAAAAATAAATAAATAAAATAAACCTGATTTTTAAATAAATGCACAACCAATAATTATGATTTACAAAATTTACTTAGAATAAGCACTGAAAGATAATTTTTTTTTATTTTAGATAAATTATTTACTGTTTCATAAAAAATAATCTTTTCTGGTTTTGCTCAGGTTTGGTCTTTTTTTGGTCAGTTTAAATTGCCCAACAAGTTAGGGAATGAAAGAGTAGAAAAGATTAAATTTACGTTCAAAATTTTCAATAAAATACAGATTAATTTTTCTGTAAAATATAGTTGCTCAGAACTTAAAATTTTATTGATAATTAATACTAAATCTTATAGGTTTTTTATTTATTTATTATTATTATTTTTTTTTTTTTTATGAGTGCTAAAAGCAATTTGTATCCGTCGTCTATTTTGGTATATAAAGAAAAATACATTTAAAATATTGTTTTAAGTTTTCATGCTAAATGCAGTCTGATTGGATTCTTATTTATATTACGTTTGAAAATATTTATAATTAATAATAAGTTGACTGTTTTGGAAATATCGCATATCTGTAGGAAGAAAAAGGGGGGATATAGATAAAGCTATAAGAAATGTTTGATATTTTTGAAAATATAATATTTACAAACCCTATGTTTAGTTGAATTGGCTGAAACTCAACAAAATAGTTATACAAGAAGTATATATTTAAATATCCAATCAAAATAGAAAATTTAGAGAAACAATGTGATGCAATATCCACTTGCGGAAAATAAACGTTATCCTGGTTCGTGCAGTGTTGAATTCAGTGGATGGTCTGGGGTTGGACCCCCCCCCCCCCCCATAAAACCCAAAGATGCTTAACAAAGATAGCTTAATTACCTCAATTACTGAGATGTCCCCCCCCCCTCCCCGGGATTCTACAATGTCTTCCAAGAGCTACAGAAACCCCTCCCAGAGAAATGTTTCTAAATTCAACACTGGATCCGTGTAAAACAGATTCCTTCAACAGTAAAGGTTCACGCACATAGCACTAATTTCTTGCGCTATCTTTGATCTTTCGTGTCGGCGCTTTGATGTTTAAATTGCACTTCTAGTGCACTAAATCTGAACTTCAAGAGAGGAATCTAACGCGAAATCAGTTGACAGCTTTACGTCTGAAGATAAGGTAGATAAAAGTTCCCCTTCCTTTGTCAATTTGGTAGGGTCTGTCCCTCAAAAATCATTTAAAGAGATTTCAGCCTTGTTCCGTTCGAAGTCGGAAATTGCACGTGAAGCGTAGCAAATGAGGTGTGTTCGTACGATAACGAAGTTTTAAAAATATCACTCTTATAAAATTGTAAATAGTTATTTACAATTAAAATACGCACCAAACGATGTTCTCCTTATACCATTATGTAATCTAATATTTTTGTGCGGCCTTGTAAATCAGTAACAAATGTTCGGTACTTACAAATGTTCGGTATTAACGCTACCGCAACAGAAGTTGCGTGCGCTAATGCACCAATAAGGAGCAATCTTGTTGTTCGCACGCACTTAGTTATCTTTTGAATTTCTTGTTGCCTTGTTTGTTGATTTTTATGCCATTTTTTAGAGTTTTTTGCGCATATTTGACGTTATTTTTTGTGTACCAGCGAACAACAAGATTGAACTTTAATGCGCATTAGCGCAACTTCTGCTGCGGTGGCGTTAATACGTAAGTACCAAATGTTCTTTGTATCACAGATTATGCAAAATGTATATTATAATATGTACTTTATAGACACATATCAATTTTATTATGTTCGAATGAGTGTAACATCATTAAAATGCATTTGAAACATTTTCCCCATTCACCGTAATGTTATGAAATACTTTTGATTGTCCCTGTAATTGAACTATGCATCCGATTTTGATAAAATTTGAAATGACTCGACAAAATTAATGTAATAATTATGTTTTTCAAATTTCAAACGATTAAAATGCATTTGAAAATGTTTCGCCCATTGACCGTAATGTAAAGGAATACTTTTGATTTTCCTGGTAATTGATCTATGCATCCGATTTTCATAAAATTTGAAATGACTCGACAAAATTATGTAATAATTATATATTTTAAATTTCAAACGATTCGGTTGGGTAGTTTTTGCGTTGTTATATGCGTACGGACGGACTGAACGACAACTATATGTGCTACGTATTTACATAATTACGAACGCACTTAAAAAGATTAGCTAATGGACTAATTAGCTACCCCACCCCCTTTTTTAAACTCTAATTCAATCATAGTAATTTAAACTTGGATTTGAAGTCAAATTTATCTGGAATCAAATTTCATTAATTCATTATATTGTTGATGATAAAATGAGTTTTTTTTTTCATCAACGAATGTTGGAAATAAACAAATTAATCACGCATAAAAGCAGTAAATAGAAAAAAAGGTGGGGAATCCGTCTATATAATGTAGAGGTCTGACGGGCCCGGGCCGGCGGAATCGTTTCGAATTTTCTAACGGGCCGGGCCGGCAGATTTAGAATAGTTTTTTCAACGGGCCGGGCCGACAAACAACATAAGGGCCGGGCCGGGTCAATAAAAAAAATTTTCGGGCCGGCAGGCCCGAAAATTTTTTAAGTTTAAATAACAACCAAGGTTAATTTTTAGGTTTAAATAACAACCAAGTTTAAATTAGTTGTTCTTAAGATTTCAGCAGAAACGATAAAATATGAGCTATTTTTAACGAAAATGGTTTTAACGAGAATAAGTATAAATGTGGCCATACTAGTTTGACAGCATCAGTATAAAATGCACAGTGAATCGGCATCGGAGACTTACATTACGTGTAACCCGTTTTAATATTTTTTTAGCTGATTCATGCCGGTCCGAGATCACGCTTGCATTATTTTTCTACATACAGACTGGCTGGACTGGTACTAGACTTAATTATTGGCAGAAAACATGATTTGTAAAATTATTAACAGCGATAAAGAATTTGTGTTAGCTTAGTCTTCGGATATATACTTCTTGATGATTTTTAAATTAATTTCTCGATAATGCGAAAGTTTGACACATTTTCTGTTTAATTTTTAATAGTAAAAGTATAAAAGTGATAAGCCTAACTATTGAAGGGATTTGGAATCGAATAGCGTTTTTCATTTTTGGTAAATAAAATACATGTTGAGATATAATAGTTTCTGAAATGATTGCAGGTTTTTCTCCCTTCCCTTGCTATTGCTTCCGGAAATTCTATTCAAAACGCTAATTATGACAGTATTTTATTGTTTGCAGTATTCTTAAATTGCTTGTATCAAAAAATGGATAACGCCATTCGATTATATAGTTTCTGAATAAAGATATCTGCTAATCTTATGCGTTTCTGAGGATAAAAAAAATGAATTTAGAAATGTATCAGAAAGGAGCTTCTTTGAATTTAAGAATGAATTTGGATTTGAAACCTATAATAAAATGATATAGAAATATATTTATAAATCTTTTTTATGAAACAGCTTCAAAATTAACGATGTTTTTAGCTTTCTTTCTTTTTTCTTTTATTCTAAGCCATATTAATTTTTTAATGAATCTTTATTCGAATGTTGAAAGCCTAAGAATCTAAGTAATCATTAATGTTGTTAATGTGTATTTGCTGTAAAATATACTGTAAAATCATTCCATAGATATGTATGCAGTATTCTTTAAAGGAATCTTAGTTATATGATAAAAAATCTGAATATTTTAGAAATCGTAGAAATTGTAACGGGCCAAAACGGGCCGGGCCAAAAATATAAAAATTTAAACGGGCCGGGCCGAACTTTTGAGTTTTACAACGGGCCGGGCCGGGCCTGGAAATTCCGGCCCGTGCAGACCTCTAATATAATAGCGGTAAAGTTTTCTAATTTAGCTAAATTTTTAACACGTATTTGTATAATTAAATGAAATATAATTGTATTTTTATACGAATCTTATTTTCATTTTGAATCTATTATTTAAACAAATCGAAATTTAATAATGCTAAATGTATACATTTATTGAATCAAAAATCAGTTTTATTGTATAAAAATGTAAATTCGAATGAGTACGTGAATTTCAAAACTCGCCTTTATCCACAAAATCAAATTTTGAAAAATCGAGAAAAAAAATTTATGTCCGTTAGGTTACACAGTAAACTAATATTGTATAATAGTAAAAATACACAATAAAACTTTTTTATTTATTTATTTTTTTTGGGGGGGGAGGGGGTAAAGTTTTTTCGGTGCATATTTACCAGTAGAATATACTGGATTGATAGAGGAAATACAACTTTTTAAGGATCAACTTTTGGATAAGGGAATTTTTGAAACTCAGGTCATTTACAGTTATGAAATTTTCAAAACAAATATTATTTTGGATTCTTTGCTATTTAAGAGGCTGCTTCACTCACGCGAAAACACCTGTTCATTAATGTCATTCCTATGGGACATTTTTTTTTTTAATATCTCGATTGCATTTCAGTATTTTTAAATGAATTTTTTTTTCATATTTTTAAACGGTTTTTGATTGCAGAGATTGATTTTTAGAAAGGCCATTTTTTATTTTTTCGGTTTTGTTTGCAAGTTTTTTTTTTTTTTTTTTTTTTTTTTTTTTTTTTTTACTTTGAAGATATTTTTACTTTCCTAACCACTTCCAAAAATAAAAATTACAATAATTAAATAAGTTAATCGAAAAAACAAAAACGTTTGTGCATCATAGAAACCCAATCTCAGTTATCCAATGGGAAAAAGTCATTTAAAAATATTGAAATGCAAACGAGATGGTTAAAAAAAAATTCTCCCATAAGAATAACATTAGCGAGCAAGTGTTTTTAGCTTCAGAGAAGTAGCCCCTTTATTTCCATGGGGAAAAATAATTTTCTATGCTAAATATATGCATGCGAAAGATATCTTTGCTCAAATTCAATACGTCACTAAAATTACCTAAAAGTATTGTATAAAAACGACAAAATATTTTATTCCAAATGGAACTTCATATAAACATTGTTTCGATTCTAAAGTCTGAAAAAAGCACACTTTCAATAACTACATTTACTTTATTTTTAAGTGTTATTAACATTTCAGAAACAAACCACAGAGATCTGAATAGATAAAATGTAAAAATTAAATCTCCTAGACTAAGGATTAAACATCCTTACGGCCGACATCAGTACCGGCCGAGAAAGCGCTTTCTTAAGACTGCGCCTTATGACATCAGTTTACGTGATCCGACCGATCATAAACTCGTAACATCAAAAATGCAGCGGGAGAAACAAATAAGAGTTTTCTCGGGCATGACACATTTACCAGTTACTTTACTGTTTGAAACATTTTTACAAAAAAAATTCCACATTTTAAAGAATTTTTCCTATTTTCTTTTTCAGAAGATGTATTATGTTGTTCAGTTAGATTCTGACATTTTCAAAGAAAAAATAGTCGTCCCGTCTATATGGCTAGACAAGTACAACACCCTCTGTTTACTTCCACCCCTTACCGATGTCGCAGAAGTCGAGACACTCGCAAAAGCCCAGTCTACGCCGAAACACGGATGGCAGATGCATAACGTAACCTTTATACAGAGTTTTGGTAAGAATATTCTTTCTTGACTTAAGCGGTATCACACGTGCCCTATTCGCCGAACTTTTTCCCCAACACAACATTAAGGACTAGACAAACATAACTACTCTGAAGTTAAACTTTTTTTCCTGGAATTTCCTTTTGTTACTCCCCACTTGCGGTTAACTGACAATACAAAACGAGGGAGATACAATGGTCAGGGAGACCACTATCTTAAACCCTACTGAAGGGAAAGATTCCCGTCCTACACTTGGATTGAAGTTCAACTGGAAAGCTCGTTAACATCAGACCTGCGGACTTAAAAGGCGCCGCCTGCAAACCGCAAAAAAACTTTGTGTGTGCCCACAGCCTAGTGAGCAAAAAGTTGCCTGACCTTGATATGGGGGAGATGGAGAATTTGCTCGCTGTTTTTGCTTGCCGAGCATTTACCGCATTGCATGGAAAATGTTGGCTATTCATTCAGCGCTGATCAACTGACCAAAAAGAGCGGAAATAACCCCGCGAGAAGTTTGAAAAACCTGTTTACCGAACAAGCAGCAAAATGAGCGATCGTGTTTTGTGAAATGCTTGCCGAAAAATCTTTCTCCATGTGATACAGCTCTTTATTAACATAAGCAAGGTTGGCAAGTTTTTGCCAAAAGATCGAAAAAACTACCCTGGCAAAAGAGCAGGTTTTTGCCAAAGTGGTAAAAATAAGAAAGTTTCATTTACGGAAATATATATAAATTATTTTAATTCTTATTAATATTAACTTTAAAACTTTTTAATATAAAAAATATAACTTCGAGTTTTTTTATAAAACATAGACCATATAATGTATCATTTAAACAGTGTAATTCAAAAGCTATTAAATTTGCATATTTTTTAGTAAATTCTCTTTTAGTTTATGTTATCGATATAAAGGATTCGTCGCTACTCATCATTTATGATATATGCATCCGATATTCAAATCCGATATTTTCAAAATGTCAAAATCGCGAAGAACCTCTGACTGTTTTCATTGGTTTTCACTGTAAACCAAGATTTTGAAACACCAGAAATACACGATAAAACTGTCTTTTTGAAGATTGTAGTGTTTTCTCGGCGCAAGTTCACCAATAGAATAGATTGATAGTGAAAACACAATTTTTAATTTTTGGTTAATTTTGAGTTCTGAAACTCACCTTCTTATTTAACTCTTTATGCCCTAACGGCACTTTAAAGTACCATTAAAATATTTTGTAATAAAATTAGTTTAATACATTGATTAGCCGTAATACAGTTTAGAATGAGTATTAGATGCTTCGTTTTACCTTATTCCAAAATCATTATGGATTGTACGAAACAAAAATATTTATAAAAAGATGATTTATTTTTCATTTGGATCTTTTCAGCTTTCTTGACGTTGAAAGATTAAGTGAGAAAAGTTTCAGTTAGGAAATATTTCTATTGTAATAGCATCATATTTGTACATTTCCTAATTTTATAAAATTCTAAAAAATATATTTTAAATAAAAAGATTTGAGTGGAGTTATATATCCCTGTAAACTCAATTTTAATTAATCTTAATCAGCAAAAACCTTCTAAAATTTATTAGATGATTGTATAAATCTTTTAATGTAAATTTCGAATATTTATGAAAAATGGTTCAAAAGATGAAATTTCTGTAAATTTATAATTTTTGACATACACCATTAAGGTACTCGTGCCATATTCTTGCCGTCTCGGGTATAGAGGAAAAGTACAAAGTACTCGAAAACCAGTGGCGTAGCAATTGATTCGTGAAAGGAGTTCGAGTAGTCATTTGAAAGTAAATTCGAGTAAATATTAAATACGAGAAATTAATAGGATCTGAAATATTTTCCGGCAGGAGTTTTGTGTTCACTCTTAAAACAAACGAATAGATTTGGCTTCTCGGGAAAGAGCTGTGATTTATTGGATCGTGAATGAGTTGTTTCTTAAACGTTTCACTCATCTTGATTTAAATTGCTTAAAAACAGTGCGTTTACTCGAGTTGTTTCAACTTTTTGTAAGAAGCTGACTTTCAAATCGTGAGATGAGTGAATTTCGGTACAACTTGTGTTATTTTTGGCTGAGGTTTTAAAAGATTTCAGTTTGATATTTTTCTAACTTTTTAAAATTTAATAAATGATTAGGTATATAAATTTTTCAATGTAATTTCAAAAACTAACGAAAAATGCTTTTAGAACATGGAATTTTCATGAATGCATAGGGTAACATCTCCAGTAATTGGCACATTAAGGATTTGTCTTTAAACTTACTTCTATTTTCATTACCAAGAAATAAAATATTTACTTGCAAATATTTTTAAATCAAAGAGTGCGTATCTGTGCATCTATTTTGCCTACTAAAAGCAGAAATATTTAAAAAAGTATTTTTATAAAAATATATTTATAAAAAGTTGTTGTAATCACCAGTAATTGGCACTTGGACTTTTACACAATTAAAGTAACCCTTTTCAACTAAACAAAACTGTTGTCATTTAAAATTTAAAATATACTATAAATCAGATAATAATAAATTGAAATGCATGCCTTTCTTAAGACAGAGAAGAAGCATTTGCAACAAAAATGGCTAATTTGATACAAGCCATAATTGTTTCTCTTTCCTAGGCATTATTGTCATTTAGTAGCATAAATCAAAGTTATAATCTGTAAAGTAAAAGAGCACATAACTGGTATCTTGCATTTAAAAAAAAACTGGATGTAAATCTTAATTTAGGACATTTTGGCAGGATGTGTCAATCACTGGTGCCTGCCAATTACTAGGAATGATACCCTAATTCTGGATATAAAAGGCTAAATAATGTGGTTTTAGACTAACTGAATTTTGCAATGCAAATACATTTAACGTCTAAATAATAATAAACTATTAAAAGGTTGAATAATATAAATTAAGACAGAATTGAATACATTTTTAAAAAATAAATAAAATTTATATACAAAAAATTAAAACACTAAAAAACACTTAAAAATACAAAAGTAAACGTTTCGCCAAGCTACACGCAATCTTTGCTTACTTTTGTATTTTTAAATGTTTTTTGGTGTTTTAATTTCTTTTATATAAATTTTATTTATTTTTAAAAAATGCATTCAATTCTGTCTTAATTTATATATTTTTTTAATAACTCAATTTTCATTTACATTAATATTTTAGATACCTATTCTCAAGCAAAAGAAAGTACCGAAAAAGCAGAACCACTAATGATCGAGTTAGAGGAGGAGGAGGAGGAAGAAGAACATAAAGCGGTGAGGGGAAAGAGAAAAAGAAAGCTTCCGCTATTTCTCGAACATTATTCCATCGAGTCTGAAGATGATAATGAAGAAGAAGACGAAGGCCGCGATACGACGACGCAAGAGGAGTGTTCCGTGGTAGACAATGTAGTTCCTGATCCATTAATTGTAAAGGTAGAGCCAACAGAAGATTCCAATGCACACCAAAAACAACGACAAAATACCACTCATGATACTAACTCCAGCTCAGTTCATTCCAGTTTGCAAAATGGCAGCCAATTCCAAGCCGCAGGGAACAGTTCATCTACTATAACGTAAGTACTTCTTAAGGGTGTATTCCAATTCAAACAGCTTATTTATTTTTAAGTTCATTTTTGCTGTCAAATGCATCCAATTTGCAAATTCTCTTATTTAGAAACTACACAATGAGCTGTGCCTGTCAATTTTTTGATAAATGGAGAAAATATTGCAAAGAAAGCGTTTTGAATCGAATTTTCCGAAGCAGGAGATCTGGGAACGAAAAACAGGTCATACTGAGATTTAAAAAAAAAAAAAAAAAAAAAAAAAAAAAAAAAAAAAAAAAAAAATGATTGCACCTCAAATTGTAATGCAGTAAAATAAAAATGAAATCACCGGCATCCTATACTCTATTTAAAAATCACCTCAGGAAGTTTCGTGTTTCTATTTTTAAAAATGAGTCTGAAAACATATCAAATAATTTTGAGCTGTTGAGCGTGAAAAAGCATTTTTTCGAATGCACCCTTAATGATGTTTTCTCAAATCCAATTTTTCTACTTTCTGACACGTCTTTTAAATTCAATTTTTTTTTTTGGCAAATGTATTAAATTGATTTCTGCTTTGATTAATTAAGAAACTATTAAATCCAAATGTTTTTTTTTTTCTGCAAAAGGAAGCTTTGAACCGAATTTCTGGACGCGACAGCGCACCGCAGAAAAAGAAAGAAAATTGCTATTTTGAGACAACAATAGTTTGTAATGTATGCAATGAAAAAACAAAACCTCTGTTTAATTAATCAACAAATCAACTTGCAATCATTGCTAGTACAATGCTTTTTTTGTTTAAAAATGAATCAAAAGTACGCTGTTAAAAATTTCATCCTAGTTTGAACCAAATTTTGGAGCTCAGTAGCTGCCACCATAAGATAATGAAATCTTGTACCAACATTTGGAGCTTCCTATTTCAATCTCGTACCAACATTTGGAGCTTCCTATTTTAATCTCGTACCAACATTTGGAGCTTCCTATTTCAATCTCGTACCAACATTTGGAGCTTCCTATTTCTATCTCGTACCAACATTTGGAGCTTCCTATTTCAATCTCGTACCAACATTTGGAGCTTCCTATTTCTATCTCGTACCAACATTTGGAGCTTCCTATTTCAATCTCGTCCCGTTTGAATTATGCTTCATCAGAAGCTTCAAATGTTGGTTCAAGATTTAACCATCTGATGGAGGCAGATATTAAATTAAGCACTAAAATTTGGTTCAAACTAGGACAAGATTTTTAACAGTGTATGTCAGAAGATTTCATGTTGTTGAGATGGGGGGAAAAAAACATTTATTTAAGAAATGTCTTACATCTGTTCTGCAAGTAAATTGTTTACTTTCTGGCACATTATTGAATTTATTTTTATACGTTAACACATAAAATTGTGGATGTTCTTATTCAAAAATTTTGAAATAGAATTTTTTTTTCCATTTTTTGATAAAGCCAAAAGGACCTTTCATAAAGTGCTGTCATTTTGAACCAGTTTTTCGTACGCAGTCACAGAACAGTGGCAATCATTTCTAATACAAGATGGGATACATTTATCGAAAAATGAAATACTTTATTCGATTTAAAACCATTTCAATAGTTATATCTATCTTATTCTATACATTTAAGTATGAATGTGCGAAACATAAAATAAGCAACTTTTTTCGAAAGAACGTGGTCTTTATTCATCAGCTAATAACAAAATGTGCTGCGATACAGGAGTACACAGCCAATAGTAAAAAAGGCAGCATCAACCAGTCTGAAAAGGACGGAGTTTCAAGAAGTATATATCCTTTTGTTTTGTTGTGTTCTTTTCTGACTGGCTGCTCTCTCTTGCTTTATTATTGGCAATTTTCTCCCACCTTTTTAGGTGCGTTCGTAATTATATAATACGTAGCACCTATAGTGATCGTTCAGTCCGTCCGTCTGTCCGTCCGTCCGTCTGTCCGCATATAACAACGCAAAAACTACCCAACCGAATCGTTTGAAATTTAAAATACATAATTATTACATAATTTTGTCGAGTCATTTCAAATTTTATGAGAATCGGATGGATAGATCAATTACAGGGACGATCAAAAGTATTCCATTACATTACGGTCAATGGGGAAAAAAGTTTCAAATGCATTTTAATCGTTTGAAATTTAAAATACGCAATTATTACATAATTCTGTCGTGTTATTTCAAATTTTTTGATAATCGTGTGCATAGATCAATTACAGGGACAATCAAAAGTATTCAATTACATTATGGTCAATGGGGAAAAATTTTCAAATATATTCTATACGTTTGAAATTTAAAACACATAATTATTACATAATTTTTTCGAGTTATTTCAAATTTTATGAAAATCGGATGCATAGATCAATTACAGGGAAAATCAAAAGTATTCCATTACATTACGGTTTAATGGGAAAAAATGTTTCAAATGCATTTTAATCGTGTTACACTCATGCGAACTTAATAAAATTTATATGCAACTATAAAGTACATATTATACTATACATCTTACATAATTTGTGGTGCAAAGAACATTTGTTATTGATTTACAAGGCCACACAAAAGTATTCCATTACATAATGGTATAGGGAGAACATTGTTTGATGAGCGTTTTAATTGTAATTCACTATTTACAATGTTATGAGATTGATATATGAAAGTAATATTTTTAAAACTTCGTTATCGTTCGAACGCACCTAATTTGCTACGCTTCACGTGCAATTTCCAACTTGTTTTTCTTACTTTCTGTCTACCTCCTGCTTTCATATTAACATAACATGTTTTGTTTACACCTTATGAAGAAGGACAAGGTTCTTTCAAAACACTTAGTGTATTACTTATTTGAACTGTTTTTGCCCCACATTATGAATAAGTAAAAAATTATCTTCCAAAGTATTTTTTTTTTTTAGGTCTTTTACTCTATTTTGTGTAGAAGAAGAAAGTATTGGATTCGTGAAAATTTTTTACGTCCGGTTTTCGACAGGTTTATATTTTAGAACACCCTGAACACGTTTGACAGTTTTTAAAAAAATATCTGCCAGTCTATATGCGACACAAATTTTGTGGGCCCTATCTCACGAACTACACAGTATTTAATAAAGCCTCCGATTTATTTACACCTTGACATAAAAAGGTGCTGATTAGGTATAGGTGTATGTCTATTATCTGCAAACAGGGGACGCTCTTATGCTGCATTTTTTACGATTTCCAAAGTACTTTCATCTCAAGAACTAGTCAGGGATGTATTTGAAGATATACGCCGTATACCTTCAGGATTTTTTTTAAGGAACACCGTATACCTTCTGTTTTTCAAGAAAGCTAAAGTATGTACACTCTAGGGTATACCCGCTACGCTTAGGGCGTATACCCTCTGTTTTTTCTACAACTACAGTACAACTGTGCACGAAACTTCATTGCGTTAAACTTTGATATATTGATTTAAGATTTAGGTATATATTATATATATATATATATATATATATATATATATATATAGGCCGCGAGTAGAGCTGCTATGCTGAGTTTTTCGGGATTTCAGCGAAACTGTATCATGAAAATTAACACGTGAAATTTCTTGAAACTTTACATTCTGTTACATGGTATCAGTTCGACGACACCATTGGTCCGATATATATATCTATTTAAAGTACTGCGTCATACTTAAAGAATCAAAATGTCACCGATACGCTATTGTTATTCTGGTAATTAATTTGTCTATAACCGAAAAACGATGACATTAAATGAAAAAATGAAAGAAAATTCATCTCCTTTGTCATCTTTGCTGCTCCTGTTTGCCACCTGTTGGATGATCTATTTGCTCGTAAGCTCAAGTTCTTTCTGGTTTATCACCTCTAATATTCAGAAAATGGCAAAGATCTAGGTAAGAATATAATTGATTTATTTATGAAAAATGAATAATAACATGCAGGTTTTTAAAAGTTTGATTAACATATGTTTTGTTAATTAAGATTTGTAGTACTAAGGCTGTTTTCAAATCCTTTACTCAACAAGCACGAAATTTTCTGACTCATTTTTTCAATGTGAAGGCATAAAAATGGCTGACTATTGAAGAGATTTAGAATCGAAATATCTTTCAGTTTTTTCATGAAAGAATTATGTACTTATCGAATTATAAACGATATTTTTTAGATGACAACCCTTCCGCACGCTGTCACGCCCAGAAATTTGGTTCAAAACGCCTACTTTGATAGTATTTTCTGAAATATCTTTTACGTTTACTAAGAATTGTAAATCGTCTTTCTATTAAATAGTTTCTGAATATGAATACCTGCGCATTTCAATGTGTTTCCGAACAAAAATGAATTAAAACAATATATCAAAAAATAGTCCTTTGGATTTAAGAACAGCCTTATGCATTAAGTAAACATAAAAAAATTGTGCATTCAAATTTTATTTATTCTATTGCATCTCTTCACTATTTTCATTCGTAACTTTTTTTAATCAATTTTAAAACAGTTTCATTTTATTATGGGATATGCCTATGCAAGGGTATGTCTTTACATGTATAGTATTAGTCAGCAGAGTTTTTTTTATAAGGCTTTTGGAAAAAAGTATTTCTTACTCACAATTAAAAGTTTATTCTATAAAATTTGGCTTCAAAAGTCGAATATTTTTAAGCAGAACAATTTGCATTGCTGTTGCCTATAAATTTTCAAAAACATTTGTTATTTTAAAACTTCAATAATTATACAATTAATTGCACTTAATTACTTATAATTTGCTTTCTACTGTTGCCTAAAAAATTTTACAAGAATTTGTTTTCTATTTATCTTGTATGTGTACATAAAAAAAGAAAAGAAAAATAGGATCTGTGTTAAAATCTCGAATTTCGTCAAAGGGTCCTTGAAAAATCGCAAATTTTGCCATAGAATCGCAAAAACACGAAATTTTGTTAAAAAAAACTGTAAAAAAAAATTCCGTCAAAAAGTTACGAAAAAAGCACAAATTTAGCCAATAGATCGCGGAAAAGCGCGAAATTAGTCCACAAGATCATGTAGAAAACGCAAATTTCAACTAAGGTTTACGTAAAAAATGCGAATTTCATCAAACGTTCGTGTAAAAGCGAGAATTTATTCTAATGACACCGAAAAAAAGTGCAAATTTTGTCTATAGATCGCAAAAAAACGCGCTATTTCCGTCAAAAAATCGCAAAAAACGTACAATTTGGCGAAAACAACAAATTCGCGAAAACTTGGAAATTTTGACAAAATATTGCGAAAAACGCGCAAATTTCGACAAGAGATCGCGAAAAACGCGCGAATTTCGTCAAGAAATTGCAAAAAACGCACAAATTTTGTAAAGAAATTGCGAGAAACGCGCAAATTTCATGAAGAGATCACAAAAAAAAACGCGCAAATTTCATCAAAAGATCACGAAAACGTGCAAATTCCGTCTAAAGATCGCAGAAAACGCGCAGATTTTGATCAACAGTCGCGATAAAACGCTGATTTCGTCAATAGGGTGCGGAAAAAGCGAATGAACCACACTGTTAAAAATTTTGCTCTAGCTTGAACCGAACTTTGGTGCTGAGTAGCTGCTATCATACGATGGTGTAATCTCGTACCAGCATTTGGAGCTTCCTACTTCAATCTCGTTCCAACTATTGCAACCCGTAAAGCATGGTGACGTCACTGCAACGTCGTTGTGAAGTCACATTGTGACTTTGTGACCATCGATTGTCGATGTGACGTCACGTGACGTCGATGTGAAGTCACAGTGACTGAAATGTGAAGTGGTTTGGCCGTTTTAGAGCTCTTTTGTGACGTTTCGCAAAGTGGTCACAATGTGACAAATTTGTGAAAAATGTGTCATTTGTGACTAATTTGACATTAACATTGTGACGAAACTGTGACAAAAGCGACGATATTTAAATTGCTGGAAACATGTTTTTTAAAGTAAATAACATGGTTTGAAGGATATTTATAAATTTCTAAAGATTTTTAAGAAAATCACATCTCAGTCACAATGTGACGTCACTGAGTGGTGGCATTTTGGTCACAGATGTGATGTGATCAAAGTGACTCACAGTGACGTCACTGTGACCATGCATGCTATTAGGGAACTATGCTTGAATAGGAGTCCCAGATATTGGTTCAAGATTTCCCCATCTTACAGTGGCAAGCTATTGAGCACCAAAATTTGGTTCAAACTAGGACAAGATTTTTCACCGTGTAACTTCAAAAAATTTTAATTCCCCCCCCCCCCCTTTCGGAACTCTGGTTACTGGTAACTTTTGTTGAAATTTGGTACTTCTGAATTTAAACAAGCTAGCGGATAATTTCCTTTCATTGTTACATAAAATTATTTGCCGGCTTTTAATTCTTCTTATTTTGTACTTTTTGATTTTTAAAAAAGATTTTATTTCTACCCGTTTTTAGCATCTGTGAAAAGTTTTGAAATCATTTAATTTACATATTTCATCTAATAAATTTGTTATTTTGCAAGAAAAAGGAAAGTATTAAATCTTATAATTCGTATTCGTCATTGTTACTAGTAAAAATATTTAAAAGAATGTATCTTTTGCAATGGAATTTTTTAAAGCATTTAATTTTTATATTAATTAGTTAGCATCGATATATCTTTAAAAAAGCAGATGGCTTATAATCACTTTCCACGGTACTTTTAGCTGACCAGCCCAGCATTACCCAGACCCTTAAATATACATATGATATTTATTTGAGCGTATATTAAACTAAAGTCATGTATACTAAAAGTGAAAAAAAAAGGATGAACTGCAATATATATAGGAATGGCATAGGGAAAATTTAAAAACAGCATCAAAGAACCACACAGCAAGTTTGAAATAGAACCAAACAACTTCAGCTTTAGCCAGACTACAAAACAAAAGGCAGTTTAAAAATAGTAGAATTATTTATTCATAAAGATTTTATTTCCCATCCATTATCTGAGAACCAATAGGGAATCTATTTACTCAGCGAGAACATATGCAAAGATTGAGCCTCCTCGGAGTTATCCAGAATTTGACACGACATCCTTTGTAAATTAAAACTAGTCGTTGGTACTTCTGCATTTTCCACCGTAATATTTACCCATCATATATATGCATATATATTATATGAAAATTAAACGTTTGTAAAGTATTTATAAAATGCATTGCAATTCCAAAACAAAATTTAATCGTGTTTTTAAATACTTTTATTATGCATAGTAATGCTCTATTAATGAGTTGCTGATTAATCTATTTCGACAAATTATACAACACGCCGAACTACTCAAGTAGTATTGAATTGCGAAAAAGAAACATCCTTATAACTCCAAAAATCATAATCTTATTAACTAACAGTTTATTGCGTTGGTTTAAGCTTCTCATTTCCAATTAAAATATATATTTGAATTGAAATTTGAAAAAAAAATACAGGGTCATGAAAAATTGAAGAATGTGGAAAACAGGATTACAGATATCTCGGCAACTAATAACTCGATCGACTTCGTTCTTTATGCAAAATCTGTGTTATTTTATTACCTTTTACGATCACTCCTTAAAATAAAAAAATTCGAAAGTTTTTATGTACCTTTCATCAGAATGAATTTTTCGAGAGTCCGAAAAAAATAATTTCGCATAATCGAGGTTACTGATATTAAATAGGTTTCGTCCCATTCTTACATACTAAGTACATACAAAATTTCAAGTCTCTATCTCAATTTCTTCGGGAGACAGCGCGTTTACAGACAGACAGACAAACGGACGGACGGCAATTTTTTTTTTCTAAAAATATGTTTTTCGAAATCTCCAGCGTCTAAAACGTGTAAAACAGTTAAAAATTTTTTTTCGATTTTCAAACCGATTGCAAGACTTGTCCTATACTACATATGATGGGTAAGTAAAACAATACGATAAATTAATTCATGTTTATAGATGAGCATTTTTATGAAAGTACCTGCTTTCATTATACCTGCGATTTTGAGTTATCAAGCTCACTTTTAAAAATTTAGCAGAAATAGTTTATTTCTCACTATTGATCTTTATTAGTAACTGCTTATGCGAACAAAACATGTTAATCTGTTTATTTAGAGGTACTTATACATTTTTTTTTCACTTTTAACATTCATAATTTAAGCTTAATGATAAGTGATTTTCTTATACAACTTAGTAATTTTACTACACAGTTTTGCATGAATTTATATTTTTAAACAAAATCTATGTAAAAAGGGGGTTTGCAAGAAGTGTTTGTCTGATATACATATTTTTTCTCCAACCGACTAGATTAAACTTGGGAATAACTCCTGCTCTGCCTTCTGCATCAGTGATAGGCGTGAAGTGCTCCAACTGCCATGATTTGGAAAGTATGAATTTCATATTTTTTTTACAAATACTATTTTATTTCTAATTTTTCTCACAGTAATTTTTAGTAATTTTATTAATTTTTTTTCTTAGAAAGAATGACAAGTTTGCAGCAGGAAATAGCCTCGTTAAAGAAGATTGTGATGGATGTTAATAAAACAACTAATAACATTTTAACCTGTGTCAACAAAATGGAGAAACAAACCGTTTCTCAGGTGAGATTTAAAGATTTCAAGCAGATGAGGACAGGAGAGGAACTGGCAGCCTTCAATGAAAAATTAACAGACCACGAATTCTTTACAAAAATGGTAATTTTATCTTTTCAGCTTAAAAGTAGTGAAAAAACACCGTAAACACTGGCGATAATTGATAAATACACTAAAACACTTTGTAAAATCACCATAAAATGAAAAATAAAGTAGGACGCGTTTCGAGCTACAACAATAACAGCTCGTCATCAGCTAAACCAACACGTGTCCGTAAGGGCACAGAGTGGAAATAAAGTGAAAGAAAGAGGGAGGAGATTACAAATAGTGCGACAGGTGGCGCAGCTGAAAGAGCACAGGTGGAAGGGAAGACCTGTGCTCTTTTTGGCAACACTTTTCCTATTTATTTTATTTGTAACATATTTATCGTATGATAAACAATAATAACTATTTAAACTTACTGGTGTGAATTTGAAATCCCCCAATAAAAAAACAGTAATATGCGGCAACACTGTGGCATTCCGCATCAGGCTGGATATTTATTTAGAGATTGCGAATTCTCACCAGTAAATTTAAATAATTATTATTTTATAAGATGATGCCCCAGCAAACACAGGTCTGCCAGAAACTTCACAATCTGATGCCATAATTGTCAAATTAATCTTTTTCCATGAAACATTACGACATGCTTTTAAGGGCAAAATAAAGTTATATCACATAAGTGATGCCAATCTCGTGAAATAATGGCGATAGTCCTTGTGATGTTCAATGCGAGTCAAAAACTTGTTATCCTTCAATTATCCTATACATGTTAGTTTTTTGAGTCGTCACTGGGGTAAGGTTTGTGGGATACTGATTTGAGATCATGGACATGATAAATTTTTAATGCCAGATTTGAAGAATCAAAATACTATCGATGTGGTATCCTGGAAGTTCCGATATCCGTAACCGCGAAACCAAAGTCATTAACTGAACGGAGAATTGGATCAGTTCATGATTTCATTCGCGCGGATTTGGTAGTGTTTGATTGTTGATTATTTCGTCGTTATTATAGTTGGCGATTATTTCAACCACGTGAGACTAAATTTAAGTTTTATGATATTTTATTTTTATATTTTGTATCCAGATCCAGAAGATGGCTATTTATAGATAAGAATAATATTTTTAAAAAAAATTGATTTGTTTGAAAGATATGCCTATTCATCCATGTGCATAGTATTAGATTACATATTTTCCCTTAAAACTTTCTATAAAGTATTTTTTTTAGCCTTCATTTTTAAATAGAGCATCCTTGCTGCGATATTGCACATGATTCTTCTAAAACATTGAATGCATGGCGATCACATGTGACTTGAGTTATTATCCATAATTTTATTACTTGATGTATAAAAAAGTAACTGGTACAACAATTTTTTGGACCTGTATGTAGCAATTATTTTTCTTGAGTAGGAATTGAAATACTATATGCGTTTAGAATGTAAGTGGATGTGTTAGTAATGAATAATTCTTCGAAGATTTTGGTTAGAAATAAACAATAAAAATGTTGCTCTCATATTTTATTTATATTTTTTTTCGTTTCCTTTCTTTGCATAATTTATAATCAGGATTATTGAGTTTGTATTCTTAAATCAAATAAATCAAGAATCGTAAGATTTTTCACAATTCTGCTGCTTTTAGTGAAAGTAAACATTCTGTATGATAACGTGATTCACATAATCTATATAAAATTGCATGTGTTTGCTTTTATAACATAAAACTATTTACTGAACAAGGATTATTTTTAAATACATTTTTATGGAAAACATCAATTAGTTACGAATGAATTTCTTCTGTTCAAGTTTTCCTTTCTGGTGATTTTTTTTTCACATTTTAAAGCCTGACAAAATAAAAATATATAGTAAGTTGAGAAAATTTCTAATGAATGGAATTTTGTGAAGAGGTTACTTATGTTAAAGAAATTAATACAATGTGACTAATATATGGCTATTTATTGCTTGTACCGTAGTACCAACAGCGGAAAAATAATACTAAATGTTCAAAAGCTTTCTCCAACTGGTTAGTTATATTCAAATCAATGCCCTCCTCTCCCCCCCCCCTCTAATAAAAAGAAAAACTGCACCCAGACTCAAATGAAAGAAAATTAATCTGTTAATTTTGTCAAAAGTACGGTTTATGAATTTAAAAAATAAAACATCCATGCTAATTTAAATTTTTTCTTTTCTATGTTTGTGATTAATTTAAAGATGGTTTTCGTGACAATTGAGCAATGAATTTTCGGCATTTTTCTATGTGGATAATTGTATATTACTTCATGTTGTTTTTGTGCGACATTTTGCTATTTTCCACTCTGCTAATTAACAAAATTAATATTTTTGTGTTTCTGAATGATGTATTTTAAAAATAAAATTGTCTCAAAGGGCATATCAAAAAAGAATAAATGACCAAAATATACATAGAATAGTTTGAAAAAAGGCCACTGGTTTCATAAAGTAATCAAAAGGTATGATGGTTGCTGCATCGCTAAATTGGTTAGAAAATTTTAATTCCTTCAAATGTTGCAAGTTATTGTCCAATAACTAAATAGCAGTATTTTTTTTGGCAAATTATTCAGATATTTTTCGGTTTAATTATGTAATGGTGAGTATTGCCATTATTTGTATTTTTCTTATCAGTTTTCCTTTTTTTTTTTTTTTTTTTTTTTTAAATAAGTATTTTATTTTTAACCCTTTCACCATCCAAATATTTTCACATATTTATTAAAAAAAATTGCATATAAATCCTAAGAATATATATATTTTTAATCTCAATTTGGTACTATGTCTTTAATATAGCTTCTTTTGTATATGGATCATAATAGAATTCTGTTTATTTGTTATTTTTGTTTTGTCTGTAGTCATTTTAACATGATTTCTAGAAACAGAAAAATCTGGGTCATCTGGTTAAAGATTTAAAAATTTATACCATGTATTTCAGTTAAGCTTAAATTCTGACTGAATTACATTAGCTTCCTATATATTTTTTGTTACTATTTCCTATGTTATTTTTTTCAAAAGATCGAGGAAAATACACCAATTTTGTCGAAAGATTGGGAGAAATAAGCAAATTTTGCAGAAAATATGCAAACTTTTCCGAAAGATTGAAGAAATATTCTAATTTTGTCAAAAAATCGAGGAAAATATGCTGATTTTGTCAAAAGATCGCGGAAAATATGCTGATTTTGCCAAAAGATCGCGAAAAATATGCAAATTTTGCCAAAAGATCATGGAAAATATGCAAATTTTGCCAAAAGATCGTAGAAAATATGCAAATTTTGCCAAAAGATCACGGAAAGTATGAGAATTTTGTCGTAAGATCAGGGAAAATAGAAGTATTTTGTAGAAAGGTAGCGGAAAAAAAACTCATTTTGAAGAAAGATCGGTGGAAAACAGTTAATTTTGAAGAAGGATCGGTAGAAAATCGTTAATTTCGAAGTAAGATCGGTGGAAAATCGTTGATTTTGAAGAAAAATTGCTGGGAAATCATTAATTTTGTCATAAGACCGAAGAAAAATCGCGAATTTTGTCGAAAGATCGGGGAAATAAGAGAATTTTATCAAAAAATCGGGGAAAATAAGAGAATTTTATCGAAAGATCGGGGGAAAAGGAACAGATGTAGTATTCGCCCGGAGTCCGCCATCTTATTTTTTTTTGTGGGTCACTTATGACCACCTTATACTTAATTTTTGAACAATTCAGAAAATAAACATAAACACCAACAAATATTTTTACTGAAAATCAGCACTCCAACCATCATTTGTAAGAAAAGGAGGGAGAGGAGGAATTCTTATATAAATTTTAAAACGGTTAAATAAAGCAAATATTCAATAGTATGTAAGTACTTGACCTTATTTTGGCAGGTAATCTGAAAATCATTAAGTTGTGATGTTTTTCGAGGGGAAAAAACTAAACCTTATATAGCTTTGTAGTAGATTTTAATTCCTCAAATTTTATCTTTCCACCAATTGAATTTTTGATTTTTCAGGTATGCAAAGCTTAAATAAAGCAAAAATTATAAAATTAATTCAGAATATACTCTGGTTATATAATGTCCATTTATCCATATATTTCTTAGTAATTTGGTAATCTGCCTTCTATTTCTCTTCAAACTTCAACTGTTTTTAATAATATGATTGTAAAAATACTGGTTTCATTGGTTTATTTAATGGTATTGTCTGAATAACTTTGGATGTATTTATTAAAGTATTTATATATTCAACTTCCATAATGATAAGATGCATAAGCGCAATCATTAAGGGATAGTTTAATCTTTTATGTCATTTATGCTATCATAAGACAACATGAATTCTTGCAGCTTTTAGTGGTTTATTTCACTTTAGGCCCATTTTGGCATAAATTAACCTATTTTTAAATTTTTTTAAAATAGATTACTTTGATGCTGCACAGCGCATGAAATGATGTATTTCTTCAATTTGTTATTCTTGCTGCTTCTTTAATACTTTTTGGAAATATCTACCATTGTTATAACTTCGGATTTTACCATATTGGAATTTAGTTGATATGTAATTAAACATGGAGGCTCTATTTATAGGATATTATGTTTATGTGCACTGCATAATTTATTTACTATGAGACTACTTTTGGATTTAAGTTTAGGATTTTTTCTTTTCATGTAAATATAGAATATATAATTATTATTTATGTAATCAAGTACTTTCAATTTATTATTATTGAAAATTATTTTTTTTAATTTAATTACTTTTATTTTATTAGTGATATAAATTAATTAGGGAATTAAATGATATATATATATATATTATTTTTATTCAATATATTTTGTCAGTTATCATTTTTTAATCAAATAGCAAAGATTTAAACTGATATATATATCATGTCAATTTCTTTTTTTAGCTTAAATTTATATAATATTATAAATTGTTCTTATTCTAATTTTTATGTAATATATTTTGTCCTATTGGATATAAATAATCTTTCTTACGATGACTAGTTACAAAACAAATTTAGCGACTGGCAATTTAGGCTCTTCAAAATGTAAGATGTCTAAATGCTCGGTACAAAGAAATAGATAGGATAAACTTATTTCTGAGATTTAAAATGCAGTAAAACTCCGATAATTCGGATTAATTGGAACCAGACCCAATCCGGATTATCGAAAATCCGGATTATCCGGAGAATAAGAAAAAAATGAAATAAAATAAAACATACGTACAGAAAATCACCTTTATGTTTAACTTATTGATTATTTAGAGACAGTAAAAATGTTTACTTTGTAATTAAAAAATTTGTAATTTTTTGCTGTGCCAATTTTCTATACCTTTTGTCAGCCGTACGGTCACGCATCCGCTTGAGCATAAGTAGTTCGTTGGGTGTAGTTTAAATAAGAGTTTAATTAAGAAAGCATAAGGTATTCTTCCGAAAAGATTTCAGAAAAAGTTTTTTTTATTCAGAATACGACGATGAAACAAGTTTATGCTATGGAAATTAACCAAATCGTTTCTCAATTGCTTGACCAAACCGATCCGGATTTACGGGGTCTGGATTTGCGGGGTTCTACTGTATAATCAAAATATTAAAAATTGTGTTTGTAGCTGAAATAGCAAAAATTGTTTCTCTATCTGTAAAATGTTAATTGTTTATTTCAGGTTCTCTTTTTCTCTGCATTTGGCGGGAAAGACGCACCCAGTGCGACAAGAAAGATAATGTCAGTGCTCATTTCCAATAACCTAGCACGCCAATACAACTGGATTGGAAGCAGAATGAAAAAATCATTACAGGAATATAAGCAAGTTATAAATCTTGTTGCAGGTATACCTAACAATAAAACCAGGGATATGTTCAGGAAAATTTTAGGTCCCTCAAAGGACATTTCGCAAAATACAGCCAAGTCTCTATATAACGAAATCCACCGTTCCAGTAAAAAATTCTTTATATAGAGAAATTTGATGTTAGAAATCGTATTTAATGTGTAAATTTTGAACAAATATTATTTTTAATCTTTTGAATTAATAATTTGAAATGTTTAAAAGTAAATATTAACCTAACATTTTATTTCTTAATTATTTAAGCTGTTTCAAAAAAGAGAACAGACATTTATTTGAAAGCTTAATGAAAATCAAATAAGGAAGACTTGCATTAATTTCTTACGAAGAAATCTGTGATTTTTTGTTGTTTTGATTTTAAAATTATTACGCTCTAAAAAAATGCTCAAATTTCAGCAAGGAATGAAAAATTGTAGTTAACATTTTCCTCCATCTGAAAGCCTCTCTTATGTGCCTCTCATTGATTCCTCTCTTACATGTGCATCAATCCAATTGACTCTGTTTTGAGAAGGATGTGTAAAGTTGTGTGGGAGATGGGATGAATTCGTTGGATTTAAAGAACAAAGAGAGAAGTAATATATATATATAAAACTCAGAACTGACAGTAAATCAAAAATAAGTGATGGAAAATTGATTCCATGTGATTTCGAAGCCTTTTAAAACTGAGTAATTTAAAACCAATTTATGAAAAAATTCGTTGTATGGAGATCGATATTTCGCTATATAGAGACCGTTTTTAATGTAATCATGCGAAAAGGGAACCGTTCCTACTAAAAATTCGTTATATGGAGAAATACGATGTATGGAGTTTCGTTATAGAGAGACTCGACTGTAATTTATCTTAAAACAGGACCCTTCACAAAATTGTCTCTTAAAAAGACCTTTCACAGAATTTTTTTCACGTTCAAATTGAACTTTTCACAAATTTAATCATTTATTAATAAAACCTGGCTTGTAAATAAGCTGTTGAACTTACCAAAGAGCACATTACTTAGCTTTTTTACATATGAAAAATCAAACCTGAAGACATCGATAATTAAAATTCTGACTAGAATTTTCAAATATAAGAAAAAAAATTACAATTTCACAAAAATAGGACCCTGTGAGAAGTCTGGACAGACTCTTGAAAACTTTTCCGTGGTTGGGTTTTTGACATTGAAAACTGCCTTGGATGTCACATGCTACCAGGGCTGGGTTTTTGCCGGCAGAAAGTGGTTTTAACCAGCAGAAACTTGCAACATCTGGCATAAACTCATTTCATGACATAATCTGAAACTTTTTTTTTTTTTTTTGTGGTATTAAATTGTTTATATACATTTTATTCAGGATAAATAAAAAATAAAATATTGTGACTAGTTATCATAAAAAATTGGAAAAATTTGTATGAATCTTTCATGAAGAATCAACCATATTATTTGCAGATAATTGAAAATCATAAAAATTATATTAAGGACATAGCAGTTGTTAAAATTGTAAATAAATACTATGATTTATAAAGAAGTTAAATGTTACAAATGTTAAAATCTATTGCTGTGCCAGAATTTCCCCCCAGGTTTAAAAAGGGGCAAGGCGCTACTATTGTGGAAAGGGCACTTTTTACATTCTTCAAGGCACTTCTCACTTTTTAAGGGCATTTTTTTAAGGGCACTTTCATAGAGCTGAGTCTAGAATCTTGCTGCCTTTTTTGATGCGGCCGTTCGATTCACATCTTTTTTCTAGTAGCAACAGGCAAAGAAAAATCACAAAATATGATAATTTATGACGGGAAAAATCGTTTTTTGATTGGGGGGGGGGGAGAATCGTGAAATTTGTCAGTCAGTTATTCAAAAATCTTCAATCAGTCGCAAAAGAATTGCGGTTCAAAAAATCGTGTCATTTCATCAACTATTCGAGAAAAAATCCAAAAATTTCGTCAAAAGACTGCAAGAAGGCAAATTTTGTTAAAAGATCGTGAAAAAACGGCGAATTTCGTCAAAGGATCGCGAAAAAAAGGCACATTTCGTCAAAAGGTCGTGGAAAAACCCCACAAATTTTGTCAAAAGATCGTAAAAAAACACAAATTTTGAAAAAGGGGCGCGAAAAAACAGTACATAATTTGTGTCGGGGATAGAATCGCCCCCTTTTCTTCCCCGACTCTGTTGTAACCTTTAAAAATCTTTGTTTTCTTTTCTTTTCTTTTTTTTTTTTTTTTTTTTTTTTTTGGCTTATAGAATCAGTTTTGTGATTCTGTCAGATTTTCCCCAAATTTAAAAAAATTAAAGCTGTCATTTCCGAAAATTATAAAAAGTCGGTGATGATTCCGAAAATTCGGACAAAATATGTCGTAAATTTTGACAAATTATTGAAAAAAAAATCATTTTTGTAAATTATTGAAAAAAAAAACACTCATTTCGTCATAGGATCGCGAGAAAACGCGAATTTTGCAGAAGATCGTGAAAAAGTGCGAATTTTGTTCAGAGATCGCGAAAAAAACGTGAATTTCTACAATGATTCGCGAAAAACCGGAATTTTTATCAAAAAATTGCAAAAATGAGTCAAACTGCGTCAAAAATTTGCGAAAAAACGCGTTTCTTTCGCGGCTCTTTGATGAAATTAGTATTTTTCCGCGGCATTTTCATGAAATTCGCGCTTTTTGTCTCCTGTACTTTGATGAAATTCGCGTTTCTTCAGCGGCTTTTCACAAAAATTCACATTTTTTGCGGTCAATTGACAAAATTCGCTTTTTGTCGGCGGTCATTTAACAAAATTCGCTTTTTCTCCGCGGCCTTTTGAGAAAATTCGCATTTTACAAGCGATACTTTGACAAAATTCGCCTCCTTTCGATGGCTCCTCCTTTCAGTTTTCAGCGACTTTTAATTTTCGAATCCGAATTTCTTGAATTTTTTTTAAAATTTCGGAACAGACTTATCTCTGGTCAGAAAAACAAAGTTTTTTTTTTTTAAATATTTTTCCTCTCTTTTACTCAATTCTATTTTATTGGAGCATCTTTTTTTTTTATCAGAAGGCATCGTGCCATCGACCGAGAATTTGTCTATCACGACCTTCTATGAAGACTTGTCTACCGCCACGCAAGCTTTGAGAACGCATGATTTTAAGTGTATGAATGAGAATTTTCAGGCGCGCGTTCATTTCGGACACAGCAGCATCATGGGCTACATTTTTTAAAATGAGAATGCTTTTTTTTTTTTAATGAACGGCAACGAGGGCGCTAGTTTTTGGATGAGGAGCAAGAAGGGCGCTAGTTTTTTAATTAAAGGGCAGGAGGGGCGCAGCGCCTCCCTGAAACCCTCTGGGGAAAACTGCTGTGAAAAAAAAAAATAAAATAAAATAAAATAAAAATAAATGCAAAAAAAAAAAAAAAAAAAAAAAAAAAAAAAAAAAAAAAAAAGACTGTTCTTTGCAGCTACTCATAAAATTTGCATACTTTTATTTAATGACGGAAATATCATGGGAACTCACAAATGCAAGATTCAAATCTCATTTAATGCAGTGCTAACTTTTATGTTAAATTATTTATTTCATCCTAAGTATATGAGGTCGAAATTAACTTTTGAGCATAAAGGGCAAGGGAATTGCTTTTTGATATTTAAATTTTGTGCCATATATATTAACCTCTTATAATAAAATTGACTCCTTTCCCAGAAACACATTTCCCCAATGAAGCCCCAGAAAATGTCTTGCCTTTTGTGGGTGGTCACCTTTAAAAATAAATACCGATGAAAATGAGAAATTTTCACATTTTACATCCGCAATAACGACATTAGCAGCAAGTAATGCTGGTTTTGAAAGAATATTTTTGAATTTTCTTTTCATTCAGAACAAATTAAAAAACAGTCTAGGTTAAGAAAGATTAGCAAAATTAATCTTATATTATGCAATGCTTTTAATATTTTATTACTTTTTCCATTAAAAAAAAAAATTGTTCTTTCAATATTGCAAAATAATTGTACAAGGAATTTATTTTATTTTATTTTATTTTTTTTGTTATTTTTGGGCTACAATCATTTACTGATATATTTCCTCAAAAACCATTTCTGTTATGTAATAATAGATAATTTTTAAGTTATTGCAGTGTTATTTATTTAAAATACTCTGAAAAAGAATGTTAAAATATCATAGAATTTTTTTTAACATTCTTTTTTCTTTTTAACTTTCAAGTAGAAATTCATTCATAAACAATAATATCAATAGTTCAACTTGTATCAGATTATAGTTATGAAAATTTCTGTTTTTCAAGAGACAGAAAATTATATAAAAAAAAAGTATATTTATATGAACCTTTGAAAACTTTTTGCTACTGTGAATAGCATTCATAAATTTTATTTTTTTAACTAACTTTTTTATATGTGTGAATTATCAATCATATCAGATTAGAGTTCTTATTAGTATTAATTCATAGTTTCTGCCACTTTTTGCCGCTTAGTTGCGGAAACTACCTTCTGCCATGCCGGTTTTAACCACACCGGCAGAAACTTGCCAGCCCTGCAATGTTACACACTTTAACAATGATTTATATTAAGCAAATAGTAATGATTTATGCAATTTTTTATTATGGTGTCAATGATTGAATTAAACTGCAATTTAAATTAAAATTTAAAAAAATAATTGATCGAAATCAAATTTTTATAAAAGTATTAAAATTTTAAGATGAATTTGAAAATTTTCTTCATTTATTTTGCCTTTATGAACAAATGAGGGGAAAAAAAAGCTTTAAAAAATTGCTTCGAATCTTAATTCTTGCAAATTGTAAAATATTAAGTACAGTAAGTTTGTGAATACATAAACAGCATTTCATTTAAACATTTTATTTAAATTTAATAAAATTTGTGATTCATAATTTTGTAATCATGTATGCTAATTACTAATGAAATTAATAATTTGCATTTTTTGTATAATTTCTGCAATTACTAATAATTAAATTTTATTAATTAAAATGCCCCAAAGCAGAATATCGCGAATTTGTACAAATAGTCGAAAGCAAAAAATGAATTTCATCAACTGTGCAAAGAAAAATTGCCCATGTTATCAGAGGATTGCTAAAAAAAAAAAAGGGAAATTATGTCAAAAGATAGCAAAGAATCGAGAACTTTTGTCAAAAGTTTGCAAAGAAAAGACGCAAATTTCCTGAAAAGATCTCGAATGGCAAATTTCGTCAAAAGATCGTGAAAAAGGCAAATTTCATTCAAAGAATTGTGAAAAACAGAAAATTATGTCAAAGGATCGTGAAAAACAGAAAATTCCGTTAAGGCCCCTATCTTTGGCCGAGGAAACGCTCGCGAGCTAATGCTATTCCTAAGGGGAAGCATTTTTCTAATAACTCTTTCTCATTTTGACCTTTTTGAATAATTTTTCTTGCATTGGATGGCTGAGGTGCATGCGGACAGAGTAGCTTTTTTACTTTTCCGATTTTGAATGCAGATATTTTTTACAAAGTTAGTTACACTTTCAAAACCGGTTTCGAAACTGAAAGTGTTTTTTAAAAAAATATCTGCAACCAAAATCGAAAAAGTAAAAAAGGTGCGCTGTCGGCCTGCACCTCAGCTATCCAATGCAAAAAAGAATTATTCAGAAATGTCAAAATGCGAAAGAGTTATTAGAAAAATGCTTCCCCATAGGAATAGCATTAGCTCGCGAGCGTTACCTCGAGCGAGGACAGGAGCTTTAAAGGACTGCGATACACTGACAAATTTCACAAAAAGATCGCGGAATGTTTCATCAGAATATTGCGAAAAGACAATCAATTTCGTCAAATGGTTGGGGGGGAAAAAACTCCCTAAATTTTGTCAAAAGATCACAAAAAAAAACTGGAAATTTCTTAGAAAATTGAGAAAAATTCGCGAAAAAACCCACAAACTTCGTTAAACAGCGAAAAAAATCCGCAAATTTCTTCAAAAATCACGAAGGAAGTGTGAATTTCTTCGAAAGATAACGTAGTAACCGAATATTCCGTCAAACGATCAGGTAGAAACCGAAAATTTCTCAATATTGCACTATTTCAGGGGTGATTGATTGTGTTCAGGTTATATACCTGAATTAAAGTCTTTTTTTTTTCATTTACAGTACAAAAATTCTGGTTTTTCTGATAGTTCAGTTCATAAAATAAAACTAAAATATCAATTTCATATGCTTGCTAAACATAGTTAAAATATATTTTATGTAATTTGATCTGCCTACAATAAGTTGTTTTCTTTTCCTCCTCGGTCCGGTACAGAAAAATTTTGTTGCCAAAATTTCAGGTATTTTTTCATGAACCACAATCATCCCTGCTATTTTTCTTGTTAATTTATGTATGCAAGCAATGATTATATTCTTATTTTCTAGCTTCAGTGAGACATAACAGGTTATTTGAAGGAACCTCTGTAATCAACATTCATAGGGAGATAGCCAAATGGCTACGTTACGCTACCGATAGAGAATTGGGATATCGCAAAAAAATTGTATTAGGAAATTCCAGTGCTGATGAATAAAATAAATTATCATGTATTTGTTTTGTCTTTTTTTCAAATCTTAACATCAGAGTGTATACACACTTTTAAATTATCTGTACAAACTTTATTTTTTTTTTTTTTATATAAAGAAGAAAAGTGTTGACTTTTCTTCTTTATAAAAAAAAAGTTACTAAAAGTTTTATAGTAGCCATTTCTTGATTAATTTAAAATAAGTTGTACCCCTGCTTATCAAATCTGTAGCATATATTTTCTAGGTCATTAGCTTGATCATATACTGATTTTTATATTACATCACTGATTATCATAACATCAATAATTGGAATTTATGTCAGTTGCATTAATCGGTGAAGCTAATTTGGAAAGAAAAAAAAAGTTCAACCAATAAAGTATTGCTAAGTATGTAAACAATGACATTCTAAAGAAACAAAATAGCATTGTAGATATTTTCAAATCTTTAATTTTAACTAATTAGTTACTGTGCATTTTGTATTGGTTCAGCTTTTCAGTGTTTCCTCATGGTAGAATTATTAAACAGATGTTACTATAGTGAAAACATTTTATGATAAATGTTATCAAGTTAATCATATGAAACATGAACAAAGTATAAATAACATACACCAGCGAGTGTGGGAAAACCATCTGAAAATTTGGTACTACTAGGTTAACTCGTCGACCAAAAAATTATCGCAAACTATAAGATTAAATGCCAATAATGGATGATCGTGAATGTCACATTCAATGGCATTAAACACAGTTCACGTGTTTAAAATGTCATTAAGTGATTATTATTTTGGTTTTTTATTTGAATTTTTATTAATATTCTACTAATTTTGTTTTTTCGTTTTTTAAATAAAAATTATGCATAATTTTGCTATTAATTTGGCGATTTGTATAATTTGACGAAATTGTTCGATGGGATAACAGAGTAGTACCGAAAATTTTAATCAGACAGTAATTTACTTCTAACAAACAAGATGGATGCAAGGTACAGTTGAACATTGTTATAACAAGATGTAAGCAGACTTAATTTCGTGTATGGACTAAATTTTTCAGACTAAGATTTCCCTCAACTTGTCGGAAAATTCTCTTTGCTGTTGTGATTAAGGCTCTTAATTCAAAAAGGTAACTTAATGAGTAAGTTTAAATTTTTGTTCAGAAATGCATGAAATTAGCAGGTGTTTTTTCAGAAGCTATCTAATCACATTTTTTTTTCTTAATTGCAATAACTGTTTTAGGAGATACTGTCCACTGTCAGAAAAATTCGTCAATATACACTAAGTTTTGGTTATTTTTTCACAAATAATTTCCGTACTCCCAGAAAACGTATTTGTTCTGTGAATTCATTCCGAACGTCGAAAAATGAGGAAGAGATTCCGTTTATTTCTAGCACGCATGCGTATTGGGTCTGTTAATAATAAATTCGAATTTATTTTTAAAATGAAAAACAAAATATAAAAAAGCTGGTGAATTTATGCATACAGTATTACTATTACACCGAGAAGTGCAACATAGACAATCGTCTACCAAGTTTATGGAATGCAATTCCAGAATTAGCTAAATTCAGATTTCTATATTAAAATGAAATGTCTCAAGTCATACCTTTATGGGAAAAACCCAGATTTTGCGTTTGACTCATAGTTTATCATTGCTTTTCTTCTCTGTCCTCCATATTTTCCTTTGGATGCAAGAAAAATTAATGGTATACGTACAAGTCATTTGCTAAAAACTGACTTGCATTAGATTGCATTCTAATATGTAAATAGCATTAACTATTTCGTAGAATTTCCGCCATTAACTTTATGAGCAGATTATTTGTATCTCTTTGTCTACGTCTGATTAATTAGGGAATGAACTAAAGCCAAAGAAAAAAAATTGACTTTAATATTTTCAGTAATTTGTGCTGAAGTAATTTTACGTTTGAATTTTCTTTTTATTAAAGAGAAGTTTCAACTATCCTGCCAGAATTTTCATCAGATTTCTCCCCCCCCCCCACCAATATATATATATATATATATATATATATATATATTTACATAGATACATGGCTGCCAACTACTATGCCTATTTAAAATCAAATAAACATATTAGAATCTGAAATTTTATTTAATAATTAACAATATGTATTGTAACACATAACATTAAAAGTATTTGTCGTACATTTCACTCTAAAAGTTTTGTGGTTCCAAACATGTTAATGATTTAAAATGGCGTAGAAGTTGGCAGCTCTGTATATATGTAAGTATGTATGTATAAAAAAAACTATCCCATTTTTCACAAACTTTTATTAAGATTTTTTTTATATCTACTTTTAAAGAATTTAATTTTGTTTCTGTAAGATTCATTGATAATTCAAGCTATTATCACTAAATGTATGAAGGATTGAATTTAAAGGTATTTGGTGCAATTTACTAAACATGGCTTTAAAAAGCAATTTTCTAAACTTAGTTCTAGTATGTTGCATTGGATATGAACATGACCAATCAAAAATATCTATGAAACATGACAGTGAAACACATTCATGAAACTGAATAAAGAAATTTATATAATATTAAAAGAATATTGTGCTTCCTCTAAGAATGTCTATTAAGTTCAAAGGAAGGTATGCCACCATAAAATAATGTAACTGCAAGATCTTGGGGGGAGGGGGGGGGGGCTCAGTCCTAACATTTCAACGCAAAAGACAATTTTATAAAAGAGAATCAGTTTAATTTAGAAAAAAAAATGTCAAACTATTTAAGAATCTAAAACTAGGGAAAGGTGCATATGTGAATGCTTTTATAAATGTCTTGAAAAAATTTTCAGTTACCTTTCAAAGGCAATGTTACATTAAAGAAAAAAAAAAAAAAAGCTTTAATTCTAAATTGGTATCGGAATATAGATTTTAATAAAGAAAGGAGATACATGTGAAATTTAGTTCTTTTTTCCGAATAAATTTTAAATTTTGATGTCTTTTCATTTCAATATTTTAATAAGTGTTTCACCCCTGGAAGGGTTAAAACAGTTTAAAAGTGTAATTAAATCACTTATATAATTACACTTGCGATTTTAGACGTTTTGTTAAATATCTAAAAATGTACATGAGGAATAACTCCGAAACTCCAGATATATAAACAAAATAGAACAAGTCATATATTTTTGCGAAGATTTTTTTCTGAAATCCCATTGGGGACCGTCAACAAATTGAAAAAGAACGAAGATCTTTTGAATAACCCTGTCAAAACTAATGTAGCAAAAGCTTTCAAACTGCAAATTATGATTAAGTGGCTTATGGTAATAAACTGTGTTCATTTTTACGCGTATAGCATGCACACTCGTAGAGAAATTAAGGTTTTTATAAAAACGGTCCTACATTTTGCCAAGTTTTTTTGCTTATAATTTGCTGAGTTCTTAATAAAAAACAATGTTCTTTTCAGAAAATATGAGAAACAACATTGTACATAATACCCTGTAATCAAAATAAAAAAATAGTAATAATTATGTGAAAAATGAGCAGGTTTACTAAATAAATTTTCACTGCACATGCGTCAACTCTATAAAAATTACATTTGCATATTGTGATATCTAAATGTATAGAGCAACTTTTGTTAAAGTTTCAAAATCATAGCTTGAAAATTCTGAAAGTTATCGTCGAAAGAATAAGATCAAAATCCGATATTCCCAAAATGAAACGAAAGAATAAGGGGCTGTATTTATATTCCTTTAACTAGTGTCTGCACAATATTGCACGTACTACTACATTTGAATACATCCCCTCATCTTTTTTTGCTTCATTTTGGGAATATCGAATTTTGATCTTATTCTTCCGACGATAATTATCAGAATTTTCAAGCTATGATTTTGAAACTTTAACAAAAGTTGCACTATACATTTAGCTAACACAATATGCAAATGAAATTTTTATAGAGTTGATGCATGCGCAGTGAAAATTTATTTAGTAAACCTTCTCATTTTTCATACAATTGTTAATATTTTTTAGTTTTAAATACAGGGCATTATGTAAAAAGTCGTTTCTCATATTTTCTGAAAAGAAGATTGTTTTTTATTAAGAACTCAGCAAATTATAAGCAAATAACTTAGCAAAATTTGGGACAATTTTTATAAAAACCGTAATTTCTCTACGAGTATGCATGCTATCCTCATAAAAATGAAAACAGTTTATTAGCATAAGCCACTTAAGCATAATCTGCAGTTTGAGCGCTTTTGCTACATTAGTTTTGACAGGGTTAATCAAAAGATATTCGTTCTTTTTCAATTTGTTAACGGTCCCCTGTGGGATTTCAGAAAAAAGTATTCGCTAAAATATATGACTTTTATTATTTTGTTGACATATATGGAGTTTCGGAGTTATTCCTCAAGTATATTTTTAAATATTTAACAAAATGTCTAAACTTGCAAGTGTCAAGATTTTTTTTTTTTTTTTTTTTTTTTTTTTTTTTTTTCGGTGACTGTACATACAGTTTAAAAAGTTTGAAATACTGGGACGATTTGTACAGAATTAAGTATGATTTGTTCCGTAATTTGGCGTTTTTTGTAAGTAATTTGAATAAACAAAATTAAATGCGTTTGTGTTATCATTTTTTAATGTAATTATCAAAACTTATTTTTACTGCATGCAGTTTAAAAAGTTTGAAATACTGGGATGATTTTTACAAATTTAAGCATAATTTGTTTTAAAATTATTGGATTTAAATCAGGTTTGGCAAGTTTTTGCCGAAGGCGGAAAAAACCTGGTTAAAACCGTCCTGGCAAAAATAGGCTGCCAATTTAATTTTTCCAGAAAAGGAGAAAAAAAATTTCATGCAGGAAAAAAGAAACTTAATACTTAGTTAAACAATAAATACTCTAAATTTATTTTTGAATTCTTAAGTTAAATAAGTATGTTATGAATTTTATGAAAGGTAATGAATGTAACTTTTTGTCCGTTTCTTGGAGTGTAAGAAGGAGGGGAAAATTTTTTTAATTTCCTAAAAAAAAAAAAAAAAACAAGGAATATTTTCAATGGTTAATTCATAGGCAACGCACATATGAATTATTGAATCTATTTTTATCTAATTTTCCATTAAATATAATTACTTTTTTTTAAATCTGTAACAGACTAGTTTCATCAGATAAATAATTATAAATAAGTACCAAAGATTCAAATATTAAGGGGATGATGGAGAGGAATGGGACACTTTTTACAAAAAAAAGAAAATCAACTTTGTTTAACCCAAAATAAAAATTTCGATTTATAGAATACAAAATGAAACACTTTTGAATGTTCTTGAACAATATAGAAACATGATTTTCAGAAACAATTTTATAATTAAAGAAATCGCAAATTAAAAAATGTGTCCCAAGCCTCCCCATTTACAAGGAGGTATGGGACATACATAAAACAAAGCTATTATGCAAAAATAGTCTAGTGTTAGCCTACAATTTTACAAAGATTGTAGGTTGGTAATATCTGTGCTACAATATTAAATTGCAGTATTTTCATCACTGGGAGGAATATTCAGATTTGTCACTCAGAGATGACATTTAAAAAAAAAAATCACCAGTTCAATTTATTTACATTTTGAAAATGAATATACAGTCGACTCTCGTTAATTCGAAATCGGATAATTCGAATCTTCGCTTAATTCGAACTGAACATGAAGTCCCGAAATTTTCAATGGCAGCATAACGTTAAAATTTTTCATTAGTTCGAACTCATTTTCTCTTGACTTCGCTTAATTCGAACTAACGAAAATTTCGATTTTTCATTTTCCATTTCTTTTTTACGGATTTTAGATCATTTGAATATATTTCTTTCTTTGATTTTCGTGAAACTTGTTCCGAACGAGTATGCATATAATCCAATGCATTTGATAAATACTTTGTTCAGGGGTCGCAGCGTTCCTAAAATTTTCACACTTTTCTACTGCAATTTTAAAACGATAATATTTATTGTACAATTCCACTGAAGTTATGAAAGAAATCATATGCGAAGATTTTTTAATTAAAATACTGGTAGAAATGTGCGAAAATTTTAGGGACGCTGCGTCCCCTGTTTGTTAGTGCCCCATCTGTCCACCAATGACGCTTTAAATTTTTCTTCCATTCTGTTTGTTTCTAATCTTTTAATTACTTTATGTCTTTATATATTCTAATTTAATATTAAGTCATATTCTAATGATAACAGACGAAATAAATTAAAAAAAAAAACACTATAATATTAATTCCTTTGTAATAGTACCATGTTAAGCATGTTTTCATTTCATATTTTCCATAATTCGAACATTTCTTGTGGTCCCGACAAGTTCGAATTAACGAGAGCCGGCTGTATTTTCAATGATATAATTGATATATTACTCTCTAAAAGTAATTGCATATTAGCAATTTACATTCATTTTATTAAAAAGAAAGAATTAAACTTGTCCCATTCTTCCCGTTTCCTTCTTTTATGTTAAAATTCTTGTATAAACAAAAATACTACTTTTACACGTAGTATTTTTGTTTATACAAGAATTTTAACACACTTTTAACATTTATTGTACATTATCCAATAATGGATAATGTACAGTATAATGTCCCATAAATAGGGAAACTATTATATACACACATAAACAAGTTATTAATATACAGCACGTATGAAAAGTATATGAAGCATATTTACTTTCGATTCTTGAAATAATTTGATGCAGATCTCTTACTTAGAATCTTATGCATATCAGCAACTTTTTCAACTGAAGATTGGGCCACCATTGCTCTCTCTAGTGTGTGATTGATGAAGTGTGTAAAATGATGTATAAAGTGAAAAACCTACTGTCCCATTCCACCCTCTTCTCTTCTACCATTTTTAAAAGACTCGTTACATAAAAAAAGTAGCAAAGTTATATAAGTTTTTTTTATAATTAAAAGAATATTAATGGGTAACAAAATACTTTACTTAACCCGTGAGAACGCGTGCTTTCCCAGGGTATGAATGGTTTTAACTTTGCCACCAATAAAATCAAATTATAACAGTCACTTTATTTAGACGAAGACAATTCTTACAAATTTTGCGATAAAACACGTTGAAGATTACTTTAAAAAAATTAGTGGTTACAATTATAAAAAACCATACGCACACCGGGTCTTTTAGGCCCTGCGCGCGTCCTCCCGGGTTACGGAAAAAAAAATAACACCTCAGATTTTTAATTTGGCTCTAAAACTCATAACTATAGTTCTCGAGATAGAGATATTGCAGAGACCGTTGCAAAAAGCAGCAGCACCACCAATGTTGGGCGATATGCATCAAAAACTAGTCAGCACCAGTTTAAATCAAAATCTAACGGAATCTAACTTTGTATTGAATTCCGTTCATTCAGATAAAAGCTGTGCTTAAATCTAGAAAAAGAGCTCTGCTGAACTATTGCTGAAATCGTGAAAAATGCAGCATGGCAGCACCACCTGTTGGGCGATATACATCGATAACTAATCAGTAACAGTTTATATCAAGGTCTAACTGAATCTTAAGTTTGTGAAATTCCGTGCATTAGTTCTGGAGAAAGAATACCTACGAAATGTCGCATACAGACATAGACACTTCTGAAGAACCATCAAATCATTTTACAGGACCTTTTAAAACGTATAAATTCATCGAAAAGAAGTCCAAATTTCCCACCAATCCAATACTTTCTTCTGGTAAAGATTTTTTTAAAAAAAAGTGAAACTATGTATTTTATTTTCTTGGATATAGTTGATTCGAATTTTTTATATAAAGACATACTTATGACATGCTTTTTAGTTTTAATTTTAATTATGTACTATGTATGCTGCCTACTATGTTCTGCAATGATTTAAACTTTAACTGAAATGGCTTAAATTCGGCCTCAGAACTAATCGACTATGTACTATGTATGTTCCCTACTATGTTCTGCAATGATTTAAACTTTAACTGAAATGTCTTAAATTCGGCCTCAAAACTAATCGACTATGTACTATGTATGTTGCCTACTATGTTCTGCAATGATTTAAACTTTAAATTAAATGAAGTAACTAATAATTTAACTTTTATTAACTAATAATTTATTTAACTAATAATTTAATTTTCATTAATAACTTTAATGAAATGGCTTTCGGCCTCAAAACTAATCGACTATGTACTATGTATGTTGCCTATTATGTTCTGCAATGATTTAAACTTTAACTGAAATGGCTTAAATTCGGCCTCAAAACTAATCGACGTATTAAAAGAATTTTATAATAAGAAATTTTAATGGTATTTATAAGTGCCGTCGGTAAATAAATTTGTTAATGTGTTACAATATTTCACAGCTCATCTGTTGTTAAGATTGCAACGAAGTGTCCCTGTAATTCATCGTGCCACAAGCTGATGCTTCGGTCCATAGCTGCTCTGCAGAAGCAGGTGGAAGACAGCAACCGCCTTTTGCACCAAATCACGGCTCATTTAATGACACAAGGAGGAGGTGCAATGACGATAGCACCACCGGGATTTCCGGTTACATTGCCAGTCGAAGAATTGAGCGATCTGCACTCTCTCAACATGTACTTAAGTGAAGAGAATAATTTTATTGAAGTCGTAAGTAAATTTAGTTATCTAGTTTTCAATATAATAACTAAAATAATAATAATAATAATGATAATAATAACCACTTAACTAGTCCCGGTCGTCAAACCCTCCCCCTTTTCTTCAAAATTAACTTATCCCAATCTTTTCTTACTCCCTTATATTACACTCTCAGTAATACTTCTTTCAATTAACGAAAAGTTCGAGGCAGCAGTGCTACCAGGATTTTTTTCTTTAAGAGACGAACATTCGTTTCTCTTTTCCGTTACAAGATATAAAATATACGTAAAAAAATAAAAATAATAAAAAAAAAAGAGGATAAAATAAAAGTTGCTGACTCTGGGACTGAACCAGCTATACTTTAGTGTTACGAGAACAATGCTCTAACCACTGGGCTACAATTGTAAAGTAGTTAAACAGTGTGAAGTAAATGTGTTTGCCAAAGATGGATATGGCTTGATTAATTTATTTAAAAAACGAATTTTGAAGTTAATTTCGGGAAGATTTAATCTTTAATGAGATAGTGGTTGAGATTTTGATATTTTAGTAATAATATTGGATAAAAATGTGAATTATAAATATCTTACGTAAATTACTTGAAGTAAAGTATTAATATTATATTTTTATGGCTTGAATAAAATCGATTTTTTTTTCATTTAATATCTAATCTGAATTAATTTATTTATCGGTCTTTCTCTTTCTTTCTTTTGTACAAAAAATTAATACTATATCAAGTTTTATGATACAGTCGTAGGGGGGAAAAAGTACACACCCCCTATTCATTCCTCAACAAATTATCGTAGAAGAAAGTTACTGGTACCGATAATTTTATCACATGAATTATGGAATTAATATCCGAAAAAATTATGACTTGCAACCTAAATTTTTTTTATGTATTTAGATTTATTAAGTCTTGCTTTATGAAAATCCCAAATTTTTAATTTTTCTTCCAAGTAGTTCTCAAATCATGCTTTAAAAAAAAGCAAAATGATGGTTTACGGGGGCCATCTCCCATAGAAGTGACTAGATATTTTGAAATTTCTTATGCTACCTTGTAATCTAGCATTCTTCAATGCAGGGCCGTAGCTAGAAGTGATCTGTAGGGGGGGGGGGGGGGGGGGGGGGCTCAAGAGATTGTAGGTGGGGGTCATTTTTTTTTTTCTCTTTCTCTGACACAGAAAGATAAATGGGTGCATAGTTACACTGTAGGTATTATGTTTCTTATTAAACTGTTGTAATAACTTCATTTTATACTAAGAAAAGTATAGGATGATGAAATTTTTGAGTGTAGAACTGGTGCAATATTAAACATCATGTTAGCTTCATATGTGCAAATAGGATGAGGGAGAGTTGAAACACTTATTTTAGATACAATTTAGTAATTCTGCAAAACTGTAAAAGGATCTCAAAACTAAATTAGAATTTTGAACAGAATTTCATTTGAATTTTCGGAACAGAAATTCAATTAGTGACCTTGGAATCTTTTCCAGGGGGGGGGGCGGATCAAAATATTTTAGGGGGGGCTGAGCCGCCCATAGCGCCCCCTTAGCTACGGCCCTGCTTCAATGACTGCTTGAGTGGCGCCTAAGATGTATTGATCAAGATGGAGTCTCTCTCGGTCAACAATCGAATACCGAACATCAAATTGGATCCCCCCCCCCACCTAAAATAGGCTCGTTTTAAAATAATTAATTTCTCGGAAACTTATTGTACGAATTGCGTGAAAATTTGCTTTTAGACTAATTGAGGAGTGTGGAAATGCTGTCACTTACGCTGTCAGAATGGGGTACTGCTATTGAAAAAAAAAAAAAAAAAAAAGCTTCATTTTAATATGTAGATGGTCCCCTAAACAAATTTAAGAGTGTATTCGAAAAAACGCTTTTCCGCAATCAACAGCTCGAAATTTTCCGATACAATTTCAGACACATTTTTAAAAGTAGAAACATGAAACTTGCTGAGGGGATTCTTGAAGGGACGTATGAAGTGCCGTGTGATGTCATTTTACGCTCAATTCATAAGAATTTGATTTATAAACAATTACCTTATCAGTATGACCCTTTTTTCGTTCCCAGATCTCCGCCTTCGGAAAAATGGGTTCGAAATGCCGTTTTTGATTGCTTTTTTTACAATATTTTCAGCATTTATCAAAGAATCGACAATCACGGCACCTTGTGTACTTTCCAAATAAGAGATTTTGTAAGTTTGGTGCATTTGAGAGCAAAAATGAATTCAAAAATAAATCGGAAAATAAGCAGTTTGAATCGAAATACACCCTTAATGTGTGTCATTTATAAATAACTTTATTTCCAACCGTTCGGTATCAATAATTTTCTCTTTTTTCTTTTAACGACAATTTTTTGCAGAATTAAGTGGTGGGGGAGTATTTATTTATTTTTTTTTTTTCACGACTGTACAACATTAAACTCGAAATCGACACCTTTTTGACTTTTTATAAGTTTTTGAAATGTGAGTGGTTTTACAGGACATCCTGTAAATATTCTTAAAAAATATATATTTTTCGTTTTCGTGTGAAAAAAAAACTTTTTTGATACCTTTTTTTTTTTCTCCTAGATCCCGTATTTTACAAACCTCGGAGGAGACACTCCCAGACAAATTCTGAAGCGAATCATGGAAGCATTTGTAAGCAAAGAATTGAGCACCAAATTCAACTGGAAAGGCAGGGGTGACAAGTATCTTTTTAACACCTACACTAAAGTTCACCGCCTGGTGCATCGTAAGTATACTTTTGTAAAAAAAGAATTAAATGTTTCAACCAAGGCTACCTTATCACAATAACAGGCTTCGCAATCGCCAAGTTTCTTTTGTTCGAAGTACACGTGGTCGGAAAACACATGATTTTCTCGTTGTTAGCCTCATCTAATGTAAGAAACTGAAATCTTTTCCATTTTTTCCTATGAATTTGTATATAGAGTATTACCAGTAATATGCACCAGGCGCAGGGCCATCGCTAAGATTTTTTATTGGGGGGGGGGGGGGAGGATCTAAAATTGCCTAGTCAAATTTCAATATTTGCCAACTCATTTTACAATTTTGCCAACTTACCACAGTTAGAAAATGAATTATAGCCCTTATTTGTTAAAAGGTTAATAATATTCCCAATTAGTTTTGTAATTTTTGCCAATTCTATCAAAAATTGAAAATATATTATAATTTTTATTGAAATTTTAAAGAAATTTTGCCAACTAAGTTTGTGAATTTGTCAAGTGTAACAACATTCACGAATGCTTGGGAGGGAGGCTCCCCTCCCATCCCCCCCCTTAACGAGGCCCCTGACCAGGTGGCCTTACTTACGGGACAAAGTCATCTAATACGTTGGCAATTATTTGGACATGTTCATCCGTAGATTTTCTTCTGAATGCGATTCTTATTATTATGATAAAGTGGCCTTGGTTTCAACCTTACAGATTATTAAATCATAAAATTATAGAATAAAATTTTTGTAAAGGCCTTTTTACATCTGTGAAAATTCTAATCATAATTAGTGAATTGGAGATAATCATTATATTGAGATTCTTGTTTATACATTTTTAAGCTATAGTACATAAATGTAAAATACATAAAAGTGACAAGTCACGTTTTATTCTTAGGCCTGGTGCACACGTACGGTTTTTTAAGCTCCGGCGCCGTTGCGGTGCCGCAATTACGGCGCAGAATACAAAGGAAACAGGTATGGCATGCACACATACCTCCGGCGCCGTTGCGGCAACGTACGTCCACCTTGCGGTCGTTTTTGCAAGCTTTTACCCACCACACCGCAGCGGCGCCGCACACGCAATTCCGGTTTATAGTACCCTGTTACCTACTGAGCGCTGCACACGTCCGGTAAAATACGTAAATACGGCAAAGATGGCGGACGTTGATATTGAACTTTTGATTGGATAACGCAAAAATAATCCGCTTTCTAGAATACACGTCCACCGTTGTTGACGGTCTGATTCTTACTGCCGAGTGTGGTATTAAATGAAAGATCTCGTCATATACATTAAAAAGTGCACTGGAACTATCCGTCCGAATCCAACCGTTTTCGAGATATCAACACTTAAAGTGTGAATGAATAAATAAATAAATTGTTCGCAAGTTAAAAATTTCTTTGCATTGTTTTTAATCCTTCCGCCAATACTTTTTCCCGAGCTACGAACAAACTTCCTTACACCCCACACATCGTCAATTGTTTCTCCTCTCTTAGACAGGCACTTCGCATTCTACGAAGTTTTCGCGTACGGTTGCATTCGGTGAGATATTCCATCTGTTTTTGTTGTTTCCGGCTTCTTTATGCAAAATTTTCGGCAAATGTGTGGCGTGATGTAATGGATAAACTGTATGTATATATAGTGTGTAAACTAGAGAGTTTTTCTCAGGCTGGCTTGACTTGCGAACAATTTATATAACTGCCTATCAATTTATTGATTTATTCATTCAAGTGCTGATATCTCGAAAACGGTTGGATTCGCATGGGTAGTTATTCCCATTCCACTCTTTAACATACATGATGAGATTTTTCTTTTGATACCACATTCGTCGTAATACGCAACTTACACCTAGGAAGGTTCCCTAGTGAGAGATAAAAAGTGGGACAGTGGCTACTAAATCGAGTCGGTCTATTGAGTAGCAAATAACATAATAAATCATTTTAAGCAATTGAACGTTATGCATGATAAGACCTTTGATTTGAGGATCTTTGAAAAAACTTTGTTTTCAGTTAAATCTCTCTCTCTCTCTCTCTCTTTTTTTATTTTTTTTTATAGCGAAACTGTTAATGAATTTGGCATTCTTTCACATTTATGTTTTTTATAGAATTCAGTAATATCTAACTAATAGGACTCCATCTTAAACTAGTCGTTGGAGGCCACCGTAATACGTACCCATCATTTATATGCATATGAAAATAAAATATGTGAAAACTATTTATACAATGTATTTCAATTCCAAAACTAAATTTAAATATTGTTATTACACATAGTAATACTCTATTAATGAACTGCTGATGCACCAATTTCAACAAATTATATAAAACGCCAAACTACTCAAGAAGTACCAAACTACGTAAAAGAAACATCCTTATAACTCCAAAAATAATGATCATATTAATTAACAGTTTGCTGCGTCGGATTAAGCGTCTTATTTTCAGTTAAAATATATACATCTGAATTGAAATTTGAATGAAATACAGGGTCGTGAAAAATCAAAGAATGTGGAAATCAGGATTACAAATATCTCGACAACTAATAATCCGATCGACTTCGTTCTTTATGCAAAATTTGTATTTTTTTATTGCCTTTTACATGCATTCCTTAAAATAATAAAATTCGAAAATTTTTATATACCTTTCATCAGAAGGAATTTTTCGAGAATCCGGAAAAAATAGTTCCGGATAATGGAGGTTGCTGATATTCAATAGGCTTCGTCCCATACTTACATACTAAGTACATACAAAATTTCAAGTCTCTATCTCAATTTGTTCGTGAGATAGAGCGTTTACAGACAGACAGACAGACAGACAGACGGACGGCAAATTTTTTTTCTAAAAACATGTTTTTCGAAATCTCCAGTGCCTAAAACGTGTAAATCCGTCAAAAAAAAATTTTTTTTCGATTTTCAAAACGATTGCAAGACTTACCCTATACTACGTATGATGGGTAAGTAAAAGGATGTAATAACCATGGTACCCTAGAATCATTATCCATCATGGGATATCATTAAAATAATTACGTGTATGATAGGATTTAATAGCGTGGAGAAAACGTTTATTAATATCTTTATAAGTTTTGAATCGGTTTTCATAAAATTTCAAACGACTCGACAAAATTATCCAATGATTTTATCTATTTAATTTCAAACTATTTGGTTGGGTAGTTTTTGCGCAGACCCGACGATTATAAGTGCTATGTATTTATATATAATTACGAACGCACCTAAAAATCGAAGATTCTGATCTAAAGAAGTTCAATCTAGACTTTAAAGTATAATTAATTATTTATCTTATAACTACGAACTTACTATTTTCGTACCTACTTGCTGTTTTCGTCAATTTCAGCAGATTGAAGGAAATCCTTGTCAAATTCTTCCTTAAACTTCGTAAATTATATTATCATTTCTTAAATATATTAGTAATTTCTCTTTGTATAAATTTTTACAAAATATTTAATGAATTCTCTGTACATCTTGATATTTTTAATAAGTCATTCATTGTCTTCAAGGATAAATGTTCTGAACTTTTAATCTCTTAATTTATGTTTTTATTCGTGTTTTACATCTATGTGATTGTAAATACAGTCGAGTCTCTATACAACGAAATCCACCGTTCCAGTAAAAAATTCGTTATATAGAGAAATTCGATGTATAGAGAATGATGTTAAAAATCGTATTTAATGTGTGAAATTCGAACAAATTATATTTTTGATCTTTTGAATTAAGAATTTGAAATGTTTTAAAGTAAATATTAACCTAACATTTTATTTCTTAACTATTTAAGCTGTTTCAAAAAAGAGAACAGACATTTATTTGAAAGCTTAATGAAAATCAAATGAGGAAGATCTGCATTAATTTCAGACGTAGAAATCTGTAATTTTTTGTTGTTTTGATTTTAAAATTGTCACGCTCTTAAAAAATACTCAAATTTTAACAAGGATTGAAAAACATTAAATTTTCCTCCATTTGAAGGCCTATCTTATGCGCCTCTCATTGATTCTTCTCTTACATGTGTATCAATCCAATTGACTCTGTTTTGAGAAAGATGTGGAAAGGTGTATGGGAGGTGGGATGAATTCGTTGGATTGAAAGAACAAGGAGAAAAGTAAAAAAAAAAAAAAAATCTGCACTGACGATAGATCAAAAATAAATGATGGAAAATTGATTCCATATGATTTCGAAGCTTTTCTAAAACAGAATAAATTAAGACCAAGTTATGAAAAAATTCGTTATATGGAGATAGATATTTCGCTACATAGAGACTGTTTTTAATGTAATCATGCGAAAAGGGGACCGTTCCTACTAAAAATTCGTTATATAGAGAAATTCGATGTATGGAGTTTCGATGTAGAGAGACTCGACTGTATTTGTGTTTTGTAATTTTTTTTTCTGTTGTCTTGTTTCTTATGATGTTTTTGTAACACTGTAAATGGACTATTCTGTAGTGTGCATTTCAATAAAATAAATCAATAAAAAAAAATATTAATTCTTCTTAAAATAGATATTGCTAAACAGAATCCGAAGGCGTCGTACATCACGTTAGCGGACGTGGAGAGTTTCATTAAAGACTGGCTGAAGATGGCACCCATAAGGACGATGAGAGGCCCGAAGAAAAGCCTGAACCAAAGTGACAAAATACTGCGATGCTAAGATGTTTGGATCGCATTTTTAGAAAGAATCACGTTTTGAGCACCTTATCGCCAGAACAACGATTGGCGCGGAGATGAAGTCAATGCTATGCACCCTTTCTTGTTTGTGACGTCAAACGCCTAGCGAATAGCAACCCTTCCTTCTGCAAAGAGATCGCGCTTATTGTTTATTTGTTTTTCCGTAAATGTTATCAAGCAAAGAATATAATATGAGGAAATGTTATTCACCGTTGTTTACAATTAAAACATAGTTTAAAACAAAGAGTTTTTTCAGATTAAAATGATTTCGGATTTGAAAATCAAAACAAAACGACCGACGATTGGCGTTTGGCGATGCAGCTAGCTGAACGTTCTCGCTTTCGCCAACTCGCTAAGGCTGGTGCTCAAAACGTGATTCTCTCAAAACGCGCTTGGATCATCGTGTACATAGACTTCATTGTAAAATATTCTTGTTATGACTACTTCACTCATGTGAAAACATCCACACGTTAAAGTTAATCCTATGAGAAAATTTTAAAAAAATGTATCTCGTTTGCATTTCAATAGTTTTAAGTAATTTTTGGTATTGGATAGCTGTGATCGATCTCTATAAAGGTCATTTTTTATTTTTTCGATTTTGTTCACGCTTTTTTATGAAGATATTGTCGCTTTCGGAGCTGGTTACGAAAGTAAAGATATCCTAACTGAGAAATAAAATAAAAATAATAAGAAAATTTAAAAACAGCCTTTGTACAGATAGACCTCAGTTATTCAAAGCAAAAGAAGAAAAAAAAAACTATTGAAATGCAAACGTTCAATTTTTAAAAAATTCTCCCGTCAAATTAACATTAGCGAGCGACTGTTTTCGAATGAGTGAAATCGACCTAAAAATAATTGTTTGTATAGACCTACTCCGTGTAAGTTTCAAATTACGCACTAAAATAAAAAAAAATTCTGAATATTATGGTAAATGATTGTTGTGACATACTTTTAATTACTAATTCTTCTTTGTTTAATGCAATTTGAATTACATACTATTAACCTTCCTCGATAAGTTGGCTGCTTGGCTTGTTGTAACCAAAATTTTGTAAAAGTGACCTGTAAATTAAAGCGGTTCTCAAAAAATTTGCTTTGCTAAACAACACGAAATTATCCGACACCTTTAAAATGATTTATTTTTAAAGACACTTACAGGCCTGACTATTGAAACGATGTGGAATGGAATAGTATTTTCCATTTTTCGATAACGAAATTATTTATCAAGTCATAAGCGGGGTACACGACATTTCGGTCCCGCCACATTTCGGTCCCGTCACATTTCGGTCCCCCAGAAACTTTGGTCCCTTGCCATTTCGATCCCTTGTTATTTCTTTGCTCGCTACCTTATAAGTCGGATTGTAATTGTAGTGGGCCTGCCAAATGGTATAATTTCAACATTATTCCGAACTTTTTAAAAAAAATTTTAATTCTCTCCCTCCCCCCAAGTTTTATTAAAAATTGAATATAAGAGATCGATAAATAACAAGTGATAATGAAATCACAGCGAGCTGAAAATTTTGTTTGATTAAACAATGTGATATAAGTTTAAGGGATGTTGTCTTTTGATTTTAGTATTATTATTAATCACAAAATTTATTATTAATTATTAGTATCAGTATTTTATATAAACTTCTATAAACTACTATAAACTAAAAAGTATTTTATACTAGTAAATCTGCAGATCAGGAGCCTCAACGTCAGCTTTGCACATATATTTTTTTAAACACACTTTGGGCAAAATTCAACTTTCTGGAAACTCTAATTTAAAAATTTCAAATTACGTAATTATTTATAAGAATAAAATAAGAATAAGAAGTTTTCAGCCATCAAATCCGTTAAATTAAAATTTATTTATGTTAGGAAATTCTAAAATTTTTATGATCTATTATTTTTGTTTTTTTATTATAACATAGTAGATCTCTTCAGGGGTGCTCCGCCCCCCTGAACCCCCCGTATTTTCATCAAATTTAATTTTTCAACTTTCTATTAAGTTCTAATAAGATGATTATTTTTTTTTATTTACATAAAATTAATATAATAATATTTTAAAACATAATAATATAAAAATTATATATAAATATAATAATATAAGTATTATATATAAAATATATTAAAATGTAATATAATAATATTTTAAGCAATTTTATTTTCAATTTTTAAGTGACAAAACTAAGTTTTTTTTATTTATTTATTTATTTGTATTACCTTTTAGCTCCTACTTTCTCAGAAAAAAAAAAATAGTAATTCTTATTTTATTTTTATTTTTAACTATACTAATTGTTTTAAATTTCTGTAATTTTAAATATACAATAAATAAACAAGTAAAAGATCAGTTTAAGTTTAGAACTACTAGGAAATATAATGATAGATTGAATATAAAATGGATTATGTATTGAGTTTATTTTAAAGTAAAATTCATTATGTAAATTAATAATGTTATTAATTAATAAATATACAGTCGAGTCTGTATATAACGAAATCCATCGTTCCAGTAAAAAATTCGTTATAAAGAGAAATTCGTTGTACAGAGAATTATGTTAAAAATTGTATTTAATGTGTAAATTTTGAACAAATATTATTTTTGATGTTTTTAATTAAGAATTTGAAATGTTTAAAAGTAAATATTGACCTAACATTTTATTTCTTAACTATTTAAGCTGTTTCAAAAAAGAGAACAGACATTTATTTGAAAGCTTAATGAAAATCAAATGAGGAAGATCTGCATTAATTTCAGACGTAGAAATCTGTAATTTTTTGTTGTTTTGATTTTAAAATTGTCACGCTCTTAAAAAATACTCAAATTTTAACAAGGATTGAAAAACATTAAATTTTCCTCCATTTGAAGGCCTCTCTTATGTGCCTCTCACTGAATCCTCTCTTATATGTGTAACAATCCAATTGACTCTGTTTTGAGAAGGATGTTGAAAGGTGTATGGGAGGGGGATGAATTCGTTAGAATTAAAGAACAAGGAAAGAAGTAATGTATAAAAGAAAAAAAAAAACTCAGCACTGAACGATAAATCAAAAATAAGTGATGGAAAATTGATTCCATATGATTTCGAAGCTTTTTTAAAACTGAATAAATTAAGACCAATTTATGAAAAAAATTCGCTATATAGAGATAGATATTTCGCTATATAGAGACTGTTTTTAATGTAATCATGCGAAAAGGGGACCTTTCCTACTAAAAATTCGTTATATAGAGAAATTCAATGTATGGAGTTTCGTTATAGAGAGACTCGACTGTATTTAATAAAATGATAATTTGATTTTTATATTAAAATTACTAACTGTTTTGATAATTAAGATTACTAATTATTATTAGGATTACCAATTATGATTAGGATTACCATACAAAATTTGTGTGAATTATAATATTTTGGATAAAAGTTATACGTGTGCGCGGTTTTCGGGCACTTATAATCTCATTATGCTAAAATTTTATGGCCTTGAGGTTAAAAATTCTGCAATGTTCCCTATAAAATTATGTCTTATTTCGCAAAATTTCAGTTTGCAGGAGAAGGGACCGAAATGGCGGGACCGAAACATCCTGCTTCTTCATAAGCGACTGCTGTCCTTTAAGAACAGAGTTTTGTTCTTTACCGTACCCTGAAATTCATTTTTTTTTTCTTTTGACAGAATTTTCTGGAAAATTTTTGGTCTTTGTTTCAAAATGGAAAACACCATTCCAACTACAAAGTTCCTGAATAAGAACCCCTGCTAACTTCATGCCCTTCCGAACACAAATGAAGGCAGGATTGTGTCAGAAAGTAGCTCCTTTGAATTTCCGTAAAGCTTTTTTACTATTAACAATTAGTAGAATATGATTTTTCTCTAAAGAATGCATTTCTTTTGCCATTATCCCTGTTAGCAATTTTCTTTCGCTGTAACATTCTTAACTCTTTCAAGGTTTATTAGTCATTTTATCGATGGCCAAAATATACTAGTTATCTTGTTTATAGATACACTGTTAATTACCATTAAAACAAAAGTCCCATAAATAATATCTCTAAACAAATTTTTCTCGTAAAAATTTTCTAGTTTTGGAGATTTAAATATGGAAATGACATATACACTCTCAAAAAAACTTCCGTCTTTTCACAGAAAATGCACTGGCAGCACTGCTGCCAGAAATTGTCTGTATATTGACGATTTTCTGTTTATTTTTTTCTCTGTCAAAAGAGGAAAAATATCCGTCACTTGAAAAAAGTTTGGAAAAAATCAATGCGGAAGAGGCGGGGATCGAACCAAGGACCCCAGGATTACCAGACCAACGCTAATCCACGGCGCTACGGCTGCTCATGATGATTGTGCGTTAAAATAGAACTCTTCATTTCATATGGTGTGGGTTGGTGTATTTCGTTAAAAAGCTTTTAATTATGCAGTTAATCTCGGAAAGATTTCATCTTTAATGAAACTGTGGCTGGGTTTTTTTTACGTTTAGTATTAATATAGTATAAAAATGTGAATTTTAAATATATTACGTAGAATGTTAGAGAAAAAACATGGATGTTCTATTTGTGAGAATTTTTGAACGAATAAAGAAAGTAATTGTTATTTATTTTTAAATTCGAAAACATTTTTGTCTTTTAAAACTAAATTAGACATTTTAATCAATAGAATATTTTTGTTTATCATTTTAAAAATAAATTCGAACTTATTACTAACAGACCCAATGCGCATGCGTGCTGGATAGAAACGGAAACTTTTCCTCATTTTTCGACGCTCGGAATGAACTCACAGAACAAATACGTTTTCTGGGAGAACAGAAATTATTTGTGAAAAAATAACGATAACTTAGTGTATATTGACGAATTTTTCTGACAGTGTATATTTGACAGAATTCCAGTTTTTAGTAGAATATGTTTTTTCCCTAAATAATAGATCTCCCTTGTCATTATCCCTGTTAGCAACTTTCTTTCGCTGTAGCATTTTTAACTCTTTCAAGGTTTATCGGTCAATTTATCGATGACCAAAACAAACTAATCATTTTGGGTACAAATACATTGTTAATTGCCATTAAAACAAATGTCTCATTAACAGCATCTCTAAATAATTTTTCTAGAACCAAACTATAATATAAGATGAATTTAACCACCTTCTGTAAATGACTTCTCGAGAAATTTTAATGAAAACTCAAAAACAAATAAATTGTTATTTAATTTCGGTTGCAGACGATTGAATTTACATAAAAGAAAATTTTGAGATGGCCACAATATAATAGTTATCCTGTGTATAAATACATTGTAAACACCATTAAAATGAATACCCCTTAAATAGTATCTCTTGAAAAAAATTTCTCAAAAATAAATCATAATATTGAAGCTGAATATACCTAGCTTTTATAAATGGCTTTTGATGAAATCTTAATAAAATCTCAAATAATAATAATAATAATATTGTCATTTCATTTTTGTTACAGACGATTTAATTTATATAGAAAAAAGCTTTGAGATGGTCACAATATATTAGCTTTCTTGTGTATAAATACACTGTCTTTTAAACACCATTAAAATAAATATCCCTTATTTTATATTTGCAAATGATTTTTTTCTCGAAACTAAAGCATAATATTGATGCTGACTATAAACAGATTCCATAAATGGATTCTCATGATATCTTAATAAAATCTCAAAAACAAATAAATCGTCATTTACTTTTGGTTTTCGGCAATTCAATTTACACAGAAAAAAGCTTTGAGATGGCCACAACATAGTAATTTTCTTTTGTGCCAAAACATTTTAAACAGCATTAAAACAAATGTCTCTTAAAGTTTTTCCAAAAGATTTTTTCTCGAAACTAAAGCATGATATTGATGCTGAATATAACCAGCTTCCATAAATGGATTCTCATGAAATCTTAATAAAATCTCAAAAATAAATCAATAAATAAATTGTCATATAATTTGGTTTCAGACGCTTTAATTTGTATAGAACAAAGTTCTATGATGGCCCGCAGATACCAGTTACCTTCTATATAAATCCATTGTAATCACCATTAAAACAAATGTTCCATAAATAGTATCTCTAAACGAATTTTTCTCGAACCAAACTGTAATATTAGATTAATTTAACCAGCTTCCATAAAAGGCCATCTCATGAAATCTTAATAAAATCTCAAGATTCCTTTATAGTTAACTTAAAGGTCACAAAATTTATGACTGAACAAGAGATGGCTATGGTTCTTGAATAAATAATCTTGCAATAAAATAGTATACATTCTTCCAAGTTTTGGTAGTCAAGGTATAAATTCCCTGTATACTTGCGAACAAGGTTTGAAGACATTAAACTCGCTCTGATAATACAGCATGAAATACTGGTTTTGGAACAGAGGTCGTAAAAGCTGGAAAAGTTACAACCTGAAGTTATTGAAGGGGAAGCTAATTTAAGATTTAAACGACGAGAAAGCGGGAATTACTAAAAGACAATGCAGCGTAGAAAGTAAAAAGTTTGACCATTTTACATGTTCTGTCATCTAAATTCATGTTATCTTAAAGTATCTAAACTGAAAAATAAATTGTTTAAAAGTAATTCCATTATATATGTTTTATTTACTTAATATGTAGGTTTAGAAACTAAAATATTGCAATTGCTATTGTTTTGTATAAATACACTGTTTATTTGAACACCATTAAAACAAATATCTCTTATTGTATTCCCAAATGTTTTTTTTCTCGAAATTAAAGCATAATATTCATGCTGAATAAAACCAGCTCCAATAAATGGATTCTGATGATATCTTAATAAAATCTCAAAAACGAATAGATTGTCATTTAATTTTGGTTTCAGACGATTCAATTTGTATAGAACAAAGTTCTTTGATGGCCCGCAGATACCAGTTACCTTCTATATAAATACATTGTAATCACCATTAAAACAAATGTCCCATAAATAGTACCTCTAAACGAATTTTTCTCGAACCAAACTGTAATATTGAAGATGAATTTAACCAGCTTCCATAACAGGCCATCTCATGAAATCTTAATAAAATCTCAAGATTCCTTTATAGTTACTTAAAGGACACAAAATTTATGACTGAACGAGAGATGGCTAAGTTCTTGAATAAATAATCTTGCAATAAAATAGTATACATTCTTCTAAGTTCTGGTACTCAAGGTATAAATTCCCTGTATACTTGCGAACAAGGTTTGAAGACATTAAACTCTCTCTGATAAGACAGCATGAAATACTGGTTTTGGAACAGAGGTCGTAAAAGCTGGAAAAGTTACAGCTAGAAAGTTATTGAAGGGGAAGCTAATTTAAGATTTAAAAGGTAAGAAAGCGGGAATTACTAAAATACAATGCAGATTAGAAAGAAAAAAGTTTAACCATTTTACATGCACTGTCATCTAAATTCATATTATCTTAAAGTATGTAAACTGAAAAATAAATTGTTTAAAGTAATTCCATTAAATATGTTTTATATGTTTTATTAACTAAAAATTGCGAAAAATGAGAGAAGAGAAAACAACTAACAGAAAATAACAAATATTTAATTTTATTTTATATTCTGGCATGGAACTCCGTGCAACCCGAATCTGACCCGATCTCGGTTTCAGATCAGATTGACTTGAATTGCTTTGGATTGGGATAGCTCCAGAAGGACCGTTTCGGATTCACTTGATTTTTCAAAATAGTTCTGAGTACTCTTTCAGATTAAAAAATACATATTTATATTTTTAAATTAATTCATTTTCTACATAAACAATAACATTTACATCAAAGATAAAATTGTAGACCATTTTTCCATAATTATATTAAAATGTGGAGTAATTTCCTTTCATTTCGGGCTCGAATTTAAGTTATTTACACACTTTAATGTTACATGTAAATTACATCGTTTAACTCGTTATTACGGCGCTAATTAACTTTATATTTTAGTTCATAAATGATTCAAATCATTTAACGTATATGTTTTCTTACAACAAAACTAATAAAATATCGCATTCAAATTTATACTAGACTCTTTAGTCAAAAATACCCACCCAAACACATAAAAACAAATAAATTTAGTCTACCAAAGTCTTTAACTAATTTGGTCTGAAATTATGTGCACACTCTAATGTTACAAATTACTCCGTTTAATTCTCTCTGTTTAATATAGTTAACACGTAATTCAAATCATCTGTAGCATATATTTTCTCACAATAGGTTTCGCCCAGTTTATGACAGAGCCTTCAATAATACATAAATGCAGGCAATTTATTATGTTGATATAACACGTTGTCATTAATGTCACATATAGAGTATAAGATACACACAAAATCATCGTATTCTCGATTGCAGCATGCATAATTGCAATTTTAGAGGTATTTCATATTTATATAACTGCGTTAGCTTAAGTCGCAATTGCGTGCTTTTGCAGCGATAGTTCATTCTAAAACTTGTTGATATATAAAGCAATATTTTAATGATGATAATAATTCCTGCCCTTATATATTATATCAGTTATTCATTGACGTTTTAAACTTCATCACAAGAAATTGCAAGATAACGTGCAACATTTAGAAAGGAAATATTGTATAAACTTTAACACTCGTGCTATTTTTTTAGCCTTGTTCTACCTTTTTTTGCATGAAAATTGAGCTCGAAAATTTCGTTTGAAAATCAGTCCAAACCAGCACACTTCAAAACGAAATCGTCCGAAAAACAAAATGAAAGAAAATTGTCATATTTTTTTAATAGTCTACAAACCTATTTCTAAGTATCACTTTTTAGTTTAATAAAGAAAATGAATATACAATATCCATTCAAATTCAAACGTATATACATTTTTTCCATCTAAAATAACAAGGTAGAACCCGTAAAATTTTGACGAAAGAAAATGTTTAAGAAGGAACTGTTTCATTGACTTATAATAAATCTACAAAATTAGTTATAGTAAAAAATGCATCTTATATTGATAAGTCTAACTCTTAAACAAATTATATTTAACTTCAGATTAACAAAATACCATTTCTATAAATCTCAGTTGAAAAAATTGTTAAAATTAAACTTTAATCGTACATGTAAGTACAGTAAAAAATAATAATCGTACAGTAAAAAATAATACAGATCTGTTATTACGATAAAGTTATCAATTAAGGTTCTTATGCTAGTATTCCAAAATTAAAAAATGAAAAATTTATTCAACTTTGACTCAATCAAAGGATTTTTTCCCCGTGAAATCTAAACCTGGCATCATTTCACCATATCAAAATTTACAAATGCACATTTCGTATCTGTATTCACCATTTCAAAAAAATTGGCATTTTAATTTGATCACTTTGATTTAAAACTTGAAGTCTCGATGCTATTAGCAGAAACAGATATTAAACTGTTGATATTCTTTTACGTGCAAATGAAATTTTGTAGATGAAATCAAAATTCACCGGGTTTTATAACAGAAGATATTCAAATTTTATTTATTTTCCCTTTTAATGACAAAATGGCAACATAAATATACAATAATAATTTTTTTTCCCTTTTTTACTTTGCTTTTAGTAAAAATGGAGTACTCTTGTTGCCACGATTAGAAAAGAGGTATTAAAACTACAAAAAAATTAATATTTCAAAAAGAAATTAAGATATAGCTTTCAAACAAATTTTATTTAAAAGTACATTTTTTTCGCTACCCGATGCTGTAAAAATTGAAAATGTGCGATAATTATAAATTAAAAAATTCGTAATCGCAATAATTGCAATACCGAAATTTCATTTAAAATTTGAAAGTGTTGCCATTCGCAAAATGACGTATGCGTTACGCACAGATACGTTTGGCCTTTATAATATAGATATTCTGCATTTTCTTTTAAAAACATTCGGTGAAACCGATCCCAAACTCTAACGACAAAGTAATACTAGAGTCAACTTAAGGCATAGAAGCACAAATTTCACTCGCAGTAAAAAAATAGAGTCAACTAATCCCATTCGAAGCTCTGGTTTGGATCGATTTTATCCATTTTTTTTCATATATATTGTTTCAGATGAAAAAATGTACATTTGGACGTGAATGGATGTTATATTCATTTTCTTTTCAGACTAAAAAGAATAAATGAAAGTAAGCTAACTCCACAAGCAGCACAAAATTAGATTCAACCATTCCCAATCAAACTCACGAGAATTCAACCCATAGCAAAAGAAAAATAAATAAACTATAATAAAGATAAATAAAGTACAGCCAAGTCCATACTCGCAGTAAAACAGTAGAATCAACCAATCGAACTGAAGCAAATCCGACCCATAGCAAAATAAATAAATAAATAAAAATAAAAAAAAATAAAAAAAAATAATAATAATAATGATAATAATGATAATAATAATTAATTAATTAAAAGATCGTTACACACGGCATCCCCAGTCAGAAAGACGTATTTCTGACGCCTGACGGGCAATATACACTCGTGAATGATGCTGTCGTACGTATGTGTGATGCATGGGATGACAGGATTTTGTCCTGTGAGCGTTTCAAAAGATTTAGATGCGAGGGTTGATTTTTCAGTGTTGTCATCTGTTGGTTATGAGATGAGAAGATGTTGAATGCTGTTAAAGTTGCGTGTCTGACTAGGTCACCAATGAAAAGAGAGTGTGGAATGGCAAGGGTGGGATTTGAACCAAGGATCTCATGATCAGGAGGCAGGAACATTTGCGTCCAGCAAAAGACCGAGCCTAAGCTTGAAACTAGCTTGATACTGATCAAGTGAGATGAGATTACTACAACACGATTCTAAACTCCGGCTAGACCTCTTAAATAAACAAACAAAGAAGCTTCAATTACCCCAAGATATTTAATTAATTTGGGCGGAAACCATTTGTATGTGCTCTTACTTTAATCCAACAAATTACTTCTTTTAATCCCTTGTTGTTATACAGCTAAATAACTGTTCAATGTAGTTAACATGTATAATTCAAATCAACTTAGCATCTATATTTTGTCACAATGTGCTTCCCTTAGTCTGTATGACAGAGGCTTCAATAATGCATCGATGCAGACAATTTATTATGTTGATATCGATGTAGATACAAACACATCGTCATTAATGTCACACACGTCTATATAAGATACACACAATCATCGTTATTCTCGATTGCCAGCGTGCATAATTGCAATTTTAGAGGCATTCCCTATTTATGAAAGCTAGTATATTAGTAGAGCAAGTCGCACTGTGGCCTGCATTTGCCAGTTCATCACAAGACTTGTTGATATAAAACTGCATATATCGTTGAATATTTGAGTGCAGAGAATAGTTGCCGTTCCGATATAAAATATATTAATTATTCAGTGATACGTTAGACTTTATTCATGGAAATCACAAGAAAACGTGCAATATTTAGGAAATAATTACACAGAAGATTTCCAATTATCTTTCTAAATACATACTTGTCAACCTCCCGCTTTTTTAACAAGTTGGAGATTGCACACGTCAAGCGTAGCAAATGAGGTGCGTTCGTACTTTAAAGAAGTTTTTAAAATATTCAGATTTTGGTGTGACAGAAACAGTACTTCGGATACAGTACAGTGTCCAAGATCTTTTGTATGTCCCCCTATAAATGCTATCTGCTTTCTATTATGCAGAAAATAACTCGTAGTAAACCTCAGCAACGTATATCAATTTGATAAAATGTGAAATAATTTAACAGTATTAAAACGCGCCCCAAACAATGTGTTTATGTAACGAAATACTTTTATGTGGTCCTGTAAATTAATAACAAATATTCTTAGCACCAGAGATTGTACAGAATGTATATTATAGTACATAGGCGTAACTTGGGCTCTAAAACTAGGGAGGCAAAAATCAGTAGGTGTTTTTTGCAAAAAATTTATCCACCCCCAACCTCTTCTATAACTACACACATACACACACTCAACTAAATTAAATATTTCAAACTCTCAATGTCTAAATGAAATTTTAAACTTTAGTAGAAAAAAATAGCCGGTGTAAATTGGATGACGAAAGCACTAGACAGGAAACATTGGGAAAATCTGGGGGAGACCTACATCCAGCTGTGGATCGAAAACGGTTGATTTTTATGATGATGATGATTTTAAAATATTGGCTGCATAACAGGTTAAAGTATATATATATAAAACTATAGCTAGTATTTTGAATGAAATGATTGAATTTTACTGCAATGCATTATTTTAGGGTAAAAAGGAAAATTTTACCTTACGAATTTAAATTATGATATTATCCTTAAATATAAAAAAATTTAAAACTATATCTCTTCAGGTTTCAAATTAAGAAAAGCAGGAATTAAAACTTCTGCATCGGTTATAGAATGTGAAACATTTTCGAACATTATCAGTACACTGTTAAGGCTGTTCTTAAATCAAAAAGAACAACTTTATGACATAAGTTTTAATTTATTTTTTGTTCGGAAATGCATGAAACTATCGGACTGCTCTTTAGAAACTATCTAATCACAATCATTTTCCTTTTTTTTGGCAAGCGCAATAGACTTTTTAGAAAATGGTGTAAAATTAAGCGTTTTGAACTGACTTTCCACGTGAAAGCAGAAAAACAGTCAACGAAGGGAAAAAAGTCTGTCACGTGATCAAAATCGCTTTTAATTCAATATGTGATTTCTTGATCAAAAAATTGAAAATACAGTTTGATTTCAAATCCCTTCCATGATCAGGTTTTGATATTTTATATCCTTCCGTTAAAACTGAATTTATAAATGCGTCAAAACGTTTTGCATTTGTTGAACAAAGCAGTTGAGAATAGCTCTAAGAAATTTTCTTCTTTCATACATTGAAATGAACCTAAATAAATAATTTAAAAATCCCAGAACGCAGTTAAAAGTCCAATATCAAAAATTGCTGCCCATATGAGGTAATATATGCAAATTCTTTTGTGCAACCCTATGTACGATCTATAGACTTTACCCTTTTCACACCGTGAAACTAAAATTTAAGTAGCAAGAAAGCACAGGAAACAACTACAAAGATTTTTCTAAGGGATTAACATGTTTCAGATGGCAAGGTATCAATATATTTTTGTGCTGCCATGTACATCAAAGCAGTAAAATTTGGTTCAGAAGGGAAAAAAGAAAACATAACAATTGAAAGTGCATTTTTTAGTAGAACCTTTCACAAATATTCATACGAATTTTTGGTGGTAAAACTGTATCTATCTGTATAATCATACACTAAAATTTACTTGAGCTGGAAATCGTGTAACATACATCAATCATCATCATCCATAAGAGCCAATATGTTTGATTTCTTTAACGCAGCTGTATGAATTTATTCGTATTCGCAAATGAGTCAAATTTTTAACAGTGTGAATATTTTGTTTGAAATAAGGAAAAGATTTCAAAGCACAGTAAAATGTAGTGACGTCATTTACAGCTCAAACTGTAAATCTGACAAATGAGACTCTGGAACGTTTGCATTGGACAAAAAATTGAGAGCCTTTAAAATCGGAGATAACTTTTCACAATGGAATTTGTCATTGGTCACAATAAGCGTTTTTTCTCGTGGATGGGTTGACCCCGGAATCGTTATACACGGAGGGATTTTATATATATAATTATTACTTACACACAAAAAGAAATATGTATATATTTGGTGTTAAATACAAAACTTTAAATTTATTTTGATTTAAATTTATATTGAATCTGTATATGTACCTGGTACAATCATGATTAGAAAAAATGAGCATTTTCAAAACTATTAGCCATAATTGCTTCACAAGAAATGTAACTGCAGTGTGACTTCAAAAATTGGGCATTTAGAAATCTTTCCAAAATTATTTTTTCTCTTCTTTTTCTGTTTCCCTTTCACCATGTTATGAGAGAAGAAAAATAACAATTCTTTCGTATTAAAAATTTCAAGATCAAAAAGAAAACTTCAAATAAAAAAAAATTTACTTTTTTTTTTTTTTGGAAAGGGGGTTTGGGGTTCAGAGGTAATTATTTTTTGAAAATAAATTCCTTGGAGCTGCGCCATTGTTTAGCAACAGAAGCAACTTTGGTGACAACATTGGTGAAGCATCTTTTTGTATAGAAATATAGTTCAACTAAAAAATGACACACATTTTAGCTATTCACACCTATAAACTGGAATGTCCAATTATTTATTTTGTGTAGCTCTGTATTTGATCTATAAAATTTGTATTCATCACATAATGCACAAAAATTAAGTTTAAAAATGCTTACTGCAGATGAAAATGTATTTCAAGCAATTATGATACATTCCTATTCCTGTAAAGTGTGTTTACTTCAAACTTTATAGAAAGCTTGCTGTAATCCAAACCTCAATGTTACATGTCAATCACCATCTTGATGTTATACAACATCACTGAAATCTCCTGAAACGATATATCCCCGAGGACCACAATGTAACGGGAAAATTTTGTGTTTCCCTGTAAACGAGCAATAACAGCTATACAGGGTGTGCCAAAAATAATGAGACAACCTTTAAGGGGAGGTGAAGGACATGACATGGATTCAGAATTGCATAGCAACCCATGGTCGGAAACGTTTTCCTGGCGCGGTAGGGATGACACAAAACACAAACTGAGTAGACGAACAGGAACAGAAAACATGTTTATTATTCTTAGTACTCAAAAAATGCCGGTACAATGCTGGAAAGTGCTGAGGACCTTGTTGTACGCATCGTGGAAGCTCTTGAGGGAAGTTCAGGGCATTCACGGTATTTTCGAGAACGTTAGATCATTCATGCGCCGGAAATAAGCTTCCATGCAACATTGCTCGGGGTCATAATTACGAACATCTACTTTGATAACGCTCATTGTCTTTTTAATGTTCTTTTTTATTATATTTTTGCTGTACTAAGTTTAATAAAGATAACACAGGCCTGAAAATTGAGAGTCATAACTTCCTCTCTAGAATTTGAGAGCTGATTCTAGGGTATTTTGGTACGCTGATTACGAATATGTACTTAGTTTTTTTTCATCACCTTCAGATTTTTCAAAAAAGATACAGATAGAAAATAGAAAAAAAACACAAGTTTTCACATAAAAAATATATTTTTTAAAAAGTGCATTACTTTTTACATAAAAAACAACTAAAATATAATAATAACTTATTACTGATCTAAATTACATGTAAATTTTATTTGTGGAACCTCATCCTTTTTTCCTGGAAACTTCGGTTGTACGATTTTCGCTTAAATTTCCGGTTTGGATCGTCGCGCTTCAACAACCAGCAGTAGTCCGCCATCATGCTAGTATTCCATCTTCTTTGATACCGGACTTCTAGCTCTTTCAAATCTTGGTGAAATCTTTCGCCTTGTTCTTCGCTAACGGCTCCTAGATTTTCTGGGAAGTAACAATCTCCACTCATTAGGATCGTATTCAATGTCATACATTTTCGTCAAGCCTGGAATATCTTTACAGTGCACTAAATCTTCAGCGAAGAATGGAAGAAAATCTTTTTCTCTGTGACGGTACCATGAAAATGAAGTACAAGGTGCAAGCATATTTCTTTCTTTTAATCGTGATCCGAGAAGTTCCGCTGCATCTTTGGGGAGATTCAAATCTCTTGTCAAGTCGTTTAAATGTGACTAGGAAAAGAGCTGTCACTCGTTAGAATCTACTTGAAGTTCAGGATCAGATCGGTATACATCCTGTTCATCTGTATCACAGTCAAAATCTTCAATTTGTATAGTCGGAAACGGGGGCTGCACCATTTTTGAATCGCCGAAAATTTCAGGCGTAACTGATGAGACGTTTGGATAGTTTATGTCCCTTTTATTTTTAGAATTGTATCCAGTTATGTCACAAAAGTAGCAATCTTTAACATGGTCTTTAGGCTCTCTCCATAGCATAGGCGAAACGATTTTGAAGCTATTTTTCTGTCCTTTTGACACTTGCGAAGTTCTAATAAACAAGTCCTACAAATTTTATGTAATGTCCAAGTTTTGTCTTGGTTACTTAAAACGTATCCAAAATAACTTTTGCAAATATTTTTTACAAAGTCTGTAATGCTGTTTCGTTGTTTTTTCACCATAAATTTCTCGCAAATATAACAAAAACAATTCGGAGAATTTAAACAGCTTCGCGATGACATTTTAAAGGTTATGTTGCAAGATGCGCACTTCAACTGTTGATTTTCTAAATCAGTGCGGATACTTATACAAAAACCCTTTGGTTTATCTTTATTACACCCTTTTCGACTAATATTTACAACAATTAGGTTATATTACCTAATCATTATGCATTAATGAGCTCATTACTAAATTAAGACAAAATGACCCATTTTCAACATGGTTAATGTGAATTACTTATACTTATTATGTAGTAATTAACAAATTACTGTTTTGAAGTAATTTCTATGTCTCCTTACACTAATTAAATCCAATAAAAATTAAGCTGAAGTAATTTAATTGCGTTTTATAAATTTTAAAATGTAGACGCTCAGAGACATTTTTCAGCAAAAGCTTAAATATTCAATATCAAAAAATCCTGACGTGATGGAATTTTTTTATTATTTTTCTCGTAATTAGCACATTAGAAACTATAGAAAACGTTACTCAGATTTCAAAGAGGAAAACCACTGCAGACCTGTGTAATTTTTCCTCTTACTCTAGTCTTATCTTTGGACTAGGAAAACGTTTCCGACCATGGGCTGCTATGCAATTCTGAATCTTTGTGATATCTCCTACCTCCCCTTTATGTTTGTCCCATTACTTCTGGGACACTCTGTACAAACTTCATTTTCAATAGCGAGTAAGCCATAGTAAACCTCAATAGCATCTAATAAACTGAAATCAGTATTTAGGAGTGTTCAGAGAGCGGACAAACGGTTAAAAAGATAGCCAGAAAAACAGAAATGATAAATACTCTTTAACTATATGGAAAATGTTAAAAATTATGGAAAAAGTTTCTTTTTCTTTATACTACAGTAAATTACTTAATAGTTTTTTAATACTAGATTGTAAATATACAACATCTTATGTTTATTCTATGAGTCTACATCCAAGATAACATATAAAGAATTAGATTAAAAACACAAGAAAAAATTTAAATCCGAAACTGGCCCAGAAACAATGCAAAAAATGGAGTGGTAAAAGGTTTGCCCTGTTCCTGAAAAATTTGGGACATATGCCCGCTCTTGCTTCCGCTTTGCCTAAGAAAGATGGCACTGATCAGAGGTTAAGACACAGTAACCATGATACATTTTCCCACAAATGAATCTAAACAAAAATATTGAGAATGGAAAGGGAAAATAGTCTTTTTTACATTGCACAAAAAAGCGATACAGAAAACATTTTTACTTGAATTACTACGACAGAAGGGTTTTTGTAGACGTAAAACAGAAATTAGATTAGATATTTCAATATGAAAACGTTAATTCTGGTAATTTTGATGGTGATTTATCAAATTCTAGTTTACAACCACGATAGTATGTATGTTATTAAACTAAAGGGAGGAAGATAAATGAAAAAAAATGTATTTAACTAGGAAACAAAACAAAAAAACTGGAGGGGCAAAACCATGACTTTGCCCTTGCTCTTAAAAAACTAGGGGGGCATTGCCCCCGCCAGATTACGCCCATGTTATAGTATATACTTCATAGATGCATATCAATTTTATTATGTTCGAAAAAGTGTAACATCATTAACTCCAATGTCATTGTAACTCGTCAATTCACCCGGATGATAATGAACGCTATGGGGGCGTTCTTTTCAAATATCTCGCTCAAATTTTAATATTTTTACCTGATTTTTTTTTTTTTTTTTTTTTTTTTGCATAGGATAGCTGAGGACGATCTACAACCGGCCTAGTTTTTACTTTTTCGATTTTGCTCATATATTTTTTATATTATGATAGTTTCAATTTCAGAACCGCTTTAAACCGGTTTTGAAATTTAAATTAATTTAAAAAAAAAATCTTAAACCAAAATTGAAAAAGTAAAAACTAGGCCGGTTGTGGAACGCCCTCAGCTATCCTATGCAAAAAAAAAAATCATGTAAAAATATTAAAATTTGAGCGAAATGTTTGAAAAAAACATCCCCGTAGTGCATTAGAATTAAAAATTAACTTCTTACACACCCGAAAAGTAAACATGAGCATGTTTAATTCCATTTATAAAAGTTTTTTTTCTTTTACAAGTTGGCAACAGTTATTTTTTTTTGCCGATTTTAGACACTGGAGTGCATTGATGTCGAATTTATTCCTCAGCATATGTTATCTGCATTATGTCATAGCCTTTCTTGAATAGGTACTTATTGATTCCAGACGTAACCGGATGACAAAGTTTGTTTCGCTTTATTTATAGACATATTTATTCCGAAAGAGACCTATCCATGTTGCTGCGTTCTATTTGACGTTTTCAGACGGTACGATGTTTACACAGTTTGTTGGACGTCTTGGGAGAAATCGAATCAACACTGTCAGTTGAACGTTGAATGTCTCACTACTTGTTTTGCAGAGATGCTGTGGGGAACTCTGAGAGACAGAAAAAAATATATATCGTATGAGAAATTTAATCAATAACTATCTCTTTTCATTTTTTTTTCTTTTTTTTTTTTTTTTTTTTTCTGTTTTGCCATTTATTAATATTAATGTTTTATTTATTGATTGGCTGCGTTCTTTTATTTTAAACAATGAATTGATGTCCTTTATGTCCCAACGTATGAATTTATGAAAATTTCATCTAGCTAAATATATTTGAAGAAGGTTGTTCTTAAATCAAAAAGGACAACTTTATGACATAAATTTTAATCTATTTTTGTTCAGAAATGCATGGAAGAAGAATAACCACTCACACTGTTGTGAAGAACGAGTTTGTCACGTGATCGAATCCATCCACTCATAGCTCAGTAAGTAATTTAATGATTAAAAAAATGGAAAATTCAGTTAGATTTCAAATCTTTTCAAAAGTCAAGCTTTCCAATTTTATATCTTTAAGTTAAAAAGTAAATTTGTAAATATGTCAAAACATTTTGCGTTTTGTTGATCAGAGCAGTTGAAATCAGCTTCAAGATGATGGAAACATATCACATAATAGAATACAGTTTGTGTACTCAATGAGAACAGTTACGATATAAAACAGGAATCGCATTGTATTGCCATTTGGAATATTACATCCTCGTACACCAATTATATACTATATCACAGACATGTAATTTCGATATTGGCTTGAATGGAACAGAACTACTATCTCCTGTAAATGCAAACCCTTGTAAAGTACGGCGTAGAGTAGTCGTCGCTCTTATATCATAAATAAGGTATAACTACGAAATTACAAATACAGTTGATACGAATTGAACAGCTTTAAGACTTAGAAAGGCTTATATTCTGAATGCCCTAATCGCCCTGTACTTTATCGGAGAAGCAAAGGTTAAGTGTTATTCTATCTATGAACACTTTGTGTTGTTAATATAAATGCATGTTATTAGAGAATTGCTAGTTGCTAAATGTTTAAGATACTACTTCTGACGGGAAAACACCCACTTACTAATGTTAATTCTATGATTTTTTATTTTAATATCTCATTTGCATTTCAGTATTTGTAAAGGATTTTTTTTTTTTTTTTTTTACATTGGATAGCTGAAGTCGATCTGTTCAATGACTTATTTCCTCCTCCCCCTCTTTTTTCATTCTGTTTGCAGGGTTCTGTTACGATGATACTTTCACTGTTCTTATCAAAATACTTATCCTAAAAAAATTAAGCAATATTGAATAAGTAAAAAACAGCCTTTGTGTAGATCAATCTGAACCCTCGACTAATCAATGCAAAGAAAAAAAGCTTAATTAAAAAAAAATATTGAAATGCAAACAAGATTTTTTAAAAAGTACTCTCCCATAGGATTAACATTAACAAGCGCGTGTTTTCGCATTAATAAAGTAACCTCTTAGTTGGAAAAAGAAAACCAGCATCCACTTTTATGTGAAACACTAATATAATGCTTTAAACTTCCAGTGTGAAAATATGTGTAGAAAAAAAAAATGTTAATTTTACTGAGAAAAATTGTCAGACACAATCCCAGAAAATAATTTGTGTTTATTACGAACAAAATCTTTTAAAATAAGATGTATCAAATACAGTCTTGGGAAAAAAGTGAACACCCCCTCCCCCCCCCCCCCCCAAAAAAAAGAAAAACAATCGTAGAAAAAAGTTACTGGTGCCAAGTGATACCGGTCACCTTTTTTTAGCTCACAGGCTATCATAGCCTGAGAGCTTATGTGCCCGTCCGTTATGTATGTACGTTCGTTCGTACGTTCGTGCGTAACGCAATAACTCATGATAAAAATATCCGATCCACTTGAAATTTTGTATGTAGGTATATCCTGATAAGGCGCTTCCCTGATTAATTTTTGGAGTTCATTTGATATGTATAAGAGGGGGAACGGGAGGCTCATGCCCCTCCCCTTAGTTGATATAAATGGGATTTTCATGCAGAATTAAGTTTTCGTTCAAAATTTAGATTAGGATCATTCTAATGAGGCGATTCCGTGACTGTTATTAGGTGTTCATTGAATAAGTATAAATAGGGGGAACAGGGGTTCTAATGCCCCCCCCCCTTAATTTATATAAATGGGTTTTTCAATGGGTTTTCGTTCAAATCTCTGAATAGTTTTGGAAGTTTAATGGTTAAGTATAAAAGAGGGGGATAACTCCTTTTAAATTATATAAATGCTAAATGGGTTTTTATTAAGAATTATCTCATTTGCTCTGAATTTTGGATATAGATTTTTTATATGATAAAGCATGTCTTTGATAGTATAGGAGGTTCAATGATTAAGTATAAAAAAAGAGGAAAGGGGAGAGCTGTTTCCCCTTCTTAATTTTTTTTTTTCGAACGGAATTAACCCTTGAAAATACAAGGCTTTTATGTACAATTAGTATTTGTAGCCTGTGAGCTCAATGCCATCAGTTTAACTGGGCAGTATTCTTTATTTACTTGTACTACTTGTTTTGCTAAAGCATTCTGAATGAGCTGGAAAGTGTTCCGTAATCTACGCGTGAGACATGATTTTACTTACTTTTTTTGTTTTCCTTATTAGAGGATGGATGTATATTTTTTTATATAAATTTTTGGAATTCAGGGACTGTATAAACATTTAAAAAGTCTATCTTTAATAGAAACAATTATTTTGACGTTAAATATCTTGTACGATGATGGAGATAATATCGCATAATAGAGTACAGTTTACTTTCTCTAGCAATGAGAACAATTACGATATAAAACAGGAATCGCATTGTATTGCCTCTTGAAATACTACATCCTTGTACACCAATTGCATACTATATCACAGACATGTAATTTCTCCGAAATTACAAATACAGTGATGAGAAGTGAACAACTTTAAGACTTGGCAAGGCTTATATTCTGGATACCCTAATCACCGTGTACTTTATCGGAGATGCAAAGATTAAGTGTTATTCTGTCTAAGAACGCTTTGTATTAATAGTTCGGTAGCAATTTGTTGAATAAAAGATGCATAATATTATAGAGGATTGTTATTCCCTAAATGCGCAAGGAGGTACTTCACTCGCGCGAAAACACCCGCTCGCTAATGTTAATCCTATGGGAGTTTTTTAAATACCCAATTTGCATTTCACTAATTTTAAAGTTTTTTTTTTTTTAAATTGATAGATTTCTACAACCACTTATTTTTCTGTTTTTTAATTTTGTTTGCGGGGCTCTTTTATGAGGATTCTTTCAATGTCATCATAAAAATAAATACTTACTCCTAAAAAAGAAAAAAAAAAATTAAAAAGTAAATAACAGTTTTTGTAGAGATAAACTTCAACCCTCAGATATGCGATACAAAGAAGAAAAAATCCAGAATTTAAAACAAATTGAAATGTAAACGAGATATTTTAAAAGTACAGTAGAACCCCGCTAATTCGGACCCCGATAATCCGGATAGGTTTGGTCATTTTTTTTTTCAAGTTTGAGAAGCGATTGGCTAATTTCCATAACATTAACTTGTTTCATCGTCGTATTCTAAATAAAAAAACTTTTTCTGACATGTTTTCGGAATAATTAAGCAAAGTAAACATTATTACTGTCTGCAAATATTCAATAAGTTTAACATAAAGGTGATTTTCTGTTAGTATGTTATATTTTATTTCATTTTTTTCTAATTCTCCGGATAATCCGGCTTTTCGATAATCCGGATTGGGTCCGGTCCCAATTAATCCAAATTATCGGGTTTTTACTGTACTCTGCTGTAGGATTAAAATTGGCGAATGGATGTTTCCGCATGGCTTGAATAGTTTCTTAATTGGAAAGTAAAAATCAGTATCCATTTTTACGTGAAACACAAAAATAGAAGTCTTTCAAACTTCCAATGTGCATATGTATGTACTTGAACTATTACATTATATTATTGTATAAAATAATATATAATGTTTTATATTTAAATTTTTTTTTAAATTTTGTATAGATAAACTGCTGGCCAGAACGCCAGCTATGAATGTTATATCATGTACCTACTTTGTGTTTATAAAACAATAATAATACAACAATAAAATAAAAGTTAAACTTTGTTTATGTCGTCCTTTGAATGAAGTACTGAAAAATAGTTGCACAAAAACATTTGAAATATTACTCTTTTTTTTTTTTTTTTTTATAAATATAATATATAACGTTACATTATCATCCGGGTCATTTTTTTTGTGCCTACTGTGGGGGCCTTAATGTTTTAAAAAATTTAGAAAAAATGCTTTGTTAGTTGAAATTTTCAAAAGTTTATATGTTGGGACATAAAGGATATAAATTCATCTTTTAAAATAGAACGCAGCCAATTCAATCAATAAATAACAATATATTAATAAATGACAAAATAGTAGAAAAAGAAATAAAGGTGAAAAGAAAAAGTTACTAATCAAATTTCTCACATGATGTGTGTATTTTTTTCTGTCTCTCAGAGTTCCCAACAGCATCGCTGCAAAATATGGAGTGAGACATTCAACGTTCCACTGACAGTGTTGATTCGATTTCTCCCAAGATGTCCCACAAACTGTGTAAACATCATCGTACCGTCTGAAAACGTCAATGTAACGCAGCAACATGGATAAGTCTCTTTCGGAATAAATAAGTCTATAAATAAAGCGAAACAAACTTTGTCATCCGGTTGCGTCTGGAATCAATAAGTACCTATTCGAAAACAGCTATGATATGATGCAGATAACATATGCTCGGGAATAAATTCGACATCAATGCACTCCACTGTCTAAAATCGGCAAAGAAAATAACTGTTGCCAACTTGTAAAAAAAAAAGCTTTTATGAATGGAATTAAAGATGCCGATGTTTACTTTTCGGGTGTGTAGGAAGTTAATTAATATTTAATTCTAATGCGCTTTAATTTTCGTTTTCATTAACGCAACCTGTGACGAATATAGTCGGGATTTGATAGCGTCCAACGTTTATCTTTTTATTGTTGTTATTGTTACTAGATATTTTTAAATATAAATTTTTGAGTTAAATATAATCATTTTCATGATGCAATGATACTTCAAACATAATGAAACTGGGAACGATGTTTTCCATAGATAATGGAGCCCATAACATTTATCGTTCATTTACAGAGATGTACAAAAGAATTCGATAACGGGACTGACTAAAACAATAATTGCTAGAAGTGTATTCTCCATTTCACATAATAGTTTTTAAACTTACCTAATTTTAAATGTATTACGCGGTTTCTATAAATTCTATAAATCATATATTATCATATTACAAATGTATCTAGGGCCGGGAAAGAATTCGAACACACTGTCGGATATGATTAATAATTGTTTTTAAATTGTTTATTTAGGTATTTCATTGTATGAAAAGAAAATATGAAATTTCATAACAACATTCTACTAATATTTGTAAGTGTTTCAAAATCTATGCCTGATGCCCGTCTTCCGTTCTTGTTGTATTTATAACATGTGTTTTAATAATAATAATAATAATAATTCTTGCAGGAGTCCCATCACTTTTGGGACATTATTTTACCTTTTCACACCAATAAATGATTTAAAAGTATTCTTAAAAACAAAAATTGCAACTTTGTGACACATTTATTTTTGTTTGGAAATGCATAAAATTAGCAAGTGTTGATCATAAACTATCTAATGTACAATTTTTTTTTTTTTTTTTTTTTTTTTTTTTTTGCAAACGCAATAAATTTTTAAGAACAAGTTGTCAAAGTTGGCGTTAGATCATTTCCCGATGAAAACAGAAAAAAAGTCTTGCAAAGGAAGAAAAACACGTGATCACGTGATCGAAATCGCTTATAACTCTATAAGTAATTCATTGATTAAAAAATAGAAAACTGAGTCAGATTCCAAATCGCTTCCATGGTCAGGCTTTGCAATTTTATATCTACCCGTTAAAAAATGAATTTGAAAATCAGTTAAAACGTTTTGAATTTGTTGAGCAGAGCAGTCGAGAACAGTCTTAATGTATCAAATTTGTTTTTCATTCTGAAAACGTACGTAATACATAAAGGTGAACATTTGGATGGATTATTTATTACAAGCAGAAATCACCAACTTTGTGAGCCAAATCACCAAATCTGTTTTATAACATACATACATAACGTAATTTAACGTAAGAGTTTTTTTTTTTTTTTTTTTTTCTTTTTGCGATAGTTTTGGACATTTTACTTTACGTGCGTACAAATGCATAATGTAACAAAGAGATGAATGTGTGAATGATTCTCACAACAGCAGAAATCCTCTAGAGCTGCAATTCGCAGCTATATAAAAAGATAATACGTCAGAAAGTAAAACGTTGCAAGCCAAGTTATCCGGGTTCGATCCCTGATTTGGAAAATTTTCTCTCTGATCAAAAGGATCGCAACTGTATTATTCCATCGTTGAATATCATATTAAATTCTTTTAAAGTATTCGATAAATATGGACTTCCTAAGAGTCCGATCAATTTTGTAAGCTATGTACTAGGTATATGCAGATTTCAAACACACGCATACATAAAGCAATTATGTTCTTAATGATAATTTTAGAAATTTTATTTCCTGTGCATGTGCAAGTATTTTGAGCAAATAATTTTTGTAACGTTTCAAAAGTAAAACTGTATAAACCCATACTTATTTTAATAGCGAAAGTTTGATTTCCATCTTCTATAAAACTATTTTCGAAAGATTCTCTTTGCCAAAATACCAAACATTATTTATACATCAACGATTTAGAATAATTTTCAAGAAAAAGAAATTTTCGAATTTAAATTTTTATTACACCTGTAGAGACATAATCCAACTAATAATTGAACTGATGCTGCTACATTTATTTAACCAAACCGAGAACATCAAAGGAATTTTAAATAAAGTCGTTTGATTGCGAACATTTCTTTCCTTGGTGCCATTTTAACCCAAATTCTTGAATAAATTCGTTACCATGACAACAACCGCTGGAGATAAGATGTTTCCTGTTTTAGTTTAAAATATCCAGCAATAAAAAGAAAGAACGGGAAAGTGAGAGGAGAGGGGAAGGGATTACAAAAGAAAATGCTTTAGTTATTTACAGAAATGGTATTAAAAGGAAGAGATGTTATTACGTTGTATTCCGCAGAGTGTAAGTGCAAAATCTGTTTCAAAACACAGAAGATTTAACGTAAAATCCTGGAAAGAAGAATATGCGAATCCTTGTATGGATTTTAAGAAATAATAAAATAAAATTTACAGGATTTAATAACAAAGGGATAGCGTAGATTTTTGAATATAGTAACGGATTTATGTGGTCTACAGTGGCAGGGACGATAATGAAATTTCTTTCCTTCCCCAAGCATGAATATTCAGTTATAAAATATTGCATCTTGTTTATAAACCAATTTTAACCGAGTAAGTATGTTAATACACGTGAGGATACACTTTTAAATCGCTTTTAAAATACTTTTGTTTTTTAGATAATAGGATTTTCGATATCCCCATTTCGTATGTGTCACTAGGATTTGAAAATACGGTCAAAAAATGTGGTATGAGAATTTTATCCCCCCCCCCCCCCAATAGAGCTAGTTTTAATTATTTATAGGCCACGAGAGGGTATTTTCTCAAAGATCTTTCGCTGAGTAAAAGTTGGAAATTCTATTTAAAGTGAACCAAAGCCCATCAAAAAACTCGTCAACCCAAAACATATCAATTCGAACCCGAAACATTCAAATTTGATTTTGTAGTGATGGAAAATAAATCTATATTTCTATACAACTTTAGAAAAGTATGCAATAATTATATTTGAGGAGCCCAGAAGCCAAGGGGTATAAGTGACAAAATTGAAAAAATTGAGTTAAGTGCACAGGCTATCTGAAAATAAGTCTATTTATTTGTAGGTAAAGAGTAATGAGTGATTTTTTAATTATGTACTGCGTTTTAGGAGTTAGTTATTTAACCTCTTTTCCAAAACTATGAAACGCGTGGAGGCCAAGGGGTATAAGTGCAGTTGTATACGTTTACGTCTATATAGCAGAAACGCGACTAACGACATACAAGGCCATCTGCTTTTTTATACATTAAATAAATACATTTTAACTGTTAACAAGTAAGAAAAATCCTTCGTTAACCATAAATTATGAAACACTTTCCAACACTCCCTGAAATCTTTACAAATCTTCGCTATTTAGGGTAATAAAGTATTACTATCCATAGCCAAATATGTATTCTAATACTTTCAAACAGCCATATGTTTTATCTGTCGGTTGATATATACTGTATAATAGGGAAATTTAGTTTAGCAAGAAAACGCGTAACAGTTTGAAATTTCTCTTTCAGCAGTTTATACTAATAAATGGAAACATATTTGTATAATTTTGTTCCTCCTGTACTTTACCTTGAATCTTTATTATACGCCAGTATTTAGCTAAAATTTAGTTCAAACTAAAACACTCTTAAGACTACTGGAATCACATTTCCAGAAATTATCATCCATATATGAACATGTATAAAATTTTGTGCGTGATCCTGAATACCATTTTATCTATATTTTAAAAGCATTTCTTAATGAACTGAATGCAGTTGAGCATAAAAATACATAACTTATTTAAAAGTAATCTTTATGTAAATTACGCTCATTTTCAGTAACCTTTACGAGATCTTTTGTATTGCCCTGTACACGAACTATAGCATTTATACGCGTACCATATAATATATATAAATTTAGTGAAACTTAAAAGCACAAATCATAATTAAAAAGGCATTTCGTCCGTCTATCAATCATCATCGATAATATACACTACTTCGCATAAAATATACTATTTGAAATTTTTTTTGTGTCCCTGTAAATACTGTGTATTTCGTATTATGCGCGAAATTATATTAAGCCTCTGTGACGTATATCAATTTTATTATACATGAAAATTGTAATATAATTAAAATATGTCGCAAATAATTTCCTCTTTACTATTAGGTAATGAAAACCTTTTGTGTGGCCCTGTAAATAAATAACTGTTCTTTTCACCTCATATTTTACAGAATGTTTATTTTAATGCAATTTGTAAATGCATATAAATTTTAATATGTGACAAGGTGTAACTTCTCTAAAATTCATTTGAAAGATTTTTTCATAACCCGTAATGAAACTGTAAACTTTTGATTGTCGCTGTAAATAAACTAATCGTGTTAGAAACTTCTTTTGCAATAGGTTCGTATTGAAGTAAAAGTGAATAATTCCCTAAATTTTCAGGGCAATCCGAATATATTTACGAGAGTTAATACGCGGACGGACGGACAGACAAATCAAAATCATATTCACTTTTTAACTTTGCTGGAAAGTGTTAAAAATTATAAAATTCCAATGTTTCAAAACTTATAATGAAATTTTAAAACTTATATTTGAACAAAAGTTTTTTTCTTTCATTCATTTATATTACATTGTTTATAAATTTTTCGTAAATTCATTTTTTACTTCATAATTTTTCCTTTATAGAACTTTTATTTTAAAAAAAATTACATTTATTTATATCAACATGGCTCTTAATTTTTTCCTAAATTTATTATTTTTATTTTATAACTTTTCATTTTTTCTATTCATTCGGCACTTGTAGCCTTTGGCTTCCAAGCAGTTTTCATTACTGCTTGGAAGCCAAAGGGTACAAGTACCGAATGCTGATAAATATTGCTTAGTTATAAGTTTAAAACAAATTGTACTCCACTTTTTTTAAGTAGTTATTGAAATAAGAGTTTAAATATCACTAAGAAATAAGCAAAAGTTTCCTATCTCAATTCATTCAATTACAGTTGACGTTTAACTTTGAACTCAATTTACTCGAAATCTAAATTTTGTCACTTGTAACCTTTTGCTTCTGGGATCCTCATTTATAATACAGCGAAATCTCGTTACAACGAACCTCTAGAGAGTACAAATTAAATTTGCTATACTAAAAAATTCGTTAAAGTTAATATTTTTATAATGGAGCAGTATTTTTCAAAACAAAATTATATTCATTAAATTGAAAAATGATTTAAAAGATTATGTTAAAAGATTAATATAAAATATTTAATATAAAATATTTAAACGTATTTAATATAAAATATTTAAACGTATTTAATATAAAACACTTTGAATAAGATGGCGAACAAAAATCAAAACATTTTTGCAACTAGAAATTTACTTCTAAAGTTCGATGTTTAAAAATCAACCATTCGAGAAAAATAAAGGTTATCTGTAAATTCGATTATAAGAAAAAGTAATGCTTACAAAAAATCTAAATCTATACTACGATCAAATACAATGGATGGGGGGATTTTTAAATTATATTACCTATATTGACCAAATAAAACCAATATTACTAGTGAACAACTTTTAAACTAATTAACTTATATTTAATTCATAACAGCATATTTGGAAAGTAATGAAAATGCTCATAAAATTACCTGAACAGCGTAATCATTAAAGACTTTAACCAATTAAAAATCGCAGAGAAATCTTCCACCTAGCTGAATAAACAATGCGGCGTATAACAACGAACTTTCATCGTCATTATTTTCTGCTTATCTAGCAATTATAATATTCCAGAACTTAAACCAAGAATGCATGCAATAAAATGCAAATTCCATATCTTTTAATCTTCCTAGCAACAATGTTGAATTTCCGAACTTCAGTATGTTTAAATGGGATTTGATACAGAATAATAAATTAAATATTGTAGTGCAATTTTAGTACAGTCGGCTCTCGTTAATTCGAAATCGGATAATTCGAATCTTCGCTTAATTCGAACTAAACATGAAGTCCCTAAATTGTCAATGACAGAATAACGTTAAAAACTTTCTTTAATTCGAACTCATTTCTCTTGACATCGTTTAATTCGAACTAACGAAGATTTCGATTTTTCTTTTTTCTTTTCTTTCTCACGGATTTCAGATCATTTGAATAACTTTCTTTAATTGAATTTTGTGAAAATTGTTCCGAACGAGTATACATATCATCCGATGCATTTGATAGCCACTTTCTTAGTGCGCCGTCTGTCCATGAGTGACACCCCAAATTTTTCTTCCATTGTGCTTGTTTCTAATCTTTTAATTAGTTTATGTATTTATACATTCTATTTATTATTAAGTCATATTCTAATGATAACAGACGAAATAAATTTAAAAAACACTATAACATTAATTCCTTTGTGATAGTACCATATTAAGCATGTTTTTATTTCATATTTTCCATAATTCGAACTTCGGATAATTCGAACATTTCTTGTGGTCCCGACGAGTTCGAATTAATGAGAGTCGACTGTAGTTTGAAAAATGTGCATCCTTGACATAAAATTGGTATGTCAAATCCGTATGTGCATAAAATTCATTATTTATATGTAATTACAGTGATAACTCTGCTAACAAATATTTCTGTTAGCATTTTTTTTTTTTTTTTTTTTTTTTTTGAGAATGTTTTCTATTCCTTTTTTAGACTTAACTAACGAATATAAATTAAACTAACGAATTATTCTCGCACACGCTAATATAAAACAGTCATGTTGTCTATTAACTATTGGGTCCTTACAAATTTAAAATCACAGAGAAATCTTCCGCCTAGCTGAATAAACAGTGCGGCGTATAACAACGAACTTTTCATCACCATTATTTTCCGCTTACCTATCAATTATAATATTTTCGAACTTTAAGCAACAGCATGCAAAATAATAATTGAAATTTCGTATCTTTTAAATCTTCCTAGTAACAGTACTGAATTTTCTAACGTCGCTTTTTTAAAAATGTGATTTGATACAGATTAATAAATTAAATACCGCAATGGATTAATTTTATTTTAAGTAAGAAATTTTCTTTCACTTAAAAAGTGTTCATCCTTTATATAAAATTCGTATGCTAAATCTGTATGTGCATAAAATTCGTTATTTATATGTAATTACAGTGATACCTCTGCTAAAAAAAAATTCTGTAATGGAGAATGATTTTTAATCTTTTTTTGACTTAGCTAACGAATGACTCTCGCACGCGCTAATATAAAACGGTCATGTTATATTGGGTCGTTACCAATTTAAAATTATTGGTTTACCAACCAATTTAATTTATGGCGGTATACTCCGTATACCTTCTAGGTTTTTTTTAACCCTTTCCGGCACCCGAATTTTAATTCCAAACGGCACCAATAATATTTTAATAAAATTTTGCTTTTACAGTGAAAGCTTAAATTAAGGGATTCTTAAATTCTCAAGAAGTTGTTACTAAATTCCGGTGTCAGTCGATAATTTCACATATTACTAGCAGAATTTGTCGTTTACGGATAGGGTTAAAGGAACACCGTATTCCTTCTGTTTCTTAAGAAAGCTATAGTATATACACTCTATTGTATATCCTCTGCTTAGAGCGTATATCCTCTTCTATTTTTGCTACTACACCCCTGATAACGAATGATTTTTGCACACACTAATATAAAACAGTCATGTTACATATCAATTATTGAGTCGTTACCAGTTAAAAATTACAGAGAAATCTTCCACCGAGCTGAATAAACCTCATGTGGCGGATAACAACGAATTTTTACCGCCATTATTCCCCCCGCTTATCTAGTAATTATAATATTCTTCAACTTTAACCAAGTGCATGCAATGTAATGCAAAATCCGTATCTTTTAATCTTCCTAGCAAAAGTATACTGAATTTCCTAACGTCAATATATTGAAATGTGATTTGATGCAGAATAATACATTAAATACCGCAATGGATTAATTTTATTTTAAGTAAGAAATTTTTATAACTTAAAAAGTGTGCATCCTTTATATAAAATTTGTATGTCAAATCCGTATGTTCATAAAATTCGTTATGTTTATGTAATTACAGTTATACCTCTCCTTCCTAACGAATATTTCCATTAACAATTTTTTCTATAAAGGAGAATGTTTTTATTATTTTTTTTAACTTAGCTAACGAATGACTTTTGAATGCACACGATAATATAAAATAGACACGTTATACATTAATAAGATAAGAAGCCATGTGTCGGTTTATGAAGATTTCAGCTAACGAATGAGATTTGGAGACGGAATATCACTATTTACATAATTTTCAATATTAGCGCACGATAACATAAAAACAGCCACATTATACATGAATTCGTCAGAAAACCGTGTTTCAATTAACGAATACAATTCCGGTCAAGAGTATCACTGTATAGATAATTTTCGATTTTTGCTCGTGATAAGATGAAACGGCCACGTTATATATTAATTGAATAGGAAACCATGTAAACGAATATTTTGTTAACAAATGTGATTCCCAGCTGCAGTGTCACAATCTATGTATAATTTTCGAAATTTGATTTTACTTGAAAAAACAATAATTCTTACAAAGTCTAAAATATACATTAATTTATGTTGGCTCTGGCTCTTTCGAAACTCAACACGTGTTAACTATCAGTGCCGATTCACGGTCGCCAATCGCCAGTGGCGACCAAATTCTTTGACTTTGCGACTAAATTTCGACACCTAAGTCACCATCTTTTGGATAATTTTTTTTCCGCGATCATTTGACGAAAATTGCATTTTTCCGCAATCTTTTGACGACAATCTCAAATTTTTTTCGCGATCCTTTGATGAAAATCGTGTACTTTTATCGATCTCTTAATCAAAATCGCATTTTTTCCGCGATCATTTGACGAAAATCGCATTTTTTAGCGATTCTTTGACGAAAGTCGAGGCATTTTTTTATGGTCCTTTAATAAAAGTAGCTTTTTCGGAGATCTTTTAACGAAATTCGCGTTCTTTTTTAATTTTTTTAGAAATTAAACGCTGGTGGAGACTGGAATATTTGAATTTAGGAACAACAGGCTTCTAAAAAAGTTTTGGAAATCTGCATGTATAGGATTAACCAATTAATATAATATACGTAAAAAAAAAAAAAAAAAAAAAAAAAAAAAAAAAAAATATATATATATATATATATATAGATATATATATATTCTGGAATTTAAAGAAATTTTCCCGTTAAAAAAAGTAAGTTCTACTGGCGTGCCGATTGCCACATTGAGCTATTATTTATATTACAATATGTATTATGAAAACTATAATATAGAAAATAAATAGTTCATTTTTTTTTTTTTTTTTTTTTTTTTTTTTTTTTTTTTTTTAGAAATCTATATTTAAGTAAAGATTTATATTTTTAACAATATTATCGAACGTTGATACAATAGAATAAAATCTAACAAATGTTATCTATATCATGCTGTACTTTTATGAAGAACTTTGAGAAACTAATTAATTATTTTTTTCTTTCTAACACCGTATTCGACAACTAATTAAATTGATAATAGAATTCTCTGAACAGCATACCTAGGACTACAGACACTAACCAATTAAAAAAACACAAAGAAATTGACTATCTTGCTGAATAAATTCTGCGAACTTTCACAAATCGCTATTTTCCGCTATCTAGTCGAGCAATTTATAACTTTCCTTAATAATACCAAGTTTATTCATTATAATGCAAATTTTCAGTATCTTTTAATCTCTTCCTAGAAATAATGCTGAATTTCTAAATATAGATATTTAAATGTGGTTTGATGCATAATAATTATTCAAATATAATCAAACATTTTATATTTTTGTTGAGAAATTTCTGTCATCTGAAAAATGTGGTGCTTTATTGTTGTTGTTGATTTTATGACGGCCAATTATCAATACAAGGGATATAGGCCCTAAGGAGGGTGGATTGCTCTCCGTGGAGGTCTTTCTGTGGGAACTTAACCCATATTTACGCAAATAAATCAAGGTTCAAAGAACACTACGGAAAATTTCGAACGATTAGGCCGTCGGGCGCGATTGGATTCGAACGCAGCACCTACTGTCTACCAGCTTCGACAGAAGAACTTCTCAGCCACTGGTGAGGAGGTCCTCTATTGACCTATACAAATATATACAGTATAAAATTTTTGTAATCAATATAGTTTTCGGTTTTTGATTTTAAGAACACTTCAAAAGTTTAAAAATCTAAAACATAAATTCACGTTAGAGCTTCGAAATTTAATATTATACTTAATGATATGTTCACTTACATAGACATTGTGCAGACTTATATACATATAAAGAAATAATCGTAATATATAATGAATAATTATTATGTATATAAAATAAATGTAATTAGTTTTATATTCAAAATTTATTATTGGACTAAAGAATTGCATTATTATAGTATTAATGAACGTTAACTAAACAAAAGCTCACAATCGTTATATCATGCCTTATTTCATATTTCCATGAATAACTTTGATAAATTAATTAAGTTATCTTCAATTTGTAACATCACATTTAACAATTAATGAAAATGATAATAAACTTCTCCAAACGATGTCATTATATAAACTCTAACCAATTAAAACTCCCAGAGAAATCTTCTGCCTATTTGAGTAACGAATGCACTAAATAACAACGAATTTCCGTAGCTCGTTATTTTTCGCTTATTTAGCAATAATAATTTTCCAGGACTGTGCAAAAAGCATCCATTATAATGCAAGTTATGCATTTTTTATTCGGTCTAGTTATAGTTTTGTATTTTTCAAAATTGATATTTAATTATGGATTGATACAGAATAGTAAATTAAATACTCCATAAATTTTTGTTTTATGTATATAAAAAAAATCTCACAAGAAAAGTATACTTTTTCATTTACGTATTTCCATACAATGTAAATCTATACTAGCAAATTTTCATATGAGGTTCCTCAGCGTCAATTTTTTCCCTCATTTTACACAATATAAAAATATCGGTTCTTTGGTTGTATTTATGGCGGTCAATTATCAATACGAGGGACATAGGCCCTAAGGGAGCAGAGGGCTCTCCGTGGGAGTTTTTCTAAGGAAACCTAACGAGTATTTACTGAAGGAAATTCAAGGTTCAAAGAAAACAATATAAAACTCGAAACAATAAAGCGGACCGCGCGGTTGGGTTCGGACCCAGCACTACCCGCCTACCAGTTTTAGGGAAAACAAACTGAAATCCGTAATTAAATAATCTTAGTTTATATGTACATTTCTAACCTTATAGGCTTTATAAATATTCAGAAAAAACAGTTTTTAAGAGTTGTTATATTAAACATGATTTCATTCAATCATGTTCTTCAATTGCATTTTTATCAGGTTCACCTAATTATAAAAATTTTCTCCATAATTTTATAACTGAGCAACGAAGAAAAATATGCAATGTATTAAAACCATCTCTTAAAAATTAACTAACAGCGCAAGTCCAATGAAAATTTACCCAACAGAATTCAAGTTATACTGTTTTCTACTCGTAATTTTCATACTTGTCATAACAATGTATGTCTAATTACAAGAACAAATACAATTCCCTAAAATCTAATTATAGTTATCCACACAATGATCGTAATAATTAAAGGAGAATGTTTTCACTTAATATTAATTATAATGAACAAAGAAAACAAACTCAACTTAAATACCTTCCTGAAATTAATTAAATTATCTTTAAATTATAATACTTTTACGACAATTAATGAAAACGATGATAAAATTCTCTGAAAAGCGTAATCATAAAAGACTTTAACCAATTAAAAGTCACAGAGAAATCGTCTGCTTAGCTGAATAAACCATGCGGCAGATAACAACGAATTTTTGTGGCTATTATTTTCTGCTTATCTAGCGATTATAATATTCCAGAACTATAATCAAATGCAGTTATTATAATGTAAATTCTACAAATTTATTTTATTTTTTATCTTTGTAGAAATAGTTCTGGATTTAGTACAACATAATATTTAACTGCGACTGGATGGAGAATGATAAAATAATATTAAAGATGGTTGTTGTTTTATACAGGGTGTTTCTCTCAATGACGGCCAATGGCTAATTCCTTAATCGTTAGTCATACATATATGGTTTTAGTTATAAAAAATGTTTTAAATTATAACAATATTAGACTGTCATTCGATTTACGTCAGTATGCGAAATTTATTCTCGATCGGGTATATGGAAGTGGGTTAAAGTTTGAGTACAAATTTTGAACTACAAAAATATACATACGATCGGTGAAGTTAAATAAAAAAAATGTAAAAATAACATAATTTTTGTTAAAACAAATCGTGAAAAGAAACTATCCCAAATACTAACAAAGTAAAACATATGTTAAAATACAGTTATTTTAGCCAATCAAAAACTTACTATTTTTTTCGAAGTGAAGAGCACATACACATAAGTTTTTCGAATACTTTAAGCACTTATCGTATGACTTCTCAAAGCAGGCCAAATTCATTTCTATTCGCATGCAGAAAAGTGGTATAAGTCATGCATTTTTAAAGTTTCATAACTCGGTCAATTTCAGTGTACATGAAAGGGGCTGTTTTTGTCTTACTTTTCAGTGTAATAGGAAAATTTTATTAAATATAACTTATAGGATTGGGGGACCGTATAAAAATTTCATTTTCGAAATTTTATAAGAAATGTTTTTATTGACCCAAATGGCTTTTAAATATTTCTTTACCTCATTTATAACATTTTTGTAATTGAAACTAGACGACCAGGAAAAGAATAGGGGATAAGGAATTAGTCCTGGGCCACCGTTGAGATACAGGGACACCCTGTATAAATAGTGTTATATAAGTGGTGGTGGTAAGGGCGGGAAAGAATGACACTATGAGAAAGGATAACTCTGGATGTTGTAATAAAGAATAAATGAAAGCTAAAGTTTGAATAAAAAAAGCATCAAATGTCAAGTTTAGAACTTACCTGAGTTAAAGTGATATTGTGAAACTCCCAACATTCCCTTTCTCCTCCCTGCAAAGAAAGAGAAATAAGTTTAAATGTAAAAAAAATTTTTTTTTTTACAAAACTCTTTTAAAAACACTTAGTAGTCATCATATTTTTTTTAACTGCAATTTGTGTGTTTTTTCAAACATTTCAGTTAATATACATCAGTTAGGTATGAGTACTGTTTGACAGTACAGTAGGGAATGTTTTTGTGCATTTAACGCCCATTTGATATCTTTCATTTTCATAATGTAGATTTCGTAAGAAATACTTCCTATTACATTCTCCTTATGTTGGAATTTCTGAAATTTTTTTGAAGATTTCGTAAGATTACATATTAATTATTCATAATTAAAATATGATTGTGGCCGAAAATGAATGTCATTTTCCTGGCTTGCTTTTTAGTTATTTGTCATGTATAAATATGACAATACAGAGTAATTATTCTTACTTTTGATATATTTCAAGTCTGAAGTTGTGAAATAGTAGCTACAAAAAAGATCTTCTAGAAATTTCTTTAAAAATAATGTGATTAAAGTCTTTGTATTTTATTATGTCATTTGAGCTACTAAATTGAAAACACGTTCCTTTAAACAAAATGTAAATGATAAACCCAAAAAACTCCAGAATCTGAAAATGTTTTAAAACGAAATTGCCATTATCATGGCTGGGTATAATCCTGGCATACATATGCCAAGAAATGACGTATAATTACATAAAAATTAACTTTTTAACTCAAGTTCTACAAAATTTAGTAATTTTACACGGAAAATCCATTATTCTCTAATAGAATTAAATTTATCTCTTGAAATTTTGAATTATATTCCATGGATACTTTCAATATCTTACATGATCAAAATCTGACATTTTGTGATATTCACCCAAAATTTTTTATTTTGAAAATTAAATAATTTATCAGTTCGCATTTTATTATTACAAAATAACTCATACTCAATAACCTTAGAAAAACAAACATTTAAAAATATTTATTTATTTATTTATTTATTAAACGAACTAGGTAAATAAGCCCTCTGAGTCCTCCTTCAGATAGGACAATGAATTCTCGGCAACTGGTAAAAGTAGAAAGTGTTTTGAATAATAATGATAATAATAATTTGCTAATCTAGCAACACTTGTTTCATTAGTGACTAAAAAGTATCTACTTTAAGTTTGTCAATAGTTATTGCATCAAATTTAATCCACCACTAACACTGCATGAAACATTCATCCATGATGCAATACACAAAATCTTACCTTATCAGCTGGGATTTTTATCTTAACCTTGCACAAGGCAGAGGCAATTTCATCTTCAGCTTCACAAGACTCGAAGATGTTATTAACAGCTGACTCAATAGCTTCACAATCGACCATTCTTAAGCTATTTTTTCTCACGAATTAAATATCATAAAAAAGATGCACAGTGCTCTCATTATAATGAAACATCTGAGCTCGTTATAGTGAAGGATGTAACGTTTATATGAAGCACCCGATTTAAATTTTAATGTCATCAACTTACGCAAACATTTCGCTTCACATAAATTACTTAATAAGGGAGTTAATGCTTGAATTTCAGAAATCTATTTGCTCAAGACGTGATGATTACATAAAAAATCTGTTAAATTACTTTTTCTTTTAAAATCCATTTCCAGTATCTGATCTTAATGTCCTCAATTTTTATTCACTCTTCAAAAGACAATTTATGAAAATTGCCGAAATAAAGTAGAATATATAAAATTCTTGATTTTTTTTTATACTTATATGTGCAAGACGTTACCATCAATTTCGTTGTATGAATATTAATCACGAAGTCACAATATACTCACGTGAATTGATTTATGCCAAGTTTTCTTTTTTAATGGTAAAAAAGGTTTAAATACTGTTGATTATTTGTTATTTAAACAACATTCCTCATATTCAGTTATATACAATTTATAATAATTATGTTGTCTTTATTATAAAGCACTTAAATCATTCAGAATATGCTTGAAATTTTACACTTATTTCATTTTACATATCAGTCAGCTTACTTGTATTATCAATTTTTTATATAAGTAATGTATCATTTTTTTTTCATCAATCATTTTTATTATTCGTCACTGACAGTAATAGATGCAAGAAGTCATCGTTGATGTATCCTAGCTTTATCAATATTATTATCACGATATATTCGCAATATATTTCTGCTTTAGTGCATTTAAAGCACCCAGTTTGTGCTTGAATGTCAAGAACACACAATTAATTTTGCAAAAATCAACAAAATAATGCAAGATATATGGTAGATGATAACATACTTGGCATATCTTAGTTTTATCAATATTATTTATCACACTATCAATTTTCAGAATATATTTTTGCTATTCATTTTGAACATCCAATTTGTATTTTACTGTCAATTATTTTTACACACATTTCATGGTGCATAAATCAACAAATTAATCTAAGATGTATATGATAGATGATGAAAACGTACTTTAATTTCACAAGCCCTATTATGCAAGAATCGTAATTAATATATCTTAGTTTTATATTATCGTGATACATTTACGATATATTTGTAACTCATTTACAGCATTCAGTTTATCCTCGAAAGTTGTGAACTTTTAAACATATTTCACTTTGCATAAATCAAAAGAAAAAAAAAATTTAAGATTTCTATAAGAGATGATGAAAATATGCTTTAATTTCACAAGCATATTATGCAAGAAATCGTAATTAATATATCTTAATTTTATGTTATTGCGATATATTTACGTATATTTATAACACATTTACATACTCCAATTTATTCTCGAATGTTATAAACTTTTAAGCATATTTCACTCAGCATAAATCAACAAAATAACATAAAGATCGCATGAAAGCGTATAGTAATTTAATAAGCCTAAGCAAGAAATCGTAACTGATATATCTTAGTTTATCAATATATTATTATATATATATGATATGTATATCATGATATACTTCTTTTAAAGTACATAAAGCCTTTTTAGTTTTGAATAACGTGAACGTTTATGAACATTTTATTTCAATCAACTAAATATGAAGAAAATAATTCAAAAATACTTAAGTCTTTTTCTATGAAAGACATTATGGCTAACATATCTTATTTCTATCTATATTATCCTGACAATTTTAAATGAACGGGTCGATATCAGCTATAGTTTTTACTAAAACAAAATTTGACTTCTATCGCATGTATGATATATTATTACTACAAAATAAAATACTCAATGCTGAATTTCAATTTAAAGAGCAGATATAACTTCCATTACCGTTTAAATTTTAACATAACGCCGGAATTGTTTTATCATAGAAATTTAGACGCATTGTATTCGCGAAAATAAAGAACGACAAAGTTGAAAAAAAAGAAGGATTCTAATTGAAATTTCAAGATCAGAAAGCATCAATTCGAGAAAATTGCAGTAGCAGCGATATTAAGAAAAAAGAAAAAACAGAAGAAGTGAATAAGGAGAAATATTCCTCATAATTAGATTTTTGAAAATTCCAAAGCTAAAAAGAATAGAAAATCATTGAAGTATGATTTATTTTCTGCTATACGCATACATAATTTCATAAAGCTATAACATGAGAGAAAGAAGGAAGAAGGTTACAATTGAATACTGATTATTTTTAATTATAAAAAATATTCATATAATTGAAATTATATAAAGGATGAATAACTTTTAAATGCAAACAAAAACTCTCGCTTTTATTTTATTACAATTGAGCCGTGAAATCCGACAGCTGTTAAAAGCGTAAAAATTTAGCTAAAACAACGCCTCAATTATTTTTTAATAAAAAGGATAAGCTAGCAGCAATTAATTTCATAACTTTTTAAATCGATGGAAATTAAATTAAGTATCTTAATCGAATTTAAGTCAAAAATAAAATTGCGTTAGGAGAAAAATATGCTGTTTCAACTATAATTTTCGTACTTTTGTAGAATATCAATATAGTTTTTGATATTTACTTTTAATTGTTTTTTTTCTTGCTTTTTGACTAAATATGCTTACATACGTTAATTAAATTAATGTAGATTTTGGTATTTGCTTTTTAATTAAAAAAAATAACTTTTTCATAATGAAAAATAAATTAAGCATACACAAATTCATGTTACCACTTGAAAAATCATCATTTCTGAATATAAAAAAATAACTTCAGTTTTACATTGATAAATTGTAATTTTGTTTACAACAATTTTTATAACTTATCTAATTTAGTAACCGAATTGTACTTATTTTCAGTGTAACAATTGACTGGATAAACTTTAAAAATAATAAATCCAATCCAATCTTTAAATAATTTAGATATTTAACGCATAAGCATGTACATAAACCAAGCTTTATTGTTCATTAAAATTTAAATTTTTTCCTAGCAATAAGTATTTTATATAAAAAAATAACTAAACTATATTAGTTATTAAATTTCAGTTCAAACTTTAATAAACTGTACACATAAGAGCTAAAATCTTTAATGAACCAATGGTGCACTGCTTATTTATATATTTCTGATAAACTTAAACATTAAGTAATAAAAATATGAAAGTCAAAACTCTCAGAATAAGTTAGTAAAATAGAATAAAAAATAATGAAATCCATATAAAATTAACGATTACAATTTCAATTATAGGTATAAAATAATATAAAATGCTATAAAATAATATAAAATAATATAAATAAAAAGAAGGTATAAAATAATTTTCATCATTTATCATCAAAATTAACATCAAGATTTAATTAATGGGACAAAAAAATTCATCTGAATTTTTACCTGTGCCTTTTAAAATACAAAAATTATTAAAAGATTCAGAAATAGCGAACACCTGGTGAAAATTTCCTCAGCATAACAGAATCATCAATTTTATAATATATCTATAATTATTCAATTCACAAATAATAAGTAATGATCATAATTCTGAAGCAAGTTTTTCTTACATTAAAAAAAAACTCAATAATAACTAATATTTGTTGAAATTTCAATATAAGATTAATCAATTAGAAAACTATAAATTACGTTCAAAGTTGAATAACACATTTCTTTTAATAATTTCACGTGTTTATTTGCAGCTTATAACAATAACAGCTGTTACCTGTGCCTTTTAAATATAGAAATTATTAAAAGATTAAGAAATAGTAAACACCTAATGGAAATTTCCACAGCAAATCAAAATCATGAATTTTGCAATAAATCTATAGCTATTTAATCCACAAATAATAAATAATGATCATAATGCATGATATTCTTATATTAAAAAAAAAACTCTGTAATAGCTAATATTTGTTGAAATTTCAATGTAAGATTATTCAATTAGAAAACAATAAATCATGCTCACAGCTGAATTTCTTAAAATATCTTTTAATCATTTCATGTGTTTGCAGCTTATAAAAATAACTGCTGTTGTTTTGGAAATATGGATTTTTCTCTTATAGAGTGAAAAAATAAGCTTTAGGAATCTGACATGGGAGCTCTAACATCTGACAAGTGTACACAGAAACTGACACAAAAAATAACAAACGTGCACTAGAAAAGACATGAGAGGGGCTCTTTATGTAGAGGCTTCGCTCAAATGCGGAAAAAAATAAATCGAATCCACGCAACACTGAATATATTTCAAAGATATTGATGCCTTAGGCACTTTAGATTACTTTTTTTTTACTATTATTATTACTATGTGAAATTATATTCCATACATTTTGCAATAATTACATTTCGTAAAAAATAGGAACCAAGGAATTGTTGTGGTTTCAAGAGCATGAAGTTGTTTTAAAAATATTAAAAACTCCCACCAGAAATATTTTTTCTTACACAAATCCTTTTTTTTTAAATACGTGAAAGCATGTATTTTCCTTTTAATCACAACGTATGCAGATGTGTTAGGTGTAACTTAAACTTGTTTTCTGCATCAAAATACACAATACATTTTTTTCCTTCTTAAATATTAGCATACAGGCTGTTCATATATATACGAAGAAAACTATTCCCTCATCTGTATATGATACTGTATGATTTTATAAACATCTACAGGTGCATTAATAATTATAATTCCAAAGTTGGTTTTCTTTTAATTCCCGCTTGTTGCAATGCACAATTTTCATAAATTCAAATGTAGAAATTGCCTTGTTTATTTGAAGAATTCAGTTCATAAAAGTTGATAATTTTCAAACATTTCAATATGTATCTGAATTAATTAATATTTCAAACACTTCTTTTTATTATTCCAGTAAACAAAAATGTATAATTATCACAAACTCCGCCGTGATTACAACAATGTATTTGCATTGACGAGTGTAATTCCAACATAAAGCTTTCATTTATTGCAATACGTAAATGCATAACATAGCATAGAAATCTTAAGAAATATAATTCCAGCACGTCCAAGGAGAATTGCGATGTTTGAGTTTCAATATATAAGTACATAAATTTCATACATCTCACTACATATTAGTAAATGCAATTTCAAAAATGATTGCCTGCAACGTTATATAACCAACAAGTTAATATAAATTGCCTTAACAAATTCTTTCCAATATTGCAATGTTACACAACACAGATGCTTTTTCAAATATAACTCCAGGCATGTATTTTTCCCATATTGCAATACAAACAAGATATCATTCTAAAGTAATTTTTGGAATTCCAACGTATAAAGGCCATATGATTTTCTTATATATTAGTATTGACAGATACAACTTCAAAACGGTTTGCTTGAAACGTTATATAATCAAAAAATGAATATAAATTGCCTTAACAAGTTTAGTTGCAACACATCAAAGACAGATATCTCTCCTATATTATAATGTAAAAAAACATTACACAACACAGATGCTTTAACAAATATAACTTCAGGCACAGATTTTTCCCATACTGAAACACAAACAAAATATCACTCTAAAGTAAATTTTTGGAATTCCAACGTATAAAGGCTATATGATTTTCTTATATATATTAGTATTGATAGATACAACTTCAAAACGGTTTCTTGAAACGTTATATAATCAAAAAATGAATATAAATTGCCTTAACAAGTTTAGTTGCAACACATCAAAGACAGATATCTCTCCTATATTATAATGTAAAAAAACATTACACAACACAGATGCTTTAACAAATATAACTTCAGGCACAGATTTTTCCCATACTGAAACACAAACAAAATATCACTCTAAAGTAAATTTTTGGAATTCCAACGTATAAGGACTATATGATTTTCGTATACATTAATACTAATAAATACAATTTCAAAACGATTTTCTGCAGCGCTCTCTAACCAATAGAAATAAATCCGACTCTGAGTATATTAACAGACCGGGAACTAACTAGAAAAGAAACTGATATCTCGGGGAGGTTGATATTCGCTTATCAAAGGCCTTCAGCTAAAATCTTCCCAGTCTGTTTATGTTAGAAAAGATGTTATTCAATGCCGGTGTCATCACTTGGGAGTTATGTGAAATGTGCGATAGACAGGGAGAGGGAGCGAATGTTTACTTAGGAATGGACCTATCCGAAAACCACTGATTGCTTTCGTGTGATACAATTTTTATTTTTTGATCAGCAATATTTTATGATGGAGGGTGATAAGCGATCGGGTTTCTTAATAAAGAAAGCATTATCGTTGTTATCGGAAACATGATGACAGATTTTTAATAGACAGATGCTTTAAAGTAAATTGTTACACCAATGAACTCTCTCTTGAGTAAGCGTTATTTTTGGCGTTACACTAATATCATTGAGGTGGTCCTAGGCACAATTTATTTATTTATTTATTTATTTAGTAATACAGTCGAGTCTCTATATAACGAAATCCACCGTTCCAGTAAAAAATTCGTTATATAGAGAAATTCGATGTCTAGAGAATGATGTTAAAAATCTTATTTAATGTGTGAAATTTGAACAAATATTTTTTTTTTGATCTTTTGAATTAATAATTTGAAATGTTTAAAAGTAAATATTAACCTAACATTTTATTTCTTAATTATTTAAGCTGTTTCAAAAACGAGAATAGACATTTATTTGAAAGCTTAGTGAAAATCAAATAAGGAAGACTTGCATTAATTTCAGACGAAGAAATCTGTGATTTTTTGTTGTTTTGATTTTAAAATTGTTACGCTCTAAAAAAAATGCTCAAATTTTAGCAAGGTAGCAAGGAAGGAAAAATTGTAGTTAACATTTTCCTTCATTTGAAAGTCTCTCTTATGTGCCTCTCATTGATTCCTTTCTTACATGAGCATCAATCCAATTGACTCTGTTTTGAGAAGGATGTGGAAAAGTGTGTGGGAGATTGGATAATTTCGTTGGATTTAAAGAACAAGGAGAGGAGTAATTAAAAAAACCTCAGCATTGACGATAAATCAAAAATAAGTGATGGAAAATTGATTCCGCATGATTTCGTAGCCTTTTAAAACTGAGTAAATTAAGACCAATTTATGAAAAAATTCGTTATATGGAGATCGATATTTAGCTATATAGAGACTGTTTTTAATGTAATCATGCGAAAAGGGAACTGTTCCTACTAAAAATTCGTTATATAGAGAAATTCGATGTATGGAGTTTCGTTATAGAGAGACTCGACTGTATTTTTAAACATTTTTTAAAGCTTGAAATGCATTTATTATGCTCCTTTTCAAATGTAAATTCTTTTTAATAACATTTCATTTTTGACTGAAGAAGTTCTTCATCCTCTTCACACTTACGGTCACATATGTGGACGTTTATTTTTTTTATAATTATAATTACTGTCAATAATAAAAAGAACAAAAGTTTTATAATACCTTATTCACTACAGAATCACTCAAGAAGAGCAGCAAAACTTTTATGATTTGGATGCGCCGATGAACAGTTAGAGAAAAAGCATGAACTAATCTTTCGGCAGTTAGTGTTGCTGAATTATTTGAACAAATCTTTGTTAATATTTGATAAAAATGATATCAGATATATTAAATATATTAAATTTTAATAATTTGTAGAAAAATTAGAAATAAATTTACTAATTTATTATACACGATACCCAAATTTTACATTTTAAAGCTTGATGTATGGCTTACGCAAGGAACAAACCATACATGTTATTTGTGAAATTTAATGTGATTTGGGCCTTAGTTTCATGAGCATTTTCATTTTTTCAATGTTCACTGAATTTTTATTTTTGTATTTGGCTTTAACTGATGATATGTTTTTATTTATTAGTTTTTTTTTCTTAAAGCATAATACTTCATTTTTAATTTGCAAAAACTGTATTTATAATTGATATATTCACTTTTGTAGATGATCCTTTGTACTGGTATGATTATATGTATATATATATACATAAACATAAAAAAGAAAAGAAACTTTATATGAATTTTTACTGAGAAATAAATAAGAAAATGTAATAAATATTGCATTAATAAATCTGCACAAAATATTTCCGCACTATTTCAATAATAATAACTTTTTCTTTGAAAATAACAATGAATATTTTGAAATCTTGAACTCGTACTATATATTTATGATAGGCATAAATTCAATTTAAATTGAAAGAGAGACTTTATCACATGAACAGTTTAAAATATAGCAGACGCTCAGTAATAAACACGCTTTATTCTGCATAAAACCCCCTCATCTCGGATATTTGATAAAAAAATAAATAAATAAACGTGAGTAGTAGTCAGAAAATATTATTATAGACACATCATAGAACTTGAAAAGTGTCAATATCACTTTGCTTATTCTAGACACTTCTAATGGCATGTATATAAAATATGTCCATTATGATTAATACAAAATTCATATTTTCCCATTTCAGCATGCTTTTATGTATTGGAACGTGCTTTTACGACAATAAAAAAAAACTTTAAGGTAGCGCAAATATGTTCAACACTCATGCGTATATTTAAAAATGTATATCTAAGAAAAATATTGATTTAGAAAATTGGATAACATTGAGATAAAATATATTAATAAAAGAGAAAAGAACAAATGTTGACACGCATTCTATTAAATTAAACATATGTTTCTTAACTATATAAACTTACCTGATCCATAAAATTAAACTTAATCTGGACTTCTCGGGTTAGAAAAAATATTACCATATGTACAGAAAGATGAAAATATTTTTTTTTAATTGAAAATTATATATATTTTTTATATTTCGCATATTATTTTAGATTGCCAGGTAATCACTAAAATGCATTTATATATAAAAAAAAATATCAATAATGCATTCAAAATTAGTTTTGGAAGTCATTAAAAGCGAGGCTTTTGTGTTAGCCGCATGCTAGGAGTTAATACCCGAAGAAATCGCCGAATATTTCGCTGTGCAAAAGTAGACTTTTCGATTTTGATCAGTTCAGCGTTAAACGCGCAGATCGACTATACATCAACAGTTAAATTTCTGCTTCATTTAAATTATTTTATTTATTTATTGGTGAACTGTTAATTTCGTTATGGAATATCAGCCGAAAACAAACGCTGAATAAACTATTTATATTGGTTTAAGTACGAATGGGATTAATCCTTCGCAATCGAATTGCTCGTGATAGATATGTGTATATATTTTTTAATTCACTCTTGAAAATTGTTTTAAAAACGGTACAGGATCATTAATTTTATATCCAGTTTTTAAAGAAACTGTATTTGGAAGTCCCCCATCCCAGTCCCTCACATTTTTCCCCTATTGGAAGATCGAAACGATGTGCAATGTTTAGAAGTTACAAATCTTTTCACAAAACGAAATTCCATGTTTAGGCCGCTGCCATATGATCGATATGATGGCGTCAGTGTTATTCACGGACATGCTTTATGATACAGAAACAGGTATATATATATATATATATATATATATATATATATATATATATATATATATATATATAAGCAGACTAATTCATTAATGATAGAAAAATCATTGAAAAAAAAAGGCGAGGGAAAAATCATAGATATCAGTATAAATGTAGCATATCATTTAAAGTTTCATAAAAGTAAAAAGTGCTTTTATGATGAATTTTGTGATAATATTTTTATAAATGCTGAAGACAAATGAATAAGAAAACTTTCCTGAACACAATGGAGTAAAAAAAAAAAAAAAAAAAAAAAGAATTCGGACAAGTGGTTCATGAATTATATTAGAAATAAAAAAAAATTCAAAGTTCTAAAGAATTTTTTGCCTTAAAAGTAATCTTTAGAGAGAGACATATTTCTGGAAAAAAAAAAAACATCAGTAAAAAATTCCTGTAAATAAAGAATATAAAATTTCAACTCCCAGATAACATTAAAAGACAGGATTCCATTAAAGACAGGTTTCGTTTCAATAGGGTTTAGTGTATTTTAATATACCGATTTAGAAACTGTGTCTCATTTTTTGAGCACTGGATTTGGCAACATAACATAGGTACAGTTAAACATCTTCTAATCAAGCTAATCAGCTTCAAGCACCTTCTGTACTTCCGGATGCATTTTCAGAAAGAATCACGATTTGAGCATCAGCCTTGGCGAGTTGGCGAAAGCGAGAACATTCAGCTAGCTGCATCACCAAGTACAAAAAAACTAAGTTCAAATGTGTCATAAAACATATGATTAACAGAATTATATTCATTATAAGCGAATCTTTACTACTGTTTTTAATTAACTTCTCAATTTCTTCGAACATAGCGAGTTAAGGAAATAATATTTTTAAATTGGGAAAAAAAAAAAAAAAAAAAAAAAAAAAAAAAAAAAAAAACTATGTTTAGATGTTTTGTGAAATTTAAAGCATTTTAATCTGAAAAAGCTCTTTGTTTTAAACTATGTTTTAATCGTAAACAACGGTGAATAACATTTCCTCATATTATAGTCTTTGCTTGATAACATTTACGGAAAAACAAATGAACAATAAGCGCGATCTCTTTGCAGAAGGAAGGGTTGCTATTCGCTAGGCATTTGACGTCACAAACAAGAAAGGGTGCGTAGCATTGACTTCAACTCAGCGCCAATCGTTGTTCTAGCGATAAGGTGCTCAAAACGTGATTCTTTCTGAAAATGCAACCCGCATTACGAAAATTTCTGGATTACATGATGAATATAGGAAAAAGCATATAAAAGTTATAATTAAACGAAAAATGATAGCAAAGTAATTATGAATTGGACAATTGCACCATGAATTATACTAAAAATGTGTGCTAAAATAAATACAGATTACTAAATGATACATAAAAAGAATATATTTAAAATACACTTAAAAATTTATCAACGTTTCATTCGCTTCTGCGAACATCGTCAGGATACAATAGAAAGATGTCAAATCTACATCTTTCTATATTACTTATTAAGATTTTACATCTTTCTGTTGTATCCTGACGACGTTCGCAGAAGCGAATGAAACGTTGATAAATTTTTAAGTGTATTTTAAATATATTCTTTTTATAAGTGTACTATTTAGTAATCTGTATTTATTTTAGTACATATTTTTAGTATGATAGTAAAGTATATTTTTTAATGATTAAGCAACTTGAATAGAATGAAAAAACATCAAAAACACATGTACATTACATGACTGTAAAACGAAATCGCGCACATGCAGTCCTTACACAATATGCTTACTCGTAGAAGCAATTTTAAACAAAGTTTGTTTTGTAAATGGTCTTCTCTCTTTTTCTTCTTCTTCTATTTTTTATTTTAAGGAAACCATTTCGTATGATTTGGTGTTTTTTTTAATTTTTGCATCGTTGAACGAATCGCTGTTCTCAGAAAAGTTGATCAATATATTTAAGGCATGGGGTTGATTCCAACTGATGTTGTCGCATCGTATTCGGTTCAGTGGAATTATTCTATGACTAGCACGATTTCGATTTAAAGTGATTGACATCTTCTCAATAATGTCGAGACGGGCATTTTCTCTTCTTATTTGACTTTAATCGGAAGCTTATATATACATCTTATGTACAGATATTGTACATTATTTACATTAAAGATTCGACATATTCTCAGAACATCTCTTCTATCAACACATATCTCGTATCGTATTCTCTCCGAATCCGAAGCATAAACAAAAAACAAATGAATCGTGAGCCCAGGAGGGTTACCACTAGTATTGCCATCGTCAACATTTCATCGCCTTTTTGGCGTTTAAGGGTGTATTCGAAAAAACGCTTTTCCACCTTCAACCGCTCGAAAATTTTCGATACAATTTGAGACACATTTTTAAAAGTAGAAACATGAGACTTGCTGAGAGGATTTTTGAAGAGACGTACAAGGTGCCGTGTGATGTCATTTTACGCTCCATTCATTAAAATTTGATTTATGAACAATTATCTTCTCAATATGACCCTTTTTTTCGTTTCCAAATCTCCCGCTTCGGAAAACTCTGTTCAAAATGCCATTTTTGATTGCTTTTCTTTGCAAGATTTTCTGCTTTTATCAAAGAATCGACAGTCACGGCACCTTGTGTACTTTCTAAATAAGGCAATTTGCTAGTTTCATGCATACGAGAGCAAAAATGAATTTAAAAATAAATCGGAAAATAATCAGTTTGAATCGAAATACACCCTTAAACATAATTCTCCACAGATGTTGCTTGTCGATTCCACTTCATCCTCACCAGAATCAATGTCTTTGAGGCTCTGTAGTTGAAATCATATTAAATGATGGCCTCATTTGTAAATTTTTTTTTCTGTCGGCTCACCAAAATTTGCTTCAACCTTTTTTATTTCTTCTCGATCCAGTTCCGAGGCAAAGAATCATAAAATCTTCTAGTTCAAGATCAACTGTATCGCTATCTCTTTCAGTAACTTCAACATTTTTGTTCATTGCTTCAGGCCAAGATTTAAGCCATGATTTTTTTCAAAGTTTCTTGTTTCTTTCAACATTCTGAAATTCCATCATATTATTATAAACATCAGAAATAATTAAACAAGGTGTGTTATTTATGGCGGCCGATTATCTGCACTTGGGATATAGGCCCAGGGGAGTGTGCCCTTTGTGAGGTCTTTCTGAGGGTACCTAACTCATATCAGTGCAAGGTTTCCGAAGGTTCGAAGAAAACCACGAAAACTTCGAACAGTTAGGTCGACGGGCACGATAAGGTTCTAACACAACACTTAAAGTCTACAAAGCTTCGAAAGCAGAACTTCGAAAGCCACTGATGAGACAATTAAACAAGGAATAATACTTTTTACCGAAAGTCGTGCCGGATTACTTAGGATGCTGGATCGAATTATGTTTACTGTATTCGGAAGTTAGAATGGTTCCAAAGACATCTTCCCTATAGGGCCAAACTGGCTTCAAATAGTAAGCTATAAGCTTTTAGATTGTAATGTAGTTACAAAATAACACGCGTGACCTGGGCTGTGATCAACTAGGAGAAGACAATATCAGGATTCGAGACAACATGTTGAAAAAAAAAAAAAATAATACCGAAGACAGTAAAAATGAATTCTTGCATAAAAGTAGTGTTGAATTGAGACACTTTTCTCCGGTAAGGACTTTTATAGCTCCGGGGAGACATTATAAAGTACCGCGGAAGGGGATGGGGGAGAACTGCACTTTTTGACCATTGAAAACACAAACTCTCAAATTTCAGAGGGTCCCTCCCCCAGGGGGCTCATCCTCTGAAATCAACACTGCTCAGTGCTCAACTGTATGAGCGAGTAAATGGAGAGAAAAAAAAAATAACAAACGGAATTTAGGGAAACTTACTGAAAGTCTCCAGAAAATGTTATTTATTTTAAATTAAATGAAAATAATGCTGAAATAACAAGGCAATAACGAAAATGTAAACATAAATATAGAAAATACAATTTTAAATAAATTGAAACTCACATTTCTAGATATTCAATTATACTCTGTCAGATAGAACAAAAAACAAAAAAGACTGTCTATACATTGCTCATATACCCTTCCCTCCCCATATTTATGTTTACATTTGGTTAGTTTTCTATGTTTGCACAACAGGCCCCATAACTAAATAAACAAAACTTTTTAACATTCAGAAAAACTCACTCTTCCAACTTTACTTTTTTTTTTTTTTTTTTTTTGCTATTTATTTGTATAGCAAAGTTCATGTAATTATTAAAAACAACTTCTAACGCGTAAAAATTTTTTTTAAAGAAAAAGCCCCAAGCAGAAACGAAAATAAAAGTAAAACTAATTGAATGAAATACTGTTGCAATATTTACATTTCTTTCACGAAATTTTTGATTTAAGTCTGTATTTCCACCTTCATTTCATTTAAAGATGCCTTATTTGCATATCGTATTTTTATTAAACTCTGTAAAAAAAAAAAAAAAAAAAAAAAAAAAAAAAAAAAAAAACTTTGAGGTTTGTTCATTTGTTTATTGCTGCGGGCAGTTTAAAGAGATAAGAATTTAGTTAATCTATGCATTTTTTTTTGTAAGTTATAAAAAGAGGAAAAAAGAAGGTTATAATTACAAATGCTACACATAAGGAAACAAAAAACGAAATATTATTATAAAAAGATATTTTACGATTCGGATACCTTTTAAAATAAACAAAATGAAAAAAAAAAAAAAAAACTCTTAAATTTTTTTTCTGTTTCTTTCTTCTATGAAGATGATAACTGTTAAGGGGGGGGGGGAGGGTTCTTTACTCGAGTAAAAACACAAGGGTAGGTTGTTTTCTAATTTCTCATTAAATATGTATAATTTTAAATGATGTTTCATGCATAGGATAGCTTAGGCCGATCTAAAATATGACTATTTTTTATTCTTCCGATTTCGGTTATAGATTTTATTTATTTATTTACTGAAATAAAGGTACTTTTATTTTTTAAACCAGTTTCGAAAGTGAAAGTATCTTTATTAAAAAAGTCTGCAACTAAAGACGAAAAAGTGCATATGGTCATATCAAAGATCGACCTCAAATATCCCATTAAAAGAGAAAGAGAAAAATCGTTATTATTTTTTATTTAAATGAGAAATTTGAAAACAATATGCCTATAAGTTTCACTTTAGCGAACGAATGTTGTCACGTGAATGAAGCGACCCCTTAATAATCCATTTACTTTCCTAAAGCTGTATTTAAATTCTTTACCCAGCACACACGAAACTTTGTGACATATTTTTTGACTTATATATAAACGAAGTCATAAAATTGTCAGGTCTGATAACTGGAAAGAGTCGAATTGTAATTGAATGGTGTTTCTCATTTTTCGATAGATAAATTACTTATCGAATTCAGCAATTTTTGTTGCGTGACGATAAGATTTTCTCCTTTCCCGCACTATTACGTTCAGAAATCCGGTTTATAATGCCCAATTTGTTAGTATTTATTTAAAGATCGTTTGACTTTTTCAAAAAATGAAAAACGTCATTCGACTCCAGAATTTCTTAATAAAACCATCTGTCGATTTCATATCTTTCCGAACAAAAATGAACTCAGAAAGGTGTCTGAAAGTAAGTCCTTTGGATTTGACAGCTGCTTTAACATTCTATGCTCTAAATGAAATGTTTTTCACTCACGTAACATTATACCTAATTTCTAACAAAAAGCATTTTACTTGTCTTACGTCTTACATTAAATCAATATTTTGTGACCAAAGTGTCGTAACAGTAACAAAATATTGATTTATTATATAGTCAAGCAAAATGCTTTGGGTTGCAAATTAGATGCATATTATGTCAGTAAAGGGTCATTCCATGGTAACTTCTGTTACATTTTGGAATATTTTCAGTAATTTTAGTAATATAACACAACACATACACACACAAAAAAATGTAAATTTGACATGGTTTGCTAATTAAACTTATTCAAAGCCCAATTTAGATGAAAATTACCTAATTTTAATGTTATTTCTTAAATTTTGGTAGTTATATTTACTGTGGTAACTGCCATTGTTGAATAAGGAATGGAAGTTATCATATAAAGTGTAATTTTCATTATCAATTTTTATCTAATTTTCATCCAAATTGACCCTTAAATAGGTTTCATTGACAAATCATGTTAGTTTTACATTTGAATATTTTTTAGTGCTACATTACTAAAATTACTGCAGTAATTTGTTCTAAATGTAATATAAGTTGCCATGGAATGACCCCAAGGTACAATAGTGTTTAATTGGTTAGATCAATTTTTATCTTAATTATATTTTGTAATAAAATTTGTAATAAATATTTATGAAAAATTCCTCTAATGGCCACAAGAGTAACAGTAGACAGGGGTCGATGCAGGTTTTTTTCTTGGGGCCCATTTTGTGAAAAATAACAGTTATTTTTGTGAATTTCAATACATTTTTGTGAATTTTATTATATTTTTGTGAAAAACAATTTTTTGCGACGACAGCTGAAATCTAGTGACTCAAGTTCGAACCAAGTATTTATTAACAAAATTTAACTTCTTTAAACCCTTTTCTAAAGTTTTTGTTTCTTAAGAACTAACTGGTTTTATTTACAAATTACACACTTTAAAATCTAACAAAATAATAATAATAATAATAATAATATTAAGTTTTTGTGGTAAAGAATTATATGAAGGGGCCTATTTTATTAAATTTATTTTTGTGAAGGGGCCCATTTTAATAAATTTATTTTTGTGAAGGGGCTCTGAATAGGCCCCAAATTTTGTCTGGATCGACCCCTGGTAGATCGCATATGCAGCAATCAGCGCCTGGGACAAAGTTAGCGAAGATAATAAGTATTTTTACAAAGAATTACAGTAGAACCTACGTTATCGGAAAAGCAGCTTAACCGAAAGGCCTTAGAATTCCTTAAAGTTCCTTTTAAATGTGAAAATTTTTATTGTCAATACTACTTTAACCGATGTCAAATGACACCTTTCAACAAATTTTGATTTGCGATTGCTATTTTATTCGTAAGTTTCAGATCAAAACAAATCTGAATCATTTTTAAGATATTAAAGAGTTGATTTAATACATATTAGCTTTAAAAAATAGACGCAAAATAAGTAGAAATCAAAACTTTGAAAGGCATTATTGCACACCAGTAGAAATAGTGTTAAAAAAGCGTATTCTTTATAAAATAATAAAAAAGCCAACTTATTTATTTGGTCCATTGCGTAATTCCTGGCATTTTATTAGATAGATATATATGATGCTTCATTTATTTGTTTATTTTTATTTATTTATTTCTTTACAAAATATGTTGTGATTTTCTTTTGTTTTTCAATTTCAGGGCACTTTGAGTACCACAATATTTTTATTACAACTATGCTCTAAATTATGATCACAGCTTTTCATCATAAGCCATTCGGTTATTCAAAAATTCCTATGGAACCTCGGTTATCCGAAAATTCCTATGGAATCCTGGTTAACCAAAAGTGCTTTGGTCCCCATGCTTTTCGGATAACCGGTGTTTTAGTGTATAAGCTTGTAAATAATAAATAAAGTTGCCATCAAAATGTTGGTTCATAATAAATTAAAGTAATAAACAAATAAGGAAAAAAACAAAATAAAATAAAGATAAAAATACATATTTAAATGGGCTGAATGTTACATTTCAAGATATTTGATTAACATCAACGACAAACTAAAATAGCAAGAAAATTTTTTAAAAAAAAGAACATATTTACAACTAGAACATATGCATAAAAAGTAAAATCTAAACCATGTAATATTTAAGTTAATGTTTGGCTAATTTTACATGCTTGTACGAGAAACCTTACAACAAAACAAACTTTTTTAACATTAAAAAAAACTCTCGCCTTCGTTCCCATTTTTTTTTTTTTTTTTTTTTTTTTTTTTTTTTTTTTGCTGTGTATTTCTATGCAAAGTTCACATAATTATTAAAAAAACCCTTTTCATACTTCAGAAAATTTGCACTGCGAAGTAGGAAGAAGATTAAAGAAAAGAAATAAAAGCAGAGAGGAAAAGAAACGGGAGACTAATTGAACGAAATACTGTTACAATGTTTACATTTCTTTCTTTTTTTTAACGTTTAACAAATTTTTGATGTAAGTCGCGAGTTTTTCTGGAATCCTCCCCTTTATTTCATTTAAGGTTGCCTTATTTGCATACCGTATTTTTCTTAAACTTATTTAAAAAAAGTAATTTTTACTTGTTCATTTATTCATTGCTGCGGGGAATTTACTGAGATAAGAATTTAGGCAATATGTGCACTTTTTCTCTCTGTTTTTGTAACTTATAAAGAAGTAGGAAATAACGACGGTACATAATCACAAATACACCATAATGAAACATAAAACTCACATTACTATATCAAATTATCTTAGTTTTCGGTATTTATCAAAATAAATCGAGCAGTTTTTATTGTAAATCAGGGTTAACAAACTTTTAGGCTGTGGAATACTTCGCAAATCCCTTCCTCTCTCAACCAGACGACTGGCGCCAGGGTCATGTGACCTACTAGATAACTGATATTAAAAACATTTTTTTCATGTTCTGTTAGTTTATTTAATGTACCTGAACGCAGTAAGTAGACTGCATTTTTTCTTGATCTTCCATAACTGGAAGTAAACAAAATATTGTTTCAATTTTAAAGGGAAAAAGTTGCTAGAAATTTAATTGTAATTTAGAATCATGAATTCTAACTAGGCAACTAAATGCGTTCATCTATAGCTATGTAAATAATGTATATAGTGTACATTATCGATTTATCAATAATAAATACCTACTAAAGATTCTTATGAAGATGTTTATTTACAAATAGTGTACACAAAACTCCATACAATACGTAAAACTAAATCGTGACTTTTTCAAACATACCCTCCCACTATCTTTATCAATTGAGATATACAGTCGGCTCTCTTTAATTCGAACTCGCCGGGACCACAAGAAATATTCGAATTATCCGAAGTTCGAATTATGAAAAACATGCTTAATATGGTACTATTACAAAGGAATTAATGTTATTGTGTTTTTTTAACTTATTTCGGCTGTTATCATTAAAATATGACTTAATACTAAATTAGAATGTATAAATACATAAACTAATTAAAAGATTAGAAATAAGCACGATGGAAGAAAAATTTAAAGCGTCACTGATGGACAGACGGGGCACTAAGAAAGTGAATATCAAATGATTTGGATTATATGTATAATCGTCTGGTACAAATTTTCACAAAAATCAAAGAAAGAAAGTTATTCAAATGATCTGAAATCTGTGAGAAAGAAAATAAAAATAAAAAATCTGAATTCTCATTAATTCGAATTAAACGAAGTCAAGAGAAAATGAGTTCGAATTAATGAAAATTTTTAACGTTATTCTGCTATTGAAAATTTCGGGACTTCATGTTTAATTCGAATTAAGCGAAGATTCGAATTATCCGATTTCGAATTAACGAGAATAGACTGTAACGTGAAAATTCGTGAAATACATGAACATCTTCATTACAGGCTGGCGTGCCACTAATTTGAAATTCATAATTTCGTTGTACTATCGTTAACAAAGATAATGACAAGATTAAAAATAGCATTGCTATACATCTAATTTAATATGGCTTATTACTTTAATTTAGTATTTTATTAATAATCAAATAAGAAATAACACTGTGAATATATTTCAATACAAGATTCATTCCATAAATAATCAAAACAATGACTATAATAATAATAATAATCCTAAAAAATGCTGAATAAAAAAATATATAATTTATAGATAATGTTTTACTATCATTTATAAATGATATTTTATAGGAACAATTCATAGTATTCGTCACTAATTAGTGCATTTGATTATTATATTAAAAACATTTTTAATATAAAGAAATTTTTCATTAATAATATAGACTACTTATGCATAAAAATAAGGCTTTTAAGAGGCTAAATCAAAAATAAGCTCGATTAACATAAATTAATCAGTTTCATAAGTAGTGTTCACTCTAGAAATAAAAAAGGCATGGTGCTATTCACTACAAAAGGCACTACTGCAGCAGAAAAGGGCACTTTTGCCAGAAAAAAATTGTTATTGCCTTTAGAAGAGGGAAAAAAGAAAGCAATGAAACACATAATTTTTAAATATGATAAATCAAGTAACATTAATTTCGAATGATTTTATGATATAAAAATTAAAAATACAATTAAATTAAAACATGATTCAATAGTTTTATGTTTTTTTTTTTCTTAAAGAAATGAAAAAAATATCATTTTTGGGCACACAAATTTAGAAACACTACGGAATAAAAAAAAATATTTATTAAAAATCTCTGGATAAAACCAGTGGTGCATTTTACTACTTTTAAAAAGGGCAGGGTGCATTTTGTAAATTTGAAAAAGGGCAGGGTGCTGCACCCTTCAAAAATGGCCTAGAATGAACACTATTCATAAGTATTTAGGATACTATTACAAAAGGATATGAGGCTCGGTTTTGATCGCAATAATAACACAATAATCAGAGTGTATTCAGGGCACCAACAAATATAATAATGAGCGTTAGAAACTAAAAAGAAATAAATATTTTACGCAAAAATATAAGTTTGTATATAATAATAAAAAATACCACCAAAATGTCGATGTAGAATAAATTAAACAAAAGTAGTAAGAAAGTAAGAAAACAACGTAAAATAAAATACAGATAAAAATACAAATTTAAATATAGGCTTTGTCTCACATTTAAAGATATTAAATTAACATCGACGACAAATAAAAACTAGTCGTTGGGGGCCACCGTAATACTTACCCATCATGGATATGTATATGAAAATAAAACATGTGAAACTATTTATACAATGCATTGCAATTCATAAACAAAATTTAAATATTGTTAACATACATAGTAATGCTATATTAAAGAACTGCTGATGAACCAATTTCGACAAATTATATAAAACGCCAAACTACTCGAGTAGTACCGAACTGCGTAAAAGAAACATCCTTATAACTCCAAAAATAATAATTCTATTAACTAACAATTAACTGCGTCGAATTAAGCGTCTCATTTCCAATAAAATATACTTCTGAATTGAAATTTGAATGAAATACAGGGTCATGAAAAATCGAAGAATGTGGAAAACAAGATTACAAATATCTCGGCAACTAATAATCCGATCGACTTCGTTCTATATGCAAAATGTGTGTTATTTTATTGCCTTTTACGTCCATTCCTTAGAACAAAAAAAATCGAAAATTTTTATATACCTTTCATCAGAACGAATTTTTCGAGAGTCCGATAAAAATAGTTCCGGATAATCGAGGTTACTGATATTAAATAAGGTTCGTCCCATTCTTACATACACACTACGTACAAAATTTCAAGTCTCTATCTCAATTTGTTCGGGAGATAGAGCGTTTACAGACAGACAGACTGACAGATAGACAGACAGACAGACGGACGGCAAAATTTTTTTTCTAAAAATATGTTTTTCGGAATCTCCACTATCAAAAACGTGTAAATCCGTCAAAAAAATTTTCGATTTTCAAAACGATTGCAAGACTTACCCTATACTACGTATGATGGGTAAGTAATAGCTAGGAAAAAAAAAAAAAAAAAAAAAAAAAAGATCATATCTATGCCCAAAACATATGCATAAAAGGAAAAAAAGTATTCTAAACCATAAAATACTTATGTTTATATTTGGCTAATTTTACATCTTTGTACGCCAAACTTGCAGCTAAACAAACTTTTTTAACATTCAGAAAAACTCTTGTCTTCGTTTCCTATTTTTTTTTTTTTTTTTTTTCGTTATGCATTTTTACGGCAAAGTTCACATAATTATTAAAAAAAACCGTTTTTATACTTCAGAAAAACTGCACTGCGAAGCCAGAAAGGCGACTAAAGAAAAGAAAGAAAAACAGAGACGGAAATAAAAGATAAACTAATTGAACGAAATTACTGTTACAATTTTACATTTGTTTTTTTCTTCACGCTTAACGAAATTTTTGATTTAAGACCCGAGTTTTTCTGTGTTCCTCCCCTTTATTTCATTTAAGGTTGCTTTATTTGCATGCCGTATTTTTATTAAACTTCGTAAAAATTAATTTTTTACTTTCTCGTTTATTCATTTGCTGCGGGGAATTTACAGAGATAAGAATTTAGGGAAAAATCATAGCGCCTTTCTTTTTTTTTCTTGTAAGAAGGAAAAAAAAACGACATTATATAAAAACTAATACAGCATAAATAAATAAAAACTAAGATTAATACATCAAATTATTATATAATAATGTTTTTAATATTCAGAAAAGCTCCCGACTTCGTTTCCTATTTTTCTTTTTTTTTAGTATGCATTTATACGGAAAAGTTCACGTAATTATTACAAAAAAAAAAAAAATATACTTTAGAAAAACTACACAGTTAAGAAAAAGGAGACTAAAGAAAATAAATAAAAGCAGAGACGAAAAGAAAAGAGAAACTAATTGAACGAAATACTATTACAATGTTTACTTTTCTTTCTTCAAGTTTAACGAATTTTTTGATTTAAGTCTCGAGTTTTTCTGTATTCATACCCTTTATTTCACTTAAGGTAGTCTTATTTGCGTACCGCATTTTTATTAAATTTCGTAAAAAGTAATTTTTACCCGTTCATTTATTCACTGCTGCGGGGAATTTACAGAAATGAAAATTTAGGGAATGTATGCACTTTCTCTTTCTGTTTTTAAAGGTATAAAGAAGGGGAAAGAAACAACTGTACATAAACACAAATACAGCATAATGAAATGAAAAACTAATATTAATATATTATCAAATTATTTTAGATTTCGGTATCTATCAAAATAAATTTAGCAGTTTTTACTGTAAATCATGGTTATCAAACTTTTTGGCTGGTGTGCCACTAAATTGAAATTCATAATTTCGTTGTACAATCGTTAACAAAAGTAGTAATGATACCAATTTAACAATGTATGCTATAAACGAGAATTGTCTAATATTTTTGGTAGTCGAAATAACAATAAAATGAACTAGATACACACATTGTTTATCACAAAAAATAGCCTGAGTTTTGCCTGAGGCAAAAATTCAGTAGTCCTCAGAGCCTGAGCCAGTGTAGTGAACAAAAAAATAGTGAAGAGGATAAAAATAATAATAATAATTGCACAATAATACAAGCTTCTAACTAAAACGCAGTTGCTATCAAAATGTTTATGTATTTTAAATTAAATAAAAAGAATAAGAAAACAACAAAAAATAAAATAAAGATAAAAATACAGATTTAAATAGGATCGAGTCGCACATTTCAAGATATTTAAATAATATCAATAACAAACTAAATTAACTAGAAAAATAGGAAAAAAGACCCTATCGGCATCCTGATCATATGCGTAAAAGAAGAAAAATCTAAACCACAAAATATTTATGTTTATGTTTGGTTACTTTTTACATGCTTCTGCAACAAGCGTTCCAAAAAAGACCATAATTATAACCCAGAACATATGCATAAAATGGGAAAAAATTCTAAACCATAAAATACTTATGTTTATGTTTGGCTAATTTCACATGCTTATACGACAAGCCTTACAACTTAACAAACTTTTTTAACATCCAGAAAAACTCTCGTCTTCGTTTCCTAATTTTTTTATTACTATTCATTCATACTGCAAATTTCGCATAATTATTTAAAGAGCTCTTTTTATGCTTCAGAAAAATTGCACTGTTATAAGAAAAAGAAGACTAAAGAAAAGAAATAAAAGCCGAGAGGAAAAGAAAAGAGAAATTAATTGAATGAAAATACTGTTGCAATGTTTACTTTTCTTTTCCGTTTTCTTTCTTTCTTTCTTTCTTTTTTCCATGTTTAACGAAATTTTTGATTTAAGTCCCGAATTTTTTGTATTCCTCCCCTTTATTTCATTCAAGGTTGCCTTATTTGTATACCGTATTTTTATTATGCTTCGCAAAAAGTAATTTTTATTCGCTAATTTATTCATTGCTGCGGGGATTTTACAGAGATTAGAATTTTGAGAATGTATCCGCTCTTTTTCTATTTTTTAAGTTATAAAGAAGAGAAAAAATAACGACAGTATGTAAACACAAATACACCATAATGAAATAAAATTTAACAGTAATACATTAAATTATTTTAGTTTTCAGTATAAATCAAAATGAATTTAGCAGTTTATATTCTAATTCAGGGGTTATCAAACTTTTAAATTGGTGTGTCACTTAAACCGAAATCCACTATATCACCGTTAACAAAGGTTATGATAAAATTTATAATGGCATTCTTGTGTACCTAATTTAATGCTTCATTAGCTTCTTTTATTAATATTCAAATAAGAACACCATGTTTATATTTTAATATAAGACTCATTCAATATATATTTAACATAATGGCAATAAAATTAATAATGATAAAATTAATAATATTAATATAAAAAAGCCGGAAATTTTATACAGAATGTTTTACTATCATTTATTAATGAAATATTTTGAAGAAACTGTAGTGTTCGTCACATATTAGTATATTAGATCTACTACTGAGACAAGCCGGACTTTAAATCTAAAATTATTATGTTTTTAATTCTGTAATGATTTTCTGTATACTCTTCACATATCAGAAGATTCGTGTACCTTTTTCGGTACGCTTAGATCAGGTTAGAAAACTGTATTCTAAATGAGTTGTCTAAACTTTTCAGTTTACCTTTAAAAATATAATTATTATTTTTTTTGTACGCTATGTAAATATAATAGAACAAGATGAATATATAATGTTTACACATTCTTTTTTATGGATGTTTATTATTTTTGTTACGTTTATGTTTATTAATTGTGTACATTTATACAGTTTTTGGATGTAGAATATATTTAGATGATACAAATGCTTTCATTAAGTTAGTAATATTATTAAAGATATTAACGTTTTAAATGATAAATCTGATGTTTATATTTTCCAATGAATATTATTTGCAGTTTCCTTTAGATTACATACTCGACAGTATGGTTATGTTGAAAATGAAGTTCCCAAATGAAATATTATGCCTCAAAAATGTATTTTTAGATATTTAGGCATTTCAAAGTAGTAACTTTAAATTTACATTGTTACATCGACTCCGGAGTCTGAATGACAATGTTATGTTAGTGAGAATTAATATTCTAATCAACATATATAAACCACATTAAAAACTTCTTTTAATTAAACCCAATTTATACAAATTACAAGATATGAGCAAGCAATTTAAGCATAAAAAAACCCTCAATCGATAGAAAAAAATTGCATAAAAAGTTATCTTTCTATTTAAAATTACTGTTTTAAACAATTAAATAAAATATCTGCAATTATTAGTAAGATTTATTCTAAACATGATATGCCGAGAATTCCTTTAAATCTTTCGCTTGCATTAGACTAGATGATGTGCATGTGACCTCACGCCCCCCCCCCCCCCCCCAAAAAAAAAGAAAAAAAACTTCTTGTTATCGTTAGATGGTAAGAGCAGAGTTATTAATTTATAACGCTTTATTTCCTATTTATAACGTGAAAACTATGTTTCATTTAGAATTCTTTTACGCAATTTAATTTTTGATTTTTGCCTATATAGCAAGTTGAACTGTCATATAAAAAATTAGCTTGTTGACAAACATGCACATTATCTATTATAAGATCCTTCTATCTGAAAGCTTCTTTTTTCTTTCGAGAATCACAAAATAAAATGAACAAAAAAGTTTACTATTTCAAATTAAATTTAATATTATACGCGATTAAGAAAAATGCTCAAAATAAAGAAGATTTATTCTTATTCCCAAATTCAATGAATCATACCACAATATCTTTTTCTTTTCTTTCTATCTTTTTTTTTTTTTTTTTTTTTTTTTAATCCGTTAACTAGGATTATCGAATTCTTGTATGTAAAATCCTATTCTTTTCTTAAATATTAAATCTTAAAAAGTTAGATTTCTTGGTTTAGAAAAACTCTTATTCGGAATTTTGAGTAATAGAAAATTTATTATTATTCCGAAATTCAGTGATTCATTCTACAATAGACATCTTATGCTTTAACACTTTAACTAGGATAATCATTCTGTATGAAATTCTATTCATTTGTTTCTGGAATCACAAAATAAAATGCTACAAAAAGTTGTTATTCCTGATTTAAAATTTTTATGATATGCAATTTTAAAATTATGTTGAGTGACAGAAGATTTATTTTTATGCTGAAATTCAGCAACTTATTCAACAATAGCAAAGCTGTCATAGGAGACTGTTTTTATACTCTGTTCGTGTTAACATCAAGATTTTTTTTAAATATATTCTACAGTATATTTCTCTTGCAAATGTTTCAATGCGTAAGAAAAACGCTTTTGCTTATAAAAAGTTGTGCGAAATAACTTAAAAAAATAGTCGCATGTGGCAGCCTTGTAATAGGCATCTTTTGCTTCAACCCCTTAATTATCATTATTGAATTCTTTCGTAAAATCGTATTCTTATCGCTCGAAAATAACAAAAAAAAAAAAAGTGAGCTTTTTCTATTTTGAATTTTTATTGTACGGGATTGTATAAATATAGAAAATTTATTCTTATCCTGAATTTCAGCGAGCCACTCTACATTAAACATATTTTTCTTTTGTAGGATTATTATATTCCTTGGTGTTATATCTTTTCCTTGTACTTCGAGAAGCAACAATGTGTCACTTTCCAACACTTCCTACTGCATCCTTTGCTTCAAGAGATTGGAGATGGCATGGGTCATAGATTTGACAGCTAATCCACTCTGGTCAATATCAGAATTCTTACTTAACGTATTCCTCACGTTCGATTACTTTCGATACACGCTCGATTCTTAAATGAAAGAAATGCATTCGAAGAAACTAGTGAATTTGTTCCTATTGATAATCTGTGCATAGAACTCCATATGTAACACATGTGGATTCGATCCATTAACGATAAATATCGAATTTTAAATAATATTTTCAATAAAATTTTATTGAGAGCTTAGCAAGTCTTAAAAGGAAAAAAAAAAAGAAAGCAAAAAAGAAAAAGAAAAAAGAAAAGGGGATTAATGATGCCAAACTTCAAAAACATCCAAAATTTTAAATCTTAATAAAAATATTTACATTTTCTGTATTTTAGATTGATACTAGATATTGTATAAAGGATTAAATTGCTAAAAATTAAACACAACTAAAAATTACTCAACAACTTTTTTTTTACATTTTCTGAACTTCAGACTGATAATAGATATCGTATATAGAATTATTTTACTAAGAATCAAACACAATTAAAAATTACTCAATAAATTTAGTTACATTTTCTGAATTTTAGACTGATAGTAGGTATTGTAAATAGAATTAAAGCACCAAAAATTAAACATTACTAAAAATTACTCTATGTATTGTTTCTACCCACGCAGTGGCTGAAATATTTTTTGTGCTTGAAGAAGAATGATAAATTAGTTCGAAATACAATGGATTTTTTCACTTTTTACCATATATTTAAGGTGATTAAAATTCAGGCATTTCGAAACTTTGAATTTGAAAATTATATTTTTCAGAAATTCAATGAAGCTTTAAAACTTCAAAATTTGTAATTTTTCAAGCGTTACCATTTACTGAATTCCATGAATCAATAACTATTTTTAATAATAATAATAATAATAACAACAATAATAATAATACTAACACTGATTAACTTAGGTACATTTAAGAAGTTTAGTTCAAAGCTATTGTCTTGTCACCTAATTTAAAGTTTTACTTGTATTTAAATTTTACTTAATATATGTATTCTTTTACTTAGTAATTATTTCATATAGACTTATTAGATGTTGCTTTTACGTGAACAAAATAAATAAATTAAAGAAATTGTGGCATGCGTTAAATACACTATGATAAGAAAAAAGATATTTTGAAGTGTATTTTCTCTTTAACATATCGTATTTAAAAACTGTTTGTTATTATTTATAAAATATATATTTATAATTTTTTAACGTCGATAATATTGAGGTATATATCTGTATACCTTCAAAACGTGAATTTCGATTCTAATTTTAATTAAAAAAAATATTGAGAATTTTATGAGTAAAACAATTTTAATTTATGAAATATTGATTTTTTCCTTAGGGATTTTCAGCGTTGTCTTTTTTATACCTATACATTTTAAAATAGTCATGTTATTGTCATACAGGGTGTTTAAAAAATGACCGGTATATTTGAAAAATCAGTAAAAACTAAACAGGCAGCGATAGAAATACACCGTTTGTTGCAATATGCTTGGGTAACAGTAAAATTTCAGGCAGACAAGCTTTCGAAATTATTTACAATTCTCTACAACAGATGGCGCTGCAGCCTTGAAAAATCTAAAGTACGATATTTTTTACATATCCACCATGCGCAGCAATAATATGGCGCAGTCTCTGAACGAAATTTCCAGAAACCTCTGTAAACGTGTCAGGCGGGATGGCTTCACATGCAGATACAGTCGCCTCTCGTTAATTCGAACTCGTCGGGACCACAAGAAATGTTCGAATTATGGAAAGTATGAAATACGAACATGCTTGCTTAATGTGGTACTATTACAAAGGAATTTATGTTATAGTGTTTTTTAAATTTATTATGTATGTTATCATCAGAATATAACTTAATATTAAATTGGAGTGCATAAATACATAAACTAATTAAAAGATTAGAAACAAGTACAATGGAAGAAAAATTTGAAGCGTCACTGATTGACAGACGGGGCTCTTAGAAAGTGGATATCAAATGCACGAGATTGTATGTATACTCGTTCGGTATAATTTTCACAAAAATCAAAGAAAGAAAGTTATTCAAGTGATATGAAATCCGTGAGAAAGAAAAGAAGAATAAAAAATCGGAATTCTTATTAGTTCGAATTAAACGATGTCAAGAGAAAATAAGTTCGAATTAATGAAAAAGTTCAACGTTATTCTGCTATTGAAAATTTCGGGACTGACTTCATGTTTAGTTCGAATTAAGCGAAGATTCGAATTATCCGATTTCGAATTAACGAGAGTCGACTGTAGATGTACTGCTTCACTTGTTCAATTGTTTCTGGATTGTGACAGTACACCTGATCTTTCAAGTTAAAAATTCTCTGTTCTAAGGAATAAACTACTTTTTCAGAGCAAACTTGCAACCTGCTAATAGCACATGCTTACAGCAGAAAGACGACTTACAGAATGGCAAACTCACAGACTGGGTATTCTTCTATAGCGTTCAAATAGAGCACCTGGACCTTGTTTGTAAGAGTAGCGTCATGAGATCAAGTACGCATGCTCAGTGGAAGAAAAGTGGAGGATGGAAGAAAACGCGTACAACCCTGAATTTTATGCTTGGCGCTTCCTCGCCCTTTGGTTATTTTTATCATTGCTATTATTATTATTTTAATGCGCGTTCTTACGAATCGGAAATAGATAAACAAAACAAATTTTCTTCTTTTTTAGAACGGGTCTCGAATGTAGTAAATTTTGTTTATTTCCATTTTTGTCCCTATTGTGAAAAAAGTTGCACTGTGAAATTCATAGCTCATTTAATATTTATTTTAAATTTATTACTTAGAATTTAACAATAAATATTTATCTATTTAATTTATATTTTCTAAAAGTATAGTGAATGAACTGAAACCATTTATAACATAAAATAATTTTATATATATTATATTGCATTATTTAGGACAATAGGTTTCACTTTAATCTTAAAAATTAAATTTTTATATATTTTGAAACAGGAAAACATGACTTTATAACTTATTTCTCAAAACATTTTAGTTTGTTACAATTCCACTTTTTTGCCTTTATAATTTTATTAATTAATTATTATTATTATTATTATTAGAGTAAAAAGATTCTCAAAAGTATTAACGTTTCCAAAACATAAATATTCCGTAATGATCAATGAAGTCTTTTTGAGATTTCAAAAAAATTATCTGCTAATAATCTCAATGAAAGTTGTAAGAATATACAGGAAATATATTAAGGACAGAAATCAAATGACAGCTCATTTGACCTTGTCTGTTTATTTTGTTTTTATTATTATTTTGCTTGTTTGTTATTTGATTTATCCAATCAGGAATAATTTATAATTTATTGTTACAGCAGCTTTTAAGAAAACTTTTAATGGATTAAAATATATGTGTATATTATATACATACACTAATTTTTTTAATTAAAGCGCTTCATAGTTTGATATAATTCAATCTTATTATTGTTATTAAAACATAAAAATAGAAACTATCTTGCAGTAGAGGATTAATTTTATAAAAATGAACCTGTAGTAAGTTATTTCTAGTAGTTAGATATTTTTATGCTATTAAATTACGACATGAAAATATTTTAAACGTAATTTTATTCGATGTTATTTCTAAATTAAAATCTAGGCTTCTTTTTAATTATTAAAATATACCCCTTGGATTATGTTAAATATTAAAACTTAATTTCATTGAGAAAAATTGATGTAAAAATACATAATATTTTATTAACTAATATAATGTATTATAAATAAATAAATTAATTAAATATTAAAACGTAATTATTTGGATAGAATCGGTAAAAAAAGAATAACTAATTTAAAAAAATCTGAAATAAGTTTATTTTGTAGCAAAATATAGTGATCCAATATTTTAAAACCTTAAATGTGCACATATAGAACAAACCATAAAATATAAAATTTTTGCTGAAAATTTTGAATTTAATTATTTTTCCTATTTTTCTCATTATGAGACCGATGTATAGATTTTAAAAAAATAATAATAAAATAAATTTTAAAAAATCATAAAAATAGAAAATATCGTACAGTGAAAGGTTAATTTCATAAAAATGAATACTGTAATAAGTTATCTGTAGTAATTAGATATTTTTATATTATTAAATTATTTTTAAAAATTTTTTTAAAAATCATAAAAATAGAAAAAATCGTACAGTAAAAGGTTAATTTCATAAAAATGAATGCTGAAATAAGTTATCTCTAGTTATTAGATATTTTTATATTATTAAATTACGATTTAAAAATATTTAAAATGTAATTTTATTCGATGTTATTATTACATTAAAATTTATGTTTCTTTTTAATTATCAAAATATAGCTCTTAGATGATATTTAATATTAAAACTTAATTTCATTAAAAAAAATTAAATCTTAAGAAATACAATATTTTATTAACTGGTAATAAATTATTAATAAATTAATTAATTAAATTAAATATTGAAACTTAGTTTTTTTTTCTTTTGAAAGAATTAATTAAAAAATAGCGTAACTTTTAATAAATCAATGAGGGAAAAAAAAAATGTTTTTTTTTAATTATCAAAATATAGCATTTGGATGATATTTAATATTAAAAGTTAGTTTCATTTTTAAAAAAAAATCTAAAAAAATTCATTTTATTAACTGGTAATAAATTATAAAAAAAAAAAAAAAATAAGTGTAACTTATAATAAATCAATGAAGAAAGAAAAGAAAAAAAAAAAAAAAAAAGAGAGAGAGAGAAAGAAATCCAACTCGGGGATCGAACCCACAACGTTGGGGTTACGAGAGCTGTATGCTAACCATTACACCAAACCATCTGCGAAAATGAACAACGAAACGACTCTTTTGAGATGGAAACAAGTTCATAAAAGAATTTGGCATTTGGCGTTCTTGTATTCCTCGCCAAACCTATTTTGATTACTTATGACAGAAAAAGAGGAAAAAAAATACTTGTGATGCGATTCCACCAAAACAACTCAAGGATATATATACAATTTAGTCATACCAATAAAAATAATTCAAATTATATGTATATACATAAAATATAACGAGAAAATGATGGGATATTTGCTCGTGCTGGCAGAATGAAAACGAAACTTTCGGAAGAAAAAAAATATTTTTGCATGAAAAGTGCGAAATTCGTAGGCAAAATTATATTTATATCCATAATATAAACCTTTTTGAACATGAAAATTGATGTTACAAATCGAAAAAAGCATGAAAATATTATGAATGATGAAGATTTTAAAACCATCTAATTTCATCCCATGTAAAGTCTATGGTAGCGCTGCAGTCGATCGCCTGCGGCGGTTGAAAACAGATTTTGTCCAATCAGAATTTATTGCCATCATGTCGCAACTCTTACCGAAGGATGTAGGAACACTACGTTCAAATCGCCTGAAGCGCCATCTGTTGTTGAAAATTGTAACTAATTTCGAAAGTTTGTCTGCCGGAAAATTTACTGTTGTCCCAAGCATATTGCGACAAACGGTGTATTCCTATCGCTGCACGTTTGATTTTTATTGATTTTTCAAATATACTGGTAATTTTTGAAACACCGTGTATAAAGATAGTCTATTTTCTGTATAACATTATTATAGTTATTATGGAATTCTTAGAATAATTTATATATAATAGTTTTAAATTTCCATAGTTTTAAGAAAATAGCAACTTTTCGGTTACTTTTAAAAATTTTTTTTAATTACTTAATTATATGTTTATGTCACAGTTTATAATGTCATTTTTAATAATAATAATAAATTTTAAACTTTACAAAAATACCAAAAAAAAAACTGTTTCCAAAATATACAGATACCTTAATAGATTTTGATTATATGCTCACAAAATGAGCAAGTATGCCGTGTGTTAAAAAAGCATTACATTTTTTAAAAGATATCTTCGTACGTCTTTTCTTCTTTAGAAATATGACGTTTAAAATCTATTTTTAAACTCCTGAAATATTTAGGCCATATCCTAACGTCTAGAAAATCACGACGGAAACAATTTAAGAACAACCACCCACAACAATTTCTGTCCATTTTTCTAAAATAAAACCACAGTGTGCTTAAAATTCATGTCTTTTTCCACGCTTATAGCCAGTAACAGCTGCATTTTAAGAAAAGCACGGAAAAGTAAGAACGAAAAATGCCCCTGCAACTTCTATTTTGCCTTTTTCTTCATAAGCGCACGCGATCAGCAACTTTGGAAACTTGCCAAAATGATTTTATTGTCTGTTTTAAACAGTTTTATAACTGGAAATAAAAAAGAAAAGAAAAACTACAACTAACATCTTTTATTGCAGCATTGTTCTTTTTCCTTTTCATTTACATAATTGTCTCCATTCGCATATGATTTTCTTTTAATATTCAGGCAGTAAAAATGGCAACAGAGAGGATTTATGAGATTGTGCTTTTTAACCATTTTTTTTTTTTTTTTCAAAACCTTTTTCTTCACAATTTAATTTTTGATGAGACCGCAGAAATAGATTCTTTACAACTGAGAATGTCTTTGTTTACGACTTATTTCTTATTTTATTAGCTGCATATAAATAATCTTGCCATGTTACGCCGCCATTTAACAATTTTAATGGGACACCGAAATAAAGAATAGAATTACGAGCCGTTTCCGGCTGTTATGGAAAAACAAAGGGATTTTATTAAATATAATATGTGCATGGCAATAAAAGTTAAAGAATAGCATCCTAAATTCATTAAAGTTGGCTACCCTCATAACGCTAATAAAATTTTCGGTAACGTTTTGTAAATGGTTAGTAGAAATAATATTAAAGTTTTAGGCGTATTATTCTGGTTATAAAAAATAAACAGAGAATTTTTTATGTTTTCTAGAACAAATTATATTACAACAGAAGCTTGACAAATATGCACTACAATGAAAGAGATTTATAAATTAAGTAAAATTTATAGATTTACCAATTGGAAAGAAAATTGTTACGTAAAAGTTGCTGTTAAGTTAGAGATACTTAATTTTTAGCCAGAAAAGTGAAATTTTTTTTTTTTATTAATCCGTTTTCAAAAGCAGCAAGTTTTAAATGATTGGTTACTAGCGAAGAAAGTTACTTATCCTAGGTTATTGGAATTGTAATTCAAATGTAGAAATACTTTTTTTTTGTATAAATTACACTAAATAATATATTCAAGCCTTTATTTATTTAAGCATGTCAAGAATGGTCTACAGAAGTATTCTAATACATACAGATGATATGGAAAACATCATGTTTCTAAAAATGAGATTTCTTTTCTTTTCAATTCTTCAAACCATTTAATAATAATATAAATAAATAAATAAAAATCAATCAAAAGATGAACACAAAAAAATTCCGAAAGTCTCGAATTTTAGATTTACAAAGACTATTTTATAGAAACAAAGGGAAAAAGAATAATAATAATAATAATAATAATAATAATAATAATATTAATAATAATAATATAGTGAACTCTCTCAAATCCGCACTCCTAAAATCCACAACTCTCTAAAATCCGCACATTATTTACGGATGTAAACAATCAACCACTCAGTTCAAATGTAGGTGCCAAATTTGACTTTTTTAGTTTTATATCAATCCCATATACTTTTTAATTTGTAATTTTTGTTAAAGTTATTGAATTCATGTTTTTTCATGATGAAAGAAAAGAATAATTTATTTCTGAAAAAAATCAAGATATTGCTAATATCATTGGTAATCATAATCTTACCAAATATATTAAAGTGTTAATCAAGCTTTTTTAGAGATTGTCTGGCTAAACCTGAAATAAAGCTTCGTTATTTTATGATCCTGATGTGAATTAGTAATGTACCTTTATGAGGAAAATTTCATTGAATAATTAATGAAAAACACATTTCATCTTTATAATGAATATTTAACTGTACATTATTGATTATTAGCGTGACCTTTGCTTTTAGTATTTTAATCGTTTTAAAAATTATCTAAATTTTTATTATTTTAGTTTATTACTTGTTTTAATATTTTAGTATATTGTAAGCAATCATTATACTTTTGATTTCATTATTAATTACATTCAAATTACTTTTAAAAAATGTAAACAAAACAATGACCAGAAATTTGCAAAATTCTAAAATCCGCACAACCTCTGGTCCCAAGCTGTGTGGATTTAAGGGAGTCTACTGTATTAATATTAATAAAAAGCTATACTTTCTGAAAATATCTTTTTTCAGGGTGATATGAAATTGCCCTATTCTTCAAACACATCTCAAAGCAAGCGTCAAAACATTTTGTTGAAGACGCTCTTTAACCCTTATCGGTCCGATGCAACTTCCCACGTGACATTGGGACCAACAAATCTTTCACGAATTTTATTTGATTTGCAACACTTTTGTTTTTAAAGTGACAACATATGACAATGACAAAATTTACCTTTAAAATATAATGGTGCGAATGCAATATAAAAATAGAATCATGTATAAAAAGCTGCTATTCGATAAAGGGTTAAATCCTATAACAGTTCAAATAACGTGAGTGCCGTATCTAGGCGGAGTACTAGGAAGGGTCAGTCCCCCTCCCCCCTCCCCTAAAACAGTTTGAGCCTCCCAAAATTGCAAGGTCACTAAATGAATTTCTGTTCCAAAAATACATATGAAATTCTGTTCAAAAATCGAATTTAATTTCTAGACTTTCACAATTTTACAGACATATTAAATTGTAGAATTTGTACAAAAAGTGCAAATAAGTATTTCGACACTCGCACATCCTATTTGCATATATGAAACTAATATGATGCATAATTTAGCACTAATTGTACACGTGAATTTTTCATTCTACATCCTATTATTTTCTATTTGCATGAAATGAAGTTATTACAAATAGTTTAATAAGATACATAGGGCCTACAATGTGAATATGCACTAATTTATTTTTCTATGCAATATTTTTATCATAAATACCTGCGTGTAGGTGCGTTTGTGCTGTACAGATGAAGAAATATGAGACCCCTCTCACCTTTGTAATTTAAAGATTGGTTTATTAAGGGAGACCCGAACCCCATTTTCGGCCAAAAATCATCAAAAGTTCTTTTTTTTTTTTTTTTTTTTTTTTTTTTTTTTTTTTTTTTCCCTCTTCAGAAAACGATAAAATACATATTTGCGAATATCCATGCAAAATTTCAGAACTCGGGGACACTTGGAACAGGTAGAAAATGAGCTTTTTAAATTCTAATCACTATAGAGTTTAAAGGACTAGCGGCCATTTAAAACGTGTTTTCCTGAAAATGACTTTTTTCATATTTTGCCTAAATTCAAAGTACTAAGGCTCAGTGGTAAAATGATTTAGAAACAAAGTGTTTATGTTTTTAGAATCTTAAAAAAATTTGCAACAAAAGTAAGGAGAGATTTTTTTTTAACTATTTCTGAAAATTTTACATAAATTGGTAAACATGAAAATTATAACGAATTTAAAAAAATTTATCATGCGTATTTTTTTTTTTTTTTTTTTTTTTTTTTTTTTAGCCGATTAAAATAGAAAATTAAAAATATCCCTCCTTAGTTCTTTTCTATATACTATAACACTAAAAAATTTTAGTAATACCAAAATATTGAAAATTGAATGAGGAGTAATAATTTTAAAAAGTGTATTTTTCGACAAAAAAAAAATCATAAAAATTCTCATAAAAAGTATACTTTTTAATAAAAAGTGAATTTTTTTGCTAATTATTCCTTACAAAAAGATTCTTAAATAGTACACTAAAATTCATTACTTTAAAATCAATAATAAAAATTTTGGTTTTTTTCTTACGGGTCTCCCTTAAATTATTTCTGGTTAAGTTTTGCAGAAAATTTAATTCTTTCATTTCTGTGTACAGGGTTCAGAAGAAAAAGCTTCTACAAAATGTTTAGACACTTGCTTTTAACTGCGTATCGAGCATCATCTATCATCATCTGGGAAAGAAATTTTGAAAGATGAACAAGTATATATTTAATTATTTTTATGGTTTTATGCTGCCACATACACATGCAAAAATATTTGGTTCACTGCATTTGAAAGTCACACATACAATTTCTGAAAGCTGTTTAAAATTCGAGATAGTTCAGATATGTTTTTCGTCCCAGCTGAAGCCAATAAGTCCATATAAAGATAACTCTACTCCCAGGGTACATTGTTACTTTCGACTTAAAATTTTCAGTAAGCGAATGAAGCACAACATTTTTTAAAAAGAGGATAGTGATACCATGGATTCAATTCGAAATAAAATTTTACGCATACAACAGAAATAGGTATAAACATGTGCAATTTTATCAATATATATATATATATATATATATAAAAAAAATTACATACAGGGCGATTCTAAATTAATGGCGCAAACTTTAAGAAGTGATAGTAAACATCAAGACAAACAATATCAAGTAGGAAACTAAAGGTCCCAAACGTCTTCCGGAGAAGATAGGCGCCATTAAAGTTTAGGGTCCAACATTTCAAATGATTATAAAAAAAAAAAAAAAAAAAAAAAAAAAAGAAAGAAAGAAAGAAAGAAAGAAAGAAAAAGAAAAATTTGTGATTCGGTTGCGGTTTTCGCCAAAACTATTCTTTGTGTTAGTATTTTCTTCAAAATCAATTTTGAAGCATAAAGTTTTAAAAAAATGCCGATAGAGAGCTTCTTATATTTTGGAGTAACGAACAACTATTTTTTACCGTTATTTTTGTATCTCATTAAATGCCTTCGAAAGCTAGACTTAGAGCTCAAATTCTGAATCGTTAGGAGTAGTTAAGTAGCGCAAACTGAACTGTGCTCACAGGAATGGGGGGGGAGGTCACAATTCAATTTGCGATAATAATTGTTAATAATTGTAATTAATATAATTATTGTATAAGTTTGTGGAGTCATTTAAAATTTTATGAAAATCTGATGCATATAGTTCAAATACAGGGACAATCGAAAGTATCCAGTTACATTACGCCCAACGGGAAAATATAGTTTCAAGTGCATTTTAATGATGTTACACTTTTTCGAACATGATAAAATTGATTTACATCTATGAAGCATACACTAAAAATTATGTACAACTTCGCATGCAAATAATATTTTTTTTTTTATTAATTTACAGTGTCACACAAAAGTGTTTCATTACATAATAGTATTAGAGGAAGCATTTCTTGGGGAGCATTTTAATAATATCAAACTATTTCGCCTTTTGTGAAATTGATATACATTGCTGAAGTTTACTATAAATTACTTCGGTACTTCTAGGTTATCCCGTCGACCAAAAAATTGTCGCCAAACTATAAGATTAAATGCCAATAATGGATGATCGTGAATGTCACATTCAATGAAATTAAATACGATTCACGTGTTTAAAATGTCATTAAGGGATTTTTATTCCTGCTTTTTATTTGATTTTTATTTAATATTCTACTAATTATTTGTTTTTTCGTTATTTAAAATCATAATTATGTCAATATGTATAATTTGGCTATTAGTTTGGCGATTTGTATAATTTGGCGAAATTGGTCGACGGGATAACAGAGTAGTACCATTACTTCCTATATAATAGAAAGCAGATAGTATTTACAGAGACACACAAAAGATTACAGTATCCGAAGTACTGTATACTATTACACCAAGATCTGAATATTTTTAAAACTTCGATGCAGTACGAACGCATCTCATTTGGTAGATTTGAGGAGCAATTTTCGATTTGTTATTTTTGAATTTAACTTTCTTATTAACGTTGTACAGAATTTGTTTGGTTTCAAATTTTTATATATATTTTTTTTTTTACTAGGACATTATTAAAAAAGCGTCCTAAAGGCGATTTTAAATATACAAAATGATCATGAAGCTAGAAAGGAAAATATCTCGTAAGCTGAAAACAAGATTTTCAAAATACATCTATGTCTTCATTACATTGTACTAAGTTCCATAGATGTATGATAAAATTCCTTCAAATGCACTCACAATATAAATCAACGGCGATGTAAAAGAATTCTTTTTATTATCTTCATATACTCCAGGAAGTCGTAAACAAAAGGGTATTTCTTGTTCCAAAATGGATTTGCGGTTAATACAATAGATTCAAGAGTGGAGAAGGGGCGGAGATTGTTTTTCCAGAAAGTAAAAAGAAATAGCTGTCAAAACATAATATTTGGTATTACAATTGCTTGTATTTGTCAGCTGTAAAGAAAGCTGTATAAAAATCAACTAAACACGGTAGAATCATGCATTAAAAAAAAATAGATTTCCTACAATAGAGAACTCTTTAAAGAGATGAAAATATATTCTTAGGAATCATTTTTATTCTAAGTAAGGCTATATAGTAGATTACTTTTTTTTGGCATAATTCCAAAAATACAAGCAGCTGTTACTGTCATAAGAGAATAAAAATGGCATCTTTTCGAGAACAAAAGCTCATGTTTTACAAATAAATTAACTGAAAATTTTTAAAACAAAAAAAGGGCAGTATATGTCGAAAAATAAAAAGGTTTTAACACAAAGCACAGTAGAGAGAGAAAAAAATAATGAAATTGAGAGAAGGCCATATTCACAAAGCTGTAATCGGGAAAAACAACGTTTCATTTTATTTTAATTAAGAATTAGATGGTATTTTATTCTTAATTGAAATGCAAATTGTACTTTTTCTGTAACTACTTTTACAAGATTTTTCTGTGTTTTTTTTTTTCTCTCTTTCTTTCTTTCTTTCTTTTTCTTTTAAGATCTGTCATTTTTAAGTAGAATAAGATTTTAACAATTGTTTGCCAATTGTTGAATATCACTTTAGCAGATTTGACCAACATTTGCGTAAGCAAGAATATATCCGAGCTTACGACAAACAATACGCAGAATGTCCCAGAATTCATCGGTCAAACTATAAGGAAAAGTAAAAAAATAAATTGCCTATCGAGTTATAAGCAATTTTGATCATGTGATCGCACGTTTTTCTCTTTACGTTGACTTTTTTTTTTTTTTTGCTTTTGTCGGGAAAATCTGTTCAAAACGCCAGCTTGTACTGCTTGTTTTGAAAAATCTATTGTGTTTGAAAAAACAGAAAAAAAGAGTGCGATTATATAGTTTCTGAACAACAACAGCTGTTAGTTTCATGTATTTCCGAACAAAAATAACTTAAAATTTATGTCATAATGTTGCCTTTTTTGATTTAAGAACACCCTTAAAAGCTTAAAAAAAGATTTTTAAAAATACATCTGTATCTTCATTAAATTGCACTGAGTTCCATAGACGTATGATAAAATTCCTTCAAATGCACTCACAACATAAATGAACGACGATGTAAAAGAATTCTTTTTATTCCCTATATATACTCCAAAGGGGTATTTGTTGTTCCAAAATGGATTTGCGGTTAAATACAATATATTCAAGAGTGGAGGAGGGAGGGGTAGGGGAAGCGGGATTGTTTTTGCAGAAAATAAAAAAGAAATAGCTGTCAAAACATAATATTTGGTATTACAATTGCTTGTATTTGTCAGCTGTAAATAAAGCTGTATAAAAATCAACTAAACACGGTAGAATCATACATACAAAAAAAGATTTCTAAAACAGAGAGATCTTTAAATAGATGAAAATATATTCTTAGAAATTATTTTTATTCTAAAAAAAACTATATAATAGATTACTTTTTTTTTTTTTTTTTTTTGGCATGATTTCAGAAATACAAGCAGCCGTTACTGTCATAAGAGAATAAAAATGGCATATTTTCGAGAACAAAAGCTCATGTTTTACAAATAAATTAACTGAAAATTTTCAAAACAAAAAAAAGGGCAATATGTGTCTAAAAATAAAAGAGTTTCAACACAAAGCACAGTAGAGTAAATAAAAATAATAATGATACTTGGAGAAGGCCATATTCACAAAGTTGCAGAGGTGAAAAAAACTTTACAATTTATTTTAGTTAAGAATTAGATGGTATTTTATTCTTAATTGAAATGCAAATTGCACCTTTTCTACAACCACTTTTACGAGATTTTTATCTTTGAATTTAACTTTTTTATTAACGTTGTATAGTATTTGTTTGTTTTTAAAGTTGTATGTTTTTTTCATTAGGATATTAAAAAAAGGGGGGGGGGGATCCGAAAGGCAATTTTTAAAATATACAAAATATACATGAAGCTAGAAAGGAAAAATATCTTGAAAGCTGAAAACAAGATTTACAAAATACATCTATATCTTCATTACATTGTACTGAGTTTCATAAGATGTATGATAAAAATTCCTTCAAACGCACTCGCAATATAAATCAACGGCGATGTTAAAGAATTCTTTTTATTATCTTCATTCAGTACTTCCAAGAAGTAATAAACAAAGGATATTTTTTGTTCAAAAATGGTTTTTTTTAATACAATGTATTCAAGGGTGGAAGGAGGAAGGGGATTGTTTTTCCAGAAAGTGAAAAGGAATATAGCTGTCAAAACATAATATTTGGTATTACAATTGCTTGTATTTGTCAGCTGTAAAGAAAGCTGTATAAAAACAAAAATAAACACGGTGAATCATATATTTTTTTAAAAAATAGACTCTACAATAGAAAGCTCTTTAAAGAGATGAAAATATACTCTTAGGAATAATTTTTATCCTAAGTTAGGCTATATAATAGATTACTTTTTTTTGGGCATAATTCCAGAAATATAAGCAGCTGTTAGTGTCACAAGAGAATAAAAATGACATTTTTTCAAGAACAAAAGCTCATGTTTTACAAATAAATTAACTGAAAATTTTGAAAACAAAAAAAGGCAGTACAAGTTGAAAAATAACAGGGTTTTAACACAAAGCACAGTAGAGAAAAAAAAAAAAAAAAAAAAAAAAAAAAAATTATGAAACTGAGAAAAGGCCATATTCACAAAGTTGTAACGGAAAAAAAAAAGCCTTTACAGTTTATTTTAATTAAGAATTAGATGGTATTTTATTCTTAATTGAAATGCAAATTGTATTTTTTGAACAACTACTTTTACAAGATTTTTCTGTTTCTTTGTTTTTAAATATCTTTCTTTTTTAAGAAAAAATGAGATTTTAACAAATATTTGTGTATTAATGAATATTACTTTTAAACCCTTGGAGACGAGCGACCGGTATACGTGCCGCTTAAGGTGTTCAGATCCCTGATTATTCTCACCAATAAATATTTATTTTAAATTTTTTCTTATTAATCAGAGCATTTTCTCGATTCAATTAGGTATAAATTTCTGTTTTGAAAAACTTATCAGTTATTAAGAATTCTGTGAAAAACGCTCGTAACCGAAGAAGTTTACAAGATTCTCCAACATTTTCATAAACAAATGCATCAAAATTCGTGATAAACAACAGATAGAGTGTGCTCGGATTTCACGAGCCAAATTGTAAGGAAAGATAAAGTACACATAGAGAAGATATTTCGGTATACAGGGATATGTTTAGGAAAAAATTTAGGTCCTTTAAAGGACCCTTCACAAAATAATTTATCTTAAAACAGGACCCTTCACAAAACATTTTATCCCCAAACAGGACCCTTCACAAAATTATTTGTCTCTTAAATAAACCATTCACAGAATTTTTTTACCTCCAAATTGAACTTTTCACAAATTTAATCATTTTAATATTTGAATCTGGCTTGTAAATGAGCAGTTGAACTCACCAAGGAGCATATTACTTAGCTTTTTATATATGAAAAATAGAACCTGAAGACATTAATAATTTAAAATTCACAAAATTCTGACAAGAATTTTCACAAATATAAGAAAAAATTTCACAATTTCACAAAAACAGGACCCTGTGAGAAAAGTCTGGAAAAACCCCTAGTATAGCAATCTAGGGTCGGATATGAAGAGTTATGGTGAGAAATAAGAAAAGCGGAGGAAAAACAAAAACAAAAAAACACGTGTTTTATTGACGTAACAATTACAACAAGTACGCAAATGCGTCACCACCAACAACGATATATCTGCCAGGCACTAGCAAGTGACTGACGTATCTTTTTGAAGGTTCTAGATGTTTTATCGGTGAGGTGACTCTGATGAAGACCCCATTGCAAGATCTTATGTTATTGCTGCAAGTATTTCTGATATACTTGGAATCTTCGAAAAGGTACACCATTCACTTGCTAGACGCTCGCTGCCAGTGACACATTTGTGCCCTTTCACTGAAAAAAAATGAAGCATTCAAAAATGAGTACATTCATGTACTCATATTGAATTGAGTATGTTTGGATTAAAATTGATCACATTCCTTTCTCAATTTTTAAACATTACATGTTATCAAATCCAAACTAACAATAATTTTGTATCCTGTAATGGTTTATTTCATTTATGGCGGCATAAAAGATGCTTATTAATGTAAATACTAAATTATACACAGTACTTTGAAATAATTCAAAAGTGCTTGCTTGCAAATAGTGCTCTTGCCACAGCAATATTCGATTTGAGTATTTTGCTAATAATTTTTGCTAATTTTCTTAGTAAACAATCAATTGAACTTTTATTGTTAATAATTTTGAGCAAGATATAAATGCTAATATATTTTTACTTTAATTTATAAATTAAGGGGGCAGTTCATAGCAATTTACATTTGAACACAACCATGGAATCAAAAATGAGTACACGTTTTTCTTTATTTTGAGTACATTTGGATCGGAACTATTTTGAGTATGTTGTGTACTTAAAATTGAGTACTTTTTACCCAATTTTGAGAAACCATCTTTATCAGTGTACTGTAATTGTTATGTCACTAAAAGGCTCGTTTTCATTTCCTATACGCATTTCTCTTTTCGCCAAAACTTTTTTATGGCAAACCCCACATTGCTGTTAGCAAAATTTCTTTTTTATCTTCTCTTAGAGTTTGGCCCATGAATTCGAGGAAACCCTGTATATTCACACACTTCAAATAATCAACAATATCACAAATAATATAATATAGATTGTAAAATTGCAATGCGTTAGAACTAAAGTCATATTGTATTATTTTGAAATCAATACCAATCTTAATGAAGGTTTAATTACCACTATTCACAGAATAAATCAAAGTATACAATAGCAGAACAATAATTATTTTGCTATGATTTAAATTATTTAAAATCAATTTAATGAAAGTTCCCTTCTGGCAAAACAAAAGCAGCCGCCATTAAATAAATTCTGCAGAGAAAAGCATGCACTTAAGTGGTTTAATTAACTTTTAATTTGTGCAGTTTCAAAAATATTAATAGTAAAACATATTAATTAACGAATTCAGATGAAATGATTTTCGGATAAGATTTTTACATGCATTTCTTTTTCTCTCTTGAAGAATCAAAATTTATGCTTTTTTGTGAGATCTATCTAGTCAGTTACACAATGGGTTTTATAACTAATTAAGCAGCATTAGGGAATGAAAAAATTAGACAAAATAAACATTTCTTTTCGTGTAAAATGCATGACCTGAATTGTAACGTTTAAGGCAGTTCTTAAATCAAAAAGGGCAATTAATTTACTTTTGTTCAGAAATATATGAAACTAACAGGTCTTGTTGTTCAGAAACTATTTAATCACACTCAGTCCCCCCCCCCTTTTTTTTTTTTTTTTTTTTTTTTTTTTTTTGCAAACGAATACCGTATTTACTCGTGTATAGGGCGCACCCCTACTTTACAAGTAAAAATGACGATTTCTTAAAATCTCGTATATAAGGCGCACCATAAATTTGATACGCAAATGAAAAATGACCGAATAAATTTTAGTAAAAATAATAATAATAATAATAATAATAATAATCGAAACAAACATTACACCAGACCAGAAAACAGGCGAAAATGCATTTTTAGACTTCGGGTTGTAAGAGAATGAGGAAATAGGAATGAGAGAAATGAGAGACTTAGAGAAATAGGAATGAATGACGGTAAAGAGAATTGCTAATTAGCGTTTAGATAATGTCATTAGCTCTGTTGTATGAAAAACTGCAAGGAATGAAATAAATATGCAGTAATACTTCAATTAATTAGCATTTTCCGAGATTTAATATCGTCTTTGAATATTTTCTTGTTTCGCAAGCATATCGTTCGACTGCATCCAACAGTAAAAAAAATATTCCGTGTAGGTGCACCTAGGGGTTTTGCCCTAATTTTTTGGAAATGAAGTGCGCATTATTCACGAGTAAATACGGTAGTTGTTTCCGGAAATATTTTCAAAATTGACGTTTTGAACCAAATTTCTCGACGAAAGCAGAAAATATTTCAATAAATAATTTTATTTTGATTGGTGTAACGAAAAATTAAAAACAAATATTGACATGTTTCGATTCCATCTTATAAGAACCCTAATCATAATAAAATAAAAATAAAAAATACGAATCGTTTCACGGTCACAATACAAACGGCTCGCGACAATGAGATGTAAATTAAAATACATGCGCACTATTGTAAAAAATAATAAATTAAAAATAGACCATGATCAAAATTAATTATCAACTTCGTTCATCCTATTTTTTTCGTTACACCTATCAAGTGAGATAAAAAATTTTATTGAAATGTTTATATGTAAAAGGTGTATTTCTTAATATCTTGTGATTTAAAAATCTAAAAAATTTAATAACTTTTTATGAAAGCAGAAAAACCAGTTAATGGAGGTAGAAAAACTATGTCACGCGATCGAAACTGCGTTTATAATTCAATGTCACAAGTGGTCCACTTAAGTGGTATATATCACAAAAGGTATCAGGGGTCGATGCAGGTTTTTTTTTTCTTGGGGCCCATTTTGTGAAAAGTAGCAGTTATTTTTGTGAATTTCACTACATTTTTGTGAATTTTATTATATTTTTGTGAAAAACAACATTTTGCGATGACAGCTGAAATCTAGTGAGACTCAAGTTCGAACCAAGTATTTGTTAACAAAAACTAACTTCTTTAAACACTTTTCTAAAGTTTTTGTTTCTTAATAACTGATTTTATGTACAAACTACACATTTTAAAATCTTACAAAATAATAAAAATAAGTTTTTGTGGAAAAGAATTATGTGAAGGGGCCTATTTTATTAAATTTATTTTTGTGAAGGGGCCCATTTTAATAAATTTATTTTTGTAAAGGGGCCCTAAATAGGCCCCAGATTTTGTCTGGATCGATCCCTGGGTATATCAAGTAGTTCACTCATATCACAAGAGTTCATACTTTCCTCATAAAGCAATAATAAAATTAATCCTTTAATATACAGTGTCTAATAAGGGTTCATATACTAACTTCCTCTCAGTGGTTGAATGATTTCCTTTATAATGCGCTCTTCTCTTGTTACTCTTAGATAAATTTACCTTTAATAAAGCGCTCCGATCTTTTAATCTGTTTGCCGACGTCGCTCTGATGAAATTCCAGGCATGCACGGGACATCTTTCCTCTAAAGCGGTTTTAACTCTCGAAAATCCTTTACTTGGTGCTTACCTTTCCTGGATAAAAGTGGCTCTCTAAATCTCCTTCCCTTGGCATCCAAATCCTTCATCCTGTCTAAAGATTACTTGTTGACGAAAGGGAGTATTAGAGGATGTGTAGAATGGGAGGATGTAGAATATAGGATTTGAGAATTAATCCAACGCCTCCTTACAATTCGCTGTTTCCTTCAGCAGTGAGTGTTTGGTTCAGAAAGCAAACTCAACTTCTACAAAGCTTCAAGTGTACCTGAGTCGTTCTTCATATTCCACAACAATGTAGAAAATTAGTTAAAATAAATTTTTTCCCATTTTTTTAAGAAAATTGTGTATGTTTTTGTGCACTAATTCCTAAACCGATACATTTAAAGGTATAATTCCAATGAACACCATATATGTGTGTGTTAAATTCAGTAATACAGAAGTAACAGGACTAAATCTTAAAATAAACGTCATATACGGCATCTCAGAATCATTAGTTATCATGAGATAGCACTGAGATAATTTCCTACGATAGGATGTAATAGAATTAAGAAAAATTTTATTACTATCTTTCTAAGTTTTGATTCCATTTTAAAAAAAATTGAAATGACGCGATAAAATTCCGAAACGATTTTATATATAAATTTTCAAACCATTTACTTGAGTAGTAACCCAACCGAAGATTTTGATATTATTACAGACGGACGGAGCAGACGACGACTTTAAGTACTAAGTTTTTACGTAATTACTAAAGCACCTAAAACGGAAAATAATAAACGGGGAAATTCCGGATTCTTATCGATAAATACAGTTTCACAAGTATTAAAAACTGCAGAATCTTCAAATTACGTTCGAAATCATATTTTAGTTCAAACATTATTTACTTATAAATATTAAAGCATATCACAAGAATACATACTTTCTTCGAAAAGCAATAATAAAATCAATCCTTTATTATACAGTGTACTATAATACGAATTCATATACTAACTTTCTGTGAGTGGTTGAATGATTTCCTTTATGCTGCGCTCTTCTCTTGTTATAACTCTTAAATAAACTTCTCTTTAATAAAGAGCTTCGATCTTTTCATCTGTTTGCCGACGTTGCTCCGATGAAATTCCAAGTATGCATGGGACATCTTTTCTCCAAAGCGGTTTTAACTCCCGATAATCCTTTATTTGGTGTTTACCTCTCCTGGATCCTTCCCTGAACATCCAAATCCTTCATCCTGTGTAAAGATAACTTGTTGCCGAAAGGATATATTAGAGGGTGTGTAGGATGGAAGAGTGTAGATTATAGAAGGGGAATGGAAGAATGAATCTGTCACATCCATACAATTCGCCATTTCTTTTCTCAATAGAAGTGTTTGGTTCAGAAGTCAAACTTAGCTTCTTAAGCGCTCACACTACTGGCTGAAAAAGACCCGGATGATAATGTTAAGTCTATGGGAGCGTTCTCTTCAAATATCTCGCTCAAATTTTAATGTTTTTACGTGATTTTTTTTGTTTAGGATAGCTGAAGACGATCCACAAACGGGCTAGTTTTTAGTTTTTCGATTTTGGTTACATTCTTTTTATATTAGGATAGTTTAAGTTTCATAACTGGATCTGAAAGTTAAAGCATTTATTTTTTATTTTTTTTTAAATCTGAAACCAAAATAAAAAAAGTAAAAACTGGGCAAGTTGTAGATTGTCCTCAGCTGTCCTATGCAAAAAAAATCACGTCAAAACATTAAAATTTGAGCGAGATATTTGAAAAGAACGCCCCCATAGACTTAACATTATCATCCGGGTCTTTTTTAGTCAGTAATGTGGCGTCTTAAAAGCTTTAAGTGTACTTGAATTGTTCTTCTATTCCACAACAATGAAGAAAATTAGTTAAAATAACTTTCCCTACTTTTTTTAGGAAATTTTATATATGTATTTGCGTACGAAAAAGTTTTATATAAAGAAAAAATAATATGTTTGAAAAAATAACAATATACAGGGTATTTCCTCTGATCGTTAACCACCAAATAATACCTAAACCGTTACTTTAAAATGTATAATCCCGATGAGCATCATGTAAATATACATTAAATTCAGTAATACAGAAATAATGTGACTAAATCTTAAATAGATCGTCATCACCATCGCAACTCAGAACTATTACTTATCATGAGATATCATTGAATAAATTTTTTACGATAGGATTTAATAGAATGAAGAAAATTTTCATTAATATCATTCTAAGTTTTGAATCGATTTTCAAAAAAATGTGAAATGGCTCGAAAATTTTCACAAGAATTATATACAGTCGACTCTTTAATTCGAAATCGGATAATTCGAATTTTCGCTTAATTCGAACTAAACATGAAGTCCCGAAATTTTCAATGGCTGAATAACGTAAAAAATTTTCATTAATTCGAACTCATTTTCTCTTGTCTTCGTTTAATTCGAACTAACAAGAAATCTGATTTTTCATATTTCTTTTCTTTCTCATGGATTTCAGATCAATTGAATAATTTTCATTCATGATTTTTGTGAAAATTGTTCCGAACGAGTAAACATATAATGCAATGCAATTGATATTCACTTTCTCAGAGCCCCGTCTGTCCATCAGTGACGCTTTAAATCTTTCTTCCATCGTGCTTGTTTCCAATCTTTTAATTAGTTTATGTATTTATCCATTCTAATTTAATATTAAGTCACATTCTAATGATAACAGAGGAAATAAATTTAAAAAACACTATAAAATTAATTCCTTTGTAATAATACCATATTGAGCATGTTTTCATTTCATATTTTCCATAATTCGAATTTCGGATAATTTGAACATTTCTTGTGGTCCGGACGAGTTCGAATTAACGAGAGCCGACTGTATATTAAATTTGAATTGCTTCTGTGGGTAACTACTCAACTGAATTTTTTCGGCTGTTATATGGAGGCAAATGGACGGAGAAGACGACGACTATAGGTGCTAAGTATTTACATAATTACGAACGCGCCTAAAACGAAAAATAATAAACGGGAAAATTCTGTTTCTATTCGATAAATACAGTTCACAAGTATTAAAAACTGAAGAATCTTCAAATTACGTACGAAATCGTATTTTAGTTCAGATATTATTTACTTATAAATATTAAAACATATCACAAGAATACACACTTTCTCTTAAGGCTGTTCTTAAATCAAAAAGGGCAACTTTGTGACACATGCATTAATTTATTTTTGTTCGGAAATGCATGAAAATAGCAGGTGTTGTTATTCAGAAAATGTCTCATTGCACTCATTCTTTTGGTTTTTAAAAAACATAATAGATTTTTCAGAACAAGCCTTCAAAGTGACACTTTTGAGCCTATTTCACGACGAAAGCAGAAAAACCGGTCGAAAAGGAGGAGAAAAACGGGTGATTCGTCATCGAAATAGCTTATAACTCGATAAGTAATTTAATTATCATAAAATGGAAAACTAAGTTAATTCTAAATCGCTTTCATAGTCAGGCATTAAAATGTTATAACTTTCTGTTAAAAAATGAATTTGTAAATGTGTCAAAACGTTTTTCGCTTGTTCAGCGAATCAGTTAAGAACACCCTTAAGGTTGTTCTTAACAGCTCCGCTCAAAAAGCGCAAAACGTTTTGACATATTTACAAATTCATTTTTAAACAGAGGCATATAAAATTGGAAAGTCTGACTATGGAAGCGATTTCGAATTGAACTTATTTTTCCTATTTTATGATAATTAAGTTACCTATCCAGTTCTAAGCTATTTCGACTACGTGATCATCCGTTTTTCGACCGGTTTTTCCCGCTTTCATCGAAAAATGTGTTGAAAAACTTCAACTTTGAAGGCTTGTAATGAAATATCTATTGCTTTTGTAAAAAATCAGAAAACTGAGTGCAATTAGGCAGTTTCCGAATAACAACACCTGCTAGTTTCATGCATTTCCAAACAAAAATAAATTAAAACTTATGTCATAAAGTTGCCCCTTTTGATTTAAGAGTACCCTTAAAAGCAATAATAACTAGTCGTTGGGAGCCACCGTAACACTTACCCATCATAGATATGCATAATATAAAATATGAAAATAAAACATGTGTAAACTATTTATAAAATGCATTGATAATTACAAAACAAAACTTAAACATGCATTTTAATACTTTTAATATACATAGCTCTATATATATGCTCTATAATGAATTGCTGATGAACCCATTTCGACAAATTATACAAAACGCCAAAATACTCAAGTAAGTACCAGATTGCGTAAAAGAAACATCCTTATAACTCCAAAAATAATAATCATATTAACTAAAAATTTACTGCGTCGAATTAAGCCTCTCATTTCCAATTAAAATATATCTTTGTATTGAAATTTGAATGAAATACAGAGTCATGAAAAATCGAAGAATGTAAAAAACAGGATTACAGATATCTCGGCAACTAATAATCCGATCGACTTCGTTCTTTATACAAAATTTGTTTTATTTTATTGCCTTTTATGTCCACTCCTTAAAATAAAAAAATTCGAAAATTTTTATATACCTTTCATCAGAACGAATTTTTCGAGAGTCCGAAAAAAATAATTCCGGATAATCGAGGTTACTGATATTAAATAGGCTTTGTCCCATTTTCACATACTAAGTACATACAAAATTTCAAGTCTCTATCTCAATTTGTTCGGGAGATAGAGCGGTTACAGACAGACAGACAGACAGACACACAGACGGACAGACGGCAAAAATTTGTTTTCTAAAAACATGTTTTTCGGAATCTCCAGTATATGAAACGTGTAAATCCGTCAAAAAAATTTTTCGATTTTCAAAACGATTGCAAGACCTACCCTATACTACGTATGATGGGTAAGTAAAATCAATCCTTTATTACAGAGTGAATAATAAGAGCTTTTATACTGGCTTCCTCAGAGTGGTTTGCGCTCTTCTCTTAGATAAATTTCTCTTTAATAAAGCGCTTCGATCTTTTAATCTGTTTGCCGACGTTGCTCTGATGAAATTTTATGCAATATGCATGTGAACATCTTTTCTCTAAAGCGATTTTAACTCCTGATAATTCTTTACTTGGTGTTTACCTCTCTTGAACGCAACTAAGGCGTCTTCCCTTGACATCCAAATCCTTCATCCTGTCGCAGGATTATACTTGTTGCCAAAAGGATAGATTTGTAGAATGTGCAGATCGATGGAAGAATTAACCCTTTCCTGCGCACTACTCTTTAAAGTTAGAATTTAAAGAAAAAAAATTAGGCAATCTATTTACGTCTAGAGGAGTACATTGGTATAATTTTGTAAAGACTGCACAAACCATTTTAATTATACAGCTGTTGCCGAAGTAGTAACACCGTGCAAGTACAGCATTGATAAGCGCAGTGAGAAGAGCATTGCTGTGAAGCGCGTATTGGAGTAAAATATTTTACCTATTATTTAAAAACAGTAGATTTTGATATCTGTGGTGCTGCCATCTAAAACTCATAAGAAAGATTTAAAGTAGCCATTAGAGTAGTTTTTGAAATATTCACGGAGTTTTTATGTCTCCAAACAGGGGGAACTTTAGGTGTAGCCGACCCGGCAACACTGCGCAGGAAAGGGTTAATCCGACGCTTTTACACATTTCACAATAAATGTTTGGTTCAGAAGGCAAACTTATCTTCTTCAAATGTTCAAAAGTACTTGAGTCGTTCTACATAGTCCACAATAATAAAAAAAATTAGTTAAAATAATATTTTCGCCATTTTTTTAGAAAAATTATACATGTATTTGTGTAGAGGGAAATTTTATAAAAATAAAAACATATGCAGGGTATCTTCTTTTATCATTGATCAACAACTAATACCTAAACCTTTACTTTTAAAGATATAATCCCGATGGATATCGTGCAGATACATATTAAAATCAGTAAAAAGAAAATAATAGGATTCCCTCTTAAATAGCACGTGATCATCATGTCAACCTAGAATCATTACCTATCACGGGTTATGATTAAACTAATTACGTATGATAACATTTTACAGAATGAAGAAAATTTTTATTAATATCTTTATCAGTTTTGATTCGATTTAAAAAAAAATGGAAATGATTCATCCCAATTCAGCAAAAACTCTATATATTATACTTCATATCATAAAGTTGAGTAGTTTTTGAGCTGTTCTATGCTGACAGATAAATAAACAGACGGAGCAGATGACTATTATACATGTATTTATATTATTACGAACGCACCTAAAAAAGTGAAATAATAAATTCGAAAATATTTCATTCCTGATTCTAATCTATGAATGCTGTTAAAAATGAATAATCTTATGAGGATGTACTAAATCTTATTTTGGTTCAAATATTATTTACTTATAAATATCAAAGCATATCACAAGAGTACATACTTTCTTCTAAAAGAAATAATAAAATCAATCTTTTATTCTACAGTGTCGAAATGTTACGAGTTCATACACTAACTTTCTCTGTGTGTGTGTGGTTGAATGATTTCCTTTATATTATGCTCAATTCTTGCTACTTTAAGATAAATTTCCCATTAATAAAGCTCTTCGATAGTTTATTCTGTTTACCGAAGTTGCTCTGATGAAATTCCAGCTATGCATTGCACATCTTTTCTCTAAAGCGGTTTTAACTCCCGAAAATCCTTTACTTGGTGCTTACCTCTCCTGGATAAAAGTGGCTCTCTAAATCTCCTTCCCTCGACATCCAAATCCTTCATCCTGTCTAAAGATTACTTGTTGCGAAAGGATGTATTAGAAGATGTGTAGAATGGGAGAATTACTCCGTCGCCTCAACCCTGTTTCCTTTCGCTGTAAGTGTTTGGTTCAGGAGGTAAACTTAGCTTCTGCAAAGCTTCAAGTGTACTTGAGTCGTTCTTCAAATTCCACAACAATGAAGAAAATTAGTTAAAATAAATATTTTCTCAATTTTTTAGGAAAATTATATATGTGGACCCCAGAAGCCAAGGGGTATAAGTGACAAAATTGAAAAAAATAAACTAAATACACAGACGACCTAAAAATATGCTTTTTTCATTTCAGGTAAAGAAATATAGGTGATTTTCTTATTATTTGCTGAGTTATAGAGATAAACCACTTTTTTCGAAAAACAAACAATATTGATTAATTATACATTTGAAGAAAATTTTACTCTATTTTTTAAAAAGTTATTGAAATAAGAATTCAAAGGCCAGAATGCAACAAGCAGAAGTTTCCTATTTCAATTCACTCAATTGTTATTGATGTTCCAATTTAACATCAATTATCTTTAAACTCAGTTTACTCCAAATCGAAATTTTGTCACTTGTACCCCTTGGCTTCTGAGGTCCTCATATGTATTTGTGTAAGGGGAAATTTAATCAAAGTAAAATAATATACAGGGTATCTCCTCTTATCGTTAACCAACAATTAATTCTTAAACCAATAATTTAAAGGTGTAATTCCCATAAACGTCATGCAGATATATATTAAATTCAGTAATACAGGAATAACATGACTAAATCTTAAATAGAACTTTATCACTATGGAAACTCAGAATCATTACTTATCACGAGATATGCGGACAGACGGACGGAGCAGACAACGACTATAAGTGCTGATATTTATATAATTACGAACGCACCTAAAACTGAAAATAGTAAACGAGAAAACTCCTGATTCAAATCGATAAATACAGTTCACAAGTATTAAAAATTGTAGAATCTTCAAATTACGCATGAAAAAGTATTGTAGTTCAATCATTTTTTATTTTTTATTTATAAATGTTAAAGCATATCACAAGAGTACATACTTTCCCCTAAAAGCACTAATAAAATCAATCCTTTATTATATAGTGTACTATAATAGGAGTTACTCTTACTCATGTACCGCTAACTTTCTGTGAGCGGTTGAACGATTTCCTTTATATTGCGCTCTTCTCTTGTTACTCTTAAATAAATTTCCCCCTAATAAAGCACTTCGATCTTTTAATCTGTTTGCTAACGTTGCTCCGATGAAATTCCAGGTATGCATGGGACATCTTTGTTTCTAAAGCGGTCTTAACTCCCGAAAGTCCTCTACTTGGTGTTTACCTCTCCAAGATAGAAGTGGTTCTCTAAATCCACTTCTCTTGATATCATATCCAAATCCTTCATCCTGTCTAAAGATTATTTGTGTCTAAAGGATGTATTAGAGGATGTGTAGAGAAAGAGAGAATGTAGAATATAGGATAGGGGAATTAATCCGACGCTTCCATACATCGGTTCAGAAGGCAAACTTAGCTTATTCAAAGCTTCAAGTGTACTTGAGTCTTTCTTCATATTCAACAACAATGAAAAAAATTAGTTAAAATAATTTTTCCCCACTTTTCTAGAAAAATTAAATATGTAATTGTGCAGGGGAAAATTTGATAAAAATAAACAATATATAGGGTATCTCCTTTTACCGTTAGCCATCAACTAATACCTAAACCTTTATTTTTAAAGGTATAATCCGGATGGACATCGTGCAGATATATATTAAAATCAGTAATGAGAAAATAATAGGATTATCTATTAAATAGCACGTGATCATCATGTCAACCTAGAATCTTTACTTATCAAGGGTTATGATAGAATTATTTACGTATGATAACATTTTACCGAATGAAGAAAATTTTTATTAATATCTTTATCAATTTTGAATCATTTTCAAAAAATTGGAAATGACTCAACACAAATCTTCCAATGATGCACTAAATCTTAGTTCAAATCTTATTTATTTATAAATATTAAAGCATATCGCAAGAGTACATACTTTCCTCTAAAAGCAATAATAAAATCAATCCTTTATTATACATGCTTTATAATAAGAGTTCATATACTAACTTTGTGTTGGATGGTTGAATGATTTCCTTTATATTGCCCTCTTCTCTTGTAACTCTTATATTAATTTCCCTTTAATAAAGCACTTCGATCTTTTAATCTGTTTGCCGACGTTGCTCTGGTGAAATTCCAGATATGCACGGGACACAATAGGGCATCTTTTCTCTAAAGCTCCCGCAAATCCTCTACTTGGTATTTGGCTCTCCTGAATGAAAATGGTTCTCTAAATCTCCTTCCCTTGACATCCAAATCCTTCATTCTGTTGCAGGATTATACTTGTTGCCAAAAGGATATATTTGTAGAATGTGTAGATCGATGGAAGAATTAATCTGATGCCTCCTCCATACATTTCGCTGTAAGTGTTTGGTTCAGAAGGCAAAATCAAATTCTTCAAAACATCAAGTATACTTGAGTCGGTCTTTAATTTCCACAACAATGAAGAAAATTAGTTAAAGTAATTCTTCTCCCACTTTTTAAGGAAAATTATATATGTATTTGTGTAAGGGGAAATGTGATAAAAATAAAATAATATGTAGGGTATCTCCTCTGATAGTTGACCACCAACTAATTCTTAAACCGGTACTTTTAAAGGTGTAATTTCAATAGACATCATGTAGATGTATATTAAATCCAGTGATACAAAATTAATATAGCTAAATCTTAATTAGAACGTCATCCTCCTGGCAACTAAAAATCATTACTTATTATGAGATATCATTGATTTTATTTCCTACGATACGATTTAATAGAATGAAGAAAACTTTCATTAAGTTTTGATTCGATTTTCAAAAAAAAAAAAAAAAAAAAAAAAAAAAAAAAAAAAAAAAAATGAAATGACTTGACAAAATTCCGCATCGATTCTATATATTAAATTTCAAACCATTCGATTTGGTAGTTTCTGCGCTTTTATATGCAGACACACGGATGGAGCAGCCGACGACTATAACGACTATAAATGCTATGTATTTATGTAACTACAAACGCATCTAAAACGGGAAAATTCCTGATTCAAATCGATGAATATAGTCCACAAGTATTAAAAACTGTAGAATATTCAAATTACGTACGAAATCATATTTTAGTTAATATATTATTTACTTATAAACATTAAATCATATGAAAAGATCACATACTTTCCCCGAATAGCAATCATAAAATCAATCTTTTACTTTACAGTGTATAATAAAAATTCATAATACTAACTTTCTGTTGAGTAGTTGAATGATTTCCTTTGTACTGCGCTCTTCTCTCGATACCCTTAGATAAATTTCTCTTTATTAAAGCGCTTCGATCTTTTAATCTGTTTGCAGACGTCGCTCTGATGAAATTCCAGGTATGCATGAGCATCTTTTCTCTAAAGCGGTTTTAACTCCCGAAAATCCTCTACTTGGTGTTTACCTCTCCTGAATGCCTTGACAATCGAATCCCTGATCCTGTCTCAGGATTATACTTGTTGCCGAAAGGATATATTTGTAGAATGTGTAGACTTAATCGAAGCATTAATCGAATTCCTCTACATTTCACTGTTTCCTTTCCCAGGAAGTATTTGTTGCAGGAGGTAATCACGACTTCTTCAAATGTATTCGAATTGTTCCTTATATTCCTCAAAAACGAATAAAATTGTTTAAAGATTTTTTCCCCCTTTTAACAGAACATTGTACAAAATTTCTAATTTGTTTATCGATAGCGAACTCCTATACCGCCAGTATTATAGTCCGAATTGTATCATAAATGTTATAGTAAACAGAATAATACATCTAATTCTTTAGAATGTCTAACAAAGCAAACGTTAAGAAAAACTAAATAATGAAGTCTAAAATATCCTAACTCCTGATTTTCCATGACACAGTAAATAACTAATAGTGTACAAAAATCGTCGAGAGTTGTAGATCCTTCAGGTTTTGTATAATATTTTACATTTGTGCTTGATTTGTCGGATCAATGCAACCTAATAAGTACATAGAAAACATATATTTCTCCACTAAATCATCCCGCATTCCGACATTTTATTACCTAAATCACGCCGCAGAAATTTTAGGTTTAATAAAAAGGTCTTAATAAAGACGTAAAAGAAGAAAAGAAATATATGAAGCAGGAAAATACTCAGGAAAAATGAGTTCTTTCAGAATTTACGAGCAGCCATATTGACAGACGATATTTATGAAAGATAGAAAAAGAAAATTTTAGAAAAACTAGTTCTAATGTATGAGATTAAAAAAAAAAAAAAAAAAAAAAAAAAAAAAAAAAGAGTATTTTACGTCATTATTAGTATTTCAAAATGCATTTAACAATTCTGAATTAATTTGTTAAGTTTAAAAAAAAATATGCATAAACTCTCCCCCCCCCCCCAAAAAAAAAAAAAGATGTAGAAAATATCCTACGCTGCTTTGACTTTACATATTAATCATAAACGAGTAATACACCGGGGGGCGGCAGCACAAACAACCTCACCAAGTTCACGTATGAAAATCTAAGACTAGTGAAATTTCAATTCGCGTATTAAAACGCAGTCGGTCAGCCAAGTCATATTTTGGTGGAAAACACCTAAATACCCAATTTTAGTGGTTGACGCGTAAGTTTACCATTGTGCTTTCCTGCACCTAAAAGTATGGATACATGGAAGATTAGGAACAGGAAAACTTAACGCTAAATCTACGAGTCAACAATTAAAATCTCGTTTTCAGGTGTTTTTCACCAAGATATGACTTGGCAGACCGACTGCGTTTTAATATGAGAATTGAGTTTTAACTAATCCTAGATATTCATCTGTGAACCCGATGAGGTGATTGTCTGTGCAGCCATCTCCCGGTCTAAAACATAGCTAACAAAGTCAGTAGCTGCATACTTTTCATAATTACATGCGATGAATCGAGTTCATGATTTGAGGAATGAAAAAAAAAATTATAAATATAGACCGGGAGGCGGCAGCACTTGACGATCATCTCATCGAGTTCATAGATGAAAATATAGGACAAATGAAACCTCGATTCGCATATTAAAATGCAATCGGTCTGCCAAGTTATATCTTGGTGAAAAACATTAAAAAATCCTATTTTAGCGGTTGATTCATAAGTTTTCTATTGTGCTTTCCCGCTCCTAATAATCTATGTTTCATACTTTTGAGTGCAGGAAAGCACAAATGATAAAACTATACGAGTCAACCGCTAAAATCGAGCTTTTAGCTGTTTTTCCCCCCAACATATGACTTGGCGGACCGATTGCGTTTTAATATGCAAATCGAAATTTAAATAATCCCAGCTTTTCATCCGTGAATTCAATGAGGTGATTGTCTGTGTTGCCGCCTCCTGGTCTGGTATTTAGAAAATATATTTCTGAACTAAACTATTCCGCATTCTGGCCTTTTATTTCTTAAAATACACCACAGAAAGGGAAACTAGGTGTAATATATATAAATAATATAAAAAATGTATAAATAATACATAATAATAATAATGATATACAATTAATAATAATAATAATAATAATAAAAATTTAGATCCTGGTACAGGAATAAAAGAAAATATTATAGTATGAAAAGGGAAAATATTAAGAAAAAATATTTCCACGAAGAACATAATGGCAGGTGATATTTATGTCAGATTAACAAATAAATAAATAAATAAATAACGATCTCGTTTTAGTTTAAGAAAGAATGTAAAAATTAATAAATAAATAATAAATATAATAAAATGAAATGAAATAAAAATAATAAAAAATGTTTAATAATATTCAGGACTTTTGAGTATTTTTTTTTCTTTAAAAAAGAAAGAGCTAAAATAGAATAACAAATATTTGATAAGTTTCAAAAATTGAAATCCATTTATCCACAGACTATAAAGAGAAAGGTGAAAAATGCTCCACTAAATCGATAAAAAGGATTAAATATGGCCCTTGAATGGCGGAAATTAAAATGTTAAGAGCTTTTAAGGTTATGCACATTGAACATTTAAAGTTTCATTCATTATTATCCAATATTATAAAATGAAATAGGAAAAAAAATATATCAGCAGAAAGTAAATATGCTTAGTTATATTAAATGACTGGAGTTTCTAATAGCTAAATCAGTGAATAATTCTATGTTCTAATTATTTCAGTTTTTCTCTAATAATAATAAAAAGCTTATATGATTTTTACCATTGTTTAAATTCAAGAACTCACAAAAAGAAAAAAAAATCAAGTTTTGTAGAAAGGTTTTCAAATACAGTAAACTTTATCGCGGAAGACAAAATATCTTTTTGGTTCCGATAGATACTGCCTGTAGTCTGTAGTTATTACCATATGAATAGCTTCTGAGAAAATAAATAAATAAATAAAATATTTATCGCATTTAAAGCATATCAATATGTTAATATGAAAATATAAGTTTACAATATTTTTATTTGAAAATAATAAAGCTGTATTTACATTTGATTTTGTAAAATGACATATTAATATAATTTAAATTGTAACTCAAAATGATTGTCCGGATGGCAAATAATAGTGAACTTCGTTGGAAACAGTAAAAAGAAAATGATAGAATTTTTTTGCATGATAAGATTGATTCAGTGCCAATGAAAGAGGGAATCTATAGAATTCAAGTCACTAAAGAAATAAATGAAAATGTTAAGAAATATTATAAAGTAAAAGACTATATGACTTTGAGGAAATTCAAAACTCGGTTGAAAAAATATATTTCAGACGTTAAACTTAATAGAGCTAATTGCACTTTCAAGATTAAAGAGATTGATTCAAGATTGTTATTATTATTATTGTTGGTGGGGGGATATTACATTCCTATTATTTAAAGCAAAATTAAAATATTCTTTTTGTGAATTTGATCTGTAGCATTACGAAAATTTGCAAATTCGCAGTAAAAGCACAAGGTTCATATGAAATATATTTATTAAATGAATCTACAATTTATTTATTCATACGACACTTTAAATCTGAAATTCATATTTAATATTTCACTTCATGTTACTTCTACATAGCAACTATAGAGGATCAGCAAGGTTTAATGACGGAATCACGTATTTTTTAACACTATTAATTTTATAATATCTGAATTTTTAATTTTTCTCTTCCGAATTGCTTCTTTTTTCTGACTGATTTTTAAATTTATTTTAGCTCTAACCGTATTTAAATTAGCAGGTTCTCTTACTCAAAAACTGTAAAATGTAATGTGTTGGTCGATTTTTTTTTTTTTTTTTTTTTTTTTTTCAAATAAAGACAGAATTTTTTTTAAAAATACTGTTATAGTGAGCCTTTTGAAAATATAGTGCTGGAAACGAAAAAAAAAATGGTCGTACTGAGAAAAAAAATTGTTTATAAATGAAGTTCTAATTATTTGAACAACGACAATAAAAAAATAAATAAATAATAAATTAAAAACACAGGTTGCCTATAAATCTTTTTAAAAATCATGTCAGAAAGCTTCATGTTTTAATTTTTAAAAATGACTCTGAAAATGTGTCAGACGATTTCGAGTTGTTCAGCGTGAAAAAATGTACTTTTGTGAGTACAGCGTAGAATTGGATGTCGTACAGTTGGTAAGATATGAAAATTCTAAAATTCCACGGACGTACGAGCCGAATCGTAAAAGCTGAGGCCGGATATCTGCGAAGCAAACATTTAAACTCAAAATCATCGTCTCGAAATTCCATTTTCAATTGGTTTTACATAGGTGCAGATTCCTCAAATTTTTAAGGAGCCAGTGACTACTAAACCCAAAATTTCAGTCGCCACCAGAAATTATTTTCTAACAAAAATTCAGATACAATTCAAAACAACGCGGATTTCGTCAAAAGTTTGCAGTAAAAAAAGGTAATATTTTTAAAAATGATAGGAAAAAGAAAAAAAAAAATTCTTTTGTTAAAGAATTGCTAAAAATACAATTTTCGTTAAAGTATCGCAGAAAAAAAAAACTGAAGAAAAAAGTTTTGGTTAAAGGATCGCGAAAACACTGAGATTCCCATCAAAGAATTAAAAAAACGCGATTTTTGCCAATTGATCGTGAGGGAAAAAAATCCCCCAAAATTCGCCAATGAATGGCGACTTAAAAACCAAAAATTCGTCGCTAGGTTTAAAAATTTAGTCGCCACGGAACAACTGGAGACCGTAAATCTACAACTCTAGATTTTACCATGATAAACTTTGAAGAAATTAAAGCAGTTATATATTCATTTTTTTTTTCTTTTCCTGTTACTTGCGCATAGTTAATGAAATAATTATTTCTCGTCAAAAATTTATGATAAAGCGACATTATTACTATCCTTTTAATTTTTATTTTAGTATCTCAGTATAAAGGTAATATGTGACATTAAAAGGATCTACGTGTAGTTAAAAAGAAAAAAGTTTTCAAAAGATCGGTATTTGATCTGGCACAAAGAAGAAATGAGAAGTTAAATATTTGCGAGCTGAAAACGAGTCGTTTTGAAAACAAACGAAACGCGCAAAATAGGTGGACTCGTTACAAAGAAATATAGTATGAATATTTTTAAACATTGAACAGCAAAAAACACTGAGAATCTTTTTCAAAAGATTCCATTAAAAAAATCCTCATATTTTCGCATTTTTACTGAATATTATCAATAAGGAAGTTTTTTTTATTCTGGGCATAATTTAAATTCACCAGTTTATAAACATAAGTAAATAAATAAGATTAATAAATATTGTAAATATTTTGCTTTAAATAACCAGCTTTGCTTTCATTCCAATTTGGTTTCACACGCATTTTCATCACGCTAAGGTTCTATTTATGTCATGTCTTTTTTTAACTTCTTTGTGTAACAATAAATTGCGTTTTTTTACGAACATCTTTTTAATTTTTATTGTTTTTAAATTTAAAAAATCATAATTTTTTCTGAACTCTGTTCGGAATTAGCGGATTTTCAAAACAGCAAGACTCTAGTGTATATGCCTTTATTTATTTATTTTAATATTTTCTTATTACTTGAGCATAGTCACTGAAATAATAATTCTTTTTTGTCAATAACTTTTAATAAAACAACATTCATATTACTAGCCTTTTAGATTTATCGCCGTATCTCGGTATATATTAGAAATATCTAACATCAAAAGAACTTTTTGTGCAGTTAAAAGAAGGAAATAAAAAAGTTTTTAAAATGATCCGTGTTTGATTTAGCTCAAAGAAGAAATGAGAAGTTAAATATTTGCGAGTTAAAAAAGAACCGTTTTGAAAACAAACAAAACGCGCTAAACAGGAAGATTCGTTTCAAAATTAGAATATGCATATTTTATTTATAATATCGAAGAGAAAAATGCACGGAGACACTTTTTCAAAAAATTTCGTTTAAAAAATCTATACATTTTGGAATTTTTACTAAATATTATCAATAAGAATTTATTCGGGAGCGCATTATATATTTATCAATAAATACTAGATTATAATTGCGCTTAAAGAACCTTTCAAATATGGCGTAAAAATAGGTAATATACATTTATGTTTTAATAAAGACTTACCTAAAAATACATTTCCTGTTTTATCAAATTTTTATTATGTCTAAGCATATTTGATGGTTTAATCAGTATGCTTATCTAGTACCTTTTGAATAATTGAAAGAGAAAACTCTGATATCTATGAATTTATAATAATTTTTTTAAATTAATGAAGAATTAATTTGGATGCTTTTTGCATTAGCTAAAAACCATAAAAGAGTTCTAAAATAAATTTAATATAATGCAACGACTAAAGGTGCTAGATATTTATGTAGTCACGAAGGCGTACACAGAAATGTATTAGAAAATAGCCGTTTTGAAGTTGAGAGGATCCTTAACCAAAACAAAGTATTGTTGTAACTTTTTACGAAAATTTATCTATTCATAAAAATATATAATATAAACTTTAAAATATTCAGATTTTTACTTAAAAGGCGATTAAAATAATCAAATATGGATGTTAATAGTTAATTTTATTAAAAACATCTTAGTACTTTCAAACCTTTAAACAGGCTCTTCCTCAAATAATAAAAATAATATGAATAAAAAAAGTATTTATAGAAGGCTCTGAGGAAGAGCCTGTTTAAAGGTTTGAAAATACTAAGATAATTTTTAAATAAAAATAACTATTAACATCCATAGTTGATTATTTTAATCGCTTTATAACTCTTTCGGGTCCGAATTTTTTTCAGTTTTTAGAAAAAAATTATTTTTACGTTAGTAACATTAACACTACCCGTAAATCATGGTGACGTCACTGCAACGTCACCGCGTTCTGTTTTGAAGGATATTTATAAATTTGTAAGGATTTTAAAGAAAAACACATTTCAGTCACGATGTGACGTCACTCAGTGGCGGCATTTTGGTCACAGATGTGATGTGACCAAAGTGACGTCACTGTGACCGTGCATGCTATTAGGGTAGCTATCCAAATAGATTAATTAGTATTTCATGTGATATTTCATTGTCTGGAAGATAACGAATATTGTTGTTTTGTGTACTATTCAAGTAATATTCATATGACGATAGACTAAGGAAGAATATTTGGAGGTGTTTAGAAAATATTGTATCACAATAAGATTTAAGTTATATTGCAACTTTCTAATACTTTTTACGTTTTATTACACAGGATTATTTCAGGAAAGTAACATTTATTTTAAATTTATAGAGTGAAATATATGTTTAAAATAAAAGAATCGCAAACGCGCAAAGATAATGAAGAAAACAGGAATAATTATTATTGTTACTAAATGTCTAAACATAAATGAAGTCATATAGTAAATGCATAAACATATACTATAACATTCCTTACATGTAAATAAAAGCAAAAGTATTTTTTTAAACAAAATAACTTTCCATTAAAACACATGTACTAGTAATAGTACACGAAAGGGTTAAGTAAACCTGAACATTTTAAAGTTCATATTATATACCGGGTGTCCCAAAAATGACTGATGGATTTTAAAATTCAATAAGTTGCAAACGGTGACAGCTATTTAAAACATTTTTACAGGAGGGTTATGTATAATGTCAGGAGTTTTTTTACCGTAATTTTTTATTTTAGTTCGAATATCAAACAATATGTGGCGCTGACGGCGATTGAAGGGCAAGTCGACGCATCACTCAGCACTGATCACCTGGCCTTCAATCGCCGTCAGCGCCACATATTGCTTGAAATTCGAACTAAAATAAAAAGTTACGGTAAAAAAACTCCTGACATTATAGATAACCCTCCTGCAAAAATGTTTTAAATAGCTGTCACCGTTTGCAAGTTATTGAATTTTAAAATCCATCAGTCATTTTTGGGACACCCGGTATTTTTGTGTTAAAAGCAAGGCGAAAATTTCGTTCCGTCATATATTTTTATTTATCTATTCACTTTTGTGGGAAAAAAATGAGAAGGTACCTTCGATACATATCTATCTTCCTTTTAAAGGACAGCTGTTTTAATAATAAAGGACAGATACCCGTGTTTTCGAAACGTGACGTAAAACAAAGATGATCCTAAGAGCTACCGAAGTAGGAAATATTAATGCGAGAAAGCGGGTTCATCTATGATTCACTAAATATTGGTGAATTATGGATGGCATCTATCCCAGACGCCTCGAGGCTTCTTCTTCCCTTCGCATGGCAATTTAATGCGGCAGTTTAGCTTCGGTTACGCTTTTATCCGAAATTTTAACTGACAGATGAAGTCCAAGTTGCTAAGATCCGATACTGGGATATTAATATGATAAAATATTTTATTGAAGAAGAAACTGGAGGAAAAAAAAAAAAAAAAAAAAATAGAAAGAGTTGGTTATGTTAGATTCGCAACCCGCAGGCTACGTGAGGACATCTGCGGTTCCCAATGGCAACTTTTTTTTTTAGAAAATGATTTTTTTTTGTTCTTTTTTTTTCTCTTATACTGAGGTTACTCGTGTGCTTATTGAACTTAGGATTTTTGTACCTAAAGTGGATTAAATATTAATATAACTGTGTACATAACTGATTAAATTTGCAGTGAAAAAAATATTTTATGTAATATGCTGAACTTTTATTATTTTTTTATGACTTATGAATAATAAAAAAGGAAAGTTTTATTGAAATTTGCTCCCATTTTTTTTTTCAAATGCCTTACTAGCTTGAGATAGGGAACTGCATGGGTTTAGTTTTACCCGACTCGAACCCGAAAATTCTTTATGAAGTCATTCCAAAACCCAAAACGACAAAAACAATTTTTTAAAGCCGAAACTGGACCCGAAACCTACCTGATTCCGAAAATTCTGTTTAAAACCAATCCAACACCCGACTCGAAATGGACAAAAAACTTTCGTCAACCTAAAACTAGACTCCGAAACCAATCCAAACCTGAAGTAAAAGAAAATTAATTCATAGTATCGAATTATGGAAAAGAGTCTTCAATTATATAACCAATATCAATTTTATCTTTTTTTTTTTTTTTTTTTTTTTTTTTTTTTAAATAAAAATGAACACACATACATACATTAATATTCAAGCATAAGGGTTTTTTTTTTCATAAAAAAATTAATCAAAACTTTCCTTTAAAATGTTGAACTAACGAAAATAAATCAAAACTCAACTCGAAACCTACCTGAACGCGAAACACTAACAATCCATCCAATCCGAGGCGAAAAAAAAAATAGCATTAATCTGAAATTTAAAAGCCTCGCCTGATCCATCTAAGAACCAGAATTTTAATTTTCTAATAATAAAGGAGCTATTAATTTTTAGTACTTTTTGATAGTTTTGATTTAATCTCTATTGATCAAATCATTCAGTACAGTTTATGGAAAACATGTAACAAAATAACAGATTGTATTAATATAAAAAAATTAAAAAATTGCTATATTGAAATGACAAGGAGAAAATTTCAATACAGAAGAAATAAACATATCGCTGAAATTAAACATAACTGAGAAACAACAGTCCTGGCAAAACTACAGCAAGAAGAAAATATCCATATAAATGTACACGGAGGAAAAATATTTGTCCCTCAAATCAATGTCACTCATTCCCGTAAGGCATGGTGACGTCACATCGACGTCGATGTGAAGTCACATTAGGACTTTGTGACCATCGATGTGACGTCACGTGACGTCGATGTGAAGTCACAGTGACTAAAATGTGAAGTCGTTATGGCCGTTTTAGAGCTCTTTTGTGACGTTTCACAAAGTGGTCACAATGTGACAAATTTGTGAAAAATGTGTCATTTGTGACTAATTTGACATTAACATTGTGACGAAACTGTGACAAAAGCAACGATATTTAAATTGCCAGAAACATGTTTTTTTAAGTAAATAAGATGTGTTGAAGACTTTTTTATAATTTTCTAAAGATTTTTAAAAAAGTCACATCTCAGTCACAATGTGACGTCAGTGAGTGGTGGCATTTTGGTCACAGATGTGATCCCGTAAAGCATGATGACGTCACTGCAACGTCGTTGTGAAGTCACATTGTGACTTTGTGACCATCGATTGTCGATGTGACGTCACGTGACGTCGATGTGAAGTCACAGTGACTAAAATGTGAAGTCGTTATGGCCGTTTTAGAGCTCTTTTGTGACGTTTCACAAAGTGGTCACAATGTGACAAATTTGTGAAAAATGTGTCATTTGTGACTAATTTGACATTAACATTGTGACGAAACTGTGACAAAAGCGACAATATTTAAATTGCCAGAAACTTGTTTTTTAAAGTAAATAACGTGTTTTGAAGGATATTTATAAATTTCTACAGATTTTTAAGAAAGTCACATCTCAGTCACAATGTGACGTCACTGAGTGGTGGCATTTTGGTCACAGATGTGATGTGACCGAAGTGACTCACAGTGACGTCACTGTGACCATGCATGCTATTAGGGATGTGACCAAAGTGACTCACAGTGAAGTCACTGTGACCATGCATGCTATGAGGGTTTTTCATAAGAGAAGTAATAGAAATTCTAACATGTAAAAATTCTATATGTAACGACACGAAATCATTCAACTTACCAAAACTGTGACACTAGTTGCTCAATGGTTTAAAAAGAGATAGAAATAAAAATCCAAATAAAATACGTCGCATGAAAAACTGAATATTGGCGCTTCAGTTCAATGCACCACAGACCGCTAAACTTTGGAATATCATTTTTAATCAGCGAATAAATAAGTAGACTACTAAATTTATCTTAAAAAAGGATAAATTTAAAATTATATTGAGTGTAAATTACTTAAAGAATGACAAAAAACGTTTAAAAAGGTGTTGAATTACTTTAATTATTTTCCTTAGTACATTCAACTGTAAACACAGCCGTCGTCAGAAAATATAAAAATGCTAGTATGAACATCTTAATTTTCAAATGACACGTAATTGGTGTCAAAAAGAAGTGAAAGTTAGTTTTCAGATTTGGAAACCATATAATAATATAAGGCTAGTTCCATGGGTTTTGTAGTGTAAGTCACATTATCTTATAATTGCTATGCTTGTTTGCCACCGTTATTTTCGAAAAGTCTATTGGCCTTATTCTATTAATGAGAACGTGCCGATAAAATAAGTCAAATTTTTTCGTACTAAAATACTGGTAGCCAAAAATCGTAGCCTGTGACTTACACTACAAGTACTCATGGAAATAGCCATAAGTAATGTTCCATTTTTCTCAATATCTATATTTTATATTCTCAATATTTCCGGAAGTTCTCTCAGGGTGCAATTTAAAAAATAACGATAAACTAAAAGTAGTCTGAAACATTCTTCTAATCTATGATGCAATCGGTTTTTAAAAATATGAATTTTAACTCTTTCAAATACATCGGTGAACATAGGTCACTTCGCGTCTCACGGAGACGACATTTTTTTTTACTCTGAAGGTCACTAAATGTCCGCATTCTATCACAATCTTTTTACAGCATCTCAATAAGCAGATTTACATTACCTAAAAAAATTACACTAAATAAAAAAATTAGTGTTTCGCAGTTTAAATACCAAATGGTATGTACTTTCGATTCATTATTTTTTTCGCGATTTATTCATTTAAAAATATAAATTTAAAAATAATGAAGTTATAAATATAAAATCATACAAACTTGATGTTCATTTCAGGACTATCACAAACCTGAGCAATGCCGGATGGGTTAACTAGTGAACAAATAAATTGTATATTCCGTTTATTGATCATGAATATAATATATAAATGTTGAATTTTTATTCAAAAATTATGATTTTCATAATGATATAGATAAAATTCACAAAAACATTTCTGTGTTACCATAAATAATTTTTATTATAAAAAATATTTAAAAAATAAAAAAATAAAAACTAATAATTTAAAAATATTTTTTATAATCTATAAAAAATAATCCTTAAAAATCAAACTTGAAATAAATATTTAAAAAGCGCTCTGAGAATTAAATATATGAAATATCTGTTAAATTCGCTAATAAAAATTTCCTAAAAACGTTGAGTTACTTTAAAGATATAAATTTTTTTGATTTTTTTTTTTGATTTATTACTTTTTTTTTTTTTTTTTTTTTTTTTTAACTTAACACAATTTCTAAAGCCGTAAGCATCAGAATTTTTCCTCCCAAGACATTAAAAATATATTCGGCCAAAACGAAAAAAAAAAGTTTCATGATTCAATCCTTTTGAATATTTCATTTTTTATCACATATGTAGACAGAATGCAAATAATTGATATAATAATACATCTTTTATGTTCATTTAGAGTAGTATTTTTTATTTACGGTTATGAATTGATAAATTCAAATTGTGCTCGTAATAAAAACTCTTTTATGCTTATGAAATTCTGTGAAAATATAGTGTTTTTTTTTTAAATAAAATGTTTACAAAAAATTTCTCTTCATGCTTTTTGCCGCTCCCTGTTTAAAATATATATTTAATATTTGTAACGAGTCGCCTTATTTAGCGTATTTTATTTAATTCTCAGACTGCTCATTTTTAGTTCGCAAATATTTAACTTCTCATTTCTTCAGATTTTAGAAATACTTTTTTTTTTCTTCTTATAACTGCACAAAATGTTCTTTTGATGTTGGATAACATCTTTATTCGAAGGTACAGAAATTAAGTATCAAAAGGCTTATAAAAGGCGATAAAAACTTAAACGCTGTTTTGGGGCTATACATGTATAATGTTTTTATTTAGGAGGGGAGGGGGGAGTGGAAGTCAAAAACTTGATATCGTAAGATGTATCTAGAGCAGTGTTTCTCAAACTTTTTTAGTTGACGGCATACTAAAAATATCTAGAATTATTTGCGGTATTCATGAATATAAAAAAACTAAAATTTGTATGATTTAAATAAATAAATAAATAAATATATGTATATATTTACAAAAATTATTGAATATTAAAAAATATTCAATGTTGGGGGGGGGGGGGCAAATTCAACCGAAACGAGGTTCCAATGTCAGCAGACAATTTCGCATTTCATCATTAACTTTTAATAGTCATTCTCACTTTTTGGATAAAACTTATCGTTCCTCAAATCAGTGAGCTGTTCTTTTTCGGGTCTTGTCAGATTTGGTGTCTTGAAAATTACAAGTAATAAAATTAATAAAATCAGGAAGGTATAAAACAAGCAGAGACCAAAGTGTAAGACACTGTTGTTTGCTGTTTGCTAGAACTTTATGATAATTTTACATGTCATGTACCCAGGGTTTGCAAGTTTTTGACAGTGTGCGGTTTTATCCGGTTAAAACCATGGTTTAAACCGTCATGGCTAAAACCTCTTGTCAAAAACCTCGTCAGAAACCTCAAATACTACACTGATCTGAAAATTTCACATTAAACATCTGTCAGAAACATACAATATTAGATGTAATATTAAAAATTCACTTTCACTGTATTGTATATTATCATTTCTAGAAGAAAAAAAATTGTCATAGATCTGAAAATTTGGCCTGCCTCCAAACTTGCTCAATTAGCAATGCTTCTGCTATGAAGCCCTGCTAGTTCAGCACCAATTGAGAGAGTATTTTGTAACTTTGGCTTCATACACTCTAAACTCATAAACCATTTGGGTGTAAATAAATGTGCTAAATTGGTTAAGTGCTATAGGATGCTGTGGGGTAAAATTGATCCAGATTATTAACTGTACAAAATCTATGTACTGTACTGTTATACAGAATGTACTGTTTGAACATTCTAAAAAACAATGTTTTATTGCAATTAAACTAATTTAGTTTTTTTGTAATTATTAAATTATGGTATAATTAATTTTAAATAAAAAATTACTCAATGTTTCTCTCTTGTTCTTAAAATGTTTAAAGCGCATTACACATTTTTGACGATTTAAGCCAGTTTTTGACGGTTTAAACCAGTTTTTGACACTTGTCACGTGAAAAACCAGTTTCTGACGTCAGAAACCCAACCCTGCATGTACCTTCTCTTAAATCCAGACAATTATCCTAGTGTTTCGCATCATGTTGAATAACCCGAATTTACCCGATCAAAACTATTTTCGCGGTTTGAGACGGATATGAATTGGTTCAGTTTCTGGTTAGTATTCGAATTTCTCCACTCGGTTTCGTGTTGTCAGGATTTTTATAACAGAATTTATGGGTTTCAATTACGTTTATATTGAAAAGTTTATGCTGAGAAAATAGAATTTGGCATTTTGTCAGGGGTGATTCTTGGTGGGGAAGGGGGGTGATTGATATTCACAGCAAATTTTTTGAAAGCTTAGAAAAAAAGAGAAGAAAGAGGTGCATACTTTTCCGGCGCTAATTATACTTTTTTTTTTAATGCAATCTTTTCCGGAAATTCAAGATTTTTCCCTCAGGTCCTTTGCCAAACTTCATGTTCCTTAGATAAAAATTTGCATTTTTTCGCGCTTCTTTGACGAAATTCGTGTTTTTTTCCGCTCTCTTTTGACAAAATTTGTGCTTTTTATGAACCTTTGACAAAAAGAACAATTTTTTTTTTTTTTTTCTAAGAATAACTGACAAAATTTATTTTTTTTCGACAACCATTTGTGAATTTCGCGCTATTTTTTATATCTGAATTTTCGGATTGATTAATATTATTATTATTATTATTATTATTTTAGCTTCCGAACCGGATATTTTAAATTTTCGGAAAATTCGTAAAAGCCACTCTTGCATTTCGTATCATTAAATAAAACAAATATGCCAAATTATTTTATACCTGATTGAATTTTTATTTAACTTTAAAAAAACATTTTTAAAGAGTTAAAAAATGCTATTTAAAGTAATCTAATTCCATTTTGATGTTAATTTATAGAATTATTTCGGCGAATGTTAAAACAAAATAATAATTTTCGATACTCATTTAACGCATCAATGAGTTTTTTTTTTTTTTTTTTTTATGAAAAAAAAAAAAAAAGGCCTCATAAATTTAATGATGCTTTCATTATTATGATACTTTCTAGTTAAATTTAAAATACTGCTTAGTAAGTAATTAAATATTCCGAATTTTTTTCTATTACATCTTTTATTTTGCTTTGTATTGTGGTATATATATGTATTGTTAGATGGTAATTAGTCATTCCAGCAAAAATCGTCGCTAATTTCCAGCCATAAAATCAATTATCCTAGAACAAACACGAATGTCGAATGACTGTTGAAATGTTAATCTCGCATCAACAGTCGATGAGAAGGATACAAAATAGTGTTGCCACCAGTACTTAATAAATATTTGGCGTGCATGAGTTTTTTTTTTTTTTTTTCTTTTCCAAGATGATAATAAATGCTTAAAATTTTTTCTTCTTTTGTGAAATACATGATATATTGTGTTCTGTTACTTTGTATGAATGAATCGAATTTTTATTGATGTTCAAAAATTTATCAAAAGGGTTTTAAAAAGAAAGACTATATCTTAGCTTTTACACCCCCCCCCCTCTTTTTTTTAAAAAAAAAGGTAGAGCTAAATTTTGAAATAAATAAATGTATTTATTATTTTATATATCTTTGAATTCACTACTTTGAAATTTTTTTAATTCCATCGTTCAACTAACAAGCTAAAAATTTTATCTCAAACGTGGCAAATAAGGTGCGTTCGTACTATAACTAGTTTAATATATATATTCAGATCTTGGTGCAATAGCTAGCATATTCTTCTGCAAAAATGCATTAATACAAAATTTATTACGATTCCATATATTGTATTCAATAATGCAAAAATAATAGGTTTCCATCTTAAATAGGACGTCATCGTCCAGGCATCCTAGAATCCTATCATGGGATAGTATTAAATGAATTACGAATGACAGAATTTAATAGAATGAAGAAAAGTAATAATTCTGCTTGCGTTACCTAATATCTGTTAAACTAAATGTGTGTTAACCCTTTATATACCGAATTATGAATTCATGAAAATTTTACTTTCTAAAACATTTTACGCAAATTGTTTAAACTAAATTAAAAGGTTTACATAATCATTTAATAAATTTTTGATGGATTTTAGAAGGATTAATTAAATTTGAATTTACAGAGATTTTGTGCAATATTTAATCCCCACTCAAATCTTTTATTTCATTTGTTTTCTTAGTAATTTGTAGAATTATAAAATGTTCAAATATGATGTTCTTGCAATACAAATATGGAAATATTTCTGAATTGAAAAATTCCCATCCCGTCCCTCAGCGTCAAGAAAGCTGAAAAGATGCAAAGGCAAAAGAAATCATCCTTTTAAAAATATTTTTTGTTTTGTGTAACCAATAATGTTTTTGGAACAAGATAAAGTAATGTTTCTATAACTCATTCTAAATAGTATTACAACTAATCGACATATTAAAAGAATTTTATAATAAGTAATTTTAAATGGTACTTAGAAGTACCATCGGTAGATAAAGGGTTAAGAGAGACTGGGGTGATGGTCAATCTCGGGGGAAAGATATTTAGTACAGTATTGTACTATACAATCTATATTTAATAAAGGATAATTATATTTTCTCATACTGTATATATATAAGTATATAATAACAAAAGTTGATAATATTTTTAAAATTGTTTACAGTGCACATTTAATATTGGATATTTGTACCTGGGAACAGGGACTGAAATGATGATTTGCTTTGTTTAAAACTTAAAATTAAGTATTTATCATTATATATCCATTTATCATTGGTAATTAATGTAACAAATTTTACAATACACAGTCGGCTCTCCTTAATTCGAACTCGTTGGGACCACAAGAAATGTTCGAATTATCCAGAGTTCGAATTAAGGAAAGTATGAGATGAAAACATGTTTAAAGGGATATTATTGCTAAAGAATTAATGTTATAGTATTTTTATAATATATATTTTGGATGTTATCATTAGAATATGACTTAATGTTAAATTAAAAGATATAAATGTATAAAAAAATTCAGGGATGAGGAACAAGCACAAACGAAGATAAGGTGGAGGTGTCATTGGACAGATTGGGTATTACAAAAAGTGGTTGGGAAATGCATGATATTATATGTATACTTGTTCAGAAGAATTCAAACAAAAATTAAAGAAAGAAAAATTTTTCAAGGTTTTGAAGTCCTGGAGAAATTAAGGGAAAATGATAAATCGGAATCACGTTAGTTCGAATTAAACGAAGTCAAGAGAAAATGAGTTCGAATTATTGAAAATTTTAAACATTATTCTGCTATTGAAAATTTCGGGACTTCATGTTTAGTTCGAATTAAGCGAAGATTCGAATTATCCGATTTCGAATTAACGAGAGTCGACTGTCTTACATTTTTCATTTTCGATTTTAGTATAATTAATAAAATATTATTGATAGTAGACGCAAATTATCCAATTTTCAGATATTGACCCATATATACGTATATGTGCGTTTGATGGTAATTAATCATTTCAGCAAAATCCGCCACCAAGTCTTCATAAAATCATCTTGGACCTATACAACAAACACGAATGTTCGCATCAACAGGAGATAAATATGCTGTCGTCAGCGGTACTTAATAAATGTTTGGTATATGGCGGTTTAATAAATGTTTGGTTTGAGATTTTTTTTTCTTGCTACAATGATAATTGTAAAATTAGTTTTGCTTCTTTTGTGAAATATTCGATATTTTTTCTTCTATTTCTTGTTATGGCTGAATCAGCCTTTCTAACGATGAATAATAATTCGTAAAAAGATTTAAAAATGAAGATTAACGTATGCTCTTTCCATTCCCTATCCTTTTTTAGGTGCTTTCGCAATTAATGTAGTACCTATAGTCGTTGTTTGATTCGTCTGTTTGTCCACCTATAAAAGCGTAAAAATGACTCAATCGAATGATTTGAAATTTAATTATAATCAATGTGGAATTTTGTCGCATTCTTTGAAATTTTATGATAATAGAAACGAAACTTAAAAATATATTTGATTCTTTCTTTATTCTATTTAATCCTACCATATGTAATTATTTCAGTGATATCCCATGATTAATAATGATTCTTGATTGCCATGGTGATCAAGTTCTATTTAAAATGAAGTCCTATTATTTCCGTATTTTTGACTTTATTACATATATATCTATAGATATAATCATAATAAATATCACATTTCATTTTTTCATAATACTTTAAAGCTTCAACAGCTTTTTCACCAAGTATTTTAATATTTATAAAGCTGGTTATAATAAAAATGCAATTCATTTACCACGATTGACAGATATAACTTTTTTTTTCCCCTTGAGGGGCAGGAGGAGAGAAAAGTTATAGCATATTTTGAAATAATAATAATAAAAAAAAAACATTTATCATTTTATAAATCTTTGCATTCACTAATTTCAAATTGTTTGAATTTAATCATTAAAATATTTACAAAACATTACATTAAAACTTCGAAAAATATTTAGTGGATAAGACACTGTACAAAACCGATGTTTAAAAAGATATTAAATTAAAGCAATTTATTTCTAAACACTCTGATAGAAAAAACAAGATATTATTTATACTCCATTTTGTTTAAACACACACATACACACACAAAAAACAATGGAAAAGTATTTGTATAATTTTTTTCTTTTTTGATTCAAACGCTTAAATCTCTGTTAATACGAAATTATTTATATTTTTTATTTACTTTTGTTCTTATTAATATTTAAATACGGTATGTATTGCTCATACGCAGATTGTGTTTTTCAGTTACTATATACACAAAAAATTAAGTAAATGAATTCATGTTTTAAAAATATACATAGATAAGTTTAACAATTCGAATTTTATATTGTCTTTCTAAATGAGGAAAAAAAAATGTTAAATTATTTTATGACTGACAAAATTTTCATTAAATATTAACGGTGTTTGTTTTTAAGTTTTATGAAGAATAACTAACGACGTTTAAAGAATTTTGATCGAGTTTTATAAATCATTTATTCAATTATTCTTCAGTAAATGTTAAAAAGAAAAAAAAAGTTTGACACCTATAACGCATGAAAGATTTTTCAAGAAAAAAGGTTTAATAAATTTAATGAGGCATACATTGTTATTATGATGATGCTTCCATTAAATTTTAAATACTGCTGTGCATAGTTAAATATTATGCTTTTTTTTTTTTTTTTGCTATTCCATATTTTATTTTACATTGTACTATAATACGTATATTTTTTTGTTCAATGGTAATTAATCATCTAGCAAAAATCGTCGCTAACTTTTAGCCATAAAATCAATTATCCTAGAACAAACACGAGTGTCGAATGATTGTTGAAGCGTTAATCTCGCATCAACAGTCGATGAGAAGGATCCAAAATACTGTTGGCACCGGTACTTAGCAATATTTTGCATAAATGAGATTTTTTTTTCCCTTGCTAAAATGATAATTGGAAGCTTACTTTTTTTTTTCTTTCTTTTGTGAAATATGCGATAGCCTTTGTTCTGTTATTTTTTTTTAAACAAATGAATCTACCTTTCTAGTGACGAATATGAATTTGTAAAAATGGATTTTAATCTTATCTTTGAAACTATGAATAAAAGAGTTATTGTGAAATACTTTATTTTGTTGCGTTATATCAAAGATGGCAGTTCTTTTGATTTATTTATTATTTATGATCGGCTTATAATTATGTCAGCTTTATAAAAAATATTTAACAGCAAATAATAATAATAATGATAACAATAACAAATAATATAATGTGCTGTTCTTAATTTATTTTACTATTATATTTTTATAAGATATCTAGAAAGAAGTGATTTTAGTTACGTGACGAGTTGTATTTATTTAGTGGAATTTAATAGGAAATTTTGGATGGCGCGTTTAATCATTTTTTTTTTCTCTACCTTTTTAATTTAAACACGGAAAAAAAATCAATCATTTAAAGCACTGTTTACCCGGAATATTAACTTTTGTATTTTTGCTTTACATTTTCTCTTATTCATTTTGAAATGCGGCATTTATTTCTGTGTATAATATACAAAAAGTTAAGTGAATGTTTTAATGTTTTAAACATGTACATGGAATATTTAACAATTAGAACTTCATGATATTTTCGCAAATGAAAAAACAAATTTGTTAAATCATTTTATGATTGACAAAATTTTTTAACAATGTATGTTTCCAAGTTTTACAAAGAACAACTAATGTCATTTAAAGTATTTCGATTGAGTTTAAACATTTGACACCTTTAACGCATATGAAAGATTTTTCGTGAAAAAAGGTTTTATAAATTTAATGAGCCATACTTTATCATGATGATGCTTTCACTAAATTTTAATTACTGCTTAGTCCATAGTTAAGTATTATGCATTTTTTCCCTATTCCATCCTTTATTTTACGTTATACAATAATATGTATATTTTTTTGTTCGAAGGTAATTAATCATCTAGCAAAAATCGTCGCTAAGTTCTAGCCATAAAATCAATTACCCTAGAACAAACACGAGTGTCGAATGAGTGTTGAAGCGTTAATCTCACATCAACAGTCGATGAGAAGGATTCAAAATGCTGTTGCCACCGGTACTTAATAATATTTTTCATAAATGAGATTTTTTCTTTACCCGTGCAAAGATGATAATTGAAATATTTTTTTTTCTTCTTTTGTGAAATGTTCGATAGCCTTTGTTCTTTGTTCTTTTAAAATGAATGAATTTACCTTTTCATAGACGAATAAAAATTTGTAAAAAAAAAAAAAAAAAAAAAAAAAAAAAAAAAAAAAAAAAATTATTTTAATCTTGTCTTTGAAACTATGAATAAAAGAGTTACTGTGATATACTGTATTTTGTTGCGTTATATCAATGATGGGAGTTCTTTTGGTTCATTTATTATTTATGATCGGCTTGTAATTATATTAACTTTATAAAAAAAATATTTAACATCAAATAATAATAATAAAAATAATAATAATTACAAATAATGAAATGTGTTTTCTTAATTTATTTTTCTATTATATTTTTATCAGATATCTAGAATGAAGCGATTCTATCTACGTGGAGAGTTCTATCTATTTAGTGAAATTTAATATTAATACAGGGAATTTTAGATGGTTCGTTTAATTTTTTTTCTCTATTTTTCTTTTCATTTAAACACGGAAAAAAATCAATCAATTAAAGCGCTGTTTACCCGGAATATTAATATTTGTATTTTGTTTTACTATTTCTTTTATTCATATTGAAATACTGCATGTATTTCTGTGTGTAATACATAAAAAGTTAAGTGAATGTTTTAATATTTTAAACATATGCATGGATAATTTAACAATTATTATTTCACATAGTTTTCGTAAATGAAAAAAAAAATGTTAAATCATTTTATGATTGACGAAATTTTTATTAAACGTTAACAATGTTTGCTTCTAAGTTTTACGAAGAACAACAAATGACGTTTAATGTATTTCGATTGAGTTTTAAACTTATTTATTGAATTATTAGTCAGTAAATGTTAAGAAAAAATACATATATTTGACACCTATAACGCATGAAATATTTTTCATAAAAAAAGGGTTTATAAATTTAATGAGGCATACATTATTATGACGATGCTGCTATTAAATTTTAAATGCTGCTTAGTGCATCGTTAAATATTATGAATTTTTTTCCTATTCCTATTTCCTATTTTTATTTTACATTGTACTATAATACATATATTTTTTTGTTCAGCGGTAATTAATCATCTAACAAAAATCGTCGCTAAGTTCAAGCCATAAAATCAATTATCCTAGAACAAACACGAGTGTCGAATGATTGTTGAAGCGTTAATCTTGCATCAACAGTCGATGAGAAGGATTCAAAATGCTGTTGCCACCGGCACTTAATAATATTTTGCATAAATGAGATTTTTTCTTCCCTTTTCCCTTGCTGGAATGATAATTGAAATATTACTCTTTTTTTTCTTTCTTTCTTTTGTGAAACGTACGATAGACTTTGCTCTGTTATTATTATTTTTTATTATTATTATTAATGATTGAATCTACCTTTCCATCAACGAATATGAATTTGTAAAAATGAATTTTAATCTTTGCTTGGAACTGAATAAAAGAGCTATTGTGAACTATTGTGTTTTGTTACGTTATATCATAATGGTAATTCTTTTGGTTTATTTATTTTTTATGATCTGCTTGTAATTATTTCCGCTTCATAAAAATATTTAATATTTAACGCCAAACAAAATAATAATAACAGTAATTTAATATGTTGTTCTTAATATATTCTACTATTATATTTTTATCAGATACCTAGAATGAAGTGATTCTAGCTACGTGGAGACTTGTATCTAATTAGTGAAATTTAATACTAATGCAGGGAATTTTTTATCGTACGTTTAATCTTTATTCATTATTTTCCTTTTAATTTAAATACGAAAAAAAAATCATGCGTTGAACAAAGATTATGAAAAACTTCTAGAATTCTTTAGCAAACATTCGCTGTTTATTAAGGCGAATAAACTTAAATAAACATTTTAAAAACCGCATAATATATTTCAAAAACATTTATCAACATTTATCGTCGACTGTATCGAACATCGTAATAAACTTCCTAAGTCGGCATTATGAACAGATTTTTCCGAAATGGGCGATCTAGGAATGAAAAAAATGGTCATATTGAGGAAATGATTGTTTATAAATAAAATTCTAATGAATTGAGCAAAAAAATAAAAAACCCAGGCCTCTTAAACAACTTTTATAAAATCCCCTCAGAAAGTTTAATGTTTCTACTTTTAGAAATGAGTCTGAAAATTCATCAGAAAATTTCGAGCTGTTGAGGGTGGTTAAAATATTTTTTCGTATACACCCTTAAGGGTGTTATTAAATCAAAAAGGGCAACTTTGTGATACATGCATTAATTTATTTTTGTTCGGAAATGCATGAAAATAGCAGGTGTTGTTATTCAGAAAATGTCTAATTGCACTCATTCTTTTGTTTAAAAAAAAAAAAAAAAAAAAAAAAAATAGATTTTTCATAACAAGCCTTCAAAGTTGACACTTTTGAGCCTATTTCACGACGAAAGCAGAAAAACCGGTCGAAAAGGAGGAGAAAAACGGGTGATTGCGTCATCGAAATAGCTTATAACTCGATAAGTAATTTAATTATTATAAAATGGAAAAATAAGTTCAATTCGAAATCGTTTTCATAGTCAGGCATTAAAATTTTATAACTTTCTGTTAAAAAATGAATTTGTAAATGTGTCAAAACATTTTTCGCTTGTTGAGCGGATCAGTCAAGAACACCCTTAACACGGGTTTGGCCGTGAGAACATGGGCGTAGGAACTGGGGGAGCTGGGGGAGCTCTGGCTCCCCCTGGGATTTTTCAGACGGGCTCAGCTCCCTCGAGAGAAATTGAAAAATAAAGTTTACTTTTTCTAGAAAATTCACGGGGAAAGGACGAGTGTCTCCAAACAAAAGATAGTTCTAATAAGATTAGAACGGACAAGCTATCCTTCCGCCCCAGCACAATAAGAAAAAGTCCTTCCGGCAGTACCGGGAGGAAGAGGTAGCTTTCATTATACCTATTTATTTATTTATTTATTTTAAATTAAGTTATATCATTCGAAAATACGAAGCTCAAATTAGTGGAACCCGATTATATAAGATTGAATACTGGTTTTTGTCAATACTGAATATTAAGAGGAATTTTTAGAAATTAGTCATCTTTTATTCAACTTGGTTTTATTTTAAGTGATTTATAGAGTCACCAAGTTCTACAATATCATGAAGTGTATGCCATTTTAAAGCAACACGATGGATAAAACAAACCAATGTACTAGGTCGAAATTTTAATCCATGTGCACATTCACACTCACATTGAAATCGATTAATATATACGAGTGCTGTCTCGGGCAAATTGATTTTTTTTAATATCACCCACATTAGAAATTCAAACTGCTATATCTCAAGCGTTTTTTAAGTTAAAGACAAAGCAAGAAATACTCCGGAATTCATTATTAAGATAAATATTTTAGAAAGAATCTTTTTTCAATTTCTAATTTTTTGTTTGTACATTATTTTACATTTAAAAGATTTTTGACAAACTTAAATGGCCGCTATTTTGAAACAAGAGGGCGGATGAAGTTGGCAGGTGAACTCGATAAAGACATTGTTATGTACTATGTACACACGGAATTATATCCAAATCAGTTTATAAATATGCGTATTATCGCGTGACAAATTTCAAACCGTTTCAAAATGTCAACCACACTGGAAATTGAAAGTGCTATAACTCAGCCATTTTTCAAGATATAGATGAAACTAAAAATGCTCTCAAATCTTTGTATCAAGGTCAAACATACACACACAAAAATCTTTTTCAATTTCGTATTTTTGCACCTAATTTTAAAATTTAAATTAAAAAAAAATTAATATTCCGCCATTTTGAAACAAGATGGCGGATGGAACTGGACAACGAATTCGGTCCAGACATTGGTATGTACTATGTACGAACCAAGTTTCAATCAAATTGGTTTATAAATACACGTGTTATCACGTGACGAAAATCAGATCATTTCAAAATGTGAGCAACACTAAAAATTAAAAGTGCTATAACTCAGCCATTTTTTAAGATACAAACGAAACAAAAAATACTCTGAAATCTTTGTATGGAGGTCAAGTGCATAAAGGAGTAATATTTTTCAATTTCTCACTTTTTTGTACCTAATTTTAAATTTAAAATTTTATTAAAAATTTAAATGTCTGTCATTTTGAAACAAGATGGCAGATGGAATTGGCTAACGAACTCAGTCCAGACCTTATTATGTACATACCAAGTTACATCCAAATCGATTCATACATACACGTTTTATTACGTGAGAAAAATCAGATAGTTTCAAAATGTTCGAAATAAGAGAAATTCAAAGTGCTATAACACAATCATTTTTTAAGGTACAGACAAAATAAAAAGTGTTCTGGGATTGTTGTTTTAAATTTTGACACATAAAAGAAAAATATTTTTCAACTTTTAGTTTTTTTGCATTTAATTTTAATTTTAAATTAAAAAAATATTAAATGGCCCCTTTTTGACACAAGTTGTGCATACCAAGTTTCATTCAAATCGGTTTATAAATACGATAATCACAGCATGACAAAAATCATATATATATATATATATATGTGTGTGTGTGTGTCAACATTTGAACGGAGGGTGGTTTAGAGGTCTGGGGGCCATGATCGGTGAAAATGTACCAAAATTTTCTGGAAGTGCTTTCCTCCGGACGGCTGCAATAGGTAGCTTTTTACTTTTTGTAATGAAAGCTACCTAAAATTGAGTTTTTAGCGAAGCACTTGATCTTACTATTCTCGTTACTAATGCATAAAAAATCGATTTAATCAAAAGACTTTTGATTCTCACATACAGATCGAATCCATATTCACGAATACAGCTTCAACCACGCCAGAAGATCTCAAACAAAAGCTTAGAATATATGCTGATGATTTTGATTTGACAAATTTTTCTGCAAAGTTGACACTTCTACGAGCACTAGTCCCGAACGAAACAGACATAAATACGTTGTCGATCACAATTAAAATGATGTCATCACAGGAATTGATAAACAAATTATTTTCTAAAGTTTACCTTTTGGCAGAATTTATTTTGTTATTCCGATATCATTAATGACAGCTGACAGCTTTCAATGCTCTTCTTCAAACAGACACACCGCCGAACAATAATGTATCAATATAGATTCAATCACTTGCATTCATTCAATATGCTATTGCATATTTATATAGAAGAAGCCTTTAAAATTGATTTGGAAAAGATTATAAAGAATTTGTAAGCCAAACAACAGAAATAAAACTTTAACTTTTGGTAAATGGGAGTGGGAGAAGCCTGAAATTTGAATATTTTATTCGGTATCGTCCATAAATTGAGTGTCATCAAGTAAATCGGATATAAATTATTTAAACTGGATTAAAAAGTCGGGGATTTTTTGATATGCTTCTATTTTATATTCTTGTTTGTGAAAAGTGCAACACAAGAAACCCTCCGAAACTAATGAAATGATCCTCGCCACTTGCTTTTAACAATATGCTCCGCACGGGCGTGCGAAGAGAAAACTGTGCTTAAGGTCCCTGTCCTCGCTCGAAGAAACGCTCGCAAGCTAATGCTATTCCTATCGGGAAGCATTTTTCTAATAACTTTCGCATTTTGACATTTTTGAATAATTTTTTTTGCATTGGATAGCTGAGGTGCATACCAATTGCGCACCTTTTTTACTTTTTCGATTTTGGTTGCAGATATTTTTTACAAAGTTAGTTTCACTTTTAAAACCGGTTTCGAAACTGAAAGTGCTTTTAAAAAAGTATATCTGCAACCAAAATCGAAAAAGCAAAAAAGGTGCGCAATCGGCATGCACCTCAGCTATCCAATGCAAAAAAAATTATTCAAAAATGTCAAAATGCGAAAGAGTTATTAGAAAAATGCTTCCCCATAGGAATAGCATTAGCTCGCGAGTGTTTCTTCGAGCGAGGACAGGGGCCTTAAGGCAAAGTTTCAATTTGGAGCTGCTTTCCCCCAACTTTTTCTTCTGACAGGCCAAAAAATTGCTTTGGTAGTATTAATTTGGGACCTTTTAAAATTCTACGTCCTGGGCGACAGCCCCATTCGCACACTACTTTCGCACGGCGCTTTTGCTCCAGCTCCCCCTGTTTTTTCAAAGTTCCTACGCCACTGCGTGAGAAGGTTAATAAAACAATTTGTAAACGTATGCCACATTTTAAACTCTTTGGAAGGCGAAAGGCAGAGAAGTCACATCCCATGACCCACATAATCCCAATTTACGATGTGTCTAAAATTTTATTATTGTGTTTTTATTATAATGTTTTTAACAAAATATCCTATTGAAAAAACAAATAAAATTCCCTACTTTAAACTTCATTAAAGCTTCTGATTGAAATTCAAAAACTTTGAAACTGTTTTTCTTCGATTCCGGAAAATATTCGGATCTAAAAATAAAATATTCAACTATTCAGCTGTCTGCCTTTTTTATCCCACAAACAGTCATCTGGTATATTCCGACTCGGTTAAATACGTTGACTAGCATTGACATAGGATATATTTATATGTGTATTCCAACACAGAATTTACAGAATTTACTACATTTCTATTACTACAGAATTTACTATTATTATCTGTCTGATCTGATTCTGATCTGCAGGAAAAAATGCAAAATTTATCAGAAACTAACATTGTCGGCAAAAAAAAGTGCGTGTACATAAAAAAAAACACCATTAAAAAAGTATAAAATAACATAATTTCGGATAATATAAACAAAATTTGCATTTCCAAAGCACAAAGAAGCATAATAATTTAGAGACATAGAATCAATTTTAGCATTAAGAAGCTACTTCATTCAAATGGAAAGACCAGTTCGCCAATACTAATTCTATGGAAGAAATTTATAAAGATGACTCAGTTGCATTTTAATATTTTTCAATGTGTAATAATATTATTATTATTTCTTTTGCATTGGATAGAGATCGATCTGTATGCAGGCCGTATTTCAATTTTGATTTAGCTTGCAGATATTTTTTACGAGGACGCTTTCATTTTCGGAACCGGTTTGGAAAGCGAAAGCACCCCTTTAAAAAATATTTGCAACCGAATTCGGAAAAGTAAAAAACAGCCTTTATTTAGATCAATCTTAGCGAACCGTATTAACATGGATTTGGCCGTGAAAGGGTTAATAAAACAATAAACGCACCTCACATTTGAAAATCTTTGGTAGGTGAGAGGCAGGGAAGTCGCATCCCATGATTCACATGATTCCAATTTACGGTATTTATGTGTGTAAAAGTTTTATTACTGTATTTTTATTGTAATGTTTGTAACAAAATATCCTTTTAAAAAGAAAAAAAAATCAACAAATAAAATCCTACCTTTTAAACTACGCTAAAGCTTCTGATTGAAATTCGAAAAATTTGAAACTGTTTCTCTTCAAATCAGGAAAATATCCGGATCTAACAATAAAATATTCAGCTATCTGCCTTTATATCCAACAAACATTCATCTGATATACACGTTGACTAGCATCTTGGTACTCTACATTAACACTAGAACCGCCATTAGGGGTCATTGTGACCCCTGCCAAATTCAAAATAGCCGATACGAACCAGAAATTTTTTATAAGATTTGTTAATTATGTTCAGCACAAAAATAGGCTAATTAAGTAAGTTAAATAGCTTTAAATAAAAATTCTGCTGTCAAACACTTTTTATAAAACTTTTATAAAACAGCCGGTGGTTCTAGTGTTAATCCTGATCTCTTAAGCACACGCATATGTGTAATATTTATGATAAATTATTCTCCGGTACCGCATTCAAGGTAAAAGAATGAAACTCATTGTCTTGATATAGAATCTGGAGTATGGTGAGAGGCAGGTCTCATCTATATTACATAATTCAGCGAGTTATGGATTGTGCGCCTAATCTCTCTTATTTACCTTTTCATAGGATATATTTATATGCATATGCCAATAGCAGAATTTACTATGTCAGTCTGAAGGGAAAATTCATAATTTATCTGCGATTCTTCCATTGCCGGCAAAAAAGCAGACCAGTACACACACACACACACACACACACACAAAAAAAAAAAAAAAAAAAAAAAAAACATGGTAAAAAATATATGTATAAAAAAATATAATTTCGGATAAAATAAACAAAATTTGCATTTCAAAAGCACAAAGTAGTGTAATAATTTAGACACATAGAATCAATTTTAGCACTCAATTGAAAAGAGTACTAACTACACAACAAAGCAACTTCATTCAAATGAAAAGACCCGTTTGCTGATACTAACTCTATGGAAGAAATTTAAAAAGATACCTCGATCACATTTTAATAATTTTTTATTTATTTATTTATTTATTGCCTTGGATAGCTGAGATTGATTTGTATGCTGGCCGTTATTTATTTATTTATTTATTTATTTTTTGTTTACAGATATTTTTTAAGAGGGTACTTTCTTTTTCGGAACCGGTTTGGAAATAGAAACCTTATAAAAAATATCTCCAACCAAAATCGGAAAAGTAAAACATGACCCGCATTCAGATCAATCTCAGATCAATTTCAGTTTAGCGTATTAACAAGGGCTTGGCCGTAAGAGGGTTAATAAAACGATTTGTAAGCGCACACCCCATTTGAAACTCTTTGGAAGGTGAGGGGTAGGAAGGTGACATCCCATGATCCACATCATCCCAATTTACGGTATTTATATGTACATAAAATTATATTATTTAATTTTTATTGCAATGTTTTTAACAAAATATCCCCTTAAAAAAAAAAAAAAAAAAAAAAAAAAAAAAAAAAAAAAAATCAACAAATAAAATCCTTCCTTTAAACTGCACTAAAGCTTCTGTTTGAAATTTGAAAACTCTGAAACTGTTTCACTTCGATTCAAGGAAAATATCCGGATCTAAAAATGAAATATTTAGCTATCTGCCTTTTTATTCCACAAACATTCATCTGATGTACCCCGGACTCGGTTAAACACGTTGACTAGCATCTGGCACCCTACATTAATCCAGAATTCTTAAGCACACACGCATATGTGTAATATTTATGATCAATTACTCTCCGGTACCGCATTCAAGGTAAAAGAATGAAACTCATTGTCTTGATGAAGAATTTGGTGTCTAGTGACAGGCAGGTCTCATCTATATATAATTCAGCGAGTTATGTCGATGGTGCGCCCAATCCCTTTATCTATCTTTTTATAGGATGTATTTATGTGTTTATTGCACTAGCCGAATTTACTATGTCAGTCTGCAAATAAAAATGCAAAATTTATCGGCGACTCCGACAATGTCAGCAAAAAAAAAGCATGGTAAAAAGAATATAAAATAAAATAAAATAAAAATAATCTCGGATAAAAAAAAAAGCAAAATTTGTAATTTCAAAGCAAATAGAAATACACTAATTTAGAGACACATATTAAATTTTAGCATTAAGGATGGATAAGTTAGCAGGGCATCCCCTTTTAAGTTAAAAGAATAATTCTGCAAGTCTCTAAAATAATCTGCAGCACCCACTGCATGCTGCATTGTTTTTCTGTTGTGTAATGTATAAGAGAAGAGATGGTCTTGGACTGAACTTTGGAACTGGGTAATGAACTCGGACACGATACAGTCGACTCTCCTTAATTTGAAATCGGATAATTCGAATCTTCGCTTAATTCGAACTAAACATGAAGTCCCGAAATTTTCAATGGCAGAATAACGTTGAAAATTTTCATTAATTCGAACTCATTTTCTCTTGACTTCGTTTAGTTCGAACTTACGAGAACTCCGATTTATCATTTTTCTTTCTTTCTCATGGATTTCAGATCATTTGAATAACTTTCTTTCTTTGATTTTTGTGAAAATTGTTCCGAACGAGTATACATATAATCCAATGCATTTGATATCTACTTTCTTAGTGTCCCGTTTGTCCATCAGTGATGCTTTAAATTTTTCTTCCATTTTGCTTGTTTCTAATCTTTTAATTAGTTTATGTATTATTACATTCTAATGTAATATTAAGTTATATTCTAATGATAACAGATGAAAAAAAATTTAAAAACACTATAACATCAGTTCCTTTGTAATATACCATATTAAGCATGTTTTCATTTCATATTTTCCTTAATTCGAACTTCGGATAATTTGAACATTTCTTATGGTCCCGACGAGTTCGAATTAACGAGAGCCGACTGTATTTATATCAATTCTAGGGATCAAGGTGAAAATTTAATTTATGAAAAACTAATTAAAATAAATAAAAAAGTAAATTTGTAAAAGGCAAATTACAGAAATAAGAATGTATGTCTAAATTTCTTAAAGTATTTTACAATCATTTAAAAATCAGTTCGATAGAGAATTGAACTCTTACTGAAAGTAAATAAAGAAAAGCATTTGATCTGATTCTTTAGCCTTGCCATGATCAGTTTTAATATTATAAAGAAGCTACGGGACACCCCTAATCCCCCCTTTCGATTTAAAGCCTTTTTTCTGAAATTACAGGAAAACAAAACTCGTGTATTTCTGAAAAAGATGTGCAAGGATATTTTAAAAATTTAAGAGCTATGCCTTTCGTAAATTTTTGTCACTGTTTGGGTACAAATGACAAATATGCTGTTTTAAACAGGAACATGGAAATCACAAAATCGTTATGGGAGAGTACTTAAGGCTAACAGTTATGTCTATGCAAGGAACGATGAAGCGATATATAAAAGAAGGAATTAATCTTTGAACATTTAAAAAATATTATTAATAGTTTTTTACTAAACACTATCAATATCGGGCTCAAGCTCTGATTACAAACCTAATTTTTCAATGCATCAGGAAAATTCGTATTGTTAATCGAGAGAGAGGGGGGAAAAACAGTTTTTGAGACCCTTACAAAGGGGAAAAAAAGCGTAGAATAGTACAATAAACTGCATTTAGCTCTGATAATACAAAATGTTTCAGGCTCAGATTTCAAATCGGACTCAGTCACAGTAAAATACGCCCAAACAGGTTATGTAATGAAATATATACGGGTGTATACGCTGTGTACTTTTTGGATTTTTTAAAGAAGGTCCGTATACCCTCTATTTTTCAAATAAAGCATTAACTTATACCTAGTCTATGAACATTCAGGATCGTAGCGTATACCCTCTACCTATACCAAAAACTCTCTGCTTTTTTATTAGACTACAACTCTTCTCTAGTGTGTAACAAAATTTTAGTATTCTATCTTTATTAAAGTTTTATTCACATGAAAATTTCAAAAACTTCCAAATTCTGTTCAATATCAACAATATAGAACTCAACTTTAAATTAAACCACTGAAACTCAAAAAGTTCGAGATTGTTTCTCTTTGATTCCATGATATCTGGCATAAGAACTGGGTGTAAAAATAAAACATTCTCCTATCTTCCTTTTTTCCCTCAAGTTGACTAGCATCTGGCAGCTCACATTAATCCTGAATTCTTAAGTGCACGCATACATATAATGCACAAGATAAATCTCTTGGGTACAGTGTTCTAGGTTAAAAGTATGATAGCTAGTGTCTTGTGGATAAATCTTGTGTCCAGAGAAAAGCAGGATTCATCTATAATGGTACAGTGAATTATGGATGGTGTGTGTAATCCCTATTACTTACTTCTTTTTTTCCTTCATGATTTAGTTTTTGATTTTGGAACTTTTGCCATTTCGGTTATGTTAGTTTTTACCTTTTTTGATGAATGCAGAAGGTATAAGTATTTTACGTTATGAATAATTGCCTTACATTTTATATCAGTCCAATTTTTCTGGTTCGTCTATATATTTTCCAAGAAGGAGCAATTGAGAGGAGCAATTTCTCAATTTCGACTCCAGCAAAGATGAAAAATTGTTGTAGATCCTAGAATTTTCGGAAATATATAGAGTTTATCGAGTTATAAAAATAAAGAGCTCTCCACAAAAGGAGTTTAGAGTCACGAAAGTTCGGTAAAGGTCGTCAGAAAAGAACAAACGATGATCATTATGATGAAATACAATAAATGAAAAATGGTATTCGATTCGTCCAATGAGAAGCAGGATTTATCTATAATAGAGTGAATTATGAATAGTGTGCATAATCCTTATCACTTACTCCCCCCCCCCCCCCGGTTTAGATTTCCATTTTAGAACGTTTTCACTTCGGTTATGTCAGTTCTCCCCTTTGGTGATGAATGCGGAAGTTAGAATTATTTAATATTCTCTGCTTTTGAAACTACAACACAGCCAAATACATCTCTAATGTGTAACCAAATTTTATTCTTCTATTTTTACTAAAGTTTTATTCACATAAAAATTTCAAAAACTCCTTAGTTTTGTACAATGTCAACAACATAGAATCCAACTTTAAATTAAACCACGGAAATTCGAAAAGTTTGAGGTTGTTTCTCTTGATATCTGACATCAGAACTGGGTATAAAAATAAAATATTCTCCTATTTTCCTCTTTTTCCCCACAACTTGACTAGCATCTGGCAGCTCACATTAATCCTGAATTCTTAAGTGCACGCATACATAAAATGTACAAGATAAATCTCTTGGGTACAGTGTTCTAGGTTAAAGTATGATAGCTATTGTCTTGTGGAAAAATTTTGTGTCCAGTGAGAAGTAAGATTAATCTATAATTCAGTGAATTATGGATGGTGTGTGTAAATCCTATTACTTACTTCTTTTTTTTTTCTTCCTTCATAATTTAGCTTTTGATTTTCGAATGCTTGCTATTTTGGCTATGTTAGTTTTTTGTGATGATTGTAGAAGATATATCTTAGATTATGAATAAATGCCTTATTTTTTGTTCAGTTTTTCTGGTTCGTCTATATTTTCCCAAGAATTTCTGAAAAGCAATTTGTCAATTTAGATTTCAGCAAAGATGAAAAATTATTGTAGATCCAAGAATTTTCTGAATCAAATGTCTTGTGTTTTTCTAGAGGGAAAGGACCTTTCAAAAAGATGCGTTTCAAGTCACGAAAGTTCTGAAAAGACCTTTACTAAAGAGCAATCGATGATAAATTACGATAAAATGCATTTATCAATATATGAAAAATGCTATTCGATTCATGCAGTGAAAAGCAGGATTCATCTATAATACGATGAATTAAGGGTAGTGTGCGTAATCCCTATTCTTGTTTTTTGTTTTCCCGATTTAGCTTTTGATTTTCGAACGTTTGCCATTTCGGTTATGTCATTTCTTGCCTTTTGTGATAAATGTAGAAGGGGTACAAGTATTTTAGGTTATGAATAATCGCCTTATTTTTTATAACAGTTCAGTTTTTCTGGTTCGTATTTATATTTTCTAAGAATCTGTAAAAAGCCATTTGTCAATTTCGTCTCCAGCAAAGATGAAAAATTGTTGTAGATCCTAGAATTTTCTGAATCAGAATTTCTCGAATTTCTATAAAAGTAAAATGTCTTTCAAAAACTTGAGTCACTAAAGTTCAGTAAAGGCCGTCACTAATAAGCAATCGATGATAAAATATGATGTAATACAGTTATCAATAAATGAAAAATTCTATTCGATTCGTCCACTGAGAAAGAAAATTCATCTATATTGCAGTGACTTATAGATAGTGTGCTAATCCCTATTATTTATAATTATTTAAATAAACTTAAGATCTTAAGTTGTAAAAGTCGTGCATTTTCATCTTTTTTACAGCGCACTGAAAAAGAAACTGTAACAAAAATTTCCATTTAATAATGAGTCTTTAAAAATAGTTAAACTTTATAAGATCTAAATGTGTAATTATAAAAGTTCTAAGCTAGCGAAATGACATTCTTCCACCGCCCCCCAGCTTGGCAGCTGAAAATGTATACACGAACACGACGACATAGAGGAGTTTGGAGAGGAAATTTAAAAAGTGATTTTTTTTCTTTTTTTTTTTTTTTTTTTTAATTCTATAGAGATGTATAAATTTTAAGCAAACATTTATTATTTTCCAAAAAATAATTATTTGAGAGATTTTTTTTTATTTTATTGGTGCACATTTGGAAGTTCTCAAATCTCCTGTTCAATAACGTGATATTTACTGAAAAGTTTTTCTGACGCATTTTCATACGCAAGGTACAGCATTTGCAAGTCGATCTATTAAAGCTATTTGAAATCCAAGAGCGTTTTCCCGTTTTCGTTAAATAAATTACTTATTGAGTTATAAGTAATTATTATTACCTTCCGAATAAAAACGAATTAAAAATAGCTCCTTTGGATATGGGACACAGACTTTTAACAATGATGCAAAATTGAAAAATAATTAGGTAATAATTAAATAATTATTACTTAAATTTTAAACTAATATTTTTTAAAACAAACTTATTAAATACTTATAGATTTATGACATTTATCGTGAGTAAAAATCTTTGCGATCACAAATAAATAAGACGCGAGTCAAACAGAGAAAAAAAAAAAAGAATAAAAAATGTGACTTAAAAAAAAACTTTTTTTTTAGTTGATATTATTTTATCTCATGAAAAAGAAAACTATTTATTTAAGAATTATGCCTAAAGATGAAAGTTATTTTTACTCTCCACCACTGCTTATCTTTTATTCTCGCTTTTGCCAGATATCTTGATTGAATTTTGCTGTTATTTCTCTTTTCATTAGACTTTAAAATGGAGACTATATCTTTTCAATTCTCATCCCCGATCACCTTCCCAGCAGATATTTTATTCAATTTTTCAAGAAAATGTGATTGTTGCAGTTTGCAACGAGGAAAGATACTTTAAATCACCAGGTTTCATGAAGTAGGCTTAAAGCATATGGACATTTTTAGATTTATAATTTTCAATTGTTTTGAATTCTAGTTTTATATTCTACATATTTAAAACAGTGATATTTAAAAACTTGTAATAATAATTTTTAACAATTCTATCCTGTTGTTTATAGCGCAAGGAAAAAGGAACTAAAATAAAAAATTCCATCTAATAATGAATTGTCGAAAGTAGTATAACTCTATAAGATTAAGGGTGTAACTATAAAAGTTCTAAGCTATCGAAATGACCCCCTCCCCTCCCCTTGAGAGCTGAAAGTGTGTACACGACGATATAAGGAAAGTTGGGAGGGGGGGGCTAAACAGTGATTTTTTTTGGGGGGGGGTGTCAAAGAGTAATTAACAGATTGTTTTATATTACCACATTACTTGGAAGTTCTCTCAACAATGCAAAACTTTCTGACACTATTTTCTGACTCATTTTTATACGTAAAGCGTAAAGACACAGAATTTACAAGCCGGACAATTAAAGCTATTTGAAATCCAAGAGCTATTTCCCGTGTTTGATAAATGAACTATTTATCGGGTTATAAATAATTTTTGTTACGTTCCGTACAAAAAATGTATTCAAAGTAGCCCTTTGGATATGGGACACATACTTTTAACTGTGATGCAAATTTTAAATACGTATTTTTAAAAATAAACTTCTTAAGTACTTAGATTTATGACATTTATCGCGATTAAAAATCTTTGATATCACAAATAAATAAAACGCGAGTCAAACAGAGAGAAAGAGAGAGAGAGAAAAAAAAAGAGAATAAAAAATGTGACTCTTAAAAAAACTTTTTTTTTAGTTGTTTAGTTTTCTTTTATTTTATCTCCTGAAAAAGAAAACTATTTATTTAAGAATTATATCTAAAGATGAAAGTTATTTTTACTCTCCATCACTGCTTATCTTTTATTCTCGCTTTTGCCAGATATTTTGATTGAATTTTACTGTTATTTCTCTTTTCATTAAACTTAAAAATGAAGACAATATGGCTGCTCTTTCCAATTCTCCTACCCAATCACCTCCCAGCAGATATTTTATTCAATTTTTCAAGAAAAGTGATGGTTACAGTTTGCAGTGAGAAAAGATATTTTAATCCGCCGAGTTTCATGAAATAGATTTAAAGCATACGGACATTTTTAGATTTATAGTTTTGAATTCCAGTGTTATATTCTACATATTTTTTAAAAAGAAGTTGTAGTAATATATTCTAGTTAAATAATTAATACAGTAATATTAATAATTGTTTAAAAATATAATACTTCTAACAGTAGCAATTATTTTTTTCTAAATGTATTATGAATTTTATAGTATAATATATGATCTACTAATTTTTATAATTATTGTTACAATTTTTATTTTATTATCTATATGTCTTATACTGTGGCTATAACCTTAACTGTTACAAAGTCACATGTAATTTATATCTATTGAGATTCACTTGAACTACACATCATGCTAGGATATAGGTATGGTAAATATTTTAGTATATATATACTTTTTTAAGAAATATTATATTATTGTTATTTTGTCATATTGTTTTTATTTTCTTCAATGAATATCTTTTTACTAATTTGTAAATAGTAAATAACTTCCAACCAGTCGGGTGCATTGTGGGACGAATTACTTAGCTTTTAGCACGTCCCATAACAGAAACTGGTTGGTTGTTATTGCTTTTTCATTAAATTATGCACCCCTGACGAGTAGTTTAGTGAAAAAGACTTCTAATGTCCATTTATCCATTTATTTTTTATTATTTTTGGTAATCTGCCTTCTATTTCACTTCAAACTTCTGTTTTCAATAATATGATTGTAAAAATACTGGTTTCATTGGTTTATTGAATGGTATTGTCTGAATTATTTTGGTTGTATTTATAAAAGTATTTATGTATTTTAATAATAATTTTTCACAATTCGGAAGTTGTCCGTCAAACGTGGCAAATGTGGTGCGTTCGTACTACAGCTAGTTTTATAAATATTCAGATCTTGGTACCATAGCTATTGTAATTTTATGAAAAAATGCAGGAATGGAAAATTTATTACGATTCTATACATTAAATTCAGTAATGCGGCAATAACAGGCCTTTATATTAAATAGGACGTCATCACCATGACAACGTAGAATTATTACCTCTCATGGAATATCATTGAATCCATTACATATGATAGGATTTTATAGAATGAGATTTTTTTATTAATATCTTTAAAAGTTTGTATTCCATTTTCATAAAATTTGGCATGAGAAAATTATACTGCGATTCTATATTTTAAATTTCAAACCATACGGTTGGGTAGTTTTTGCAATGTTATATGCGGACAGACGGACGGATCAGATGTCGACTATAGGTTAGGGTGGTGCGAAAAAACAAAAGTTTTTATTTCCGAATCGCTATAGTGCGGAAAAGTTGCGATTGGTAAATACAAGAAAAACTAATTTTTTTTTTTTTTTTTGAAATCGGACATTATCTTCCAATCGCGCAAACCACCTAAAAATTGAAAAATTTCGATTTTTTCAGAATTTTTTTTAAAATATTACATATATATATTTTATCACCATAGTGAAAAATATTTACATATTGTACTTTTTAATAATAATAAAAAAATAAATTGCATTTAGAGAATATCTTCCGATCGCGCAAGCTCATTAAAAATCGGGAAAAATTCAATTTTCAGTGATTTTTGATGCATCAAGAAAATAATTAAATAAGTTCAATTTGCGGTCTCATGTTAAAATTTAAATGTAAATTAATACTATTGTGCATGTTATGTTATTTTTGAACAACCGAGATCTTACCACGACGAGATCGCTGCAGGGCGAAAAGGTTTAGTAGTTCGCGCAACTCCTGTTAGCCACGTTGCGAAACAGCGTTGAAGTCGCCCTATGTGTCCACATCCTTTTCTCTCCCCAACCTCGTCCACTTGCACAGTGCGCCATTTCGTATCAGTGAGCCCGTGAACGAATTTCGTTTGTTAATTATATGTATTATGTTATTTAAAATACATTAACATGTGACAGGTACACGGATCTGCATATGTCGTTCACAAAGAAAATTACTAGACAATCTTTTCATTGTCCTATATTTTGTCATTCCCAAGAGATTTTTTGTCAAATATTCTTCACGAATATAGCGCCTGTACGAGAAGCTAAAGAAAATCCTTTAAAAGAATTTAAATACTTCTAAAATCGTTAAAAATACTTCTAGACCTTTTTCAATAAATGCGTCCATATAACATGCATTGATATGTAGAATGATACATGTTTGAAGATGGTTTATAGTAATTTTAAACAGTGTATGTTGTCCATCGTGATATTTGTCTCAGGACTGAGGAGGATAACTAAATAATCGCCCTTTTTTCCATCAAAATGTATGTCATGTGGTTCTTCTGATTCCACTTGACTTTGCCGTAATTTTTTTCTTTCTGTTTGTTTTCTTCTAACTTTGTATAGGTCAATAACTTGAAAAGCATCTGTTTTAGTTATTACAGGAATATCTTCTAGTACACTCAATGCTTTAGCAGCACCTGCAATGTCAGATACACCATTGCGATCGCAATGTAAAGATGTAGATTGTAACTCCACTTTCATTTGCCATGGTAATTTCTTCTTCTTAAATCTGATAGGCTGTATCCGACATGGTAATGATATTTTACATATGCCTACATTAGCATTAAAATTCTCATGTATTTCATCTAAATGCTCAAGGTCTTTTATTTTCGCTTCAACAAATTTGGAAGGTTGCCTTTTCAATATATAGTTTCGTCTTCCAAGTCTTATACTCAGTTTTTTTTCTTTTTTTTTTAAACTATAGTACCTATTTTTCCCGTTCCGTCCTTTCTCTGGAGGTAGATAAATCTATGCTCAATGACTGGAATTTTGTTGTGTTTTTGAGACGTACAATTATTCTCAATTAGACACTCCCTCAGATCTGGTAACTTTTTACAAGAGCAATATAAATTCATTACACGTTTGCAGGCTGAAATATCACACAGTTGAGTTTCTTGTTTTTTAAATTCATCAAACTTTTTTATAAGGTTTGGCTATTCCTTGTCTCGAATATAAGATTTCGTTAGTTTAGAATATTATCGTAGTAGGCATTAATTAGCTAAATGATTCTACAATCAAACACTTTTGGTATTGATGCCTTCTAATAAACATATTTTATTTTTTGTGCCACTGTATTTCTGACAAATGAGAAACTCACTTTAATGATGTTGAATTTACTTGCTAATAGAGACCTCTCCTCAAGGTAGCATTGAAGAACATCTTCGTGTGTTGGAAGAATATTTGGCAGAAAATCTCTTGGATGACCAAATATAGGACAATGAAAAGATTGTCTAGTAATTTTTTTTGTCAACGACGTATCCAGATCCGTGTCCCTGCCACATGTTAATGTATTTTTAATAACACAATACATCCAATTAACAAACGAAATTCGTTCACGGGCTCTCTGATACGATATGGCGCTCTGTGCAAGTGGACGAGGTTGGGCACAGAAGCATGTGGACACGTAAGGAGACTTCAACGATTTTTCGCAACGTGGCTAACAGGATGCGCGCGAAACTCTAAACCTTGAAGAACTACTAAACCTTGCAGCGATCTCGTTGTGGTAAGATCTCGGTTGTTCAAAAATAGCATAACATGCTCAATAGTATTAATTTACATTTAAATTTTAACATGAGACTGCAAACTCAGCTTATTTAATTATTTTCTTAATATATCAAAAATCACTGAAAATTGAATTTTTTCAGATTTTAATGAGCTTGCGCGATCGGAAGATATTCTCTAAACGCAATTTATTTTTTTTTCATTATTACACAGTACAATATGCAAATATTTATCACTATAGTGACAAAATATGTGTATATGTAATATTTTGAAAAATTTTTTGAAAAAATCGGAATTATTCAATTTTTTTGAATTTTTAGGTGGTTTGCGCGATCGGAAGATAATGTCCGATTTCAAAAATTTTTTTTTAGTTTTTCTTGTCCAAACTTGTCCTCTTCCAATCGCAACTTTTCCGCACTATAGCGATTCTTAAATAAAAACTTTTGTTTTTTCGCACCACCCTACTATAGGTGCTACGTATTTGTATAATTACGTGAGTGCCTAAAAACGAACAAATCTAAAACAATTAAGGATGATGTCATCTTGTATGACAAAGCTGAATCGGGAATAGTTTCAAGATCAGTGAATATTTTTGTAAAATGGTGCGACCAGTTTGATTTTTATTGAAGGATTGATAGATGGTGAAAGATGAGAATTTTAAATCATTCTATCATGTTTTAATAAAGTTGAAATTTTATTAAATTAAATTATCATGCGTTTTTCCTTATAAAGACACTGACATTTATTGCTTTGTCATTATCCTCTTCAGACCTGAGCATAAAATAACTGTACAAATATATATTTATTGCTTTTGCATAATCGAGATGATACTATAGATGACAGAAAGAGTAATTTTTATAAAATCTGTACATTAGGGGACTGTTAATTTAGATTTAGATGTATGGATATAAAAATACTAATCCTCTTAAAACATCAGTTAAACTATCAATAATATAAATTTACGCAACAATAAAATTAAGGTCTTTAAACAAGTAAATGATACGCAAATCCCCAAATTTTTTTAGTGTAAAGCATTTAAGTTAAATAATCATGAATATTTCTTACTTTCTTGGCCACAGTGTCTTTGAAGGTATTTTCGGAACTCGGATAAAAATAATATTTATTTTATGAGCTAATATTCATCAGTGCTGACATTTATTTGTTTTGTTTTAGCGCAAAAACATTCAGCTGTATAAAAGTAAAGTAAAAATGCAAAAAAATTGAACAGTTTAGTTTTTATGAGGAAAAGAATGGAGGTACACATTTGTGTATTTCAGGTCTGAAGAGGTTATATCGTGAACATGACTACAAATTGAATTAGAAGAAAGTTAAACATGGAAGGAAAAAACATTTCAGTCATTTGGGATTTATGGGTTTTAGTCGGAGAATTAAAACACTTGGTCATTGACAAAATAAATTTTATCTGGTAAAAATGAATAATAAAACATTAAGGAAACAGATAACCAGAACAATGGAAATTGGGTACGCTATGATTCAAAATTATTGAGTAGGCTCAGGCCCCCGCACGGGCCCATATAAGTTGGCGCCACTGTTCAAGATTGTTTGCTATTTAAATATTTAATATTATGAATATGAAGTTTCTGTTTAAAAAATCATGAAAGACTTCATTTCAAAAAGAAAGAGATGCTAAGAGACATTTACAATTTCATGTCAAGAATTTAAATTGGGTTTTGTTTCATTATTTACTCTAGTATATGTTATATACAGTCGAGTCTCTATGTAACGAAATCTACCGTTCCAGTAAAAAATTCGTTTTATAGAGAAATTCGATGTATAGAGAATGATGTTAAAAATCGTATTTAATGTGTAAAATTTTTTTGAATTAAGAATTTGAAATGTTTAAAAGTAAATATTAACTTAACATTTCATTTCCTAATTATTTAAGCTGTTTCAAAAAAGTAAACAGACATTTATTTGAAAGCTTAATGGAAGTCAAATAAGGAAGACTTGCATTAATTTCAGACGAAGAAATCTGTAATTTTTTGTTGTTTCGATTTTAAAATTATCACGCTGTCACAAAAAAGCTCAAATTTTAGCAAGGAATGAAAAATTGTAGTTAACATTTTCCTCCATTTGAAGGTCTCTCATGTGCCTCTCATTGATTCCTCTCTTACATGTGTATCAATCCAATTGACTCTGTTTTGAGAAGGATGTGGAAAGGTGTGTGGGAGGTGGGATGAATTCGTTGGATTTAAAGAACACGGAGAGAAGTAATATATAAAAAAACCTCAGCACTCACGAAAAATCAAAAATACGTTATGGAAAATTGATTCCATATGATTTCGAAGCTTTTTAAAACTGAATAAATTAAGACCAATTTATGAAAAAATTTGTTATATGGAGATACATATTTCGCTATATAGACTGTTCTTAATATAATCATGCGAAAAGGGGACCGTTCCTACTAAAAATTCGTTATATAGAGAAATTCGATGTATGGAGTTTCGATATAGAGAGACTCGACTGTATATATATATATATATATATATTTTGTACTTTTATTTTAAATGTGCATTTGTATTGACTTAATAAAAATAGTTCGTAAAAATGTGCTATTTCCAAATCCATTGTGTCCAAGAAGGACATTAAAAATATCTAATTGTTTACGACCCAAATCTATCGAGATCTATTACTTTAAATTTTATGAATTTTTAGTTTTTTTCTGCGATAAAATCTCGTATTTTGGTTTTTAACAGCAGAAAAAAAGTAATAATTTTCAATATAAAAATGCATAACGTAACGGGAGGTTAATGTTAATAAAGTAAATTATAAAGCTGAAAAGTAATTAAAAGCATTACAAAATAAGTATGTCACTAACTAGTAAACTTTGTTGCAAATTTGTCGTCATTTAATACCGCAACTTGCTCTATTAATTATAGGGATGTTGGTTTAATAGCATTTAGTTAAACTGACAGCGGATTAACCAACGCAGACACGACAGAAAATTACGCTGCATGAGTAATATTTAATCTACAGCGTAGTTTACTACTCCGAGAAGTTTTCGCGGCAATAAATTAAATTTACAAAAGCGTTAATAACTGCACTTATTTATAATGCGTGTCAATACAGTTAAAACTAATTTTCTGATATAAAATATTTCTGAACAGCAAAAAGACACTTTTTAAGATATAAAAAAAGTTTCTTTGAGTCGAATTTTTATGACAAAGGCAAAAAAATTTCAAATTTCACCGACAGGTGGCACCATCAAGGTCCATGTTACAAAAACATTAAAAACAGTAGGAAATACACATAGCAATATATTCTAACAATCAAAATTACAATTCGATATAATGAAGAAGTTGATGTGATAAAACGAGTTTTAAAACAAGTAATTAAAAGCATTACTAAATGACTTTATTATTAAATAGTAAACTTTGTTACAGATATATGTGCATTTAATACTGAAACTTAATCTATTAACTACAAGGATGCTGCTTTAATTATATTTAGTTTAACTGAAAAGGCATTAACCATTGCAGGCATGAGAGAAAATTACATTGCATGCGTAACATTTAATTGACTGAGTAATTAAGTACGCCGAGAAGTTCTCACGGCAATAAATTAGTTTTAATTATGGCACTTAGTTATAATATATGTCAATGTCTTTAATTTTCTGATATAGAGAATTTCTAAATAACAAAAAATTATATAAGACTTTATATGAGAAAAATTTATCCAACACAAATGAAATTTTGACACAAAGGCTGTGTAAAAAATCCGTATAGACTAAAATAAACAAATAAATAAAATATATAAAAACTGACGTATCGGAATGTGGTTTGTACCATAAAGCTTCTATCAGAAGGAAAAAAAAAAATCCAATTTTCACCATCAGGTGGAACCATTAAGGCCCACGTTACTAAAACGTAAAAAAAAAAAAAAAAAAAAAAAAAAAAAAAAAAAATAGAAATTATAGAACATACATTTATTTCCACTTTCGACTACAATATTTTATTACACTGTTAGTGCAAATTAGTATGTACACATTGTTATAATCTCAATACTTTTATGCATTTTTAATAATGGGATGTTAATTGCTAATGGTGGATGAATAAACACTGATTTTTGGTACCTTAGTTCGAAAATAGTGGTATGAAAAATTCAAAAACTATATACCGAAAATAAATTAAATAAATAAATAAATAAAATAAACAACAGTGATTTCTACTTACATATTACTACGTAATGTTGTTATTTAAAAGGTGTAGAAACAACATTAAAGAAATTATTTACCATCTTAAAAAAAAAAAAAAATCTAAAATCAAAATGCCAATACTCGATTTAATAGAGAAGTTTGAGTAATAAAATAAGTAAAAGTTTTAAAACTTAAGATAGTAAAAGTTTTACAACTTCGAGGCATTACTAAATTTTATTACTAACTGATAAACTTTGTCGCAAATATGTCTGCATTTAATACTGAAACGTACTGCTATTAGTTACAGAGATGCAATTTTAATCATGTTTAGTTTATGTGAAGGCGGATTAACTACTGCAGACACGAGAGAAAATTATACTGCATGCATAACATTTAATTGAGAACGCAGTTAATTACATCGAGAACTATTCACAGCAATAAATTAAATTTACAAAAGTTTTAACTATGGCACTTTTTTTTAAAAATGTGTCAATGCTGTTAAAACAAATTTTTTTATTTTTTAGGTATTTCGAAATAAGAAAAATTTGGTAAGAAATTTGTCAAGATATAAGAATCATTTTGTTAAATAAATACCCTGACAGAAGTGAAATTTTAGTGTACTATAAAACATTACAAAATCAAAAATGTAACTCAAATTTTCACCGATAGATGGCACATTAAAGTTCGCGTTACAAAAAGGTTAAAAAAAAAACTATGCATTGCACTTTATGTGCGCATTTGCGTATATCGTCAGTGCAAATAACTAGGTATACGTATTATTAAAATTTCAATATTTTAAGCATTTTAATAACGTGACATTAATAATGACAACTACAGATAGGGGATAGATAAACACTGATTTTTGGCGCGTCAATTCGGATAAAGTGTTACTGAAAAATTAAAAATCGTGACACACCATCCCGAAGAATTTATAACGTTAAATGCAGAGATTCAAACTTAGAAACATTTGTAAGAAAAATTAGGTTAGTCTACCATTAATTGGATGTATTTGGTTCTGATGAACAGGTATTTTTTAGAATTAAGGTTAAATATTACCTTTTTACTTATATATTGTATTCTTGTCACCTTCTGTATCACTTGGCGTTTTCAAGTAACATTTCTTCTTATCTGGAAATTAATCCGAGCTATTGTAAGTTAGCTAGTACAGTATAAAAAAAAAAATGTGTGGTATCAATAGATTGTAGTTCTTATTGCCATTCGAAATGCATACCTGACATAAGGCAGACAAAAGAACCCTACCAAGTATCGAGCGAGGTAATGGACGTCACGGAGAAGTGACAGTTGGAGGCGATGAAGAGATATGGCCCTTGCTGGCAGGAAGAATCCCCATATTGGTTGCTTTGGAGATGAATTGGATAGCTGAAAGAAATCAGTGTGGCTGGGACCTCAGCGTGAGGAGGTTGGTTTTCGTGAGTACAGTTTTCGGACTCAGAGAGTATTGAGTGGTGTACGGCTCTTTGAGGATTAAGTCAGCGGAACGGAGTGATCGCCGATAAATCTGTGTTTGACGAACCTAGTGTGAGAGGGATTTAGATATTTTAATAAGTGAACCAAGTACTCAGAAGGTATTTAACTTAATGTCAGATCGGATCACCTATATCCGAGTTCTTAATTGTAATTATTATTTCATTACATGTAAATAATGTGTAAATAAATTGTTAGTTAATTTTAATTGGATGGGTTTGTATTATTTTTGATAAACCTTTTCACAAAATGACCGATATTATTGAATTATATCAGCGGTGACTGCAAACTAAAACAAAGGAACTTTCGTCAAAGTTGGATGGACTAAGGAAAAAAGAATGTCACAGGATGTATGATTTGTTGTAAACAGTCTAAACTAAACTATTATTATATACCATTGAAACTGTAACATTTTTTATGGAGACTCTGTATATTGAAACAAACCAAAGTAAAACTGTCCTATATTATGCAGCGGTTAGTGTAATAAAAAATGTTTTAAAACTTCGACTCACATAATTAAGAGCATCACTAAATAATTTTATTACTAACTAGTAAACGTTGTCGCAGATATGCCTGCATTTAATACCGAAACTTAACGTCATTAATTACTGGGATGCTGCTTTAATCGTATTTAGTTTAAGTGAAGGCGGATTAACTACTGCAGACACGAGAGAAAATTACACTTGCATGAATAACATTTAATTGAGCGTGCAGTTAACTATGCCAGAAACACTTCGCGGCCATAAATAAATTCTACAAAAGCTTTAATTATGACATTTATATATGTTAATGCTATAAAAAAATTTCTTTATTAAACAGATATTTCTAAATAAGAGAAATAAGGATAGACCAAAACAAGTTTTTAAGACCGAAACCGAATTTCGGTATTATTATCATTTTAAAACAAAAATGAAAAACGAAATTACCCTCAAAATTATTTAAATAATCCTTTCATACATAAAACATACATCACTATTAAACATGTGACTGTTCTTTGTGCTTTGGACAAAAAACTTTTCATATAAAATTATGCATATATTTTAGAGATATTTTAAAACAAAAATGAAAACGAAATTACCCTCAAAATTATTTAAGTAATAATTTCATACATAAAACATACATAACTATTAAACAGTTATACATCTGACGGTTCTTTGTGCTTTGGACAAAAGCTTTTCATATAAAATTATGTATATATTTTAGAGATATTTTAAGAACTAAAGAAAAAAAAAGTAAGAGGTATTCGAAAAAACGCTTTTCCACCTTCAACAGCTCGAAATTTTCCGATACAATTTCAGACACACTTTTAAAAGTAGAAACATGAAACTTGCTGAGGGGATTCTTGAAGGGATGTATGAGGTGCCGTGTGATGTCTTTTTAGCCTCTAAATTTATTAGAATTTGATTTATAATCAATTACCTTATCAGCATGACCCTTTTTTTCGTCCACAAATCTCCCGCATCGGGAAAATCAGTTAAAATTGCCGTTTTTGATTGCTTTTTTTACAATATTTTCTGCATTTATCAAAGAATCGACAATCACGGCACCTTGTGTACCTTCCAAATAAGAGATTTTGAAAGTTTGGTGTATTTGAGAGCAAAAATGAATTCAAAAATAAATCGGAAAATAAGCAATTTGAATCGAAATACACCCTTAAGAAGAGAACACTGAAAAAAGAAATTAAAAAGATTGATTTGTTGAGGAAATATTTTGACTATAAAAATGCATCAAATGTCCTTAGAGTTAACATTACAGAGGGGAATTCGGAAAATGAGTGACCAGCAGCCTTAAGATCCTGTCTACGTTTCACCGCTACTAAATGATTTATCTGAATTGAGACACAGAATTGAAGAGGCTATTACTTCCGTTACTCCTGACTTGTTAATCAAAGTGTGGGAAGAACTGGACTTTAGGTTGTACGTGTAACCTTAAAGCTGCACATATTGAACATTTGATAGAAAAACTTGGTAAGTTTACTTTCAATTTGCTATATGGTTTGTTGTAAATAGCCTAAATTAAACTGTTATAATTTACCCTTGAAACTGGGGCATTCTTTTATAGAGACTCTGTATACTGAAACAACAAAATTAATAATGTCCTATATATAATACTGCAGTTAGTGTTAGAAAACAAGTTTTAAAACTTCGAAGTGCGTAATTAAAAGCATCACTAAATAATTTTGTTACTAACTAGTAAACTTTGTCGCAGATATGCCTGCATTTAATACTGAAACTTTATGTCATTAATTACTGGGATGTTGCTTTAATCGTATTTAGTTTAACTGAAGGCGGATTAACTACTGCAGACATGAGAGAAAATTACACTTGCATGAATAACATTTAATTGAGCGCGCAGTTAACTACGCCTGGAACTCTTCGCGGCCATAAATTAATTTTACAAAAGCTTTAATTATGACATTTATATGTGTTAATGCTATAAAAAAAAAATCCTTTATTAAACAGATATTTCTAAATAAGAGAAATAAGGACAGGACGTAACTGAAATTTGATAATACTCGCATTTTCGGCCGAAAACAAAAATGAAAACGAAAATACTCTTAAAAATTGTCTAAGTAATCATTTCATTCACAAATATACATAACTATTAAGAGATTATTTCATTCAAATGAAAAGACCCGTTCGCTAATATTAATTTTATGGAAGAAATTTATAAATATATCTCGGTTGCATTTTAATATTTTTAAATATATATATATATTTTCATTTTATAGCTGGGATCGATCTGTATGAAGATCGTTTTTTACTTTTGTAATTTTGTTTACAGATATTTTTTATGAGGATTCTTTCATTTTCGGAAAAGGATTAAAAGCGAAAGCATCCCCATAAAAAATATCTGTAACCAAAATAGAAAAATTTAAAAACGGACTGCATTCAGATCAATCTCAACTATCCAATGAAAAAAAAATCATTAAAATTATTGAAATGCAACCGAGATATCTTTATAAATTTCTTCCATTAGCGAACGGGTATTTTCATTTAATTGAAGTATCCCCTTAAACAATAATACATGTGACGGCTCTTTGTGCCGCGGACAAAAACTTTACATATAAAATAAACTTTAATTAATTCATCAATAACGCCAAATAGTTTTTATAATTATACAAATTTTATTAAATTAAAAATGTTTTAAGTATACATACCTCGATTAATTTTTTATAATGATTTTTGTTAATGATAATCTTTTATATTAGGACTTTCCCAAAGACTTTCACAATACTTTTGTGGTTTCAAACTAAAAAATTCCTATTAATGTTAAATCTGCATTTTTTTTTTAAGCGCCTTCAAAGTTTAGTCATATATCCATTGATTACTTTATAATTTGCATTTCCGTCTTGAGTCAATAATGAGATGGCCGATAATTATAAATAGCGAAGTTCATACCAATGAGTGTCTCATTTGAGCCGATACAGTTCAAATAAATGAGTAATGTTGGAAATTTCCAAAAGATGAAATAAGATTTTTGAAATAGAGATAGTTTTTGGTTCGGCCAAATTTTCACCGAAAACGAATATTGGGAAAATTTATATTTTAGGCCGAAAACGAAACAGAATTTTCGGTCGATCTCTAGAGGTAAATGTGTCTGGAATCATGTTTTAACGCCAAAAGGGCGATGAATCCTGATCTTAGTTACGCGTGGCAACCCCCCTCCTGGGCTCAAAAAATTTTTTTTGTTTATGTTTTCAGAGAAAGAAAAGAATTAATACGCGATGGTGTTATGACAGTCTTGATAGACGAAATATTCTAAAATGTATCGAATTTCATGTAAATAGTGTAAATATGTGTATATAAGATGTATAATATTTTTTTCCAATTAAAAAGAAGTAAGAAGATGCCCGTTTGAAGTTATTGAATAAGTGTGAATCGCCTAAATTAATTTTGTGTTCGAAAGCCACTGAACCATCCGACGCGACAGTAAATGCAAGAAATTGATAAGATATAGGAAATAATTTATCAAGCGTAAATAGGTGAGACCTCAGCAAGTTGGGTTATACCCGATATGAACACGATAATTCTATTTTAATCACCCCGAATGCGACAAAACAAGTTTTGTCAACCCAAAATCCGATCTGAATCCGAAATGGAAGCAAAGGGGAAAACTACAACGACAACAAAAATGAAGTAAGAACATGGTTAAAAACAATTACACGAGTAATTAACCAATTTTAATTAAAAGTTGTATATTTGAAAATAAATAAATAAAAGAAATTACAAAAGCGACTGGTAAGAATAATTAAATAAATATTTAAAAAAATGAAATTTTAAATACAGAAAATGTTTAATAAAGTTTGTGTCACTCATAAAACGAAAGAACAAAAGCATAAATTACAATTGTGTAAAAGTTTAATAAATGTGTCAAATAAACATTTTTTTACCCTTCCTTTAAAAATTAACTATCAAGAAAATAAATCAAAAAGCAACCAATGATAAAAAACTGAAAAAATAACTTTATGATCTAATCTCAAAATTTACCTTACTATATTAACGTAAGACATAAAAAAGGCAAAATTAACATTAATTAATTTCTTATTCATCAACAAATAAAAGAAACAGATATCTCAAGTGTATAATTGCTCTTTTAAAAGACCTCAAAAATGTGCATTGTCTTTTAAGAAAGAAATATTTTATTTAAAGAATAAATCAAACTCAAATAAGAGTTAAAATGGACAGCAGCAAAATTCATTTTAAATATTCGCAAGTAATCTCAATTTTTTTTCATAACTTGAAATGCGCAAATCACAATTAAACAAAAGCCTTTTTTTTCGTATGTTAGTTTCATTTAACAAGATTCTACAAAATGTGCAAAAAACATTTGATAAAACAAAAAGACACTATGATAGAATGAATGAAGAAAGAAAGCAGGGAGGTGTAAAAATAAATTTTTTTTTTTACATCGACAAAAAAAAAAGTCACTTCTACAAATTTTAATTGTCTAAAATATTAATAACCTGTGTCAAATAAATAATTCTTATTCTCCATAAAATAAGAAAAAAAAAAGATAATATACTATTTAGTACCAAAAATTATCTTACAAAAAAATAACAAAATTGTAATTTAGCAAATTACAATGACTATTTGGAAAATGATATTTTCAAAGACTCAAGTTTTAAAGACTTATAAATAAATTCTACATTTAAATTAATAATAATAAACATCATTTTTAGGATGATTATAACGAGTTATATATTACGTACGCCATACATTAAACATTAACATTCCTAGACCAACAATAAAAAACAGTAGATTAAAAATAGACAACTTTAACTGTTTAAATTGTACATTTTTATTTCATGGAGTTAATCAGACTGATTTCTGAATGCTTCCTATTACGTACGACATGGATTAAACATTAATATTCCTGGACCCATCACAAACAAATTTTAAATGAAATTTCAGTTTTATAATTTTCGGAACGCAAATATTTCGACTTCTTAACATCACACATTTTAAATTTTTACATCGTTGCGTAGAGAAAAAAAAATGCAATTTTTTAAGGAAATTTGTTTGGAATCTCTATTACAATTTGTTTTTAAAATATTATTTTTTTAAAAGTTTTTATTACTTTTTTTGTCATCGTGGCAACAAAGATATTCAGTTTTTGGACATTAAACTTGGACCAATCAGAAAACGAATAAAATAAAAACCAGACGTATTCCATTTTTGGACATTAAACTTGGACCAATCAGAAAACGAATAAAATAAAAACCAGAACTATTCCATTTTTGGACATTAAAACATTGCGGAATTCCACCAATAAAAAGATTCAAATATACCTTAGATTTACCAATTCTCTACCGAGAACAACAACTTTTATTATTATTATTATTATTATTATTATTTTAATAGTTAAAAAAAATTCTAGACAATAAAGTACAATAAAATACAACTAATAATAAAGAATTCGAAAAAGAAGCATATGATCTAATTACAAAATGAAAAGTTACGCCTACAAGTAAGAGACTATTAATAACAAACAATAAAAATGTTAATAAATTCACCATTTATTAAAAAATTAAATATACACTTTTGTATTTTAAAAAAAAAAAAGCAAAAATTCTGCTTTTTTAGAATTTAGTGTAATGATGAATATTACGAACCCCGATGAATATTAAACTATATGTATATAAATATAAATAGTACAAAACATTTGAGTTTTAAGAGTTAAAACACCCTCATTTAGTTTATATAAAATGACGTAATTTGCATCCAGTGAATAATTCTACATTCACACGATCCAGTCTTAAACAATATCTATACAGAAAAGTATGCATTTGACATCACTATCGCAGGATACTATACAAATACTGCAAAAAGCAGTTTCGTCCTTCAAAAAACTCGATTAACAGAAAAAATCACTTACGTTTACTGAATTTTGAAAGGACTTCGAAATAAAAGTTATAAAAGATAAAACCGTAAAATCAAATCAAGCATCAATGTATTCATTTTTTTAAAAACTCTGCAGCAATTAACTTATGCAATTAACTTTTGTTTTGATACTTAATTTTTTATATTTTTTTCATATTGTAAAAAATAAATTCCAGTAAAATTAATTGTTAATTTTATTCCACAATTAAAATTAAAATTTATACATGACCTACCACCTCTAGGAGTGACCAATTTTTATTGCAACGGAACGTGGTCGCTTTATGGAGGTTTAATTGTACTTATTAAATATTACACAACTGTAGTAAAATGTTGTACTTCTGAGAAAAAAAAAAAAAAAAAAAAAAAGCGATTGGAAGAATCAATAGAATAAATGTCAAACATATGCCATTCATGAATGAAAAAACAAAAATACCTAAATGCTAATTTTGTAAAAGTTTAATAATTGTGTCAAATAAACTTTTCTATAATCTACGTTTAAAAATTAATTCTCAAGATAATAAATCTAAGTGCAACTAATCATAAAGAATTAAAAAAATAATCTTATTATCTATCTCAAATTTCACCGTATTGGGCTTGAGCCGAAAAAAATTACATTAATTAATTCCTCCATTTATCAAAAAATAAAAGAAAAAGAAGACTCAAGTACATAATTACCATTTTAAAAGGCCTCAAAAATGTGCACTTTTTTATTTATTTATTTATTTTCTTTTTTTCTTTTACGGTTAAAGAATGAAACGAAACAAATAAAATTCAAATAAGAATTAAAATAGAGAGCAGCAAATTCATTAAAATAATTTTAAATAGTCTGCCTTTATTACAAATAGTCTGCCTTTTTAGGTTCGTAATTATGTAAAAACGTAGCATTTATAGTAGAGGTCTGCAGGGGCCGGAATTTCCAGGCCCGGGCCCGGCCCTTTGTAAAACTCAAAAGTTCGGCCCGGGCCCGGCCCGTTTAATTTTTTATATTTTAGGCCCGGCCCGTTTTGGCCCGTTACAATTTCTACGATTTCTAAAAAATTCAGATTTTTTTCCATATAATTAAGATTTTTTTAAAGAATACTGCATACATATCTATGGAATGATTTTACAGTATATTTTAGAGGAAATACACATTAGCAACATTAGTGATTACTAAGATTCTTAGGCTTTCAACAATCAAATAAAGATTCATCAAAAAATTAATATGGCTTAGAATAAAAGAAAAAAGAAAGAAAGTTAAAAACATCGTAACTTTTGAGGCTGTTTAATAAAAGAAGATTTATAAAAATATTTCTATATCATTTTATTAAAGATTTTAAATCCAAATTCATTCGTTAATTCAAATATGCGCCTTTCTGATACATTTCTAAATTCATTTTTTTTCTCAGAAACGCATAGCAGGTATCTTTATTCAGAAACTGTATAATCAAATGGCATTATCCATTTTTTTATACAAGCAATTTAAGAATACTGAAAAGAAATAAATTATTGTTATAGTTAGCGTTTTGAATAGAATTTCCGGAAGCGATAGCATGGGAAGGGAGAAAAACCTGCAACCATTTGAGAAACTATTGTATCTGAACAAGGTTATGTAAGTATTTTATTCATCAAAAATGAAAAATGCTATTGGATTCCAAATGCCTTCAATAGTCAGGCTTATCACTTTTATATTTTTACAATTAAAAATTAATCTGAAAATGTGTCAAACTTTCGTGTTATTGAGAAATTAATTTAAAAACCACCAAACTTTCGCGTTATTGAGAAATTAATTTAAAAACCATCAAGAAGTATATATATCCAAAGATTAATCTAACATAAGTTCTTTATCGCTGTTAATAATTTTACAAATCATGTTGTCTGCCCTACAGATCTTGAGAACAATTAAGTCTTGTTTCGGTCCGGCAAGTTTATATGTAGAAAAATAATGCAAGCTTGATTTCGGCCTGGTATGAGTCAGCTAAAAAAATATTAAAACGGGTTACACACAATTTAACAGTCCGATGCCGATCTCATACTGTACAAGTTACATTTTTATATTGATGCTGTCAAACTAGTATGGCTCGTGACGCACATTTATATTTATTCTCATTAAAACCATTTGCGTTGAAAATAGATCTTTTTTTATCGTTTCTGCTTAAATCTTCAGAACGGGCCGGCAGGCCCGAAATTTTTTTTATCGGCCCGACCAGGCCCGTACGGCTTGTTCAATTTTTTTGCCGGCCCGGCCCGTTTATTTTGCCTGTCGGCCCGATCCGGCCCGTTGAGAAAACTATTCTGATTCTGCCGGCCCGTCCCGTTAGAAAATCTGAAACAATTCCGCCGGCCCGGCCCGCGGGCCGGGCCGGGTACGAGCCACGGGCCCGTGTAGACCTCTAATTTATAGTCGTCATTCAGTCCGTTCGTCCTTATATAACAGAGAAAACCCAACCGAATCATTTGAAATTTAAAATATACAATTGTTGCATAACATTGTCGAGTCATTTCAAAGTTTATGAAAACCCGATGTATAATTTAATTACAGGGACAATCAAAAGTGTCCGTTACATTACGGCCAGTGGGAAAAATAATTACAAGTACATTTTAAGGATGTTATACTCTTTCGAACATAGTAAAATTAATATGCATCTTCCCTAATAGCATGCATGGTCACAGTGAGTCACTTTGGTCACATCACACCTGTGACCAAAATGCCACCACTCAGTGACGTCACATTGTGACTGACATGTGACTTTCTTAAAAATCTTTAGAAATTTATAAATATCCTTCAAAATGTGTTATTTACTTTAAAAAACATGTTTCTGGCAATTTAAATATCGTCACTTTTGTCCCAGTTTCGTCACAACGTTAATGCCAAATTAGTCACAAATGACACATTTTTCACAAATTTGTCACTTTGTGAAACGTCACAAAAGAGCTCTAAAACAGCCATAACGACTTCAGATTTTAGTCACTGTGACTTCACATCGACAATAGATGGTCACAAAGTCACAAAGTGACTTCACCACAAGGTTGCGGTGACGTCATCATGCTTTACGGGTTATGAAATACATGCTAAAATAAACATTCCGTACAATCTGTGGTACAGAATGTTTATTTCTGTTAATTTCTTATTAATTTACAGGGTCACACAAAAGTATTCCATTACATAATAGTGCAGAGGGAAACATTGCTTGGGGCGCAATTAAACTACTTCACATATTATGAAATTGAAAGACGTTGCTGCGGCTCACTACAAATTACATCATGTATAATAGAAGGTAGATATTATTTGCAGGACACACTAAAAGATTGTGATTACTATACTGTATTGGAAGAACTGCACACTATTTCATCAAGGTATTAATATTGTTAAAACTTCGTTTTAATACGAAATTACTTCATTTGCTACGTTTGACATGTAATTTCCAACTTGTAAAATTACTTGAAATGCTCAAGTCGCACTAAAACAAAAAAGGTTTTCTTAAATAATTTCATTTAAAAATCATTACGAAATTTCGCAGATTGAGAAAAAACATATGATAAAATTATATAACAAAAGAATAAAGAAATAAGGGATGTTTAAAAATAAAAATTTTAAAGCAACGAAAAAGAAAAAAAAAATAGACAATTTTACAAATTACAGTTGTGTAGAAATTTAATAAAATGTGTCAAATAAACAATTTTTACTCTTTATTTGCAAATAGTTTTCAAAGTAATAAAGTAAAAAAAAAAAAAAAAAAAAAAAAAAAAATACAACCAATGATAAAGGACTTTTAAAATTCTCTATTCTTTTCGAAAAAAATCTTACTATCTAATATCAAAATGTATACTAGTTTAACTCTTAACAATAAGAGAGATAAAATACTAAAAATAAATGTAAAAAATGGTTAAAACAAAAATATGGTCAAAACAGCAATTTTAAATATTTTTTAACTGTTACAAATTTTTAGTTTAATGCTATTTATAAGGGAAAATGCAAAAGCTATTCTATGAATCAATACAATAAATTTGAAATACATCCATTTTTAAATATATAACTGTTTAATTAAAGTTTATAAACGCAAAAAGTTTTCGATGAATTACAATTTTTGGGAAAAGTTTAATAAAATGTGTCAAACATTTTTTATTTCTTATTTGTTTAAAAATGGATACTTAAGACAACAAATAAAAAATAATCGATGAAAAAGAATTTCAAAAATAATCTTATATAGTCTTCAAAGAAAAGCAAAATAACATTAATTATTTCCTCATTTAACAAGAAATCAAAGAATCAGAAATCTCAAGTGCATAATTAACTTTTTAAAAAGCCTCAAAAATGTGCATTGTTTTATTTTTTTTAAGAAAGAAATCTTTCACTGTTAAAGAATAAAGAGAAACTAAATAAATCAAATTCAAACAAGAATTAAGTTGGAGGACAATTATTCAGTAAATTCATTTTAAACATTTGCTGGAGTTTTCTTCTTTTATAACTTGAAATGAGCAAATTACACTGAAACAAAAGATTATTTTTTTTTCTTCGGTAATTTAATTAAAAAATCTTTACAAAGTTTTACAGAATGTGAAAAACAACTTATATATTAAAAAGATAACAGAATAAATGAAGTAAGAAAGAAGGGAGATTCAAAAATAAAATTTCTAAAGCTAAAAAACTTTTTAATAAATGCCATTTGTATGGAAGGGTCATTCCATGGTAACTTATGTTACATTTAAAACAATTTACTGCAGTAATTTTAGTAATATAACACTAAAAAATATTCAAATGTAAAATTAACAGGATTTGTCAATTGAACCCTATCTAAGGGTCAATTTGTGAAAATTACCTAAGTAATAATAATGAACACTTTATATGATAACTTACATTCCTTTTTCAGTAATGGCTGTTACCATAGTAAATATAACAAACAAAATTTAAAAAAAATAACATTAAAATTAAGTAATTTTCATCTAAATTGATCTTTGAATAAGTTTAATTAGCAAACCATGTCAAATTTACATTTTGAATATTTTTTTGTGGGTGTTATATTACTAAAATTACTGAAAATAGTTCAAAATATAACTTAAGTTACCATGGAATGACCCAGAAATTTATAACCAATTTTTGCTCTTCGTTTAAAAATAAATTTCAAGTAGAATAGTTTCACTTTAGAATAATAGCTTCTTCAGTTCCGAAGCTAAAATAATAATGCAAATATTTATTCATTGGTATTTTCCAAACATAATGACATTATAAATGACAGAAAAAATATCTCTTTTGAAAATGATTTTTAAGCGCTCAGTAATTTGGGTTAAAAAAATAGGGATCTAAAACTGCAAACTTTTTTAAAACATCAATTTAATAATTTTTAACCTAAATTAATGCAATCACAAATTTAAGAGCTTTAACCCTTTCAGTACCAAATTTTTTTTCAGTTTTCAGAAAAAAAAAAAAAATATTTTTACGTTAATAACATTAACACTAGCTATCCAAATAAATTAATTAGTGCATAACGAATATTTCATTATCTGAAAGATAACGAATGCTGTTGTTTTGCGTTCTTTTTAATTAATGTTCATATGACAATAGGCTAAAGAAGAATTTTTGGAGCTGTTTAGAAAATATCGTGTTGCAGAAGGTTTTAACAGATATCACAACTTCCTAATACTTTTTGCGCTTTATTATACATGATTCTTTCAGAAAAGTAACTTTTATTTTAAATTTAAAGAGTGAAATATATGTTTGAAATAAAAGAATCGCAAACGGAGCAAAGAGAATGAAGAAAATAACTATAATTATTATTATTATTGCTAAATGCCTAAACATAAATGAAGTCATATAGTAAATGCATAGACATATACTAACATTACTATGTGAAATTGGCAGCGATAGTATTTATTAAAACAAAATAATACTCCATTAAAAGTCATGTACTATTAATAGCACACCAGACTCCAAAAGGTTAAACACGTAAATAATCTAGAAATCCTCGAAAAAATTTTATCGAAAAAGATTTAAGTTAAATACACAATGAAAATTAAGTTAAATACATAATGAAAAAGATTTAAGTTAAATACATAATGAAAATTTATCACTCTCTTGGTCACACTCTCTTTTGGGCATTTTTAGGCATTTTGCAAACTCAGATGAAAATAACATTCATTTTATGAGGGATTCAGCTTAGATGCAGGTTTGCTTTCTTTCAAGTTCGTTTGCTTTCAATGTAAAAAACATTTATCTATTAAGACGTGATTTAAAAATGTAAAATAAAATCAGGCATTTTAGTTTTTATAGGTAAAATAACAGAGGTTCCTGAATGGGGACCCAAGGACCGAAGAGGATAGTGTAAAAGACAATAGAAACAATAGAGTAAAATAAAATACAATCAATGACAAAGTATTAAAAAAGAAATAAATCTTATGATCCAATCACAAAATGCACCAGTTTAACGCCTATTAGTAAGAGAAAAAATATAAGTGATAAAAAGCATTTATTATTTCACTATATATTAACAAATTAAATTAACATTATATTAACTATACACACTGATGGTATCTTAAGAAAATGTTAGAAATGGTTAAAAACAAAATGGTGGTAAATACAACCCCTTGGTAAATGACCATTAATCATTATATAATTTTAATTATATTTTATAATTCTGAAAAAGATAAGAGAAATTGCATAAGCGATTACAAGAATCGGTAGAAAAAATGTCAAATATATCAATGTTTAACATGAATAATACAGAAACCGTTTCTTAAAGTTTATATCCCTGTAAAAAAAAGTTGAATGAGTTACAATTTTGTAAAAGTTTTAAAAAATGTGTCAAGCAAACATTTTTTCTTCATTATTTAATAAAATAAACCAAAGTACAATCAACGATAAAGAATTCCAAATACAGTCGAACCTCTATATAACGAAACTCCATGCATCGAATTTCTCCATATAACGAATTTTTAGTAAGAACGGTCCCCTTTTCGCATGATTACATTAAAAACGGACTCTATATAGCGAAATATCTATCTCCATATAACGAATTTTTTCATAAATTGATCTTAATTTATTCAGTTTTAAAAAAGCTTCGAAATCATATGAAATCAATTTTCCATCACTTATTTTTGATTTATCGTTCAGTGGAGAGGTTTTTTTTTTTTTTTTTTTTTTATAAATATTACTTCCCTCCTTATTCTTTAAATCTAACAAGTTCATACCACCTCCCACACACCTTTCAACATCCTTCTCAAAACACAGTCAATTGAATTGTTACACATATAAGAGAGGAATCAATGAGAGCACATAAGAGAGACTTTCAAATGGAGGAAAATATCAACTACAATTTTTCATTCCTTGCTAAAATTTGAGAATTTTTTTTGAGAGCGTAACAATTGTAATTTTAAAATCAAAACAACAAAAAATTACAGATTTCTTCCTCTGAAATTTATGTAAGTCTTCCTCATTTGATTTTCATTAAGCTTTCAAATAAATGTCTGTCCTCTTTTTTGAAACAGCTTAAATAATTAAGAAATAAAATGTTAGGTTAATATATACTTTTAAACATTTCAAATTCTTAATTAAAAAGATAAAAAATAATATTTGTTCAAAATTTACACATTAAATACTATTTTTAACATCATTCTCTATACATCGAATTTCTCTATATAACGAATTTTTTACTGGAACGATGGATTTCGTTATATAGAGGCTCGGCTGTATAACGTTATAATATAATCTCAAAGTTCACCATAAGAAAAGAGAAAATAAAATAAAAATAACAATAATTGATTCTTCATTTATCAAGAAATAAAAGAAATAATAGCCTCAAGTGTATAATTAACTTTTTGAAAGATCTCAGAAATGTGCATTGTTTTATTAATTATTATTATTATTATTTTTTTTTTTAAGGAAGAAGTATTTCAGTGTGAAAGAATAAAACGAAACAAATTCAAATAAGTATTAAAAAGGAGTACAGCAATTCAATAAATTCATTTAAAACGTTTGCAGTAGTCGCGCCTTTTTATAACTTGAAATGCGCAAATTACACTGAAACAAAAGATTTATTTCTTTTTTAGATAACTTCATTTACAAATCATTGCAAGAAGGGGGAAAAATACGTGATAAAATAAACAGAACATTATAAAGAAAGAAGGAATTAATAAAGGAAGAAGGAAGGATAATTCAGCAGAATGAAAGGGTAATGTTGAAAATAACTGAATATTAAAATACGTACATAAATTCGGGTTGGGTAGCCCAATATTATACACACAGAAAAAAAAAAAAAAAAAAAAAAAAGAAAGATTCTACTCGACCCGCTGTTTAAAGGTCCGTCGGGTTCAGGCTAATTTTCTTTTTCTTTTTTTTTTTTCTTTTTTTTTTTTTTTTTTTGTAGCAGGATGAATTTGGTTAGGTTGACTTTCAATATTTCGGGTTAGGTTTTATTTCCTTCGTATTAGAATCTCGTTGACACGATTTTTCAAAAAACTGAATTTTTTTCAAAAGAAAATGCAATATATGTGATATATATATATATATTTTTTTTAAATATAAAATCTATGCTAGAGAGAGGTATAATTGTAGGTTTTTCATAAATATGGTAAAATGTGAATACTTTTTTTTTTTTTTTTTCACTTTGTGTCTGGTAAGTGTTCCGATTTTGGTTAATGTCCCTATTTAAATATTCCGGATTCAAGTTGAAAAAAATAGACATTGAATCCAGATCAAGTTTAGGGTTGTCGAGTTGACAGTAAAAATTCCTTTCTGTTACGGATAAACTAAGCGGATTCTGATACGTAAAATTTATGAAACTTCAGAGATCTCTGACGCTAAAAACGGAAAGTTTCATAAAATTCAAAGTATCCTAACTCGATGAGTTTTGGTGAAAGAATAATTTAATTTTTATCGTTTATAGCTTTAGTTATTAGGGCATGGACAATTCTTTTCTAAACAGAAACTTATAGCACCCAATGCTCTTATGAAAAATTACATAGTGATTTTTTTTATTTTTTTTTTTAATGCAGTAGGGCTGCTTCAAATTAATTTAAATTCCAATCTTAATTGCAGCACTTTTGTAATTTACATGGTGTACGCATCTCTACCATGTAATTTAAATCCTTTTGGGACACCTTGTAAACAGTTGACTCCCGTTAATGCGTCATCAGCTTAAAACGCACACTCGAGTAATGAGGACAATTTCGACTCCGTCATCATCTGCTATTTACAAATGATGTTAACCCTTTCTTGTCCTATTTTTTTTTTCGATTTTGACAGAAAAATTACTTTTTCATTAATAATGTTAATACTAACTATCGAAATAAGTTTACTGAAGTTTAACAATTGTGCTATTGTCTGAAATTTAATGAATGTAATTATTTTGCACATTATTCAATTTATTTTTATATGATAATAGACTAAGGAAGAGTTTTTGGAGACGATTGCGGAAAATATCAAATTGCAACAAAATTTAACAGATATTACAAATTTCTAATATTTTGTGCGCTTTATCATACAGTATTCCGTTAGAAAAGTAACTGAATTCTTTTATTTAAAGAAGGAACTATATGTTAAAAATAAAAGAATTGCCAACGATTCAAAGAGAAATAAGCAAAACTATTATTATTACTAAGTGTCAAAACACAAATGAAATCATAATGAGAAAGGCATAGACATATACTGCCATTACTACACGTAGATAGATACAAAAGTAAATGTTAAAGCGGAACAATTACTCAGTGAAAAGAACATGTACAATAAATAGTATACCAGACCCGAAAGGGTTATGGACATTACTTCCCGTAAAGCATGGTGACGTCATTGCAACGTTGTTGAGAAGTCACATTGTGACTTTGTGACCATCGATTGCCGATGTGAAGTCACAGTGACTAAAATGTGATGTCGTTATGGCCGTTTTAGAGCTCTTTTGTGACGTTTCACAAAGTGGTCACAATGTGACAAATTTGTGAAAAATGTGTCATCTGTGACTTATTTGACATTAACATTGTGACGAAACTGTGACAAAAGCAACGATGTTTAAATTGACTGAAACATGTTTTTTAAAGTAACTAACAGGTTTTGAAGGATATTTATAAGGATATGAGATTAAATTTCTAAAGATTTTTAAGAAAGTCACATCTCAGTCACAATGTGACGTCACTGAGAGGTGACATTTTGGTCACAGATGTGATGTGACTCACAGTGACGTCACTGTGACCATGCATGCTATTAGGATTAAAGCGTACAAAATTACCAAACAGAACCTGCTTTCTTTACTACATGGATAGATGCTTTATTTATTCATTGAATACAAGCTTTTGAAAACTTAACTCATTATGTATGTATGCTTTGAAACTTTAAGAAATTGAAAGAACATTATAAAAACGCAAGTTTTGGGACATTGATTAATTCCTTTAAGGCAACCGTCTCAAACACATTTTTATTGAGTTGGCACCACTTTTTCTAACTAAAATCATAAAATTAAATAAAATTTATTTTTTTCAGCGTAATGTTCTAATCTATTTTAATTCTTGAGAAAATTTCATTCAATTAATTAAACGCAAAACATTATTATTATTATTATTTTTTACATAAAACTTAATTATTTACACAGTTTAAATGAAATATGCCTTTACTTGGAAATCCGTACTAATTTAAGTTCACTATACATTTAAACTATTCGCTGCAGATTTCTAGACTATGATCTTCTTTCTTTATTTAGGTCCAGAGTTTTATTTTGAATTTCAAAAAAAGTAAATATCGCACTGATTAAAAAAATATTATTGACTCAGCCAAATCAAAGAAAATAAAATGATAAAAGCATCTAGCAATAAAATGCTTTTTAATATTCAGAAAAATTTGGCATTGAAACAGATTTCAATTTCCCCCTTTATTTTTAAGCGATGCTTCGGAATGAATTTAAAAAATCAATAAAAAGATTAAGAGAGAAACGATACTGAAATAAAAAAGGAGAGATGAAAAAAGAAATGGAAATAAATGAATTCTAGGATATCTTCAAAAAGTCCAAAGATTAAAAACAAGTAAATTAATAAAGTCTTTAACGTAATAATGAAAATGACATTAATTTAAAAGGAAAAAAGAAAATTCTAAAGCTATGTGATAATAAAAACAAGATAAAAAGTCCTTGCTGAATAATATAGATTTTAAATGCATAATGCATCAGAAATTAGAAGTAAAGGACTACTCAGAATGTTTTCAATTAAAACATTTTTCACCATCAAAATAAATCTTTAAAAGATTTGTGCAAATAAAAACCAAACACAAAAAGGACTGCAGTAACGTTGATGTGAATTCCAGTGAAATAAAGCACATAAATTGGCCAAGTGGAGAAAAAGAAGAAAAAACTTACTTTGATGTTTTTACATAAATAGATGACGAACTGTAAGAAATGAAATTGCAATTGTAAATATATCAAATGATGCAAAAGTAATGAACCTTTTTATTTAGGTATTTTGATTCGCCTCTTTTTGAGAAAAAAATGTATCCATTTTAAGATGCAAGCTTTACATTTGATAAAGAGTTTTCGTTTCCTTTCGTCTTTTAGTAAAAGACATAAGTTGTGTAATACATTTTCAAACGAAGCATAAATTGCACATGTATAAAAAGCATTTCTTGGAAGAAATTTTTTAAAATAATATTCAAAGTTTATTCGATTCATTTTCAGTGTAGAATTCAGACACTTTTCTCCGGGAGGGATATCTGTAGCTCCGAAGGGGACATTAAGAAGTTCCGGGGGGGGGGCATTTAATTGCTCCGGAGGGAATGTCCCCCCTCCCGGGTCATCCCCTGAATTCAACACTGTTCACTTTCAAAAGTTCAAAAACGGTACAAAAATTATTTTATACCCTTCAAAGTTTACACTTATTAATGCGAATGAAATTTGGCATACCACGGAAATCCGAACTAATATAGTTCCTTCTATAATGTAAACAAATCGCTGCAGATTGAAAGATTATGATCTTCTTCCTTTATCGTGAAATTTAAAAAAAGCAAATATCACACTGATTAAAGAATATTATCGACTGAGCCAAATCAAAGAAAATAAAATGATAAAAACACCTAGCAATAAAATACTTTTTAATACTAAAAAAAAAAAAAAAAAAAAAAAAAAATGGCATCGAAATAGATTTCAATTTTAAGTGGTGCTTGGGAATGAAAATCAATAAGAAAAGATTAAGGTAGAAATGATATTTAAAAAGAAAAAGAGCAATCAAAAAAGAAATAGAAATAAATGAATTCTAGATACCTTCAAAAAGTCCAAAGATTAAAAAAAAAAAAAAAAAAAAAAAAAAAAAAAAAAAAAAGAAGATTCTATAGATAAAAAAAACAATATAAGAGTCTTTAACAAAATAATGAAAATGGGACTAATTTAAGAGGAAAAAGAAAATTCTAAAGCTATGTGATAATAAAAACGAGATGAAAGGTCCTTGCTGAATGTAAAAGATTTAAATGTATAATGTATCTGAAATTGGAAGGAGAGGACCTCTCAGAATGTTTTCAATGAAAACATTTGTCATTATTAAAATAAATCTTCAAAAGATTTGTGCAAATAGAAGCAGCAATAGAACGCATTAGAGACTGCAGTAATTTTGACGTGAATTTGAGTGAAATAATGTATATAAATTTTCAAGGGGGGAGGGGGGGGGCAGAAGGAAAGAAATCACTTACTTTGATGTTTTTACATAAATAGCTGTCAAGTAGTAGGCTAAATGAATCCAAGTGATGTAAACATATAAAATGATGAAAAATGCAAAAAAGTAATGAACCTTTTTTACTTCAAGTATATTGTCACATATTTTTCAGAGAAAAATGTATAAATTTTAAGATGCAAGCTTCACATTTGGCAAAGCTTTTTCTTTCCCTTCCGTCTTTTAATAAAACACATATATTTTTTGGTACATTCTCAAACAAAGCATAAATTGCACATGTATAGAAAAAATTTCTCGAGAGAAATTTTTTAAATAAAAAGTAATATTCAAAATTTATTCATTTCACTTTAAAAGAAAATGAAACAAAAATTATTTTATACCATTCAATTGTTTACACCGATTAATGAGAATGAAACTAGTCGTTCGGGGCCACCATAATATTTACCCATCATGGATATGCATAATATAAAACATGAAAAAAAAAAAAAAATGTGTCAATTATTTATAAAATACATTGCAATTCCAAAATAAAATTTAAACGTATAGTTTGGTGATAGTTTTTTTTTTTTTTTTGTCGATATGTTAATCAAGTAGTATCGAATTGCGTAAAAGAAATATCCTTAAAACTCCAAAAATAATAATCGCATTCACTAACAATTTACTGCGTCAGATTAAGTGTCCCACATTCAGTTAAAATATATCTCTGAATTGAAATTTGAATGAAATACAGTGTCATGATAAATCGAAGAGTGTGAAAAATAAGAGTAGAGATTTCTCGGAAACTAATTATCCGATCGACTTTGTTCTTTATGCAAAATTTACGTTTCGTCTTTTACATTCACCTCTTAAAATAAAAAAAATTCGAAAAGCTTTATATATTTTTCATTTGAACGAATATTTCAAGAATCCGAAAAAAAAAAAAATAAAGTTTGGGATAATCGAGGTTACTGATATTAAATAGGCTTCTTCCCCTTATTACATACTAAGTACACAACAAATTTTAAGTCTTTATCTCAATTTGTTCTAGAGATAGAGCGTTTACAGACACACAGACAGACGGACGGCAATTTTACTTTCTAAAAATATATTTTTCGGATTCTGCAGTGTCTGAAACATTTAAATCCGTCAAACCTTTTTTTTTTTTTTTTTTTCGATTTTCATAACGATAGTTCACTTTATATTTTAATGATTCGTCGCAAATCGCCCGAAAATGTTCTTCTTTCTTAATAGTGATGCGAGAGTTTAACTTTGAATTTGAAAAAACAAATGTCGCATTAATTAAAAAATATAGGGATTGACTGAGCAAAATCAAAGAAAATAATACGATAAAGAAAAAAAAAAACTTTTAGCAATAAAATGCTTTTTGATAGCGGAAAATTCGGCATCGAAACAGATTCCAAATTTTTTCTTTTAATTTTAGCGATGATTGGGAATGAATTTAAAAATCAATAAGACAAGATTAAGGGAGAAATGATATTGAACAAAAAAAAAGGGGGGCAGAAATGAAAAAAGGGATGGAAATAAATTAATTTTAAGATATTTTCGAAAAGTCCAAAAATTAAAGCATCAAAAGAGGATTTGAACGAAATAATGAAAATGGGATGAAAATTTAGGAGGAAAAAAAAAGGTATGCGATAATTAAAATCAGACGAAAGATCCTTACTGAATGAAATAGATTTTAAATGTATGATGTACGTGAAATTAGAAGTACGGGACCTCTTAGAATGTTTTCAATCAAACCATTTGTCATCATCAAAATAGATCTTTAGAAGATCTATTTTTGATGATGATCTATTTGTGTAAACAGAATTAAACACATTGGGGCCTGCAGTAACTTTGATGTGGATTCGAGTTAAATAATGCACATAAATTGGCCAAGTGGAGAATAAAGAAGGAAAAACTTATTTTGATGTTTTTACATAAATAACTGATCAGCATTAGGCAAAAAAAAAATTTTCTTTTTTCAAAAATTTTAAGATGTAAGCTTTACAATTGGCAAAGTGATTTTCTTAACTTCCGTCTTTTAATGAAAGCGTCATGTAATAAATTAAAAAGGCATAAATTTCACATGTAAAGAAATTTTTTCTTCAAAGAAATATTTAAAAAAAATTGATTGATAAAATTATACTGTTATTAAATTTAATCGAAAGACAATTGAAAAAATATTATCAGAAATTGAGAATAAGAAATTTAAAAAAAAGGGAAAATTAGCAAATAAAATACACACATAAAAGCACACACATATATAACTACAAAGAATTTGTTTATAAACAAGTTATTCCCTTTAGTTTAGGCAGATACCTTATTTATTCATTCAATACAAGTTTTTAAAAACTTGACGCATAATATAGTGTATTCTTCAAATTTTTAAAAATTGAAACAACGTAATAAAAACCCATGTTCTGAAGTATTAATTAATCCCTTTAAGGTCAGCGCTTCATGCACGCATTTTATTTAGTTGACACCACTGTTTATTATTAAAAACATCAAATTAAATTAAAGTTATTCCTAATAGCATAAAGTTCTAATCTATTTCGTTTCTTTAAAATATTTAATTCAATCAAATCAATGAGAGAGTTTTTTATACTATTCAATTTTTGACGCCATTTAACGAAAGTGGACGAAATATACATTCTTAGGTTTGGTTTGGTTTATTTTGTGTCTACCGATTATCTACTCGAGGGAAATAGGCCCAGGGGGTGCGTGCCCTTCGCGGGGGTCTTTCTAAGGGAACCTAACCCGTATGTACGCAAAGTTAGAAAAAAACCCACGAAAACTCCGAACGGCTAGGCTGACGGTAGTGATTGGGTTCGAACCCAGCATCTGTCGTCTACTAGTTCAGAGGTCAGAATTTCTCGGCCACTGGTGGGGCACAGATTTCTAGGAATTGTTTAAGTTGTTGAATCTCAGCTATCAAATAAAAAAAAAATCCTTTAAAAATATAAAAATGCAACCGAGATATCTTTATAAATTTCTTCCATAGGATTAGTATTAGCGAAGGGGTATTTTTATTTGAATGAAATAGCCTCTTAATTCGAATGAAACATAACTTTCCTCAGAAATCCACACTAACGAAAGTTCACTATATATTCAAATGATTAGTAACAGATTGCTAGAAAATGTTCTTTCTTTATTGTGATTCAGAGTTTAATTTAGGATTTCAAAAAACAAATATCGCATTGATTAAAAAATATACAGATTGACTGAGCCAATTCAAATAAATAAAACGATAAAAACAGCTAGCAATAAAAATGCTTTTTAAAACTCAGAAATTTTGTCATCGAAATAGATATCAATTTCCCTTTCTATTTTAGCAATGCTTGGGAATCAATTTAAAACTCAATATTATTTTTAAAAAAATAAAAAATGAAAATAAATGAATTCGAAATACCTTCACACAATCGAAAGATTAAAAGAGTTTTTAACGAAATAATGAAAATGGCATTAATTTAAGAGGGAAAAGAAAATTCTAAAGCTACGTGATAATAAAAATGAACTGAAAGGATCCTTGTTGACTGAAATAGATTTTAAGAGTATAATGTATATGTGAAATTAGAAGTAAAGGACCTCTCAGAATGTTTTCAATCGAAATATCTCATCGCCAAAATAAATTTCTAAAAGATTTGTGTAAATAGATTCAGAACGCATTAAGGACTGCAGTAACTTTGAAGAGAATTCGAGTGAAATGAAGTATATAAATTGGTAAAGGGGGGGGGGGGGGAAAGATGAAAAAATTTACTTTGATGTTTTTACATAAATAGTTGACGAGCAGTAGGCAAAAATAAGTGCAAATGTAAACATATAAAATGATGAAATATTTAGAAAAGTAATGAGTCGTTTTATTTCAAATATTTTGTATAGTCTAACTTTTTCAGAAAAAAAAAAAAAAAAAAAAAAACACTCTAAGCACAAACTTTACAATTGACAAAGTATTTTTGCCCGTTTCCGAATTTTTATGAAGGTTATATATTAAGCCATGCATTTTCAAAAGAAAAAAAAATAACTAAAATTTCACATGTATAGAAAATATATCTTCAAAGTAAAGTAGTAGTAATAATAATAATAATAATAATTATTATTATTATAATATCAACTATTTTTTTGCAGTTTATTTTAAGTCGTGAGAAGACTGAAAAAGTATTGTTAGAAATTCAAAATAAGAAGTTAAAATAAAGAAATACAAACATACATATATACTACAAAGAATTGCTTTACAAATCAGTTTTTTTCTCTTGAGGTAGGTGCTTTTCTATTCATTTAACAAAAGCTTTTGTTAAAAAATGACTAATGTTGTATGCATGCGTTGAAATTTTTAAATATTGTAGCAACCGAATAAAATCGTGAGTTTTAAAATATTAATTTTTCTATAGCCAGCGCCTCACACATTAATATTATTTAATTGGCGACGCCTTTTTTGTGCGTGTGTGTGTTGTTGTTGTTAAAAACATCAATTTAATTAAAAGTTATATTTTTTTTTAGTATAAAGTTATAATCTACTTCATTTCTTTAATCAAATTAATTAAATTAAATAAATCCAAGAGATTATTTCTATACAGTTCAATTTTTTACACAGTTTAATTAATGCGAATGAAATTTGGTGATCCTCTCTATATATTTATGTGATTCGGCGCAGATTGCTGGGAAATCTTTTTCAATTTCAAAAAACAAATATCGCAGTGATTAAAAAAATATAGAGATTGACTGCGCCAAATCAAAGAAAATAAAACGATAAAAGCATCTAGCAATAAAATGCTTTTCAATACCGGGAAAATTTGGCATTGAAACAGATTTCAATTTCATTTTTTATTTTCAGCGATGCTTAGGAAAGAATTTTAAAATCAATAAGAAACGATTAGGGAGAAATGATATTGAAATAAAAACGGAGAAGTGAAAAAAAAAAATGGAAATAAATGAATTCTAGATAACTTCAAAAAGTCCAAAGATTAAAGAACAAAAAAAAAAAAAAAAAAAAAAAAAAAGGTCTAACTAATGAAAATGGCACTAATTTAAGAGGAAAAAGAAAATTCTGAAGTTACGTGATAGTAAAAATGAGGTGAAAGGTACTGGCTGAATGAAACAGATTTTAAATGTATAATGTATCTGAAATTAGAAGTGACCTCTCAGAATGTTTTCAATCAAAACATTTTTCATCATCAAAATAAATCTTTGAAAGAATTGTGTCAAAAAAAGCTGAACACATTAGGGACTGCAGTAATTTTGATGTGAATTCGAGTGAAATAAAGTACATAAATTGGTAAGGGGAGGAAGAACGATGAAAAAAATTTACTTTGATGTTTTTACATAAATAGCTGACGAACAGTTGGCAAAATAAATGCAAATGTAAACATATAAAATGATGAAAAATGTAAAGAAGTAATGAACCTTTTTATTTAAAATATTTTGTCGTATCGTTTTCAGAAAAAATACGTGCATTTTAAGATGTAAGCTTCACATTTAGCAAAATATATTTTTTCGCTTCCGTCTTTTAATGTAAACTATACATTATGTAATACAATTTCAAAAAAAGCTTAAATTGCTCATGTATAGAAAATATTTCTTGAAAGATTTTTTTCCTTAAATTATAAGTTTTATTCAAATTTTGTTCAATTCAGTTTAAATCATAAGAAGTTTGAAAAAGTGTAGTCAGAAATTGAAAAGAAGGCATTTAAAAAAGGGGGGTAAATAGCAAATAAAATTTAAACACACAAATATGCTGCAAAGAATTTATTCGCAAACTGCTTTTCTTTTCTTTTTTGCGTAGGTAGATGCTTAATTTATTCAACACAAGCATTTTAAAAATTAACTTATAATGTAGTTATCTTTTGTAATTTTTAAAAATGAAAGTTAACTAATAAAATACTGAGATAGAAACCTCTTTAGAACGAATGCCTTCTACGCGAATTTTATTTCTTTGGCCCCACCTTAAAACAATTTTCTTAAAGCAGTTGCTTAAAAGCAGTTACTGAAGTACCCAAATTATGTAATTCAAATATTACTTTTCTTTCTTATTAATATTAAAAATAATTATTGCATGCACCTTTTGGAAATGCATGTATGCACTATGTTCCCAAAGTGAATCACAATCATATTTCCCTATTTACCGCTCCCCCCCCCCCCCCCATCCAAAACCTCGTTTGATAGCATCTTTCAAAATGGACGACTTAACCCTTTCCAGCGCACTGTGTCCGGTCTGGGATACCTAATTTTAATTCCAAATTTGCAAACGGCACCAATAATATTTTAGTATAAAATATGCTTTTTTAAAACAAATACTAACCGACTTCAAAAAAAGAATCAAGCTTGGCGACAACTTGGCGCTAACGCATATGAATGCATAGTTTTAATATGCTTATGATTTGAAAACGGTTGCAACAATGAAAGATGATTTGCGACAAATCATTATTTTTTTTTAAAAATCAAATCCATATTTTTTCATAAAAAAAAAAAAATTCTAATCATCAGAATTTAATGAAATTAAAATTGAACCACGTGGGTGTCTTATACTTTCAAACATAAAAAGAACTATCAAAATCGGTTCATATTTAAAGAATTTATGAGTGAACAAGAAATACATACAGGTCGAAATCATAACCTCCTCCTTGAAGCCGGTTAAAAATTTTGTTTTTATAATAAAAATTTAAATTAAGGATTTCAAAATATCTAAAAAATTCGTTTGTGAATTACAGTGTCAGTCGATAATTTTTACTTCTACTAACAGATTTTGCCCGTGTTGGAAAGGTTAAAGCAGTTTTATTATATTTTATGAAATAAGTTTACCTTATGGGACGATACAACACTATACTGTCGACTAATCTTCAGATATTCGGATGTAAAGTAGTTAAATAAACTATACTGTTGACTAATCTTCAGATATTCGGATGTAAAGTAGTTAAATAAACTATACTGTCGACAAATCTTCAGATATTCGGATGTAAAGTAGTTAAATAAACTATACTGTCGACTAATCTTCAGATATTCGGATGTAAAGTAGTTAAATAAACTATACTGTCGACTAATCTTCAGATATTCGAATGTAAAGTAGTTAAATAAACTATACTGTTGATAAATATTTGTGCATTTTATTTTTTCAACTTACGATAGAAAATTCAGTTCCAGAGAAATTTGCGCATATAGAAGATTTTTCTAAAACACGGTGATTTTTTCGCCAAAGAACTTGGCTTAGTCGGGCGAAGGGTTTCAGAATCAGAAGCTGAAAAGTTACGGGTTGACTATGGAATTATTACTGACACATACATAGACATCAGGGACATGCGAAGAGAAAACTGCGCCTGGGGCAAAGTTTCAATTTGGCTCCCCCTCACCCAACTTTTCTTTTTGTGAAAACCAGAAAACAAAGTCTGTGAGAGAATATGAGTCTGCATGTATGTGCGCTCAAACTTGAAATACTGTTTGTTTCTCTTGAAAAACTTCATTTTAAAATTGTATTACTTTATGAATAAGACGCGATGTGATTTAACTTTTAAATTAGAAAATAAAAAAATAAATAAATGAATAAATTTATTAAATTAATGAACATTTCAATAATCATATCAGTTATAAATTTCCAAATGGGTGAAAAACGTCCGGAACGGGATTCGAACCAAGGATCTCTTGAGGGAGTCAGCAATGCTCTACCGATTGAGCCATCGCAGACGAACCTGGAGGACAATACCAGACATTTTTCATCCATTTTGAAATTTACAATTGATATGATTTATGTACCGATTGAATAATTGTGTTAAAAATTAATCTCATTCAATACTTAGTCAATGTAAACACTTTGATGTTGTCTTAAACCTCTCTCCGACACAATTAAGGTCAACAGAAGACGGCTGACAATCAAAATTTACATAATATATACGACAATAAATGTATCGGACAAACCAAAGATATTGTCGCCGCTAAGTAGTTGGCTTTTGTTAGAACGAGCGAACCGAACTTTCATTATGATGTGTATTGATAGCATTCCACAGCTCATATCGAAAAGTACTTGGAAAAATCTGTAGAATACAGTAATACCTCTGAATAACGGAGACCTCCGGAATGAAGATTTTGTCCGCTTTATCTAGGTAAAAACCAATATAAATAGAAGTTGGGAAGTAAAAAAGTGTCCACTATAGGGAGTCTCCGCCATAAAGGTTTTACTGTAGTAATTTTCATTACAATATATGCTTACTCACATTAACATTTGATTGTAAAAATATACACTAATGTACACATGCGCCAAATTGTGCCATTGTATAAAGATACTTTAACTAATTTCTTCCCGTTTGGCGTTAAAAATGAGACTGACATCGCGCCAACTGGCTATTTTTGTGAAATTCCTATGCAAATTCATCTAATCAAAAACAGACTCTTGCACATATCGTGATCCAGATTAAACTGGTACACATTAGCTGTTGTACTTTGGCGTAAAATTAACATTTTTATCCACTGTTCCAAACATTTAAATCTGAGTCGGGATTTGAAGCACGTACCGATGGAAAGTTTATAATATATAAAAATACACTTAAGAATAAATTCCTTATGGAATCGATAAAATATAACAATACATACAGATTTTCTTGATAATTCTTCAGAATGATAAAGGACTTTACTTACCTAAAAATAGAAAAAAAAGAGCAATTAAAAAACTGATTAAAAAAGAAAAATAAAGATATAAACACACATATTCATCAAAATAATTTTCCCTTCAGAAAACTATCAAATTGATGCAAGATTTAACCGTTTAAACGCCAGTGGTCTCAAATGGGAACATTGCATTATTTGTAATACAAAACATATATTTTCCAACATAATAACGATGTCCTTATTTTTCCTATAAAATATACAGTTGATTTGAACTTTTGAAAAAAATAATATTTATGGTTAAGCATTTATCACAGATATAAGGAAAATGTAAATTTATTAATTTGCATAAAGAATATATTATTTGCTTTTATCGTTTTCTCTATGTTACTTACATTTGACCGCTTGGAATCTAAATGTTTTTGGACTTCTAGAAAATACTCAAGAACAATATACAATAGCATATAGCGGAAAATAATTTGTTATATTTGCATAGGTTATCAACCAATCGTTATGTTCCAAAATGCGAACAATAAAATGAAAATAGCCAAAAAAACCCAGCAGAAATATTTTTTTTCTTATTTTTTAAAATTTGTATGCATAAATTAAAACATTTGAAACTGTAATACGGGAAAAACAAAATTATAATTACATTGCGATATTAATTCGGCGTGTAAACGGTTAAAACACCGCAATAAGCAATAAATTTTATAATAAAGAAAAAAAAAACATAGCTTGGTACATCAATCTATTCCTAATTTATAAGCGAATAAAGAATGTTATATTGTTCAGATCTTTACACTCCTTTTCTGCGAGAAATAGGAGAAGTTATAAAAACTAACAAACACACACACACACACAGAAACATGCATATGTATATATATATATATATATATATATATACATAATAAAAATGAAATCACAAATATAAATATAAATAAATAAGAAAAACAATGACTAGATAAATAGAAAACAGGAGGTACAAAAATGTAGAAGCGTTAAAACTATGAATAGAATACAGATTCATCAGAGGAACTATGCATTCTAGCTCATAGAAAAGATATGTTATTTCGTCAAATTGCGTCAGCAATATGGTTAAAAAGGCAAAATTAAGCACCTTATAACATACCAGAAGTCAAAAATAGTTGAAAGAATTGTAGGATAAAGAAATAAATCAATGGACAAATGAAATGGAATAGAAAATTCAATATTTTAAACTCCCCAGAAAATCAATGTCATTCAACTGAATGATGAAAATTATACACAAGCTAACATGAATCAGCAAAATCGAAATGAACGAGAAACGATGTATAGATAGATATATAGATTAGATATGGATAGGGAATTAAAGATGAGTTCGGGTTCCTTTATCAGATCCCAAGCCGAATCCATATTCGGTAGCCTTTTCAAAAAAGCAGCAAAAAAATAATAATTATTATAATAATAATAAAAATAAAATATTAGCAGACGTATTTGTTAGTGGAGGTATAATCAAAGAAAATAAAGCGTGAAAAATGGTAACTTCCATAAATGTAACATAAATTCTACACTGTCAGTGAAAGTGAAACAGTGGACACAGCTAAGCAGTAAAAGGGGCATGCAGGAGCAAAGATGGAACCGGGTTTACTTGGCGGTGGTCGCCAATAGCGATAATTATTAAAATGGGGAGCAATGTTGTGGTCACCATTATCCGCGCGAAAGCAAGTGCACTCTCCCCCGCCCTTTTTGTGGAGGGAGTCAAAATCCATTCCCCGAGAGTTGGGTCAAAGATCATAGAATGTAGAATATACGTTAGAGGTAGAAGATTAGATGAATCTGTTCGTTATTATGTTAGTTTTCGAGTGAAAGTGGAACTTTCGATAGATAAAATTTAATTATTTTACCGAGTCCTCCATCAGTGAAGATTTCTCTACTGTACGAATTCATCGGCTATCTTCTTGCAATACAGAAAATATATCATAACAAGAGATCATATTAAAAAATCTTTCCCGATCTTTAAATCTCAAGACGAACTGCCAAAAAAAATGCCGTTTTGAATTCTCGCGGGGAAGTTGGCGCAAGTAGGTTTACTACAAAATAGTTGGCGAATCGGCGGATGCAATAAAGCATGCCTGAATCAAAGAAAATTGGATCTCCCCTTTGAGTGTGATTTTCAGCAGACCTGTTTGCATTGCTTCAGTTAAAGTTATAGTAACACTGAGCTCCATAGTCCATATATTATTATCGAGCTCAGTGGTTAGTAAAGGTTTTCAAAACTTCCCCTTCTTAACTGTCTGCGATTTCTACTCTTTGTATTGAACTAACACTCACTTTTATAAAATTATTTATTCGACATATATATTTTCATCATCACAATGGATCATTTTCTGTTTCATTATTGTTTTATATCCATTTATAATTTTTACTCACTTTCGTATGATGAATTAATTATATCTCGTTTTTATTGTAGATTTATATTAATAGTTACAAGCATAAAATAATGAAAAAAACCGGCCTTTTTATGAATTCAGTTCATCAAAATAATCAGGATTCAATTCAAAGTACAAAATTGTAAGACACGCAATTGAGAACATCTCATTAAGTAAATTATTTTACATATATGAAAGAATTTTTAAAATCTAATCCAAATTAAAAAATTCTCTCTTATTAAAAAATACTCAAAATAATTGATCAATGGTATAATGATCACGACATTTGCATGTTGAAAAAATACCTTCATGATTTATATTTTAAATGTAATCGACACTACTTTAAATGAAATAACTCATTTTGTTGAAATTCATTAAGTCTTCCTGAAACTCTAACTTTACTTCTAAAAATTCAGTGAATAGCTGTTGAGTTTCACTTAGAATTTCTTAAGAAAAGTGCTTCGCCAAACTCTTTTAAAATAATCGATTCTGATGAAGTATTTGGCTTTTTTTTATTTTAAGTAATGAGATAAATTAAGAATTTTATTTCTAGTATAAATTTATCCTTTTAGCTTTGAATAAGTATTAGAGGATAGGTCCGTTTGAATTAAATTGCTTAAATTATTTGTTTAATGATTCGGATTGATTCTGAAATTTAGACAAATTAAAATTATCCTAATATATATATATGTATATTCTTCTTTTTAAAGAAAATTATTTAATTATTAAATTATTAATTTATTTTATGTCTGCTTCTTCCAAAAATATAGCTTTCGTTCCACAGACGGAAACAGTGTTGAATTCAGACACTTTAATCCGTGGGGAGGGGGGGGGGACTTCTGTGACTCAGGGAGAAGTGTATTTGTGTGTGTGCGGGGGGGGGGAGGCAATTATAGATATCCAAGGAGGAAATTGTGCTTTTGACCACTGAAAGCACAAAATTTCAAATATGCGAAAGAAATATACATTAACCTTAAGTAACTTCAGAAAACAATATATTTTTCATATTTAAAGAATTATTTGTGAAGATAAGGTTTCTTTTGCTACCACTGATGTTCCAAAACATTTCCGAGTACTTATTTATTTATTTATTTATTTATTTATTTTAGAGTGTATTTCATTAGTTTTCTGAAACCGGAATATAGCTTTTTAGGATGCTAATAAATTCAAATTAAACATTTTCAGATACCTAATTGAATTTACACCAGCAAGAAAAAACAATTCGATTTCAACGGTGCTAATTTATCATGTTTATCTTTAATTTGTATTTGTTGGACAAGAAAATGTTTATTTAAGATTAAATAGCACCCTAAAAACCTATATTCCGCGATTTAAAAAAACATTAATCCTCTTCCTCTCATGCATACGGGCCTCATATGAGTATAGATAAATATTACTCTATAACCCCCCCCCTCCCCCCAAAAAAGAACATAAAAACAAAACAGCATTCTTTTATGGAGATCTGAGTTGTGGACAGATAACAGCTAGCATGCAGCACAATAATAAAATTATTTTATAATGGATCCTTTTTTTATTACAAAAACGAAAAAGATTTTTTCTGAATAATGAAAAATAACTTATGCATGAAATGGTTATTATTTTTTAAGAACTACACGATAACGTTTCTGAAAATCAGTGACAGCGAAAGATAATTTGTTTTTTAAAAGAATACTTTAAATATCGAAAATACCTTGGTTTCTGATGTAGTTAAAGGAAGGCCTTTGGGAATCGTAGATAACTTGAAAGAGATTATTTTACATTTTCGTTCGTGGTAATATTATATTGTACTAACATAAGAAACATGTCTTTTTTTTTTTTAGGCACGTTCGTAATTATGTAAATACGCAGCACCTATAAGTTGTCGTTCAGTTCGTCCGTATCCATATAACACCGCAAAAACTACCCGATCAAATCGTTTGAAATTTAAAATACATAACTGATGCATAATTTTGTCGAGTCATTTCAAATTTTATGAAAATCGCATGCATAGTTCAATTACAGAGACAGTCAAAAGTATTCTGTTACATGACGGTCAATGTTTCCCATTGACCGTCATGCAACAGAATAGTTTCAAGTACATTTTAATGGTGTTACACTTTTTCGAACATAATAAAATTGATATGCATCTATAAAGTATGTACTAAAATATGCATTCTGTACAATTTCTGCCGCAAAGAATATTTGTTATTAATTTACAGGGTCATAAAAAAAAATTCCATTACATAATAGTATAGGGGGGAGGGATATTGTTTGAGACGCGTTTTACATTATTAGAATATTTCACATTTCATGAAACTGATATGCATTGCTGAGGTTTATTACAAGTTACTTCTTGTACAATAGAAAGCAGATAGTATTTACAGGGAACCAAAAAAAATTTCGGCGACTCTTCTCTATCCGAAGTACTGTACAACTATTACACCAAGATCTAAATATTTTAAAAACTTCCTTATAGTATGAACGCACCCCATTTACTACGCTTGACGTGCAATTCCCAACTTGCTTTTATAGTGTACCTATACATATTTAAAAAATATCTTCATGATTAATATTTTGAAATACACATGCGCACTTCCTTTAATCCAATAACTCACTTACTTGAAATTCACTTAGTTTTCCTAAAACTCTCACCCAACTTCAAGAAATTCAGTGAATAGCTGTTGCGTTTCACTTACATTTTCTTAAGAAAAGTGCTTCAGTAAAGTCTTTTAAAATAATCGATCCTGATAAAGTATTTGATTTTTTCCTCCTATTTCATTTGAAGTAATGAGATAAAGTTTTATTTTCCGTACATATCTAACCCTTAGAGCTTTGAATAAATGTCAGACGATATTTCAGTTTGTATTAAATCGTTTAAATTATTTGTTTAATGATATACAGTCGACTCTCGTTGATTCGAACTCATCGGGACCACAAGAAATGTTCGAATTATCCGAAGTTCGAATTATGGAAAACATGCTTAATATTGTACTATTCCAAAGGAATTGATGTTATAGTGTTTTTTAAACTTATTATGTCTGTTATCAATAGAATATGACTTAATATTAAATTAGAATGTATAAATAGATAAATGGGCCCTAATTAAAAGATTAGAAACAAGCACGATGGAAGAAAAATTTAAAGCGTCACTGATGAACAGACGGGACACTAAGAAAGTGGATACCTAATGCATTGTATTATATGTATACTCGTTCGGAACAATTTTCACAAAAATCAAAGAAAGAAAGTTATTCAAATGATCTGAAATCCGTGAAAAAGATAAGAGAAATGAAAAATCGGAATTCTCGTTAGTTCGAATTAAACGGAGTCAACAGAAAATGAGTTCGAATTAATGAAAAATTTTAACGTTATTCTGCCATTGAAAATTTCGGGACTTCATGTTTAGTTCGAATTAAGCGAATATTCGAATTAACGAGAGTTGACTGTAGATTGTTTAAATTTACACAAATCAAAATTACTCCTGGATTTTGTAGGATTAAGGCAATTATCCTTTTGCGGACGAGTATCAGGAAATAATCTCCATCGCACTATTTATTATATTTTAAAAGTACATTTGTAAATTTGTCTTGCACATATTATTGACATAATCATAATGCAAGTAAAAATGTTTCTTAACCCATTGTGGGACAGAAACATTATGCTCGTAAAGCGATGAAATAAATGGCTCACACCAGAATTTTCAAATGAATTTCTTTGAAAATAAAAAAAAACTCTCTTTTACACTCTCATTATAAAAGCAACATTTTATTAAAGTATTTTTGATGCAGTTTGTTAACATTCGAATTAAAATTTGTAAATCACACCGTGTGACCACCTGCTTAAAAGGGTTAAAAAAAAAGATGTCAACCGAATAAAATCGTATAAGAGATGATGCCAGTCTGAGGGAGGAGTACTTTAACCGCAAAGGATTGAGTTATTTTATGTCTGTGCCTTCCATAAATTTACCTACCGTTCTATGAACGAAAATATACAATTATCTCTTCTGATTTAAACATGATTCCGAAAAGCGTTTTTTATCTTTAAACTCCAGAAAACAATATGTTTTCGAGATTTAAAGCCGTGATTTATTACAACAAAGTTCCTTTTGCTGCCACTGATTTTCGTAAATGTTTCCGAATACTTTTTGATTATCCCAGTAATTAAACTTATGCATCCGAATTTCATATAATTTGAAATGATTCGACAAAATTATACAAGAATTATATATTTTAAGTTTCAAACGATTCGGTTGAGTAGTTTTTGCTCTGTTATATGCGAACAAACGGACAGACGGACGGATACAAGGACGACTATAGGTGCTACGTATTTACATGATTACGAACGCACCTAATAACGCCTATTTAAAATTGTGAATAAATCTTATGAAGTTACTGTATATTTTCGTTTGCTACGTTATTTTATTTCAATATAAGAAATGTTTGTCTTTTTTTAAAATGCAGATATTATTAAAAATTAAAATCTTAATGATTTTTTTATTTTTAAATATATATCCGTACTTTCTTAACTCAAATAACTCATTTGGTTGAAATTTATTTAATGATTCTTCTGAAAACTTTCGCCTTTCTTTAAGAGATTCGGTGAAAAGCTGTTGCGTTTTACTTGGAATTTTCTTAACAAAAGGGCTTCTGAAAAGTCTTTAATCAATCGATCTAAGTGAAAGATTTTTTTTTTTTTTTTTTTTTTTTTTTTTTTTTTTTTTTTCATTTTAAATAATCAGTAAAATAAAGATTTTTATTTCTAGTATATTAATATTCCTTTAACTTTGAATTTCGGAGAGTATGTCAGTTTGGCTTACATAAAAAAAAGAAATACAGTCGAGTCTCTATACAACGAAATCCATCGTTCCAGTAAAAAATTCGTTATATAGAGAAATTCGATCTATAGAGAATGATGTTAAAAATCGTATTTAATGTGTAAATTTTGAACAAGTATTATTTTTTATGTTTTTAATTAAGAATTTTAAATGTTTAAAAATAAATATTAACCTAACATTTTATTTCTTAATTATTTAAGCAGTTTCAAAAAAGAGAACAGACATTTATTTGAAAGCTTTATGAAAATCAAATAAGAAACACCTTGCATTAATTTCAGACGAAGAAATCTGTAATTTTTTGTTGTTTTGATTTTGAAATTGTTACGTTTTCAAAATTTTTTTTTTCAAATTTCAGCAAGGAATGAAAAATTGTAGTTAAAATTTTCCTCCATTTGAAAGCCTCTCTTATGTGCCTCTCATTGATCCCATACACATATATGCTATCTCTTATGTGCCTATCTTATATGTGTAACAATCCAATTGACTCTGTTTTGAGAAGGACGTTGAAAGCTGTGTGGGACGTGGGAGGTAAGATGATTTCGTTGTATTCAAAGAACAAGGAGAGAAGTAACATAAAAAAAACTCAGCACTGAACTATAAATCAAAAATAAGTGATGGAAAATTGATTCCATATGATTTCGAAGCTTTTTTAGAATTTTATAAATTAAAACCAATTTATGAAAAAAAAATCGTTATATGGAGATAGATATTTCGCTATATAGAGACTGTTTTTAATCTAATCATGCGATAAGGCGCCCGTTCCTACTAAAAATTCGTTATATAGAGAAATTCGAAGTATGGAGTTTCATTATAGAGAGACTCGACTGTATAGTAAAATTGTAAACAAATGTTATGCAGATTGTTTTAAAGGTTTTACACAGTGAATTTAATTTCTAATAAAGTAAAACCTGTTTATAACGGAATCGTGCTATGAACGAAAAAATACAAAAATCATGGTCCAGCCACCACAATTAATATTATGCAAATATACTTTTTAAAATGAAATAACCTACATAAAACAAAATTTTTACGGGTAATCAGGTATTTTTGTATCATACTTATGGTGGAGGAGAGGCCCGTAATGTAATCATTATCAGAGCCCGAGGTCCCTTTTAGAGGCCCTAAATACGTTTTACAGACCAAAAAACTCGATACATTAACAGCAGCCTTCTTAACATCAGTATTGTTTTTCTTTTAGATTTTTTTGTGAAAAATTTGCAATTTTTTAATTTTAATTTTTATATTTATTATTATTATTATTATTATTATTATTATTATTATTATTATTATTATTATTATTATTATTATTATTCTTTTAATTGAAATATTGAGATAAATTAAGGGACTTATTTATAGCGTAATTATGTTCTTATCTTTAACTAAATGTCAGAGAGCTATGTCAGTTTGCATTAAATCAATATAAATTATTTGCTTAACGATGAGCTTTGATTTCGAAATTTAAACAAATCAAAATTATTTTCTGGATGTTTTTAAATATTATTATAAAGACAATTATTAAATTATTTTATGCCCGTAGCCTTAAGAAAATTCCGATTTCGGTGTTTGTTTTATGTGATGTCGATAAAGACAAACATATCACGACATTTCATTGTTTGAAGATTTTCAAACAACTTTAGAGAGCTTTTCTCATAATTAACTTTGCTGCCAAATACTCGAATGAGGGGGAGGGGATGGGTAGCTTCAGTAAATAATGCATTAAAATAAATGTTTAGGATAATTTAAACGGCGGAAATGATTTATTTAATGAACTAATACAAACAATCTCGGATTAAAAGTAAAGATTTAGCATATGTATATATTATTAGCACCCTCATTCTCCTTTTTGTTTAACGCTGGTGTTATTTACATTTTCTTTAAGAGATTAAAGACTGAAAAAATAATAATATCCGATGGATTATGTGAAATAACATAACTTGTTTGGAATTGGATACTTATATCTACTAAACATGATTAATTTTTAGTATCTTAAAAATTTTAATAGCATTTGCATTTTAACCCTTTCCGGTTTGGTGAACTAATAATAGTACATGTCCTTTTAATGGAGTATTATTTTGTTCTAAGAAATGCTGTTACGAATTTGTAAATAGTGTTTGTACTGTAAAATAATGTAAATAATCTTATTAAACTCCATTCCTTTACTAATATTAGTTTTTGTTACATTGTCTCTGTTATCAAGCAAACTTGTCTATTATTTTTCAGTGAATGTCTACGGCAGATTGGCGAAATATTATAGATATCGCCAAGTTGGCGTCACTTTTGACGACTAATTTTGGTCACCAAATTTGGCGATATATCGCCAAGTTGGCGACAAACTTGACGATTGTTGGCGATGGTAACCCTTCCCTCTCTATAGTAACCCCCCTTTAGATATACTGATACATTGAATGTTATTCCGTGGTTTTCTGGATTTTTCGAGAATCTCGAAGAAATTTCCAGTGCATGCGGCGAGACTATATATAGGAGAGCCGATACGAGCTGTTGTTGTTATTATTTATCAGTCGGTCATTGAGTGAACTACTAGGCGATTGTTTAAGCAAATTTGCTTGAGTTTTATCTACGTTGTTTTGAATGTGATTTAGTGTTAAGACGTTGTACAAAGGGTCTCTGGGACCTATATCTGTACTTGTACGATCCATTTGAACAGTTATTTTTGAATATCTAGTAATATTTGTGAGTTTCGAAGACTCTGTTGTTCTGAAGATCTGTAAATAAATTATTTTCTACTTTTCTAAGAGACAAGAGTTTTAAGTTGTCTAACCATAAGATCAAAAGAACCCTATATACGCAACAATACTTTTTCTACTATTTACAGGTAGTAATGCATGTCTATGCATTTACTGCATGACTTCATTTATGCTTAGGCATAATAAAAATTTAGTAATAATAATAATTACTATTATTTGCTTAATTTTCTTCGCGCCTTTCGCGGTTCTTTTATTTTCAACATATATTTTTACTATTTAAATTTAAAATAAAAGTTACTGTCCTGAAATAACCATGTGTAATAAAAGTATAAAAAGTATTAGAAAGTTGTAAAGTTAAATATCATTGCAATACAATATTTTTTAAACATCTACAAAAATTCTTCCTTAGCTATTTGTCATGTGAAACATAAACTGAATAGTACAAAAAAAACTTACGTTATTTTTCTGATAATGAAATAAATATTCGTTAAAGACTAATTAATCTATATGGTTTTATTAACTATGTTTTTATGAACGTAAAAGTATTTTTTTTTTCTAAAAGTTGAAAAAAAAATCGGATCCAAAAGGGTTAAAAACTAATTATTATCGAGTTGTTTTAACAATTTTTTTTAAATTTAAGTCTGTTACATTCAAGAAGGTAGAATTTATTTTTTTAAAACAATTTCTAAAATTCTTTGAAGCGCACGGTTAGGGAATAGCATATTACTTCGTCTCTTCTCCTTTACACTCTTCAAAATTCAACATTTTTGCAAACCTTTTGAACTAGAAGGCATTTGGTATTACGTTAGGTAGGAAAGTTATTTAACTTAATGAGAAATGTCAAAACTAATAAAATAAAGTTTAAAAAAGAATAAAAATTAAAGAATAAAACTAAAAACTAAAATTATAGAATAAAAAATTACATAATGTTATTAGTATGTTAAAACTGTATTTCTAACGTATAAAATTACGAAAAATCTCGGAATTCTACATAAATTAACAAGTGCAGAGCCGAAATTGTCTTTTATTAAGAGTAAAGTCTTCTTCTTCTTTAAAAGAAAAAAAAAAGAAAGTATAAATTAATTAGTTTCAAGAAATATGTGCTGCAGAAAATTTTCTAAAATCCTTGCGTATATATATATTTTTTCTATTTTTAAAAATATTATTATTGTTGTTATTAATTATTCTTATTTTCTAAAGGTCTGCTTAAATGTTTATTTTAATCGTGCGAAACATCTTTGCTGTGCTATTGCTGTTTATGAATTAATTATTGCGTTCGCTTCCTTTTCGCAAGGCGTTAATTAATTAAATTACCATATTCGTAAACATAGTTATTTTTATGTTTCAGGATTTTAGACATTTTCTCCCGAAAATTCTTACAATATAATAACTCGATGTAGCAGTTTTTAATTTTTCTTCGTATTAATATCTGTGTCGTTTAATATTTTAATAAACTTCCTAATTAAGCAGATTACGATATCTGACGCTTCTATTGCGAGAGACCGCTCATTGCCACTATTTTTTTTATGTTAAATTAAGATGTTGCCATTATTATTTATTAACAGAGTTCTGTTGATATGTATTATTATAGCATATATGAATTTTGAATATTTTCCTTAAGAATTCCTTTTTGCCATAATTAGACGTTGAGAATTCTTAGGAGACTTGGAGTAATTTAATCGATAAAATTTCAAAATTGATTATCTAAGATGCGTGCCTTATAATTTAATATTCTGATTTGAATCTTAAATTTCACTTGTTTTGTACTGAAAATTGAGACTTTTTAAATTATGAGATATGTGTGTCATCTTAACTGTCTTAATCGGAAAATTCAGTCATAATAGATGGCTAATTTTAATGTCATACTATGATCATGGCGTAAACAAACCCAATTTATACAGCGGAAAGAAAATAAAGAATAGAACACAGCGATTTTGTACAGGTTCGGGTTTAAGAATTTCAGATTTAGGCTGAAATGAGTCAAGTTCAAGTCAGGTTACGAATTGAAATTTTTTTTTTGTCGGATTCGACTTAACTTTCAATAGAATTAGCGGTTCAGATTGGATTGCGCAGGACTCCAGTTTCTATTCCAATTATTTGGGACGATCGAATTTTGTTGACATAATTCTTAATTATTATTATCATTGAAAATATTTATATGTTCAAATAAACGTTAAATGTGAGAAATTTTCGAATTTTAAAATTCAGATTTAATTGAATAATAAAATGAAATGAAAAATAATCATATACTAAAGAATAAATAAAACAAAGCAATGAAATTAGTCTGCTAAAACTTTAAATATAGCATTTTAAAATATGAAAAATTTTAGAGTTCTACATAAATTAACAAGTATAGCGCCGAAATTGTTTCTTATGAAAAATAATGTTTTCTACTGAAAAAGAAAAACAAAAGGAAAATATAAATTAATTATTTTAAAGGCATATATGCTGCAGGAATTTTCCTAAAATCTGCAGGGATAATGTTCTTCTCTTTTTTTGAAAAATATCATTATGGTTATTCATCATTCTTATTTTCCTTAAATGTTCATTTTAATCGCGCGAAACATCTTTGCTGTGAATGAATAAATTATTGCCCTCGCTGGGTTTTTGCCGGCAGAAAATAGTTTCTGCCCTGCTAGTGGCAGAAAGTGGTTATAACCGGTTTTAACCGGCAGAAACTGGCAACAACTGGCATAAACTAAGTTCATGACATAATCTGAGACTTTTTTAGTAGTATTAAATTGCTTATATACATTTTATTCAGGATAAATTGCAAATAAAATATTGTAAATAGTTTAAATTAAAATATAAATAAATTTTTATTGAAATTTGATAGTTTCTCATTTATTGCAGCGTTAACTTTTATGCTAGCTTATTTACTTCATCCTAAATTTTTGGGATCAAAATTGATATTTAAGCATAAAGAAAAAAGCAAGAAAATAATCTTTTTTCAGAAACATATTTCACCAAGGAAGTTCTAGAAAATGTCCTCCCTTCTATGGGTGGCCGCTTTTAGAAACAAATAACAGTGAAAATGAGAATTTTTTAAAATTTACATCATCAATAATGACATTACCAGCAAGTAATGCTGGTCTTGAAAAAATATTTTCTAACTTTTTTTTTCATTCAGAACAAATTAAAAAGCTGTCTAGGTTAAAAAAGATTAGCAAATTTAATGCTATAGTATGGAATGTTCTTAATATATTATTAATTTTTTCACAAAAACAAATTTGTTCTTTCAATATTTTAAAATAACAGTATAAAAAATTAATCCATTTTTTTTTCTTTTACTTTTTTGCTACAATTATTTAACTTATATGTTTTTACAAAAACCATTTCTCTTTGTATGTAATTGTAGATAATTTTTAAGTTATAATATTAAAAGATTATAGAAATTTTCGTTATTTTTTTTTATTTTTTTAAATAGCCTTAAACCAGTAATATCAGTAGTTAAACTTATACAGCATCAGATTACCATTATGAAATTTTCTGTTTTTTAAGTGACAAAAAATTATTATATTAACAAAGTATGTTTATGTGATCCTTTAAAACTTTTTGCTACTTTGAATAACATTTATAATATTTATTTTAATTTCTTAACTAAATTCTTTACATATTAAATACATCTGTGAATTATGAATAACTGCATTTATTAGTATTATTTCTTAGTTTCTGCCAGTTTTTGCCGTTTACTGGCAGAAATTAGTTTCTGCCATGCCGGTTTTTACCGGTTATAACCACTGGTTTTAACCACCCCGGCAGAAACTTGCCAGCCATACCTCGCTTCCTTTTCACAAGACGTTAATTAATTAAATTATTGTATTCGTAAACATAGTTGCTTTTATGTTTCAAAATTTTAGATATTCTCTCTCGAAAATTCTTACAACATAATAAATTCGATGTTGTCTATGATGCGTGTATTATAATTTTATGTTCCCATTTCCCCCCAATTTCGCTTTTTTGAAGCATTTTTTAAAAAGCCACATCATAAATTAGGGGATTTTTTTTTTATTCGTTTATTTAAAAACATTATATATATATACGTGTGTACTTGCACTCTGTCAGTTAAGTTTTGAATGGATGAAAATATTTTTGTGGGGGTTCAGGTTAACTTTAAATACAATTTTCGGACTCGAATAGGGTTGACGTGACCTGCGCAGAACTACTCTATTTACAATTTCGATTATTTAGAACGATGGAGCTCTGTTATCATAATACAGTTAACTTTTGAACAGCAGACTCATCGGAATTGTAGAATTTGTCCAGTATTCGGAGGGTTCTTCTTTTCAGAAATTAAATAATTCCAATTCCAATACATGGGTTTTGGGTACTGAAAAGTGTTCACTATTTGGGAGTGTCCATTATGGAAGTTTTAACTGTAGTTGGATTATTATTATTATTATTGTAAATATGTAGAAACAGAAGTTAAATACTAACACATATGTTCCAAACTGATACCGTTAAAATTTTAAAACTTCTATTAAACATTAAATTATTTACAAGATGAAATATTTACATATGACTATTTACAAGAAAGTCATTTTTTGTCTTTTTTAAAAAAACATTGTGGCTTTGGATTTTATCTCCAATCAGAATATTCTAACATCTCTCGTCGTCTTACTTCATTCTTTTCTGTCCCGCCAACTAACAACAACTGTTTGTTTCTCTTTTCTTCACTTCAGTTTAAAACGTTGGCACTTAACCACGTCTTATGTTCGGCTGCGTCGCTGGAGTGCCTTTGTCATTGGAGTTGCAATGCGTAGAAGATAATATACAGGCCTAATAGTAGAGGGGACTTCCCACATATATACAACTGAATACTACAACTGAACAAATGTAAGAAACATTTGACTTTAAAATTGAGATTTAAATGAAAAGAAAATTCAAATCATACACTAAAGAATAAAAATTTACACAATATAATTAGTATGTTAAAATTATAAATGTAACGTTTAAAATTAGAAAAATCTCAGAATTCTAGATGAATTAACAAGTGTAACGCCGATATTATTCCTTATTATTAAAAGTAATGGCTTCTTCTTGTTTTAAAAAAGGAAAACATAAACTAATTAGTTTAAAGGCATATGTGCTGCAGGAATTTTTCTAAAATCTACGAGTATAATTTTCTTTTCTTTTTTGAAAAATATTGTTGTTATTCATTATTCTTATTTTCCAATGATCTACATAAATGCTTATTTTAATCGCGCGAAACATCTTTGCTGTGCTTTTGCTGTGTATGACTAAATTATTTTGCGCTAGCTTCCTTTTCAAAAGATGTTAATTAATTAAATTATGGTGTTCGTAAACACAGTTGTTTTTATGAATCACGAATTTAGCTATTCTCTTTCGAAAATTCTGGCAATATAATAACTCAATGTGGCAATTTTTAGGGTTTTTTTTTTTTTTTTTCGCATTAGTCGCAACTTAGTTTAATATTCTACTAAATTTCCCAATTAAGAAAATTATGACACCTGACGCTTCTATTGCGAGATACTGTTTTATTGCAACCATTTTTTAATGTTAATTCAAGATGTTGCATAATTTTTTTTTATTATTAACTGAGCTCTTTTGATGTATACATCATGCCATATGTCAATTATTTTGAATATTTTCCATAAGAACTCCATAATTAGAAGTTAAGAATTTTTAGGTGTTTTAAAGAATACAATTTTATACTTGCATTTGAATCCTAAATTTCAATGCATTGGTTGAATGGATTTTTTAAAATTACACATCAGAAATAAGGTTTTTTTTTTATTCGTTTATTTAAATACACACACACACTCTCTCTCTCTATATATATATATATATTTGCGTGTGCACTAGTAATCTATGGGTTTGGTGTTGAGTTTCGAGCTGACGAAAATATTTTTGTAGTGTTTAGGTTAACTTTAAATAGATTTTTTGGACTCGAGTCGGGCTAACCTGACCCGCGCAGAACTCTACTTATAATTTCGATTTTTTAGGACGATCGAGTCCTTTAGTCATAATTCAGTAAAATTTTTGAATAGCGGACGCCTCGTAAAGGTAGAATTTGTCCAGTATTCGGGGGTGTCTGCTATTCAGACATTAAATACATAGAAATACATAGGTTTTGGGTGCTATAAAATAGTGTCCGCTATTCGGGAGCGCACATTATGAAAGTTTTAACTGTAGTTGAATTATTATTATTATTATTATTATTATTATTATTATTGTATATATGTATATTTACAACTGAACATTACAACTGTAAGAAACATTTGATTTTAAAATTGAGATTTAAATGGAAAAGGAAATTCAAATCATATACTAAAGAATAAAAATTTACACAATATAATTAATATGTCAAAATTCTAAATCTAACGTTTAAAATTACGAAAAATCTCACAACTCTACATAAATAACACATGTAGTGTCGATATTTGTTATTACTAAGATAATGTATTTTTCTTTTCTTAAAAAGGAAAAAAATAAATTTGTTTAAAGGCATATGTGCTTTAAAAAATTTCTAAAATCTACGTCTATAATTTTCTTCTCTTATTTAAAAATATTATTATTGTTGTTATTCATTATTCTTATTTTACAACGGCCTACTTAAATGTTCATTTTAATTGTGCGAAACATCTTTGTTGTGTTTTTGCTGTGCATGAATAAATTATTTTGCGCTCGCTTCTTTTCACAAGATGTTAATTTATTAAATTATCGTGTTCGTAAGCACAATTGTTTTTATGTATCAGGATTTTAGATATTCTCTCTCGAAAATTCTTACGATGTAATAAATTCGATGTTGCAGTTTTTCATTTTTCTTCGTATTAATGTTCGCATTTAATATTCTACTAAATTTCCTAATTAAGCAGGTTATGATATCTGACGCTTATATTGCGAGAGACTGTTTATTGCAACAATAATTTTTTTTTTTAATGTTATTCAAGATGTTGCCCATTATTTTTTATTTACTGAATTCTGTCATTTATTTTGAATATTTTCCATAGCAGCTCCTTTCATCATGTTTAGAGTTTACGAATTTTTAGGTGCATTTGAAGTAATTTAATGAATACACTCTTAAAACCGAAGTTTTTAAGATGAGTGTCTTACAATCTTATGTTCTCATTTCAAACTCAATTTCGCTTTTTCGGTGGATTTTTTAAAAATCCATATCATAAATAAGAGGATATTTTTATTCGTTTATTTAAATACACTCTATATATATATGTCAATATAGCAAGCCCCTAGCAACAGGCTTGCTTCTGATACATTTAACCGACTCAGCATCCGGTCTGTGTCGTCAGAAACGAACAAAGCAGTAAGTACAACACGTGGAAGCACTTGGCCCTGGTAACAAGCCACGTGCGAAGTAATTAGTGCGCAATCAGCACTTTACCACGGAAAGACCACAGCAACAGCAAAGAAGAATCAGAACGAGGCCGGACAGCGAGATGAGAAGACGTGCTCTCCGAGCCCTAAGCAGCAGAATTTGCCTAAGATGTACCTAATCTTTAACTTGTACATACCTTGCCTTTCTAGATCTTACTGAACGTTACTATTTAATCAAGATTTATTAAAGTATGTTTGACAATATCCTTAGAATATTTCCATGCCTTCCATTTACATATACTTGCTTGATGTGTACTAGTAATCTGTGGGTTTCGTGTTGAATTTCGAATTGACGAAAATATTTTTCTGGGGTTCAGGTTAACTTTAAATGGAGTTTTCGGACTCGAGTCGAGTTAACCTGACCTGCAAAAAACTCTACTTATACTTTCGATTTTTCAGGACGATCGAGTTCTGTTTTCATAATACAGTAAAACTTTTGAATAGCCGACACCTCGGAAAAGTAGAACTTGTCTGATATTCGGGGGTATCTGCTTTTCAGATATTAAATACATACAAATACATGTGTAGGGTATTGAAAAAGTGTCCGCTATTTGGAAATGTCCATTATATGGAAGTTTCACAGCAAGTCGATATTTTTATTATTATTATTATCATTGAAAATATTTATATGTGCAACTGTATTTAAATGTCAGAAACATTCGATTTTAAAATTGAGATTCAAATGAAAAGGAAATTCAAATCATATACTAAAGAATAAAAATTTACATAAGGTAATTGGTATGTTAAAACTCTAAATATAACGTTTAAAATTAAGAAAAATTTCAGAATTCTACATAGATTAACAAGAGTAGCACCGATATTATTTCTTATTGTTAAGAGTAATGTCTTTTTTTTTTTTTTTTTTTTTTTTTTTTTTTTTTTTTTTTTGTCTTAAAAAAGGAAAACATAAATTAGTTAGTTTAAAAGCATAGGTGCTGCAGGATTTTTTTCTAAAATCTGCGTGTACAGTTTTTTTCTCTTTTTTTGAAAAATAATTATTATTATTGTTGTTATTCATTGCTATTATTTTCAAAGGTCTACTTAAATGTTCATTTTAATCGCGCGTAACATCTTTTCTGTGTTTTTGCTTTACTTTGTCTAATAAGAATAATTTATTTCGCTCGCTTCCTTTTCGCAAGATGTTAATTAATTAAGTTATCGTGTTTGTAAACATAGTTGTTTTTGCCTCAGGATTTTAAATATTTTCTCTCGAAAATTCTCACAAGATAATAAACATGACGTTGCAGTTTTTAATTTTTCTTCGCATTAATCGCTGTTTTCTTTAATATTCTACTACATTTCCTAATTAAGCAGATTATGATATCTGACGCTTCTATTGCGAGAGACTGTTTATTGAAACTGTGTGTTTTTTCTTTCTTTTTTTTTCTTTTTTAACCGAACTCTGTTGATGTGTATCATCACCAGTGTTCTCGCTGACATTTGACTAACGTTAGTAATTTGGCTAATTTAAAATAAAAAGCATTCGCCAAATGAAAAAAGTATTAGCAAAAATAGATTTGCCGTGTAGCACTAAAAAAATTAACTTTAATCCTTTAATGTACCCCTTTTTTTCAATATGTTTTAAAATAACCTAAGTTTTTATAACTGCGACTGCGATTGTTATTAATCTAAATTCAACTATCTACTACAAATATATTAAAAATATGTATCTATGCATATTTATGAAAAAGAAAAGAACGAAAAAGCAGAAATTAAGCGCTAGCAATTTGGCGAATCTAAACGCTTGTTTACTCGCCAAATGAAGAATTTAGTCGCAACCCTGATCATCAGGCCATATGTGAATTATTTTGAATATTTTCCATAAGAACTCATTTTATAAGGATTACAAGTTAAAAAATTTAGATGTATTTGAAGTAATTTAATGAGAATTAAATTACTTCAAATACACCTCAAATCTAACTCTTCAAAATTGATTTTCAAAGATGCGTGTCTTTTAATGTCTAATGCGTACCTAATTTAATGTTCCTATTTGAAAAATTATTTTCGCTTGTTTTGATGGATTTTTTAAAAATCCACATCATAAATAAGGCAGTCATTTTATTCGTTTCTTTAAAAACATTATTTATACATATGTATACTAGTACTCTTCTAGTTTCATGTTGCGTTTCAAATTGACGAAAATATTTTTGTGGGGTTCGGGTCAACTTTAAATAAAATTTCCGGAATCGAGTCGGGTTAACCTGACCCGCGCAGTGTTATTTCGATTATTTAGGACAATCGAGTTCTGTTTTCATAATACAGTAAACTTTTTGAATAGCCAAATCATAATCTGCTCATAATCATAATAAATCATAATCATAATAGAAATTCAAATCATATACTAAAGAATAAAAATTTACATAACATAATTGGTATGTTAAAACTAAATATAACGTTTAAAATTACAAAAAATCTCAGAATTCTACATAAATTAACAAGTGTAGCGCCGATATTATTTCTTATCATTAAGAGTAATGTCTTCTTCTTTTCTTTAAAAAACATTAATTAATTAGTTTAAAGGCGTATGTGCTGCAAGAATTTGTTTCTAAATTTTGCGTGCATAATTTTCTTCTCTTATTTTTGAAAAATATTATTATTGTTGTTATTCATTATTCATATTTTCCAACGATCTACATAAATGCTCATTTTAATCGCGCGAAACATCTTTGCTGTGCTTTTGCCGTGTATGAATAAATTATTTTGCGCTCGCTTCCTTTTCATAAGATGTTAATTAATTTCGTAAACACAGATTTTTTTGGGAATCATGAATTTAGCCATTCTCTTTCGAAAATTCTTGCAACATAATAACTCGGTGTGGCAGTATTTAATTTTTCTTCACATTCGTCGCTGCTTAGTTGAACATTGTAATAAATTTCCTAATTAAGCAGATTATGATATCTGACGCTTGTATTGAGGGATACTGTTTATTAAACGATTTTTTTTTAAATGTTAACTTAATATGTTACCATTATTTTTTATTAACTGAGCTCTGTTGGTATATGTCATCATGCCATATGTCAATTATTTTGAATATTTTACAAAAGAACTCCTTTTATCATGATTAAAAGTTAAGAATATTTAGGTGTATTTCAAGTAATTTAATGATTAAATTCTTCAAATTCGAATTTCTAATACGCGTGTCTTACAATTTTATCCTTTCATTTGAATCATAAATTTTTCTATTTGGATGGATTTTTTAAAAAAACCACATCATAAATAAGGAGATTTTTTTATACGTTTATTTAAATGCATTAAATTTGTATATGCGTGTGTACTTGTACTCTGTCGATTTCGTGTTGAATTTCAAATTGACGAAAATACTTTTGTGTGGTTCAAGTTAACTATAAATAGAATTTTCAGACTCGAGTCGGGTTAACTTGACCCGCGCAGAACTCTATTTACAATTCCGATTATTTAGGATGATAGAGTTCTGTTGTCTTATAACTGTAAAACATTTGAATAGCTGACACCTCGGAAGTGTAGAGTTTGTCCGGTATTCGGATGTGTCTACTTATCAGACATTAAATACATACAAATACGTAGGTGTTGGGTATTGAAAAAGTGTTCGCTATTTGGGAATTTCCATTATATGCAGGTTTCACTGCAATTGGATATTTATTATTAATATTAATATTATTATTATTATTATCATCATTGAAAATATTTATATGACTGAAATATTATGATTCAAATATATGATTGAAAATATTTAGATGAATTGAATTTAAATGTAAGAAACATTCGATTTTAAAATTGAGATTCAAATGAAAAGGAAATTCAAATCATATACTAAAGAATAAAAATTTACATAATGTAATTAGTATGTTAAAACACTAAATCTAACGGTTAAAATTACGAAAAATCTCAGAATTCTACATAAATTAAGAAGTTTAGTGCTGATATTATTTCTTATTATTAAGAGTAATGTCTTCTTCTTTTCTTAAAAAAAGAAAATATAAATTAATTAGTTTAAAGGCATACGTGCTGCAGGAATTTTTCTAAAATCTGCATGCATAATTGTCTTCTCTTTTTTGAAAAATATTACTGTAGTTGTTATTCATTATTCTCATTTTCCAAAGGTCTACTTAAATGTTTATTTTAATCGCGTGAAACATCTTTGCTGCGCTGTTGCTGTGTATGGAATAAATTATTGCCCTCGCTTCCTTTTCGCAAGACGTTAATTAATTAAATTACAGTATTCGTAAGCACAGTTGTTTTTGTCTCAGGATTTTAGATATTCTTTCTCGAAAATTCTTACAATATAATAAATTGGATGTTGCAGTTTTTAATTTTTCTTCGCATTAATCGCTGCGTCGTTTAATATTCTATTAAATTTCCTAATTAAGCAGATTATGATATCTGACGCTTATATTGCGAGAAACTGTTTATTGCAAGTTTTTTGCTTTTTAATGTTACTCAAGATGTTGCCATTATTTTTTATCAGTAGAGCTCTGTTGGTATATATCATCACGCCATATGTCAATTATTTGGAATATTTTCATAAGGACCACTTTTAAAATGGTTAGAAATTAAGAATTTTTAGGTTTATTTGAAGTAATTTAAGGAATAAACTCTTAAAATCCTAATTTCTATGATGCGTGTATTACAATTTTATGTTCCCATTTCGCCCCAATTTCGCGTTTTTGATGGAATTTTTAAAAATCCATATCATAAATAAGGGGATGTTTTTGTTCGTTTATTTAAATGCATTATATATATATGCGTATGTTATGTACTCTGTCGGTTTCGTGTTAATTTTCGACGAAAATATTTTTGTGGTGTTCAGGTTAACTTTAAACAGAATTTTTGGATTCGTCTATTTATAATTTCGATTATTTAGTATAATCGAGTTCTGTTATCATAATACAGTTAACTTTTGAATAGTCGACACCGCGGACCTGTAGAATTTTTCCGGTGTTCAGAAGTGTCTATACTTTTCATACATTAAATACATACATATACATAGATGTTGGGTATTGAAAAAGTGTCCGATATTTGGGAATGTCCATTATATGGAGGTTTCACTGCAATTGGATATTTATTATTATTATCATCATTGAAGATATTTATGTGTACATCTGAATTTTAAAAGTAAGAAACATTCGATTTTAAAACTGAGATTCAAATGAAAAGTAAATTTATTAAATTATTTATAAATTATTTAAATCATATACTAAAGAATAAAAATTTACATAATGTAATTGGTATGTTAAAACTCTAAATATAACGTTTAAAACTAAGAAAAATCTCAGAATTCTACAAAAATTAGCATGCCTAGGCCAAAATTATTTATTATTATTAAGAGTAATGTATTTTTCTTTCTTTTTTTTTTTTTTTTAAAAAAAGGGAAACAAATTAATTATAGATATATACTGGACAATTGCACCATAAAATTTAACTACTAAAAATGTATTTATTAAGTACAACACCTTGCTCAATGGTGCACAAAACAAGAATTTTAATATATAGATGATGAGGCCAAAATAATAGTTCCGTGCAATAACCCAGTTGAAGGTAAAATAAGAGAATCTGTTGAAATCATTGCACGAGAAAATAAACCTTTTAATGATAATTAGTCCTACAATATATCAAAATTATGGCATAACACCATAAAATCTTAAATCTATGGCTTATAAATTAATTAGTTTAAATTCATATGTGATGTAAAATTTCTTTTTAATCTACGCGTTATTTTTCTTCCTATTTTTAAAAATATTGTTGTTATTCATTATTCTTATTTTCAAAGGTGTACTTAAATGTTCATTTTAATTGCGCGTAACATCTTTGCTGTGCTTTTGCTGTGTATTGTGTGATATATGAATAAATTATTTCGCTCGCTTCCTTTTCGCAAGACTTTAATTAATTAAATTACCGTGTTTGTAAACATACTTGTTTTTGCCTCAGGATTTTAAATATTTTCTCTCGAAAATTCTTACAAGATAATAAACTCGATGTTGCAGTTTTTAATTTTTCCTCGCATTAACCGCTGTATCGTTTAATATTCTACTAAATTTCCTAATTAAGCAGGTTATGATATCTGACGCTTCTATTGCGAGAGACTGTTCATTGCCATTATCTTTTTTTCTTTTTCTTTTCTTTTCTTTTTTTTATGTTATAACTTAAGACATTGCACATTGTTTTTTATTAACAAAGCTCTGTTGATATGAATCATCGCGCTATATGTCAATCATTTTGAATATTTTCTATAAGAACTCATTTTATCATGATTACAAGTTAAGAATTCTTAGGGGTATTTAAAGTAATTTAAAGCGAATTAAATTACTTAAAATAAATCTCAAATCTAACTCTTGAAAACTGAATTTCTAAGATGCGTGTCTTTTAATGTCTAATGCGGGTCTAATTTTATGTTCGTATTTGAATAATAAATTTCGCTCGTTTTCACGGATTTTTTAAAAATCCACATCAGAAATAAGGCGGTCATTTTATTCGTTTATTTAAAAACATTATTTATATATATATGTATACTAGTATTCTGTAAGTTTTGTGTTGAGTTTCAAATTCACGAAAATATTTTTGTGGTTTTCGGGTCAATTTTAAACAGAATTTTTGGGTTCGAGTCGTTAAACCTAACCCACGCAGGACTCTAGTTTTTAATTTCGATTATTTAGAATGATCGAGTTTAGTTGTCATAATATACAGTTAAACTTTTGAATAGGGGACACTTCGAAAGTGTAGAATTTGTCCGGTATTAGGAGGTGTTTGCTTTTCAGACTTTATAGCATATAAATACAAAGGTATTTATAAAGTGTCGATTATGAAGGTTTTACTGAATTTAGATTTATTATTATTATTATTATTGAAAATATTTATAGTTACAATTAAATGTCAAAAGTAAGACACATTATTCGATTTAAAAATTCAGAATCAAATGAAAAGGAAATTTAAATCATATACTAAAGAATAAAAATTTACACACTATAATTAGTATGTTAAAATTCTAAATCTAACGTTTAAAATTACGAAAAATCTCAGAATTCTGAATAAATTAACAAATGCAGTGCCCATATTATTTCTTATTAATGTCTTCTTTTTTTTTCTTTTTAAAAAGGAAACATAAATTAATTAGTTTAAAGGCATATATGCTGCAAAATTTTTTCTAAAATCTATGTGAATAACTTTCTTCTCTTTTTTGAAAAATATTATTATTGTTATTCATTATTCATATTTTCCAAAGGTCAGCTTAAATGCTCATTTTAATCGCACGAAACATCTTTGCTGTGTATGAATAAATTATTTTGCGCTCGCTTCCTTTTCACAAGATGTTAATTAATTAAATTATGGTGTTCGTAAACACAGTTTTTTTTTTATGAATCATGAATTTAGCTATTCTCTTTCGAAAATTCTTGCAATATAATAACTCGATATGGCAGTTTTTAATTTTTCTTCACATTAGTCGTTGCTTAGTTTAATTCTACTAAATTCCCTAATTAAGAAAGTTATGATATCTGATGTTACCTTAATATGTTACCATTATTTTTTATTAACTGAGCTCTGTTTTTGTAAATCATCATGCCATATTAAATTAGTTAATTATTTTGAATATTTTCTATAAGAACTCCTTTCATCATTAGAAGTTAAGAATTTTTAGGTGCATTTGTAGTAATTTAATCAATGAACTCTTCAAATCTGATTTTATAAAATGCAGGTCTTACAGTTTTATACACTGATTCGAATCATAAATTTCTTAAAAACCCCTTAATAAAAATGAAGATTATTTGATTTGTTTATCCAAATTCAATTTTGTATACACTTTGTATTTTTAAACATACAAAGTTATATATAACATACAGTTAATATAATATATATATATTTTCAGCAAAGAAATCTTTTGTAACTTCTCGGTACCAGAACACGTAAATTCCATTGCAAGCAACACGAAATCCAACACGACTCTTGTCCAAAAAAATATAATTCAAAATAGTCCGCCAAAAAAAAAAAAAAAAAAAAGACCAGTTTTATTTATCTGAAAACTATTTTAGATACCGACCTGTAAGAGATAAATTCCAATCTAAAACTGACTCAAACTAGGAGCGCAATGAAAAGAAAAAAAAAAGCATTAAACCGACCCGAGGATTTTGTTGGATACGGGTAAATTCTGCTTAATCTACCTTCACAGGACTCTAATTTGAATCTAAATCCTATTAATCCCTACAATAATCCGATTAGACTTTTAAGTAGAAATGAAATCACGCTTATCCAACGATTGAAAGCGATAAATAATAAGCAATTCTGTTGGGTAATGAATTCGAACAAGATGTCGTATAAGAAAAAGTCATTCAATCTAAAATCGTATGATAAAACTGTGAATATTCAAATTAAAATAACTAGCAAAAGCCATGCTTTGTTTGGATTCGCGAAGTATTATGCTATCAGATAAATATTTGTAAGTAATAATATATTTTTCAATTACTTTTGCATTAAGCAAAAATGTATTTTAAAGTTTCGGGGCATTTTAATTTAAAAATGTATTTCAACCAAATAACTATGAATTTCCTTAGATTCACTGGAAAAAAATACGACTTCTTTGCTACATCGTCATTCCACCGCTTATATAGAAAACGGTTACTTCAGGCTAACATGGAACATTCTGAGTGACCAAAAGAGTGATATTCTATAAAAGCGGGGGAGTGACGATGCAGCAAAATAGTCATATTTTTTACAGTGTTGTTTATTTATGATATAAGACAGGTATAAATAAAAATATTTTTGAAGTAGAATTATACAAAATATTAATAAATTTTATTTGTTTACATTTCTTTTATTGCCACTTCACAAAAACATATTATAATTCTTTTAAAATTCATAAATATCGTCTGCTTAAATGATTTCATGAAATAAGAATAAATTGTGTATTTGAATTCCTAACACAGAAAAATACTTTTATAATTGAATGTTAATAAGAGAATTTTCACAAATTTTAATTCATTAAAAATATACTATAATTTTTCTAAAAAAAAGTATTTTATAAATTTTATAAAAGAAATCATGAAACTAAGTTAAAAGGAATGAGCATAGTTTGAAAATCTGAAAGCAGTTTTTGAGATATTTTGTCAGAATAATGAAAATATATTTTATTTATTTATTTATTTAATGATGATTCTAGCTATTATCACTGACCCCATGATTTAAATTTTTCTTCTGAAAATGTACATGTTTCACGTTTTATTTGAAAAAATGCGTTCGTAATGGAAAAGCATGTAAAATAAATTAATTAAAATAATAATTCATTGAAAAGTATTTCTATAAAAAAATAATATTCTACAAATCTACAGATCATAATTTATATTTGTGTTTAATTTCAAGTCAAAATACTGCACAGTTTTTTTGTAAAGTGTACGACAAAGTGTCATTTGAGTGGCCTAGTAGAGGATTCGCTTCGCTCATCCTAACAAAAAGGTTAACAATTCTGAGTAACAGAATGGCACCAGAGCAACCAATACAGTTCAAAACTTGTATCATAATAAGTGTAGCATTCTCATTTTCTTAAAAATTAAAAAAAAAAAAAAAAAAGAAAAAGAAAAGAAAAGAAAATATAAATAATGTAATTATTCATTCAAAAAGAGCTTATGCTGAAGGAGATTTTCTAAAATCTACGAATAGATATTTTTTAAAAATTATTGTTGTTTCTTTTATTAGCAAGCAAAGGTTTGGTTAAATGTTCATTTTAATCATGCGAAGCATCTTTGCTGTTTATAAATAAATTATTGCGTTCGCTTTCTTTTCACAAGACGCTAATAAATTAAATTACTGTGTTCGTAAACATCATTGCTTTTATCTTGAGGATTTTTGCTGTTCTTTGAAAATTCTTACAATTTTTAATTTACCTTCCCTTTAGTTTCCGAGTCGCCTTAATATTTTGTCTAAATTTCCTAAATTAGTAGTTCATAATATCCGACGTTTTTTTTTTTTTTTTTTTTTACTAGAGAGTGTTTGTTTGCTTTTTGTTTACTGCAGCTACTTTTTAACAATAAATAATATATATATGTATTAAAAACATATAAATAAGAACTTTTATACGAACTTATCGAAATAAAATTAATGATAAAGTACAATATCGACGTTTCGAACTACTTCTATATTCGTTTTCAAGGTATATGATGTTTAAATCTTAAAATTTGCATGTTATGAAAATGAAAATTTACCAAACAATTTGCTAAATAATTCTCAAATTTTCTGATGCACTCACTGCAATTTTCCATTTGTATAACTAATCAAAACTCGGCAAGAAGCTTTCTTCTTTAAATTTTTAAGCAATTAATACATTATTTATCCTGAAGATGACTGCAATAGCGGTTCGAAACGTCGATATTATGCTTTAACATTAATTTTGTTTGTACATTTTCGTTTAAAAATGCTATGTATACCATTGAGCATAAATGCAGATTCCTAAAGTTTTTAAGGAGTCAGTGGTTTCTAGGCCTGATTTCTAACAAAATTAAGATACAACGCGATACAAAACAAATTTCGTCAAAAGATGGTAGTGAAAAGATAATTTTATCAAAAGATTGCAAAAATTCCGAAATTTTCGACAAAGAATCGCTTAAAAATTGCGACTTTCGTCAAAGAATCGCTGAACAATGCTATTTTCGTCAAAGAATCGCGAAAGAAAAAGCATTTTGGTTAGAGGATCGCGAAAAAACACGATTTTTGCCAAAGAATTGTGAAAAAATACGATTTTTGTCAAATGATCGTGAGAAAAAACGCAAAATTCGCCAAAGGATGTCCACTTAGGCGCCAAAAATTAGTCAAAAAATGTAATCGCCTCGTGGCGATTGCCAAAAGTGAATCTACACCTATGTCATTGAGCAAATTTGAGCTATCTGTAGCACTAAAAGTTGGTTTAAACCAGCACAAAATGTTACGAGCTCCAGATGTTCAAACAAGATTTCATCATTTTATGGCTGTAGTTACAGTGAAGCACCAAAAATTGGTTTAAAACAACACAATATGTTTAAGAGTTCCGGATGTTCAAATGAGATTTCACCACCATATAATTGTAAATATTGCAGCACCAAAGTTGATTTAAACCAACACAAAATGTTCAAGAGCGCCAGATGTTCAAACGAGATTTCAGCATCTTATGGTTGCATCCATACTGCATCCTCTAAATTTGGTTCAAGTCAGCACAAAAAAATTTAACAATATATCATATAACTTATAATGAATGGTGTAGTAGTAAAAAGAAAAAATAGGTATCACAGAACAGGTGGATAACGTTATTTCTTTTTTCTTTACTAGTAACCACAGGTATAATTTCAAACATACTTCGCACCTGGTTTCTCGAACAGCGGATTATATATGTATACACATATGACCGAAGAACAGGAATAACAAATGTTGAGATATTCCATATTTTGGTATTAAATAACTTTATAATCATTAAATAATTTTAATAATAACTTTGTATTTTTATAAAAATAGATAACAGATTAAAAAAAAAAGTTTGTACATTTTGATCTAAAGAACAAATCATAAATAAAAAGAGAAAACTTTGATTTGAAAGCAAATTACAAATAAAAAAAGAGAAAATTTTTGTTGGATCAAAAAGGATAATGATATCAAGAAACAACCCTCACCCCCTAGATACGATGTCATATGCCATACCCCCACTCCCTCCTAAAGTGACAACGTTTATGTATGCAAAGTCCCTAATCTATGTGCAGAAAATCTTTTTGTATTAAATTATTGATGAAATTCATTATTATCATCTTGCAAAGGTCTGGTTAAATGTCCATTTTAATCGCGCGAAGCATCTCTGATGTGTATGAATAAATTATTGTTCTTTGCTTCATTTTTACATTATGTTTATTAATTAAATTACAACATTCGTAAACATCCTTGTTTTTATGACTGGATTTTTACCTTGGAAATTCTTTCGTGTTACAGTACTCGGTGTAACAATTTTTAATTGCCTTTCTCATTAATTGCAGTGTTGTTTTAATATTTCGCAGAATTTTCTAATTAAGCAGTTTATGATATCGTCGCGCCTCATAAGCGAGATAAAATTTGTTTGTTACAATATTTTTTTTTTATTTTAATATAAAGTCAAGATGTTGTCATTAATTATTAACAGCACATGTGTATCATTTTGCAATCGATCCAGTATTTTGAACGCCTTTCATGAGAGCTTTTATCATAAATATATGTTAAGAATTTTTGAGTATATATATTACAAGCCTGCAAAATTTTATCTTATTTATTTATTTTATTTTATTTTATTTTATTATTTTTTTTAACTTTTGATAAAATCTAAAACTGATAACTTTCTATGTATCTTTTAACACTGAATGCGAAAACAAAAATTTTTTTATCCCCCTTTTTTAAGATTTTTTTGTAAATCGTAGAGTTAGAAATGTTTTAAAAGTCGAAATTTTGGGAAATTTTGATGCTATAAATTACACATAAAACGTTTTTTCATAATAATTTAGTCTTCTTTTGGTTTATACTGTACATGACATGGGGAGGTTATTTCTATCGCGCGGGGTCAGCGACTCCCCTCCCTCCCGTCTAATGTTCCTCATGAAATTCTTCAGCTGTTTAGTGAAAAAAATATTGTGTGTAATAGTGTGAATAACGGAAATAAAATACAGTCGAGTCTCTATATAACGAAATCCATCGTTCCAGTAAAAAATTCGTTATATAGAGAAATTCGATATATAGAGAATAATGTTAAAAATCGTACACTGTAAAAAAAAAACGGACGATTTAACGGAAGTATTACTGGTAATCTAGACGCCAGTAGTATTTACTTTTTTTAACGGAAAAATTTCCGTAAATTCCAGAAAAAATCTCGAAAAAAAAACGGAATATTTACCAGAAAAAAGCGGAGATCTTTCCGTTAAAAAACAGTAAATAGTACTGGCGTCCAGATTACCAGTACTACTTCCCTTAAATCGTCCGTTTTTTTTTTTTACAGTGTATTTAATGTGTAAAGTTTGAATAAATATTATTTTTGATCATTTTAATTAAGAATTTGAAATGTTAAAAAGTAAATATTAACCTAACATTTTATTTCTTAATTATTTAAGCTGGTTCAAAAAAGAGAACAGACAACTCGCATTAATTTCAGACGAAGATATCTGTAATTTTTTGTTGTTTTGATTTTAAAATTGTTACTCTCTCAAAAAAAGCTTAAATTTTAGCAAGGAATGAAAAATTGTAGTTAACATTTTCCTCCATTTGAAGGCCTCTCTTATTTGCCTCTCATTGATTCCTCTTTTATATGTGTAACAATCCAATTGACTCTGTTTTGAGAAGGATGTGGAAAGGTGTATGGGAGGAGGAATGAATTCGTTGGATTTAAAGAACAAGGAGAAAAGTAATATAGAAAAAACCTCAGCACTGAACGATAAATCAAAAATAAGTGATGGAAAATTGATTCCATATGATTTCGAATCTTTTTTAAAACTGAATAAATTAAGACTAATTTATGAAAAAATTCGTTATATGGAGGAAGATATTTCGCTATATAGAGACTGTTTTTAATGTAATCGTGCGAAAAGGGGACTGTTCCTACTAGAAATTCGTTATATAGAGAAATTCGATGTATGGAGTTTCGTTATAGAGAGACTCGACTGTATTTCAAATTCAGGGATTGCTCGGAATTCCCCCGGAGCAATGAGATGGTCCTCCTGGGAATTTATGTCTTAAAAGATCAAAATGTGCATCCCATCAGAACTCTATATTGCCCCCTCCATTCCGGAATCGCAGAATTCCATCCCGAAAAAAGTGTTAAATTCAACATTGATAATTCGATTTATGTAAAAAAATTTAAGTTTACAATTTGCGAAAAATTCTGAAGGGACTAAAAAATGAAGGTCATTTTCGGATACAGTGCTAAAAAATACATAAGAATCAATTATAAAAAGTAAAAAAAAAAAAAAAAAAAAAAAATACAACCATCGCAGCATTGTGTATTTTCACTAACTGGCGTAGATTAACGTCTTGAAGCATGAACTTAAAATAATATAACAAATACACATTAATTATTTCGCTCAAACTAAATGACACTCTAGATGACCGAAAGTAAAATTGAATTTAAGGGACTGGTAATTTCGTTTCACAAATATGAATCTAAAATAACTAGCCCTAAAATATCAATTTAATGATTAATAATCAGAATTCACGCAATATCAAATTGAAGAGATTTAAACAAATCCTCGGTAATTTTAATTGTAAAGGATTTTAGTAAAAGTTTTAAAGTTTAAAAGTTAAATAATTATGAAGTATCCTTTTTTTATTGATCATACTGTCTTGAAAGCCTTTTAAAAACTCGGATGAAAATAACATTTATTTTAGGAGGAAATAATCATCAATGCTGCCAATTATTGGTTTAATTTCAAAGCAAAAAACATTCAGCTATGCAGAAGTAAATTTGGCACAGCTGTCATGTACCCACCGGGTTTGGTGAGATTTTTTCTTACGTGAACTAGCAGACTTTCCCGCCACGGTGGTTGGTTTTTCCAACAAATTGAATCAAACGAAATATATCAATGGAATTTACCTTACATAAAATTTTTATTTTAAATCTCTATTATTGCCTGTGTTATTTGGCGTCTTTTTTTTTTTTTTTTTTTCATGTTGTGCACATCATTTTATTGGTTAATGCTTATAATATACCATATTTTCCGGTCCCCTAAAAGTACCTTATAATCAGTGTCGACTGTATATAATATATTAAACGCTGCCTTTACTTTTTAGCGCTTGAAAACAATCAGTAACTTTGCAGCTGAAAAAGGAAAAAAAGTAATGTAAATAACATTTATTCTGACGGCCATTTTCAACATAGTGTCCAGTCCGTTACCAAATGTCAAGTCTGTTACCGCACGGTTTTTTAATGATTATCATTTTTTCACTATATTCTACTTTATTTTTTTATTCAACTAAGACAAGCCTTACAAGCCAACTTTAAATAGCATTTACATATTATATTATATGGTAAAGTGCACAACCATTTTTTTTTCCCTTGTACCTTAAACATTTATTTTCTGTCTCCATTTTTAAAAGAAATTATTAAATTTGAATCTCTAAAATAAAATACTTAAATGTAAGCGAATGGTGAAAATGGCCCCTAAACAAACAATCTTTTCAGTTTTAAATACTTTGTAGAGCTCTTCTAAATTAATCGCTTCACCAGTTTAAACTTAAACATTTATTTGGACGCTTGAACGTTTAGTTAAACATAATATTTACTTATGACACCTAGTCTGTTTGACTGTTGGAATGACAGTATACGGAAATGCTTCCACGGCTATTTGAAAACCTTTAAGCGATGAAATGCCATGATAGTTGTTTAGTTTAATCGAGATAACCGAGAAAATAAACAAGGAAATACACAAAGAATCGTAATTATGAAACCGTAAAATATAATTTAATAATACAATAATAATAATAATAATAATAATAATAATAAATCAGGTAAGTGCTGGGATTTGTATTCCAAGAATGAAATTACTTCTTCAGTTTTACTGAGAGTAATAAGTTTAGCTTAAGGCCACTGTTTCATTATTTAAGTTATTAAGTCATTATTTAAGTCATTATACTGTTTCATTAGTTAAGGCCCCTAATTCATGGTCACTGATTTTCCCAATTCTCTTCGGTAATGTTAAGTCTATGGGTGTATGATGCATTTTTATACTCAAAATATCTCCTCAGGAAATTAATATTTTTAGCTTCTTTTTTCAGTAGTTCTTTCATAAAGATTTCCTTCTTTTTTTAGTTTTCACAATATTTCTAAAATCTCTGCTTAATTTAGAATTTTATGTTTTAAAAACTGACTAAGTCGATCCAGAAATTTTTTGGAAATTTTTTGAAAATTATCCGACTAAGTGGGAGTAAAATTTTAACACTTCATATAAAATTAGCAGTAGCTTTTTATCGAATTTTGTCAGCAATTTCCTTAAAAAGACAAAATTAAGAATCTAATAACATATCTGGAGACCAAGGACAGTTAAAATAATTGCATTGCAGTTTTTCTAAGATTTCAATTGGTTGGTCTACATTCCTTATGTCTTCATAAATGGCTTACTATTCAAGGGTTATTTTCTAATCTACTGACTAATTTTGGCTTGGCTTGTGATGAATATCAGACTTTCTCCCAGAGTATAATTGTTAATATTATAATGGTTGAATTTGTTTTTCTGGAAAATTTTAAATTTTGGATTTTGTTTTTTTTTCTTTTTCATTTCACTTGTTTATTAATTAATTGTTTTTTATGGAATTATTTTAAATGTATTGATGTTACATAATATATTCAGCGCCTTTTATATGCTCCCATTTTATATCTCATAATTTAAATAATTAAAATGATTTTAAATTACAATCAGCATAAAAATGAAGATGGAACAGCAAACAATACAGACATCTAAGCGCGAGTTTATTTTAAATCTAACCGTTCGTTCAGCTCTTAAAATGAATCATTTCGCTTGTTTAAACACTACTTTAAACATTTTATTTAAATGTAATGTTTACTCACACCACTTCCGTCTTATTCCATGCGAGTGTAAGATAGTAAAGTTAATTACTGATGCGAACCTAAAGCTACTTGAAAAATCTTTAAACAATGAAATATTACGATGTATTTGATTTTAATCGTGATGGTATAAAGCAAATATCATAATATGTGTTTCTGTAGGTGTATGTAATAAAACATTGACGTGAATTAGACTAAATATTATTTCTTAATATATTAAATAAAAATAACATTATTCAATAAATTTTTAAAGAAAGATTTAAAAAAAAAAAAAAAAAAAAACCCTTAAAATCTTTATCAATAGGACGCTTGATTAAGTCTAAAATTTTTAAACGTTAACAAATAAGATTTAAGAACAATTAATATTTACAAAGCAAATACTCTGATTTCTGATGTATAAAATGTATAAATGTTATTTTATATACTCAGCGACTTTTACCTACTCCCTTTTTATTTTTCGGTATCTGAATAATTATAATGAATTTAAATTACAATCAGCATAAAAATAATGATAAAACAGCAAACAAAGAAAAGAATGAAAACAGCTAGTGATTAAAAAAAGAGAGATAAAAAGGAACTTAGAACATGGAAGGGGCATTGGGGTGAATTATTTTTTAATATATTAAATCACAATTATATTTTTCAATAAATTTTTAAAGATAAGAGACACAAATTAAAAAACTTACACTATTTATCACTTGGACGCTTGATCAATTCTAAAAGTTTTGAACGAACAAATAAGATTTAGGCACAATTAATATATACAAGGCAAACAAGTCGATCTTAGATGTATAAAATCTATTGATGTCAAATAACTTATTCAGCGACTTTTACCTATTCTCTTTTTATTTCTCGGTACTTGAATAATTAAAATGAATTCGAATTACAATCGGTGTAAAAATAAAGATAGAACAGCAAACAATACAAACACCTAAGCGTGAGTTTATTTTATATCTGGCCGTTTGTTCAGCTCTTAAAAATGAATCATTTCGCTTGTTTAAACACTACTTTAAACATTTTATTTAAATATAATGTTTACTCACACCACCCCTGTCTTCTTATTCCATGCAAGTGTGAGATGGAAAAGTTAATTACTGATTATGATCCTAAAGCTACTTTAAAAATCTTTAAATAATGAAATATTATGATATATTTGTTTTTAATCGTGATGGCATAAAGGAAATATCGAAATATGTGTTACTATTAATGTATGTCATAAGATATACAATAATGCTGAATTTTCTAAAAATAAAGGTATAAAATAACTTTATAATGGAGTAATTTTAATATGTAATAATTACATATGAAATAATTAAATAACCATGTAATGATACGCAATAATTAACTTTTTTATAATCAACATTTATTTATTTTCTCTTTCAATTCACCATTTATGCTAAATTAATAAAGTATTTACGAAAACAAACACAAGCATGAAATTAGCTAGTGATTACAAAAGAGAGAGAGAAAGAAATCTAAAGCATGGAGAATTGGCTGGGAAATATTCTAAATATTATTTCTTAATACATTAAATCACAATCATATTGTTCAATAAATTTTTAAAGATAAGGTTTAAAAAATACCCCTTAAACTCTTTATCACTAGGACGCTTGATTAACTCTTAAAAATTTCAAACGTTAAGAATTCTAAAAAAATAAGATTTAAGAACAATAAATATTTACAAAGCAAACACTCCTATTTCTGAGGCACAAAATGTATTGATGTTATTCAATATATTCAGCGACTTTTAGCAACTCCCTTTTTATTTCTCGGTACTTGAATAATTAAAATGAATTTAAATTACAATCAGAATAAAAATAAAGATAGAACAGCAAACAATACAAACACCTAAGCGTGAGTTTATTTTAAATCTGACCGTTTGTTCAGCTCTTAAAATAAATCATTTCGCTTGTTTAAACACTCTTTTAAACATTTTATTTAAATATAATGTTTACTCACACCACTTAAGCCTTCTTATTCCATGCAAGTGTGAGACAGCAAAGTTAATTACTGATTATGATCCTGAAGCTGCTTGAAAAGTCTTTAAACAATGGAATATTACGATATATTTGTTTTTAATCGTGATGGCATAAAGCAAATATCGAAATATGTGTTTCTGTTGGTGCATGTAATAAGATATACAATAAAGCGGAATTTTCTAAAAGTATAGGTATAAAATTATTTGATAATGGATATATATTGTAACTAAATAACTTATATCAAACATTTATACATTTTTTCTTTTAAATTCATCATTTACTTGAAATTAATAAAGTTGTTGTTTTATAGGCTAATACGCATATATAATAGTAATTATATTTTTCCTATACAGTGTGTCCATTCCAAACTGTGGCCTATGGATGTCTAATGCTAAATTGTTAGTCATAGACATAGTGTTAGTCATAGTCAAGTTCCAAATACAAAGATCTTTTAAATGAGGTAAAAAACATTTAAAAAGCGATTTGGATCAATAAAATAATTTCTTTAAAAAATATGGAATTTAAATTTTTATACGATCCCCCGCTTCTATAAGTTATACTTAGTATAAATTTCCTATTACATTAACAAGTGAAAAAAAAAAATCCCGTTCACATTACACTAAAATTGACGGAGTTATGAAACTTTAAAAATTTATGACTTCTGCATCTGAACATAAATGCGTTCGGCAATGATTTGGGGGGTCATGTTCCAAATGATAAAAGTATTCGAAGATCTTACTTCATGTGTATCTGCGCTTGAAAAAAAAAATCGTACAAGTATTACGATTAAGTTATTATTTTTTTTTTAACCTTATTTAATTATTAATTAAATTTTAACACATGTGTGATTGTAATGATTTCATGTAATGATTTCAGACTGTTTTTTTTTTTTCATGTTTTCTTTTAGGAAAATTTGGGTTTTTTATATATATAAATTTTTATTTAAATTGCAATGACTGTATGTATATGTTTTCCCAGTAATTTGTATATTTTAACATATCCGATCGAGATTAAATGTTACATACTGATGTAAATCCGATGACAATCTAATATTTTACCAGTTTCGGTTGTTGCCATTTATACTTATTTTACAGGATAACACAAAATTTCGCATCCCCTTTCACCTTATTAAACTGTGAATTCTCATTAAAATATTCTGCAAGTGTTGGAAAGTGTTCAATAATCTATGCTTGGCGCATGATTTTTCGCTAGAGTTGCAATAATGCACTGTTTTGAATGCGAATTTGTTTAAAAGATCAATTAAATTTTTACATAATTATAATAATAATTTAAAAAAAGGATTTAAAGACAGCTAATATCTTAAAAATAAATCTGCATCAATAAAGAAACAAATTTATTTGCTTTAGCACAAGCAAACATTCCATTTTGATAGTTAGTGAAAGCTATGTAAAAGAATTACACTTGAAATAAAATCGATAATTTATTTTTCCTTAAATTAAAGTAAAATGTGAAGTACATTTTCTTACCCGCAAGTACTTTTCTAAACAAACTGTATGTGGCAAATGCTATTCAGAAAAGCTCTTCGAGAACAATAAGAGATTTGAGAAGATTTATTGGATAACTTTCACCACAATAAACGATTTGTTTGAAAGATGTAACAGAAAAAAAATCGGATATTTTTTTTACTGTTATTATTAACATTTAAAAGGGGATTTCACATTAAAATGGGTATTTTGTTAGACATATTTCTGTTTTACGTATCGCATCAAAGTGAGTTAAATCGGAGAAGTAACTTTATATAAAAAATAAAGAGGACTTCAAGCACATCATTTGGCATAACGAGCGATTCGGTGAAAATAAAAGGGAGATAAGAGAGAATAAAAAATAAGTGAAAGTAAGATTTTTTTTTTTTTTTTTTTTTTTTTTTTTTGTGCCAACTTTTTAGTTTTCGCAATCCTTTAACCTGCATAATGTTGTCAACATCGCTAATAGTCCGGGATTCAGCGTTACTTTTTGCATCAATTTATTTGCAATCAATTGTAAAAAAAAATGCGATTGTTACATTTGCGATCAATCATAAAATCGTAAGATTGTTTCAAATGTGACATGTAGCCGGATATTATCTTAAAATAAATGCATGACTAGATATTTTTCAAAAGCTAAGAGGCTTTTTGATATTTATTTAAGAGAATTATTCTGAAACAAAAATTGATAATTACTCTAATCATTTCAAATCAAAATCAAATGCATTAAAATTAAAAAAAAAAATACTTTACTAACAAATTCTGACAAATTGTATGCAACAAATGCAGCAGCTGTTCACTGAAGTTTTTAAAAGACAGTGACAATTTTTGAAGATGCGTTAGATAAATTTCACCTCAAATGAATAATTTGGAAAAAAAACTATCCATTTTGTAGAAAGTTGTCCAATGAATCTTTCACTGTTGTTTAAGTGTTTTACCGAAAAGCTATTAAATCAGTTACATGCAAGTTGTTAAGATGGCTGAAAAGAACACCCATGTGAAAATTTCGCATTTTTTATTTTTATTTTCACGTGAAAATATAAGACAATTTATCGATTTTATTTCGATGATAATTCTCTTACTTACTTTTAAATAAACACCAAAGGACATACCACCTTTTAAAAATATGCTTCAAATGTAATATACTTTTAAAAATAAAGCCCTGCGACATTTCACTTTTCAAATACACTAGTTTATATGATGTACTTCTGCAATCAAATTTCAATTTTATGTAAAATATTCTTCAAGTAATAAATGATTAGAGGGGAAGGGGGATATATATTCATTTTGTTAAATTTTATCTATTAGTTGTTCTTAAATTTCTCACTGTGTACTAGCAGCTAATAAATAATTCTTGCATATTCAATACAATTTGTTTCAAATACGTTTGCCAAGAAAAATTACTTGTGGAAATTTGAAGATATTTTATTTTTACTTTTATTTGAAATTAGTATAATTTTATTCAATTAATTGATGATTTCGAATTCTTTTTTACTGATCGGCGTGATTTATTACTTGAAACAGATTTTATGCAAAATTAGGAAATTATTACATAACTAGAAGGCAGCCCGTCAAAATGACGTGTTTGCATTTTTAAACGATGATAAAAAATTACAACAACTGTGGTCAATCATAACCACTTTAGGCTGAAACAATTTTGATAAATACAGCGATTAAACTTGGAAAGGGAAAAATCTAACCAAAAAAAAAAAAAAAAAAAAAAAAAAAAAGAAGAAGAAAGAAAGAAAGAAAAATTTCAACAGAAATCTGCATTTAAAACTATAGCAAAACTATCTGGTAGATGGGGGTGAGGATTATAATGCAATATAAAACGCATCCGCGGTTTGCTTAAATAAAAGTTTTAATTAAATAGTGTTTTTGAAATCGTGAAAAGATTTCAAAGCGAAGCAAAATGTAGTGACGTCATTTACAGCTGCCACTGTAAATCTGACCATTGAGAACGCTCCATTACGACTATGGAACGGTTTCAATGGTCAGAAAATAGATTGCCTTTAAAATCGGAGGTAACTTTTCACAATGTTTTTTACAGATTTGAAATTCTCAAGAGTCATTCACGGCTGTAAAGAAAAAAATTAAAGCAACCCGAATATAAAAGTTTTAGCAATATTGCATTTAAAACGCACCTTCGCTTTTCTTTAATAAAAAGTTTTAATTTACACTGTAAAAAATCTGACTCATTTGCTACAGCGTCACTCCACCGCCTTTATAGAAAACGGTTACTTTACTGGAGCATTCTCATTGGTCATAAAAGAGATATTCTATAAAAGCTGTGGAGTGCCGCTGCAGCAAATGGGTCAAATATTTAACAGAGTACTTTTTGAAATCGTGGAAAGATTTCAAAGCGAAGTAAAATGTAGTGACGTCATTTATAGCTCCCACTGTAAATCTGACCAATGAGAACGCTCCATTACGACTATGAAACGTTTTCATTGGTGAATGAGTTTCTCTTTCTCGCGGATAGGTTGACCCCGGAATTGTTATACACGGAGAGGTTTTATATATATAATAATTGCATCATAATCCTATAAGTAAAGTGTTTGAACGGCAACGTGTAACACGACGTTATTTTAAAAATTATATGACAGACTTAAAAAATTTAAAATTAATTAAAAGAATCATACTGAGATAAAAATAGATAATTTATCTAATCATTTCTAATCAAAATAAAATGAAATACGTCCGCAATAACTAATCTTAGCAAATTCTACAAACTATATGCAACAAATATTAGAACTATTCACTAAAGCTGTTAGAGATCTTTTAGAATCTGAAGAAGGTTCAATGGAGAAATTTCATCAAAATGAATAATTCGGAAGGAAAATTTTACGATTTTATTTTTACTGAACGACATCATTCATTACTTGAAGGATATTCATAGAGTTCTAATACAGAATTGCATCATATATGGTAAGCGTAGAGTGTTTCAAAAGTGAAACATACTAACATTTTACTTTTAACCCTTTTTATCTACCGAATTATGAATTTATGAAAATTTTACATTCTAAAGTATACTTTACGAAAATTGTTTAAATTAAATTAAAAGATTTACATAATCATTTAATAAATTTTTGAAGGACTTTAGAAGGAATGAAGGATTTAGATGAGTTAATTAAATTTGGATTTACAGGTATTTTGTGCAACATTTATAACTCCACTCAAATCTTTTATTTTAAATTGTTTTCTTAGTATTTTGTAGAATTATAAAATGTACAAATATGATGCTCTTATAATATAAATATAGAAATATTTCCCCATTGAAAAATCCCCATCCCCCTTCTTTAGCTCCAAGAAAGCTGAAAAGATAAAAAGGCAAAAGAAATCATCCTTTTAAAAATACTTTTGCTTTGTGTAACCAATAATGCTTTTGGAATAAAATAAAGTAATGTATTTGTAACTCATTTTAAACAGTATTACAACTAATTGATGTATTAAAAGATTTTTATAATAAGTAATTTTAATGGTACTTATAAGTACCGTCGGTAGAGGGTTGCAGATGTGTCAGATTTCAATTTTTTGAAAAAAATTTAAAGTTTATAAGACTAATCATGCGGAAAACAAAATCGATAATTTAGGAGACAGTTTTAAATGAAAAAAAAATGTTAACAATTTCCACAAGTGAATTTCCATGAGTGTTTTTAACAAAATCATTCGAAACAAATTGCATGGTACAAATACAAGAGCTGTTCATTAAAGCTTTCAGAGTAAGTGAAAATTTTAAGAAGAGTTATTGGATAAATTTCAGCAAAACGACTATATATTTTTTATTTTGATCTTTTTTCCTCTCAATATCATTCATTACTTGAGGGAAAATTTTAAGAAAAAATAACATATTATCAGAGAAAAGCATCATACATCGTAAAACTAAAATGTTTGAAAAGTGAAATGTAACAGGATATTAATTTTTAAAATACATATCAGACTTCAAACATATATTTTAGTGTTATATATTCATTAATATTTAATTAATACTTAGTAAGTGATTTATACTCGAAAATAAAATCGATAATTTATCTTTTCACATGAAAATAAAAATAAAATATCCTTAAATTAATACAAGTAACTTTTTTTTAACAAGCTTATTTGAAACAAATTGTATTGAACAAATGCATGTATTATTCATTAAAGCTCTATAAGAAGCAGTGGGAAATGGAAGAAAAATTATTGGATAAATTTCAGAAAATGTAAAAATTATCATAAAATACACAATATGAACTTTAGAAAGCTTACCGCTTAACCTAAAAGGTGATAATAATAATAATAATAATAATGAAGATGTTTAAAAACATTCATTTTATTTAATATTTCTTAGTATTTTGGTCTGGAATTCGACGAAATCTACTTTTTGACATGTGCGCGAAGGACATGCTTCCATCTAGACTGCACCCGGAGGTTTGGAAGTCAGACTTCTGCAGAAAAAGATGTTTGGTAAGCCGCCAATAGATGACAGCACCAAACAACGTCACCTCCTCAATTTCGATAAGTCTCTGAAGGGGAGCGAAAGGCTTCTATAGAGACTTATACTCATGATAACTGCTAAGACCACCACAGTACTTTCAGAACCACTTTATTTAACGAGCGAGTACACTGCATACACTCGGTAGGTCTTTGGTAATGTCAAGCACGAACCCAAGGCTTTTCAGTCCGGAGTTCGGTGCTATGACCACCAGACTATCACAATTTGACGAAACGGCATTTGCATGAATAGTAACAGCAATCAATAACAAAAATATTCTCTGACGATGACAGCGGGAATTGTAGGCCTAAAATACCAAGAAGAATATAAACAAAATGTTTTAAACTTGTAATATGCATTTTATTATTTTTGTCGCTGTTTAAGTGAAACGGTGAACTTTTTAAAGTTCATATTCTGTATTTTGTGACTGAATCAAGGTGAAATATTGCAATTTTTCATGATTTTATTTGCAAAATTACTTTTTTTAATTGTATCAGAATTGTATCGTATACGGTAGAACTATTTTTTTAATGTAAAATATGACATTATTAAAAAAGAAAGATCAAACTTCAAGCAAAATAAAACAATTTATATATTTCCAACTGAGCGAAAAATTGCCCAGGACGGGAATCGAACCCATATCCTTGGCTTACAGGGCCAATGCTTTAGCGTTTAAGCTAACTGGGCATGACAGCCGGCAAGCACTTCTCGCTCAGATAACATGGTCATAACATCTGGTCTGTCGTTTAGAGAGATCAACAGAATAGACCGCAGGTAAAGGAACAAACACCATATGACGATGGGTACGTAGATATAATATTATTTTCAACATAATCAAAGTGATTGGTAAAATAATCATACGAATTGAATATTTCCAACTGAGCAAAGTTGTTTATTGTTAGTTGAAGTAGGTTACCTGAGCGAGAAATGCTTGCCGACTGTCGTGCCCAGTTAGCTTAAACGGTAAAGCATTGGCCCTGTAAGCCAAGGATCGGGGTTTGATTCCCGACCTGGGCAATTTTTCGCTCAGTTGGAAATATTCAATTCGTATGATTACTTTACCAATCAGTTTAATTGTGTTGAAAATGATAATTTATATATTTATTTTATTTTTTATTATTTATTATTTTAATTATCTATTATTAGAGCTGATATGTCTTTTGATATTTATTTAAATTTAAATAAGTGAATTATCTTCAGAAATAAATTCGACACTCAATCTTATCTTCTCAAATAAATTTAACATCCAATATTTTCAAATTTCTATAAGTAACTTTTCTTAATAAACTCTTTTGAAATAAGTCGCGTTGCATAGAAAAATACAGCAACTTTTCATTAGAGCTTTTAGAGGGTAGTGAGAAATTTAAGAAGAGTTATTGATTAGATTTCAGCAAAACGAATGTATATTTTTTATTTTGATCGTTTTCTCCACGCAATATCATTCATTACTTGAATTAGATTTCTACGGAAAGCAGTATTCTATTAGAGATTTGCATCATATATCGTAAAACATGCTTTAAAAATGAAATGTAACAGGATATTACTTTTAAAAGTACATATCAGACTTCTATAATTTTTTTTTTAATTTTGACATACCCTTTGATATTTATTTAAGACGAAGTAGCATAATTATCCTTGAAAATAAAATCAACAATTAATCTAATCTTTTCACATCAAAATAAAGTCGATAGTTAATCTAATCTTTTCACATAAAAAAATATATATCTATATATATACATATATGTTAAAATTTCCACAAGTAACATTTCTTAACAAATTCGTCTGAAACAAATGTAATCGGATATTTTTAAAAGTACACGAAAGCTTTAAGCATGTATGTATACATACATGTGTGAGGTTGTCATAAAGCTATCCTTTTATATTTATGTAAAACTAAGTAAGAATATTAATCTACAAATTGAAACCTCCAAATTATGTCATCTTTATTATTTGAAATTAAAAATCAAACATGTACAAATTTTCACAAATAACTTTTCTTTACAAACTCATTTGAAACACACTACTTGATATAAATACAAGAGCTTTTTAATAAAACTCTTGTATAATTGTGGCAAATATAAGAACTATGAATTGTTAGACAAATTTTATCAAAACGGTAATTTTTTCCCACTAACCGATATCATTTATTAATTGAATAAGATTTTATATAAAATTCGTCTCTATTACAAAATTGCATCATATGACACAAAACTAGAATGTTTGAAAAGCGAAATGTAATACGACATAATTTTTAAAAGCGCATGTCAGATTTCAAACATTTATAAGCATTTTTTAAAATTGTCATGTTCTTTCTTATTTATATAAAAGTACGTAAGAATATGAATCTCGAGAATAAATTAGACAATTTATCTCATCAGTTCACATAAAAATAGTATACGTAGAAATTTTCACAAGTTCACAATTTTTCAACAATTCTAACAATTTTTAATGATATAAATACAAGAACTTTTCAGTAAAACACTTGTAGAGCAGTGGCAAATTTAAAAAGAATTATGAATTGTTAAACAAATTTTATCAAAACTGTTACTTTTTTTTCCCTTAACCGATATCAGATATCATTTCTTACTTGACTAAGATTTTATATAAAATTCACCCTCTATTACAAAATTACATCATATGACATAAAACTAGAAAGTTTGAACAGCGAAATGTAACACGACATAATCTTTTAAAGCGCATCTCAGACTTCAAGCATTTATATATTTTTTAAAAGCTGTCATGTCCTTTCATATTTATATAAAACTACGTAAGAATATTAATCTTAAAAATAAAGTCGACAATTTATGTAATCATTTCACACAAAAATAAAAATAGTATAAGTAGAAATTTTCACAAGTAAATTTTCGTTGTAAACTCATTTGAAACAAATTACATGATATAACATACAAGAGCTTTTCAGTAAAACTTTTGTAGAGTAGTAGCAAATTTAAAAAAGAATTATGAATTGTTTGACAAACTTTATCAAAACGGTTGCTTTTTTTCCCCATTAACCGATATCATTTATTAATTGAATAAGATTTAACATAAAATTGCATCATAGTGACGTAAAACTAGGATATCTGAAATAATTTGAATATAACAAGACATAATTTTTAAAAGCGCATATCAGAATTCAAATATTTATATATATATTTTTAAAAAAATCAATTTTCATGTCCTTTCATATTTATATAAAACTGTGTAAGAATATTAATCTCGAAAATAAAATCGACAATTTATCTCATAATTTCACATAAAAATAATATACGTAGAAATTTTCACAAGTGTTATTTTTCTTACAACTTGCATGCAACAAACTTAATAATTATTTACAAAAGCTCTGTAATGGACAGTGTAAAATTTAAAAAGATTCATCGGATAGTTTCCTATAAAATGAAAAGTTTATTTGAAGGAAGTAACAAGAAAAATTTCGTTTATTTTTTAAAATCTACATTATTCGTTACTTAACGCAGATTTTAAGTAAAACTACTACTTGTATCATTCTGTCAGACATATCTTGTTAAAATAAAAGTTTTTGAAAAGCGAACTATAACAAGACATCATTTTTAAAAATAGATGTCAGACTTCAAAGGATATTTTTAAAACCCATTTTTGTCAAAATGTCATTTAACCATTATGCCATCTTAAAAGAGGAAGTATAGTTTCAGAGAAGCAACCGGAAAAACTTTGGTTATTTTTACTTTTAATGTATAAGGGAAGTAGTATTGTAATTATGATGTGTATGTGCGAGAGAAAGGGAGTGAATAAGCACGATAATTCACTAACGGTACATCCTATTGAGTAGTATAAGGCATAGTATAAGAGTAGGGAGATTATGTGTTAGGGAAAGTAGTGTAAATATGATGTAATGTGCGAGAGAAAGGGAGTGAATAAGCGCGATAATTCACTAACGGTACATCCTATTGAGTAGTATAAGGCAGAGTATAAGAGTAGGGAGATAATGTGTTAGGGAAAGTAGTGTAAATATGATGTAATGTGTATGAGAGTCAGTGAGTAAGTCAGCGAGTGAGCACGAAAATCCACTAACGGTCAGGGGCGTAGTCGTAAAAATAACAGAGACTATACGTTCTAAGCAGAGGGTATACGCTCAAGGCAAAGGGTATACTTTAGAGCGTGTATACTATAAGCTTTTTTGAGAAACAGAGGGTATACGGTGCTCCTTTAAGAAATCCAGAAGGTATACGGCGTATACCCCCGTGTACCCTCCACTACATCCCAGCTAACGGTACTATTTTTCGGATTGAGTAATGTAAGAGAAATATTGTAATCATGATGTGTGTATATATATGAGAGAGAGCGAGAGAGTAATCATGGTATTTCACTACCAGTGGTTTCGATTGGGTAGTGTAAGTGAAGTATTGTAATAATGATGTGTGTATGTATATGAGAAAGAGTGAGTATGGTATTGCAATAACTGTACTTCTGATTGAGTAATGTAAGAGAAATATTGTAATGATATGTATAAGTGTATGAGAGTGAACGGGTGAGTGAGCAAGAGAGCGAGCCCAAAAATTTATTACTGGTATTTTCGATTGAGTAGCGTAAGAAAAAGTAGTGTAAGCGTATTGTAATTCTGATGTATGTATGTTTATGAGAAAGAGAAAGAAAGAGTGAGCACGATATTTCATTAACGGTACATCCGATTGAGTAGCATAAGGCAAAAATTGTAATTACAATGCAAATTGTGTGTATATGTATGAATGAGCGAATGAATGAGTATGCAAAATGACTATTAATCAGTCAACTAGTCCTGCATACGGTTAAAATCGGAGTATTTGATGCATTTATATGTTTAAAATATATCGTCAGGAAGTTAATATTTTTATCTTCTTTTTTCTGCGTGCTCTTCTTAAAAGAACGTCTTTAACAGTCAAAATATTTCTAAATATATGCGTAATTTTATTTGAAGTGTTAAAATCTTACTCACAGGTCGCCAGCTTTTAACACATAAAATATAACTGTACCCTCTCACTGATAAGCCTGTGTTAATATACACTGTTAAAAAAATTCTGAAATTCACGAATATTTTTTTCCTGAATTTCGCAGAAAAAGTCCCTTTTCACAACAAAAGGGCATTATCCGTTACAAATCAGCAAATCCCACCATTTTTCCTGAAAATAACGAAATGGGTGGAAATAAAAACAAAAAACGGAGACACTCCATTGTGTAAGGGGCTCCGTGGCAGAGTGGTCAAGGCACCATACCCTAATTGCCCGCGAGCGCAGATTGGGGGTTCGTATCCCACTGGCGACAAGAAATAATGAAAACATAAAAAGTCCCTTTCAAATTACATTTTTTCTGTTTATATTTCTCTTATTTCTTATTAAAAAATCTTTTAATTAATTAGCCAATAAATAAATAAATAAATAGTGTACGACAATTACGACAATTTCAAAAAATTGTCTATAACATTATTTTTCTAAAAAAAGTTGTTAATAAAAAGTTTTTTTTCATTCATTCATTCATTCAAAAAAAAAAAAAAAAAAAAAAAAAAAAAAAAAAAAAAAAAAAATCCAAACAAACAGTGGTTTTAAACAGTGATTTTTTTTATTTAAACTATTTAAAAAATAAAAATGGATTTAAAAAAATAATAAGCATTATGCATCAGTCTAAAATAAAATAAAATAAACTGTTTACAAATATTATAAACAATGTATTTGAAAGGAAATCTTTAAAAAGCACAACAGATTTTCCCACTAACTCATAAAAGACATATTCTGTACAACCCGGCATCAGCAGCTTTGGCTCGGTTAGTAAGGATTTATTCCGCTACCAAAAGGTCCCGAGTTCGATCCTGAGGACGGCGTGAACTAAATTGTGCAATAATAATAATAATACGCAAAATAACATAGCAGCTTAAAATCACTCGGTAATTTCGAATTCTTTGACGATTAATCGATTTATTAATTTTAAAAATTATATTAAATTATTATCATTAAAAATCAGACTTTGTAACAGAAAGTTACCGCTTCTTCAAACGGAGTTTTCCTTTCTTGTATGTCCCACAACTGAAAATCTACTTACAGAACGGTAATAGTTCGGCTACATTGCTGCCGGTAGTTTCACCTGGAATTCACAGATTTATTTTTAACAGTGTATTCATTAAGCTCCAGGTTTCACTGCAATACATGCAAAATTTAAAATAATATAATTGTATTCATTTAATAGATTTTTAATATATTGAACAGTAATTCTAAGCTTTCAAGGATAACATCCATATGGGTTTTTTTATATAATTTTGAAACAATTGTCTTTTTTTAGCTGTTAAAACTGGATTAAGAAAAAACAACATTACAATTTTGCCCTTTTGCAAGACTATCAGAGGGATAAAAGATCTTTTTAAACCAAAGGCGAAAGATATAAAATTCCCTCATCAAGGGAAACGAATGGAAAACTTTTTAGAAGGAGATCGCCGTTGATTTTTTAACTATAATTCGTTTTCTGTAATATTTTTAAAGTCGATCAAATTAGCTTGTTTTTTGAGTCTAGAGTATCCGAACGGGGGTTGGTGAACAATTTAGCTCGTAGAGTGCAGAACCCCCGAGTTTGTCTCTAAAAATATAAGATTTTAGCCCAATTTCTTTTTTAAGGTATGGCAACTGTGAAAAAAAACCATTTAAACCATTTTTTTAGGATTTCTAACTGATGTCTCATCCTATAATAAAATTAATTAACATGAATTTATTAATTGGTTAAAGCGCAATTCATGTATATTTATAAATAATATTTATTTATTAAAACTTTTTACTTCATGGTTTTTTTTAAATATTTCATCGTTGCAGCTTCACCGCCAATTGGGATTTTTTTGTTTGGCTTGTAACCCGCATGCCATTGTAATTATAAAGAATATTTGGCGATTGATCACTTGTTGAAGGCTAACGAAAAAATGCCTTAAAATCAAACTTTTAATTTATAAATAAGTTCTAAAAATATTAAAATGTTGTATTATCATCGGTAACAGATCTTTTTTCTAGTCTACCAAGAAATTCATTAAAAATCAATTACAAAATTTCATCTCGCACAAAAACTGATTCAAGTTGAATAAAAAAAAGTAATAAGCTTGTTAGAACAAAAATAACGTTTTAGCAAGTATCATGAAATATGTATTAAAAATCTCACTCTAAAAACAGTGTTAATGGGGATGTCAGAACAGTCCCCAAATAAACAAACAGTGAATACTTTTAAACAGATTCTCAAAATAAATCATTAGGAGAAATTCATTTTAAATATGCAGATACTGCGCTCGGAGCGAAGCACACACATTTACATTTGGACTTGTCATTTTGGAGAAATTAGACGAGGTTTTGTTTGAAAAAGGGAAAACTTGTGTAACTATTTGAAATTCTTTAGTCAGACTGAAATGCAGTTCACTTCAATGCATTTCAATTTGTCTTGTACTGGCGTAACGGAGGACATTTCGAAATATTGTTCTGAATAAAGAATGCGAATATAGGGTAAATTAAAAAGCAAAATGTCGATTGTCGGCAAAGTACAAAATGCAGCTATTTTAGTGGGGGAAAAAAAAACTTTAAAACACATGCATGAAAAGAAATAAAAAAGGAGAAATTGTTTCAAATTATGATCTTGGTTAACTTTGTCAAATTTATTTTTAAACGACTGCATTAGAGGAAAAACTCTTTCTATTCGAATCCACGGTTTCCTATATATATTCAGTATTAATATTGGCAGCTTAAGATTCTCACAATAAAAACGCCTTTTTATAAAAACGCTGGAAATTCAGAAAACCAGAAGAATTATTTGATATTTTGGATATTACGCGGCTGCACAAAATAATCCATCTAAGTTTATGGATGGAAATTACTAGAAAAGAACTTTCAACTGTGTTCCTTCCTAAATGAATTTAATTTTAGCATTTATAAATATTTAGATCATACACAGAGATTCACAAAAGAATTTTATTAGTTTTTGTGAGAATGATTTCCGATTACAGATGATATTTGCTTGATTTTCAAGTGCGTTTTTATTCGAAAACACACTTTTCAACTGTGTTCATTTTCCAAATTGTTTACTTTGTTATCTTTCCCCAAGAGAATATTTTTTACGGTACTTTGAATGTGTTGGAAAAACTTTCATTGTCCAAGCTTATCGCATAATACTTTTTGTTTGTTTAGTATATATTTTTAATAACGTAGTCGATTTTTTATTGATAATTTGTGTGCATTTCCCTTTTTTTAAACTCATCATCCAAATCATTAAAATAAGAGTGCGACAAAAAATTCTCCATTTTCTTAAATGAAAAATCAAAAATAGACTTACATAAAAAAAGAAAAACGTTTTGGAATGCACTATGAAATATATTTCAAAAATATACATATCTTTAAGCATATAGCTGCACTCAACAAACAGTGTCAATGGGAATTGTTTAACTTTTCACAACTAAACAAACAACGAATACTTTTAAACAGATTCTTAAAATAAATCATTAATTTTTATTGCATATTTAAAATATCTGCATATTTAAAATAAATTAGGAAGAATTTATTTTAAATATGCAGATACTGTGCTCGGAGCAGAGACAACATTTACATTACGACTTGTCATTTTGGAGAAACTAGACGAGGCTTTGTTTGAAAAAGAGAAAACTTGTGCAACTATTTGAAATTCTTTAGACAGATTCAAGTGCAGCTCTACTTCAATTTGTCTTGTACTGTCGTAACCTAGAACATTTCAAAATATTGTTTTGAATAAAAAATGCAAATATTGGGTAAATTAAAAAGCAAAATGTCCCTCGTCGGCGAAGACATAAACGCAGATATTTTAGTAATAATAATAATAAAACTTGAAAATGTCTGCACCCAAAGAAATGAAAAGCGGAATTGTTTTATGCAATTTTATTTCTAAACGACTGCATTAGAAAATAATTTTTATTCGAATTTCAAGACTTTTCCCCATGTAATCATTGCTAATTTTGGCATGAAGTTAAGGAACGACTTCAGTCAGCTGAAAACACTAGTTTGCTAATCTTAATCTAATGGAGAAATTTTTTAAACTATTTCGTTTGCATTTTAATGTTTTTAAAAGTTTATTTTTGTATTGGATAGTTGAAGTAGTTCTACACAAAGGCCGTTTTGCACTCTTTTGATTTTCTTTACAATTTTTTTTTTTTTTTTTTTTTTTTTTTTTTTAATGAGGGTTTTTTTACTTTTAGAACAGGTTTCAAAAGAGAAAGTGTCGTAATTTAAACTACCTGCAAACAAAAACAAAAAGGTAGAAAACGGTCTTTGTACAGATTAATATCAAGTATCAAACGAAAAAATAAATTGTTTAGGAGTATTCAAATGCAAACGAGATATCTTGGAAAAAGAAATTTCCCATTGGATTAACATTAGCGAATAAATTTTCGCCTGACTTTCATAGACTATATCTGACACATGATTTTTTTTTTTTTGCTGTTTTTTTAACAATGTAATTATATTTTTATTGACAATGCATATATTTATTAAAACAAATTTTCTAAATCACCAAATAGAAGCGACAAAAATAGTTCTCCAATTTCTTTAAAAACATTTACATAAAGGAAAAAAAAAAAAAAAATACGCATTTTAAAAAATATAACTGCACCCTACAAAGCTGATAAATGGAGATTATTATAGTTTTCCCAACTAAACAAACAGCGAATACTTTTAAACAGATTCTTAAAATAAATCATTAGGAAGAATTCATTTGAAATTATTCAGATACTGTGCTTGGAGCGAAAAAAACATTTTCATTAGGACTTGTCATTTTGGAGAAACTAGACGAAGCTTTGTTCGAAAAAGAGAAAACTTGTGCAACTATTTGAAATTCTTTAGCCAGACTGAAGTGCGACGAAGTGCTCTTTATCTCAATTTGTCTTGTACTGTCGTAATGGAGGACATTTCTAAATATTGTTTTGTAAAAAGAATGCAAATATTGTGTAAATTAAAGAGTAAAATTTCCCTAGTCGGCGTTGTCATAAACGCAGATATTTTGAAGAAAAAAAACTTGAAGAAAAAGGTACGTATCAATTTAAAATGAAAGCTGGAATTGTTTGTTTCAACATTATTTTTAAAAAATTACATTGGTAAAGACTTTTTATTCAAAATTTCAGCCTTTCTTATACATTCATTGTTCATTTTGGCATTGACTTAAGATGATACTTCAGTCAGGCGAAAACTCTCGGTTGGTAATGTTAATCTAATGAGAGAATTTTTTAAAGATACTTCGTTTGCATTTTGATATTTTTAAATGATTATTTTTGTATTGTATGGCTGAAATAGTTCTGTAAAAAGAATGTTTTGCACTCTTGTGATTTTCTTTTTGCAAGTTTTTTTTAAGAGTATTCTTTCACTTTTGGAGCTGGTACCGAAAGGGAAGATGATCTAATTTAAAATACATGTAAACAAAATAAAAAGGTAGAAAACGGCCTTTGTACAAATCAATATCAGTATCAAACACAAAAATCTTTTAAGAATATTTAAATGCAAACGAGATATCTTGAAAAAAAAAAAATCTCTCATTGGAGTAACATTAGTGAATGTTTGTTTCTGCTTAATTTCTAAGTTTAAAATTGACACATTATTTTTTTTTGTTCATTATATATTTTTAACAATGTAGTTAATTTTTTATTGACAATGTGTGCATTTTTAAAACTAATTTTCTAAGTCACCAAATAGAAGCGCCAAAAATTATTATCCAATTTCTAAAATGAAAAATAAATTTACATTAAAAAATGGCATACAACATGAAATATATCTGAAAAAATACGCATTTAAAAAAATATAATTACATCCTGCAAAGCGCATTAATGGAGGTTGTTACAGTTTTCACAACTAAACAAATAGCGAATACTTTTAAACAAATTTGTTAAGTTTATCTTTAAATGTCTACATTAGAAAAAAAAAATCCCTTTCTATTCGAATCTCACGAATTTTTACATATATTCAGTATTAATTTTAGTATCTTAAAATTCTGACAGTAAAAATGGAAAAAACGCTTTTTTATTGACAAGAAAACGTTGAAAATTCAGAAAAAAAAGAACTATTCGATATTTTGCATATTACGGAGCACAAAAGAATCCATATTGGTCCATAGATGAAAACTATTGGAAGAGAACTTTCAAGAGTGTTACTTCCTAAATGAAATGAATTTTAGCATATTGAGTAGCATATATAAATATTTAGATCATATACAGAGATTCACAAAAGAATTTTACTAGTCTTTATGCGATTTATTTCCGAATACAAATGGTAATCACTTGATTTTCAAGTACTTTTTTATTCGAAAACACACTTTACAACTGTGTTCATTTTCCAAATTTTTTACTTAGCTATCTTTCCTCTTACTTAAAAACATTTAACAGTATTTTGAATGTGTTGGAAAAACTTCCATTCTCTATGCTTAAGGTAGAGGTCTGCACGGGCCAAAATTTCCAGGCCCTGGCCCGGCCCGATCGAAAGAAATATTGGCCCGACTCGGCCCGGCCAGAAAGTTAAAATTTCGGCCCGAGCTCGGCTCGGCCCGGCCCGGCCCGGCTCGAGTGAATTTCTACAGAACATTGATCTTTAATCTTATGGAAGAGTTCTGACCAAAAAAATTATATTAGTCTTTTTTTTCCATGTTTATAATCTCCATTTATGCAGAAGTGCCGTAGGCTGCAATATTTATGCTTTTAAATGAATCTTTGTTTGTTGTATGTAAATGTTTCAGTTATCACTAGTATTATTAATCCATATTCCCTGTAATGGAGACAAAAAATCGAAAAAGCGGTGTATGGTAAAATTTCCAAAGACGAAATCGCTTTGGAACGAAAAAAAATGCATTCCCTTCTTAACAGATGTAAATGCTTAATATATTTTTTTCTCCCGTATTGTTGTATTCATTTTGCATGGATGACAATTTTAAAAGAAACTTTCAGTTTTCAGTTTAAAAAAAATTCCGTCATAATCATGTTTTTTTTTTTTTTTTTTTTTTTTTTTTTTTTTTGTGTGTGTGTGTGTGTGTGTGTGTGTGTGTGTGTTTGTTTAATTCTATTTTAAAACGCCTAGTAATCTACGATTCTTTAAAAGGAATAAATTTTAATGTTTAATTGTAGAATAATAACGGCTTAAAAGTATATGCTTTTTTTGCAGAAATTTTTGGACAAAGCCAAATGTTACTGATTTATAAAAAGTCGAGAAAAGGATTTTCATACAGGAAGATTCAATAGGAACTGATTATTTTGGTCCATGAAAACTAGGAAGAATGGAATCAGTCTCGGCTTCGTACGGAAAAAAAAGTTAGGTCCGGTCCGATACTCCAACAAAAAAATTAAGGCCCGAGCCCAGCCCGGCCCGAAAAGATTAGTGACTAGGCCGGCCCGGCCCGAAAGGATTAGTGACTAGGCCCGGCCCGAGTCTTCAGGAGTAAGGCCCGAGCCCGACCCGTGCAAACCTCTAGCTTAAGGCCCCTGTCCTCGCTCGAGGAAACGTTCGCGAGCTAATGCTATTCCTATAAGGGAGCATTTTTCTAATAACTCTTTCGCATTTTGACATTTTTGAATATTTTTTTTGCATTGGATAGCTGAGGTGCATGCCGATGGCGAACCTTTTTGACTTTTTCTATTTTGGTTGCAGATATATTTTTTAAAAAGCACTTTCAGTTTCGAAACCGGTTTGGAAAGTGAAACTAACTTTATAAAAAAATATCTACGACCAAAATCGAAAAAATATAAAAAGTGCGCTGTCGGCATGCACCTCAGCTATCCAATGCAAAAAAAAATTATTCAAAAATGTCAAAATGCGAAAGAGTAATTAGAAAAGTGCTTCCCCATAGGAATAGCATTAGTTCGCGAGCGTTTCCTCGAGCGAGGACAGGGGCCTTAACACATAATTCTTCTTACTTGTTTAGTATATATATTTTTAAATGTAGTTAATTTTTTATTGACTATTGTGTGCATTCCCTTTTTCTTAAACTAATTATACAAATCATTAAAATAGAGCGCGACAAAGAGTTCTCCAGTTTCTTAAGTGAAAAATAAACTTACATAAAAAAAAAGAAAGGAGTTTTGGCATGCATCATGAAATATAATTGAAAAATATAGATACTTGAAAAAAAAACACATCTTTAAATATATAACTGCACTCTATAAACAGTGTGAATGGAGGTTGTTACAGCTTTCACAACTAAACAAACAGCAGATACATTTAAACAGATTCTTAAAATAAATCATCAGGAAGAATTCTCTTTAAATATGCAGATACTGTGCTCGGAGCGAAGAAGAACATTTACATTACGACTTGTCATTTTGGAGAAACTAGACGAGGCTTTGTTTGAAAAAGAGCAAAACTTGTATAACTATTTGAAATTCTTTAGCCAGACTGAAGTACAGTTCGCTCTATTTCAATTTGTCTTGCATTGTCGTAATGGAAGACATTTCTAAATATTGTTTTGAATAAAGAATGCAAATATTGAGTAAATAAAAAAAAACCAAAATGTCCCTAGTCGGCGAAGTCATAAATGCAGACATTTTGGTGAAATTTTTTTTGAAAACGCGTGCATCAAAAGAAAGAAAAAGAGGAAATTGTTTCAACTTAAGATCTTGGTGAACTTTGTCAAGTTTCTTTTTAAATGATTGCACTAGAAATGAAAAGCCTTTCTATTTGAATTCCGTGTTTTTCAACAAATGTATATTATTAATTGTGACATCGTCTTAACAGATAGATATCGCCTGATTTATTTACTAATCAACAACTCGTGTGATTTATTTACTAATTATAATAACTATGTTAATATTAATCAAGTATCACACTCATTTTTCTATGCAAATAAAAATTGAAGTAATATAAAGAAGTTTGTTTTCTCGTTTTACTGTCTCAAACTTTTATATATATATATATATATATATATATTAATTCTAATTTTAATTATTTTATTAATTTAATTTTATGTTAATATCGATTATTAATTATTTTCTCCGGTTCAATTATATTACCATCCAGTTTATCTTTTTTGTTTGTTATGGATAACTATTATTTTTACTTACTTTCAACTCCTTTTTGTAAAATATCTTTGTTCCTTGTTTAATAATTTGGTTTTTGTGTGCTGGTAGCCCAAATACGTATTATTTTGCTATTTCATGGCTAATACGTGGATGAAACCGCACACTTTATTTGTAGTTCCAGAGCATTTGGGGCCTGATGATTCTGCTTTTGGAGCTACAAATTCTATTTGCATTCATTTTATTTTTTTTATTTTTTTTTTTTTCAGATTTACTCGTTACACTATTTTTTTATTTTATTATAATTCAATTCAATTCTAATTCTTCGTTTTGGTTTATTGTTTTATAGATAAAATCCATTGGTGAATCTTGTCTACTTTTAATGGTATTATATATATATATTAAAGAAAATTGATCTATTTGCCGGGGGTATCAGAAAAAAGTATAAAATGGAATCCCCACTTCCCCTACACACGCACCTCTGTTTATTTTCAGTTTTATTTATTGTTATCTTACGAGCATTCAAAAACTTTAATATTACTATATTATTTTTTTATTCGTGTTGCAATATTCAATACTGTTTACAAAACCGAAAAGTTTGAGCTCTGACAAGGAACATAAATTTGACAATGTAGACAAAAATCGCCCGATTCAAGGCAATTTACCCCCCTCCCCCCACACTTTTTTTTCGAATTTATAGAGAAATAATGTGATAATTGTTAGGTTGGCAGAATTAGGACTTTTCTTTTAATCGGGTCAAATCACAAACAAATGAAACGGGTTGAGAAATGAATTGAAGGGGCTTAGGAATTCCGGCCCATGCAAACTTGTAAGACAGGCACACATAAGCGTGATCTTATAATAATTATGTTTTTTACTTTTCTAAGTACGGAACCCTAAAAAGAAAAACTCCAGAAAAAATTCGCACATGCTAGTAAAACAATTAAAAATAAGTAAATAAAAATAAAGAATATTTATAATACAAACAAGAGAAAAAATTTGTAAATGAATTTTTATAATTAGCAACGTGTAAATAATACGAAATTCCACAAAATGCAAGTCCCTTTATAATCACATTTTCTATGCGAAAGTATTTTCTAATTAAAGAGATTGCAACTGCAACATAAAGAGATTTTTGTTGTTGTTTACTATTTCATACAAAAACTATTTAAGAAAATTGATTCAAATCTCGGGGGTGTCGGTAAAAAAGTTTTCAGGAATGTTTTCCTCTATTTTTTATTATATTTTATTATTTTTTTTATATATACTTTTCGTTATTTTCTTGCTTTTTATTTAATGCCTTGAGTCAGTCTACCATAAACGTACATTTACAGCACTAAATTTTCTGGTGGAAAAAAAAATACATATACACATAAATTAAGGGTTATAAAAATTTTCTTATATTGCTTTGAAGTTTTCTGCAATCAAGGTAGTATTTCCCCTTTTTCTTTTTCATTTTGTTTTATTTATTTAAACTACATTATGTTTGTGACCATGTCAACAGACCTGACAGTTTTTTTCCCAAAATAAATTTTTGTAACTAAATAAATATTAAACTCAACTGAAAATGGTTGTCATGCCACCAACCCTCCAGCCATTATTCATCTGAAGCAAAGTGAAATGAGTTTAGGAAAAAAAAATCTATAGTGAATTGAAGTGAAGTGAAGTGGTGTTTTTAATCATGGTAGTAAGATGGTTTGATCCGAGTAAATTTTCTCATTTGAATCATTATGAAAAGGGACAGTGTAGAAATTTTAAATTTTCTGAGTAATTACTAATCCGAGGTTGTAAAGAAATTTATTAGTACGAAAAATATAAAAGAAACGCCAACGAATTGCTAATAATTAATAAAATTATTATTATTATTAAATGCTGAAGCATAAATGAAGTCATAATAGTAAATGCATGCACATATGTTATCACTATTAGGTTTCTGAGTTAATAAAAATAATTTTTAAGACAGAATAATAATCAATAAAAGACATACTATTATTTTCAACACAATCGAACTGATTGGTAAAGTAATCATACGAATTAAATATTTCCAACTGAGCGAAAAATTGCCTAGGTCGGGAATCGAACCATGGGGCAATTTTTCGCTCAGTTAAAAATATTCAATTCGTATGATTACTTTACCAATCAGTTAGATTGTGTTGAAAATAATAGTATATCTACGTACCCATCGTCATATGGAGTTCCTTTACCTACGGTCTATTCTGTTGAGGTGTCTAAATGACAGACCAGATGCTATGACCAATAAGGTTAGCTGAGCGAAAAATCCCAGCCGGCTATCGCCTAAATAGCTTAACAGGTAGAGCATTGGCCTTGTAAGCCAAGTATCCGGGTTCGATTCCCGGCCTGGGCAATTTTTCGCTCAGTTGGAAATATTCAATTCGTATGATTTCTTTACCAATCAGTTAGATTGTGTTGAAAATAATAGTATATCTTCGTACCCATCGTCATATGGAGTTCCTTTACCTGCGGTCTATTCTGTTGTGCTGTCTAAATGACAGACCAGATGTTATGACCAATAAGGTTATCTGAGCGAAAAATCCCAGCCGGCTATCGCCCAGGTAGCTTAACAGGTAGAGCATTGGCCTTGTAAGCCAAGTATCTGGGTTCGATTCCCGGCCTGGGCAATTTTTCGCTCAGTTGGAAATATTCAATTCGTATGAATAAAAGGCATGTCATATTAATAGGGCGTCAGGGCCAAAGGAGTTAAAAACATTTTAGGATAAATGTGAGATTAAAGCTATTTAAATAAATTAAAATCAAACTAAATGCCACTTCCATGGTATGTCTCCCCATGACTGTTTTTACTTTACAAAATAATTGTGCCCCAAAAGACGAAGGAAAAAAGCCGCATAATATAAAGTTTTTTAAAAATTAATGCAATTTATTTACTTAAAAAGTAAAAAAAAAAAAAAACTTTGAATAATTATATTAAAAATTAAATAAAAAATACAGCCCAAGACATTTCAGCCCGTAGAAAAAATATATACTCTATGGCCTCATTAATTATGTCAATTTTAAAAATAGCATCACTCTATTGATAAAATTAAATGTTTAATTTTATTTTCAGCAGCATATGCGAATGTTGTATACGGTTTAGAAAATACGAGGTGTAATTTCTGATTTGTCACCCCCATGCCATTGCTGTTCCACGGAGGGTGACGCTAATCCAAGATGCGACATTTATTCAAATACCCACTATTTTAAGTAAGATTATGGTGGGTCAGATTGACTTCAATTCTAGTTCGATTTTGACCCTTTTGGGTCGAGTCGAATTAACCGTATTTCCAAAAGAAAACTCTAAATAACAAATAAACTTTTTTTCAAATGAAAAAAAAAAGTATACGAGTATATTTGACTATTAATGTGTTTATATATCTTATTTTTTTTATGAAAAAAAAGATGAAATTAACAGAGATGGTATGTTACAAATATTTATCTGTTATAATGCATATCAGATACATAATATATCTCTGTTATATATAATAGAGATGTAATTGTTGGCTACTTGTCCATAATTACGTAAAAATAGGGATTCTTTTTACTTGTTCACTATTGGTTAAGATCGGGTAGGCTTTAAGCGGAAATTTCGGGTTCGGGTCGGATACGCTGTAGGACTCTAGTTGTGACCCACAGTCGGAACTTCTTAAGTATTGACGTCGACCTGATTTAAAATGTTAGTGGTCTGAACTGAAAACTCCCTCAAAAAAATCTATTAAAATTTTTATTTTCAAATATTAAAAAATGTAAATATTATTTAAAAAATTAATAGTTGAATAGTAATAAACAATATCTCCGATCCTCACGATTTTTTATTTATAATCTTAGTATTTAAGATTTACTCTGAGTAAAATACCTTATAACACCTTCGTTCATAAAATAAAATAGTTTATCAGAGAATGTAACGTAACATGCTCTTCCACCAAACAGTTCATTTAACAACTAAACAAAATGAAAAAAGCTTATGTAACAGAAATTGTCCATTTTTTGAAAACCCATTTAAGAAACAGGAGATATTAATTTTGAAAGAGCCAAGATAAAAACACGTTTTCCTTGATAAATTCATCTTTTATAATCATCTTCACACAAAGACTAAGGAAGACATCTGAACAATCCCCCGCCCCCTCCCTCCAATGCGCTTCCCTAAACAAGCGGCAACGAGCTGAAGTTTTTCTTAATTAAAAAACATGCAGGCGAAAAAATGGGGGGGGGGGTATACTGTTTGTTTATTGTTCATGACAAAAACTCTTAAGAAAATTGATCTGAAAACCTAGCAAGTGTCGGGACACAGCAAAAAGAAAAAAAAAAAACATTTTTATTATTGTAATTCGTAATTTTTTTTCTTTTCTTCTTCATTTTTATTCAGAAGCGAAATTGTAGCATAATTATAAAAAGCTTTTTTTTTTTTAATTCTTTTCAGAAAAACAAAGCGTTTGCGTATTTCCATAGTTTGGACATCGCAGGATAATGAAATAAAAAATATTAAAATAACTCATAAAGGTTTTTTTAAAGTATTAATTGATTATTCGCCAAGAAAAATATTTTTATTATGTTTATGAAAAATTGAAAATATTGTTATTTCAATAAAATATTATTTTTGGTGGCATAATGGTAAATTGATATCTATAGCGCTCTTTGTGTGTGTGTGTGTGTGTGTGTTTGAGTATATGAACTGTGACACATGTTTCGCAACATAGAAAACATTTATCTTGTCTTGTATTATCACTTTTTAAGGGTGTTCTTAACTGCTCTGCTCAACAAGCGCAAAACGTTTTGACACATTTACAAATTTATTATTTAACAGAAATATATAAAATAGGAATGCCTGACTATGAAAGAGATTTTGAATCGAGCTTATTTTTTCATTTTATGATAATTAAATTACCTATCCAGTTCTAAGCTATTTCTTCAGGTAGCAAACCCGTTTTTCTCCTGCTTTTCGACCGGTTTTTCTGCTGTTTTCGGGAAATGTGCTCAAAAGTGTCAACTTTGAAGGTTTCTTATGAAAAATCTATTGCGTTTTTTAAAAAACAGAAAATTGAGTGCAATTAGACAGTTTCTGAATAACAACACCTGCTATTTTCATGCATTTCCGAACAAAAATAAATTAAAGCATGTGTCACAAATTTGCCCTTTTTGATTTAAGAACAGCATTAAAGGCTTTCGCCATATTTTCTACTTTACACACTTATGCACATACAGTTGATATCAAAGTAAAACTAGTCGACCATCAGTGGCGCCAACTTTTGAAAAATATTGCGTTGGCTCAAAAATATTGGGTGGGCTAAAAATATTTTGGAAAATGGTGCGGTTAGTTTGTTCTTCTTTGAAGGGTGGGCAGATGCTGAAAGATGAGAATTTTAAGTCAAGCTATCAGGTTTTAATAATGTTGCAATTTTACTAAAGTATATTCTCATGCGTTTTTCCTTATAAAGATGCTAATAATTATTGTAGTATCATCATGTCATGAAATGAATACAAACTGGAATAGCAGAAAGTTAAACATGAACATTTCAGTCATTTGGGATTTATTGGTGCCAGCTGGAAAATTAAAAAACGTGGTCATTGACAAAATAAATTTTCTTCTACAGAGAAAAAAAAATAAAAGAATGATGAAATAAATTTCTAAATAGTACAGTGAAAATTGGGTATATTGAAATTAAAAATTATTAGTTGGGCTCGGGCCCCACGGGCCCATATAAGTTGGCGCCACTGGACACCATAATACTTACCCGTCACGAATATGCATTATATAAAATATGAAAATAGAACATGTGTGATCTATTTATAAAAAGCATCGCAATTCAAAAATAAAATTTAAACATATATTTAAAATTTTTTAAAACAATGTAATACTCTTTTATGGATTTATTTTGTTATTTTTTTATTCAGAATTTTAGTATTTCGATTTTACACTATACCTCATAACACCTTCGTTCATAGAAGAAAATAGTTTGACATAAAATGTAACATAAAATTCTCTTCCACCAGACTGTTCAATTAATAACTAAACAAGATGAAATAAGCTTATGTAACACAAAATTATCCATTTTTTGAAAACCCATTTAAGAAACAGGAGATATTAATTTGAAAGAGTCAAAACAAAAACACGTTTTCCTTCATAAATTCATCTTTTATAAACATCTTCAAACAAAGACTAAGGAAGACATCAAAACAACCCCCCCCCCTTCCTCCAACATGCTTCTGTAAACATGCGGCAACGAACTCAAGTGTTTCTTAATTAAAACACATGCAGGCAAAAGAATGGGGGGGGGGGTATACTGTTTGTTTACTGTTCATGACAAAAACTCTTAAGAAAATTGATCGGAAAACCTAGGAGGTGTCGGGACACAAAAAAGAGAAAAAAACATATTTTATTATTGTATCTCATCGGTTTTTTTTTTTGCTTGTTTTTTTCATCTTCATTTTAATTTAGCAGCGAAAAAGCTAATTTTTTTTTTCTTTCAAGCAAAACAAAGCGTTAGCATATTTATATAGTTTGTATATCGTAGGATAATAAAAAAGTAATATAGAAAAAAAAACCTCATAAAGTTTTTCAAGGTATTAATTGATTATTCGCCAAGAAAAATATTTTAATTAAGTTTATGAAAAATGAAAAAAAATGTTATTTCAACAAAATATTAGTATTTCAGCTTTACCCTATGGTAAAATACCTCATAACTACATCATAAAATAAAACAGATTCTCATAAAATGTAACATAACCATTTCTTCCACCAACTGTTCAATTAACAACTAAACATGAATAAAACTAAAAAAGTCCTTCCGGCAATGCCGGGAGGAAGAGGTAGCTTTCATATACTTATACATTTATTTATTTATTTTAAAGTAAGTTACATTGCTCAAAAATACTAAGCTCAAATTAGTGGAAATAATCTTATAAAATTAGTGATTTTATAAGATTGAATACTAGTTTTTGTCAAGACTGAATATTAATAGGAATTTTTAGAAATTAGTCATCTTTTATTCAACCTGGTTTTATTTTAAGTGATTTAGAGAGTCACCAAATTCCACGATATCATAAAGTGTATGCCATTTTAGAGCAACATGATGAATCGTTCAGACCAGACCGTTTCAAAATGTCAGCCATAAGCAAAATTCAAAGTGCTATAACTCAATCATTTTTTAAGATATGGACAAAACAAAAAGTGTTCTGGAATCATTGTTTTAAGTTTTAATACGTAAAAGTAAAATCTTTTTCAACTTTTAATTTTTTCGCATTTAATTTTAAATTTTAAATTTTTTTAAAAAATTAAAATGGCCACCATTTTGAAACAAAATGGTGGATGATGCTGGCCAACGAACTCGGTCGAGACATTTGTATGTTCTATGTACATACCAAGTTCCATTGAAATCGGTTCATAAATACGCGTGTTATCACGTGACAAAATCAGATCGTTTCAAAATGTCAGCCATAAGAAAAATTCAAAGTGCTATAACTCACTCATTTTGTAAGATATAGACAAAATAAAAAATATTCTGGAATTGTTGTTTTAAGTTCTAACACGTAAAAGAAAAATATTTTTCAAATTTTTATTTTTTCGCATTTAATTTTAAATTTTAAATTTTTTAAAATTTTAAAATGGCCACCATTTTGAAACAAAATGGCGGATGATGCTGGCCAACCAACTCGGTCGAGACAATTGTATGTACTATGTACATACCAAGTTCCATTGAAATCGGTTCATAAATGCGCGTGTTCTTACGTGACAAAAATCAGATCGTTTCAAAATGTCAGCCATAAGAAAAATTCAAAGTGCTATAACTCAATCATTTTGTAAGATATAGACAAAATAAAAAATATTCTGGAATTGTTGTTTTAAGTTCTAACACGTAAAAGAAAAATATTTTTCAAATTTTTATTTTTTCGCATTTAATTTTAAATTTTAAATTTTTTTAAAATTTTAAAATGGCCACCATTTTGAAACAAAATGGCGGATGATGCTGGCCAACGAACTCGGTCGAGACAATTGTATGTACTATGTACATACCAAGTTCCATTGAAATCGGTTCATAAATGCGCGTGTTCTTACGTGACAAAAATCAGATCGTTTCAAAATGTCAGCCATAAGAAAAATTCAAAGTGCTATAACTCAATCATTTTTTAAGATATAGACAAAATAAAAAGTGTTATGGAATCTTTGTTTTAAGTTCTAACACGTAAAAGAAAAATATTTTTCAACTTTTAATTTTTTCGCATTTAATTTTAAATTTTAAATTTTTTTAAAAATTTAAAATGGCCGCCATTTTGAAACAAAATGGCGGATGATGCTGGCCAACGAACTCGGTCGAGACAATTGTATGTACTATGTACATACCAAGTTCCATTGAAATCGGTTCATAAATGCGCGTGTTCTTACGTGACAAAAATCAGATCGTTTCAAAATGTCAGCCATAAGAAAAATTCAAAGTGCTATAACTCAATCATTTTTTAAGATATAGACAAAATAAAAAGTGTTATGGAATCTTTGTTTTAAGTTCTAACACGTAAAAGAAAAATATTTTTCAACTTTTAATTTTTTCGCATTTAATTTTAAATTTTAATTTTTTTTAAAAATTTAAAATGGCCGCCATTTTGAAACAAAATGGCGGATAATGCTGGCCAACGAACTCGGTCGAGACATTTGTATGTACTATGTACATACCAAGTTTCATTCAAATCGGTTTATAAATACGTTAGTTATCGCATGACAAAAATCAGATATATATATATATATTTATAAATATATATGGTTATATATATATATATATATATATATATATATATATATATATATATATATATATATATATATGTCAACATTTGAACGGAGGGTGGTTTTGGGGTCTGGGGGTCATGATCGGTGAAAATATACCAAAATTTTCCGGAAGTGCTTTCCTCCGGACGGCTGCAATAGGTAGCTTTTTACTTTTTGTAATGAAAGCTACCTAAAAGAAAAAAGAAGAAAAGAAAAAGAAACAATGTTACAGAAATTGTCCATTTTTTGAAAATCCATTTAAGAAACATGAGATATTAATTTTGAAAGAGCCGAGACAAAAACACGTTTTCCTTGATAAATTCATCTTTCATAATCATCTTCACACAACGACTAAGGAAGACATCAAAACACCCCCCCCCCCCCCCCTCAAATGCGCTTTTCTAAGCAAGAGGCAACGAAGTATTTCTTAATTAAAACACATGCAGGCGAAGGAACGGGGAAGGGCATACTGTTTGTTTATTCTTCATGACAGAAACTCTTAAGAAAATTGATCTGAAAACTAGCAAATGTTGGGACACAACAAAGAGAAAAAAAAAAAAAAAATTATTATTGTATCTCATCATTTTTTTTCTTTACTTCTTCATTTTTATTCCGAAGCGAAATTGTAGCACAATTATAAAAACTATTTTCTATTTTTATTTTTGTCGCAAGATAATGAAATAAATAATATTGAAAAAAAAAAAAAAGCTTATAAAGGTTTTTTAAGGTGTTAATTGATTATTCACCAAGAAAAAGATTTTAATTATGTTTATGAAAAATGAAAAATTTTTTTACTTCAACAAAATATTATTTTTGGTGATATAACGGTAAATTAATATCGCTTTTTTAAAAAAATGAATTGTGACACGTGTTTCGAAACATAGAAAATGTTTAACTTGTCGTTATTATCACTTTCTAAAAGCTTTCGCCGTGTTTTTTATTATACACTACTTATGCACATGCGGTTGATATCAATGATAAACAATGTATCTGATCTTAACGATTTTGTTATTTAAAATTTTAGACTATACCTCATAATGCCTTCGTTCATAAAATAAAATAGTTTAATAGAAAATGTAAGGTAACTGTTCTTCTACCAAACTTTTCAATTAACAACTAAACAAGATAAAATAAGCTTATGTAACTCAAAATTATAAATTTTTTGAAAACATATTTAAGAAACAGGAGATATTAAGTCTGAAAGAGCCGAAACAAAAACATGTTTTCTTCGATAAATTCATCTTTAATAATCATCTTCACACAAAGACCCTTCCATTAAACGCCTTCTCTAAACAAGTGGCAACGAACTGCAGTGTTTCTTAATTAAAACACATGCAGGCGAAAGAATGGGGGGGGGGGGGGGTGTGATGTAGAATCACATATAGTTTTCTTAAATTTTACATTTTTCTAAATTACAGTTAAAGCTAATCTTTAATTAAATATCTAGTTTATCTTAATGTTTTATTTCGATCCCACAATAACTTTCCGTTCAAAAGAAAAGAAAGAAAAACATCTAGCATCTGCTTTATTACTGATAAACGGCTGTCAGATAAAGAGAATTCATTAAGATGCGTATTTCACCCTTGCTGGAAACAAATAAAAAAAGAACAAAGATATGCTTTGCTTGCGGTCAGTAAAATCGCTTTTCTCTCTGCTTAATTGTGATTCTAACTTATTCGTTAGGTAATAATCTTTCCTTGTGCATGCCACATTATTGTGTCTTTCATAAATTCTCCCAAAACAGAGTCCTAACGTACGAATTGGCGCGAATTCTTTTTGGCGTATTTTTTTAGGACTGCCCATTTCTGGTTGCCCTGCATTAAATTCAAAATCATCTTAATTGTTTAAAGCGTAACAGAAAATTTCATGGTTATGATATCATTCACTTTTCATATGCTCCTTTTCGCCAATTCCAAGATGCCAATGTGTGAATTCTGAATGAGAAATTTAATTGCCTCTCTCTCGCTTCATGCACTCGGTCATGTAACAAAGGTCTCTTGAAAAATGGTTACAGGCACCATCCCTAATTATTTCAGTAAGAAATGATTTAATTTTTATAACTCTACCTTAAATAAACAAAGTTCTCAAAAGGCATTTATTTTATTGATCACAGCCTACAACTCTAGCGAATGCATTTTTTTGAAAAGAACCTGGTCGCAATACTTTAAAATACAGATCTCCAGTATAGAAACTTGGTGCCTACACCAGGCATTCGCAACTCTTTCAAACATCGAGGGATGGTGCCTGCTGTTATTTACCCAGCTTTTTATTTGCCTGCCAGATTTTTCCGGACTATTTATTTTCCTGAATACAATAAATGTGAACTATTAACGTCAGTCTTCAAGTATTTTCGAACGACTATTTCCTCGTCAGATAAGTCCTGCTTATGTTTGTGAATCATTACAGAAGTGCTCCCTTCCTTCGCAGACTGTTGTGTGAAATATGCCTATGCTCCGGTGAATTATTGCCGCCGGATTTTTCTTGCTGGACATTATAGAGTTGGATTATAGTGCCAATTTCTCTTTTACTTGAGCGAGTGATTCTTCTGATCGGGACGTTTCGTGATGATGGGTGCTTCGCTTCCGCTCGTTAAATTTTCCCCTGCCGATGTAGGCCTAAGAATCTACGACTGGCGATTTGTGACTCTTATTTCACCTCCGTTAAATCAACAATGTCACGCTCACTGACATAATGTTTTTATTTCATCTTAGCGGTGTACTTCAGTGACGATTTCATATGCTCTCGACTAAAGTGACACAGAATTTCGTGTTTGACGTTTAAATTCTTCGTCATTCGTCGATAATATGATCTTCACATTGGATTTATTCTTTAAATTTTTGGATGCTGACACTGATGTTTTTCACAAAAATAATTACATGCGCTATACTATTAAAAAAAAACCCTTAAAACTACAGCATTGATCAATTTTGTGTCTGTAATTTTGTGCGCTATTGAACGTTTATTTTTACGATAATACTGTTACAAGTTTATTTGTAGTAGTTGAAAGTAAAAAAAAAAAAAAATGAGTGAAGAAGACATTCATTGATAAATATTCACAGCATAAATTTCGCAGATGAGAAAGTGTATGCTTTTATATTTAATAGGTTAAATCTCAATTTCTATTTTAATTATATGATATTTTTATTTAAAAAAAAATTATGTTGAGTAATTTTCAACCATTTTTAGTTTATTATGTATTAGTTTTTCTGTGCTCTAATTGAATTTCTTTAAATAAGAACAATTATAAATGATTTTAGATTGTCTTGAAACATTCCACAGTTTTACAAGTGCTATTCAAAAACTATGGTACAAACGATAGTATGATAAAATTATATTTTTCAAATATCTAAGTACTTATTGCTGTGCACTTTTTGCTGAAAGTCATTTGAGAAATATCAAGACAGTTTATTACTTTTTAAAGAAAGTATTTTTATAATTTCCATTATTAATTAATGACTATATATTTTGTTTATTTTTTTAATACAGTTATTTTTGAAGTGTTATAAATTGACGTATATTCCGTTTTCTTTTTCATAAATTTTATATTATATTTCCATGTAGATGAAAAAGTTCTAGGTAAGTTAATGGTGCATCTCTTTTTCCTATAAAAAATAAGGCATGATGTTGTCGGGTTGCAACCATTATTTTTTTAATATGAGGTTTATATAAAAGAAACAATACAGAGAAAGATGCATGTGAATACTGGTTATACAATAAGGATGTATGCACCTTCATATATTATTGACAGTGGGCTCATTTTCAGATAAATAAAATTTTATCGTTTGAATCACATGCCATGTGCACATGACATAAATAATAATAATGATGCATGCATAATCGAATTATAAATTCATGTATCAAAAAATATATTATTACATTTTATCCTACTTTTCTTTCCTGATTTTTTTTCACTTTAAAGGTAAGTTGTGCTTTATATTGTTTGTACAGTAATTTTATTGGGAGATTGTTTTTTATTTGTGCAAAGACAAGCCATGTTCTTATTTGCATAATTAAACCTATCTAACATCTTAATATTCTTAAAGTGTGTGCATTGTTTATATCTGTTCGAGTAGAATTATTTTTACACTCTAGTCTGAAAAAAAAAAAAAAAAAAAAAAATTATAAGATGAATAAGATACAGTATGATACTGAATAAGATACAGTATGAATCATTATTTTCGTCAATTATATTAGCTAATAAAAACTTCAATTTTAGGAGTGTTCAATTAAAAAAAAAACTTTTGATAAATTCCTTAATATTTATTATGATATTTCTTATGCATTTCATATAGGATATAAACAGTGCATTAAAACAAAATATCGTCTTAACTAAAGTGACTAATTTCCCCCCTTCTAATTTATTTTAAGACTTTTTATACATATGTCCAGTGTTTGTTTTTCCTATTTGCACCCCACTTGCAAAAATATTTCGTTAGAGAGGGTCCAGTTTTCTAATATTTAAATAAATATTGAGATTTTTTTTTTCATGCTTTTTCACTTTTATAAATGTAAAACACAATTTTGATTAGTTTATGGATAGACATTTATTTTAAATTTTTAGCATCTATTTAAAAATATTCTCACATATAGCTGCTTTTATTATATTGCATTGTAGATAGGTCCATTTTTTTAATAATCTGATACTGTGCTCGTTTGTTTATTTTCGTATTTTTATAACTTAGGATATAACTTGTTTATAATGACTAAAAGAAAGTCACGTAAATTGACACAAGATCCATCTGTTGTGTTTAATTTTAAGTTAAAACCTGATGCAAAACAGGTAATGTCTTTTAAAACTAATATGGATTCTGAAACAATTGGTTTAGATTCTAATTCTTTTGAGATTTCATGTTTGAGTAGTTTAAAGGAATCTATTAATAGATATTCTAAATCTGTTGTTTCGGATGTTCAGAAATTAATTGATCCTATTTCAAATGACAATAACCCAGAACTCATGGCAAAATTTAATTCCTATCAAAAAGAAATTGAATTAAAGTTTAATATTTTAAGTGATTTGATGAATAGTGTTCATTCTGAGTGGACTGTTTTACAAAAAAAATAACGACCAGTTACATAGGTTAAATGAGATGTTGTTCGAAAAAGTAAGAACACTGAACTCGTCCAAACAGTCTATGCATAATGAGATAGCTATTCAATGCGACATTGATGAATCTAAATTGGATGAACCTCTTAATGTTATTAAAGATAAGGAATGTAATTCTAGTGGGAAAGATTTGGCCAAATTTCTGGATAAAGATGAATCTGAAACACACATAAATTCTGGTACAAATAACTCTGAATTATCAAAAGACAAAAATACTGATCTTATTTCAATACCGGATTACATCCTAAATTTATGTGAGCACAAAAATCAAGTTAGAGATCTATCTGACTGCACAAAAATAATTCTGTTGGGTCTTGATGACAATATAGGTATACCAGATATTATGATAGCTATAAATGAAAAGATTGGCAGTACCATTCCTTCCATTAACTTTGAAAGAAAGCATAAATTAAGACAGGGATTAAAATATAACTGGACAATTAGTGTTACATCATGGATAGCTGACCTCTTAATTCAACATGGAAAATTAAATATTAATTCTGTTGACTACACTGTCAGGCCATTTATTAACATAAAACGTTGCTTTCATTGCCAACAAATTGGCCACCAGGCAAAATTTTGTGCATATGATTTGGCATGTGCTAATTGTGGTGAATCACACACTTCAGATAATTGTAAAAATGCTTCAAGTTGCATTAACTGCATCGCACATAACCGTGCTTACAAGAAGTTTTTCGACATAAATCACCCTGCTTTTTCCACTTGCTGTAATACATTTAAATTTTATTTCAAGCAAAAACAAGCTTTTAATCACTCTAAAATATAACGTAAATATTCAACACTTCTTCAGGTATGCTATTTCATGTATATTTAGTTATTTACATATTTTGTTAGTTACCTTCAGGTGATACTTGGATTTCTCCGCTCTTTTACACAGTATTTTTTTTTACATTGTTAACCTTTTTATTCATAACACAAACATAAAGCATTAATAATTATTTTTTTTTCATACACTATTCTTTCGTAGATATATATTTTTCATATGGTGTACACATTTTAATACATTGTTATTTAAAGATTACTTTCAATCATTTCATGATTTACATTTTTCGGGCATTGTTCATATCTCTGATTCTCTTTCATTCAACTGTTTCGTGAGCTCAGGAATAGATGAATGATTCAAAATTTCACATTTTTGATTTATTGATAGTTTTCTTCTGGTGGTTAAGCCCTAATTATCAATAAGACTTCTGCGGTGAATCTTAAATGTTTGTTTACACAATTTATTTTTCTTTATTTGTATCTTTCGCGATAGATAAAAAAATTGCACATCTATGTTGTTTTAATTCGATGTAGCTACTCTATTTTTAGTAGGTCTGTGTAATTATCAATTGCACTTTTCTTTACACACAGTGTTAGTGCGAATGTTCACTAGTGTATCAATATTACAGTGGTGAAAGTTTTACAAAGTTCTTTTTCTTTTGATATACTTGTGGATATTTGCAACTGACTCACTTTTCATACAACTTCTCTTTGCATGCAGCAATTACAATGTTTTTATACAAAGTTTTTTTACAATGGCAGTTTACAAAGGTATATATATTTTGCTGCTTGCTTTGCAGAGAAAGTTATTCACATACATGTACATTTACATATGCAATTGTTTAATTATCGGTCCTCTGTGAAGTTTTTTTAGAACATATTGATTATTATCTTTAATACATAAGTCATTTCTTTACATTTTTTTTTTGTTTTGGTTATGGATGATTTAATCCAGTAATTTTTACCTTCCCATTTGCACTATTCCATGTTTTCCCGTTTACACGCGTGAATTTCATTACTCTTTAGGCGTAATTTAGATAGATAGAGACACTTTTTTTTGCATAACATTTGTTCGTAATTAAATATCATTTATATTCGCTTCTCCACATTTCTTTATTTTCATTTGGGTATACATGATATACAGTAGTACTTTACACTATATTTACGACCATTAAAAATTAGTTTTCAGTCAATGAATACTTACACATGTAGCGGAGCTTACTCCTTTTTATTAAAAATTCTAGCAAGATGTAAAATTTTATATATAGACTAAAATTCACACACTTATTCACTTTAAATTCAATACTCATCCTTATATAATTTGTACACAGTACTTCCACATAAAAAAATACACTTTAGTTATTTTGCAGATAACGATGAGTGGTATACCACAGTCAAGGTGATATTTAAAATTGCATACATGTCAATGTTTTCACACTTCTCATTCAAAGGATATGAAGTGAAGATAAATTGTAATTTTTATAGGCAAAGATGCTGTCATATGTTTGCTTTAGTGGTTAATGCATGTCTTTTATTGGTCTTTATACAAGTCGTATCTTAAATTGAAGTTACTTTACAGGTCTCCAGATTACCTTTCCACACATCTTTCCCACAGTTCTAAACTTTTTATACTTTTGCATGAAAGTTCAGTGTCTCCCACTTACCAGTAATTATTCTTGAATAAAAGTATTTTTGGGAAGATACCGAATTTTTTACGAGGATTTCTTTTCTCATGTTACACTAAAATACCGTTTTAGATGTCAATATAATGCAACGTTGATTGTAAATTTCAGATTTAACTTAATAAAAAAATTCATTAGTTTAGGTATTAAAAAAAAGGACAAAAAAAATTATAAGATATACATTTAGGAACGTTATTATCACATGGAAGTAAATGGTCAACGATAGTGTTTCAAAATTTTTTCCACATGTTGCTTGTCTAGCATTCCTTGAACTCTCATCTAAAATATATATGGCAATGTTTGTAGTAAAATTATGTTGGAAACTAAAAAAAAAAAAAAAAAAAAAAAAAAAAAACAGCGGAAATTTCAAAATTTCTTGTTATTCAATATTATGGACATTTTTAATCCTTCTATTTACATTATGTTTTTGTTTATTTGTGTATTATGTTTTGTGTTTAATTGCATTATTTTACTCCAGTATTTTGCTATTATTATTGTATTGATCAATACACATATTTAATCTTTCTTATTACAAACAATTTGGATTTTTTTGCCAATTGGTTAATGACCTGTGGACTTAGACCTGACATTTTTTTTATTTGTATGTGCACATTTTTGATACAGGTCCTTGTCTAAATAAGACAAATTGAAAAGTGATCACAAATTTTATTAAGCTGCAGCTGTTTCTAAATAGAAACAACATATGATGTCATTTGTATGACAAAATTTATGGTACCAATATATTTATATTATGATATATATATACTTTTATTTGGGATGGTTGCCTACTTAGAGAGAAGTTCAATTACTGTTTACTTTATTTAGTAAATGTGTAGTTTGTTTTCATGAACATTTTACACATTGTTACTTGTAAGAGCATATGAAAATTGATTTCTCTTCCTGCATGTACCTTTATAGATTTTTTTTTTGCCTGTGAAAGGGGTGATATATGTGATGTAGAATCACATATAGTTTTCTTAAATTTTACATTTTTCTAAATTACAGTTAAAGCTAATCTTTAATTAAATATCTAGTTTATCTTAATGTTTTATTTCGATCCCACAATAACTTTCCGTTCAAAAGAAAAGAAAGAAAAACATCTAGCATCTGCTTTATTACTGATAAACGGCTGTCAGATAAAGAGAATTCATTAAGATGCGTATTTCACCCTTGCTGGAAACAAATAAAAAAAGAACAAAGATATGCTTTGCTTGCGGTCAGTAAAATCGCTTTTCTCTCTGCTTAATTGTGATTCTAACTTATTCGTTAGGTAATAATCTTTCCTTGTGCATGCCACATTATTGTGTCTTTCATAAATTCTCCCAAAACAGAGTCCTAACGTACGAATTGGCGCGAATTCTTTTTGGCGTATTTTTTTAGGACTGCCCATTTCTGGTTGCCCTGCATTAAATTCAAAATCATCTTAATTGTTTAAAGCGTAACAGAAAATTTCATGGTTATGATATCATTCACTTTTCATATGCTCCTTTTCGCCAATTCCAAGATGCCAATGTGTGAATTCTGAATGAGAAATTTAATTGCCTCTCTCTCGCTTCATGCACTCGGTCATGTAACAAAGGTCTCTTGAAAAATGGTTACAGGCACCATCCCTAATTATTTCAGTAAGAAATGATTTAATTTTTATAACTCTACCTTAAATAAACAAAGTTCTCAAAAGGCATTTATTTTATTGATCACAGCCTACAACTCTAGCGAATGCATTTTTTTGAAAAGAACCTGGTCGCAATACTTTAAAATACAGATCTCCAGTATAGGGGGGGTATACTGTTTGTTTATTGTTCATGACAAAAACTCTTAAGAAAAGTAATCTGAAAACATAGCAAGTGTCGGGACACAACAAAGAGAAAAAAACATATTTTTATTATTGTATCTCATCATTTTCTTTTCTTTTCATCTTCATTTTTGTTCAGAAGCAAAATTGTAGCTCAATTCTCAATTATAAAAGCTACTTTTTTTTTTTTTTTTTTTTATAGCAAAACGAAGCGTTTGCATTTTTTCGTAGTTTGTAGGATAATAAAATAAATAATATTTGAAAAAAAAAAAAACTCATAAAGGTTTTTTTAAGGTGTTAATTAATTCTTCGCCAAGAAAAATATTTTAATTATGTTTATGAAAAATGATAAATTTTGTTACTCCAACAAAATATTATTTTTGGTAACACAACGGTAAATTAATATCGCTTATTTTTTAATGAATATATAAATTATGACATATGTTTCGAAACATAGAAATTCTTTATCCTGTCGTGTATTATCATTTTCTAAAAGCTTTCGTCATGTTTTCCATTAAACACTACTTATGCACATACGGTTCATATCAATGATAAACAGTGTATTCGATCATCACGATTTTTCTATTTAAAATTTTAGTGCTTAAATTTTACATTATACCGCATAACGCCTTCTTTCATAAAATAAAATAGTTTAATAGAAAATGTATCATAACATGCTCTTTCACCAAACTGTTCAATTAAAAACTAAATAAGAAGAAATATACTTATGTAACACAAAATTATCCATTTTTCGAAAACCCATTTAAGAAAGAGGAGATATTAATTTTGAAAGAGCCATAACAAAAACACGTTTTCCTTGATAAATTCGTCTTTTATAATCATCTTCACACAAAGATTGAGGGAAACATCAAAACAATCCACTCCACCCCCTTCCCTAAACAAGCGGTAACGAACTGAAGTGTTTCTTAATTAAAAAACATGCAGGCGAAAGAATGGGGGGGGGGGGGTTGGTATACTGTTTGCTTATTGTTCACGACAAAAACTCTTAAGAAAATTGATCTGAAAACCTAGCAAGTGTCGGGACACAACAAAGAGAAAAAAACATATTTTTTTTTATTATTGTATCTCATTTTTTATTTTTATTTTTTTCCTTTTCATCTTTATTTTTATTCAGAAGCGAAATTGTAGCACAATTATAAAAGCTATTTTTTTTTCTTTCTTTTAAGCAAAATGAAATGTTTGCATATTTTCATAGTTTGCATATCGCAGGGTAATGAAATGAATAATGTTGAAACAAAAAAAACTCATAAAGGTTTTTTAAGGTATTAATTGATTATTCGCCAAGACAAGATTTTAATTATGTTTATGAAAAATTCAAAAATTTGTTACCGTAATAAAATATTTTTGGTGGCATAACGGTAAATTAACACCGTTCGCCTGCGTTGTTATTATTATTATTATTATTATTTTAATGAATATATGAATTGTGACCCATGTTTCGCATGATAGTAAATGTTTTTCTTGTCTTGTATTATAATTTTTTTTAAACCTTTCCCCATATTTTCCATTACACACTACTTATGCACATAATGTTGATATCAAAGTAAGACACCATAATACTTACCCATCACGAATATGCATTATATAAAATATTAAAATAAAACATAAGTGATCTATTTATAAAATGCATCGCAATTCCAAAATAAAATTTAAACGTATATTTAAATATTTTTAAAACAATGTAATACTCCATTACGGATTTTATTATTATTATATTTAGAATTATAGTATTTCAGTTTTACACCATACCTCATAACATCTCGTTCACAGAATAAAATACGTTAACAGAAAATGTAACATAACATGCTCTCCCACCAAACTGTTCAATTAACAACTAAACAATATGAAATTAACTTATGTAACAGAAAATTATCAATTTTTTGAAAATCTATTTAAGGGGACAGTGGACCTTTATTTGAGCAAAATCATCTATAGCAAAATCGTCAGAAAAAAGGTATATTTCTGGGGTATAATAGTACCTAAACAGTTTTTTCTTATTAAAATATCATTGTAACGAACTGTCGAATGTTGCGAGTATCTTTAATACTCATTAGGTCGCTGGTTCAATTAATACTACTAATTACTTAAAAATTCTTTATATACAAACTATTTACACATTATTTACATTTCGAATAAAGAATATAGATCCAGCAAAACACACGATAGGTCCGCTAAGATCACCGAAAAAAAAACAATAACAAACGATATTCCAGTGTTGCCAAAACGGCAAACCTAAAGTACAGTAGAATGCGCCAAGGAGACGCACGGCATCCGAGGTTATGGTGAAGCCGTTACAAAAGAATGCGCCATGGAGACGCGATATACAAGACTGTGATGAAGCCGTAACATACCGGCCCCCGTTGATATGTGCCAACATTCAACAATAATACTAAATGTAACAACAAACAATTGCAAATAATAGAAATTTCAATTCTACAATCAATAATACAGTATTTTCGATAAAATACAATGTACTTCTTCAATATTATTACTTAATGTATTACTTAATATAAGTTTACCAAATGCAAATAGATAAGTTATAATACAAACAATAATTACACTTGAATAGTATGCAAGATAGTTATCAAATTAACACTCAATATATGTAGCAATCTGATAAATTCAACAAGTTAATAATAGTTAATCAAGAATATATACAGACGAAGACACGTAAATTTACACTTATGTTTAAAGTTAAGCTACACAAATTATGAAGCTAAGAATTGAAATATTTTTAAATCTCAATGAAATTGCTATACATAATAAACAGTTCAATACAAATACAATAATGGTAACTATAATATAATTATTTAAATCTTTCAAAATAACAGAATTCATCAATTCTCTAAAGGAAGTGGGCAAACTTTAGAGACACACCTCGTAACTATACCTGTTGATGTTTTTATATCTAAAACTCTGACTTTTTTGTCAGATCCATATGTTACTTTAATGACACGACCTAATGCTCATTTGCCAGGAGGTAAATTGTCCTCCTTTAGGATAACCATACACCCTTCCTTTAGATTGTCCTTCTCAATATACCACCTATTCCGTTGCTGTAAATTAACTAAATATTCAGTGTTCCATTTTTTCCACAAAATTTGGGTCATTTTTGTTAATTTTTCCAATGTGATAATTTATTATCATTAATTTTGGTCAAATTCGGTTCAGGAATTGAAGTTATGGGTCAACCTACCAAAAAATGGGCAGGGGTCAAGACTTCAATTTCATTTGGATCTGATGACAAAGGTACTAAGGGACGAGAATTTAGAACCCCTTCGATTTCGGTAATTAATGTCCAAAATTCTTCGAGCGTGACTCGAGAATTGCCCAAAGTTCTTTTGAGATGATATTTAAAGGATTTCACCCCAGCCTCCCATAATCCACCAAAATTTGGTGCACGAGGAGGGATGAATTTCCAATCGACAGCCTCGGAAGCCAAAAAATTTGACAAAGCTTCATCGGGTTTGCATACAAGAGCATGTAATTTCTTTAACTCTTTATTTGTACCTACAAAAGTAGTCCCATTATCCGACATTATGGTTGAGCTTTTACCTCTTCTAGCGAAAAATCGTTTCAGTGTGCCAATAAATGATTCAGATTTTAAATCTGTCACTATATCTAAATGGATTGCCTTTGTGGCAAGACAAACAAAAATCGCGACGTAAATTTTATTATATATCCCCTTTCTCTGATTTTTATACTTAATCATAAAGGGTCCACAAAAGTCAACAGAACATTTTTGAAATGGCGGGCTAGGATTTACTCGTTCAGCTGGCAAATTTCCCATAATTTGATTTGCCCCTATTGGTTTGTTTTTAAAGCACGTTACCCATTAGTGAACTATTTTACGAGCCAAGGATCGCCCATTTATTACCCAATATTTTTGCCGGACATGATGTAACAATGATTGTGGCCCTAAATGGAAAAATTTGGAATGAAAATATTCAAAAATCATTTCACTTATTTTATGATCATGTGGTAACACTATAGGGTGTTTTCTCTCATAGGTCAGACTGGAATTGTCTAAACGACCTCCAACTCTAATTAAATTATCGGAATCTATATAAGGATTTAGAAATTTTAATTTACTGTTACCTGAAATGCTCCTCTGGTTTTTCATATGCTTAAGCTCTTCAGAGAAGGCTGAATACTGTACCTGTTTAATCAGAAAAATTTCTCCAAATCTCAATTCACTTGCAGATAAGGCACCACTTTTTTTCTCCTTACCCTTTCGACAATTATTTAGAAATCTAAAAATATAACTAGTAATACGAATTAATTTCAAAAAATTATTAGTTAAAGAGAATAAACAATTATGAAAACAGTTTTCAGTTCTAAGTGAAAAGTTACTGTTATTTTCAGTTCGAAATTCTGAGTTATAGTCAATGTTGTTTTCCAGTTTTACTGGATAATCTTCTGCATATTTAATTCTGTCTCGAAGAAAATTTGGTCCACTAAACCAAAATTTGCAGTTGGTCAGTTCTTTAGCATCTAGACCTCGAGATAGGACGTCAGCAGGATTATTTTCCGATGATACGTGTTGCCACTGATAAGAGTCCGTGAGGTCTTGTATAGCAGCCACTCTATTACTCACAAATGTTTTCAATTGGTGGGGAGATTTTCTAATCCATGCCAGTGATATTGTGGAGTCACTCCAGAGAAGAACAGTTTCTATTGGAATGTCAAGTGAAGGTACAACTTTATGCATTAATTTTGCTAAGAGAAGACATGAGCACAGTTCAAGACGAGGGATTGTCACTGTTTTTATGGGGGATACTCTAGACTTGCTACAGAGTAAATGTGCATCAGGAGAACCTTCAGTTGGTATATACTGGATGTATATGGCGGCTTCATATGCCAAAGAGGAGGCATCTGCGAAGCCATGTACGACTATGCGCTCTTCACGAAAAATAAATCTAGGAATTTTCAAATTTTCTAATTCTGCAAGAGTGGAAACAAAATCACTCCATTCTTTTGCTATGGAATCTGGTAGTGGCTCATTCCAATCTATCTTAGCTAGCCACGTTTTCTGCATGAAGATCTTAGCCCTTGCTGCTACAGGGCCAATTAATCCGAGTGGGTCGAAGATTTTTGAAATCAAAGAGAGAACATCTCGTTTACTAAACAATTCCTTGTTATAAATCTTTAATTTATACAGAAAACAGTCACTAAAAGGTTCCCAGAGAACACCCAAAGTTTTTACTGAACTATAATCTGTTTGATCATCGAAATTATATTCGGTGGCAGCCATAGTATTAGGTTCAAGTAATTCTCGGTGGTTTGCACACCATTTGTGCAATTTCATATTTCCACGCTTCAAAAGTTCAATCAATTGGGACTTTAAAATTTTCGCCCTTTCGAGTCGATTCCCCGGAAAGAAGGTCGTCTACATAAAAATCTTTTAAAACGACTGACGATGCTAGAGGTAAGTTTGGTTGTTCATCAAGAGCTAATTGTTTAAGAGCACGAGTTGCTAAATAAGGAGCATTAGATGTCCCATAAGTAACTGTATTAAGCTTATAAGTATTCACTGGCGCGTTCATACTGTCCTTCCACAAGATTCTAAGAAAGTCTCGTTGGGATGGATCAATTAATACCATTCTATACATTTTTTCTACATCCGCTGTGAATGCATATCGATGTTTTCGGAAACGTATCATAATTAAGAATAATTCTTGGTGAGGAATTTTTCCTTTTAAAAGAATGTCATTCAATGACAAACCAGATGTCGTGGGCGTTGAAGCGTTAAAAACGACTCGCAAGCGTGTTGTACTTTTTTCTGGCCTGTAGACCCCATGATGTGGTATATAATAAAGGTTCTTTACGGGTTTTGATTCTTTTACTAATTCCATATGATTTAAGTTTTTGTATTCTTCCATAAATTCCGAATAGAGAGGTTGCAAATTCGAATCCTTATCTAATCGGCGCCAAACTTGATCGAGCCTTTTTTCGGCTAGTTTTTTGGATTCTCCTAAAAGTGTAGCATCCTCCATAGGCATGCTAACAACATACTGACCATTGGAAGTTCGGTAATGAGTCATTTCAAAATGATTTTCGCAAAATTTCTCTTCATTACTAAGTGGAGAACTAGAATCATTAATATTTTCAATTTCCCAAAATTTTCTTAAGGATTCGTCTATTTTTTCATTGGTTAATAAACCACAATATTGGGAATCATCTGAGGAATTATTCACGACACCGCTAGCAACATATCCGAATACTTTTTCTTGAAATAACAAATTTTGAGATGAGCTGCGAATTTTACCCGATTTTAATAAATCGAAGAAACATTGCGCGCCGACCAACAGGTCTATCTTCCCAGGGATATAAAATTCAGCATCTGCTAACTGGATATTTGTAGGAATATCAGCAATTTCTATACGAATAGGTGTAAGTGGGGTTATTTCTGTAATTTTTGGCACTACAAGAAATTCCAGTTCCCTTGTGAAATCTCTATTTTTATTTGAAATCACAGTTTTAATTTTATAATTTAATGTTGTGGTCGTGTTATTCAAACCCGATATTGGAGCAAAAACCTTTGATTTCTTTATACCCAATTTCTTTGCAAATTCAAGCGACACACAATTTATTTGGCTACAAGAATCTAAGAGAGTTCTTGCCTGGATATAATTTCCTTTATATGTTTTTATGTCAATAACTGCAGTTGACAAGATAACAGTTTTATTTGAAGCGAATAAGCAATTAGAAAGATTTTGTGAGACTGAAGGCGTCAGACTTGATTCTGGGCGACGTACTGTCTGATCAACACCTGGTTTTTGGAAATGAGTTTCATTACTGGAACCGATTTCTTTATCTCTATGTAATAAAGTGTTGTGAGGGGATTTGCAATGTTTACATAAATGTTTCGAAACACAGTTAGATGCTAAATGTGATTTGTTAAAGCATATAAGACAAAGTTTATTTTTTTTTAACGATAGCAAATCTTTCACCAAAATTCATATTTAAGAATTTGTTACATTTATATAGGGGATGAAATGAATCACAAATAATACACTGTTTTTCAGAACTTGTATTTACTAAAAGAGATTTTGATTTTATTTCACTAGAAATCTTTGGTCTAGCTAAATTACTTCTATTTATGCTTTCGAGAGATTGGCTTCTTTTTTCTAAAAAGTCCATTAAACTGTCAAAACTAGAAACTTCAGATGTGTTTATTGACAATTCAAATTGTTTTCTTGTTTCCTTATCTAGTTTTTCTAAAATTATAGTTGTAAACAAAATGTCAGAGAGGTTATTTCTCTCAAATCCTAAATTATTTAGAGCCCTGATATTTTTGTTTATAACATCTAACAAACGCCTTAATTCTTTAGATGATTCATGTGTAATTTTTTCAAAATCTAACACAGCCTTTAAATGTATATTAACCACTATTCTTTTGTTCTCAAATCTATTTTCTAACGCTTTAAATAACGAATCAAATGTATCATCTGGAGTTTCTAATAATTTAGCCTCATTTCTTAGAGCGGAATGCAAATAATGTAATTTTTGAACATCAGTCAATTCTTCATTATTCGTAACAATATTATTAAACTCTATTTTAAACATGTTCCAGTCTTCATATTTCCCACTAAATAGCGGAAGTGGTATGTCAGGTAATTTAATTTTACTGTTACTTATCCTTAATTCCGAATTTTTTGTTTCTTTTTTATTAGAATATAATAATTGATTGAAACTTATCTCTAGCTTTTCTACTCGCTCTTCCATTTCGACGAATGAAGCATCAATTTCTGTTAAATCATGATCTTCTGGAGCTGTTATATAATAATCTCGACGAAGTACATCAATGTTTGTTGACAGTTTTTGAAGATTCTTGATTTTCGTTTCAATTTGAATTCTAGATAATTCTTCGGTTTTTTCATTTGCAGAATTTTCTAATCTTGTTAACTGGGCTTTTAAAGAGCCTCTAGTCCTATTCAAGCTAATTAATGAAGCCATTTTAATTCAAATAGAACAAGGAGAACAAGTTCGAATTAAAAACGAAAGTCCTACCGGCGAGCGGACCAATAATGTAACGAACTGTCGAATGTTGCGAGTATCTTTAATACTCATTAGGTCGCTGGTTCAATTAATACTACTAATTACTTAAAAATTCTTTATATACAAACTATTTACATATTATTTACATTTCGAATAAAGAATATAGATCCAGCAAAACACACGATAGGTCCGCTAAGATCACCGAAAAAAAAAACAATAACAAACGATATTCCAGTGTTGCCAAAACGGCAAACCTAAAGTACAGTAGAATGCGCCAAGGAGACGCACGGCATCCGAGGTTATGGTGAAGCCGTTACAAAAGAATGCGCCATGGAGACGCGATATACAAGACTGTGATGAAGCCGTAACAATCATTTATGAAAATTTTAAGGAGTAAATAAAAAAATATAAATGTATTTATATACTTTAAATCTGTTTTTCTCTAAACTAATTTTTCAGCGTTTTTAGATTTTTGAATTGCTCCTTGCGTCTTAATTTTTGATCAATATTTATAAAATTGATAAGGAAGTATCCTGATATTATTTAAAAAGAAAATGTGTAAGCTTTTTAAAATTCGTCTTCATTAAGATAGTCAAATTTTATTTTTTACTTATTAAAAGGCAAAATTTTGATGAAAATCGATAAGGAATTTAGAAAAAAATCTGTAAAATATTAACTATTCAAAAGATTTAAAAAATCTTACACAAATTTGTTTATAATATAGTTTTAAGTGATAAAAATGCAAAAGCAAGAAAATATTTCAAAAATTAAGACACGAGGAGCATTTTAAAATTTCGTTTAAAAATTTAAATTTTTGCAAAAAAATTACAAATTTTAATAAGGTTGGAAATTTTTTGAAGGTATTCTATATGCTGTTGGTGAAATGTATATATGCACAAAATTCCATATTGCTATGATAAAAATGAATAAAATAAATTTTTAACGTCCACCGTCCCCTTAATAAACAGGAGATATTAATTTTGAAAGAGTCAAAACAAACACACTTTTTCCTTGATGAATTCATATTTTATCATCATCAACATACAAAGACTGAGTAAGACATCAAAACAACCCCCCCCCTCCCTCCAATGCGCTTCCCTAAAGAAACGGCAACGAACTCAAGTGTTTCTTAATTAAAACACATGCAGGTGAAGAAATGGGGCGGGGGGGGGGGGGTATACTGTTTGCTTGTTCATGACAAAATCTGTTAAGAAAATGATCTGAAAACCTAGCAAGTGTCGGGACACAACAAAGAGAAAAAACATACTTTTATTATTGTATCTCATCCTTTTTCTTTTTTTTTTTCATCTTCATTTTTATTCAGAAGCAAAATTGTAGCACAATTATAAAAGCTATTTTTTGTTTCATTTTAAGCAAAACAAAGCGTTGACATATTTTCATAGTTTGCATATTGCAGGATAATAAAATAAATAATGTAAAAAAAAAAAAAAAAAAAAAAAAAAAAAAAAACTCATAAAGGTTTTTTAAGGTATTAATTGAGTATTCGCCATTAAAAAGGAATTTAATTATGTTTATGAAAAAGGAATTTTTTTTTTTTTTTACTTCAACAAAATATTATTTTTGGTGACATAATGGAAAATTAACATCGCTGAAAATTTTTTTTAATAATGAATACATGAATTGTCACACTAGTTTCGAAAGAGAAAATATTTATTTTTGCCTAGTATTATCACTTTCTTAATGATTTTGCCATATTTTCTATTATGCACTAATTATGCACATAAGTTTGCTATAGTAATAAACAATGTCTCAGATCCTCAAAATTTTTTATATAAAATCTTAGTTTTTAAGCTTTACACTATACATCACAGCACCTTCGTTCATAAAATAAAATAGTTTAACAGAAAAGGTAACATATTATATTCTTCCACCAAAACTCTTCAATTAACAGCAAAACAAGATGAAATAAGCTTATGTAACACAAAATTATTCATTTTTTGAAAATTCATTTAAGAAACAGGAGATAATAATTTTGAAAGAGCCGAAACAAAAACACGTTTTCCTTGATAAATTCATCTTTTATAATCATCCTCACACAAAGACTAAAAAAGACATCGAAACAATCCCACACTCCTTTCCTCCAACGCATAACTCTAAACAAGCGGCAACGAGCTGAAGTTTTTCTTAATTAAAACTTATGCAGGCGAAAGAATGGGGGGGGGGGGGGTTATACTGTTTGTTTATTGTTCATGACAAAAACTCTTAAGAAAATTGATCTGAAAACCTAGCAAGTGTCGGGACACAACAAAGAGAGAGAAAAAAATTTTTTTTATTGTATCTCATCATTTTTTTTCCTTCATTTTTATTCTGAAGCGAAATTGTAGTACAATTATAAAAGCTAATTTTCTTTTTTCAAAGCAAAACCATGCGTTTGCATATTTTCATAGTCTGCATATATCAGGATAATGAAATAAATATTACTGAAAAAAAAAACTCATAAAGGTTTTTTAAGATATTAATTGATTATTCGCCAAGAAAGAGATTTTAATTATGTTTATGAAAAATGAAAAATTTTGTTACTTCAACAAAATATTATTTTTGGTGACTTAGCGGTAAATTAATAAAGCTCGCGCTCACAATTTTTTTTTTTTCTGAATATATGAATTGTGACACAATTTTCGAAACAGAAAATGTTTACCTGATTGTGTATTATCACTTTCTTAAAGCTTTTGCCATGTTTTCTATTATACATTACTTATACACATACAATAGATATCAATGTTAAACAAGCTACGTTCAGACAATTTTACAAAATTATTTTTATTCTGAGATGCAGGAAATTGGCTGATGTTTTTATGTAGAAACAGAGAAATTTAATGACATTTTTCGTTTTGTCAAAGAAAAGTATCCTTCAGGCATTTTCAACGGATTTCCTAGGTATGATACTACAGGAAAGGTAGTAATACAGCAGTAATCAAGAAGAACTCAGAATGTAACGTCTATCGAAACTTCTAAAACGCTATTCGATTTCTAATCACTTTAACACCCAGGCTTCAGTTGCTACATCAATATGTTTAGAGTAGGTCAGAAAGTTACAAAAAAATTTGCTTACTTTCATTGTTTACAAATCATAGGATAATGAAACTAAAATGATGATGATGATGATGACGTCGATAATAATAATTCTTAAAGGTCATTTAAGCTAAGATATTAAGTGATTTGAAAGAGTAAATATTTTAGTTATGTTTATGAAAAATGAAAAGTTTTTGGTGCTTTTATGTTAGCTGGGCGTAAATTTCGCCAATCCAGTTTCTTTCTCGCCATTAGCAGCTTTATTTTATGTGTAAATTAGAGACAATACAATCATCTCTGCATAATAAAATACAGTTTAACAATTCCGGGGCAAACTGATAGATCTTACCAGTATCCAATAAAATGGAGGGACATTAGGCTTAATTTTGAGATTGGCATGAGAAAACTTATCTGCCTAAATACATATCTTTTTCTACCTGAAATCCCTTTTATTCAATATAATTTTTTTTTATAAAATTATAAATAATTATATATTTAAAATTAAATGAGCGAAAATCTCCATATGTGAAGGCAATAATAATGATGGCTATAAGAACAATACTTGGCAGGTTTTTACCTGTACCCGGCAAACATAAAGAAAAAAAAAAGCTGTCTTTTTTTTTTTTTTTTTTTTTTTTTTTTGAATAGCCTAAAAAACATTTATTTTTCCAAAAGCCTAAAAAAAAAAAAAAAATCAAACGATATTCCTCGTTTTTGATTTACAATCATCTTCCTATAAAAACGACACCAAACTCTACCCCACCCCACTCTCTCGCTACATTCCTCTGGGCAAAAGGGCCGAAGCATTTCTTAATTAAACACATCGGAGGTGAAATAAGGGGAGGGAGACGCTATTTGTTTATCGTCCGTGACAAAAACTCTTTAAGAAAATTGATCCCAAAACCCGGCAGGTGTCGGAATGAAGCAAAGAAAAAAAATATTTTTTCTCCCTCTGGTCTCTTTTCATTATTGCTTCTCTTCAATTTTTTTTTCATCTAGTCTTCATCCTTTTTTTAATCACAACAGAAAGCGCAAACATTATTTTTCAAGATGCACAGCGAAACACATTTGCTATGATTAGTTATTGTTATTATGGGGAAATACATATTTCTATTAAAATCTAACTGATAATCGCTTTAAAAAGACGGTGGGTGATTTATTGATTCTAGATGGCTAAAAGTCGGCATTTAAAAGTTTAGCCAAGCATAATTTATTTTTTGCCTGTTATAGCTTGATAATTAGGGTATTGTATATTGCGATGGGTTTTGATATTTGTATGGGCCATAGACTAGAGCAAACTCGGCGCTTCTCAGTTGGGAATGAATTAATCAATTTGAGTATAGTTTAATTTGCTCTTGAACCGGAATAAAATGCACTACTCAACTATGGACGCTTCCGAACAAAATATCCAAGTAATACCGTATTTACTCGTGTATATAAGAGCGCACGCGTGTATAAGGCGCGCCCCCTACTTTACAAGTAAAAATGGCGATTTCTTAAAATCTCTTATGTAACGCGCACCATAAATTTGATATACTAATAAAGAATGACCAAATAAATTTCAGTAAGAAAAAAAAAAGTCGAAACAAACATTACATCAGACCAGAAAATAAGACGAAAATGCATTTTTAGACTTCGGGTTGTAATAGAATGATGGGAAATAGGAATGAGTGACGGTAAAGAGAATTGCTAATTAGCGTTTAGATAATGTCATTAGCACTGTTGTATAAAAAAACGGCAAGGAATGAAATAAATATGCAGTAATACTTCAATTAAGTAACATTTTCCGAGTTTTAACACCTTCTTTGAATAACTTCTTGTTTCATATGTATATCGTTCGACTGCATCCAACAGTAAAAAAATATTCCGTGTATAAGGCGCACCTAGGAGTTTTGCCCTATTTTTTTTTTGGAAAAAAGTGCGCCTTATACACGAGTAAATACGGTAATTTGTAAAACGTATAACATGTTTGAAAACTCAATTCCAACCAAAGTATAAAAAATAAATGAAATTTTCGTACATTCCTGTATTATAGATTTATCATGTAATGAACTTTTAACAGTTAGGAAACGCGTAATACAGCGTCATATTAGCAGAAAATTAAATTGAGACATGCGATTGGCAGAACAGAGTCAGCTGACTACATGACGCATTGTATGATGAAACAACAAATTTCTATAATAATAGAACTTAATAGTTTAATAACGTGAAAAACAATAGCCAAGTAATAATTTTGTCGGGATAAACCCGACACATTTTTGCGGCTCGCTGTAGTAGTACAGTACAGAAAAAAATAAAAGACATATTATATAAGAATGCAGGATGTAGACCACACAACATAGTTTGAGGTGCACGTGCATGCGGGAATTCGTCAAAAGGATAGAATTTCCACGATTTAACGACTTTTGTGAAACGGGGTGTTTGGTAAGGGGTTACAGAACTCTGACTAAACAGTCAGTTAGCCAATAAATTTGTCAAAAATGTTTATAAGTTAGACTGGAAAAGATTGAATTTCCAGTAAACAAGAGTAAGAATCTTCGCGCAGATGGGAGTTCAAAGAAATAAATATGTCCACTGTGGTATTTGAATGTCTGCAAATTTAGTAGAGGGATTAACATGTTAGCTAAAAAATGTCGCATTCGGTAACACGATTCTCACATTACATCGTAAAAGGGGTTTTAGCTGTTTACTTGGATTTGTTTTCAGACCACCTGCATATGGAAATGCGCGTTACTTGAAAAATTATAATGATATGCAAGAGAGAGAAATTTTATAGGAGGATAAGATTTTTAGGAGCCATTTTCAGGCAGGGAGAAGTTAGTAAAATGGGATATCGAAAAAAATAGCCGAGGAAGGTTAGAGGAGAACGGTCTTAGAGAACTGCGGTTTTGGTGCTCTCTCTGGCACAGAGAATAAGTTGATTGTTTGTGATATGAGCACCGGTATGGGGATGTGCCTGACGCCCGATGATGACGTTCCTAGTATATCTAAGAGGTGAGTGGGTTCCTTCTTGAGTTTTGAGCAACCTTATCATATTAGGCATCCTTCAAATCCTGTATTATATTGTTAATTATAATCGCAATAAATGTATTGGAAGATTTACAATGTATTAATTATGCTTTAACTATAAATAAAGTGTCGTTTTTATCTTTATGTTTAGACTCTTATGTCTTCTAAAACATCCGACTTTAGAGCCTGGGAAACGTTCTAATGCAAATAAACAAAATAAATTAAAGTAAAGCTAACAGTAGTCGGACAATGGTTACCGTGACCAATTTAATACCTTTAGGTGTTAAGATATTTATTTACTTCGGCCAATGTAAATTATTTAATATAAATAAGGATGCCTGTAATTGTTAGTAATAATTGAATTGAAATAATTAAAAGTATTGATATTTATATTTATAATGCCTGTATCTATTAAAATCTATTAAAATGATAAATAACAAGTGTAATATTTATATTATTATTATAATTTAAGGCCCAGTTACAAGTAGGGTCAATAATGAATGAAAAAATATGTTCAACTTTTAAGGCTTTTTATGAAATTATTTGATGGAAATTTCATTATTGTGAATTTTTGTGTATAATTTTAGAGATATTTTATCTTGTATTGATGGGGCTGTCGCGATATTTCTTGGTCATAAGAGATATGAAACAACTAATGCAATTGATGCTAAAAACGATTTTGATAATAATGTACTTAAACAAAAGAAACTAATTTTAACATTTTAATATTTAAAAAAAAAAAACATATATATATATATCAATTATACATGGTTTCTTTCTTTCACTATTTATGTTACTTTATTATCTATATTTTTCTATTATTTTCTTACATTATTGTCCCTTATCTACTTATTTCTAATATTTCTTATTTATTGATATTTGGAGTCAGATATTACTATGTTTTAATTAATTCTATAAGAATACCGGTTATGATTACATGTTAGCGAATATTCATTGATTAGTTGTTTTACTTTTCGTCAATTAAGTACTTATTTATAAATTTTGAAAATACATATTATATAAGAATGCAGGATGTAGACCACACAACATAGTTTGAGGTGCACGTGCATGCGGGAATTCGTCAAAAGGATAGAATTTCCACGATTTAACGACTTTTGTGAAACGGGGTGTTTGGTAAGGGGTTACAGAACTCTGACTAAACAGTCAGTTAGCCAATAAATTTGTCAAAAATGTTTATAAGTTAGACTGGAAAAGATTGAATTTCCAGTAAACAAGAGTAAGAATCTTCGCGCAGATGGGAGTTCAAAGAAATAAATATGTCCACTGTGGTATTTGAATGTCTGCAAATTTAGTAGAGGGATTAACATGTTAGCTAAAAAATGTCGCATTCGGTAACACGATTCTCACATTACATCGTAAAAGGGGTTTTAGCTGTTTACTTGGATTTGTTTTCAGACCACCTGCATATGGAAATGCGCGTTACTTGAAAAATTATAATGATATGCAAGAGAGAGAAATTTTATAGGAGGATAAGATTTTTAGGAGCCATTTTCAGGCAGGGAGAAGTTAGTAAAATGGGATATCGAAAAAAATAGCCGAGGAAGGTTAGAGGAGAACGGTCTTAGAGAACTGCGGTTTTGGTGCTCTCTCTGGCACAGAGAATAAGTTGATTGTTTGTGATATGAGCACCGGTATGGGGATGTGCCTGACGCCCGATGATGACGTTCCTAGTATATCTAAGAGGTGAGTGGGTTCCTTCTTGAGTTTTGAGCAACCTTATCATATTAGGCATCCTTCAAATCCTGTATTATATTGTTAATTATAATCGCAATAAATGTATTGGAAGATTTACAATGTATTAATTATGCTTTAACTATAAATAAAGTGTCGTTTTTATCTTTATGTTTAGACTCTTATGTCTTCTAAAACATCCGACTTTAGAGCCTGGGAAACGTTCTAATGCAAATAAACAAAATAAATTAAAGTAAAGCTACCAGTAGTCGGACAATTTGTAAAACAAATAACACGTTTGAAAATTCAATTTCAACCAGAATATAAAAAATAAATGAAATTTTCGTGAAAATCGTATTTTTCCCAAGGTTTGTGTGTTATATACATTACATGGTCAAAAGTTACCGTCCACTTGCGATTTTAGAAATTTTCTTAAATATCTAGAAAAATACATGAGCAATTACAGTCGAACCTCGATTTAACGTACTTTGATTTAACGAATTCTCCGATTTAAAGAATATTTTTTCTGTCCCGACAAAAAAAATGCTAAAATGCTGTGATTTAACGAATTTTTAGCTTTGATTTAACGAATAACAATCGCCGAAAAAAAAATTCACAGATAAAGTTAAAATTTTGAATTTTTTGCACATAAAACTTTAAATCTTTGACATCCTAATTCAAATGTTACGTATTTTTCTCATTTCTGGTGGATTCAAAAGACAGTCTTTTCCCTTTTTCAACTAGAAACATGACAAGACAAATATGTAGAGCTAAGTACCTGCGATACTGACCAGAAAGAGAATGAAAATTCTGAAAGTAGTCAAGATGATGAAGAAACGGAAATTCAATTGAAAAAGGTGACATTCCAAGAATTAATTTGCAGCTTTAAACACTTTAAAAAAATTATTTTTTGTCTCACGAGGTTAATGATGTTGTTTTTACTGAGTTAGAATATATCGACAATGAACTTTGAAAAGTCAAAACAAAGCACTATCAAGGACTTCTTGCCAAAGTGCCAGTAATTATGTATGTATAAAATTTCAAAAGCAAATAACATTAAAGAATTTAGATAATTTAAAAGTTGATCGCTTAACTTATAATTTTTAAGTTCGTAGTAAACAATAATCATTATTTTCTTAAATTTGTATATATATTATCTAAGGATATTTTGTATTGATATTTTTATACCATACTCTTTACAAAAATTGATATTCGATTTAACGAATTGCTTCGATTTAACGAACGGATTTGTGGGTCCCAATCAATTCGTTAAATCGAGGTTCGACTGTATACTGAAGCTGTAAGAGTGTAAATATAATAGTACAGGTCGTACATTTCCGTGAATCCCCCCCCCCCCCCAAAAAAAAACTTCATAGGGGACCGTCAACAAGCTAAAAAAGAATGAATATCTTTTGGATAGCCCTGTCAAAACTAATTATCTAATAAAGTAAAGGCATACAGAATACTATTGCTTCCAATAGTCTGGACTCGTTAACCGAACTATAGGGAAAATTGGACTTCAAGTTGTATGTGTGCTGTATAAAGTGCACCTATTGAAACTTTGTAAAAAAAAAAAAAAAAAAAAAAGGTTAGTTTACCTTTGATTTGATTTATAATTTGCTGTACGAGGTCGAAATTAAATTGTTATAATATACCATTGAAACTACTTTATTTTATGGACGTTCTGAACCATTAGGTACGTAATATTTTAAGGATATAATATATTTTGTTTTCTCTCTTGCACATAGACTCACTTACTTATGTAAATAGTCTTAATATGGCAAGCATTTATTTTTTGCAAAGACCTAAACAAAATAGTCGAACGTAATCCCCTGCCTCTAATAGATGCATTTTAAAAAATAAGCTTCGAATAAAAACAATACAAGACTCCAAAGTAACCCCACCCCACCTCCGCCCTCCCTCTCGATATATTCCTCTGGGCAACGGGCTGAAACATTCCTTAATTAAACAGATCGGAAGTGAAGTGAGGGGAGGGACGCGATGTTTGTTTATCGTCCGTGACAAAAACTTTTTAAGAAAATTGATCCCAAAACACGGCAGGTATCTAAATGGAGCAAAATAATAAGAAAATTTTCTTCTCTCCTTCTGTCTTTTATCATTATTGTTTCTTTTCAATTTTTATAATGTTCTTTTCATCTTAATTTTGATCATTAAACGTAAACGAAATAATACAAGAGCAAAAATTACTTAAGGTGCAAGGTAAAACATATTTACTGTTATTAATTATTATTATTTTGTGGAATATATAGATATTGGATATTGTTATGCTCGGTCTCAAAGAAAGAAATAATCTTTCAGGGTTAAAATAAACAACTTCTATTGACTTTTAACCCCTTCGCGACGGGAGCCTTATACGAAATTTTTAATTTTTTGATACCAATTTTTAAAAACAAATGTATAACTTATTAAATCGAAAAAATTGGCTGAATAAATGAGACAAACGCCATCAAGTTGAATTTTGAATCGACTTTTTATTTACCTTTTATTAATTGTTTACTAATTTATTTGTTCTTTTATTATTTAAAATGAAAATTATGTCAATTTGTATAATTTGGTGAACAGTTTAGCGATTTTTGTAATTTGGCAAAATTGGTGATCAATATTGGCTAATCAAATAGCACCAAATATATTTTATAGTTTCTCCTAGATTAAATAGTTACTTTCATGCTCGTCAAAACACAAAGAGCAAAAGTTATTTTGATATTTGTATGCTAGCCGAGCACAAATGATGAATCGCCAAATCATGCTCCCATTGCTATCAGAAATATTGCATTCTTTTGATTTAAATCATAAACCTTTCACTCATTTAATTTAGAACGCATAAATTTCATTTAAAAAATATACATTACACATATTTAAAAAATATACATCATACATTAAAATACAAGTCTTTCATCTATTCATTTTAAATACAAAATAAGAAGCAATACCAGAAAATAACCCATTTTATTTAATTTTCAAAGCATTGATTTAATTTATCCAAGTGAAAAAAAAAATAATAACTGCCAAAGTGCTAAAAATTTGCTATTGGCGACTTTTGCGCCCGTCTAACATGAAAATTAGTAGACATCTATGTATGATAAATAATAAATATTTTGTTACATATTCTGTAAATTGAGTTTTATCTGAAGTATCTAGTTTGTGGAAATATTTATAATCATATATTTGACGAGATCATAATAGAAGAACTTCTTTAGAAAAAACATTTTAAAGGTAGAAATCAGAATGCGATCTTAGAAAAATCCCTTTTTAGCGCGATTTTCAAAAATTGGCGAGATTTTACGAATACACATATACATCCCTGTACATACAGGGTGTCCAGCAAATAACACCCTAATTTCAAAATTAAATTTCTCAAAAACAAAGATCAATAGAATTATGCAGTAAACGGTTTGTTTATCAGGTAAGCTGTAAAAATCTTATACAAAAGTTTCGAACGGTAAATATTTTGAAAAGATTGTGTTCTGATTGCAACGAATGCTTTGATTTGACATTTTTTTTTTTGCTTTAGATTGCTGCCAGAGAATGTGTTTTTCGGCTTAACGTGCCATATTTCATAGTTTTTTTAAATTAAATTTTGAAAATTTCGAAATTCTAAAAATTTACTTCGAATTTTTTTTTAAAATATTGCACTGTAAGCTGAAAAATTATTTCTCTGCAGGCAATCTAAAACAAGAAAAATGTCAAATCAAAGCATTCTATGCAATCAGAAATCAATTTTTTCAAAATATTCACGGTTTGAAATTTCTGTATAAGATTTTTACAGCTTACCTAATGAAAAAACCGTTTACCGCATATTACTATCGATCTTTGTTTTTGAGAAATTTAATTTTGAAATCAGGGTGTTATTTGCTGGACACCCTGTATGTATAGCATGTATACATATAAAAGCTAGTGCTATGTAGACACATATATAAACATATATACATATGCAGTGGCGGAGCCAGAATTCGGTTCTAAGGGGGGTTTTGAGTTTCTGATAAAGGTGATTGCCGGTTATTTGAATCGCCGGTTAATAGAATCAGTACTAATTAGAATATTTACTGTATAATACTTAAACTCAAAGAGCGTCTGTGTGGCCGAAAATCATCATTTTTTTTTTTTTTTTTTTTTTTTTTTTTTAGCATGAAGCATCTAAGAAAAGTAATTTAGTTCAAATAACCAATTTTTATTTAACTGATTCATGTAATATGCACTTTCACAATTATAAATAGAATTTTCGCCATTTAATTGAATCACTTTATTAAATGAAATCTGATTCAATAAAGTGGCGGATTCCGAAATGCGCCAAAACATTTAAATATTCAGTTTGGATTTCATTCCTATAAGCAGCAATTATAGCGATCTTTCTCAGCTCTGGGAGGGGTTTTAAACCTAAAACCATCCCCTTGGCTGCGCCACTGTACATATGCATTCAAATACATCGCGCCAAAAAAAAAAAAAAGTCGCCTTGGCGAAGGAAATTGTTCTAAGAATTAACCGAAATCCGTTATTTATTGCATAATCCTAAACATAAAACAAAACATAACATATGTCCTTTATCTAATACTTTTTTCTGCTTGGTTTATTAAGAATATTCTGTTTTCTGATAAAAATAACTGTTCAAGAATCTCTGAAAAACTAAGTTACATACAGTAGAATGTCTGTCGCTGGAGATAATATAGATCTATAGATAGTGATAATGTTCATTGTAATCATACATTTGGTGAAGCTTATCCTTGTAGTAGATCTTCTGTATACAGACGTTTTCGAAGAAACAAATTCATTATTTATTACATAATCGTAAAAGAAAATACAGTTTACAACATTCGTTATCTTTCTCTTCGGTTTTTTTCTACTTTGTTTATTTAGCGCGTTCTTTGTTTTCTCAAAATTAATTAACTTGTTTGCTGAGTAATTTAAATGAAAACGTGCATTTTGGTACTTTCACTCCCTTAATTTAGAATACATAGTTTTTAATTAAAATACATATGTTACACACATTTTAATACCTATACTAGATACATTTAAAATACATGCCTTTCATCCCATTTCATTTAAAATACAAAATGAGGAACAGTAAAAAAGTAACTTGGAAAGCACTGTTTTTAGTTTACACATTCGAAACATAAAATCTGCAACTGGCGGGAAAAAATGCTATTGGGAAGATTTGCGCCCAGCTAAATAAAACACATTTGTTTTAATTACTGCTATAAGTAGTTAATAATGGGTATTCTATTACACTTAACAAAAAACAGTCTTATCTGAAAAATCTAGTCAATAAAAATGTTTATAATCGTACATTTATCTATACCTTCTTTAGAAAGACCATTTTAAAGATAAAATTATACTATGTGTAAATTACCTAAAAAGATGATAAAAAATATTTAAAAAGATGTTAAATTACATTAATCACTTTCCGACTTTCAACTATAAACTCAGCCGTCGTCAGAGAACATAAAAAATACAGATATTAACATCTTAATTTTCAAATGTCTCGTAACAGGTGTTAAAAAAAGGTGAAAAAGAAAATCAATATTTAGATCCGGAAAGCATTAAGAAAATAAAATATAGATATTGAAGAAAATGGAATATTACTTGTTTTGTATTTCTTAAGTAAAACGATCCAAATTTTGGGTGTATTGTAACATAAAACGTCATTAATTTTTTTTCTTTAGTAGTAATTTTTATTGCTTTTCGGATGATTACTGCACGGTAATTCTTCAAGGGATTTATAATGTTTACATCTTTGAAATTAATTTGTATATTTTACTTCTGTTTGCGTCTTAACAGGGCTGTTGCTGGTCATTTTAGAGATAGAAATCTATTATTTATTGCATAACTCTACAGAAAAGACAATACCTAACATATTTTCGTTATGTTATATCTTTTTTCTGTTTGTTTTATCTAGCCATTTCTCTGTAAAAATAAATTACATATAGCAGAATGTCTGTCGTCGGAGATAATATAGATGTACAGATATTAGTAATAATGTTCATAATAGTCATAGATTTGGCAAAGTTTATCGTTGTAATAGAATTTTTGTATAATGACCTTTTTCGGAGATACAAATCCATTATTTATCACATAATCCTAAAAAAAATATGTTTACAACATACTTTCCTTATCTCTGTCCCTCCTTTTTTCTCCTGTTTTGTCTATTCGGTGTGTTCTTTGTTCTCTCAAAATTAACTTGTTTTGCTGATTAATTTAAACGGACACGACCCTTTTTTGTACTTTCACTCATTTATTTTAAAAACATTACTTTCAATTAAAATACATGTATTGTACACATTTGTAGTAGATATACTAGATACATTTAAAAAGCCGTTTTTCTTTTCTTCTTCAATAAGTAAAACTAAACACATTTGTTAGTAGGGTCATTCCATGCCAAATCAACCAGTGACTCAACCTGACCATTTCAGATTTCGATGAAACTCACAAGAATCGTTCTGGCTGATGATATAAATTTGAGCATATTTTTGTTTTTATTTATCGTTTTAAATTTTCATACAATTAATTATGTAAATTTTGAAAAATAATCAATTTTTCTCTTGCTTACATGTTTTTAATTTTGAATTTCTCAAGTTCTATCAAACTTAGAAAGTTTTATGACCACTCATTTTAAAGAGGAGTTTATAAAGTTTAATTTGATATGCAAGTTGACTAGGAATAAAAAAATAAAATTTTATTTTTTTTAAAACTTTAAATTAAAAATTTTTTTAGATAGCCATTTTTAAAAATTTTGAAAAAGTTAAATGTTTGTTGTAATATTATAAGCTTAAAATTCTGAAATTTTTTAGAGTGGGATCTCAATGGGATCAGGAGTTACGAAATAAAAGCTGAAAATTACCATTAAATAAACAATTTAATTCTATCTATTTTGTTATTTAGTTTTATAAATTGTATGGTTATTTTCAGCTTTTATTATTCAAAATTGAAAATATTTATGCAAGTCAAAAAATGATGATTTTTCAAAATTTAAATAATTAATTTTATGAAAATTTAAAGCGATAAATAAAAAATAAAAATATGCTCAAATTTATATCATCATAGAGAAAGATTCCTGGCAATTTCATTGAAATCTGAAATGGTCAGGTTGAATATTGAAATTTTTTGGTTGATTTGACATGGAATGACGCAGTACTGATTATTGTTATTAATAGTTCATGAATAATGGGTACTCTGTTACATATAATTACTTAAAATAGAGATTCTTGGAAATGTTTATAATCATACATTTGACGAGTTTTCACATAGTAGTAGACCTTCTTTAAAAAGACCGTTTTAAAGATCGATATTGAATCGATTATATATTGTACCATCCATTTTTTTATTATATATTATTATTTATTGTACCAGTCCATTATTTATTGAATAACACTGCAGAAATATAATACCTAACGTATTTTTTTGTCAGATACCTTTTTTCTCTTTGGTTTATTAGCCCATTTCTCTGAAAAAGTAAACTATACATAGCAGAATGTCTGTCGTCGGAGATAATATAGATGTATAGTGATAATGTTCATAGTAATCATAGATTTGGTGAAATTTATCTTTGTAATAGATCTTCTGTATAAAGACCTTTTACGGAGATACAAATCCATTATTTATTAAATAATCCTAAAGAAAAATACGGATTCCAGCATACTTTCGTTATCTCTCTCCTTTCTTTTCCCCCTGTTTTGTTCATTCAGCGTGTTCTTTGTTCTCTCAAAAATAATTAACTTGTTTCGCTGATTAATTTAAATGAACGCGTGCATTTTTAGTATTTGTAGATGAGATTCCGTCTTCGAGATCAAATATTTGCTCTATTCTTTGAATTTTAAAGCAAGCAAACAGAAATGATCTTACAATGTCGTTGTATTCATATCTAAGGAAAGACGAGAGTTCACATACCCCCATTTCCCCTTTTCGCATAACTCCAACGTTTCCGAACATCTAATTTCTTTATTTCATTACAGTCTCAACACTCCCCCCAAACCCCCATTTCTTTCTCGTATTTCTCAACATTAAATTTTGTTAACGTCGCATGTTTCGAACCCGTAGTTCTCTTGAGACCTTCGGTGAGAAATTCTTTTTTTTTTTTTTTTTAAATACCTCTAAAATAAGTATGTTACAGTATGTGCGGATACAGTCAGCATTATTCAAAGATTTTAAAATTTTAAGAGGTAGATTTTGAATTATAATTTTGCGTATTTCTCTCGCAAAAATAAATTCACGTGCTTAAACATTCTGCAGTGCAGCGAGAAGGGGGTAGGGGTGTATACAGGGCCGCAGCTAGAAGTGATCTATAGGGGGGGCTCAAAAGATTGTAGGGGGGGGGGGCTCATAATTTTTTTTCTCTTTCTCTCACACAGAAAGATAAATTAGTGCATATTTACATTGTAGGTATTATGTTTCTTATTAAACTGTTGTAATAACTTTATTTTATACTAAGAAAAGTATATGATGATGAAAATTTTGAGTGTATAACTGGTGCAAAATTAAACATCATGTTAGATTCATATGTACAAATAGGATGAAGGATTGTTGAAGCACTTATTTTAGATACAATTTAGTCATTCTGCAGAACTGTAAAAATATCTCAAAACTAAATTAGATTTTTGAACAGAATTTCATTTGAATTTTCGAAACAAATTCATTTAGTGACCTTGGAATCTTTTCCAAGGGGGGCTCAAAATATTTTAGGGGGGGTTGAGCCCCCCATAGCGCCCCCTTAGTTACGGCCCTGGGTGTATATGCGATAATGCATAACAACTTTTTATTGATATTTGCGTCAGACATCATTCATTTTCATTCGCAACAAAAAATAATCTGCGTAGAATAAACCGTGCTAAAAATATATATAAATGCTTAATCATTTAAAGAATATCTAACACCCCGTAGGCATTTTTTTAAAGGGTTGAAGCTTATAACTACAATTACATATAATTATATAAAAAAGAGAGTCTTTTTTTTCTGAAGATCTAGTTAGTGAAAATATTTATAATTATTAATTTGATGAGGTTTATCATAGTAGTAGGACTTCTTTAAACAGACTGTTTTAGAGATAAAATTCCATTATTTATTGTATGAAAGAAAAACAGAAAAAACAATACCTAACTATTTTTTGTATCTGATACCTTTTCTCTGTTTGGTTTAACAAGCCGATTCTCTGAAAAATTACATATTGTAGAATGTTTGTCGTCATAGATAGAATAGATTTATAGATAGTGATAATGTTCATAGTAATCATAGATTTAGCGAAATTTATCTTTGTAAAACACCTTCTGTATACAGACCTTTTTCGGAAATACAAATGCATTATTTATTACATAATCCTAAAGAAAATACAGTTTCCAAAATACTTTCCTTATCTCTCTCCCTACTCCCCCCCCCCCTGTTTTGTTTATCCAGCGCATTCTTTGTTCTATCAAAATTAATTAACTTGTTTCACTGATTAATTTAAATGAACACTTGCAAATTTTAGTATTTGTAAATGAGATCCCGTCTTCGAGATCAAATATTTGCTCTATTCTTTGAATTTTAAAGCAAGCAAACAGAAATGATCTTACAATGCCGTTGTATTCATATCCAAGGAAAGACAGAGTTCACATATCCCCCCATTTCCCCCTTTTCGCATAACTCCCACGTTTTCGAACGTGTAATTTCTTTATTTCATTATATTCCCAACACCCCCTCCCCTTTTCCCCAAGCCCTCATTCCTTTCTCGTATTTCTCAACATTAAATTTTGCTAACGTCGCATGCTTCGAACGCGTATGCTCTCGAGACTTTCAGTGAGAAATTCTTTTTTTAAAAAGACCTCTGAAATAAGCATGTTAGTATGTGCGGATACAGTCTGCATTTTTCAAAGATTTAATTAAAATTTTAAGAGATTGTATACTTAGATTTTGAATTATTATTTTCGTATTTTGCTCGAAAAGTAAATTCACGTGCTTACAGATTCTGCAGTGTAAGGGGGAGGGGTGTTATGCGATAATGCGTGACCATTTTTTATTGCTTTTGCACCAGGCATTATTGATTTTTCTTTTTATCTAAAAATAATTGGAGTAAATTGGGATAAAAATTTATATGTATGCTTAATCGTTAAAAGAATATCTGAAATGCTTATCTGAAATGCTATTCTTCTTAAAGGATTCAACTTTACAACCGCAATGGCATATAATTCCGTAAAAAGAGATCCTTCTATCTGAAATATCTAGTTAGTGAAAATGTTTATAATTATACATTTGACGGGGTTTATCATGGTAGTAGACGTTCTTTAAAAAGACCGTTTTAGAGATAACATTCCACTATTTATTGTGCGACGCTACAGAAAAAAACAATCCCTAACATATTTTTGTTATCTAATATCTTTTCTGTGTTTGGTTTATTAAATCAATTCTCTGGAAAACTAAATTACCTATAGCAGAATGTCTGTCTTCGGAGATAATAAAGATGTATAGATAGTGATAAGATTTGGAGAAGTTTATCGTCGTAATAGAACTTCTGTATACAAACCTTTTTCCGAGAAACAAATCCATTTTTTATTACATAAGCCTAAAGGAAATGCGGTTCCCAACATACTGTCCTTATCCCTTACCTTTCTTTTTTTTTTCTGTTTTGTTCATTTTGCGCATCCTTTGTTCTCCCTAAATTAATTAACTTGTTTCGATGATTAATTTAAATGAACACGTGCATTTTTAGTATTTGTAAATGAGATCCCGTCTTCAAGATCAAATATTTGCCCTATTCTTTAAATTTTAAAACAAGCGAGCAGAAATGATCTTAGAATGCCGTTGTATTCATATCCAAGGAAAGACGAGAGTTCACATACCCATCTCCCCCTTTTCGCATAACTCCCACGTTTTCGAACATCTAATTTCTTTATTTCATTACAGTCTCAACACCCCCCCCCCTATACCCCCATTCCTTTCTCGTATTTCTCAGCATTAAATTTTGCTAACGTCGCATGCTTCGAAAGCGTATGTTCTCTTGAGACCTTCAGTGAGAAATTCTTTTTTTAAAAATACCTCTGAAATAAGCATGTTAGTACGTGCGGATACCGTCTGCATTATTCAAAGATTTAATTAAAATTTTAAGAGATTGTATACCTAGATTTTGAATTATTATTTTGAGTATTTCTCTCCAAAAATAAATCCATGAGCTTAAAACATTCTACAGTGTAGCGAGAAGGGGTAGGGACGTTATGTGATAATGCGTAACAACTTTTTATTGATATTTGTGCCAGACATAATTGATTTTTATTTGCATCTAAAAATAATCTGATTTAGCTGCGATAAAAAAATGCATATAGATGCTTAATCATTAAAACATATCTGAAATGCTGTAGTTTTTTTTTCTTTTTTAAGGATTCAAGTTTTTTTTTCTTTTTTTTTTTTTTTTTTTTTTATCGAATTGCACTCTATCGATAACAAATTTAGAAAATGTAGTAAAAATATGAAAGTGAGGTTAGCCAAAATTTGCTTTTCTACTGAAAATAATTACCAGAAAAACATAATAAAAATAAAAAATTTCGGTTCCGGCTAAAGAGTTATAAAAATACAGCTCATATTCAAAATATTAGAATAATTGAGAAAAAGTAATAAGAAAAAATTATTTGTCATTTATTTATTTTTTATACTAAGTAAATGCAATTAAATTTCTTATAAATTAAATCTGGAATGTTTAGATAAGATTTTAACATTTATAAAATACAAAATACAGCACAATAAATTAGGTATACAGCTTCCTTAAACTCACCAGAATATTAGAATAAAATTTAGATTGGTTCAAAATATTAGAATATTTTATTTTACGCAACAATATTACCTTATGAATATGAAGTAAATGGTAGTTAATATTTTGTAGCATCCCCTTTAGCTTTCATAACAGCGTACAATCGATCTTGCATACTATATACAAGGTGTTTACAAACATTTCTATCAATATTAGCCCAAATAGACTTTATACGTGCCACTAACTCAGTTTTACTTGAAGGAGGATTTTCTTGAAGTTTTTTCTTCATTATACACCATAAGTTTTCGATGGGATTAAGATCTGGTGAATTTGGTGGCCAAGGAAGTACCTTAATGTTGCGTTGGCGGAACCAATTCTTAGTTGACACCGAGGTATGCGGGGACGCTAAATCTTGTTGAAAGATGAAATCAGCTTCAAATAAATCTTCTGATGATGGAATCATGTAATATTCTAAAATTTCTTGATATATCAGAGAGTTAACCTTTTCGTAGACGATGCATAACTTTCCAGGTCCTTCTGCACTCATACAACCCCAAACCATGACACTAGCAGCAAATTTTACGGAACGTTTAAGGCATTCTTTATCAAATGCTTCTTGCTTCATTCTCCAAACTCGAATACCTTGATTACCATATGAAACACAAAACATACTTTCATCACTAAATAATATATTTTACCAATCTTCATTGCTCCATAAACGTCTTGATTTACACCAATTCAATCTTATACGCTTTTGTCTTGCAGTCATGAGAGGTTTTGTTTTCGGTACACGAGATTCAAATTTAAATTTATAGAGACGTCTTAACGTTGTCGATGTAGAAACTTCAACTCCTTCTCTTTCCATTTTCGGTGCAAGAATCGCACACTTTTAAAACGGTTTTTCTTAACTATACGCTTCAGTTTCCTGTCATCTCTAGCAGATGTTTTTGGTTTTCGGCCACCATTTCGGCGATTATTTTGAAATTTTCCAATTTTTGAATATTGTGTTAATATTTTACTAACGCTCGATTGTGAACAATGTAAATAATTCGCTATAAAACATTGATTTTTACCGTGCCGATACAAATCAACCATACGAAGTTTAGTAGATTCAGGAATATCACGCACACGGCCCATTTTAAGACGAAAAAGAAACAAACTGCAAAAAAGAATACTGATTTTAAATAAAATAGTATGCATTTAATCAATGATGCCACCAGTTAAGAATTGGTAATAATTAAAGGAGAATTAATGTGAAATATTCTAATATTTTGAACCACTTGAATAAATATTCTAATATTTTGAAGTTTCAAAATAATTTTTTTTGCAATTAATCTTTTCAAAAATGATATTAAATTTAAGATAACAAGTAAGTTTAATCAACAATAAGTTCTTAATAAAAATATCGTTTGCATATTTTCATTAAAAGACATTAAATTACCAAACGATATTTTCAATTTCTAAAAAAAGGTAATTATTCTAATATTTTGAATATGAGCTGTACTAGAGGTTTGCAGGGATTTATAAGCTTTTTTTATTTCGAGTTGAAAGGTCCCAAATTCGAAGCATGTCTTCTAATTCGGAGTCGGATAATCCTATTCCCTTTAGTTCTTCCTTTCTTTTTTCAAGGGGAAAAAAAAAGAAAGAAAGTAATTCTGATCTCATTACTTTTTTACATTAATTTCACCAACATATCCGATATGTTAATATGACTTAAATATTTTTAAATGTTTTGTGCATTTTTGTGTACATAGGGATGTAAAATAGAAGATTGTAAAGGAAAGGTTCTATACAAAAATCGTTTGTTTAATAAAAATAAACTAACGTTAAAAAAATCCTCTAACCGTCAAATTATCATATTAATTTCGAATAAAAGTTGTTAAATAAAGACAAATTTTATTATTTTGGACAAAAAAAGAACGCAATCGAATTTAATTTGTAAATGTCAAAATACTGCTACAGTGCACTAAAACTATTATAATAAGTTACATAGGGCACATCTGCATGCATTCTTAACTAAATTTACTGACCTTTACACGCTGACCACTTATTTTATTGATTATATATAAAATTATCAGAAAATTATGTCACTTCAAACAATTTTATACTATAATTTATTTACAGAGCTTGTATCATAAGTATACTCACTTTAAAGATAACAAAAATGCTCAATTTATCATGCAAATTTTAAACAGAAAAGAGAATTTTTATATAGAAAATAGGAGAGTGGGGGGGGGGGGGGATCTATTTTCTTTTTTCTTGAAAGAAAAAAAAATAAGATCTAAATTGAAAATTTCTAGACGCATCGCTTTATATTAATAACGAAAATAGAATAAAAATAAAATATGTACACATATATAATCTATAAAAATTTCTTTTAATAAAAACTTTGAAAAACGAAATAGCGCTTGTAAATATATATATTTAAAAAAACAATAATTTTTGTTCACATTATCTTCGTAAGCGAGTCTATAAATATTTATTTAGGCTCTTAAAACTCAATTTACAAAAAAGAATATATTTTCTAAAATCCAATGCGGACGTTTTTAAATGAATATAATTAATCTGACAATTTTTTGTCCCTTAATTTAAACTATCGTAAGTAAATAATGATAAAGACAGTAGGACTTAAATATTGCAATTTCAGTATCTTAAATAAAAGAAGCATTAAAGAAAGAAAAAAAAAAGTAATTTTGAAACTGCTGTAATTATGTCGGAGTATTTAACTTTTCAATTATTCATTTAAATTAATTGGTTATTTTTAAGGCGGACATTTTTTTTCTCCCCGGCGAATGAAGATAAAACAATTGTCTGTTAAACAGGAAAAAGAAAATAACTATGGGTAGTAATTTTGAACTTTTAGCAGATAGATTTATTTTGACTGAAAAAAAAAGTAAAATTTAATACATATATAGGCGGAGCTATTATTTTTCATCATGCACGCAATGCTTGTAATTTTTCTTTTGTGCATTAAAAATATAAACTTTTGAATACACAGTTTTAATATTTATTAAGAAATTTGATAATTTAGTTTACTAATATAATATGAAAACACATAACTAAATAAAAAAAAATAGCAGAAAAAGAAAAGCTTCTCGTCTAGCATGTGGTTTTAGTTTTAGAAGTTAAAATGTAAGGTAATGATCAATTAAATATAAGGAAAGCACAATTTTTAAACAACAATCTTTAAATTTGAAATAAAAAGAAAGAAAAATTATGCATCAAGCATAGATTACAAAGCACTTTCCAACACATTCAGAATAAATTTACAAAACTGCACCGCTTAAAAAATTGCGTTTCATTTCACCATATTGAAATTCATAGCATATTTCAAAACCGAATTTCAGCTGCTAACATCTACAATCGTAAAATCATCCGAAGTTTTTAACTGCCCTGTATAGAATATAGATATTCGTATTTTTTAATAACATGCATTCTAAAATTTAACTCATTTAAGAGGCACGTATACTTCAGAGGAAAATCCCCTTCAACAATTTCCTTTAATAAGGAGAGTAGTATGCGGATAAATAAAGTTTGTTATTTGCATAAAATCAAAGTATATTTACAGGAATTGGAACTTGGACAGACCGACAGACAAACCGGGTGCCAAAACACTTTTAAACTTTTTTTTGAAAGTATTAAAAACAATAATAGGTGAATATAATTATCATTTACACTTTGGTCACAGAAGATACTTTATAGTGCATTGCATATATGTGGCATTCATATTCATCTTGCACACTGAACTCATTCTGCATGCTTTGGGTTGTACCCGATCCGAACCCGAAAATTCTGTTTTAAAGTCAACCCGGAATAGACAAAACAAATTTCGTCAACCCTAAACTGCACACATTTAAACTCGGAACAGACTCGAACCCGAAGTGAAAAATATTAACTTAAATTTTAATACAATCATGGAAAAGAAGTAGTCTACAATTATTGTCGGACGTTCCTCTCAGCCCGCACAACTTTGAAGAAAGTCCGTGGTACTTATAGCTGCCACCACCGATATTATTAGGTGATATTGGTCACCCACTGTGAGCATTGTGTAAATGAACACCGACGCTGTCAATTAACTGAATTAACAGTTTATTTATACTATATGTACACCAGAAATATACTATTTATAATTATATACAGTTACAACTCGGATATAGGTGATCCGGTTCCACATTAAATTAAATACAGTTAAACGGTTGGCTGTGTACTGTTCAAATTACACCTTCTACCTCACACTCAATGTACGTTAGATTAACTTTATCGGAGATCAATTTCGAATCTCCCAACACATGGATACTCGGCCTACGCTATCCGGCACAGAGCACTACACACCAGGACGTCTGTGTCCCTTGCTCTCCAGATACCAACTGCACCCTAGGACCTCTGTCCTACACTGCTCTCGAGGTACGAGCTCAGATACGAACTACTCAAAACTCAGATAAGACTTGACCTTCTCAAATCACTGCTTTCCCCAATGTACACCCCCCTGTGGAGCTTCTTCATTGGACGCATTCCACATTGCTTTCTTGATCCGTGACATGTTCCTTGTTTGCTCATCATTCACATACCTCGCTGACGGATGAACACGCCTCTCGACAATATTGCCTTTCTCACTCACCACTTGCACATGATCACCTGTCAATGCTGACTTTAACAAAGAAAGAATGTCACCTTGAAAATTCCAGTACACAGCCGGTACAATACATAAAATATTAAAATAGAGAAATAACAGAAATTCCAATCTGTAGCAGATGTTTACCCAGAACCTGACAATTATATATCCAATATCTATTTTAATATTTATTTTAGAATCAATCAGGGTGTCTTTGCGCCAAATCTTCTCCACCTTTACGGGACTTTGATTCATTCTGCCATGGCGGAATCTTGACGAATTATTTCCAATGCGCTGCCAAACTCACACAAGTGCTGCTATCTATAATTTGAGAACAAAACTTTGCCGTTAACTCAAGTGATAAAGCGCATTTAATTATTTTTTTTCTATTGGCCCAAAGTTATCCGGATTGACTGCAATTGTTTTGTATAAGAATGAACACCTGCACACGCATTAACATTCAAATATATAATTATTTCTTTCATTTCATTTAAAAAATATTCTGGACATTCTTTTGAAAAAAGCGGATAAACCGGAACTCGATCCGAAAGAGTTAAAAACCAACTCAAAACCAGCTCGGACATCAAACCATATCAAATCAATCCGAAACGAACCCGACCCAACATGAAAAGAATTAAGGTTCAATCCGAACTTATGCGAACTACAGGTCGTGACAGATTTGTCTAAAATAAGGTTATCCGATCTGACGCAAGATTATTTTCAGAGAATACCTTAGAATCATGGTTTCTGTAAGCTTTTGTAAGATTTGTAAGTTCAAAAGGTAAGCCTGCCACAATGGCTTCGAATTTCTAATGTAAAATTTGGCAAGAGCAGGAAACATAACAGTGTGCATCCAATAATTTTAAATCGGGTCCAAAACATAAAAAAATGGACATGATGCTATAAAGAAAATAATTACTTTTATAAAACTCCCCGATACTAAGAGCACGTTCATCGAAAGTCACCAGTTACGTACCGGTAGGATCTGTTAGTTACCAAATTCAGTGCTGCTAACCGATACGTAACCGATATCCTTCAGCGGAAGTAACCGAAGTGACTGGTAAGGAACCAAACTAATACCCTGTTCGCACTAGAAACATAAGATATCTTAGATCGCCGTTTTTGAAGTGGTAGCCTCCCGGAATTGGATGCTTGTTCACATTGAAAAATTTACCTAAGGCTGCGAGCGAACAGCACTAGTTTTTATTACACTAAAAGAGCAATCAATCAATCTTTGTTTCCGAACGGGACAAGGGTGAAACCTCTTTAAATGATTTTTGAGGGACTGACCCTACCAAATTGACAAAGGAAGGGGAACTTTTATCTATCCCATCATCAGTCGTAAAGCTGTCAACTGATTTCGCGTTAGATTCCTCTCTTGAAGTTCAGATTCAGTGCAGTAAAAAAATAGTTTTAGATCAAAGCGCCGACACGAAAGATCAAAGATAGCGCAAGAAGTTAGTGCTATGTGCGTGGACCTTAAGATATCTAAACAAATGTCACTGTATCTATGATCTGAACAAACGTAACGTATGCGAATGGGCTTAAAGTAAAGACAGCCGCAACAGCCAATCAGTAAAAGAGAAGCTTTATAACCAACGAGACTGAGTGGTTGTTCCTGCATCTAGCCATAGCAAGTTGAAACTCTCTGAGAGAGTTCCAGGCCTGAGATATCTTAACTATCCATAGTATGAACAGGGTATAGCTAACCGAGAAAAAATCTCGGTTACTTGGGTCATGTGATCGGTTAAATACACATTTATGACAACAACAAGAAAAGAATAATTACAGCAACGTAATACTGGTGGTGCTACTAGTAAACAATACTAATGCAGATCAGTGAATCTGTTAACCGGTTAGAAACTGGTCACTTACCATGACGTCATGCACCCGGTCATATTGGTCGCTCTGGTTAGGTCTACTGAATGCGCATGTATGATAATTGCTAAGTTCTTCTAAATCATTCTACGTTGCAATTTATGCAAATGTAACATAAATATTCTTCTTATATTAATGAAATAATTATGTTTTCAATTTTCTCCCAATCGAACAAACATAAAATATATCAAAACGTAAAATAGACAAAAGTCTATTTTATCGGTCGTGAAACACTATAGCATTAGAAATCAGCAACCTATTACAAATGTAATCTAAAAATAATGAAATATACTTGTCTCCAAAATATTTACAAATAAAATAAATGCAGCAAAATCTATACACTCATATTTCAGCATTTGTGGAACACTGCAATAACAATGCTAAAAAAACATTGATACTACAACTGAAAGGGAATATAAGACGTTAAAATACAAGTTCAGAATTTAAAGACAGACTATTCTCTCGAAAAAATTTTATTGAATTTTTTAAAAAAGCGATTTTCCGCTGTATTGGCACATAAAAATCAAAAGAAGCGCAACAGAAAATCAAAGAACTTTAAATATTTAGAATCAATTTATTCTTCATTCAGCGATGTCTGAAATATTGATACACAAGGGGCGGCGTCTTTGTATTGACTAATCCCTACTCTTGACTTCTTTTTTTTCAAGACTTTCATCTATTGTAAATAGCTGCATTTTAAGAGTATTACATATTTATTTAAGTATAATAAGGAATCGTGTTTCAATGCTGCAGAAGTCTTAAATTAAAAAGTTATTTTTGAAAGATGATTGGAAATAAGTAAATTCCTTTTCTTTTATTTTTCTTTCCTTTTTTTTATTATTTATATTGACAATAATGTTATGTAAATTTCAGTACATTGAAATTTTAGTTTTGTTATGGAATAATTTTAAATTGGGTTCAAAACATAAACAGATAAACACGATGCTGTAAGGAAAATAATTATCATAAGAAATGCATACATGTTGCCATTTATCGATTTAAAAATAATATGCAATTCGGGCGCGGTTTAATGAAACTGCTTGTGGGAGGACATCGTTTGGTAAATGCAACATATGGTAAATATTGTTTCAATTTATACAAATGTAAATTAAATATTCTTATCATAATAATGCAATAACTATGCCTTCAAATTCTTTCCAAATAGAACAAACATAAAACATGTCAAATCGTAAAATGGACAAAAGTCTATTTTATCAGTCGTGAACACTGTAGCTTTAAAAATCAGTAACCTATTACAAATGCAATTTAAAAATAATGGGACATTTTTGTCCCCAAAATGTTTACTAAGTAAAAACAGTAAGATCTATAGACGCATATTTCAGTATTTATGAGCAACACGATGCTAAAAAACATTGGTTCTACAACTAAAAGGGAATATAATACATTGAAAATACGAGTTCAGAATTTAAGTACACAAAATATTCTCTCGAAAGAATTGTATTGAGTTTTTTAAAAATACGATTTTCCGCTGTAACTGGCAGATAAAAATAAAAAAGAAGCGCAACAGAAAATCAAAGAACTTTAAATATTTAGAATCAATTTATTCTTCATTCAGCGATGTCTGAAATATTGATACACAAGGAAATCGTCAATACAAGGAATCGTCTTTGTATTGACTAATCCCTACTCCTCCTTTTTTTCAAGGCTTTTATCTATCGTAAATAGCTGCATTTTAAGAGTATTACATATTTATTTAACTATAATAAAGAATCGCGTTTCAATGCTGCAGAAGTCTTAAATAAAAAAAAGTTATTTTTGAAAGATGATTGGATATATGTAAATTCCTTTTATTTTATTTTTCGTTTGTTGACAGTAGCGTTATGCAAATTTTAGTAAATTGAAATTTTAGTTTCGTTTAAATGCATTGGTAGACAAAAGGTGAAAAGGTAATTATTATTTATTTAGTAGAATAATAGTGTTTTGGTTAGAAGTTTGGTATAGTTTGATGCCAGTGACGTTTAAAACATTAAAAATGAAATTAATAACATATACATGTATATTTTTCAATTATTCGTGTTACATTAAAAATAAGCTGCTCTAAATGATAATGCGGAGTAGAAACTTACAGATTTTAGATGATGCCTATATGATTAAACCTTAAATGCCTGATTATTTAAAAATGTTTTTCGGATATCATTTCTTTAAAATAAATCAAGAGAAAAATACTTAGAGAAATCATATCTCGTTTTAAGCCTTTAGGATCCAAATTTTTTGTCAGTTTCAAAAAGAAATCTTTTACGTTAATAATATTTCGGGACATATCATTGTCAGTATTTGTACAAAATGGATGAATAATGGTAAAACCATCAGTAGAAACCATCTCGTTGGATGCCCTTGCGTTATCAAGTAAAAAGGACATCGGAACCCCCCCCCCCCTTTCCCTTGGGTAAAACAAAATCGGCTTCAGAGATTGGCTCAATTTACCTCCCAAGACTATACACAGGTCAGTGAGACACTTTCGGAGCATTCAGTTCATCTGACACTGTTGGGTGTTAGGCTGCGAGTAAACAGCACTACTTTTTATTACACTAAAAGAACAATAAATCTATCTTTGTTTTCGTACGGAACAAAGGTGAAATCTCTTTAAATGATTTTTGAGGGACTGACCCTATCGAATTGACAAAGGAAAGGAAAGTTTATCTCCCCCGATCTTCAGTCGTAAAGCTGTCAACTGATTTCGAGTTCGATTTCTCTCTTGAAGTTCAAAAAAGTTCCCTGAAAAAGCAATTTAGACATCAAAGCACCGACACGAAAGATCAAAAATAGCGACGCCTGACCGCAAGAAGTTACTGCTATGTGCCTGTATTAGAGGTCTGCACGGGCCCGGGCCTGGCCCGTGACCCGTACCCGGCCCGGCCCGCGGGCCGGGCCGGGCCGGCGGAATCTTTTCGAATTCTCTAACGGGCCGGGCCGGGCCGGCAGATTTAGAATAGTTTTTTCAACGGGCCGGGCCGGGCCGGGCCGACAAACAACATAAACGGGCCGGGCCGGCAAAAAAATTAAACGGGCCAGACGGGCCGGGCCGGGCCGAAAAAAATTTTTTCGGGCCTGCCGGCCCGTTTTGAAGATTTAAGCAGAAACGATAAAATATGAGCTATTTCCAACGAAAATGGTTTTAACGAGAATAAGTATAAATGTGGCCATACTAGTTCGACAACATGAATATAAAAATGTACAGTGTATCGGCATCGGAGAATTACATTGTGTAACCCGTTTTAATATTTTTTTAGCTGACTCATGCCGGTCCGAGATCACGCTTGCATTATTTTTCTACATATAGACTGGGCGGACCGGTACTAGACTTAATTATTGGCAGAAAACATGATTTGTAAAGTTAACAGCGATAAAGAACTTATGTTAGCTTAGTCTTTGGATATATACTTCTTGATGATTTTTAAATTAATTTCTCAATAGTGCGAAAATTTGACACATTTTCTGATTAATTTTAAATTGTAAGAGTATAAAAGTGATAAGGCTAACTATTGAAGGGATTTGGAATCGAATGGCGTTTTTCCTTTTTGGTAAATAAAATACTTGTATAACCTTGTTGAGATATAATAGTTTCTCAAATGATTGCAGGTTTTTCTCCCTTCCCTTGCTATTGCTTCCGGAAATTCTATTCAAAACGCTAATTATGACAGTATTTTATTTGTTTGCAGTATTCTTAAATTGCTTGTATCAAAAAATGGATAACGCCATTCGATTATATAGTTTCTGAATAAAGATATCTGCTAATCTTATGCGCTTTTGAGGAAAAAAAAATGAATTTAGAAATGTATCAGAAAGGAGCTTCTTTGAATTTAAGAATGAATTTGGATATGAAATCTATAATAAAATGATATAGAAATATATTTATAAACCTTCTTTTATTAAACAGCTTCAAAATTAACGATGTTTTTAGCTTTCTTTCTTTTTTCTTTTATTCTAAGCCATATTAATTTTTTAATGAATCTTTATTCGAATGTTGAAAGCCTAAGAATCTAAGTAATCATTAACGTTGTTAATGTGTATTTGCTGTAAAATATACTGTAAAATCATTCCATAGATATGTATGCAGTATTCTTTAAAAGAATCTTAGTTATATGATAAAAATATGAATTTTTTAGAAATCGTAGACATTGCAACGGGCCGACACGGGCCGGGCCTGTTTTCGCTGTTTTTTGTACGGGCCGGGCCGGGCCTAAAATATAAAAATTTAAACGGGCCGGGCCGGGCCCGGGCCGAACTTTTGAGTTTTGCAACGGGCCGGGCCGGGCCGGGCCTGGAAATTCCGGCCCGTGCAGACCTCTAGCCTGTATTAGACTACGGGGCTTAAGTCCCACTCATATGCCCCTATTGACCAAGAAACACCGCTAAATACTGCTACACTAGGCCTGGCAACATCATGATTGGACTATGAAACATAGGGAGACAGTTGCCTTGTCGGACGATACATCGATTCATCCTTCAACACGTCGACGACCGTGTTTGGGTGCGCCGTCTTCTATGAAAAATGTTACTCCCCCTTATGCAACAGGTCATATACACAGGACAGTTGTGGCGATATTAAGTTTTGGGGAACATTCCCATGGACGTCCCTGGGACCAGTGCTTGTTGTATAACAGATCATGAACGCCACGAACCAGCTGAACATCATTGCCGATCATTTGCACCATTACATGGTGTGTGTCTTTCGAAATGGAAATACACCGAAAAAACTATTTAGTTGATATTGCCAAATTTATTTGGTTACATCGTTTGGTAAATTTCACTAGTTGCCTCAACTAATATTTGTTTGTATCAAGTACAACTGTTTGTTTGATTGATCCAAATAATTTAGTTAGTTTTATTTAGTTGAATAGCACCAAAATAACACAGCACAAGATTTACGCGCATGCGTAATAACCAGAAGTTTCAACTGTAACCGGTTCTGTCTTCTTGTGAAAACGAAAACAAGAAAAGTTCTCATGTAAACCAATGTGAGTTTAGCCGTATTTAGTTCTCAAATTATTTAAAAATATGGAATCCTGTGTATCATATGGCTGTAGAAATAGAATAAGCAAGAAAATTTCTGGAATAAAATTTCATCAGTAAGTATTTTATTTTCTTTTTAGCGCCTTAATTGCTTAATTTATATAAAGCTATCCAAAGTGATATCAGTACGATTATATTATTTATAAGTTCATATATGTATACAAGTATGAATTTTCAATATTTCGGATGGATTCATGTGTTTTGTCATACATTAAATTAATTTTTGTGTGAATTTCATTGTATTTCTGCACTTTTTTGTCTAGTTTCTTCATTGTTTTCATAGTTTATCAGTGTATACGAATGGTGTTTACATTCACATCACCTGCCAGAAAGTATTTTTTTTTTCTTTATTTAAATGAATTTATACTTTTTACTTTACTTAGTATTTTTGAAACTCACGCGTTTTTCGTTTCTGAATTATTCTTCTATAATTATGTTTTGTTACTATAAACATGCAATCGCTGAAGAGGGATCTATTTATTGCTATCGATGACTAGAAATGAAACAGAACTTTTTATTTAGTTTACTTTTGATTTTATAGAATACCGAGTTTAACTGAGGTAAATATTAATGGTGATTTATTATTTAATACTATTAAACACAATTTACAGTTGATATGTATACGAACACATGCTCTGTTTTGATCATGTATACGTGTGCATACTCAAAGTAGAATATTTTATGTTAAGTGAATTCACTTATAACATTATAATTACAAGGTGATAAGTAATTAGGATTCTGTACTGTGGTTGTTACTATTGCTTAATGTTTCTGGGTAGTTAATATTTCAAGATTCATATTATCCATAAAGGTTTGTTTTTTTATGTAACTTGTTTTATATTTTTGTCAAACTTAATTTAAATAAACATGAAAGTATGTAGGTATAAATTTTTGGCACAGATGTCATATACACACATTTGGCATTCCCATCTGTGTCAAGGAGAAAATCTATTTAATAAGTTTATAAGAATTTAAGAATGTATTTGTTAAAAATGCAAAATTGTTAGGAAAATAAAATAGGAAAAGTGAAAGATTTCGGTGAAATGTGCTGATTGAATGATACAACTGCATGCATTCAACATGGTTATAAGTATTACTATTTACGATTTATTGTGAAAATTATGTTTATTGTTTTGTTACTTATTAAGTTTATTATTTATATTTGTTTATTTATTGTTTTCATACTCTTTCATTTTTTCACATTTTATTTTTTATTTTGCAATCGGGCCCTGTTATTGCATGCAATTTGTACCTAAGTTATATTCAAAAACAAAATTTTCGCCAAAATGACGGAAGAAAAAAGCACATGCAAATGTGGTGCGTATATGACATCTGTGCCAAATTTTTTATGTGTCTCCCTAAAGAAGATTTAAAAACAGGCATTGTTTTTAATGTTTTCAACATTTTATATTATGAAACAATGCATAAATTAATGGTTGCATTTTTGAAATTTTTAATGCCTAGAGAGTTAAGAAAATGTTTCTTTTCTGGTTGAACATATGCTCAGAAACAGAATTTTCTGTGTCAGTTGTATGCAGCACACTAAAGTTTAACTGCAATTAGTGTTAGACTTACCTTTGGATTATAACCAATTTTTCAGTAATGAAGACATTAATACTAGAAGAATAACACATTGATGGAGTTGTTAGTGGTTTATAGTCAGAATTTCAAATATCTCGGCTAAATTATAAAATGGCCATACCAAGTGCTTTTTCTGATTTACATAAGTTATTTTTCTGATTTTTTGTTTTTCCATTTTTACTGCCTTATAAATTTAAAGATAATGGTTACTTAGTTACATATTTTATTACTTAACTAATTTTAAGAATTAAAATGTCATGTTTTATTCCCTATATAAACATTTAAAATCATACATATAAAAAACACCATTTCTCATTATTGAAAATAGTATTATAAATTATACATATTTCATTATATATTATATTTCACAATTTATTTCAGTATATTCTCAATTAGCATATGCATGAATATATTCATGTAAGAGGGCATATATGCACTTTTACATAAAAAAAAGCGGTACTACTAGGTTATCCCGTTGACCAAAAAATTATCGCCAAACTATAAGATTAAATGTCAATAATCGATGATCATGAATGTCACGTTCAATGACATTAAATAAGATTCACGTGTTTAAAATGTCATTAAGTGATTTTTATTTCGACTTTTTATTAATATTCTACTAATTAATTGTTTTTTTTTTTTTTTTTTTTTTTTTTTTTTGTTATTTAAAATAAAAAATATGTCAATATATATAATTTGGCTATTAGTTTGGTGATTTGTATAATTTGGCGAAATTGGTCGACAGGATAACAGAGTAGTACCCAAAAAGCTATTCAAAAATTTAATTCAAGTTTTACTAGAACTTTTTTTTTTGTTTAATTTTATGTATTAATATCTCCTCAAATATTGAATCCTTCCTAATTTCTCTTTCAACATTGTTCATTCTATGACTTAATCTTAATGAATAATGTAAGAATGTTTTGATGTGTTACATTTTGTCATAATTAAATTAAATATATTTCTAAGAATGTTAATATAAGAAGCTATAAAATATAGCAGTTTAAAACACATTTTTTAGTATATTTTCTTTTTTTCCAAGATTTATATATTTTTACATACAGACATAATGATTTCATAGTCTACTTTTAAACGGTAATAAAGACTTATTTATCTAAAAAATTTATAACTTTTTATTGAAATTTATAACTTTTTAGTAGTAAATAATTAAAAATGTATTAAAAATAAATGAATCCAAGTTTAATATGGATTCGATACAAATTAACACTTTAAAAAATAAAAGCCGGCTTTTTTCAATTTTAACCGGCTTTTTTTTGGCCTGGCTAAAAGCCGGCAACCCTGATAATTTATATATTATAAATTAAACAGAAAGTAATGTAAAACAATAATATTCTTAGCTTCATGTTCTATCCATCAAGAGTTTGCAATATGTAAGTAGCTTTGTACTTGTATTTTTTCTTTAATTGTAATAATATAAAAGTTAGTACACAAAAATAAATGTTTTATATTGCAGATATTATGAGAGGAGAAAGAAGTACAATGGATTATGATCATAAAATATAACCGTACTATTGTCTGTAGGCCCTGATTATCAAATAGGCACAAGAAGCAGGTGCGTACTTCCCTTAGAAATTTTTGAAGGGGCCCAAATTTTACGTTAATTCTACTTCATAATGCTATTTTTTTTTTCAAATTATCAATCTTACAATATATATTAAGAAATATTGGTACTTGCGTATTAACGCCACCACAGCAAAAATGTCCATCTTTTCTTAATACGGCCAATATTGATTACATCTTATCTTAATAACAAATTAATAAAATATTTTGTTTTCCTATTTCTTTAGGCATCATATTTTTAGTTTTACAACTCTGTCTGAAAGAAAGGAATTTAAAACTGTACATTGTGTGATTAAAAGAAAATGAATAATGTAACAGCATACTGTTTGAAAATGAATAATGTAACATCATAAATAATTCCAATTGACGTTTTAGTAAGCAATACAAATGTATAAGCTCTGATGTTGTAAAGGGCATATGGGGGTATATGCCGTAAACCTTCTGAATTTTTTCTAGGATTCCTTGTTGTTTGCTATTATTTTTATTATGTAACCACAGATCCTAGCAGAAAGTTTGAGACACTCATCACAGTATTTCTTTTCTGTTTTGCAGATTCTTTGTCATTGAACCTTTATTTTGCTTCATACTATGTTTACCTCTTTATTATTCCATACAAAAAATTAAGATTTATTATTAATAAAAATTTATAAAATGCTTACAAACACTACAGGTAAGTGATTTTTTGATTAATCAATGCCTCAATTGTAAAAAAATAAGAAAAATATTTTACCTACAGAATTTTTTTTGCCCCTGAAATATCTGTCATAGATACTCAGAGAATTTTCTGATACTAGGCCTTGCTCTTAGCCTGTAAGTTAATGCTAACTTTTTTCTCATGAAGAAACATTTAAAAACATATTTTATACGAGATGTTATTTTGAATTGCGCAGAGTCATTTGAGACTCCTAACAAGGCCCAGTTGGTGCAGGGCCTTAGGCAGTTACCACAGTTGGCCGAGCATTGTGCCAGCTTTAAACCCTCCCTATTAACAAGTTTTTAAAATATTGAAAAATCAATAAAAAAAAGAAATCTGCCTTATTTATTTCTTTGTTTTACCATTTCATATATTTGATGTTGACAAAAAAACTATTGTTAACTGAAAAATAAATTTCAAAAAACAATCTGTTAGTTGTTTTTTGAAATTTATTTTTCCCAGGTCAGAGCCAGGAAAAGTCCCAGGCTCACATTTTCAATTTTGATCTTAATGCATTATTACATATCTATAGTAATATGTAAAAAAAAAAAAAAATATTTGTAAAGTATTCAAATTTTGTTTTTCTGACACTGCTAATTAACCTTTTGCTTTCATGATTTATAGTGGACTCGCATTTAATGCATCTCTATTGCATATTGTGTTGCATATTGCTCTAATGCATATTAAAACATATTGCGCATATATTAGCAAACCATGGTACCTGTATTATGAAGCTGAAGCTAAATATTTGCAATATCTCTTAAATTTACTAACAAATACCACTTTTGTATACAAAACATGATTTTTTCTGAAAAAAAAAAGTATTTTTTAATAAAAATGGCTTTTAAATTAATTATATACATACTTGTAAGCTATATTTTGCTTTATAACCTATAGATACGCAGAGACTTGTTACAAAATTTTATTTCAATATCTTAGAAATTTTAAGTAATGATATTTTCCATAGACATGCACAATAAAAAAGCTATTTTCCAGAAAACTCAAATTAAGATTTTGACAGAGCACAAAAAATGATGCATGAGATTTACAATTTTAAAATTCTCCATATTTGTTGATGTTTATATATTTGTATATAAGTTATATGTTGTATATTTGTATATTAAAATGTACCTGTTCTTTATCTTTCTGTGGCTAATTAAATAACCACTTCTGTTTCAGAAAGTTCATTTACGGATTATATTTCACTTCTTATTATCGCTGAATCAAAAGTAAAGATTTTTTGGAATTCTAAATGTTTGAACAGGGCTTGAAATTCAATTTTCCATCGGAGGGGAGTCTCCCTCCCAACATTTATAAATGGAGGGGAGTTTAGCTGTTTAGGAAAGAGAAAAAATCTTTAAAACATACTGTTATTTTATGTGCTATTTGAAGAATTACACGAATACAGACATGACAAAATACCACTAAAGCAATTTTATCAACAACTCAGAATAATGAAGCAAAATGGTTTTTATTTTTTTGAAAAAAAGTGTCAAGATTTTATATGATCTATCTAGTTTTCAAAGAGATGAATTCTCTCCCTGTGCTATTTTTTTTTTTTTTTTTTTTTTTTTTTTTTTCAGGTCTAGTAAATTCAGTTTTTGGTTCAGGTTGACTTTAGATTGAGTGTAAATTGCTGCAAGTTGATTGGTTTCGGGTTAATCTAATTTTTTAAAAGTTAGTTCAGTATATAATATTTTTGATTAAAAATGATACTTATAACAATAAACAGATAAGTTTGTGTGTGTATTGTTTTCCAAGGAGAAGGCTGCATTTTTTTCCGTGACCTTCTGGCGAAATTTATATCTTTTTATGATTCTGAGATGAAATTTGCATTTTTTTAGCAGCCTATTGACTTGATTCGCATTTATTCGGCAATCCTCAGACGAAATTTGCGTTTTTTAGTAGCCTTTTAACTAAATTAGTGTTTATTAACGACTCTTTGACGAAATTCACATTTTTTTCCGTGATGCATTGTTGAAATTTGTATGTTTTACACTATTCTGTGACATTTCGGATTTATTAAGCTATCCTTTAACGAATTTTGCCTTCATTAAATGATCCAAAAGCGATTCTATTCTGTATTTTCCGAAAATTAAAAAAAAAAATCGTCATCAATTCGGAAATTTAGACAAAAAACATACTACGAATTTCGACAAATTGTCGCCCAAAAAAATCAATTTTTTAAATCATTCACAGAAAAATCAGAAATATCATCAGAGGTTCGTGGGGAAAATGTGAATTTCGTCAGATAATCGTGAAAAAACGTAAATTTTGTCTGAAGATTGTGAAAAAAAAAAAAAAAAAAAAAAGATTTTCATCAAACAATAGTGAAAGAAAAACACAGATTTTATCAAAGATTGGCGAAAAAACTCAAATTTTGAGTAGGGATCACAGAAAAAACGAAAATATCATAAAAAACCTTGCGGGAAAACGCAAATCACAAATTTCGTCTAAGAATTGTCAAAAATCCGTTAATTTTCTCACAGAATCTCGAAAAATCTGCAACTTTTGTCAAAGTACCATGAAAATCCACAAATTTCGTCAAAAGACCGTGAAAAATTTGTAAAGTTCAATCAAAAACTCTAAAAAGTTCGGTAATTTCGTCCAAAGATCGCTGAAAATCCGCAAATTACGTCAAAGAGCGGTGGAAAAAATAAGTCAAAAGTAAACCCCCCTCCTTCTCTCTCACACAATCTGCTTTAACTAACACAATCTGCTTCACTTAGAATCACCCCTGCAAATCCCTTTGACCAGTTTGGCATTTTTCCGCTATCCTTTAAAGAAATTAGCATTTTTTTTCTCGATTATTGACAAAATTTGCATGTTTTCGTGCTTGTTCAACAAAATTGGTGTTTTTTTAGGATCTTTTAATGAAATTCACATTTATTTTGAGATTCTCTTATGAAATTTAGTGTTTTTTAAGTGGCATTTTGATAAATTTGGATTCATATGCACAGACGTGCGAAGAGAAAACTGTACTTGAAGCAAAGTTTCAATTTTATGTTATTTTTCTTCTTACAGGCCAAAAATGATGCTGGTAGTAGAAAGTCGGTGCTCCTAAATTTGTGTCCGGGGCGATCGCCCTCTTCTCCCCCTTCCCATTTCTCACGGTGCTGTTTATATGGCAATCCTTCTACAAAATTTACATTTATTCTGTGATGCTTTCAAGAAATTCACATTTATTCTGCGATGCTTTCACAAAATTCGCGTTTATTCAACAATCATTTTAAAAAATTCACGTTTATTCCACGATCCTTTCATGAAATTCGTGTTTATTTCGTGATTTTTTAAAAAAGAAATTCCTGTTTTATCCTGATCTTTTGAGGAAAATCGAGTTTTTTTTCACGATTCATTGAGAAAATTGCCATTTCTATCACGATAATCTAACAAAATTTTCTGTGAACGATTGATGAAATTGATTATGAAAATATGCGATTCAGCTCGGTTCAAAAGCTATGAAAAATTAGTTATTAGCCGGGAAATTCGGACATAACTATCCGAATTTCCAGGCTGTCAAATGATGTTTCATAACTTTTAGAATCGAATGCGTCAATTTTTTTTTTTTTTTTTGAAAATTCGAAACGGAATTACTTTATTCTCGCGACGGAAAATTGCACAAAACTTGTCAATTAATTGCGGGGGGGGGGGGGGGGGGGAAATTCGAAATTTGACGATCGGTTTCGGAAAAATATAGTGAATTCCAAGGCTTTTTCGCAGTAAAAAAACTCACAAAATATGTCATTCAGTCACACGAAAATATCACAAAATATGCAAAAAGATTGTGGAAGTTAATGGTAGTTTCAAAATGCAAAAATTTTTGGAAAATTCGTGATTTTTTTGGGCAGGAGCCTCTTGCCTACGATATTCTTTTGGGCGGGATTTCAAAATTTTGGGCTCGCATCCCGCCCTGAAATTCAAGCCCTGTTGAAATTTAATTTAAAATAATAAAAAAGAAATTAAAAATTTTGCAGAAACAGCGATTTGTGGGTAGGCACATATATTACCTGTATTTTCAGATATAAACAATTGAATTTATTTTTATAGTTAAGATTTTTAAGAAATTCAATAAGCATTCATTATCAAATGTTAAGTTTAATCTTCTTGCTTCTCTCTGAACCATAATTTTAATACTTAGAATTACAACATAAAAATTAAAATAAATTTTATCTGTAGATCAGCTCTGGTCAGATATAGCACAGTTTTCATTTATGCACTGTGGCAAGTTTTTATGCAAATTCAATAAAGATGGAGACACAATTTTGACGTAAGTTAAGCACAAGAAATTTGAAAAAAATATACTGTTTTTGCATTACTTCAGACCTGACAAAAGCAAATATTTCTAGGTAAAAAGATAAAATAATTAAAATTTTACTAAATCAGTGCTATTTCAGATTACAAATTAGATGGGGGGGGGGGGGGTAGGATGGTATTTTATTTTAGTTCTGTTTTCACTTCCTGCAGACCTGAAAAATAGACTGCGAAATTTTTTCAAGCATCTTTTAGTGTTTGTGAAAAATCTTCTCACAAGTCTGAAAAAAGATTTTATTTTTTTCCTGAATTATTAATTTTGAAATTTTGTACTGCAGGAAATCATAATGTAAAGAAGAGATCAAAACTGACACTACACTACACTGATCTACTACAGTAGATGTAGAAGTATAGAAGATCACTTCCAAATGTTTTGCAGATTGCAGGTCATATGTATTTTCTTTGTTTTTCTTTAATTGTTTTAGTATTTTGTGCAGTTGACATTATGAATTGATTATGTGATTGTTAGTGAATCTTTAAATGTATAGGTACTACACACTTAAACTTTGAAATCGGAGAAAAATTATTTAATATGATTGTTTTCATATTTGTGAATTTATCATAAATAATTGTTTGTTTTTTCAAGTGTAAAAATATAGACCACCAAATTTTATTATTTTTCTTCGCTTAAATTTTATTACCATTTTTGCAAAAAATTTAGACAAAGTAGTAGATGAGAAATAACGAATAAAATTTAATGGTTTGATACTGCTTGCTGGTGCCCAGATTTTTACACCTCTGTGTATTTTAATACATACAGTGTAGTTTTTGTATTAATATCTTGGAGTATTCTATAAATTGCCATACTTCGCTGCTATGCTAGACCATAAAATTTTGTTTTTATAAATTTAAATATGGTTTATCAAGTATTGTAATATACGTAGAAGCAGGGTTGTCATAGTTTAATCCAAATCTAAAACAGTTTTATTATTATTATTATTTATTTTTATTATTGGATATTTAATTATTGGATGAAATTATTTCTACATTTAACACTTTATTTCAGCCAATAAGTATTAGATATAGTGGGTCTAGGTTATGTTTTATATGTATAGGATGAAAATTAATATGTGTTGATGGACATAGCTATTGCTCTAAAGAAAAAACTTGAAAAATATAAAATAGATTTGAAATGTTCAATAATCAAAATATAACATTGAATAAAAGAGTATTCAAAATGTAGATGCTACTTTTGGCATTTTAATAATATTTTTATTTTCAAACTTTTTTTAAAATTAAATTCTTGATAAATTAATTCAGTTAATTTTTTGTTCTTAAATCTATTTACACAAAAAATATTTTAATGACTTCTTTACACTCACAAATTTATTAATTCACAATTTATTTTTTATTATTTTATCACTATTCAATACCCATATTATCCAATGAAAATATTAAACTATACAGACTATTATAGACTATTATTACAGACTAAGAATAGTCAGAAGAACTTACTTCTGGCTGTTCTGAGAAAACATTTATTATATTTTATAACTAATTACCATGCCCCATTTAAAGTTTTTAAACACTTTAGCACAATAGAAATCACCATTTTGAATGTTTTTTGCTGCTGCAATCCTCTGTTAATTGTATCATTGACATAAAATGTGGTTTGTGTTTGTTATATTTTAACAGGTTCTATCACCATCAATTTACGTTTGAAATCGGTTTAATACATGCTGAAATTACTACAAATCATCATTTAGAATGTTTTTTATGTAGTTTTTGGCATTTTCACATCTTTTAAATTTTGAATTTTTGAGGAAATCTTGTTCAAAATTATTTATATCTTATAAGTAACTATTATGCTAAATTTCATGTTTCTAAGCCCTTCAGTAACACACAAATTGTCTTTTTAGAGCGAAATAAGATATAGCCTATGTTGGAGCAAGGACTGTCACCATTTTTTTAAAAAGTCTGTTCATTACTTGCGGAGATTGCTTTAAAATCATAATTTGGAACGCTTTTTGCTCATTTTCATTCTTTTTAAATTTTGTGTATTTCGTGAAATGCTCTTAGAAATCATTTATATCTTATAAAAATTATAATGCTAAATTTTGTGTTTCTCGGAACATAGAAGTTGCATTTTTAAAATGTTTTTTGCCCCTGCACCCCCCTTTAGGATAGTTACACCTGCATACGTTATAGCCTATGTTGGAGCAAGGACTGTCACCATCCTTTTAACATGATTATTTTTTAAATCGGTTTGTTACTTTCTGAGATTGTTTAAAAACTGCTTTTTAGAATGCTTTTTGCGCAATTTTACAATTTTTTTAATTTCATATTTTTGAGGAATTGCTCTGAGAGATCATTTATAGCTTAGAAATATTAACATGCCATATTTTATGTTTCTAAATCTTTCATTAATACAAAAGTCATATCTTTCAAACTTTTTTGCTCCTGCACCCCCTAAAAGTGCTGTTGCGTGTAAAAATATTCTAGCAACAAAAATAGCCTGAAATTGTCTGTTTTCCTGTTTTTTTTTTCCATTTTTATGTGTTTCATTTGCAGTTTGAGAAAAGTCTGTTCGATCATTAGATTTCCAATCATACTGGCTGTTACGACTCGCTTCATCAGAATCACTCCAATACAAAATAATAACTTGCTTTCCAAGCAACTCTACTCGAACCATAGGATAACAGGGAGACGCCTAGAATTTGAAGCGATTTTGATACCTTATGTAATAGCACATTAAAGGATAGTGACCCCTATAAGATTGAGCCTATATTGGAGTCAGAACCGTCACCATCATTTTGGCATCATTATTTTTTTAATCTGTTTGCTACTTTCCTGGATTGTTTAAAAATCATTTTTTAAAACGCTTTTCTTGCATTTTTGCTCCTTTTTAAATTATATATTTTTTAGTGATAATTTATATATTATAAGTAAATAACATGCCAAATTTCGTGTTTCTAGGCCCTTCAGCAACACAAAAATCACATTTTTAGGCTTTTTTGCTTCTTCACCTCTTTTGGGTTTTGTGGCATCGAAGTAAGATATAGTCTATGTTTGAATCAGGACAAGCAGCATCATTTTGGTACTATTACTTTTGAAATTGGTTTGGTAGTTCCAGAGATTAACACCTACAAATAAACAAACTTTACCTTTTTATAATATAGGTGTAAATACAGGCGTTGCATTATACAGGAAATTTTTTTTGTTTCTACCAATATTCTTAATCAGTAGTCTTCATTATGATTTTATTTAAAATTTTTTGTAGAAAGGTACAATGAAGATATAATTTTCAAAATAGTGGTAGGAGCAATAAAATTTCCCTATATAATTCAACCTTTTGAATATAGTGTGTAAAGCTATATTTTTCGCATCATTTAAGTATATAGAATGTATTTCATGCCTCTAAATTAAATTAATAATAATTTAAAAAAGATTTTTAAAGTTTAGGTCAAATCTATGGTCAGCAACTAGCAGACTGCAGTCCACACCAAGAATCCTTGAAAAGACTTTTCGCATTAGCTGTTCATGTTAGCATTAGCTGTTCAACCAAACTAAAGAAAACTGGCTCAAGACCGCACGTATAATTTTTTGCATTATTATTATTTAAACATATACCTGTCGTTTCTATTTTAGTATGTATATGTAAAAATTTTCAGAAAAAATACCTGAATTTTCTATTATATGCATATGTACTGTAAAATCCCGTTAATCCACCCTTCTCGATCAAACGCCCCCTCCCCACTTTATAAAAAATTTGAAATTTTCAAAAAATCTCAAGAAAGCGCCCTCTCTCCCAAAAAAATCACTGAAAAAAAGGGATGAATCATGGTGTAATGAATAAATCATGAATCTTTGATGAAATGTGCGTTTTAGATTTTTAATTGATTTCATGCTTTTTTGGCTTTTTTTTTTTTACAAATTTCTCCTTTTTTCGACAGAATTGTTTTTTTTAAGTGCAAATTTTTCAAGTATTGCTTCAAGTATCTAAATTAATGATTCATTCAAAGATTCACGACTCATTCATTTCATCATGATTCATCCCTGCAAATTTTGTGAAACGATCACAGAAAAATTCCGTGTAAGCATCCCCCTTTTAATTATTGTACGATTTTTTGTCACGTTTGGGGGAGCGGATTAACGGTATTTTACTGTATGTAAAAATTACAAATTAAAAGTAATAAGTCATTGCTTTACTTATGTGTTTTTTTTTCCTTTGTTCACTGGACCTCAATAAAATTTTTCAAAAGTATTCTGAATACTGAAATTACTCGTGAGAAGAGAAATGTATTTTTTCTTTTTAGTTAGGTATCATTATTAGTAATTAAATAATCAAGTAATTAAAGTTATTTCACTCATGCATTTTTTTTTCAGATATTTTACTTTAAATATTTTCTCTACCTCTTTCTAAAGAATATATATATATTTTTTAATCAAGTCGCTTAGCACTCGTATTTTAACAATCAGTTGGTGTTGATTCTAGGGGAAAAGTGCCATTGGGCTGTATTTTTTAAAAAGGGGCACATTTAAATTTATCTTATAAACATGGCCAAATTCTTCTGAAACATATCAAAATACATTAGCACAGCTTTATTCAATATTCCTTGTTAACTAGTGTATTGCATATTATAAATTTTTCACAATATTGATCATTCTACACATTGCTATATCTGAACTAAGTCATTCATTATCTTACTCATTTAAAACTTATTTACTGCAATAATAACAAATTTACCATTAAAAAAAGTTTTAAATTCAGAAATAAAGTTAAACTAATGTATCAAATTTAGTCCTCTCTAGAGAATTGCAATGTTTTTCAATGTGGGAATGCAGGTTCTTAAATGCTAAATTCATTGTTAACATCTAAGAAGTTGTACATTAAATAGATAATTGCATTGTAAAGATATTTAATGTTAATGTGACTAACTGAAGTATACTCGATTTTTTTCCTGGTGATCGATCGGCAAATCTCAGAATTTTTTCCAACCAGTAAATGACAAATTTTTGTTCTTTTTATCCTGCAACCAACTGATGAATCTAATAATATTTTATTTCTGCCAATTGATGAATTTTGTGTTTTTCTAAATTTGCAAATTTTTTATATATAATTTGTTTGCAAATATAATATGAAAAGGGCAAAGTCATATTAAAGTGAATTTGTAACTTTTAAAAGTAAATTTTTTACTTTGCATAATGAATCTGCTAGTATCAGCATGCTTGGTGCCGATATTTTAAACTTCATTTTTTCCTCCCATGTTGTAGTTTTGAATAGTTGTCTGTTATTTATCAAACTGTAAGATTAATATCTGCAATTTTATGTGTCATTTGGAATAAGTTTAAGTGTGGTAGTAAGACTATGTTCAATTTGATATCGAAAAAAAATATATTATTGATTTGTATGCATTATTAAATTTTGATAATTATCTGAATATCATTTAATTAGGTTAACATTATTAAAAAAAGTGTTCATTTATTAACAGTCATAGTTTTAACTGTACATTGTCTTGGGTTTTATTTTATTCATTTTGAATGATTTTATATAAATTTTTGTACCTTTTATCATATATGGATTAAAAATAATTTCTTGCTATAAACATTGTTATTTCTTCTTTCTTAAACATTGTTATTTGTTCTTTCTTTTGTATGATGTACTGTCTGATGTACAAAAACAAACAAGTATAAAAAAAAAAAAATGTATTTTAAAGTTGTGCCAACCTAATTTTTTTGTTGATATAGCCCCAACCAAATTTTGGGTTGGATTGACCAAATCATTTTGTTAACTTTATAATGCTGTTCCAACCAAATAAATTTGGTAATAACAACCAAATCCATTTGGTTGTTATAACCAAAATGTATTTGGTTATAACAACCAAATAGATTTAGTTGTTATTACCAAAATTATTTTGGTTGGAACAACATTATTAAGTTAACAAAATGATTTGGTCAGTCCAACCCAAAATTTGGTTGGGGCTATATCAACTAAAAAATTAGGTTGGTACAACTTTATTTTTGTTGTTTCAACAAAACAGTTTTTTCTGTGTAGAGTCTTTCTCATAAACAATGCTCCAGTCACATGACTCGAATTGCGCTCGATTTGTTTCAAGAACATAAAACTGAATCCCAGTTATAAAAATGTTGATAGTCTTACCCGACGGCATTTAACCCCTTGCAGGGCAGTGGTTTCATAGATATACCACTTAATTTTAATTCCCAAACGCCACATTCGCACCGGAATTTTGTTATAGAAAATTACGGTTTATTGAATGTGTGAAATATAGCGTTTTCTTATTTAAAAATAAAGTTGTTTTCCAATCCCGGTGTCAGTTATTAATTTCAATACTTAAGCAATGAATTTGCCCTGCCCCGCAAAGGGTTAATCAGAGCATATTTTGGGTGTCATTCAACGGAAGCCCAGAGCTAAAAATCAACCATTTTGGAATATCTCAGAAATGAATGATCGCTGCTTGAGCTTGCGCAACAATTTATCTCCGGTCATCAACCAAGAACTTATGGCATCCATGCCAGGGCGGTTTGCAGCTGTTTTGTAGATCAAAGGTGGACCAACATGTTATTAGGCAGGTATTCATAATGTTTTGGCTTTTGAGTGTACAGTGCATTTTCAGCAGAACATGCATTAAAATAAATTAAAGAAAATATTTTGTTGAAACAGAGCTTGCTTAACGTCAATGTTGCAAAATAGATCTGTAAAAATACTGTATAAGATATACATTGATATTTTAATAATTTTAGCAAATTTGATCCACCTTCTAACGATAACACGAATATTTATGTCTCCAAAACTTTTCTAAATAAAAATAAATGGAGTAAAATTTATGCACGTATATTTCAGTATTCATGAAATACTGTAATAACAATGATAAAAATAAAATAAAAATTGAGACTCCAACTAAAAGGGAATGAAGTGTGTTAAAAATATAGCATTCACTGGAAAGAATTGTATTGAATTTTTGAAAAATACGATTTTCCGCTGTAACTGGCACATAAAAATAAAAAGAAGCGCAACAGGAAATCAAAGAAGCTTAAATATTTAGAATCAATTTATTCTTCATTCAGCGAAGTCTGAAATATTGATGCACACGGAAAGAAGTCTTTGTATTGACTAATCCCTACCCCCCCCCCCTTTTATTTTCGTCTTTCATCTAGGGTAAATATCTGCATTTTAAGTGTATTACATATTTATTTAAGTATAATAAGGAATGTTTCAATACTGCAAGCTTCAAATTTAAAAACCTATTTTTAAACAAATAACTAAATGCCTTTCTTTTATTTTGCGTTTATTGATAATTTACTGTTATACAAATTTTAGTAAACTGAAATTTTAATTTCCTTTCATGTATTCAAAGGGAAAAAAGGGTAATTATTTGGTTGAATATCAATATTTGGGTTAGTATAGTATAACACCAGTGACATAGGAAGCCTTAAAAATTAATTTTTAAAAAATATATATGTATTTTATTGAAGCTACAGTATTTCTTGCTGGTCTGGCGTATTATTATTAGTACATGTATTTTCACCAAGTAGTATTTTGTCATAACAATTATTTAGTTACTTTCTACATATATAGAAATGGCAACACTTGGCTATGGCTTTCTTAATGAGACTTCATTTATGTTGCAACATTTTATAATAATAGTAATAATAAAAGTTTGCTGAATTATCTTTGTACCATTGGCGATTTCATTATTTTATGCATAAATTTCAATCTTTAAATTGAAAATATATATTACTTTTCTGAACCATCATGTGCGTTAAAACTTAAAAAAACATTAGAAAGTTGTTATAACCTATCATATCTTGTTCTAATACGTTATTTTCCAAACGCCATAAAAAAATTTCCCTATTCCATTGATTTTTGTTTTCAAATACTATGGAATAATTGTCTCCGCAATCTTTCTAAATAAAATAAATGCAAAATATATGAAATACATTTAATCATTTATTAAACACAGCATACCACTGAATTGACATAGAGTATTAAAAAATGCATACAAATTGCGATTGGTTAGTTTAAACTAGGTGGACCTAATTTCCCCAAGGTCTGCCTAGTTAAATGTCTTTGAGAAGAATATTTTACAATAAATACTATGGTATCTTAATATTTCATTTAAAAGTAATTTGATAATAATAATGGAATAATCGTCTATCTAAAACATTTTCAAAGAAAGAAAATAGAAAAATATCAAGCAGTAAAATTGATGCCCGCAAATTTTAGAATTTGCGAAACACTGCAATAAAAATTATGAAAAACATTGATACTGAAACTAGAACGGAATAAAAGATGTTAATACACGAGTTGAAAACGTAATGTTACGAAATATTTTCTCGCTGGAATTGCATTTAAATTTCTGAAAACGCAATTTTCTGCTGTACTGACGGTTGAAAAAGTAAAACGACCCGCAACAGGGAATCAAAGGATCCTAAATATTTAAAATCAATTTATTCTTCATTCGGCGATGTTTGAAATATTGATATACAAAGAGCAACATCTTTGTATCGACTAATCCCAGCCCGCACCTTTCTTTTTTTTTTCTTTTCGTAAATGGCTTCATTTTAAGTGCATTATATATTTATTAAAGTCTCATAAGGGATTATGTTTCATTGCAGAAATAACATAGGAAATTAAATACTAATTTTTGATGAAAATTAAAAATTAATTTTTGTTGAAAATTAAAATTTACTTATGCATGAATATAGGTGATGATGAATATTTAAATGTCTTTTTTATATTTTAATTTTCGGATTTAAAAAAAATTAGAGTTATAAAAAATTTAAAATTGTTAAATTTTAATTTCCTTGTCAGTATTTTTCAAATATATATTTTTTCAAAATTAATAATTTTTGAAAAAAAAAATTATATAGTGTGTACGAAATATAATCTATGAATGTTTAAACAGCAATCAATTTCTAAAACCTTCAAATATAATAATCCAAGATTACATCTTATTTCATCAAGTAGTTTTAGAGTTCTCCTTTAAAGTGCTTACTGTTTTGCAAAGATTAAAAAATAATTTAACATTGACGAGTTCCAAATTTTAACGTGTGCATAATTCCTAAACTGCTTGATTGAATGTCTTCTCGTTTAGTATCTGAAGGTAAAGACTGTCGAAGAAATTAAAATGTGATGTCAGAATTACGTGTTATAGTATTGAACATTTTCAAATTTGGTGCAATTTTTATATGAAGACGATCCACTAAAAAAAATCTCACTATACTATCAATTAGCAAAAGTTACTATTAATCGATTGGTTACTGTCACATTTTTATTACAATGATTTGAGGCATTTTACGTAAATAAGGGAACGCCTTTTTCTTTTCAACTGTACAAAATTTAGTACAGTGAAAATATAATTTAATTTTTCTTTCAATGCATCATTTTACTTATATCCATCACCAATATACTCAAATTTTATATAAATAAATAAATTTCATATTTTAAAACATTAATATGTAAAATAATAATAATAATAATCAACGAAGTGATAATTTAAAGATAGATTTCAACATTTACATAACGATTAAAAAGCTATGGCATACTTGAAGTTAGATTTAGATTGAGCACACAGATAATGTATAAACGAAATTATTGCCATTTATAATATCGGCTTTTCACTGAAATAAAATCTTTTTGCGTCTTACTACTATCAACACCGACATCCATAAAGAATGTTTTTGAAAATTTACAATTATGAAAAGAAAAACAATGCACACTACTTAAAAGATTCTACTTTTGATATGAAATATTAGTTATTACATGAAATATTAGATATTATGTTATTAATATTAATAGTTTTTTTCTTTTCTCTAAAATTGAACACGAAACAAATAAACAAAAAATTTAGTCTCTACTTCAAATATGCAAAGATTTAAAACGGTGAAATATAAAATTTCTTTCTTTTGATTTTGTTTTCGTTTTTTCTGAATCCAATTTATCTTTCAAGAAAAATTTTAGAATTTTCCCAACAACTGACAATTTTGGATTTAGAAGCCAAAACTGATTTCTTTTCCTCTCTACTTTTCAATAAGTTTTCACTAGATGTTATTTTCGAAGAATACTCTAAATATTCTTTATTTTATGGCAAGCTTAAACAGAACATAAATAATAAGTAATATATATATATATATATATATATATATATATATATATATATATATATATATATATATATATATGTATATGTATATATATATATATATAATACCATTAAAAGTAGACAAGATTCACCAATGGATATTATCAGTAAAACAATAATGCATTAAACATAATTAAAAAAAAAATTAACAGTTAAAAAATTATAAATATAACATATATAATATTCATGATGAAACGAATTTCAACTCTTAATGGAAATCCTATTAAGTGGTAACGGAAAACTACATTGTAGAAATCTCACAGACAATACACAAAGGTTATGCGGATAGCAGCAATTACCTATGCGCACCATATTTATAAAATTGCTAATTAGCAACAGATGTTATATATAAATTATATATAAGATACCACAATAGGAAAAAATTCATTGTGACTATTCAAAATGAAAAGATATCAATTAAATATCAAATTGTATACATTCATAATTACACGCGCAGAGCAGCATGATAATTTGAATGCTAATACACTATATTGCTATTGATTATGGGACACTTGCAATTTTAGACATTTTACTAAATATCTAGAAAAATACATGAGGAATCATCTCGAAACTCTTAGTGTATAAATATAATAGTATACGTCATACATCTCCATGAAGATTTTTTACCGAAACTCCATAGGGGACCGTCAACAAATTAAAAAAGAATGAATATCTTTTGAATAACCCTGTCAAAACTAATGTAGCAAAAGCGCTCAAACTCTAGATTATGATTGAATACCTTATTGTAATACACTGTGTTCATTTTTATGCAAATAGCATGCATACTCGCAGAGTAATTAAGGTTTTTATAAAAATGATCCCAAATTTTTCCAAGTTTTTTCCTTATAATTTTCAGAGTTCTTAATATAAAATAATATTTTTTTCAGAAAATATGACAAACAACATTGCACACAGTACCCTGTAATCAGAATTAAAAAATAATGAAAATTGTATGAAAAATGAGTAGGTTTACTAAATAATTTTTTACTGCGCATGCGTCAAAGATATCAAAATTTCATTTGCATATTATGTTAGCTAAATGTATAAAGCAACTTTTGTAAAAGTCTCAAAATTATAGCTTGAAAGTTCTGAAAGTAATCGTATATAGAAAAAGGACAAAATCCGTTGTTTCCAAAATGAAGCAAAAAAATGAGGGATTTTATCCAAAAGTAGTCATAACATCCCGTATTGTGTATTCTATATTGACACTAATCAATGAATATATGGATACAACCCCTCTTGTTATTGCTTCATTTTGAGAATAACGGATTTTCAACTTATTCAATTGACGATTATTTTCAGAATTTTCAAGTTATGATTTTGTGACTTTCACAAAAGTTGCTCTATACATTTAGCTAACATAATATGAAAATGAAATTTTGATATCGTTGACGCATGCGCAGTAAAAAATTATTTAGTAAACCAACTCATTTTGTGTACAATTTTCATTATTTTTTAATTCTGATTACAGGGTACTGTGTGCAATGTTGTTTTTCTTATTTTCTGAAAAAATATTGTTTTATATTAAGAACTCTGAAAATTATAAGGAAAAAACTTGGAAAAATTTGGGACCATTTTTATAAAAATCTTAATTACTCTGCGAGTATGCATGCTATTTGCATAAAAATGAACACAGTGTATTAAAATAAGGCATTCAATCATAATCTAGAGTTTGAGCGCTTTTGCTACATTAGTTTTGACAGGGTTATTCAAAAGATATTCATTCTTTTTTAATTTGTTGACGGTCTCCTATGGAGTTTCGGCAAAAACTCTTCACGGAGATGTATGACGTATACTATTATATTTATACACTAAGAGTTTCGAGATGATTCCTCATGTATTTTTTTAGATATTTAGTAAAATGTCTAAAATCGCAAGTGTCCCATAATCAATGGCAATATAGTGTATAATTGCCATTGTATAACCATTAAAAGTAGACAAGATTCACCAATGGATATTATCAATAAAACAATAATGCATTAAACATAATAAAAAAAATTAACAGTTAAAAAATTATAAATATAACATATATAATATTCATGATGAAACGAATTTCAACTCTTAATAGAAATCCTATTAAGTGATAACGGAAAACTACATTGTAGAATATATATTAAAGCAATGTTGCAAATAAGAAAATGGTGCAAGCTTTTATTATAAAATAATAATTAAAAATATGCATAAGAAGCACAATTCGGGGAAATAAATACCATTTTAAAAAGAAATAAATTGTGAATAATTTATTTAATCAGCTAGTTTTAATATACATTTAATGAATCAATAATTTTAAATTCAGCTTCCTGACAAGAAAGAAATTGATCAATGACCGACTGAGGATCGAAGTCACAATTATTCACACTTTGCACGGAATTGAAAGATGGCGCAATAGATTTATCAAACATATCACGGTTCAGTGGAAGAACATAAACTTATTTCTGTAGTAATCAATGACATTTACCTGATAAAATTATGTACTATTATTGAACGAAAGTCCTCACCCTCCTCCTCCTGAGGAGTGGTGAAAGCAAACTTCAAATATGTATATCATTATTATTGTTATTATTTGCAGAATATTGTATCATTACTGGAAACACGGAGAGTTACCGAGGTGCCGAAAAATGGCTTCTTGACTGGATCATCTCAAAATATGTACGTTTTTTTTTTTTTTTTGCTAGAACATCGCAATGTGCAACAAAAATCGGGAGAATATGTAACTATATTTTGAATAAATCATTTTTTATTTTTCACTTACATAATACGCTTTTTCTAATAAACAAAATTAAAAGAATTATTAACCGCCAAGTCTTCTATTTTTAAAAAAGACATTTTAATCATTCACTGAAACAGGTGATTCATTACATTTAGAATAAAAAAATATTGTAATTATGTAGAAGATAAGTTAATTAGTAATTATTCTAAATAAATGAAATCAAACGTATTGTGTGAAATAATTTATGAAACAAATATACCTTGAAAACTATATAACTATTTTCCAACTACGCTAACCCGAAAAATCGAATATTTTAAATGTAACGATGCATGAGATACATCATTATAAATCTTAATAACTGATATTTATCTGTTATATTAACTGAAATATTAATTTCAGAAACGATATTTAAATTATTTAATAGAATTCCATTACGAGTCTTATAATCGTAATTATGTATAAAGATGAAAATCTTATATAAGAATAAAGAGCTTAATGAGAATAAATTAATTTACAATTATTCAAAATAACCAAATCGAGTCTGTATCAACAGATATGCCAAGAAAATTAAATAGCAGTTGCTCGCGTGCTAATCGAAAAAAAAATCAGATATTTGAAGTATAACGTTAAACATATCAACAATAAAATTAAATGTATAAATAAATGTAATAAATAATAAAGTTTATTAGCAGATATTTTATCTGTTACATTGTCTAAAATATTAATTTCCCTAAAGACATTTGAAGTATTCACTAAAATGTATTTAGAATCACATAATCGCAATTATGCAACAATAATAAATTAATTAGCAACTATTTAAAATAACCCAATCAAATCTCTCTAAGCAAATATGCTTAAAAAGTTAGATAATGGTTGTTGAAAAACGCTAACCTAAAAAATCCGATATTTGAAGTATAACGATAAACATATCAATAAAAATTTAAATGCATATGATATATATTTGTCATTCTTATTAATTAATATTTTATATGCTATATTATCTGAAATGTCAGTTTCACAAAAGATATTTTAACTATTCACTAAAATTGCATTAAGAATCACAAAATCGTAACTATGCATCGAGGATAAATTAATTAGTAATTATTCAAAATAACCCAACGAAATCTGTCTTAACGCGTTTAATGCTTCGAAAATTCGGAAAGGGTTGCTCAACTACGCCAACTCCCCGATATCGTATATTTTAAGGGTGTATTCGAAAAAACGCTTTTCCACCTTCAACAGCTCGAAATTTTCCGATACAATTTTAGACACATTTTTAAAAGTAGAGACATGAAACTTGCTGAGAGGATTCTTGAAGGGACGTATGAGATGCCGTGTGATATCTTTTTACGCTCAATTCATTAGAATTTGAGTTATAAACAATTACCTTATGAGTATGACCCTTTTTTTCGTTCACAGATCTCTCGCTTCGGAAAAATCGGTTCAAAATGCCATTTTTGATTGCTTTTTTTGCAATATTTTCTGCATTTATCAAAGAATCGACAATCACGGCACCTTGTGTACTTTCCAAATAAGAGATTTTGAAAGTTTGGTGCATTTGAGAGCAAAAATGAATTCAAAAATAAATCGGAAAATAAGCAGTTTGAATCGAAATACACCCTTAAGCATGATGCACAGGACAAACATTTTTCAAATAAAGTGTAACGATAAACATGAAACATATCAGTACAAACAAATCAATAATAAGACGAAGTGCACGCATTCGATCAAAGGATTCAGATTCTTCGATTGCAAAAATAAAGAAGTTACAAGTATTCCGATTTAGATGCGAGTAAAATAATTCTGGATTTTCGCACGAGAGAATTTGTGTTATATTTTGAAAAGAAATTATTCGCTCGAAACTTTACATAAGTATTGAAATAGCAATAAAGAAGATATTTTCTCATAAAAATGTAAATTAAGTTTTTATTATAAATATCTGGATTTTGCGACTAGCAACTGAAACGGTAATGAACACTAAAAGCTTTAATCCCGGAAAATGTTTAAAAAAAGAAAAATAAATAAATGAATTTTTCATAAAATAAACATGGAAAATAACTGTTGAATATTAAAATACGGTTGTTTAACAATGTAACTGCCAAAATTGGATACTTGAAGGGTAATAAAAACCATATCAATAGAGGTAGACCGATTTTATTAGACCGTTAAATTGCCCGATATTTTGTCCGTTTTCTTATCCGAAATATTTCTATTAAAGAAGATATTTTCATTATTTACTAAAATTGCATTTAGAATGATATAATCATAACTATGCAAGAAAAATAAATTAATTAACAATTATTCAAAATAACCTAATCAAGCGTGACTTAACAAATATGCCTAGAAAATTACATAACAGCTGCTCAAATACGCTCACTCCCCAAAGCCGAATATTATAAGCACAGCGATAAACATAAATGAATAATAAAATTAAACTCATAAGATATATCTTTATGAAGCCTATTAACTAATATCTTACATGTTATATTATTTGAAATAATAATTTCTCAAAATATATTTTAATTATTTAATATAATAGCATGAAGAATGAAATGATTGTAATTATGCATGGCGAATGAATAAATTAGCAATTATTCAAAATAACCCAATCAAATCTGTCCTAACAAATATGCTTAGAAAATTAGATAACGGTTGCTTATCTACACTAACCGCCCAAAATCGGATATTTTAAGCATGGTGCACATGGAAATAATTTTCAAATAAAGGGTAACGATAAACATGAAACCTATCAGTACAAACAAATCAATAATAAGACGTAGTGCACGCATTCGATCAAAGGATTCCGATTATTCAACTGCAAAAATAAAGAAGTTATACACGGATTCCGATTTAAATGCGAGTGCAATAATCCTGCGCTGCTGGATTTTCACACGAGAGACTTTGCATTACATTTTGAAAGGAAATTCTTCGCTCGCAATTTTACATAAATATTGAAATAACAATAAAGAAGATATTTTCTCATAAAAATGCAAATAGAGTTTTCATTGTAAATATCGGGAGTTTGTTTACAAGTAGCTGAAACTGTAATGAACGCTCAAAGCTTAAATTCCGGAAAATGTTTAAAAAAGAAAGATAAATAAATAATTTTATCATAAAATAAACATGGGAAATAACTGGTGAAAATTACATAACGGCTGTTCAACTACATTAACCGCCAAAACTGAATATTTGAATGCGTATGTGTATTGTCCCATTTTAATAATGATAATCGAATATAATTACAATTTCGATATCACAAAGATATGTTTCAAAGTCTAAGATTCGACGAAATGCAAATAAAATAAAAATCTTGATCTGAAGTCAAATGGGAGAAAAAATAATTCAGTAGCAATGAATAATATTGCATTAATACTCACTAGTGAAGAGGTTACATGGACAACAATATTGCTTAAAATGGATTTTTACTGAGTTATGCGTTTTTTTAAGTTGTTTATTTAGATCACATTTCATTGTATATACATAAAAGAAATTTATTAATAATATTCTGCTAGAGTTGAAAAATATTGTATAATTTATGTCTAAGGCGTGATTTTTCGGTCGTTTATAATACTAAAATATACGTAAGGATTTTGAAAATAATTTGTTAGGACATTTTTAATATATTTCTTTAATATAAAACTTGCCGGTCAACATCAAACGTAATCATGGTAAACCGATTAATAATAAAATAAAAAACATGAAACTTATTTCTAAAAAACTTATTTTCGCCACGATTTACCTTATATGTTATCTGTTATATTATTATCTCAATTCTTCCTTTCAGAAAAGATATTTTAGTTAGTAACTGGTATAGGGGCTGCTAATTGCATTAAGAACGAAAGAATCTTAATTACGTATTCAGAACAAATTAATTAGCGATTACTTCAAATAACTAAAGTGAAATATATCTTTCGAAGAAATCTTCAGAAAATAAATGCACCTGATAATTAGATAACTTTTTTCAACAACTACGAAAATTTGGATATTTGATTGCACAAAAGTTCTCAGAATAAAGTATTAATGATTAACACAAAATATATCACGATAAATGAATTAATAATAAATGTATTTATACTATAAAGCAAAAAACGTGCCCTGAGTATAACTTTGACGGCATACTAAGTGTTTTTACAACAAGCATATAGCTTTTAGATTTAACTATTTATAAAACTATTTATAACTATTATAACTATTTTTAAAACTATTTATATAACTATTTATACAAGGCATATTGCTGAGTTTTCACGATATTAAAATCAATAATTTAGCAACAAAGAATGAGATTGAAAATTAAAAAATTAAAAATCTACGTAATTACTTACTTTTGCTATTGTAAAATAGTCATTTTAAGTCAGAAACTCATAATTAATTGCAACTAGACAGATTTAGTACTACTTTGTTATCCCGTCGACCAAAAAACTATCGCCAATAAATAAGATTAAATACCAATAGTGAATGTCACATTCAATAATATTAAATACGATACACGTATTTAAAACGTCATTAACTTTTTTTTCCACTTTTTATCTATATTTTTATTAATATTCTACTAATTATTTATTTTTTCGTTATTTGATATAAAAATTATGTCAATAGGTATAATTTGGTTGTTAGTTTGGCGATTTGTATAATTTGACGAAATTAGTCGACGGGATAACAAAATAGTACCAAAGATGTATAGTAGCAGTATAAAGCAATGGTTATTCCACCGCGTGGAAAAATCATAAATTAAAAATATAGCTTATTTTAAACCTTTCGGGTCTGGTGAACTATTAATAGTACACGCCTTTTCATCCAATATTTTTTTTGTCTTGACAAATATTTCGTAATTTTCTACACATAGAAACGATAGTATACACTCTTAAAACGAAAGAGCTGATTTGGCTTTTCATGAAAGAGCTGTAATTTTTTCGATCATAAAAGAGTTGTTTTTCAAACGATTAAATCTTATTGATCTAAATTGGTTACTTAAATAGCTCAACTTCATTTAAATTGGTTAAAACTCGAGTTATTTCAACTCTTTTTTGAGAAGCTGCCTTTCAACATTGAGATGAGTGGATTTCAGCTCAACTTGAGCTATTTTGTGGCTGACTTTTTAAGAGGTATGTCTATGCTTTTCATATCATGTCTTCATTTATGTTTTGGCATTTAGTAATAACAATAATAATGAAAGTTTACTTAATTCTCTTTGCACCGTTAACGATTCCTTAATTTTATATATAAATTGCACTCTTTAAATTTAAAATATAGATTATTTTTCTGAACGAATCAGGGGTGGTAAAACACACACACAAAAAAATTAGCTATTTGTAATATCTATTAAACCTTGCTATAATACGATGTTTTTCCTACATCTCCAAAAACTCTTCCTTAGCCTATTATCATATAAATATGAGTTAAATAGTACACAAAATAAGTACATTCGTTGCATTTCTGACAACGAGATAATCTTTAAACATCAAAAAGTCTATCTGGATAGCTACGATTAACATTATTAAAGTAATAATAATTTTGTTCTCAAAATGGGAAAAAAAACTCGAAAGCTCTCATCCCTCCCTATCAGATTCACAAGCTTTACGCGCGGCAACTTTTCAGCCGATTTTAACCCCAACTTTTTTCACGTTCAAAGAAATAAAAAGGTTAAACAAAATTGGAGGAAAAGCAGAAAAAACAATAGTACTAGTAACAGTCTTCAATATTTATCGCCATTGGTATCAATCGCTTATCTCTGATTCGTTAACATGTTTGATGTTGATGAAAAGTCTCGGCTAGCGGAGATTTTTTTTTTTTTTTGGAATTGCAGAAAAAAAGTTGGGGGACATTGCTGTTTGCTATCACACTGTGTGTTGTGAGGATATTTCGCGAAAAGTTGGAGGAAATCAAGTGTTGGCTCAAAAGTCTCTCGAAATGTGGGTGAATCTGATAGCAGTTTCTCCCCTAAATGTAAAAAATCTGTTGGAGGTTTTTACAATAATAATTATAAAAGAAAATCACTTATATTTTTGATCGAGGGTTAAATCCTGTAGTTTTTAAAAATTATGCATTAAATGTAATTTTATTTCATATTGTATCTCTTACATCCCGTAAGACATGGTGACGTCACTGCAACGTTGTTGTGAAGTCACATAGTGACTTTGTGACCATCGATTGTCGATGTGAAGTCACAGTGACTAAAATGTGAAGTCGTTATGACCGTTTTAGAGCTTTTTTGTGACGTCACAATGTGATCAATTTGTGAAAAGTGTGTCTTTTGTGACTACTTTGACATTAACATTGTGACGAAACTGTGACAAAAGCGACGATATTTAAATTGCCAGAAACATGTTTTTTAAAGTAAATAACATGTTTTGAAGAATATTTGTAATTTTCTAAAAATTTTTAAGAAAGTCGAAAATTTCACATCTTAGTCACATTGTGACGTCACTAAGTGGTAGCATTTTCGTCACAGATGTGATGTGACCAAAGTGACTCACAGTGACGTCACTGTGACCATGCATGCTATGAGGGATTATCTTTAATATTCCTTTTAAAAAAGACATTTCAATTATTTCGGAAATGGATAAATAAAATAAATATTAGGTACATGGAAAACTAATTAATCAACAATTAGTCAAAATAAGTGAAATGGAATTTATTTTGAACAAAGTGTTTATAGAAAGTTTATGTTTCGAAAATATGTTTCGAAAATTATACTGCTTAACTACACGAATTCAAAAAGTCGTATATTTGAAGCATGATAAATAGATAAAATACTGCTCAAATAAATACAATCACATGAACAACAAAATGCGATGTATCTTAATAAATCTTATTTTAACCCACATCTTATATGATATTTTATCGGTTATATGAGAAGTATTCATTTCAAAAGAGACATTTTAATTATCCAATGTAATGGGTGGTTGATTACAATAAGAATCAAAGATTCGTAATTATGCATCAAGGAATAAATTGTTTAGTATTTATTGAAAATAACCGAAATGAAATATATCTTGGACGAATTCTTTGGAAAACAAATGTATCTCGAAAATTGAATAAGAGTACATGGTTCAAAAGGAAAAGTTTATATCAGATAAAGTGCAATTATAAAGATATTTATTTTAACATTTCCCTTATCTGTTAGATTATTAGAAATTGTTCTTTGAACAATACTTTTAAATCATTCGGGGAAATGGAAGATTAATTGCATGAAGAATTAAAACAAGAAAGAAAAAATTTTGCGTCAAGCATAGATTATGAAGCGCTTTTCAACACATTCAAAATAATGTAACAAAACTGCACTGTTTAAAAAAATATATATATTACATCTCATTTCACTTATGGAAATGTGCAATGCAATTCAAAGCTGAATTTCAGATCATCAATTCTCATCTACAACCCGAAAATTATCCGAATTTTTTAACAGACCTGTATATGATTTAGAAATTTCTATCTATTAACCTCATGCATTCCAAAATTTAGTTCAGTTGAAAAGTCCTCTTCAGAAATTTCCTCTAGTGTCGAGAATGGTATTCGAATACTTTTGTGCAGCTCTGAATATGAGGTATAGAAATTATATATAAAGAGTTATATGCAAAAAACTAATTAAATTTAAAAGCGCATGCCGAATTTTGAAACGTACTCTCCAGCAATTATTACGCAAAGACAGTACTGTATTTGATTTCTTTTGTGCGTCTCTGTAAATTAATAAAACATACTATGAATGCTCTATTTTAATGTAATCGTAGTGAAATTCAGAGATTTGTATCAGTTTAAATACATTTAAAATAGCATATTGTTATTAAAATATTCTCCAAAAGAATTTTCCCATATACCATAATGTAATCGAATTCTTTTGAGCGTCCCTGTAAATGAATTATTAATCGTACACACTTCATATGCAATACCAAATACACTCTCAAAAAAACTTCCGTCTTTTCACAGAAAATGTAGTGGAAGCACTGCTGCCAGAAATTGTCTGTAGTTTGACGATTTTCCGTTTATTTTTTTCTCCGTCAAAAGTGGGAAAATATCCATCACTTGAAAAAAGTTTGGAAAAAATCAATGCGGAAGATGTGATGATCGAACTCACGACCCCAGCATTACAAGACGAGCGCTTTTCCTTGGCGCCACGATTGCTCATGATGATTGTGCTTTAAAATAGAAGCGTTCATTTCATATGGGTGTGGTTTGTTGTATTTCGTTAAAAACTTTTAATTTTGCAGTTAATCTCGGAAAGATTTCATCTTTAATGAAACTGTGGCTGGGTTTTTTTTACGTTTAGTATTAATATAGTATAAAAATGTGAATTTTAAATATATTACGTAGATTGTTAGAGAAAAAACATGGATGTTCTATTTTTATTCAATAAGATTTTTTTTTAATATAATTTTTTTTTCATTTTTTTTAATTAAAATATTTTTTAAATGTGTTCACTTAAAGTATATTTTATATGCGAATATTTATCATAGAAATAATTTAGTACATTGAACTTTATTCAACTTATCCAACTTTGAATAATAGATTGTGGGAACTTTTGAACGAATAAAGAAAGTAATTATTATTTATTTTTAAATTCGAAAACATTTTTGTCTTTTAAAACTAAATTAGACATTTTAATCAATAGAATATTTTTGTTTTTCATTTTAAAAATAAATTCGAATTTATTACTAACAGACCCAATGCGCATGCGTGCTAGATATAAACAGAATCTTTTCCTCATTTTTCGACGTTCAGAATGAACTCACAGAACAAATACGTTTTCTGGGAGAACAGAAGTTATTTGTGAAAAAAAAATAACGATAATTTAGTGTATATTGACGAATTTTTCTGACAGTGTAGGCTTTTGTGACCCTAAAGAAGCTTTGTCAATCGCATGAAAATCCGAGTATATTTACAAAAGTTATAACATAGACAGACATACAAACAAACTGAATGCATAAGCACTTTTTAACTTTGTAAGAAAACGCTAAAAAATGTTTCTGCACATTGATTAGGGGCTATATAACGTTATCACTTTCGGAGGAAGTAAGGGTGTGGCACATGACATCTTAAGATATCTCTAGGAGGTGGACTGAAACTGTATGAGTCATCTCTATGTATGCTGTAGGAGAAATCTACAAACTTCTGATTATAATTGAGTGGAACCTAGTAGTAATTTATGTTCTTTTAGTGGAATATATAACCTAGACTTATTAAAGTTTGGTTTTCATACAAAATCGAAGATTTCTTCAGTCTAGTATACCAACCTTTCTTGAATTAGGACTTGAAATCCCTATAGAGGTTTCTCCCTTTTACTGCAGGTTTTTAACCGCAATCAATGAGGCAATGGCAGGAGCGAACAATGTTCATAAAATATTACCTTTCTTTTGAAATTATAATTTGTCAGAATATAGGCTGGTGGTAATACTGAGTGGGATATGAATGTATTCAGCCATCAAACAAACTTAGAACAATTTATTCATTCAAAATCAAAATTTATGGAAAGTGCGAGTCTTTAACTCCTACCCCCTCTCCAAACCTAACCCTATATCAACTGAGATATATTCCTTTAATAAAAGAAATTTTTAATTATTTATCGTAATGGTCGATTGATGGCATTACGAATCAAAAAACCATAATCATATATCAAGAACAAAGTATGTAATTATTATTTAAATTACTGACATTGTAAGAACATATGTGTTGTACATTGTAAGAAATATTCATCGAAAATTAAATGAATTACTGTATTTGTTTAACGATCTTTACCCATAAAATCAGATACTCAAGACATATTATCCACATACACAAATATTGTTCTCAATTAAAGTAATAATGATAAACATGAAATGCATATCACGGTAAACAAATCAGTAAATAAAAATGAAATGCGCATTTTGTCAAAGGATTCCGATTCTTCGATTGCAAAACTAAAGAAGCGATACATGTTCCGATTTAGATGCGAGTGCAGCAATCTCGCAACGATAGATTTTCACTCCAGAGATTCTAGTTCATATTTTCAAAAGGAGTTTCTTCGCTCGAATTTTTAGATAAATAAATAAAACATCTATTTTCAGAAGCTGATTATGTAAATATTTTGTTCATTAAATATTGGGAGTTTGTATACTAATATTTGAAAGTATCAAGTATCCTGCCAATTTAAAATACGATTAATATTTACAAAGGAAAATAAATGAATTTGTTATTATTTTAAAATGAAAATTTTACGTATGAAAAGAGTTGTTGACAATAAACATTTTTGTTTGTTGTTCTTGTAGAGATTAACTGAGAGTTTTGTTATACGGAAATTGCTTATTTAATGTTAAAATAATCACAAGCATTTTTGAAAATCGAAAGAATTTGAATAATAATACATTTTTAGGTGCGTTTGTAGTTATATGAATGCGTCGCACCTATAGCAGGGCCGTAGCTAAGGGAGCGCTATGGGCGGCTCAGCACCCCCCCCCCCTAAAATATTTTGAGCCCCCCCCTTGGAAAAGATTCCAAGGTCACTCAATAAAATTCTGTTCCGAAATTTCAAATGAAATTCTGTTCAAAAATCTAATTTAGCTTTGCGACCCTTTCACAGTTTTGCAGAATTACTAAATTGCATCTAAAATAAGTAATTCAACACTTCCTCATCCTATTTGAATATATGAAGCTAACATGATGTTTAATTTTGTACCAGTTATACACTCAAAATTTTTCATCACCCTATACTTTTCTTAGCATAAATTGTAGGCACTACAGCAGTTTAATAAGAAACATATTACCTACAATGTGAATGTGTACTAATTTATTTTTCTGCGTCAGAGTGAGAAAAGAAATTATGAGCCCCCCCTACAATCTCTTGAGCCTCCCTATAGATCACTTAGCTACGGCCCTGACCTATAGTCGTGGACCGTCCGCATAAATACATAAAAATGCAAAAACTAACCAACTGAAATGTTTGAAAGTTAATATATAAAACTGTTGAAGAATTTTTAGGTCATTTCAAATTTTGTGAAAATAAAATTAAAACTTAAAAAAATTACATAAAAGATTTCTTAATTCTATTAAATCCTATCATACGTAATGAATTCAATGATAGTTAATTCCCATGATAGGTCATGATGTTAGGTTGCCATCGGGATGACGTCCTACTTAAGATGGAGTCGTATTGTTTCCATATTACTGAATTTAATTTACAGAATCGTAATAAATTTTGTATACATATGAAGTACTGTAAAGTACTGAGACAAGACAATTTGGTGACATAAGGTTGAGAATTAATAACTTTTAATAAAGTTATGGGTTTAATAACTTTTAATAAAGTTATAGGCTAAATATACATTAAATACAAGTATATACAGGATAATATTGAGCAATCCGGCTTTTTTAGCTGAATCATATTCTTAGGCCAGAGACGTCTGTCTCCTTTAACAGACAGTGAACACTACTACTACACTTACATTTTACATTTTCTCAGCGCCAAATGTGCTGAGCTATTTATTTCTTAATTGGTGACTCTTCACACACGTCACAGGCTATGTTCGTGGGAAAACGCTGAAACTATGAGCAAGCTTTTGCTATGCACTTGCTACATTCACATTCATGCATTTTTGCATGAGAGTGCAACAGCTATTGCACCAAGATTTGAATATTTTTAAAACTAGTTTTACCACGAACGCACCTCATTTGCTACGACTGAGGTACTATTTCCGACCAGTTAATACTTTGTCTAACGTATGACGATAAAAATCAAACGTATGACAGTTGAGCGAATTAAAACTAAAATGAAGACATGCAATTTATCTTCAAAAGTACTGTTTTAATAACTATAACAATATGATATTTTACCTCGCATATTATCTGAAATACTGTTTTCTAATTATACATTTTAATCATTCATAGAAACAGGCGGTTGATTTTATTAAGTATCATAATTAGTGATCAAGAATAAATTATTTAGTTATTATTACACATAAACGGAATCAAATCTATTTTAGCAAATATGCTTCGAAAATTACATAATAACTGTTCAACTACGCTAACCCGTTAAAAATTGGATATTTGAACCATGAATATTCAGGAAAACTAATTCTCAAATAGAATGTAACTCTGAACGCTAAATGCATATCAGGGCAAACAAATCAATAATGAATTGCAGTGCATGCATAGTATCAAAGAATTCCGATTCTACAACTGCAAAAATAAAGAATCTATGCGTGCTCCGATTTAGATGCAATAATCCTGTATCGTTGAATTTTCACACGAGGTACCTTGTTTCATTCATATTTTGAATAGGAATTCTTCGCTCACTTTTTGCATAAATGACTGAAAAAAAACATCTTTTTCATGAGATAAATATGTAGATATAAAATTCCTTAAATATTGAAAATTTTTGTGTGCTTGTAACAGAAGAAGTAAGACAATCTAGAAGCTTAAATGCAGGTGAAAGTTTATAGTTTAAAGCTTAAATAAATAAATTAGTTTTTATTGTTGGGAAACAAAAAATTATGATTGTATGTTATATGTTTTTGCACAAAATTAGTTTTAAATTAATAGTTATAGAAAATGTAACATCATAACAGTGTGTGTGTATATGTGTTTGTGGGGAGGAAGGAAGTTATCAATTTCGAGTATGACAATTAGTGTTGTTTGAACCTGAATCACAAAAATTAATCTGCAGCGGAATCGCTCGTGACTCACAGCAGCGGCTTTAAATCGGGGCTGAAAACTTTTGCCGTAAAACTTATGGAAACGCAACCTGTTTTAAACATAAAAATTGCATTGTTTCTGCGGTTAGAATATCATACTATTATACCTAATAAAAAATAAGTCTGTTTAAAATAGATATTTTCTCCTGCCCCTTCCGACTTCATCTTAATAAAATTTATTACATTAAAAAAAAAACACAGACATCTGATATAGTAAAATCGGCGTAATACCGGAATCGCCATGAATGGATTCAGTAAGCATTTTTGTGTTCACACAAACAAGTATTACATATAACCCTCAGTTACGTACTTGAAAAAGTTTTACTAAACTTGCACAGCATCCTAAGAAACAAACAGTTCGGTTTGAACAAACTGATTAATAAGTTAAAACGTAGTCGGAAGCGTTTAAAAAATCAGTGAGAGAAAAAGAAACGTTGGTTTTAAAATCGTTTCTTTAAATCTAAAAAAATATTAGATTTTGAGATTTTTAAAGCTAAAGAAAGGTTTTCAAAACCATGACTAATGTAGAAGAGGTAATAATAGTACATTTTCGTTCGTGTTTATAAATTACATTTTCGTAGATAAACAAGTAAATATATTATTCGCAGATGGAGATGTAACTGTAAACAAGAATTTGTATTTTTAAATGCGTTCGTGATTATATAAATACCTTACATCTATCACGTCATCTTCTGATCTGGCTGTCCGCATATAACAACGCGAAAAATGCTGAACCGAACAGGATGAAATTTAATATAAAGAATCGATGCAGAATTTTGTCGAGTCATTATTTATTTATTTATTTATTTATTAACTTACTTATTTTTGAATATTGAATCAAAACTTAAAAATATTAATAAAAATTTTCTTCATTCTATTAAATCCAATCATACGTAATGAATTCAATTATATCCCACAATAGATCATGATTCTAGATTGCAATGGTAATAACGTTATATTTAAGATGGAGTTATTTATGTATTATTGAATTTAATAGATATAGAATCGTAATACATTTTGTATTCCTGTGTTATAGCATCCAAATCCGAATACTGATGTACAACTACTTAAGAATTCACCTCATTTGCTACATTTGATGCACAATTTTCTTCTTTTTTTACAGTGTAAGGCGTCGAATTTGAATAATAATGTGGTCGAATTATGTATTATTGAGAAACGAATTACAGTTATATCTTAAATCTAAATTTAAAGTTAAAAATTCATTAACTGATACAAATAGAGGAATTTAGAAACTGAAAATATCATATAAACATAACGATAAATAAGAAATCAACGCTAAACATGTCACGGGTCCATCGAGATAAATCAATAATTCAGCGGAATATGTGAATTCTATATCAGGAAATTCTTTAGCTTCGAGAAAAATAAAGAAAATTTCATTTCTCCGATTTAGGAAAGGAAAACAATTCTTCGCTACCGGGGCCTTTACTCCAGAGACATCGTTTCATATTTTGAAAAGTACACTTCTCTCGCATTCTTAACATAAATAAAGAATGAAAAATACAGCGGATAGGAATTTAAAATGAAGTTTAAATATTACGAATCGATTTGTACGTATCTCTGAGAAAGTTAAGTTACATTGATTTATAAAGAAGTCACCTGCAATCAATAACATGCTCCGTAAATATGGAATTTAACTTGTTTTGAAAATGCTCTTAGCGGCGCTGGATATATCTATGTTAATACATCAACCCATTGGAAACGTGCGACACGTATACGTGCCGCAAAAAGGCTTAAGAATCCTCGTCTATCCCCATCAGTAAAATTATGCTGTAAAATTTGGCTTACTTAATTGGTGCATTTTTTTGATTTAATAAGGCTTAAATTTCTGTTTTTTAAAACCGGCGACAAAGCATTAAAAATTTCGTAAAAGTCTCCCGTCGCGAAGGGGTTTTAAGGATAAGTTACCAAAATCGGTAAATAGTTATTATAGAAAATGAATTCAATTCGCCATAAAACATTTATTTGTTGATATATTACGAATCAGCTTGGCATTAATTTGACCCTTTTATGCCCCGACGATACTTTAACCCTTCATTGCATCGTGTGCTACATCTGGAACGTACCTAAAAACACAATATCTCTCCTTATGTGCCATGAATTTGACTAATAGGATCGGTGTAATTGAACAAGAACAGCTCGATGATCGGAATAACACTTATTTTACCCATGTGAAATAGCCGCATTTGACAAAAAACTTAATTTCTTCTTCGGAAACAAACAAAAAACAACAACAACAACAACAAAAAATGATCAAACTATTAAAGCAAAATTTACTTTTATTATTTTTATTGAATACCTAAAAATATTAATATAATTGAAGAAAATTGAAGAGTATTAAGCACATAAAATTAACTTATTAAAGTCCATTTAAGGTTGTATTCGAAAAAAAAAAAAAAAAAAAAAACGCTTTTCCACCTTCAACAGCTCGAAATTTTCCGATATATTTTCAGACTCATTTTTAAAGGTAGAAACATGAAACTTGCTGGGGTGATTTTGGAAGCGGTGTATAAGATGCCGTGTGATGTCATTTTACGCTCCATTCTTTAGAATTGGATTTATAAACAATTACCTTATCAGTATGACTCTTTTTTTCGTTCCCAGATCTCCCGCTTCGGAAAAATCGGTTCAAAATGCCGTTCTTGATTTTTTTTTCGATATTTTCTGCCTTTATCAAAGAATCGACCCTCACGGCACCTTGTGTACTTTCTAAATAAGACAGTTTGTCAGTGGAATGCATTTTGAGAGAAAAATAAATTTAAAAATAAATCGGAATATAAGCAGTTTGAATCGAAATACACCCTTAATTGTAATGTATAGCAATACAATATTTAAAAACCCTAATTGTGTATATAGAGTACACAATGTAAAATATCAAATTTTAGAGCAAAATTTCAAAATTGTTATTATTATTATTATTATTTTAGTATTTTTTCCATTAGACCGATATATAGTTTTCAAACACTTTTTTTTTAAATAAAAATAGAAAAAAAATCGCGCAGTGACGGGTTAGGGTACGAACCCACCTCCTTTGCCAGTTTTAATGCACAATTTCCTACTTGTTTTACGGTGTAAGATGGCAAATTTCAATAACTAACAGTTCAGCTTATGTATTATTTAGAAACAAATTACAGTTACACATCTTTCATGATCTAAATTTAAAGTTAAAAATCGAATAATTTATGTAAATAGATGAATTTAGAAACTGAAAACATCATATAAACATAACGATAAATAAGAAATCAGCGCTAAACATGTCACGGGTGCATCGGGATAAATAAATCAATAATTCAGCGGAGTATGTGAATTCTATATCAGGAAATTCTAGCGAGTTCCTTAGCTTCGAGAAAAATGAAGAAAATTTCATTTCTCCCGATTTAGAAAAGGAAAACAATTTTTCGCTACCGGGGCCTTTACTCCACGGACATCGTTTCATATTTGAAAAGTATACTTCTCTCGCATTCTTAACATAAATAAATAATGAAAAATAGAAATTAAAAAGGAAGTTTAAATATTACGAATCGATCTATAAATGTATCTCTGAGAAAGTTAAGTTGCATTGATTTATAAAGCAGTCGCCTGCAATCAATAACATGCTTTATAAATGGAATATAACCTGTTTTAGAAATGGTCTTAGCGGCATTGGATTTTGTATTTAAATTAATACATTAACCCATTTTCGGCCAAAGGTTCGTATACGAAACATTTCGATAAATATTTTTTTTTAACACTCTGACACATTTTTTTCAAGAATTTTATTTTTCTTCTATTTTTTAAGGCTTTTGAAGACATCCATAAAATATTAGTAATTCAATTGGAGTAAACACTTTCTCTTAAAAAATTTTCAAAATACGCTAGAGTTTTAATTTGAAACGCCTTTGACAAATTCGACTTTTTAAAAATATATTATTATTCCAATTGAAATGAATTATATGTTTTTAAAATAGATTAAAGTTGCAAATTCTGTATATGAAATAAGAATAAAACAAAAGTCATAAAAATATTATTCATATTCATATTATTCATTATAAGAAATAATATTTTATATTATTATATAAAATATTATTTCTTATATAAAATATTATTTTTCATGCACGAATCTTTTTTTGTGTCTTAATGTATGTAATTTAAGCATATTTCAATAAAAATAATGCTACATTTTATAAAATTTCTATGCTTGGCCTAAAATGGGTTAAATACTAAAAACAACATAATACTCATTGTGCGCCATGAATTTGGCCAATGTAATCGCTCTAAGTGATCAAGAACAGTCCAAAGAATAGAATAACACTTATTTTGTCCATATCAAAAATTTTCAATCAAGCTATTAAGGCAAAATTTACTATTTCTACTGAATACGCGAAAAAACTTTGCAGAGTATTAATAAGGTAAAATTAATTAGTTTAAGTTCAATTAATTGCAAAATATAGTAATACAATATTTAAAAACCTTAATTGTGTATATAGAGTATACGCTACAAAATATGAAATTTTAGCTGGAAATCTGAAATTTATTTATTTTACTATTTTTCCCATTATTTCACCGATCTATAGATTTCAAATAATTTCTTTCATAAAAATAGAAAAAAAATCGTGCAGTTGAAGGGTTAAGGTACGAACCCAATGCATTTGCCAAGCTAATTTCCGAGTTGTTTACAGTAAAGTAGTCTAACTGGTTGGATCATGTATTATTGAAGAAACACATTACAAGTGATCTAAATTTAAAGTTACATGATTTAAATTTAAAGTTAAAAATCGGATAACTGATGCAACAGATGAATTCAGAAGCTGCAAACATCATATAAACATAACGATAAATAAGAAATCAGCGCTAAACATGTCACGGGTGCATCGGGATAAATAAATCAATAATTCAGCGAAGTATGCGAATTCTATATCAGGAAATTCTAGCGAGTTTCTTAGCTCCGAAAAAAATAATAGAAAATTTCATTTCTCCGATTTACCGGCCTTTACTCCTGAGACATCGTTTCATATTTTGAAAAGTCTACTTCTCTCGCTTTCTTAACATAAATAAATAATGGAAAATACAGTGGATAGAAATTTAAAATGAAGTTTAAATATTACGAATCGATCTATAATGTATCTCTGAGAATGTTAAGTTATGCATTGATTTATAAAGCAGTCGCCTGCAATCAATAACATGCTTCATAAATATGGAATGTATCTTGTTTTGAAAATGTTCATAGGGGCGCTGGATATATTTATATTAATACATTAAGGTTAAATTAACAAAATCGGTAAATAGTTATTATAAAAAAAAGTTCATCAGTGGTGACGCCACAACTGCAGAAATTGGATCAAAACAAACCACAGAGCTCTGAAAAGATAGAGATGAAATGTGTTGTTTGATCGTGAAGCTAAAAATTCAACCCTGAAACTGATTTAAACAAGTTACAATTCGACCAAACACTTGCAGATCGCTTTTAAAGCTTCACCCACTTCAATGAATTCAGCCTTTGAACGATATCTGATTTCATATTGAAAGCCCTTTTTGATAGTTAGCGTTGCAGAGGTTAGAAAAAACCCGGTTTAAACCCGGGAATAAACCGGGTTTTTAGGAATAAACCTGGATAAAACCCGGGATTTTTTGGAATAATTCGGTTTTTTGGGAATAAACCTGGTCTATTGGAAATAAACCCGGGAATAAACCGACTTTTTGCAACTCTATTGATAGTATGAAGTGCATCTTAACACACTCTAAACTCACTCGTTCTGTTTTGACCCAGTTTGCGAGGAAATGCGGGATTGGGTTGTCTGTGACGTCATACTGATTAGCTCTATAAATTCAATTTGCCATAAAACATTTATTTGCTGATTTATTACGAACCAGCTGGCATTAATTTGAACCTTTATGCCCGGATGATACTTTAAGGGTGTTGTTCTCAACAGCTCCGCTCAACAAGCGTAAAACGTTTAGACACATTTACAAATTCATTTTTTAAGAAAAATATATAAAATTGGAATGTCTGACTATGGAAGCGATTTCGAATCGCACTGAATTTTCCATTTTATGATTATTAAATTACCTATCCAGTTCTAAGCTATTTCGATCACACGATGACCCGTTTTTCTTCTGTTTTTCGACCGGTTTTTCTGCATTCGTCGAGAAATGTGCTCAAAAATGCCATCTTTGAAGGCTTGTTATGAAATATCTATTGTGTTTTTAGAAAAACAAAAAATTGAGTGCGATTAGACCGTTTCTGAATAACAATCCCTGCTATTTTCATGCATTTCAGAACAAAAATAAAGCATGTGTCACAAAGTTGCTCTTTTTGATTTAAGAACACCCTTAACCCTTCATTGCACCATATGCCACATCGGAAACAACATAATTCCCATTGTGTGCCAAGAATTTGGCCAATATAATCTCTGTAACTATCAAGAACAGTCCAAAGAATAGAATAAACATTTATTTTGTTCATATCGAAAATTTTCGATCGAGCTATTAATGCAAAATTTACTTTTATTATTTCTACTTAATACTTGAAGAAAAAAAAAACACCTTGCAGAGTATCGATTAGATAAAATTAATTAGTTTAAACTCAATTAATTGCAAAATATAATAATACAAAACCTTATTTGTGTACATAGGGTACATGCCATAAAATATGAAATTTTAGCTGAAAATTCGAAATTTATTAATTTTACTATTTTTCCCTTTATTAGACCGATATTTAGATTTCAAGTTTTCTTTTTCCATAAAAATAGAAAAAAAAATCGTGCAGTTGAAGGTCTAAGGTACGAACCCAACTCACTTGCCACGGTTGATGCACAATTTCCGACTTGTTTCACTGTGTAAGTCATCGAACTTGAATAGCTAACTTGTCGGGTTTTGTATTACTGAGAAACACATTACAATTACAGTCGACTCTCGTTAATTCGAAATCGGATAATTCGAATCTTCGCTTAATTCGAACTAAACATGAGGTCCCGAAATTTTCAATGGTAGAATAACGTTAAAAACTTTTACTAATTCGAACTCATTTTCTCTTGACTTCGTTTAATCCGAACTAACGAGAATTCCGATTTTTCATTTTTCTTTTCTTTCACACGGATTTCAGATAATTTGAATAACTTTCTTTCGTTGATTTTTGTGAAAATTGTTCCGAACGAGTATACATATAATCCAATGCATTTGATATCCACTTTCTTAGTGCCCCGTCTGTCCGTCAGTGACACCTCAATTTTTTTCAATTGTGCTAGTTTCTAATCATTTAATTAGTTTATGTATTTATACATTCTAATTTATTATTAAGTCATATTCTAATGATAACAGACGAAATATATTTAAAAAACACTATAATGTTAATTTTTTTGTAATAGTACCATATTAAGCATGTTTTTATTTCATATTTTCCATAATTTGAAGATTTCTTGTGGTCCCGACGAGTTCGAATTAACGAGAGTCGACTGTACATCTTTCATCATCTAAATTTATCATTAAAAACCGGATAACTGATGCAAATAGATGAACTTTAAAACTGAAAACATCACATAAACATAACGATAAATAAGAAATCAGCGCTAAACATGTCACGGTGCATCGGGATAAATAAATCAATAATTCAGCGGAGTATGTGAATTCTATATCAGGAAATTCTAGCGAGTTCTTTAGCTTCAAGAAAACAAAGAAAATTTCATTTCTCCGATTTAGGAAAGAAAAACAATTCTTCGCTACCGGCCTTTACTCCAGAGACATTGTTTTCATATTTTGAAAAGAATATTTATCTCGCATTTTTACGTAAATAAATAATGAAAAATACAGTAGATAGAAATTTAAAATGAAGTTTAAATATTACGAATCGATCTATAAATGTATCTCTGAGAAAGCTAAGTTACATTGATTTACATATAAAGCAATCGTCTATGATCAATAAACAAGCCTAGTAAATGGAATATAACCTGTTTTGAAAATGTTCTTAGAGATGCTGGATATATTTATATTAATACATTAAGGGTGTATTCGAAAAAACGCTTTACCACCTTCAACAGCTCGAAATTTTCCGATACAATTTCAGACACATTTTTAAAAGTAGAAACATGAAACTTGCTGAGGGGATTCTTGAAGGGACATATGAGGTGCCGTGTGATGTCTTTTTACGATCAATTCATTATAATTTGATTTATAAACAATTATCTTCTCATTATGACCCTTTTTTTCGTTCCCAGATGTCTCGCGTGGGAAAAATCGGTTCGAAATGCCGTTTTTGATTGCTTTTTTTGCAATATTTTCTGCATTTATCAAAGAATCGACCATCACGGCACCTTGTGTACTTTCCAAATAAGAGATTTTGAAAGTTTGGTGTATTTGAGAGAAAAAATGAATTTAAAAATAAATCGGAAAAGAAGCAGTTTGAATCGAAACACCCTGGTTACACAGCAAAATCGATAAATAGTTCTTATAGAATGTAGGTTCAATTTGCTATAAAATATTTATTTGTTCATTTCTTGCGAATAAGATTGGTAGTAATTTGATCCTTTATGCCCTGACGTTACTATAAGAAGTCACTCAAGTAACTCAAAAAAGACCGGGATGATAATGTTAAGCCTATGGATGCGTTATTTTCAAATATCTCGCTCAAATTTTACAAATCGTGGAAAAATCGTGCAGTGTAAGGTTAAGCTGCAAACACACCTTGTTTGCCCCATTTGATGTACGATTTCCGACTTGTTTTATGGTGTAAGGTGTCGAACTTGTATAACTAAGTGGTCGGATTATGTATTATTGAGAAACGAATTACAGTTATATCTTACATCTAAATTTAAAGTTAAAAATTGATTAACTGACGCAAATAGTTGAATTTAGCTATTGAAAATGACATATAGACATAACGATAAATAAGAAATCAGCGCTAAACACGTTGCGGTGCATCGAGATAAATAAATCAATAATTCAGTGGAGTATGCTAAATTCTATATCAGGAAATTCTAGCGACTTCCTTAGCTTCGAGAGAAAAAAAGAAAATTTCATTTCTCCGAATTAGGAAAGGAAAACAATTCTTCGCTACCGGGGCCTTTACTCCAGAGACATCGTTTCATATTTTGAAAGTGTACTTCTCTCGCATTCTTAACATAAATAAATAATGAAAAATACAGCGGATAGAAATTTAAAATGAAGTTTAAATATTACGAATCGATCTGAGAAAGTTAAATTACATTGATTTATAAAGCAGTCGCCTGCAATCAATAACATGCTTCGTAAATATGGAATGTATCTTGTTTTGAAAATATAATTACACTGTAAAAAATAATTGTAATTAAACAGCCCACTTTTCAACGATATGTGTTTATTAACAGCATCAAACTATTAAAAAACGCATCACTGTTTCTCTCCAGTTTTGCTGTTTTATGACAGCAAAAACCTACACTGTAAAAAAATAATTGTAATGAAACAGCCCGCTTTTCAACATATGTGTTTATTAACAGCATCAAACTATTAAAAAACGCATCGCTGTCTTTCTCCAGCTTAATTGTCTTACAACAGCAAAATTCTGCCTACGAGAACTTCATTGGCAACAGGTACTTACTGTAGGGGAAGTGAAGCGAAGAAGATCTGTGTCGGCCATGTTTTTAGTTAGTAAACAGCGCGAGAACCACGTTGATTTGCGTAAAAAAGAATCAATTAAAGATAATGTAAGTACTATTCATTTTTATTTATTAATGTAGTTTTATGTTTGATTATGAAACTTTCTTCTAATATAGCAAACATTTATATATGAGTCAAATAAGCCTAATTTTGTGAGATTATTAAAAAATAATCAGGAGGTCATTGCTTAATGATGTAATTTTTCCAGATGTTTATACTATGTATTATAGTTAATATAACTTGCATCCTTGAATGTAAATGCTCTGAGAATAAGACACATTATGGAAGAACAATTAAATAAAAATAATATCTGATTGCAAAATGCCAAAATTGTGCATAAAAATATGCACAGTGCATTATAATAGTCTTAGTATACTGTGTATTATAATAAAGATCTGTATTGAGGTTTGTGTAAAATTTCACATAAAAGGAGCAGAAAACTTCAATTGGTCTAAGCCGTATAAAGTCGGAAAAAAACAATTTATGTTTTATATTTTATGGACCAGTAAATTTGTTAGGTATTAATTAATCCATTCACTGTGGATAAAGAAGTAATACGTACTGCTTATAAATGCTGTAAAAATGCTTTAAGATTCTCTGGCTAAATAATGTTTTGTAAAATGTACAAAACCCTTTTGCACATCAAATAACTTTGTATTTATACCCAAAACTAAGTCTTTGCTTTATTATTCCAGAATTATGAGATGAACAAAACTTTTACAAGATTGATTGCACTTACTTTGAGTGGTGAATCCAGGGGGGGGGGGGGAGGTCATAAACTCCATCTGAACAAAGAAAATTTTTAAGGAAATTTAAAAATAAAATGTATATATTTTTTTTCTTTTTTGAAACTCTTCTTAAGAAACTCTACTTCTTGCTCAGGGTTGAAAACTTTTCAAAAAATCGATATTTTTTTTTAATGATCTAGTTTGATTATTCAATTAATTCTCAACGCAAAAAACCACAAAAAAATATTTGCATTTTTAACTATCAACACTTTCATGTCCGCACCCATATAATTTCAACTTTAAGTCGCGTTTTCTCAAAACTTGATTTTTGACCATGAACACCAAGATTAAAAAACTATTTGATGGAATGGCTTAAATTTTTTTTGCATGCGTATAATATCATTATCTAGAGAATGAATTAATATAGTTTAGATAGTTTAATATTTTGGGTATATTTAATGAAAAAAAAAATTGTATTTTTTAGGTGTTTTTAAAATTTTTAAGTTTGAGAGTTTTTTTATAAGGTTTTTTTCGAGAGATTGTTATATCCTTAATTCATTCTATAGAGTAAAGTTTCCTGATCTTTTTAAAGCAAAAATTAGGTTCATCTAAGTCAATTCAACGTTAAGATGTGTTGGTGATATAGCACTTTTTTTTTTTTTTTTTTTCGAAAATTGTGTTACATAAATTTTGCTATAATTCTTATTATATTACATTGAAGTACTTCATTTTATAATTTTATAAAACTATAAACATACCTGTAAAATATCAGAAAGTTTAAATTAGTTATATTGAATACTTCTGTTTTATATGGACTCGAAGCGAGAGCTCTGTTTACATGTTTTTCCATATCGATCAACTCCTGAGCCCCCTTAACAATCAGAATCATCTAGACTCCTTTAAAGCTGAACTTACCCAAAGTAGGTAATTTCTGACCTATCCATGAAGTATATTTTAATTTTAGATGCAAGATACATTTATTCAGAGCAAATGTGATTAACGTTTTCCATTTTTTAATAAAGGCAAAGATAGTTTCATGAAATCTCCATAAATTGTAGAATTTTATACTGAATTTAGGCCGTGACTGTCAATTGCTCCCTCATAACTTCTTTTTGTAACTGTCAAGCCTCAAAAATGTGTATAAATTACTTAATTTCTTGAATGATTCTTTGATTTTTATGAAAGAGGAAAAATTTTCAATTTCTTGGCATCTGAATAAAATATATATATTTATATTTTTACGAATATTTATGGAACTTTTTTGTTATGAATGAAATTAACTTCCCAAAAATAACAGAAATTTAGCTATTTTGGATGTGGCGACAATCTTCAGTATAAAAATTGCTTACCTATTAAGAGACATGACCCCCCCACTCCACAAAAATAAAAAGCCATGATCCTTTTCTAAAAGGAGGGCTGGATCAGCCCTTGCTTACTTTAATATTCGGTCTTAAAATTATTAAACTACCCTACTACATTATTTACATAAAAAAAGATACTGACTGATAATTATCCCATACGATTGTAATTTTGCAGTGTATATGTTTAAAAAAGAATATCTGCTTTACTTTGACATTTCAAAAAATTTTACCTCCATTTATTTAATTTTTGTATTGACAATTTGCTCATTACAAATTACCTTCTTCTCCCCCCCCCCTCCCCCAATCTCTCTCTCTTTAACAAATACTATTTGGAATACTGATTTTTGTTAAAAATTTCATTATTTGGATTATATTTTAATGTTTGATCTCTGAATTTTCAAAATTTTTTAAACATAACATTGTGATAAATGACCACTTGCTGAAAAGATTTTTTTTGTTTTTTTTCGTTCAGCAAAAAAGAATTGTATTTGTCAAATGGTCATTTATAGAAGCATTGGGGTTAATTTTTTTAATTAAGTTTAAATATTACAAAATAATAATAAATAAATTTTTTAACAGAAATCGACCTTCTAAAGTTATTTGTAAAAAAATATACAAAATGGGTTAGGGTGGAGGATTTGTAATAAGTAAATGGTAAATATATAAATAAACCAAGATAAATAAAAAATAAATAAAATGGTATAGGAAAGCAAAAATACATTTTTTAAAAATATACATTGTGAAATTAAAAAATTGCATGGGTGCAAGTTTTCCGTCTACAGGACGGAAATCCGTTTTTTAAAAGTTCCCGAGGACGGAAGCGGGACGGAAAAATCTCAGACGACGAAAAATGATCGCGAAAATGACTCGTTTTTCGCCAAAAGATTGCGGGAAAAGACACGATTTTTTGTCAAAAGATTATAGATAAAACATGATTTTTGACAAATGATCGCAGAATTAGGCGTTATTTCTGACCGAAAAAACGCAGAAAAAAGTGCTGTTTCTGCAAAATATCGCAAAAGAATGCCTTCGTCAAAAAATTGCAGAATAAATACGATTCCTGTATGACGGATCTCGAGAAAACGTTATTTCTGTCAAAGAATGGCAAAAATTAGGCAGTCTCTGTCAAGGAATTGCAGAAAAGACGCGATTTTCCTCAAATGATCGTGGGAAAACGCTATTTCTGTCAGAATTGCGGAGAAAATGTGATTTTGGTCAAAAAATCGAGGAAAAGGCGTTTTTCGCCAGAAGACTGTGAAAAAAAGATACGATTTTTTTTTTTTTTTCAAAGGATTGCTGATAATACATGATTTCTGTCAAAAGATTGCAAAAAAGCATTATTTCTGTCAAAAGATCGGAATTTTTTTTTTTTTCAATGAAGAGCAAAATAAACGCGATTCCTATCGAAAGATCGCGAAAATGATGCAGTCTCTTTCAAAGAATCCCGAAAAAGACGCGATTTCCGTCAAATAGCAGAAAAAAGTTATGTCTGTCAGAATTGCGGAGAATACACGATTGTTTGTAAAAGGAGCGAGGAAAAGACGCGAATTTTGTCAAAGGATCACGAAAAAGTTGTGAATTTTTGTCAAAGGATCATGTAAAAGACACAAATTTTTGTCAAAGAATCGTGAAAAAGATGCGATTTCCGTTAAATAATAGCGGGAAAAAACGTTATCTTTTGTCAGAATTGCGGAGAAAACACTTTTTTTTTTGTCAAAGGAACGAGGAAAAGACGTGAGTAATCTAAAGATCGTGGAAAAGACACGAATTTTGTCAAAGGATCATGAAAAAGTCGCGAAATTTTGTCGAAGGATCACGTAAAAGTTGCAAACTTTTGTCAAAGGATCGTGGAAAAGACGCGATTTTCGTCAAATGATAGCAGAAAAGAAAAACGTTACTTTTTGTCAGAATTGTGGAGAAAACGTGATTTTTTGTCAAAGGAACGAGAAAAAGACGCAACTTTTGTCAAGATCGTGTAAAAGATGCAAATTTTGTCAAAGAATCGCAAAAAAAGTCAGGAATTTTTGTCAAAAGATTGCAAAAAAGTCACGAATTTTTGTTAAAGAATTGCAAAAAACGCGATTTTTGGTCAAAAGATCATTGATCCTTTGACCAAAAATCGCTTAAATGAAACGCTTAATTGAACTAAAAATGATTTTTATCAAAAATGCTTAACAGATGCAATTTCTGATAAAAATTATGGAGAAAAAGCGAATTTTGTCAGTCATTTTTGTTTTGAACGGTCATGGAAAAAATCGTGAATCATCATATTCACTCGAGGGAGGGGGGGGGGGGGGAATGATTCAAAATATTTTCAGTCCTGGCCAAATTTGAAACTTGCAACCATGAAATTGGTAAATTAAAAAATTTACCGTGAATGTACAAAGATACGGAGACATCAAAAGAATAAGAGAAAGGTTTAAAAAACTCAAATTTTAAGTTATTTCAAAAGCAAGGCTTGTCTTTTACCACAATATATAGAAATACTAAGCATGGGCGGATCTGGAGAGTTCTCAATGGGGGGGGAGGGGGTCATTTTAGAAATTTGGAAACTCCAGTCTGATGCACGGCTCGGATATCATTTTTTTAATACGGGTCAAAATTCGTCCACTTTTTTGCTTTGGGTCTGCTTCCACTTTTTTTTTTATCCTGGTCGGGTTAATCTCTACTTGGGTCGTGTTTGAGTCCGGTTTACTTCTACTGTTTGATGCAGTTCAAATTAATTTGAACAGTGTGGAAAACAGCAGGAAAAAACAGTGTGTCTAGATCCAGCTCTGTTGAAAAAATCAGACCCGACCCACTTCTAAAAGTGTGCAGACCCAGTATAATAAATTAAAGTTGGCGCGACCCAGGTCGGGTCACACCAATCTTGAGTTTAGGGCCAACAACTTTTCCGTGCGGGCATCTAATGTCACTCTGCAGATCCTTTATTGGGCTTAGGGGGGGGGGGGGCAATCGTTTCCCCCCCCCTTCTAGATCTGCCATTGATACTAAGTATAGTGCATTGAAACTTTCAAAAATGCAGTTTAAAAAGCATACAATTTATTGAAAATATTAAAATAAAGCAAGTTAAACCAAAATAATAAAAATTTATGAGCATTTCGAATGCCGATTTCTTTTGAATGCATAAAAACTATGTTAAAAACATTAAAATAAAGCATATTAAATCGAAATAATAAAAAAATTATGCTAATTTTTGTTGAATGCATAAAAATTTAGAGTTTTAAAGTATTTATTTACTATTTATATCCATTTTTTTTTTTTGATTGTATTTTAATGTTTAACCTCTGAATTTAAGAAATTTTAAGCATAACATTGCTATAAATGACTATTTGCTGAAAGCCAGTTTTTTCATGCAGCTAAAAAACTTGCTTTTGTCCAGTGGTCATTTATAGCAGCGTTGGGCTTAAAATTTTTTGAAATAAAATTTAATCATTACATAAAAAAAAAAAAAAAAAAAAAAAAAAAAAAAAATCAACAGGAATGGGCATTTTTAATGTTATTTGTAAAAAAATATACAAAATGAAGTGTGGTGAGGGGTTTGTAATGAGCAAATTTTAAATACATAAATAAATTGAGATAAAAAAAATTAAATAGTAAAGAAAAGCAAAAATATATTTAAAAAAATATAAATTGCAAAATTGCAGCCATTAAAAATATTTAAATTACAAAATCAAAATAATGAAAAAAGTTTTAAAAATATAAATTGTAAGTTATTTTTTTTTTAAAAAAAGGTGTGGCTTTTCCCCACTACATAGAACTACTAAGTATAGTATACTGAAAATTTCAAATAATATTTTAAAAGATAAATTGTTAAATTATTTTAAAAAAATGCAGTTGTAAAAGCATACAATATATAAACAATGTTGAAAATATTAAAATAAAGCAAATTAAAACAAAATAATAAAAATTTATGTTAATTTAAAATGTCTATTTCTGTTGAATGCATAAAAACTATGTTGAAAATATTAAAATAAAGCTAATTAAATCAAAATAATGAAAATTTATGTTCATTTGAATGTCGATTTCAAGTTGGATGCATAAAAACAACTTTTTAAAGATTGATTTTTTTTTTTTTTTTTTTTTTTTTTTATTTATTTTGTGTGTTTTTATTTATTTATTTTGTCTGTTTACGAATTTCAAATTATTGCATAAGTACATGGAGGGATTTTTATATATATATTGTTTGTTTTTAAAACCCTATTTTTGAAAATAATTTAACAGTTTGTCTTTTAAAGTATAGAATCTTCCATTATTTTGATATTTTCAATGTTATCTTTTTAAAATTTTTGTGTTTCCTTAAAGAAAAAGTTAAATTATTTTGTAAAAATTGTATGCTTATTGTTAATTGTGTATCCTATTTTTGAAACTAAATTTTCTTTAAAATGTTTTTATTTTGATATTTTCTATATTTTATTCTCAGTATTTTTATGTATTGGAGTAAAAGTCAAGTCTTGTTTTTGAAATAATTAACAATTTATATATTTAAAATCAGATTTTCTCATTTTGATTTTCTAATCTCAGTATCCATTGATCCTTTATGACTGTAATTTCACAATTTGGGTTTTTTAAAAATCATTTTTTCCTTTACTGTAGGGGCGCACAACCTTTTGAAGAGAAGGGCCACTTAAAAGTATGTCTGGGTGGTCGAGGGCCATATCAATAACATGGAGAGAATTTGATTTCGAGGTGGTGATCAGTGGCCTATAATCGGGAAAAAAAAATATGGTTTCAGAGGGGAGTAGGAGGAGGGGTGCCCTTTTAAGTTCACTTACCCAGTCAAAATATCCAATTCGGTTGATAAGGATATATCAGCAGCTTTTATGTTTGTACAGTAAAACCCCGATAATTTGGATTAATTGGGACCGGACCCAATCCGGATTATCAAAAATCTGGATTATCCGGAGAATTAGAAAAAAAATGTAATAAAATATAACATACTAACAGAAAATCACCTTTATGTCAAACGTATTGAATATTTGCAGACAGTAATAATGTTTGCTTAATTATTCCGAAAACATGTCAGAAAAAGTTTTTTTATTTAGAATACAACGATGAAACAAGTTAATGTTATAGAAATTAGCCAATCGCTTCTCAAACTTGAAAAAAAAAAAAAAAAAAAAAAAAAAAAATGACCAAACCGATCCGAATTATCCAGAGATCCGGATTAATGGGGTTCTACTGTATATACAACTATTATTGCAAGGATAATTTTCATTATGTAATAATATTCCTGGACTTTATTCAGAAGAGTAAAATTTGTTTTATTAAAAGTGCTAGAAAAGAAACATAAGTGGCTGGTGCCAAAAAAATGTGAACTTTATGAATGATCGGCAAAAGTCAGGATTTCTACAAAGCCGATTTATAAAATTCACGATTTTTCCTAGCATGATCTATAGAGTTTGATTTTTTCCATGGCTGATCAACGAAATTATCAACTTTTTCGTGCCTGATCAACATAATTCGCTATTTTCCCAAAGCCGATCGCGAATTTCATAATTTTTACGAAGCGGTCGAGGAAATTTGTGATTTTTACTAAACTGATCGACATATTTCATGATTTTTATGAAGCCGATTGACAAAATTCATGATTTTTACAAAGCTTATCAACGAAATGTAGGATTTTTACAAAGCTGGTCGACAAAATGAGCGATTTTTACGAAGCTGATCGAGAAAATTCACAGTTTTCAATGAGAATATTGGTTATCACAAAGCCAATCGACGAAATGCGCAATTTTTACAAAGCTGATTGATGAAATTCTCGATTTTTCTTTTCATGATCGGCAAAATTCATGATTTTTATGAAGCCGATCAGAAAATACACAGTGTTTATGAAGCTGATCGGCAAAATTCGTGATTTTTCCTTTCATGATCGACAAAATTCTGTTTTTTAAAAGCCGATCAAGAAAATTTACAATTATTCTGCACCTGATCAATAAAATTAGCAATTTTTACAATACCGATCAGCAAAATTTGAATTTTTATGGGTCTGATTGACGACAATCATGAATTTTACGAAGCCAATCGAAGAAATGCACAACTTTTACAAAGCGAAGAGACGGAATTTGCGATTTTTAAGAAGCCGATCGGTGAAATTCGTGATTTTTATGAGACCGATCGACAAATTTGCAATTTTTCTGTGCTTGACTAATAAAATTAGAGATTTTTATGAGGCCGATCGACGTAACTCATGATTTTTTACGAAGCCGACCGTCGAAAATCGTGATTTTTACAAAGCTGTTCGATGAAATTAGTGATTTCTTTCACAAGATCAACAAAATTCGTGATTTTTATGAAGTCGATCGAGGAAGTTCATGATCTTTCCATGTCTGAACAGGAAAATTCGCGAATTTTATAAAACCGATCGAAGAAATTCGCAATTTTTTCAAAACTGATAGATGAAAATCGCATGATTGACTAAATTCACGACTTTTCCACCTTAAATTGACAAAATTATGCATTTTCTGTGCCCAACCAATGAAATTTCCGATTTTTAAGTAACTTTGACGAAATCTTCATTTTTTGATGAAATTCGCGATTTTTTTTTCTGCACATCATTGAAAAATTCACGGTTTTCTGTGCCTCATAAATGAAATTTATGATTTTTTCATCCCTAATGAACAAAATTTGCGATTTTTCAAAGTCACATCGACAAAATTCGCTATATTCCCGCACCTGATCAATGAAATTTGCAATTTTTCCGTGTCTATCTACGAAATTTGCGATTCTTAAGCGACTGCAAAATTTTATTTTTTCTCGCAGTAAATTAACGAAATCTATGATTTTTTATTTTTGCGACTTAAGCACAAAAATTGCAATTTTTTCCAGTTGTAAATTATCGAAGTTCGCGGGCCACACATTAACTCATCGTGGGCCACTTTTGGCCCGCGGGCCACAGGTTGTGCATCCCTACTTTACTGCATCGTTTAAAAAAAACGAACTTCAGATTTTCTATGTATTTACTATTTGCTTATTACGAATTATCTCATGCTTCAATTCTTCTCCACGCATGTTATTTTTCAATAATGAAATTTATGTTGACAGTTTCTGTTGAATTTTTTTTTATTATTATGGCTTTTTTTTTTTTTTTTTTTTTAATGTTTAATCTCTGTATCAGCAATTTTTATGTTTTTACATAAACAGATATCGCAAGAATTATTTTCAAAAGTAAAAATATTCTTTGATTTTATTCAAGAGAGTAAGTTTTGTATTATTAAAGGTGCTAAAAGACAAGCTGGTGCTGAAAAAAATGTGAACTTTATGAACAAATTAGAGAGAAAAAAAACGATCAACAAGATTTTCCTGAATTTGATCAACGAAATTCCCAGTTTTCTGTGCCCGATTAAAGAGAGTTGTAATTCTTCCATGCCTGATCAGTCAAATTTGTACTTTTTGCAAAACCAATTGACAAAATTCGCAATTTTTACGAAGCCAAGTGAGAAAATTTGTGATATAACCTCGCCATCAACAAAATTTGCAATTCTTATGAAAGCAATCGAGAAAATTCCCGATTTTTTCCGCGTCTGATCTATAAATTTCGCTATTTTATACAAAGTGAATATTTCTGAACCTAATTGACAGAATTTGCAATTTTTATGAAGCCGATCGATGAAATTAGAGATTTTTATGAAGCTGCTCAATGAAATGTGTAATTTTTAGAAAGCTGATTGATGAAATTCACTATTATCTTCACATAATCGACGAAAATTGCGATTTTTTGATTTTTTTTTTTGCATGATCAAAATTTGCGATTTTTATAAAACTAATTGAGAAAATTCAGTCTTTCTGTGACTGATCAACAAAATTCGCGATTTTTATGAAATTGATAGGCAAAATTTGCAATTTTTACAAAGCCGATCGATAAAATTCACGATTTTTTTCTCACATGATCGACAGAATTTGAGTTTTTTTCAAGCCTGATCAATGATTTTTTTTGCGCATGATCAGTATAGTTTTTATGAAGCCAATCGACGAAATTCATCATTTTCGGCACCTCATCAACATATCGATCGACGAAATACTTGCAATTTTTCTCTCTCAGACCAACGAAATTTCAAATTTTTAGAAATCTGATCAATAAAACTAACGATTTTTTGGTGTTCGAATGACAAAATGTGCAGTTTTTCCACCCATAATTAAAGAAATACAAATGTTGCCATGCCCGACTAACGAAATTTGTGATTTCTGTATTAACTTTGATGAAATATGCATTTTTTTACACAACAAGATGAAACTCGCACTTTTTTCACCTTATAAACTGACAAAATTCATGATTGTTTTGCAGCTGACCAACGAAATTTTCAATTTATCTGCACATTGTAAAATTTGTGATATTTCCGTGTCTTATCAATGAAATTAGCGATTTTTTCATCCCTGATCAACAAAATTTGCAATTTTTTCTTACCCGATCAACAAATTTTGCGTTTTTTTCACACAATAAACCGAGAAAACATGCTGTTTTTTTTAAAATTGATGAATTTAATGTGCCATTTTTACCAGCATCATCAACAAATGACAATTTTTTTCTTGCTCAATCAACGAAATGTGCGATTTTTTGTGTCCGACCCACAAAATGTGTGATTTTTCTATGCCTGATTGACAATAGTTTCTATTTTTTCGTGCCCGATCGGGGAAATTTTCTATTTTTTTCTAGCCCCATTGGCAAAACATGCTTTTTTCTGCACTTGATCAATGAAATTCATTTTTTTCTATGCCGTTCAATGAAATTTACTTTTTTTAAGTGATGAAATTTTATACTTTCCCAAAGTAAATTGATGAAATTTACGATATTTTCCTGTGACTTATACATAAAAATTGCAATTCTTTCCGGATATGAATTCACGAAACTCACAGGCCACATTTTACCGAATATTAAAAAAAGAAAAAAAAATAGTTAAAATTATATTGGATTTAAAACGTTACATTTAAAAATCTCATTTTTAAAAACCATTGTCTTCTAGCAATTGGTTGTTTAGTTGTTATATTGTTAAAAAATACAAGGAAGCTAAGACTGCATTGACTAAGTTACTTTTATATTAGCTGATTCTGTAATGTTTAAATAATCTTATTTAATAAAATGCGAAATCAGCCCTTAATAGCAAGTCACTAGGCCTTACAACCCATTCTGTAAAACGGAAAAGAATGAATAGCCATTTATAAATCAATTACCACTGGTTTTTTTTCATTATTATTATTTAAATTAATTAATCTTCTGTAAATTTTTTAAAGCCCATCAAATAAACTGATTTTTAGTGTCGAGAAGGAGGGTGACAAGCCCCATAGTTATGTACTCCAATGTTTGGTGAAAAATTTTCATTCATTTAGTTAAACCTTTATGTTTACAAAATGTACTTAGAATTTTTTTCATATTAATAGGAACCAAATCGGCTGTACTTTTTATTCCAAGAAAAAGCTTCAGTCAGTATGTAATGGTAGATGATGATTTAAAGATTGGTTTGACACGTATTTTGTCTTCAGTCTTGTTTATTCAGAAGAATACCAAGTAAAAATGGAATTTATTCTGAGGTAAGCCAAATTCTCAAAAAGTTGTGTTTTCAGTTATTTTCCTAAGGTAAAATTTGGTTTGATGGTGCTGTTCAGTGTATCAAATTCAAATCCAGAATTTCAAAACTCAGATTTATTTAAAACCAAAACATTTTCCTAATTAGCTCATTTTTTTCATCTCGTTTTTTTAAAAATCTCATTAGTTGTTTAGATTTATTTAAAAGGTTTTTTAATGCAGTAGATTCTTGATTAATTGGGATCAAATTATCCAGGTTGCAGATTAACTGGGAGAGTAAAAATCTCAGTTTTGAATGCAGTTTATTATGTTGATGCTGTATAGAAACTAGTAAAAAACATCACGATTAAGAAATCATGGAGGAGATTTTTATCAGATGAAGAAACTGAAATTCCAACAGAAGATAACAGTAGTACTGATATGCAGAGTGAAATCTTAGAACATTTGAAACTGTTTTGAAATTGAGCATAAAGAAGCAACGCAACAATGGATGAATGAACATTTGAAATTAGAATACTACGAAGTTTTAAATGATGATGATACTTGACGTGTGTCACTTGTGATTCAGAGTTTTAAAAAAAGGAATTTCAAAGTATTTCTTTAAAATAATGAAAAACACCTTATAACTTATCAAAAGTTAACTACAGTGATACATTAGTACATATTGAGGCATTACTTGATTACTTGGAGTTAGATTAAAACAGACATGCTGAAAAAGTTATATTGAGAAATTTGCATAGTAAAACTCGTCGAAGAAGAAAAAAAAAAAAAAAAAACTGGACTCGGACTCCTGTCATTTTAATCTTCACAAAAAGTGACAACTACATTCTTTTTTTTTTTTTTTTGTTTTTTTTGTACTAATTATGAATCCAAATAACATTAAAATTTTTATTCATTATTTTTCTTTCATATCAAATAAATCATTAATGTCCTATTGTGTAACAATTTGACACTTTTTATCCTTTTTCCAAAATTTGTACAAATCTGAGATATTTACTTAAATCACTTGCATTTTTTATCTCTGACACAAAGACAACTTCATCAACACTTAATCAAAACATAAATATCAATAATTTGACAGAAAACAGTTGAAAATACTAATTGAATTACCTTTTGTATTTGCAAGCATTTATATTCAATATGTTTACAATTGGACATACACAATCTATAAATCAATTTAAGTTTTTTTTTTTTTTTTTTTTTTTGAATGAATGAATGGATTTTTGAGTTTTTGCAATTTTCATTCTTAATTGTAGTCTGTATAACTCACTACTTTCATAAGTTATTTTGGATATTGACATTGACTAATGGTAAAATAATAAAAATAAGTGTAAATGAATTTGCAAGTGGTCATTAATATTTAAATTAGTAATCATAAAAATTAATGTTAGTAAGTCTTCCATTAATGTTTTTGTGTAATTTGATTTAAAAATAAAAATGTATGTAACTTAATTAAATTATTAATAATCTAATTTTAACCAAAGTTTATTAAAGCTAATGTATTAAAAAGTGTTTGGTATAGAAAATTCTTACTTTGGTCAATCCCTAATTAACGACACAAAGTAATTTTTATGCATATTTGCATGAAATAACTCTTTTTATTCACAAACACACACAAAACAAGAAAAAAAAACTGGTTTTTTAAAATTTATATTTTATATTTAAAAAAACTTTGCTTTTGAAATTTGGTCTACCATGACAAAAAGGTTGTCATTATCCTGCTCTGGGATTTTTTGATACTATATTCCACAAAATTGAAAAGATGGAACTCAATTTAAATGTTATCTTTTTTTGTTTCTTATAGGGCTTGATGGAAATTCTTCCAGATTCTTCAAGTAGCAAGTGAGAGATGAACAAAAGTGTGAAACTTGTGAAAGATTTGGCAAACTGTAAAAACATGTGGACAGAGTGATTTAAATTAATTATTAGTTAAAGAATTAAGAATAAAACTATTTTCTATGTCTTGCTGAAATTTTTGAGATTTTTATTGAAATTCATGTTTGTTTATAGTCGTATGTGCAGTGTTCTCGCTGACATTTGACCAACGTTAGTAATTTGGCTAATTAAAAATAATAAACATTCGCCAAATGAAAAAAGTATTAGCAAAGTTGATTCATCGTGTAACATACACACACACAAAAACTTAAATATTTTAAAGTGGGTACCCTTTTTTTCAACATCTTCTAAAATAACCTAAATTTTCATAACTGCGGCAACGATTATAAATCTAATTTTAACTATCTGCTACAAATATATTAAAAATATGTATATACGCATATGTATGAAACAAAAGAGAGAAAAAGCAAAAACTGAACACTAGCAATTTGGCTAATTTAATCATTTGTTTACTCGTCAAATGAAAAATTTAGTCGCAATTTGGCGCATTGGCGAGCGACAGCGAGAACACTGCGTATGTGGTTTCAATTTATAGACAATGAATAAATCTCATCAGGTGAAGGTTTAATATAAGTTTCACAAAGTGCCGACATAATTTGGAAATCAGGGGAATTATGGAAAATCAGTAAGGTTTGTCTGTCAAAAGTAAAGGATTTTTGTAAAAATATTCTAAAATCAGAGAAATATGTCTGCATGTAAAAATATTTGTTTTCTTGCCAAACAAATCAGGTGTTTTTTTTATATATATCATATTTTTTCTACAGTTGCTCTCAAAATTTAAATAATAATTGCACATGGTATAAATTATAAATAAACACAAAATGATCACAAGTTCTCATCTTCTCTGGATAGCTCATATATTAAAGACAAGTTACCAATTTTTGAAAATTTTAAATTACATACTTGCATAACCTTTGACCAGATGGTCAGCTTAACTGTTAATGCCCAACTTTTTTACACTTCTGTTAATTCTTCAACACAGTTTGTGTTGTTGTAACAAATCCATATTCAAAATATTTTTAAGTTCAAAATACATTTATGAAAAGACTTCCAAAATGGCTTTTCTCTCGAAAGGTGAATGCCTCTATTAAGGGTACACTTTTTTACTTCTTCAAATATATATATGTGAGCACTTAAATCTCTGAATAGTGGGCACCTCTCAATCTACACACATGTAATGTATATATGTGTATATAAAGTATCAAAAATACAATGCATGTATTTTCATGTATATCAAAAATGAAATGGTTCTTAAAGAAAGCATAATCTGTAATTGCATTTCTTTTCACATTTTCATTTTATCTCTCATAAATTAAATGGAATGTATATTCACACATTTTCAAATGTGTATTTATTTTCATTGGGAACATAGTTTAGCTTAAATTTTGTATAAGTCCCAACAATCTGAGTTGCAAAAAACCTATACATGACCTGCGAATTTTTTCTCTTGTAAACTCAGTCTGCAGAAAAAAAAATTAAATTCATTCTGAGCCGAAAAAACATATTTAAGATAACCCTACTCAGAAGTTTTACTATATTTAAATATTGATAGGTTTATTTTTCATAATAGCTTTAAAACATGATTTACTTTCATTTCATTGCAGGTTGAAATACTTCGGGTCGGGTTGTGGGTTGCAGAAATTTATTTTTGCGGGTTCTGGTCAGGTTGTGGGTTGATTTAAAATGGAATTTGCAGGTCAGGCTGTATCTGACCCAGTATCTAGTAAATAGGGAAGGGCTGATCCTTCATGAAATGTAATGCCATAGTTTTAGAATAAGTGATGAGAAATCCAACCTATATTTAAAAATATGGTATGTATATTATTAATAATGAAAATCAAAGAAGTCTGATAAATTTACTCAAGGAAAAAATCAGGGGTATTTTGTTTTTAAAAGGGGTTCTGAGTATTCAGTTTTATTTTATAATATTTAAACTTGGAAAATATGCATGATATATATTTTTATTATTTCTGGGCATATTGCTAAAATTTTTCTTTAATGTTATGAAATTGATTATGTATTTTAATTTGTTACACAGTGAGTGCGTAGTTTTGCTTATCAGTGTATTTTGTGGTACTTAGTATTTTATTTGAAATTATAATTTGAAACCAAAATAAACTCACTGTAATAGTAAACAATTTGAGTGTGAATAAGTGATTTGGTCTTTTGTTACAAAATTATCCATTTCTTCCCAGTTCTTACTCTCCCCTGCATTTGACAACATTATTGCCATTACCATTCATGTTTAGTGTGCAATATATAACTGGATATACAAGCATTTGTGAAAAATAACAAAATTCAGGCTATTTTCAACAAAGAAACTAAAGTACAAAATTTATTAAATATGTGGAATTTGGCAGCATTAGTTTCTGATATGAGGGAACTTATTCAATGTGCTGCCGTATAGCCAATTTCTTCAAATTTGAGAATTAATTAAATAAATGTAATCAAATGGATATAAATGACTACACTAAAGAATTAATACATATTTAACTAGAAAATATTTCTAGTTCTAAGAATTTTATTTAAAAGCATTGAGGTTAGAAGTAAGATACTGTGTGTTTTCAAATGGATTTTCTGATTTTAAAATTCAATAATTTGCAAATGGTGACAGCTATTAAAAAAAAGGCTACTACCATTTGCAAGTGACTAAATTTTAAAATCAGTCTGTCTATTTTAGGATACATAGTACATTAAATATAGGCTAAAAAATCTGTATAATGTATAGTGGTTGCTTGCAGATATTTCTTGTGCAAAAAAAAAAAAAAAAAAAAAAAAATAAAAAAATAATTGACAGCAAAAGTTGCCAGAAAGTACAAGTAGTATGTACAAGAAATATCTGACCACACACTTTTCTTGTACATACAGAATATTTCTGGCAGCAAAAGTTGCCAGAAAAATTTTGTATGTACAAGGAATACTTGTATGTAATACTTGTACAAAAAAATTCTGGCAGCAAAAGTTGCCAGAGAATTTCTGTGGACAAGGAATATCTGTGCATACGGAAAAATTCTAGCAGCAAAAGTTGCCAGAGAATTTCTGTTGACAAGGAATATCCGTGCATACGGAAAAATTCTGGCAGCAAAAGTTGCCAGAGAATTTCTGTTGACAAGAAATATCTGTACATACGAAAATATTCTGGCAGCAAAAGTTGCCAGAGAATTTCTGTTAACAGAAATATTCTGGCAGCAAAAGTTGCCAGATATTTTCTGTTGTTTTACAAGATTATTTTTTACAGTGTAGCGACGCTGGATATATTTATGAATTAATACATTAATTACATTAATGTAATTAATAATACATTAATTACGTTAATACATTAAGGTTATATAGCAAAATCGGTAAATACTTATTACAGAAAATAGGTTCATTTTGCCATAAAACATTTATTTGTTGATTTATTAAGAATCATCCTAGCTCCACCAGGGGCGGAAAGGCTCTGCCCTCGAAACTGGTACACGGGAGGTGCTGGGTTCCAACGCAATCACATCCGTCGGCCTAATCGTTCGGAATTTACCGTGGTCTTCTTCGAACTTTGATTTGCTTGCTTAAATACAGGTTAGGTTCCCTTAGAAAGGCGCCATGGAGGGCAACCCCTAATGCCTATATCCCTCGAGCAGGTAACTGGCCGTCATAAACACAAACATTAATTACACTATTACGAAGGCCCGCTAAATAAGATTTCAGAAAAACTTCAAATTCACCAACATCATAATACAAAGAAATACACCCTCTGTAGCCCTATCAAATATACATGAATCCTTTTAGTGTTTAGGTAACACACAATACAATATATTTTGCAAGATTTTCTTAAACAAGCTCCGTTTTCGCTATTCTATGAATATTCTCGAAAATGCTACTAACCCTCTACAATTATTAGTACCATAATAATATATAAAAGTGGACGTTTTGCTGACCTATGAAATCCGCATAAACCATTCTTGCATTTAGATCACATACAATACAAAACCAAAGAAATTCTTCCCCGCGGGACTAAGAAACTTCATCGTTAAAAACGGGTTTTACTTTATAAACAGGTTTTTCTTTATAATTTGATCAGGAAACTCCACATCTTCTCTAGCATTATCATGATCACAATAGTACATAGAAATGCAGTCCTATCAAGCTCGATGAATCATTTTAGCGTTTAAATTACATTAAATGTAACACAAAAGATGTTCTTTTTCACAGGACTAAGATACTTAACCGTTATAAATAGGTTCCGTTTCCATAGGTTTTACTTTATAAACTTTCAGGAAAACCCCACATCCTAGCATTATAATGATCATAATGCATAGAAATTTACTTGGCACAGTTCTATCTACAGTTCTATAATACGATACAAAATAAATTATTTTAATAGTAACTACAAAAATTTACCGTTTTAAACAAGTTCCGTTTTAAAAGTTTTATGCTCTGTAAAGGTGAACGGAAACCTCACATACTTTCTAGTATTATCATGATCGTAAATACATAGATCTGCACTTTCTGCAGTTCTACCCAATCCGCATGAATCATTTTAGCGTTTAGAGATCACACACAGTACAGTACACAAGAAGTTCTTCAGAGATGAACGCTAAATTTCCCGATGTAGACCGAACATTTCGAAAGATGGGAGAAGTGCTGCTATACCTCCATTCCATTCAACATTCAATAGCCGATCACACAATCTGGAGATGCAGCAGAGCTCGAATTCCTGCATTATTGGGAGACTTTTTTCGATTTCTGCGATTTTTCTTTACCCATTAAATTTAGAATCGAAATCGGAGATTATAGCTTATTTGTAAAAGAATGTTATAGAAGAAGAATGGTTTGACAAACATGAAGAAAAGAATGAAGGTAAAGAAATACCATATATACTTGTGTATAAGTCGACCCCCCAATTTTTTACCAAAAATAATGTAAAAGAAGAAAATATAAAGAAATACCGTATATACTCGTGTACAAATCGACCCCCAAGTTCTTAATTAAAAATTTTGAAAGAAAAAAATGAATTTTCGTTTTTAAGTTGACACTCCAATTCTTAAACAAAAATAATGTAAAAGAAGGAGGATGTTTGACAAGCATAAATAAGAAAATTATATAAAGAATTACCATTACTCGTGTATAATTTGACTCTTCGATAATTCTAGTAAGTAAGAAAATTTATCGTTATAAACAGCTTTCGCTTTAAAAGTCTTTTACTCTATGAAGATTGATGAAAGCTTCAAATGATTTCTAGCATTATCTTGATCATAATACATAGAAATGCATTCTCTTCAGTTCTATCCATGCCGCATGAACCATTTTAGCGTTTAGAGGTATTACACACAGTACAATACACCAAGAAGTTCTTCAAAGATGAACGCTAAATTCCTCGATGTAGACCGAACATCTCGAACGATGGGAGAAGTGGTATATAAACCTACCTCCCTTCCACTCAATATTGAATAGCCGATCACACAATCTGGAGATGCAACAGAACTCAAATTCCTGCACAATTGGGAGAGTTTCTGCGATTTTTCTTTACCCATTGAATAGACCAGGAACTTAGCAAACAAAATCGGAAATACCGTATATATTCGTGTGTAAGTCGACTCGTGTATAAATCAAACTTCCAATTCTTAACCAAAATTTTTGGAAAAAATAATAATAATAATTTTCGTGCGTAAGTCGAACCGCATTTCTGGTAGTAATATGTTGAAAAATAATTTTTAATGGAGGAGGGAAAGAAATAATTAATTTTCATTCAATAAGTAAATTCTTTTCTAATCACACTTTTTATAGTTTCAATTCAACGATTTAAAGTAATATAGTTATGTAAAACTGAAGAAACTTAAGCTATTTTGAAACTTATTTACATCAGTTCAATGATATTTATAAAGAAAAAACTGTTTCAAAAATCTGTCCAAATCTAATAACCCCAACAACTTCTTAGTATTTTTTTGCATACAGTATTTTTTTGCATTGTAGGACTTTCGGGACAGATACTCTATAAAGGTTGACGGAAACCTTGATTAGATCAGGAATTTAGCAACGAAATCGCAGATTACAGCTTATTTGTAAAAGAATGCACAAAAAGAAGAAAGTTTGAAAAGCATGAAGAAGAAAATGAATGTAAACGAATGTGTTTTTGTTCTGTCTGTGCGAAGAGTTTATTGTAAAAATATTTAACTATTAAGCAATAATATACAAAGTGGAACAGGATAGAAGTCATACTGCACCCGAGTAAAATAAATTCGGTTTAGGAAATAAATGTCACAATCCACTTAGTTAAAAATACAGGATATTACATTCCAGGCTGAATTCGGATTATTTTTTAAGGCAGTTGGTCACTTACTTTCCGGATTCCCCACCGTGATGTTAAGTCTATGAGCGTTTGATGCAATCGTATATTCAAAATATCCCCTCAGAAAATTAATATTTTTACTTTCTTTTTTCTGTGTATTATTCTGTAAGCATGTCTATTTTTTTTTCTTAGTTTTCAAAATATCTCTTAAAACTACGCTTAATTTTATCACGAAATTTCATATTTATCACCTCATATTTATAAACCTCCTATTTATCACTATCAAATGGACGTTGATAAATGTGAGGTCAAACACGATCTTTATATTCCTGAAATTCCAGGAGAATCAAACAAGTATATTTTTAAATATTCGAAAAAATGTCTAAACTTGAAAATGTCTGGTCATTAATGGCCATATAGTGTATGTACACAGAATATCGGATATATATCAAACTATCTGATACTTATGATATTTTCAAACCCTGTGTAAAGTAAAAATAAAAGTAAAAATAGTTGTTAAGAAAATCTTCTATAAACATTAATTTCTTAATCTATCAGAAATTAAATTCAGCGAAAATAACATTCTCCTTCATTAACAAAGTTATTTTAATTAAAGACTCCCCTCTTTAACAGTTTTTTTTTCAATTATCTACAAGAGAACACAGAAAAATACTTAAAAGATAAATAAACGTGTCGGAACAAGAAATTTTCAAGGAATAATGTTACAACATTTTCCGATATCCCAGTTACCTAAATACACTCTTATTCCAAGCATCATCTAGCGCGAAAAATATCATCAAAAGTAACACAATCCAGCTCCCATTTAATTAAGAGAACAACACTCCAGTTCGTTGTTCGCAGATTCTTAATGAGAAAATGGGGGGGGGAAGATAAAAGGGGGTGTAAGGGAAAATTGTTTTATCGAAATGTTTAAATTCCCTTAGGAACTTTAATGGAAAATAAATCAGCAAATGAGTTTTCAGTTTTGGAAGGGATATGTATAAAAACGGTTTATCAAAGTATACCTTTTGCAGTTTAAAATAGTGTTGCTAAGTGTACCGATTTATGCAGGATGTCTCGATTTTTATGGATGCCCAGATAATTCTGAAATGGCGTAACCAAGTGTAACCTACAAGACTAAACTTTGAAGGCAGTTTTCAAGTGCTCATTCAAAACTGAGGCTTTACAGTAATAGAAATTTTTAGTTTGATTACGTAAAAGTGTTTCGAATACTCTGAGAAACTTCTAGTACAACATTAGTGTTGCCAAGTCCACTGTTACAAAAAGTGCGTCAGAGAGACAATAAAAGCGGGACAATAGTTTTAAATCGAGGCACATAAATAAAAAAATGTTTTATCGAAAAATTTAAATTCCCATAGGAATTTTAATGGAAAATAAATCAGAGAATGAGTTTTTTGTTTTGGAAGGGGATATGCATTATCAAGGTGTACCTTTTGCAGTCTAAAATAGTGTTGTTAAGTGTCCCAAATTTTATGGGTGTTAAGATTATAGGTTGCCAAATCCACTGTCACAAAAAGCGGGACAGAGAGACAATAAACGAGGTACAATGACTCCTAAATCGGGACATGAATATACAAAAAAATTGTTTTATCGAAATGTTTAAATTTAAATTCCTTCGGGAATCTTAAAGGAAAATGAATCAGCGAATAACTTTTCTATTTTAAAATAAATATGTGTAAAAACAGTTTATCAAGGTGTACCTTTCACAGTCTGAAATGATGATGCCAAGTGTCCCAATTTATGCTTAATATCTTGATTCTTGTAAGTATCAAGATTAGTGTCCTCCTTATCAAATGGACATTGACAAATATCACGTCAAACAAAATCTTTAAAATTATGAATTACCAGAAGAACTCGACAAGTAGATTATCTACTGATAGTGCATATGATTATTACATATAATTATTTACTAATAATATGCATATTAAATAAAAGAATTAAAATTTATAATTGAATGATAATTATGTATATTTATTAGGGTTTGCCCAAGTGGCTACCCACTTGGGGCCCATAGCCCGAACCTTAGCGGATTTTTTGGGCGTGGTCCCACTTGAAAAAAACATAAATTAACCCATCGTGGGTTTTTTCAAATTTTCTCGTCCTTTTAAAACTATCATTATTTAAACTATGTATCTAAATTCACGTGTAGAAAAAAATATCTCAAAATTCAAATGTTTTTAATCATGTCACTTTGCGAATAAATTCGCAAAATGAATCACAAAAATTGTAAGTTATTTGGAAAAAAAAAATGCTGCAAAACAACATTGAAGAGGAAATGCTTGAAAACTACAAATTAGTCTCATTTGTCAAAATGAACACCCGCTTTTATGACAGGCCTTTTCGTGTTAGCAGGTAATATACTTCTAAAAATATTCTTTACTTTTGCTTTTTTAAAAGGCATATATTTTACTTGATGGGGGAAATGTGTTATATTTGTGTTAGTAAATTGTAAATGTTTCTTGTTTATTCATTTTCAAGTGGAAAAAGGAGGAAATGCAGTTTGAATCTTAAGATTAAAATATCGATTATTTTAACAAAAAAATAATTACATTTTTAAAATTGTAACAACATAATACGATTTCTTTTATACCTGGGCTGTAAAATAAAGAATTTTCGATTCGGGTAATATTTTCTCAGTTGAGTGTTGGATTTTTGTCCTTTTAATTTGTTTGTTAATGCTTGCATAGTTTGATGACCACATGCCAAGCTATTTTTTATAATATTTATATATATTTTTTTCTTCATTAATTTCTTTTGGGATGAGGAATGTGATAATGTGCGAATTTTAATTGTCTTTTGTTGTTTTTCATGACTTGTTATATTAAATATCAGGAGGCAGCTGCATGCCATATCACTTCATCGAGTTGACTGCTGAAATTCTAGGATTAGACAGAACTTGATTCGCATATCATTATACAACTGATCTGCCAAGTCATATGTGAAAGTTCCTACAATCCCGATTTTAAAGACTAACTGGAAGTTTTACGATTGTGTATGCCTTTTGATTGTAGGAAAACACAATGATAAACCTACTGATCAACCAACAAAATCCGGTCTGTAGGTACTTTTCATCAGGATATGACTTGACAGATCAGTTGCATTTTTATATGCTAATCGAGTTTTATACAAATCCGGAATTTCAGCCATCAAGTAGATCAGATGATTGTCTGCGAAGCCACCTCCCAATCTATTAAATACTAGTGCATTTTTTACGTCAATTTGACCATGTTGGTCAACCCAACGCGGAATCCTCAGTGTTTAATTCCTGATAAAGTTTGGCAATCATTTTATAGGTAGCAAAAATATGAAAGGCTGGATGCAACTTATAAAATAATAAATTCTTCCCTTTTTTTGTGCTGTTTTTATGAATAACAATCGGTTTTGAGTTGTATCTTAAATCCATTAAACATTTATTTTTGTTTAGAAGATTCTTCATTAAAACATAAAATAAACAATCTAACCAAGTCTTTAATATCTTATCTTTAATTTCAATACCATTTACACAATTATTCCTCAGCCCCCAACAGTGGCCGAGAGGTTCTGACCTCTCAACTGGTAGACGGCAGGTGCTGGGTTCGAACCCAATCTCTGCCGTCGGCCTGACCGTTTAGAGTTTTCTGTGGTTTTCTTCGAATCTTGGATTTCCTTGCGTAAATGCGGGTTAGGTTCCCTTAGAAAGACCCCTACGGAGGGCATCCCAGCCCTTTTGGGTCTATATCCCACGTGTAGATAATCGGCCGACATAAGATAAACAAACAAACAAAATTATTCCTCACCATATGTCAAAAAAAGAATTAGCAGAAAATATATGAACCGAAAAAGGACAAATTTTTAATAAAAAAAGGGGAAGAGAAATTAACTAATACTTAACAGAAAATCGCAGTTATCTTTTCATATTAATATTTATAAAATTTTGTTCATTTATTTATATTACATAAAAGAGCACCTTAATTTGCATTTTTTTTTTTTGTTTTTCAGAATATCAAATGAATAACTTTCCGAGAGACATCATAAAAAATGAACAGTTACACATGTTCCAAATGCTTAATAAACACCTTCGGAGGGGAAAAAAAAATCCATTGATTTTGTCATTTTTGCTTTCATATTAGGCACAGTGAGAAATGATCGCAAAAATTCATATTAATGAATAAAATCTGTTAAAAAAACTTTTTTTTTTCTTTAACACTATAATGTATTTTACTATCTTGATAACTCACATTAATTTAACCGACGATTTCGATCCCCCTCCGTTATCCATGTTGATATTTGTAATTAACGATTTTGGATTTATTTTTTATTCTTTGTTCGAAGTAAATTTAATACACGTGTTCACGTTCAGCTGAAAAATGATTTATTTTGATTTTTAAAACTTCGGGGATATGTTGTAGCCTCCCCCTACCCATTCCGTCATCAGCATTAAAGTTTTTTTAAGTCATAAACAAGTCATAAACAAGATGTTGTGTCATTATTAAACGGTTTATGTGTTGTTTACTCGAGGAGGAAGAAGGGCAAGAAGAAAAAAAAAAAAAAAAAAAAAAGAGAAAAATACATTATTAACTAAAGGTAGTGATATCTTCCATAATTTGCAGTACGGTAATAAAATGAAGATTTTTTTTAAACTTCTGAATCAGTAGTTAATAACTTAAACAATTTCTTTTAATTAAGAAATATTACTAACAAGTTTGAAATTGCAAGTCAAACGTTGCAAATGAGGTGCGTTCGTAACAAAGTTTAAAAAATATTCGGATCTTTGTGTAATAGTATACAGTACTTCGGATACAGTACAGCGACCGAAATCATTTGTGTGTTCCTGTAAATATTATCTGAATTCTATTATACAGGAAGTAACTTCTTGTAAACCTGAGTAACGTATTTCAATTTCATAAAATATTAAATACTTTAATGCAATTAAAATGCGCCATAAACAGTGTTCCCCCATTACCATTATGTAATAAAATACTTTTGTGTGACCCTGTAAATGAAAAGACAAATATTCTTTGCCTGCCCTACAAATTGTACAGAATGCACATTATAGATATACTTCATAGATGCATATCAATTTCATTTATGTTCGAAAGAGTGTAATACCAATACAATGCTCTTGTAACTTTTTTCCCTATTAACCGTAATGTAACAGAATGCTTTTGATTGTCCCTGTAATTGAACTATACATCCGATTTTCATAAAAATTGAAATTACACGACAAAATTAGACAACAATTATATATTTTAAATTTCAAATAATTCGGTTGGGTAGTTTTTGCGTTGTTATATGCCGTCAGACAGACGGACTGAGCGACAACAATAGGTGCTACGTAATTACGAACGCAGCTAAAACTTAATAAAAAATATACAAATCTTAAATGTTTTCGTCGTATTTAATTTTTTATTAAAAAACGAAAAAAAAATTACTTACTACTTAAGAAGATTACATTATTATTTCACATTTCTACCGAAAAAAAAATACATTTTTTATTTATTTCATAAAAGGAAATCATAAATTATATTTTCTGGTTAGAATATCAAATGACTAACCTTCGGTAATATATCATAAAAAAAGAACAGTTAACACATGTTCCAAATATTTAATAAACACCTTTGGACAAAAAAACGCAAGTCATTTATTTTGTCATTTTTGCTTTTAGATTAGACAAAATGAGAAATGATAGCAAAAGTCTATATTAATGAGTAAAATATGAACAAAAAAAATTATCTTTTTTCCTTAAAACTTCATGTATCTTATTAGCTTACATTAGCATAGCCAATGCTTTCTATCTACACCTCCCTTTTCCAATGTTGATGTTTGGTTGTAATTAACGGTTTTCGATTCTTTATCCCCTGCATGATACGAAGTAAATTTAATACACGTGTTTAGTCAAAAAATCATTTATTTTTCCCCTTAAAATGTTCTCCTTTCCTCTCATTCTGTCATTTTCTTCGTAACTTTTTTTGTTTGTTTGTTTTCTGGAAGTCATAAACATGGTAAAAGGTGTCGCATCATTAATAAACAGTTTATGACGGAGAAAGAAGGGGAGGGGGAGATATTAAAATGAAGAAGTCATTGCTAAGAAAGGTGGCGATACCTTCCTTAACTTGTAATATGATAATAAATTAAAGGAAGTGAAAACTTTTTGGAACGACTTAATCTATAGATAATAACTTGTTTTAATTAAATCAAGTATTAAGTAAAAAAGTTATTTTAAAAAAAGTTAAAAAAAAAAAAGGTTATTTGTGAACAACTTTTAGGACAAAAATATTTTTAGATGTTTATAAAAAATTGATGTGTTTTCTCACTCTTAGAGGTCTAACACGTTGTCGGGATAAACCCGACACATTTACGCGGCCCGCTGGAGTAATAAGTACAGTAAAAAAATAAAAGAATATTATATAGGAATGCAGGATGTAGACCACACAAGATAGTTTGAGGTGCACGTGCATGCGGGAATTCGTCAAAAGGATAGAATTTCCACGATTTAACGACTTTTGTGAAACGGGGTGTTTGGTAAGGGGTTAGTGAATTCTGGCTAAACAGTCAGTTAGCCAATAAATTTGTCAAGATTGTTTATAAGTTAGACTGGAAAAGATTGAATTTCCTGTAAACAAGAGTAAGAATCTTCGCGCATATGGGAGTTCAAAGAAATAAATATGTCCACTGTGGTATTTGAATGTCTGCAAATTTAGTAGTGGGATTAACATGTTAGCTAAAAAATGTCGCATTCGGTAACACGATTCTCACATTACATCGTAAAAGGGGTTTTAGCTGTTTACTAGGATTTGTTTTCAGACCACCTGCATATGAAGATGCGCGTTACTTGAAAAATTATAATGATATGCAAGAGAGAGAAATTTTATAGGAGGATAAGATTTTTAGGAGGGATTTTCAGGCAGGGAGAAGTTAGTAAAATGGGATGTCGAGAGATATAGCGAAGAGGAAGGAGAGATGAGAATAGTCTTTTATGACCGTGTTTTTGTGCTCTCCCTGGGATAGAGAAGAAGTTGGTTTTTTGGATATGAGCACCGGTATGGGGATGTGCCTGACACCCAACGAGGACGGTCCTAGTATATCTAAGAGGTGAGCGGGTTCCTTTTTAAGTATTTGAGCAACCTTTTCATATGCGTATTAAATTATATATCTGTAAAGTTAGGCATCCTTAAAATCTAGTGTTATATTATTAATCAAAATCCCAATAAATGTATTGGAAGAATAACAGTGTATTTATTATGCTTTAATCATAAATAAAGTGTCGTTATTACCTTATGTTTATAGACTTTTATGTCTTCTGAAACATCCGACTCTAGAGCCTGGGAAACGTTCTAATGCAAATAAACAAAATAAAGTAAACCTAGCAGTAGTCGGACAACGTTATAAAATTCCCCTCTAATCTTTTAAGTATTAGCTTTTTTTTATGTTTGTTTCCTAACAAAAAACTAATTGGAAAAATAAAAAAGATTAAAATTTATTTTATTTTATTAAATCTAGCGGTTTAATATCATCTTATTTTTACTTTATGTAATAGAGTAACTTGAAATTATATTTTCTTTATTTTGTAATTTGTTGTATATGATGCTATATGTCTAAATAGATTTTTCATAACTGACCTTTTTACGTCCAATTTCATAAATAACATATTGCGCTGTTTTCCCGGAAGTATAAACATACATCATAAATTAAAAAATATATCATTGTTTTAGATATAAAAAATTTCTCGCATTTACTTAGCTATAAATTTTGCTGCATCAGGTAATTGATAGTAATATTGGGTTGGAGAAAAAGTAATTTCGCTTTTTTTCGTATTTTTCAAACTGAATTTATTTATATAAATTAAAAAAGCTGATCAGTAATATATGTGGTGTTTTGTTCGATAACTTTTTGTCCTTTTTCTGGTAAAACCATAATTCCGTCACTGTAGAATTTCTGCGAGTTCTGGGCAAAAAACTGAACAAGGTGATTTTCACAAGCCTTTTTTGAAGCTAGCTTAACACCATTAAGATAGTTCCGCAGAGGGTGGAACAAATGGTAATTGGTTAGATCTAGGTCCAGACTATACAGTGGGTGCATCAAAACCTCCCAACCAAGCTCTCTCAGTTTCTGCCGACAGACTAAACATGTGTGTCGTTTAGCGATGTCGTGATGGAAGACAACGCTTTTCCTATTGATCAATTTCGGACAGATTTTTTTAATCACCTGCTTCAATTGCATTATTTGTTCACAGTAGATAGTTGAATTAATGGTTTTGCCAGGTTAGAGCAGCTCATGATGGACAATTCCTTTTCATTCGCACCAAACAATCAGCATCACCTTCCTTGGCGTCAATCCGGGCTTTACCATCGTTTGTGAAGCTTCGACCACGATTTTTTTCGCACATTGTTGTCGTACGTGATTCACTTTTCATCACTCATAATCATTTGTTTCAATAATAGCTTGATTTTGTTCCGTATCAGTAGCAATTCCCAATGGAAACTCTGTCCATTAAACTTTTTCACTGCAAACTCATGGGAAACCCAAGTATCAAGTTTTTTTTTTTTTTTTTTTTTTTTTTTTTTTTTTTTTTTTGTATTAAATTTTTTGTAAATGGTTCAAAAGTGTTTTATGTTTGATGTTTAGTTCCGTAGCAATGTCGCAGGAAAAAATACGTCAGTCTACTTCGATTTTTTTTAAATTGTATCGACTTTTTCAACGATAGGCTGGCCAGGGAAATATTCATCTTTAACATTGAAATTTTCGGAACGAAAACGAGCCAACCAAATTCTGACTTTGTCGTTTACAGCATCGATCACCATAAACGCCACGCAATTTTTGATGAACCTGAGCCGCATTTTTCTCTTTTTAGAAATAAAAAACTAAAATGTGACGAAAATGATCTTCTGGAATCTCTTTTTTTAAAACGTAATAACTTTTGACTGATCAAACAGATGATGATAACTTTACATTTAAAATGTGCTAGAGACTGTTACCTTTCAAATGCTGTATAGTATGGCTTAATTGAGTAAGTAGTACTCGAGATATACGATTTTAAAACTATCTATTGGCAAAAAACGAAATTACTTTTCCCCAACCCAATATTACAACAATATTGACGATACGTAAGCGGACCAATATTTTATTCCATTTTGGCCGTGATATAACTAATTTGAGCCATTTTAACCCAATTTTGAAAAGCGATTTGGGATGTAAAAAATACAAACTAATCAAAAATATGCAAATCTTAAATATTTTCATCGTATTTAATTTTTTAATAAAAAAAATGAAAAAAAAATACTCCTTAAGAAGATCACGTTAATATTTTTACATTTCTAATGGAAAACTTCTTTCATTTATTTTATTTCATAAAAGGAAATCATAATTTATATCTCCTGACAGAATATCAAATGACTAACTTTCGGTAATACATCATAAAAAAAAAGAACAATTAAACACATGTTCCAAATATCTAATAAACACTTTTGGACAAAAAAACAAGTCATTTATTTTGTCATTTTTGCTTTTAGATTAACCCGAGTGAGAAATGATTGCAATAGTCCATATTAATGAGTAAAATATTAACAACAAGTAAAAATTATCTTTTTTCTTTAAAACTTCATGTATATATTTACTATTTTGTTAGTTTGCATTAGCATAACCAATGCTTTCTACCTATACCTCCCTTACCAATGTTGATGTTTGGTTGTAATTAACGGTTTTCGATTCTTTATCCCTCCACCCCCAGCCCTGCACGACACGAAGCAAATTTAATACACGTGTTTAGTCAAAAAAATCATTTATTTTCTCTTTTAAAATGTTTTCCCTTCTTCATATTCTGTCATCATCTTCGTAATTTTTTGTTGTTTGTTTTCTGGAAGTCATAAACATGGTAAAAGGTGTCGTATCATTAATAAACAGTTTATGACGGAGAAAGAAGGAGGGGGGGGGGGATATTAAAGTGAAGAAGTCATTACTAAGAAAGGTGGTGATACCTTCCATAACTTGTAATATGATAATAAATTAAAGGAAATGAAAAACTTTTTGGAACGACTTAATCGATAGATAACAACTATTTTTTAATCAAATAAAGTATTAAGTAAGAAAGTTCATTTTAAAAGAGTGAAAAAAAAGTTTAAAAAAAAATAAAATTAGACTATTTGTGAGTAGTTTTTAAGAGAAAATATTTTTGGAAGACTATAAAAAATTAATAATGTGTTTTCTTACTTTTTAAGATCCAATACGCTATAAAAATCTACTCTAATTTTTTAATTATTAGAATTTTTTTAATGTTTGTTTTGTAAAATAAAACCAATGGAAAAACAAAAAAGACCTAAAATTAAATTTATTTTATGAAATCTAACGACTTAATATCATCTTATTTTTACTTTATGAAATAGAGTAACTTGAAATTATACAAAATTTATTTTGAAATTATGTTGTATATGGATTAGTTTTAGATTTTTTATAACTGATCTCTTGACGTCCCATTTGACAATTTACATATTGCGTTATTTTCTCGGAATTATATACAAAACATAAATCTCTCTTAGATATAAAATTTTCTTGCGTTTATTTAGCTATATATTTTGTTGCATCACGCATTTGATACTAATATTACAGCAATATTGGCGTAACGGACCAATATTTTATTTCATTTTGGCCTTACGATATAACTAATTCGAGCGATATTAACCTAATTTTGGAGCGCGATTTGGGACATAGAAAATTAAAACTAATCAAAAATATGCAAATCTTAAATATTTTCATGTATTTAATTTTTTAATAAAAAATCAAAAAAATACTACTTAAGAATATCATATTAATATTTCACATTTCTATCGAAAAAAAAAAAAAAAAAAAAAAAAAAAAAAAAAAAAAAAAACCTTCTTACATTTATCTCTATTTCATAAAAGGGAATCATAATTTATATCTCCTGTCAGAATATCAAATGACTAACTTTTTGGGGAAAAAAGAACAGTTAACCAATGTTCTAAATATTTATTAAACACCTTTGGCCAAAAAAAAAAAAAAAAAAAAAACCAAGTCATTTATTTTGTCATTTTTGCTTACGAAACGTAAACGGACCAATATTTTATTCCATTTTGGACTTACGATATAACTAATTCGAGCTATATTAACCTAATTTTAGAGTGCGATTTAGGACATAGAAAAATAAAATTAATCAAAAATCTTAACTATTTTCATGTATTAAATTTTTTAATAAAAAATGAAAAAAAATACTACTTAAGAATATCACAGTAATATTTCACATTTCTAACGCAAAAAGAACTTTTACATTTATATCTATTTCATAAAAGGAAATCATAATTCATATTTTCTGCGCAGAATATTAAGTGACTAACTTTCGATAATGTATCATAAGAAAAGAACGGTTAACACATGTTCCAAATATTTAATAAACACCTTTGGACAAAAAAAAAAGTCATTTATTTTGCCATTCTTGCTTTTAGATTAACCAGAATGAGAAATGATTGCAAAAGTCCATATTAATGAGTAAAATATGAACAAAAAAGTTATTTTTTTTCTTTAAAACTTCGTGTATATATATTACTATCTTGTTAGTTTACATTAGCATAACAAATGCTTTCTTTCTACACCGCCCTTTCCAATGTTGATGTTTGGTTGTAATTAACGGTTTTCGATTTTTTATCCCCCCTCCCTCCCCAGCCCTGCATGACACGAAGTAAATTTAATACACGTGTTTAGTCAAAAAAACATTCATTTCTTCCCCCTTAAAATGTTCTCCCTTTCTTATATTCTGTCATCATCTTCGTAATTTTTTGTTTGTTTGTTTGTTTCCTGGATGTCATAAACATGGTAAAAGGTGTCGTATCATTAATGAGCAGTTTATGGCAGAGGAAGAAGGGAGGGGGGGGGAGATATTAAAGTGAAGAAGTCATTACTAAGAAAGGTGGCGATACCTTCCATAATTTGTAATATGATAGTAAGTTAAAGGAAGTGAAAAAAATTTTTGGAACGACTTAATAGATAAATAACATGCTTCAATAAAATCAAGTTTTAAGGTACACGCACACCTTTGGAAGTGAATTTTTGAATTTTTTTCTATTGTTATCCAATTTTGATAATGACATTTACTTTAAAACTTTGAAAAAATATATAAACATTTTAGCAATTACCCAGAAATAATTTTTAAGAGAAAAATAGTCAAAATTATGTCAAAAATCGACATTTCCATGAAACGTGATAACTCAAAAATAAAAGAATGTTTTGACATTTTATAAATTGCATAATAAACAGAATAACTTTCCCTAGTACTTAGACTGCACACATTACAATCGCATCTCTACTTCAGATGATATGGCAGTTAAGGTACTAATGCAATGAAAATTCGCAATATTTGTCGTTTATACTAGTGTAAATATAAAACTATTTAATATATTATCATGAGTGTGGTCTATTCCCTCGAAAAACATTTGTAAAAGAAGTACAGACAATTTCGTGGCATTTCATGCATAATCTTTTGATTAGAATCTTTTGCGTATAGTAAAATTTTGAAAAACTTCATTTTGAGAAAAGCTAAAAATAACCTTAACGTACAATTCAAAAGTTGTAATAGCCGTAACTTTAAACGGCTGTAACTTTGATTATAATTAAGATTATAAAAGACACAATTTAAACAGAATTCGACAGATAAAGAGTCGATTTTAATATTATTCCACTAATGAAAAATCGATATTTTGATCGAAAATCACGTTTTAAAGGTGTTCGGATACCTTAAGTAAAAAAATTAATTTTTAAAAAAGTAAAAAAAAAAAAAAAAAAAAAAAGTTCTCAAATCAAAAAAGACTTTTTGCGAATAGCCTTTAGGGAAAAATATTTTTGAGACTTACAAAAAATTAATAATGTGTTTTCTAAGAGATTTCTAATGTGTTTCTTTTGAAATTTAACATTTTATAGAAATTTCCTCCAACCTTTTAATTATTGTTATATTTTTAATTTGTTTGTTTCAAAAATAAAACTAAATGAAAAAAAAAGAAGTTTTAAAATTAATTTTATCTTATGAGATACAGAGGCTTTCAACAAAGCTTTTTTTTTTTTTTTTTTTTTTTTTTAAATTCAAACCAGAATACTATAACTTAAAGGAAGTGTAAGAAAAACTTGGAACGACTTAATCGACAGATAATAACCTGTTTTAATTAAATCAAGTACTATTAAGTAACAAAGTTAATTAAAGGAAAAAAGTGACAAAAGTTTTCAAATCAAATCAAATAAGACTTTTTGTGAATAACTTTGGAAGAAAAATAAATTTGGAATTTTTAGCAAAAAAAAAAAAAAAAAAAAAAAAGTAATGTGTTTTCTAACTGTTTGAGATTAAGCATGTTGTAAAAATCACCTCCAACCTTTTAATTATAATTATATTTATAATTTCGTTCTTTTAAAAAATGAAAATAAATGAAATATAAAAAGATATAAAATAATTTTTATTAATGAAATCTAGTCTTCTAATTTCTAGTTCTAATTTCTATATCACTTCAAACGATTTTAATAGGATGACAGTATAAATACTGGTTTTACTGGCTTATTGTTATGAGTTACTTTGGATTTATTTGTAAAAGTATATATATATATATATATATATATATATATAATTTTATTTTAAATTTATTAAATAATTCTATGAAAAAATTAATTTTTTTAAAATATAAATACTGCATTTGTAATTTTAGAATAGCTACATTCTCATGTTTTACTTTTCTTTCCTTTTCTCTATTATTTAATGTTAACTCTCCCACATAACCTATTTAATTTTTGAAAAATTCGCCCACAAAAGGTTATTAATCACCGGCAGAATTACTTTTTTGTACACTTTTAAGAGTTAGTAAGTTTAACTTGACGGCGAGAATAAATACTAAACCCCACTCCACCATATGACTTAAAAAAGCCGATTTGGCTGAATCTCAAAGATTTCAGTTTACCTCTCGTTTACAATAATATTCGCACAATGCAAATACCTAAATAATTGGAGCATCATTTTAATATTGAACAGAATATAACTAATCCAAGCAATATTAACCATATTAAAACAATGTAGCTTTATTACTAGGAATCTTAAAAATAAAAAAAAATAAAAAAGTTTGGACACTAAATAATTTCGGTGTGTGCAAATTATAATTAAAAATGTTAAAAAACAGAGGTTTCTATACAACTTATATTTTATTCATAAATTTAAAGATGATGCAAAAATAAAAACGCGTGAAAAAAATAAAACTCAACGTTTCAACTTAATCGTAAAAATCATCTACAGGAATAAAGTTTCCAAAAATACAAATCGGCAGAGCAATCTACATGCAACATGGTCTAAAATTATAATTCAAATTGGAAAAAGTAACGGTAACTTGAAAAATGTTTAAAAACAGCTGCAGTGAAATAATAAATGTACAATGTAAAGACCTTAATTACGATTATATACATAAATTACTTTTTCATATTTCTATAGCTAAAGGTCCGTACATTTATTTCTACTACATAAAATGAATAGCTTAATTTACATCTTATGTCAGCATATTAAATGATTTAAATTCAAGAAAACAACAGAAAAAATGAAAAGTTACATGTGTTCCAAATACTTTATAAATACCTTTGAACAAAAAAAGCAAGCTATTTTTATTCTCATCTTTACTCTCAGAATAAACTAAGTGAAAAATGATTTCAAAGGCCGTAATAATAAATTAAAAAAAAAGTAACAAAAAATTATTTTATTCTTTAAAACTTCATATATATTGATATCATGTTAACTTACATTAACCTAACCAATTTTGTAACAACACCTCCCTTTCCCCATGCTGGTGTTTTCTTGTAATTAACGATTTTCGATTTCATTTTTTTCTTCCTTCGAAGTAAATTTAATGCACTTGTTTAGTCAAAAGATACATTTATTTTTTCTCCTAAAACATAGGAGGAAATATTGTAGTCTTCCCCAATTTTCATTCTGTCATCATCCTTGTTGATTTTTCTGTTTACTTTCTGAAATTCGTGAACACGGCGAAAGGTGTTGCTTATTAATAAGCAGTTTATGCGCTGTAAAAGAGGAAAGATATTAAAGTGGAGAAGTCATTACTAACTAAATTAGTCATATCTTCCATAACTTGAAATATGTTAATAAACGAAAGGAAATGGAGAAATTTTTTGGAACGCCTTAATCGATAATTAAAAACTTCGAAAATTTGTTTTAATTAAAAAGCGCATTAAGCAGGAGAAATAATTAAAAGAAAATGCAGGAGAAAAAGTTTTGTTGCTAAGTATAATTTTTTGTGGATACTTGATTTGGGGGTGGGGGGGGTGGAAACATTTTGAAATCTATGAAAACATATGTAGGGTGCATCATACATCAACTGTTGCGGGTAAATTTCCAAACAGTTTGAACTTCAGTATACCATAAGCATTTTAAATTTCTGTTTTTCGATAAAATGAAGTAATATGGAGAAAACAAGTTGGATATTGTACGTCAAACGTGGTAAATGAGGTGCGTTAGTACTATAACTAGTTTTATAAATATTCAGATCTTGGTGCATTAGCTGTTGCACTCTTATGAAAAAATGAATGAATACAAAATATATTAAGATTCTATACATTAAATTCAGTAATGTAGAAATAATAGGATTCCCTCTTAAATAGGACGTCATTACCATGGCAACTTAGAATCATTACATGCTATATTATATTACTGAAGAATTATGTAGAGTAAGATTTAATAGAATGAAGAGAACTTTTATTAAAATTATTTTATGTTTTGATTCGATTTTCATAAAATATGAAATGACACGACAAAATTCTTCAACGATTCTATACATTCAATTTCATTTTTGCACTGTTATATATGGACAGATGGATGGACCAAACGACGACTATAGCTACTACCTATTGATATAATTACGAAAGCGAATAAAAATTAGACAAAATATATGGACTTTAATTAATTTCGACGTGTTAACTTAATAACCAGTAATGGGACACATTTATATACACATAAAATATTTATTTCTGCTAATTTATATGACTAAAGTCCTATTAATTTATTTCTATTTTATAAAAAGGAGAATTTAATTTATATGTTACATCAGAATATCAAATGATTGACATTTGAGAAGACAACATAAAAAAAAAAATTAGTCACACATGTTCCAAATACTTAATAAACATGATCGGACAAAAAAAAACTTGCCATTTATTTTCTCATTTTCCTCTTAGAATATGATGAGTGAAAAATAAACTCCCTATTAATAAGTAAAAAAATATATTAACAGAAACTTATCTTTTTCTTTAAAACTTCATATACATTAATATCATGCTAACGTACATTAACAAAACCAGTGGTGTCAACACCTCCCTTTTCCCATGTTGGTGTTTACTTGTAATTAACGGTTTTCGATTTAATTTTTTTTCCTTTCGACGTAAATTTAATATACTTGTTTAGACAAAAAATTATATATCTTTCCTCTTAAAACATAGGAGGAAATATTGTACTCTCAACCCCTTTCATTTTGTCATCATCCTCGTGGATTTTTCTGTTTACTTTCTGAAAGTCGTGAACACGGTGAAAGGTGTTGGTTATTAATAAGCAGTTTATGTGCAGTAAGAAGGGAAATGTATTAAAGTGGAGAAGTCATTGGTAACTAAATTAGTGATATCATTCATAACTGAAATATGTTAATAAACGAAAGGAAATGGAGAAATTTTTTTTGAGTGCCTAACTCGATAATTAAGAAGTTTTAATTAAATAGTTGTAATTAAAAATTAGTTTTAATTAAATAGTTGTAATTAAAAATTAGTTTTAATTAAATAGCACATTAAGCAAGAGAGATAATAGAAAAATACACGACAAAAATTTTTATTGTTGAGTATAATTTTTTTGTGAATACTTCTTTTGAGGATGGGGAAACATTTTGAAACCTAGGAAAAGTCATATGAAGGGTGCATCATACATCAACTGTTAGGGATAAATCCCACAGCAGTTTGAACTTCAGTAAACTATAAACTTTTTACTTATCTTTCGTTATAAAATAAAATAATATAGAAAAAATAAGTTCGATATTGTACATAAAACGTAGCAAATGAAGTGTGAACGTACTATAAGTAATTGTATAAACTTTCATATCTTAGTTCAATAGCTCTTGCACTCTTAACGAAAATGCATGAATACAAAATTTGTTACGATTATATACATGAAATTCAATTGAAATAATAGGACTCCATCTTAAACATGATATCATTACCATGGCAACCTAGAATCATTGCCTGTCATGGGATATCACTGAAATCATTATGTGTGATAGGATTTAATAAAATGCTGAAAAAAATTAATATTTTTTTATACTTTGACTTGATTTTTAAAAAATATGAAATGACTCGACCAAATTTTGCCATGATTACATACATTAAATTTCAAACTATACAGTGGGGTATTTTTTGCTATAATACATCCGGACAGACGGACGAACCAGATGACGACGTTTGTAACTGCTACATATTTACATAATTATAAACGCTCTTTAAAATTAGACGATATATATGAATTATAATTAATTTTGGCATGTTCAATTTATTAATAAATAACCGAAAATATATATGTTTATTTTTTATTTTTACTATACTTATACGGTTCTGTAAAGTTCCGTTCATTTATTTCAGTTACAAAAAAGGGGGGTTAATTTACATCTTATGTCAGAATATCACAGGATTAACTTTCGAAAAAACAAAAAAGGAAAAAAATAATAATAATAGTTACTCATGTTCCACTTACATAGTACATAGCATTGGACAAAAAAGCTAGCCATTTATTTTGTCATCGCCAGTATTAGAATATGTTGAGTGAAAAATGATTTCAAAAGTCCATAAAAAATATTAACAAAAAATTGTCTTTTCTTTTTAAAAACTATATATATCAATATCATGTTAACTTAGATTAACATAACCAATGGTGTCAACACCTCCCTTTCCCCACGTTGATGTTTACTTGTAATTAACGATTTTCGATTTCAATTTTTTTCCCCTTCTAAGTAAATTTAATGCACTTGTTTAGTCAAAAAATCATTTATTTTTCCTCTTCAAAGAAGGAGAAAATATTGTAATCTTCCTCACTCCTTTCATTCTGTCACCATACTTGTAGATTTTTCTGTTTACTTTCTAAAAATCGTGAACACGGTGAAAGGTGTTGGTTATTAATAAGCAGTTTATGTGCTGTAAAAAGAGGAAAGATATTAAAGTGGAGAAGTCATTACTAAGGAAATTAGTGATATCTTCCATAACTTCAAATATGTTGATAAACGAAAGGAAATAAGTAATTTTTTTTTAATGCCTTAATCGATAGTTATGAACTTCGAAAATTTGTTTTAATTAAGCAGCGCATTAAGCAAGAGGGATATAAATAAAATGTACAAGAAAAACTTTTGCTGTTAAGTATAATTTTTTGTGAGTACTTGATTTCGGGGTGGGGGAACATTTTGAAATCTAGGAAAGTATCATATGTATGGGCATCATATATCAACTGTAGGGGGTAAATCCTCCAAAAGTATGAATTGCATTATTTTATAAACTTTATTTTTCTTTTTTTCTAAACAACAAAATAATATAGAGAAAACAAACGGGACACTTCAAACGAGAAAAATGAAGCATGTTCGTACTATAACTAGTTTAAAAAAATCATTTCTTGGTAAAACAGCTATTGCACTCTTAAGCAAAAATGCATAAATACAAAATTTATTACAAATGCTACACATTAAATTCAGTAATACAGAAATAACAGGACTCAAACTTAGACAGGACGTCATTACCATGGCAACCTGGAATCATTCTCAGCCATGGGATATCACTGAATTAATTGCGTAGGATAAGATTTAATAGAATAAAGAAAACTTTTATTAATATTTTTTACATTTGGATTCATTTTCATAAAATATGACAAAACGCGACAAAATTCTGCAACGATTATAGTAATTAAATTTCGAACTGCTCGCGGTTGGGTAGTTTTTGCGCTGTTATATGCGGACAGGCGGACGGACCAGACGACAATTACAAAGGCCCTTTAAAATTAGACAGAGTATATAAACTTTAATTAATTTCGGCAGGTTCAATTTATAAATCAGTAACAGAAAAAATATATATTTATTTTTTTCTATACTTATACGGTAAAAGTTAAGTTCATTTAATTGCATTACATAAAAGCTGGTGCATAATTTACGTCTTATGTCAGGATATCAAATGATTAACGTTTGAGAAGACAACAAAAGCAACAAATAAATAAATAAATAAATAAATAATAAATAATAATAACATTTGCACATGTTCCAAACACTTAAAATAATTAGACAAAAAAAAAAAAAAAAAGAGGCCATTTATTTTATTACATTACTTTTAGAATATGATGACTGAAAATTGCTTCAAAAATCCATATTAACAAGTAAAAGAAAAAATATATATATTAATAAAAAATTATATTTTTTCTTTAAAACTTCATATGTACTAATATCATTGTTAACTTACATTAACAAAACCAATGGTGTCAACACCTGCCTTTCACACTAATGTCACTACATGCAAATTGGAATAAATATGTATTTTAAAACAAAATAATAACCCAATTAAAAGACATGCACTATTAATAATGTACCAGACCCGAAAGGGTTAAAAAGCAAATTCCTAAATGAAAAATTTCCCTTTTAAAGATGAGATGTTCGCTTCCTTTTCCTAAGAACTTCAAAGGTTTAGAAAGAGAGTTTAGTATTTTTCATTTTCACTCCATTTTCTTTCATCTAATAATCTTTCATTCATCCCTAACTCCCTATCATATATCTAACAAACTTATCTAATTAAGAACCCTTTTAATCACTAAAATAGCCCTCAATTAAGTCTGTTAAGCAATCAAGTAAAAGATGATGTGTGTAGATTTCATTTGATATAGCTTAAATTTCTAAATGGGTATTACTAATATTTAAATAGATAAATATATTATCACATCTTTAATCAAATAAATTTTGAAATTATATCTTGTACAAAGTCTAAAGTACAAATTTCTAAATAAAAATCCCCATCTCCCTATTTTAAGGTGCATTCGTAATTATATAAAAACGTAGTACCTAATAGTCGTCGTTCACATACTGTAAAAACAAAATACCCAAATTGGGTTGAAAGATTTTTGGGTACAGCATTGTTCCAATTTGGAAAGTTCAGTTTGTAGCACAAAATCGTTTTAAAAAAGTCTGATTTTTAATGACATTAAAAAAAATATCTTAGATAGTATATACATTATACCTCAGAAATTTTGATTAATTTAATGTTAATAAAGATCTGCTCTGTTTTGAACCATTTTGGGTTATCTATTTTGGGAACAATACTCTACCATTTTGGAATCCTTACTGTACCATTTCAGGAAAATTACTATACCCAGAAATCTTTCAACCCAATTTGGGTCTTCAATTTTTACAGTGCAGTTCGTTCGTCTGTCTGTTCTGCCTGCATATAGCAACGTAAAAACTACCGAACCGAATGGTTTGAAATTTAAAATAGATAATTTTCACACGATTTTGTAAAGTCTTTTCAAATTTTATGAAAATCGGATGTATAGTTCAATTACAGGGACAATCAAAACTATTCTGTTACTTAACGGTCAATGGAAAATAATAGTTTTAAGTGCATTTTAATGATGCAGGGCTTGAAATTCAATTTTCCAGAGGAGGGGAGACTCCCTCCCAACATTTATAAATGGAGGGGAGTTTAGCTGTTTGGGAGGGAGAAAAAAAATCTTTAAAACCTACTGTTTAATGTGCTATTTAAAGAATTACACAAATACAGACATGACAAAATACCATTGAAGCAATTTTTATGAACAAATTGTTATGCAAAATGAGATATTTTATTTTTAAAAAAGTCAGGATTTTATATAGTCTATAGTTTTCAAAGGGATAAATTCCCTTCCTGTGCTAATTACTTTTGTTTCAGGTCTAATAAACTCTGTTTTTGGTTTAGGACAGGCGTGATTATGGGTGAATTTTTTATTTCGGAAATCGTCGGGGGGGGGGTAATTCCGCAAGTTACTCCCCCCGCGAGGGGGATTATCCGCGATCTTCAGACGAAATCAGCGATTTATCGGCGAAATTTTAGCAAAATCGGCAATTTAGAGGGATTTTTTCTTGAAATCTGCGGTTTTTCCTCGATCTTTTGACGAAATCGCCGTTTGTTACGACGATCTTTAGACAAAATTTGCATTTTTACGCGATCTTTTCTCGAAAACGGCGTTTTATTCCCCCGATCTTTTGACGAAATCGGCGTTTTTCCCATGATCTTTTGATGAATCGGCTTTTTTGTTTAAAATGATCTTTTGACAAAATATTTTTAAGCGATCTTTTATTGAAAACGACGTTTTTATCCGCAATTTTTAGACGATATCGACGTTTTCCCGCGATCTTTAGACGAAATCAGCATTTTATCTGAGATATTTGATGAAATTGCCGTTCTTTTCCGCAATCCGCGATTTTTAGCAATCTTTTGACTAAGTTCGTTGACAAAAACACTGATAAAGTCGTCATTTTTCCACGAAATATTGACGAAATGTGTGCTTTTTCAGCGATCCTTTTACGAAATTTGCTTTTCTCCGCGATTTTTTCCGTGCGCAAAACCGTACAAGTTGGCAATTATGCGGAATTGATAACTCAATTTCAAATTTTCGGAACAGGATGCCTTACATTTTTGGAAATTTCGGACGAAAATCACCCCTGGTTCAAGCTGATTTTAGGTTGAGTGAAAACACAGAGTCTAAATTACCCCTCCCCCTTTCACACAATCCACTGTAACTTTTCAGAAAATTTGCTGCAAATAAAAAAAAAACACCCCTGAAGAATCCTTTGATAAATTTGGTGTTTTCCCGCGATCCTTTAAAGAAATTCAAATGCCGGGACGTGCTAAGAGAAAACTGCGCTTGGGGCAAAGTTTCAATTTAGTGTTCTTTTTCCTCTTACCGGCCAAAAATGACGTTGGTTAGTAGAAAATCGGCGCCCCTAAGTTTCTGCACCCGGGGCGACTGCCTCTTTACCCCCACCTGCCCCTTTTCACACGACGCTGTTTATATGGCGATCCTTTCACAAAATTCACATATTTTCTGCGATGCTATCACAAAATTCGTGTTTATTTCCCAATCATTTCATGAAATTCGCGTTTATTGCACGAAATTCGTGTTTATTCCGCGATTTTTTAAAGAAATTAGTGTTTTATCAAGATCTTTTAAGGAAAATAGAGTTTTTTTTCCGCGATTCTCTGAGAAAATTGCCGTTTTTATCGCGATAATCTAAAAAAATTTTCTGCGAACGATTGATGAAATTGTGAAAATATGCAATTCAGTTCGGTTTCAAAAGCTATGAAAAATCGGTAATTAGCCCGGAAATTTAGACATAACTATCCAAATTTCGGGGTTGATAAACGATGTTTCATAACTTTTGAAATCGAATGCATTAATTTTTTCGAAACTTTGAAACGGAATTGCTCCGTTCTCGCGAGGGTGAATCGCACGAAACTTGTCAATTGATCACGGGGGAAAAAAATGCGAAATTTGACGATTGGTTCCGGGAAAATAGCGTGAATTCCAACGATTTTTCGCAACAAAATATGTCATTCAGTCGCACGAAAATCTCACAAAATTCGCAAAAAAGTGGGAAGTTAATTGTAGTTTCAAAATGCAAAATTTTTCGGAAAGTTCGGGATTTTTTTCGGCGGGAGCCTCCCGCCTACGATATTTTTTTGGGCGGGATTTCAAAATTTCGGGCGCGAATCCCGCCATCCCGCCCTGAAATTCAAGCCCTGTGATGTTACATTCTTTCGAAAATAATAAAATCCATATGCATCTATCAAACATATACTAAAATCTACAATCTGTGCTATCTGAGATGCAAAGAATATTTTCATTAGCTTACAGAACCACACGAAAGTATTCTTTTACATAATGGAAAAACTGAAACAATGTTTGGGGTGCGTTTAATTATATTAAACTATTTCACATTTTATGAAAATGATAAAGTTGCTGTGGTTTACTACACGTTAATTCCTGCATAATAGAAAGCTTTACAGGGACACCCATAAGATTTTGGATTCTGTATTGTATCCGAAGTATTATATATTTTAAAAACTTCGTTATAGTACGAGAGCACCTCATTTGCTACGTTTGACATGCAATTTTCGGCTTGTTTTTTTCCCCTTTGTTACTATTTGCTTCTCATGTCTGATAGTGATAAGAAAATTTAAATTACACAAATAAATTTATACAAACTCCTCTTAAAAATTAAAAAAAAAAAAATAACAAAATTAACTAATTAAGAAATTATTTAATCACAAAAATAATATATTAAATAGAAGGTGATGTGTAAATTTTCTAAAATATTTTGAAATAATATAAATATCGGATATCACAAACATAATATATACATATTCATATATCACATTTTTAATTAAGTTAGTTTCAAAAATTATGTTGCAAATTTAATTTTTTTAAGTGGATATTACTAACATAAAATAAATAAATACATTATCACGTTAATTGTAAGTGTTTTCAAATTATATCTTGTACAAAGTCTAAAATACAAATTTCTAAATGAAAATTGCCACCCCCCCCCCTCTACTTTCTTTATTTCCCTTTGTAACCATTTGCCTCTAAAGCGTGACAGTGAGCAGAAAATTTAAACTAAATAAAAAAAAAAAAAAAAAAAAAATTGCAAATTACACTTCCAGATTAAAAAATAATAATACATTAACTAATTAAGAAACTTTCTAATCCCCAAAATAGTCCTGGATAGTGATATTAAATAGAAGCTGACGTGTAAGAGATTTCGCAAAATATTTTGAAATAATGTAAATACCGAATATTACTAACCACACTAACATAAAATTAAAAAAAAATAAATAGTATCACATTTTTAATTAAATTTGTTTTCAAATATCATGTCGTAAATTTTATGAAGTAAATTCCTAAATGGATATTACTAGCATTAAAATAAATAAATATATTATCACATCATTAATTAAAACAGTTTTCAAATTATAATCTTGTACAAAGTCTAAAATACAAATTTCTAAATAAAAATTCTTTTTATTGACAGCGAGATGAAAATTGAAACTAAATAAAGAAATTTTATACAAATTACACTTCCAAATTAAAATAATAAAATTAACTAATTAAGAAACTTTTTAATCACAAAAATAGTCCTCAAATAACATTGTTAAATGATATTAAATAGAAATTGACGTGTAAAGTTTCGCAAAATGTTTTGAAGTAACATAAATTTCTAACTGGATATCACTAACATTAAAATAGAAAAATACACTATGACATTTCTAATTAAATTAGTTTTCCAAATATCATCTTGTACAATTTTAAAAAGCGAATTTCTAAATTTCTCTTTTAAAGAGAAGACGCGTGCTTTTTATTTCTGACAATATTCCAGGATATCAGACTTTGATGCAGCAGTTAGAGATATAGTATTTTTCATTTTCGTTTCATTTTCTTTATCTTATCATATCCTGAAGTTTGTAATGAACTTTATCATACATGTAGTAATTGAATTTAGCCTTGTAAAGTTTGATATTTTTTGTTTCGTTATTTTCAAGTTTTCAGCGTGTTATTTAGACTATTTTAATGGGCTGATTTGTCTTTTTGAATAAAGTTTTTCATGTACTATACATTACGAAATTGCAAATTTAATAAAAGATTTTTTAATAACTCACATTTATGATAAAAATTATTTAAATCCAATTGATTTTTAAATCATCAGATTTTAAAACATTCACCTTTTATATAAACATTTTAATAAATTTTTAATTTTACTTAAGAAAGGTGTTATAATAAAAATAAAAGACATTGACATGTTTCGGAACCGTCAAATAAGTTCCATAGTCATAATATAAATAAAAATCACAATTTAAGATTTTTATTTATATTATGATTATGGAACTTATTTGACGGTTCCGAAACATGTCAATGTCTTTTATTTTTATTATAACACCTTTCTTAAGTAAAATTAAAAATTTATTAAAAAACTCACATTTAAAGAAATTAGAAATATTTATGTTACATTTTATTTATATATTTTTACGATTACACTTAGAAATAACATAAATGCCGGATATCACTAACATAATATATATATATATATATAATATCATATTTTTAATTAAATTAGTTTCCAAACATTATGTTGTATAATTTTAAAAAGTAAATTTCTAAATGAATATTACTAAGATTAAAATAATTATATTATCACATCTTTAATTAAAAATATTTTCAAATTATATCTTGCACAAAGTCTAAAATATAAATTTCTAAATAAAAATCCTCCCACCCTTTTGTAACCATTCGCCTCCTACATTTGACAGAGTGAAGAAAATTCGAACTAAATAAAGATATTTCAAAAATATGCATTAAAATATTTAATTGCTATAAAGGACGTCAAATACTAATAAAAACATTAAAAGATCTTAACAATTTTTTTTGTTTGTTTTTATTAGTATTTGACGTCCTTTATAGCAATTAAATATTTTAATGCATATTTTTGAAATTTTTTTAATGGACGTATAAGAAAACTTCTATTTATAATTAATGTCGAAATAAAGATAGTTTATACAAATTACACTTCCAGATTTTTAAAAGTAATAATAAATTTAACTAATTAAGAAACTTTTTAATCACAAAAGTGATCCAAAAATAACACTTTTAAATTATATTGAATAGAAATTGTCGTGTAAGATTTTGCAAAAAATGTTTTGAAATAATCTAAAATCCTAATTGGATATCACTAACATTAAAAGAGAAAAAAATACACTATCACATTACTAATTGAATAAGTTTTCAAATATTATCTTGTACAATTTTAAAAAGCAAATTTCTAAATGAAAATTTTCCTTTTTTAAAGAGACTATGTTTGTTTCTTTATTTCTGATTATGTCCCAGGATATCAGACTCGAGAGCAGGAGAAATAAGATACAGTATTTTTCATTTTCGCCCCATTTTCTTTCATCTTATTATATCCTGAAGATTGTGATGAATCTTATCACTAATTGAATTTTGTCTTGTAAAGTTTGGTTTTTTTCCTCTTTATTTTCAAGTTTTCAGCGTCTTATTTATTTTGTTTTAGTGGTTTGATTTGTCTTTTTGAATAAAGATTTTCATGTACTATAGATTACGAAAATGCTAATTTAATAAAGGATTTTTTAATATCTCGCATTTTAATCAAATTAGAATTATTTATTATACATCTTATTTATATATTTTTACAATTATTTTTGCGATTACATTTTGAAATAACATAAATACCGGATATCACTAACATAAAAGTAAAATTATATATCATCACATTTTTAATTAAATTAGTTTTTATTTATTATGTTCTAAAATTTAAAAATGTCAATTTCTAAATGAGTAACATTGAAATAATTAAACGTACTGTCCCCTCTTTAATTAAGAATGTTTTCAAATTATATCTTGCACAAAGTCTAAAATACAAATTTCTAAATGAACCCTCCCCTCCTTTTTTTGTAATCATTCGCCTCCTACATTTGACACAGTGCAGAAAATTCAAACTTAATAAAGATATTTTATACGAATTACACTTCCAGATTTTTAAAAGAAATAATAAATTTAAGTAATTAAGAAACTTTTTAATCACAAAAATAACACTGTTAAATGATATTAATTACAAATTGTCGTGTAAGATTTCACCAAAATGTTTTGAAATAATCTGAATTCCTAATTGGATATCACTAACATTAAAACAGAAAAAAATACACTATCACATTACTAATAAAATTAGTTTTCAAATATTATGTTGTACAATTTTAAAAATCAAATTATTAAATGAAAATTTTCCCTTTTAAAGAGAAAGACGTCCCATTTTCTTTCATACCCTGAAGAGTGTGATGAACCTTATCATACATGTAGTAATTGAATTTAACCTTGTAAAGTTTGATTTTTTTTTTTTTTTTTTTTTTTTGTCTCGTTACTTTCAAGTTTTTAACTTATTTATTTTATTTTAATGGTTTGATTTATCTTTTTGAATAAAGATTTTCATGTACTATAGATTAGGAAATTGCTAATTTAATAAAGGATTTTATAATATTCCACATTTTAATCAAATTTGAAATATCTATGATAAATTTTATTTATATATTTTTACAATTACTTTATACGATTACATTTTGATATAAAAGACAAAATTGGATCAGAATTTCCAGGCCCAGGCCGAAGGAAAGTTATTTTCGACCCGGTGTAAAACTCAAGGCCCGGACCCGGTTCGTTTATATTTTTACATTTCTACCCGTAAAGCATGGTGACGTCACTGCAACGTCGTTGTGAAGTCACATTGTGACTTTGTGACCATCGATTGTCGATGTGACGTCACGTGACGTCGATGTGAAGTGACAGTGACTAAAATGCGAAGTCGTTATGGCCGTTTTAGAGCTCTTTTATGACGTATCACAAAGTAGTCACAATGTGACAAATTTGTGAAAAATATGTCATTTGTGACTAATTTGACATTAACATTGTGACGAAACTGTGACAAAAGCGACGATGTTTAAATTGCCAGAAACCTGTTTTTTAAAGTAAATAACATGTTTTGAAGGATATTTATAAATTTCTAAAGATTTTTAAGAAAGTCACATCTCAGTCACAATGTGACGTCACTGAGTGCTGGCATTTTGGTCACAGATGTGATGTGACCAAAGTGACTCACAGTATAAATTATTTACATAATTTGAATAGAATAAATTTTTAACGTAATATTTTTTTCATCAGGAAAACAGGACTATAACAATTAAAAGGAAATAAACAGAAATACAAATTAATTCATGTTATCCCTTGGGTACGAGCGGCCGGTATACCTGCAACTTAAGTTGCACAGAATTCTCCAATACTCTCACCAGTTACAGTCGACTCTCGTTAATTCGAAATCGGATAATTCGAATCTCCGCTTAATTCGAACTAAATATGGAGTCCCGAATTTTTCAATGGTAGAATAACATTAAAAATTTTCGGTAATTCGAACTCATTTTCTCTTGACTTCGTTTAATTCGAACTAAGTGGAATTCCAATTTTTCATTTTTCTTTCCTTTCTCACGGATTTCAGATCATTTGATTAACTTTCCTTTTTTGATTTTTGTGAAAATTGTTTCGAACAAGTATACATATAATCCAATGCATTTGATATCCACTTTCTTAGTGTTCCGTCTATCCATCAGTGATGCTTTAAATTGTTCTTCCATTGTGCTTGCTTCTAATCTTTTAATTAGTTTCTGTATTTATACATTCTAATTTAATATTAAGTCATATTCTAATGATGACATACGAAATAAATTTAAAAAAAACACTATAACATTAATTCCTTTGCAATAGTACCATATTAAGGATGTTTTCATTTCATATTTTCCATAATTCGAACTTCGGATAATTCGAACATTTCTTGTGGTCCCGACGAATTCGAATTAACGAGAGCCGATTGTACTTTTTATCGTAAAGTTTACAATCAATCGGAGAATTTTCGCGATTGAATAGTAGGAAATTTTTTACTTTAAAATATCAGTGGTAATCGATTAAAAATTACGCGAAAAGGTTAAATCAGTAAAAAGAAATTGATATTGCCAGTTATCGTAACTGCAGTAAATAAACAAAAAAAAAACAATTTTCAGCACACAGAAAAAAATACTAAAAAATGTTTTATTCTGAAAAATAAATTGCATAAAGTTATTCTGAGATACATTTACAAGATGAAAAACTATAAATCAAGTTAATGGTCCATCTTATGATTTACAACTGGGAGATGAAACAAGTCGTTGTGTAGTTACTATATCAGGTAGCAAAGTGAAAGCCTATGTTTTCCAAACGAGGATTATGAAAGATAAGGTGTAAAATATATTATATTTTCATATCATAAAACTTGCGACTGTTAGGGTTGTACATCTTATAAATTATCGCGAAAATTATGACACCATTAAATAAAAAAAAATATTTTTTTTTTATTAGGGGTGCTCTAATTTTTCAAAGTGAAAAGCGTACTGCATTTTTTCCCCAGGACAATAGATAAAGCTGATCTCCCATGCTTGAAGCGTTTATTTATGCAAGAAAATTCTGGTGCATATATATATATATATATATATATATATATATATATATATATATATATATATATCCCCAGTAGCCAAACAATATTGGACCAATATTGGCTTCATCTTGGAGCAATATTGGCTTATTGGCGTAATATTGGCAGGAAATATTGCTCCAATATTGAGGTGTTTACATTTTGCTCTTATTTAGCCAATATTTGCAGCCAATATTATGCCAATACTGGAGTTTCATTGGAAATATTGCCAATAAAACGCCAATATTGGTTAAATATTGGAATTTCATTGGAAATATTTCCAATGTAACGCCAACATTTGTACAATATTGATGTTTTATTGGCAATATTTCCAATGAAACCCCAATATTGGCATAATATTGGCTGCAAATATTGGCTAAATAAGGGCAAAATGTAAACATCCCAATATTGGAGCAATATTGACGTTTTATTGGAATATTTCCAATTAATGAAATATTGGCGCAACGTTGGACCAATATTGGTTTGCTACCAGGGATATATATATATATATATATATATATATATATATATATATACTTTTTTTCCTTTTTTTTTAATGCATTGAATAGTGTTTATCCGCGAAGCTTGGCAATGAAACATTTATATATGCAACCAAAATAGAGATGAAATCTAAAACTGCTCTATTTTCGGAAATCGTATTTAGGCACAGAAATATTTACGTACTTTATATTATAATATATTGGAATATAATATAATACAGGTTATTACAAATGAATCATCGGGTTTTGATATGTTACTACGTGTGAACTAGCAAATGTATATGTTTCTATAACAACTCAAACGAGAGGGCATTAACTCAGTGGCGCTGCTAGAATTTGGTTCTAGAGGGGATTTGAGTTTCTGATAAAGGTGATTTCCGGTATTTGAATCGCCGGTTAATAGAATCAGTACTAATTAGAGTATTCACTGTATAATACTTAAACGAAAAAAGTATCTATGTGGCAGGAAATCATCCTTTTTTTTTAGCAGAATGAGTCGCGGAAAAGTGACTTAGTTCAAATAAACAATTTTTACTTAACTAATCCATGTAATATGAACTTTCACAATTTTAAGTAGAAATTTCGCCTTTTTATTGAATCTCTTAATTAAATGAAATCTGATTCAACGAGAAGTGGCGGATTCAGACATGCACCAAAACATTTAAATATTAAGTTTGGTTTTGATTCATATAAGCGGCAATTATAGCGACCTGTCTTAACTCTGGGAGGGGTTTTTACCCCAAAACCACCTCCTTGGCTGCGACACTGCATTAACTATAGTTTCACGCTACATATGTTTAATGCGCGTGTAGTTGTCATGGTTGCTGCGCGAACGTCATATTCAAAATGGCGAATGGACAGCAGAAAGCGTTTTGTGTACTATAATTTTCATAAAGTGTGAATTTCTTATAACCGTCCAGAGAGCATTCCGGAAGGCGTACAAATGCAAACTACCAACCCACAATGAAGGATTGGTCAATGTCACTTTTGGCTGAGCGGAACCGCATCACAATTGTATTCGTGACCATCGAGGTGATCATACTGACTAGGGAACCACAAGAAGTGTAAGTCATCGATTTTGACGAAAGTCGTATCGTTGGAAAGATCTCATCGAGAGCAGTAAAAAACTCAACGGAACTATCCGTCGCAAATGAGCCGTATCGAGATATCTGACAATTTATATCAGTTAACTAGTGCATACTTAATGGGGGGGTCGCAAAAAAATTTAGTCTAGATGTTAACGAAAGTGGTATCGTTAAAAAGATATCATCATGAGGGAGATAAAACTCAATAGAATTACCCGTCGGAAATGAGCCGTTTTCGAGATATCCGATAATTTATGTTACGTAGCTAGTGCCTACTGTTCTAGTGCACACTCAATGGGGGCCCGCAAGAAATTGTTTTCTTGATTTTGATGAAAATGGTGTCGTTGCAAAGATATCACTGTGAGAAGTAAAAAACTCAATGGAACGAACCATCTGAAATGAGCCATTTTCGAGATATCCGACAATTTATGTCCCTTAATGCAGTTTCCCAGCAGTGTGTATTAGCAATGTGACACAAATTGTCGGATATCTCGAAAACGTCTCATTTCCAACGGGTGATTCCTTTGAATTTTTTAATCCTCACGATGATATATTTTCAACGATACCACTTTAGTTAAAATCCAGACTAACATTTTTTGCGGTCCCCATTAGGTATGCACTAGTTAGGTGACATAAATTGCCGGATATCTCGATAACGACTCATTTGCGACGAGTAGTTCCATTGAGTTTTATTACTGCTCTCGATGAGATCTTTCCAACGATACCACTTTCGTCAAAATCGGTGACTTACACTTCTTTGCAGTTCCCTAGTGAGTAATGTGTGAAGCGAATTGAATTATCGCCTCAGCATCTCCGTATCACTCAAGGAGCACATATTGAACATCTGTAATATGGTCGGCAAACTCGTATACTTTCGATTTATTTTCGTGTATAACTCATTGTTGTAACCCAATTTGTTCCGAAATTGTGCTTCAGAAACTCGATGATTCTTTTGTAATAACCCTGTATAATACATACCGTATTTACTCGTGTATAAGGCGCACTTTTTTCCAAAAATTTAGGGCAAAGCTCCTAGGTGCGCCTTATACACGGAATATTTTTTTACTGTTGGATGCAGTCGAACGATATACGTATGAAACAAGAAATTATTCAGAGAAGATATTAAAACTCGGAAAATTTTGCTTAATTGAAGTATAACTGCATATTTATTTCATTCCTTGCAGTTTTTTATACAACAGAGCTAATGACATTATCTAAACGCTAATTAGCAATCCTCTTTAACGTCACTCATTCCTATTTCCCGTCATTCTCTTACAACCCGAAGTCTAAAAATGCATTTTTGTCTTGTTTTCTTGTTTGGTGTAATGTTTGTTTCGACTTTTTTTTTACTGAAATTCATTTGGTCATTCTTCAATAGTGTATCAAATTTATGGTGCGCCTTATATACGAGATTTTAAGAAATCGCCATTTTTACTTGTAAAGTAGGGGCGCGCCTTATACACGCGTGCGCCCTATACACGAGTAAATACGGTATATATATATAATATTATTATATTATATCCTAATCAAACTATACATGCGATTTTCATAAAATTTGAAATGACTCAACAAAATTACACAAAAATTGTATAGTTTGAATTTCATACGATTCGATTGGATAGTTTTCGCGTTGTTATATGTGGAAAGATAGACGGACGGATGGATGGAACGACTGAACGACGACTATAGGTGCTACGTATTTACATAATTACGAACGCCCTAAGAAAAAGAAAAAAATATATATCTAGCCAATAATCGATAAACCGCAGTAAATAAACAAAGAAAAAACATTTTTCAGCACACAGAAAAAATGCTAAAAAATGTTTTATTAAAAAAAAAAAAAAAAAAATGCATAAAGTTATTCCGAGATACATTTAAAAGATGAAAAACAATAAATCACTTTTATGGTTCATCTTTTGATTTACAACAGGCAGATGAAACAAATCGTTTGTGTTGTCACTACATCAGGGAACAAAGTGATAGCCCATGTTCTCCAAACAAAGATTATGAAAGGAAAAGTGTGAAATATATTATATTTTCGTGACCATAAAATTTGTCGCTGTTAGGGTTGTACACCTTATAAATTATCGCGAAAATTACGACGCCATTAAATCAAAAATATAATTTTTAGGTGCGTTCGTAATGATGTAAATACGTAGCACCTATAGTGGTCGTTCAGTCCGTCCGTCCGTCCATCTGTCTGTCCGCATATAACAAAAACTACCCAACTATAAAAACTACCCAACCGAATCGTTAGAAATTTAAAATACATAATTATTACATAATTTTGTCGAGTCATTTCAAATTTTATGAAAATCGGATGCATAGATCAATTAGAGGGACAATCAAAATTATTCCGTTACATTACGGTCAATGGGGAAAAATGTTTCAAATGCATTTTAATGGTGTTACACTCATTCGAACTTAATGAAATTTATATGCAACTATAAAGTACATATTATAATATACATTTTACATAATTTGTGGCGCAAAGAACATTTGTTATTGATTTACAAGTCCACACAAAAATATTCCATCACATAATGGTATAGGGAGAACATTGTTTGATGAGCGTTTTAATTGTAATTCACTATTTACATTTTTATGAGATTGATATATGAGAGTAATATTTTTAAAACTTCGTTATCGTACGAACGCACCTCATTTGCTACGCTTCACGTGCAATTTCCAACTTTTTTTTTTATTAAGAGTGCTCTCATTTTTCAAAATGAAATATATTTTCAGGCCAATGAATAAAGCTGATATGCCATGCTTGGACTTGAAGCATTTATTTATGCAACAAAATTCAGATGCAATAAGATATTTTTGTTCTTGCGCCAGTGAATAAAGTTCATCCGTGATGCCTGGGAATCAGGCTCCGTTCACGACTGATTGGGCTCTGGGCAAAGATAAATTTGGGGGCCCCAATCGAATAGTTTCAACATTATTCAAATAAAATTCATGGTCGGTCATATGTGTGGCCGTGTAAGCCTAGTGCTTATAGCACTGACCTCCAGACTGAAAGGCTCCGGGTTCGATGCTCGACATCACCAAAGATCCGCAGAGTGTATGCAGTGTACGTACTCGTTAAATAAAGGGGTTCTGAAAGTCCTGTGTTCGGTCGTAGCAGTTACCATGGGTATTGATCTCTGGAGAAATCTTTCCTCCCGTTCAGAGACATGTCGAAATTTAGGAGGTGGCGATGTTTGATGCCGTCTATTGGGGCTTTGCCGAACATTCTTTGCTGCAGAAATCTGATTTCCAACACCCTGGTTGCAGAACAATGGAAGCTTTAACACCCTTCTTACCCTTCGTGCACACATCAACAATAAGTCACATGTGTAAATGTATAATTCTTAAAAAATATTTTCACATCTTGGATTTTATGTGGAAGAAAATCCTTAGCTCCGTAATCCGTAAGTATAGTAATAAAATCAATCCTTTTTTTTTTCTTTGTACAAAACAAAACTCTTTCTATAATTTTAGCAATTCGTTGTATTACTTTAAGATAAATTTAGTAATTTCAGCTTATGGAAAAATTGGAACTGAAAAAAAAGTAAATATTTTATCATTTAATACATGGATTTGGGAATGCCTTGAGATGTGGGGCATACTTTGTAAGTAATACTTACAAAGGAGAATAACTTCGTGAATTTGATCGTAAACTATAGTTAGAGAAAAATATTAACCAGAAACACAAATTATTTCCTCGATAAACCACAATAATAATGAAAACAACACCCATCAAATCACAGAAAAATTCTTTAGAACGCTGCTCTAACAAAATTAAATTGCATAAAGTTATGTTAAGAAACATTTACAAGATGTTAAAACTATAAATGACATTTATTGTTCCAACTTTGATTTATACGATTCAAACTGCTTATTTTCCGATTTATTTTTGAATTCACTTTTGCTCTCAAATACACCAAACTTTTAAAATCTCTTATTTGGAAAGTACACAAGGTGCCGTGATTGTCGATTCTTTGATAAATGCAGAAAATGTTGCAAAAAAAGCAATCAAAAACGCAATTTCGAACCGATTTTTAACAAGCGGAAGATCTGGGAACGAAAAAAGGGTCATACTGATAATGTAATTGTTTATAACTCAAATTCTAATGAATTGAGCGTAAAAAGACATCACACGGCACCTCATACGTCCCTTCAAGAATCTCCACGGCAAGTTTCATATTTCTACTTTAAAAAATGTGTCTGAAATTGTATCGGAAAATTTCGAGCTGTTGAAGGTGGACAAGCGTTTTTTCGAATATACCCTTAATGTAGTCACTATAATCAGGGTGCAAAGTGAAAGCCTATCCTTTCCAAACAAAGATAATGAAAGATAAGTTGTAAAATGTATTTTCTTCTCATAAAAATTGCCGTAGTTAAGATGTCTGTATGTCTTATAAATTTTTGGGGAAAATATGGCACTATTAAATTAACAGCATTAAAATATTTAATTTTTTGTTAAAGAAAAAGTGTTAATTACATCCCTTTTTTACCGAGTAATTTTAACATTAGAATGACTCCAGTTCGTTTTTCCCGGATAGTTGACATATATTCGCAAACATGCATGCTTGTGATATTTTAATTAAAAAAAATAATATAAAAAGTAGAAAACCCTACTCGATTTCTTAGTAACTTAATATGAATACATATTATGTAATACTTGCAAATGAAAATGCCTTCGTGAATTAGATCGTAAACTATAGTTTAAGAAACAAATTAATCAAAAACACAAATTAATTCCTCGATAAACCGCAGTAACAACATCTATCAACTCATAGGAAAATGCTTCAGAACGTTGCCATAAAAATAAATTGCATAAAGTTATGTTAAGAACCATTTACAAGATGTTAAAGCTATGAATCACATTTATTGTTCGTGTTTTGATTTACAACGTGGCGATGAAACGAGACGTTAATGTAGTCACTATATCAGGGAGCAAAGTGAAAGCCTATGTTTTCGAAACAAAGATAATGAAAGATAAGTTGTAAAATAGATTTTCCTGCCATAAAAATTGCCGCAGTTAAGGGGACTGTAAGTCTTATAAATTTTCGAGAAAATTATGACACTATTAAATCAATAGTATTTCATTTTTTGTTTAAAAAAAATTTTTAATTACACCCTTTTTTTTCCCATGTTACTGGTTAAGAAATAAATTATTTAAAAAATTGCTAATTATAAAAATTAAAGAAAATTTAAGAAGAAAATTAATGTGATTATATAAAATTATAATGTTAAACAAGGTTGTGTTATACAATAAACAAAAAACTTCCTAATAATAGGGCAGTTGCAATTGACGTCATACTGGAGGTCACACACTAGAAATGGACAGTTCTGATTGGTGGAACTACCCTGACCTCCACTTGAAATACAACGGCTATCAGCTGACTGCAAGTTCCCTATAACCATTTGTGGAATTTTTGAAAGATCATTTGCATATATAGAAAAGAAACAAAGAAATATTGCTCAATTTAGTATAAACATTAGATAGAAATAAACTTAAATTACGTATATTTACCAATGTAAATAGTTTGAATAATTTTGCCTAAAATTAGCAAATTTGGCGACACGCATATGTACCGTTCATAACTGAACGCTAAGTCTACGCTTGTTACGTGACAATATTCCAAAGCTAAAGTGGAAGAACTTTAGCTTTGGAAGAAGGAAGTAAACTTATGAGGAAAAATTATAAAATCATCCCGTGATTTTTGTTTTATATGAAAATAAAAAGTTTTAGGCAGAAAGGGCAATTTGTGCCATTCGTATAATTATTTCATATTTATGTATATTTATGCATTATATACTTAAAAATTTTTTTGGATATTTTCGTTTTCGACCGAAAATATTAAGATTAACCGAAAAACGGTTCCAGTCGATCTTTATCTATAACTATAGTTACAAATGAAAATAACCTCGTGAATACGATCGTAAATAATTTAAGAAAAAAAAAACCATTAAACAGAAACACAAATTAATTCCTCGATAAACCACAATAATAAAGAAAACAACACCCATCAACTCACAGGAAAATGCTTTAGAACGCTGCCCTACAACTATAAAATTATGCTAAGAAACATTTACACGATGTTAAAACTATAAATAACATTTATTGTTCCTGTTTTGATTTATAACGGGGCGATGAAACGAGCCGTTAATGTAGTCACTATATCAGGGAGCCAAGTGAAAGCCTATGTTTTTGAAACAAAGATAATGAAAAGATGAGATGTAAAATATATTATATTTTCGTGTCATAAAAATTGCCACAGTTAAGAAGTCTGTATGTCTTATAAATTTTCGGGAAAATTATGATACTATTAAATCAAGAGTATTACAGTATTTCACTTTCTGTTAAAGAAAAATTGTTAATTATATGCTAGTTGTTAAGAAATAAAGTAAGGTGGTCTGGTGTAATAACGCCAGTCGGGATAATAACGCCAAGTGCTAATATTATGCATAATTATGAAATAATCTGGTAAATGACACCCATGTGCTCTGCGCAGTAGGGTTTTGGGTCATATAAATCGCAAAAAACAGCTCCAAGATAATTTGTTTCATTTTTAGGTCTTATTGTTTTTACAAGCAACTAAAATTAACGCTTGATCTAAAATTTGCGAGATACGTTTTGTGATGTGAAGACTATTTTTTAGCCAGAAATACTTTGTTAATTACATAAATTTGTAGTACATTTCATGGACATTCAAAATGTTGTTGAAGATTTTGGATATCTTCTCGCGATAATTTGTAATTTAAAATGTACGTACAGCGCAGTAACTATAATGGGGTAGTAATGCCAATCCTTGACATTAATACCCCGGTTGATTTCCTACAGTGTGCGATAGCTACATCCTAAATACTGATTCAAATAAACACAATTAAAACTGTGCAATGTTTCTAATAATTCTATTTAGGCGGTCCTTTTTAAGCAAAAAGAAGCTCACGGTCTGATATTCTTTTGCCTCATCGTTTCCCCCCCCCCACACCACACATTTATTTTTCTTACACTTTCACAAAAAATTGAACATTTTCAATAGCTTAGAATGTAATTTGTCAATTCCTAAGTTTGTAGAGTTTCTATTTTTAGAATTGGGCAATCTACATGCAATTATTCCATCTTATTTCATAGTTTTGTTTGCATGGCGTTATTACCCATATAGGTGGGTAATAACGCCAAATAGCATTGGTCAAGAAATCACGCCATTACATTTTATGAATACATATCTGTTAAATTATTTTTTTATATAGATAGTCAATGAGTTGCTGTATCAAATCATATATTTGTTTGAAAAATACAATCTAAAACTGAGCCGTGAAAATTGGTAGAACCTTAACATGGCGTTATTACCCCCAGGGTACCTTATTTAAAAAACTGCTAATTGTGATAATCTAGCCAAAATTTAAGAAGCAAATTAATAAGATAAAAAATATTAAAATATTGATTAAGCAAATTAATGTGATTAAATCTAATTTAAATATTAACGAATTGGTGCAATACAATAAATTAAATAAATGAATAATAAAAAAAACTTGTTAATAATAATTTTGCATTTTGTCATCGGTCAATTATCATAACTATTTAAATTTTATTAAATAAATATCTAAATTCAAATTATGCATGAAAATAAATTTATTTTGAAACAAAAACACTTGCGTATCAAAAATATGACCGGAATTTTTCCTTTCCGTTTTCTAAATTCTACAGCTATGAAAATTTCTGCTAAAGAAATTATGACAAACTATGTATTGTTTCCTACGCTTCTTTACAATCAGAGGGTACAATAACATTCCTCTGTTATGACATCAGGCAATAAGGTTTTCCAAATTTTGAAATAGGGTATATTTTTATTTAGAACAGAGATGAGTACACAGGGAGTGGGTGGGTAGGTGGAGGGAGGAGAGCACACTTATATTAAGATCGAAGTTGAGGTGCTCAAGCTAATTTCAAAGGAATTCTAAGAAAAGAGAACCATAAATTTTTTCCAAAAAGAACAGCTAGCATACAAAAAGAGAGTCAGAAATCCGGCGTCGGTTTATAGAAGGTTCCGGATTAACGAGGATTGGATAATCGAGGTTCTACTATACACTAAATTTACATGTACTTGCGTTACGGCCAAGTTGACAATTCTGCCACTTCTCACTCTGTTACGACTTCTTTTCTGGCACATGGATGGACATATAAAAAGGCTTAAATGTTTTGATTTATGGGGACATTGTTATCATTAGTTAAAAAAATACAAATATTTAAATTGATCTTATACAATTAAAACAAAAATAAAACAGTTACAGACATTATAAAACATAATACACATAAACTATACCTGAAACTGTTCAATGATGCGCAAAAAATAAATCCTAGGGTAAAAGCTAAAGCTGTCATACCTTGCTTACAGACACAATGAGACATAATGTTGAAATAAGCAAAATCTTCGTTACTTACCTAAAACAAAAATCAAAAAATTATTTATTTAGTTATGAATCAACATAAATTACAATAAAAAACAGTCACATACAAAATTATTTAAAAATAATCAGATATATTAAAATAATAATCATTAACTATTGACGCTTTTGGGATTAACATGATTTTAAAGTGCCGGTCAGTTTAAATTGATTTTCTTTTGTCTTAACAATTATGTTTGTTGTTATTTGTACATAGTAATAATAGTATATGACAACACATGCTTACAGATCATTTATGCATCAATATTTAGCAATAAAACAAAAATAAAATGTTTGCTTAAATTCTTTGCGGCGTAGATCATTCTTTTATTTTAAACATACGTTTCATTTTACTATTTTTTACGTGATAATCATAAGCTTATAGAAGTTCCAACAAGATAAATAGATATGACACTTAATCATGAAAAAGATTACAATAACATAAAGAACAACATTTTGCAATTCTTTCAAAGTTTCCCAAGGGAGAAAAAAAAGTTGATGTTATCTAAAAATAAAATAATGATGAGGTAGATGAAAATGTAACAGCGAAGCATTCTTAACATCTTTAATCTCGAAATAGTTCCTTTGTTGATAAAAGAGAGGAGGGGGGGGGGTGAGAAAAATAAGATATTGTAAAAACACATTAATGGACGAAAACGAAATATTCAAAAAAGTGAATAACCATATCTCTCAGTTTAAAAGGATACGGGCTAGCTTTATATCTGATATTTTGAAGATTTTTTAAAGTAATTAAAGAGGTTTTTGATCGAAATAAAATTGTTTTAGCGTATAGTAGTCAATTTTCCATTAATGCTATGTCTAAGTGGCAAATTTAAATTTAAATTTCTTCTCTTCAAATCGAAATTTCTAACTTTCTTTTTATATTGTTCATACCAAATAAACTTTAAAATATGGAATAATAATAAAAAGCTCTTACATACTCTGAAAATTTAAATGCTTTTAAATTTTTTAAAAAGGACATTATTATTGCTGTAAAATTATACTACCGAGAAAAATGTTAACTTTACATCATTTTATGTTTTTTGTGTCATAATCAGAAAGATATTAAATCTTAGTTTATAAAAGCGCCGGTAAGAGAAATAGGAATGATACTTAATCATGAAAAAGCTTAGAAAAACAAAGGACAAAATTTGCAATTTTTTCCGAATTTCACGAGGGAGAAAAAAATTTATGTTATTTAATAATAAAATAATGATGAGATAGATGAAAATGTAACAGCGAGATATTTTTAACATTTTTAATCTGGAAATAGTTATTTTGTTGATAAAAGCAAGAGATAGGGAAAGGGAGAAGAAAGATATGAAAATGCATTAATGGATAAAAACGAAATACTAAGAAAGAGTGAATAACCATATCTCTCAGTTTAAAAGCTAACGTGTTAGCTTTATTTCTGATATTTTGAAGATATTTTTAAAGTGCTTAAAGATTTTCCGATTAAAATAAAATTGTTTTAGCGTATAGTCCGTTCGCCAGTAATGTTATGTCTTAGTCACACATTTAAATTTCCATCTCAATTTCTTCCCTTCAAATCGAAATTTCCGGCCTTCTTTTTTACATTGTTTATATCAGATAAACTTCAAAATATGAAAAAAGAAAAAAAAAAAACCTTACATACTCTGAATAATTAAATGTTTTACATTTAAAATAAAAAGGGGGGGGGGTATTACTACTGCTGTAAAATTATAAAAATGAATGAAAGATCTTTAAGATACATTATACCTGAATCACTATAGAATACAGATATTTCTATTAAGAAAACAGTTTTTATCTTAAAATATAAAGTACGTAATTCAGAAAGATATTTTTATGATGGGTAACAAAATACAAAATAACGCTAAACACTATAAAGGGGTAATTTTAAATGACTCGTTTATTAATGACTTTTAATGACTCGTTTATATGAATTTAGCATATAAAGAAAAAGTTTTATTTTCGTGATCAATTACCTAAAAAATGTTAACTTTACATCATTTTATCTTTTTTGTGTCATAATCAGAAACACATGAAAGTTTAGTTGATAAAAGCGCCAACACAAGAAATAGAAATGACACTTAAACTTGAAAAAGATTATTACAATAACATAAAAGGACAAAAATTCATTTCAAGTTTTCCAAAGAAGAAAAAAGATATTATTTAATAATAAAATAATGATGAGATAGACGAAAGCGTAACAGCGAAGTATTTGTAACATCTTTAATCTCAAAATAGTTCTTTTGTTGATAAAAGAGAGAGAGGGGGGGGGGATGGGGGAAAAAAGATATTATGAAAATACATTAACGGACGAAAACGAAATATTAAGAAAAACAGAATAAATTCTCCGTTTAAAAGGATATGTGCTTTATTTCTGATATTTTAAACACACTTTATAATATGTTTAAAGTTTTTTTTTTAATTTTTTCATTTAAAATTGTTTTAGCATATAATAGTCGAATTTTCATTTTTTCTGACTGTATGAGTTACAAATTTAATTTTTTTCTCTTCAAATCGAAATTTCCTGCCTTCTTTTTATATTGCTCATACCAGACAAACTTTAAAATATGAAAAAAAAAAGCCCTTGCACACTACGAAAATTTGAATGCTTTTCATTTAAGAAAAGGACATTATTATTGCTGTAAAATTATACTACTGAAAAAATGTTAACTTTACATCATTTTATGTTTTTTGTGTCATAATCAGAAAGATATTAAAACTTAGTTTATAAAAGCGCAGACAAGAGAAATAGGAATGACACTTAATCATGAAAAAGATTAGAATAACATAAAGGACAAAATTTGCAATTCTTTCAAAGTTTCCCAAGGGAGAAAAAAAGTTGATGTTATTTAATAATAAAATAATGATGAGATAGATGAAAATGTAATAGCGAAGTATTTTGAACACCGTTAATCTCGAAATAGTTCCTTTGTTGATAAAAGAGAAAAGGGAGGAGAGTGAGAAAAATAAGATATTGTAAAAATACATTAATGGATGGAAACGAAATGTTAAAAAAAAAGTGAATAACCATATCTCTCAGTTTAAAAGATAACGTCTAACGTGCTAGCTTTATTTCTGGTATTTTGAAGATTTTTTTTAAAAGTGCTTAAAGGTTTTCTGATTAAAATAAAATTGTTTTAGCGTATAGTAGTCAGTTTGCCAGTAATGCTATGTCTTAATCACACATTTAAATTTCCATCGCAATTTCTTCCTTACAAATCGAAATTTCCGGTCTTCTTTAAACATTGTTCATATTAGATAAACTTTAAAATATATAAAAAAAAAAAAAAAAAAAAAAAAAAAAAAACTTACATACTCTGAAAATTTGAATGTTTTACATTTAAAATAAAACGAGTGGGGCATTATTACAAATGTAAAATTATAAAAATGAATGAAAGATGTTTAAGATAGATTAAAAAAATCGCTAAAAATTATAAAGGAGTAATTTTAGATGACTCGTTTATATGATTTTAGCGTATAAAGCAGAAGTTTTATTTTCGTGATCAACAACATAAAAAAAAAAATAACTTTACAATATTTTATCTTTTTCGTGTTATAATCAGAAATATATTAAAGCTTAGTTTATATAGGCGCCAAAAATAGAAATAGAAATGACACTTAATCATGCAAAAAGATTACAATAACATAAAGGACAAAATTATGCAATTCTTTCCAAGTTTCCCAAGGGAGAAAAAAAGTTGATGTTATTTAATAATAAAATAATGATGAGATAGATGAAAATGTAGCAGCGAAGTATTTGTAACACATTTAATCTCGAAATAGTTCTTTTGTGAATAAAAGAGAGAGAGAGAGGGAGGGGGGGGGGATGGAAAAATAAAGATATTACAAAAGTACATTAATGGACGAAAACGAAATATTAAGCAACAGTGAATAACCATATCTCTCAGTTTTAAATGGAACGTGCTAGCTTTATTTCGGATATTTTAAAGTTAGTTTTAAGTGCTTAAATGTTTTTAGATTAAAATAAAATTGTTTTAGCTTATAGTAGTCAATTTTTCATCAATACAACGTCTTAGTCACGAATTTAATTTTCCATCTCAATTTCTTCTCTTCAAATAGAAATTAGCTGTCTTTTTATATTGTTTATATCAGATAAACTTTAAAATATGAAAAAAAAAAAAACTTACTTACTCTGAAAATTTAAGTATGTTTTTCATTAAAAAAAGAGCAATATTAAAGTCCTAAAATTATAATAATGAATGAAAGGTCTTTAAGATATATTATACCTTAATCGCTTTAGACCACAGATACATCTACTACTAAAGCTGTTTAAATATAAAATACGTATCTCAGAAAGATACTTTTATGATGGGTAATAAAATACAAAATAACGTTAAAAACTACAATGAAGTAATTTGATATGACACGTTTATATGAATTTAGATTATAAAGAGAAGTTTTATTTTTGTAATCAACAGCCTAAAAAATGATAACTTTACATTATTTTATCTTTTTTATGTCATAATCGGACATATATTAAAGCATAGTTTATAAAATCGCGGCAAGAGAAACAGAAATGACACTTAATCTTGAAAGATTGCAGTAACATAAAGGATAAAATTTTGCAATTCTCTCCAAGTCTTTTGTGGGAGAAAAAAGTTGATATTATTTAATAATAAAATAATGATGAGATAGATGAAAATATAACGGCGAAGTATTTTTAACATCTTTAATCTCGAAACAGTACTTTTGTGAATAAAAGGGGGAAAGGGGGAAATGAGAAAAGAAAGATTATAAAAATACATTAATGGACGAAAACAAAATATTAAGAAAAAGTAAATAACCATATCTCTTAATTTAAAAGAAAACGTGCTAGTTTTATTTCTAATATTTTGAAGACTTTTTAAAGTACTTAAAGGTATTTTTATTAATATAAAATTGTTTTGCGCGTATTAGCAATTTTCCATTAATGCTATATCTAAATCAAAAATTTGAATTTCCTTTGAATTTCTTCTCATCAAATCGAAATTTAATGTCTTCTTTTTATACTGTTTATATCAGATAAACTTTAAAATATGAATTAAAAAAAACTTACATACTCTGAAAATATTAACGTTTGTCATACAAAAAAGGGCATTATTATAGCTGTAAAATTATAAACATGAAATGAAAGATCCTTAAGACACCATTGTACTTTAATCGCTATTGAATACAGATTACATTTAATAGTAAGATTTTTTTCTTTAATATAAAATACGTAATTTATAAAGACACTTTTATGATGTGTAACAAAATACCAAAAACGCTAAAAACTGTACATTGAAATAATTTAATATAACTCATTTACAAGAATTTAAAGTATAAAGCAGAAGTTTTATTTTCGTGATCAACTACCGAAAAAATGCTAACTTCGCAACATTTTATCTTTTCTGTGTCATAATCAGCAATATATTAAAACTTAGTTTATAAAAGCGCCGCGCCGACAAGAGAAATAGAAATGACACTTAATCAAGAAAAAGACTACAACATAAAAGACAAAATTTTGCAATTCTCTCCAAGTTTACCGAAGGAGAAAAAAGTTGATGTTATTTGATAATAAAATAATGATGAGATAGATGAAAATGTAACAGCGAAGTATTTTTAACATGTTTAATCTCGAAACAGTTCTTTTGTTGATAAAAGAGAGAGGGAAAAATGAGAAAAGAAAAATAATATTAGAAGACATTAAGGGACGAAGACGAAATATTAATAAAAAATGAATAACTATATACTTTTTAGTTTAAAGGGAAACGTGCTAGCTTTATTTATAATATTTTGAACACATTTTATAAAGCGTTTAAAGATTTTTTTATTATTAAAATTATATTGTTTTAGCGTATAGTGGATATTTTCCATTAAGGCTGTGTCTAAATTACAAACTTAAATTTCCATCTCAATTTCTTCTCTACAAATGGAAATTTCCTGCCATCTTTTTATATTATTCATATCAAATAAACTTTAGAATTAAAAAAAAATAATAATAATAACTATCACATTCTGAAAATTTGAATCTTTCTTTTTGAAAAAAATGTAGATTATTATAGCTGTAAAATTATGAAAATGAATGAAAGATGTTTAAGATCCATTATACATTAATCATTACAGAATAGAGATACGTCTATTACTAAAACAGTTTTATATTATTATTGACTTTTTATTTTTCATTTACATTTTCTACTGTTTAAAGGTATTTCGTTGTTAAAGTTCAGTAGTCAACTGCCATATTTTGGCAAGAATGCTTTGGCGCAGAATTAATTCGAACTTTTAAACAGCTATAACCATAAAGATTATTTGGAGATTTATACTATGGTCACCAAATGTAAAATTGCCTTAAAATTAATATGTTTATAATTAAGTTCTAAAAACAGAAAAATGTTACACTATTAGCGCAAACACACCAATGTAGGATCAGGTGGGGTAATCATGACCAAGGGGTAACTATGACCATCTCTATAATGTACAAAATTTTGTATGGTAAAATTTTATTTCACACTTATATATTAACCTCATAATGTATTTTTCATTTTACAAATTCTTAATCACTAGTCTAAAGCGCTTTTCAGATCCAAACAGCAATTTGAAAAAAGTTCACGAACATTTTTAATAAACGAATTTGTCAATTCGGAGTGTTCTAATGGTCTTAATTACCCCAAACAAACGTGTGTAGGCAAGTACAAAGAAAAAATATAGTGGTCATAATTTCTTCACAAGTGGTTTTAATTACGCCAAACGTTTGTGATTGTGAGTTTTTGATGGGGTAATTATAACCATGATTTAACTTAAAAAGAAAAAAAAAAGGTTACGAGAATTAAAACTGAAGTGTTCTTAACCGGTCAAAGTTATTTCCTATGTGCTAAAAACACCACTCTTCCAAACAGAAACAAGCAAAATAAATGAATAAATAAAATAAATAAATAATTAAATAATAACAATTTTGAAAATGTAAAAAGTGGTCATGATTACCTTTCCTGACCCTACATATGTTTTTATAATTGCAGTAAGAGAGTGAAAAATGGATCACAAAATCCAACCTTTAAATAGAAGTACTTGAACATGTACATGAACCCAAGCTAAGTTAAATAATAGAGAATACAAAACATTTCTAAAAGCGTTAAAATAAATAAATTAACTATCACAATCTGTGACACACAAATAAAAAAAAAATAATAAAGTTTATATAAAGGATAGAATTTTCAACGTTTTCTATGCATTTTCAGACATGTGTATAGATACATACACATACATGTAAATGTAAAACATTTTAACATTTAATCAACTTATATGTAATGCTTTGTATCATCGCGTTGCATATTTGCAACATGCCCATAAGTCAATGTTATTTATGCAGTGGATTTTAAAAGAGGATTTATTTATCGCTGCTATCTCCCAACACATCGGTTAATATAAATTGTTTATAGAATCTCTCAACAGAGGGCGATATTGAGTTCATTTTTCATGCCAAAGTTTTATTTGTCATTTGAGTAGCTTTGCATCGTTATTTCTAAAATGAATTTGTTAGCTTAGTAAAATTTAAAAGACTGCAGTCGTCCCAAAATTTTTTTGTTACAAAGGTAAGTTTTCATATTTAAAAATTTTGTATTAGAAATTTGACAATACTTAGAGTGGTATCACAGGTAGAATGATAAACAACAAACATTTCAGAAATCATTTGACACAACATGTTCTCCCAACCACTGCGTACTCGGTAAACAGGTTCTTCGAACTTCGAACTCTCACTTCGCTCCTATTGGTTCAAATGATCAGCGCTGACTGAACGTTCAACATTTCTCGGGCGACACGGAAAATGCTTGGTGAGCTAAAATAACCACCAAAATTCTCTCTTTCATCAAGGTCAATCAAGTTTTGCTCATTGAAATGTTCTGTTGGGGGAAAAGTTGAGCGAAAGCCTCCCGTGTGATATGGCTATTAGCAGAAAAATGTAACTTTTTTTATTCCAAATGTAAAAAATGCACCTTTCGAAATATACATATATTATGTAATATGTTTGAATCAAAATGCGTCTTACAAGTTCATATAACAATGTTAACCAAAAGATGGCATGTAATTTTAATGTATATTTAATATTCTAAAATGAAATTCGCGAATTTGGTAAAATTATAACGGCTAGATAAGTCCAAAAGTAGATTTTTTTTTTTTTTTTTTAAATGAATATGAATTATTCTTTTTTCAGATTGGATTTGTTCAATCACAAAGGGTTAAGTAGATTTAAATTCACATAAAAAATATATATGTCTTTTTAGTGATTTTTTAAACTATAAAATGGACCATTTTAAATTTTAAAACACAAAATCAAATTTGTCAGTGTTCTTTACAATCCTTTTCTCGTATCGCGACTTTGCCTGTAAATCCATTTTCTCCTTCTTAACAATCATAGGATCGAAAAAGAAACATTACAGTTCTTCACGAAGTATGAATTGCTCCAATTGAAACGTATGTCGTGTAACTTAATTTAACTACCCTAAAATGTGCTCTTATTATATCATTATTATTTGCTTTCTCTTAGAAGGATAGGGGGTTATAAAAGCATTCTCGTAGCAACTGAATAAATAGCGAACCTCATAAACTGCTTCGACAACTATTGACTATTTTAGCAAAAAGCATTTTTAACTGACTTAAAAAAAGAGAGAGATAATTCGAATCGTTTATATATAACTATTAATTGTATTACAATATATGAACTATTGAATTTAACAACTTATAGCACAATGAAGATGGAGGGAAAAAAAATTAAAATGAATACAAATGGAATTTGTAGAACCAAAGCAGAATATTCGAGCCCCAAATACTTTTGGAACAACAAATGAAGTGTGTGGTTTCATCTTCGTATTTGCCATGAAAAAGCAAAACAATATGAATTTGAAGTTGCCAACACACACACAAAAAATTCAAATGAAGAACAAACATAAAAAACAAGGCACACCAAAATTACCAAACTGGTTAGCAAAATGAAAAAAAAAATGTATAATGTGCCCCGAATGCTCAGAAATGATACCCCATGATAGGTATTGATTCTAGGTAACAATGGTAATGACGTCCTACATTGAAGATGGAGCCCTATTAATTTCGTATGATTGAATTTAGTATAATAGTACATAATAATACATTTTGTATTAATCCATTTTTGCGTAAGAGTGCAACTATGTGTCTTGCTAAATAATAAGTTGTCGGACAGCATCTCCGTTTTTTCCTACACAGGTAGTGAGTTTATAAAAAAATACTGTAAAAATTGAAGTTTTGAACCAATCTTCATAACATGGCAGCGTAACACAAGTAAGAACAAGGAAAAAAATCGATTCTAAATCATTTTATTAACAATATCTGCAAATTTCATACATTTACGAATAAAACCGATTCTCCGAATATATTAAAAAGTTTCGCGTTGTTAAGTATGTATATGGTGAAGAATGGAGAGGGGGGGGGTGCTCAAAAAGGATTTAAAACAATAATCTATTCATCCACAACTAGTCAAATAATCTTAAAAACTTCATACTGAAAACGTTCTCTCTATTTTAATTCTATGCAACTTTATAGTTTTGTATTAAAATCTTTGCCAAGTGCATTACTATATAAAAGTACGAAAAAAAATGGCACATTAAAACTAGTTGATTTGGAATTTATAAAAATTCTTTTTCGCCAAAACTTAGCATATAAAATCTAAATATAGATCCCATTAGAAAGAAATACCGTTGATTCATCAAAAAAAGATTATACATTTTAAAAATAAGAACAAAAATCACACATTCTTATTTCATCGCCCTGAAAAACTTTCTAACGATAAGACAAAAATGATGATGAAAAGGATAACCATTTTTATTCTCGCAAAACATCTTTCAGCACTTTTAATCTCGAACTCAAGCAATCTGTCTTTAGATAAAAGTTAAAAGAATTTTTAAGTATGCGAGACTTTAACAGTGCCTAAAGGCATTAATGAGAGATTTCAAAAAAGTTTAAAAGAATAGAGAGTTGTAAGAAAAAAACGTATCATATGATTTTTTTTTTTTCAGAAATCGTCTAAAAAACAAATTAAAAGCTGTAGAATAATTACTGGATACTAAAACACATTAGATGTAGTAAAAGTGAAAGAATTTTAAATTCAATTGAAATTGAAATTTTTTGACTTTACTTTTAGGATTTGAAAAAAAAAAAAAAAAAAAAAAAATTACAGACGATTTTTTATTTTTTTCTGCATATAAAAAAAAATTCTGAAAACTTATTATATTTTTAGTAAAATCAGATTTTGGACTTATTGATATGAGTAAAGTAATTACCGCGATTTTAAATGTCAAATAACCGAATTCTGTTGTGTGCAGGGTTGCGGAGTCGAGGTTTATTTTTGAGTAAGAGTCGGAGTCTGGGTCGTTACGACTCTGGCTCCGGTCTTTATTGTTAGAGAATTTGAAGTGAAAAAAAAAAAACAATTATATCTAATTTTAAATTTATATAAGGAATTATTATTGTAATTTTCGATTATTTCAGGTTATCCAAGTTAAAGAGGCCCAATCTATTTCCGGCATACAGAGTAGATGAAAAACGTTTGTAATTAAAAATTCTAGTAGATTCCGAATAATTCCAAAATAATAAAAGTTTCATCTGTAGTTATTAATTTTTTTTTTCTATTCATCGAAATTTTTCTGAACTGAAGGACACAAAATAACATGTCAATTTTGAGCTTTTCCAGGTATATAAAATGGTGAAATTTCTTTTTTGTTCTGTCTTTTAGATTTACATAGTTTAATTTATTGGGTTTGTGGGGCGTAAATATTAAAAAATTAGTAAAACGGAAAATATTTTTTTTACCATTTTTTCTATGGAAGCTCCGAGAATTGAATTAATAGTGAAATGCTAAACATATTTTGCCTTATTTTTCCTGCGCTCCCTCATAATTTTAACCAATAGCAATCCTCATATTGAAAAATATTTTTTCGCGTGGATCATATTATAGAATTATTTTTAATTTCCCTGTAAAAAAACTACAAATTCTGCACTCATCATTTTCAGTACTGAACATGTCATATCAATTCTCAATAATATATACCAATTACAATAATATCTATTACAAGACTATATTTACATTGGTTACGGCATCGATAGACAAACAAGAAGAGATCACACAGACAGACAAATAAACTGAAATGACAAACACTTTTCAACTGCGCTAAAAAGTACTTAGCAAAAACAATTCGGATGTTGCACATAAACTTATCAAATGAGGTGCATTCATACTTTGTCAAGTTTTATAAGCATTCAGATCTTGGTGCAATAACTGTTGCCACTCTTATGCAAAAATGCATGAAAGTTTATTGCGATTCTATATGTAACATATTCAGCAATATGGAAATAACAGGATTTTATCTTCAATAGGACATCATCACTATGGCAACCTACAATCATAACCTATTATGAGGTACAACGGACTTAATTACTTATGATAGGATTTAATATAATAAAAACTTTTATTAATATCTGTTTAAGGTTTGATTGTATTTCTATAAAGTTTGAAAAGACTGAACAAAATTGTGCAACGGTTACTCATATTAAATTTCAAAATACTCGGTTTGTTAGTTTTTGCGCTGTTATATGAGGACAGACGAACGGACAGATAGGCAGACGGAACAAACGAATACTACGTATCTATATAATTAGGAATGCATCTAAAAAAAGACGAGGGGATAATTATTTTTAATTTTGTACTCGCAGCTATATTATTGATGACAAAAGTGTTCACAAACCAATTTAATGAAAAAGCAATAACAATTTACATTTAAAAATTGAAGATTATATTTACAATATCCCCCCACTGCAAAATATATTTTATGTATTTAAACTCAAAGAAAAAGGTATATATCTACTTCCCGCTTCTATTTTTTTGCAATATATATATATATGTATATATATATATATATATATATACCGGACGTCCCAAAAATGACTGATGGATTTTAAAATTCAATAACTTGCAAACGGTGACAGCTATTTAAAAAATTTTTGCAGGAGGGTTATGTATAATGTCAGGAGTTTTTACAGTAATTTTTTATTTTAGTTCGCATCTCAAACAATAGGTGGCGCTGACGGCGATTGAAGGCGAGGTGATCAATGCTGAGTGAAGCGTCGACCTAGCCTTCAATCGCCGTCAGCGACACCTATTGTTTGAGATGCGAACTAAAATAAAAAATTACGATAAAAAAACTCCTGACATTGTACATAACCCTCCTGCAAAAATTTTCTAAATACCTGACACCGTTTGCAAGTTATTGAATTTTAAAATCCATCAGTCATTTTTGGGACACCCGGTATATATATTCCTGTACCTCCATAAAAATGTAAAATGGAAGCATTTCACAACCTTAAACAAAACCTTAAAACACGAAAAGAAGAAAAGGTCTTCGCGAAGAATGATTGTGGTTCCTGTGACGGTATGCAGCCCGGAGAGCAAGTGAAGTCTTCACTTTTACTCTGAAGAGACTGAGAAAAAATAAGAGAGTAAAAAAAAAAAAAAAGTAAAGAGAGGAGAGATCGTTCTGTATAAAAGAGAACGCGTGCGTGCACTTTAAAATCTGCGAGAAGGGATGTAAATTCTCCCAGAAGTCATCCATCAAGTGGTACACAACAAGGCGGCAATCATGTGAGATCGATCTGTTGTTATGTGGTGATTCAGAAATATTCAGAGAATATACTAAATCGCTGAAATATGAAAGAAAAAAATTTCTGGAATTGTATATCTAAATATCATCTGATTAAACAATTTTAGTTTTTAAATTTTCTATTGACAACTCTACACTTCAATTATTTTTATTATTTATATGTTATTCACTGTATACATGCATAAGGGATTGCTTCAACGGAACTCCCTGATCTCGAAATCCCGTGTTAATTTATGCGAAAATTAAAAATCGGAAATTTTACGTCAAACATGACAAATGAGGTACGTTCCGACTATAACTAGTTTTATAACTTTTCTGATCTTAGTGTAATTGTTGTTGCACTCTTATGCAAAAATGCATGAATACAAAATTTATTACGATCATATATTAAATTCCGTAATATGGATATAATGCGACTCCGTCTTAAATTGGGAATAATTACCATAGCAACTTAGAATTACCATCTATCATGGGATATCAATGAATTCATTACGTGTGATAGGATTTAACAGAATGAAGAAAACTTTTATTACATATCTTTTTCATTTTCGACTGGATTTTCATAGATATTTTCATGACTAGACAAAATTCTGCAATGGTTATATAAATATCGAATTTCAAACATTCGACTGGGTAGTTGATGTATTGTTATATGCGGACGGACGGATAGGCATACGGACGGACCAACCAATGACTGTAGTTGCTACGTATTTATATAATTACAAATGCACATAAAAATGTGAATTTTATATTTACTATATCATCCTTTTTAAAACACTACAACAATGTAATTTTATGTATTTTAATTTAAAAAAAAAGTTATAGGGTAACATCCCCAGTAATTGGCACATTAAGGGTTTGTCTTTAAACGTACTTCTATTTTCATTACCAAGAAATAAAATATTTACTTGCAAATATTTTTAAATCAAAGAGTGTATATATGTGCATCTATTTTGTCCACTAAAAGCAAAAATATTTGAAAAAGTATTTTTATAAAAATATATTTATAAGAAGTTGCTGTAATCACCAGTAATTGGCAATTAGACTTTTACACAATTAAAGCAACCCTTTTCAACTAAAAAAAACTGTTAATTAAAATTTAAAATGTACTATAAATCAGATAACAATAAATTGAAATGCATGCCTTTCTTAAGCCAGAGAAGAAGCATTTGCAACAAAAATGGCTAATTTGATACAAGCCATAATTGTTTCTCCTTCCTAGGCACTATTGTCATTTAGTAGCATAAATCAAAGTTATAATCTGTAAAGTAAATGAGCATATAACTGGTATATGGTCTTGCATTTTTAAAAGACTGGATATAAATCTTATTTTAGGACATTTTTGTAGAATGTGCCAATCACTGGTGCATGCCAATTACTGGGGATGTTACCCTATATTTCTTTTTCGCATCTATTGATAGCAAAAAAAAAAAAAAAAAAAAAATATTTTCCGTGTACCTCCATAGAAATGTAAAATGGAAGCATTTCATACTCTTAAACAAAACTTTAAAACACGAAAAAACGAAAAGCTCTGCGAGAAGAATTATTGTGGTTCTCGTAACGGTATGCAGCACGGAGGACAAGTGAAGTCTTCACTTTTCTCTGAAGAGCTTGAGAAAAAAAAAAAAAAAAATAATAAGAGAGTAAAAAAATAAAGAGAGAAGAGATCGTTCTGTAAAAAAAAAAAGAACGCGTACGTGCACTTTAAGGGTGTATTTCGATTCAAACTGCTTATTTTCCGATTTATTTTTTAATTCATTTTTGCTCTCAATTGCACCAAACTTTCAAAATCTCATATTTGGAAAGTACACAAGGTGACGTGATTGTCGATTCTTTGATAAATGCAGAAAATATTGCAAAAAAAGCAATCGAAAACGGCATTTTGAACCGATTTTCCCCACACGAGACATCTGTGAACGAAAAAAAGGGTCATACTGATAAGGTAATTGTTTATAACTCAAATTCTAATGAATGGAGCGTAAAAAGACATCACACGGTACCTTATACGTCCCTTCAAGAATCCCCTCAGCAAGTTTCATGTTTCTACGTTTAAAAATGTGTCTGAAATTGTATCGGAAAATTTCGAGCTGTTGAAGGTGAAAAAGCGTTTTTTCGAATACACCCTTAAAATCTGTGAGATGGGAAGTAATTTCTCCCAAAAGTCATCCATCAACTAGTATACCACAAGGCGGCTATATCAGGTGACGTCGATCTCTTGTTGTGGTGATGTCAAGGCATAGTAGGTATATCATAAAAGAATATACAATATATTTGAATTATGGAAAGAAATATTTTCGGGGATTGTGTATCTAAATATAAAGTTATCTGATTAAATATTTTTAGTTTTTTAAGTTTTCTATTGACAATTCCCTACTTAAATTGCTTTTCCTACTCATATGCTCGGCTACATTAATTTTATATGCTTAAAATGTAGCACATGCGAATATTTTTGTAATATTAGCGCATGTATGAGATAAATCTTATAAGACCAATTTTGTCTCCCGCGACCTTTTTTGACTAAATAAATATTAAAAACAAACATACTGCTGTATATTATAAAATCCATCAATCCTCGTCTGTTTTTTTTTTTTTTCTTTTTTTGGAGGGTCGGGGGATCGTGTTTTTATATTTGTAGATTTAGTTGCAGTTTCTGTAACCCCCCCCCCCCCCCTTGCTTTTTTTGCGAAAATATGCTGTTCATTAGCAAACGATTTATTTTAAACCTTAAACGTGAACTATCCCACAAATTTAATATTAATTACATGTGATACTTTTTTTATCAATATATACAAGTAGTTTTCATACATTCCTTAGCCAATTCTTATACCAATCATGACGTTGAAAGGTCCAAATCAGACCAGAAGCGTTCATATAAAATTTATCCCTTTTTCTAAAACGAAAAAAAAAAAAAAAAAAAAGATTAATGGAAAATCTACCCCAACGCTGGTGTATACATGTTAAGAAGCTATTTCATTTACGGGAGAGAAGGAAAAAAACCTGCACCTTAATTTTAATTCTATGAAAGGAATTTGTTTAATTATTTCGTTTTTATTTCCATATTTTATAATGATTTTTTGCCTTTGAATAGTTGAAGTCGATCTATACAAAGACTATTTTTTATTTTTTCGATTTCATTCTATACCTCTTACAGTTTTATTATAGTACTAGCGAGCTACGCCCGCTAGCTGGGCCACTTTTTCCAAACGAACCTCGGTATTAAGCAGTATATAATAAGCAAAAAAATTCATTAAATAAGCAAGTCTTGGTGTTCGAATCTTCTGTGGGCCACGCGCACTTGAAAAAAAAAAAAAAAAAAAAAAAAAAAAGATTGTGGATCGGAACTATGGTCGCTTCGCGCCCATAGTCCCGTTAAAAAATATTTGGTTTTGCACGGTGGGCACTACGCGCCCTTAAGACATTTTTCCGTATTTTTTAGTTCATCAGAAGCAGATTTTTACGCAGATACTGAATATGTAATCAGTTTTTTTCTACTTTAAAAACTGTCTGCATGATGGTTTAAGAAAAAACGCGCAAAAAAAACGCAATTAGCGCCGGTAGAAAAAGCGGTTTTCGGCTGTTTCTTCTTTTAGCCAAAGGGGAAAAGTTAGGTTCTTCACCGCTAGGTAGCGCAGTGTTCTGCCTCGGAGCTCCGTTTGAGCGCCGTTTCGGATTTGAGACAATTTTCGTTCCGATTCCCAAGGGTTTTTTAATTCATAACTTTTTGAATTTTGGTCCCACGGTCTCGAAAATGCCCGAAATGACTTCCCCGGAATTTTTCCAATCGAAAGACACCTCTCGCGACTTCCAACTCGCCCGCGTTGCGAAGTTTAATCGGCTTCAAGCAGACAGAGGCGCACGGATTTTATTAGTATAGATGAAGTTTTTGGTCCTAACAACTTGGAACATTTTTGGGAAGTTTTTCTCTCATTTCATCTTTCGAAATTTCAATTTTTTAAGGAATTGACCTTACAGAGTATGGGCAATTTAAAAAAAGGTGCCATCTGAGATTTAAAGAATTTAGCCCTAGCTGTGTCAGAAAACCAGCAATTTTAGAAAGTGTTTTACACCTACATTCTCTTATTACTGTTATAAAATATATCCTACGTTACAGCAAAGATGTTCACCAGCATCTTGCTACCATTATTTTTTTTAATCAGCTAAGTAGTTTAAGAGACTACCTCATCAAGAAAATCAATAAACAAACATTACGTCTTTACATTATTAATACAGAAAGGAGCTGCAGATCATCTTCAGATAACATATTATCCTTTTTAGAAAGGTTTTAACTGATTTTTTCATGTATAACATAAATTAAATAAATTATTTACACACAACAAAATATTAGAGCAATTATGATCATAATTTAAATATTTTTTTCCCAATATTTTTTTAATTCTCAAAACAATATGAATTAGTTTGACTTTAAGCATCAAATCTAAAAAAATCAACCCGCAGATATATATGTATGTTAGATTACAGAAGTTCGTGCCCAAATTTCACTGCATCGAGTTTCGAAATGTACCCAAGTAGTTTTAAATGGCGAAATACTGGAATTACCAACGTTTAGTCTCTCAGCAATATCTTCCTTAGTAATCCATTTATTAGTATTCACTAAACCGCGGATGAAGTCATCATCAATGCCAGAAAGTCGTCCAGAGCAAATTTTATCGTTAGACTGAAACCTCCATTTCGAAATCGACAAAAAAACTTTTTAACTATTTTAAGAGCACGATGAATATTTTTTGTAGCACGACCAACACTCTCTCCTATTTTAAATTCATACAACATAGCATGACGAATTTGGAAATCTTTTTACAACGTTATGTTCACACATGACATATGTTGATAAATATAGCTACAGTTACTAACAATATACTTAATAAATGTGGACATAAAAGAAACACCAACTACACAGTTAAATTTGCAGGCTTCTTTCATCAATGAAGTAGGGCACAAACAATTGCAATCATACAGTATATAAAAATATTATGTCGTCTCCAAAAAACATACGAATCTTACTCCTTTATAATGCCAGCACCGATTGACAAGACAATGTTTTGCAATTGATTGAAAGAACTATAAGCAACTATATTGCTTAAAAACAATCAAGTTCCTTAATCAAAAAATATTTCCATTTAAGGAACCGTAATATTCAGTGTTACTCACATCGAAAAATTTCATCCGTTTACAAAATTTCGTATTTTATCTCGCAGAAAAGGGAAAACACCACTTTTCCTAAACATTTTCAGGGGAAAATATTTGCTATATACCACCAGAGAAATGTAAAACGGAGACATTTCATAAGTTTTGAACAGAATTTTAAAATACGAAGGAAAAAAGTGTCTGCCCAAGGAATCATTTTGGTCCCGTTACGGAATGCAGCACGCAGAAAAACTGGTCTTCAGTTTTCTTAAAAGATGCCGAGGGGAAAAAAAAGAGAGAACAAAAGAGAAACGCTTGCATGCCCTTCAAAAACTGAGAGAAAAGATGTAAATTCTCCCAGAGGCCATCTATCAACTCGCTTACCAAGGCGGCTTTCGTGTGACATCGATTTGCTGTTTGCGGTGATGGAAAGAGATCGTAGGTTTGTCATATCAAAGATTATAATATAGTCGACTCTCGTTAATTCGAACTCGTCGGGACCACAAGAAATGTTCGAATTATCCGAAGTTCGAATTACGGAAAACATGCTTAATATGGTATTATTACAAAGGAATTAATGTTATAGTGTTTTTTAAACTTATTCCGTCTGTTATCATTAGAATATGACTTAATATTAAATTAGAATGTATAAATATATATACTAATTAAAAAATTAGAAACAAGCACGATAGAAGAAAAGTGTAAAGCGTCACTGATGGACAGATGAAGTTCTAAGAAAGTGGGTATCAAATGCATTGTATTATATGTATACTCGTTCGGAACAATTTTCACAAAAATCAAAGAAAGAAAGTTATTCAAATGGTCTGAAATCCGTTAGAAAGAAAGGGAAAATGAAAAATAGGAATTCACGTTAGTTCGAATTAAACGAAGTCAAGAGAAAATGAGTTCGAATTAATGAAAAATTTTAACGTTATTCTGCCTTTGAAAATTTCGGGACTTTATGTTCAGTTCGAATTAAACGAAGATTAGAAATATCCGATTTCGAATTAACGAAAGCCGATTGTATATGATTGAGTTACAAAATCGAGGTTTTGGAAGTTGAACAACTAATTACGAAGGCTTTTGAAGTATGTTAGAAAATACGGAATAATCCTTTTGGGTCCGAATTTTTTTCAATTTTGAGAACAAAATTAATTTTTCTGTAATAAAGTTAATCGTAGCTATCCAAATAGGCGTAGTGAAGATTAAATGTTTTCTCTTTTTTTTTAAATTTAACGAATGTACTTATTTAGTGTACTATTAAATTCATATTTATATGATAATAGGCTAAGAAAGAGTTTGAAGACGTTTAGAAAATGAAGTATTACAACAGGATTTGAAAGGGTAATACAACTTTCTAATGTTTTTTGCGATTTATCACACAGGATTGGTTAAGGAAGCAACTTATATTTTAAATTTAAAGACTGAAATATATGTATAAAATAAAGCAATCGCCAACGGTACAAATAGAAGTAAGTAAACTTTTATTATTATTGTTATTTCTAAATGTCAAAACATACATGAAGTCATAAGAAGAAACGCTAGCCATACACTATCATTTTTATGTGTTGGAAGTAACTAAGTAATTGTTAAGACAAAATAACACTCGATGAAAAGACATGTACTATTTATTAACAGCACACCGGACTTGAAAGAGTTAACAAAAGTAAAAAGAGCTGTTTCACTGAGAAGCTTCATTTATGCGTTCTAAAGATTAATAAATCTATAATTGAAAAGCAAAGACATCACCTTCAGTAAAATTGAAGTCATAATGACAGTGGCAACACCTGACCATAAATTTCGGTTTTGTTGCATTTATTTTATGCTGCAAAATATCTATTTTTACAATATCGAATAGGAAAAAGATATATTCTTTCAAATATAAAATTAATTTTTAATAGCTGTATCCTCAAACAACTGTCACTATATGCAAAATTTATGGAAAACATCTTAATTCGTAGAAAAAAAAGAATAATGTACTTTACGTGCTTATTTAAAGCAGTGTATATTATTTAAGTTCCACTAGAGAAATGCAAAATGCAGATATTTCACTATCTTGAACAAAACTTTAAAACCGAAAAAAGAAAAAAAAAACCTACGTGAAGAATAATTGCAATCATGTGACGGTATGCAGCACTGAGACAAAGTAAAATCTTCACTTTTTTCCAGGAAAGTCTTGGAAGAAAAAAAAAATGAAGAGAGAGATTGTTTTGGAAAAAAAGAGACGCGTGCATGCTCTTTAAAATCTGGGAGATGGGACGTAAATTGTCCCAAAGACCATCTATCAATTCGCATACCACAAGGCGGCTCTCGTGTGACATCGATCATGTTGTTCTGGTGATGCTGAGAGAGAGAGAGACTGTAGTTTCGCCATAAAAGAATATACTGTGTCATTAAGTTTCATAAATAATGTTTATGTCGATCACATAAATAATATCTATTGCAGTTATTTAGTGTATGTGGTGAAAAATTCCATTTTAGTACCACAAGCCTGAAAAAAAGAATATAAAAAAGTAAGTTTTCTAATTTTTAGAAACTCGTAATACCGTAGGTGTGTTATTCCTACTTTTTATAGTCTCTAGTTTTATATGAAACTGTGTATTATATAGAAAATAATAGATTCAAAGTCTGAAAGCTTTTGCAATAAAAATGATAATAACAAAAAGTAACTAAAAAGTAAAATAATAAAATAAACGCCTTTTTTAAAATCTGCATTCAATGTTTATCATCTTTAATTTTATAAATGTAAGTAATGTTCTTCCTAAATATTTTTTGTTTACAACGTGTTAATTTGGCGTGGCCCTCTGTTAACCCTTTCCGGCGCACTACTCTTTAAAGTTGGGATTTAAAGAAAAAAAATTAGGCAACCTATTTAGGCCTAGAGGAGTACACACGTATTGTTTTGTAAATATTGCACTAACCATTTTAGTTATACAGCTGTTGTCGAAGTGGTAACCTCCCATAAGTAAAGCATTGATAAGCGCAGTGAGAAGAGCATTGCTGTGAAGCGCGTATTACAGTAAAACATTTTACCTATTATTTAAAAACAGTAGAGTTTGATCTCTGTGGTGCTGCCATCTAGAACTCATAAGAAAGATTTAAAGTAGCCATTAGAGTAGTTTTTGAAATATTTACGGAGTTTTTGTGTTTCTAAACAGAAGGAACTTTAGGTGTTGCCAACCCGGTAACACTGCGCGTTAAAGGGTTAAGGAAAATTTGACAGTTTCATTTACGCTTCGAAGAAAGTGAACACACTAGAAATTTCGAAAATAATAATACAACAATAGTTAATATCCATGATCTGGATGCTTTTATTTTAAATGATACACATCTTTTCGAGCAATTGAACACATTAAAAAACTTCAATACTCAGTAAACTAAACCTATTACGACACAGCTATCTACATTTAAAAAGTCCAACAATAACTTCAACTTCAAACAACTGCGGCAATATACAAAATTTACGCAATACATCTAAACTCGTAGAAAAAAAGAACAAGCAACTTTATGTGCCTACTTTAAACGGAGAATATTTCTTACGTCCCACTAGAGAAATGTAAAATGGAGACGTTTCCCAATCTTGAACAAAACTTTAAAACACGAAAAAAGAAAACGAAAAAAAAAAAAAAGCCTGTGCGAAGAATGATTGGGGGTACTGTAACGGTATGCAGCACTCAGAACAAGTAAAGTCTTCACTTTTTCCAGAAAAGCCTGGAAAAAAACATAAAACAAAAAATAAAGAGAAAGATCGTTCGGGAAAAATAGAGACGCTTGCATGTACTTTAAAATCAAAGAGAAGGGACGTAAATTGTCCCGGAGGTCATCTATCAACCCACATACCACAAGGCGGCTCTCGTGTGACATCGATCTGTTAGTGTGGTGATGCAAAGAGAGAGATATTATGGATTCTCCACAAAAGAAAATAATGTGTTCTTGAGATTCACAAATAATCAGGGTTGGGTTTCTGACGTCAGAAACTGGTTTTTCACATGACAAGCGTCAAAAACTGGTTTAAACCGTCAAAAATTGGTTTAAACCGTCAAAAACTGGCTTAAACCGTCAAAAACATGTAATGCACTTTAAAACATTTTAAAAACAGGAGGGAAACATTGAATAAATCTTAATGATTTAAGTAATTTTTTATATAACATTAATTACTGTAATTTAATAATTACAAAAAAGTTAAATTATTTTAATTGCTATAAAACATTTTTGTTTTTTAGAATGTTCAAACAGAAGAAAATGACTTTGTACAGTCAATATTCTGGATAAATTTTACTCCGCAGCATCTCCTATAGCACATAACAAATTTAGCACATTTATTTATACCCAATCGAATTCTGAGTTTAGAGTGTATGAAGCCAAAGTTAGAAAATATTCTCTCAATTGATGCTGAGCTAACAGGGCTTGATAGCAGAAGCGTTGCTAGTAGAGCAAGTTTGAAGGCAGGCCAAATTTTCAGATTTATGACAGATTTTTCTGCAGATGATAATATACAATACAGTAATAGTGATATTTTAATATTACATCTAATGTTGTATATCTGCAATAGATATTTAATGTGAAATTTTACAGATCAGTCTAGCATTTGAGGTTTCTGACAGAGTTTTTGACGAGAGGTTTTTGACATGACGGTTTAAACTATGGTTTAAACCGGATAAAACCGCACACTGTCAAAAACTTGCCAACACTGCAAATAATGTTTCTGTGGTCTATATAACTAAATATTAATTGCAGTTATTTAATTTATGTAGAAAAAAATATCATTTTAGTACAGCAAGCTTGAATTAGAATATAAAACAGTAAATATTGTAATTTTTGGGAATAACATCGTAATATTGCTGTACGCGCTTCTTTTATTTTATAGTTTCATATGCAACAGTGTATAACATAGAAGATAATAGATCCACATTCTAAAATCCTTTATAACAAAAATGATAATAAAAATAAATTATTGTAATAGTAACAATAGTTAAAAAAATTATTTTAAAAAATCTAATTTAAAAATTTATTTTATTTTATTTTTATTGCATTCAATGTTTATCATGCCTAATTTCATGATTGAAGAAATGTTCTTCAAAATATTTTTCGTTTACAATGTGTGAATTCGGCGTGGCTTTCGATTATCTTCGTAGAAAGCAAGCGCACTGTTAATTTGGAAAATAATAATACAACAGTGGTTAATTCCATTATACGGATGCTTTTATTTTCAATATACAAGTTTTTACTAGCGATTGAATACATTATGAAACTTTGACGCTCAGTAAATTAAATTTATTACGCAACAGCTATCTACATTAAAAAAAAATAACTTCAACTTCTAACAACTGCAGCAATATAAAAAATTTATACAACATATCTTAACTCGTAGAAAAAAAAAAAAAGAATACATTGCATAACGTGCCTATTTTAAGCGGAGAAAATTTACTATGCCCCACTAGAGAAATGCAAAATGGAGACGTTTCAAATTCTTAAACAAAATTTTAAAACACGAAAAAAAAAAAAGTTTACGCGAAGAATGATTGTGGTCCTGTAACAGTATGCAGCACGCAGAACAAGAAAAGTCTTCGCTTTTTCTAGAAAAGTCTAAAAAAAGCAAAAAATGAAAAGAGAGATCGTTCTGCAAAAAGAGAGACGCGTGCATGCACTTTAAAATCTGAGAGATGGGACGTAAATTGTCCCAGAGGTGATCTATCAACTCGCATACCACAAGGCGACTCCCGTGTGACATCGATCTTTATTGTGGCGTTGAAGAGCAAGATTGTAGAAGATTGTCCATAGAAGAATATAAATGTATCTTTGAGCTTCATAAGAAATGTTTCTGTGAATTATGTAAATAATATCCACTACAGCTATTTAATATAATGTTGAAAAATAACCTTTTAGTAACACAAGCCGGAAAAAGAATAATAATAATTAAAAAAAATACTTTTGTAATCTATGGAAAACTTTTCAGGTATTATCGTGCCGGTGTTACATCTATTACTTTTATGCTCTGTCTCTACGTGCTAAAGTACATGGAGATTTACATTCTAAAGGTCTTTATCGTAAAAACAGTAGATTAATAACAATACATACAAAAAAATAAAAATAGTTTTTTTTAAACACTCTTTTACAAAGATAAACATACTATGTTTATTTTAATCACACTTGATTTCATGTGGTTCCAGAAAATGTTCCGTACCATAAGTTGATTAAGCGGAGGTACTCATAGTGGAAAATTAAACGCTTTAATTTATATGAGATAGAAAGCAAGAATTTGTGAATATATATACACTGTACATACTCGTGTATAAGTGGAGGAATTTCTGACAATTTTTAGCAAGAAAATTGAGAGGATCGACTTATATACGAGTTAAATTACAAAAGGAAAAAAAATTCAAATAATGCAAAATTCTGGTCTTTTTATCTGCAAAATAATGAGTAAAATATAGAAATAATAATAATTTATCATTAAAAATTTTTTTCAATGACTTGTTTCTCTTTATTTATAAATTTTCGCATTAGCAAGTGACATTTTTCGTTTGATTTTGTGCAAAATTTAAGTAAAAAAAAAAAAGGGGGGGGGGAGTGAACTTATATTCGTTTTTTTTTTTTTTTCAAAATTTGCATTTAAAAATCAGGGGGTCGATTTATACACGGGTGACTTACACACGAATGTATACAGTATTTAAATTATGATTTTTCTTTTTTTTTTTTTTTTTTTTTCTTTTTCAAGACAAGAAAAAAAGAGACAAAATCATTATTTAAACTGATTATTCAGAATTTTTGAACTGTTTTCTCAACGGTTAACACGATTTGTTAAATTTGAAATATTAAATGATAAAAACATACTTCTTTTTACATATTATTTATTACTTTTTAACGCTTAAAATATTTCATTGTTACAGTTTTGCAGCTAGATGGCATGCTTTAGCGAACATAGTTTGGCCCATGTTATTATAACTCATATACAGATGTAACCTTAAATATATTGCAGGATTTATCCCCTACAGCCGGGTAAGGGAAAGAATATCTTAAAATTAATCACAATTAAGATTGAAAAATAATAAAGTGTTGGATGTCATTTGAAACAAGCTAGTACATACAATTTTTCCTAATTTTTGCTTATAAAGCAAAAACTGCAAATCGACCACAAAACTCCATCTATACATTCAAAAATTAAAGTTAAGTAAAATTAAAAGAGTGCAATAAATAGAGACGATTGATATGTACAGTGACTGTTTCTCACTAAATATTCATTTGAAAGTCGGAAAATGTATTTCAACTAAAGTCTCAAATGACATAATTACAAGGGGATATTTCAAATGCAAAAATCATTACTTAAATAACTTACAAAAGACGGTAATAAGACAGGCACTGTCCCACGTGAGACACTTTTATCTGTAACCGCATTTGTCTTTGAAATTAAAATTCACACAAACTTTCGGACAAGATAACACAGAGAGATAATTTGGAAACAACATCCTGAAATCTAATTAATTCTTACCTTTGAATGGAAGTCGCAGCGCTGCCATCTTGAAATCGGTAGATAGAATTTTAAATGTTCAGTGACAGTTGTTTAAAAATTCTGTGATATAATCAGCTATATTTCTCTTTTATTTTAAACACTTTTAAAGGTAAGGAGAAGATTTTTAACAGGCTCCTTGTAAGTTGGTATTCTATGATAGCTAGAAGATTGATAAAATTTTGGTGCATAGTTTGATTTATGCGGTTAAAAAACTCCATGCTATTTTGATTGAAGAAACTAAAGGATGTAAAAAGTTTCTAATGATCAACTATTTTAATTGTAAAATCCTTACCTCGATAACTTACAAAAGACGGTCTAATGAATCTAGGTAATAAAGCAGCTACTGTCCCATGTGAGATACTTTTATCCGTAACCGCATTTGTCTCCGAATTTAAAATTCACACAAAGACCCCGGAACAAGATAACAGAGAGACAGCCAGGAACAACATCCTAAAATCTAATTAATTCTTTCCTTTGAATGTGAAGTCCCAGCGCTACTATCTTGAAATCGGTGTATAGAACTTTAAATGTCTACTGACAGTTGTTGAAGAATTATGTGATATAAGCAGATATATTTCGCTTTAATTTAAAACTCCTTAAAGGTAAATAGAAAGTATTTAGCAGGCTCGTTTTAAGGGGGGTTACTTTATATTAGCTAAAAAATTCACAAAAGGTGAATGGTTATACACCAATTTGGTGAATAATCTGATTTACGCGGTTGAAAAAAAAACTATATTGGCTGCAGAAATTAAAGGATATAAAAGTTTCCGATATCAAATAATATATATAAAAAAAATAAGCTTCAAAATTACACTTGAAGACTTACAATTTATTTTTCTTATTAAGTTATGAACCCATAAAGAAAATTTTCAGATTTAGCACTTGCGCCAGGAAAACAGAAAAATGCCTTTAAATTAATTTATTAATCTATAACTTTAAAAAAAAAAAAAAAAAAAAAAAAAATGTATTGCGATTGGAAACATATTCGTGCATTATAAATATATATTATGTATTATAAATATATATTATGCATTATAAATATATATTATATTAATTCTTGCATTTCAGGCAGAGAGTGAAAAATCGATTAAAAAGGTGTCATCTTTACATTCAAGAACCAAAGATAAATTAAAAAATAAAACACTGTAATAAGTAAACATCATTTATATCGTAAAAATGACTATTTCTCACTACATTCATTTAAAAGTTGGAAAATGTATTTCAAATAAAGTCTCAAAAACAAAATTATAAAAGGTACTTAAACTGTAAAACTCTTAGCTCGATAACTTACAAAAGACGATTTAATCAATCTAGGTAATAAGACTGACACTGTCCCAGGTAGACGCTTTTATCTGTAACCGCATTTGTCTTCCAACTTAAAATTCACGCATAGATTCCGGGTACAAGATAGCAGAGATACTGGAACAACATCCTGAAATCTAATTAATTCCTTCCTTTAAATGAACTCACAGCGTTGCCATCTTGAAATCGGCGGGTAGAACTTTAAATGTCTACTGGCGATTCTTTAAGAATTCAGCGAGTTTAATTTCATACATTTTGTTTTAATTTATAATTCTTAAAATGTGAGGAAAGCATCTTTTTTAATCTGGTTGTAAAGATATTGCTTTATGAGAGTATGAAGATCGAACAAATTTTGGCACATAAACTAATTTACACACTGAAATGAGAATGCGATCTGACTATAGAAATCTAAAGAATGCAAAAGTTTTTTGCTGTTGAATTAATACAAGGAAGAAAAATTAATCTTCAAAATTACACATGAAGACTTACAAATCATTTTTCTTACTAAGTTATGAATCCATAAAGAAAATTTGGAGATTTGCTTTTTTGTGTCAGGAAAACTTGAAAATGCCTTTAAATTAATTTATTAATTCTAAAAATATTAGAATGTTGTATTGTGATCGGAAACACACCTGCGTATATATATATGTTCTTGCATAGCAGGCAGAAGGTGAAAAATCGATTAAAATGTGTCATCTTTGCATCAAAGAAGTTTAGTAAAATAAAACACTGTAATAAATAAAGACCATTGCTACCTTCAAAGGACTATTTCTCACTTAATATTCATTTAAAAGTCTGAAAATTTATTTCAACTGAAACCTCAAATGAAAGAATTACAAAGCAATATTTGAACTGTAAAACACACAAAGACCCAGGGACAAGATAACAGAGAGACTGTCTGGAACAACATCCTGAAATCTAATTAATCCTTTCCTTTGAATGTGAAATCGTAGTGCTACCTTCTGCAATCGGTGGATAGAGCTTTAAATCTCCACTGCCAGTTGTTTAAGAATTCTGCGGGTTGAATCTCGTGTATTTTGTTTTAATTTAAAATTCTTTAAAGGTAAGAAAAGAATCTTTAACAGTCTGGTTGTAAAGAGATTGTTCTAAGAGAGTAAGAATAGCATAATCTGAATTACTGGCTGAAATGAACATGCGATCTGACTGTAGAAATATAAAGGATATAAAATTATTGGTGTTCAAATGGGATATGTAAAGGAAATTAGGTTGCAAAATTACATGAAAAAAATTACAAATCATTATTAATAATGGATTATGAATTTGTAACTTTTAAGGTAAGAACTGTTTGAACTTCTGTTGACGTATTTTTAAAACTATTTATTTAGTTACTATTATTGACTGATCGGAGGAAACAATTATGAACTATCCTCTTTAGTTAAAACTTTTTATCGTAATGCTAAATTGGCCTCTATACGCCAAATTCGAACTTTTTTTTTATTTCATCGAAATCCACAAACATATGTTTGTCACACTAGTTGTGTCACAACACATTATACTTATGTAATAATGTAAAGAAGATATATTATGTTAAAAGTAATTAAAATCGTAAAGCAAAAAGTCTTTTCAAATGTTTCACTTGGTACCAACTATAACGTTTAGTGACAATGGTGTTCGTTAAACGTAAAAGTACGAAACATTTATTAAAACTCCCAATACCTTAATCTGAATCAAATATTTAAACCATTCTAATCAAATAAGTTCTATTAACATAAGTAGGGCTTATGATTACAGAAACAGTTAAACAGTTTAAACAGAATACAGCTCTTTCTAATTTCTGTTTAAATAACGAAGGCTGATAAATTAATTTTGAAGAGGCGAAAGCTATAGTTCCAGGTAATAACCCATTTAAAAGCACGGTTAGAGAATCAATCGAGATCATTGTACGTTAGTATAATGTCTGTGCAGCGATAACTTATCGCATAATAAACCAATAATATAGCTTAATGTTTTTTAAAAAAGTCTTTGTTAACCTGTTTTCGCTATTTCAGTTTTCTCTCTGTTTCCATGACCTTCTTTGAATGCAATCTGTTTCCTTCATAACTTGTGACACTCCATAGTTTTCTAACAAGTTTTCATTTTTTTCTCTACTTATTTCACTTTAAAAATTTCTGATGATGTTCTTCACTGCTGTTTTCTATTCATATAATTGATAAAAACTTGACAGAAGATTTCGTCTCTAGATTTTTTAAAACATTTAATTATGCTATTTATCCTGAAGAAGACTTCAGAAACAATTCGAAACGTCGATATTATGCGTTATCATTAATTTTATTTGCACAATTTCATAAAAAAACTCTTATTTATGTGTAACCAATGAGCAAATTTATGTGCCTTTAATAAGTACATCTAATTTATCAAATAAGTTCAAGTTTAAAATGCTACATCTCATCATTTTTAACAATTCAATAATGAAATTCCCTGGAGGTATTAAAACTTATATGCGAGGCAATTATACTTTTTATCATAAACCTACAAAAAGCAGTTAAAAGTTGTAAACAGAAACGGCTTCGATAAACAAGTTTATTCAAACACAAACCTAACCGATACTAATATAACCGAGCAGCTTCTATGGTTTTTGCCTAAAATTCCCTCGTTTCTCTATGCAAACGTTTTAAAAGTCATAGTTCGAAAGAAACACATCACAAACAAACCAATTAGTTCCGCCACCATGGGGACTACAGATACGATTTGAATTTAATTACAAAATACTCCGAAAATGAAAAATTAGTTAATCCCTTGACGCACGCTAATTTGGTTAGCTTTCAGTCCCATCTTTTTTCAAAACATAAGACGAGATAAATGCTGCAAATCTTGATTTAAAAATAGTTTCTGAAACAGTACACTTCGCATTTCGTTTTATATTAAATTGTCGGATTGAAGCCATCTAACTAGTAAATACGATAGAATACACAAATTAAATATAAATAAAGTAAAATGAAGTTTCTACGATCTTTAGGGACGCGACAAATTTCGCTTCTTCATCACCAACAGAAAAGCAAATAATTTCAGGATTTCCTGTAGGCTTTGATAAAAATTCAATCCAGAATACCATGTATAGTGTTAGATAATTTATTATCGCAGATAAATTCTATTTCTGGGATTGCAAAGACTCTACATTAAGCCATGCACAGTTTCAAATATGTAAAATAATAATAAATAAAAAAATAAAAAAAATAAACAAAAAAGTACAACTTTGCTTTGTATTTTAAGTTTAAATTATGTATTAATCTAAAAAATTATTTTAAACATGGAAGATAAAAATATTAAATTTTGTTCCTAGTTGCATTTTAGTAAAAATGCCTCGATATATTATTTCAGTTCAACTTAAAAAAAAAAAAAAAAAAAAATTCCAATGTAATTGAAGCACGAAGTAAGCTTAGATCATAAAAATCATAAAACTTTATGGTAATAATATTAAATTTTGATTGTAGAGATAAATAAAAATAACTCGATATCTTCTTTCAAAATCAGTAAAAAAGCTTCTTCTGACTGTGGTTTTAAATTAAAAACAAAGTCCGATTTGAGTTATGACTTTTGAAATATGTGTTATATAATAGGAATGAAATTAGATTCTTAATTACAAGGCATTTAATTACTTCACAGACTTCTATGATATCTGTGTATAATTACACATTCTTCTAAAACTTCAAACAACTCTTTCCATTGACACATCACTATGTGCACATCAATAAGTTAATAAAAGTTACTCAAAACTCTGTTTAAATACAAAATAAAATCACCGAAAGATAAAATCTTTTCATAATCCCCATACAGACGCAATAAATTTCAAATCCTATCCAGTCTATTGAAGCATGAATACACTTTTATAATGACCCACGAGAGTAAAGGTGGTCTGAGGACTGCAAATGTAAGGCAAGACAACTCAACTACTTTTACTACTCCAGGCTAACAGGGCTCAGGAGAAAGCATTACAACGATCACCAGGAGGGTTATGCATAATATGAAATACGGAAATACGATAACGTACTAGGAAGGAAAGACTCATTAAACTACTAGCATATCCAACCGACAGTTTCCTTTTATTATGAGAGTGATATTCGAATCGGAGAGAAATAAAGAGGCATGCATGTGCAGGGGCGTAAGACGGGGTCATTTGAATAAAGCACTTCGCGAACTCGTTAGCGGAGAGGAACTATCACCGAGTGAAGTTTTATCCTAGGGTTAAGCTTTAAAAAAAGGTTGTTAAAATGTAACTTTTTAAATATGCTTTTTTGACATTTTTTTCTAAGTTTTCAATTTAGTTGGAATAAAACTAGCATTAAGTATAGATCAAAGTTTTTATGACTTTTCTTAAAAGTTTTATTTTTCTTTGTCTCATTATTATTATTATCATTAGTTATTTTATTAATTTTTTGTAAGTTAAGTAAGGTAATAAAAAATTAAAGTAAAATTTAAGGTTGAAAATCACATACATTAATAAAAAACAATAAAGAAAATTAAAATTAAAATGATTAAAGTTATAAAATTACTTATGATATTCTCTCCCCTTCTCCGGAATTCAGCAGTGAAAGTAATTTTGAATAACATTAAGAGTAATTTAAACCCTTTATCTTTTTTTAAATCTTGTTTGAATGTAACTTTTTAAATATAATTTTTTGACATTTTTTTTTTTTTTAAATTTGAATTTAGTTGAAATTGGAATAATACTAGTATTAACTAGAGATAAAAGGATTTATGACTTTGCATAAAAGTTTTATTATTTACTTTTTTGTTTCATTGTCTTTTTTATATCCATTATATCGATGAGATAAGTAAGTTGTTATATAAAATTAAGAAAACAAAAATAAGGTTAAAAAACGTAAAATTTAAAAAGAGAGAAAATTGGGATTATTTGAAAAAATTATTTTTGATACCCTCTTCTCCCCCCTCCCCTCCCGTCCCCATCCCCGGAATTTAACATCGAAAGTTTAAAACAACCGCGATTAAATATATATATATATAAAGACAATTATAAAATTGGTTGGTTTTAAGAAAAAAAATTACATTAAATGCGTTATTATTATTATTATTATTATTATTATTATTATTAAACTAAAAATTAGTATTTTATATTATTTTTTCGTATCTTTATTTTAAGGTTATTAAAAATTGTAATAATGTTGTAGTAGTTATGATATTCTTAACGATTAATATTTTTAAGCTAAAGTTTTAATGTTTTTATTTTGCAGAGAACTTTGAAAAAAAAAAAGTTTTCATTTTTAATATTATTTTTTATATTATTATTGTTGTTTTTAAGCTCAAGATCAAAAAACTCATACATAATGAAACAAGAAAAATAAAATTAAACTGTACGAAAAAATTGCTACATTCATTTGCATCGAACTTTGCAACACTGTTGGAATTTAAAAATAAATCACCAAATACTCTGACTACTTTTTTTAACGGTTTTGTGCATTAAAATTAACTTTTTCGCAAAAGATTAAGATTAATCTTTATTTTTTTTTATTCTAGGTAAAACGATTTTGAAATACATTTCATGCCAATAAATTTGAAAAGATTTAATTGTACTAAAATCAAACAGAGGAAAAAAATAAGGAAAAGAAATTACAGTTTTTAATTAAGCACAGTGATTAACGGTTTGTAAAACTTATAGAACTTAAATGTAAATCACAAAGTACTCTGGCCACCTTTTCTCAAATTTTTTGTGCATTAAAATTAAGTTTTACGTAAACGATTAAAATTAATCTCTAATTTTTTTATTTCAGAGAAACAAGTTTGAAATAAAATTCTTCGCGGTAATTTTAAAACTTGATACAAGATACACTATACTAAAAAAACAGAGCAAAAATAAATAAATAAATAAATAAATAAAGGAAAAAAGAAAAAACAAAAACAACAACATTGTATTTAATTAAGTACTGTAATTAATAATTTGTAAAACTGATGGAGTGTAAATATAAATCACCAAATACTCTGGCCACCTTTTTCTCGACTTATTTTTTTGTGCTATCGCATAAAATATGGCTAGAATGAAAATAAAAAGGACAAGACGAAATAAAATGTTTTACGAAAAAGGTAGAACATTTCGACAGCGAAAAACTTTCTCAAATAGCTATTTCGAGATTGAAGCAAACTACAAAATAAAAGAGGAAAAGAGTTCAACATAAAAACGAAAGAAAATACCCCAAATGCATTTTCGAAGAGGGTAAAACCAACTTCGAAAAATATTTTCCAAGACCACTTCCAGAAATTTTTTCTCCAATGTAAAACTAAACTGTTGAAGGCAGTTATCAACAAAACAAGAAATCCATTCAAAAAAATTACAAAATGTGGAGCTATGTTTGAGTTGTCAGCGCAGCAAAATATCCACAAGAAGTTTAATCATTTATTTTATTGCCATGTTTTATAAAAAGAGATAAAAATAAAAAGGCTAATAAAATGACATTGCAAACATTTATATTTCTGACAGAGCAAAAAGTTTTTTTTTTTTTTTTTTTTTTTTTTTTTCGAAATGTAAATGAGTAATTTTTTGTTTAAGTCTTTTGTTTGAAATTTTACAGAATTTTAAAAATGCTTTTTGATTCGTATAATTGGTATAACTTAAATGAAAAACTCTTGAAATTATAAGTCATAGTGTAATTGCTGCGTAAGAATAAAAGGGATTTTGAAGCAATTAAACTTATGCAGAAATTTTTTTTATCTATATATAAAAGGTAACGAACAGAATTTTAAAACATTGAAAAAAAAAATCTTTTAGTTTAAAGTTTGCTCATTTTCTGATTAGTAAATATTGTATAGTTATAAAAGATTATTTAGATGTGAATAAATAATTTGTATAACTTTTGTGAGAGGGCTGAAATATTAGGATATTTCGTAATATACTTAAAAATATTGAACCATGGATTAAGATATGAAACTAATGAGAAGACAAAAATGATAAATCTGATTAAAAATGTTATTTAAGTAATGTTACATTACTGCTTGTTACAGAAAACGGCGTACCACAAACATAAAATTATGACAATTTATTGAAGTGAGATCATGTACTAGGGAGTATGTCTTTAGTTTAGAAAATGACATTTTTTAAAGATTCTTTATATATAATATATAAATAAAAAAATGTGTTTCATAAATTGCACCAAACAATAGCAAAAGTTTTAAACAATAATAATAATAAAAACTACGTGTAAAATGGTCATTTTCTGATTGTTGGTTTAAAAAAAAGCCCGAGTTGCGTTATGTCGTTGTGCAATATATGCAGAATAATAGCAATAATATGAAATTCTTAAATACATGAAATTTAACTATTTCACAGACCACTATGGTATCTGCATATAATAGTGCATTCTTCAAAAACTTCAAACAATTCTTTCCAACGACATATCACTAAATGCACTTCAAAGAATTAATAAAAGTTACTCCAAAATCTGCTTATACACAGAACAAAATCCTCAAAAGATAAAAGCTTTCTTGATTCCCATTCAAATGCAAAACATTTTTAGTCCTATCCAGTCTATTGAAGAATAAAAACACTTTTATAGAGTAAAGGTGGTCTGAGGCCTGTAAACGCAAGGCAAGGCACTTCAATCATTATTTCTACTCCAGGCTAACATGGTTCAGCACAAAACATTATAACGACCCCCAGGAAGATTATGCATCCTTTCAAATATATCCAAAGAGAAAAAAAAATCAAAAATACCACCTTTGTTTTGTACTTTCTACTTTGGTTATGAAGTGAGATTAAACCTTAAGCCTTAACCTCTTCAGACCTGAGGTACACAAATGTGTACCTGCATTCTTTTCCACATAAACACTAAACTGTTCATTTTTTTTGCATTTTTACTTCACTTTTATACAGCTGAATGTTTTTCACTTTAAAACAAAACCAATAAATGTCAGCACTGATGAATATTACCTCATAAAATAAATATTATTTTCAACCGAGTTTCGAAAATACCTTCAAGAAATTGTGGCCAAAAAATTAAAAAATATTCATGATTATTTAACTTAAATGCTTTACAAAAAAAAATTTTGAGGATTTGCTGATCATTTACTTGTTTAAAGACCTTAATTTTGCTATAGCGTAAATTTATATTACTGATTGTTAATCTGATGTTTTAAGGGGATTAATATTTTTATATCCATATTTGTAAACCTAGATTACCAATACCCTGAAGTACTGATTCCTGAAAAATGACTCTTTCTGTCATCTATGGTGACTCTTTCTGTCATCTATGGTGTTATTTCGATTATGCAAATGCAATAAATATATATTTGTAGAGTTATTTTATGCTCAGGTCTGAAGAGGTCAAAACTTTATGATAATAATTTTTGATTTTTTTTCTAGATACATTTCAATAAAAATATCTCTATATGTTTTTCTTAGGCCAGTACAACATTATAAAAAAGCTATGCGTTTCATGCTCAATTACTGGTTGTGGATTCAAAAAAAAAAAAAAAAAAAAAAAAAAAAAAAAAAAAAAAGTTTGAGTTTCAGTTATGACGTTGTGCAATATTTGCTCCTATTTGAAACGTTTTTTATAATGCAATTTTCAACCTTTTTTTTTAAACCTATATAATAATTTCTCAATCACATGGTATTTAATTAAATCGTAAACTTCAATGACATCTGCATATAATTGCACATTCTTCTAAAATTTCAAACAAATCTTTTCACAGACATGTCACTAAATGCACTTTAATGAATTAATAAAAGTTACTTGAAACTCCGCTTATACACAAAATAAAATCTTCAAAAGATAAAAACTTCCTTAATAACCATTCAGATGCAATAAATTTCGAATCCTATCCAGTCTATTGAAGCATAAATACACTTTTATAATGACCCACGAGAGTAAAGATGGTCTGAGGGCAGTAAATGTAAGGCAATACACCACAAACACTATTAACTACTCCAGGCTAACATGGCTCAGCACAAAGCATTATAACGATTACCAGGAGGGTTATGCATAATATAGAATACGGAAATACGATAACGTACTAGGAAGGAAAGACTCATTAAAATACTTGCATTTCCAACCGACCGTTTCCTTTTATTATAAGAGCGATATTCGAATCAGAGAAATAAAGGGGCGGTGTGCAGTAGCGTTAGACGGGGTTATTTGAATAAAACACTTCGCGACTCGTTAGCGGAGAGGAAATATGACCGAGTGGAGTTTTATCCTAGAGTTAAACTTTAAAAAAAGGTTGTTAGTATATAACTATTTAAATGTGCTTTTTTGACATTTTTCCCCCCCTAAGTTTTCAATTTAGTTGGAATTGGAATAAAAGTAGTATTAAGTAGAGATCTTTCAAGTAGAGATCTCAATGACTTTTCCTAAAAAAAACTTATTTTTCTTTGTCTCCTTATATTTTTTTTATCAATTATTTCGTAAGTAAATTGTTATAGAAAATTAAGATATAATTTATAATTGAAAATCATATAACTTAATAAAAAATCAAGAAAATATTAAAATAAAAAATTACTTATATTACTTTCCCCCTCTCCGGAATTGAACATAAGAAAAAGAAAACACCCATAGTGGGGAAAAAAAGTTGTTGGTATATAATTTTTTAAACGTGCTTTTTTGACATTTTTTAAAAAAGAATTTTCAATGTAGTTGGAATAAAAAATAGTACAAATTAGAGATAACAGACCTTGTGGCTTTTCATAAAAGTTTTATTATTATTATTATTAATATTATTATTATTATCTGTTTCATTGTCTTTTTTTATATCCATTATTTAGACAGGATAAGAAAGTTGCTACATGAAATTAAGAAAGAAAATTAAGGCTGAAAATCGTAAAACTTAACAAAAAAGAAAGAAAATCGAAATTATATTAAAACGTCAATTTTAATATCCCCCCCCCCCCGGAATAATAATTAAAAAAAGATTAAAAAAATTATAAAAGTGGTTGATTTTAAGCAAAAATCAAAAACAAAATTAAACCCTCCCCCCTTTTTTAACTATTAATTCCGATCTGAAAATATCTAAGATTGATAATAAAAAAAACCTCAAGGCTAAAACTTTTTTATAACTAAAGATTAATTTTTTATATTAATTTACTAGGATCTTTGTTAAAGTTATTAAAAAATAGTAGTAAAGTTGTAATAACAGTTATGAGAATCTTAAAGATTAAGATATTTAACTAAACTTTTAATGTACTTATTTTACGAAGGATTTTGACAAAATGTACATCTTGGAAGTCATTTATAAAATGTTCAATTTTAATACGTTTCATTTTATTATTTATTTCTTTTTTTAAAGCTCAAGATTTAAAAAGTCATACTATAATGAAGCAAGAAAAATATAATTAAACTAAAATAAATAAATAAATAAATAAATAAATAAATAAAAATAAAAAATGTTGCATTTATTTGCATCGAACTTTGTAAAGCTTTTGGAGTTTAAATATTAATAACCAAATACTCTGGCTACCTTTTCTCAATGTTTTTGTGCATTGAAGTTAACTTTTAAGATAAAAGATTAATCTTTAATTTTTTTATTCTAGGGAAAAAAAAATTTTGAAATATATTCCATGGCCATAAATTTGTAACTTTGGACAGAATGCAATGTACTAAAAACAGACAATAATAATAATAATAATAATAATAATGAAGAAGAAGAAGAATACGGAAAAGAAATCACTGTATTCTGTTAAGCACAGTGATTAACAATTTGCAAAATTGATGAAGTTTAAATATAAATCAACAAAAACTCCAGCCACCTTTTCTCAATTTTTTTATCCATTGAAGTTAACTTGTACGATAAAGATTAATCTTTAATGTTTTTATTCCAGGAAAACAAGTTTGAAATAAATTTCTTGGCAGTAATTTTAAAACTTAATACAGAATACATTACACTAAAAACAGAAAAAAAAATCGAAAAAAAAATCACTGTATTTAGTTAAGTACTGTGATTAACAATTTGTAAAACTGATGGAATTAAATTTAAATCACCAAATACCCCAGCCACCTTTTACTGGACTTATTTTTTTGTGTTATCGAATAAAATACGGCTAAAACGAAAATAAAAAGGACAAGACGAAATAAAATGTTTTACGAAAAAGGTAGAAGATTTCGACAAGGAAAAACTTTCTCAAATAGCTATTTCGAGATTGAAGCAAACTACAAAATAAAAGAGAAAAAGATTTCAACATAAAAACGAAAGAAAATACCCTAAATGCATTTTCGAAGAGCGTAAAACCAACTTCGAAAGATATTTTCCAAGACCAGTTCCAGAATTTTTTTCCCCCAATACAAAACTAAACTGTTGAAGGCAGTTATCAACAAAACAAGAAATTCATTCAAAAAAATTACAAAAAGTGGAGCTATGTTTGAGTTGTCAACGCAGCAAAATATCAAAAGAAGTTTAATCATTTATTTTATTACCATGTTATATAAAAAGAGATTAAAATAAAAAGGCTAATAAAATGACATTGCAAACATTTAAATTTTTTTACAGAGCGAAAAGTTTCCCTTTTTTTTATTCGAAATGTTTTTAAATAATTTTTTGTTTAAGCCTTTTCTTTGAAATTTTACAGAATTTTAAGAATGATTTTTCTTTGGTATAATTGGTATAACTTAAAAAAAAAAAAAAAAAATACTTTTGAAACTATGAGTCCTGCAAAGTAATTGCGGCTTAAGAATAAGAGGGATTTTAAACCAATTAAACTTACGAAGAATTCTTTTTATCTCTATATAAAAGGTAAAAAAACAGTTTTAAATCATTGAAAAAAGATCTTTTAGTTTTAAGTTTTACTCTTTTTCTGAAGAGTAAATATTATATAATTATAAAAGATCATTCAGATGTGAATAAATAATTTGTATAACTTGTATAAGAGGGCTGAAATACTAGGGTACTTTGTAATGTATTTAAAAATAATGAAACATGGATTAAGATATGAAACTAATGAGAAGAAAAATATCATAAATCATATTAAAAAATTATTTGAATATGTTACATTGCTGTTTGTTAAAGGGAACGGTGTACCACACACTTGAAATGATGACAATTTATTGAAGTTTATCATGTTTAGGGAGTCTGTCATTAATTTAGGCTGTCACTTTTTTTAGGATTTTTTTTTTATATTTTATAGAAATGATTTTTGATTGTAGGTTTAAATTAAAAAAAAGTCTGAGTTGAGTTATGATATTATGCAATACATGCTATATAATAGCAATAGAATTAGTTTCTTAAATACATGGACTTTAATTAATTCACAGACTACTGTGGCATCTGCATACATTAACACATTCCTCAAAAACTTCAAACAACTCTTTCCTCTGACATACGACTGACTACCTGTTGCATTTTTGCCGATCTCACCGAAGCTAGCATAGGGAAGAAAATGCGGGCTTCTGATTGGTTGAATAATTTAAAGAGCATTTCGTTTTGATTCATATTCGAGTATATTTTTATTTAATCATCAATTTCTATTTGAAAACCTTTTTGAAGATGGAATTTGTTAAATTTCCTTCTGATTTTATACATTAATTAACAGATGAAAAAAAAGTTATTCTAGAACTTAGAATTTAAGAAATTAAGTATGAAATATTTATAGAAATAAAGATATTTGTTGAAAATTGCATCAAAATAAGTAAATTTTCAAGAAATAATAAAAATAATGTATCAAGAAATAATAATAATAATAAACGGAATTAAAGTTAATTGTTTTGTGTTACATACTTAAAAAAATTACAAAAATAAAATTGCCATTACTTCTTCTTATTGTTATTTTAATATGATATGCACATATACGCCACTATACGTACATCAACATTCTGAACGATTTATTTACAAACAACAACTGCTCATTAACTAATTCAACCAATCACAAACCTGTATTTTCCTCCCTATGCTAGCTTTGGTGGGATCGGCAAAAATGCCTACTTGCTCTTCAATGAGTTAATAAAAGCTACTCGAAACTCTGCTTAAACACAAACTAAAATCTTCAAATGATAAAAGCTTTCATAAGCCCCCATTTAGATGCAATAAATTTAGAGTCCTATCCGGTCTATTGAAGCATAAATACTATTTTATAATGACCTACCAGAGTAAAGGTGGTCCAATAGCTGTAAATGTGAGGCAAGACACCTCAACCACTACTAACTACAAAATGGTCCAGCACAAAACATTATTACGATTACCATGAAGATTACGAAAGCTTTCAAATATGGCAATAAGAGCAAACAAAACATAAGATCTTAGCCGCTACTTTCTATTTTGGTTATAAAGTAAGCCTTAAGTCCTAAATGTTTATGGTAATAATTTTTAATTTTAAGATACATTTCAATAAAAGTACTTCTATATGTTTTTCTTAAAACAGTTCAACATAAAAATAAAAAATAAATGCGTTTCATGCTCACGTTTTGACTGGGAGCTTAAATTAAAAACAAAATTTGAGGTGAGTTATGAGGTTGGAGCAATCGAGCAATATTTACTCCTATATTTAATACGTTTTTCTTAAGCGGTTTCAATAATAATAATAATAATAATAATAATAATAATAATAATAATAATCTGTATAATAATTTATGAATCACATGGCATTTAATAACATCACAGATTTCTACGACATCTGCATATAATTACACATTCTTCTAAAACTTCAAATAACTCTTTCCACCGACATAGCACTATGTGCACTTCAATGAGTTAATAAAAATCATTCGAAACTCTGCTTATACACAAAATAAAATCTTCAAAAGGTAAAAGCTTCCATAATAACCATTCAGATGCATTAAATTTCGAATCCTATCCAGTCTATTGAAGCATAAATTCACTTTTATAATAACCCACGAGAGTAAAGGTGGTATGAGGGCTGCAAATGTAAGGCAAGACACCACAAACACTATTAACTACTCCAAGCTAACAAGGCTCAGCACAAAGCATTATAACGATCACCAGGAGGGTTATGCATAATATGAAATACGGAAATACGATAACGTACTAGGAAGGAAAGACTCATTAAACTACTTGCATTTCCAACCGACCGTTTCCTTTTATTATAAGGAGTGATATTCGAATCAGAGAGAAATAAAAGGGCATGTACAGTAGGGTGGGCCGAAAAAAACTTTTTTTCGATTTTCGATTATGGCGGGTGCGGAAAAGTGGCCACTGGTGGCACTCAGTTTATACAAAAAATTTGAGATTTTTTGGACATTTCCTTACCCTGCCGCAAACGGCTTGAATTTTTGCAAAAATGCTCATTTTTGAACTTTTTTCGAAAAATTTTTAAAAATGTTAAATTTAATTTATTTTGGTTGTATTTACTTGAAAAGGCATATTTAATGTACCAAATGTTTAAATAAGATCTGATCATGCATTATTTAATATCTATGTGTATTATAACTTAGGCTATTTTTATAGCTTTTTCGCGTATAATAGGCAGAAGTTGTATTTGTTTGAATCGATCGTTAGTTTTTACATTATTTATGTCCCTTGGTCTTCTTTATATATTTTACATGTGTCAAACGTCATATATTTGGGGAACAGACAGCAGTACACTTCAAAAACAAATCTAGAAGGTGAGAAAGTGGTGAAGCAGGACTCTAAGCGAACGCAATGACTCGTCGTAATACTCCGGGAGTGAAGGACGAAATAGTTGAGAGCCAAAATGCGATAAAGGATTCTTATTATTTATTCTTGCTCAGTTATCTGCGACATTTGTTTAGTGTTAACGTGAAACCCTTTTGTAGCGATATACAGTGCTTTTTGGGTCGTTTAATATAGTGTTTTGTGCGTTTTATTACGACGAGCTTAGAAATGGCTAGTATAAAGGGCCATGACAATGCAAAGACACGCGATAGCGTGAAAAGTAACTTTTTGGGGGCATCATGCATATTGAAAGAATTGCAATTGCCAACTTATGCTGATAATCATGCGCCACTACTACTGGTTGCTTCACCATGTAGAAGTTGTGACAGCAGAGAATACAAATCTCGTCATCGATAAAAACAAAGTCAGAAGAGAGAAAAAGAAACTTGGAAATAAGATACAGGCAGAAGAAGTTACTGAAAGAAGGAAAATTAAAAGCATACTTTTTGATGGTAGAAAGGATAAAAGTATATTCAGAGGGAAAAAAAAGAACAAGCGGCACCGTCGAAGGAAAGGCGAGGAACACATCACCGTGTTGTTTGAACCTGGTTAGAAATACTCGGGTCACTTGATACCTCGTTCCGGTCACGGAAAAGAAATAGCAAAATCATAATACAATCTTCCAAGTCACCACAAATTAGACTTTTCTGAACTGACGAGGTATCAAGGTAACGGAACGAGGTATCAAGTGACACAAGTATTCCTAACCAGGTTCAAACAACATGGTGATATGTTCCTCGCCTTTTTCTCGACGGTGCCGCTTGTTATTTTTCTTTCTCTTAATATACTTTTATACTTTCTACCATCAAAAAATATGCTTTTAATTTTCCTTCTTTCAATAACTTCTTCTGCCTGTATCTTCTTTCCGAGTTTCTATTTCTCTCTTCTGACTTTGTTTTTATCGATGACGAGATTCGTATCCTCTGCTGTCACAACTTCTACATGGCGAAGCAACCAGTAGTAGTGGTGCATGATTATCAGCATAAGTTGGCAATTGCAATTCTTTCAATATGCATGATGTCCCCAAAAAGTTACTTTTCACGCTATCGCGTATCTTTGCATTGTCATGGCCCTTTATACTAGCCATTTCTAAGCTCGTTGTAATAAAACGCACAAAACACTGAAATTGTACATTAAACGAACCAAAAAGCACTGTATATCACAATAAAAGGGTTTCACGTTAACACTGAACAAATGTCGCAGGTAACTGAGCAAGGATAAATAATAAGAATCCTTTATCGCATTTTGGCTGTCAACTATTTCGTCCTTCACTCCATGAGTATTAAGACGAGTCATTGCGCTCGCTTAGAGTCCTGCTTCACCACTTTCTCACCTTCCAGATTTGTTTTTGAAGTAGACTGCTGTCTGTTCCCCAAATATATGACGTTTGACACATAGAAAAAATATAAAGAAGACCAAGGGACATAAATAATATAGAAACTAACGATCGATTCAAACTAATACAACTTTTGCCTGCTATACGTGAAAAAGCTATAAAAATAGCCTAAGTTATAATACACATAGATATTAAATAATGCATGATCAGATACTATTTAATCATTTGGTATATTAAATATGCCTTTTCAATTAAATACAATAAAAAAAATTAATTTAATATTTTTTAATTTTTTTCGAAAAAAATTCAAAAATGAGCATTTTTGCAAAACTTCAAGCCGTTTGCGGCAGGGTAAGGAAATGTCCAAAAAATCTCAAAATTTTTGTATGAACTGAGTGCCACAAGGGGCCACTTTTCCGCACCCGCCATAATTGAAAATCGAAAAAAAGTTTTTTTCGGCCCACCCTAATGTACAGGGGCGTCAGACGGGGTCATTTGAATAAAGCACTTCGCGAACTCGTTAGCGGAGAGGAAATATCACCGAGTGGAATTTTATCCTTGGGTTAAACTTTAAAAAAAGGTTGTTAATATATAACTTTTTAAATATGCTTTTTTGACATTTTTTCTGTTTAACTAGAATTTGAATAAATCCAGCAAAACTAGAAATCAAAGACTATGAATTTACTTCAAAGTTTTATTTTTCTTTGCCTGCTTATCTTTTTTTTTATATCCATTATTTTGCAAGATAAGTAAATTTTTATAGAAAATTAAGATATAATTTAAGATTGAAAATCATATAACTTAATAAAACATAAAGAAAATATTAAAATAAAAAATTACTTATGTTACTCTCCCATACCCGGGAATTTAACATTTAAAAAAAAAAAAAAGGAAACACCCGTAGTGGGGGAAAAAAAAAGTTGTTTTATTTATATAAGTTTTTAAACGTGCTTTTTTGACATTTTTTTAAAAATTTTCAATGTAGTTGGAATTAAAATAATATAAACTATAGATAAAAGACTTTATGACTTTTCCTAAAAGTTTTATTATTTATTCATTTATTTATTTATTTACTTATTTTTGTTTCATAGTCTGTTTTCTATATCCATTATTTCGACAAGATAAGTAAGTTGTTACATGAAATTAAGAAAGAAAATTAACGTTGAAAATGGTAAAACTTAACAAAAAAGAAAGAAAACCCAAACTATATTAAAAAGTCATTTTTGATATCCTCTCCCCTCTCCCGGAATAATAATTTAGAAAAGAATAAAGGGAATTATAAAAATGGTTGAATTTTAAGAAAAAATCACAAACAACATTAAACATTTAAAAAAAAAAAATAATTCCGATTTTAAAATATCTAAAATTGATTAAAAAAACAAGGCTAAAACTTTTTTATAACTAAAGATTAATTATTTATACTAATTTATTAGGATCTTTGTTAAAGTTATTAAAAAATAGTAATAATGTTTTAGTAGTAGTTATGAGATTCTTAAAGATTAAAAATTTTAAATTAAACTTTTCATGTATTTATTTTACGAAGGACTTTGACAAAATGTACATCTTTGTAGTTATTTATAAAATTTTCAATTTTAATACCACTAGTACACGGAACCCGGGGTTTCCGGGTCACAGAATAAAGGTGAAAACTTTTTAAAATTGAAAAGTCTAATAAATTTTTCTTACGTAAGATGCTTTTTAAACTGCCAACTAATTCCAAACAGCAATTTTACATGAAACATAATAATTATGTAATCATAAAAAGCTTTGAAAATTATCGGTGCTTCCGTATTAGACGCAAGATAGAAATTATTAGTCAAAGTTATTACCCAAAGAATAAAATTGAATTCTTTCAGTTTCAGTTTTTAAAACCAACTAAGAAAATATAACACACAGGTATTCTTCAAAATACATTTTTGTAAAAGTTAATTGATGTATCTTTTGTAAAGTAAGTTTGCAACGAACTAAAAGTCCATTAAATTGATAGATAAAAACGAAATAAAACCAACAACATTCACGGGGTTTTATAGCCGACGATATTTTACATAACAGGTTTTTAATTATTACTATTTTTTTCAGTTGCTATGAAAAAATGGCAACAAATAATACAGTGATCTGTTATTTTCCATGGAGAAAAGAGATAGATGGAGGTGCAGTATGCAATTAAAACAGTTTGATGGGCGTTATTCTTCCAATTTAAATCTCTTATTCGGCCCAAACAAAACAATTACGTGGAACAGAGACCGAATTCTTCAAAATCATTTTTTCACTAAATGAAAAAGATCTTTCAGAAGTTATTTTAGCATTCTAAAATAGCATTTCATTGTATTATGAATTAAAACTGTATTCGCGTTTGTAATGACCGAAAGGCGGCGTTGTATAGACCTGATAATCGTTTGTTTACGTAATGCTGTTTGTTCCATGCAGCTGGAGCAAGCGAATCATGCAAGCATTGTGTTGCTGTCATGTTATTTTGCCATGAGTAAGTTAAATGTACTTTTTTATATTATAGATCTAAACTTTGTGTATAAAATTTTGATTTTAGATAATTTTAATACAAAGAACCCAACGTTGCATGCGTTATAGAACTGTTTATTTATTTATTTATTATAGAACTGTTTATTTATTTATCGGCCTTTTAAACACAGATTTCAGCGGAAGATGCTCACGGTATCAGTTCTATTTCGTTTCAGACATTGTCCGCGAGAGGGCGTCTATTTCATTTCAAACCCGAATTGCTAAAAGTTTTCCTTTTTTGCGAAAGCACACGATTGTGTTTGATGCAATGCCGCGAATGTTAGGGTTACATTTTTGGCGTCACCTTAAGCCACCAAACTGCATTTCTATTCTTATTTTACTCTATGGCTATTTTTTCTTTATTTCCCACATAAATGAAATACTCAAGTTGCCACCATTAGAGAAATTGAACTAAGAACTACAAAAAAATTAATACCTCAAAAACAAATTAAGATACAGTTTTCTAACAAACAGCATTTAAAAGTGCATTTTCTTCTGTATAAGATGGTATAAAGGTTGAAAACCTGCTATGTCTAGAAGTTAAAAAATTTTCAATAGCGAAAATCGTAAAACCGAAATTTCATCGGAAAGTATTGCCATTTAAAACATGACGTATGCGTTACGCACAGATACGTTTGGCCTTTATTATATAGATTTTTTATTTTATTATTTATTTGTTTTTTTAAAGCTCAAGATTTAAAAAGTCATACTATAATGAAGCAAGAAAAATACATTTAAACTGTACAAAAAAAAAAAAAAAAAAAAAAAAAAAAAAAGTTACAGTTATTTGCATCGAATTTTGTAACACTGTTGGAGTTTAAATATAAATCACCAAACTAACTACTCTGACTACCTTTTCTCAATGTTTTTGTGCATTGAAGTTAATTTTAAGATAAAAGATTAAGAGTAATTTTTATTTTTTTGCATTCTAGAGAAACCAAATTTTGAAATATATTCCATGGCCGTAAATTTTAAACTTAGGACAGACTGCATTGTAATAAAAACAGACAGAGGAAAAAAAAGAATACGAAAAAGAAATCACTGTATTCTATTAAGCACAGTGATTAACAATTTGTAAAAGTGGTGGAGTTTAAATATAAATCACAAAATACTCCGACCACCTTTTCTCAACTTTTTTTGCGTATTAAAATTAACTTTTACGATAGAAAGATTAAGATTAATCTTTAATGTTTTTATTCCAGGGAAACAAATTTGAAATAAATTTCTTGGCAGTAATTTTAAAACTTGATACAGAATACATTATATTAAAGACAGAAAAAAAAAGACTGTATTCAGTTAAGTATTGTGATAAAAAATTTGTAAAACTGATGGAATTATATATAAATCACTAAATACTCCAGCCACCTTTTTCTCGACTTACTTTTTGTGCTATCGAACAAAATACGGCTAGAATGAAAATAAAAAGGACAACACGAAATAAAATGTTTTACGAAAAAGGTAGAAGATTTCGACAAGGAAAAACTTTCTCAAATAGCTATTTCGAGATTGAAGCAAACTACAAAATAAAAGAGAAAAAAAGTTCAACATAAAAAAGAAAGAAAATACCCCAAATGCATTTTCGAAAAGGGTAAAACCAACTTCGAAAGATATTTTCCAAGACCACTTCCAGATTTTTTTCCCCAATACAAAACTGTTGAAGGCAGTTATCAACAAAACAAGAAATTCATCCAAAAAAATTACAAAAAGTAGAGCTATGTTTGAGTTGTCAACGCAGCAAAATATCAAAAGAAGTTTAATCATTTATTTTATTGCCATGTTATATAAAAAAGAGATAAAAATAAAAATACTAATAAAATGGCATTTCGAACATTTAAATTTTTTACAGAGCGAAAAGTTTCCTTTTCTTTATTTTATTCGAAATGTTGTTAAGTAATTTTTTGTTTAAGTCTTCTCTTTGAAATTTTATAGAATTCTAAAAATATTTTTTATTTGTATAATTGGTATTACTTAAAAGAAAACTTTTGAAATTATAAGTCATGCAGTGTAATTGCTGCAACAAAAGGGATTTTAAAGCAATTAAAGTTATTCAGAATTCTTTTTATCTCTATATAAAAGGTAAAGAAAAGAGTTTTAAAACATTGAAAAACTTAAGAACTTTTAGTTTAAAGTTTTGCTCATTTTCTGAGGAGTAAATATTGTTTAATTATATAAAATCATTCAGATGTGAATAAATACTTTGTATAACTTCTATTAGAGGACTGAAATATTAGGGCATTTCGTAGTGTATTTAAAAAGAGTGTAACAAGGATTAAGACATGAAACTAATAAAAAGAAAAAAAATGATAAATCATATTAAAATTTTTTTTTTTGAATATTATTGCTGTTTGTTACGACAATGTAATGACGACAATGAGGTTTGATCATGGTCAGAAAGGCGCGTCATTAATTTAGACTGTCAATTTTTTTACGATTTTTTAATATTTTATAGAAGTAAAAAATGTATTTATTTAATGATTTAATGGTACAAAATAGTAGCAACGGATTTAAAAAAAAAAACTATGGGTTCTGTAGTCATATTCTCACTGTAGGTTTAAATTAAAAACGAAGTCTGAATTGATTTATGACATTGTGCAATATATCCTATGTAATAACAATAAAATTAGTTTGTTAATAACATTTCATGTAATTATTTCACAGTCTTCTATAACATCTGCGTGTAACTACTGAATATTCTTAAAAAACTTCAAACTCTTTCTAGCGATATATCAGAAAGTGCACTCCAATGAGTGCACTCCAATGAGTTAATAAAAATGACACGAAACTCTGCTTAAAACAAAACAAAATAAACACAAAATAAAATCTACAAAAGATAAAACCTCTCATAATTCCCATTCAGGTGCAATAAATTTCGAATCCTGTCCAGTTTATTGAAGCATAAATACACTTTTATAACTACCCACGAGAGTAAAATTGGTTTAAAGCCTGGAAATGTAAGGCAAAACCACTACCAACTACTACCAAAACTACTTCAACCACTATTTCTTCTCCAGGCTAACATGGCTAAGCACAAAACATTCTAACGATAACCATGAAGATTACGCATACTTTCAAATATGTCTAGAAGAGCAAACAAAACATATCATCTTAGCTTTGTGCTTTCTGTTTCGGTTATGAAATAAGCCTAAGTCCTAAATGTTTATGGTAATAATTTTTAATTTTAAGGTGCATTTCAATAAAAGTACCTCTATATGTTTTTCCTAGGCCAGTTCAACATTAAAAAATCTATGAGTTCCACGCTCACTCCTTGACTGGGAGCTTAAATAGAAAACAAAATTTGACGTGTGTTATGACGTTGTGCAATATTTGCTTCTATTTGATACATTTTTCAACGTTTTTTTTTTACATCTGTATAATAGTTTCTGAATCATATGGCATTTAGTTATTTCCCAATCATCTATGACATCTGCATAATTGTACATTTTTCTAAAACTTTAAACAATTCTTTCCTCTGACATATCATTACATGCACTTCAACAAGTTAATGAAAGTTACTCGAAACTCTGCTTATTCACAAAGAAAAATCTTTAAAAGATAAAAGTTTTCATAATCCTCCATTCAGATACAATAAATTTTGAATCCTATCCAGTCTATTGAAGCATAAATACACTATTTTTAGAATGACCCACGAGAGTAAAGATGGCCTGAGGGCAGTAAATGTAAGGCAAGGTACCTCAACCACTATTACTGCTGCAGCTAACATGGTTCAGCATAAAACATTATAACGACCACCAGGTAGATTATGCATACTTTGAAATTTGTCAAAAAAAGCAAATAAAAAATATAATCTTTGTTTTGTACTTTCTGCTTTGGTTATGAAATAGGCTTAAACATTAAGTCATAAAAATTTAAAGTAAAACTTTTTAATTTTTACTCTAGGTACTTTTCAATAAAAGAATGTATATATGTTCTACCTAGGCCAGTTTAACAAAAAAAAAAAAAAAAAAAAAAAAAAAAAAAAAAAAAAAAAAAAAATCTATTTTTTTTAATGCTCACTTTCTGATTGTGGGTTTTAATTAAAAACAAAGTTTCAGGCGTGAGTTATGACGTTGTGCAAAATTTGCTCATGTTTAAATTTTTTTAACGCAATTTTCAACATTTTTTAAACCTATTTACTAGTTTCTGAATCACATGGCATTTAATTAGATCACAGAGTTCTATGAAATCTGCGCATAATTACACATTCGTCTAAAACTTCAAACAACTCTTTCCATCTACATATCACTGCATGCACTTCCATGTGTTAATAAAAATTACAGGTTAAACGCAAAATAAATTATTTAAAAGATAAAAGCTTTCATAATCCCCATCCAGATGCAATGAATTTCGAATCCTATCCAGTCTATTGGAGCATAGATACACTTTTATAATGACCCACGAGAGTAAAGGTGATCTGAGGGCTGAAAATGTAAGGCAAGACACCTCAACCACTCTTACTACTGCAGGCTAACATGGCTCAGCACAAAGCATTGTAACGATCACCAGGAGGGTTATGCATAATATGAAATACGGAAATACGATAACGCACTAGGAAGGAAAGACTCATTAAACTACTTGGATTTCCAACCGACCCTTTCCTTTTATTATAAGAGCAATATTCGAATCAGACAGAAATAAAGGAGCGTGTGCAGGGGCGTCAGACGGGGTCATTTGTATAAAGCAGTTATACTACTCGTTACCGAACTACTCGTTAGCGGAGAGGAAATATCATCGAGTATAGTTTTATCCTACGGTTAAACTTTTAAAAAAAGTTGTTAAAATGGAAATATATGCTTTATTTATTTATTTATTTTTTTTTTAAGTTTTCAATTTAGTTGGAATTGGAATAAAACTAGCATTAAGTAGAGATCAAAGACTTTATGACTTTTCTTAAAAGTTTTAATTTACTTTGTCTCATTATTATTATTATCATAAGTAAGGTAATAGAAAATTAAGGTAAAATTTAAGGTTGAAGATCACATGCCTTAATAAAAAAATGAAGAAAATTAAAATTGAAATAATTAAAAATATAAAATTACTTATATTTCCCCCTTTTCCGAGATTTAACACTGAAAATAATTTTGAATAGCAATAAAAGTAATTTAAACTGGCATTTTTTTATAGGCTGTTTGAATATAACTTTTAAATATACTTTTTTGACATTTTTTTTTTAAATTTTCAATTTAGTTAAAATTAGAATAAAACTAGTATTAACTAAGGCTTTATGACATTTCCTAAAAATTTTATTATTTGCTTTTTTTTTTTTGTTTCATTGTCTTTTTTATATACAGTATTTCGACGAGATAAGTAAGTTACAATATAAATTAAGAAAACAAAAATAAGGTTAAAAAAAAGGTAAAACTTAAAATAAAAGAAAGGAAATTGAAATTATTTGAAAAAATAATTTTAATTAAAAAGAAGAAAGAAAAATACAGAAAAGAAATCACTGTATTCAATTAAGCGCAGTGAGTAACAATTTGTAAAACTTATTGAAAATTGCAACATTCACTTGCATCGAACTTTGCAACACTGTTAGAGTTTAAATATAAATCACAAAATACTCTGGCCAGCTTTTCTCAACTTTTTTGGTATTAAAACGGGTATTAAAAATAACTTTTATGATTAAAGATTAAGATTAATCTTTAGTGTTTTTACTCTAGGGAAACAAGTTTGAAATAAATTTCTTCGGATTAATTTTAAAACTTGATACAGGATACATTATATTAAAATAAAGCAGAAAAAAATCCCGAAAAAAAAATTATTGTATCCAATTAAGTACAATGATTAACAATTTGTAAAACTGATGGAGCTTAAATATAAATCACCAAATACTCCGGCCACCTTTTTCTCGACTTATTTTTTTGTGCTATCGAATAAAACATGGCTAGAATTAAAAAGGACAAGACGAAATAAAATGTTTTACGAAAAAGGTAGAAGATTTCGACAAGGAAAAACTTTCTCAAATAGCTATTTCGAGATTGAAGCAAACTACAAAATAAAAGAGAAAAAGATTTCAACATAAAAACGAAAGAAAATACCCCCAAATGCATTTTTGAAGAGGGTAAAACCAACTTCGAAAGATATTTTCCAAGACCACTTCCAGAATTTTTTTTCCCCAATACAAAACTAAACTGTTGAAAGCTGAAAACTGTTAGCAAAAAAACAAGAAATTCATTCAAAAAAATTACAAAAAATGGAGCTATGTTTGAGTTGTCCACGCAGCAAAATATCAAAAGAAGTTTAATCATTTATTTTATTGCCATGTTATATAAAAAGAGATGAAAATAAAAAGGCTAATAAAATGACATTGCAAACATTTAAATTTTTCACAGAGCGAAAAGTTTCCCCCATTTTTTATTCAAAATATTGTTAAGTAATTTTTTAAGTCTTTTCTTTGAAATTTTACAGATTTTTAAAAATGGTTTTTTGTTATATAATTACTTTTGAAATTATAATTCATGCAGTGTAATTGCTGCGTAAGAACAGAAGGGAATTTCAAGCAATTAAACTTATTCAGAATTCTCTTTATCTTCATATAAAAGGTAGCGAAAAGAATTTTAAAAACATCGAGAAACTTAAGAACTTTTAGTTTAAAGTTTTTATCCTTTTCTGCGGAGTAAATATTGTTTAATTATAGAGTTCTTCTAGGTTATCCCGTCGACCAAAAACGATCGCCAAAAAATAAGATTAAATGCCAATAATGGAGGATCGTGAATGTTACATTCAGTGATATTAAATACGATACACGTATTTAAAACATCATTAAGTGATTTTTATTTCGACTTTTTATTTATATTTATCAATATTCTACTAATTATTTGTTTTTTTATTATTTGAAAGAAAAAAAAAAAGTCGATAAGTATAATTTGGCTAATAGTTTGGCGATTTGTATAATTTGGCGAAATTGGTCGACGGGATAACCTAAAAGTACCAATTATAGAAGATCATTCAGATGTCAATAAATAATATGTATAACTTTTATTAAAGGGCTGAAATATTAGGGTATTATAAATATATTAAATAAAAGTGAAACATGGATTAAAATATGAAACTAATGAAAAAAAAAAATGATAAATCTTATTAAAAAAGTTATTTAAATATGTTACATTGCTGTTTGTTACAGACAGCCATTTACCACAAACTTGAAAAGACGACAATTTATTAAGGTTTGATCATGGGTTAAGAAGCTGTAAGAAGTAAATGCTTATTTTTTGACTACATGTTTAAATTAAAAATAAAGTCTGCGTTGATTTATGACGTTGTGCAATATATGCTGTATAATAGCAATAAAATTAGTTTCTTAATTACATGGCATATAATTTTTTCACAAACTTCTGTGACACCTTATTAGAATTGCTCATTCATCTAAAGCTTCAAAAACTCTTTCCACCGACATATCACAATGTGCACTTCAATGAGTTAATAAAAGTTACTCGAAACTCCGCTTATACACAAAATAATATCTTCAAAAGATAAAAGCTTTTATAAGCCCCATTCAGATGCAATAAATTTTAAATCCTATCCAGTCTATTGAAGCATAAATACACTTTTATAATGACCCATGAGGTAAAGGTGGTCTGAGGGCTACTCCAGGCTAACATGGCTCAGCACAAAGCACTATAAACGATCACCAGGAGGGTTATGCTTAATATGAAATAAGGAAATGCGGTAACTTACTAGGAAGGAAAGACTCATTAAACTACTTGGATTTCCAACCCACCGTTTCCTTGCATTAAAATAGTGAAATTCGAATCAGACAGAAATAAAGGGGCGTGTGCAGGGGCTTCAGACGGGGATATTTGAATAAAGTACTTCGCGAACTCGTTAGCGGAGAGGAAATATCACTGAGTAGAGTTTTATCCTAGGGTTAAACTTTAAAAAAAGGTTGTTAGTATATAACTTTTTAAATATGCTTTTTTGACTTTTTTTAAAGTTTTCAATTTATCTGGAATTGGAATAAAATTAGTATTAACTAGAGATCAAAGTCTTTATCTCCTTATCTTTTTTTAATGTCTATTATTTCTAGGGATGCACTGAATATTCGGTATTCGGACATGTTACAGAATATTCGGTTAGGCCGAATATCAGACTATTCGCTTAAGCCGAATATTCGGTTTGGCTGAACATCAAAGTATTCGGCCACATCCAATACTTAATAAAGACTTTTAAAAAGAATTTTTTAAAAATTTTCAAAATTTCTACTTTTAACTGTCAATTTATAAATATATTTAAAATAATATGAAAGAAAATCATATTTAAATAAAATAGAATGTTTTTACATTAGTTATTTGCTGTTTGTAAAGTATAACTTAAGAAAATTAACCATGAGATAGATTAAAATGGTGATTTATTAGGATTCTCCTTAGGAATAGATGATGCGAGTGCAGATGCAAGTTCCTAAATTTTATTTAATAAAAAATCTGTTTCTTGCTTTTCCCAAATAATAGTCCTTAAACAAGAAAGCAAAACTTTTGAGATTAGTAATAGCTTTCAAGGCAGACAATTTATGTTCATGAAAACATAATCAACTTATTGAGTCATAAGTACGTTGTACTTCATCTCACTCTAAGTCAAACTAGTGTTTTCGTTTGTTGCATTAACAATAAATAAGATACCATAACTATATTTTCAAATCGCATGCTTTGATTTCTGTAAAATACGATATGATGGGAAGGATGGAAAATGCCACCATTCATAAGAACTAAGATCTAGATTTTTTCAGAATTAAATTGAAGTACTTATACTTTACATTAATAAAAATCTGCCATGAGTCTTTAAAAAGAACAATTGTGAGACACTACAGTTTTTCTTCAACCATTTTTTCAGTATTTCTCTTTGATTTTAAAATGTTTGTTTTAATTCGTTGAAAAAATCATGAAATTTAAAATTTTATTAATTGAAAAAGTCTCATTTTTGTGCTTCTTAAATAAATAAATGCAGAATTTTTTCAATACTAAATGTTCTTATAAAAAGCTGTTGTTTATCAAAATATAAATTTCTCTTATTAAATATTATGTAAAATTGTTTTAAAAAGTAAAATTTTAATACCTTTAAACATTGAAATATAAAAAGTATTTGGAAAGCCGAATATTTGGTATTCGGTCGAATACTTACTATTCGGCCGTCCGAATATTCGGTATACGACCCAACAATTACTATTCGGCTTGCCGAATATTCGGTATTCGGCTCAGCTGTCGACAAAATATTCGGCATCCGGTATTCGTCCAAAATCGCTATTCGGTGCATCCTTAATTATTTCGTAAGATAAGTAAATTATTACAGAAAGTTAAGATAAAATTTAAAGTTGGAAATCACGTAACTTAATAAAAAATGAAGAAAAATAAAATTGAAATTGTAAAAAAAATATACTTGATACCCCTCCCCCCTACCTTCCCCGGAATTTGACATAGAAAGTGAGAAACACTCGAGATAAAAAAAAAAAAAAAAAGGTTGTTAATACAGGTTGTTAGTACATAATTTTTTAAATATGCTTTTTTGACATTTTTTTTTCTAAGTTTTCAATTTAACTGGAATTGGAGTAAAACTATCAGAACTAGAGATCAAAGACTTTACAATTTTTCCTAAATGTTTCATTATTTATTTTGTTGTTTTATTTTCCTATTTTTTATATCCATTATTTCGATAAGATAAGTAAGTTGGTATATAAAATAAAGAAAAAAAAATTAAAGTTGAAAATCGTAAAACTTAACAAAAAAGAAAGAAAATTGATATTATTTTTAAAAAACTATCCCTCCCCCGGAATTTAACATCGATGTTTAAAACAACCGCTATTAAGAAAAAAAAAAAAGTATTAAGAAATTAATTAAAGTAGTTGGTTTTAGGCAAAAATCACGAAATACATTAAATACGTTTAAAAAAAAGAGGGAATTCCGATCTTGAAATATTTAAAATTGATTTCAAAAATAATTTTTTTTTTCCTTTTGCCACCTTTTTTTCTCGATTTATTTTTTTTACTATCGAATAAAATGTGGCAAGAAGGAAAATAAATAGGACAAGACGAAATAAAATGTTTTATGAAAAAGGTAGAAGATTTCGACCAGGAAAAACTTTCTCAAACAGCTATTTCGAGATTGAAGCAAGCTAGAAAATAAAAGAGAAAAAGAGTTCAACATAAAAACGAAACAAAATACCCCAAATGTATTTTCGAAGAAGGTAAAACCAACTTCGAAAGATATTTCCCAAGATCACTTCCAGAAATTTTTTCCCCAATACAAAACTGTTGAAGGCAGTTATCAATAAAACAAGAAATCCATTAAAAAAATTTACAAAAAGTGGAGCTATGTTTGAGTTATTAACGCAGCAAAATATCAAAAGAAGTTAAACCATTTATTTTATTTCAATGTTATAAATAAAAAAAAAAATGGATAAAAATAAAAAGGCTAATAAAATGACATTGCAAAGATTTAAATTTTTGACTGAGTGAAAAATTTCCATTTTTTTTTTTTTTTTTTTTTTTTTCGAAATGTTGTTAAGTATTTTCTTTGAAATTTTACAGAATTTTAAAAATGTTTTTTCTTTGTGTAATTGGTATAACTTAAAAGAAAAACTTTTGAAATAATAAGTTATGCAGTGTAATTGTTGCGTGAGAACAAAAGGGATTTTAAAGCAATTAAATTTATTCAGAATTCTTTTTATCTCCCAATAAAAAGCAACGAAAAGAAATTTAAAACATTGAAAAACTTAAGAACTTTGAAGTTTTGCTCATTTTCTGAGGAGTAAATACTGTATAATTATAAAAGATCATTCAGATGTCAATAAATAATTAGTATAACTTTTAGAGGGTATTTTGTAAAATATTTAAAAATCGTGAAACATGGAATAACATATGAAATTAATGAGAAGAAAAAAATAATAAATCTAATAAAATATGTTATTTATATATGTTAGATTACTGCTTGTTCCAGAAAACAGCGTTCACAGACATAAAATAATGACAATTTATTGGAGTGTGATCATGTTTTAGGGAGTCTGTAATTAATTTTGACAGTTAATTTTTTAAAGTTTTTTTTGTACATTTTATAGAAATTAAAAAAATCTGTTTTATAGATTGTACAAAATAATAGCAAAAGTTTTAACCAATAATAATAATAATAATAAAAACTATGCGTTTGATGGTCATTTTCTGACTGTAGGTTTAAATTACGAACAAAACCTGAGTTGAGTTATGACATTGTGCAATATATGCTGTATAATAGCAATAAAATTAGTATCTTAATTACATGGCATTTAATTATTTCACAAACTTCTACGATATTTGCATATAAACTAAAACTGCAAACAACTATTTCCACCGACATATCACTAAGTGCATTTCGACGAATTAAAAAAAAGTTACTCGAACCTTTCTGCTTATACACAAAATAAAATCTTTAAAAGATAAAAGCTTTCATAATTCCCATTCAGAAGCAATAAATTTCAAATCCTATCCAGTCTATTGAAGCATAAATACACTTTTATAATGATCCACGAGAGTAAAGATGGTCTGAGGGCAGTAAATGTAAGGCAAGACACCTCAACCACTCTTACTGCTGCAGGCTAGCATGGCTCAGCACAAAGTATTATAACGATCACCAGGAGAGTTATGCATAATATGAAATACGGAAATACGATAACGTACTAGGAAGGAAAGACTCATTAAACTGCTTGCATTTCCAACAGACCGTTTCCTTTTATTATAAGAGTAATATTCGAATCAGAGAGAAATAAAGGGGCGTGTGCAGGGGCGTCAGACGGGGTCATTTGAATAAAGCACTTCGCGAACTCGTTAGTAGAGTGTAAATATCACCGAGTGGAGTTTTATGCTAGGGTTAAACTTTTTAAAAAGATTGTTAGTATATAACTTTTTAAATATTTTTTTGACTTTTTTTTTAAATTTAGTAGGAATTGGAATAAAATTAGTATTAACTAGAGGTCAAAGACTTTATGACTTTTCTTTAAAAGTTTTATTTATCTCTCAGTCTCATTTTATTATAACCAATATTTTGTAAGATAAGTAAGTTGTTATAGAAAATTAAAATAAAATTTAAGGTTGAAAATCGCATAACTTAGTAAAAAATACAGAAAGTTAAAATTATTTTTAAAAATATTTATGATACTTCCATCTTTTCCAAGAATTTGACATAGAAAATTGAAAACACCCTAGATTAAAAAGATTGTTGTAAATAACTTTTTTATATGCTTTTTTGATATTTTTTAGTTTTCAATTTAGCTGTAATTGCAATAAAACAAGCATAACTATAGATTAAAGACTTTATGACTTGAAACATCCGAGAAAAAAAAGTATCTTAGTGTATTAGTATATTACTTTTAAAATGTTTTTTTAAATAAATTTTTTAAGTATACAATTTAGCGGGAATTGGAATAAAACTAGTATAACTAGAGATAAAAAGCTTTATGACTTTTCCTAAAAGTTTTATTATATATTTCTTTGTTAAATTGTTTTTTTTATATCCATTATTTAGACAATATAAGTAAGTTGTTACATAAAATGAAGAAAATAATTAAGGTTGAAATAGTAAAACTTAACAAAAAAAAAAGAAAATTAAAATTATTTAAAAAAATTTTTTTTTTTTTTGATGTACTCTTCCTTCTCCAGAATTTAACATAGAAAGTTTGAAACAAATGCGATATATATATATATATATATATATATATAACTGGTTTATTTTAAGCAAAATTCACGAAACGCATTAAACCCTTAAAAAAATACATAACTCCGATCTTAAAATATTTAAAATCGATTTAAAAAATAACATAAAGCTAAAGTTTTCAGAATTAATATTTTATATTAATGTATTAAGATCTTTATTTCAAAGTTATAAAAAAAAAGTAGTAATGCTGTACTAATAGTTGTAAGATTCTTAAAGATTAATATTTTTAAACTAAACTTTTAATGTTTTTAATTTTATAGGGGACTTAGAAAAAATATATATCTTGGAAATTATTTATAAAATTTTCATTTTTAATTTATTATTTCGTTATTTTTTTAAAGCTGAAGATCGAAAAAGTCATACTATAATGAAACAAGGAAAATATAATTAAACTGTGTGAAAAAATAGCTACATTCATTTGCGTCGAGCTTTGTAACACTTCTGGAGTTAAATAAATCAACACATACTCTGGCTATCTTTTCTCAACGTTTTTGTGCATTAAAGTTTACTTTTACGATAAAAGATTAAGATTAATCTTTAATGTTTTTATTCTTGGGAATTTTTTTTTTTTTTTTTTTTGAATGTATTTAGTGGCAGTACATTTTAAACCTTGGTTAAATTGCATTGTACTAAAATCAAAAAAAGAGAGAGAAAGAGAGAGAGAGAAAAGAATACGGAAAAGAAATTAGTGTTCAATTAAGCACGGTGATTAACAATTTGTAAAACTGATGGAACTATATATCACAAAATGCACTTGCCACCTTTTCTCAACTTTTTTGCGCATTAAAATTAACTTTTACGATAACAGATTAAGATTAATCTTTAATGTTTTTATGCCAGGGAAACAAGTTTGAAATAAATTTCTTGGCAGTAATTTTAAAACTTAAAACTTAATACAGAATACATTACACTAAAAACAGAAAAAAAATCACTGTATCCTATGTCACATGTCCAGTCACATGTATTAAGTACTGTGATTAACAATTTGTAAAATTGATGAAATTAAATATAAATCACCAAATACCCCATCCACTTTTTTTTCGACTTTTGTTATGTGTTACCGAATAAAATACGGCTAGAGCGAAAATAAAAAGGACAAGACGAAATAAAATGTTTTACGAAAAAGGTAGAAGATTTCGACAAGGAAAAACTTTCTCAAATAGCTATTTCGAGATTGAAGCAAACTACAAAATAAAAGAGAAAAAGAGTTCAGCATAAAAACGAAAGAAAATACCTTAAATGCATTTTCGAAGAGGGTAAAACCAACTTCGAAAAATATTTTCCATGATCACTTGCAGAATTTGTTTCTCCAATACAAAACTGTTGAAGACAGTTATCAACAAAACAAGAAATTCATTCAAAAAAATCACAAAAAGTGGAGTTATATTTGAGTTGTCAACGCAGCAAAATATCAAAAGAAGTTTAATCATTTATTTTATTGCCATGTTATATAAAAAGAGATAAAAATAAAAAAGGCTGATAAAATGACATTGCAAACATTTAAATTTTTGAGAGAGCGAAAAGTTTTCTTTTTATTAATCGAAATGTTGTTAAGTAATTTTTTGTTTAAGTCTTTTCTTTGAAATTTTACAGAATTTTAAAAATATTTTTTTTCGTCCTATAACTTAAAAGAAAACTTTTGAAATTATAAGTCATGCGGTGTAATTGCTGCGTAAGAACAAAAGGGATTTTGAAGCAATTAAACTTATTCAGAATTCTTTTTATCTCTATATAAAAGGTAACGAAAATTATTTTAAAACATAGAAAAACTTAAGAACTTTTAGTTTAAAGTTTTGCTCATTTTCTTCGGTGTTAATATCGTATAACTATAAAAGATCATTAAGATGTGAATAAATAATTTGTATGACTTTTATTAGAGGGTATTTCGTAATATATTTAAAAATCGTGAAACATAAATTAAGATATTACACTAATAAGAAGAAAAAAATTGATAAATCTTATTAAAGTTATTTAAATATGTTACATTACTGTTTGTTATAGACAACGGCTTACCACAAATTGAAATGACGACAATTTATTAAATTTATTTAATCATGGGATAGGAAGCCCTGCGTTAAATTAGATTTTTTTCTGGCCATTTATTTATTTTTTATATAAATAAAAAATATATTTATTAAATTGTATAAAATAACAGCAAAAGTGTTAATAGTCTACGACAAAATAAATCTAGCAAAATTAGTTTTGCTATCATTTTCAGAAGTCCAGGGTTCTATATTTTTGAGTCGTTACTTCTTCTTTATACTTGTCGCTTTCCATTTTAGCTGAAAAATACTGGCCTTTTTTTTTTTTTTTTTTTTTTTTTTTTTTTTTTCTAAATGCAATAAAAATATTTATTTTTTGGAGATTTCAAATGTTTTATTGTAATTTTTTTTATTTTGTGTGTTTTTGAGATATAACCGAGAAACAACGTAATAAGCAGTATAATGAGGAAATGACAACTCAAAAATATTGAAGATGCCCTTTAAAATCGTGTTTATGGCTATCATGTTGAAACAAACGCACTCGATGAACTCTATATTTCTGACGACGACAATTAGTAATAAATATATAACAGTACGATAGTAAATCTATAAATATATATAAAAAAATTCTTTGTGATTACTTTTAATAAATTAGATACTAAGTTAATTCAGTTTCGTATTTGCAAATAATAAAAAATGATTAATTAACAATTCTTAGTAAAAATTCCCTATTTCTTTTTCCCAGTCAAATTCATTGCTTAATTAATATTTTACTACTTATAAATATATCAAGAAAAAGTCTAACTTTAGACTTTAGTTTAAAAAAATGTTTAAAGTGATGCAAGCTTAATTTAACATTTATTTTAAGTAGTTCTTTAATAGGTTAACAAGAAAGGAAAAAAAAACTTTAAGAGATTTAATTTTAAACGTCTTTAAGTTTGTCTTCGAGATCTTTCCGTTTTTTTCCTTCATCGCCGAATGTAGATGGTATTTAGCCAATTCAAAAGGTTACCTTTTAAAAAATATATCGAGTCAATTACGAGAAAGTTATTGCAGAATTAATTTATTCCCGTTTCAATACAATTTTAGAAACACTTCAAGAAAAGTCTCCAATACTTCATACACACAATTTTTTTTTTAGATATTTTAATTTCAATTACATTAACTCGTATTGTATTTTTTAAGACTATTTTACCTTAAAAAATTATATTTGATTTTTTGTTAACATTAGTGCTTTGCAGTGAACTCTTGAAAATGAATACAGTAAAACCTCCATAACGGACACTCCCGAATAGCGGACACCTCTATTTAACGGACAGTTTTCCAATCCCCACTCCCAAAACCTAAACTTTTGTATGTTTAACCTCTGAATAACGGACATTCCAAATAGCGGACACTATTTTCAGCGATAAAAAATCAAAAAGTATTTTTTAACAAGACAAAAATGAAAAAAAAAGTAAAAAGCCTCTAAATTTATCAGGGTAATGTGTCCCAAATTTTGTAATCACAGATAAATGTGGAGGGTGGGCTGAGGAATTTTTTCTTTCAAGTTCAGTGTTGAATTCAGGCGATTGCCTGGAAGGGACATCTCACAGAACATTCAAATGCCCATATCTCCCCGGAAGATTTTACGATTTTATGTTTTAATGATCAAAAAGTGTAATCTCTATCCCTGCTCAGAACTCAATAATAACCAATAACGTGACATTTAAAAACAAATTACATGTAATCGCAAGCAAAAGTAAACTTTTGTGACATTTTTTTAAATAAGAATGTAATAAACAGCAGTTAAAGTTATGCACAATTTTATTTAAGTTTTATTGTTTAAAAAATAATTTTAATTTCTCATTAATCGTATAATAGAGGTTTTAGGACATATAAATGTCGATTAATGCAATATTAAGCATTTCTTAGAGATTTTTTTTATCTCTGAGGTTTTCCCAATAGCGGACACCTCCGAATAGCGGACAATTTCTGCGTCCCCGAGGTGTCCGTTATTTAGAGGTTTTACTGTATACTTTTACTTGAAGAATAATTACGCTGATCTACTAACTGAAAATTATTTTTCAGAACAAAAATTTCAGTGATCAAACTTTACGCTTTTATAATTAAGATGTATGCTAGAATTCTGGGCGGATTGACTGAACTCGTAAATTCTATCAAATATATTCTGTCGAATATTATCTATTAACTTATTCTGTCTAATGGTAAATAATATATATTCTATCTAATATATCACCAACCAAATATTTTGGTTGGAATGACTAAATTGTGGTTAAACTGGCCAAATAGTTTTTTTTTTAATACAACAAAATTTTGCTTAAAATTTGGTTATTGCAACTAAAATGTTCACTGTAAAGAAAAAAAAAAACAGGACGATTTAACGGAAGTATTACTGGTAATCTGGACGCCAGTACTATTTACTGTTTTTTAAAGGAAAAATTTCCGTAAATATTCCGTTTTTTCGGAGTTTTTCCTGGAATTTACGGAAATTTTCCCGTTAAAAAGCAGTAAATAGTACTGGCGTCCAGATTACCAGTAATACTTCCGTTAAATCGTCCGTTTTTTTTTTACAGTGTTTGATTGGAGCTACACGAACTAAAATTTAGTTGTTTCAACAAAACAATTTTTTTCTGTGATAGTCAAAAATATTTAATTTTTCTGTCTGTCGGTTTGTTTGTAAATAAACCCAGAAATACTTGCATAACAAATACTACTTACGAAGAACATCAAGCACGTGATTATTCTTTTATTAATATAATCACACTACATTAATTTTTTTAATGCAAAAAAGGAAATATTCATGATTTGATATATCTCTAACATATCATTTACGTTTATTTTCAGGATCTCATACTGTGAGACTATTTGTAAAAAGTAGAAATCAAATAAAGAAATGATATAAATCCGACTTTTTAAAGATCAAATATCATATTTCCAAGAAAGAAATAAGAAAAAAAAACCCTCTTCGAAACACACAATTGTCATGAAGATATTATTCTCGTAAGTAAAATTTCATTTTTTGTCTAAAGTTTCAGAAAGAAATGACTAAAGGCAAACAATAAAAACAGAAAGAATGGTTTTTAAACAAAAGAAAAAAAAAGAGGACTGGATGTTGACTAGATATTTTTAAATCAATGTTTTTACCGTGAATTTGCTATAGTACATTTTTGCATGGGATGTGTAGTTTAACTAATGCATATGTGATAATTGAAAGGTGGCTATTGACATACACAGTGTTTCGGAAGTATCTCATTAAAGTTTTACGACAGTAAAATTGTTAAATGTTTCTTTTTGTTATTTTTTTAAATATGCATCTCAAAAATCACATAATTGTTTAGGCCAGACAATAAGTTTGTTTCATATAAGGCGTCACATTTTTCTAAAATTTACAACGATAAGAGAAAGTGTTGTAGTTATAAAAAACAGTTAACTGTACGCTAGAGTCATTAACGTTCATAGCTGGAGTATACGCTAGAGCATTATTTAGGAAACGCATAGTATACGAAGTATATTCAGAGGCAACTCCACTGACACGAAACATCCATTTGCTAGTGTTAATTATATGGAACAAATATATTTAAGATATCTCGTTTGCATTTAAATATTTTAAAACGACTTTATTTTTATTTTCTGCATTGTTTAGCTGAGAACGGTTTGTACAAAGGACTTTTTTAATTTTTCAATTTTTTTCGCAGACTTTTTATCAGGATATTTTAATTTTTGGGAATCGGTTTCGAAAATAAAAGCATTCTCATTAAAAAAAAAAAAAAAAAAAAAAAAAAAAAAAAAAGTGAAAAGGTAAAAAGAAATCAAAATTCAATTAAAAAAGAAAATTTTTTTAAAATAGTGAAGTGCATACGAGTTATCTTTAAAAAAATTCTTCCATGGGATCAATATTAGCGAACAGGTGTTTTCATGTAAATGAAGTAGCACTCTAGAAAGCCTATATACCTCCACATTTTTTACTACAATCCTGATAGGCATGAGTGCGTGAATTGTCAAATATACGTACATATATTCCTGTGTAAGTCGACCTAATTTTTCGAAGCTTGAAATGTCGCATTTTGATTGTATTTGGCGTTTTCAAATTTCTTTCATTTGAATTTTGCTACTTCGATTTATAAGCAAGTGTCATTGGAAAAATCCCATACGATGTGTTGTTAAACACTGCAGTTGAGCTGCTGACATAAAATTGTTGAACACATTTTGCACAAAAGAAGAGAGTTACGATCATGTAATTAGCAGACACAATGTTTTGATCCTGAAGTAATTTCAAAAGTAGGGGCATAGTAAACAATAGAATTTAACTGAATGAATTTTTTTTATATAGAATTAAGCTTTAACCCCTTATCTACCGAATTATTTATCAAGAAATGGCTTCACATCAATAATCTACTTTAATATCTGAAGATATACTGGAATTTTTAAATAATAATAAAAATGTGAAATTTAGAAGTATTTTTACATTAAAACTGTTTAAATATATCGGTATTTATAATTTTTTTCGTAAAATATTTACAAAAATAATCAAATTAATTAACCAAAAATACCCTATGGAAATATTACAATTATTATATGTAAGCAATGTATTTAAGTGTATTATGATCCTCTCTGTAAATGAAAAGGCTTTTACTGTCGAAAATATTTCATATAACTTTTTTTCAAAGAAAAAGAAAAAGATATACCTATGAAAATGATTAAGAAAATCACCTCTTTTTAAAAATATTTAACTTCGACTGTTTTTCTATCATATCTAAATTAGATTGAGTAAAATATGCTGTGTCGTAAGAAAAAGAACTTTTATTAATAGACTGATTAAATACTTTTTTATTAAATTTTCCACAATGGTACTTATAAGTACCGTCGGTAGATAAAGGATTAATTCGACTTTCATAAATTTTGAAATAACTAGCCGAAATTCTAAAACGATTCTGTATATTAAATTTCAAATTTTTAGGTTTGGTAGTTTTTGCGTTGTTATATGCTGGCAGACAGACAGACGATGACTATAGGTGCTAAATATTTATATAATTACGAACGCACCTAAAATCTGAAGACTAAATCGAAATGTAACTCGTCAAAAAAGAAATTCAATTATCCCAGTGCCGTTTTCTCATTTCACTGAAATAACGAAAACGCTTCGCCAGTGCGGAAGATTTTCTTCCTTGTGAAGAATAACACAAAAAGTAACATTAATACGAAAATCACGACTTAATGTAAAATTTGACAAAGAAAGTTTTAAAAATGAAAGCAAAATAAAATCTAACGGAACTAAGATGACAAATAAAACAGAGGGATGAAACTCAACATTTCGCATTAAGATGTAATCTGAAGAAAAAGGAAAGAAAAAAAAATATTGTTAAGTCTGGAAGATGCGTAATTTGAAATGTGGGGAAGATAGCAATGGTGGCGAATTAAATTTACTTTTACTTCATTGTGTTTTTGACGAGAATTTTTGCAGCCTGTCAGTGGATTTGTGTACTATATGATTTTAATTTAAGTTCAGGTACAGAATAAGGTATGGTTATAAGCATTAAAGTTATGTTTCATAAGATAAAATGGAAATTGTAGTTTTAAATAATTTTAGGGAATGCTTTTATACAACTTTTTTTAAAGTTTTCTATATGAAAATAGTTTTCTTACGTTTAAAAGTTACGTTTACTTTTAAACTCATTTTAAAACATAAAAGCATGATATTTGTAGACATGATTGTTGAAGGGATTTTTATTCGATTTTTTTTTTTTTTTTTTTTTTTTTTTTTTTCATTTTCTGAAAGTTAATTTTATCTTGGGTTAAAAGCGTTTGTTGTCTTAGAACGGGTAGTATTTATTTTTTCATCTTTTCGGGCCCTTCATGCTCAAAAGTTCAGTTCAAAACACAAACTTTGATAATATTTTTTGGAAAATCGTCTGCCTTTACTAAAAGCGAAAGATAAAATGTTCGATTACATACAGTGTCTCACAAAAGTGATGGGACACTTGTGCTTTATAAAAAGAAACTGCAATAAAATAAATAAACAAACATGTGCAAAAGTGTTTTGGGTGTGTTTCATATTTAAAGTTAGTAACAATTATTACATAACATACATTTTGTCAAAATATTAAAATATTAATTTAGTAAAAATACAATTGTTCAGAACGGAGCAAAAAATGGCTCACATAAGTGATGGGACACTTACTTTTCCATCAAATATTTATCCAAAAATTTTACTTTTTAAAAGGTTTTAATATTTTGTTGGATTTCCTTTTACTTTTAAAACATGATTTAATCTTTTTGGGATGGATTCGACTAATTTTTTTGTGATTTCTGGAGTGATTTTACCCCATTCTTCTTGAAGCACCGATTTTAGTTGTTGTTTTGAAGAAATGGTGTGTTTGCGAATTCTTGATTCCAATTCTTGCCAAATATTCTCTATGGGATTTAAGTCTAGAGATTGTGGTGGTGTTTTAATTATTTCAGGACAGTTATATAGCAGCCAGAGTCTGACATTCAGAGCAGTGTGCTTGGGGTCATTGTCCTGGTAGAATTTAAAATCGTTATGAAGGTTCAATTTTCGTGCTGAAGATTTCAAATTTTGCTTTAAAATATCAATATACTTGTACTGATCCATTATACTGGCAATAAAAACAAGATTACCAACTCCAGCGGACGACATACACCCCCCATACCATTACTCCTCCTCCACCATGTTTTACTGTTGCTACCAAGTTCTGTTTGCGAAATTTTTCCCTGGGTTTTCCCCACACCAAGATTCTACCGTCAGAACCAAATATATTAAATTTACTCTCATCAGCAAATATAACTTTATTCCAGTAATCACAATTCTTATTTATGTTGGATTTTGCGAAAGCTAGTCTGAGTTTTCTATTCTTTTCACTTACGAAGAATTTTTTCCTGGCTACTCTACCGTGATATCCAGCAGATCGAATTACCCTTCTAATAGTCTCAGGATTAACAATTATTCCATATAATGCTTGTAAATCAGCAGCAACTTTGAAGCACTATTTCTTGGATTTTTTTTAATATTTCGAACGATAATTCGCTTTATTCCATTGGATAGCTTTGATGGTCGGCCAGGTCTTCTTTTATCTTGAATCATATGATTCTTTTTATATCGTTTAATGATATTGAAAACTGTTGAACGACTCAAGTTAACTGTTTCAGCAGTTTTTCTGATAGATTTTCCACTTTCAATATGCAAATTAATAACTAATTTTCGAATTTCAGGCGAAGTTTCTTTTCGTTTAGCATTCATGGCTACACAGAGCTAAAAAACACAAAAATTCCAAACAAACTGGAGAGAAATACTGCAGACGATTTTATAAATTATTGCCAATTGCTTTTAAGTAAAAATAAAACCCCCAAAAATATTTTTACTGCTTATTTCAGACGATTTTTGTTGCATATATAATGGTGTCCCATCACTTATGTGAGCTATTTTTTGCTCCGTTCTAAACATTTTTATTTTTATTAAATTAATATTTTAATATTTTGACAAAATGTATGTTATGTAATAATCTTTACTAAATTTAAGTATGAAACACACCCACAAAAAAATGTGTACATGTTTTTTAATTTATTTGATTAGTTTCCTTTTGTAAAGCACAAATGTCCCATCACTTATGTGAGACACTGTAGATTTTAATAAGAATGTCTGCCAATTTGATACGTTTGCGAACAAAAATGATTTTAAAAATGCATCAGGGAGTAGCTAGTTTGGCAAATACAAAACGAAATACTATTTTAATTTTATAATACACTTCCCAATCCACGATCAAACTTCAGTAATTTTCCGTCGTTTGAAACTTTTCTATTCCATTTAATATTAAACTTGATAGAGAAAGTTATTAAAATTATTACATTTTTGATCTGGTACCTCAACGGAAAAATTAAAGATATGTTTATTTTCATCTCGTATCATGAAACATCTATCCCTGTGAAATCCGCAATTTAATAACGCTCGATTATATGCATATTTCTAAACATATAAAATTTACCAAAGATTAAGAAAATCTCTCCATTTACTTTTTCAACGAAGAGTACAATTCGGAAATCGTCTGCATAGAAAAATATTATGACGTAAAATAAAATGTTCTACATTTTTTTTCTTTTTTTGAGTGAATGAGCTAAATGTATCCAAAAGCTATACAACTAATTTTGGGCGCCTCAATAAAATGCCTATCTAATTACAAATTAATAATTCGATATTTTTGCAACATTTATGACGAGATATACACACTGAAAAATGCGCCAATTTTTCAATGAATAGAAAATTGTCTGAAAGCCCACTGAAAAGCATTATGATGTAAAATAAAATGTTCTATATTTTTCGAGTGAATGAAGTAAATCTATCCAAACACTATACAGCTAAATGCAGTTACCTCACCAATATATTTATTATAATAATTTGATGTTTTTTAAAGCATTTATCGTGAGACATACATACGGATAAATGGGCTGATTATTCAACGAATAGTGAAATTTGAAAATCGTTTGAAATTCCATATAAAAACATTTAGCGTAAAATGAAGTGTTCAATATTTTTTCGAGTGAATGAACTAAATAAACTATACTGCTAATTTTGGACACATCGTTAACACACAACCTACCTAATTTAAAGTTAATAAACCGATATTTTTTGCAGCATTTATCGTGAGACATATACACAGAGAAATGCGTATGTTTTTCACTGAATAGTGAAATTCGAAAATGTCTGAAATCCCCCAAAAAGCATTAATATTTTTCAAAGGAATGAATAAAACTTATTCCAAAACTATACATTTAATTCCGGTCATCATCACCAACATACCTACCTAATTACAAAATTAATAATTCTTTTTTGCAGCATTTATAACGAGGTAAAATACACACAGAAAAATGCGCCGATTTTTCAGTGAATAGTGAAAATAAAAAATCGTCTGAAATCCCATTGAAAAGCCTTATGACATAAAATGTTCTATATTTTTAGAGAGAATGAACTAAATTTATACAGTTAATTCCCGGTTCTTCAACAACATATCTACCTAATTACAAATTAATATAAAAACATTTCATATTTATTTACTTAGAAGGTGTCACAAATAAAAATTAAATTAAAGAGTTGACATGTTTCGGTTCATTAATAAGAACCGTATTCATAACATATAAAATCAGTAGAAAATTAAATGACACTCCATGAAAATTAAATGACAGAGTGTCATTTAATTTTCTACTGATTTTATATGTTATGAATACGGTTCTTATTAATGAACCGAAACATGTCAACTCTTTAATTTAATTTTTATTTGTGACACCTTCTAAGTAAATAAATATGAAATGTTTTTATACGTGAATGAAAAAAGGTGAAGTGATTTTGTTTTAGTTTTTGAAAAAACGAAAACTAACAACAGTTTTAACATACAAATTAATAGTTCGATGTTTTTGCAACAATTATTGCGATACAGAAAAACAGACATCAAAAACTTTTCAGGCCTCCACTCTAAAACTTCACATGATGTTCTGACAAAATAAAAAAATAAAAAAAAATCTGGCGGAGTTAAGATGACAAATAAAGCAAAGCTATGAAGCTCAAGGCTTTGTATTAAGATGTAATCTAAAGAGAAACGAAAATTGCGAATTTGTGAATCTGGAAGATGCATAGTTGAAATCAGTAAAAGACAGCAGTGGAAGCGAATTAAATTTAGTTTTACTTCGCTTTCTTTCTCGAACCGAGTTTGTTCTGGCTGTCAGCGAACTTGCCTACGACGATCTTAATTGAAGTTCATGCAGAGAAGATGCAAGTCCCCATTTGCGTTTCAAAAGAGATAAATTGAAAATTACAGCTCAAATAGATTTTTGAGATTGTTCGTTTAAAAACAAATTCTTTTGAGATTGTCTTAAAATTGAAATTATAAACATATCATGAAGATTTAGGGATAGGATGAAATTTAAATACAATATATATATATATATATATATATATATATATGTAATAATAAAAAACTTTTCGCCATTTTCTCGTTTCGATTTCGTTCTGAATTCTTATATACTTTCATTATTATTTTCCGTAATCTACTAATGTTTGATTATCGGCTAAAGTTTCCTTTTTTTCTTTAACACTAGAACCGCCATTAGGGGTCAAAATGACCCCTGCCATATGGATAATAGTCGATTTAAACCAGAATTTTCTTTATAAGATATGTAAAATGTATGCAGCACAAAAGTAGACTTATTAAATTAGTTATATAGTTTAAAATTAAAATTCTGGTGAGAAACAGTTTTTGTAAAATTTGAATAAAATACCCGGCGGTTCTAGTGTTAATTCAGCATAATCTATTATTTATTTTCCTAAAAAGAACTAAACTGTATTACTTAAATGCCAACATCTTATTTCGAAATATTAAAATCATTCCATTAATCAATTTCCCCTTTTTAAATTTAAAAAAAAAAAACATTTATTAAAAGCTTTAATTATGTTTTATTTATGTTTTATTAAATTATCGTCTGCTGGCAACTCCAAATCAGCCCACACTTTAGACTGTTCACCTCTGCATTCTACGCCGATGGATAAAGAGTACCAGCACCAAGCTCCGCCTATAATCCAATGGAAGTGCTAGAAATGTAATACACATACCTTCGAATGAACATTATTGGACTTTAATTACGTACGTCAGCAGGGAGGCGGGGCCAGTTTTTCTGAGAATTTTCGGAGCATCAGTTTTCGCTGAGAGAGAGATCAGAATTGACTGCCCTTCCAATTGTTAACCCCTTAACTGGTTTGCCCGAACGGCGTTCGGGCAAGACGAGTTTGCTTAATTCATCATTTAAAGCTTTTTGACACCACTATTATTTTAAAGAAAATTTTCATACTATTGAAAAGCGGAAATGTTTAGACTAAATTTTGCAATATTTTATTTAAATAATAGTGGTGTGAGTGAACTATTTTCAATTTATTGAACGAAAAAGAATTAACCAGTTAAGGGGTTAAGAACGTACGATGCCTCTCCTCTTAATTTGAGAATGTTTTGCTGTAGTGGTGGCATTTTTCCGGAAATAGATTTGTACCGAACCCCTTTTTTGCTCTTTTATTATTTTCGGTGGCATGGACTTCGAGAGTCGAGAAGTCTAGTTGTGACGATGGAATTTAGTTTTCTGGAAATGGGAAGAACATTTTGTATTTTATTCTCAGGCGATGTTTTCTGATTTTTATATTTTTCATGAACGCACTACTGAGCGAGATGGACCTTGGAGTAACAGTAAAATTGAACGATAATAAAACATGATGTTCACTGATTTTCGTATAATTTTAACTATTTGAAGTGACAACACCTTTCATCGAGTTCCGTCTGCCAAATTTCTTCGGCCGCGAATCTATTGGATGTAATGTGATAGCTGATGACAGATCGACCGGCGACATTGTTCGCGCCATCCCGTTCGCTTTGTCGGATCGTTGTGTTTTTGCGGGAACCCACTTTAAAATATCATCCCATATATATATATATATATATATATATATATATAGTTTAATATATATATATATATATATATATATATATATATAATATAATATATATAATATATATATATATATATATATATAATTTAGTTCGCATATCAAACAATAGTTGTCGCTGACGGCGATTGAAGGCCAGGTGATCAGTGCTGAGTGAAGCGTCGATCTGGCCTTCAATCGCCGTCAGTGCCACCTATTGTTTGAGATGCGAACTAAAATAAAAAATTACGGTAAAAAAAACTCCTGACATTATACATAACTCTTCTGCAAAAAATTTTTAAATAGCTGCCACCGTTTGCAAGTTATTGAATTTTAAAATCCACCAGTCATTTTTGGGACACCCGGTATATATATATATCGTCACATTTTCATTATACAAAAAAAAATTTTTTAATCTATTTAAAATATAAAATTTCAATATTCGAATAGTTCAATTCATTTGCCGTTTTTCTACAATATTTATTCATAATTATACAAAATTATACATTAGCTTATTTTGAGCACGTAGATAATAAAAAATAAATCGTTCCCGGATAATATGTAAGTACCGACATTTCTATGTAACAAAAATATTTTTAAATTAGAAAATTGAAAGCAATTCAAAGATATTATTAAGAATCTTCTGCTGTATATTTTCGGTATTGGACTCTGGCTCTAATGAAACTAAACTTTTCAAGCTCGGACTGTGATTAATTTTTATATTATATAAAGGATGTTCATTCTTATTTCCATTTAGGTGCGTTCGTAATTATGTAAACACGTAGCACCTATAGTCATCGTTCAGACCGCCCGCCCGCATGTAACAGAGTAAATATTACCCAACTGAATCATTTGAAATTTAAAATACATAATTGTTGCATTATTTTGGTGAGTCATTTCAAATTTTATGATAATTGATGCAGGGACAGTCAAAAGGACAATTTACAGGGATAATCAAAAGTATTTCGTTGCATGACGGCCAATGGGAAAAAATAGTTTCAAAAAATATATATTATAATATTTAATTGCTAAAAAAGACGTCAAATACTAATAAAATACATTAAAATATCTTAATAATTTGACATGTTTCGATTGAATTTACTCAATCATCATCAGAAAAAACAAAAATACAAATAAACACAAAGATGGAAAATGACAATAAACTGTTACAAATGAAATTTAAAAATAAATAAATAAAAATCACGCGCGTTATATTTTAATTATGTTTCACGTTGCTTAATTTTAATTTTCAAATTATCTAACAATTCAACCCAAATATTTGGTATTTGAAATGACAAGGAGTCATTGCAGACCATTGAGCTTCTGACGTAAATGTCAATAGATTCTCTAATAAAAAGTTGCAAATAAAAATCGGACCTATAAATTAATCTACTTTCATTAAACAAAATACCATCTTTGTATTTATTTGTTTTTTTTGTTTTTTCTGATGATGATTGAGTAAATTCAATCGAAACATGTCAAATTATTAAGATCTTTTAATGTATTTTATTAGTATTTGACGTCCGTTTTAGCAATTAAATATTTTAATATATATTTTTTTAAACGTTTTTAATGGACGTATAAGAAAACTTCTTTTTATAATTAATATGGAAAAAAATAGTTTCAAGTGCATTTTAATGATGTTACACCCTTTCGAACACAATAAAATTGACATGCATCTATAAAGTATGTAATAAAATAGACAATCAATACTATGTATGGCGCAAAGAATATTTTTTATTAATTTACAGGGCCACACAAAAGTATTTCATTGTATAATGATATATAGGGACACATTGTTTGGAAACTGTTTCACATTTTACGAAATCGATATACGTTGCTGAGGTTTGCTACAAGTTACTTTCTGTCTAATAGAAAGCAGATACTATTTGCAGGGATACACATAAGATTTCGGCTATTATACTGCATATTATTACAGGAAGATCTAAATATTTTTAAAACGTCGTTATAGTACAAATACACCTCATTTGCTACGCTTTACGCACAATTTCAGACTTGTTTATGCTTTTATAGTGCAAAATGCAAAAATTTTAGAATAAAACGAATCTTAAAATAATCGAATAAGCCCATGAAGTAAATATTTCGGATTACAAATCCTTGCTAGCTCTCTTTACAATGTATCACATATTTAGCTTTAATGATGATGAGAAGCGTCATTTAAATGACGCGACGCATCATCAAAATCATTAGTACTATTGACTGCAATTATCCTAGATTAAACTCAGATTGCTAATGATTGCTTTGGTTCCTACTAACACCCACAGCACTAAAGCACTCACATTGGAGTAATGAACAAAAAATTGAATAATAATAATAAAAAAAATGTTTATTAAAGTTTACTTAACAATAGAAATGCGTTGAATTTAGAATTGTAGTGAAGCGGTGTTTTTTTTTTTATTCTGTTACTAAACAAAATAACACAGTAAGAAATATTCGATTAATTAGATTAATAAACATTAAATAAACATGAAATATTAGATTAAATAAACATGCAAGTAGTAAAACTATTTTTATTTTCATAAACTCATAACTGCATTCTGTTAATATTATGATTTGTGGGGAAAAGTTGTTTGCAATGCATTTTAATGATATTACAATATTTCAAGTATAATAAAATTAATGTGCTTTCTTGAAGTGTAAAAAAAAAAAAAAAAAAAAAAAAAAAAAAATGCTTTTTGTAGAATAGGGTATGCATACCATTTATAATTTATACACAGGAACACACAAAATTGTCCGATTATAGAAATATTTATGAGTGATAATTGCGTTTTAAGTTAGTGCTTCAGCAATAAATATGTTTTTAATTGTAGCATGCGTTTTTAAATACAGTCAATTGTTTGAATATTACTCGGTGTGTATAAATTTTATAGATCTATACAGAACTGTACAAAACAAATCGAACAAGTTTCCTTTTTTTACGGAAATTGATGGAAGGGATTTTTTCACGGTGTTAAGGTTAACTAACTAAATATGCTCTATATATAGAAGTCAGTATCTCATATACAGAGATTCACCAAATACATCTGAATTTATCCTGACTATAGACGTTAATTGCCGAAATTAAGATTTCATATATTTTATGTTTATATATGCCACAGATCACTAGGGGTTAAAATAAGGTTGTTTATTTACAGAAACACTGTATATTAAAAAGATTCAAAACTAAAGGATTATTGAAAATGTCAAAAATACTCTAACTGCCATATACAATAAGCTATACTAGCACAATAATGCAAGAAATAATAGCTCGAAGTAACTTTTATTTATTTTCTGTAATTAATTTTTACTCTGTAGTTCGATAATAAGTTATCAAAGAAAGATTCTTTCTATTTGAAAATTGCAATTAAAAAGAGAAAACCGTCAAAGAAGACGTAAAAGTATTATAATTATATTCCTGCACTTCATGCAAATTAACTTATAGAAAATACTTCGCGAGAAAGTTAAAGCAAACACGCATTATTTTTTCAGCTGTTTTTCTCAAACTTAAGAATAATTTAAACTTACATTTTTATAAATTCGGATCAATGGAGATTTTGAATACGGGAAAGTATCTTCCAAAGCTTTCACTAGTTGATTACATTAAAGTGAGAAGTAAACTTGACAATTTTTCGAAATTAAATTTAAGATACAACTTTAGAAAAAAAAACTTGCAATCTTTTTGAGCAAAGTTTTCAAGACTATTATCATGAAATTAGAAGTGAAAAAGTGAAGCAAAATTACGATCTAATTAAATGAGATTTTTAAAAAGTAGTTGTTAGTAATTAACATAAAAATTGGAATCAAAGTCGGAAATATGTGCCACTAATAAGTTGATCAGAAGTACGATCGGATATTCTATATAATTATACCTACTATCAAAAAACTGTTACTGGCGTACAGTAAGTTATATCAGCGCAATAATGCAAGAAGTAATAGCTTGAAGTTAGTTTTATTTATTTGTTACAATTATTTTTAATCAGTAGTTTGATAACACAGTTATCAAAGAAATACTCTTTCCATTCCCTATTTGAAAATTGCAATTAAAAAGGAAAAAAAAAATGCCAAAGAACACGTAAAAGTAATAAAATCCTATTCCTGCACTTCATGCAAATTAACTTATAGAAAATACTTCGTGAGAAAGTTACGTCAAAGCAAACACGAATTATTTTTTCAGCTGTTTTTCTCAAACTTAAGAATAATTTAAACTTACATTTTTATGAACTCAGACCAATGAAGATTTTGAATCCGGGAAAGTATCTTCCAAAGCTTTCACTAGTTGATTACATTAAAGTTAGAAGTAAAATTGAGAATTTTTCGAAATTAAATTTGAGATACAACTTTTAAAAAAAACTTGATTTTTTTATTTATTTTTTTTTTTTTAAGCGAAACTTTTTCAAAACTATTAACATGAAATTAGAAGTGGAAATGTGAAGTGAAATTCTATCTAATTAACTGAGATTTTTAAAAAAGTATGTTTTAGTAATTAGCATAAAGATTGGAATACAAATCAGGAGTATGCGTTACCAATAAGTTAATACTAATGTGGTTAAAATCTACGAAGTGCAATAGTAAAGATTCGACACAATTAATTTTACTAGTTGTCCCAATTTTAAGGGGTTCTGAGAACTGGCCCGCATCATGGGTCCGCATCATGGACATCCCGATTTTTCATGTTGTCGAAATTCGTTTAAATTGCTATGCACCATGCTATTCGTTATTTTGGATAGAATAAAACTTTAAAACATGTAAAAATAGAACCTGTATATAACAGATATACAGTAAAACCTCCAAATAACGGACACCTCGGGAGCGCGAAAACTGTCCGCTATTCGGAGGTGTCCGCTATTGGGAAAAACCTCGGAGATTCAAAAATTGTTAAGAAATGCTTAAAGTTTCGTTAATTGATTTTTATATGTCCCAAAATTCTAATATATGATTAATCAGAAATTAAAATAATTTTTTAAGCAATAAAGTTGAAATAAAGTGGTGCATACCTTTGTACACTGTTTATTACATTCTTACGGAAAAAATATTTTTTAAAAGTTTCATTTGCGTTTATAGATTACATGTAATTTTTTTTCAATGAGAAATTTTAACCCTGTTAATAGTTTTGATTTTTCCGAATCATCTTAAAAAAATGTGTAACTGCTTATTGTATTTTGCCATTTTTTAAAAGCAAAAAATCTCAAATCTTACAGAGGGGAGTGGAGGCAGGGCATTGTGATGCTCCGGGAGGTAATGTCTCTCCGGATCATTCCCTGAATTTAATACTGAACGTGGGAGGAAAGATTTTTCCCGGCCCACTCTCTACATTTGTCTGTGATCACAAAATTTTGAACACATTGCCCTGACAAATTTAGAGGTTTTTTACTTTTTTCTTCGTTAACAAACAATTTTTCATACTTTATTCCCAAAATTACTGTCCGCTATTCAGAGGTTAAACATACAAAAATTTAGATTTTGGGAGTGGGGATCGGTAAACTGTCCGTTAAATAGAGGTGTCCGCTATTCGGGAGTGTCCGTTATGGAGGTTTTACTGTATTTAAAAATGCCTTCGAAAAAAATATTTTACAAATGTACCTGATTAGTCAAGTATCTTTCTAAGGCGGAATACTTTTGTAGCTTCTATTAATAATGTTTTACTGCACTTTGTTCAAATGTAGCCTGTGAAAATAGAATCTGCCTATGACGGATTCTGTTTTAAATGTTAAAACCCACTGTCTTTACGATATTCTATACAATTATACTTACTATAACAAAAATACTCTAACTAGCGTACAGCAAGTTATATCAGCGCAATAATGCAAGAAGTAATAGCTTGAAGTTAGTTTTATTTATTTGCTACAATTATTTTTAATCAGTAGTTCGATAATACAGTTATAAAAAAATATTTTTTCACTCTGTATTTGAAAATTGTAATTAAAAAGAAAAACGTCAAAGAAAAAGTAAAAGTAGTATAATCCTATTCCTACACTTCATGCAAATTAACTTATAGAAAATACTTCGCGAGAAAGTTTACGTTAAAGCAAACACGCGTTATTTTTTCAGCTGTTTTTCTCAAACTTAAGAATAATTTAAACTTACATTTTTATAAACACGGATCAATGGAGATTTTGAAGCTGGGAAAGTATCTTTCAAAGCCTTCACAAGTTGATTACATTAAAGGGAGAAGTAAACTTGGGAATTTTTCGAAATTTAATTTAAGATACAACTTTAGAAAAAAAAAACTTGTGTTCTTTTTGAGCGAAAATTTCTCAAAACTATTATCATAAAATTAGAAGTGAAAAAGTGAAGCAAAATTACGATCTAATTAACTGAGATAAAAAAAAAATACAATTTAAAAAGTAATTGATAGTAATTGACATAAAGATTGGAATCAAAGTCAATAATGTGCGTTAGTAATAAGTTAATAATAATATGGCTAAAATCTATAGCGTACACTAATAAAGGTTGGATACAATTTAAAAAAATGCGTTACCTGACTTTTTTTTACATTTCAGTTTATATGTATATATATGGTCATGAAATCACATTCTTGCTATTTATTACTTTCGTAATTCTTATTTTTTTGCAATGTAAAGAAAGTAGAATGATTTTATTCACGCTTACATGCGCACAGACTCATGGAACAAGTTTAAAAACAGGGAACACGGATTCGAGAAATTTCAAAATGCATGAATATTAAAAAGATACTTTATTTTTCCCCAGTCACAATAATTTCGTTCCTTTTGCACGTATCCGTAAACTAATAAATAGTAATAAAAATTAATGGAAATGTATATAGACTGAAAAAAATATAATAAGTCAGTTACATAACGATTACATTCTGAGTGAAAATAGAATGAAATTAAAATAAAACATAATGAACGCTAGGATCTAAATGAAAAAAAAAAAATATGAACTTGTATCTGATTTCTTTTAATTTTGGAAACTTTTTAAGATTTTTGAATATTTATACATTTGGATTGAGAATCAAAATATATAATTCGACAATTTTCAAAATATTACGTAGAACTATTTCGCGTTTCCCACTGTACACATACTCAACGAAAGGTAAAAAAACATTTACAGGCATAGGCGCGCAGAAAATTGAACCAATGTATTGCTTCGGCCAAATGTTTTATTCTTGAATATTTGCTAACTTTAAAGAACAATCAATTATTTGTGAGCCTGTCTGTTGAAATATACAACTAATAAAACCAATATTTTACACATAATAAACAAAAAAAAAAAACGAAGTAACTTTTATTATTATTTTTTTTTATTACTTTTTAAACTAAGCTTTATCATGTTTAAAATATACAGATAGTCAAAACTATTCAATAACAATAATAGTTAGAATATATAATGTTCACATTTTGAATAAAAATTGAATTTAAATTATTGATTAGATAATAGAATGAAAACTATAATTAAAACAAAGCATACTGAAAGTTTAATTTGAAATTTTTATTAAAAAAAAAAGCTTGACTTTTTAATATTTCAGTATATATACATATGGCCATGAACTTGCATTCTTGCTATTTATGACTTTTGTAATTCTTAATTTTTTGCAGCGTAAGGAAAGTATTGTAATTATATACACGCATATATTGACACATACTCATTAAACGTTTTCAAAAACATCAAACACGGGTTCAGGGCACTTAAGCAATGTAAGAATATTCTAAAAATATCCATTCGTTTTTTAAATAATATTTTTAATACTTTCCTTCCGCTGCATCTATCTAGAAAATAATAAATAGTAATTAGAATGGAAATTAATGGAAATATATACAGACTGGAAAAATAATAAAAATTCAGTTACATTTTGAGGGGAAAATAGAGTGAAATTAAAATAAAACGTAATGAATGTTAGATTATAAATGAAAAAAAATTAGGAATTTTTACCTGATTTCGTTTAATTTTGGAAACATATATACATTTGACTGAGAATCAGAATAAAAGATCGACAATTTTCGCAAGATAACGTATTTTGTAAGTTTTGGCATTTCCGTAACTTGGCATTTCACTGCGGAAATACTCAACGGAAGGCAAAACAACATTTACAGGCATCATCGGAGCGGAGAAGATGGAGCCAGTGCATTGCTGCGGTGAAACATTTGCTAACTTTATGTTTTAATTAGTTACTTGTATGCCTATATGTTGAATTATACAGCTAATAAATCCAAACTTTTAAGTTTAATAAATGAAAAATGAAAAACAATCCTAAATAAGATTTAGTTATTTTTTATTGTCTTTTAAACCAAGCATTATTTCATTTTAAACATTTACTGGTAGTTAAAAGTATTTTAAAAATAGTAATGATTCAGGTATGTAATATTCACGTTCACGGATTGGCAAGAAAGTTACTACGTTGTGAGGTTTTAGATGAGCATATACCAATTTGCTATATATAGAATTTATTTACACATTAATAAATTAATTTTAAGGGGGGGGGGGGTTGAAGGCAGAATTCTCGCTGTCGCTCGCCATTGCGCCAAATTGCGACTCAATTCTTCATTTGGCGAGTAAACAAGCAGTTAGATTCGCCAAATTGCTAGTGCTCAATTTTTGCTTTTTCTTCCTTTTCCTTTTCTTTTTTCATGCATATGCAATATACATATTTTTAATACATTTGTCGTGGATAATTGAAATTAGATTTAAAACAATCGTCGTCGCAGTTATAAAAACTGAGGTTATTTTAGAACATATTGAAAAAAAGGGCGTACATAAAAAAAGTTTTTTCTTTTTGTGCTACATGGCGAATCTACTTGGCTAACACTTTTTTCATTTGGCGAATATTTTTTATTTTTAATTAGCCAAATTACTAACGTTGGTCAAATGTCAGCGAGAACACTGGTTGAAGGTCCCGATACTTAGCAGGTTAGATTAATGTATCTTTCTTAAAAATTACCAAAAAGTTAACTTCAATTTTTTTAAATGTATAACGTAAATAATTTCTAATAAAATTAAGACAAAATTATAAATAAATATGCTTTATTTATATTTTTATTTATACATTTATTTTTAAACATGAAATAAAAACCACTTTTAAATAACAAAAAATTAAGTTTCCCCTCTCCCTAAACTTTTGTATCTATGTTAGTAACAAATGCTCATTTCAGATTGTTTAGGTATCTGTATCAAATATTTAGACACGGTGTCGGAGAACAATAAGTAGTAACTTCTGTAAAAGGTACATCGAAGTTTAAACAATATTTTGAAAAATTCCAGTGTAAAATTTACCAACATAACCTTTAATAATGCATAAAAATTACATAATTACATAAAAAAATCAGCATTCTCATTGTCGTAGAAACAAAAGTAATTATCAATAAAAGGGGGGGGGGATTCAAAATATTCAAAATAAATAAATAAATAAAAGTAATTTTTTCACATATTTGCTTTCCAACTCCTCTTACGGCCTTTTACTTTCAGAAGAGGGCAGGATATTGATTGCTAAATATTCTTTAACTATGCAGCACAAGTTATAACTATACACAAGTTACACAATACTGAAGTTAATAATGCACAAAATCACACTCGTTGAAATAGGTCAACTGGCTGTGAAACTACACCTATGAGATTTTTTATGCTTTAACCCCTTAACGCGCAGTGTTGCCGGGTCGGCAACACCTAAAGTTTCCCCTGTTTAGAGACACAAAAACTCCGTGAATATTTTAAAAAACTACTCTAATGGCTACTTTAAATCTTTCTTATGAGTTTTAGATGCCAGCAACACAGAGATCAAAATCTACTGTATTTAAATAATAGGTAAAATGTTTTACTGTAATACGCGCTTCACAGCAATGCTCTTCTCACTGCGCTTATCAATGCTTTACTTATGGGAGGTTACCACTTCGGCAACAGCTGTATAATTAAAATGGTTAGTGCAATCTTTACAAAACAATACCTGTGCACTCCTCTAGGCCTAAATAGATTGCCTAATTTTTTTTTCTTTAAATTCCAACTTTAAAGAGTAGTGCGCCGGAAAGGGTTAAAAAATAGAAAATAATAATAATAATAGTACTTGTAAAAACTTTTGTTTTACTTATACCTTTGATGTAAGCATCTTAGCAACTAATTTTTATATTACATTTTAAAATACATTTTGTAGCTTACGTACATGCTTTCACACTAACAATTGTCTCTTATAATATTTTTTCATTGTCTCCTTTTTAGGTGCGTTCGTAATTATATAATACGTAGCACCTATAGTGGTCGTTCAGTCCGTCCGTCTGTCCGTCCGTCTGTCCGTCCGCATATAACAACGCAAAAACTACCCAACCGAATCGTTTGAAATTTAAAATACGTATTTATTACACAATTTTGTCGAGTCATTTCAAATTTTATGAAAATCGGATGCATAGATCAATTACAGGGGCAATCAAAAGTATTCCATTACATTACGGTTAATGGGGAAAAAGTTTCAAATGCATTTTAATCATTTGAAATTTAAAAAAAGCAATTATTACATAATTCTGTCGAGTTATTTCAAATTTTTTGATAATCGTGTGCATAGATCAATTACAGGGGCAATCAAAAGTATTCAATTACATTATGGTCAATGGGGAAAAAGTTTCAAATATATTCTATACGTTTGAAATTTAAAATACATAATTATTACATAATTTTGTAGAGTTATTTCAAATTTTATGAAAATCGGATGCATAGATCAATTATAGGGACAATCAAAAGTATTCCGTTACATTACGGTCAATAGGAAAAAAATGTTTCAAATGCATTTTAATCGTGTTACACTCATGCGAACTTAATAAAATTTATATGCAACTATAAAGTACATATTATAATATACATCTTACATAATTTGTGGTGCAAAGAACATTTGTTATTGATTTACAAGGCCACACAAAAGTATTCCATTACATAATGGTATAGGGAGAACATTGATGAGCGTTTTAATTGTAATTCATTATTTACAATTTTATGAGATTGATACATGAAAGTAATATTTTTAAAACTTCGTTATCGTACGAACGCACCTAATTTGCTACGCTTCACGTGCAATTTCCAACTTGTTCTTTATGTTGCCATTTTGATTCGCCTGTTTAACCCTTTCGGGTATGATGAAGTACTATTAATAGTGAATGTCTTTTAATGGAGTATTATTTTGTCTTAACAAATACTTTTGTTACTGTTTACATGTAGTAATGTTAGTATGTGTCTATGTATTTACTATGTGACTTTGTTAATGTTTAGGCATTTAGTAATAATAATAATACAGTGAAACCTCCAAATAAGGGACACTCCGAATAAGGGACACCTTTATTTAAGGGGCAAAATTTCCGATCCCAGTCCCTTGGTATAGGATTTGTAATGTATTTACCTCTGAATAAGGGACACTCTATTTAAGGGACACTTGAAAATAAGATTAAAGGGACTGGTTTTTGCATTTCAGATAATGAAGTAGTCTGTGATGAAAATGAAAATACCGATTTTTTTTTTTTTTAAATTTATTAAACAGACAGATACTCATGTTGATACAGAAGCATACAAGACAAATAACGAGCATTTAAACACCCACAATTCTGATTCGACTTCAGTGCATTTATCCCCATTGAAAGTAATGCTCAAAATTATGAGGGTGATTTTGAAAGAGAAAGGGGGAATAAAAGGTAGTTGAGAAATAAAGAATTTTACCGATGTTTTAAGGCTGTTCTCAAATCTAAAAGGGAAACTTTTATGACATAAGTTTTAATTTATTTTTATTCAGAAATGCCTGAAACTAGCAGGTGTTGTTGTTTAGAAATTATGTAATCAGACTGTTGGTTCTGTGTTTTATTTATTTATTTATTTATTTTTATTTTTTTTTTTTTTCAAATGAAAAAGATCATTCAGAAAATATTGTAAATGTGGGTGTTTTGAAACGAATTTATGCAAAAAAGAAAAACAACTACTAAAGAAAGTGTGAAAAAAGTCTTTCTTCCGAGATCAACATCGTTTATAACTCAATAGGTAATTTATTCAGTTGAAAACACAGTTCAATTCCAAATCGCTTCCATAGTCAGGTGTTCCAATTTTATACCTTTCGGTTAAAAAATAAATTTGTAATTTTTTTAATATGTTTTCCGCTTGCTGAACAGAGCAGTTAAGAGATTTTTTTGCCTTAAAATACCCAAAGCAGTTGAATATATTTTCTTGTAAATACTTCTGATAATGAAGAACTAAAATTTATAAGTATGGTAAATGAACACTTGAAAAGTTTCGCGAAATATTGAAATTTGAAAAACAATAGTACCTTATACTTGGTACAATCCCTTTTGATTGATTACTTTAAGTAAAATTCTTTTAAATCTTTTTATACTTTTTGCATAAGCACAGTTTGCATGAAAAATAAAACCAATAACTCTACAAATCATATAATGATTTAGTAATCAATTGAAATTTTTAATTATTTCTCTATTCCTTTTGTGTCTGATTAACGCAATTCATGCACTTCGAATAATTCAAAATTCACCTTTAATGTTTTGTTATTTTTATATCCTTCTGGACGATTAAATAAAAAAATAATAAAAACTCCGAATAAGGGACACCTCTATTTAAGGGACAAAAGTTCTGTTCCCATAAGTGTCCCTTATTCGAAAGTTTTACTGTAATAATAAATATTTCTTAATTGATTAATTCTCTTTGCACCGTTTGTGATTCTTTTACTTTAAACATTTACTTCATTCTTTAAATAAAAAATAAAGGGTTTTTTTTCCCTGAAAGAATCAGGTGTAATAAAGCGCAAAAAGTATTAAAAAATTATAATATCAATTAAATCTTGTGGTAATATAATATTTCCTAAATATCTCCAAAAATTTTTCTTTACCCTATTGTCATAATATGAATATGAATTGAATAATACGCAAAACAACAACATTCGTTATGTTTTAGACAATGAAATATTCTTTTTAATAAAAAATTTAATTTTTCTTAAGAAAGGTGTTATAATAAAAATAAAATACATTGACATGTTTCGGAACCGTCAAATAAGTTCCATAGTCATAATATAAATAAAACAAAATTTCAAAATATTTCTCGGCCAATACAAATGACTCGCGACAATGAGGTATAAATAACATAAAACACGCGCTCTATTGCAAAAAATTAAATTAAAATATAGACCATGATCTAAAACATAAATAAAAATAAAATTTCAAAATATTTCACGGTCAATACAAATGACAGGCGACAATGAGATATAAAAACTTTTTACATCTCATTTTTATATCTTTTATAAAAAGTTATAAAAATAATTCTAAAACTTTTTACATCTCATTTTTATATCTTTTATAAAAAGTTTTTATATCTCATTGTCGCATGTCATTTGTATTGACCGTGAAATATTTTGAAATTTTATTTTTATTTAAGTTTTAGATCATGGTCTATATTTTAATTTAATTTTTTGCAATAGAGCGCGTGTTTTTTGTTATTTATATCTCATTGTCGCGTGTCATTTGTATTGACCGAGAAATATTTTGAAATTTTGTTTTATTTATATTATGACTATGGAACTTATTTGACGGTTCCGAAACATGTCAATATATTTTATTTTTATTATAACACCTTTCTTAAGAAAAATTAAAATTTTTATTTAAATGTTAAATTTAGAAAGCATAATAGCCGTTTTCCACGGAAAAGAACATGCTTCATTATCGCTTCTCGTACATAATGACTCCGACGTGTCCCGCTATTGGGGCACATAGCTCGCTGTCACAAACAGCTCTTTTGGAAATGTCACATTGGTATGGGATATCTCTACTACCTACGCTCTTCAATGAACCCTTCATCTCTCTCCATTTGCATTGCATGCAAGAACGGCATTCCACATAAATGCTTCATTGACACCGGTTGCATTTCCGCTAATTGTCCCTGCAAATCAGAAGCACCGGAATGAGTCTTACGGGGATCGGGAATGGCTCGTTTACGACTCATTATGAATCTCGGTTTCGCCAAAGGAGAGAAAGCGGAGACGGTAAAATATTCGGTCGTTTTCGCAGACTCATGACCTTGGAAACTAATTCTCGGGACTTTGATTGGGGGAAATGTCGCGTTTTACTCACCTGTTATTTCAAGTGTGTCTGAAGAAAAGAAAGTGAAATAAAAGTGACAAAATGACAATAAATTTATAACTATTTATTTTAAATGCAAATTGTATACTCTACTCACCTAAACATACATATTTTGTCAGAATTTCTTAAGGCCCCTGTCCTCGCTCGAGTAAACGCTCGCCAGCTAATGCTATTCCTATGGAGAAGCATTTCTCTAATAACTCTTTCGCATTTTCACATCTTTTGATTTTTTTTTTTTTTTTTTTTTTTTTTTTTGCAATCGATAGCTGAGGTGCATGCCGACAGCGCACATTTTTTACTTTTTCGATTTTGGTTGCAGATATTTTTTTAAAAGCACTTTCAGTTTCGAAACCGGTTTTGAAAGTGAAACTAACTTTGTGAAAAATATCTGTAACCAAAATCGAAAAAGTAAAAAAGGTGCGCTGTCGGCATGCACCTCAGCTATGCAAAGCAAAAAAAAAAAAAAAAAAAAAAAAAAAAAAAAAAATTCAAAAACGTAAAAATGCGAAAGAGTTATTAGAAAAAGGCCTACCCATAGGAATAGCCTTAGCTCGCGAGCGTTTCCTTAAGCGAGGACAGGGATTACTTGATTCAGGCAAAAACACTCACTCGCTAATGTTAATCCTAAGAAAGAAATTTTGAAAACTTTCCCTTTTGCATTTTATGTATCTCTTTATATGTTAAAAATATCTCTTTTGCAATATTTTAAAAGATTTTTTTTAACGAATCATGTCAATTCAGGAATAATAAGGTCAATTTCTATGAAGGCCGTTTTTTTTGTTTTTTTAAATTTTGTATACGGATTTTATTTATTTATTTATTTATTTATTTATTTATTTTGTGGGGAGTTTTGAAAGTGAAATGAATCTAATAAATAAATAAAATGCTATTTTTATAGAGATTTACCTTAACAATTCCATGCGTATATATGTAAGTAAAAAATACTGAAATAGAAAAGAGATATCTTTAGAAAATTCTGTCATAGGATTATCATAGCGATCGAGAAAAGAAGCAGCTGATTACAAAAGCCTGACAGTTACAAATACATCTAGTTCACTATGTATCAAACCTCAATTACTAAAATAGGCCAACTTGTTGTAAAACTGCGACAACGAAAGAGTTTAAACAATAAAAAGTAGAAAATGAAACGTAAGTAAATAGAAATGATATATTTTTTAAAAACACATTTTTATTTTATTTGGTACTTCTAATAGAAGATTCAAACGCTCTCCCAGATGGAAAAGAACCCAAATGCATCGCAGAAATAAATAAAATAAAGTATTTCTACCATGCCTGAGATTTTTCAACATTATCCAGATACACACAACTATTTTCAAGGCTTGTGTTGCACATGCCATGATAGTCGTGAATGCGGCTTTAATTTAAAACCCGTAAGCTTCTGGTAAAGCTCTTCAATAAACTGTTTCTCATATGTTTCCTTTAACATTTTCCCGCCTCCCACTCGGTTATTTGGGATCGATTTAAAGCTTCTTTAATCGAATTGCCAGCTTGTGGTAAAGAGAGCGAATAAAAGACTATCGAATTGGAGGGAAGGAGCGCAAGCAAGTTCTTTTTTTAAATCTCCAGCGGGGTTTTTCTTTTTATCTTGAATTGTACTGTGTTTAAATGATCTCTCAATTAACATTTGTTTATTTTTCGTGACTGGATGACTGAATTATTTAAAGTGACTACAATGAGATTAAGTTTTTCAGATTTCTTTGTTTTGTTCATTTACTTGTTTGTACACTTGACAGGAGTTTTGAATTGTTTTAAGGAAAATTTTTTTGAGAGCAATTACTTTAAATCAGAATTAAATTGCTTTAAAAAAAGTCGAAAATTGTCCGTCAAGCGTGGTAAATGAGTTTCATTCGTACTGTATAATTCTTATTTTGTAACAAGAATTTAGAACTTAGTGCAATATTTGTAGCACTCTTATGAAAAAATGCATAAATATAAAATTTATTACGATTCTATATCGTAAATTCAGTAATACGGAATAATTAGGACTCCATTTTAAATAGGTCATCGACACCATGGCAACCTAAAATCATTACCTATCATGGGGTATCACTGGAATCATTACGTTTGATAGGATTTAATAGAATGAAGAAAATTTTTATTTACACCTGTTTTAAGTTTTGATTTGATTTTGATAAAATTTGAAATGACTCAACAAAGGTCAGCAAACGATTCTATATATTAAATTCCAAAATATTCGGTTGGGTATTTTTTGTGCTGTTATAATCGGACAGCTGTTCGGAACAGACGACGATTATAGATACTAATTATTTATCCCTCTAATAAGGAAGGTCTCCATACTGGGCATACTCAGATTTTTTTTTGAAAAAAATACTAATTAAACTACTCATGTATGTAATAAAGGATCAGTGAAAATTAGCGGCGGAATTGCATAAGAAAAAATGTAAAAAAATAAAATACTTTCGGATATTTGGCGTGAAAAGACGAAAATGTCACACGATTTGGCGAGCAGCATGTATAAAAAATTCTTATTCAGTAAAATTATTTTCATACATTTAAGCGTAATTAAAAATAAAAGCCACATGTTTCCATAGCAACAAAATCGAATTGACAATGCTCAAATGGACTTTGAGCTTGAAACAATTTTAATGAATAATACATATAAATATCAATATAACGAAATTATACTTAAAACAAACTAAAACTAATAAAAGAAAAGATATTTAATTTATCTAAACACGTTGAACATGAAACTTGTTTCCATTAAAATGCTTTTGACATAAGAAAATTTTTTTAAATTTTCTTTTAATCGCCAACCGATGATAAATCGCCAAATAACGAAATGTTCATTATTTTTTTACGGACAAGGTAAGGAGATTCCGCCGAAATTTTTTTTATAAACGTATATATCCTCATGAGTAAAACATTCTGTAATTTTTTCAGATTTTTCGGAGTATGCCTGTATGGAGACCTTCCTTGTAAGTGTTTGGAACTTAATATTCCGTTCACTAAACTCCACGTTACACTGCAATATCATATATATTATAAAGCAGAAGTTCTGAAACTTCCAAACGGGTGTTTTCAAAAACTACCCGATGGATCTTTTTGCAGATTATATCATTCGATAGGAAATATTTTTGCGGAGGTTTATGATACAAATATACAGGGATAACTCTGATTTTTCGTACTAAATTTCGTATCTTTCGGTTATTTTTGACGAAAGGGTTGCCAGTACTTATTTTTTGGCGAAAATTATCATTACTAAAGAAATTAAAAAGGATATATATGTTAGAAATATTACAAACATCTTGCAAATAAAGGCAGAAAATATTTACTGATAATAAAATAACTATTGATAACAATAATAATAATAATAATAAAGAAAAACCATTTAATGAGACATGATATGATAAAAAAAATATTTATCTTAAAAATAAAAGAAATATTTGTAACGCTTAAAAAATAACGTAAACTATTACATTTGATGCAATATTTGGCGACTTATCCTTGCGTTAGAATTAAAAAAAAATAACTTGAAATTTTGATTAAATGAATTTTGAACGATATTTATTTTCCTTTCTATTATTTCCTTTCTCTTTTTTATCAAATTTCGATAGTATATAACTTACTCCAGAGAAAGGCAGATCTAATTATAAAAGCAATTGTGAGTTATATGTTTGTTTCTTTGAGATTTTTTTTTTACTTTTGTCGGCAAAGAATTAAGCCAAAAATGCATATGTCTAACATTAGGTCGCAATAAAGTTGTTTTTTCCAAAATGAGATTTTTTTTTTTTTTTGAGCATATTTTAGTATTCAATTGTAAGTTCAATAAACATAAGTTAATATTTTAAAAATTGTAATCAAATATTGTGTGAAATTCTGCCACACACATATATATTGTAAAATAATGTCATTCTTTTTCAAAAGTTTTTCACCGTAATTTTGAAAATTGTAATCAACAAACAACCTTTTTTTGCGCCATTTTGTCAAATTCTCTTCCAGGGAAAATTAGTTTTAAAATTTACAAACTGAACAAGGAAATCTATGCAATTTAAATGAAATTTATGCAATTTCGCGTTATTACTATCGATAAATTCAACATTTTGAAATAAATATTGGCTGCTGAAAAAAATGGCACAGATGTCATATATGCACCACATTGGCGCGATTGCAACAAAACTTCGATTTTATGTTCATATGGTAGCTCGGCTATTGTATATTTATTAATAAACTATTTACTCTTATTATTATTTTTTAATGATGTAAATTGTTTTATAATTTTTAACAAAACATTATTTATTTATTTTTATTTCCTTTTTAAAATAATAGAAAACAATTAAAAAATATATATATAATTGATATTAAAAACGAAGTTTTCGCCAAATTTGTGTAAAAAAAGAAAACAAATGCACAAATGTGGTGCATATATGGTATATGTGCCAAAATATTTTACAAATCTGTTTTAATTAGCCATTTCTTCTTCAATTTTCTTCATATTTTTCCTGCGTTAGATAATATTTAAAATGATATTGGACTAATCTTCGATAATTGAACACCGCCAAGTAGCATATGTACTATATTATTGAAAGTTTTACTTTCACAGATATTATATATCACCGAGGTAAGTAATAGACTTTAAATTGGCATTATTTTGTCTGACATATTAACCCGACTATTAATATTTATTTATAAATAAAATGTTTATTTACTTTATAAATTGTATAAATTGTTTTGTTATATACTTATTAACTAGCAGGCTAAGCCCGCTGCGCTGGTCTATTTTTCAAAACAAAGCATGAATCAAACAAAATATTGAATATGATTGTGTTTTTTAAAGCAACTTCACCTCGAATGCGCTTTCACATTTCTGAAAATCATACAAAACGCCATTGTATTTAAAGATAGAAAATCAACGATTATAAATGCGCCAAAAATGCATTAAAAGTTAGCAAACAGCTTTTTCGAATCTGTCGAGATTCTTCATCAGTGCAAAACTCAGCGAGCTAGAAAAAACAAAACTGAGCCAAAAATAAAAATAACAACAATGGAATCAATGCCCGTTGACGCCAAAATATATTAAAATAATAATAAAATATTATGTTGTTGTATCAGCTTATGCATTCGATAAAATTCGGGCTTTTAAGAAAAAAAATATTTCAGTTGACCATTTATTGTAGAGTTTGATAGATAAATAAGGCAATTATGAAAAGAGCAATTTAAATATTGTCTATTCACCATATTTCTAAAATAGCGAGCATTATGATCGCAGAGATTGACCATTGAATTTAAACAATTTTCAAGTGATTCATTTTCATTTGATAGTTTTTGAACTCTAAACCTCTCAACTTGAGAATATGGGTATCTGTGGAAACCTTAATACATCCTCTATCAATATTATATTATATTTCGCAACGTACATCTGCTCTTGACAAATCTATTATAGTGTTCCGTTTTTGGAATGCAGCAGAATAAATAAAGTTAAATAAAGTTTTCCTTAGAAAAGTAAAGTGAATGTTTTTTGAATGTGTGAAATTCATTTTTTGATACAGATGTCATATACGCATCACGTTGACGTGATTGAAACAAAATGAACATTTTATGCCTCTTATGGTAATCCAGCTCTGTTTTTAATTTATTAATAAACTATTTATTTACTTTCATTTGCATAGAAAAGTAAAATAGAAAATGGAAATGTATCTGACATTTGAAAACGAAGTTTCCGTTAAAGTGGCGCCAGAAATGTATCACCCCAACGTGGTGCATATATGACATTTGTGCCTCTTTCTTACAACATGGGTGTGTGCCGTGTGTGCATTTGCACCTAAATTTAGTTATTTAGCTCTATTTTTGTAATATTAACTGGAGTTTGTACAATGTACGGTATACTACTTGATTATTCTGTCGAGAAAAAAATTAATAGCAGATTATAGGAATAAATGTCAATAATCGATGATCGTAAGTATGATAGCAATTTAGCAATTGATATTACACATGATACACGTATTTTTTTACGTCATAAGTGCTTTTTAATCCGACTTTTAATTTGTATTTATTATTTATGTTTATTGTTCTTTCGTTATTTAAAATGAATTTATGTAAATTTGAATAGTTTGGCGGAACTGGCCGACGCACGTGTTAATCAAGTAGCACTCAATTTACATTTGAAAATATCATATTTCACAAAAAACTTCGGCACAAACCCGGATTTGCAAGATTTCCTTCCAATACCAACGCGGCAAAATCCTCGTTTTAGAATAGCGGAGAAATGTGCATTTTTAAAAATTATTTTCATTATTTTAAAACGAAAATAATAATAAATAAAAAAGTTACTGCAGCACAAAACAATTTATAGAAGTTCTAAAAAGAAATTGAAAGTAAATAAACAATTTATTAATACAGAAACAACTATTGCTGGGTTACCATATAAGGCAAAATAACACCGTTTTGGCGACAGTCACATACCTCAGTGTGTATATAATATCTGTGCCAAACATGTTTGGAAAAAACAATAATTGTTATTTATACAGCATGTTTAAATACTGTAGTATAGTGAAAAAAATGTATACATGACATATACGCACCACATTGGCGCATGTTTTTTCTTTTCTTCTAAAGCCGATTCAGAGAAAATTTTGTTTTCAAATACCAGTTACATATATAGTTTACAATTATTTTCTGTTATTTTAAATAGAAAGTAACAATAAATTTTAAAAAGCTTAGTTAATAATTATAAAACAAAACTATTTATATCCTTTAAAAAATAAAATAAAATAAAAATTTATTAATAAATAAACAACAGCCAGGTTACCAAGTGAGGCATAAAATCGCCATTTTATTGCAGTCGCGCAAATGTGGCGCATATATGACAAATGTGCCTAGATTAAAATAGTTTATATAATTGGAAAAAAAAAAAGAAAAAAAAATGTAATTAGCAATTTATTAATAAATAGACAATAACATCCGGGTTGCCATATCAAGCAAAATAATGACACTTTGGCGTCAGTTAATTACCCAGATGTATATATGGTATTGGCGTAAGAGACAAATCGCACCAATGAAGTGCGTATGAGATATCTGTGGCAAAAAAAATTTAAAAGTTGCAGTTAAATTATTTTACAATATCTACGTATGTGGAAAGACATTTACTCTAAAATTTAAATATTATTCATTTTTGTGGTATTAACTGCTATATGTGTATTTAAGTTAAATGTAAAAATTTTTCCTAAAAATGCTTTCACTCATTAAAAGAGAGAGAGAGTGAAAATATTTCTTGAGAACATCGCTCCATCTTGTGCTTTTTTTGGTTTAGAATAGCATTGATTGGCGAAAAAGTAGATTGAAACACCCAATTGAAGAAACAACATACAAATAACAATTAGAGCCTTTTTTTTTTTAAAAAAATTAATTCTGCGAGTTTCTTCTGTAAAACACAGAACGGGAAAATTAGATTTAAAAATAGTTTTAGAAAAAGAAAGAAAAAAAATACTTATGTTTTACCTAATGAAATTTTTGAAATGTTGTTTTCTTTTAATCTGGCTCGAAAGAAATAAATAGCCAAATATTGTGTCACTTCAAAACTTTCTTTCATATTGAGTTACTTTTTAAATATTATAAATATTCTTTTTTTTTCGTTAAAGATAATTTTTTTTTCCTTTCATAATATTATTTTGCATTAAACGGATTTTTTTCTTTTTATCATTATTTATTTTAAATCAATGAATTACAGTTTTTTTTTTTTTCGAAATGTTTATTTTATTTTCCATTAGAGAAAGCATTTCATTTCTTTTTTGAAATATAATTATCGCCAAAAAATTAGTTGTTGCAACCCTTCCGTCAAAAATAACCGAAAAATACGAAATTTAGTACGAAAAATCAGAGTTATCCCTGTATATTTGTATCATAAACCTCCGCAAAAATATTTCCTATCGAATGATATAATCTGCAAAAAGATCCATCGGGTAGTTTCCGAAAACACCCGTTTGGAAGTTTCAGAACTTCTGCTTTATAATATATATGATTAACCTTTTTCATTAATTTTTATTACTATTTAAATAATATAAAATAATTTAAATATACACATGTAACTGGTATTCGAAAACAATGTTTCCGCCAAATTAGCATAAAAAATTATCGCGCCAAACTCGGCGCGTATGACATCTTTGCCGTTTTGTTTGTGTATTAAGGAGACTTCTAGATCATCAACGATGTTGTAGAAAATTTATCAGATTATTTTATTTGAGATTATTAAATTTATGGTTTTTCATTATGAAATAAACGAAGAAAAGAAATTTTACTATTGATGCAACTACAGAATTAACGACTTCTTGGTTGTTTTTTTTTTTTTTTTTTTTTTTTTTTTTTTTTTTTTTTTTTTTTTTTTTATCGAAAAGGCAATTTTTTAATTATTTGTTTACTTTCTTTTGTTTACATTATTATAATCATTTTTTCCATTTTTATATAACATCACCTTAGCGCGTTTTTTTTTTTAATCTGACACCAGTTGGCAAGTTTTCAAATACCAGTTACATATTATATTATTTTCAATTATTTTCTATTATTTTAAAAAAAGAAGCAATAATAAATAAGTGAAGTTTAATTAATAACTATAGAACAAAACAATAAAGAAAAGTAAAGAAACAGTTTATTTGTAAATAAACTACAATAACCAGATTACCACGCAATCCATAAAATCACAATTTTGTTGCAATCGCGCCAATGTGATACATACATGACACCTGGCCAAAATATTATTGGCTATATTATTATTTATATATTTTTATATTATCTGGTACTACTTAATTATCCCATCGACCAAAAAACTGCTGCATTTAAAATATAAGATTAAATGTCAATAATGGATTATCGTAAATGTCACATTCATTTGACATTAAACATGTTACATGCGTTTGTTACGTTATCAACTATTTTTTTATTCGACGTTTTATTTGTATTTCCATAAATATTTTAGTAATTTATTGATTCTTTTGTTATTTAAAATAAAAGTTATATCCGTTTGAATAATATGGTGAATCGTTTTGCAATATGTATAATTTGGCGAAATTGATCTATGGAATAATAAAGTAGTACCTATTATTTGTTAAAATTCTATCTAGATATTTAAGTTGACAGAACTCGCGTACTTTTCAAGTCTCCGTAGAGGCATTCGCCAAGCTGTCGTTAATTCTGGGTTTTAGCCTTATGTATTTTTCATCTGCAGTTATTTTACTATCACTAAAAAAGCAATATTTGCAATGCGCAGGAAAAATCTTCGGAATAACAATAATATCGAATAAAAAAAAAATACTTGCAATTAATTTATCAATCATTCAGGTTAAAAAAAATACTTTAAAATTGGTTAAGAAAAAAATATACATGAAATACCGACAGTAGAAAATTTTGTTTTTATTGTTTATGTTGCAGTTTTAATTAACATTTAAGCCCTATCAACAGAATTTTATCAAAAATTAACTATTAAATACTACTTCATTACCCCGTCGAACCCCCGCCCCAAAAAAACTATCGCCAAGGTATAAGATTAAATGCCAATAATAGATGATTGTAAACTTCACTTTCATTTGACAATAGACACGAAATAAGTCTATCGTTATAAATGTTTGACGCCAAAAATCATAATGGAATTGGTTACAAGCTGAAGTTTTATTTTTCTACAAAATTTAGCATAAAGATTATCCCCTATTTAAAAGCTACATGTTTGCAACTGGTTTAAAAAAATGAAGAGGCAATGAAACTGATGTAATTTTAATTTTACTCAAATAATTCAGCTTTAAAACACACCTTTTATGCTTCATTGTTCTAATAAATATATAAGTTAAACACTCTTTTTTACATATTTTGCTACGTACTTTGCTGGAACAGACCAAGGTAGGGAGAAAATTGCAGTAGACCTGCCAGGAGAGGACGGTTATTAAAAAAATGTAACGCAACATGTAATGGAGATTGTATTTAGGCTACCAGATCTACATAGTGCAAGTTCAAATTCGGTAGTTTAAGAACTAACATATGATAATGTGCGATACGAAAATTAATAGAGTTTGATAATCATTGCAATTCTTTCTAACAAAATAATTTGATGAGTAGAGAACATTTTGATTCCTGCTGTCATAACGGTCTCATTTTCATATCAAACTCTACTATAAATGATAAAACAAGAGAGATAGTACTTAATTAACCAAATTTTGTCCAAGGCATACAATAGTGCAATATCGCAATGTCATTGGCACTGGCATCGTTTTCAGCATTGCGGAAGGACATTCCAGGTGATGGCATACACTGCTTTAAAAACGAAATTTCAAATCACCATTTTGTTTGAGTCAAGATTCGTTTAGAAAAATGGACCAGCGCAGCGGGCATAGCCTGCTAGTTTAGAATAATACAATTCTGTAGATTTAATTAATTTTCAATACATTTTAGAATTAATCATACTCTCAAAAATTACATTCATATTTACGATTCAGTTTTTTTTTTTTTTTTTTTTTTTTTTTTTTTTTTTTATAATTTTGAAAGGATTCAATTTTTTGAGCATTTAAAAGAAAATTGTGAAAAAAAAAAAAAACCATTATTACAATTTTACCCACTTGCGAGACGCTCAGAGGGTTATATAATTACAAATGGACCTAATAAAATGCAGTAACTAATGTAATGTTTACAGTATAGGATGTAATTCTTAAGGCAACAATAAGCCAATTATTTATAAAATTGCAACAATGGAATGGTATTTAAAACATTTAAAAGTAGAGAACAAAATATAAGTAAATAAAAACAAAAATCTTAATAATAATTTTTAAAAACCCTCTTTTATATTGTACTTCTAGTAAAAGATTCAAATGCCTTCGCAGATGAAAAAAAGAACCCAGCTGCACATCAGAAAAAAAAAAAATTAAGTATTTCAACCATGCCTGATTTTTTTCAACATTATTTCAGACACACACAACTCTTTTCAAAGTTGGTGTAGCACAAGCCATGATAGTCGTGAATGTGGCTTTAACTTAAAACCCTAAGCTTCTGGTAAAGCTCTTCAATAAACTGCGTCTCATCTGTTTCCTTTCACATTTTGCCGCCTCCCAATCGGTTATTTCGGATCGATTTAAAGCTTCTTTAATCGAATTGCCAGCTTGTGGTAAAGAGAGCGAATAAAAGACTATCGAATTGAAGGGAAAATGTGGAAGCAGGCTCTTTTTTTTTTTTTTTTTTAATCTATAGAAGGGTTTTTTCTTTTCCTTGGAAACGATCTCTCAATTAACATCTGTTTATTTTTCGTGACTCGATGGCTGAATTATTTAAAATAACTACAACGTGATTAAGTTTTTCAAATATCTTTGTTTTGTTCATTTATGTGCTTGTACACTTTACACGAGTTTTGAAATGTTTTGAGGAAAGAAAAAATTGAGGGCAATTAGTTTGAATGAGAGTTAAAGTAACGTTAGTATCATGACAACTTAAATTCATTACTTATCATGGAATATCGATGGATTCAATAGGAATGATAGGTTTTAATTGAATGAAGAAAACTTTCATTAATATCCTTTTATGTTGTGATTCGATTTTCATAAAATTTGAAATGACTAGCCAAAATTCTGCAAACGATTCTATATATTAAATTTCAAACTTTTCGATTCGGTAGTTTTTGTACTGTTATACACGGACAGCCGTTTGGAACAGACAACAATTATAGATGCTAATTATTTATATAATTAAAAACGCACCTAATACAATACAATAACTAATATAATATTTTCAATATAGCATGAAATATAGCTATACAATAAGCCAATGAGTAGAAAAACTGCAACAATGAAATAGTATTTTAAATTTTAAAAAGTAGAAAATAAATCGTAAATAAATAAAAAATAAATATTGCAATATATTTATTTTAAAACACACTTTTATCTGGTACTTCTAATAAAAGATTTAAACTCCCTTCCAAATGAAATAGAACCCAGATGCATGGCAGAAATAAAAAAAATAAAATATTTCTACCGCGCAGAATTTTTTCAGCATTATTTCAGAAACACACAACTCCTTTCAAAGCTAGTGTTGCCACATGCCATGGTAGTCGTGAATGTGGCTTTAACTTAAAACCTGTAAGCCTTTGGTAAAGCTCTTCAATAAACTGTGCGTTCCTTCGTATCGATTTAAAGCTTCTTTAATCGAATTGTTAGCTTGTGGTAAAGAGAGCGAATAAAAGACTATCGAATTGGAGGGGAGGAGAGCAAGGAGGTTCTTTTTTGAAATCTCCAGCGGGTTTTTTTTTCTCCTGGAATTGTACTGTGTTTAAATGATCTCTCAATTAACATTTGTTTATTTTTCGTGACTCGATGGCTGAATTGTTTAAAGTAGCTACATTGTGATTAAGTTTTCCAAATTTCTTTGTTTTCTTCATTTACTTGTTTGTGCCATTGACGCGAGTTTTGAATTGTTTTGTTTAAAAAGTTTTGAGGACAATTAGTTTAAATAAGAGTTAAATCACTGTAAGAAAGTAAATTTCTGAGTAAAACGTTGTAAATGAAATGCATTCGTACTCTATAATTCGTACTTTATAATAAGAATTTAGAACTTGATGCAATAGCTGTAGCAATCTTATGCAAAAATACATGAACACAAAATTTATTACGATTCTATATACTAAAGTTAGTAAAACGGAATTGTTACGACTCTTTCTTAAATAGGAAGTCATCACCGTCGCAACCTAAAATCATTACCTTCATGGGATATTGTTGAAATCCTTCCGTATGATAGGATTTAATAGAATAATCAAAGCTTTTATTAACCGCTTTTTTAAGTTTTAATTCGATTTTCATAAAATTAAAAATATCTCGAAATTCCAAAATAATCAGTTCGGTAGTTTGTGTGCTGTTATACACGGACAGTCTTTCGAAAAAGACGACGATTATAGATGGTAATTATTTATGTATTAAGAAAAGCACCTAATAAAGTGCAGTAACTAATGTTATATTTACTGTATTCGATGGAATTCTTAAAGCAGCAATAAGCCAATGTGTTGCAAAATTGCAGCGATGAAATAGTATTTTAAACATTAAAAAGTTGAGAATAAAATATAAATAAATAATAAAAAAAAATCGCACGAATATAAATTAAAAAAAACACACACTTTTATTTGGTACTTCTAATAAAAGATTCAAACGCCCTCCCAGATGAAAAAGAACCCAGATGCATGGCAGAAATAAAAAAATAAAATATTTCTACCGTGCTCAATTTTTTCAGCATCATTTCAAACACACACAACTCTTTTCAAAGCTGGTGTCGCACATGACATGATAGTCGTGAATGTGGCTTTACCTTAAAACCTATAAGCTTCTGGCAAAGTTCTTCAATAAACCGAGTCTCATCTGTTTCCTTTAACATTTTCCCGCCTCCCATTCGGTTATTTCGGATCGATTTAAAGCTTCTTTAATCGAATTGCCAGCTTGTGGTAAAGAGAACGAATAAAAGACTATCGAATTGGAGGGGAGGAGTGCAAGCATGTCCTTTTTTGTAATCTCCAGCGAGGTTTTTCTTTTTCTTGGAATTGTACTGTGTTTAAATGATCTCTCAATTAAAATTTGTTTATTTTTCTTGACTCGATGGCTGAATTGTTTTAAGTAGCTACAATGTGATTAAGTTTTTCAACTTTCTTTGTTTTGTTCATTCACTTGTTTGTACCCTTGACACGAGTTTTGAATTGTTTTGAGGGAAATTGGCTTGAATAAGAATTAAATAGTTTAAAAAAAAGTCGGAAACAGTACGCCAAAAGTGGTAAATGAGTTGCATTCGAACTCTATAATTCGTATTCTATGACAAGAATTCGGAACTTGGTGCAATAGCTGTTGCACTCTTATGTAAAAATGTATGAATACAAAATGTATTACTACTCTATATATTAAAGTCATTAACACGGAATTATTAGGACTCCATCTTAAATCGGATGCCAGCACCATGGCAACCTAAAATCAATACCTATCATGGAATATCGCTGGATTCATTACGTAGGGCAGTATTTAATAGAATGAAGACAAATTTATTAACATCCTTTTAAGTTTTTATTTGATTTTCATGAAATTTGAAATGACTGAGCAAAGTACTAGAAACGATTTTCTATATTAAATTTCACAGCATTCGGTTGAGTAGTTTTTGCGAAGTTATATGAGGACAGACTAACAGACAATCGGAAAGCCTGACGACAACTATTTATGCTACGTATTTATATAATTACGAACGCATCTCATAAAATGAACAAACTAATACAATATTTACATTCTAGCATGGAATTCCGAAAAGCAGCATTAAGCCAATTAGTTGTAAAATTGCAACAGCGAAATAGTATTTTAAACATTAAAAAGTAGAGAATAAAATATAAATAAATAAAAACAAAAATCACAATAATAATTTTTTAAAAACACACTTTTATTTGGTACTTCTAATAAAAGATTCAAACGTCCTCCCAGATTAAAAAGAACCCAGATGCATGGCAGAAGTAAAGAAAAAAAAAAAAAAAAAAAAAAAAAATTATACCGAGCTTGAATTTTTCAACATTATTTCAGACACACGAAACTGTTTTTAAAGCTGGTGTAGTACATGCCACGATAGTCGTGAATGTGGCTTTAACTTAAAACTCCCTCAGCTCTTCAATAAACTGAGTCTCACCTGTTTCCCTTAACATTTTCCCGCCTCCCACACTGTCACTTCGGATCGATTTAAAGCTTCTTTAATCGAATTGCCAGCTTGTGGTAAAGAGAGCGAATAAAAGACAATCGAATTCGAGGGGAGGAGGAGTGCAAGCAGGTTCTTTTTTGAAATCTCCAGCGGGGTTTTTCTTTTTTCTTGAATTGTACTGTGTTTAAATGATTTCTCAATTAACATTTGTTTATTTTTCGTGACTCGATGGTTGAATTATTTAGAGTAACTAGAATGCGATTAAGTTTTTAAAATTTCTTTGTTTTATTCATTTACTTGTTTGTACCCTTGACATGAGTTTTGAATTGTTTTGTGGAAAAAGTTTTGAGGGCAATTAGTTTGAATGAGATTTAAATCGCTGTAAAAAAAAGTCGGAAAATTTAAGTCAAACGTAGTAAATGAGTTTCATTCGTACTCTGCAATTCGTATTTTATAACAAGAATTTAGAACATGACGCAATATGCATGAATACAAAATTTATTACGATTCTATTATCCTGAATTCAGTAACACGGAATTATTAATAATCTATCTTAAGCATCATGGCAATCTGAAAACATTGACTATCACGGGATATTGCTGGAATCATTCCGTATGATAGAATTTAATAGAATGAAGAAAACTTTTATTAACCGCATTTTAAGTTTTAATTCCATTTTCAAAAAATTTTAAATGTCTTGACCAAGTTCTGCAAAAATCCAAAATATTCAGTTCGGTAGTTTTGTGTGCTATTATACGCGGACAGCATTCCGGAAGAGACGGCAGTTACAGATGCTAAGTATTTATATAATTACAAACGCACCTAATAAAAGGCAGTAACTAATGTGATATTTACATAATAGGATGGAATTCTTAATGCAGCAATAAGCCAATTAGTTGAAAAATTGCAACGATGAAATAGTATTTTAAACATTCAAAAATAGAGAATAAAATATAAATAAATAAAAAGAAAGATCGTAATAATAAATTTAAAAAATAAACTTTTATTTAGTACCTCTCATAAAAGATTCAAACGCCCTCCCAGATGAAAAAGAACCCAGATGTATGGCAGAAGTAAAAAAAACAAAATATTTCTATTAAGCCTGAATTTTTTTGAACATTATTTCAGACACACACAACTCTTTTCAAACCTAGTGTTGCATTTGCCATAATAGTCGTGAGTGGGGCTTTAACTTAAAACCCGTAAGCTTCTGGTAAAGCTGTTCAATAAAATGGGTCTCATCTGTTTCCTTTAACATTTTGCCGCCTCCCACTCGGTTACTTGGGATCGATTTAAAGCTTCTTTAATCGAATTGCCAGCTTGTGGTAAAGAGAGCGAATAAAAGACTATCGAATTGGAGGGGAGGAGTGCAAGCAGGTTCTTTTTTTAAATCTCCAGCGGGGTTTTTCTTTTCCTAGAATTGTACTGTGTTTAAATGATCTCACAATTAACATTTGTTTATTTTTCGAGACTCGATGGTTGAATTATTTAAAGTAACTACAATGGGATTAAGTTTTCGAATTTTTTTTTTATTTGTTCATTTACTTGTTTGTACACTTGACGCGAGTTTTAAGTGTTTTGTGAAAAAAAATTTGATTGCAGTTAGTTTGAATAAGATTTAAATCGCTGGAAAAGCAAAACAAGTTAAGAAATGTACGTCAAACGTAGCAAATAAGTTTCATTCGTATTCTAACGAGTTATATATATATATTTATATATATTCGGATCATGGTGCAATAGTTGATGTAGCCTTATGCAAAAATGCATATATACAAAATTTTGTTACAATTTTATCAATTTTAAAAAATTCTAACAATTTTAATAAATTCAATAATACGGAAATAACAGATTCCATCTTAAAAAGAAGATTACTAACACAGAATCATTGCCTATCATGGTAGCCTAGAATCAATATTACCTATCATTACCTATTAATAAGGTATCAAAGAATTCATTACATGTGATAGGATTGAGTAGAATGAAGAAACCTTCCATTAATATGCTTTTAAGTTCTGATTCAATTTTCATAAAATTCGAAATGACACAATTATACAAAGATTATACATATTAATTTTCAAACTGTTTGTGTAGTTGAGTAGATTTCGCACTGCCATATGCAGACAGAGAGTCGGAAGACTTAGATGTGGACTATAAGTGGTTATGGAAATGTTACGCAAAATGTGGTTACAATGTGATTTAGTTTTAAAAAATTCTTTGTTTTGTTGATTTACTTGTTTGTACCCTTGACACGAATTTTGAATTCTTCTGTGAAAAAAGTTTTGAGGGCAATTAGTTTGAATGAGATTTAAATCACTGTAAAAAACAAAACAAGTTTGGAATTGAACGCCGAACGGGACAAATAAGGTACTTACTTATAACTGGCCCGTTTCACATAGATTTTAACACTTAACACATAAAATTAAATAAATATTTAAAATAAAGTTTGACAAATAAAACAAGTTGAAAATTGCTTTTCAAGCGTAGCGAATGAGATGCGTTCGTACTATAAGGAAGTTTTAAAAATATTCAGATCTTGGTGTAATAGTGTACAGCACTTTGGATACTGTATGAGTATCCGACATCTTTTGTATGTCCCTGTAAATGTTATCTGCCTTGTGTTATCAGGAAGTAATTTGTAGCAAACCTTAGCAATGCATATCAGTTTCATAAAATGTGAAATACAGTCGGCTCTCGTAAATGCGAACTCGTCGGGACCGCAAGAAATGTTCGAATTATCCGAAGTTTGAATTATGAAAAAAAAAAAATGAAATGAAAACATGCTTAATATAGTACTATTACAATGGGATTAATGTTATAGTGTTTTTGAAATTTATTTCGTCTGCAATCATTAGAATATGACTTAATATTAAATTAGAATGCATAAATACATAAACTAATTAAAGGAATAGCAACAAGCACAATGGTAGAAAAATTTAAAGCGTCACTGATGGACACGGGGCATTAAGAAAAGGATATCAAATACATTGGATTATATCTATACTCGTTCCGAACAATTTTCACTAAAATCAAAGAAAGAAAAATATTCAAATGATCTGAAATCCGTGAGAAAGAAAAAAAAAATGAAAAATTGAAATTCTCGTTTGTTCGAATTAAACGAGGTCAAAAGGAAATGAGTTCGAATTAATGAAAATTTTTAACGTTATTCTGCCATTGAAAATTTCGGGACTTCATGTTTAGTTCGAATTAAGCAAAGATTCGAATTATCCGATTTCGAATTAACGAGAGTCGAATGTAGTTTAATATTATTATAACGCGTCCTAAACAATTTTTCCCGATATACCATTATATAATGGAATACTTTTGTGAAATGAATAATAAATATTCTTTCCAGGATAGATTGTACAGAATGTATATTTTAGTATATACTTCATAGATGTATATCAATTTTAGTATGTTCAAAAGAGTGTAATATCATTAAAATGCACTGGAAACTAATTTTTCGCATGGGCCTTAATGTAACGGTCTTTTGATACTTTTGATTGTCCCTGTAATTAAACTATGTACCCGATTTTCATAAAATTTGAAATGGCTCGACAAAATTTATGTGACAACAAATTTATATGACAAATGACACGACAACAATTATATATTTTAAATTTCAAATGATTCGATTGGGTAGTTTTTGCTCTATTATATGCAGACAGATAAACGAACGGACAGACGGACGGACTGAACGACGACTGTAGGTGCTACGCATTTACATAATAACGAAATTACCTAAAAAGAAAGTAACATTCTTCAAGAAAAGCTTACAAAATTAGAAGCTAAAGATTTTAATTTTCTGAGGAGATATTGGAAAAGTACAGATGTATTCCAAACCCATGGATTTAGCATTAGAGAGGGAAATTTCCAGCCTGACTGATAGCAAGTCTTAGGAAATAATCTGAAACAGGTTATTCTATTCGAAAATGCAATGCAACAAAGTAAATATTGCCAGAAGCAGTTAAAAGTTTAATGTCGTACATATTAACGATCGAATGCACTTTTTCAAGAAATTCCCCCCAACAGCATAAAAGGTATGCTATAATGACATCCAATAACAACGTCTAGCAACAAATAATGCCGTAAGAAGATTAGGCTAGCATTTCTATAAATCCGACGCAAAAGAGCCTCGGAGGATGTGACAAACCGGAATGATTTGTGCCCCTGTCTGGGAATCAAAACGCTGCCATTAGTCTACCCAGAAGGCAATGCGCAACAAATAATGGATACAGAAAATGAACAGAGAAAAGTCCGAGTAATTTCGGATGAACTATTGTGGAAGGAGAAAAAGATTATAAGGCGAATATATATCTATATGGCCGGAGGAGGAGGAGGAGGAAGAGGAGGAAATGAACGACTACGTGAATTTGTCATGGAACTTATTCCAATACTGAACGGCTGGAGAAGTTTTCGGGAAGACTTAAATGGGGTTCTTTGTTACGAAGTTCTTTTTTATGGACTTTTTTTGCCGGACAATGACTGAAAACGACCAGGAAATGCAATGAGACAAACTTTTGGATATGTCGGATAAAGAATGGATAAGGATTTATTGCTTATTACGGTTTGTATGCGTCAAACAGTTAGAAAGTTTCTAACAAGCTGCAGAAAGAATAAATCTACATTTGATCAATTTTGTTTCGTGAATCCAGGAAAATAACTTTTGGTAGATATTTTTGTTAATATTCAATGGTTAAATATTTTTATTTTATCGCCTATTAGAATACATGCGAAAAAAAAAAAAAAAAAAAAAAAAAAAAAAAAAAAATATATATATATATATATTTTTGATAAACCAAATTTCTTTCAAAATACACAATATGAGGTTTAAAAAGCTCACCTTTTCACTTTAAAGGAGACAAAGATAATAAAAATAAATAAGATAATAATAATAAAAAGATAGTATATAAATGAAATATTAGAAGATAATAAAAATAATAATACAGATAATACAAGTTTGAATTATACATCTTATTTAAATTTCTTGGTGCTTCCGGAATATAGTTCCACAACCATTGCCAGGGAATATTCTTATTAATTGTTGTTCTGTTCATTCAGATACGTCACTTTGTTTAAAATGAGAGAAACTATAATTATTGGGACAGATGGAAATAGAAGTAGCAGTGCTTTGTATTGAACTTATTTAGTGAAAAATATTTAACTGCTGTTGCATTTTAATACCATCACTTTATTTCACCTCCGACTCTTCCATTTTAAATGCGTAGCTGGGCGTTAGTAGAAGGAGAAGTGTTTTGGATTAAACTTGAGTTGAGGAAAATATTTTATTTTCGTACCATTCATTTTAATGTGTCACTTTATTCATATAAAAGGTATAATTAAACTCTGAGTATTCTGAGAGTACTCTAGCTAACTAAAATCCTAACTAACTAATCAAAGTAAAATCCTTAAATGTGCTAAATAAAAGGTAATTTTATTTCCGTATTGATTCTGCATTTAAAAAAAATTATCTTATCTTACGCAGCGCCACATATTCCTCTAGTGATAACTTTTGGAACTAATTTTTTTTCACGGAATTCTTCGTCCCCCTTTTTGTTTAATCTTCTTACTGAATTTGGCTTCATTCTCTCAATTAGATCGCGCTACAGAACACTCTCAGTACTGTAAAATGGGGTGAATCGGAACACTTATCAACTTTAACGTTAAAAAAAAGCAACAACTGATTTTTTATTATTTTTATTTTTCTACTAGAAATTTCGGTCTTGTTTTGTTCTTTACTTTTTAAGCAAAAACCAACCATTTTTACTATTTTTATATCTATTATTTATTTTTTTAATGGTGTTCCGATTCACCCCGCAGATAGGGGTGAATCGGAACAAATGCTATAATCTTTATTTATTCCGATTCAAACTTTAATAGGGTTAATAAAAACAGGTAATAATAATAAGGGAGCACTAGGAACACGTAGTTACTGTGAAACCAAGCCTTTATTTTATATACGAGTAAAGTTATGCCTTTTTAAAAATTGGAAAACAACTTTTAAATCAAGAAAAAATAAAATTTATTTTAAGAAATTACATTCGAATTGCAGAAGTAGAATTTAATACAAATTTGGCCCTGTTCTGTGTTATCCCTTTACTAGTAGTCGTTGGGTAAGTGAATCTATTGAGTAGCCCCAATCGCTGCATGTATTAATACGATCTACTATTACGCCCTCATTCCCCAGCCTTTAGTACTGTTTCAATCCCTCTCTTTTTTAATTGGTTTTTCATTTTGAGATGCTTGTGTAATGTTGTGGGTGTCAGAGAATAACTCTGTGCAGTTTTTCTAACTAATTTGCTATTTTTGAATTCATTTATTGTGTGTTCCATGTCTGATCGATTAGGCGTTGACTTTTTTGTTTAACCAAGTAATTTCTTGGCACCTTTACACTCTTTAAGTAATTAGAACAAACAAAATATTGTTACAATACACATTCATATTTATGTTTTCAATTATTGCATGAAACTATTACTGTATAGAAAAATAAACCATGAGAGAAAACGTGTTCCGATTCACCCCGTAAACCTTAAACCTCTGATGTTACAAGCCATTTTTCATTTTTTCATTATGTAGTTTAGAAATAAGTAGAATTTAATACAGAATATCGTTTACAGGTCTATCATTAATTAAAAATCCCCTCTCTTAGGTTTAGGATTCGAAAAATACTGTAGTTACATACAAAGTTTTGAATACGTTGAAAAAAATGAGGTTTTTGAGGATACTCTTGAAGTTTTTTTCTACACCCCAGTAGTTCAGCAAACATGTCAAAACTGAATATCCGAACTCTTAATGTTATTACCTTCTTATAAAAAAATTGGCAACTAAAAATATCATCAAATATATATTTATAATGAATTTATTTGTATGACCGGGAAGTTTTGTTCCTATTCACCCCGCTGTTCCAATTCACCCCATTTTACGGTACTGCCAGTTTAATTATGGCCATCTTATACAGCATTTAAAAAAAAATGGAAATAGAAAATTAATGATTGTTTAAATTTTCAAGATATTTAGCCGTATAATAGGCATATTGAATGATAGGGCATAATTACGTACTCAATTGAATTTACGCATAATTTCAATGGTTTCTCTGATTGTGCATGCGTTAGTAATTACATGTTGAGTATGTAATGTTTGCTTGATCCAAAATCTATTGTTATATTCGGATTAAAATTTAAACGTGACTGAGCCGCGGATTGACTACAAAATTCTATGTCTGCTTTATACTTTTTTTTACCGTTTGCAAAATGGTTATTTCTTGCAGTTGAGAAGATCAGAAATCTTGTGATATTCCGATTTTATTTGTTTTCTGATTGTTCCATGTTTAATGGCCAGAAATGGAATATGTGTGATGTCACAAAGACAAAAAATATTAAAAACTTAATAATAATAATAATAATAATAATAATAACCCAAAAATAAATTGAGATACAACATTCAAACAAATTACATTTAAAAACACCCACCCCCCTCCCCTCCTATTTAACGGTGTAAAATTTGAAAATGTGCGATGTTTAGAAAATTAAAAACTTGCAGTACTGATAACTGTAAAACGGAAATTTCATTTAAAATTTGTTTATGATTGATCCAGGAATATTAATGTTTAATCCATGGCGTGCGTAATATAGGATTGTGTTATTACTTAAGCCCTGCCCCGTTTTAATCATCCTAAAAATGATGTTTATCATTATTATTATATTTTTTTAAAATATAGAATTTATTTTGTAAACGAGTTATTAGAAAATAACCTCTGTATAGGATTAGCATTAGCTCGAGAGTGTCTTTGCTTGCAGGAGCCATAAGGTCGAGTCTTATCATTTCCGTCTTACTGAATTTAATAGATACAAGTTGGAAATTGCCGTGAAGCGTAGCAAATGAGGTGCGTTCGTACGATAACGAAGTTTTAAAAATATCACTCTCATATATCTATCTCATAAAACTGTAAATAATTACAATTAAAATGCGCACCAAACAATGTTCTCCCTATACCATTATGCAATGGAATGATTTTGTGTGGCCTTGTAAATCAATAAAAAATATTCTTTGCATCACAGATTATGCAAAATGTATATTATAATATGTACTTTATAGATGCATATCAATTTTATTACGCTCGAATGTGTGTAACACTATTAAAATGCATTTGAAACATTTTTCCCCATTAACCGTAATGTAACGGAATATTTTTGATTGTCCTGTAATTGAACTATGAATCCGATTTTGATAAAATTTGAAATAACTCGTCAAAATTATGTATTTAAAATTTTAAACGATTAATTTGCATTTGAAACTTTTTTTCCCATTGACCGTAATGTAACGGAATCCTTTTGATTGTCCCTGTAATTGATCTATGCATCCGATTTTCATAAAATTTGAAATGACTCGACAAAATTATGTAATAATTATGTATTTTAAATTTCAAACGATTCGGTTGGGTAGTTTTTGCGTTGTTATATGCGGACGGACAGACAGACGGACGGACTGAATGACAACAATATGTGCTACATATTTACATAATTACGAACGCACCTAAAGATCGCGATAAAATTTTGTATTCGTGCATTTTTGCATAAGAGTGAAACAGCTATTGCGCCAAGATTTGATTTTAATATCAAATTTGTTACAGTACGAAAGCCCCTTATTTGTCACGTTTGTCGTTCAATTCCAAACTTATTTTGTTTTTACAGCGATTTAAATCTCATTCAAACTAATTGCCTTCAAAACTTTTTTTCCACAAAAGAATTCAAAATTCGTGTCAAGGGTATACAAAAACAAGTAAATGAAGAAAACAAAGAATTTTTTAAAACTTAATCACATTGCAGCTACTTTAAATAACTCGGACATCGTGTCACGAAAAGAAACAAATGTTAATTGAGAGACCATTCGAATGCAGAACAATTCCTGGAAAAAAAAGAAAAAAAAAGTTTAAAATTAGAACCTGCGTATACCCCTCAACTTCAGTTCAATGGAATTTTATTCGCTTCTTTTACCACCAGCTAGCAATTCGATTAAAGAAGCTTTAAACCGATCCAATGTTATTTTTTTAAACATTTATTACGATTTTTGTTTATTTTTTAATCATATTTTGTTTTCTGCTTTTTAGTGATTAAAATTAATCAAGATTAATGATTAAGATTGAACAAGATCTTTGTTTAGGTACACTGGAAAAATAAAAGAGTATTACTACGCCGAATTAAACGCTATTATACATTCGGAATGATTTATTGTACCCTTTTTGAGGAAACAATATTTGCATTTGACCGATTTTTTTGGAGGGGGGGGGGGAGGGTTTTACTGAAGATACTACTTTCAATTTTAGAACCAACCAACCCATGTTTGCCACTGAAACTGTAAGTGCTCCATGGACGAATTAAAAGATAATAATCCTTTTATAAATTGTAATGAATACACATTTCTTTTTTGCCATTGAAAAAACTACAAATAGATAGTAGTTTTCTTTGTCCTGTCCTCTCACCCCTTTCCCCTTTTCTCTTGACACGATGCCAATTCCTTCTTTTTCTAATTTAATTGATACATCGATTGAGTATATTTGTTAATCGAGTACTGGTTAATTTCTAAACTTAAAAAAATAAAATAGTTAAAAGATTTTTTTTTTATAGTTTTGAAGAAATTTTATAAAGAAGAGAGCAAGTATTTAAAAAATATAATAAAAGTCAACAAATAGTAATATTATTGTTCTTTTTATCTCATTTGACTTCACACTCTTTTCTTCAAGCACACACGATATTATATCCGCGACTAAAATGCGACGTTTTCTGCAATCAAAGTCCTCCCAATTAGTTTTCCAAGTTGATGACTCTGCGAAATCAACCGAAGATTTTACGGCTCCGCTTTTCTCTCTCTTCGCTCCGACCGAGATTCATAATGAGTCGTAAACGAGCCATTCCCTATCCCCGAAAGACTCGTTCCGAATTGTTCCAGGTTGTAGGAACAATTAGCTAGAAAGCAAGCGGTATCATTGAAGCATTTATGTTATTTGTCCGTATAGAATGCATAAAGGGAGGAGAAGGTGCAGGGGAAGGGTTCCTTGAAGAGCAGGTATAGTAGGTATATCGCATACCAGTGTGACATTTCGAAAATAGCTGTCTGCGAGAACGAGCTATGTGTTCCAATAGTGAGATGTAGAACGATAATGAAGCACGTATTGTTTAGCCATGGAAAACGATCATTTGCTCTCTCAATTAACAGGTGAGATAATGCTAGTTAAATGGGACGAAATGGCAATTAAAAAAGGAAAAAAACCGATTGATTGGTAAAAAGGGAGAAATTCTGGGGAGAAATTGCGACATATTTTTTATTTTTAAATTTTTTAGATGCGTTTCTAATTATATAAATACGAAGCACATATAGTCGTCGTTTAGTCCGTAGGTCTGTCTGTCCGTATATAACAGGGCAAAAACTACTCAACCCAATGGCTTGAAATATATAATACATAATTGTTGCACAATTTTGTAGAGTCATTTAAAATTCTATAAAAATTGGATGCATAGTTTAGTTACCAGGACAATCAAATGTAATTCGTTACATTACGGCGAATAGAGAAAAATAGTTATGTGCATTTTAATGACGTTACACTCTTTCGAACATAATAAAATTGATATGCATCTATGAAGTACATACTAAACTACACATTTTGTATAATCTGTGGTGCAAAGAATATTTGTTATTAATTTACAGGACCATGCATATTTCGGATACTCTACTGTATCCGAAGTACTGTATACTACTATTAGACCAAGATCTAAATATTTTTAAAACTTTTTTATAGTACGAACGCACGTTATTTGATACACTTGACGTACAATTTCCAACTTATCTGTTTAAAGTTAAATGTGTTCGTAATTATATAAAAACGTAGTACATATCGTCGTCGTCCAGTTCATCTGTATGTCCGCATACAACAGTCCAAATACTACACAACCGAATGATTTAAAAGTTAATATATATAATTGTTTCAGAATTTTGCCGAGCCACTTCAAATGTTAAGAAAATCGAATCAAACACTTATAAGATATTAATAAAAGTTTTCTTGTCCTATCATGCGTGTTTAATTCAATGATTTGTCATGATTGGTAATGATATGCAGTCGAGTCTCTATATAACGAAATCCACCGTTCCAGTAAAAAATTCGTTATATAGAGAAATTCGATGTATAGAGAATGATGTTAAAAATCGTATTTAATATGTGAAATTTGAACAAATATTATTTTTGATCTTTTGAATTAATAATTTGAAATGTTTAAAAGTAAATATGAACCTAACATTTTATTTCTTAATTATTTAAGCCACTTCAAAAAATAGAACAGACATTTATTTAAAAGCTTAATGAAAATCAAATAAGGAAGACCTTGCATTAATTTCAGACGAAGAAATCTGTGATTTTCTGTTGTTTTGATTTTAAAATTGTTACGCTCTAAGAAAAAAATGCTTAAATTTTAACAAGTAATGAAAAATTGTAGTTAACATTTTCCTCCATTTGAAAGCCTCTCTTGTGTGCCTCTCATTGATTCCTCTCTTACATGTGCATCAATCCAACTGACTCTGTTTTGAGAAGGATGTGGAAAGGTGTGTGGGAGATGGGATGAATTCGTTGGATTTAAAGAACAAGCAGAGAAGTAATATAAAACAAAAATCTCAGCACTGACGATAAATCAAAAATAAGTGATGGAAAATTGATTCCATATAATTTCGAAGCCTTTTAAAACTGAGTAAATTAAGACCAATTTATGAAAAAAATCGTTATATGGAGATCGATATTTCGCTATATACAGAGACTGTTTTTAATGTAATCATGCAAAAAGGGAATCGTTCCTACTAAAAATTCGTTATATAGAGAAATTCGATGTATGGAGTTTCGTTATAGAGAGGCTCGACTGTAGTAGGTTGGCATGTCGATGATGTCCTCTTTAAGATGGATTCCTTTTATTTCCATATTATTAAATTTTAAAATCGTTATAGATTTTGTATTCATGCAATTGTGCATTTCAGACTTGCTTAACTTACTCTGTTTTTTGCATATAAAGACGGAATTTTGTAATCAAACATTTTTCACCCAATTCCTGAGCAGTTGGAATAAAAAAAATAAAATAAAAATAAAAATAAAAATAAAAATAGGTTCACTGTACTTATTTATTTAACCAAATTCGTTTAAAAATATTATTTTTCCTCCACTTCCCGATTAGCTATGTAAAAATTACATTCACAGTACTTATTTATTTGACCAAATCTGTTTTAAAATATTATTTATCCAGTATTTATTCAAATTTTTCTACTTGCAGTGGACTAGGATCACACGATATAGCAAAAAAAGATTAACGGCTATAAAAACAATCATGAAAATTCACACAGTGAAGAAGTAATATTTATCGCAGACTTACACAACGCGAGGCAGTGAAGTTAGATGCAAGATTGGGGGAATATGATCTACAACAGGTTAAAGTCACTTGCACATGAAATTGTTTCCAGGATCGATTTCTCCCCAAAAGGCAAGCTCAGAAAGATATAATAAAATTCTGGAAAAAAATCTAATCTTTGATAGAGAGATGGGGTGAGTGTAGAACCGAAAGGTGAAGCTAAGAAATTTTGCTGGTAAAAAAAATAGAAATGGATTGCCGTGATGCAGATCGTACTTAGGAATCAACGGACTGAATGGTGAAGAAGTTTAGGATAAATAAGTTAAAAGTTAAAATAGTTTTTAAAAAATTATATATATATTGCCAACTCTAATGTTTGATATAGTTTGTTATTTAATGAGTTTTTCCATATTTTGATGTTGAATTGCAATATTATCTAATGGTTCTATGTATATATATATGTAGGATCTATTCACAAGGCACTTAGCAACAGCGACGGCAATGAACCTTGTACTGCTGAGTAAGCACCTAGAGGCTCGTGATGAGAATCCTAGCATCGCGACTAACGGTAAATTGTGATGATGTAAGTAGTTTTTTAGGAAAGAGAGGACAGATACTAACGGGAGTTCGCCTGCAGAAGGTGTGTCCAAGAAGCCGCCCGCACGTCTCAGAACTATGGTCGGACGGACCTGCCCAAGACGTTTCGGTAGCTATACCAGATTGAAAGATTAGTGAGGGGCAGACGGTCTCTCCTTATATATAAGACTATGTCAACCACATCCTACAAAATTGTAAATAAGTGTTTCATCAAAGTATATATATATTAATGTTAGCCAAGAAAATTTATACATTAAAGATTTCTCGTCAAAGAAGTCACCTGGGTTTCTTCTTGACTCCTAGACAAAACAACCAAGCCATTGAAACCCCTTTTACTACATACATATACATACATATAATAGATTGATTTAAAATCGATTGTTCAATCGGTAAATGAATTATAACAGATGTAAATTTTCCTAGTGGATGAAAATAGTCCGTTCCAGGATTCGAACCAGGGATGTATTGTCCGAAGCTGCCAATGCTCTTTCAACTGAGCCATTCGGGATGAAAATTGGAGGATTAATTCACCCACCTAATCTCAACGAAAACGCAATCTGGTCTGATACTTTGGATCAGCTCAAAAGAATAAATCAAAGATTAATATATAGAACTGCAGAAAACGCTATATACGAAAATATGTTTATTCTGTTGAGCTGATCCAAAGAGTCAGACCAGATTGCGTTTTCGTTGAGATTAGTTGGGTGAATTAATCCTCCAGTATTCGTCCGGATGGTTCAGTTGAAAGAGCATTAGCGGCTTACAGCCAATACATCCCTGGTTCGAACCCTGGACCGGACTTTTTTCACCCATTTGGAAAATTAATATAAGTTATTTGTTATATGCCAAAAGACTATCGACTCGCTTCGCTTGCTAATTACTTTAATGTTCTTGGATAAAACATGAGCTATTTAAAAAGGGAATCGGGAGTATAGGCGCGGTCGCGTTGCAAACCGCAAGACCAAATCATCACTACCACAAGATGCGTTCTGGTGTTACATTCTCAAGCATTATGATGCATATAATGCAAGCATTATGATGCAAGCATTATGATGCATTATTCTGATGCGCATAAAAGTGCAGTAAATGTATTCCAGTATGTGTTAAATAATTGCTGACATTGCAACTTTTCAACAAGGGAGTTCTGCAAAGTAACCAATTTTATGGTACACCAATAAATGTGGACTCGGTTTCATTTTAATTGCCAGAAACTATCGCTGACTCAACTTTATTTCCTGCTTAATTAGGTTGTTACTATGCATGTACTGTGTTCAATCTTTTATGCATCATTTCTATCTCGGTCTGTAACCTCACTATTTGCATATATGACGACCTCAGAAGCCAAGGGGTACAAGTGACAAAATGTCGATTTGGAGTAAATTGAGTTTAATGATAATTGATGTTAAATTGGAACATCAATAACAATTGACTAAATTGAAATTGGAAACATCTGCTTGTTGCATTCTAATCTTTGAACTCTCATTTCAATAACTGTTAAAAAAATAGAGTACAATTTTCTTTAAACGTATAATTAATCAATATTGTTTGTTTTTCAAAAAAAGTGATTTATCTCTATAACTCCCCAAATAATAAGAAAATGACCTATATTTCTTTGCCTGAAATTAAAAAAGCATATTTCCAGATACCCTGTGCACTTAACTCAATTTTTTCAATTTTGTCACTTATACTTCTTGGCTTCTGGGTCCTCATATGTTTTAATGTCCATCTTGAAAATCACGCGTACTCTTTTGAACAACAATTCATGTTTTTTCCCAAAAAGGTTTTGTTACAAAAATTCATTTTCCCATTCATACATTTCCCATGGGAACCAAACTCGACTATGATAAATGCACAAATTTTTTACATTTTTATCGTACAAAGAACTAGGAAGTAAATTGATTAAGAAATATGTACATTTTACTCTGCTTCTTTTTTAACCTCTTCAGACTTGAGCATAAAATAACTCTACAAATACATATTTATTGCTTTTGCATAATCGAAATGGCACCATAGATGACAGAAGGAGTCATTTTTGTGAAATCAGTACTTTAGAGAGACTGGTAATTTAGGTTTACAAATATGGATACAAAAGTACTAATCCCCTCAAAACATCAGCTTAACGATCAGTAATAAAAATTTACGCAATAACAAAATTAAGGTATTTACACAAATAAATGATCAGCAAATCTTCGAAATTTTTTTATTGTAAAGCATTTAAGTTAAATAATCATGAATATTTCTTACTTTCTTGGCCATAATATCTTGAAGGTATTTTGAAACTCGGTGAAAATAATATTTATTTTATGAGGCAATATTCATCAGTGCTGACATTTAATGGTTTTCTTTTAAAGCAAAAAAAAAAAAAAAAAAAAAAAAACATTCAGCTGTTATAGAAGTAAAGAAAAAATGCAAAAAATTCGAACTGTTTAGTTTTTATGAGGAAAACAATGGAGGTACACATTTATGTACATCCACAATACTCCTAATACAGTACTCCTAACACATTTGTGTTACAGAAAATGTTGGGTGATTGACCACCTGTAGCTGGTTATGGAAAAATGTCTTAAAATTAATGCATTAATTTATATTTAAATTTTAGAAATATTAAAACGTTGTACAGTAATGAAACACATTTGTTAACGTAATTTGTATAATTCTAGTCAACTGGGAATGGTTACAAAATTCTATCTTATTTTAACTCAATGCTTATCTAAAATTGTTTGAAATACTCTTTATTTCTGACATTGACAACGCTTACTATAAAAATTTAGAACTACACTGTAAAAAAAAATTCAAGAGGTTACTAAAATTTTTTTAGTAAATTTGTATTCCACAGAATTTTTTAGTAACCATTACAAACTTTTTTTGTAAGCGAAACAAGCATTTTTTTTTGTAAACTGAATAAAAGAATTTTTTGTATAACTAACTTAAAAATTTTTAGTATGAGCCATCAAGCAAATTTTAGTAATAGCTCCAAAATTTTTTTTAATAACCATTACGTGCACCCAAAGGGCAGGAGCTTCCTTCGAGCTACATCCAGACTTCTGAAGCAGAAGATTTTCGGCAAAACCGCAATAGATGGCAGCACCAAACATTGCTACCTGCTCCGACAGGATTTACATAGCCCCTCTTTATTATCGAGTACTTACACTACATACATTCGGGGCGTATTTGGCCGTGGCCAGTATCGAACCCGGGACCTTTTTAGCCTGGAGTCCGTTAATATAACAACTATGCTATCAAGGCCACACCAACTGAGTTTTTGTAATAGCTATTAAAAATATAAAACTATTAACTCTATTCGTTGCTAACTTTTTTCTAGTAATTCTTACAGATTTTCTTGTAACCGACTAAGATTACTAAAAAATTTTTAGTAATTACAAGGATCACTAAAGTTTTTTTAGTAGATCGACCCTTTTTTTTTTTACAGTGTAGAACACTACTTATGGGGATTCGTCTTACGATTCATTTTTTTAGGAGTAATTAATCATTTTTAAGAGCAGTAAAAACCAATCTATTTTCTCAAAATATTTCCTCTCTGTCTGCACGTGATCGAAATTGTTACAAAATCAAATAATTCTCATTTTTTCCTTTACAGATTAAACTCACTTGCTCATGAAATTGTTTCCAGTCTTGATTTCTTCCCAGCAGCCAAGCTCCGTAAGAAATAATAAAACTCTGGAAACTCGATCTCCCAGAGAGGTGGAATGGATGAAAACGAAAAAAAGGTGAGGCCAAGAATTTTTGCTGAAAGAAATAGAAAAGGTTTTTGCCGTGCAGAATATACAAGTGTCAAGCAGGAATCAATGGACTGTAGAGTGCGAATGTGTAAAAAAAGAAAAAAAACTATTGCAAGTTGGTTGTACTTCTGATTTTTGTAAAAAGTATTGCAGGCTCTTGTGTGCTAGCGAATAAGATTTGGTGAAAATTGAATTTTCGATAAGATAGTATAGGCATATAATCAACATTTGTTTTCACACAAGAATGCTTGTATATAACTCACATATATATATATACTAGCGGCCTTCGCCCGCTACGCTGGTCGGTTTATCTAAAGAAATCTTGAAGAAGTAGTTAGATAAGGTTCAGACATACATAAAAATAAAAAAAAAAGCAAGTCGATCATTCAAAAAACGTTGGGAAATATCAAATATTTACTGTAATTTTTTAAGAAAAACAAAGTTTCGAAAAAAAAAATTAAATCGAAAAAAAATTACACTGACATATTAATGCAAGGAAATTTTCCCAGAGAGAAAATTCGCCTTGAATACAATATTTCAAATTCTTTTAATTGCTTATAGGCGTTAATGCCAACATAGTGAAAAAAAATTCCATGCTGGGAATCGAACCCGGGCCATCAGTATGGCGCACTGACGTTCTACCGACTAAACCACATGGAACGACAGCCAGCTTGAAACTTTCTCATACTTAAGTAGACTGGCGAAAACATAACGATAGCGCGTTTTAAAATCGCACAGTGACATCTATTGGATTTTATATGTACTAAAAAACGTTATGTACTAAAAAACGTGAGCAGCGCACCTAATAGTTTCTTTTGTTTCTTTTTGTTACTTTTTTGTCTGTTGTCCGATTTTGATGAAACAAAGCCTATACACTGCCCGGGAGTGTGCATTCTTCATTAGTGAAAACCGCATAAAAATCCATTCAGTAGTTACGAAGATAGCCTCGAACAAACAGACAGACAGACAGACAGACAGACAGACAAAAAATTCAAAAAAATTTTTTTTTTTGTGTTTCATTGGTTTTCTTTTATCGCCCTGACTCCATTTTTGTCAATTATCTTCAATGTACAGACACACCGGGTCCAACTGTTTTATTATATGTATAGATATTGATTTGTAATGGATCATACATATCTAGATTTACTGACTTAGTAATATTTTTTTGGTTAGGATTATTGGCAATGGTAGAAATTTGCATTAGGACAAATCTCCTGATTTTTACCTCAAAAATTAATCGTATATTTTTGCGATTGCATAATACAACCTTGATAACGAGTTACATATCAAAAGTTCCATTTTATTTATCGTTTTCTACTTTTATGCATTTCATTTGCTTATCTCGTTGGGTTTGAGTACATTCCATTAAGTGATACTACATTGTATAAAAGGAATTTGATGTGCTGTACAGGATTTCAGAAATGATCCGTCTCCATAGGTATGATTCTCTACTGTAAATTGTATTCGTTATGGATGTGGATTCGTAGTATTATATAATGGTTATAAATATTTTATAAATAAATCCATTGCAATATTGATATTTACAAAAACTAAAATTCAGTAAGACATATTGATAAACTGCATTTAAATGTATGTAAAGACCCCCCTCCCTCTGCAAAAGAACAAAACAAAAACAAGTGTAGTCACCTATTTTAAAACAAACAGTACAAATCACTGGTAGTATTATGAAGTTCTATAATTTATTAATATTTGAGGGTTATCTTCACTGTAAAAAAAACAAAAACGGACGATTTTACGGAAGTATTACTGGTAATCTAGACGCCAGTATAATATACTGTTTTTTAGCGGAAAATTTTTCGTAAATTCTGGAAAAAACTCGAAAAAACTGAATAATTTACGGAAATTTTTCCGTTAAAAAACAGTATATTATACTGGCGTCCAGATTACCAGTAATACTTCCGTAAAATTGTCCGTTTTTTTACAGTGTTAAAAGCAGACTAATAAATTTAAACTGTATGATGATAATATGTAATTAACACGCACAGAGACACACAAATAAAAAAAATTGGCAGATTAAATGTTATAACAGTGACAAAAATTACAAAAAAGTTATACATATGCAGCATGTATATAGATGTGAGAAATAAATAAAGAAAACACATCAAATTATGCGCATCGCAGCAGTAAAATAATGTATTTAATAATTATAATATTAAAAACATGCCAAAATGCGCTCAATATGCACAAAAAATCCAAAATATTTCTGCAATACCACAAATTATATTACGATAACAATAAAACTATCCATTAATGATTGCGCATTACAGCACTTCAATATGGAAATTTAATATATAAAAACTTTCTACAAATAAATTTATTGCAACATTGATATTTACCAAAACTTAAAATTCAATAGGATACCTATCTACATATATAAATATGTATTATATGCATTCTATTTTTATGTATACACACACACACACACATATATATACATATACATATATATATATATATATATATAAACAGGTGAACAAATGATAGCATAAACTTCACATTTTATGTGTCCTTTATATTGGCAGATAATTTCAACCGCAACTTATATCAACTTCGTCGTCGCTTTTGGACTAATCACGATAACTAAACTACATTCTACATACCGTGGGACTACTTAATCATTTGACACGTAGTTGTTCAAAACAGAAGTAAACTTTCATTTTTAATCAATACGAATTATGGATTGAATTTTACTATCTTTCCATTATGTTTGAGATAATTTAACTATCCTTTAGAATGTATATCAAAACATTCTGCATTTTTAATTCTGTTTGCGTTTATAAGTGAAATATATGAAAAACAGAAACTCCATAATAAAGCCAGACAGTATCTTATATTATCACTACCAAAGTTAATTATATCTGTTCAGTGTAAATATTTGTAGAAAACTATGGAAACCATCAAAACGGTTGCAAAGAGAGTTTTATAGAGAGAACGGTAAATTTAATCAGCAGTTTTGGCAGTTCAAAACGGTATGTCCGTAAATAGTGCAGATACAGAATATTCTATTATAAGGAGAACTCATTATTTTGCTTTAATATCGTGAAATACTTATAAATTATTTGTTAATTAATGTTAACTCATTTAACCATAATATATATAACCTTATTTAACATTTTAATGCTTTTTTTTTTTTATCTTTAAGAAAATATGGTTGCTGTTTTCGGTCGAGAATAAATCTTGTGATGTTCACATTTTATTTATTTACTTATATGTATATTTTTTCGTTTTTAACGTCCGTGATCCCTTAGTTTTTCAACTTATAACATCCGTGTTTTTTTTAGCTTTTCTCATTGGGACTCTCTAGCAGAAGCCAGGTTGGGGAAGGGGTGGGGAGGCGGGAATATTATTTTTCTTCAGCATCTTCTCAACAGTCTTTTTTCATGCAAAAAAAATGTCTTCCAAAGTCAAAAATACTTTGTAACAAAATATTACGCCAATAAAAAGACAAAACAATAAAAATAACGCCTTTTTAAAGACAGTATGGTAATAAGAAAACAACGAACAAACAAACAAACAAAATCTTAAAAAATAATAATAATGATTTCGCAGAAAAGGGATAATAAATACACGCATGCTTTAAAAAACGAGGTTTAAGTTTCAGAATGTCTTCTCGGAGCCTCATTATAATCACAAATAAACGACATTTTGGATTTATGAACAGCAATATTGATATTCTGAAACATTAATTTAGGATAGTGTAAAGCAAATGATACACTGGAATTTATGTCAAAGGGATTTTGAAGAATTTTGATGTTTCGCTCAAATTAAACAGTGCGAATTTCTGTAAAGAAATGCTAACTAAAGAAAAAATAATTAAGATACAAGTTAATATACCACTCTACTCACTCAAAAAAGACCCGAATTATAATGTTAAATCTATGAGAGCGTTATTTTCAAATATCTCGCCTAATTTTTAATATTTTTACATGATTTTTTTTTAAACATAGGATAGTTGAGGATGATCTACAACCGAGCTAGATTTTACTTTTTCGATTTAAGTATCAGATTTTTTAAAAATTACTTTAACTTTTAGAATAGGTTCTGAAAATAACACTATCATAATATAAAAAAGCTAAAAACTACCTCGATTGTAGATTTACTCAACTATCCTATGCCTAAAAAACAAAAACAAAAATAAACTAGTCGTTGGAGGCCACCGTAATACTTACCCATTATGGATAGGCATATGAAAATAAAACATGTGAAAACTATTTATACAATGCACTGCAATTCCAAAACAAAATTTAAATACTGTTAATATACATAGTAATGCTCTATTAATGAATTGCTGATGTACCAATTCCGACAAATTATATAAAACGCCAAACTACTCAAGTAATACCGAACTGCGTAAAAGAAACATCCTTATAACTCCAAAAATAATAATATTATAAATTAACAGTTTACTGCGTTGGATTAAGCGTCTCATTTTCAATTAAAATATACCTCTGAATCGAAATTTGAATGAAATACAGGGTCATGAAAAATCGAAGAATGTGGAAAACAGGATTACAAATATCTCGGCAACCAATAATTCGATTGACTTCGTTCTGTATGCAAAATGTGTGTTATTTTATTGCCTTTTACGTCCATTCCTTAGAACAAAAAAATTCGAAAATTTTTATGTACCTTTTATCAGAACGAAGTTTTCGAGAGCCCGAAAAAAATAGTACCGGATAATCGAGGTTTCTGATATTAAATAGGCTTCGTCCCATTCTTACATACTAACTACATACAAAATTTCAAGTCTCTATCTCAATTTGTTCGGAAGATAGAGCGTTTACAAACAGACACACAGACAGACGGACGGCAAATTTTTTTTTCTAAAAATATGTTTTTCGTAATCTTCACTATCTAAAACGTATGAATACGTCAAAAGAATTTTTTTCGATTTTCAAAACGATTGCAAGACTTACCCTATACTACGTATGATGGGTAAGTAAAACAAAATCATGTAAAAATATTAAAATTTGGGCGAGATATTTGAAAATAACGCCCCCATAGACTTAACATTATCATGCAGGTCTTTCTCAGTGACTCGAGTGGTATCTAAAATATTTTACATTTATATACACATTTTTACTTTTTTTTAAATAATAGTATAAAAATTTTAAAAAAGATGCGTAATGGTGATAAATTTTAAATAACAGTAATTCTCTTTAATCACTGCCTTGGAGTTCATTTATTTGTTCATAATCATTGCCAGAGGAAAGGAATAAATTTCAACAAAGTATGTATCTAATCATAATGCTTATCTTTTGACAATATGGATGTGCTGAATTCGATAATTCAAAATTATTGTTATTTACTAAACGAAATAATAATAATAATAAAATCGGTTAACTGCTTGCTAAGTATTATTTCAAATAGAAACACAGAACATTCAGAGAAACGTTCCAACCATTAGAAAAAGGATTAAAAAAAAAAAAAAAAAAATCAGATTCTATTGATATAGACGAAAATCCCATAGCATTGATTTTTGATGCATTTTCATAATTTACGTTAAAGAAAAGTTATAAAACGAAAGGTTAATGTTGTAATAAATAAAAATATAGCTATATTTATCTATTTATTTCTAAAACCTTCAATAAATTATTCGTTTTCCCTTGATAGTTCTACTTTTTTGCAAGATAAAGAACTGAAATTATCACAATCTATCAGAATCAGAAAGACTAATTGCACAATCTTATTTCTCTTTAGGATCTTCTTCAACAGTCTTCTCTCATAAAAAAAAAAGTCTTTCAAAGTCCCGAAACAAACAGAGTTTGTAACAAAATATTAGGATAATAAAAAGACAAAACAATAAAAATAACAATATGTCTTTAAAGACAGTATAGTAATAAGCAAACAAGGAACAAACAAAATTCTTTAAAGAAATAACTTTTCACAAAAGGCATAATAAATATGTATGTTGGAAACAAAAGGGCTCTAAGTTGCATAATGTCTCTCCGGGGTCTCATTATAGTCGCAAATAAACGACATTTTCTGATTTACGAACAGGAATATTAAGATTGTGAAATCATAGTACTTAGGAGTGCATAAAACAAATCATGCGCTCGAATTTATGTCATTGTGATTTTGAAAAATTTTAATATGTTGCTCATATGCGATTTTTGTGAAAAGAGGTGCTAATTAAAGAAAAAATGATTAAGATTAGAGTGAAATATTTTACATTTGTACACATTTTTATTTTGTTTTCAAACGGAGACTATAATATTTAAAAAAAGGTGTGCAATGGTGAAAATTTTAGGTAACAGCAATACTCTATAATCACTGCCTTGGGTTTCATTTATCTGTTTATAATTATTGCCAGAGGAAAGGAATTAATCTCCATAAAATAAATACATCTAATCACAATGCTTGCATTATGATGCTGAATTCGGTAAATAAAAATTATTCTTATTAATTAAACGAATTAAATAAATAAATAAATCGATATTAGGATTACGTAACTAGTAAACTGAGAGTATTACTTCAGATAGAAACAAAGAACATTCTCAGAAACAATCAAGCCATTATTAAGAAGATTTAAAAAAAAAATCAGAATCAATTGATATAGATTAAAATTCCATAACCTTGATTTTCGATTGATTTTACCTATTTTGCATAAGAAAATGTGCAAAAAGAAAGGATAATGTATCGGCCAAGATATAGTAATAAATAAATAAATAGCTATATTTCAATATTTATTTCTAAAACCCTTAATAAATTATTCGTCTTCCCTTGATAGTTCTTTATCTTGCTAAACAATAGAACTATCAAGGGAAGACGAATAATATTAACACAATCTATCACCATCAGAAAGACTAATTGCACAATCTTATTTCTCGTTAGCATCTTCTTAAACAGTCTTTTCTCATAAAAAAAAGTCTTTCAAAGTCCCGAAACAAACAGAGTTAGTAACAAAATATTAAGAAAATAAAAAGACAAAACAATAAAAGGGACAATATGTCTTTAAAGACAGTATGGTAATAAGCAAACAAACAAACAAAATTCTTTAAAAAAATAATTTTGAACAAAATGCATAATAAACACGCATGCTCCAAACAAACGGGGACAAAGTTCCATAATGGCTCCCCGGGGTCTCATTATATTCGCAAATAAATGACATTTTCTGATTTACGAACAGGAATATTAAGATTGTGAAACCATATTGTACTTAGGAGTGCATAAAACAAATGATGCGCTGGAATTTATGTCATTGTAATTTCGAAGAATTTTAATATATCGCTCGCATGCGATTTTTTTGGAAAGAGGTGTTAACTAAAGAAACAAGTTGGAAATTGCACGTGAAGCGTAGCAAATGAGGTGCGTTCGTACGATAACGAAGTTTTAAAAATGTCACTCTCTTATATCAATCTCATAAAATTGTAAATAGTTTATTAAAATTAAAATGCACACCAAACAACGTTCTCACTATACCATTATGTAATGGAATACTTTTGTGTGGCCTTGTAAATCAATAATAAATGTTCTTTGCACCAGATATTAGGCAAAATGTATATTATATTATGTAGTTTATAGATGCCTATAAATTTTATTATATTCGAATGAGTGTAACACCATTAAAATGCATTTGAAACATTTTCCCCCATTGACCGTAATGTAACGGAATACTTTTGATTGTCCCTGTAATTGATCTATGTATCCGATTTTCATAAAATTTGAAGTGACTCGACAAAATTATGTAATAATTATGTATTTTAAATTTCAAACGATTAAAATGCATTTGAAACTTTTATCCCATTTCCCGTAATGTATCGGAATCCTTTTAATCGTCCCTGTAATTGAACTATGCATCCGATTTTCATAAAATTTGAAATGACTCGACAAAATTATCTAATAATTATATATTTTAAGTTTCAAACGATTCTGTTGGGTAGCTTTTGAGTTGTTATATGCGGGCGGACGGACAGACAGACAGACGGACAGAGAGACGGACAGACGGACGGACTGAACGACAACAATAGGTGCTACGTATTTACATAATTACGAACTCACCTAAAAATGATTAAGATTCGAGGTAAGTATTTTTAGATTTGTACACATTTTTGTTTTGTTTTCCGATGAAGACTAGAATATTTAGAAAAATGTGTGTGATGGTGATAAATTTCAGATAACAGTATATAATTTTCCTTAATCACTACCTTGAGGTTCATTAATTTGTTTATAATCATTGACAGAGGAAAGGAATAAATCTCAATAACGTAAATATTTCTAATCATAATGCTTATCAGTTGGTATTATGGTAATGAATTCGATAATTCAAAATCATTGTTATTTAATAAATTAATTTAAAAAAATAGGTCAACTGATAATAAATACTTCAAATAGAAACACAGAACATTCAATGAGGCATTTAAGCCACTAGGATGAGGATTACATAAAAAAAAAAAACAGAATCTATTAATATAGATTAAAATTCCATAACCTTGATTTTTGATAGATTTTTCATACTTTACACGAAAGATACTGCAGCCACCAAGATAAACATAAATAATAAACAGCATATTTAACTATTTATTTCGAAAACCTTCGGTAAATTATTCGTCTTCCTCGAGAGTTCTACTGTTACAGATAAAGAACTGAAATAATCACTACTTATCACCATCAGAAAGACTAATGGCACAATCTTATTTCTCTTTAACATCTTCTCTAACAATCTTTTCTCATTAAAAAAAAAGTCTTTCAATGTCATAAAACAAACAGAGTTCATAGCAAAATATTACGCTAATAAAAAGACAAAAGAATAAAAATAAAAATTTATTTTTAAAGACAATAAGGTAATAAGAACAAGGAACAAACAAAATTCTTTAAAAAAAAAATAATTTTGCACAGAAGGTGTAATAAACAGGAATGTTCGAAACAAACGGAGGGCTAAGTTCCATAATGTCTCCCTAGGGTCTCATTACAGTCGCAAATGAACGACATTTCTGATTTACGAACAGGAATATTAAGATTGTGAAACCATAGTACTGTCATCGCGATTTCGAAGAATTTTAATGCGTCGCTCGCCTTAAATAGTGCGATTTTTCTAGAAAGAGGTGCTAACTAAAGAAAAAATGATTAAGATTCGAATGAAATATTTTAGATTTGTACACACATTCTTATTTTGTTTTCAAATGAAGACTGTAATATTTTTAATAAGGCGTATAATGACAATAAATTTCAGATAACAGTATATAATTCTCCATAATCACTGCCTTGGGGTTCATTAATTTATCTGCAATCACTGCAAGACGAAAGGTATAAATCTCGATTATTTGTATGCATGTAATCATAATGCTTATACCTGTTGGCATTATGATCCTGAAATCAAGATTAAAAACTATTCTGTTTAATTAACAAATAATAATAATACCGGTGAAGCACAAATACTACTCGCATACAGACGGTTCCGTATAATAAATATATTAATTAGTAAATGGCCATTGCATTGTACAAATGTATTATTAAAAGTTGTTATCAGGCTTTAAAAGCCAATGGCGCACAGAGTACGCGGCCCGTGTTTTTATGCATAATATAATACAGGGTGGTCATAAAAGAAACTTCCCTGTACTCCTAGCGACCTAACTACTCAACCAATTGAAACCAATTTTCATTGTACGTGTATTATTCCAATACTATATATGTTTTTTCAATGCGCTAATGAACTTATGCATGAAAAAAATGGGTATTGACATTAAACATTTTTGAATTTTTTTCACTGTAACCGTAATAGCTCGACTGTTTCAAATCATCACGATCTCGAGGGCATACCTTCAAATAAGCATATCTAAAATTTCTTATAAATTGGTTGAAAGGCAAGGCTGATAGGGGTTCATATATAGTCTTTTTTTATCACGACCTTGTATATCTATAAGCTATTTAAAAAGATTTTACATATATCTTTCTTACTTTTATATCTTTCCATATATCTTACCACGTACAAACATAATTACATGAAATAACAACGAATTTATTCAACTAAATCAAATTAATAGTTATAACTGACTAAAAAAAACGCCAAAACGGTTAGTTTTATATAGGATTGCTGCGTTTTTAACTAGAAATTAATGATATTATTAACAATTAAAAGCAATCAGAAAATATTGTTTTAAAAGATTATTACAAGAGAAATAAGAGTGTTGGCTATTTTATGTTAGAATATTTTATTGATCTAAAACATTTTTCACATTCATATGGATTTTTCTGATGCTCTTCTGAAAGTTTAAAATGAAATAACATGTTGCACTGAATATCAAAGTCCCATACGCAAATAAAAACATACGTAAAGTTTTGCTCCTATTTGATCTTTAATCCTGAAAATATTAGTATTTTAAACGGCGTTATTCGAAATCTTAAGAGAGAAATTTTTGAAAAGAACTTTCAAATATTAACATCTGTATGAACTTCCTTTTTTGTCAACGTAATATACCTAGTTTTCTAATATTCTGCAAAGAATCCAATATCCTACCAATTTTTAAAGTGCTTCAAAAATTGAATTCTTTATATGTTGTACCGAATCTATTTTCGGATTTCCTTCGGAATTTGTGTTTTATTTTCAGTATCTTATTAATTCATAGAGGGTGAAATATATTTTTTGCTTTGGAATGATTTTTTTTTCTCCAAATTTTTGTGTGAAAAATATAATCCCCTCCTTTTTAAATTTTAGCAATATCTCATTTTAGTACAAACCGAACAGTTTCTTGCATTGATGTTAACACGGGAATGCATGAAAAACAAGTAGCTGTTGCCATTCCGCGAAAGTGAAAATCTCATTAGGTGTAATAATCAGCTTTTAAACTCTTCAGACCTGAGCATAAAATAACTCTACAAATGTATATTTATTGTTCTGCATAATTGGAATGACACCGTAGATGACAAAAAGATTAATTTTTATGAAATCAGTACTTTAGAGGACTGTTAATTTAGGTTTACAAATATGGAAGAAAAATTACTAATTCCCTTAAAACCAGCGTTAGAATTCCTAAAAAAAAGTCACTGGTCCCAAGGACCAGTAAGCATGAGAATTTACTGGTCCGCAGAGTTCATCACTGGTCTGCTACATAAAATTCTATTAAATAATTTTAACACTTAGAGTGGCCTCTCCCCCCCCCCCCCCCCCTCCCTGGAAAATTAACCAATCTTACTTTGCATTTATCTAAAATTTTCAGCATAATAAAATGTAAAATTATAATTTGCTAAAAATTAAATAAACAGTATATAAAGAAAAATTATCAAATTATTAATTAGATATTTTAGTTGCCATTACTTATTTCAACTGACTAAGGTTTAATGCACATTTTTTTCGATTTTTCTCCAGATTTTAGCCAGAGTGGTGGACTTGTAGCTAGTGTCAGTGATGCAGCTGGACTTGAAAAATTCTGGGTCTCTTTTCTACAGAAGCAGGTCCCCACTAATAAGTCATATTTTTCGACGCAAAAATTGAACTTGTTCATTTCCACAAGAAAAATAAAATGCAATAATTGTTTTAATAATAATAAATAATTAAAACCAATATTAATTTAAGAAAAATTTTCTGTACTTTTTAAAGAATAAATGTTCAAGATACAAATTTAATTATAAAATAATGCTTATTTGAGTGTAGAAGATAACAAGTATCACTATTGTCTGCCCCATTTTAAAATGGGACAAGACAGGTTTACTGAAAAAGACATTTTTGCTGAAAAAAGAGATATTTTTGTTGAGTAAATGGTACATACTCAAATGATGCTTAATGAAATAGTGCTTTCAGGAGTCGCATTCACTCAGAAAGATTTGGAGCAAAAAAAAAAAAAAAAAAAAAAAAAAAAACGATTGGGAAGCAGGAAAATCAGTTTTTGGAGCAGCAACAACAATTTTGAAGCAGGAAAATTAGTTTTTAAAACAGAAAAATTCTCTCCTGGCTTCACTTATTTATCTTTTTTTTTTTTCGTGCTTTTTTGTCGAAATTTCCATTTTTCGCCTTATTTTGATGAAATCTTTTGTTTTTTTGGGATTTATTAACGAAATATATTGTTTTTCGCGATATTTTTTGACAAAATTTGCCGTTTTATTGCGATTTTTGGACGAAATTTTCCGTTTTTTCGCGATCTTTTGAAGAAATCTGTCTTTTTTTCGGGTTTCAGGATAAAATTATCTATTTTTTCGCGAATTTTTTGACGATATTTGCCGGGAATCAGCCCTTATTTAGCGATTTTTTTAACAAAATTTGTCGCTTTTTGCGATTTTTTGACAAATTTTGCCGTTTTTTCACGATTTTTTGAAGAAATCTGTCTTTTTTTTTTGCAATTTTTTGAAAAAATCTGCCGTTTTTCATGATTTTTTTGACAAAATTTGCCATTTTATCGCTATTATGGGCGAAACTTGCCGTTTTTTCGCGATCTATTGAAGAAACCTGCCTTTTTTTCGGGTTTTGGAATGAAATTAGCCATTTTTTCGAGAATTGTTTGACAAAATTTGCCCAAAATTAGTCGTTATTTCGCGATTTTTTAACGAAATTTGTCGTTTTTTCGCGATCCTTTAACGAAATCACGCGTCTTGTGGGACGCGTAAGAGCTATTTTTTTTGCGTTCTTATCGCCAATTTTTTGCGTAATTTACGCGTTATAGCGCGTCCGCGGCATCGCTGATTAATTAAAAAAAATCTTATGTGCGATCGGTTGCGGTTCTCTCAGGGCCTGAAAAAAGGCACTGGTCCTGCGGACCACTAAATTTTTCAAATTAGTGGTCCGATTGAATTATCAGTGGTCTCGGACCAGCGGACCACCAAGGATTTCGAACGCTGCTTAAAACATCAGTATAATTATAAGTAATATAAATTTACGCAATAACAAAGTTAAGGTCTTTAAACAAGTAAATAAGCGGCAAATCCTCAAAATTTTTTGTTGTAAAACATTTAAGTTAAATAATCATGATTATTTCTTACTTTCTAGGCCACAATGTCTTGAAGATATTTTCGAAACTTGGATGAAAATAATATTTATTTTATGAGGTAATCAGGGTTGGCAAGTTTCTGCCGAGGTGGTTAAAACCAGCGGTAGAAACCGGTTAAAACCGGCATGGCAGAAACTGGTTTCTGCCAGTAAGTGGCAAAAACTGGCAGAAACTAAGAAACAGTACTAAATAAGAACTTTACTCAGCAACGATTCATAATTCACACTTACATTTGATATGTAAACCATTGAGCTAAAAATTAAAACATAAGATTATGAATGTTATTCAAAGTATCAAAACGTTTAAAAATGATCATATAGGATACATACCTTGCTTATTTAAAACACTAATTTTCATTCACTTGAAAAACAGAAACTTTCACAACAATAACCTGATACTGTACAAGTTTAATTATTAATATTATTGTTTACAGTTGAATTTCTATTTCTTTTAAAAATAAATTTACAAAAAATTCTTATTTAATAACAAATTACTTTTTAGATTATTTTTAAATAAATAACATAATACAATTTCTTGTGAAAATATATAAGTAAAAAATTGAAGCACAAAAAATAACATAGAAAAAGAAAATTTAATGAAATATCTTGTACAATTATTTTACAATATTCAAGAAACAAATTATCACTCAAATATACTATTAGTATTTTTTCCACGAAGCATTCCATAACATAGGACTAATTTTGCTAATCTTTTTCCCCCCAGATTATTTCTTAATTTGTTGAGTATAAAATATTGAGTTGTTTAAAATAATTGTTTAAACATAAATTACATGTGCATATGTAACAAAAAAAAAAAAAAAAAAAAAAAAAAAAAAAAAAAATCTGTTACATTACTCGATTTTTCAAAAATCAAAATTTTTTTTAATTAAAACTATCCACAATATTTTATTTGTGTGCATATATTTATTCTGAATTATTTAAGTACTAATTATTTAAGGATGAACTACTTAATAAATTTAATATTACTAAAAAAAAAATCAGATTATGTCACAGAATGTCTTTATGCCAGTTGTTGCCAGTTTCTACCGGTTATAACCACTTTCTGCCACTGGCACGGCAGAAACCACTTTCTGCCGGCAAAAACCCAACCCTGGAGGTAATATTCATCAATGCTGACATTTATTGGTTTTGTTTTAAAGCAAAAAACATTCAGATGTATAAAAGTAAAGTAAAAACGCAAAAAATTCGAACAGTTTAGTTTTTATGAAGAAAAGAATGGAGGTACACATTTGTGTACCTCAGGTCTGAAGAGGTTAAGATTGTTCAGAACATTCTCGTCTGTTATGACAAAATGTATAGGGGAGTGTGTTTGGCAAGGTGTTTGTATGATTAAAATTACGCTCCTCAAAGGACATGACATAACATTAACAGAAATTATACGTGCAATTGGCAAGAAGGCAGTTATACGTGCAAATGTATGTCTAACATTACACATCTCAAAGCCAGTTTTAGATTTTGTTATTGCAGTTTTTTATTTAATTTTTTATGCGATTTTTGAGTAATTCATTTTTTTCTGCTCACAAGGAATCCAGTTGCAATCTTTTAGCACAATGTAATAAGGTTTGCCCTCTTTAAAAAAAAAAAAAATTATGTAGAATTCGTAGAGTTAATTTCGAATTATTTCACGAATTCTTTAACGCGATTTGTAGCGTCCTTTTGGTGTTTCGCGGCGCTTTATTGGCAACATTTTTTGAAAAGCAAAGAACACTGTGGTAAATTTTTATATCCTTTGGGTATTTGTAAAAATTTCCAATGTTCATGCAAGTTTCACATGTTTACATACATCTTTTCATCTACAAACATAATTACTTAATAGGTCATTTTACAAATAATGTGATTTGTAGTTATTAATGATTAATAAGTAATTTTTCATAATCTCAGTCCACAAGACAAAATTCGCTATAACGATAAGTAAATTTTTTTCCACGATCAGTTTGTTCTTATCATATATGAAATGGTATTCCTTGGCAGTTAAAGGCAATCAATAAATATATCTTAACTCTTTTTAATGGTTTCATAAGCACACCATCGCCTTTGAAAGGGTTAAAAAAGATTAATCTAATAAATATAAGGATATTGATAATTTTAGATTCTGACATTTTATTGATCTAAAACCTCTTTCACATTCATAAGGATTTTTCTGATGCTCTTCTGAAAGTTTAAAACGAAATAGTATGCTGCATTGAATATCAAAGTCGTATGTACGCAAATAGGAACATGTGTACAATTTTGTTCCTATTTGATCTTTAACCCTCGCAATATTAGTATTTTAAACGTTATGATTCGAAATCTTAAGAGAAATGTTTGAAAAGAACTTTCAAATATTAACATCTTTATGAACCTTTTATCTTGTGATCATAACATTCCTATTTTTCTAGCATTCTGCGAAAAATCTAATGTCCTATCAATTTCTAAAGTGCTTCAAAAGTTGAATTTTTTACATGCTGTACCGAATCTATTTTTAGATTTCGTTCGGAATTTGTGATTTATTTTCAGTATCTTTTAAACTCATAGACGGGGAAATATATTTTCTGCTTTGGAATGATGTTTTTTCTTTATCTTTTTTTTTTCTTTCCATGTTTCTACGCGAAAAATATAATCCTCTCCTTTTCAAATTTTAAAACTTTATCGTTTTAGTATAAACCTGATTCTCTTCCGAACAATTTCTCGCATTGAGACTATCACGGAAATGTACGGAAAATAAATCACTGTTGCCATTCCGGGAAAGTGAAAATCTCATTAGGTGCAATATTCAGCTTTTAAAAATGTTTAAGATTGAGTACGCGGTACGTGTTTTATGCTTGGTATTATATAAGTTATTAAAAATGATTTACATATATCTCACCATACATATGACATCCTTACATGCATCTTATCACATACATATATAATTACATGGTGTACCAATAAATTTATTCAACTAAATGAAATTAATATTTATTACTGACTAAACAATCGCCACAACAATGACTTTTACGCATGATCGGTGTATTTTTTATCAAAAATTACATGATGTACATTGACAATTAAACGGAATCAGCAAATATTGCTTTAAAAGATTATTATAAGAGATATAAGAGTATTGGCTATTTTCTGCTATAATATTTCGTTAATCTAAAACCTCTTTCACATTCATACGGATTTTTCTGATGTTCTTCTCAAAGTTTATAAAGCAAAAGTATGCTGAACTGAATATCAAAGTCGTAAATGAAAATAAAAACGTGTGTACAATTTTGCTCCTATGGGATCTTTAATCTTCGGAATATTAGTATTTCAAACGACACGATTCGAAATCTTAAGAGGGAAATTTTTGAAAAGAACTTTCAAATATTAACATCTTTATAAACCTTCTTTCTTGTGAACATAACATTCCTAGTTTTCTAGCATTCTGAAAAGAATCCAATATCCTACCAATTCCTTCAAGTGCTTCAAAAGTTGAATTCTTTACATGCTGTACCGAATCCATTTTCAGATTTGCTACGGTGAAATATATTTTCTTCTTTGGAATGATATATTTTTCCTTTATCCTTTTTTTTTATCTCTCTTTCCATGTTTCTAAGCGAAAAATATAATCCTCTCCTTTTCAAATTTTAACAATTTCTTGTTTTAGCACATGCCTGACTCTCTTCCGAACAATTTCTTGCATCGAGATTATCACGAGAAATATGCCATTGTTGCCATTCCGGGAAAGTGAAAATCTCATTAGGAGCAGTATTCAGCTTTTAAAATTATTTAGGAAGTTTCTTTGCATAGCATTGTGTTCAATGAAAAAAAAAATGTAAATTTGCTGGTACGTGCATGATTTTATAGATTTTTACGAATTGCTTGCACATAAAAGAACATTTGTTTCCCCTGAGAAATAAAATTAATGTATCGAAAGAATTAAAAATGAAACATAATAATAAAAATAATAATTACAAGTACCATTTAGACCAACCCCCCCTCCTCTAATATAAAATTCCAAGCTTATTTTAATATCATGCATCTTGTTAGGCGCGTTCGTAATTATGTAAATACGTAGTACCCATAGTCATCATTCAGTCCCTCCGTCCGTTCATTCACATATAAGAGAGCAAAAAGTACCCAACCGAATCATTTTAAATTTAAAAAATATGATTGTTGCATAATTTTTTCGAGTCATTTCAAATTTGAAGAAAATCGGATGCATAGTTTAATGACTATGAGAAAGGACAATCAAAGGTATCCAGTTCCATTACAGCCAATGGGAATTTTATATGGTGGTAAGAAAAAAAGCTATTATACACATATATAATAAACGAGAAAGAAGTCATAAAAAATTCTTGCGCCATTGTAGATTAAAATTAAGTTTTCATAAACACACCACCGCCTTTGAAAAGGTTAAAAAAAAGATTATTCTAAGAGATATAAGCGTATTCACTATTTTACATTCGAATATTTTATTGATCTAAAACCTATTTCACATTCATACGAATTTTTTTACTGCTTTTCTGAAATTTAAAACGAAATAGAATGTTGCATTGAATATCAAAGTCTTATACGCAAATAAACACATGTGTATAGTTTTGCTCCTATATGATGTTTAATCCTCGAAATATTAGTATTTTAAAAGACGTGATTCGAAACCTTAAGACAGAAATTTTTCGAAAGAACGTTCAAATATTAACATCTTAATGAACCCTTTTTTCTTGTGAGCATAACATTCCTAGTTTTCTAGCATTTCTGCAAAGAATCCAATATCCTACCAATTTCTAAAGTGCTTCAAAAGTTGAATTCTTTACTTGCTGTACCGAATCTACTTTCAGCTTTACTACGGAATTTGTGATTTATTTTCCGTATCTTTTTAACTCATACACGGTGAAATATATTTTCTGCTTTGGAATGATATTTTTTTCCTTTATCCTCCCCCCCCCCCCCCTTTCCATGTTTCTACGCGAAAAATATAATCCTCTCCTTTTCAAATTTTAGCAATTTCTAGTTTTAGTACAAACCTGAGTCTCTTCAAAACAATTTTTCGCACTGAGATTATCACGGGTATGTACGGAAAATAACTCACTGTTGCCGTTCTGGGAAAGTGAAAATCTCATTAGGGGCAGTATTCAGCTTTTAAAGTTGTTTAGGAAGTTTCTTTGCATAGTATGGCGTTTAATGAAAGGATTGTAAGTTTGGTGGTACGTGTCAATTTTTTATTGATTTTTACGGATTGTTTGCACATGAAACAATATTTCTTTCACCTAGGAAATAAATTTTATATATCGAAAAAATTAAAAATAATAGTTATTAATACCTTTTAGACCCCTCTCCTCCATATAAAATTCCAAGCTTATTCTAATCAGATACATCTTGTTATGTGCATTCGTAATTATGTAAATACGCAGCACCTATAGTCATCGTTCAGACTGCCCATCTGAACTCCCATCTGACTCCTGTCTGTTCGCATATAACAGAGAAAAACTGCCCAACAGAATCATTTGAAATTTAAACTATATAATTGTTGTATAATTTTGTCGAGTCATTTCAAAATTTTTATCGGATTCATAGGTTAATGAGAAGGACAATCAAAAGTATTCACTAATAAGAATGTATTTATTAAAATACAACACATTGCTCAGTGGTGCACAAAACAAGAATTTTAATATACATTTGTACAATTAAAATAAAATAAAACTATCAACAATTCGCGCCTTCTTCTGCGGGCGTCTTCAGGAAAATATGATAATGTAAGGACTAAGTTTGCATCTTGATCGAGAGATAATATTTCTAGTAAATTAAAATCTAAATGAATTTACTAGATAATTAAACTAAATAATTTACTAGAAATATTATCTCTCGATCAAGATGCAAACTTAGTCCTGCCATTATCATATTTTTTTGAAGACGCCCGCAGAAGACGGCGCGAAACGTTGATAGTTTTACTTTATTTTAATTGTACAAATGTATATTAAAATTCTTGTTTTGTGCACCACTGAGCAATGTGCTGTATTTTAATTGAAATGAAAAAAACTTCTTTAAACACCATAAAATAAGTTAACTGCGCAAGGCCTTTCGAAAGAACTTAGTCTTTCTTCGTCAGGCGCAAAAAAGACGTGCGTCCACAATGAATGTAGCGGCACGACTGAAGGGGAATGCGGGAATTTTTGCGCCTGACGAAGAAAGACTAAGTTCTTTCGAAAGGCCTTGCGCAGTTAACTTATTTTATGGTGTTTAAAGAAGTTTTTTTCATTTCAATTGTGTATAACACCAGTTTCAATTTTATACATTGCTGTATTTTAATAAATACATTCTTATTAGTTAAATTTTATGGTGCAACTGTCCTGTATATATTTACAAAAGTATTCAGTTGCAATACGCCAATGGGGATTTTATTTGGTGATAAGAAAATATTCACATATATACTAAACAAGAAAAAAAATAAAAAAAATTCTGATACTTTTGTGGATTAAAAGTAAAGGTTTCAGAAACACACCGACAGTTTTGAAATTGTTAAAAATTTAATCTAAGAGAAATAAGGGTATTGACCATTTTACATTCCAATATTTTATTTATCTAAAATCTCTTTCACATTCATACGGACTTTTCTGATGCTCTTCTGAAATTTAAAACGAAATAGCATGCTGCATTGAATATCAAAGTCCAATATTCAAATAAAAACATGTGTGCAGTTTTGCTCCTGTTTGATCTTTAATCCTCTGAATATTAGTACTTTAAATGACGTGATTCGAAATGTTAAAGAGAAAATTTTTGAAAAGAACTTTTAAATATTAACATCTTTAAGAACCATCTTTCTTGTAAAAATAACATTTGTAGATTTCTACTATTCAGCAAAGAAACCAATATGCCACCAATTTCTTCACGTGCTTCAAAAGTTGAATTCTTTACATGCTGTACCGAATCTATTTTTAGTTTTCCTTCGGAATTGTGATTTATTTTCAGTATCTTTTTAACTCATAGAGGGTGAAATACATTTTCTGCTTCGGAAGGATATTTTTTCTTTATCACCCTTTTTTTTTTTCTCTTTCCACATTTTTACGCGAAAAATATAATCCTCTCCTTTTCAAAATTTAGCCAATATCTCGTTTTAGTACAAACATGACTCTCTTCCGAACAGTTTATTACATTAAGATGTACGGAAAAGAATTTATTGTTGCCATTCCGGGAAAATTGTATGCATAGTTTAATGACAATCACAATCAAAAGTATTAAGTTACATTATGGCCAGTGGGAATTTTATTTAGTGACAAGAAAAAGCTATTATTCATATACATATTAAACAAGAAAAAAAAAATGGATGCCATTGTGGATTAAAATTAAGTGGTTTCACAAACACACCGCCGCCTTTGAAAGGGTTAAAAAAGATTATTCTAAGAGATATAAGCGAATTAACTATTTTATGTTCTAGCGAAAATTTTTTTTCCAAGCACCTTCGTCGTTCCAAGCCCAAACTCGCACTCTTATTGGTTGTTGCTCTCGACACTGTTTTCACGTAACTTGGCGATAACCATACTTGGCGAAAAATACTTCGTTCGTAAGTGAACGAGTAAACCTAAAATCTAACCTACTCATTCTTATTCTTCCTTCATTTTGTGCTCTTGTGTATTATTATCTTGTGTTATTTTATAAAATGGCTAATGCTTTACTTATTAATAAACGGGGAAAGTTACTTTGTACTCGGTTCGGAAGGAAATCAAACTCCTCGACGGAAGCATCTATCGCTACGCCAAGTATGATTATCGCCAAGTTACATGAAAACAGTGCCGAGAGCAACAACCAATCAGAGTGCGAGGTTGGGCTTGGAATGACGAAGGTGCTTGGAAAAAAAAATTACGCTATATTCTAACATTTTATTGATCTAAAACTTCTTTCACATCATACAGGTTTTTTCTGATGTTCTTCTAAAATTTAAAACGAAATAGTATGTTGCATTGAATATTAAAGTCATATATATGCAAATAAAAACATGTGTACAATTTTGCTCTTATATGGATCTTTAATCCTCCGAATATTAGTATTTTAAACGACGTAATTCGAAATCTTACGAGAGGAAAATTTTTGAAAAGAACTTTCAAATATTAACATCTTTATGAACCTTTTTTCTTGTGAAGATAACATTCCTAATTTTCTAGCATTCTGCAAAGAATCCAATATCCTACCAATTTCTAAAGTGCTTCAACAGTTGAACTCTTTACATGCTGTATTGAATCTATTTTCAGATTTTCTTCGGATTTTGTGATTTATTTTCAGTATCTTTTTAACTCATAGATGGCGAAACATATTTTCTGCTTTGAAATGATATTTTTTCTTTATCCATTTTTTCTGTATCTCTTTCCATGTTTCTACGCGAAAAATATAATCCTCTCCTTTTGAAATTTTAGCCAATATCTCGTTTCAGTGCAAACGTGACTCTCTTCCGAACAATTTCTCGGATTATCACGGGATTGTACAGAAAATAAGTCATTGTTGCCATTCCGGGAAAGTAAAAATCTCATTAGGTGCAACATTCAGCTTTTAAAATTGTTTAGGGAGTTTCTTTGCATAGCATTGAGCTTAATGAAAAAAATGTAAATTTGCTGGTATGTACGTGCGTAATTTGTATTGATTTTTACGTATTGCTTGCACATGAAAGAATATTTCCTTCGCCTAAAAAATAAAATTAATATATCGAAAAGATTAAAAAAAAAAGATTATTTTTTATTATTACATTTTATTTTTAATTACAAATACCTTTTAGACGCTTCCTCCTTTAATATAAAATTCCAAGCTTTTTATAATACGATGCATCTTGTTAAGCGCGTTCGTATTTATGTAAATACGTAGCACCTATAATCATTATTCAGTCCGTCCGTCCGTCTGTTCACATATAACAGAGCAAAAACTACCCAAACGAATCATTTGAAATTTAAAATATATAATTGTTACATAATTTTGTCGAGTCATTTTAAATTGTATGAAAATCGGATGCATAGTTTAATGACAAAGATAATCAAAAGTATTCAGTTACATTACGGCCAATGGGCATTTTACTTTGTGATAAAAAAAAAGCTATTATTCACATACATAATATTAACATAACATTCACATACATAACACGAGAAAGAAGTCATAAAAAATTATGGTGCCATTGTGGATTAAAATGAAGGGTTTCATATACACACCATCGCCTTTGTAAGGGTTAAAAAAGATTATTCTAAGAGATAAAAGCGTATTAACTATTTTACATTCTACTATTTTATCGATCTAAAACCTCTTTCACATTCATACGGATTTTTCATATGCTCTTCTAAAATTTAAAATGAAATAGCATGCTGCATTGAATATCAAAATCGTAAACACAAATAAAAACATGTGTACAATTTCGCTCATATTTGATCTTTAATCCTCGGAATATTAGTATTTTAAAGGACGTGATTCGAAATTTTTGAAAAGAACTTTCAAATATTAACATCTGTATGAACTTCGTTTTTGTAAATGTAACATTCCCAGTTTTCTAGCATTCGACAAAGAATCCAATATCTTACCAATTCCTTCAAATGCTTCAAAAGTTGAATTCTTTCAATGCTGTACCGAATCTGTTTTCAGATTTGCTACGGAATTTGTGATTTATTTTCAGTATCTTTTTAAACTCATAGACGGTGAAACATATTTTCTTCTTTGGAATGATATATTTTTCCTTTATCCTTTTTTTTCTCTCTCTCTTTCCATGTTTCTACGAGAAAAATATAATCCTTTCCTTTTCAAATTTTAGCAATTTCTCTTTTTAGCACATGCCTAACTCTCTTCCGAACAATTTCTCGCATTACATTGTAGACGTAAAATAAGTCATTGTTGCCATTCTGGAAATGTAAAAATCTCATTAGGTGACATATTCAGCTTTTAAAATAGCTTGGGGATTTTCTTTGCATAGCATTGTATTCAATGAAAAAAATGTAAATTTGCTGGTACGTACAAATTTTTTATTGATTTTTACGAATTGCTTGCACATGAAAGAATATTTCTTTCTCCTGAGAAATAAAATTAATATATCGAAAAGATTAAAAATGAAACATAATAATAAAAATAATCATTACAAATACCTTTTAGACCTCTCCTCCTCTAATACAAAATTCCAAGCTTATTGTAATACGATGCATCTTGTTAGGCGCGTTCGTAATTATGTAAATACGCAGCACGTATAGTAATCATTGAGTCATTCCGTCCGTCCGTTCGCATATAACAGAATAAAAGCTACCCAACCAAATCATTTGATATTTAAAATATATAATTGTTGCATAATTTTGTCGCGTCATTTCAAATTTGAAGAAAATCGGATGCATAGTTTAATGACTATGAGAAAGGACAATCAAAGGTATCCAGTTACATTATGGCCAATGGGAATTTTATTCGGTGATAAGAAAAATCTATTACTCACATACATATTAAACGAGAAAGAAGTCATAAAATTAAACACACCACCGCCTTTGAAAGGATTAAAAAAGATAATTCTAAGAGATATAATCGTATTGACTATTATACATTCTAATATTTTATTGATCTAAAACCTCTTTCACATTCATGCGGATTTTTCTGATGCTCTTCTGAAATTTAAAATGAAATACCATGGTACATTGAATATCAAAGTCATATACGCAAAAAAAAAAAAAAAAAAAAAAAAAAAAAAAAAAAAACATGTGTACAGTTTTGCTCCTATATGATCTTTAGTTCTCGGAATATTAGTATTTTAAACGACGTGATTCGAAATCTTAAGAGAGAAACTTTTCAAATAACTTTCAAATATTAACATCTTTATGAACCCTTCTTTCTTGTGAACATAACATTCCTAGTTTTCTAGCATTCTGCAAAAAAATCCAATATCCTACCAATTTTTAAAATGCTTCAAAAGTTGAATTCTTTACATGCTGTTCCGAATCTATTTTCAAATTTTCTTCGGAATTTGTGATTTATTTTCAGTACCTTTTTAACCTGTAAATGGTGAAATATATTTTCTCTTTTGGAATAATATTTTTTCTTTGTCCCTTTTTTTTTTTATCTTTCCACATTTTCGCGCGAAAATTATAATACTCTCCTTTTCAAATTTTAGCAATTTCTGGTTTTAGTACAAACCCGACTCTCTTCCGAACAATTTCTGGCATTGAGATTATCACGGGAATGTACGGAAAATAAGTCACTGTTGCCATTCCGGGAAAGTGAAAATCTCATTAGGTGCAATATTAAGCTTTTAAAATTGTTTAGGATTGTGTACTCGGCACGTGTTTTTATGCACGGTATAATATAAGTTATTTAAATTTTTTACATATACCTTACATACGTATTATATCCTTACATACATACATACATAATTACATGATATGACAAGACATTTATTCAACTAAACGAAATTATTAGTTATTACTGACTAAAAAATCGCCATAACAATGACTTTTACACATGATCGGTGTATTTTTTACCAAAAATTACATGATATTTATTAACAATTAAAATCAATCAGCAAATATTGCTTTAAAAGTTTATTATAAGACATATTAGAGTATTGTCTATATTATGAGATTATTTTATTGATCTAAAACCTCTTTCACATTCATACGGATATTCTTCTGAAAGTTTAAAAAACAAAAGTATACTGCATTGAATATCAAAGTCGTATACGTAAATAAAAACATGCGTACAATTTTGCTCCTATTTCATCTTTAATCCTCGGAATGTTAGTATTTTAAACGACGTGATTCGAATCCTTATGAACCTTCTTTCTTGTGGAGATAACATTCCTAGCTTTCTAGCATTCTGCAAAGAATCCAATATCCTATCAATTTCTCAAGTACTTGAAAAGTTGTAGTTTTTACATGCTTTACCAAATCTATTTTCAGATTTACTTCGGAATTTGTGATTTATTTTCAGTATCTTTTTAACTCATAGTCGGTGAAATATATTTTCTGCGTTTCTACGCGAAAAATATAATCCTCTCCTTTTCAAATTTTAGCAAATTCTCGTTTTAGTACAAACTTGACTCTCTTCCGAACAATTTTTTGCATTGAGATTATCACGGGAATGTACGGAAAATAATTCACTGTTGCCATTCCGGGAAAGTGAAAATCTCATTAGTGGCAGTGTTCAGCTTTTTAAATTGTTTAGTAAGTTTCTTTGCATGGTATTGCGTTCTGTTCAATGAAAGGAGTGTAAGTTTCCTGATATGTGCATAATTTTTATTAATTTCTACGGGAAGCACAGTGTCATTTCAGGGCCCCCTTCATTCAAGGTTTTTTTTTTTTTCTAAATTCAACATACCCGGAAGCTTACCAATGCTTACGAATATTATTCCAAAGAGATTAATAAAGAATTTTTTTTGGTAATAAGAAAAAGTTATTCTCTTACGTAATAAACGAGAAAAAAAATTATAAAAAATTTCGGTGTCATTATAGATTAAAGTTAAATATTTCATAAACACAGCAACGCCTTTAAAAGGATTAAAAAAGATTATTCAAAGAGATATAAGCGTATTAACTATTGTACATTCGAATGTTTTATTGATCTAAAACCTATTTCACATTCATACGAATTTTTTTACTGCTTTTCTGAAATTTAAAACGAAATAGAATGCTGCATTGAATATCAAAGTCGTATACGCAAATAAACACATGTGTATAGTTTTGCTCCCATATGATCTTTAATCCTCGGAATATTAGTATTTTAAACGACGTGATTCGGAATCTTAAGAGAGAAATTTTTGAAAAGAACTTTCAAATATTAACATCTTTATGAACTTTCTTTCTTATGAACATGACATTCCTTGTTTTCTAGCATTCTGTAAAGAATCCAATATCCAACCAATTTCTAAAGTACTTCAAAAGTTGAATTCTTTACATGCTGTACCGAATCTATTTTCAGATTTCCTTCGGAATTTGCGATTTATTTTCAGTATCTTTTTAACTCATAGACGGTGAAATATATTTTCTGCTTTGGAATGCTATTTTTTTCTTTATCCTTTTTTTTTCTCCATTTTTCCATGTTTCCGTGCGAAAAATATAATCCTCTCCTTTTCAAATTTTAGCAAATTCTCGTTTTAGTACAAACTTGACTCTCTTCCGAACAATTTTTTGCATTGAGATTATCACGGGAATGTACGGAAAATAATTCACTGTTGCCATTCCGGGAAAGTGAAAATCTCATTAGTGGCAGTGTTCAGCTTTTTAAATTGTTTAGTAAGTTTCTTTGCATGGTATTGTGTTCTGTTCAATGAAAGGAGTGTAAGTTTCCTGATATGTGCATAATTTTTATTAATTTCTACGGGAAGCACAGTGTCATTTCAGGGCCCCCTTCATTCAAGGTTTTTTTTTTTTTTTTTTTCTAAATTCAACATACCCGGAAGCTTACCAATGCTTACGAATATTATTCCAAAGAGTTAAGAATATTATTCCAAAGAGATTAATGAAGAATTTTTTTTGGTAATAAGAAAAAGTTATTATTCTCTTACGTAATAAACGAGAAAAAAATTATAAAAAATTTCGGTGTCATTATAGATTAAAGTTAAATATTTCATAAACACAGCAACGCCTTTAAAAGGGTTAAAAAAGATTATTCAAAGAGATATAAGCGTATTAACTATTGTACATTCTACTGTTTTATTGATCTAAAACCTCTTTTACATTCATACAGATTTTTCTGGTGCTCTTTTGAAATTTAAAACGAAATGGTATGCTACATTCAATATCAAAGTCGCATAGGCAAATAAAAACATGTATACAATTTTGCTCCTATACGATCTTTAATCCTCGGAATATTAGTATTTTAAACGACGTGATTCGGAATCTTAAGAGAGAAATTTTTGAAAAGAACTTTCAAATATTAACATCTTTATGAACTTTCTTTCTTATGAACATGACATTCCTTGTTTTCTAGCATTCTGTAAAGAATCCAATATCCAACCAATTTCTAAAGTACTTCAAAAGTTGAATTCTTTACATGCTGTACCGAATCTATTTTCAGATTTCCTTCGGAATTTGCGATTTATTTTCAGTATCTTTTTAACTCATAGACGGTGAAATATATTTTCTGCTTTGGAATGCTATTTTTTTCTTTATCCTTTTTTTTTTCTCCATTTTTCCATGTTTCTACGCGAAAAATATAATCCTCTCCTTTTCAAATTTTAGCAAATTCTCGTTTTAGTACAAACTTGACTCTCTTCCGAACAATTTTTTGCATTGAGATTATCACGGGAATGTACGGAAAATAATTCACTGTTGCCATTCCGGGAAAGTGAAAGTCTCATTAGTGGCAGTGTTCAGCTTTTTAAATTGTTTAGTAAGTTTCTTTGCATGGTATTGTGTTCTGTTCAATGAAAGGAGTGTAAGTTTCCTGATATGTGCATAATTTTTATTAATTTCTGCGGGAAGCACAGTGTCATTTCAGGGCCCCCTTCATTCAAGGTTTTTTTTTTTTTTTTTTTTCTAAATTCAACATACCCGGAAGCTTACCAATGCTTACGAATATTATTCCAAAGAGATTAATAAAGAATTTTTTTTGGTAATAAGAAAAAGTTATTCTCTTACGTAATAAACGAGAAAAAAATTATAAAAAATTTCGGTGTCATTATAGATTAAAGTTAAATATTTCATAAACACAGCAACGCCTTTAAAAGGATTAAAAAAGATTATTCAAAGAGATATAAGCGTATTAACTATTGTACATTCGAATGTTTTATTGATCTAAAACCTATTTCACATTCATACGAATTTTTTTACTGCTTTTCTGAAATTTAAAACGAAATAGAATGCTGCATTGAATATCAAAGTCGTATACGCAAATAAACACATGTGTATAGTTTTGCTCCCATATGATCTTTAATCCTCGGAATATTAGTATTTTAAACGACGTGATTCGGAATCTTAAGAGAGAAATTTTTTAAAAGAACTTTCAAATATTAACATCTTTATGAACTTTCTTTCTTATGAACATGACATTCCTTGTTTTCTAGCATTCTGTAAAGAATCCAATATCCAACCAATTTCTAAAGTACTTCAAAAGTTGAATTCTTTACATGCTGTACCGAATCTATTTTCAGATTTCCTTCGGAATTTGCGATTTATTTTCAGTATCTTTTTAACTCATAGACGGTGAAATATATTTTCTGCTTTGGAATGCTATTTTTTTCTTTATCCTTTTTTTTTTTTCTCCATTTTTCCATGTTTCCGTGCGAAAAATATAATCCTCTCCTTTTCAAATTTTAGCAATTTGTCGTTTTAGTACAAACCTGACTCTCTTCCGAACAGTTTCTCGCATTGAGATTATATTCGGAAAATAAGCCACTGTTGCCATTCCGAGAAAGTGAAAATCGCATTAGGTGCCGTATTCAGCTTTTTAATTTGTTTAGGAAGTTTCTTTGCATAGTATAGTGTTCTGTTCAATGAAAGAAGTGTAAGTTTGCTGGTACGTGCATAATATTTTATTGATTTTTACGAATTGCTTGCATATTAAACAATATTTCTTTCCCTTCAAAAATAAAATTAATATATCTAAATGATTAAAAATAAAATATAATAATAAAAATAATTATTATAAATACCTTTTGGAAAGCCCTCTCCCCCACTATAAAATTTGAAGCTTATTTTAATGCGGTGCATCTTTTAAACTTTGATGTTAATTTTATGTTCAGCATAAAGTAAGGACCTATTTTCTGTTGACAGATTTCACTTTAGCTAGAAAAGGCGGAGTCTTCTTATTATTTTTCCGTAATCAGGTTTATAGCTTCCAGGCGAATTTGTGCAAATGCGGTTTCATCAGCGAAGTCTAAGGACTTCGCTGATTGACTATTTGAAAAACACAAACAATTTAATATTATTTATTTACTAATTTATGCAAAAAATGCTTAATTTTGATTTTTACAAATAAAATATTACTTATTCAGATGTATCGATATATCGGATCCGAAAAACCGATATGTCAATACATATCGTGTCTAACCACGATATCGAAATTCGATATTCTTCGACCGGATGTATCGATATTTCAGACATACACATTCAATTTATTTCACAGAATTAAAATTTATATTAGAGGTACAATTTATAAACTCTTCTGACACAGTTTACAACATTAAAAAATAGTTTTCATGATTAAGCATAAGCAACATTTGGACATGAATATAAAAGTCAATTTCAAAAACATAGGGTTCATTTTAAAGAACTCATGTAAACATTTTTTTTTAATTAATACTATTTAGTGTCGACATGATCTAAGGAGATACAAAATCTAAAGGGAGCTTGCATACTTTAAGTATAATGGTACTTTTTTAAAAAATAACATTGAAGTCTGGCAATCCCCTGGGCTTATTGATTTACGAGCACACTTAAAACAAAAACTGTGTAACAAGTTAGTGATAATGTCTTGCACAACGAAACCTCTTTTCTATTTAAGGAGAGGTTCAACTTCTTTATCCAAAATTTCACGTGGTTTTTACTTTATTTCCTTTTTCGGTTACAAGGAAAAGAAGTATAGTAGTTCCCCGATTTACATCGCCCCAAATTTACGACGTTTAACCTGGGAAAAAATCCTTAAGACACATTTTAAAGAAGTTCAACTTTTTTATTTTAAAATTCACTTGATTTTTACTTTTTTCTTTTTCGATTACAATGTACAGTAGTTCCCCGACTTACCTCGACCCACATTTACGACATATGACCTGGAAAAAAAAATGTTTACGACGAACTTTAATGAAGTTCAAATTTTATTCAAAAATTCACTTGTTTTTTACTTTTTTTTCGATTACAAAGAAAACAGGTACAGTAGTAGTACCCGATTTATGTCACTCCGAATTTACGATGTCTTTTAATTAACACCTTTTCGACGGGAGCCTTTTACGAAATTTTTAATGTTTTGTCATCGGTTTTAAATAACAGAAATTTGTGCCTTCTTAAATCGAGAAAATGCTTTGATTAAATAAGGCAATTTTTACAGTAAAATTTTACTGGTGGGTATAAACACGGATTCTTAAGCCTTTTTACAGCACGTATACGTATCGGTCGTGCACAAGGGGTTACGAGACGCAATTTGGAGAGTTTCAACTTCTTTATCCTAAAATTCGCTTGGTTTATACTTTTTTTTTAAATTATTACTAAGAAAAGAAGTATAGTAGTTCACCGACTTACGTCGACACGCATTTACGACTTCTGACCTGGGAAAAAGAATCTTTAAGAAGCACTTTTTAAATATGCTCAACTTTTTTATTCTAAAATTCACTTTGGTTTTTACTATTTTTTTTTTTTCTTTTTCGGTTACAAAGGAAAGAGGTACGGTAGTAGTACCCGACTTATGTCACCCCGCATTTACGATGTCTTTTAATTAACATGCAATTTGGAGATGTTCTACTTCTTTATCCTAAAATTCACATGGTTTTTACTTTTCTCTTATTCGGTTACAAAGAAAACAAGTATGGTAGAACCCCGAGTTACGTCATCCCACATTAAAAACCCCTGACTTGGAAGAAAAAAAAAAAAATCTAAGACGCACTTTAAAGAAGTTCAATTTTTTTTCAAAATTCACTTGGTTTTTACTTTTTTCTTTTTCGGTTACAATGAAAAGAGGTACAGTAGTAGTACCCGACTTATGTCACCCGCATTTACGACGCCTTTTAATTAACACGCAATTTGAAGATGTCCAACTTCTTAATTTTAAAATTCACATGTTTTTTTTTTTTTCCTTCTTCTTCTTCTTCTCTCGGTTACAAAGGAAAGAAATGCAGTAGTAGTAGTATGCAGTGCTAGCCCGACTTACATCATCTCGCCTTTACGATGTCTGACCTGTGAGAAATACTTTAATTAAATCGCACTTTGAAATTTTTTTTTTTTTTTTTTTTTTTTTTTTTTTTTTTTTTAAGATTTTTGATTCTATGAAGGTAAACTTTCCACGAAAGCACAGTTCGATTCCAAATTTCTTCCAATAGTCAGGCCCTCCAATTTTATATCTTTTCGTTGAAAAATGAATTTGTAAATATGTCGAAACAAAGCAGTTGAAAACAGCCTTAATGTAATAATAAAACTTACAAGATAATAATTTAACAAGAATAATAAAGGTATACCTGAATATCCGAGCATATTTCTTTACAAAATCAACAGCATAAATAATACTCACCTGAAAGAAAAAATATAAAACATTAAATAATAAGCAAACAAATGATTGAAACATATTTATTGATATTATTTTTATAGCGATAGAATACATAAAAGTTACTATTCTCTAAAGCTAAAAATTACCATTTTAAAATATTTTATTCGCTAAAATATTTTTGTCAAAGGTTTTTCCTCGGTGGATAAAAAATTGCTGACGGCATTAGAATTTCTCCTGGGTTGTTTTCTTTCTCCATCTTATTTAAATGTTAATAATTTGAATTTGCGAGAAGAAAAGAAAAAAATAATAAAAACGAAGTTAGAAAAATAAATAACCAAACTTAAAACACGTAATATTTTCTGTAAAACTTTCTATCAATAAAATAATTTTTTCCTATACGAGGGGGAATGTAATACTGATCTTTAAAGGATTTTTAAGACAGTTTTTATTAAAACAAAATTAAATAAACCTATTAAAAGTGTGCATTTATTACGTTAAATATGTCACAAAATGTAAAATATATGAAAATCTTAGGATTAGTTAAATCTCAATTCGCATATTAAAACTCAATCAGTCTACCAAATAATACAGTGGTGGAAAACACATAAAAACCCGATTTTAGCGGTTGACTCATAGGTTTACCATTATGTTTTCCTGCTCCCAATCTTTCATATTTTCGTACTTTTGGGTGCAGGAAAACTCAAAGGTAAACATAAGGGTCAATCACTAAAATCGGGTTTTTAGGTGTTTTACATCAAAACTCTCATTTTAAAACGCAGTCGCTCTGCCAAGTCATATCTTGGTGGAATACATCTGAAAATCTGTTTTTAGTCCTTTTGTAAATTTAACTAGCAATTTTTGCTTCCAAATCCCATTCTGAACATTTTCATAAACTCAGATCCCTTCCTCCTTAACTTCACGTTTCTTCCCATCTTCATTAAAGAGGTTCATTTCACACTTTTCCGCCTCATTTACAATTTAAGAATGTTATGGACCCCGCCCAATCGGAAGCCTTAAAGATAGGAAACTATTCTATAAGAAATTCCATTTGATTTTTGAATCAATCCTTACCACCTCTTAGAAATGCGAATTAAACTTCTCGCGATGATGGCGTGTATTCCTCTGCAAATTTCCCCCTTGAATTTTACTACGATAAATCGCATTTTACTTCTGCTCAGAATAAATTCTTTGGAAAACATTTTGCTGGAACTGAAATGCCTTCCGGTGAATGTATTTCTCCTAATATTCGACGCACGCGAGACGTGCTTTTACTTACGAGAGTATTTGGTGGGAAATGTATGTTTTTACTTTTATGATTCCTCTCAGTGACTTAGTTTGGATTTCGGCCTCTGGATGGGGTCGCGCGTGGCATTGACATGTTCGACGCCATCCTGAGGTCGTGCCAAGTTGACTACAAGCCCATAGCAATAGCCATCCTGGACTTGGAGAAAGCCTTTGATAGCGTCTGCCACATGAAAATTTACGAGCTTCTGAGAAAATGGGGAATCCACGAAAGTATTGTCAAATATCTGAAGTATATATATACTCACTCAAAAACGATACTTTCTTTCAAAGGCCGAAGTAGCGAGCCCATCCACCCTATAAAAGGAGTTCGCCAAGGCGACCCTCTTTCACCAATTCTTTTCCTTATGATCTTCAATTATGTTCTAGAACAGCTTCCTACCGAAATAGCCTTCAAGTTTAAAAACCTACTCCTGAACCATTTAGCCTACGCAGATGACTTAGTCCTGATTTCTAATAATATTGCTGAACTTCAAAAATTACTTGATATTCTATCTCACTTTCTCTCTACTGTCGGCCTGTTTATCAATCAAGATAAATCCTTCACAATCGTTTGGATCCACGACACGAGAAAAAAGAAAATGGTCTTCAAAGAATTTACCAATCTGACTGTATACAATAGACCACTTAGATCCGCCAAACCTGATGAGCCATTCAAATACCTTGGTGCCTTCTTTACCGCTTCCGGGTTGGAAAAGATTGATCCTTCAGAATTCCATCAAAAATTAAAGGTATTGACTAGAACTCCGGCTAAGCCGCAACAAAAACTGTTCATGCTTAAAAACTTTTTAATTCCGTCATTTCAGCATGTGTTTACTTTCTCGAAACTTTATGCCAACTGTTTAAATAAATTAGATATTATGGTGCGAAAGAGTATTCGGCAGGTACTACATCTTCCTCATGACCTCCCCAAGGCTGCCTTCCATGCGAGGGTGGCCGACGGGGGGTTAGGAATACCTTCGCTTCGCTTCACTGTTCCCTTGCTGGCGAGGAAGCGCTTCTATTTTCGCCAAGTAAATCCCGATCTCCTTTATGCAGACGGAAAGACTTTGAACACTCTTAATCAGATAAATGCCCTCTTCAGGAGACGTTTATATGCGTCTTGTGACGGTATTGGCTTGAGATATTCGTCCAAAGTTCCCTCGGCTCACCAATGGATCTCTGATGGCACTAGCTTCCTATCAGGCAAAGACTTTGTGTCTTCTATCCAGATCCACTTTGCTACCCTTTACAACAAAGCAAGGTGCGCGAGGGGACGCACAGAGAAAGATAAGTCCTGCAGACGCGGCTGCGGCGGCCCTGAAACTCTAAACCATATCATCCAACAGTGTTATTCTACCCACTCAGCTAGATTACAACGCCACAATGCCATAGTTAATTATTTACAGAAGATACTTCAAGATCGTAACTACACCATACACAAAGAACCTACCTTTAAAATAGCAGATAGAAAATTAAAACCGGACTTAGTAATCTACAGCTTGGATCGGGTCGTCGCGGTCGACGTACAAGTCATAAACGACCAATACAATCTCGAGGACGCTCACAAAACCAAGTGTCAGAAGTACGAATGCCTCGCCTCTGAGTTGGGTGGGCTCCGACCGGGGGGATTCCAAAGCAGCAGCCTGACAATTAACTGGAGGGGTGTTGTGGCGGAGTCCTCCTGCAAGGAGCTCACAGGATTCCATCTTCTACGACGGGCCGATTTCAAGGTCATCTCCTCGAGGGCAATCATCGGTGGCGTCCATGCCCATAGAAGTTTCCAGCGCATGACCGTTGTCAAGAACGTGAAGAAAGGCATCGGGTGAGGGACTCCAGCCGCCTTCTTGGGTAGTACCTCTACGGGTTAGAGGGAACGAACCTCTAAGGTCTGAGGTTGAAAAAAAAAAAAAAAAAAAAAAAAAATAGTTATTTCGCTCGTTATGTGTGTGACATCGGAAAAGTAAATTCGATTTTGGGGTTTGATGTCTCTCTCTCGACAAAGTTGTTTGATGCAAAAGTTTGAAAATCGGTTGGCTCGACTAATTTTGGGAAGAAAGTGTCATTGATTATTTGTTTATAAGATTCCAAGCACATAGGATCCTTTGATTACCGACTTCCAATCAAATAGACCATTTCGCCTGTGGAAATTCATTATTCATTTTAAATACTTGAGTAAATTCATTTAAAATTTTCTTACATAATTTAAACGTGTTCATAACTTTGATTTATTTGTTTCTGTATTTCATAAAATGTTGAGATTCAATCAAAACTCAAATGCGATAATAGATATTATTTGTGCTTTTTTATTTATTTAATGAAAATATGTCTTTACAAAGTAGGATATTTTCTACCTATCTTGAAAATTGGTTATTTTTTTTACAAGCTTAAGCTTTCTTGTGATTTAATAGTTATCTTTTTAATTATCGTGTAATTGATTAGTAATTAATATACATACATCATGTATAGCTAAAGCTAAACATGTTGCAAATAATATGTTAAATCAGAATACAATCGATGCACTATAAATTACCCAATAATAAGAATTTGATAGGCTTTTCAAACAAAACATAAGTGGTAGAAGAAGACCCCTTTTACAACTTGATGCCCTCTATTCTTGTAAGTTTAAAAAAAAAAAAAATCCAATTTGGCAATACAAACTTAAATGGAAGAATATGGCTCCCTTTACTTCAACAAGTTGGCGCCCTCCACTTTAGTAAGTTTTATTAAAATTTTCGGCAATGTAATTCATCGGCTTAATCCAACAAGAGTAGTTATAACAGCAAATTAAATTTCGAATGAAGTTATCTTTCATAAATATATTTAATTAGCAAACTTTGCTTTCAAATTCCCTTCTGAACTTTTTCATAAACACTCATCACTCTCTCCTTACTGTCCATTTCTACCTATCTTTAGTAAAGAGGTTCATTTTACATTTTCCCGACTCATTTACAATTTAAGAAGGTTATGAAACCTTCACCCATTGGAATGACTTCAAGACAGGAAACTTTTCTATCAAGAATTCCATTAGATTTTTGAATCAACCCCACCACCTCTTAGAAAGATGAGTCAAGGCTGTTCTTAAATCAAAAAGGGCAACTTTGTGACACATGCTTTAATTTATTTTTGTTCGGAAATGCATGAAAATAGCAGGGGTTGTTACTCAGAAACTGTCTAATTGCACTCAATCTTCTGTTTTTTAAAAAGCACAATCGATCTTTCATAACAAGCCTTCAAAGATGACGTTTTTGAGCACATTTCCCGACGAAAGCAGAAAAACCGGTCGAAAAGCAAGAGAAAAACGGGTGATCAGATGATCGAAATAGCTTAGAATTGGAAAGGTAATTTAATTATCATAAAATGGAAAAATACGTTCGATTCGAAATAGCTTCCTTAGTCAGGCCTTCCAATTTTATATCTTTCTATTAAAAAATGAATTTGTAAATGTGTCAAAACGTTTTGCACGTGTTGAGCGGAAAGTTGAGAACACTCTTAAGCTTCTTTCGATGATGGCGTGCTCCTCTGCAAATTTCTCCCCCAAAATTCTACTAAGATAAATCGCATTTTGCGTCTACCCTGGATAAATTCTTTGGAAAACATTTTCCTGGAACTGAGATGCCTTCCGGTGAATATATCCCTCCTAATATTCGCATGCATAACGCCTTTTACTTACGAGAGAATTGGGGGGAAATGAATATGCTTTCATTTTTATGTAGTTATTTCTCTCGTTAGGTATGGTGACACTGGAAAAGTAAATTCGATTTCGGTGTTTGATGTTTCTCCCGACAAAGTTATTTGATTCAAAAGTTTAAAAAACTGTTCGATCGACTAATTTTGGGAAAACTGCCATTGATTGTTTATTGTGCGCAATTTGAAAAGATTTCAAGCACATAAGACTCTTTTTTTACCAACTTCGAATCAAACAGGTTATTTCACCTGTGGAAATTGATTTTTCATTTTAGATAGATACTTGAGTAAAATCATCTTTTTTTAAACTTTCATATATAATTTAAACGAGTTCATAACTTCGATTTATCTGTTTGTGTATTCCATAAAATGTTGAGATTCTAGTAAAACTCAAATACGATAATAGATACTACCTACGTACATTTTTTACTGAAAATAAGTCTTTATAAAACGAGATATTTTCTATTTATCCTAATAATTGGTTAATTTTTAATATAATTAATATTTCCTGTGATTTAATAGTTACTTTTTGAATTATCATGTAATTCATTAGTTATTAATACACATTCAACATGTAACCTAAAGATTTTACAAATAATATCAGAATATAATCGACGCACTATAAATTAACCAAGAAGAAGAATTTGATACGCTTTCCAAACATAACATAAGTAGGAGAAGAAGGCCGCTTTTACTTTTACATCTTGAAGACCCCCACTCCTTTAATAATAATAATAATAATAATAATAAACCACTTTGGAAAAACAATTTATTGGTTTAATCTAATAAGCATGGTTATATGTGGAAATTAATCTTTAACTGAAGTTATCTTTCGTAAATGCATTTAATTAGCAAACTTTGCGTCCAAATTCCATTCTTAACATTTTCATACACAACATAGGCTCTCTGCGTATTTGCTCATTTCTTCCCATCTTTTCTAAAGAAGTTCGTTTAACACTTTCCCGCTTCATTTACAATTTAAAGAGATTATGAAACCTTCACCCACTGGGATGACTTCAGGACAAGATTATTTTCTATCAGAAATTCCATTTGGTGTTTGAATCAATCCCACCATCTCTTTGAAGGACGAATTAAACTTCACTAGATGATGGCGAATTTCGCCTCCAAAATTCTACTAAGATAAATCGCATTTTGCCTCTGTCCTGAATAAATTCTTTGGAAAACATTTTGCTGGAACTGAGATGCCTTCCGGTGAATGTATCTCTTCTAATATTCGACGCATGCATAAGATCTTTTACTTACGAGAATATTTGGTGGGAAATGTATGTTTTCAATTTTATGTAGTTATTTCGCTCGTTATGCATAGTGAAATCGGAAAAGTAAACTCGATTTCGGTGTTTGATGTCTTTCACGGCAAAGTTGTTTCATGCAAAAGTTTGATTATCGATTGTTTCGACTAATTTTGGAGAGAAAGTGCCATTGATTATTTGTTTTGTGCAATTTCATAAAATTTCAAGCACATAAGACCCTTTTGTTGTCAACTTCGAGTCAAATAGGGTATTTTGCCTATTATTCATAAACGATATTTAAATAAAATCATTTTTTTTAACTTTCATACATAATTTTAACGTGTTTATAGCTTCAATTCATCTGTTTCTGTATTTCATAAAATGTTGAGATTCTAAAAAAAAAAATCAAATGCGATAATGAGTACTATCTGTGTACATTTTTTATTGAAAATAAGTCTTTACAAAATGAGATATTTTCTACCTATCTTGATAATTGCTTAATTTTTATAGAATTAAAATTTCTTGCGATTTAGCAGCTATCTTTTGAATTATCTTGTTGTTCAAAAGTTATTAATATATATATAGCATGTATAGTTAAGCATTTTGCAAATAATATATTGAATCTGAATATAATCGAATATCTATGAATTAAACAATAAGAATTTGACAGGCTTTACAAACAAAACATAAGTGGGCGAAGAAAGTGCCCTGTACTTCGACATATTGATGTCTTCCTTTCTTGTAAGTTTAAAAAAAAAAATTCCAACTTGGCAATGCTTGAATTCATTGGTTGAATCCATTTTATCTAGTTATATCTGGAAATTTATCTCTGACTGAAGTTATCTTTTGTAAAAGCATTTAACTATCAATCTTTTCTTCCAAATTCCATTCTGAATATTTTCATAAACTCTCATCAATCCCCCCTCCTTACTGCCCATTTCTTCCCATATTTTCTAAAGAAGTTCATTTAACACTTTCCCGCTTCATTTACAATTTAAGGAGGTTATGAAACCTTCGCCCACTAAGATGACTTCAGGACAGGAAACTTTTCGATCAGGAATTCCATTTGGTTTTTGAATCAACCCCATCACCTCTAAGGACGAAGAATTGAACTTCATGCGATGATGGCGTACTTCTCTTTAAATTAATCCCCCAAAATTCTACTAAGATAAATCGTATTCTTCCTCTGCCCTAAATAAATTCCTTAGAAATCTTTTCCAGCATTCATATGACTTTAAATGAATATATCTCTTATAATGTTCGACGCATGCATAACATCTTTTACTTACGAGAGTATTTGGTGCAAAAAATGTGTTTTTAGTTTTATCTAATTATTTTGCTTGGTATGCGTGGTGACATCGGTGAAGTAAATTCGATTTCACTGTTTGATGTCTCTCTCTCTCTCTCGACAAAGCAGTTGATGCAAAAGTTTGAAAATTGCTATGATTCGATTAATTTAGGGAAAAAAAACTACTATTGATTATTTGATTTGTGCATAAAATTTGAATAACATAAGACTATTTTATAACCGACTTTAGTTCTAATAGACTATTTCGCAGGTTGAAGTTTATTATAGTGTGACTTCAAAAATTCGACATCAAAAACATCTACCTTTTATTTTATTTTATTTTTACATTTTCAAGTTATGGGAGAAGAAAAATAACAATTCTTTGTGAATTAAAAACTTAGAGATCGAAAGTAAAAATGTAAATAAAGAATATTTGATTTCATTCTTTTATTTGTCAGTGTCGATTTTTTTCTGAATAAGTTTTTTGTGAGCTGTTCCGTTGCTTAGCTACGTCAACAACTTTGGGATTAATTTTGGCAATGCATAGCACAATATATAGCCGGAACGAATTTTTGGCATTCAATGTCGAAAAATGTATGTAAGTGATTGGATAAGCTATGGCGATAATGTATCAACAACGAACAATTAACGGACAGCGAGATCGCTGACGCTGTTCTAAATAGAATATCATGATAATAGCAGCTCAGAAGAGAAGGGTGAAAACCAGCAAAAGTAAAGCTGCCACTAGAAAAATGTACAAATTTGGCTGGAGAATTAATATACGCTTTAGAGAACCAAAACTGTTGTACTATTTACAAAACAGGCTATTTTTTTTTTTTTTTTTTTTTTTTTTTGTGTGTGTGTGTGTGTGTGTGTGAAATACAAAGAAAAAAATTGTTAAATAATGGCGAAAAAAGATTGATACAAATAAAGTTGGCATCATTGTTTCCTTAGTTACAATTAAAAAAAATAATTTCCCTCATAATTTTTTTCTATAACATAGAATTTATTAATTAAAAAAAGTTTTTCTTCTGTTTAATTTTATTTAACTACGATGATATGCTGCTCTCTGTAAATTTCTTCCCCGAAAACCTACAAAGATAAATCTGCCATGAATAAATTTTCTGGAAAAATCTTTTCCGGCACTCATATGCCTTCCGGCGCATCGTGCATATATCTCTTCTAATATTAGATGCACGCATAACACCTTTAACTTAAGGGAATATTTGGTAGGAAATGTTTGTTTTTAGTTTTATGTAGTTATTTCGCTCGTTATGTGTATGACATCGGAAAAGTAAATTTGATTTTGGTGTTTGATGTCTCGCGCTCTCTCGACAAAGTATTCGATGCAGAAGTTTGAAAATATCTGTGATTTGACTAATTTTGGGAAGAAAATGGTATTGATTATTTGCTCCGCGCAATTTTATAGGATTTCAAGCACACAAAATCCTTTTTATTACCGACTTTCATTCAAAAAGGCTATTTCGCCTGTGGAAGTTAATTATCCCTTTTACATATTTATGAAATACAGATACTGTATATTTTTAACTTCCAAACATAGTTTAAATGTATTCATAACTTCGATTTATGTTTTTATTTGTTTCATATAACGTTGAACTTCTTGTAAAATTCAAATATGATATTGGAGTAACGTCCACATTTCTTAACTCTTCACAATGTAACTCTTCACAAAACAAGATATTTTGTAAGTATTTTAATACCGTATGTCTCATCGAAATAAAGCTACTTTGATTTTGTACCGTAATTGGACAGGAAACAAACTAATGAGAAGGAAACAAATATAATAAGAAAATTTACATGCAAATACATATTTACATACTCCGATTATGATACAAAACCATGGTATCTTTATTTGTGTGGGACACACTGTATATATATGTATATCAGACAATTTTAAAAATCATTAAATTTATTAAATAAGATAATCGACATAATATAAATGAAACAATAATAAGAAATAGATAGACTTTCCAAGCAAACTATAAGTCAGATATAAAAACTTCTCTATTACCACATATTAGAGCGCCTTTAACCCTCTTTAATTAAAAAGAAGTCTCCAAATTGACAACGTAATCCACTGATTTAATCCAACATGTCTAATTGTGCCTGAAAATTCACATTTAACTAAAATTATCTTTTGTATATGCCTTTAAGAAGTTAACTTTCCTTCTAAATTCCATTCTCAACATTTTCATAAACTCTGATCGTTTTCTCCATATCTCTGCCAAAGCGGTTCATTTCACATCCTTTCTTTCTCATTTACAATTTAAGAAGATTGTGGGCTTTCGTCCGCTGGGAAGCTTTAAAGACAAACTTTTCCATCAGAAATTCCATTTGATTTTTGAATCAATCCCACCTCTTAGAAGGACGAATTAACCTTCTCGCGATGATGGCGTGCTCCTCTGTAAATGTCTCCCCCGAAAATCTACTAATATAAATCTGCCCAGAAAAAATTCTTTGGAAATCTTTCCCATTACTCATATGCCTTCCGGTGCATATATCTCTTCTAATATTCTACGCATGCATTACACCTTTGACTTACTTTGTATTCGGTAGGAAATGTATGTTTTTACTTTTATGCAGTCATTTCACTCATTATGTGTGTGACATCGGAAAAGTCAATTCGATTTCGATATTGGATGTCTCTCTCTCTCGACAAAGCTTGTTTGATGCAAAAGTTTGAAAATAGCTGTGATTCGACTAATTTTAGAAATAAAATGCCATTGATTATTTGTGTTGCGCAATTTTATATGATTTTAAGGTATCTGACTACGTATAAGTTCCTTTTATTAACGATTTCGATTCAAATAGCTTATTTAGCCGGTGGTTATTTATTATTCATTTTAGATAGTTGAGAAAAATGCTTTTCTCTCTCTCTCTCTCTCTCTCCCTGAAACTGTCATACATAATTTAAATGTATTTAAAACTTCGATTTATCTCTTTTTGTGCTTCATAAAATGTGGAAATTCTAGAAAAATTCGAATGTATGGTAATGGAGTAGTGTGTATATTCTTTATTGAAAATAGTTTTTTACAAAAGGAGCTATTTCCTACTTACTGTAATAACTGGCTAATTTCTATAGAAATTGCAATTCTTGTGATGTAATAGTTATTTACGCATGTTTATCTATATGAAGTATATACAGATGAAATATTTTGCAAATAATGTATTAAACTAGAAGATAATCGACGCATTGTAAATTAACCAATAATAAGAATTAGATATACTTTCCACGCAAAGCATAACTGAGACAAAAAACAAAAAAAAAAAAAAAAAAAAAAACTTCTCTCCACATCTTGACTCCATCCACTCTTAGTTGAAAATAAATAAATAAAAAAAATAAAATAAAAAATAACTTAGCAATAAAATTCATTGGTTTAATTCAACGTGTCCAGATATTTATATTTATCTTTAATAAAAATTATCTTTTTGTAACTACACTTAAGTAGATACCGATGCTTTTACATTCCATTCTCATCATTTTCATAAACTCTGATCACTCTCCCCATCTTCGCGAAAGCGGTTCATTTCACACCCCTTTCCGTCTCATTTACAATTTAAGGAGGCTTTCGCCCTTAGGGAAGCCTTAAAGACAGGAAAGTTTTCTATCAGAAATTCCATTTGATTTTTGAATCAATTCCCACCACCTTTTTAGAAGGACGAATTAAACTTCTCGCGTTGATGATGTGCATCTCTGTGAATTTCTCCCCGGAAAATATACTAATAATATAAATCTGCCCAGAACAAATTCTTTGGAAATCTTTCCCAGCAGTCATATGCCTTCCGGTGCATATATTTTTTATAACATTAGATGCATTCATAACACCTTTAACCTTACGAGAGTATTTGGTAGGAAATGTGTGTTTTTACTTTTATGTAGTCATTTCCCTCGTTAGGCGTAGGGACATCGGGAAAGCAAATTTGATTTCGGTATTGGATGTCTTTCTTTCGGTAAAATTGTTTGATACAAAAGTTTGAAAATCACACTGATTCGACTAATCTGAGGAAGAAAATGGCACTGGAATTTTTATTTTGTGCAATTTTATATTATTTGCTAATAATAAGACAACCTTATTACCGACTTCGATTTAAATAGGCTATTTCGCGAGTGAAAGTTTATTATTTCTTTTATATACTGGAGTAAAATAATTTTTTTTTTTTAATTTTACACATATTTTAAATGCGTTTCTAACTTTGATTTATCTATTTCTGTGTTTCATGAAATATTGCAATTCTAGAAAAATTCGAATTTATGATATTGGACCAGTATGTATATTCCTTATTGAAAATAGTTTGTTTATAAAAGGAACTATTTTCTACCTATTGTAATAACTGGTTTAATTTCTATAGGAATTGCAATTCTTGAGATTTAATAGTTATTTATACATATTTATCTATATAAAGTATATACAGATAAAACATTTTGAAAATAATATATTAAACCAGATAGATAACCGACGAAATATAAATTGATCAGTAATAAGAATTTCATGTACTTTACAAGCAAAGCGTAACTGAGACAAAAGACAATGAAACCCTTCCCACTACATCTGGATTCTCTCTACCCTTAGTTGAAAACTCTTGGCAATAAAATTCATTAGTTTAATCAAACATGTTTAGAAATTTAACTAAAATTATCTTTTTTTAACTATATAGTACCATAGTTTATAAATACATAGCACCACATTTGTAACTAGATATCTATGCTTATAAATTCTATTCTCATCATTTTCATAAACTCTTATCACTCCACCCATCTTCGCCAAAGAGGTCATTTCACACCCTTTCCGTCTCAATTACAATTTAAGGAGATTATGGGCTTTCGTCCGCTGGGAAGCCTTAAAGACAAGAAACTTTTCCATCAGAAATTCCATTTGATTTTTGAATCGATCCCCACCTCTTAGAGGGACAAATTAAACTTCTCGCGATGATGACATGCATCTCTGTAAATTTCTCCCCCTAAAATCTACTAATATAAATCTGCCCTGAACAAATTCTTTCACAATCTTTCCTGGCATTCACATTCCTTTCGGCGCATATATCTCTCCTAATATTCGACGAATGCGTTACACCTTTGACTTACATAAGTATTCGGTGGGAAATGTATGTTTTTATTTTTATGCAGTTATTTATCGCTCATTATGTGTGTGACATCGGAAAAGTAAATTCGATTTCAGTATTGGATGTCTCGCTCTCTCTCTCTCGACAAAGTTGTTTTATGCAAAAGTTTGAAAACCGCTGTGATTCGACTAATTTTAGAAAGAAAATGCTATTGATTATTTGTTTTGTGCAATTTTATATGATTTCAAGCATGCAAGTTTGTTTTATTAAAGACTTTCATTCAAATAAGCTGTTTTGCCTGTGGAAGTTTATTATTAATTTTAGATTTTGATTTTAGTTGAGATAAATCCTTTTTTTTTTCCTTTAACTTTCATTCACATAAGTGTATTCATAACTTCGATTTATCGGTTTCCTCGTTTGTCCATGCATTGATTTTCATAAAACATTTCCATTGTAGCAAATTTCAAATATGAATATTATGTAGCGTACATTAATTACTGAAAGCAGTTTTGGCAAAAAAAAAAAAGAGGTAGATTTCCTTAGAGAAACACACTATTAAAAAAAAAATCTCGAAAAAGGAAAAGGTACAGGCAGTAAAATTAACGGATATTCGTTTTTTCATATTTTTTTACCGAAATTTCCAAATTTTGTTTTGCCCAGTTTTCAAGAAGAAATTTCTGTGTTTAGAATTAATTTATGGAATAAAACAGTGTTAAAATAATAAGAATTATTGTTATATGAGCTGAAACATTACGTACTGATCATGCATTTCTGTTGAATAATTTTACATCCGTTTCCATATTCTTTTGGATTCGAACATCGGTACTTCTCGCTGTTTGATGATGAACATTCAGTACCCTACATCAACTGACCAGATCCAACGGTTTAGTTATTATTCAAACATCAGTTACAAAAATTTTACTGGAATTTTTACGTTTTCTCTCAATTGAAAAGGAACGTTTCCATTTATCTGTCTTAAAAGGAATATTTTCGACTTTGATATCGAGTGAGTTAGTATAAAAAGAAACACTTCTGTTTGTCTGCCTCAAAAAGGAATATTTCCGTTTTTGACATCAAATGAGTAAGGATAAAAATGAACATTTCCGTTTGTCTGTTTTGAATCAAATATTTCCGTTTTCAATATCCAATTTGTATGTATAAAAAAGAGCATTTCCGTTTGTCTGTCTTAAAATGAATATTTCCGTTTTTAACTTCCAATGAGTAAGGATAAAAAGGAATATTTTCGCTTGGCCTGTCTCAAAAAGAACATTTCTGGTTTTGACATCCACTGAGTAAGGATGAAAAGAAACACTTGCCATTATCTGTCTTAATAGAAATATTTCGCTTTCAACATCCAGTTTGTAAGGAGGAAAAAAGAAAATTTACGTTTGTCTGTCTTAAAAAGAATATCTCCATTTTTAACATTCAATGAATAAGGAAGTGTATAGATTTTCGTACACTGTAAATAGAAAAAAAAAAAGTGTAATTTTTTGCACGAAAATTGCTATATTTATTACTATTATTACCATAAAAATATGTATTTTATAATTGTTACAGAGAAAAGCTGTTTTTAACAAAAATTACAGGATATTTTCTCCAAATTAAACGATTTTCCAATGCCATCAAAATTGACCATGAATTCCATTTTTAAGTATACAAAATGGCAAACTGATTAGATATTTCATCCATTTATGAAGCATTTTGAGACCAATTTCACAAGGAAAATTATCAAGGAAATGTGATAAAGCAAATGTCTAAATCACTTCAGCGATGCCGTAATGCATTAGTAGGGCAGAAACAACGCCTGAAGTTTCAAAACGAGGAGCCTTCAAATCCATCCAAATTTTTATTGTATATTTTTTGAACATGTGTTGAAAGAGTTGCGGAATGAATCAAGATTCATTCTTTTTCCAGACGAGTGTCATACCTCGCCTATTAGTCTGTTTAACCAATACGATTTGCAATGACATCAGCCATAACATACAAATTGGCATAAAGATCGATTTTTCTTTGCTTATTTATTAATATTAGTTATAATCACGAAATGCCAAATTGCATGCACTTTGACTGAAAACCATGCCCCTCCAAAAATGTCTTTCACTTCGCGTATGCACCATCCTTTTTAAAGTATTTTTGGCAGTCCTTTCTCTCCACCATTTGGTATTCACGAACTTTGAATAAAATTTAGAATTCTCTTTCATTCAAAACTCGAAAACTCACTACAAAATTTAGAATTCTCTTTTAGGCAGCGGAATTTCCTTTAGAAACCGCAAGGCAGAAGATTGGTTCCAATATTTTACGCAAATTAATGCAACGATTTCGGTTCGACAAGAGCCTTGCCTTAATATTGAATATTTATCTTTAAACACACGCACTTTTCGGCCTGGTCCATTGATTCTGAAGAGTTTCCGAAATATTCATTTAATTAATTGAAGGGCGGAGACCATAAATGAAATTTAAAAGTCATTTCTTTATAATTTCGGTAAATAAGAATTTTTATTTGCAAACATGTCAAAACAAAATTCGAAACATATAACTTATTTACAAACTTAAGGGTTAAAAATTATATATATATGCATAAATACGGTTCGGCCTACAGCCGCAGAAAGATTTCGAAGTTAAGTACTAATGTCACCAACAAAAATCAAATTAAGATTGAGATAATTCAGTTTAAGAATTTTATCTGGCTGCTTTTGACGAGATTTTAATTTGATTTTTCTGTAAGACCTGATTTTATTAGAATCATGTTAACAAGGTAATTCTTTTCTTCATGCATTCCTTATACATTCTTAATTTGCATTTGCTGCAAGATTTAATCTTAACAAAAACTTGTCAGTATAAAATGTGTAGCTAATGTTTGAAGATTTAAAAAACAATAATAATTGTATTTGATATCTTGAGAATTGCAGACGTTATGGATTTTTCTCTTCTTAAAAATTTATCTCTTCGCCCTTTCAATCCATTTTTAATTTTATTTAGAATCTGCCATGCACAAATTTTTGGCCCTTTTTCTAGAAGTAATAATAACTTTAAACTGATTTAATATTTATTATAATCAGCCATAATATGCATTTAGTCATAATATGCATAACGATCGATTTTTCTTTGCTTATTTATTAATATTAGTTATAATCATGAAATGGCAAATTGCGTGCCGCACTCCGATTGGAACCATGCTCCTCCAAATATGTCTTTCACTTTCCTGTGCACCATCCCTTTTGAAGCATTTTTGGCAGTCCTTTCTCTCCCATTTGGTATTCACGAACTTTGAATGAATTTAGAATTCGCTTTCATTCAAAACTCAGAAACTTAGGACGAAATTTAGAATTCTCTTTCACTGAGCGGAATTTCCTTTAGAAGCCGCGCGGCAGAAGATTGGTTCCAATATTTTACGCAAATTAATGCAACGATTTCGTTTCGACAAAAGCCTTGCCTTAATATTGAATATTTAACATTAAACACACACACTTTTCGGCCTGGTCCATTGATTCTGGAGAGTTTTGCGTTATTGATTTAATTAATTACACGGCAAGACGATAATGAAATTGAAAAGTTATTTCTTAATAGTTTTTATAATAGAGAATTTTTATTAACATACATGTCAAAAGAAAATTCGAAATATATAACTTATTTACAAACTTAAGGGGGAAAAATATGTACGTATATATATATATATACGGCTCGGCCTGCAGCCACAGGTAGATTTCGAAGTTAAATACTAATGTCACCAACAAAAATTAAATGAAGGTTAGAGATAACACAGTTTAACAATTTTATCTGGCTGCTTTTGACGAAATTTTAAAATTCATTTTTTTGCAAGACCTGATTTTATCAGAATCACGTTAATATGCTAATTTTTCTTCATACATTCTTTATACATTCTTAATTTGTATTTGCTGCAAGATGTGATCTTATCAAAAACTTGTCAATATAAAAGTCGTAGTTAATATTAAGATTTTTTTTAATAATTGGATTCTATATCTTGAAAATTGCTAAAATTATGAATTTTTTTCTTCCTAAAACTTTATTTTTTCGCTTCGTGAGCCCATTTTTAATTTCATCAAGAATCTGTCATGCATAAATTTTTGGCCCCTTTTCTAGAAGTAATAATAACTTTAAACTGATTTGATATATGTTATAATTTAAAAATTTCGTGATTTTTTTTTCTGTTTTAACAAAATCTCTAACTATTTCCATTTTCTTGGACCGATATGTTTCATTTGCAGGCCCCACCGAGATATTAACTATTTTAATACTTTTGATGAGTTTGTGGCGATTCGTGCACAAAAAACGTTAAAAAAGTAGCACAACAGCTTCACGTGTTGTATGATTTACACGAAAGTCTAATCAACATCAACTTATGCATTTTTAGGTTGATATAAGGCTAGACCAAAAATTTTCGTCAGGTTTGGTTCGGGTAAACCTGATCTACTTACAACTCTAATCCAAAACAAAGCTAAAAAACGGATACGTCAATCTCAAAACTTTCACAATCGCAATGCTAAAATTAAATGATAAATCTATACCCATCCTGAGAATTTTAATTGTATAGGTTGGTTGAACTGTGTTAATATCAGAATGAGATATAAGCATAGAATTTTTCAAACAAATGATTGAGCTATCACGAAAATTATTAAAAAAGCAAGATAACAGCTCCACCTATAGTATGATCTACACACACACACACTAGAGGTCTGCGCGGACCCGGCCCGGCGGAATCATTTCGGATTTTCTAACGGGTCGGGCCGGCAGAATTAGAATAGTTTTTTCAATGGGCCGGGCCGGCAAAAATATTGGACGGGCTATACGAGCCGGGCCGGGCCGATAAAAAAATTGTCGGTCCTAACGGCCCGTTCTGAAGATTTAAGTAGAAACGGTAAAATAGACCAATTTTCAACGAAAATGGTTTTAACGAGAATAAGTATAAATGTGCGTCACGAGCCATACTAGTTTGACAGCATCAATATAAAAATGTAACTTGTACAGTGTAGAGACATCGGACATCGGACAGTTACATTGTGTGTAGTAACCCGTTTTAATATTTTTTTAGCTGACTCGTGCCGGGCCGAGATCAAGCTTGCATTATATTTCTACATATAGATTTGCCGGACCGGTACTAGACTTAATTGTTCTCATGATCTGTAGGGCAGACAACATGAATTGTAAAATTATTAACAGCGATAAAGAATTTATGTTAGCTTAATCATTAGATATATACTTCTTGATGGTTTTTAAATTAATTTCTCGATAACGCGAAAATTTCACACATTTCAGATTAATTTTTAATTGTAAAAGCATAAAAGTAATAAGCCTGACTATTGAAGGTATTTGGAATCGAATAGCGTTTTTCATTTTTGGTAAATAAAATACTTGTATAACCTTGTTGAGATAAAATATTTCTCAAATGGCTGCAGGTTTTTCTTCCTTTCCATGCTATCGTTTCCGGAAATTCTATTCAAAACGCTAACTATGACACTATTTTATTTGCTTGCAGTATTCCTAAATTGCTTGAATCCAAAAATGGATAACGTCATTCAATTATACAGTTTCTGAATAAAAACATTTGCTAATATTATGCGTTTCTGAGAAAAAAAAATGAATTTAGAAATGTATCAGAAAGGAGCTTCTTTTAATTAATGAATGAATTTGGATTTAAATCTTTAATAAAATGATATAGAAATATTTTTATAAATCTTCTTTTATTAAACAGCTTCAAAAGTTACGATGTTTTTAACTTTCTCTCTTTTTTCTTTTATTCTATGCCATATTATTTTTTTAATGAATCTTTATTTGAATGTTGAAAGCCTAGGAATCTAAGTAATCATTAATGTTGCTAATGTGTACTTGCTGTAAAATATACTGTAAAATATATAAGTATGTAATAATATGTAGATAAGTATATAGATAAGTATATAATAACAATAAGTATGCATAGATAAGTATGCAGTAAACTTTAAAGAAATCTTAATTATATGCTAAAAATCTGAATTTTTAGAAAATTGTAACGGGCCAAAACGGGCCGGACCTAAAATATAAAAATTTAAACGGGCCGGGCCCGGAATTTCCGGCCCGTGCAGACCTCTAGACACACACACAAAAAACTAATCAATGCAGTTTATGTCAAGGCACGGTCAAACTCTATTCTTCCCCTTCCTTATAAGAAGGATCGAGTTTGGTCATGGTCAAAGTATAATAGAGTATGAAGTTGAAATTCTTGAGTATAGAACTTGAGCTATGACTATCGCTAAAATCGCGTAAATCCTAAAACTGAAAAATCCAGAATAGCTGCGTTGCCTGTTGGGTGATTCGGAAAAAAAAAAAAAAAAAAAAAAAAAAAAAAACTAATGAGCAACAATTTATTTTAATGTTTAACTGAATCTGAAGTTTGATGAAAAACTGTGCATTAGTTTTTGCGATGCAGCTTTTGCGTCATTATTGCATCACAGAGCGGTTCTGCCACGACAACTTTTGAACAAATTTACAGGTTTGTTTGTTTGTTTTTTCATTTTTCTTTTAAATTTAAGAAATTATATTAAATACAAAATATAACATGAAAAATAAAAATATTTTTCTTAATTATAACAAAAAACAAGAATAATACTTAAGTATTTTTTTTTCATCTATTGCTTGTGGTTCTGGTTGGTTTTGAGTTGAGTTTTTACTCCAGGTGATCGGGTTCGGATTCATCCGCTTTTTCAAAAGAAAATCCAAAATATTATTTCAGATTAAAACTACATATTTTAATAATAAATGCAATTTCTCCCCCTATTCATTAAAAAACAAAATTTATATCACATTTATAATTGCAGACTATTTTACTACAATTCCTTTAGAATTTAGATTAATTTTCTTTCATTTCGGGTTTCATGCTGGGTTCGGATTAAAAAAAATATATCAGAATCGGATTGATGTATGAATAGAAGAATTTTTTTTTTCTTGTTGGGTTCGAGTGAGATTGCGAATTGATATAAAATAGAATTTTCGTGTTTGTATCGTGTACAGTCCAATCCCTTCGCAGTTCTAATTCAAGACAAAGCATAAAAATTTCCATTCTCTACATTTCTTTTCCATTATTTCCTGAAGCCTTTTTTTGTGTGTGTCTTTACGTCCCATTTAACCAGCCGTTTCTAATGTGCGACCGCGGTCCATTAGTGACATAACCGCTTAGACAAAATGCCCCGGTAACAGATGTCGCTGCCCGCATTGTCGTTCTGCCAGTAATTTCGACGCCTCTGCGCCCCCTCCTAATGACTTTCAACGACCCAAGAAACGCCCCAGCCCCCTCCTCTCTAGTCCTTGCACGTTGCAGGGGTATAAAACACGCTCAATGCTACATGAATACAGTGGTTTACTTTCTTTTTTTAGCATCCCGAGTAATATTAGATAATAAAAAAAATTAAATTCGTGTGTTTTATTTTTGACTGGTGCTACAATTGTTTATTTGTGCAAACAGAAGAAACAAAAGTTTTAACAAAAGAATTGCATTTTGATTTATTAATACGTTAGAAGGAATGTATTGAAATCGGAAAACATTGAAGTTGCTTTTTTTTTATGGACTTGCATGTTTTGGGATATCTTAATCAAAACTTGACAATTTTTGGAAAATGCCTGTCTTTATGTAATACACAGTTAATGTGGACATAGACAAGAGCTACTGCATGGAATTTCAATAAATTTAATTTTGAATTAGACCTTGATATAAAGTGGTGCCGATTACGTTTGGATGTATATTGTTCAACAAATAGAACTATTTTTTTTTTTTTTTTTCCCGCGCGAATTTAATAATAGGTGCATCGCGGCATATTGAATCACATTTAATTACAGATTTTTAATTTTTTTCTCATTAATAAACATTTATATAGCTTCTACTAAATTTACCTTTAATTAGATTTTATTAAAAAATAAAAAGTTATGTGTATCTTATTTCTTTATCTTTTATAAAATTGTTTCACACGGTTTGTTTTACCTCAGTTTGATTTTTCATCTTTTCTCCTTAATGTATAAAGTTAAACAAAAACGTTTGTGATGTAACTAGTGTTGCCAGGCATCTCGATTTTCTGAGACTTAAGACCTATCCCGTGTAACCAATGCGAGGGATGCCCGATGCGTCGATTTTTCGCAATTTATAAATTCTTCTAAATTCCTTTTAGTGCTGTACTATTAATTAGTCTACATAGAATTAAATTCAATATAGTAAAACATGTAAAAACAAAACCTTCCTATGAAGGAATATTTTTACGATTCCGTTAAAAGGAATAGGGTACGCATACACATGTACCTGCTAAAATGGAATATTTTCCCAGTCTTTGACTGTTTTGTTTTTATAGGTGTAAAACAAATTTATTTTAATTACAAAACGTATAAAAAAGTATTTATGCATGGAATTTTACCTCAAATGTAAAAATTCCATAGTTCCTGGGAAAGCAATAGTGCACAGATATAACTTCTCAATCGGAAACCTCCCCTAAACGACATTTCTTTTCAGTTTCTAGCGATTCCCCATTTTACTATATTAAGATTATTATATTTATTTAAAACAGTAAGCTTAAATCGTTATGTAAGACGGAATTCCAAGTAACCACATAAAGATTTTGCTTTAGACAGATTTCCATCTTAACAGATGCATTTGTATGATATTCTTCCCGTAAGAAGCAACGATGTTTTCCATTACAAACAGGTACAGTATTCATTGGAAGAAATGTATTTTTTATGTCCCGATTTGGAAGCCATTGTTCCGCTTTTCTTCGTCTTTCTATTCCGATTTTTATGACAGTGGACTTGGCAAACACTTACACTATATTTATTTCTTTATTTTTCACTCTGACAATTTTTTTTTTTTCTACGTAAATAAAAAAACTTTCTGTATGGTAGCTTGAGACCAGTCTTGTATAAACAAAAATAAAAATAATTCTAAAATTACTTTGAAACTTGGCGTTTACTTATAACTTTTTTTTTTCTTTGGGAAAACAACATTTGCTGCTTTTCTTACAGACATTTTCTACAGAAATTGCCGGAGATACTTTTTGACATCGGATTTCTTATTCATTTATAACTGAAAGAAATTGAGATCCAATGTTCCTTTTTCGCGCTAAAAATATATACTCGCTAATTGAATGCAGATGCAATTAATATCTAATTTCGTATGAATACGAGAAAATAAATCTTCTTTAATTACAAAGAGTTGAGACGAAAGAAAATGAATATCTGTTTATTTCGATTCAGACTTTGTTTAGGTCTGATGATAAATCAACTTTCATAAAGAAGTTTTATGCATAATGTAAATATGGTTATAGTCATTTTCCCTCTGATGATATAAATGAATAATTATTCATTTAGGCAGAATATTACTAAAAATGCTTCGCACTGTATTTTGTTTTGAGATAGTTCTATTTTCTGAACACGTAGAAAATGGGGTCGCGATTTCCCAAAATTTGACTTTCTGGATAAGGTCAGTTTTGAAACTCTCGTCCTCATATCAACCATAAACATTTGTAGTGAGCAGCAGTTTGACTTTTAAAAATATCGGAACATATCTTATTTTTTTTTTCTTATATTTATAGAAATATGATGATATTTAAGAACCAAAAATGTGCTACAATTAAGTTTTTATTTATTCTTTAAGGGGGTAGTTTATGTTTTCAACAAATTTGTTTAATTTTGAAAATATGGTTCAAAAGGTGAATTCCCTGCACTTCAATGTTCAACTGACAGTGAATTTTGGAAAAAAAAAATTAAACTGCATATTTAATTAAAATGTTTAAAAAAGTTTAAGAAAATGGCATTTTTTAAAATCTCTATAAATTTTTTTAACATTGATTTATACATATATATATCAATCATATTTTCAAATGTGTATTAAACAAGAATGCGTATGGATTTTTAGACACATCCAGTACTATATTTAATATAATTTTTTTGCAGATACATACAGTGAAAAACGAGAAAATCTAACACATCTTCATGTAGTTATATATATATATATATATATAAAACCTGACGGATAATATCATATGCAGATGTTTCATGTACAGAATAGAAGACATATACAAAAAAGTTTGAGTATCTTAAATTAAAAAAAAAAATCCTTAGCATTTTTAAAACAGGAAATTGACGAAAATATGACCTTGGAGAAAACGCTTTTTAAATTTTCAGTTTGTGCTTATAATAGCGTGGATGTATTAACAAAATTTACAATATCTCGCAATATAATTGGTTAAAAATGAGGAGTCAAAATACTAAATAAACAGGCTTTCCTTTAATATTAAAAAAGAATATGACATTTTGATCTATTTTGAGAAAAACTGCCCCCTTTAAAATAACTTTTTTAACTCAATCGTTGTTATCTCAGTTTTTTTTTTAATTTATTAGTATAAAAATTCCAAAATCTTTTGACAGGTTGCTAAATTTTGTCTAAATTAATCTTGTTTCAGTTTGGCGTTTTAACAAACGTCAAATTTTCATAAAAAATTTAAATATTGAATTATAGTTTATCAAAGTTAAAATATAATTAAACAAGAAGTTTACAAATACTTTTCGTTCATCTTTTCTCTCTCTCTTTTAATTTAACATCATAATTCTAAAGGTTCATTATAAAAATACAAAAGGGTTTTGAGAAGTTTATCTCTAAAATTTTCCCATAAATAGTGCCGAAAGCAGCTGACAACAACAAAAAGTCAGGAGATCCTTATCCAACTTTGCTCTTCAATTTCTGCTGAAAGCAATCCTTGTAACTTGATTTTATTATGCAAAATGAAAGCTTACTCTTGACAACTTATCATTACTTTTTTTTTTAACTCTCTCACATAATCGTTGTTTTCAAAATATTTTAAATTTATTAGTAGAAAAAATTCTAAAATCCTTTAACAGGTTGCTTTGCTTTGTCTAATTTAATCACGTTCTAGTTTCATTTTCACGTCAAATTTTCATTTAAAAAAATTAAATATTGAGTTATACGTTATCAGAGATAAAATATAATTGAACTAGAAGTTAACAAATATTTTTCGCTCTTATTTCCCTGTCTCTATTTTAATGTAACAAGGTGGTACCCGCCGAATTTCAACAAAAAAAAAGTTTTTAAGTAGAAATTCCATCATTGATTTATAATAAAACTACAAAATAAGTTACCGTAAAAAATGCAGCTTATATCGGTTAGTCTAACTCTAAAACAAATCGTATTTTAACTTAAAGTTAACAAAATACTATTTCTATAAAACCCAATTGTCCAAGTTATCAGAAAATGATTTTACATATGCATCAATAAATTCGCATTCTTTCAACTACTTGACGCGAAATATGTAACAGCGGAGAAAACACAAACTATACTTTAAAATAAATGTTTGTATAGAAAAAGTGTTGTATTGTATACAAAATAAGTTTGCAAAAAACTAAAAATCATTCAAATGATAAATAAAAACGAAATAAAATAAAAATTAACCGGGTTTTATAACAGATGACATTCTTGACAAAGCAAATATTTTAATTTCAGTTTTTTCTTTATTTTTTTATGAGAAAATGCGACAAAAACACACAGTAATATTTTTCTCCTTTACTTTTAAAAGAAATGGTGTGTTGTATAACTGTTGCCACAATTATAAAATTGGTATTAAAAACTACAAAAAAATTAATAACTTAAAAATAAAATGAAGTACAGCTTTTAAATAAATTGCATTTAAAAGTAAATTTTTCCTCTATATGACGGTGCAAAAAGTGAAAATGTGCGACATTTAAAAGTTTAAAAATTTACAGTAGCAAAAATTGTAAAACTAAAATTTCAAAATTCAGAATGTTGCCATTTGCAAAATGACGTATGTGTTACGCACAGATACGTTTGGCCTTTATAATATAGAGAGATAGATATCATAATTCTAAAGGCATTTTCTCATTATAAAAATACAAAAGGACTCTGAGATATTTATCTTTTAAATTTTCCCGTGAATTGTGCTGAAAGCAACAACAAAAAAGACAAGAGATTTTTATCCAAATTTATTTTTCAATTTTTGCTGAAAGCAATGCTTGTAACTTGGTTTTATAATGCGAAATGAAAGCGTACTGTTCACAAGTTATCGTTATTTTTTATTTTTCATTATTATTATTTTTTTTTACATAATCGTTGTTCTTTAAATATTTTCAATTTATTAGTACAAAAATTTTATAATCCTTTAACAGGTTGCTTTGCTTTGTTTAAATTAATTACGTTTTAGTTTATCGTTAACAAACGTCAAACTTCCATTTAAAATATTTAAATAATGAGTTATACGCAATCAAAGTTAAAATATAATTAAACTAGAAGTTTACAAATACTTTTCGCCCCCATTTCCTTTTTCTCTTTTAATGTAACATCATAATTCTAAAGGCATTTTCTTATTATAAATATACAAAAGGTTTTTGAGAAGTTTATCTTTTGAATTTTCTTGAGAATTGTGTCGAAACAGCTGACAGCAAAAACAAAAAGACATGAGATACTTATCGAACTTCACTCTTCAATTTCTGCTGAAAGCAATCCTTGTAACTTGGTTTTATCATACGAAATGAAAGCGTACTTTTGACAACTATCATTATCATTATTGTTATTATTTTTTTTAACATAATTGTTGTTTTCTAAATATTTTTAATTTATTAGTACAAAAATTCTAAAATCCTTTAACAGGTTGCTTTACTTTGTTTAAATTACTCTTGTTATAGCTTGGCCGTCAACAAACGTCAAATTTTCATAAAAAAATTAAATATTGTGTTACACGTTATCAAAATTAAAATGTTGTTAAACTAGAAGGTTACAAGTACTTTTCGCTCTTATTTGCTTTTTCTCTTTTAACGTATCGTCATAATTCTATAGACATTTTCTCACTATAAAAATACAAAAGGGATTTGAGAAGTTTATCTCTTAAATTTTAACAACAAAAAATTCTTATCCAACTTCAATCTTCAATTTCTGCTGAAAGCAGTCCTTGTAACCTGGTTTTATCTTCGAAAATGAAAGCGCACTCTTGACAACTTATCGCTATTATTATTATTTTCATAATCATTATTTTCTAAATATTTTGAATTTATTAGTACAAAAATTCCAAAATCCTTTAAGTAACAGGTTGTTTTGATTTGTTTAAGTTAATCTCGTTCTAGTTTGACGTTAACTAACGTTAAATTTTCATTAAAAAATTTAAATATTGAGTTGTACGTTATCAGAGTTAAAATATAATTAGACTTGAAGCTTACAAATACCTTTCGGTCAAATTCCCTTTCTCTCTTTTAATGTAACATCATAATTCTAAAGGCATTTTCTCATTATAAAAATACAAAAGGGTTTTCAGAAGTTTATCTCTTCAATTTTCCTGTGAATTGTGCTGAAAGCAGCTGATAGTAACAACAAAAAGACAAGAGATGCTTATCCAACATCACTCTTAAATTTTTGCTGAAAGCAATCCTCGTAATTTGGTTTTATCATGCGTAGCGAAAGTGTATTCTTGACAACTTATATCGTTAATTAAAAAAAAAAAAATAAATAAATAAATATATGAATATTGTAAATTTTGAATTAGGGAATGAATTAGTTATAATTATGATTATTAATTTTGCAATGATGAATAAAATGAACGCTCGAAATATTGATATTTTAGGTTCGTCGGTAATTATACAAATACATAGAGCCTATAGCCGTCGTCTGGTACGTCCGTCTGTCCGCATATAAGAGCGTAAAAACTAACTACACAACAGAATAGTTTAAAAAAAATTTTAATATAATTGTTGCAGAATTTTGTCGAGCCCTTTTAAATTTTACAAAAATCTAATCAATATTAAGAAGATATTAATAAAAGTTTTCTTCATTCCATTAAATTATATCACACGTTATTAATTCAATGATATTACATGATAGGTAAGGATTCTAGGTAGCCATGGTGATGACGTCTTACTTATAGGATGAAAATCCTATTATTTCCGTATTACCCAATTTAATATACAGAATCGTATTAAATTCTGTATTCTTGCATATTTTGCATAAGAGTACAGCAGCTATTCCACCAAGATCTGAATATTTATATAACTAGCGTAACGGAACTGTTTTGAGTGTCCTTGTAAATGAACTATAGTGAATATAACCCTTCAGGTGGAATATTTTTAAATTCAAGGCGAATCTGCTAGACATAGCCAAAAACATAAAAAGTAAAAGGTTAATTCTACGTATAACTTCATACACTTTTCGGTTGTACAATTAAAAATGGTAAAAAATCGCTATTATAACGCTCCATTTTGCCTGAATATTTCCAAATTCAATGAGAACCTGTTGGTCATAACTCAAAATAATAGCAAAAAACTTGGCTTAATTCCGTACATACTTTCATACATTTTTAATTGATACAAAGCAGACAGGTATACATACGGACACACGGACTGACAAACAGACAACTTGTGCAAACATGTTTATCGGTATCTGTCACTTCTAAAGCGAATAAATCCGTCAAAAACCAGTAGACTATTAAATTTTTTTTCTAAGTTTGAACGAAATTTTAATACTCAGTAGCTGCCACCATAAGATGGTGAAATCTTGGGGTAAACTGAGTTTTAATCCATTTCTTGGCGGCATTTTTTTTTTTTAAGCGCGATGACTGCGCCATGCCTTGCTTTCTTTTCCATTTAGGTGCTGCTCTTCTTGACAACCCTCGGAGATTCGGAGAGATTCCGCTCCTCGGCTTGCGCATGCTCCGTTCGTTCTTTCTTGTCCAGTTTTCTTATTGGACGAGAGAGGAGAAACATTTAAAAGTTTGAAGTCTCGCGCCTTGAAATTAATTAAATTTCTTGTGTCTCATTAGAAGCCGTTGGATTTCGAAGAGTAACATCGAGTGAGTAAACTTTTTGGGGGGAATGTACGAGTGATTTTTTTAATTAGAAACCTTTGTTTTGTATTTAAAAAGGAAGTATTTTCTACATTTCTATTGTTTTTTGAATGTAGAGACCGTGCTTTGTAGTTAAAAGTAAATGTTTTAGGCCTTGCTTTAGTATTTTAGATGTTTTGAATCTTAATGTTATTTAGTTTCATATTAAATATAAAAGAAAAACATTATTTGACTTCAAAGCTTAGTATATTTCTTTAGAAAATCTATTATTAATTTCTTTTTTATTTAAAAAAAGGCTGATTTTATTTTTAAAAGAAGGTATGTGTACAATTTCTTTGTTTCTTGAACGGAATTGTTTTGCATGTTTTGATGTTATTCATGTTTTAAGGAAATTTATAGCTGGGGGGTTCAGAGGGGGGGGGGCGGAGCCCCCTAAGAAAGAATTTTTTTCATCTAAAAGCTTTGTATTGCGTATTGTCTCCTGGAGTTAAATCCCGATCCGGGAGACAAAACGCAAAAGCACGCCAACGTGGCAATATTTTGGAAACGTGCCAAGAAGGGGGTTAAAACTCAGTCGCGCCAAATCTTGTACCAACATTTGGAGCTTCCTATTTACACCTCGTCCCAACTATTAGAACTATGCTTCAACAGAAGCACCAAATATTGGTTCAAGATTTCGCCATCTTACAATGGCAGCTATTGAGCACCAAAATTTGGTTCAAACTTAGGACAAGATTTTTAATAGTGTAGTGAAAAAAAAAAAATTGTAAATAAAACAAAAAAAAAAAAGGTTTAAAGTTCATATTACATTAAAAAAACTTGATTAAAATATTGTCTATAGGAAAAAGAAAGTACCAAATAAAAAAGTGCTAGAGAGAGAGAGAGAGAAAAAAAAAAGCCAATACTCTGGCCACTTTTAAAAATACACGAGTTATGCATATATAAGAATATTTCATAGGATTTTCACTGGAAGGCGTAAGAGATCAAAGATTTCCCAAGAATTTATTCTCAAGGGCTATAGAATACAATTTATCTCTCTGAATTGGGCGAAATTTATTGAGAGCTCTCATAAGGAATTTAATTCTTTCAGTAAGAGCGAGATTGATTCAGAAATTGAATAGAATATATGATACAGAAATTTCCTATCGAGGCTTACTATAATTGTTTAATTTTAAGATGGAATATTCTAATAATTATCTTTTACGGTCGACTGATTGTTATGAGTCGCTTTATTCACGCGAAACTGGTAAAAGAATACGGCACCTTTATTATGGAAAACAGAGAAGAATAAACAGTATGCATGATCTTTGTACGAAAAATCTTTGTTCTAAATAATTCCAGCTATTTGAGTTTATTTAAATCGATATCAGAAAATAAACAAGAAACAAAAAATTATATGTCAAGCATAGATTATGAAGCTCTTTCCAACACATTCAGAATAATGTAACAAAACTGCATCGTTAAAAAAATTACGTCTTATTTCACAATATGGAAATGTATAGCGCATTCAAAAAGCAGAATTATCTAAATTCTTTAGCAGCCCTGTATACGATATAAAAATTTGTATCTCTTAATAACATGCATTCCAAAATTTAGTTCATTTAAGAGGTACATGTATTTTAGTAGAAAACTCCCCTTCAGCAATTTCCTCTAATAAGGAGAATGGTATGCAAATACTTTTGTGCTGCTCTGTATATGAAGTATAACATTTATATACAAAGAGTAAAATGCAGAAAAACCGTATAAATTTAAAAGCGCACAACAAATTTTAAAACGTGCTCTCCAGCAATTATCACATAAAGACATTACTGTGACCAATTACATTTGTGTGTCTCTGTAAATTAATAAAAAATGCTATTATGAATGCTCTTTTTTAATATGATCGTAGTGAAATCCAGTGATTTACATCAGTTTCAATGCATTTGAAAAAGCACTGTGTCATTAAAATACTGTCGAAACGATTTTTCTCCATATACAATAAGGTAATCGAATTTTCTTGTGTGTCCCGGCAAATGAATCATTAATCTACATACTTCATAAGCGTTATCAAGCATGCTTTGGTGACATAAATAAGTTTTATCAATTGCACTAAAATCCGAGTATATTTAAGGGAGTTAGAGCTTGGTCAGGCAAACCTAATGCATATCAAGGTCTAATAAAATCTAAAGTTTTGTGAAATTCCCTGCATTAGTTCTTGAGATACAGTGTCCACAAACGTTTTGTCACACAGACAGACAGACAGACATTTTACAAAAACATGTTTTGGGGGTTCTCTGACCCCTAAAATGTGTAATGCCGTCAAAAACCGGATTTCGGAAATTTTCACCAATCTAAAACTTTTTTTTTTTTTTTTTTTTTGTAAAGATAGAAGAAAGTAATAAACATACATAATTTTATTGCTTTCTACGTTTTATATCAAATAAACAAAATATTTAAAAACTGCTCCAGTAATTACAATATTATATTAGAAAGGTTTATTCCCTAAGAAGTCTTCAAAATTTTTAAGGGGGATAAGCCATCAAGAACAATTTAATTCAATTCATCTAGTAAGAAATGCGATAATCTAAAAATCAAGAAGAATTTTCAGCCACTTATGAGTTTTGATAGGGGAGAAAGGGGTGAAAGGGTAGCGGAGGACTAGCTCTTAGAATCGTCAACGAAATGAATCTTCTCAGAATTGTAATTCTGAGTGGAGAAAAATCGCGAAAAGTGATCAGATTTAAGTTAAAATGGGGCAGGAAACTTCTAAATGTGGTTAAGTTATTTAGAAATATTAAGCAAGGAAATGAACGCCTTTTAAGAGATAAAAGTGAGAAAGAAATAAAGAACAGCAGCTTCTTTTTAATTAAAGTCCCTATCAAGACATTTATTCAAAATTTATATTTTGTAAAATGTTATGTTATAATGCAAAAACGTGCAGTAATGCTGATATCATAGCGAAGGGATAACGGTTTGGCCAATAAATTTAGTTTTTAGTGCAAATCTTTTAATTTCTTAACCGACGCACAATTTCATTTTTACGTTGCTCGATTGCTTTCTATTTCACAATTTCGAATTTGTCAATTTTCCATAAAATGAATAAATAAACAAATGTAATGATATGAAGAAACAAATAAATAAAGAATGAAAAAAATACATAAATAAATAAATGAATGAAAAAATAATAAAATAGATTAATAAATAAATGAAATTAATTGAATAAATTGCAACAAATAAATAAAATAAAATAAATAAATAATTGTATAAAAAACTATCGGTTTTAAATGTTTGTAAAAGCGTGTTATATGTAAACATCTTTATTCATTTCCTAAACAATTACATAACTAATGGAAAAAAAGGAGATTTTTATATTAACTTTTTTCAAGTATTTTACTTTGTATATTATTGTTGATAAATGAAACACATACGCTCGCAATTTTTTTAAAAACAGCAGTACCTATATTGTAAAATGATTTTTAAAATAAATTATAAAATAAATAAAAGATGTAAAAAAAAAAAAAAAAAAAACCGTTTTAGTAATTACAATATTACATTATTCGCTAAAAATTCTTCGAAACTTTTGGAGGATAAACTATCGTAATCAATTCAATTCATCCAGTAAGAAATGCAATGATCTAAAAATCAAGAAGAATTTATGCCACTTATGAGAAGTTTTGATAGGGGATGAAGGGGGAGAGGAGCGGAGAACTAGCTCTTGGAATCGTCAACGAGATTAATCTTCTCAGAATTTCAATTCTGAGTAGCGAGAAATCGTGAAAACTGATCCGATTTAAGTTAAACTGTGGCTCCTAAATGAGGTTAAGTTATTTAGAAATATTAAGTGAGGAAACGAACGCCTTTTCAAAGATAAAAGTGAGAAAAGAATAAAGAAGGGCAATTTCCTTTTAATTAAAGTCCCTATCAAGGCATTTATTCGAAATTTATATTTTATAAAATATATATTTTACGTTATAATGCAAAAACATGCAGTAATACTGATATCGTAATGATGGGATAACCATCAAACCAAAAATTTAGCTTCGAGTGTAGATCTTTTAATTTTTAAACAACGTAAAAATTCAGTTTTTACGATGTTCGATTGCTTTTTATTTAACGGTTTCGAATTTGTCAATTTTTCATAAATAAATAAATAAATAAATGATATGAAACAAACAAATAAATGATTAAAAAATGAATAAATAAATAGATACAAAAATAAAATAAATAAATGAAATTAAATAACAACAGGTAAATATAATAAATAAATAAATGTATTTAAATAATATTCGGTTTTAAATGTCTGTAAAAGCATGTTATTTGTGAATACCTTTGTTCATTTCTAAAATAATTACATGACTGATGGAAAGAAAGAAATTTTTTTATAATTCATCTTTGTCAAGTATTATACTGCATTATTATTATTATTATTATTATTATTGATAAATGAAATACATGTACCCATTTTCTTAATATAAACAACAGCACTGATATTATAACGTTTTTTAAGTAAATAATAAAATAAATAGAAATAAAAAATGTAAAAACCTGAAAAAACTCGCATGAAAATGAAGAGCATAATAATTTTGTTTCGAAAAATCTGAGTCAAAATCCCAACATAAAAACATAAAAATGATTTTTATGGTTTCGTTCATCTGACGAATCATCATTCCTTCTCTGTCCTCTGTCTGTCTGTCTGTCACAGAGACCGTACACAAAAAATATATAAATCAGAAAATTAAAATTTTGTGTTCTTACAGACGAATGCCTCTAGTTACACAACAAATCATACAATTTTGAAAAACACTAAATCCTTTTTTTTTAAATATCATCAGTTCATTTTTGCTGTTTTTTTCCTTCTAATAATCGCTAAAAATTAATTAGATACAAAAATTATTATGTACCTAACATAAACTAATGAATGAAATAAATCACGTGAAAAACGCGCTTATTTTTTTTTTCTTCTAACTGTTGCATACAAGTTTAAATAGTTATAAAAATTATTATGCATGTAACATAAATTAATGGATTAAATAAATCACGTGAAAAACGAGCTTATTTGTTTTTATTTCATCTTATTACTTCATATTTGTCATCTATTTTGACACGCGAAGTGAAATATATTATATATATACCGGGTGTCCAGTAAATGACTGACCCATTTTAAATTTAAATATCAAAAAAACGGTTTGAGATAAAAATGCGCGGTTTGCAGTATTGTTATTAGAATATCAACAAATTTTAAAGTACGCACTTCCTTAAAATAGTTCGAATTTCGGCCAAAAGATGGCGCTGGCGGCATCAGGCTGCAGAAATAGGGTCTCTTTTCTTCTTTTCAAGCTCATGATCTTTCCGGCTCATTTTCCAGAGTCGAATCTGAGTCGAAGTGTTGAATCGACTCTCCACTCAACTGCAGATAGGGTTTCTTGTTTGGCACGAGATTTAAAATAACATTTAAGATTGATATATGTCTATTGTATTAACCTCCTCAGACAAATATCACGGGGAACTACAAAAACTAGTTTAAAATCACTGTAAAACACCCCCAAAGGTGTATCAATCTATAAATAAATATTTATGACATGCAAACATTTATTGAAAAACCTAAAAATAGTTTTAACAATTCTAGAAACATTTGAATTAATTTAAAGGATGTTGTTTAATGTTTCAAAATTCTCTTCGGAATATGTTATTTTTATCGCTTAACTGATTCTCTTTTTCATGTACAGTAAATTGAAAATATGGGATAAACGCCAGTTTTCTTAAGCTAAAATAATCGTCAGATTTAATTTAAATGTTTCTTCTACTAAATAGTATGAAATTGCATTTAAAAATTTTAGTAGTGTCAGAAATCTTTAAGTGATGGAAGAATAAAACTATTATTGCTAGTGCGTTGTAAGGGCCAATCAGTTAAATATTTAAAACAATGGTATGCAAATAGCGTTCCCAAGTCCCCTGTCTATGAAAAAACGGGTCAATTACTTATAAATCGGCACATTGATTTTTTAAAATCTTACAATATAGGAATCCATCTACAAGAAATCATGTCTTAAACATAAAAAAATATTGATCCTGAAGTAGAAAGAAACATGCAAAATTACCTGCTAAGACAAAAACCTGTCTAAAATAAAATATTATTATTTTTTCCGAAAACCGAATTCATCCCTACTTTATATTCATATTTCGTCATTTAACGTATCTAAAAATTTTATTACGAAAGCCATGAGAGATTTTAAGATGTCTTTTGCACACACCTCCCTCCCTCACCCAGGATAGCAAACGTATTTATGCTGAAGTGGAAGGATGTTTAAAAAGAAAAAAAAGTACCTGTTTTTATATCTTTATAGTCACTCCTTTTCAAAACTTCATTACAAAAAGCATCATAGATCTTGAAATATATTTTCGTCCTCACCCCCCCCCCCCCGTATTTAAATTACTCTGTATGAGGAAAAGAACACGAAAAGACATTCTGAAAATATCTCCTGTATCTGATTTGAAATAAGGAATATCATTAAAAATATGATTTGTTATCTTTTTTTAAAAATATGTATGAAAAATGCGAATGTTCAATTTATTTTTTAATATTTTCATTTATAAAATCCAACAAAAATAAGTAGACATTCAGTTATATCTAAAATATCTATGACCCCACAAGTTGGCAATAGGTTCTGGCGTTTCAACTGGTAAACGGCAGGTGCTGGGTTCGAACCCAATCGCGTCCGTCGGCCTAACTGTTCGGAGTTTTCCGTGGTTTTTTTTCGAACATTGGATTTCCTATTGTAAATACGGGTTAGGTTCCCTTAGAAAGACCCCCACGGTGGGTATCTTATCCTTTTCGGGCCTATATTCCACGTGTAGATAATCGGCCGACATAAAATAAACCAAGACAAACTAAAATATCTATAGACAATTTCATGGCAAAACATTTTTATGAAAACTTTTTACTGAAATAAAGTTTCGTTTCTTTTACTTCTAGTTTTATTAATATTACATGAGACAAAAGATGTTGAAAACGTTTCAGAAGCCAACGCAGTATTCACTGTCCCGCTTTCTTTCATTTACTATCTCCCAATTCTACATTTTTTTCCTTTTGGATTCGATGAGTTGAAATACGAATCGGCTTTAAAAGCCTACATTGTAAAAAAATTGACGCTTTTGCTGCGTGTCACTCCCTCGCTTTTATAGACTATATCTCTTTTGACCCATGAGAATGCTCCATAATTGGGTGAAGTAATTGTTTTCTATAAAAGCAATGGAGTGACGATGCTGCAAAAGCGTCAATTTTTTTTACAGTGTAGGCTTTTAAAGCCGATTCGTATTTCAACTCATCGATTCCAAAAGGAAAAAAAATGTAGAATTGGGAGATAGTAAATGAAAGAAAGGATCGGGACAGTGGATACTGCGTTGGCTTCTGAAACGTTTTCAACACCTTTTGTCTCATGTAATATTAATAAAACTAGAAGTAAAAGAAACGAAACTTTATTTCAGTAAAAAGTTTCCATGAAAATGTTTTGACATGAAGTTGTCTATAGACATTTTAGTTTGTTTTGGTTTATTTTATATCGGCCGATTATCTACACGTGGAATATAGGCCTAAAAGGGTGGGGTATCCTCCGTGGGGGTCTTTCTAATGAAACCTAACCCGTATTTACACAAGGAAATCCAATGTTCGAAAAAAACCCACGGAAAACTCTGAACGGTTAGGCCGACGGACGCGATTTGGTTCGAACCCAGCACCTTCCGTCTACCAGTTGAAACATCAGAACCTATCGCCCACTTGTGGGGCCATAGATATTTTAGATATAACTGAATGTCTACTTATTTTTGTTCAATTTTATAAATGAAAATATTACAAAATAAATTGAACATTCGCATTTTTCATACATATTTTTTTAAAAAAGATAACAAAACAAATTTTTAATAATATTCTTTATTTCAAATCAGATACAGGAGATATTTTCAAAATGTCTTTTCTTGTTTTTTTCCTCATACAGAATAATTTAAATACGGGGGGGGGGGGGGGTGAGGGCGAAAATATATTTCAGGATCTATGATGCTTTTTGTAGTGAAGTTTTGAAAAGGGGTGACTATAAGGATATAAAGACAGGTATTTTTTTTTCTTTTTAAACATCCTTCCATTTCAGCATAAAAAAGTTTGCTATCCTGGGTAGGAGAGGGAGGTGTGTGCAAAAGACATCTTAAAATCTCTCATGGCTTTCGTAATAAAATTTTTAGATACGTTAAATGACAAAATATGAATATAAAGTAGGGATGAATTCGGTTTTCGGAAAAAATAATAATTTATTTTAGGCAGGTTTTTGTCTTAGCAGGTAATTTTGCATGTTTCTTTCTACTTCAGGATCAATAATTTTTTATGTTTAAGACATGATTTGTTGTAGATGGATTCCTTTATTGTAAGATTTAAAAAAATCAATGTGCCGATTTATAAGTAATTGACCCGTTTTTTCATAAACAGGGGACTTGGGAACGCTATTTGCATACCACTGTTTTAAACATTTAACTGATTGGCCCCTACAACGCACTAGCAATAATAGTTTTCTTCTTCCATCACTTAAAGCTTTCTGACACTACTAAAATTTTTAAATGCAATTTCATACTATTTAGAAGAAGAAACATTTAAATTAAATCTGACGATTATTTTAGCTTAAGAAAACTGGCTTTTATCCCATATTTTCAATTTACTGTACATGAAATAGAGAATCAGTTAAGTGATTAAAATAACATATTCCGAAGAGAATTTTGAAACATTAAAGAACATCCTGTAAATTAATTCAAATGTTTCTAGAATTGTTAAAACTATTTTTAGGTTTTTCAATAAATGTTTGCATGTCATAAATATTTATTTATAGATTGATACACCTTTGATGATGTTTTACAATGATTTTAAACTACTTTTTTGTAGTTTCCCTTGATATTTGTCTGAGGAGGTTAATACAATAGACATATTTCAATCTTAAATGTTATTTTAAATCTCGTTCCAAACAAGAAACCCTATTTCTGCAGTTGGGTGGAGAGTCGATTCAACACTTCGACTCAGATTCGACTCTGGAAAATGAGCCGGAAAGATCATGAGCTTGAAAAGAAGAAAAGAGACTCTATTTCCGCAGCCTGATGCCGTCAGCGCCATCTTTTGGCCGAAATTCGAACTATTTTAAGGAAGTGCGTACTTTAAAATTTGTTGATATTCTAATTACAATACTGCAAACCGCGTATTTTTATCTCAAACCGTTTTTTTGTTATTTAATTTTAAAATGGGTCAGTCATTTACTGGACACCCGGTATATATATATATGCTGTAGTGATAGCATTGATTTGTTGACTTCACTATCAGAATCTGCAGTTTTAGTGAAAATACGCAAGTATATAAAATTATGACTAAAAGTAAAATATTGCAAATCTTAGCATAAATTTAAGGGAGACCAAACTGATCACCAGAAGCGACTAGCAATTTAATGAATAAGAATTTAATGATTAATTTTCTATTGACAATTTTTGTTTGTTAATTTAGTGCTTTGAAGAAGATATTAACCGAAACCCTCTGTGCTATCTGCAACCACACTTACTCACTTGTTGTATGTTTCAAGAAGCAATCTGATATCATTCAACATGATCCAGTTCGTCTGTTGATCGAAAGCTAACTGTAATTTACAACTAAATTACCGAACACGTAAGTTTTTTTTTTTACTCAATTAGCATGTTGTAAAGGCAAAACAACATTTACAGGTAAGCATATTCTTAAAGAAATGAACGGACTGCAAAATAAAAACAGGGTTATATTGTTTTTAACTTTAACCATGGGGAAAAAAGGAGGGAGGGGGGAGCAGGACTATAGAATATCTTCTATAGCCCTGTGGGGGGGGGGGGGAGTTTAACCATATTGATCGTTAGTGGTTAAAACTCATTTCGACTGGAAAAATAAATTTAAATTATTTTGTTATTTGATAAATTTAGTACTGTAATTGGAAGGATTTGTGAAAATAATACTAATGAATTAACTAAAAAACTGATTAATAATTAATGAATTAACTATATAATTAATGAATTAACTAAATAATTAATGAATTAACTATAATTAATGAATTAACTATTATTAATGAATTAACTATTATTAATGAATTAACTAAATAATTGAATTAAATAATACCATTTCATTTTATTACTTGATAAATTTAGTTAATGAATTAACTAAATATCTGAATTAAATAATACTATTTCATTTTGTTATTTAACAAATTTAGTACAATAATTGAGAGAATTTCTCGATATTATATTTAATAATATTTAATGTTATTTTTGGAAGCATTTGCAACTATTTTACTCGGCATCGTGCTTTAAATTTTGTTTGATATCGAAAAAACATATTTTTAAAATGTTATCAAATCCCAATAACATTTTCAACTGCATGAACAAAATAATTTTAGTTTTATTTATCTTAATTTATCATGTTCGTCCATAAAACATGTTTGTCGATCATGGAAATGCTTATTTGAGGATTGATCGAATCCAAAAAAACTAAATTTCGGGTTGCAGAATTGATTATTACGTCATAAAGTCTTTTCGGGAACATTTCCGAAAATCAGTGACAGCAAAAAAAATTTTGTTTAACTGAACAAAATAACCTATTATTATTTATACGGATTCTTTAAATTTCAGAAATATATTGGTTTCTGCGTTTTATAAAAATAAAGAACGCTTTTTCGGAATAATAGGTAGCTCAGAAGAAGTTATTGTATACTTTCGCCCATGGTTAGGGGAAAGTGGGGATACTTGAGCATAGGGGATACTTGAGCCACCCCTATTATCTCTACAGTTGGTTAATTTTTCTTTCTAAAACTGCCAATATGTTAACACATTTATAGTTCTAAACATGTAAAAAAGAAATCACACATCTTGGTACCATTTTGAAAGTATAGTGATCAATAGTTGTCTTTTCCCTATCTGAAGTAAATTTTTGGGTACATGGTTTTTTTGTTTTTTTGTAATCAAAGTTTTGTTTAAAGTTGCAACTACATACATAAATTTAATAAGCATAATTTCAATTGTATTTTGAATCTAAAATAGTTCTAATAGCTGCATGCTTTATTTAGTAAAACTCTGGGAAACAAAACTAGTGGTAGTGGGGATACTTGAGCCAGTGAGAGTAGGGATACTTGAGCCATGTCTCAACCCTCCCCACTAGAAATTAAACATAGGAGAAACAAACAAAAAATAAAATTCCTTCCTTATATTCACTAATAGATTTTTTTCTGGATAAAAGAGAGAAAAATTTTTCATTTTATTTTATTTTTCTTAAAAAAATAACGACTTAAAAATGTTTAAAAATGTATATTTTTTAAATGAAAATATCCATTTTAATTTTCATTTTGACTAGCAAAATAGCCTGTCTAGATAAATGTAAACATAGTTTTCAATTTAACTTTTATTAAATTAAAATAACTTTTTAAAACTGTTTTACAGGCTATAATCTCTAATATTTTAATTAGTTAGGTCCAACATATTAAAATATTTATTTTTTAATATAACATATTAAGATTAATATCTTATATTGAAATCGTAACCTCTGTTGCTGTAATTTTTTTTAACTAAGAAAATTGAAGAAAAATTGGTAAAAAGAGCGCACAAAAAACAAGAAAAGCAACAAAAATCCCAGTTCAAACTTACCTGCATGGAGCCAAAGAATAAGACAAAATCTTTTCCTGTGAAATCAAAAAAGTGTTTGAAATAGTAGAATGATACATCTGGCTTAAATTCCGACAGCTACTAAATTAAAAGCATGAGTTCGACATTATCATTAGAGGAAAATTCTGCCAATGATGGTGATGATGTGAAAAGAAAACCTTCTATTGATGGTTGGTTACTAATAAAATATGCCAGAAAGAAAACTAAAAATATTTGTTGGATAAGCACTTAATATTTTGAAAATGAAATTTGCCCGAAGAATAGCAGATTCCAAATTTAAATGGCTCTGAACTGAGGTAGTTTCTACCGTCGTTATAACTCAAGTTGAAATTATCATTTGACAACCAGTTCTAACGACAAAAAGTGATCGTATTACTAACTTTGTTTTCTCAATTGGTTTGGAAGGACTTTATGTTTCATAATTTATCATTCTGTAAAATGTTTGTGCAAAAATAAAGCGAAAAAAATTACTTTTGTAGGTATTTTTCCGTAGTGGCTCAAGTATCCCTTCACCATGGCTCAAGTATCCCTCCCATGGGGATACTTGAGCCACCATGTAAAACAAAAAATAAACATTTTTTATACATAGAAAAATAGTTCAAAATTCATTGAAAGTGGTTTTCAGTTGAAGAAAAAACATCAAATTTTCATTTTCAATATTTTATTTTATTATAAGAAATTATAAAAAATTTAAAAAAAAATAAAATTCAAAAAATGGCTCAAGTATCCCCATCTTCCCCTACATTATAATTTTCTAGATCAAGAGGATACTTCATTTATGCGAATACACTCTTTCAGTAATGTTAATCCTATGGGAGAAACCTATTAAAAATTTCTCGCTTGCATTCCCACATTTTTTTATTTAATTTATTCATTTATTTTTTTATTATTGGATAGCTAGGGTTGATCTCTGTTATATTTTTATTTTCAAAACCAGTACCGAAAGGGAAATTACCCTAATAAGAAAATACTGTAAACAAAATACGAAAAGTAAAAAATGGCTATTCAACACAATGTCATTTAAAAATATGAAAATGCAAACGAGATATCTTAGAAAATTTCTCCCATAAAATTAATATTATCGACTAGGTGATTTCGCGTGAGTGAAGTAGTTCCCCTCCCCCTGTAGATAACAGATGGAGCCGTTCAAAAATAAGATGTTTTAGAAAATAATCGTAAATTTTAATAATTTTGTATTAGAAAGTTGGTAATAAGTATTTATCAGTAGTTTATCTTTTTTCTATTTATTAAAAGTACATTTTCGTCAACAGTTTTTCATTTTTGTGTTCTAAATTTCTGAATTATTATTTTTCATACGCAGAAAATGTTCTGAGTAAATGTTTTCCAAATCGGAATTGTTGAGTTACAAATTGTTAAGCTACCTTCAACGAATTGAAAATTCAAATATTTCTACAAATTTTCGCATGACACAGAGTTAAGCACAATTTAGCTAGAAAATAATGATTCCATGGAATCCCCCCCCCCCCCACGCGAAACCTAACGCATATAATTTTACACGCCAAGTCGAAGTTTATCGACGGAAAGCTGACGCGAGGAATGTAATTCATTTATCTAGGAACTAGATTACTTAAAAATCACAAGTGCTACGGAGAATTTGCATTCCATTTTCCCGGTGTAAAAGTGGCAACCCTGTTTGCCGGTATCGCATTATTAATGAGGTCACAGGAAGCTATCTTTAATTCCGGAAATTTATGTTGGAGCGATAGCCGAGGTGAATTGCAAGAGTGAATCGGGGGGGGGGGGGAATAATTTGTAATTTTAAAGTCGAAAGCATGTAATTGTGATGGTGATACGATGTAACAAGGAATTAAAATACTATGTTACTTAATACCATCTTTTATGTTGAGGAGAATCACATTTTACATAGGGTATACAAATTTCAAATTCATTATTATTATTATTTTTTAAATAAAAGTTTTAAAGTGATAACACATTGCGAAATCATTTGTGAAAAAATATTAATTTTACTATCAACGAAACAAATTACTTTTTACATAGATATAATTTTTGAAGAAAAAATCAAACACTGAAGTTATTTTCGTTTGGTTTTTGCCCCAGAATTGATGAAGGCCCATGAAAAAAAAATTATCCTTTGCTGAGGTTGCAGCCTTGCCAATAGATAAGAGTGATAAATGCTGAGCGAGAGTCGTCCAAGTAGTTCAATGGTAGAGCAGTAGCTCCTAATATTAGAGACTGTTGCTCGATTCCAACTAGGACACTTTTTCACTCTATTAGTTTTACGTATTTAAACCAAGTTGAATTCAGATAATAAGATTTCAAATTATTTTATGTACTTTTCATATGCTCAAAATAAGATACTGTAACATCTGCGTAAATATTTTTCAAATCGGAATTGCTGAGTTATAATGGTTAAGCTACATTCCACGAATTGAAATTCAGATATTTCTACAAGTTTTCGCACCACATAGAGAAGCACGATTTAGCTAGAAAATAATTCCATGAAATTTTCCCTCACGAAACCTAATGCATATAACTTTACACGCGAAGTCGAAGTTTATTGACTAAAAGCTGACGCGAGTAATTTAATTTCTTTAATTAGGAACTGGATTATGAAAAATCACAAGTGCTGGCTACGGAGGATTTGCATTCCATTTTCCTGGTGTAAAAGTGGCAACCCTGTTTGCCGGTATCGCATTATAAATGAGGCCAGAGAAGCTATCTTTAATTCCGGAAATTTATGTTCGAGCCACAACCGAAGTGAACTGGAAAAGTGAATTGGGTGGGATAATTTGTAATTTTAAAACCGAAGGCACGTAATTGTGATGTTGATACGATGTAACAAGGAATTAAAACAACTTACTTAAGACGATCTTTTATGTTGAGGAGAATCACATCTGCCACTGGTATACAAATTTCAAATTTATTATAATTTTTTTAAATAAAAGTTTAAAAATGATAATATATTGGAATATCATTTGTGAAAAAAATATTAATTTTATTATCAATGAAACAAATTATTTTATTCATATATATAATTTTTGAATTTTTATACATATATATAATATGAAAAAATCTAACGCTAGAATTATTTTCGTTCCGTATTTGCCCCAGAGTTGATGGGCTCATAAAAATATATTCTCGTTTACTGAGGTTGCAGCCTTGTCGATAGATAAGAATTAGAAATGTTGATCGGGTATCGTCCAAGTAGCTCAATTTCAGAGCAGTAGCGCCCATTATTAGAGACTGTAGCTGTATTCCAGTCTCGGACAGTTTTTCTTTCTATTGGTTTTACGCCTATAAACAAGTTGAATAAAGGTTCAGCTATTAAGATTTTAAATTATTTCATGTAATTTTCATATGCTCAAAATAATATACTCTAACATCTGAGAATTTATTTTTCAAATCAGAATTGTTGAGCTATAAAGGGTTAGGCTACATTCAAAGAATTGAAATTCAAATATCTCTACAAATTTTCGCATCACATAGAGAAGCATGATTTAGCTAGAAAGTAATTCCATTGAATCTCCCCCACGCATATAATTTTACACACTAAGTCGAAGTTTATCGACGAAAAGCTGATGCGAGGAATTTAATTCCTTTAATTGGGAACTAGATTATGAAAAATCACAAATACAGGCTACAGAGAATTTGCATTCCATTTTCCTAGAGTAAAAGTGGTAACCCTGTTCGCCAGTATCACATTATTAATGAGGTCAGATAGGTAATTCCTGAAATTTATGTTGGAGCGATAGCCGAGGTGAATTGCAAGAGTGAACTACGGGGGAGGGTAATTTGTAAATTTAAAGCCGAAGTCACGTAATTGCGATGTTGATACCATGTAACAAGAAATTAAAATATTGTGTTGCATATTTACACCTTTAAGAAGGTCATCTTTTAATGGTTAAGAGAATCGATTTTGCATAGGTATACAAATTTTAAACTCATTAAATTATTTTTTTAAAGAAAAGTTTAAAAATGATAACACAATCCAAAATCCTTTGAGATATTATTTTTTATTATCAATGAAACAAATTATTTTATACACATGTATAATTTTTAAAGAAAAAAAATCAAACGCTGAAGTTATTTTCGTTTCGTGTTTGCCCCAGAGTTGATGGGCTCATGAAAACATATTCTCGTTTGCTGAGGTTGCAACCCTTGTCTATGGATAAGTATGAGAAATATTGATTGGGTATCGTCCAAGTAGCTCAGTGGTAGAGCAGCAGTGCCCATTATTAGAGACTGAAACTGTATTCAAATCTTGGTTAGTTTTTCTTTCTGTTCGTTTTACGCCTTTAAACCACGTTGAATAAAAATTCAGCTAATAAGATATCATAAAAATTTTATGTAATTTTCATATGCTCAAAATAATATACTCGAACATCGGAGTAAATATTTTTCAAATCTGAATTGTTGAAATATAAAGGGTTAAGCTACATTCAACGAATTGAAATTGAAATATTTCTACAAATTTTCGTATCACACAGAGAAGCACAATTTAGCTAGAAAATAATTCCATGAAATTTTCCCCCACGAAACATAACGCATATAATTTTACACGCCAAGTCGAAGTTTATCGACGAAAAGTTGACGCGAGGAATTTATTTCATTTAACTAGGAACTAGATTACTTATCACCAGTGCTACGGAGAATTTGCATTCCATTTTTCTGGTGTAAAAGTGGCAACCCTGTTTGCGAGTATTACATTATTAATGAATCCAGAGGAGCTATCTTTAATTCCGGAAATTTATGTTGCAGCGATAACCAAGGTGAATTGCAAAAGTGAATTGAGGGGTATGATTTGTAAATTTAAAGCCGAAGGCACGTAATTGCGATGTTGATAGGATGCGACAAGAAATTAAAATATTGTGTTGCTTATTTACACCTTTAAGAGGATTATATTTTATGGTTAAGAGTTTTTGCATAAGTATATAAATTTTAAGCTCATTAAAATTTTTTTAAAGAGAAGATTAAAAATGATAACACAATCCAAAATCCTTTGAGACATTAATTTTATTATCAATGAAACAAATTATTTTAAATGTATGTATAATTTTTAAAGAAAAAAAATCAAATGCTTAAATTATTTTCTCTTCGTGTTTGCACCAGAGTTGATGGGCTCATGCAAACATTCTCGTTTGCTGAGGTTGCAACCCTTGCCTATGGATAAGTTGATCGGGTATCGTCCAAGTAGCTCAATAATAGAGTAGTAGCGCCTAATATTAGAGACTGTAGATCGATTCCAGACTCAGACACTTTTTGATTTTATAGGTTTTACGCTTTTATACGAAATCGAATAAAAATTCAGCTATTAAGATTTCAAATTATTTTATGTAATTTTTATATGCTCAAAATAATATGTTCTAACATCGGAGTAAATATTTTTCAAATCGGAAGTGTTGTGCTATAAAGGGTTAAGCTACATTCAACGAATTGAAATTCAGATATTTCTACAAATTTTCGTATCACACAGAGAAGCACGATTTAGCTAGAAAATAATTCCATAGAATTTCCCCCACGCATATAATTTTACACGCCAAGTCGAAGTTTATCGACGAAAAGCTGACGCGAGGAATTTAATTAATTTAACTAGGAACTAGATTATGAAAAATCACTGCTGGCTACGGAGAATTTGTATTCCATTTTCCTGGTGTAAAAATGGCAACCCTGTTTGACGGTATCAAATTATTAATGACGCCAGAGGAAGCTATCTTTAATTTCGGAAATTTATGTTGCAGTGATAACGGGGGTGAATTGCAAAAGTGATTTGAGGGGAATAATTTGTAAATTTAAAGCCAAAGGCACATAATTGTGATGTTGATACGATGTAACAAGGAATTAAAGTATTGTGTTATTTATGCACTCTTTTAAGAAGACCACCTTTTATGTTGAGAAAAATCACATTTTATGTAGGTATAAAATTTCAAATTTGTTTTTTTAAATAAAAGTTTAAAAATAGTTACACAATGCAAAATCATCTGTGAAAAAAAAAAAAAAAAAAAAATAATAATAATAATAATATTTTTTTTTATCAAAAAAACAAATTATTTTATACATATATATAATTTTTTAAAAATCAAACGCTGGATTTATTTTTGTTTCGTGTTTGCCCCAAATTTGATGGCTCATGAAAAAATACTGCAGTTTCCTGCGACTGCTGCTTTTCCAAAAGGTAACAGTGACAAATGCTGAGGAGGTATCGTCTAAGTAGCTCAGTGGCAGAGCAATAGCGCATAATGTTAAAGACCTCAGCTCGATTTCAGACTCGGGCACTTTTTCATTCTATTGATTTTACGCCTCTAAGTCAAGTTGAATAAAAATTCAGCTATTAAGATTTCAATTTATTTTATGTATATTAAGCAAAAATATGTTCGCGAGTAATATTGGCGTCATAGTGACGGTGAGAACAACTTGAATATAAATTTTGCTTTTATTGCAATATCTAACTTCTAAACATTAGAAATTTTAATTTAAAAATCGTCCAACAGAGAAACATGCCAATAAAATTTCTTTGAAATCTGTACCTCAACTTACTGATTTTATTTATTTATTTTTTATATAATTTTCAAGCATGATTTTAAAAAATCTATTTATATCGTGTGCAGCCTGATTACATAAAATTAACAGATTTGCGCTTAAAATAGTATACGTAGTTCCGAATTTGTCTACTGGTTATATTTCATACAGAAATTAAAACGTAACCAATGAATAAAAAAAAAATAAAGAAAATACAAATTTAATATGTAATAAAAATATGCGATGAAATACTGTACTAATCAAAATAATAATTTTTAAAAAGTTGAAGTAAATAACGATACATTTGAGACTTTCAGGATTGTTAAATCCTGGTATGCGGGATAATAAGAAAACATAAAAGAACATTTAATAAATTTAAAATTTTATTTGAATACCTAATTGAAATTTTTCATATAAATATGGTTTTTAGTGTTGTTATTAGGAAATCTAAAATATCTTTATTATGAAATGCAAAAAATCTACTTCAGTTTTCATTAAAAACCTTGGCAATTATCCGGGTTTTCAGAATACTGATTTTCCGTATTTTGACAGTAAATTTACGTATATTTACAATCGTCTCCATTTACAGAGTAATAACAAAAATAAATCCTACAGCTTCAGAGAAAATTAAATGCTTGCATTATCAGTCAAATATTTTGACACATTCAGGAAATATTTTTCGGCGGAAAAAAAATCTCTTATAAAAATTCGGAAAATATAATAAATTAAAATATTATTTAACGGATTTTGTTCCCCACTGTAAATGTAGCAATCCGTAAATGTCATATTTGTTATCTGAATACTATATTTCTTTCTCCACATTCGCATATCCAATTTAGAAATTTGTATTACAGAAGATTACGGATATGCAATCTGGGAATTTCTAAAACAAACTTTTACAAATATACGGTTTCGAAATCTCTAAAACATTATGATTTTATAACATAAGTCATCGGATCTAATTAAACGGCAACAAACATTTCCAAAACAACATTCTGCACAATGAATTTTAAATGAATCTTTAAACGAATGGTCGATTCGAAAATTCAAATATTTCAGCAAATTTTCGCATAGAGACATTTTTACATGCCGTAAAATAATTATACGAAATTTTACTCCGAAACATAAGATACAATTTTATGGGGCAAGTTTTATAGATTAAATCTGCGAGAGGAATTTAACTTGTTTATCTGGGAACGATATTATGAAAAATCACACGAACTTGCTACGGAGAATTTACATTCCATCTTCCTGGTTTAACGTAGCAACCATGTTTGTTACCATGAGGCTAGAAGCAATATCTTCAATTTGAAAAATTTACTTTGGAGCGATAACCAGTAAATAGCGAGGAATAATTTGTAATTTTAGAAGTGAAGGCATATAATTGAGATGTTGATACAATGTAACAAAGATTTAAAGTAATCGGTTACTTATTTCCTCCTTTTAAAAAAATATAGCTTTCTAGTTAAATGTAATGAAAGTTTCATAAGAATACCAATTTAGAATGTGTAGAGTTTTTGTATAAATATTTAAAATGTTAACATAATAAAATATTTTGAAAAAAAAACTTAATAAATTATCGTATTTTTTTAATTTACAATTGTAATGGTTAACGGAAATTTTTAAAAGTGCAAAAAAGATGAAACTATAAGACATAATTATTTTACTAAGCGAACTGACGTCGCATGATATCAAAAACTTTTTTAATTTAAATAATTTAACAACTTTTAAAATTAAATTATTTTTGATTTGAATATAGTTTTTTTTTGTGTGTATGTATGTGTGTGGGACACATTTGCATATACAATTTAGAAATTTCTAAAACAAACACTTTCAAGTGCGTAATTTACAAATTTAAAAAATACTATCAAGTATTCAATTTAGAAATATCTAAAACACTTGGTTTCATAACATATGTCAGCAGATCTAATTAAACGGCAACAAACAATTCCAAAACAACATTTTGCACAATGAAATTTAAATGTTTCTTTTGAATAAAAATGAGTTTTTGAATAAAAATTTAAAATTTTAACAGAACAGAAAATATTTTGAAAAATAATCTTTTTAAACAATCGTATTTTCATAATTTACAATTGTAATGGTTAATGGAAATATTTAAGATTGCAAAAAAAGTCGTAAAAAAGATTAATCTAAAACACTGTATCTCTTTTTATATCTGTTTTACTACGCCGTATGTTATCAAAAACGTTTTAAATTCTAAATAAAAACTTTTTAAAATTATATTATTTACCACCTTTTAAAATAAAATTATTTTTAATTTAAATATCGCATTTTTTTTAACTTTATTTTTTTCTGTCTGTGTGTCACATTCGCATATACAATTTAGAAATTTCTAAAACGAAACTCTTTATTTCAAATATGTAATTTACAAATTTCAAAAGTAAACGTTATCAAATATTCAACTATAAAACATACGGTTTCATAACATATGTCAGCAGATCTAATTAAACGGCAACAAGCAATTCCAAAACATCATTTTGCACAATTAATTTTAAATGAATCTTTAAACTATATTCGGAAATTCAGAAATTCAAATATTTCAACATATCTTCACACCCAGAATTTTTTCAATCTCACAAAATAATTACACGAATTTTTTCTGCGAAACGTAAGGTACAATTTCACAGGAAAAGTTTATAGATTAAACCTGGCGAGAGGAATTTGATTCGTTTATCTGGAAACGAGATTATGAAAAATCACACGTGCTTGCTACAGAGAATTTGCATGCTATCTTCCTGGTTTAACATAGCAACCAGGTTTGTTATTATTAATGAGCCTAGTAGCGATATCTTCAATTTGAAAACTTTAGCTAGAAGCGATAACTAAGCTGAATTACAAAAGTAAATTGAGAGGAATAATTTGCAATTTTAGAGGCGAAGGCAAATAATTGTGATGTTGATACAATGACAATGATACAAGATTTAAAATAATCGATTACTTATTCCCTCCTTTAAAAAAGTATAGGTTTTGATTTATATGTAATGAAAGTTTCATAAGAATACAGATTTAGAATATGTGCAGCGTTTGAACAAAAATTTAAAATGTTAACTGAACAGAAAATGTTTTGAAAAATAAACTTAATAAATCATCGTATTTTCTTAATTTTCAATTGAATTTTTTAATGGAAATATTTAAGATTGTAAAAAAGTCATAAAAAAGATTAATCTACAAGACATAACTGTTTTACTAAACAAATTAGCGTCGCGTGCTATCGAAAAATCTTTTAAATTCTAAAAAAAATCTTTTTAAAATTAAATTATTTATCACCTTTTAAAAGTACTTTTTTAAAAATTTAAATACCTTTTTTTTTTGTGTGTGTTTGCGTGTCTGTGTGTGTATGTGTCACATTCGCATATACAATTTAGAAATTTCTAAAACAAACGATTTCAAGTATGTAATTTACAAATTTCAAAAATAAGCGCTATCAAATATTCTATTTAGAAATCTCTAAAATATACGGTTTTATTTCCAAGTAAGCGGATCTAATGAAACCGGAAGAAACAATTCCAAAACAACATTTTACACAATTAATTTTAAATGAGTCTTTAAACTATATTTGGCGATTCAGAAATTGAAATATTTCAGAATATCTTCGTATCCAGAAGTTTTTGCATCCCACAAAGGCATATAATTGTGATATTGATACAATATAACAAGGATTTAAAATAATCGGTTACTTATTTCCTTCTTTTAATAAATATAGCTTTTGAGTTAAATGTAAGGAAAGTTTCATAAGAATACCACCGATTTAGAATGTGTAGAGTTTTTGAATAAAAATTTAAAATTTTAACAGAACATAAATTATTTTGAAAAATAAACTTAATTGCGAAATGCGAAAATGAAATCTTTGCATTATCAGTCAAAGATTTTCATGAATCCATATATTTTGACACATCCAGGAAATCATTTTCAGCGCAAAAAAAAAGAAAAAAAAAAGAAAAAAAAAATTCCTATTAAAATTCGAAAATGATAATAAATTGAAAGAGTATTTAACGTTTATTTTCCCCACTGAAAATACAGCAATACGTATAGTCATATTTATTATTTGAATATCGCATTTCTTTAGCCACATTTTAAAATTCAATTTAGAAAATTGTATTACACATATGCAAAATGCAAATTTCAAAACAAACGTTTACAAATATACGATTTAGAATCAAGAACTGCAGATAACTACATTTACAATCATAATGCTTACATTCACAACTTTCTTTATTAAAGTACCAGTTTTAGGCATGAGTTTTAGATCTTTAAAAAGATAATTTTATTTATCACTAAATACATCATCATTACCATAATTAAAAAGATGCAGTAATAAATAAGTCTGTACATAATAAGTGATTTTTAAAAATTAAACTTAAATTAAACCTTTAATTTTTGTCAATTATAATTTATAGACTTTTTTATTACTGCATTTTTTTATTATGACAATTACGATTTATTTAGTGATAAATAAAATGATCTTTTTAAAGATCTAAAACTAAAGTCTAAAATTGGTAGGTTAATTAAGAAAATTTGGATTTAGAAATTTACGATGCCTAAAACACTTTATTTAATTTCAAAGTGAGCGGATATAATTAAACAGAAAGAAACAATTCCAAAACAAATTTTTTCACAATGAATTTTAAAGGAATCTTTAAACTATATTCGACGATTCGGAAATTCAAATATTTCTGCATATTTTTGCATCGAAACATTTTTATAAGCAGTAAAATAATTTAACATAATTTTCCTGCGAAACGTAAAGTACAATTTTACGGGAAAAGTTTATAGATTAAATCTGGCGAGAGGAATTTGATTCGCTTATCTGGGAACGAGATTATGAAAAATCACGCGTGCTTTCTACGAAGAATTTGCATTCCATCTTCTTGTAGCAATCATGCTTCTAATTATTAATGAGACTAGAAACGATACCTTCAATTCGAAAAATTTAGCTTGGAGCTATAACCAAGCTGAATTACAAAAGTAAATCGAGAGGAATAACTTGTAATTTTAGAGGTGAAGACATATAATTGTGATGTTGATACAATGTAACAAGGATTTAAAATAATTCGTTACTTATTTCTTCCTTTTAAGAAGCATTGCTTTTCAGTGAAATGTAATGAAAGTTTCGTAAAAATACCAATTTAGAGTACGGGGAGTTTTAAAATTAAATTTTAAAATATGAACCAAACAGAAAATATTTGGAAAAGTAAACCTTTATATATAACCGTATTTTCATAATTTACAATTTTAAAGGTTAATAAAAACATTTAATAACGTAAAAAAGTTGTAAAAAAAGATGAATCTATGAGACATAACTGCCTTACTAAGCGAACTAGCGTCGCATAATATCAAAAACATTTTAAATTTTTAATAAAAACTTTTTTTAAATTAAATAATTTATTAACTTTTAAAAATATATTATTTTTGATTGAAATATCGCATTTATTTATTGATTAATTTATTTTTTACGCGTGTATGCGTCACATTAGCATATACAATTCAGAAATTTCTAAAATAAACAATTTCAAGTATATAATTTACAAATTTAAAAAAAAAAAAAAAAAAAAAAAAAAAAACGCTATCAAGTATTCAATTTAGAAATCCCATAATACACGGTTTTATTTCGAAGTAAGCGGATCTAGTTAAACGGGAAGAAATAATTCCAAAACGACATTTTACACAATAAATTTTAAATGCATCTTTAACTATATTCAACGATTCGGAAATTCAAATATTTCAGAATATCCTCGTATCTGGAACTTTTTACATCTCACAAATAACTATACGAAATTCATCAGCGAAACCTACGGTACAATTTTACGGGACAAGTTTATAGATTAAACCTGACAAATGGAATTTGATTTGTTTATCTGGAGACGAGATTAAGAAAAATCACACGTGCTTGTTAAGGAGAATTTGCATTCCATCTTCTCCAAGCAACCATATTTGTTATTATTAATGAGGCTAGAAACTATATTTTCAATTTGAAAAATTTATCTTCGAGCGATAACCAGTCTGAATTAGTAAAGTAAATCGAGAAGAATAATTTGAAATTTTAGATGTGAAGGCGTATAATTGCGATGTTGATACAATGTAACAAGGATTTAAAATAATCGGTTACTTTTTTCCTCCTTTGTAGAAATATTGCTTTTGAATTAATAGTAATGCAAGTTTCATAAGAATACCGATTTAGAATGTGTAGAGTTTTTGAATAACAGTTTAAATGTTTACAGCACAAAAAAATATTTTGAAAAAGAAAAATTAATAATCTTATTTTCATAATTTACAAATGTAATGGTTGATGGAAATATTTAAGAATATAAAAAAGTCGTAAAACAGATGAATCTATAAGATATAACTGTTTTATTAAAGGAATTGGCATAGCATGATATCAAAAACCATTTAAATTCTAAATAAAAACTTTTCAAAATTAAATTATTTATCACCTTTTAAAATTGAATTATTTTTTATTTAACCCTTTGCGGCGCGGGACAAATTCATTACTTAAGTGTTGAAATTAATGACTGACACCGGAATTTGAAAACAACTTTATTTTTAAATAAGAAAGCGCTATATTTCACGCTTTCAATGAGCCGTATTTTTGTTAAACACAATTCCGGTGCAATGTGGCGTTTGGGAATTAAAATTAAGTGGTATATCGATGAAACCACCGCGCCGCAAGGGGTTAAGTATCGCATTTATTTCCCCTCGTGTTTGTGCATGTTTCACATTCGCATATACAATTTAGAATTTTCTGAAACAGACGATTTCAAGTATGTAATTTACAAATTTCAAAAATAAACGCTATCAAGTATTCAATTTAGAAATCTCTAAAATACAAGGTTTTATTTCGAAGTAAGCGGATCTAATTAAACGGGAAGAAACAATTCCAAAACAACATTTTACGCAATGAATTTTAAATGAATCTTTAAACTATATTCGACGATTCGGAAATTCAAATATTTCAGTATATCTTCGTATCCAGAAATTTTTACATCCCACAAAGTAATTATACGGAATTTTCTGCGAAACGTAAGGTACATTTTTACGGGACAAGTTTATAGATTAAACCTGGTAAATGGAATTTAATTCATTTATCTGGGAAAGAGATTATGAAAAATCACACGTATTTGTTACGAAGAATTTGCATTCTATCCTCTCATAACAACCATGTTTGTTATTATTAAGAAAGCTAGAAATAATTCGAAAAAAATTACCTCGGAGCGATAACCAAGCTAAATTAGCAGAGTACTTCGAGAGGAATAATTTGTAATTTTAGAGGTGATGGCACATAATTGTGATGTTGATACAATGTAAGAAGGATTTAAAATAATCGGTTACATATTTCCTCCTTTTAAGAAATATAGCTTTTGAGTTAAATGTAATTAAAATTTTATAAGAATACCCATTTAGAATGTGTAGAGTTTTTGAATAAAAATTTAAAATGTTAACAGAACAGAAAATATTTTGAAAAATAAATTTAATAAATAAACTTATTTTCATAAGTTACAATTGTAATGGTTAATGGAAACATTTAAGTACGTAAAAAAGATTAATCTATAGGACATAACTGTTTTACTAAGCAAATTAGCGTCACATGATATCAAAAACCATTTAAATTCTAAATAAAAACTTTTCAAAATTAAATTGTTTATCACCTTTTAAAATTAAATTATTTTTGATTTAAATATCGCATTTTTCCCCCTCGTGTTTGTGCATATGTCACATTCGCATATACAATTTAGAATTTTCTAAAACAAACGATTTCAAGTATGTAATTTATAAATATCAAAAATAAACGCTAAGGTACAAATTTATGAGACAAGTTTATACATTAAACCTGGCGAGATGATTTTCATTCGTTTATCTGGGAACGAGATTATGAAAAATCACACGTACTTGCTACGGAGAATTTGCATTCCATCTTCTCCAAGCTACCATGTTTGTTATTGTTAATGAGGCCAGAAACGATACCTTCAATTCGAAAAATTTACCTGAAGCGATAACCAAGCTAAATTACAAAAGTAAATCGGGAGGAAAAATTTGTAATTTTCGAGGTGAAAGCACATTATTGTGATGTTGATACAATGTAACAAGGATTTAAAATAATCGGTTTCTTATTTCCTCCTTTTAAGAAATATAGCTCTTGAGTTAAATGTAATGAAAGTTTCACAAGAATTCCGATTTAGAATGTGTAGAGTTTTTGAATAAAAATTTAAAATATTAACAGGACAGAAAATATGATGAATAAATTTAATGAATTTAATGAATATGGGAAAAAATGGAAGCAATAATATTCATATTTATAAAAGTAGTAAAGATTTTTAAAAGAGTTATTTAAAAAAAAATAATTTTTAGTAAAATCGGCTGCCCTAAAAGATTTTTTCTTTTAAATTTTATTTAATATTTAGTATTAAGTATTGGGACCAGATATTATTACAGTATAAATTCAAAATTGAAGAGACGCTTTCTAAGGTACTGTATTACCTTAATTACTTTTCAAATAAGACTGCGCTGTTTGTCGCAAAATAAAACATTCACCTTTCGTACTTCATGATTGCAATTTCCTTCGCTTGATTTTTACCGGTGAAGATACAAATTTTCTAAACAAAATTAAACCATTAGAGAGTTAATTATCCAGCTCTTCCTTTAAAAGATAATTTATCGCTAATTTATGAGTTCTCAATAGTTAATACCGCTGCTCAAAATTAATGATCAGACAGTACTGCTTTGTTTAGAATTCTCGGCAGGACGTCGTTAAGAATATAATTAGCGAGAAGAAGTTGCAAAACACAATGCCGTTGTTGCAAGCTAGCAAAATTCTTAGGAGTTGTGCGCGCCTGACGATTAATGCATTTTTCTGATAGTTTCTATACAGTTTCAAATACAATCCGTCACATTGTTCAGGAAATTTTACGAGCATATAAGAGCAATATAAAGGGGTTCGAATTTTTGAGGTTTTAAATATCGGCCTAAAAAATAGAGCTAAAATATTATGGTGCTAAATGACGATGAACCTAAAATATTATGGTGCCGAATTTTTTTTTAAATAATATGTTTTAAACACTGTAAGTGTGTATAGATTTTTTTTTAATTTTATCTTGGAATGTATTTATTTTATGCTTTGGTATACTTTTTTAAAAATTCTACTTCAGGTAAATATTTGAAGTTTTCCAAAATTGTGTAACTTTTTTTAAAATATGAACTGAAAGCTTGTTTAATTGTGAATATTTTGACACCTTATTTTTACCTACACGACAACTATATAGCGAGATATTGTACATTTTGTTAATAAATTCTGTACAAACACAGCCCATACAAATGAGAACTAACTGATTTTTCTCCCCCATCATATTTTTATAATTTGCTTGGTCGATAAATACTAAGGCTTTTTTGCTAATTTAGATAGAGATTTGAATCTCATGCGTCTAAAAATCCATGCACACTTTTTTGTATATATTCTAATTTCACACTTTTATATAATTACATATACTCTAATTAAAGTGGGGAAAAATGAGGCAAAAGTATTCATATTTATAAAAATAATAAAATTTTTTAAAAAGTTAATTAAAAAAAATAAATTTTAGTAAAATAGACTGTCCTACAAGATTTTTTTAAAATTTTATATGATTTTTAGTATTAAGTACTGTGCCCCCACATAATATTACAGCATTATTCACAATTGAAGAGATTGTTTTAAAAAGTAGTGTGTGCTCTTAATTACTTTTCGAATATAAGAATGTGCTGTTTGTCGCAAAACAAAACAATCATACAGCATTATTCAAAATTGAAGAGATTGTTTTAAAAAGTAGTGTGTGCTCTTAATTACTTTTCGAATACTATAAGAATGTGCTGTTTGTCGCAAAACAAAACAATCATCTTTTGTATTTCATGATTGCAATTTCCTTCACTAGATTTTTACCGGTGCTGATACAAATTTCCTAAACAAAACTAAACCATAGAGAGTTAATTATCCAGCTCTTCCTTTTAAAGATAGTTTATCGCTAATTTATGAGTTCTCAATAGTTAATGCCGCTGCTCAAAATTAATGATTAGGCATTACTGCTTTGTTTAGCATTGCCGGTAGGACGTCGTTAGGAATATAATTAGCGCGAAAAAGTTGCAAAACACAATGCCGTTGTTACACGTCTGACGATTAATGCATCTTTCTGATGGTTTCTATACAGTTTCAAATGCAGTCCATCACACTGTGCAGGAAATTTTAAGGGTATATAATGGGAACATAAAAAGGTTCAAAAAATTGAATTTTTAAGTATTTTCCTAAAGAACAGAGTTGAAATATTATGATGGACTTTAGAAAATTACGGTGCAGAAGGTTTTAAACTAATATATGAATTCACAATAATATGAATTAATTTTTGTTTAGAAACGCGTTAAATTAGCAGATGTTCTTATTCAGGAACTATGCAATCAAATGCTGTTTTCCATGTATATATTTTTTTGGGTGTGTGTGTGGGGGGGGGGGTAAATGCAGAAGATCTTTCAGACAAAAACAAGTAAAATGGGCGTTTTGAATTGAATTTCCGAACGCATCAGCTGTCACCTGGTAAGAATAACTTATAATTCAATAAATGATCCATTATTCGAAAAATGTAAAACCCTCATTCAGATCCAAATCGCTTCAATTGTTATTTCTGAGAGTGCCACGCATTTGCATTTAAAAATTAAACCACAAAATGGGTCAGAATGCTTTGAGGAATGTCGTCATGTATCAGAAAGTTGAGCGGGAATATATATATTTTTTCTTAGAATATCCTTGAATGAATTTTCTCTAATATCACATGCTTGTCGTCTCCCATATTCGAAAATATTAAAATTGTAGAGTTAGAATCTCGAAAGAAATTCTCTAAAGAACTCTACAATTTTCTTAACTCCCTTGACAGACTCAACAGATCGCCTCTCCCCCGCAATGCCCCCCAATTTGATGAATGACCCACTTTAATTGTGAATTTATCCCCTGTTATGCAATTTTTCGTCCCTAATGAAGGGGGTTGTCCCGCACTACGTCAATTTCGGAGCTAATTAAAACGATAGATCACTCTGCTGGACGTTGATACATGTGTCTAGAGCGCTAGGGGTGAATCGCAAGCCCTTCGATCGCGCTTAATTGTGCAGTTGGAAACCGTATAGCGTTGGACGCAAGATGTGAATTTGATGAGTTTAGCAAGCGGTAAAAGGAAACTTGAAAGAAAACGTAAATTAAAATTTTAGGAAAAGACCACCAGTTCCGTAAAGTTTGTGCTGATTCAAAAATAAAAAAAATAAATAAATAAAAAAAAAATTCTGTATTAAATGCCAATTTTTTCATTTTTCTTTCTTTCTTTCTTTTCTTTCTTTCTTTTTTTTTTCTTTTTTTGTAATTATTATTTAAATTTATGTTTGCACATAACATTAGTACTAATTTTTCCATCTATATCCATCCAAACTGGGACTCGAACCTAGAATCTTTGATTTCAATGCCTAATGCTCTTCCGATTGAGCTGCATAAACGACATCCCAAACAACACAATATTCCCTCAGAACAATCATCCCAGAAAAAGAAATTCCTGTGCCAGTCTGCAGAATTTTTAAATTTATCTCCCGTAAGGCATGGTGACGCCACTGCGACGTCGTTGTGAAGTCACATTGTGACTTTGTGACCATCGATGTGACGTCACGTGACGTCGATGTGAAGTCACAGTGACTAAAATGTGAAGTCGTTATGGCCGTTTTAGAGCTCGTTTGTGACCACTTCACAAAGTGGTCACAATGTGACAAATTTGTGAAAAATGTGTCATTTGTGACTACTTTGACATTAACATTGTGACGGAACTGTGACAAAAGTGACAATATTTAAATTGCCAGAAACATGTTTTTTAAAGTAAATAACATGTTTTGAAGAATTTTTTATAATTTTCTAAAGATTTTTTAAAAGTCACATCTCAGTCACAATGTGACGTCACTGAGTGGTGGCATTTTGGTTACAGATGTGATGGACCAAAGTGACTCACAGTGACGTCACTGTGACTATGCATGCTATGAGGGCTGCGACCCAACAATGGTAGACTAAGCCAATTAAAAAAACAATACCCCATAAAATAAGAAAAAATTACCTTTATATAGAAAATATAATAAAATTATGAAACAAATATTATATTAGAGATTTAAAAGTAAATTTCAACTTATTTTTAAAGAACAGAATTTTATTTTAAGCTGATGGCTTAATCTGCAAGATTTGTTTAAAATAATCTGTAGCGCGCGCTGTTGTGCTGGACAGTTTCTGCTACTAGGACAATAATTTAATAAAGACATCTGGTCAGTTATAGAAAACAACTCGACATAATAAACGTTTTTCACTATTTTTAACATTTTCAACTTATGATAAATAATTTATAAGGTCGCAAGTTAAAATTGGCCGGGATGTCGCCCGTATATCTCAATTGGGAGAGTATTCTAAATTGAGACCAAAGATTCTGGATTTGCGTCGCATCCAAAATATATTTTCACGCAGATGAAAAAAAATTACTTCTCATATGAATGATTAACCAATCAATGGATTGTGTAATAAGTAAATGCAGAAGTATTGATTCAGCCACAATTTATCGAATAAAAGTTATACGAATCCAAAATACTACGTACACGTAAATTTACAACACGTAAATTTAATCTAATATATTGATTTTATACAGAAATCGTATAAAACTTTCTATCTATTACAAACTTAATAATTCCTAAACTATTTGACCGAGTGACTTCCCTTTTTGTTATCGGAAGAGAAAAAAAAATACCGAAGAATCTAAATACGAATATGATGACAAAATTAAATTCGCAATTACTGACCTCGTTGTCATTCATTTCTTTATTGTTTAACCGGAAAATGTAAATTAAACTCAACATTTCACGACATATTTTATATGTACGAAAAAAAAAATCTAAAATTTTGTAAAACTCTGACGTGGTAGAAAATTTCTGATAGCAAATTCAAACTCCATATGCAAAAATAGATTAAAAAAAAAAAGAAATGTTTATTACAACATCAGATACCAACCATAATTTGAAACAAGTGGAATTTAGCATTATAAAAATTGCATTAAAAGAATATGATTCTGAAATACAACCAGAATTAACTTTCTTTTAGAAATCTTTAAGTCTTTTGTCTGTGCATTTGAGAAATAGCACAGATTTAAAGAAATAATCTAATCAATAAAGCCCTTCTCTTCTTTTTTTTTCTTCCCAGGTAGCAAGTATCAAATTTAGAATAGTTATCTAATAAATCAAGTAACTCAATCAACTTATTTAAGCAAATCTTTTTCACTCTCTGGTTAATGTACCGTGAAATTATTTGGGAGCGAACTTTCTTACCAGGGACAGTAAAAAAAATAAATGAATACATAAATAAAAATTAAAATCTCCATGTAAGAAAGTTTCTTTTTTAAACAGATAGAGGGGAAGGGAAAAAATTAATCTTTTAAAATCAATAATCTATTATCTATTATACTCTGTTGTTTTCTTTTTCATTGCGAGTATTTAATACTTAAACTAAATAAAAATATTTTATTTCGTCTTTAGATGCGCTTCTATTTATATAACTACGTGCCGCGTATAGCCATCGTGTGGTCCGTCCATCTGTCTGCATATAACAGTGCAAAAACTATCCAAACGAATGGTTTGAAATTTAATACATAGAATTTTGTCAAGTCATTTTAAATTTTGCGAAAATCGAAACAAATCTTAAAAATATATTAATAAAAAGTTTCTTCATTCTAATAAATCTCATCGTACGTCATTAATTTAACGATATCCCGCATGCTAGGCAACGACTCTAGGTTGCCATGGTAATGACATTTTATTTAAGATAGAGTTTTATTATTTCCGTATTACTGAATTTAACATACATAATCGTAATAAATTTTGTATTCATGCATTTTTGTACACGAGTGCAATAGCTATTGCACCAAAATCTGAATATTTATAAAACTAGATTTAACACGAACCTCATTTGCAACTTTGTTTAGCAAAATTCTTACTGTTCAATTCTTTTACGTAGGTCGCGTAGCTAGAATACTGCTTTATTTTTAGTGAATATTTATATATCAGCTAGAAAAATGCGTACCGATTACATTAAACATATTTGCTTAAGACAGAAAATTGATACTACAAGATGATTTACAGTACATACGTTTACTTTACTTGTATATTTCGTCTTAACAAAATAAAAATATAAACTCACATCTGAATAACATTGAAAAATGAACTATGGTGATATTCGAAAAGTTTATTCTTTTGGTATATTTACAAGGCCGCAACCAAAGAAAACAAAATATCTGTTTTGAAAAATTGAAAAAAGATCAAACGTTCTCGACTATCACTTGTTAGCCACTGTAATATAAAACTAGTTTCCTACGCAATTCTATAAACTAGGAAAAAGAAATACTCTCCTTTTTTTCTGAACTTGACTGGAATTACATTTTTCCAAACGGTAATAGGAAAACTGGGATGCTATCGAAACGCCATTTCCTTTTGCTTTATTTCTCCTTAAGTTTTGCCTTATGTGCTGCTACAATGATGGAGAAACATTTTAAATTGAATTGCCTGAAATGTTATATTTTCAAAAGAGTTTCTACATGATTTTTATGTAGAAATTCAACGAATATATTGTTATAGTGAGGTTTACGGATTTTGAATTCGTTAAATGTAGTAGTAAAAATTTAAAATGTTAACAGACTAGAAAAATATTTGTGAAGCAAGATACAAAAATTATTTTAATGTGGAAAAGAAATTAGAAATTACCCGTCAAATGTGTCAAATGAGATGCGTTCGTACTATAACTAATTTTTAAAATTTTTAGAACTTAGTGCAATAGCTGTTGCCCTTTTATGCAAAAATGCATGAATACAAAATTTATTACTATTATATATACACTCATGTCCATAAATTAAGAATAATGCCAGTTTTAGTAAATAAAGGCACGGAAACAAAACAAATGTGGCTGATTTGTCAAGCCCATACATTAAACAAAAGAAAAAGAGCAAAAACGATGCTATATATATGATAACATTCATAAAGTCTAAAATTGTTGCTCCTTAGATCAATTACAAAAATTAACCCCCTTAAAAAAACTTAACATTATATGGTTGGTATAATAGTTAATAAATTGTATGCCTCCCAGAGAATGAAATACAGTCCAAGCAATGCCTAGGCATGCTGAATATCAAATTATCAAGCTGATTTTGGGGAAGATTACTCCAGTCAGCAACCAATGCTCTCCGATGTTCCGGCACACATGTAGGAGGTGGTTGGCAGGCTGCAGCCCGTCGGCCAAGCATATCCCATATATGTTCTATCGGATTCAAGTCATACAAAAATGCTAATCCATACGGGTGATATCTCCAGATTTAAGGCATTCATTTACGATGTTTGCTCGGTGAGGACGGCCATTATCATCCATAAACACAAATTCTGAGCTCATAGCACCTCTATGTTGTACATGTTGTTCCAGAATGATGGCCCGATAAATTTGGCCTGATATGTTTCTTGTTTGAACATGTAGATCTGTTCTGGAGCCCATTATAATTCCACCCCAAATGAGCAATTCTGCACCGTCGTAACAATGTCGTTTAATGATGTTGTCTTTGTGGTAATAGATGCCTGCCGTTCTCCATATGAAAGTCAGACGTGAATCAGACTGCAAGCTTAACTTGGACTCGTCGGAAAACTTTACACAAGCCTTTTGTGACAATGTCCACATTGCATGTTCTCTACTTCTGGCTAACTGCAGGCAATAGAGAGTTGCCGTCTGCTGAACACATCTTACAGGTCTGCGAGCATATAGATCAATACTTCCCAAACTTCTGTACACGGTATGTCTTGAAACAGTTGTACCTGTGGCAAAAGATAGCTGACAAAACACGACTGATGCTGTGTTCCGTCTTTTACTTACCCATCATACGTAGTATAGGGTAAGTCTTGCAATCGTTTTGAAAATCGAAATTTTTTTTGGACGGATTTACACGTTTTAGATAGTGGAGATTCCGAAAAACATTTTTAGAAAAAAAAATTTTGCCGTCCGCCTGTCTGTCTGTCTGTAAACGCTCTATCTCCCGAACAAATTGAGATAGAAACTTGAAATTTTGTATGTAGTTAGTATGTAAGAATGGGACGAACCCTATTTAATATCAGCAACCTCGATTATCTGGAACTATTTTTTCCGGACTCTCAAAAAATTCGTTCTGATGAAAGGTATAAAAAAATTTTCGAATTTTTTTGTTCTAAGGAATGGACGTAAAAGGCAATAAAATAACACACATTTTGCATATAAAACAAAGTCAATCGGATTATTAGTTGCCGAGATATTTGTAATCTCATTTTCCACATTCTTCGATTTTTCATGACCCTGTATTTCATTCAAATTTCAATTCAGAAGTATATTTTAATTGGAAATGAGACGCTTAATCCGACGCAGTTAATTATTAGTTAACAGAATTATTATTTTTGGAGTTATAAGGATGTTTCTTTTACGCAGTTCGGTACTACTTGAGTAGTTTGGCGTTTTATATAATTTGTCGAAATTGGTACATCAGCAGTTCTTTAATATAGCATTACTATGTATATTAACAATATTTAAATTTTGTTTATGAATTGCAATGCATTGTATAAATAGTTTCACATGTTTTATTTTCATATACATATCCATGATGGGTAAGTATTACGGTGGCCCCCAACGACTAGTTTCTTTAGGCAGTTACTGCCAAATAATGGTCTTCATTCGTGGTTGTAACTCGGGGACGACCTGTATAGTAACGTCTACTGACATTTCCATCATCATGGAATCGTTGCCAAAGTCTAGATATTAAACTTTGGGCAATTCCAAGTTCCTCGGATACTTCCATCTGAGTTCGCCTACATTGAAGACGGCCGAAAATCCTACCACGTAAAATATCATCCACATGTGTCCTTTGTGTCATAACTGTTCGGTTTTGGCTTTGAGGGGCTTAGAAAATGATTATTAACTGTTTTACTTCTTTGCCACCGTTCCTTATATGCGACTCTCTCACACTTTCGTCATAGTGACGTATTATTGGCGCCATCTGGGGGCTTTCTGAAATTTGCATATTAGTCTTGAAGATGTGTGTGATAATTCTGCAAGTGAAATTTTTACTTTAGAGTTTGATTTCTATGTGATTCTGAATTATCCATAATTTATGGACATGAGTGTATATTAAATTCAGTAATACGGGAACAATAGGACTCCATTCTAAATAGGATGTCATCATCATGGCAACATACACGCAAAACTTATTATGGAATATCACTGAATTCAATATGTATGATAGGATTTCATAGAATGAAGAAAACTTTTATTAATATCCTTTCACGTTTGGATTCGATTTTCATAAAATATAAAATGACTCCGGAAATTCTGCAATGATTAGCTATTTATTTGAACCAAGTTCATAATATTTGTGATATTGATATATTCTAAAATTATTTACAATATCTACATTTACTTTACTTGTATATTTCGTCTTAACAAAATAAAAACATAAACTCACGCGTCTGAATAACATTGAAAAATGAACTATAATCATATTCGAAAAGTTTATTCTTTTGCGTATATTTACAAGGCCAAAGAAAACAAATTATCTTTCTTGAAAAATTGAAACGAGATCAAATGTTCACGACTATCACTTGTTAGCTTTATATAAAAAACTAGTTTCCCACGCAATTCTATAAACTAGAAAAAATAAATACTCTAGGTTTTTTTTTCTGAACTTGACTGGAATTACATTTTTCCAAACAGTAATAGGAAAACTGGGATTCGATCGAAACGCCATTTCCTTTTGCTCTATTTCTTTCTTAAGTTTTGCCTTATGGGCTGCTACAATGACGGCATTTATGATGTGGAAACATTTTAAATTGGAATGCATGAAATGTTATATTTTCAAAAGAGTTTCTACATGATTTTCATGTAGAAATTGAAGGAATGCATTGTTACAGTGAGGTTTACGGACTTCGAGTTCGCTAAGTGTTGTAGTAAAAGTTAAAAAATTTAACAGACTAGAAAAATATTTGTGAAGCGATATATAAAAATTATTTTAATGTGGAAAAGAAACTAGAAATTGCATGTCAAACGTGGAAAATGAGATGCGTTCGTAATAGGGCAAGTTTTTGAAATTTTCAGAACTTAGTGAAATCGCTGTTGCACTCTTATGCATGAATACAAAATTTATTACTATTATATATATATATATATATATATATATATATATATATATATATTAAATTCAGTAATACGGGAACAATACGACTCCATTCTAAATAGGACTCATCATCATAGACGCATAACCCTATTGTGGAATATCACTGAATTCATTATGTAGGATAGGATTTAGTAGAATGAAGAAAACTTTTATGAACATTTCTTTAAGTTTTGATTCGGTTTTCATAAAATATAAAATGACTCCAAAAAATTTCAGCAATAATTATCTATCTATTTGCACCAAAATCTGAATATTTGTAATATTGTAATAAAAAGACGAATTATAGTACCTCCATTTACTTTACTAGTATATTTCATCTGTACAAAATAAAAATATAAACCCACTTTCAAATAATATTGAAAAATGAACTATAATGATTTTCGAAAAGTTTATTCTTTTGCGTACATTTACATGGCAACAACCAAAGGAAACAAAATATCTGTCTTGGAAAAATTGAAACAAGATCAAACGTTCTCGACTATCACTTGTTAGCCACTGTAATAGAAAACTAGTTTCCCACGCAATTTCATAAACTAGAAAACTGAAATACTCCATTTTTTTTCCCCTGAACTTGTCTGGAATTGCATTCTAACTATAATAGGAAAAACTGGGATGCTATCGAAACGCCATATCTCTTTTCCCCTGTTTTTTTCTTTGCGCTTTGCCTTATGTATACTGCTACAATGAAGGCATTATGATGGGGAAACATTTTAAATTGGATTGCCTGAAATGTTATATTTTCAGAAGAGTTTTCATATAATCTTTATGTTGAAATTCAGAGAATGCATTGTTACAGTCAATTTTACCGATTTCACGTTTACTAAGTGTTCAGAAGAGTTCAAATGTTAAGACTAGAAAAATATCTGAGAAACAATATGTAGAAATTATCTTAATGTGGAAAACAAGCTAGAACTTGCTCGTCAAACGGGGCAAATGAGATGCGTTTGTTCTATTACTAGTAATTCAAATCTTCAGATCTTGACGCAATAGCTGTTGCACTCTTATGCAAAAATGCATGGACACAAAATTTATTGCGATATATGTATTAAATTCAGTCATACGTAAATAATAGGGCTCCATTCTAAACAGGACGCCATTATCATGGCAACGAAGTCGCATAACCTGTCATGTGATATTACTGAATTCATTAGATATGATAAGATTTAACAGAATGAAGGAAACTTTTATTAATATCTTTTTAAGTTTTGATTCGATCTTCTTAAAATATACAATGATTCGATAAAATTCTGCAACGATTCTACATATCAATTTCAAACCAATCTATTTCGTTTTTGCCCTGTTACGTGCAGACAGACGGATAGATAGATGGGCTGTCTGTCTACCAGACTACAAATATTACATATTTATGTAATTACGGATGCACCTAAAATGATTGAGAAACAATGCGTGAAAATTACTAAATCAATTCATTATCACGATTAGTTATGACTTATTTGATTTGATAAATATGATTTTAAAAAAGATTATAAAATAAATAGTTTTTCACTAGAGTAAATATAAATACAGTTATATGTAAATGCGTCTCATATATGTTCCTTGCTATTTCAAAATCGCATTTATTCCAACATTATCACACATGCAATTTAAAAATCTCTAACACATACTACGTGGTTTCAAAGTCAGTGAATCCAATTTAAACGACAAGGAACAATTCCAAAACAGCATTTTGTCGCAAAGAATATTTAAGCTACATTGGAAATTCAAATATTCCTGTTAATTTTCGCATCGAAGAATTTTAACAGGCCACAAAATAATTCTTACAGAATGTAGATGCGAAACGCAAGGTATAATTTTGCACATCAAGTTATGGTTTATAGACGAAAAGCTGACTATACGAATTTAATTCTTTTAACTAGGACCGAGATTATGAAAAATCACATATGCTTGCAACGGAAAATTTGCATTCCATTTTCCTGGTTTAACATTAGCAACCACGTTTGTTATGATTAATGAATAGGAAATTTGACGTGCTGTCGAAACATCAATTAACTAAAATAATTTCCCCTTGCTCTGTTTTCTCTTTAGATTTTGTTTTATCTACTGCAACGATGATGGCATGGTACAGAAACATTTTAAATTAGATTGCATGCAATGTTTAATTTTCGAGATTATTTTGGCAACAACCTTTTTGTATAAGTAAAGAGAATGCATTATTATAGTCAAGTTTTGTTGTATGTCTCATGAAATTTGACAAGAAAATAGTCCCCCCCCCCCCCTCCCAAGAACTATGAAACTAGGCTTCCCACTGCCGCGAACTGATTTTTTCGTTCACTAGGCTGCAGGTTTCACTGCATCTGAAGCTTTATTTAAATTAATATAATTCTACAAATATAAACCAGTTTTAATAAATTAAATTATGATTGAAACTTTCAAGGTTTATAAGCATTTACATAAGAAAAAAATCATATCACGTTAAAAAATCTCTATTTTATTAACATTTAAAAGAAATTACAGCGAAAACAACTTTACAGTTGTGCCCTTTTGCTCAGCGGTCAGGGGGCTCAAATGTATCTGATGCAAAAAGAATTTTTCAATTCTGAAGCTTCTTCGTAGAAGTAAAAGCTTTTATATTTGTAAAAACGTATATATTTATGTAGTTTGTTTCACTTAAATGCTCTTTGCTCAAAATTGAAAATTTTGCACATTTTTAACCTTTGAAACGTTCCATGTGCATTCCTAACAATCAGATTTGTTTAAAATTTTTACTTTACATTCTTTGTACAGTAAAAATAAAAGTTAGCATAAAGAGTTATGTTTCAAGATCATTTTAATGTTGTTGTTTAAGTGAATATGAAAATATATAGCGACTTTTTTGGGAAAAAACATAATTATCAAAATATTTTTTTTTCTACTTATATATTCTGCGAACTCTTACAATCATACCAACTTTCTTTGTAATATATAAAAAGTATCTTATGTGTAAATATTGTCATATTTTATGCAAAAGAAATGCGCATAGGCCATTTTAAATTATGTCAATTATTAGTTATTTTAAAAATTAATACTGAATAATTTGAAAGCTTTTATTTTTTTCACCAAATTTTGAATATAACTATTTGAGCTTGCCATTAACACTTCAGCAAATTTGTAAATGAATCCATTGAAAATAGAGGGATTTGATATTTAATGTCCACTGTCCCCTTAAATGAGTACTAAATTCGCTCATTACATTTCCTAACTGCAGTGGTTGCCATTATTTTAACCCCTTCATCAACCGCATTATGATTTCATGAAAATTTTAAATTCTAAAGCATTTTACGTAAATTGTTTAAATTAAATTAAGAGATTTACATAATAATTTAATTAACTTTTGAAGGATTTAGAAATATTAATTAAATTTGAATTTAAAGGGGTTTTGTTCAATATTTATAACCCCACTCAAATCTTTTATTTTAAATTGTTTTCTTAATATTTTGTAGAATCATAAAATGTAAAAATATGATGTTTTTATAATATAAATATAGAAATATTTCCAAACTGAAAAATCCCCATCCCGCCCCCCTCAACGCTAAGAAAGCTGAAAAGATGCAAACACAAAGGAAATCATCGTTTTAAAAATATTTTTGTTTTGTGTAACCAATAATGCTAATGGAAAAAACTAAATTAATGTATCTAAAAGTCATTCTAAACAGTATTACAACTAATCGATGCACTAGAAGAGTTTTATAAGTAATTTTAATGGTACTTAAACATACCATCGATAGATAAAGGGTTAAGGCCTATAAAACAAATACATGGTAACTCAGAATTCATGGGGCATATTTTAAAGGGTGATAGAGCATATTAAGAAAGACTTTTTTTCAGAAAAACAAAGTAGAGTTCTTTATACGGTTCAAGTCAATTAATTTTTTTATGCTTGAATCCGATCCGACCCGCTAATATGATCAGTTGCTGCTATCTTCCAACATAGTGAGTAATAAAAATTGCTCACAGAATTATTCACAGACAACAAATTCTGTGTGAATTTTTCTTGCCAAAGTTTTATTATCATTCGAGCAGTTTGGCACTATTATTATTAAAAGGAACTTCATAAATTTTATCTAAGTAAAAATACTGCAAATGTCCAAATTTTAGATTGTTTAAGGGGTCTCAGGAGTCTTACTTTTTACCTGGTGGTGCAACTTAGCAACATGTCACATTTTTTTTTCTCAGTCCCTATAAAACATAAATGCATAAAATTTTTAATTTAGACAACTTAACATCTCTTCTATTAAAAATAATTTTTTAAATATTGTACATTGAAATTCTATTTTATTTTTTTAATGTTTAATTTTGATTAAAAAAAATTAGACTTGTATCCATTGCGCGCAGGATTCTAGCAAAACTATTAGTTCAAGAACTGCTAAAAAAGTTGATAATGGTGTAAAATTAATGTATCTTGAACTTATACCTCATTTTAAACCAATTTATGCATTGATTTATTTAAAATTTAAATTTAAATTGAAAAAATTGAAAAAAAAATCATTTTTATTAAAAAAATCGCCAATTATCAATAATTAATGTAATTAAAATTCTAAATTTCAGGTATAAGTTGTTCTTAAATTTAAAATGAAGATATTTACCAAGTTTCATAAAAATTGCTTTATTATTTTTTGAGAAATGTTGCGCGCAGTCAAAGAACAATTTAAATTTTAAATCAAAATTAAATATAAAAAATATATAATAAAAATTCAATATAGAATGTTAAAAAATTATTTTAAATAGAAGAGATATTAAGTTGTCTATATAAAAAGTTTTATGCATTTAAGTTTAATAGGGACTGAGAAAAAAAAATCAAATGTATATGTTGCTAAATCGCACTACCAGGTAAAAAGTAAGACTCCTGAGACCCCTTAAAGAGTTTGTATGCTTAACAATGTGTTTTAGAATATTGACACTATTTATGAAAAAGCATGTATTTTCTATTTGTCAGATGGGGAAAAAAGTACCTTTTAGTCAGTACGCAACAATTAACAAAATGTATCCAATAATTAACATTACCGACGCAAAGTGATAATCACTTAAATATTCAAAATCTGAATATTTGTATAAGTTCGTTATAGTAGGAACACACCTCATTTGCCCCGTTTGACGTACAATTTCAGACTTTTTTCTTATTTTTAACGCATAAACACTAATTTAATAACACAGAATGTAAACTATAAACCTTTTCGAAAAGTTTATCCTTTAACATAAACTTTACAAAGCAAGCACTAAAGAAATGAAATCTCTTTATGAAAATTGAAACAAGATCAAACGTTTTCGATTATCACTTGTTAGCCACTGTAATATAAAGCTACTTACTCCACGCAATTCCATAAACTTCGGAAAGAGAATAATATTCCGTTTTCCTTTGGAACTCGATTGGAATTACATTCTCCCAAACTAATAGGAAAACTGACATGCTATTGAAACACCATCTAGCTAGATCATTTTCCTTTGCTTTGTTTCCTCTTTGCATTTTGCTTTATGGTGCTGGGCTGCTACAATGACGTCATTATGACAGAGAAACATTTTAAATTGGATTGCATGAAATGTTATATTTTAGAGAGAGTTTTATATGAGTCTTTATTTAGCGTAAGGAGGATGCATTGTTGGAGACAGGTTGTGTAGGATTTCTGTTCTAATTGTCTATTTCGTATTCTAACATTTATCTTCGACCTTAAGGCTAAATCAAAAAGGGCATCTTTGTGACTCAATTTTTAATTTATTTTTGTTTGGTAATGCATGAAACTAGCAAATGTTGTTGTTCAGAAATTACGTAATCACACTCATTTTTCTGTTTTTTTTTTTTTTTTTTTTCAAACGCAATAGATCTTTCAAAACAAGCCGTCAAATTTGGAATTTTGAGCTGCGTTTCTTGACAAAAGCAGAAAACCAGTCTTACAAAGGCAGAAAAACACTTGATCACGAGATCGAAATCATTTATAACTCTATAGCTAACTCAATTATCCAATTAGATTAACCGGCTCCGAAATTTTTTATTCAATTGGTTTTATGCTTAGTTAGCAAAATGATAATAACTTTAATATTCAAGATCTGAACATTTCTAAAAGTTCAATATAGTACAAACACACCTCATTTGCCACATTTCACGCACAATTCTTTCTTATTTTTGACGCATAAACGTTAACTCAATAACATCAAAAGTGAACTATGAACCTATTCGAAAAGTTTATTCTTTAACATAAACTTTACAAAGCAAGCACTAAAGAAATGAAATCTCTTTATGAATTCTGAAACAAGATCAAACGATGTCGACTATCACTTGTTAGCCACTGTAATATAAAGCTAGTTAACCCACGCAATTCCATAAACGGGGAAAAGAGAATATTCCGTTTTCCTTTGGAACTCGACTGGAATTACATTCTCCCAAACTAATAGGAAAACTGACATGCTATTGAAACACCATCTAGCTAGATCATTTTCCTTTGCTTTGTTTGCTCTTTGCATTTTGTTTTATACTGCTACGATGACGTGATTATGGCGGAGAAACATTTTAAATTGGATTTCATGAAATGTTATATTTTAGAGAAAGTTTTGGTATACGTCTTTATTTAACGTAAGGAGGATGTATTTGTGTAGACAGGCTTTGTTAGGTGTTCTATCTAGGATTTCCGTTCTAATTGTATAACATCTGTTCTAACAGTTATCTTACACGGTGACGTTTTGTTACAAAACTCTCTCTTATTGTGTCTAAAAGTGTTGCATAATCTATACTTGACGTATGATTTTTCTTTCTTTCTTTTTTAACAAGGTTTGGCAAATTTGAATATAAAAGTTTAAATAACACTACTTATAATTTTATAAGTTCTTTTTTTTTTAAATACAACTTTTAAAAAAATTAATTTCTCCCCTTTCACCGCACATGCACACAACTTGTCGGAAAGTGTTGCATAATCTACACTTGACGCAAAATTTTTCTTTCTTATTTGGTAGCCAAGTGTGGCAAATTTGAATATTTTTATAAAATTTGCATTATTTTTGTATGATTAAATTCTATGTACAGAATCGTAATAAATTTCGCATTCATGCATTTTTTCACAATAGTGCAACAACTATTGCAACAAGATCTGAATATTTATAAAACTAGTTATTGATAAGAACGCACCTCATTTGCCATGTTTGACTTACAATTTCCAACTTTTTATTTTTATTTTCAATGCATAAACATTAACTGAATAACATCGAAAGTGAACTATAAACCTGTTCGAAAAGTTTACTCTTTCACATGAACTGTACAAAGCAAGTGCTAAAAAAAACGAAAACTGAAACAAAATCAAATGTTCTCGACTATCACTTGTTAGCTAGCCACTGTAATAGAGAGCTAGTTACCCCCACGCAAATTCCATAAACTTCGAAAAGAGAATAATATTCCGTTTTCCTTTGGAACTCGACTGGAATTACATTCCACAAAACTAATAGGAAAACTGACATGCTATTGAAACACAATCTAGCTACATCATTTCCCCTTTGCTTCATTTCCTCTTTACATTTTGCTTTATATGCCGGGCTGCTACAATGACGTCATTATGACAGAGGAACATTTTAAATTGAATTGCATGAAGTGTTATATTTTAGAGAGAGTTTTGGTATACGTCTTTTCTTAGCGTAAGGAGGATGCATTCTTGTAGACAGGCTTTGTCTTGTGTCGCATCTTGGATTTCTGTTTTAACATATATCTTCGAACTTAATACACGGCAGCATTTTGTGACAATACTCTCTCTCAGTATGTCGAAAAGTGCTACATAGTTTGCATTTTACGCATGATTTTTCTTTCTTTTCCGGAAATCAAACCAGGAACCCTCGGAATAGCGCTTCCAAGGGTTCCGTGTTCAATCCCTGGTCTGGACATTTTTTACTCTGTTGGTTTTATGCTTAGCTAGTAAAGTGATTATCACTTAAATATTCAAGATCTGAATATTTGTAAAAGTTAATTATAGTATAAACGTACCTCATTTTCCACGTTTGACGTATAACTTTCGACTTTTTTAATATTTTTAACGCACAAGCATTACCTAAATAACATCGAAAAGGAACTATAAACTTGTTCGAAAAGTTCATTCTTTAACATAAACTTTACAAAGCAAGCACTCAAGAAACAAATCTTTTCATGAAAACTGAAATAAGATCAAACGTTCTCGACTATCATTTGTTAGCTAGCCGGTGTAATATAAAGTTAGTTACCCCCCACGCAACTCTATAAACTTCGAAAAGAGAATAATATTTCATTTTCCTTTGGAACACGACTAGAATTAGATTCTCCCAAACTAATAGGAAAACTGACATGCTATTGAAACACCATCTAGCTAGATCATTTTCCCTTTGCTTTGCATTTTCCCTTTGCTTTGTTTCCTCTTCGCATTTTGCTTTATATGCTGGGCTGCTACAATGTAGGGATGGGCATTATTTATCGTATTAGGATAAATAACAGTGTTACTACGCTAGAACCTAATATTGCATTAATATGTTACTGAAAAGTCCCTGTTAAATAAATAACACATGGTTCTTAATGACAGCATCTTCCTTCACTTGTTTTAATCAAGATTTCATTTTTTGTACCTCTAAAATAATAATAATATTCATTAAAAACGTCCTTAATCGTTTCTTTTGAGACGTTTGCCGAACAATGTTGAATGTTCGGGCTGGGTGCCCGGACAGCGCCCCCCCCCCCTTCCTGCTTGCGCAGACCTATTCACAATTATTTAAAAAATTTGCGTCCCCCCCCCCTTATTAAAACATCCTTAAAAATTTTATTAAAAAAAACTCACAATTATACATTCTAAGATAAAAAAAACCTGTCTAAAACGGAATTTAAAACTGTTTTAAAAGCTTCCGTTTTAGAAGATTTTACTATATAAAATAAGATATTGTATGTATCCAGCAAGTACAGCCCGGACAGCCCCCCCCCCTGTTTGCGGAGACCCATTCACAATTATTTAAAAAATTTGCGTCCCCCCCCCCTTATTAAAACACCCTTAAAAAACCTTATTTAAAAAAATCTCACAATTATGCACTCTAAGATAAAAAAAACTGTCTAAAACGGAATTTAAAACTGTTTTATAGGCTTCTGTTTAAGAAGGTTTTACTATATAAAATAAGATATTGTTTGTATCCAGCAAGTACAGCCCGGACAGCCCACCCCCCCTGCTTGCGCAGACCCATTCACAATTATTTAAAAAAATTGCGTCCCCCCCCTTATTAAAACACCCTTAAAAACCCTTATTTAAAAAAATCTCACAATTATACACTCTAAAATAAAAAAACTGTCTAAAACGGAATTTAAAACTGTTTTATAGGCTTCCGTTTTAGAAGGTTTTACTATATAAAATAAGATATTGTTTGTATCCAGCAAGTTCAGGTTAAAAATTCTGGGCACCCACCCGTTCAAAAGCTGGTTACGCCTACCAGTTTTTCAATTCAGTTCAGTTATGTAATTCTTTTCTGTTAGATTTTCCACCCGTTTTTGAAAAAATGTAGTTTTTTACATTACAAAAGAACATTTTATCGCTTCGTAACTGTTGTTTATTTTCAAACGTTTTGTCTGAGGATAATGTTGTTATCGTTAACGACTTTTGATTTAAAGTTTCGTTTCCTGTTTGGTTTTCATTCGCGGTTGTTAAAGAAAGAGGATAAATAAAAAATGATTTCGTCTCTTTTTTATTAAATATCAGAAAGACTGAATTTGAGATTTGTGGATTTGATTTCTAAAGGGCTCTTCTGGGGGGGGGGGGGGGTTCGGTGGGGTTTCGTTAATTTTGCTCATTTCTTCACTTCATTTCAACCTTTAAAAGGCTATAACTTTGCTTCTATGGGAGCTAAAATGGAGAAAAAAATTCTAGCATAGGTAACTTTTACTCGCCATTCTTTTTGCTATTTCAATTTTCCGGTTTTTCTCTATAGGACCATTTTTGGGAGGGGGGGGCTGGGGGGGGGGTTTAACATTTTTTGATGTAATATGTCTATCGAAAGCTTATGCTTCATACATTACAAATCTAGCATAAAAATTTTTCTCCCGTTATTCTGAGTCACGTTACGGACCCATAATGGGTTGAAATTTAAATTTCTTAAACTTCTTCGAGGTTTTTTGCCAAATCGGTATCAGAAAAAAATTGTGCCAACGTGATGTGTGTATGACATCTGCGCCATATAAATATTATTCAGTCTTTTTTTATAGCAATTTTTTTATGTAAAACAATATGCATTATTTTTCATGCACAATTACGCATTAAATGAAAATTGTAATGCAATTTTTGTAGTAGTACTTTATAAAAATGAATAAAAAAAAATACATTATTTAAAAGTATTTCCTGCACAACAAAATGTTTCCTGACGATTACTAAAAAATATGTCCTGACAATTCAAAAAATAAAAACGTAATTGTCCAAGTTTTCACTTCTGTCGGCACTCCAAAAATGTCACTTTTTTTAGGGGGGGGGGGGGTGAAAATTTTGTGGAAATAAGTCTTATTTTTTATTTATGTATGGATCCATATAAAAAAGTATGAACTAGTGAACTTTGGAACCATTTTAATACAACTCATATTCCAAATATTAAAATAATTGAGAAAAATTATAAAAAAAATATTTTCAATTTAATCATTTTTGTACTAAGTAAACGCAATTAAATTTCTTATAAATTGAATCTGGAATGTTTAGATAAGATTTTAATATTTACAAAATATAAAATACAGTACAATATATTAGGTTTACAGCTTTCTGAAAGACATAAAAATAGTAGGATAAAATTTAGATAAGTTCAAAGTATTAGAATATTTTATTTTGCGCAACAATATTACCTTATTAATATGAAGTAAATGGTAGTTAATTTTTTGTAGCACCCTCTTTTGCTTTCATAATAGCGTACAATCGATCTTGCATACTATACATATCTACTATTAAGAAACTAGTAAAAAAAAACTGAGTCTGGAAAAAATTTCATTCTCTACCATCTGTCCTATCTCACAAGTTTCTTTGTCCTATCAGTTAATATTTGTTTTATGTTTTGCAGCCACTCTAGTACAGCACGCATTGACTTGCTGTACGAAAATTCAGTAATGCATTTCATCTCAGATTTTAAAACATCAACAGTGCTGAATGAAAAAACGCGGTATACGGAAAATGGATTTTTGAAAAATTCGTTTTCCTCTGTATGTTTAAGAAAGTTTTCTTAATATGTTTTCTTGTACTTTCTAATTTTCCTGCTTTTCGTATTTCCAATTGGATACATTATTTTATATTCAAAAATATATGCGCCTATAGATATTTTCTTAAATGTTGTTGCCCCACCAGTGGCTGAGAGATTCTGCCCTCAAAACTGGTAGGCAGGCGCTGGATTAGAACAAAACCCAATCGCGGTCGTCAGCCCAATCATTCGGAGTTTTCCGTGGTTTTCTTCGAACTTTGGATTTCCTTGCGTAAATACGGGTTGGGTTCCCTTAGAAAGACCCCCCCTCCCTCCACGGAGGGCACCACCTTGGGGGCCCATATCCCATGTGTTGTCCGTTTGGGAGCATATTTAGCAATTGTTTATAAATTGTTTATTGTATCCTGTTACAAAAATAACAGGATGTTGGAACCTGTTACCAGCGCTACTGTGGAATGATGTAACCTGTTAACCAAAAATAACCATATTTCCCATCTCTACTACAATGACGTCATTATGGCAGAGAAACATTTTATATTGGATTGCATGAAATGTTATATTTTAGAGAGAGTTTTGTTATACGTCTTTATTTAGCATAAGGAGGATGCATTGTTGAAGACAGTCTTTGTTTTGTGTCCCACCTAGAATTTCTGTTCTAATTGTCTAGCTTCTGTTCTAACAATTATCTTCGACCTTAATATACGGTGATTTTTGTTACAGTGTTCTCAGTGTGTTAGAAAGTGTTACATAATCTATACGCATTATTTAATAATCTGTGACGCATTATTTTTCTTACTTGTTTTATAACAGAGTCGGGTAAATTTCAATAATTTTATAAAAATGCAAAATAACGTTAATTATAATTTTATTAAAAAAAAAAAAAAAAACTTACAGTTTGAAGAAAGTTTTTAATGTTTCTCCTTCAAAACGCATACACATGCAATTTATTAGAAAGTGTTACATAATGTATACTTAGCACATGATTTTTCTTTCATGTTTTATAGTAAGGCCGTACAAATTCGAATAATTTTATAAAGATTCAAAATAACACCAATTATTATTTTATTTTAAAAAAATGACAGCATGAATAAAGTTATTAATTTTTCCCGTTCTTACACACACATAGGGAAAAAATAATTAAAGTATTATTCAGATACCAATAAGCTTCATGTACAGAAAATTTAAATAACCAAAATTTATATAAAGCTTTTGCTAATTATAAAATATCAATATCTTCATGCTTCAAAAATATAAATAACCAAAAATTTTGTGGCTTTTTTTTTTTTTTTTTTTTTTTTAATATCTGGAGTATTTGTAAACAGCAGAAATTGTAACTCTCTAAACGTTCTATAGAGAAACAATCTGGATAAGAGCTACAAATAAGGCAAGTGCCAAAATACTACCTTCAGTAACGTATAACCCATGAGTAATCATAGTTTTTCCTTTAACTTTTTATTTCGACAGGAAATGCTTACGTTTTCATAAAGCTAACATTAAAACTAGTATTTCGGGGCTACTTTGTTCCACGCCTTTTTTTTTTAAATCCGAAAATAGAGTCAATTACAGTAGAACCCCGCTAATTCGGACCCCGATAATCCGGATCGGTTTGGTCTTTTTTTTTTTTTTTTTTTTTTTCAAGTTTGAGAAGCGATTGGCTAATTTCCATAACAATAACTTGTTTCATCATCGTATTCTAAATTTAAAAAAAACTTTTTCTGACATGTTTTCAGAATAATTAAGCAAAGTAAACATTATTAGTGTCTGCAAATATTCAATAAGTTTAACATAAAGGCGATTTTCTGTTAATACGTTATATTTTATTTCATTTATTTTCTCATTCTCCGGATAATCCGGATTTTCGAACATCCGGATCGGGTCCGGTCCCAATTAATCCGAATTATCGGGGTTTTACTGTACTTAAAAATGGCTTTTATGCATCCAAATCTCTTGAAAATGTTTTAAGTAATTTTTTTTTTTTTTCAAATGTTGCATTAATTGTTTTTGTTCCAGATGCTGAGGATAACATGACGTAAACTGTTTCTCGTTTCTTCAATATTAACGACAGTGTTTAAATGTTAAGAAACATTTGTTTATCGAGTTTCAGTGTCAATTCATTAGCATATGCTATTGCACGGGTATTTCAATAAAAATGTATTCATTTGCACATGAAATAAGTGAAGGACTAAAATGAAACCCGCAGGGGCTAATTAGTTCCAAAACTTTAAAAATAGTTTTTTCTAAATTATTCTTTTTAAATCTATACTGTTTGTTTCATGTTAATTGTTTAATACTCAATTTCGAAAGTTGGAAAATCTTATAAATACTTTTTAATGATGGAAATGCGAGTGGACCAGGAAAAAGTGACCCAAAGTAGTCCTGGTTGACGGTAATCATAAAATACCAAATAACCATAAATTTAATTCAAGATTAACTTACATTTCAAATCTAGATTTAACAACGCAATTATCGAAAAACGAAAATAATCTTTTCGACCTTTTTTTTCTTACATTTAAAATTACATGGATAGCATACAAATAAACGAAAACATACGAAGCCCCCCTTTTTTCTGCATTATCTGGTCTTTTAAGATTAAAATAAAAAGGCCCAGTGATATAGAAATAAATCTCATTTTTTAAGATTAAAGAATTAGTTTTAATGATCCGCGAAAAGAAATCCCGATTGAAACTCGATCGGACTAATTTAAAGTACAGAGAATCAAAGAAATTTATTTTTAGTAAATCCAGAAGAAGCTGAACGTTTAGCTGCAGAAGAAAAAAAAATCATACAAAGACTTAACTTTTTTCTTATTTTTTGTTTTTTTATTATCATAAACCGATCAGGATAAAAGTATTTTTTTCTTTTCAGTAAGTATGCAATTATCTTTGATAATAATTTTATACAAAAATTTTAAAATACCGAATTGCAATACTCGAGTATGCATTCACCCCTCTCAAATAATAATAATAATAAAAGATAGATTTCGATTACCAGCCAGAAGAAATAATACATAAGCTGAAATACAAATAAATAAGTTCTTCTGAAATTCATGAAAAATCAAAAATACCTATTTGAATTTTTTAAGATGAAATACATCAAATTGAGTTTAAATCAGAATATCATTAAAAACCAAAGCTAACATTAAAGGAGAAAATCCAATTTATTTTGCAATTTAAGGAGCTACTACATTCGAAAACTAGCAATTTAAAATGCAACTTAAATTGCCATGAGAATCTGACATCATGTTAACTAACATAGCTTTTCTTTATAAAAAGCATCGGCATAAAAGAAGTCTTTGAATAAAAAATACTTATTTAGCATATTTATATATTTGAGCAATGATTTTTTATTTAAAAATATTGTCGAAAAAGACATTTTAAATATGAAGTGCGTCGAAATTATACAAGAATAGAAGTGAATGTTATACTAAACAATTCTATTTGCTTCTTTTCATTTTGTGAAATCGATAAAAGCTTATTGGTTACAAAGTATCAGGTCCCAATTTATTTTTACTATTAAGGTATTCGACTACGTTCGGAGACATTTTTTTTTTAAATCTCTGATTTTGATACATTTCTGGTATATTTCCATGTAAGTAACACAGAATAAAGAAAATTATACAGAAATAGACATATATTAAAGCAACGCTTTAAAATTTTGTAGAATTTTGGACATTCTTTTATAAAAATGCATACATACACAAATCTTTTTTCAACATATGCATATCAGACATTTTTGAGTGCAATGAACTAAAAACCAGTCAATATATGGAAATATAAAAAAGATACGATTGATTATATACAATTATAAAAAAAATTCAATAATTTTATGTGTAAATTATTCATTAAAGAAAAGCTACATATCAATTAATAGGATACTTAGAGCTGATTCTTTAGTTCATTACACTTTAAAATTATCTAAAAGCTACACAAAACATTTCTTGGCAACGATAATAAAATTTTGAATTAGAGCAATAGCCTTTTACCTTTTCCGATTAAAATCTAACTTTCAGAAAAAACATTTAAGTTTTTTAACTTCGGTTTAAATTAATGTCATCTGCTTTTAAGAGCTCTAATTTTATTTATAATAGGCGTACAAGAAAACTATAAACATATTTAGAAAAATAAATAACATGTTCTTTCTATTAAAAAAAATCAAATAATAATAAATAAAAATTTTCATCGAAATTGACTTTTCAAACGAAAGCGGATACCTTAAATGTATTTTTCATATTTTGAAATGATATTTAATGATTTATGCAAAATCTGACGAAAATAAAATGGCAGAGAGTGAATCATTTTAATTAACTTTTATTCATTAAACCGTTATATTAGACATCATAACTAATTAGGCAGTTTCATTTTCTGCATGCGTAATCTTTATTTTGATATCGCAAATAAATGAGTGCAACAGAATGTGAATTTATCTATTCAAGATCGAAAAATTAAGCATACACATTTTGATTTCCACCCCTTTAACTCTTTAAGTGAGACGTGAATTATACATAAATGAACTCGTTATTAAAGGCGATTTTCCCAGCTTCAGTAATTAAATATCAAACAAAAGAAGGTAATATCGAATCAGTTTACAACAATTTCCAAAGAGTATTTAAATTTCTATGAAGGGTTATCACGTTACGTACGTACATGCATACGTACGTATATTCATACATACATACAGAACCTGAGGGTCCATTAGTTCTCAGGATTTCACTCCTGGGAGATAAAAATACGTAAAATTACATCGGTCTAGGATAAACTAGATCAGCATAGGATAAACAAGAATGTTGGCGCTGAGTTGGTCATTAGATTCAATAAAATCATGCCAAATTGAATTCGCCTAGGATACACTAGATCGGCCTAGGATAAACTAGTTCAGACCAATAAATAGCAGGCTAAACTAATTTACCCTATGAACATTAGGCCAAATTATTTTGGCCTAGGAAAAACTAATTTATCCTATGGACGTTAGGATAGACTAGTTTGGTCTAGGAAAAACTAGTTTATCCGATGGGCGTTAGGATAAATTTGTTTGGCCGAGGAAAAATTGGTTTATCCGATGGTGTTAGGAAAAAACTAGTTAGGCCTAGACTAATCTAGTTTGGCCTAAAATCAGGTCTGGCCGGTAACACACATAAAAATGAGAGTTTGAAGGATGTTATGGATTTCTCCATCTCGCATTGCACACGTACACAATTTGGCGGTAAGTGTTTGATAATTTATACTTGACGCATGATTTTTCTATCATTGTATTAAAAAGTCTGGTAAATTTAAATATTATTATAAAAATTCTTATAAAAATAACATTAATTATAATTTTACTTTACATTTAAATTATGCAGTTTGAAGAAAGTTTTTAATTTTTCTCCCTCGCACTGTATACAACTAACCGTAAAGTGTTACATAATCCACACTTGACCCATTATTATTATTAGTATCATTATTACTATTTTGGCCTTATTATAAAGCGTGAAAAATTTGAATAATTTTATAAAAATTCGAACTAACATTAATCATAATTTTATTTTAAAAATTACATTTTGAAAAGAGTTATTAATTTCTCCCCCACGCACGCAGACGCACACACACAGAGGCACAAAATTTAATTTGTGTATCATTCAGATATCAATTACCTTCTTGTATAGAAAGCATAAATAGCCTAAAGCTTAAATCAAGATTTTGCTAATCACAAAATTTAATTCAAGATTAACCTAAACTTACAATATAGATATAAAGTCGTAATTATCGAAGAACAAAAGCAATCTTTCCAAGCTTTTTTTCTTGCATTTAAAGTCTCGGGAATAGCATACAAATAAAGCCCCTTTTCTGCTGCATTATCTGATTTCTAAGATTAAAAGAAAAAGGCCCAGTGATATAGAAATAAATCTTATTTTTTAAGATTAAAGAATTGGTTTTAATGATCCGCGAAAAGCAATCCCAATTGAAACTGAATCGGACTAATTTAAAGTATAGTGAATCAAAGAGATTAATTTTTAGTAAATCCAGAAGAAGTTATGAACTTTCAGATAGTACAGAAGAAGAAAAACTTCATAAAAATAGTCAAGATTTTTATAATTTTTTTTTTTCCTTTTTTCTAAACCGATCAAGATAAAAGTATTTTTTTATGTATGTAATTATCTTTGAGAATAATTTTATATAAAAATTTTGCAACAATCGTAATATTCGAGTATGCATTCACCCATTCAAATAATAATAAGAAAAGGCAGAATTCAATTACCAGCCAGAAGAAATAATACATAAGCTGAAATACAAATAAATAAGTTTTTCTGAAATTCATGATAAATCAAAAATACTTATTTGAATTTTTTGAAGATGAAACACATCAAATTGAGTTTAAATCAGAATATCTTTAAAAACCAAAGCTAGTATTTAAGGAAAAAATCCTATTTTTTGCAATTTAAGGAGCTACTACATTCGAAAACTAGCAATTTAAAATGTAACATAAATTGCCATGAGAATCTGACATCATGTTAGCTAGCATAGCTTTTCTTTATAAAAAGCAACTGCGAAAAAAGAATTCTCGGAATAAAAATTACTTATTTATCATATTTATATGTTTTGAGCAACGATTTTTGATTTTAAAATATTGTCGGAAAAGACATTTTAAGTATGAAATGCGTCGAAATTATACAAGAATCGAAGTGAATGTTATACTAAATAATTCCATTTGCTTCTTTTCATTTTGCGTAATCGATAAAAAGTTTTGGTTAAAAAGTATCAGATCCAAGTTTACTTTTAAAGTTCAGTGTATTTTTCGTATTTTGAAATGATATCCAATGATTTATATAAAATCTGATGAAAATAAAATGGCATAGACTGAATCATTTTAATTAACTGGTGTTCATTAAACCGTTATATTAGACATTATAACTAATTAGGCAATTTCATTTTCTGCATGGAAAATTTTTATTTTGACATCGCAAATAAATGAGTGCAGGAGAATGTGAATTTATCTATTCAAGAGATAGAAAAATTAGGGATACACAATTTGATTTCCACCCCTTAACTCCTTGAGTGAAACGTGAATTATACGCAAACTCATCATTAAAGGTAATTTTGTCCGTTTCAATTATTAATTTCAAACAAAAGAAGGAAATATCGAATCAGTTAACAATAATTTCCAAAGAGCATTTAAATTTCTATGAAGGGTTATCACGTTACGTACGTACGTACATACATACGTACGTATATACGTACATACACACATACAGAACCTGAGGAACCATTAGTTCTCAGGCTTTCAAGTCTGTGAGCTAAAAATTACATTGGCCAAAATTACGCCTAATTGAATTCTCTCAGTATAAACTAGATCGGTCTGGAATAAACTAGTTCAGACTAATGAATAGCAGGCTAAACTAATTTATCCTATGAGCATTAGGTCAAATAAATTTGGCTAGAAAAAACTAGTTTATCCTAAGGGCGTTAGGATAGAGTAGTTTGGCCTAGGAAAAACTAGTTTATCTGATGTGTGTTAGGATAAACTAGTTTGACCTATGCTAATCTAGTTTGTCCTAAAATCACGTTTGGCCGGTAACACATATAAAAATCCAGTTTTAAGGATGTTATGGATTTCTTTATCTCGCATTGCAGACGCACACAATTCGTCGGAAAGTGTTAGATAATCTATACTTCACGCATGATTTTTCTCTCATTGTATAAAAAAGGTCTGCTGAATATGAATATTCTTATAAAAATCCAAAATAACATTAATCATAATTTTATTTTATTTTTAAATTATACAGTTTGAAGAAAGTTTAATTTTTTTTCTCCTTCGCACTGCTTACAACTTACCGCAAAGTGTTACATAGTCCACACTTGACCCATTATTATTATTATTATTACAGTCAGACCTCGTTAGCATGAACATGCTTAACGTGAATTACATTTAACATGAATTGTTTTCACAATCCCCTATAAAGACGAATACAATGATTTGATAACATAAATTACTGTTAACATGAACAAAATTTTGATTCCCCTTGAGGTTCATGTTAACGGGGTTCGCATGTATCATAATTATTATTATTAATGCTTTATTATAAAGTCTGAAATATTTGAATTATTTTGATAAAAATTTAAACTTACATTAATCATAATTTTACTTTAAAAATTACATATTTAAAAGAGTTATTAATTTCTCCCCCCACTTACACAGACGCACACACACAGAGGCACAAAATTTAATTTGTGTATCAGTCAGATATCAATTACTTTCTCGTACAGAAAATATAAATAACCAAAAGCTTAAGTCAAGCTTTTGCTAATCATAAATTTAATTCAAGATTAACCTAAACTTACAATATAGATATAACGTCGTAATTATCGAAGAACGAAAGCAATATTTTAAAGCTTTTTCTTCTTGTGTTTAAAGTTTTATGAATAGCACACAAATAAACAAAAACATACGAAGCCCCATTTCTGCTGCATTATCTAATTTTTAAGATTAAAAGAAAAAGGTCCAGTGATATAATAATAAATCTTATTTTTTAAGATTAAAGAATTGGTTTTAATGATCCGCGAAGAGAAATCCCGATTGAAACAGAATCGTACTAATTTAAAGTACAGAGAATCAAAGCGATTTATTTTTAGTAAGTCCAGAAGAAGCTATAGAGTTTAAGATACTACCGAAGAAAAAAAATCAGAAAAATAGTTAAGATTTTTTTTACTTTTTGTTTTTTCTTTTTCTTAACCGATCAAGATAAAAGTATTTTTTCCCTTTTCATAAAGTATGTAATTATCTTTGACAACAATTTTATATAAAAATTTTGCAATAGTCGTAATACACGAGTATGCATTCACCCATTCAAATGATAATAATAAAATGTAGATTTCGATATTACCATAAGAAATAATTCATAAGCTGAAATACAAATAAATAAGTTCTTCTAAATTTCATGATAAATCAAAAATACTTGTTTGAATTTTTTAGGATGAAACACATCAAATTGAGTTTAAATCGGAATATCATTAAAAACCAAAGCTAACTTTTAAGGAGAAAATCCTATTTTTTTGCAATTTAAGGAGCAACTACATTCGAAAAATAACAATTTAAAATGCAACATAAATTGCCATAGCAACTGCGAAAAAAGACTTCTCGGAATAAAAATTACTTATTTAGCATATTTATATGTTTGAGCAATGATTTTTGATTTAAAAATATTGTCGGAAAAGACATTTTAAGTATTAAATGCGTCGAAATTATACAAGAATCGAAGTGAATGTTATACTAAATAATTCCATTTGCTTCTTTTCATTTTGTGTAATCGATAAAAAGTATCAGGTCCCAGTTTATATTTAAAGTTAAAATTTTCGATTATGTTCGGAGACTTTTTTTTTAACCCTAGTTTTGATACATTTTTTGGTATTTTTCTGCGTAATTTAATACAGAAGAAAGAACATTATTATATGTATAACAACTTTGCAACGTTTTAAAATTTTTAAGAATTTTGGTCTTTTTTTTAGCATTTTTTTATGAAAACGGCTCTGGCTCTATAAAAAGAAAAAATACATATACTAATACAATTTTTTTTTTTTTTTTTTACGTAGGCATATTAGACACTCTTGAGTGTAATGAATTAAAAATTTTCAATATAAGGAAATCTACAAGAAATACAGCTGTTTATACAATTTCACAGATTTTTTTTGTAATTTTAAGTGTAATTCTTTATAAAAATAGCAATATATCAACAAATAAGTCACTTAGAGCTGATGTTTAATTCATTACATTCTTGACATTATCAAAAAGCTTCAATAAAAAATTACATGGTTAAGAATAATAAAATTTTGAGTTTGAGCAAATGTCGTTTACCTTTTCCGGTGAAAATCTATTTTTTAAGAAAAAACATTTAATTTTTCAACTTCGGTTTAAATTAACGTCATCTGCTTTTTTTAAAAGAGCTCTAATTTCAATTCTAATAGGCGTGCAGGAAAAAATTTTAAAACAAAAATGTTCATTCTATAAAAATATCAAATAATTAAATTTTTTTTTGTATTTTCATCGAAATTTATGCTTCAAACGTAGGCAGATACCTTAGGTGTATTTTTCACATTTTAAAATTATATCCAATGACTTATACAAAATTTGACGAAAATAAAGTAGCATAGAGTGAATCATTTTAATTAACTTTTATTCATTAAACCATTATATTAGACATTAAAACTAATTAGGCAGTTTCATTTTCTGCATGAAGAATCTTTATTTTGACATCGCAAATAAATGAGTGCAACAGTATGTGAATTTATCAATTCAAGATCGAAAAATTAAGCATACACATTTCGATTTCCACCCCTTTAACTCCTTAAGTGACACGTGAATTACACGCAAATAAACTCGTTATTAAAGGCGATTTTCTCTGCTTCAATAATTAAATTTCAAACAAAAGAAAGGAATATCGAATCAGTTTACAACAATTACCAAACAGCATTTAAATTTCTTATGCTATCGGAATTTTTGCACAAAACAATTTTTATGTCAGACAGCAAATGTTTTTGTAGTACAGGAAAAACAATTTCTGTAATATGTTTTTTCTGTTATCTCCTGCTTGCTTTGGTGTGACATTTTTTTACAAAACCTGTCACATGTTAATTTACTATTATTATTATTATTAAATAATGGATTAGATACATGTAAAATCTAGAGTAGTAGAGTAGAGTGGCCGGTAACAAGGCCGACTTCAGTTACTGACGAAGAAAGCTCTTGTTCGTTAGGGAAGTAACCTAGTATTTAATTAATGACGTCAAACAACCGAAAAACGTTTTGACACATTTACAAATTCATTTTTTTAACAGAAAGTTATAAAATTTTAATGCCTGACTAGGAAAGCGATTTCGAATTAAACTTATTTTTCCATTTTATGATAATTAAATTACTTATCGAGTTATAAGCTATTTCGATGACGCAATCACCCGTTTTTCTCCTCCTTTTCGACCGGTTTTTCTGCTTTCGTCGGGAAATAGGCTCAAAAGTGTCAACTTTGAAGGCTTGTTGTGAAAAATCTATTGTGTTTTTTTTTTAAACAAAAGAATGAGTGCAATGAGACAGTTTCTGAATAACAACACCTGCTATTTTCATGCATTTCCGAACAAAAATAAATTAATGCATGTGTCACAAAGTTGCCCTTTTTGATTTAAGAACACCCTTAAAGGCTTGAGACAAAAAAAAAAAAAAAAAAAAAAAAAAAAAAAAAAAAAAAAAGTGCATTATCGGCCAATACTGAGATCTCTCATGATGACGCATTGAGTTAAACTAAGCCGCTGACAATATTAGTTAATAACTTGTTAGAATGTTACATTCGTAGCTTGGGGGGGGAGGGGGGGGGCTGCAACCACTCTTATACGAAACACCTCTTGCGAAACACCGAAATTGGAATGAAAAAAAAAACAATTTATTGATTTTTGAGAACTATGAAATTATGCATTTATAATTATATGAGGCAGAAAGAATTTAGTTTCGACTATTGTAACGAATACATTAGAAACACTCATTGGTTAAATATTTATTTAACCCTTTCGGTTCTGGTGTACAATTAATAGCACATGTGTTCAGTGTTCTCGCTGACATTTGACCAACGTTAGTAATTTGGCTAATTAAAAATAAAAAACATTCGCCAAATGAAAAAAGTATTAGCAAAATAGATTCGCCGTGTAGCACAAAAAAAAAAAAAAAAAAAAAAAAAAATCCTTTAATGTATCCCCTTTTTTTCCCAATATATTCTAAAATAACCTAAGTTTTAATAACTGCGACAATAAATGTTATTAATCTAATTTCAACTATCTGCGACAAATATATTAAAAATATGTATGAAAAACTAAAAAGGAAAGAAAGGAAAAGCAAAAATTGAGCACTAGCAATTTGGCGAATCTAATCGCTTGTTTACTCGCCAAATGAAGAATTTAGTCGCAATTTGGCGCATTGGTGAGCGACAGCGAGAACACTGCATGTGTTTTATTGAAGTATTATTTTGCTTTTAAAAAATATTTTGGTACTATTTACATGCAGTAATGTTAGTGTATGTCTATGCATTTTCTGTATGATTTCATTTATGTTTAGGAATTTAGTAATTATTATTTGCTTAGTTCTCTTTGCGACGTTTGCGATTCTTTTATTTTAAACATATATTTCATTCTTTAAATTCAAAGTAAAAGTTACTTTCCTGAAAAATTCATGTGTAATAAAACACAAAAAGTATTGAAGTTCGTACTATTAATTAAACCTTATTGCTAAATAATATTTTCTAAACATCTCCAAAAATTCTTCCTTAAGGGTGTTCTTAAATCAAATAGGGCAACTTTGTGACACATGCATTAATTTATTTTTGTTCGGAAATGCATGAAAATAGCAGGTGTTGTTATTCAGAAACTGCCTAATTGCACTCATTCTTTTGTTTTTTAAAAAACACAATAGATTTTTCATAACAAGCCTTCAAAGTTGACACTTTTGAGCCTATTTCCCGACGAAAGCAGAAAAACCAGTCGAAAAGGAGGAGAAAAACGGGTGATTGCGTCATCGAAATAGCTTATAACTCGATAAGTAATTTAATTACCATAAAATGGAAAAATAAGTTCAATTCGAAATCGCTTTCCTAGTCAGGCATTAAAATTTTATAACTTTCTGTTAAAAAATGAATTTGTAAATGTGTCAAAACGTTTTTCGCTTGTTGAGCGGATCAGTTAAGAACACCCTTAAGCTACTGTCATATGAATATAACTTTAATATTATGCAAAACAACAACATTTGTTATCTTTCAGACAATTAATTATTCGTTAAGCACTAATTAATCTATTTTAATGGTTAGTGTTAACGTCATTAACGTAAAAGTAATTTTGTTTCTAAAAATTGAAAAAAAAAATCGCATTCAAAAGGGTTAAGATGAACATTAAATATATTATAAATACTCACATTCTTATAAAAAATGATTTCGTAAATTTTCGAAAAATTATTCTCCAATTATTTATATATTTTACCATGCAGTAAATAACATTTTACAGAAATACATGTAGTTTAAAATTTATACCAGGTTAAAAATTTATCCTTATTTTGCGTGAAATGAATTAAAATAAATACACTAAGACTAACTTTTCTTTAATTATTAATGAAAGTATTTTTAAAATAACTTCCAAACCAATATACTAAAACTACGTAATCTTAAAATAAATACTGCAAAAGTCATGTAAAAGAAACGCTCTTAAATAATTTCCAATTATCTTGATTTATTCAATTAAAAAACAATAAGTATTTAAAAATGCACCTAAATTTGTATTATCATTTATGAAAAATAATTACTTTTTTTACTAAGGTACCTGTGCCTAATATGGACACCCTAAGGAAAATGTATTTTTTTCACCCCCATGTACACGTAATAAGACTTCAAAAATATATGACCATGATCCCCTGGACTGGTGACTATCATTATTGAAATTAGCAATCTTGTAACTATTCCGGTTTAATTTAAATGATGAAAACAATGTTTACAAATGTCCATATAAGGAACCACTAGTCCCTATTATGGACAGGTGGCTCCTTATTGATCTACTGCAAAAGGTGTATGGAAGAATCACTTTTCTATGAAATTTTAGAGGAAAAGGGATAAAAAAAAAGTGTATCTTAAGGTATTGCAGAGGAGGGTAAGACATAGTAAATATCTTCAGAACATGCACTTAGGAACGGGCGGTCATTTTCGGTTGTGGCTCTTCAAAGATCGATGCAAAGCACCTCAGTTACTACAAAATATTATCAAATGGTAGTTGGTTTCTTAGCTTTTTATATTTCTGAATCTGAAGATTCACCTGCTTTACTTCCAATGTGGACATATGGTGTCCATATTGGGAATCGGGAGTAGTTTTATTAAATCTTGTAATAAAAAATAATGGAAATTTTTTTAAGCAATACATCTAATACCACTTGAAAAAATGTTTTAAAAGCTGTTTAAAACACTCCTCTTTTTAATATTGAAAGTAATTTTACAATGTCTAATAAGAATTTAAACTTACCTGTATTTACGATCAGCACACCACGAAACAACAAGTTTCCTTCTAAATGGCGAATAGCGCGCTTTTTTGTACTTTCCTGGCTTAATTATCTTTTCAACTGCTTTTCTTCATGGACATGTTGCGCGATTTCTCTATCAAAATTGTTACTTTTAAAAATATTAGGGGTGTCCATATTGAGAGCACTGTCCATATTGGGTACAAGTGCCTTATATACAGAAGCTGGTTGGACTTATATCTTTTTTTATTATTATTCAGCGCATTTGTTACAACGCCTATACTGCAACAAAATTCTACTTTTGTAGCAGTTTAATTCTGAAAATCTAACTGTTATTTGCTATCCAAAACTTTTCTGTACTTTCAATATTGCATTTTTCAAAGGCTATTGCCCTGTTTCTCAAGAGAATTTTGCTTAACAAAATATTTAAAATCGCTCCCAAAGCGTTACGTTATGATATTTAAAAGTAAAGTTACTAATATTATTAATCTAAGAGAAGGGCAAAAATCAAAGTTTAAATACATTAGGCAAACTATTTAAAAGAGTATTTTTACGCTAAAACCCTTCAATTAAAAAAAAAAAAAAAAAAGAAAGAAAGAAAGAAAAAGAAAAAGAGCTGTGCATCTCAAAGTACTGTTTTGATGTCACAAAAAAGTTTGATTTTACTTGTAAATAAAATAATTAAAAGCTATTTAAAGTTTAACAAGTAGAAGTGAGCAGTATATTTCGTCTATCAACACGTCATCTTGTTGTAAACAGAAGTCTGGATGCAAAACATTTAGATAAAAATAGCATCGCAAGGAACAAAGCATAGATGTATTTAATTAACACAAAAATGAAGAAATTAGTATCTTTAAAGAACAGGAATTTTCAAAATTTAACTAAGTTCAAAAAATCAAATGAATTTTTCTCTTAGTTATTTGTAATTGTTGATGATTTTATGTGTAATGGAAAATAAAAAATAAACAATATGTATACTCAGTAATTAAATGTGAAACAAAATATTGAGTAGAGTGGAATTAAAAAAACAAATAAACATCAAAACTAATTTCTAAATTATAAGGAGGGAATGGTCAAGAAACTGGTAATAAATGTATGTCTTATTTAATAATTTTGTTTGTATGGCATTATTACCCACATCAGAGGTGGGTAATTACGCCAAATAGCATAAGGTCAAGAAATCACGTCATTTCATTGCATGAATACAATAAAATATTCTTGCTTATAACAGGGCCCGACTTATGCAGGGGCATGCGAGGCAGTTTCCCCAGGCCCCCATGAGAGTAATCAGGATTTTGATTAGAGTGCCAAATGCTTAAAATCAGCCAAAAGTGAGCAAAATTCAGGTTTTCAAACATTTAAGAAGAGAGTGTGGTTTCTCTTCCCCTCTCTGCTTCCAATATTTTCCTCCACGCATGCAGAAAACGAACTATATCTTTAGAAAACCAATGTTTAAAATGTTATTACAATAACTTAGTATTCTATATATTTCTTAAAGAATTCTTTATTATTGCTTTCTCGCAACGGGACAAGTTAAAATCATTAATTATGACCAATTTTGAACCACCTTTTTTAGGCATCTTATAATTACGTGAATAAGTAAAGTAAAAGTTTGTAGATAAATACTCGTGTCAATCAATCTATCTTTATTTTTCTATCATTATCAAGCTAGTATTTTTTATTAAAGTTGTACCTATCTTTTGGGGATATCTTGTATATGTTACAGGCCAAACCCGATTTTAGGCCAAACTAGATTAGCCTAGGCCAAACTAGTCTATCCTAACGCCCATCGGATAAACTAGTTCTTCCTAGGCCAAACTAGTCTATCCTAACGCCCATCGGATAAACTAGTTTTTCCTAGGCCAAACTAGTCTATCCGAAAACCCATCGGATAAACTAGTTTTTCCTAGGCCAAACTAGTCTATCCGAACGCTCATCGGATAAACTAGATTTTCCTAGGCCAAACTAGTTTGGCCGAACTGTCATTAGGATAAACTAGTTTAGCCTGCTATTCATTGGTTTGAACTAGTTTATCCTAGGCCGAAATAGATTGTCCTAGGCCAATTCAATTTGGTGTGATATTTTTTAATCTAAAGACCGCCACGGCGCCAACTTTTTAATTTTGATCTATTTTATCCTAGGCCGATGCAGTTTGACGCGATTTTAGCTCATAGACTATCAAAGCCTGAGAGCTAATGTGCTCGCAGATTCTGTGTATGTGTATGTAACAATTTACGTACGTATGGCCGTATTTACGTACGTATGTACGTAATGCAATAACTCCTGATAGAAATATCCAATTTGCTTCAAATTTTGGACATAGATATATCCTGATAATGAACTTTCTGATTAGTTTCAGGGGTTTATTGAATAAGAATAAGGGGAGGAGAACAAAAGGCTAATCCGCACCCCCACCCCCCCACACACACACACACATCTCCTTAATTTAGTTAAGTCAGTTTTCCATGCAAAATGATCACATTTTATTAAAATTTTAGGTATAATATCATTTTGATAAGGTACATCCATGATCAGTTGTGGATGTTCATTGTTTACGTATAAATAAGAAAGGAGCAATGGGAGGTAACACTCTTAATTTATGTAAATAGGTTTTTCACAGAGAATTTACCGATTTGTTTCAAATTTTGGATGTATGTTCCTTCTGATAAGGCGTTTACCTGATTAATTTGGGGGTTCTGAGATATAAACGTAGAACGGATTTTTTTTTCAATCGGATAGAGACTTTCGGTTTTATGAAAAGATTTTTAATTCGTAACAGATATTGGTTTTTGCATACATCACTTCAGGCGAAATTGTTCATATTAAGAAACTAAATATCCGAATCCTTTTAAAAATAAGAAAAAGCTTAAATAAAGCATGACACTTGAAATTTAGGATGGGGGAGGGGGTAGAGTAAGAAGACGCTAGGGTTTTCTTTTTTTTTTTTTTTTATCTCAGCATTTTTTAAGGTTTTAGCTGATAATTAAATATTACCATTATTTGAAACTTTTAGAAACATAATAAAACATGATGTTAAATATTTAAGAAAAAAGATGGCGCGTCTAATACCACTATTTTCTATTAGTAATTCTTGTAAAAATATTAAATTCTTGTTGGAACTGTTTGAAACTTTGTGATAGTTTATAACACATGATAAAAATTGTAAAAAAAGTCCCATTACGAAAGGGAAAGAGGGGGGGGGGCGAAGAAAATCAGGAAATATAACGGAAATTCTAGGTTGATCTAGTTGAAACTTTAAGATAGTTTATGACACATGATATAAATTTATAAAAATATGTTCCGCTTTTAATGCCACTATTGACGAATAGTGATTTTTGAACGATTTACATGAAAATGTAATCAGAATCAATTTATATCAGGGACTATCTGAATATAAATTTATATTAAATTCCGTTCATTAGTTCTTGAGATACAGCTATTGTAAAAATTGTTAAAAATGCAGCATAGCATAGCCATGTTGAGTGATTTACTTCAAAATAGAAACAACACCAACTCATCTCATGGACGAACTGAATCTGATGTTTGATAGAAATTCGTGTATTACACATAAGATAAAGCTAATGCGTAAATCATAAAAAAAGCAAAACAGCAGCTCCACTTGATGCGCGATTTACACCAAAAACCAATCAGCATCAATTTAGATCAGACTCTACCTGAATGTAAATTTTTATTAAATTTCGTGCATTAGTTCTTCAGCCGCATCCCTACAGCTTGCGACAGCGTATAGCAGGTGTGCTGCACACGTACTGCCGAATGCCCTCTTTCTTTTCGAACGAACTTCGAAGCGAACGAAATTCAAATCGTAGCAAGCGTGCTGAGTACGCACCGCCGAATGTAATCCTCCTTTTCAAAAGAGCCTCGAAGCGAACAAATTTCCAACCATAACCCCGCTGCCTAGGCCAGTCAGATAGCGGGCGAAGCCAGCAAGTTTTAACTAAGCCACGTTATATTAGTTTCTCATTCCAACACCAAGGAGTGCACTCTATTATTAACAAAACTGTATCTGAATGAAACTCCGTTAAACAACCTAATAGTAGATATGTTACTTGAGGTCGCGGTGCTTTAAAAGCTAGAATTTCCCTTATATTTCGCGATTTTGTTCGCATCCACACCCTCTTTCACGCCGAAATGTGACTTTTTTTTATAAATTTATATCAAATGCCATAAATTGTCAGTTTCAAAGCTGTAAGTTTCATAAACTGTAAGTTTCAAAATGTTCCAACAAGAATATAACGTTTTTACAAAAATTACTATTAGGAAATAGGGGTATTTCGATGCGGAATCCTTTTTCTTAAATATTTATCACCATGTTTTTTTCGCTTCGAGGTTCATTCGCTTCAACATACGCCCGTTTCGAGATTTTATATAAAACAAGGGGCCCGATAGCGAGTGAAGCCGGCTGATTTGTACTAAATCGCATCCAGATTTCAAATTCCAACACTTGGGTGCTTGTGTTATATTAATTCCACATTAGTCCGTTATATTAGTCGCTATATATTAGTCCGACGTACATACATAAGTATGTACATACGTACGTACATACATACGTACATGGTTACATACACATACACAGAATCTAAGAGCACATTAGCTCTCAGGCTTTGATAGTATGTGAGCTAAAAGCGAGTCAAATTGTATCGGCCTAGGATAAATTAAATCAAAACTAGAAAGTTGGCGCCGTGGCGATCTTTAAATTCAATAAAATCACGCCAAATTGAATTGGCCTAGTACAATCTAGTTCGGCCTAGGACAAACTAGTTCAAACCAACGAATAGCAGGCTAAACTAGTTCATCCTAATGACCGTTCGGCCAAATTAGTTTGGCCTAGGAAAGTCTAGTTTATCCGATGGGCGTTCGGATAGACTAGTTTGGCCTAGGAAAAACTAGTTTATCCGATGGGCGTTCGGATAGACTAGTTTGGACTAGGCCAATCTAGTTTGGCCTAAAATCGGGTTTGGCCTGTAACATATACATCAGATGTGAGCAGTACTGAGTACAAAATTTACGCTTACGTACAATATGAATAAAATTTAATACTATATACTATAACAATAGCCATTTCCACGTTATTCACAAAGAAATTTCTATAGACAGATAGAAGAGGGTCCTCCAGAATGATGCTTGTTTGAAAAGGAAATCTAAAAACTAAGTCGTGAAAATTGGCAGAATCTTAACATGGCGTTATTACACCCGAGATACTTTTATTATTTAATATATTTATTACTATCGACATATTTTCGAGCATACTTAAATAAACACTTTTTAAATATTCAATCAAATTTCAAAAGAGACCTATTGTCAAATCTTTAAATTAAAAGTTGAGGCATTTTAAAATCAATTTCAGCTCTGAAACTTTTATCTTAATATTAAAATAGTATCCGGAATTAAGAGATGAGGATAATAAAACGAATGGAGACCTCAAGTGCAGTTCAGAATTTGAGACTCAGTCAGAATTTCTATACAAAAGGACACCAGTGAGATAACGGAGTGTTTGCCAGAAATAACATCCTGAAATCTAACTAATGATATACTTTGAATGGGAAGTTTCAGTGGAACTATTTCGAAATAGGCTTTAATAACTTTAAAAGTCCAAAGGAGTTTTTAATATTCTGTGTCTCTATTATTCTTAGCACTATTTATCTTGATTTGAAAGAAGATGGGTGAATTTTAGGCAATGCAATTTCTTAAGAACGAGGAAATAGTGGTATTAAAAGTATTTTTTTAAAAGAAAAAAAAAAGAAAAGGGTAGGGTAAGTTGCATATAGAAGTTTATATACAATATTAACAAGGGGGAGATCCTGGTAAAATTTAGGGCCTTTTAATGGCCTCTTTACGAAAATTAGTTTAATAAAATAGGGTCCTTCACAAAATTCTTAAAAACAGTGCTTCTTCAAAATTCCTTATAATTTTACATAAGCGGGAGCTTTTACAAACACACTCCCCGTTGGTCCCATATCCCTCGTGCAGATAATCGGCCGTTATATATAACATACGCTTGTATACTTATAGTCAATAAATTGCTGCATCAAATCCTAGGTTTGTTTGAAAAGGAAATCTAAAAACTAAGTCATGAATATTTATAGAATCTTAACATGGCGTTATTACCCTCAAGATACTTTTATTATTTAATATATTTGTTACTATCTACATATTTCCCAGCTTACTTAAGTGAAACTCTTTTTAAATATTCAATCATATTTCAGAAGAGATCTATTGTCAAATTTTTAAAACAAAAGATGAGGCATTTTAAAATCAATTTCAACTCTGAAACTTCTGACTAAATATAGTATTAAAATAGAATCCGGAATTAAGAGACGAGGATAATAAAACGAATGGAGACCTCAAATGTAGTTCAGCATTTGAAACTCAGTCAGAATTTCTAGGCAAAGGACACCAGTGAGATAACGGAATGTTTGCCAAAAATAACATCCAGAAATCTAATTAATGATGTACTTTTAATAGGAAGTTTCCGTGGCACAATTTCCAAGTAGGCTTTGATAACTTTAAAAGTCCAAAAGGAGTTTTTAAAATTGTGTGTCTCTATTATTCTTAGCACTATTTATCTTAATTTGAAAGAAGATGAGTGAATTTTAGGCAATGCAATTTCTTAAAAACGAGAAAATAGTGGTATTAAAAAAAAGGAAAAAAAAAGAGAGAGAGAAAGGATAGAGTAAGTTACATGTAAAAGTTTATATAAAATATTTACCGAAAAATAAGTTTAACCAGATTTGTATATAATTTCGAACAAAATAAATAAATTCTAGAATTCAAAAACTTTTTACATTTTGATAACTATATCATTACTGGTAGGGGGGGGGGATTATATAATGTCAAAAGGGGAGGAGGGGGTCAAAACTACCAAAAAGTTGATAACGTTATATTTGCACATCCCCAAACTGGTGACAAATATATGTTTTATTTTATAGTTTAATTTGCGGGTAATAATGGCAAATAGCATAGGTAAAGAAATCACGCCATTACATTTTCTGAATACATATCTTCTAAAATATTCTATCTTTCATACATAGTCAATAAGTTGCTTTATCAAATCCTATATTTGTTTGGAGATGAAAAAAAATCTAAAACTAAGTCGTGAAAATTGGTAGAACCTTAACACGGCGTTATTACCCTCAAGACAACTTTATTATTTATTATATTTATACTATCTACATAGTTTCCAGATTATTTAAACGAACCCTTTTTTAACTATTCAATCCAAATTTCAAAAGAGATATTTTGTCAAATCTTTAAATCAAAAGATGAGGCATTTTAAAATCAATTTCAGCTCTCAAACTTCTATTTTAATATAGTATTAAAATAGAATCCGAAATTAAGAGATGAGGATAACAAACCGAATGGAGGCCTCAAGTGTAGTTCAGAATTTGAGACTCAGTCAGAATTTCTATACAAAAGGACACCAGTGCGATAACGGAATGTTTGCCAAAAATAACATCCTGAAATCTAATTAATGATAGACTTTGAAGTTTCTGTTGCACTATTTCGAAGTAGGCTTTAACAACTTTAAAAATCCAAAAGGAGTTTTTAAAATTCTGTGTCTCTATTATTTTTAGCACTATTTATCTTAATTTGAAAGGGGATGGGTGAATTTTAAGCAATGTAATTTCTTAAAAACGAAAAAAATAGTAGTATTTATTTATTTTTAAGGAAAGAAAGTTAGAAAAGGCGGAAAAGGGTAGTTTAAGTTACTTGTACAAGTTTATATACAACATTAATTACGGGTCGATTCCGGCAAAATTTGGGGCATTTTTTGGACCCCTTCTTAAAAATAAATTTCATAAATTAGGGCCATTCACAAAATTCTTAAAAAACAGGGCTCTTAACAAAATTCCTTTTTTATAAAATAAACCTTTTCACAAAATTTGTTTTCATAAAAATTTACTACTATTTATTATTTTCAATTTGTTAAGGTTAAAAATCTAATTGAATTTGTAAATAAAACCAGTTCTAACGAAGCAAAAATTTCAACTGAAAGGTTTAAAGAAGATTTTAATTGTGAATGCTTGGTTCAAATTTGGGTAAATGGATTTCAACTTTCACTACAAAATGTTAATTCACACAAAAATATAATAAAATTCACAAAATGAACTTCTATTTTTCAGAAAATGGGCCCCAAGGGGAAAAAATCTGCATCGACCTCTGTTAACAAATCTGAAAGTATTTAACAAGACTTTACGAACGTCGGTCTCATTTTGTGCAAAGAATATTTGCTATTAATTTACAGGACCACACAAAAGTATTTCATTACATAATGACATAAGGGTAAACAAAGTTTGGGGCACGTTTAATTATATTAAACTGCTTCACATTTTATTAAATTGATATATGTTGCTGGGGTTTATTATAAGTTATCTTCTGTATTATAGAAAGCAGATAGCATTTACAGGGATATACAAAAGATTTCGGATACAATACTGTATCCAAAGTACTGTATAGTATTACACGAAGATCAGAATATTTTTAAAACTTCATTATAATATGAACGTAGCTCATTTGCTACGTTTCACGTGCAATTTCCAACTTGTTTTCTTCTTTAAGGGAAAGGTATCAACATTGATAACTTTTTATTTATTTATTTATTTAGTATTTCATCTTTAATAATATGTTTACATAAGAAGCAAATTAATGAAATATCTAAATTATTATAAAGTTAAAAAAAAATTATTTATTTAAATATAGTTGTAAATTCAATTCCGAAATCATTTCTTGCAATTTCAGAACCAGAAATGTAAAATTATATCCTCTACTATAAGCCTTTACCATACTTCTTTTCCAACTTCACATTAAACTTAACATTAAATTTAATTGTTGAAGCAGAGAAAAATCTCTTATACGCATTCTTTTCAAGGACTATTGAAGTGCTAAAAAGAAGGAAAAGTAAACTATGAAGATTTAGTTCTTTGTTCTTCGGCAAATAATTTGCTTTCTAGGCTATTGAGGACCATTTTGGGAAAATTTTGACATACGTGAATTAAACATGTCAAATTAAATAAAGTTTAAAATCCGAAGGCTAAAGAATCAGAGAACTCATTCTATGTATTTTTTTTCCTTTTTTAAGGGGTCTAAGGAGTCTTAATTTTTACCTGGTAGTGAAATTTAGCAACATTTCACATTTATTTATTTATTTTTTCAGCCCCTATAAAACATAAATGCGTAATATTTTTAATATAGAGAGCTTAATATATATTCTATTCAAAATATTTTTTAAATACTACATTGAAATTTTATTTTTTTTAAATGTTTAATTTTGATTAAAAAAATTGTTTCTTTATTTGCATCAACTGTGCGCAAGATTGTAAAAAAAATTGGTTCAAGAACCCCTCAAAATAATGATAATGATATAAAACTAATGTATTTTGAACATATACTTCATTTAAAAGCAATTTAGCTATTTAAAATTTAAAAATTTAAAAAAGAAATAATTTTCAATTGAAAAATTGTCAATTTTAAATAATTAATGCAATTATAGTATTAAATTTGAAGTATAATTTATTCTTTAAATTAAAATGAAGATATTTACCAAATTTGATGCAAATTGCTTTATTAGTTTTTGAAAAATGTTGCGCGCATTCAAAGAACAATTTAAAAAAATTTATCAAAACTAAACATAAAAAAATAAAAGGAATTGAAAAAAAAAAAACATTTTAAATAGAAGAGATATTAAGTTGTTTATATTAAAAATTTTATGCATTTATGCATCATTAGGATTGAGAATAAAAAATTAACTGTGACATGTTGCAAAATTGCAGCACCAAGAGAAAAGGAAGATTCCTGAAACCCTTTAAGTATCAACTATCATATTTATTTTGAAGACAAATTCCGGAAATGAAAATTTCTAATGCAATTCCAGAAAGTACATAAATAAAATATTCTGCTACGAAGATGAAAAAAAAAAAAAAAAAGAAAGAAATTTAAAGGAAATTGAATCAATAAAATCAATGAAACTGAAAAAAAAATAAATTTTTATTCGAAACTTTTAATTATCACTTTATCCTATCTTTATAAGAAGAAAATATTGGATTCGTGAAATATTTCAACTTTCGATTTTTGATGAATTAAAAAAAATATTGACATGCGTGAATTAATCTTGTCAGATTATTTAAAATTCGAAATCTGCAGAAAAAAATTAGAGAACAAACGCATTTCGTATATATATATATATATATATATATATTAATATTAACTGTTATATTTGTTTTCAAGAAAAATTCCGGAAATGAAAATTTCTAATGCAATTCCAGAAAATTCATTAATAAAATATTCTTTTACGAAACTGAAAAAAAAAAATTAAAAGGAAATTGAATCAATAAAATCAAAATTAAAAATAATTTAATTTTTTTAGTAACTTGCAATTATTACTTTCTTCTATCTTTACAAGAAGAAAATATTGGATTCATAAATTTCAACTTTCGATTTTTTATGAAATTTGGAAAAATTTTGACATGCGTGAAATAAATTTGTCAACTTATTTAAAGTTACAAATCCACAGGCTAAAGAATTAGAAAACAAATGCATTTCATGTTATAAGAATCAATTGACATTTTTGTTTTGAGGATAAATTTCGGAAATTAAAATTTCTAATGAAATTCGAGGAAGCCTATAAGAAAATATATTTTTTATGAAAATTAAATATAACATAATAAAAATGAATATCTCGCAAAAAGGACAATTTCGTATTTGAAAAGCTTACATTGTCAAAAGATTTACGCTTGTTCTTTACAGAAAAATCATCCAATGTCACACACGAAGTAACTAAATGTTTTTCCAAAATAAACCATCCCCAAATCTATATTAATTCCTTGCCTTCAGTGGAAAGGAATTGTTCAGTAATTTCAGAATAAGAAGCTGAAATACGATTTAGATACATTAGTATTTGCGATTTCTCCTCTTTTAGTTCGGAATTTTATTACTTGGAGCCGATTAAATAGCTTTTATGACCTACATATATTTGCATACTGATTTATCGCTAAATAACTTCAATTGAAGAAAAATAAAAATGTGTAATTCCACTTTATGAACTTGAATTGCGTGTAATTTGCATTTCAATGCATGCTATTGTTTGCGACTTTTAGATAATGACTGATCAAGCACGAAATTCGGCTGTACTAAAATTAACCTGAAAGAAAATATAATAGATAAACATGATATTGGAGCATTAAAACGCTTTTATTATCCACATTTATTTACATTTGTGGGGGTAATTTGTATTCCAACGTTAGCTATTGTTTGCAATTTTCTGATAAAGAATCGTTCTTTACGAAATACAGGTGTTCTGTAATTAACCTGGAAGTAACTATAGTGTATTATAAATTGAAATAGATCGTTTTGCATTTCTTTTTAGATACATACGTTATACAAAAAGAAAAACAGTTTCAGATTTTAATTAGTACTAAGCTATGCTCAGTGGCAGGTAGTAACGTCTACCAGTAGTGAAACTACAGTAATCGCAACTTACAGTTATTAATACAGTAGTGCGCAATATTTTGAAAATACATAGTGTCTTAAAAAGATCTGGTCAAATTTTATCTTAAAAACTAGCAGACCCGGTCGGCGTTGCCCGAATCAATGATAATATTAAAAGACCCTGAAATTTGTATGATTTTATCTTTAACTCGAAATATAACCATTGCCAAATCTATATTAATTCCTTGCCTCTTCAGTGGAAAAGCATTGTTTAGTAATTTCAGAATAAGAAACTGAAATGCAATTTGGATATTTGTGATTTCTCCTCTTTTCGTTCTGAATTTAATTACTTGGAGCAGATTAAACAGCTTTTATGATCTACATTTATTTGCATACTAACTGATTTATCACTAAAGAACTTCAATGGAAGAAAAATAAAAATGTGTAATTCCACTTATATGAGCTTGAACTGCGTGTAATCTGCATTCCAATGACTGCTATTATTTGCGACTTTTAGATAAAGACTCATCAAGCACGAAATTCGGCTGTACTAAAATTAACCTGAAAGCAAATATAGCAGATAAGATGAAATTGGGGCATTAAAACGCTTTTATTATCCACATTTATTTACATGTATGGGGTAATTTGCATTCCAACGCATGCTATTGTTTGCGACTTTCTGATAAAGAATCATCCTTCACGAAATACAGCTGCTGTGGAATTAACCTGGAAGCAACTATATAATGTATTATAAACTGGAATAGATCGTTTTGCATTTCTTCTTAGATACATACGCTATATAATTAAATTAGAAAAAGAAAAACAATTTCAGATTTTAATTAGTACTAAGTTATGCTCAGTGGCAGGTAGTAACGTCTCTCAGTAGTGAAACTACAGTAATCGCAACTTTCAGTAATTTATACAAAATTTTGAAAATACAAGGTGTCTTAAAAAGATCTAGTCAAATTTTATCTTAAAAACTAGCAGATCTGGTCGGCGTTGCCCGGGTCCGTGATAATATTAAAAGAATCTGAAATTTGCATGAGTTTATCTTTAACTCGAAATAAAACCATTGCCAAATCTATATTAATTCCTTGCCTCTTCAGTGGAAAAGCACTGTTCAGTAATTTCAGAATAAGAAGCTGAAATACGATTTCGATACATTAGTATTTGCGATTTCTCCTCTTTTAGTTCGGAATTTAATTACTTGGAGCCGATTAAATAGCTTTTATGACCTACATATATTTGCATACTGATTTATCGCTAAATAACTTCAATTGAAGAAAAATAAAAATGTGTAATTCCACTTTATGAACTTGAATCGCGTGTAATTTGCATTTCAATGCATGCTAATGTTTGCGACTTTTAGATAATGACTGATCAAGCACGAAATTCGGCTGTACTAAAATTAACCTGAAAGAAAATATAGTAGATAAACATGATATTGGAGCATTAAAACGCTTTTATTATACACATTTATTTACATTTGTGGGGGTAATTTGTATTCCAACGTTAGCTATTGTTTGCAATTTTCTGATAAAGAATCGTTCTTTACGAAATACAGGTGTTCTGTAATTAACCTGGAAGTAACTATAGTGTATTATAAATTGAAATAGATCGTTTTGCATTTCTTTTTAGATACATACGTTATACAAAAAGAAAAACAGTTTCAGATTTTAATTAGTACTAAGCTATGCTCAGTGGCAGGTAGTAACGTCTACCAGTAGTGAAACTACAGTAATCGCAACTTACAGTTATTAATACAGTAGTGCGCAATATTTTGAAAATACATAGTGTCTTAAAAAGATCTGGTCAAATTTTATCTTAAAAACTAGCAGACCCGGTCGGCGTTGCCCGAATCAATGATAATATTAAAAGACTCTGAAATTTGTATGATTTTATCTTTAACTCGAAATAAAACCATTGCCAAATCTATATTAATGCCTTGCCTCTTCAGTGGAAAAGCATTGTTTAGTAATTTCAGAATAAGAAACTGAAATGCAATTTGGATACATTAGTATTTGCGATTTCCCCTCTTTTCGTTCGGAATTTAATTACTTGGAGCAGATTAAACAGCTTTTATGACCATCATTTATTTGCATACTGATTTATCGCTAAAGAACTTCAATGGAAGAAAAATAAATATGTGTAATTCCTCTTATATGAGCTTGAATTGCGTGTAATTTGCATTCCAATGACTGCTATTATTTGCGACTTTTAGATAAAGACTCATCAAGCACGAAATTTGGCTGTACTAAAATTAAACTGAAAGCAAATATAGCAGAAAAGATGAAATTGGAGCATTAAAACGCTTTTATTATTCACATTTATTTACATGTGTGGGGTAATTTGCATTGCAACGTATGCTATTGTTTGCGACTTTCTGATAAAGAATCATCCTTCACGAAATACAGCTGTTGTGGAATTAACCTGGAAGCAACTATATAATGTATTATAAACTGGAATAGATCGTTTTCCATTTCTTTTCAGATACATACGCTATATAATTAAATTACAAAAAGAAAAACAATTTCAAATTTTAATTAGTACTAAGTTATGCTCAGTGGCAGATAGTAACGTCTACCAGTTGTGAAACTACAGTAATCGCAACTTTCAGTGATTTATACAACATTTTGAAAATACAAGGTGTCTTAAAAAGATCTGGTCAAACTTTATCTAAAAAACAGCACACCGGCCTGGCGTTGCCCAGATCCGTGATAATATTAAAAGAATCTGAAATTTGCATGCTTTTATCTTTAACTCGAAATAAAACCATTGCCAAATCTATATTAATTCCTTGCCTCTTCAGTGGAAAAGCATTGTTCAGTAATTTCAGAATAAGAAACTGAAATGCGATTTGGATATTGCGTATTTGCGATTTTTCCTCTTTTCGTTCGGAATTTAATTACTACTGGAGCTGATTAAATAGCTTTTATTACCTACATTTATTTGCATACTAACTGATTTATCGCTAAAGAACTTCAATTGAAGAAAAATAAAAATGTGTAATTCGGAGTATATGAACTTGAATTGCCTGTAATTTGCATTCCAATGCCTGCTATTGTTTGCGAAGTTTATAGATAAAGACTAATCAAGCACGAAATTCAGTTGTACTAAAATTAACCTGAAAGTAAGTATAGCAGATAAAGATGAAATGGGAGCATTAAAACGCTTTTATTATCGACATTTATTTACATTTGTGGTGTAGTTTGCATTCCAATGCATGCTACTATTTGTGAGTTTTTTTTTTTTTTTATAAAGAATCAGCCTTCAAAAATACAACTGTTCTGGAATTAACTTGGAAGTAACTTTAGTGTATTATAAATTGGAATCGATCGTTTTGCATTTCTTTCTAGATAATTCTTTATGTAATTATATTATAAGTAAAACAGTTTCAGACTTGAATAAGAACTAATTGACCGGGAGGTGGCAGCACAAACAAACGCCTCATCGAGTTCACGAATGAAAGTCTAAGATTCGTTAAATCTGGATTCGTATATTAAAATGCGTCGGTCTGACAACTCACATCTTGGTGAAAATACTTAAAAACCCAATTTTAACAGTTGACTCGTAGGTTTACCATTGTACTTTTATCTATAGAGTCTGGCATGTTTATCATATTGTATCAAATTTAATCTTGTTTTTATTATTTGTTTTTAATACTTTCTCCATTTTATTGTGGATTTATTTGTTTTGGCAGCCCCTAATTCGTATTATTTTGCTTTTTAATAGCTGATACGGAGATGAAATCACACTTTATTTGTTGTTCCAAAACATTTGTGGGCTTGATGAATGTACTTTGGCTTTGCAAATTTCAATTATATTCCATTTAATTCTTTTTTTTTCTTGTTTTAATTTAGTAAATTGTATTACATAGAATGGTTATTTATAATTACATCGTAAGAAACAATCTTGGGAAATAATGATCAGCAAGTTTTGTCAAAGGCAATTTCTTAGAAAATTTTAGATTTCTTTTCTAAAGCACTTCTGATTAAAGTTGAATCGATGTAAATCAAAACTTTTCAGAAATTTTTAAAAATTTTGAAGAATTTTTTTTGCTTGTTTGTTTTAAACATCTGAATCACATTACAAAAATCACATTGAGATATTTAACGCAATCTCGGTAATATCTTTTTCTATTTCTATCACTATTTCAGTTTATGAAATGGCTCAGCATAATAATAGATTGTTATGCAGAAAAAATATGTGTTGTACTTACAACAAAAACATCAACTGTAATTTTCAACTTACCTGGAAAGAAAAAATAATAAAATTCATTAAATATCATTATAATATTGGAATGGTACATGAAATAAAATTTTATTACATGAAAAAAAAAAAAAAATAAAAATAAAAATAAAAAGGCACGAGCAATTATACATTTTATGTATAAGTTAAAGAAATAAACTGGTATCAGATTCAGTGCTGCTTCTACTCTGTTAAGAATTAGCAAATTTTAATTTATAAGAGAAAATCATTTCCTTCCATGCCTGATTTTATAGTATGTTTAACAGGTTTAATGTATTTTACATATAGCTGCTAATTTACCGTTTTTTAACTAGACATTTTATAAAATATTTTATAATACTAGAAATTTTATAAAATAAAAAAAAGAAAATGCATAAATGTCAATTTAAAAGAATTACTTTTACTAATGCAGACAGAACTCTTGTAAAATGCTAAACAAATTAACTTGTTTCAGATTCAGTACTGCATCTTACACCTGCAATAATTAGTAGGTGTTTAAAATTATAGAAGAATGGACCACGTACTTATATTAGATTAAGTGCTTTGAAAAATGTAAAAGAAACTAAATATTACAAATCATTACAAATTACTAACAAAAATTTTGAATATATAAACAATAAAGGAATTTATTCAAATTAAAAATGATACACAAATCACCATATACATCTATAAAATAGATCTCCTTACGAAATGCCACGTGGTTTTAAAAACATCGTAAACATATTATATATATCACTGTCATAAGCAACTACCATGAATAGTAATTTATCAGCTTTTCCCCCAATCAGCTATCATTTTTGTTACTTAAGAGTATAATAGAATAAGCCTTTGTTTCATTTGCGAAAACATATAATCCATTGTAGGTCTCTCATGCTTAATTATAGACGCACTTAATTTATGCTGCATTTTTGGATTTTTATAATAAATTTAGCAGGTTTAAACCTTATATAGCATGATAAAATTAAATAATTTCTTTATCATTTACTTTTATAATTGAAGTCATTTTCAAATTTTTAAGCACATAAAATATAATATTAAATTTACTAAAATTAAAGATTGAATCAACAACAAGCACTAAAAAGGAGTATTAAAAAAAACACACACAAAAAAAAAATTGTTAATATCAGCCATTCAACTTTTAAAAAAGTATCATTCTTTCACAATTAAATAATCTTAATTGTCAATAACACTAAAATACTCCTTTTATAACAAACAAAAAAATCCATAAAATTTAATAAAAAATATTCTTTTTTAAATACTAATTAATTTTCTTTTCAGATCTGGGATTACAGGAGAATATTTTCCTATTTTTATTTATTTACACTTCAACCCACCACAAAATTAATATATTTCTCATAGAAAGTGAAGGAGACTTGAAACTTTAAAAAGATATGATAATCAATTATTTTAATATCATATTCAATTAGAAAATTTCCTTCAAAAAAGCTAATTAGTATTTTTGGATTAATTAAACAGATGACGATTTAAAAAAGGCTATTTAAGGAAATTTTTTCCTTAGCGTTTTTAAATATTTTTTTTCTTATCTTTGTAAGTCATGATTATTCTTAATGAATAAGAATCCATGTAACAGTTGTTAATGTGAATGATGTGTTTTGGAATAATGAAGGAGTAATTCAAAACTCTGTAACAGGGGAAGGGGGAGGGCACTAAATGAAATAATTACTAACGATGTATTTCAGACGTAATAAAATTATCTCAGGAATTGATTTTTGAGTCAGAAAGTTGGTTATAAAAGTTGCTTAACGCTATCTGGTTTAAATGTACCAGTCATTGAACCATGTACCTACATTAGGCATGTACCTTAAAAAATGTAAAAGAAATTTTATATATACGCTCGGTAATTTATATATTATATCATACTCACAAGCAAATACAATAAATGGTAATTTATCAGCAATTACACCAATCAGCTATCCTTTTAGTTTCTCTTGCTTATGATATATAAATCTTTGTTTCATTTTCCAAAATATGTGGTCCATTATAGGTCTTACATGCCAATTATTAATACACCCAATGTATGCTGTATTTTTCGCACTTTTATAATAAATCTAACGGATTTATAATTTATTTTGCCAATCGAAGTCATTTGAAAACTTTTAAGCATATAAAATTTCACTAAATTTATAAAAATTAATGATATAATGAGCAGAAAAACACTAAAAGATTTATTTTGAAAAAATTACAAATCATAAAAATTATATAAATACTACATTTGTAATAAAGAAAAAGTATCATGGTTTCAGAATTAACTTAATTGTCAATATCATTAAACTGCGCCTTTTATAACAAACAAAAAAATCCATAACACTTAATGAAAATTATTCCTTTTCAAATGCTAATTAATTTTCTTTCCGGATCTGGAATTACATGTGATTATATTAATTTTTTATTTATTCATTTACGCTTCAAGCCGCCACAAAATTAATATATTTCTCAGAGAAAGTGAAGGAGACTTGAAATTTTAAAAAGATATGATAATCAACCATTTTAATATCGTATTCAATTTCAAAATTTCCTTTACAAGAGCTAATTAGCATTCTGGGATTAATTAAACAGATGACGATAAAAAAGACTATTTAAGAAAAATTTTTGCTTAGAGAGTTTTTAAATCTTTTTTCTTATTTTTGTAATTCAAGACTATTCTTAATGAATAAGAGTCCATGCAACAGTTGTTAATATGAATGCTGTGTTTTGGAATAATGAAAAAGTAATTCTTTGTTATAGGAGACGGGGGGAGAGCACTAAATGAAATAATAACTAATGATGTATTTCAGACGTAATAAAATTATCTCAGGAATTGAATTTTGAGTGACAAAATTGGTTAAAAAATTTGCTTACCGCTATCTGGTTTAAATGTACCAGTAATGGACCATGTACCGATATTAAGCCATGTATAATGAATGGTAATTTGTCAGCAATTACACCAATCAGTTATCATTTTAGTTGCTTTTGTGTATGATATTAAATCTTTGTTACATTTGCCAAAATGTATGGTCCATAATAAGTCTTACATGGCCCGATTATTAATACATCTAATGTATGCTGTATTTTTCACACTTTCATGAAAAATTTAACTGATGTACAGTTTAATTTTGCCAAACGAAGTCATTTAAAAAGTTTTAAGCATGTAAAATTTTATAAATTTATTAAAATTAATGATATAACCGGCCGACATGCACTAAAAGATTTATTTTTTAAAAAAATTACAAATCATAAAAATATCAACATTCGTAATAAAGAAAAAGTATCATGCTTTCAAAATTAAATTAATTGTCAATATCATTAAACTGCTCCTTTTATAACAATAAAAAACATCCATAAAATTTAATAAAAATTATTCCTTCTCGAATGCTAATTAATTTTCTTTCCGGATTTGGAATTACAAGTGATTATATTCTTTATTTTTTATCTATTTACGCTTCAAGCCGCCACAAAATTAATATATTTCTCATAGAAAGTGAATGATTCTTGAAATTTTAAAAAGATATAATAATCAACCATTTTAATGTCATATTCAATTTCAAAATTTCCTTTACAAAAGCTAATTAGTATTTTGGGATTAATTAAACAGATGACGATAAAAAAAGGCTATTTAAGGAAATTTTTTGCTTAGAGAGTTTTTAAATCTTTTTTCTTATTTTTGTAATTCAAGACTATTCTTAATGAATAAGAGTCCATGTAACAATTGTTAATATGAATGCTGTGTTTTGGAATAATGAAAAAGTAATTCTTTGTAATAGGTGACGGGGGAGGGCACTAAATGAAATAATGACTAATGATGTATTTCAGATGTAATAAAATTATCTCAGGAACTGATTTTTCAGTTGCAAAGTTGTTATAAAAATTGCTTACCGCTAAAACTTAAAAAACCTTATGTACCTTAAAAAATGTAAACGAAATATTATATATATGCGCACGGTAATTTATATATTATATTAAACTCACAAGCAAATATAATGAATGGTAATTTTTTAGCAATTACATCAATCAACTATCATTTTATTTGCTTTTGTGTATGATATTAAACCCTTGTTTCATTTGCAAAAATCTATGGTCCATTATAAGTATTACATGGCCAATTATTAATGCATCTAATATAAGCTGCATTTTTCGCACTTTTATGATAAATTTAAAGAATTTATAATTTATTTTGCCAATCAAAGTCATTTAAAAACTTTTACGCACATAAAGTTTTATTAAATTTATTAAAATTAATGATATAACCATCAGACAAGCACTAAAAGATACATTTTGAAAAAATTACAAATTATAAAAATTATATAAATATCAACATATAAAAGATATATAACAACATATAACATACATAATATAACAACATATACAATAAAGGAAAAGTATCATGCTTTCAGAATTAACTTAATTCTCACTATCACTAAACTGCTCTTTTTAAATCAAATAAAAAATGCATAAAATGTAATAAAAATTATTCCTTCTCAAATGCTAATTAATTTTCTTTCCGGATCTAGAATTGCAGGTTATTATATTCTTTATTTTTTATCTATTTACACTTCATCCACCACAAAATTAATATATTTCTCATAGAAAGTGAATGAGACTTGAAATTTTAAAAAGAAAGGATAATCGACCATTTTAATGTCATATTCAATTTCAAAATTTCCTTTACAAAAGCTAATTAGTATTTTGGGATTAATTAAACAGATGACGATAAAAAAAAGGCTATTTAAGGAAATTTTTTGCTTAGAGTTTTTAAATCTTTTTTCTTATTTTTGTACTATTCTTAATGAGTAAGATTTCATTTAACAGTTGTTAATATGAATGTTGTGTTTCGGAATAATGAAGGAGTAATTCAAAACTTTGCAACAGGGGGCGTGGGAAGGCACTAAATGAAATAATAATTAATAGTGTATTTCAGATGTACATAAAATTATTTCTGGAAGTGATTTTTGAGCGACAAAATTAGTTATTGCAGTTATTAGTTATTAGTTATTAGTTTTTTTTTCGGTGCAGGTCCTTCAATAGAACACAAACATAGAAAACACGATTTTTTTTTTTTTTCAATTTTGAATAAAACGAGTTTTGAAATCCATTATTGAAAATTCACAACTTTAATTTACGCTTGACAGAAAGTCCAAACTAGTGAAATTATTAAATATACATATAATTATACTCTGTCCCTTTTTTAGATATATAAACATAAAAAGATAATGCACTACTTAAACTATCAATTCGGGATATCTAAATATTGTTCTCAGCTTTGACGTATAATCTTAACGTAGCGTATAATTATGTAATTAATATTAAACTATTTATTGATAAAAAGAGTATTTTAAAAATATATTACACTCTTTATTCTTCATTTATGTTTTTTCCTTTGAAATATTTCTTCATTGCAGTGTCAGAACCAGTTGGTACATTTTGGCGAGGTTTTGCGTAAAATTAAATCCATTGTTTTTGAAACTGATAAAAAATTGTAACCATAAATAATATTTGGCGATTTATTACTAATGGCCAGCAAACGACAAATTATCTTAAATTTAATACATTATTTTACAATAAAGCTCTAAAAATATTAAAATATTGTATTGTCATCAGAAACTTACATGTGTACGTATATAAACTTTTTAATTGTAACATATCAGAAAATATCAATAATCAAAATTAAGTTAAAAAAAGAAAAATCTTTAAGAATTAAGTAATATCGATTCTCAATACCGCTAAACTGCTTCATTTAAAACTAACAATAAATGCCAGTCATTTTTAATAAAACTTTATTAAACTATTCAAATATCATTCATTTTAAAATGGTATTTAATTATCTTTCCACGTCTCGATATTTTCTCTTTTTTAATTTTCTTTTTTAAACACTTCAATCAACTACAAAATTAATATACTTTGACAGAAAGTTAATCATTCTTGAAATAATAGTAATAATAAAGAGTAATGAACCATTTTAATTTTGTATTCAATTTTTTTTTTTTGGGGGGGGGGGGTGGGGGGAGTCGAAAGTATCATTAGTTTTAAATTAATTAAACATATAATGGAAAAAATCATTTAAAACTATTCTTAATTATAATTAAGTTCTTTTTTTAATTAATATAATTTAAATTAATTAAATTATTAATTTATAATTAGTTTTGGATAAAGCGAATTTGAAATTCACGTCCTCTTCGACTATAATTCCTATTGTTCCATGGCATGGTCCTTTATACCTTGATTTGGTGTGGAGCCCGATTATTGAAAATTCACCGATTTGATTTATACTTGATAGAAAGTGTGAATTAGTGAAATTATTACATATTAGAGATGGGCAATATCGTTCCTTTTAAGGAACCGTTCCAGCCGGATTCGTTCACCAAAAGGAACGAGTTCTTTGGACTCGTTCCTATTGGAACCGTTCCGAAAAAAAGGAACGATTCCGACAAAGGAATGATTTTGAGAAAAAGGAACGAATTCGAGAAAAAAGGACGATTTCAAGATAAAAAGGAACGAATCCGTAAAAAAGGAACGATTCTGACAAAGAAACGATTTTGAGAAAAAGGAACTAATTCGAGAAAAAAGGACGATTTCAAGAAAAAAAGGAACGAATTCGAAAAAAAAGGACGATTTCAAAAAAAAGAACGAATCCGTAAAAAAAGGAACGATTCCGAAAAAGGAACGATTTTGAGAAAAAGGAACGAATTCGAGAAAAAAGGACGATTTTAAGAAAAAAAGGAACGAATCTGTAATCAAAGGAATAAATCCAGTAAAAATGGAACGAATCCGAGAAAAAAAGGAACGACTTCGAGATAAAAAGGAAAGAATTCGATAAAATAGGATGGATTTTTTTAAAAAAAGGTTCCAAGGGGAAAAAACGCGTCCGAAACTATTTTACGAAAAAGGGAACGAATCCGGAAACAGGCATAACAGATCTTGGAGCGACATGCAATCCCTAATATTTATAACTAATTTATTTTCTTACGTATTCATTTTTTCATATCATTTCTTATGGTTTGCTTTAATTTTTAAATATTTTGGACAGATCATTTTGTTTTTAAGAGTTCATTTTATTCATCTGTGTGCGCTATTAATTAGCATAGTTATTTCTATTCACCATAATATAAGTATTCCCTGACTTTATGATTTATTGTATTAAGCATAATTGCTCTTGAAAATTTGCATTTGGTTGACCTTTCATTTATCGCCATCCATGAAATTTTACTGTAGCTTTGGTTTTGGTCATCAGGCTGATGTTGCGGCGGTCTATTAGATTTTCAATGTAATTATTGCTGTCCCCTCCAAAATCTGTCGTCAAATGACCTTCGATTTATTTTATTATTTTTGCGTAGGAAATTTCTTTATTGATCTAATATTTGATATCAGGGTCTATGATTTGTTTCCTCTTCAAAATTCACCCTAACGTAATCTTTAACTTATATATCGGTCCTCGTAACCGGCCGTTTTCCAAGTTGGTGCATTTCAGTACGATTCCTCAGGAATTGGGAATTTCGGAGTCTGCCCATTTCGAGAAAATTCCTAGAAGTCCATCTATTTAGGAATTAAGGGTGTTTTCGAAAAAAATATTTTTCCACCTTCAACAGCTCGAAAATTTCCGATACAGTTTCAGACACATTTTTAACCCTTTTCGGCACACTGTGCCGGTCTGGGATACCTAATTTTAATTCCAAACTTGCAAACGGCACCAGTGATATTTTAGTAAAATTTTGCTTTTGCAACAAAGGCTTAAATTAAGGAATTCAAAATATCTAAAAAAATCGCTTGTGAATTCCGGTGTCAGTCAGTATTTTCTTATTTTACTAACAGATTTTGCCCGTGCCGGAAAGGGTTAAAAGTAGATACGTGAAACTTGCTGAGGTGATTTTTAAAGAGATGTATGAGAGGCCGCGTGATTTCTTTGTTTTCGCTCAGTTCGTTAGAATTTGAGTTATAAACAATTACTTTCTCCGTATGACCATTTTTTTCGTTCGCAGATCTCTCTCTTCAGGAAATTCAGTTCAAAACGCCAACAGTTTTTTGCAATATTTTTTGCAATTGTAAAAAAAAAAAAAAAAAAAAAAAAAAAAAAAAAAAAAAATGACAAGCACGGCGCATTGTGTATTTTCTAAGAAAGAGAATTGCCAGTTTGAAACGTTTGAGAGCAAAAATGAATTTAAGAATAAATCAGACAATAAGCAGTTTGGATTGGAATACACCCTTAACCCCTTCGCGACCCCCTCGATTGTGTTTTTTGGGGTCAGGGAATCCGAATTTGTATCTTCTCAGCAAAAATTTCTCCCGGCAACTCCCCTCCCCCAATTTTTAATAAAATGCACCCCAAAAGAAATTAAAAAAAAATTCAATTTTTTACTGTCTTAGCGAAAAAGCATCTATAAATTTAGATGCAGACAAAATTTCCAAGAAATACGATGCATAACATTATGACGTAGGATGAACGGGGAGGGGGAGCATCGTTTGCTTTTTCTCTCCTCCAAACTTTCAATAATTCTTATTTTACGTTTTTGGGTCATTGAATCCAAATTTTTTACTTCTCCCCCCCCCCCCAGAAAAAAGTAAAATAATCGCCAATATAGGTTTTTTATATTTTTTGAGGAAAAATTATCTAGAAATTCAGAAAGTAGACAAAATTTTCAAAAAAGTACGATGCATAACATTATGACTTAGGATGAATGGAGTGTGTGTGTGTGCGGGGGGGGAGCCTGCCTCACAGCGCTACGTGCACTAAGTTATGGAATTCCGTTTTTACCAAAATTTGTGTGCATGTGTTTGAGGGGGAGGAGTTGCCGATCAGAAATTTTCATTCAGCGATCCACAAAACATAAAATAAGTCTTTTCTAGAGCTACCATGAATTTTGCTAGGTATAGCCCCTATATGGTCTCTATTGCCTTGACTCAGGCGACCAGGTTCGTGCGAAGAGAAAACTGTACCCGCGGCAAAGTCTCAATCTAGCGCTCCCCTAGTAAGTTGGAAGGGGGGGGGACCCCTCAACTTTTTCTTGCGACAGGCCAAAACATAACGTTGGTAGTATAATTTTGGCGCCCCATAAGTTTCCGCCATCGAGGTGACCGCCCTTGTCGCACCCCTCCCCTTTTACACGGGGCTGCAGACGATACAGTGCCACAGCGCATGTTGAGAGGCAGACTCCCTTCTCCAAGTTCATGCTACGTCATGATGTCACGTATCTTTTTTGTAGCAAATATTGCCTGCTTTCTGAATTTCCTTTTTTCCAAAAACTTTTAATTAAATATATCTATATATATATTAAAATTAATATTTTTTATTATAATACCCGAAATTAAACGTATTTTGGGTATCATTTTACCTTTTCTTTTTCTTTTCTTTTTTTCCTATTTTTTTTTTTTTTTTTTTTCTTTTCTTGAGGGAGGATTTTAGTGAGAAGTAAAAAATTTGGATTCAGCGATCCCAAAACATAAAGTAAGTCTTACAGGAAAAATTCGGAGGAGTAACGGGAGAGCGAAGACGTATCATGCGATTGATTAACCTCCTCAGTTCTGACGTCGCCTATAGGTGACACAAAAGAATATCCATTAAGTTCATTTAATGCAATATAATTTAATAAATCTTTTAATTTAATTTAAAATTGTTAAAATTACTTACTTCTAGAGGTTTTTACTAAATGCGTGCATATTAGAGGCATCCATACATACTGATACATCTTTGAATATGTTTTACAGTAATTTTAAACTAGTTTGTGTGGTCCTTCTTAATATTTGTCTCAGATTTGAGGAATTTTAGTGGAATTGCATAGCGTAGTGCATGTAGCGCCGCGGCGCTTGTTGAGAGGCAGGCTTCCCTCTTCCCGTTCATCTTATGTCTTAGTCATGCATCGTATTTGTTGCAAATTTTGTATATTTTCAAAATTTCTGCATACTTTTTTACTAAAACGATAAAATAATTGATTTTTTTCTTAAATAACTTTTTTTTTTTTGGGGGGGGGGGGGGGAGATGGTGAGTATTTTACCAAATTTTAGGGGAGTTGCCGAGGAAAGTTTTGATGGGAAGTTGAAAATTCGGATTTAGCGAATTAAAAAACATAAAAAAAGCCTTTTTCCAGAATTATCATGAATTTTGCTAGGAAGAGACCAAATACGGTCTCTATTGCCTAGACTATTGTTCAAACAGATTTTCCTCTATGTAATAAACCTCAATGTAAGTTGATTAAAACAATCTTCGAGAGTTTCAAGATTGTTTTTTAATCATCTTCTTCAGGAGAGAAAAACAAGACGCCAAACTTATAAAATGATACATGAGCGAGCGCTATTAGCTGGTGTTATTTTTCTTTTGACAAAGAAGATTCTCAAATTCAAATTATACTTGAGGAAAAATAGCATGAAACCGAAATGTACATAAAAGTGCGTAACTATTAAAATAATCGAAAATCAGTTATTATCCCATTAAAGTGCAATTTTTATGACATGATGATGTATTTCTTATATTATTTAAAACCGTTTGAAATCAGTTTTTTTTTCTCTCTTTTAATCTTGTTTTTCTTGAAAATTCATTATATATATATATATATATATAATGAATATATATATATATATATCATTTCGTATGATATATTTACCAATTAGAAAAAGTATTAGTGCATGTATGTAAAACTATATGGTGTTCCATTACCTTCGGATCCTGGTACTCAATCGATAAAGTACGTTTAGGTTCTCTATTCGAATCCTAGCTGGGGCATTTTTTTTCACTCAGATATAAAAAATCAACTTCGTAAATTATTTCTTTTAGATCAATTTTGCATGAACACGTCAGATAGTATTGTAATTACGTCACAGATGATAGTAAATAATTTGCAACAGACAATATCTTAAATGAAGTAAAATAATATATTTCTATTTTTCTAAACATTAAATTTAAGAGGATATAATGCGCAGTTGTAGTTTATTAAATGTTTATCCCCTCCTACAACTTTAATTTATTTTCTCTTTATTTCGTTTTTCTTCGTCTCCCCCCCCCCCCCGCTTTTTTCATACACATTCGAAGGGTATTTGGGCAATACACTTCGCTTTAATAAATCAAAATATATCTTATTTTAAAATAAAATAGCGTATTTTAATTCATTAAAACAGACCAATCTACAAGAACAAGAACCGATTTTTTCGGAATCGATCCATTCCGAACCGAATCCAAGATATCGGTCTTTTCGGACCGAATCTGATGAATCGGTCGTTTTCGCAGTCGGTGCATTTCGGAACGAGTCCGAGGAATCTGTCCTTTTCGGAGTCGTTTCATTTCGGAACGAGTCCGAGGATTCGCTCCTTTTCGGAGTCGTTTCATTCCGGAACGAGTCCGAGGATTCGCTCCTTTTCGGAGTCGTTTCATTTCGGAGCGATTCCGAGGAATCGGTCCTTTTCGGAATGGTTTCATCTCGGAACTAGTCCGAGGAATCGTTCCTTTTCGGAACGAGTCCGATCTATCGTTCCTTTTCGGAATGATTTCATTTCGGAACTAGTCCGAGGAATCGTTTCTTTTCGGAACTAGTCCGAGGAATCGTTCCCTTTCGGAACGAGTCCGATCAATCGTTCCTTTTCGGAATGGTTTCATTTCGGAACTAGTCCGAGGAACCGTTCCTTTTCGGAATGAGTCCGAGGAACCGTTTCTTTTCGGAATGGTTTCATTTCGGAACTAGTCCGAGGAATCGTTCCCTTTCGGAACGAGTCCGGTCAATCGTTCCTTTTCGGAATGGTTTCATTTCGGAACTAGTCCGAGGAACCGTTCCTTTTCGGAATCGTTCCGAAAAGGAACGAATCCTTTTTACAGATAGGAATTGTTCGTTCAGTTCCACCGCCGGAACCGTTCCTTTGGAATCGTTCCTCAACAAATGACACATCTCTATTACATATATATAATTATACTGTCTCTCTCTCTCTCTTTTTTTTTTTTTTTTTTTTTTATAGATGTATAAACAATAAAGAAAAAATTAAGATAAAGCACTATCTAAACTATCTATTTGGGATTTCTAAATTGTTGTTCTCAGTCTTAACCTGTAATCTTAATATAAAGTATAATTATGTAATTAATATTAAACTACCAATTAATAAAAAGTGTATTTAAAAATATGTTACACTCTTAATTTTTCATTTATGTTTCCTAGTTTAAAATATTTCGTCAATGCAGTTTCAGAACCAGTTGGTATATTTTGGCGAGAGCGGTTTCGCGTAAAATGAACTCCATTGTTCTTGAATCAGATAAGCATTTGTAGCCATTAATAATATTTCTCGATTTATCACTGATGGCCAGGAAATGGCGAAGTTTTAAATTTAATATATCAATTCACATTAAGGTTCTAAAAACATTAAAATATTGTATTGTCATCAAAAACACATAAGTGTACGTGTAATGAACTTTTTTAATTGTAACATATGAGAAACTATCAATAATCAAAATTAAGTTAAAAAGAGTAAAATCTTTAAGAATTAAGTAATATCAATTGTTAATACCGCTAAAGTACTTCATTTAAAACGAACAATAAATGGCAAAATTTTAAATTTAATATATCAATTCATAATAAAGTTCTAAAAACATTAAAATATTGTATTGTCATCAAAAACACATAAGTGTATGTGTAATGAACTTTTTTTAATTGTAACATATCAGAAACTATCAATAATCAAAATTAAGTTAAAAAGAGTAAAATCTTTAAGAATTAAGTGATATCAATTGTCAATATCGCTAAATTGCTTCATTTAAAACGAACAATAAATGCCATTCATTTTTAATAAAATTTTATTAAAATATTCAAATACCATTCATTTTAAAAATGGTAATTAATTCTCTCAATATTTTCTCTTTTTTTTATTTTCTTTTTTTAAACACTTCAATCAACCACAAAATTAATATACTTTGACAGAAAGTTAATCATTCTTGAAATAATAGTAATAATAAAGAGTAATGAGCCATTTTAATTTCGTATTCAATATACTTTTTTGTCGAAAGTATATCAGTAGTTTCAAATTAATTAAACATATAATGTTAAAAAAATCCTTTAAAACTATTCTTGATTGTAATTAATTTTTTTAGTATAATTTAAGTGAATTAATGTAATTTAGTGAACAAGAATACTTTTAACAGTCGTTAAGATAAATGACATATAACAGAATAGTAAAGAAGTAATTCTTAATTATGTAACAAGGCGGAAGAGGGAATTAAAACTTAATGTTGTATTTCAGTAATATATTAGGTTATTTTCGAGACAAATTTTTAACAAGGGAGGTCCCATACTGGGCATACTCAGAATATTTTGAAAAAAAAAAGAAATATTAATTAAACTACTCATGAATGTAATAAAGGATCAATCAATTTTAGCGGCGGAATTACAGTAAAAAGTCTGAAAAAAAAAAGTCTTTTAGGCGTTTACTTTTTAGCATTCTTGTTTAATACTTTTAAGCGGTCATAAATGCGTGGCAGAGTTGTTCAAAATGGTATATTAATACAGAAAAAAATCTATTTTGAATAATAACAAGTGTTTGTAAAATTATCTTCAAATTAATAAATTTTATAGAATGAACATCAATACTTAATGGACAGACCATGTAGCTTGCAATCACTTGTAAATTATTGTATCCTTTATGATGCAAGCCCCATGATCATGGGGGAAAAAAAAATAATAACGAACGCCGTGTCGTCCGTTAAGCATATAGAAATTTCGCCATAAATCACTGTATTTATTGTAACATTTTTGTTTTCTTTTTTTTGTGTGTGTGTGTGTGTAATGAAGAAATTGTTGTTATATATTATTACGTATTGAAAGTTGTTGCATGTGTAAGTTTTTAGAACGAAATTAAAAACAATTAAAAATTATTTACTAATTAAAACCACAATGTCAGGTAAATAAAATCTATCAAATAAGATATTTCGCTTTAATGATTTACTTTAAACAAGTCATAATGTTTGGCTAAAAGAAATCATTTAAAACTTTTAAACCCACTAATTTGTACTAAAGGACCCATAGACAAACATTAAAGAAAATATTTTAAAAATTATAAGTTTTAAAAATGTATTACATTTAAACATCAAAAATCGAAACAATGATAAAATATTTCGCTATTAATTACTTTTGATTGTCAATACTTTTCACAATAACTCCATTTAAATTTTAAAAAAATTACTGAATTTTTTAATAGAAATTTATTAAACTATTCAAATAGCATTGTTTTTCAAAAGCTAATTAATTCCTTTTCTGATCTGAAATTATAGGTAAATATGCTCTTTTTTTATTTATTTTACTTTAATGTACCGTAAAATTAATATATATCTAACAAAAAGTGAATGAAACTTGAAATTAAAAAAGAGAGGTATAAATTATTTTAATTTCGTATTCAACATCTCCTTTTCAAAAGCAATCAGTAGTTTGAAAATAATTAAAGATACACTGAAAAATTAATTTTTTACAAGTTACTTAAAAAAGAAATCTTTATTGGAATTTTTAAGCCTTTTTTTATTACTATAATTCCAGGTTATTTTAATGAACAAGAATTCTCAATCATTAAGGTAAATCGGAATAATGACAAAGTAATTCCGAATTGTGTAACAGGGGGAAAAATCAAATCGTAACTGATGTTGTATTTCAGATATACATTAGGTTATCTTGGAAATACATTTTTAAGCGACAAAGTTAGATATCACTAGAAAGACGCTGCTGAGTTTCAATCACTAGAAAGACGCTGTATCATTTATGATACAAGCACCAAGACCATGGAAAAAAATTATTGTCGTGTACTTGAATTGGATCACAATATAAAAATTTCATCATTAGTCACTATATGATCATTAGTAACATTTCTTCCTGTTATGGAAAAAAAAAATGTTATATTGTACGTATTGAAAGTTTTCGGATGTATAAGTATGAAGTATGAAGTATGATTCAGGAACGAAATTTAAAAATTAAAAGTTATTTACTAATTGAAACCACTCTGGAAGATAAATAAAATAAGTTGAATTATGTCTTTAAAGATTCATTTTAAGGAAATCATGAACCTTCTCTAAAAGAAATCACTTAGCCCTTTATCTATCGAATTATGAATCCATGATCCAAAATCCATGATTCTGAACCCATTTTATATTCTAAAGCATTTTACGTAAATTATTTAAACTAAATTAAAATATTTACATATGTCATTTAATTAATTTTTGAAGAATTTTAGAAAGATTGAATGATTTGGTAGGATTAAATAAATTTGAATTTACAGGGGTTTTATGCAATATTTATAACTCCACTCCAGTCTTTTATTTTTAATTATTTTCTCAGTATTTTGTAGAATTATAAAATGTACAAATATGATGTTCTTACGATATAAATATAGCAATAATACCGATTTGAAAAATCACCATCCCCCTCCCTCAGCTGCATGAAAGCTAAAAAGATACAAAGGCAAAAGAAACCATCCTTTTAAAAATATTTTTGTTTCGTATAATTAATAATGCTTTTGGAACAAAATAAAGTAATGCATCTGTAACACATGCTAAACAGTATTACAACTAATCGACATATTAAAATAATGTATAATAAATTATTTTAATGGTACTTATAAGTACCGTCGGTAGATAAAGTGTAAAAACTTTTAAGTTCACAGACTGATACCAAAGAACCAATTGACAAGGACTAGAAAAATGATTTTTTAAAACTACAAATTTTAAAAATGTATTATACTTCCCTAATAGCTTGCATGGTCACTGTTAGTCACTTTGGTCACATCACATCTGTGACCAAAATGCCACCACGCAGTGACGTCACATTGTGACTGAGATGTGACTTTCTTAAAAATCTTTAGAAATTTATAAATATCCTTCAAAACATGTTATTTACTTTTAAAAACATTTTTCTGGCAATTTATATATCGTCGCTTTTGTCACAGTTTCGTCACAATGTTAATGTCAAATTAATCACAAATGACACATTTTTCATAAATTTGTCGCATTGTGACCACTTTGTGAAACGTCACAAAGGAGCTCTAAAACGGCCATAATGACTTCACATTTTAGTCACAGTGACTTCACATCGACGTCACATCGACAATCGATGGTCACAAAGTCACAATGTGACTTCACAACGACGTTGCAGTGACGTCACCATGCTTTCCGAGTTAATACACCAACAATCAAAAGAATGATAAAATCTTTCACTATTAATTACTTTTGATTGTCAATACTTTTCATAACAACTTCACACAAATTGAAAAAAAATGAAATTAAAAGAAATATATATTAAATTATTCAAATACCATTCCTTCTCAAACGCTAATTACTTCCCCTTTCGGGATCTGAAATTATTGATGAATATACTTTTTTCTTATTTATTTTATTTTAATCAACCGCAAAATTAATATATTTCTAACAAATATTGAATGAAACTTGAAATTAAAAAAAAAGGGGGTATGAATTATTTTAATTTCATATTCAACATCAAAAGCGATCAGTAATTTGAAAATAATTAAACATACACTGAAAAATTAATTTTTTACAAGTTACTTAAAAAAGAAATCTTAATTGGAGTTTTTAAACCTTTTTTAATTGATATAATTCCAGGTTATTTTAATGAACAAGAAATCAGAGTCGTTGAGGTAAATTTCATACACCGAAATAATGACGAAGTAATTCTGAATAGTGTAACAGCGGGAAAAAAATCATATCTTAACTTATATTTTATTTCAGATATACATTTGGTTAACATGGAAACACTTTTTTTAAGGCCCCTGTTCCTGGCCGACGAAGTGCTCGCAAGCTAATGCTATTCCTACGGGGAGGCTATTTTCTAATATCTGGTTTGCATTTTGATATTTTTATTTTATTTATTTATTTATTTATTTATTTATTTTTCTTAGCTTTGGATAGCTGAGGTGCATGCCGACATCGCTCCTTTTTTATTTTTTCGATTTTGAATGCAGATATTTCTTATAAAGTTATTTTCACTTTCAAAACCGGTTTCGAAAGTGAAAGTGCATTTTGAAAAAAAATATCTGCAATCAAAATTGAAATCGAAAAAGTAAAAAAGGAACGATGTCGGCACGCACCTCAACTATCCAACGAAATATATATATATATATATATATAAACGTCAAAATGCAAACCAAATATTAGAAAATAATCTCCCATAGAAATAGCATTAGCTCGCGAGCGCTTCATCGGCCAGGGACACAGGAGTTGGGTATCGCTTTCAATCAACAGAAAGATGCTGTATCATTTGTGATAAAAGCACAATGACCATGGAAAGAAACTGTTATGTACTTGATTAGGAATATAAGATAGAAACTTCATCTTGAGTCACTATATTCTTTAGTAACATTTTTGTTTGTGATGAAAAAAAAATGTTATTATATTGTTCGTATTGAAAGTTTTTGGATGTGGAAGTAAGTATAAAGCATAATTCATGAACCAAATCTAAAATTTAAAAATTATTTAGTAATTGAAACCACTCGGGTTGGTTGTCTTTGTGACGTCCAGTTATCAGCGCGAGTGATATACGCTCTGGAGGGGGGGAGGGGAGTCATTCTTATTGAACCTAATCTGTATTTACGCAATGAAATCCAAGGTTCGAAGAAAATCTCTGAACGATTAGGCCGACGGCCGCGATGGATCCGAAGCCCCCAGCACCTGCCCTCTATCAGTTTCGAAAGTAGAACCTCTTAGCAACCGATGGGGCTGAAACCACTTTGGAAGGTAAATAAAATAATTTGTAATTTATTTTAAGGAAATTACGACATTTTTCTAAAAGAAATCCCATAAAACCTTTAAATCCACAGACTGATACTAAAGGGCATATTGACAAGCGCTAAAAAACGATTTTAAAAATCACACATTTCAAAAATTTATCACATTTAAACACCAACAATAAAAAAGATAAAATCTTTTATTATTAACTGTTTTGAACATAGTACTTTTAAACATAACTTCACATAAACTAAAAAAAAGTCTCAATAAAAATCTATTAAATTATTCAAATACCGTTCCTTCTCAAATGCTAATTAATTCCCCTTTCCGGATCTGAAATTAGAGGCGAATATACTCTTTTCTTATTTATTTACAGATCAATCAACCGTAAAATTAATATATTTCTAACAAAAAGTGAATGAGGCTTGAAATTAAAAAAACAAAGGGCGTAACAAAATATTTTAATTTCGCATTCAACATCAAAATTTCCTTGTCAAAAGCAATCAATAATTTAGAAATAATCATACATATGACCAAAAAAAAAAAAAAAAAAAATAGCTATTTAAAAAAGAAAGCTTGATTGGAGCTTTTACACTTTTTTAGATACGTTCGTAGTTATGTAAATACGTAGCACCGATAGTCGTTCAGTCCGTTGGTCAGTCTGTCTGTCCACATATAACAGAACAAAAATTAACCAACGGAATCATTTGAAATTTAAAATATATAATTGTTGCATAATTTTGTCGAGTAATTTCAAATTTTAAGAAAATCGGATGCATAATTTAATTTCTGGGACAATCAAAAGAATTCCGTTAGATTACAGCCAATAGGAAAAAATAGTTTCAAGTGCATTTTAATGGTGTTACACCCGTTCGAACACAATAAAGTTGATATGTATCTATGAAATTTATACAAAAATATACATTCTATACAATTTGCAGTGCAAAGATTATTTGTTATTAATTTACAGAGCTTCACAAAAGTATTCCATTACATAATGTGGTATATGAGAAAACATTGTTTGGGGCGCGTTTTAATAATATTAAACTATTTCACATTAAAATTGATATATGTTGCTGAATTTTACTACAGGTTACTTCCTGTATAATAGAAAGCTGATAGTATCTACAGGGATGCACAAAAAATTTTGGATACTTAACTGTATCCGAAGTATTGTATACTATTACACTAAAATCTGAAAATTTTTAAAACTTCCTCATAGTACGAACGCACCTCATTTGCTATGCTTGACGTGCAATTTCAACTTGTTTTAATCATTATAATCTAAGACTATTTTTAATGAACAAGAATTCCTTTAACAGTCGTTACAAAAAATATCACATATCGGAATAATGACGTAATTTAGAATTTTGTAATAGGGGAAAAAAAAATTAAAAATCACAAGTTAAACTGATTGTGTATTTCAGATATATATTACGTTACTTTGGAGACTGATATTTTAAGCTACAAAGTTCAATATTATCTCTAGTCGCCGGAGAGACGTATAATTTATGATACAAGCACCGCGATCATGGAAAGAAACCTTTATTGTGTTTGTTAATTACTATTATAGAAAGCTCTTTATTACTCGTTATTACTTTAATGTTACGAAATAAAATGTCATATTCTATGTATTGAAAAATGTTGCATGTCCAACAAGGAAGATCTCCTTACTGGGTATATCTAGTATTTTTTGAAAAAAAAAAAAAAAAAAAAAAAAACAAATTAAACTATTCATGTATGTAATAAAGGATCAGTCAAATTTAGCGGCGGAATTACAATAGAAAATCTGTTTAAATAATAATAATATTGAATATTTGGCGCGAAAAGATGAAAGCATCTTGCAATTTGGCGAGCAGCATTTTTCCTCGCCAAAAGCAAACGATTTTAATGCAACTGAAAATTGTTTGTTAATGTATTTTTCGAATGCTTGTAAATAGCATTTAATCAATTTAAACTTAAACAATGAGAGAGTTTAATGTAAATACACATACGTGTAATACATTGTATTACATATATATGCTGCTTGTTGCTATAGTTATTTATCACTGAAAAAAAATATTGTCATGTATATATAAATCATATTTAAAAAATATTTTCATAGATTTAAACGAATTCAAAAATAAATATATTGAAATAAATACGAAGTTGTTTCCACAGCAATAAAATTTAATAGATAATGCTCAGTAGATTTAATTTTGAGGTCAAAACAAATTAATTAATTTAAATTTTGAATTTTGTTTTAAATAGTAGTTTTTGATAGTTAAATTTCAATATAAAAACATATAAATATCGATATGACAAATTTATAGTTAAATCAAACTAAAACTGACAGAACAAAATTTATTTAAGTAAAATGTATTTAAACAAGTGCAACATGAAACATTTTTTACTTATTTGACATATAAAAGTATTTTTTGAAATTTCATTACATTGCCGACCGATGTAAAATAGCCAAATAACGAATAATTAAAAAAAAAGTTTACATATCTGCAATAATTATATGCGAATTTACACTTTTTTAATTGATTTATTTACACTTCAATCAACTGCAAAATTAGTATATTTCAGACACAAAATGGAAAAGACTCGAAAAACTAAAAAGATAATCAACCATTTTAATAATTTCTTATTCAATTCCAAAATATCCTTGTCAAAAGGTAATTAGTATTTTAGGATTAATTAAACACATGACGAAAAAAAAGCTATTAAATGAAAATTCTTGGATGAAGTTTAAAATCTTTTTTTAATTAATGTAATTCAAGACTACTCATAGTGAACAAGAATTCATTTGCAGTGATGTAAATATCTTGTATAGGAATATTAAAGAAGTAATTCTGAATTTTGTAACAGGTAGGGGTTGAGGGGTAAAATTAAAACAAATGTTAACTGACACGACAGTGTGTTTCAAATGTTAAATAAAATTGAATTGGATACTTTTTTTTGTGGAGAAAATGGCTGATGCAGCCCCCCCCCCCCCCACACACACACACACACACGCAAAAGCGGCAGGGTGTTCGATTGCTGTTAAGTTTTATTAGTTGCGTGTCGGGGTCAGACCATGTTGAATTTGTTTCGAATGCAAGTCGATTTTGTGTTGGAATTTTGGTTGATTTCAGGTTCGACCTTAACGAGTCTGATTCAAATAAATCCGTTTCTTTTCTTTTTTTTTTTTTTTTTTTTTTTTGTGTGTGTGTGTGTGTGTGTGTGTTAAGCGCACACTATTTTTCTGTACCAGAAAAACAATAGACTTGAACATTAATAATATTCATACGTGATTATAATTTTTAATAAAAAAAAGGTAAAATCGATGTTATAGTTGAAATTATGGTCTTTTTTAGCGTAATTATATTACAATAGGGATCGATTTTCTCACATTTCGGGTTTGGGATGAAGTGCGTGTGTTTCGGATTGATGTTAAGGTTTTTTTTTTTTTTTTTTTTTTTGGTCGAGTTGAACTCGGGTTTCAGGTTCACTTTCAAAAATGCTTCCTTGAATTTTCAGAAATTATCGTAACAGAAGTGCTACCAGGAATTTCTCGTTATGAACATGTGCTTCATTTTTTTTTCTCCATTACAGGAGGTAAAAATATATGCCAATTGAAGAAAATATGGATAAAATAAATGTTACTGATTTTGGGATGGAATTTCTCGCTCTTTTTCAAATTTTCGGAAAGAATTTGCAGACAAACCATATTTTTTTAATACAGAAATTATTTTTTTAAAAACTGAGGTATAATTAGGTAGATTTCGTATGAAATACTACCTATTGCATTGTCTCCCATGTTGGAATTTCTGAAAAATTTTTGCGGATCTACACGAATCATGACTCCTAGACCCCAAAACCACCATCAGTAAAAAAGTTTATATATATATCTATCTATCTATCTATCTATCTATCTATCTATCTATCGGTGTATATCACTTTCTTCTAGACACGATAACTTCCATAATTATGCTCAGATCTTCTTCAAACTTTTACATAAAATCAAGGAGCCTAAAATCTCGGTCGAGTTCGTTAATGGGCAAAATCGGACCAAGGGGGTTGAAATAGGGAGGGTTTTTGTGAAAACAGAAAAAACGCGATAACTTCTTAATTAAAATAGATATCGAATCAGTTTAAAGTTTATATTACTTCTAAGAAATGGGCAAAAAGTTTATGCATGACAGATTTTTGATAAAGTTAAAAATGGGCTCAAGGGACGAAAAAAACATGGTTTTTGGGAGAAAAAAATTCATAACTTCGTCAATTCTCAAGATATTAAATCCAACTAAATTTTATATAAATGTACTCAATATTATCTAAAACTTTTGTATTTACAAGTTTTTGATAGGACCAATTTTTATCGAGGAAAAAAATTAAAAACGAAAAGAAAAAGGGGGGAGGAAAAAGAAAAAACCCATAACTTACTCAATTCTTAAGCAATCAAATCTAATTAAATTTATTTTACATCTTCACAATAAGATCTACAACTTTTATATTGACAAGTTTTTCATAGAACCCATTCTTATAGCAAAAATAAATTAAACAAAAATAGGAGTTGGAGTAAAAACCTTAAATCCAAACTGCTTATATTCTGACTCATTTTAAAATTAATTTTTGATTTTAAACGCATCCAAATGACAGATCCTCTTATTTAGGAACTATATAATGCGACGCTTTGGCCAATTTTTTGATAAAGGCAGAATATATTTTTAAAAAGGCTGCCAAAAAAGGTATTTTGAACAGATTTCCCGAAATTATCGTCATTAAAAATTGATTAAGTATAACAAATTGCGTTTTTTCTGAGTCATTTTTAAATTCATTTTTGTTCTCAAACCCATCCAATTTACAGGTCCTATTATTTAGGAACTATATAATGCGACGTATTGGCCAGTTTTTTGATAAAGGCAGAATATATTTTTTAAAAGGCTGCCAAATAGGGTATTTTGAACAGAATTTCACGAAATTATCATGATTGAAATTTGAGGAAATTAAAAAAATTGCGTTTTTACCGAGTCATTTTTAAATCTTTTTTTGTTCTCAAACGCATCCAGTTTACAGGTTCTCTTATTTAGGAACTATATTATGTGACGGAGTGGCCAGTTTTTTTATAAAGGCAGAATATAATTCAAAAAAAGGCTGCCAAAATGGGCACTTCGCACAAAATTTCCCAAAGCGATCATGATTAATGAACTGTGGGTATTCAAATAACAAATTGTTTATTTTATGACTCATTTTTAAATCCAATTTTGCTCTGAAACGCATTCAAATGACAGTTTTTTGTTACTTAGGAACTATATAATGTGCGTATTCTTTGATTTTTTGATAAAGGGTGAATATACATATTTTTAAAAGCTGTCAAAGTAAGCACTTCGCAAAAAAATTTCCCAAAGCGACCATGATAAAAGAATTGAGGTTGTATTCAAATAACAAATTGTTTATTTTATGACTCATTTTTAAATTCAGTTTTGCTCTCAAACGCATTCAATTGACAGTTTTTCGTTATTTAGGAACTGTGTAATGTGCCGTATTGGTCAGATTTTTGATAAAGGCTAAATATATATTTAAAAAAATCTGTCAAAGTGGGCACTTCGTACAAAATTTCTCAAAGCAATCTTGATTAAAGAATTGTGGATGTATTAAAATAATAAATTGGTAATTTTATTACTCATTTTTAAATTCAATTTTGTTGTCAAACGAATTTAATTAACAGTTTTTTGTTATTTAGGAACTACATAATGAGCATATTGGTCAATTTTTTTAATAAAGTAAGAATATAATTCAAAATATGTTGCCAAAATGGGCATTTGAGTAGAATTTCATTTAAGAGGATTTCGATAAAACCAGTTCTTACAGAAAAATGAAATTAAAAAATTTTTAAAAGCGGTTGAATAAAGTAGTTAAACTGGGTTTATCTCTAATCATTTATTTATTTTTTTTTTTTATTTTTTTTTTGAGATGAAAACTTTTCGGAATCTACCTCCGCCTATAGGCCATGCCGAAAGGGATTTTTTTGATTATAACGTATAGTTGCAGATTCACGGTCGCCAGCTGCCAGAATGCGACTAAACTTTTTGTTTTGGCGACTAATTTTCGCAATCCCAAATCGCCATCCTCCGACGAAATTTATCGTGATCCTATGGCAAAATTCGGGTTTTTATACCGATTCTTTTATGAAATTCGTGTTTTTTTTTGCGCGATGCTTTGGCGAAAAAAAGAAAAGAAAATGTGATCCTTTGAAAAAATTTGCGCTTTTTTCTGCTGACTGAATCACTTTTATTGTAATGTGTGATAAGATTTTTTAAAGATACTTTTTATTGTGTGTTCTTGAAAAACAAATATTTGAATTGTGTTTAGTTTTTATATGCAAAATAATCTCAAATCTTCACATTAAAAAAAAAAAAAAAAAAAAAAATGTACACCTGGATGACAAAATAAAAATTAGAAATATTATTTTCCTTATATTCCCTACAACGACGATTACTTATCTTATTCATATAGTCTTATTCATATACTTATCTTATTCATATGCTAAATAAAAAATTGCAATATTAACCCCCTATCTTTCCCAACTTGATCTTGTGATTGTGCATAGCTTAACTCTTATATTTTTACTTAATTTATAATTAAATTAAAAGAATTGCGTGATTGTTTGAAATATACACACTTGATGTAATTATTTTGTGCTTCTGTATGTGTGCCGATATTTCACTTTGAATTCCTGATAATTTCATACAAATGAAAAAAATTAGTCATTTCTTTCACTAAGTAGCGACTGGATTATTTGGGTTTAGGAGCCACTGGCTAAATAAAAATTTGTGCACAGTGTATAAACGATTTTTACTGGCACTTTTGACATTAAATTGCATTTTCTGGTTCGGGTAAAATATAATCTAATCTGCGCGCAACTTTTGTGGACCAATCTCAGAAGACTCAATCGACATAACTAGAAGAGTGCAATATTTTCTGTCCAAAGTCTTAATGATGTCATACAATATTCTTTCAAATCCACATTTATCTTTAAATTAAAAAAAAAAAAAAATGTGATATCGAAGCTTTAAAAAATGATTTGTATGAATATAACATTTCAGAACATATGAAAAAGAAAAAGAAAATAAGCGAAGTTTCAAAAAAGACTTACAAAAAATATGATATATCTACTAAACAGATATTGAAACATTTAGAGCTGTTCAAAAATTAAAGTAACTCACAGAGCTGTGAAATAAGCACGTGGTCAGCATACAATAAATTCTCAGACACAGCGTAGAAAGCGAAAAAATATATTTTGAAAGAGATTTAAAGCGTTGTGGAATTGCAATGAATTTTTTACTCGCAAAAAGAAAGAAAACGTAAATAGAATATAAAATCCGAAATCTTCTGGAGACTTTTCAAATAGAGGATGGGAGGAAAAATTTTTTCTTTTATTTTCTCATGAATTTAAACAATTCTTTCTTTTATAAAAAAATTAACCAGAGCTTGAATGTTACCAATATTTGAATTTATATGTGTTTTTATATATTTATAAAAATTTTATTTATGCATATATTAATTTTTTGTATATAAATTACTTCTATTTATATAATAAAAATGGATAAATAGCTTCTTTATATTAAATAAATTATATATGTATATAAAATAATGTATATAAACAGTAAATACGTTGCCAGAAAAAACTTTGCCAAATTTCCTTTTTCACCAAGGACCGTTTTTCTATTTCGCCAAGAATCCATCCTGGAAAAGACCTTTATTTATTAATTATTTAGTATTTATTCATTGTATTTTAAATGTATATGAAATATGTATTTAAAATTTCCGTGTTTGAAATTAAAGTTGTGTATTTTTAATATGATGAGTGAGAGGTTTTTATTTTAAATGAAATGATGGCCATATAACAACATTTTGCAATTTTTCTCCTGTGACCGGATAACATGAAATGATTGCCTGACATATAAAAAGAGAAGTAACCATCACGGAAGTGTTAATAACAGTCACATGGATGTAGGACACATTATTATAAATTTTCGCATTATTTTTTATTCCGGATCTTAACGATGACATAAAATATTCTTTTAAATCCACTTTTACCTTTAAATAAATAAATAAAAAGTAATATCGAAGTAATAGAAAATGATTTATAAGAAAATAACATTTCAGAACACATAAAATAAAATAAAATAAAATAAAATAAAATAAAGGAAGTTTCAAAAAAGACTTATCCCAAAAATATGATATATCTACTGAACAGTTATATTGAAGCATTTGGAGCTGTTCAAAAATTAAAGTAATTCCCAGAACTGTGGGATAAGCACGTGGCAAGCATACAATAAATTCCTCAAAGACACGGCGGAGAGAGCTAAAATATATTTTGAAAGAGATTTAAAATGTTGTGGAATTGCCAAAAAACGAACTCGGCCAGTAAACAATGAATTTTTTTTCTCACTAAAAGAAAGAAAACTTAAAAAATAAAAGAATATGAAATCCGAATTCTCCTGGAGATTTTTCAAATAGAGGATGCGGAAGAGATATTTTTCTCATGAATTTAAACGAACCTTCTTTTAATAATAAAAATAATCAGAGCATAAATTTTGGTAACTGTATTATTTTTCACCTCTTAAGGGTGTATTCGAAAAAGTGCTTTTCCATCTTCAACAGTTCGAAGATTTCCGATACATTTTCACTCATTTTTAAAAGTAGAAATATAAAACTTGCTGGGGTGATTTTTGAAGTGGTGTATAAGATGTCGTGTGATGTAATTTTTTGCTTAGAATTAATTAGAATTTGATTTATAGACAATTATTTTCTCAGTTCAACCATTTTTTTCGTTCTCAGATGTCCAGGTACGGAAATTTCTGTCCAAATTGGCAACTTTGACAGTATTTTTTGCAATATTTTTCTACATTTCCGAAAAAAATCGACAAACAAGGCACGTTATGTTGTTTCTAAATAAGATATTTTGAAATTTTGGTGCATTTGAGAGCAAAAATGAATTTAAAAATAAATCTGAAAATAAGCGGTTTTGAACAACCTTTAAACGAAACAGTAGTTTAAAACCTGTTCGAATCTCGCGTCCTATTTATAGGATACGCCTTTTCATTTATATTTGCGACTGAGCAATAATTGTTATTAATGTAGTATGTTTATACATTTATTAATATGGCATCATTTATGTTAAAGGCTAATCCCAAATCCAAAGGAGCTATAAGAGTGCAGGAAAGAAAAAATAAAAAAGAATACTGCCCAGTTAAACTGATGGCATTGAGCTCACAGGCTACGCATACTAATTGTACATTACAGCCTTATATTTTCAAGGGTTAATTCCGTTCGGAAAAAATTAAAGGAGGCGAAACAACTTCCCTTTCCCCTTTTATATTTAATTATTGAACCCCCTAAACTAATCAGGGACATACTTTATCACATAAAAAATCTATATCCAAAATTCAGAGCAAATCGGGAAATTTTTAATAAAAACCAATTTATATAATTTAAGAGGAGTTATCCCCCTTTTTTATACTTAACCATTAAACTTCCAAAACTATTTAGAGTTTTGAACGAAATCTGATAATTTTGCATGAAAAACCCATTTATATAAATTAAAGGGAGGGGCATTAGAACCCCCGTTCCCCCTGTATATACTTATTCAATGAAAACCTAATACCAATCACGGAGGCGCCCAACCAGGATGATCCTATATCTAAAATTGATAATTCTGTATGAAAAACCCATGTATATCAATTAAAGGAAGGGTCATGACCCCCCCCCGTCCCCCTGTTATACATACCGAATGAACTTTAAAAACTAATCAGGGAAGCGCCTTATCGAGATATACTCATATACAAAATTTTTTGTGGATCGGATATTTTTATCATGAGTTATCGCGTTACGCACGTACATACAGAACAGATGGGCACATAAGCTCTCAGGTTATGATAGCCTGTGAGCTAACAAACAAACAAAAAGAAAAGTTGCAGACGTGAGACTATAAACTGCACCGGAAAAAAGGCGATGAACCACAATAAACAATAAATTTTTGTATAAATCACCATAAAAATATAAAAACATGCACAGCACATTTTAAGAAGGAAATTTTAATAGCTTAAACAGATAGAAAAGAAAAAGAAAGACAGAAATTAATAAAATAACAGAAGAAAATTAAGAAACAAAACATGGAAAACAAAAGATTTTTTTTCACAATATAAAATAAAAAGATGAATCTGATGGCCAGTGAAGATTAGGAAGAACTACAAAATTAAGAATTCCCAAACTAAAGAGAGAAAAGTAGATGATTTGTTTCTGTCATCTTGGCATGTGCTCCTCTGTGATTGGCGTTTACCTTTCAGTTAGCGCCACCTGTCACATTTTTTGTACTATTATTAAGTGTTCATTTCGTCTTGTGACGGCCTCTTAAAATTCCCAGCCCGAAACATGGCATGCGTGTTTTTATATTTTTAATTATACAAAGTTTTATTATTTAATTCATTTATCGGAAAAAATAAATGAAAAATTAGATTACAAATCAGTTCTAATAATTATGCTTATGTAGCAGGAGGCGGCAGCACAGACAATCACCTCATCGAGTTCACGGATCAAAATCCAGAAGCGGTTAAATTTCGAACGCAAATTAAAACACAGTTGGTCTGCCAAGTCATATCTTGATGGAAATTACCTAAAAACCCGATTTTAGCGGTTGACTCGTATGTTTACCACTATGCTTTCCTGCACCTAAAAATATGTAAACATGGGGGGATTGGGAGAAGGAAAACATAATGGTAAACCTATGAGTCAATTGCTAACATCGAGTTTTGATATTTTACACCAAGATATGACTTGGCAGACCGATTGCGTTTTTATATGGAAATCGAGAACTAATCCTAGATTTTCTTCCATGAACTCGATGAGGTGATTACCTGAGCTAGTGCTGGCGCCTCCCAATCTATTACAATTACCACGCTTTTAAACTAAAAAATGAGTCTGAAAATACATCAGAAATTTTCGTCTAATTTAGTAGGGCATTTTTTGGGGGGGGGGGGGGAACTGTATTAAGCTTCTTTAATACGGTTCTGAAAAAAAATTTGGGATGGGGATTTTTAAATTTGAAAAAATTACCAGGTTTTATGGAATAGTAAGTAGGATAGAGTGTACGCAATTTTCTAAACCTTAGCTGACTATTTCTGAGATTTTCATTCTTAACAAAATAAGCCAAATTTAATTTTTTTTTATTCACAAAAAAATCTGATTTTATTTTGTTTTGTTTACAAAAAACTTAAGGACTGGAATAATGTGTAAGTGTAATTAAAGATTTTCTTTTAAAAAAATTATAAAAAATAATATAAAATTGATTTATTTCAAAAGCATAAAGTGTGTATATTTTTTTACAAATACCTACGCATTTCTACCATATTCTTAGACGTAAAAAATACATAAAATACGTTTATTTTTTGAGCCGAAAAACTATCCGTGCCCCTTTATCCTATAAATATTTACATGAAAATAACACATCATGTGTATGCCATGAAGTTGTTTACATAGAATTAGGAAAGTAAAATCCTAACTTCTTTTTGAAATACAGAAAAAGAAAAAAAAAAAACCTTTTTACGGCCACTTTGGCTTGTAGGCAACATCCGCTGAATAACAGATGACCGCATCTATCGCCGTTTTCTGATAGTCCTCCCCCGTCCTTCCCAATCTTCCATTTGCATTCTCCATTAGGATGGAAGAAAAAGAAAAAATGCTTTTATATTTCTCACACATACGTGAGTTTTTTACGATGCCGTGAGTACATATGAGTTCTTTGTTATTTGAAATTTACACAAACAGGGAGAAATAAGAAAGTACGAGTAACTTGTTGATATGGGGATTACAAAAAGTTCTGATAAAATTATTTTAATTTACATAAGAAGCGAATAAAAACTGATGAATAAAAATTCAATATAATGTGTGCATTTTTATACAAAAACCTACGCATTTCTACTTTGTTCATAGACGTAAAAACTGTATAAAATATGCTTATTTTTCGATCTGAAAAACTTCCGTGCCCCCTTATCATATAAAAATTTAGATGAAAAGAACACATCATGTGTATCCATGAAGTTGTTTATGCAGAATTAGAAGAATAAAATTCAAACTTCTTTTTAAAAGATCGAAAAAGAAAAAAACATTTTTATGGCCACTTTGGCAACATCCGCTGAATAGCAGATAACCACATCTATTGCCGCTGGCTGGCAGTCCTTCCCTCCTCCTCCCCATCTTCCATTTGCAATGTCCATTAGGATGAAAGGGAAAGAAAAAAAATGTTCTCATATTTCTCGCACATACGCGAGTTTTTCATGATGCCGTGTGTACATATGAGGTCTTTTGTCATTCGAAAAGTACACAGACATAGAGAAATGAGAAAGTACAAGAAACTTGTTGATATGGTATTTTTAAATAAAAACCTACGCATTTCTACTTCGTTCTTAGACGTAAAAAATACATAAAATATGCATAACATTTGCATAAAATACATAACATTTATTTTTCGAGCCGAAAAATTTCTGTGCCTCCTTATCATATAAAGATTTACATGAAAAGAACGCATGCGCATGCCACGAAATTGGTCATATAAAATTAGAAAAATAAAATTCAAACTTCTTTTTAAAAGACAGGGGGAAAAAAATTACGGTCACTTTGGCTAGAAAGCAAAATTCGCTGAATAACAGATGACCACATCTATTGCCGTTGGCTAACAATTCTCTCCCCTTCCCTTTCCTTATCTTCCATTTGCAATGACCATTAGGATGGAAGAAAAAGAAAAAAATATTTATATTTCTCGCACTTACGTGAGTTTTTCACGATGCCGTGTGTACATAGGAGTGAGATCTTTGCCATTCGAAACGTACACAAACGGGGAGAAATAAAGTACAAGGAACTTGTTGATATGGTCACAAAAAGTTTGGTTGGTTGGTTGTATGTATGTCGGCCGATTATCTACGCTGTGGGATATAGGCCCTAAGGGGTGGGGTTCCCTCCGTGGGGGTCTTTCTAAGGGAACCTAACCCGTATTTACGCAAGGTTCGAAGAAAACCACGGAAAACTCCGAACGGTTAGGCCGACGGTCGCGATTGGGTTCGAACCCAGCACCTACCGTCTACCAGTTTGAGGTCAGAACCTCTCGGCCACTGGTGGGGCTGGTCACAAAAAGTTCTGGCAAATTATTTTAATTTACATGGGATGAGAATGAAGGCTGATGAATAAACATTTTATATAATGTGTGTATTTTTATGCAAAAAACTACGCATTTCAACCTCGTTCTTAGAAGTAAACTGCATAAAATATGCTTATTTTTCGAGCCGAAAAACTTTCGTTCCTCCTTATAATATAAATATTTACATGAAAAGAACACATCATATGTATGCCATGAAGTTGGTTAGATAGAATTAGAATAATAAAATCCAAAACTTCTTTTTTAAAAGACAGAAATAGAAAAAAGAAAAAAAAATTTTTGCGACCAATTTGGCTTGAAGGCAACATCCGCTGAATAACAGATGACCACATCTTTTGCCGTTGGCTAACAGTCCCCCTCCCCATCTTCCATTTGCAATGTCCATTTGGATGAAAGAAAAAGAAAAAATTTTTTGCATTTCTCGCACATACGCGAGTTCTTCACGATGCCGTGTGTACATTAAGAGGTCTTTGCTATTCGAAAAGTACACAAACGGGGAGAAATAAGAAAGTGTAAGGGACTTGTTGATATGTCACAAAATGTTCTGACAAATTATTTTAATTTACATTGGGATGCGAATGAAGACTGTTAAACATACGTTCACTGTAATGTGTGTATTTTTATACAAAAACTTCCGCATTTCTACCTCGTTCTAAGACGTAAAAACTGAAAAAATATGTTTATTTTTCGAGCCGGACTACTTCCATGCTCGCTTATCATATAAAAATTTACATGAAAAGAATACATCGTCTGTATGCCATGAAGTTGTTTATATAGAATTAGAAAAGTAAAATCCAAACTTCTTTTTAAAAGGCAGAAAGAAAAAAAAACATTTTTACGGCCACTTTGGCTTGAAGGCAACATCCACTGAATAACAGATGAACATCTATAGCCGTTGGCTGGAAGTCCTTCCCATCTTCCATTAGCAATGTCCATTAGACTGAAAGAAGAAGAATTTTTTTTTTTTTTTTTACACTTCTCGCACCACGTGAGTTTTTCACGATGCCATGTGTACATAGGAGGACTTTGCCATTCGAAAAGTACACAAATGGGGAGATACAAGGAGCATGTTGATATGTCTCAAAAAGTTTTGACAAATTATTTTAATTTACATGGAAAGCGAATGAACAAACTGATGAATAAACAGGTGTTGCTTTGATTTTGATTTTTGTGCGCCACATTTTACTAGTCCATTGTCTTCCGTTATAAGGTTAAAATCTTTTTATTTCAATTTAGTTTAGCAGCATCTACCTTTAAAATGTTTATAGTTGTTGATGTAATAAGATTTTTTGGTAGTTTATGAGATGTTTTCCATATATAAATATTTCTATAACAATTAATGAAAAATATTATTAAATACTGTTTTAAAATTATTAAAGATTAAGTCACTTTTATTATACGAAATTTAACTATGTTTGATTTAAAAAGTATTTTATACATGCACATAAATAGAGACTGGTACACTGAATGGTAAACTTTTGCAGTTTACGTTTTTTCCCTCTTTAATGAAAAGTCCAATCTGAATGAAAATATTCTTAACATTCCTTAAGCATTTTCAAATGTTCTTGATTTTTTTTTTTTATAAAAAAATCTTAATATCTTATAACAACAGAATAAGGATGAATTACAAATAAAGTGAAGTTATAAAGTAAAATAAAGACATCGTCATAAAAATGTAACGCCAATATATGTATAAGCCTGAATTTTTCTTAAAATTCTTTTAAATTTGAGAATGATTTTATGATAACACTGATATAAATATTAGATTAATATCTGGGTGATTCTCTCCAAATAGGGAAAAATAATAGTCATAAGGGAGTGATGAATTTTAACAAAATGCCTATTTACTTTTTTACCATTATCTGAATAGAAATTAACATTTGTGATTTTTGACTCCTTCTAAATAGTAATAATTGATATTTTTCTAATATTTACTTGTTTTCACTAGAATCTGATTAAAGAATGATGAGGTCCTAAGTCTTCCTCATCACTCTCTCACAAGCCTCTATTGAATACAGGTAAATATTAAGAATTTTAAATTATTACTGAATTATAAGTATTTAGATAGAGTTAAAACCCACCAAGGCTAATCGTAATTCAGATAATAGTAAAAAAAAGTAAATGGGCATTTTGTTAAAATTCATCCCTCCTTCATTAGTATTATTTTGGTACATTTGGAGAGAATCACCCAGCTATAAAGTTTGGATTCCAAATTTGTTTTATGTTATATCTAAAATGAGTAACCAGTCTCATTCACACTAATGTTGTCAAATCAGGACGCCAAATACTTGGGCACCACTAATACCGTACAGTTTATTTTGCCATCCTTTATCACAGATTATTTGGTCATTAGATAAGGCGAAGAAAATTAGTTTAAAATACTGGTGTCCAGAGCATTTGGAGCACCCATTTACGTGGGACACTAGTGATTAATGAGAATCACCCCTCGATGTGTGCGAAAAATTGAATAATAATTATGCATATTACATTCATACATGTATTAATTAATTATCTTTTTTGGGGGGAGACGTAAGATTTTCGAACGTATATATATATACAGTAAAACTTCTAAATAACGGACACCTTGGGAGCGCAGAAATTGTCCGCTATTGGGAAAACCTCAGCGATAGAAAAATTGCTAATGAATGCTTAATGTTTCATTAGTCGATTTAAAAATGTCCTAAAACCTCATTATATGATTAAACCAGAAATTAAAATAATATTTAAAGCAATAAGTCTGAAATAAAATTGTGCATACCTTTATCCTTTGCTTATTACATTCTTACAAAAAAAAAAAAAAAAAAAAAAAAAAAAAAAAAAAATTACAAAAGTATGTTTTTATTTGCGATTACACGTAATTCGTTTTTCAATGTGAAGTTTTAACTCAGTCAATAGTTTCAATCCTTTTAAATCATCTTTTTCTAAGAAAAAAAAAAAAAAAAAAAAAAAAAAAAAAAGTATAATTGTTTATTGTATTTTTCTGCTTCTTAAAAGCATACAAGCATACAATCCCCAATCATCCGAGGGTGAGAGTGGGGGAGGGGTATGTAGGGGATAAATGTAGGAGGGAGAGGGGATTTTCTCCAGCTCATTCCCACATTTATCTGGGATCACAAAATTTGTGATACATTGCCCATTACATTAGAGTATTTTTATTTTTTTGCCAAAATTACTGTCCGTTATTCATAGAGGTTAAACATACAAAAATTAAAGTTTTGGGAGTGGGGATTTGAACACTGTCCGTTAAATAGAGGTGTCCGCTATTCGGGAGTATCCGTTATGGAGGTTTTACTGTATATATATATATATATATATATATACAAAGAGAGAGAGAAAAGAATTCAGGGACAAATTTAGAATGCGTGGGAGTTAACTGGAAATATTTACATTTATACAACTTTTATTTTTTTTTTTCCCCTAGTCATTCAGACGAGATAAAAAATGGATATAAAAAGAGGTATCATTGGACGCCAGGGTACCTCTAAAATGGAACTCTACAATTCCGCTCATCACCTTCTCAGTCTCTCATTGCTTATTCCAGGCGTATAAGGCGCAAGATCACACAAAGAAAGAAAACTGCTGAAAAGGGTTTTTTGGTATTCGGAGAGGCAGGCGGCTATTTAAAGAGATAGCCACAGTTGGGGAAGTCAAGAAATGCCTTTATGTGTTGTATCGAGAGATAACGGAGAAAAATAAAAATATATAATCGTGAAATGGGACAACGGATTATTTATTGATTATATTGGATTGTTTTTGTTGTTGTTAAATTTTTTTATGAACTACATTTTTAATATACGTGCCAAATAATTGAAGGGTTTGTCATAGAATTATTATTATTGTTATTGTAGCAGTTGATATAAAAGGTAGTAAACAGAAATAAATTTGCCAAGTACTGCCATCATCAATATGACGTTTCAGCGTTAGTTACGGACATTTTCTTATGTTATAATATAAATAGATACCGAAATAAATCGCCTGAGGAATATAAAACAATTGCATTGTTTAGGTTTAAAGTGTGTAAATTGATATATTTTTTCTTATTTTTTTAATTGATTATTTTTTATTTTATTTTGTTTACTTATTTATTTTTTAGAAGATCGTTGTAACATGCATGTGCATTTTTTTCTTTTCATGCAACGAAACAATGTGCTTTTTCCTTATTATTCACTTAAAAAATGTTCTTTTTATAAATATATATAATTAAGATTTATTTATGATATATTAATGAAAAGTATCTAAGACTTATAAGAAAGCTAAAAAAAAAAAAATCTCCGCATGGAGGATTTTATGGTTTAGTAATAAGTCTTAGATGCTTTTCATTACTTAATAAAAAATCTTGGTTAATATAATACGAAACTATTTACAAGAAGATTTTAAAAACAAATAAATTCTGTATCTACATGGTTGCTTCTCAGCTAAATTTTCATCACCATTTAAAGGTTATTAATAGCACCACATTTGCGTTACTAATAATTTTAACGACGAAATTCTGTTGAACAAGCTATATTCAAGACTAAAACTGAATTTCGGTAATCTTTCTATTTTCGGCCGAAAACGAAAACGTGCATTTCTTGAAAAAAGCAATTAACAGATACATAAACAAACATAATTATTAGTTACTTATATATATTTATAAAATGAACATAATTATTAATTTATTAAACATGTGACCCCAGTTGGCTGTCTTTGCTTTTGAACTGAACTTTTTATTTTCATATGAAATAAAGTGTAATTTATCACCGACAAGAATGACTTTCTAATTACATGAGTTTCACGAAATTAAAAAAAAAGTTTTAGATTAACATGTCTCGATTTATTTTTTATAATATTTTTTGTAAATGATCATCTGTTCTGCTACAATTTTTTCAGAGAGCATTCGAAATATTTCTGCTGTTTCAAACTAAAAATTCTCTATTACTGTTAAGTCTGCAGCTTTTAATGAGCGCGTAAAAAGCGCTCATTACATCTTATTACAATATCATATACATCTCACTACATTTTATTACATCTTCAAAAGTTTAGTCATATAAGCATTACTTGCTTTATAGTTTGCACCCACGTCTTGTACCATTCATGATTTATAAGTGTAAACTATGAAGTTCATAGTAATAAACAAATAATGTCTCGTTTGAGCCAATAGAGCTAAAGTCAAGTAGCAATGTAGAAAATTTCTGAAGGAAAAAAATACATTTTTTAGAATACAAATATTTTCGCCAGCATTATCGCTGAAACTCAAACTTTAGGACTAAAACGAAACCAAATTTTAAGTCGATTTCTGCTGAAAACTATCGCATGTTCATTCACACATACACACATCTTGATTACAATAGCTTCCTTGAACTGTATGTTTGGAAAGCAAAAAGAAAGATAAAAAATCTAACCACTACAAAGATTATTTTGTAACGTAACCATAAAATCAATAACGCCTTTGAAATGACAAAATTTTGTGGGAAAATAAACAATAAAAACATGGGAGAAAAAAAACCTTCTTCAAAAGAACAGTATAAAAAATAACTTCTTCCATTCATTTCTCGCAGAATAAACCGCCTGATGAATAAGAGATGAGAGCATCTATCACGGCTGATTTTAGCGGGCATCAGAAACCTTTCATAAGGTACGCCCCCTTATCATTATTTTTAAATCTAAATGGGAGTGACATAAATAAATGAGTAAAAGCAGAGCGCGGTAGAATTTTTATTTATTTATTTATTTTTCACATTCAATCCTATCATAATTTTTAAAGTCTCAAAATATTGCTCATTTTTTAGAAATATGTGTTTGTTACCGGCCAAACCCGATTTTAGGCCTAACAAGTTCATCCTAACGCCTATCGGATAAATTAGTTTTTCCTAGGCCAAACTAGTCTATCCTAATGCCCATAGGATAAATTAGTTTTTCCTAGGTCAAATTAGTTGGCCTAACGCTCGTTAGGATAAACTAGTTTATCCTGCTATTTATTTTTCTGAACTAGTTTATCCATGCCCGATCAAGTTTAACCTAAGCCAATCCAATTTGGTATGCTTTTATTGATTCCAAAGGCCACTTCGGTTCCAACCTTCAAGTTTATATATTGATAGAGCAGACATTGAGATCAATAAAAATACGTCAAATTACTTTGGCTAGGATAAACTAGAAAGTTGGCGCCGAGGCGGTCTTTGAGATCAATAAAATCAAGCGAAACTGAAGTGACCTATGATGAACTAGTTGAGATAAACTTGGTTAAACTAGTTCATAAAAATAATCATTAGAAAAAACTTTAACTAGGAAAATTCAGAGTGATTGCATTCGACTTTTTGAACAGCAGTTAATGTGTTCAGAAAATAAAAAGAGAAAATAAACAAGCGGATAAGTGTGACTGAAAATTAATTAATAAATCCAAATCATTAATATATAAATAATTAAAACACTTACGTAGGTGACTATACGATTAAATTAAACTTTAAATTGAATACAAAAAAGCTATATTTTAAACAAACTAAAAATATTCAAGTTAAATTATTTAAACAAAAATTAAAAAATCTGTAATTTCAAAAATTTAGCGAATGTTTAAATAAAGTTTAAATTTTCGAAAATTTAGCATATGTTTAAATAAAATTCAAATTTTCGAATTTTCACAAAACAAAACAAATTGTTTTAAATGAAATTTAAAGTTCCGAAATTTAAAAAAATTAATGGAAGTTAAAACAAAATTTAAAATTTTACAAATTTTAATTAATTAATTAATTAACTAACAAAAATAATTATTAAAATATTTTTTAATTAAGTTTACTTGTAAAATGAAAAAAAAAAAAAACTACAACAATTCTGTAAAATTGTATCTATTAGACAATAAAATCTATTAAAAAAAAAAAAAGTTCAAACTCCGACACTGAGTTTCGAACCTGGAACTTTTTTTAATATCTGTTAAATGCGTTAGAATTAAGCATTTACATCACGTAAAAAGACGGAAATTAAGGTTCTGTTTTAAAATCTAAATCACAGAAATGGTCGGGTGTCATTGATTTAGTTTATTTAATTAAAAAAAAAAAACACACACAAGACTTTCTCAGAACTTTATGATTTATCGCGTGGTCAGATCTATTCCGCTATAAGCATGCAAAATTTCAAGTCTTCAACTTATACAGTTTCCGAGAATGAACTGTGACATGCAGACAGACAGAAGAGAGAGACGAAAAAAGTTTCGATAGATGAACGAAATCATAAAAAAGAATTTTTATTAATTTCTGATACAGAGAAGTCAACTGGATTCGTACGCTGGATCTTCCGTTTTATAACTAAAGATGCGCTACAATTGCGCTACTAATGCTTTATGACACGACCGCCGGGACATTTATCAGTTACGCATCGTCACTTTCCTAGGCGATTATTCCCTAAAGGGCCTCAAAATGGTTTTCAAATAGATTTAAATACCTTATCCGTCGGCCGATTTCTACGAAAATCCATGCAGTTCTTGCGATAGTGGTTTATACATATTCGACAAAAGGGAACTCAACCGGAAATATTGTTTGGGTTGGTTGGTTGGCTGGTTGTGTATATGACGGCCAATTATCAACACGAGGGATATAGGACCTAAGAAGGGGAGGCAGGTGCTCTCCGTCGGGGTCTTTTTGAGGGAACTTAACCTGTATTTATGTAAGGAAATCCGAAGCTCAAAGAAAACCACGGAAAACTCCGAATGATTAGCCTGACGGCCGCGATTGGGTTCGAACCCAATGCCTGCCGTCTACCACTTTCGAGAAAAGAACCTCTCGGCCTTTGGTGGGGCCAATATCATTTGTGATATATCGTGTTCACTCACACACAAACCATATTACAGCACTTACCTTACATTATGCGTTCAATAAGTAACAACAATGAATTTGAAATTCAAACACAAAATCAATAATTCTTACGAAAACGACAAATTTCGGAGTATAAAAAAAAAGAAAGAAAGTGAGAATGAAAAATCTGCTTCATGTGAACAAACAAAACGAAAAAAAAAAAAATCTAACTTTCTTCTATTATTCACCTCCACCAGAATAAACCGGCTGATGAATAACAGATGAGCGCATCTATCACGAGCGATTTTTGTGTGGCGAAGTTTTCACCTCTTCGTACCCCCTCCCCTCGTCTTGATTTTTAAGTTTAAGTAGGAAAAATAAAAACAAACGGGGCACAGCAGTGAAAAGTGTAACCCTCCTCCTCTCTTCTGAAATCAGAGTACGAAATTTTCTGAAAAGTTTCCAAATACTGCTTATTATATACGCTCTTTTAGATGACTTAGTTAATTTATAAATGGAATTTTGTGATTTTTTTTAGGTGTATTCCTATTTATATAAATACAGTCGAACCTCGATTTAACGTACTTTGATTTACCGAATTCTCCGATTTAACGAATATTTTTTTTTGTCCCGACAAAAAGAATGATAAATTGCTCTGATTTAACGAATTTTTAGCTTTGATTTAACGAACAACAAGTACTGAAAAAAAAATTCGCATTCGCAGATAAAACTAAAACTTTTTCTCACATAAAATTTCGAATCTTTCACATAATAATCCAAGTGTTACATTCTTTTTCTCATTTCTGGTAGATTCAAAAGACAGCCTTTCCTCCTTTTCAACTAGAAACATGACAAAGAGCACAGATGTAGATCTAAGTACCTGCGATAGTGAGCAGAGAGAGAATAAAGATTCTGAAAACAGTCAAAATGACAAAAAAACGGAAATTGAATTGAAAAAGATGATATTCTAAGAAGCAGTTTGCAGCTTAAACATTGTAAAAAATTATATTTTGCCTCACGAGGCTGATGTTGTTGTTCTTACGAAGTTAGAAATAGAAAATATCGACAAAGAACTTTGAAAAGTCAAAACAAAGCAATATCAAGGATTTCTTTCCAAAGTGACAATCAATGTTCGTGCATGTTTTAAGTATTAAGTTTTAAAAGCAAGTAACGTTAAATAATTTAGATAATTTAAAAGGAGATAGCTCGTAGTAACAATAATCATTCTTTTTTTTAAATCTGTATAGCTCAGGGTATTTTGTATTGATATTTTTTTATCATACTCTTTACAAAAATCGATATTCGATTTAACAAATTGCTTCGATTTAACGGACGGATTTGTGGGTCCCAATCAATTCGTTAAATCAAGGTTCGACTGTAAATAGCAGCTACATTTGTCGTCTGGTCCATTTGCTTGTTTGTCCGTCTGTCTGCATATAAAGAGCAAAAACTATCCAACTGAATAATTTGAAATTTAATATTGGGTAGTTCGGAAAGTCGTGTCCATTTGTGAAAATCAATTTGTACCGAAAAAGTTTGCCCATTAATTATTAAACATTAGATATGAGAAACACTATTTAATAATTAAAAGAATAGAATATTTCGGTACGAATTGATTTTTCAAAAACGGACACGACTTTTCGAACGACTCAATATGCACACAATAGTTGTAGAATTTTGTCGAATCATTTCAAATAGTTTTATAAATATCGAATCAAAATTTTAAAAAAATATTCATAAATGTTTTCTTCATTTTATTAAATCCTATCATATGTGATGATTTCAATGATATCCCATGATATTCTATGTTTACATGGTAAGTGACGTTCTGTTTAATATGGATTACTATTAATTCCGTTTTACTGAGTTTTATGGAACAGAGATATCTTTACAAATTTCTGGATTAGAATTAGCATTAGCGAACGGGTCTTTTCATTTGACTGAAGTAGCTTCTTAAGGAAGGAACAATAAACTAGTCAACTCTAAGAAGATCGGTAAGTAACACAGGAGTATAATTACGGCAATTTAGCGAATAAATGAAAGTGCGAACCTCATTATATGATAGAAAAGTTAAAAAAAAAATTCCTCTCAAAAGCCCATTATATTTCGACTAATTAAAGCTGATTAATGAATGGATTTTCTAAAAGCGAGAACATTGCAAATTTTAATCGTGATTTTCTAAAATAGAATTTCAGTCAATAGCAATTTTAGTAATAAACTATCAAAAATTATTGCTAAAGAATAAAGATAAACAACATAACATTTAATTTCTAGAGGAGTTAAGTATTAATTAATTAAGAGAAGCTATTTTATTTTTGAAATGAACAAACTTAAAACAAGATTTACACCTATATTAACTGTAAAGGGGAAAAAAATAAAGCGAAATACAAAACGGATATTCTTAAGATCTAAACTTACTAATAAATAATCTACAGTAGAAAGGAGCTCTCATGCGGTGGAAATACATGATTTATGTATTTAAATTTTTAATGTACCTTTATAAACAAAAATGTTTTAATAATTTAATTAACCTTAAAACAGGAAAAATAATAATAAATTGGAAACATGTATGGTTCCCTAACGGAAAATATGCTTTTTGCATGAGGAAATGGTTAAATGATGATAACATAAATTATACTATTGGGATACTTAAGTTACGAAAATAAATGAAATAAAAAAAAAAAAAATTATAAAAATACTCAATCGGGATTTTCTAAAAGAAAATTTCAAACAACAGGTTCGTGAAGAATTTGTGCAATAAACTATTAGTAATTAATGCTAAAGAATAAAAATAAACAACATAACTTTTAATTTCTGGAGGACTTAATTATGAGAAGTCATTTTTTCGTTTGAAATAAAGGAAAAATAAAACAGGATTTATGCCTATAATAATTGCAAGGGTGAGAAAATTTAAGCATGTATTAGAAGAATACTATACGAAGATTCATAAGTTTTTAAAAGCACGTAATATACAATTAAGAAAAGAGTTCATATGCGGCGGTGTTGGTACATACATAATTTATCTATTTATAATTGAATTTTTAAACACATGACTTTTAAACACTTAATCGGTTTTAAAACAGGAAAAATAACATTTAACACGCTTCCCATAACTGTTTATAATTTTTAAAAATATGCACTTTGCATATGGAAGGAGTTAACAATAACAACATAAATCATAATGGGACACTTAAGTTACTAAAATAAATAAAATTACATAATTATCTTATGAATGAATTATAAAGCAACTTATGAATTGTTAAGGAAGATTCTAAAAAATCTTTAACCTTCTAATCTTTAGGAAGCAACAATAAACTAGTCGACTCTAAGAAGATCGGTAAATAATACAGGAATATAATTGCGGCAATTTAGCAAATACATAAAACTTTGAACCTCATTAAATGGTACGAAAAAAAATATTTTCCTTCGAAAGGCCATTATATTTCGACTAATTAAAACTGATTAATGAACAGACTTTCTAAAAGCTAGAACATTGTAAACTTTAATCGTGATTTTCTAAAAGAGAATTTCAAACAACAGGTTCGAAAAGCAATCTATGTAATAAACTATTAATAATTATGGCTAAAGAATAAAAATAAACAACACAACTTTTATTTTCTTCAGGCGTTAAATATTAATTAAGAGAAGCCACTCTGCATTCGAAATAAAGTACTATAAAACAGGATTTAAAAGTTCTAAAAACACATAATGTACAATTAAGAAAGGAGTTCTCATATACATACATAATTTATCTCTTTATAAGTCAATTTTTAAATACATGACTTTTAAACACTTAATAAGTTTTAAAACATGAAAAACAATTGTAAGCTACACGTTTCCCAAACCTGTTTATAATTAAAGAAGATATGCATTTTTGCATGGAAGGAATTAACAATAACAACATAAATTATTATAATAATGGGGCACTCAAGTTACGAATGTAAAAAATTAGATAATTCACTTATGAATGAATTATAATGTGACTTATAAATTGCTAAAGAAAATTAGATAATTAACTTATGAATGAATGATAAAGTGACTTATAAATTGCTAAGGAAAATTTTTAAGAATCTTCCTTAATTGAAGGCGAAAATTGAACTTGAAAAAGAAAACATAATAAATTTCACTATCATTGATAGAAATCAGAACATAGGGAGGGGAAATAAAAAAATTCTCCTATCGCCAATTTTTTTCCGTAAGAAAGCAACAATAAACTGGCCAACTCTAAGAAGATAGCAAATAGTATTATTGTCTAGATTATATTAATAATAATAATGATATTAGTATTAAGTATTGTTCCACCACATATATTACAATATTATTCAAAATTGAAGAGAGGGTTTGAAGGGTACTGTTGTCCCCTTAATTAATATCTTTAAACATAAATTAAAAGAAGACAATTCTTTATAGAATGACTACTTTTATTTTTCCTTTTCGACAATTCGGCGATTAAATTTTGTGGGATATATCTTTTTTTTTTTTTTTTTTTTTTTTCCAAAATATCGACAGTACAAACGCAATAAAAGATATAAGCAGATTTTCTCCCCCTAAAAGAAAGATATATGAAATAAAATATACACATGTATCGCTATTTGATAACACAAGAGAAAAAAAATTCTACCTTTTTCTTCCAATTCTCTATTAATGGATGTACCAATATGGAATAGGCCTGAAGCATAAACGATATTCTCTATACATTTCTATTTCTAAAGACAAAAAAAAGAAAAAAAAAAGTTGTTATATAATGAAAGCATTAGGCAGATAAGGAATATTACGGAAGTTGTGTTTGCAAACATTGATGATACCTAATACTAGGAATAAGAATTCCCTGCAGTAATACAATCGGGCTATGTTGGGAATACGGAGCTAGAATTTTTTTTGATTATTGCAATATCCAAAAAATACTTAGCCAATGCCATTAGTAATTTAATATCTTCGGTCCCCGGGTCTCCATTCGGGGACCTCCGTTCTTTCATTTATAAAAACTAAAATGTTTTTTTTTTTTTTTTTTTTTTTTTTTTTTTTTTTACATACGTCACTTCTTAATATCTGAATATTTTTTGAGATGAAAGTAAACAAATAAATGCCTACATCTAAGCTGAATCCCTCAAAAAGGAAATGTTATTTTCATATGAGTTTGCAAAATGCCTAAGAATGTTTCAAAAGGCAGTGCGACCAAGAAAGTATAAATTTTCATAAGTATTAATCTAAATCTTTTTCAATAAATTTTTTTGAGGATTTGTAGATTATTAACTTGCTTAAAACTCTTAAATTTGTGATTGTGTTAATTTAGGTGAATGGTTATTAAATTTATGTTTTGAGGGGGGGTTTGTAGCTTTAGATTCATCTTTTTGAAACGAAATCACTAGATGCCAAATTATAAATTTCATTAAAGATATTTTTTCTGTCATTTACATAGTTATTTTGTATGAAAAAAAAAAACAATAAATAAGTATTTGTAATTTTATTTTGGTTTCGAATATGAAGAGGTTAAGAAAATGTATAAAAACACGGAGTATTTAATAGCATGTGAAATATTTAATTGATTTCTAATATACTTATACATAAATAGTTAATGTATTGACCAGAGGTTTTGAACCCCTGGGCAGCAGCACAATGATATTTAATTTCAGAACTTCTTTACAGAAAGAGGAAAAGAGAAAGCGAGAGAGACAGAGAGACAGAGAAAAAGAGGTTGAGAAAGAGACTGGGAAAGAGAGGAAAGAAATTATTAGAGAGAAAAGAAAGGATAGAAAATAAAGTGAGAAGAGGTAACATATAGAAAAAAAAAAAAGGAAAAGTGAGAAGTGGGGAAAGAGAAGAATATAGAAAAAGGGGTGGAATAAAAAGTGACAGAAACTGCGGCAACTTGAGAAAATGAGAGAGAAAAAGAAAGAAAAAAGATAGAAAAAAGAAAGATCAATAAAAAAGGAACGAAGAAAAGGAAAAAGGTGAGAAAAGAGAAGAAAAAAAAAACACAGAGAAAAGAGAAAGGGTCGAAAGAACGAGAATGAAGACGAAAAAAAGACAGAAGAAAAAAATGCATAAAAAAGAGAGAAAATGGAATGATAGAAAGAGATTTTAAGAAGACAAATATTCAAAATTTGAAAAAAATTCTTCGAAAAACTCAAAAGTTAAAAATTTTAATACTATTTCAAATATAACAACTGAATCAAAATATCCATATGCACAAAAGCAAAATTCAACACAGATTGCGTGAAGAATTTACTAATACAACCAAAACAGAACAAAATGCACATATTTGCAACACAAAAGAGACATCAAAATATTTCATCATAAATATAGAATACATTAAAAAAACAACTTTGCATATTTGAAGTAAACTTTCGTCGAGATATTTCAAACTTCCATTGAAAACAGCATCTTTTGTTATATTACAAAATGGTATTAAAAGAAAATATGATTTTAATATAAATTAATTCCTAACTTTCAAATAGATTTTGTTCGGGAGTAAATAATTCAGAAGGAGAAAATTAGATCGCGTTGGACCAGATGTTGCCAAAGAAATTTCTGATACATATACTTTTTTCCCCCTTATATTTCCGCTTCATAATAATAATTCAAATTAGTGCCGGCGGCGAATCTAAAAAAGCTGTTTCTTTGTAATTTTTTTGTGTGCAAAATGAAAAGTCATTCCGGTGTACATATGAACACCACGCAAGCTGCAAAAGAGAAATGTATACAATTTCTTTACTGCTTTACAAATTTTTTCTTATAAAGAAAAGTTCTGAAATTCTTTCATTAAGAGAAAATGTGTTCTTTAGATTTCTATGCGAGGAGGGGAAACGAAAAGGGAGAAAGGGAGGGTGGTTATCAAAAGATCTCGAAAAAAAAAAAAAAAAAAAAAAAGAAAAAAAAAAAAAAGAAAATGAAACTGCTTAATTATCATAAATTATAAATAAACATTGAATGTCTGAAAAATAAAAATAAAAATAAACTTTTTTTTTTATAAGAATGATTAACGCGAAAAGAATGTTAGCTATTACATTTCAGAATATTTAGGAAGCAAAAAAGGGACCGTCAGAAACTTTGACGTCATAACCATGGTTTCAACAATATAGTTATATTATCTATACGAGAGCTTCAACAATGCAGTTATTTATACTGTAAAATATTATCGTCTAAATTTCAATTTCAAAACCCCGAATAATAATAAATATATGACGCTACAAAAATTTGTTAGAAAATTAAGTGGATTGAATATTTTTTGCAAATAAATTTCAAACATAATTTTTTTAAATTATATTTCTACATGGCTCAACAATAAAGCTTGTTTGCTATCTTAATGCTAAATAAAATTAGCCGCGCTCCAAATAAAATGCAAGGCCAAAGAAAAAGTGGTGATGTTACCACAAATGATTGTAAAACTAATGTTAAATTTCTTTCCCTATTTTTTTTCTTAAAATCTATTCCATATCCTTTAATTTTGCATATATCTCAAAATAAAATTTTGTTAAAAATTTTTTTTGTCTATACTGACGGTTTCAGTTATTATGTGTAAACGGAAAAATACAAGCTTAAAAGGTTAAAAACCACAAAAATTCAATAAATTGATATAACATTTCACACAAATTGCTTTTGGAAGTACGTTTTATTTTCTATTCGACGGAGTAAAATTTGAAATTGGAAGTTAAAAATAAGTTAGAAGTTAAAAAAATTGCAATAAAAACGAAATTTATTGCTTAGTGTTGCCATCGTCAATACCATGAATGTATTTTAGCTCATGACGTCAGAGTTACTACTCAGGGACATGCTTTTGCTTTGTTATATAGATACAGTAAACCGAAAATATCTAGCTTTTTTTCGAAACAAGAAAGCATTATTTTGCGGAAAATACCTAAAAATACACTGTTTAGAAAAGTTTACATCAACTTAGTTGGAAGTAAAGTGGAAATGCCATTTATTTAAAAAAAAAATAGTCAAGTTTTTTTTTTCTCTCTTGCACCAATATTTCTTATATCATTGTATAAAATATTCTAAACTATCTTAAAACTAAATATAGTTTGATAAAGCAGTTCTGTAGTTATGATTATAGCTTGAAATTGGAATAAAAAATACAAGTTCTCCTATACTGGCAGTAAGTCACGTTTTGATACAACGCTCTAAAAGGAAAATAATATTGTCAATTCTTTTTTTAATATGGTTTAACCGTATTTTATCACCGTCCTATATGAAGTACAGTTTAAATTTATCGAATTTTTACAAGTAATGTCTAATTTCTATTCCAGCTCGACTAGTAAAAGAAACTTTCAGATTGATAAATTTTGACCATATTAAGTGAAATTGTATTAATTGTTTTAAGTTTAGTAATCTTTACTATTTTATCTGACATAAATTTTATCACAGCGCCATAAAAGTACAATTATGTTACGAAATGAAAAATTTTACATGATTTTAACTTATATTTTACCATCGTACCCTGCTGATGTTGTTCGAGTTTTTGCATTTTATTAACATCTATAGGATCTTATCTTTTGAACTGCAGAGCGAAGAAATTAATTAATACATGTTATACTTCAGGCACATTTAAAAAGTCTTCACTTTTTTAATGAATTTAATAGAAAAAATATTTATTTATACATGTATCAGTAATCCTATAATATCCTGCAATCGCAAATATTCGCCGGTTAAATAATGTAAAAATTTCTCTTCGAAAATACTGGTGTTCATATTCAAAAATAATTCGCTTTTTTATATGGTGCGAATAAGCTGTTCATCGCAAAGGTATACATATCTTCAAAACTTCTAATATTAAAAAAATATTGATTGTTTATTTGAGTTTAAATTTATTTATGTACTGTCTTACGCATATATTAACATTATTCATATAACATTTTCACATTATATGATAAAATATTCAAAAAAGAACGCTAATACTTATTTATTTCTACTGTAAACGTGCAGAATGTATACCCTAGTTGCGTCTACCGTTTCCATTCCACTATTTCAAAAATCAATATATCTGGCAAAGTATCATAATGAATATTCATGTTGAATTTATTTTTTTAGTTTTCTAGATTTCCTCTGGAAATAAAAAATAAATGAAAACAACTACAACTTTTTTCCCCCTTTTCTTTCGTTTCAAAATCTTATGAAATTCCATGCGCTTTCCCTTTCTTCTACGTATACAGTTTTTTTTCTTTTTTTTTTACTTCCGAGTTTCCCTTACTTCTTAGCAACCCTGTAAGAACTGTATATTCATTTAAATGTTAAAGCATTCATAACTTTCAAACATCGATCCGAAATGTTCTTTACAGAAAAAACACATAGTAACTGAACGGTGAAAACAAATATGTGCGTACAGATATTGGAGCAGCGGAAGAAAATTTGAAGAAATAACAAGGAATTCTTATTTAACCTTCCGTAAAAACATGCATATTATTGTTCTCCCTGAAAAATCCCTGCGTTGAAGCACGGAACAGATATTATTGCTACGTGTGTTCGGGAGAAGAAAAAAAAACCTCAACGTATCAGTTCATGGATCGAAGATTTTTCAATTCTTCGATACTAACGAAGCCACTTTATTTTTCAAGCTGTAGAACGGCAGACGATTTATTTTAACCTCAACATCCAATTAAATAACTTTTAACAATGCGTTAACTGTAACTTTGTTTAAAAAGTTAAGTGATGGAATTTAATTTCCATTTTCGTATTTGGAGAATTTTTGTTTCTGACGTGAAAGATGTCAGATTCGTTCGCTTAAGTTTTCATTAAATTTTCAATTTCAGATTCCATGACCACACTCTTAAAAAAATGGCCACATAGAAAAAAGGAATGAATGGATCAATGTGGTTGTACAGTTTTTGTAATTTTATTTTAAATAAATTTTTAAAAATGAAACAAAAGAATTTCAATTTAGGAAATAATGATGCTGCATATATTAAAAATTTAAAGCTAATGAGAATACTTAGAAACTTTTTATGGATTTTGAAGCCTGTTTATTCTTGTGATTTATTAATTCATAACATGTGATTTCAGAGCAAAATAATCTGAGAAAACTATATTCTTTTATTAAATCTCTTTATTTTAAAAACACAAGAAAAACAGGTGATACATTAAAATGCCAACTTCCAAGTAAATAGCATTAAGAACGTGTTAACGTTAAAAAAATAAATAAATAAAAATAAATAGTGATAAAATTTAATTTCTGTACGTGAAAGATATCATTTCCGATCCCTTGTTTTTGCATTAATATTCAATTTCAGAACATGAAGCCGAAAATACAAATGAAACGTAATAAACATAAGTACAAATCTTTATATTATTATTAATAAACAGGGACGCATAGATAACCACCTCATGCAGTTCACGGCTGAAATTTCAGAATTAGTTAAACATGATTCGCATATTAAAACGCAATCGGTCTGCCAAGTCATATCTTGGTGTAAAACACCTGAAAACCCGATTTTAGTGGTCGACCCGTAGGTTTATCATTGTGTTTTCCTGCTCCCACTCCACCATGTTTCAACACTTTTGTGTACAGGAAAACACAATGGTAAACTTACGAGTCTACCCCTAAAATCGAATTTTCAGGTGTTTTCCACCAAAAATTGGCAGACCGGTTAAGTTTATTATACGAATCGACTTCAGAATTGGTTAATACGAAGTTAACTAATTCTGAAATCTCAGTCGTGAAGTCAATGAGGTTACCGCCTCCCGGTCAATAATATTGGAGAATTTTTATCATTTTATACAAAGTGATCTTAATAATAATAAAAATAACAAATATATCCAATTTCAGCAAATAGAAATATTGCACATAATAATATTTGGATGCGAACGGCAATATCGATTAGAAACTATTGTTAGAAAACATTCGAATATCATTATTTTTGTGCATTATTACCTATAATTATTTTTTTTTTTTAAATAGCAAAGAAATTGATTCTATATTTAATTATATAAATTGTTAGTTAGCACAGAATCAAAAGAAAAAAAAATGAAATAATTTAAAGGATAAAAAGGTATATTTGAAACAGGTATTTTTAAAAATATTTTATTCAATTCGGTTTCATATAAATTGCAGAAGATATTTATTTCAATATCTCCATGTTAACGAAGCCACTTAATTTTTTCGAACAGGAGGAAGGAGGCAGACGACTTAATATGAATACCAACATCCAATTAAAATAATATCTAACAATGCGTTAGACTTTTTTTTTCTTAAAAAAGTTAAGTGCTGAAATTTAATTTCCGTTTTCGTAATTGAAAAATCTTTGTTTCTTATAGGAAAGATGTCAGGTTCGATCTTTTACTATGATCATTAAAATTTCATTTTCATAACACAAGGCAGAAAAATATAAATGAAATGTGTCATTAGACTGCTTTTGGCATTTTACATAAAAGGAACATAAAAAGGAAGAAAAAAAATAAATGAAAAATTAAATTTTTAAATATATATGTTTGTATTATTAATGCAATGCGCATGGAAGTAAAGGTTGGAAACAACTGATTTGTACACTTTCGTGCGGTTTTAAGATATTATTCCTGCACTTTTTAGGTACATTCCTAACTATATAAATATATAGCACTTATAATCGTCGTCTGATCCGTAAGTTTGTCAGTCTGTCTATTTGCAAAAAATATTCAACCAAATGGCTTGAAATTTAATATGTTATTGCAGAGTTTTGTAAAGTCATTTAAAACGTTATGAAAATTGAATCAAAGCTTAAAAAGATATCATTAAAAGTTTTCTTCCTTATATTACATCCTATCATATTCTTTAAATCAATAATATCCCATGATAGGTAATGATTCTAGGTTGCCCTAATGATGAAGTACTATTTAGGATGGAATTATTCTCTGTTATTCTCTTACTATTAAATTTAATGTATATATAATCGAATTTTGTATTTATGCATTTTTACTAAAAGTGAAACAGGCTGTTGTTTCAAAATCGGAATACATATAAAACTAGTTATAATACGAACGAGCCTAATTTGCCACGTTTGATGCATAATTTCCGACTTTTAAATTGTTAGTATGATGTCGAAAAAACATTGAAATAATTTAAGGGATAAATAGGTACATTTGGAGCAGATATGCATTTAACGTGTTTCATTCAATATATCGGTTTCTTAAAAATTGCAGATGATATTTCAATATCTCGATGTTAACGATGCCATTTAATTTTTCGAACAGAAGGAAGAAGGCAGACGACTTATTTGAACCCCCTAACATCCAATTAAATAATATCTAACAATGCGTTAAACTTTTTCTTTTCTTTAAAAAGTTAAGTGTTGAAATTTAATTTCCTTTTTCGTAATTGAAAATTTTTGTTTCTGATAGGAAAGATGTTAGGTTCTATCTTTTATTATGTTCATTAAAATTTTCATTTTCATAACACAAGGCAGGTAAATATAAATGAAATGTGCCATTGAACTGTTTTTGGCATTTTACAAAAAAGGTACATGAAAAGAGAGAAGAAATAAAAAAATAAAGAATTAATTTTTTTAAAATATTGTATGTATTAATAATGTCAAGCGCACGGAAATAAAGGTCAGAAACAACTGATTTGAACACGTTCGTGGAGTTTTAAGATTAGTAATTTTTTTTTTTTTTTTTTTTTTCGTGCATTTATAGTCGTCGTTTGATCCGTCCGTTTGTCTAAACGTCTGTCCGCATATAACAGCTCAAAACTACCCAATCGAATGGTTTGAAATTTAGTATGTATATAATCATTGAAGAATTTTATTGAGTCATTTCAAATTTTATGAAAATCGAATCAAAACTTAAAAATATATCAATAACAGTTTTCTTCATCTATTAAATCCAGTAATAGGTAATTAATTAAGTGATATCCCATGATAATTAATGATTCTAGGTTACCATAACATCATATTTAAGGAGGAGTCCTGCTTTTTCATTATTATTAAATTTAATGAATATATATATATATATAATCGTAATAAATTTTGTATTCGTGCATTTTTGCATAAGAATGAAACAGCTATCCTTTCAAAATCAGAATATATTGTAGCGTATATTGGGTTCTTTCGATCTTATGGTTAGACAACTTCAAACTCTTGCTCTTAGAAAAGTAGAAAATAATTTATTTACAGACTTCAGAACAACAGTCTTCGAAACTCACAAATATTACTGGATATTCAAAAATAACTGCTCAAATCTATCGTACAATTACAGCTTTAGACCCCAAAGACTCTTTATACAACGTCTCAACCCTTAATAACATTCAAAACAACATAGATGAAACTCAAGCAAACTTGCTACGCCTTGTTCACTCAATGACTGACTGGTAAATAATGACCACAGCAGCTCGCATCCGGCTCTCCTATATATAGTCTCGCCGCATGCGGTAGAAATTTCTACGACCTTCTAGAAAAACCTGGAAAACCACGGAACAACAAACAATGTATCAGTAGACCTAAGGGGGGTTACCATAAATAGGGAAGGGTTACCATCGCCAACAATCGCCAAGTTTGTCGCCAACTTGGCGATATATCGCCAAATTTGGCGACCAAAATTAGTTGCCAAAAGTGACGCCAACTTGGCGATATCTCAAATATTTCGCAAAGCTGCCATAGACATTCACTGAAAATAATAGACAAGTTTGCTTGATAACACAGACAATGTAACAAAAACTAATATTAGTAAAAAAATGGAGCTTAATAAGATTATTTACATTATTTTACAGTACAAACACTAACTATTTACAAAATTCGTAACAATATATAAAACTAGTTATGATACGAACGTGGCCTCATTTCCCATACAATTACCGACTTTTTAATTACTTAAATTGTTAGTATAAAATATACAAACAATCTGAAATAATTTAAAAGATAAAGGAGGATAATTGAAACAGATATATATTTTTAAGTTATTTCATTCGATTCATCGGTTTCGTATAAATTGTAGAAGATATTTTATAAAAATAAATTTGTATTAGGTATTGCTTAATTTCTTGATGTTAACGAAGCCACTTATTTTTTCGAACAGAAGGAAGAAGGCAGACGACTTATCCCAACATCCAATTAAATAATATGTAACAGTGCGTTAAACTTTTTTCTTATCTTAAAAATATTAAGCGGTGAAATTTAATTTCCGTTTTCGTAATTGAAAAATCTTTGTTTCTTATAGGAAAGATGTCAAGTTCGATCTTTTATTATGTTCATTAAAATTTTATTTTCATAACACAAGGCAGAAAAATATAAATGAAATGTGCCATTCGACTGTTTTTAGCATTTTACAAAAAAAAAAAAAAAAAAAAAAAAAAATTTTTTTTTTTTTTTTTTTTTTTTTTTTTTTTTTTTTTAATATTGTACGTATTACTAATGTGATACGCATAAAAGAAAAGGTTAGAAACAACTGATTTGAACAAGCTCGTGCAGTTTTAAAATATTATTCCTGCACTTTTTTTTAGGTGCATTCATAACTATATAAATAAATAGCACTTATAATCATCGTCTGGTGCATAAGTTTATCTGACCATCTGTCTGCATATAGTACTGCAAAAATTATTCAACCAAATGGATTGAAATTTAATATGTCATTGCAGAATTTTGCAATGTCATTTAAAATTTAATGAAAATTGAATCAAAACTTAAAAAGATATCAATAAAAGTTTTCTTCATTATATTAAATTCTATCACATTCTTTAATTCAATGATATCCCATGATGGGTAATGATTCTAGATTGAGATGCTGATGACGTATTATTTAAAATGGAGTCCTGATATTTCCTTATTATTAAATTTAATGTTTATATAATCGTAATAAATTTCGTATTTCTGCATTTTTGCGTAAGAGTGAAACAGCTATTGCAACAGGATCTGAATATATATAAAACTAGTTTCAAAACGAACGCACCTCATCTTCCACGTTTAACATATAATTTACAACTTTTAAATTGTTATTATAAAATCAAAAAGAAATAATTTAACGGATAACTAGATACATTTGGAACAGATATGCATTTAACATGTTTCATTCAATATATCGGTTTCTTATAAATTGCGGATGATATTTCAATATCTCGATGTTAACGAAACCACTTAATTGTTACGAACAGGAGGAAGGAGACAGACGATTTAATTTGAACCCCAACATCCAATTAAATAATATCTAACAATGTGTTAAACTTTTTCTTTTTCTTTAAAAAGTTAAGTACTGAAATTTAATTTCCGTTTTCGAAATTGAAAAATTTTTGTTTCTCATAGGAAAGATGTCAGGATCGATCTTTTATTATGTTCATTAAAATTTCATTTTCATAACCCAAGCAGAAAAGTATAAATGAAATGTGCTATTGGGCTGTTTTTGGCATTTTATTTAATAGGAACATAAAAAGGAAGGGAGGAAAACTAAATAAAGAGTTAAATTTCTAAAAATATTATACGCATAATTAATGTAATACGCAAGGAAGTAAAATTTAGGAAGAACTGATTAGAATATGCTCTTACAGTTTTAAGTTTATTATTCCCCTGCTTTTTTATATGCATGTTATTATACAATAAATAGTCTAAAAAACTGAGATTTTAAAGAACTTTAAAATTGAAAAAAAGAAATAAGTCGAAAGATAAAAAATAACACTGTAAATAAATATGTGTTTGACAAACTGCATTAGTGTTTCGATTTATAATAAATTACAGGAGATTTATCGGTATTTTTGACACTAACAAAACCATTTTTTTTTTTAAACAAACATTGATAGACGATTTATTTTAACAGAAAATACAGAGGACTGATTTAAATCCTATCATACTATTAAATAACATTTAAAAATGCATTAACTTTAATGGTGCTTAAAAAATTAAATGAGAAATATAAATTGTTCTTGTCACTAAAAAATGTCATAATCGACCTCCATGCAAAAACACAAGACCATAAAAAAGAACAAAAATAACAAATAGTTTTCCAGAAATATGAATAAAAAGTAATACTAAACTATATTTTGTCGTTTTCTAAAAGGAATAAAAAGAAAAAATAAAGAATTAATAAAATAATTTAATTTCAGCAATTAAAAATATTAAAGCATTAACGGTTTGAGACACATAGAATAACAGAACATCCAGATACATACCATCCAGAACATACCATTTCCATACAGATTAAAGATTATCCTTTTCTGTGTAAAAATTTATATAACATTTTAGAACAAATACTTTAAGAAAGTACCATCATCTTTTATTCAGCCACCTTATTTTTACAGAGGCAGACGATTTATTATTTCGACTGCTACTTTCAATTAAATAACATTTAACATTGCGATAAAACAAAACTCTTCTTCCATAAAGTTAAATAATGAAACTTAATTTCCGTTTTCATAATTGAAAAATCTTTAATCAAAATTGAGGAATCTTTATAATTTCCATTTCACAACATAAATCATATTCTTAAAAAAAGATGATATCGAAAATATGAATAATATGTAATATTATCTGGCTGTTTTTGCCATTTTATGTAAAAACATTTTGTCATAAAATTCAAATATAGTTAAATTTTTATTAATAAAAATATACTGCATGCATTAGTAATTTGATGCGAATGGAAATAATGGTTAGAAAATATGATTTGAAGAATTTGGGGGCATTTTTAAGGCTATTTTATTATGCGTTATTTATATGTTATTTATAAGAAATAAACTAAGAAAGTGATACCGTCTTCTGTTATTTAAAAAAATTAGCTACTGCAAAATTTAAAGAATATAAAATAATCCAAGAGGTTAAAAAGAATATTTTAAACATATGCATCTTTAAAGCTACTGTTTTCAATTTATCAGTTTATTTAAGCATATTTACATATATTTTTAGGTTTGTTCATAATTATATAAATGCGTAGCACATATAGTCGTCTTTCAGTCCGTCCGTCTGTCTGCATATAACAGAGCAAAAACTACCCATTCGAATCATTTGAAATTTAAAATATATAATTGTTGGATAATTTTGTCCAGTCAATTCAAATTGTATGATAACCGGATGAATAGTTTAATTACAGGGACAATCAAAAGCATTCCGTTATATTGCGATCAATGAGAGAAAAAAATAGATTCAAGGGAATTTTAATAATGTTATACTCTTTCAAACATAATAGAATTGATACGCTTCAATGAAATATATACTAAAAAATACATTCTGTATAATCTGTAGTGCAGAGAATATTTGTTATTAACTTACAGGACCAAACAAAAGTATTCCATTACACAATAGTATAAGGGGGAAACTGTTTGGGGTAAGTTTTAATACTATTAAATTATTTAACGTTTTATGAAACTGGTATACGCTACTGAGGTTTACTAAAAAATACTTCCTGTATAATAGAAAGCAGATAATATTTACAGGGACACACAGATTTCGGCCGTTATACTGTATCCAATGTACTGTATACCATCATTATGCCAAGATCTGAATATTTTTTTTAACTTGGTTATAGCACGAATACACCTCATTTTCTACGTTTGACGTGAAATTCCAACTTGTTTAATAATGTTACCAATTTATTTATTCATGCAGGTAAAAGAAGAAAACAAGCCACAAATATCTAAACAGTACATCCTATAAGAAATTAGAATTATCACAACAAATAGGCAATTATTAAAATAAATAGTCGATCACGATAGCCGCCTGATATTTAATCGCAGATATTTAGGACTAAATAAGTCAGACATTTCTTTACGGAAAACATCGTGGTTGCAGTTACAGCCGCTAAATTTATTTATGCACTACTAGCCATCCTTGGCGTCCAGTTTGGTCTCCCTTAAATGTATCCTAAACAACGGATCATTTTACTTTTATTCATAATTCAATATACTTGCTCAATCTTTCGCCAAATCTGAAGATTATGATCAAAATATCTTTAGTTATTTTTATATATTAGTGGGGCGCAGGTGATAATTCGCCAAACATTGATTTCGTTACATTTTATTTCATTAAAAATATAATCTTTTCACACATTTCATTTAAAAATACGATACTTTCATTTAAAATTGAAACATCTAAAAATTCACGGCTTTCTCATCTTTCTTTCTTTCTTCTTAAACAAAAAGAAAAGACAAATATTAAATAATGTCACAAACCATGATGTTTAATTTTAAAGTCCAGAGTAGTTTTATTTTACCACTCGGAAAAAAAGAGGTAATTGGCGAGTTAAAAAATGCTAATGGCGAGATTTGCACTCGACTAACCTTAATATCCTGAGATGTTTTGCCAAAAGTGGTAACAGTGCCATCTATATATTATACAAATCCAGGAAAGGCAATCATTTTGTTACAATACAGATTTTAACTCTGTCTTTGATGTGTTCTAAGGCTATTATAAATAAGAAAATCATATACCACTTACATTATTGCAGTTTCGATTCAAAAAGATTGTAATAATCGGATATATATATTTTTAAGTACAATAAAATGGATTTTTAAAAGAAAACGGATTCTACATTTAAAAGGAAAATCCTCGTGATAATCCATCATAAAAGTTCTTTTATAAAAAGAATGTACAAACTCATGTCTTTTTCTGAACTTGAAAAAAAAAATTGTCTAATCTCCCGCGGAAAAGCTTTTAGTGAATTAAATGCTCTTGCGAAGTCAGGTAATAATGGCCTCACTTTAAGCAGCTTATCTTTAATAAGCCAACAGTTTCGGAGTGATATCGCATTATTATTATTTTTATTAATATAGATAAGAGCTTATCACATCGCTTTTTATCTCTTTACTATCCTATGAAATTTAAAACATATGAACCAAATTCTTTGAATAAAAGAAAAGGAAAAATACAAAAAAGTAAAAAAAATAAAAAGTCAAGTGCAAAAAGATCACTTTGAAATTTACTTTGATTTGAAAAAATTATGGGTTATTCGCATTGTTTTCAAAAATTAATTTCAAAAATTGGAATTTTTCGAAATACATTTTTGAAAAATGAATGTTGACTTAAGGATTAACCTACACGTGAATGAACGAATGAACATATTCCTTATTGGCCTTGTCTCTTTACAGACGCCTGTTTACATTGGCTTATGCGTCATAAGCTGTTAATATTTCCAATCCGAAAAGCATCCTATACATGCATTTTTAACGGTGATTAATACAAAGTTTTATTATTTAATTCCCAATAAAATATATATATCAATTTCATGGCAATCTGATTATATTTACGCGAGTTAGAGCACAGACAGAAGGCGCAAGAAATGCAAACCGAATTCATAAGCCGTTTTCAAAAATTTTGGAAAGTGTTAAAGAAAAAAAGCATTCAATTTGGTACGTTTGCGAACAAAAATGTATAAAAAATATGTCAGAACCTTGCTATGAAAATAACATTTTTTCGAAGTGAGCAAAATCAAAAAGGCTAATTATTAAAAACACTTAACAGATACATGCTGCTTTTATTCAATTAATCCATCCACATAAAACAAGAAACGTATTGAATAGCATCCAAAACAGGACAAAATTGAAGCAATGCTAAAATAAATATTCTTAACGTTCCAACTTTTTAAAAATAAATTAATTTCTAACGTTACCGAACTGAAAGATTCAATGGGAAATATTTCTTAAAAGAAATAAAATAATAATAATAATAAGCATTGGAAGCAGAAATATTTAATGAGAAAAAAGGAAGCGATTCTTTAAACAACATTTATTGGTTCCCATGGCAACAAGGGCTGTAGGGAAAATAGTAAGCATGTTATTTCTTGTAAAAAGATATTTTTTTGGCATCATGCGTTTAAGCATAGGAAAGCAGTATTTTATAATTGTATTATACGCTTGAAGTAAATTTACATGTGAAATAAATAAGCATTTAAAAAACAGGAGTAATTGGACTATATCGGGAAAAAAGAAATGTAGAAGTTATTTATATAAAAATAAACAAAGAGAATAATTTAGCTCAGAAATATTTATTATTAATTAGTTATTAAAAATATCAGAAAAGTCTTTGAACACTACACTTTCATTTGCTTTCCTTTTAATATAATTAGTATTAATAGCTGTCAAGTAAATTCTTTTGCAATATGGTTAGGAACACAAGATTGAATTAATTTTTTGAACAATATTTAAATTGTTTCCCCGATCTCTCGTTCCCGGGGGGGGGGGGGGGGGGTAAAAAAGAAATTGAATCTGAAAAATATAGACTAAAAGGTACAAGTGCAAAAAATTGCGAGAAATAGCGAGTTCAGAGACACACTCCGAGGCCTGCATCATATGTATGCCTTTGTTTAATGGTGATTAATACAAAGTTTAATTATTTAATTTCCAATTAACATATATTACTTTCATGGCAATCTGATTATATTTACGCGAGTTAAAGCACGGACAGATTGCACAGAAACGCAAACCGAATTCATAAATAGTTATCAAATATGTTGGAAAGTGTTAAAGAAAAAAAAAAAAAAAAAAAACATTAGGCAATTTGATACGTTTGCGAATAAAAATGAATTAAGGGATATGTCAGAATCTTACTATGAAAATATCATTTTTTTTTTTTTCGAAGTGAGCAAATTCAAAAGGGCTAATTATTAAAAATACTTAACAGATACATACTGTTTTTATTCAATTAATTCATCCACATAAAACAAGAAACGTATTGAATAGCATCCACAAAACAGTACAAAATTGAAGCAAAGCTATATATATATATATATATATATATATATATATATTCTTAACGCTCCGACTTTTTAAAAATAAATTAATTTCAAACGTTACCGAACAGAAAGATTCAATGGGAAATATTTCTTAAAAGAAAGGAAATAAAATAATAATAAGAATTGGAAGCAGAAATATTTAATGAGAAAAAAGGGAGCGATTCTTAAAACAACATTTATCGGTTTCCATGGCAACAAGGGCTGTAGGGAAAATAGTACGTATGTTATTTCTTGCAAAAAGATAATTTTTTGGCACCATACGTTTAAGCGCAAGAAAGCAATATTTTATAATTGCACTATTATACGCTTTAAGTAAATTTACATGTAAAGTAAGTATTTAAAAAAATAGGCGTAATCGGACTAAATCGAAAAAAAAAAAAAAAAAAAAAAAAAAAAATACAAAAATGATTTATACATAAGTAAACAATGAGAATAATTTTGCTCAAAAATATTTATTATTAATTTATTAAAAAAGTTTTTGAAAACTGACATTTTCATTTACATTTATTTTAATATAAATGGTGTTAAGGATTGTAGAGTAAATTCTTTCGCAATATAATTAGGGACACGAGATTTAATTAATTTTTTGAATAATATTTAAATTGTTCCCCTCTCCCCCCCCCCTTGAAACGGAAGTTACTATGGATTTCCTGCGACCGGGGGGGGGGGGGTAATTAGGAGCGATCGATGGATAGCGAATAATTTTTTTAAAAAAGCGAATAAAAGAGACTGAATCTGAAAAATATAGGCTAAAAGAGAACAAATGCAAAAAATAACGAGATATGGCTAGTTCAGCGTCACACTCCGAGGCCTTCATCCTATATATGCCTTTATTTAATGGTGATTAATACAAAGTTTAATTATTTCATTTTCTATTAACATATATTAGTTTCATGACAAATTGATTATATTTATACAAGTTAGAGCATGGACAGATGGCGCAAAAACACAAATCGAATTCATAGACAGTTATCAAATATGTTGGAAAGAGTTAAGGAAAAAAAAAAACACCTGACAATTTGATACGTTTGCGAACAAAAATGAATTAAGAAATATGTCAGAACCTTGCTATAAAAATAACATTTTTTTTTTTTTTTTTTTTTTTTGAAAGTGAGCAAATTTAAAATGGCTAATTATTTAAAATACTTAACAGATACATACTGCTTTTATTAAATTAATTCATCCTCATAAAACAAGAAATGTATTGAATAGCATCCACAAAACAGTACAAAATTGAAGCAGCGCTAAAAAAATATATATATATATATTCTTAACATTCCGACTTTTTAAAAATAAATTAATTTCAAACGTTACCGAACTGAAAGATTCAATGGAAAATATTTCTTAAGAAAGGAAATAAAATAATAATATTAATTCGCGTTTGTAATGACCGAAAGGTGGCGTTGTATAGACCTGATAATTGTTTGTTTACGTATGCTGTTTGTTCCATGCTGTAGCATAGCGGAACCTGTTTAAAGAGCTATTTAAAGTGCAGTTTTTTTTCTTTTTTATTTAATTATGGGAGATAAATTACAAATATCGACAATTTTAGAATTTCTAGGTGCTGAAAAATCTAGTAATTCCTTTAGAGAAGCTGAAGCAATTATTGATTCATTAATCATGCAAGCATTGTGTTGCTGTCATATTACTTTGCCATGAGTAAGTCAAATGTACTTTTTTATACTATAGATCTAAACTTTGTGTGTAAAATTTTGATTTTAGATAATTTTAATACAAAGAACCCAACGTTGCATGCGTTATAGGACTGTTTATTTATTTATTATAGAACTGTTTATTTATTTATCGGCCTTTTAAACACTGATTTCAGCGGAAGATATCAGTTCTTTTTCGTTTCAGACTTTGTCCGCGAGAGGGCGTCTATTTCATTTCAAACGCGAATAAGCATTGGGAGCAGAAATATTTAATGAGAAAAAAGGGAGCGATTCTTAAAACAACATTTATCGGTTCCCATGACAACAAGGGCTGTAGGGAAAATAGTATGCATATTATTTCTTGTAAAAAGATAATTTTTTGGCATCATACGTTTAAGCACAGGGAAGCAGTATTTTATAATTGTATTATACGCTTGAAGTAAATTTACATGTAAAATAAATGAGCATTAAAAAAAAAACAGGAGTAATCGGACTATATCGGGAAAAAGAACTGCAAATGTGATTTATGTATGAATAAAGAAGAAGAATTTAGCTCAGAAATACATATTATTAATTCGTTATTAATAATATAAGAAAAGTTTTTGAACAGTGACACTCATTTACATTCCTTTTATGTTATAATATAATTAATGTTAAGTTTGTGAAGTTCATTCTTTCAAAATATGGCAACAGACCGGGAGTCAAGAGAATCGTCTCACCGAGTTCATGGATGAAAATCTAGGATTAGTTAAATCTCGATTTGCATATTAAAACACAATCGGTCTGTAAGGTCCTACCTTGGGGGAAATTTCTAAAAATCCTATTTTAGCGATTGACTCGTTAGTTTTACATTGTGCTTTCCTGCATCCGAAAGTATGAAAATATGGACTGGATGCTCTCTAGATAATAACAATTTCTTTAAAACATTTCAACTAAAAAAGGGCAGAAAAGGAAGAAAATAAAAAGAATATTGCCCAGTTAAACTGATGGCATTGAGCTCACAGGCTACGCATACTAATTGTACATTACAACCGTATATTTTCAAGGGTTAATTCCGTTCGAAAAAAAAATTAAGAAGGGGAAACAGCTCTCCCATTTCCTCTTTTTTATACTTAATCATTGAACCTCCTAAACTATCAAAGACATGTTTTATCATATAAAAAATCTATATCCGAAATTCAGAGCAAATCGGATAATTCTTAATAAAAATCCATTTAGCATTTATATAATTTAAGAGGAGTTATCCCTCTCTTTTATACTTCACCCTTAAACTTCCGAAACTATTCAGAGATTTGAACGAAATCTGACAATTCTGCTTGAAAAACCCATTTATATAAATTAAGGGGAGGGGCATTAAAACCCCCGTTCCCCCTGTTTATACTTATTCAACGAAGACCTAATAACAGTCACGGAATCGCCTCATCAGAATGATCCTATATCTAAATTTTGAACGAAAACTTAATTCTGCATGAAAAACCCATTTATATCAACTAAGGGGAGGGGCATGCCCCCCGTTTCCCCTCTTATACATACCGAATGAATTCCAAAAACTAATCAGGGAAGCGACTTGTCAGGATATACCTATATACAAAATTTCAAGTGGATCGGATATTTTTATCATGAGTTATCGCGTTACGCACGTACGAACGTACATACAGAACGGACGGGCACATAAGCTCGCAGGCTACGATAGCCTGTGAGCTAAAAAGAGAAAGAAATGAATTAAGTAAATCTATACTGATATAAAGTGTTTCATAATCTATGCTTCTTACGTGATTTTTCTTTGAAATTTCTTTATTAACCGATGTGACATTACCTTATGCTATACCAAGATCGATTGCCTAATGCTCTCTAGACGATAAAATTACCCTTTAAAAAAATTAAACTTAAAAAAAAAAAAAAAAAAAAAAAAAAACAATGAATTAAGTAGTTTTGCATTGTTAAAAAATAATCTCTTGTAAGAAAAGAAAGAAGGATTTGAGCATCCCTTCAATGAAATTTCACTTTAAAAATAGGAGAAGAGTTCATTTGAAAATAGCGCAGCATGAGAAAAAAGGATCGGAAGCAGCAATGACATAAAAAGTGTTTTCTGGTCACAATGGAAACATTTATTGACTGCTCAAGAGAGCAATTAAATGTGTCGACCGGAGCATTTTTTTACACAGAGTTGTTCCGTCGATTAAATTAGTTTAGTGAAGCGCTGCCACCTTTTATTCAGTTCTTTTTTTTCCATAGGGGCATTCCAGAAGTTGCCTGTTTCTTTTGCCCCAGGGTAAAAAGCCCTTCAGACCTGAGCCCTGATTTGATTAATCTAGAAGGGCAGATAATGGAAAGAGGGTGTACGAAAAAAAGCCAAAAAAATTGACGTGATTTTTTTTTTTTTTTTTTTTTTTTTTTTCTGAATGAAAATAGGTATATAGAATGACAAAAAGGAAGTTTGTGTGAAAATGCCGCTTTGTAAAGCTCTGGACATCTTACTTGAAAATTCTGGGAGTACAACTTAAACTTAGGTTTATTTATGTTTCGTGCTTTTTTTTTTTTTTTTTTTTAATATATACAATTACAGTCAAATATCAGGTGTTAACAAAATAAGACACGATGATAATAATAATATAGCAAAATCTCCATAACGGACATCTCGATTAACGGATAACTCTATTTAGCTGATACGTTTTCGATGCACAATTTTTACTGCAGATAATCACAAAACGACTATCAATAAATAAAAGAAATAATTCTATATAGAAATTCTGGTGAGTGTAAAATTTTAGAAAAAAAAAAAAAAAAAAAAGCTAAATCTGGCAACCCACTTTTATGACAATAGTATAACTCTTTAAAACATTCTTAAAAAATAAATTAAGTAGATCTGCATTGCCAGAAGGTGTTTCATAGTCCATGCTTAATGCACCCTTTTTAGGTGCGTTCGTAATTATGTAAATACGTAGCACCTATAGTTGTCGTTCAGTCCGTCCGTCTGCCCGTCTGTCTGTCCGCATGTAACGACGCAAAAACTTGTTGTTCGCGAATCTTTTGAAATTTAAAATAAAGAATTATTACATAATTTTGTCGAGTCATTTCAAATTTTATGAGAATCGGATGGATAGATCAATTACAGGGGGACGATCAAAAGTATTCCGTTACATTACGGTCAATGGGGAAAAATGTTGCAAATGCATTTTAATCCTTTGAAATTTAAATTACATACTTATTACATAATTTTGTCAAGTCATTTCAATTTTCTTGGAAATAGGATGCATAGATCAAATATAGAGACAATCAAAAGTACTCCGTTACCTTACAGAAGGTACCTCACAGTCAATGGAAAAAAAAAAGTTTCAAATGCATTTTAATAATATTACACTCATTCAAACATAATAATATTGATATGCATCATAAAGTACATATTATAATTTAGATTTTGCATAATCTGTTGTGCAAGGAACTTTTGTTATTGATGTACAAGGCCACACAAAAATAATCCATTACATAGTGAGTATAGAGAGAACATTGTTTGTTGCGCATTTTAATTGTAATTAACTATTTACAATTTTATGAGATTGATATATGAGAGTAATATTTTTTAAACTTAATTATCGTGCGAACGCACCTCATTTGCTACGCTTCACGTGCAATTTCCAAATTGTTATATTTCTTTTATTTTTTTAAGGATGCAACATTACCTTATGCTATATGTAGATCAATTGACTAATGCTCTCTAGACGATAATAACACTCTTTAAAGTATTTAAACTTTTATGAGCAGGATATGAATTAAGTTGATCTGCATTGTTAGAAAGTGTTTCCATAATCTATGCTTGACAAATGATTTTATTTCATTTATTTATTTTTTTAACGATGCGATATTATGATCGATTGATTTAAACTTCTGTAGATGACAATAAAACAGTTTAAAGCATATAAACTTTAAAAAAAAAAAATAATAATTAAAAAAAATCAAACAGATCTGCATTGTTAGAAAGTGTTTAATAACCTATGCTTCACGCACGATTTTTCTTTGAAATTTCTTTATTAACCGATGCGACATTACGTTATGATACATCAAGAGATCGGTTATCTAATGCTCTCAAGACAATGATAATAGTCTTTAAAGCATTTAAATATTTTCTTATAAGAAAAAAAAAATAAAATAAGAAAGAAAAAAGAATGAATAAAGTAGCTTTGCATTGTTCGAAAAAAAGAATCTTTTGTAAGAAAAGAAAGAAGGATTGGAGCATCCCTCAATGAAATTGCACTTTTAAAATAGGAGAAGAAAAATTCAGTTGAAAATAGCGCAGCTTGAAAAAAAGATCGGACAAAAAGTGTTTTCTGGTCACAATGACAACATTTATTGACTGCTCAAAGAGAGCTATTAAATATGTTGACCAGCGCAATTCTCTATACAGAGTTGTTCCGTCGATTAAATTAGTTTAGCGAAGCGCCCCCACCTTTTATTCACTTCTTTTTTTGTAGGGGCATCCCCAAGAAATGAAAGAAGTTGCTGATGTTGCCTGCCTCTTGTGCCCCAGAGTAAAAAGACCTTTAGACCTGAGCCCTGATTTGATTAATCTAAAAGAGCAGATAATGGAAAGAGGATGTACAGAAGAGAGGCCAAAGAAATAGACGAGATGTTTTTTTTAAATTCTGAATGAAAATAGGTATATAGAATGGCAAAAAAGGAAGTTTGTTTGAAAATGCCGCTTTGTAAAGTTCTGATCATCTTTTTTTAAAACTTTGGGAGTACCATTTAAGCTTAGGTTTATTTATTAATCGTGCTTATATTTTACATACATACATTTATAGTCTAACACCGGGTATTTACAAAATGAGACACTATAACATTAATAATAATAACAATTATAATAAAATAGCAAAAAACCTCCATAACGGACATCTCGAATAGCGGATACCTCTATTTATCTGATATGTTTTCGATACGCAATTTTTGCCGTAGATAATCATAAAAACATATATCACTAAATAAAAGAAATAATTCGCAGAATTTTTGGTGAGAATGTAAAATTTCAGAATTAAAGAAAAGGAGGGGGGGGGGGGGGCAAACCTGGCAACCCACCTCGATGACGATAATATAACTCTTTAAAGGATTATTATTATTATCATCTTTTAAGAAATGAATCAAATAAATCTACATTGTTAGAAAATGTTTCATAAATCTATGCTTGACAAATGATTTTACTTATATATTTTTTCACTAAGCGATATTATGCTATATTAAGATCAATTGCTTTAAAGCTCTTTAGATGGCAATAAAGCATTTAAACTTGTATATAAAAAAAGAATGAAATAAATCTGCATTGTTAAAAAATGTTTCATAACCTATGCTTCACGCATGATTTTTCTTTAAAAATTCATTGTTAATCGATGCGACATTACCCTATTATATATCAAGATCGATTGCCTAATGCTCTCTAGATCATAATAATACTCTTTAAAGAATTTAAACTTTTTCTTAAAAAAAAATAAATAAATAAATAAATAAAAAAAATGAAATAAATTAAGTAGCTTTGAACTGTTAAAAAAGAATCTTTTGTAAGAAAAGAAAGAAGGATTGGAGCATCCCTTCAATGAAATTCCACTTTAAAAATAGGAGAAGAAGAATTCAGTTGAAAATAGCGCAGCTTGAAAAAAAGATCCGACAAAACGTGTTTTCTGGTCACAATGGCAACATTTATTGACTTCTCAAGAGAGCTATTAAATGTGTCACCGACGCATTTCGATATACAGAGCTGTTCCGTCGATTAAATTAGTTTAGTGAAGCAACCCCAACTTTTATCCCCCCCCCCCTCCTTTTTTTTTATTTGTAGGGGCATCCCAAGAGAGTAAAGGAGTTGCTGATGTTGCCTGCCTCTTGTGCCCCAGGGTAAAAAGGCATTCATACCTGAGCCCTGATTTGATTAATCTAGAAAGGCAGATAATGGAAAGAGGGTGTAGTAAAGAGAAACCAGAAAAAAAAAACGAGATGTGTTTTTTTTTTCCCCTTGAATGAAAATAGGTATTTAGAATGACAAAAAGGAAGTTTGTGTGAAAAGGTCGCTTGGTAAAGTGGTGGTCATCTAATTTAATAATTTTGAGAGTATCATTTAAGCTTGGGTTCTTATTAACCGTATACTAATATTTTAACTGTTTTTCATATACATTTATAGTCAAACAGCGATTGTTTACAAAATAGGACACCATAATAATTATTATAATAATAAAATAACAAAACCTTTATAACGGACATATCAAATAGCGGATACCTCTATTTAGCTGATACGTTTTCGATACGCAATTTTTATTGTATATAATCACGAAACGCCTGCCACTAAATAAATAAAATAATTCCATGCAATATATCTAGTTCGTGTGTAATATTTTTAAGTCCAAATCTGTTAAGCTTCTAGTATGACGGCAGTATAAGTCTTTAAAGCATTTAATTTAAGAAATGAATTAAGAAGATCTACATTGTTAGTAAATGCTTCATAATCTATGGTTGATGCATTCTTTTTATATTTATTTATTTATTTATTTATTTTTGTACGGCCAATACCTTATGATATATGTAGATCTATTGACTAATGCTCTCTAGACAATAATACAAGTCTTTAAAACATTTAAACTATCATGAAAAAACATATGAATTAAGTTGATCTGTATTGTTAGAAAGTGTTTCATAATCAATGTTTGACAAATGATTTTATTTTTATTTATTTGTTTTTAAACGATTCGATATTATGCTATATTAAGATAGATTGCTTTAATGCTCTCCAGACGACAATAAAACTGTTTAAAGCATTTAAACTTTAAAAAAAAAAAAGAAAAAAGAATCAAATAGATCTACATTGTTAGAAAGTGTTTCACATGCTACGCTTCACGCAGGATTTTTCTTCGAAATTTCTTTGTTAACCAATGCGACATTACCGTTTGTTATATCAAGATCGATTGTTTAAAACTCTCTAGACGATAGTAATACTCTTGTGATAATTTAGATTTATCACAGGCTTTTAAAGACATTTTTTCTGAAAAGAGATTTCACTATGGAACGGAAAACACAAAATGGCTTTCATTCTCAAGATGAAAAGAGCGGCGTTTTAAAAGGATCGCTAAATCATCATCGATCAGCTGAAAAGACAGGCGGGCGACACTAACTTGAATAGAGGACCACACGAGTCGCACCTTTGATAGCACGCCGACGCAGAAATGAAAGCGAAAGAGTCCAGACGTCCAGACATATTGTCGCCATGGGTGTGTATTTTCAGGTACGAATGAGAAGACGATGTTACGAATCTCTTAATGAGAAAAGATCATTAAGGTTGACGATTGGTTCGTGACCTTTAGGGGAGGTCTTGGCTGAGACGAAAAGGAGGAAGCCAAGGTTTTTTGGAGAGGATTCGGATCTCGGAGTGAGAAGGGAGAACAGAGCTCAGGGCTCGGATTTGTTCTCTGAGAAAAGCGGATCGGCTCGGATCGGGAGCTGTAGAGGGTGACATCACCCAAGTGAGCCGGAAGAGAAGGACTCTCGCCAGGAGAGTGTCGGTGTCAAGTCTTATCTTCGGTGACTAGAGTACGCCGTGTTGCTAATTGGTAGAAACTGTATATGATTTATAAACTGAATATTCTCTGAACTGAAATAGAACAGAACTTTGGACTTGGAGCTGGTGGATTAAGATCCTACGTGTTCTAAATTAATTTATGCTGTACATAAAATTTAATACAGAGAACCATTTTTATTGTTATAAATAAATAATTGATTCTCCATTAAATTGCCTGGATTATTTGCCGAGCGGCACTTACGCTACCAACCACTTAGCTTTAATCTATTTGAGGCAAGTTATTACAGCTGGTGTCAGCGGGAGCCACTAGCCCAGGACAATAGTTCGCCGTGCAGTTCCAGAGTTAATCATCAAGAGAAACACAGCTCCTAGCTGACGAAGGCACCCAGCCGCCAAGAGAAACCCAGCGCCTAGCTGACGAAGGCACCCAGCCGCCAAGAGAAACACAGCGCCTAGCTGACGAAGGCACCCAGCTGCTAAGAGAAACCCAGCGCCTAGCTGACGAAGGCACCCAGCCATAACCAGAGATACAACGCCTAACCGACGAAAGGCCACCCAGCCGCAACCTGCCTGTAGCACCCAACACCCTCCGACGGAAAGATGCCCCAAGAGAGATGCAGACGACGGAAATAGGTAAGCTCATTCATTCTAAATTTTGAGTGGCTCTGTTTCATAATTATTGCACAAAAGTAAGTTCAGTGAGGAAATTTATGTACTATGTTTCTATACTTTTATTATTTTAATCTAAAATTAAGAAATTAGTAAAAAAAAAAAAAAAAAAAAAAAAAAAAAAAAAAAAAAAAAATTTCTTCTCTTTTTTAATGATAAAAACATTAAATGTTAAATGCATTTTTTTTCCGGACAAAACGGAACAAATTAGAAAGTTTTGAAAAAAAAAAAGAGTGTAAAACTTTTGTAAAATTGTAAACTCTTGTACAATTGTAAAATTTTTTTTAGCAGCATAAATGTTATGAGGTTAGTCAAATTTAAATTTCCTTTAAAGGCTTCTAAACAGAGAGGGATATTATTACCTGTTGATCTAAAATTATTAATGTTTACATTTTTAAAGTGTAGTTTTCGAAAAATCTGAATGCTAAAACTGGCAATATTTTTCTTGAATTAGAAATAAGTACAGGTACTGGTATTGTGGTCGGTTGAAAAAAAAAGTGTTGAATCGGTAAATTGTGTACTTTTCATGTATATATTTTTCATTTCATTCTCATTTACTGTGTTTAAATTGTGTAGTAAAGTGTATGTATAGAATTAACATTGCATATATGCTAGGGTAATTTTATAGGTTGTTAGGAAATAAATAGAAATTTCGGTTAGGGCAACTCAGTCTAAAAATGACAATCATTACTGATTTAAAGCAATGTAGAAAAATCGATTTGGAAATGTTAGCAGACGAGTTGGGAATTGATATTGATAAGAGTGATAAAATAGCTGTAATCATACAGAAAATTGAATCAGCTGCAGATTATGATAAAGAGCTTACTTTATCGCAGGCTAATTATATTGTACAAGATAGGGAGGCTCAAGCAGTCGAGCAAAAAGAAAGAGAAAGGGTCGAGCGAGAATTAGAAGCAGAAAGAGAAAGGACGGCGCGGGACAGCGAAGAAAAACAGAAAGAAAGGGAATTTCAATTAGAACAATTGAGATTAACTCAAAATGCAAATAGACGTGAATCTACGTCAAGTAGCGGATCTGAGAGGAGTCAGAAACCCCCTTTAAAAGCGTTAATGCACAAATTCGATCCAGAACGATCAGATATTACTCTGTTTTTAAACCTTTTCGAACGGCAATCCTCGCGAGCAGGCATAGAAACAGAAGAGCTTGTGACTCATCTTTTATCGCTACTCCCGGCAGATATTGCAGAATTAATTTTGCGCGAGCCCACAGATAAAATCGACGATTTCGCGCACGTGAAATCAATTTTGTTAGCACGCTTTCGGCTAAGTCCTGAAGCGTATCGCCAGAAATTTACAAGGCATTCTCGGATACCAGGCACCCCTTGGAAAGATATTATTTTCGAGTTAAATAGTTATCTAGAAGGATGGTTAACCGGACTAGAAATTTCAAATTTCGAAGACTTAAAGAAATTATTGGTAACAGACCAAATTAAGCATCGTACGCCGATAGAATATAAAGAGCATTTTATTGACTCTTGGGCAAATTTCAAAGACCCGTTTGTTCTAGTTAAGTGTTTAGACGAGTTTGAGGCAGTCAAAGGACCCTCGAAAAAAATCTGGAACCCGAGAAATTTTCCCATAAAATCAGAAAAACCGAGACTCGAAGATAAACCGCGTGTTGAGAAATCGACCGAAACTAAAACGAATTGGAGAGACAAGGATCCCGATAAAGAAAGAAACCGTGTTTTTGAGCAAAAGAGAACAAACAAATGTTTTATTTGCGGAAGTTCTTCGCACTATCGTGCCCAGTGCCCAGAAAAACACAAGAGGGAAAATAACGCCACGTCTGTAGGGCATTTAAATAAAAATCAAGAATTTGAAAAAGGTTTTTCGCCATATTTAAGTAAGGCTCGTATTAACGGGGAGGAAATTACGGTATTACGAGATTCTGGTACGTGTGTCGACGTTATTTCCAGTAAATTTATAAACCACAGTCAATTAGATGGGGAATTTATGTGGATAAAACAACCACTCTTAAATGATGTTCGCTGTTTGCCCACCGCTAATATAACGCTTGAAATTGACGAAATAGGAAGTATCTCGACGAAGGCTATAGTAACTGATAGAGACGTAGATATGTCCTATTATATACTAGGGAATGATACGCAGAAGCTCATCGACGAGAGAAAAAAACGCGAAATCAAAACATTGAACGCAGTAATGACGCGCGCGCAGGCAAAAAAAAGCGAAACTTGCTCCGGGAGTGACGGAGGCGAACAAGAAACCGATACTAACTTAGGGGCAGGGGAAAACGATTTCACGGAACAGGCAGATCCGGAAAAGTCAGATAACGAGTTTTTACCGATTGCAGGGGAAGACTCAGGGACCGGCTTGTCGAGAATTAAAAGGGCAGAATTCATAACCGAACAAGAGACGGATTCCTCGCTACGAGACATTCGCGAAAAAGCAAAACAAAAGAAATCAAATTTCGAAATTAAAGAGAATTTAGTAATGAGGAAAGTAACGGATCATCACGGATTCGAAAGAAAACAGTTAGTTGTCTCAACTAAGTACAGGGAAGCGATACTTAGCGCTTGTCACGAAGGTATAGCGGCTCACATGGGCCAATCAAAAACAAAAGACAAAATATTGAGATATTTTTTCTGGCCTAATATTATTAGGGAAATCGAGGATTTTGTCAAGTCATGCCATGCTTGCCAGGTAGTGGGAAAAGCGGGGGAAACTAAGAAAGCCCCATTAAAATTAGTTCCCATAATTTCAGAAGTATTTTCAAAATTATCGTGCGATCTAGTAGGCCCCTTACCGACGTCAAAAAAAGGGAATAAATATTTACTCACAGCAATATGTGTTTATTCACGTTATCCAGAAGCAATACCGATACCAGATATGCTCTCGGAAACGATCATTGAAGCGATGATCACGATTTTTAGTAGACTTGGTTACCCGTCTAGCATACAAACGGACCTTGGGAGGAGTTTCACTTCGAATTTAACGACAGCTTTCCTAAAAAGGTTTGGGGTAAAACTAAACCATTCAAGTGTATGTCACCCCTCCTCAAACGTTATCGAAAGATGGCACAGGTCAGTAAAAAGGCTTTTAAAAGTGCTATGCGTGGAAAACGGTAGTGACTGGGAAGCTAATCTGCCCCATGCGCTTTTAACTCTTAGGACGGTAACGCATGATTCTACAGGTTTTAGCCCAGCAGAGCTAGTTCACGGGAGAAATCTCCGTACTCCGGAAACCCTACTTTTCGAACAATGGACGGGAGAAAATGATGAGCATGAATTAGTTACTGAGTACGTCTTCAAACTTATCAACCGACTGAAACGCTGTCAGGAGCTAGCGGTCGAAAACATGACAATTACTAGAGATAAACGGAAAATGTGGTATGATAGAAATGCTAAAGAACGAAAATTTCAACCAGGAGACGAAGTGTTAGTTTTAGCAACTAACAGGAAAAACAAAATGTCTGTAGGTTGGATAGGCCCCGGTAGAGTAGAGTCTAAAATTTCTGAGACGAATTATATTGTGAGTATACCAGGGAGAAGAGAAAAATCGCAAATCTATCATGTAAATCTTTTAAAACCCTACATCACCAGGGTAGGTAAAATAAATATTCTGACAAAAGAATTTAATGAGACAGATGAATCTCAGGATTTGGAGATAGCTTTCCCATTAGCAGATTCAGATAGTTATGACTTTGACGAAGTTATCAAACAAAGTGCATTAAACGAGCGGTGCACAGCAGGGGAAATTCAAATGTTAAAACAGGTATTAGACGAATACAGGAAAGTTTTTTCGAATGACCCGGGCTTAACGGACCTGACTATTCATGATATTGAGCTAACTGAGGAAAAACCGGTGAGAATTAGACCGTATAGGGTATCTCCTAGACAGAATGAAATACTGAAAAAAGAGATAAAGCGCATGCTTGAATTAAATATAATTAAGGAAGGGGAGTCTGATCATATTCAGCATCTAAACACGGTACTAAGTCGAATTAAAGAGGCGAAACTTACCGTTAAGATTTCGAAATGCAGATTCGCACAAAAAACGGTTAAATATCTGGGACACATAGTAGGGGAAGGAAAAAGGAAGCCTGCAGAAGCGAAAATCCGCGCCATAAAGGAACTCTCAGACCCTAAAAATAAAACAGAAATTAGAAGATGCCTCGGCATGGCAGGGTATTACTCCCGTTATATAGAAAATTATGCGACCATCGTAGAACCGCTCACACGAGCATTAAAAGGAAAAAACAAAAAAGAAAAAATCATATGGACCGATGAAATGAAAGAGGCTTTCGAAACCTTAAAATCTAAACTCACCCAAAAACCCATCCTATATGCGCCAAATTATAATCTAGAATTTGTAGTTCAGACGGACGCGTCAGATAAAGGGATAGGGGTAGTTTTAGCACAAAGACAGGGCTCAGAAGAGCATCCCATTATATATTTGAGCAGAAAATTTTCGGAAGAAGAGAAAAGTTATAGCGCAACAGAGAAAGAATGTGCAGCTATAATTTTTGCCATAAAAAAATTACGTCACTACATTGATGGACAAGAGTTCAGTATCGAAACCGATCACAATCCTTTAGTGTTCCTGAAAAACAATGCAGGTAACAATTCCAGGTTGTTAAGATGGTCCTTATCACTGCAACCGTTCCTGTATGCCATAAAACACAGAGCGGGCAAGGATATACCGCACGTTGATTGTCTGAGCAGGGCAATAAAATGAAAAAAAAAAAAAGCTCAAAAATTTTTTTTTCTTTCTCACATTTGTAAATAGTTTTCTTTTATTGTATATATAAGGTTTTCTTAATGTGTTTATACTGGTTTCAACACCTTTAAATTATTAAAGTTCTCCAAGCAAAGCAAAGTCGTTAAAAGAGTTTGAAAATATTTTTTTTAAAGTGTCTTTTTAGAATTGTTAAAATTTTATTTTGAGTGCAAGGAGCCACCCAAAATGAATGAGCTAACCATGTTCTGCTTTTTAGATTTCACGCCTTTCAGACGTTAAATCATCTTAGAGGCGGGGGTAGTTGTGATAATTTAGATTTATCACAGGCTTTTAAAGACATTTTTTCTGAAAAGAGATTTCACTATGGAACGGAAAACACAAAATGGCTTTCATTCTCAAGATGAAAAGAGCGGCGTTTTAAAAGGATCGCTAAATCATCATCGATCAGCTGAAAAGACAGGCGGGCGACACTAACTTGAATAGAGGACCACACGAGTCGCACCTTTGATAGCACGCCGACGCAGAAATGAAAGCGAAAGAGTCCAGACGTCCAGACATATTGTCGCCATGGGTGTGTATTTTCAGGTACGAATGAGAAGACGATGTTACGAATCTCTTAATGAGAAAAGATCATTAAGGTTGACGATTGGTTCGTGACCTTTAGGGGAGGTCTTGGCTGAGACGAAAAGGAGGAAGCCAAGGTTTTTTGGAGAGGATTCGGATCTCGGAGTGAGAAGGGAGAACAGAGCTCAGGGCTCGGATTTGTTCTCTGAGAAAAGCGGATCGGCTCGGATCGGGAGCTGTAGAGGGTGACATCACCCAAGTGAGCCGGAAGAGAAGGACTCTCGCCAGGAGAGTGCCGGTGTCAAGTCTTATCTTCGGTGACTAGAGTACGCCGTGTTGCTAATTGGTAGAAACTGTATGTGATTTATAAACTGAATATTCTCTGAACTGAAATAGAACAGAACTTTGGACTTGGAGCTGGTGGATTAAGATCCTACGTGTTCTAAATTAATTTATGCTGTACATAAAATTTAATACAGAGAACCATTTTTATTGTTATAAATAAATAATTGATTCTCCATTAAATTGCCTGGATTATTTGCCGAGCGGCACTTACGCTACCAACCACTTAGCTTTAATCTATTTGAGGCAAGTTATTACACTCTTTAAAGCATTTAAACTTCTTTAAGAAATGTATTAAGTAGCTTTGCATTGTTAAAAAAAAAAAAAAAAACCTTTTGTAATAAAAGAAAGAAGGATTGGAGCATCCTTCAATGAAATTCAACTTTAAAAATAGGAGAAGAGTTCATTCAAAAATAGCGTAGCTTTAAAAGAGAAAGATCGGAAACAGCAATAACACTAAAAAGTGTTTTCTGGTCACAATGGCAACATTTATTGACTGCTCAAGAGAGCTATTTAATGTGTCGACTGGCGCATTTCTCTATATACAGAGTTGTCCCGTCGATTAAATTAGTTTAGCGAAGCGCCCCCACCTTTTATTCACTTTTTTTTTTTTTTCACTCCCGTAGGGGCATCCCAAGAAAGGAAAGAAGTTGCTGATGTTGCCTTGCCTCTCGTGCCCCAGGGTAAAAAGGCATTTAGACCTGAGTCCTGATTTGATTAATCTGGCAGGCCAGATAATGGAAAGAGGGTGTTTGGAAGAGAAACCGAAAAAATAGACAAAATGCGAGGCTTTTTTTTTTTTTTTTTTTTTTTTTGAATGAATGAAATAGGTATATAGAATGGAAACAGGAAATTTGTGTTGAAATGCCGAGGAAGCTCTAGTCACCATATTTAAAGTTCTTGGGAGTGAATTTAAATTAGATTTACTTATTAATCGTGCTGATTGGCAAGTTGACATCAATCTGTACAAACACCTTTTTTTTATTTTTTCGATACTGTTAACAAGTTTTTTTTTTTTTTTTTAATGAGGATAATTTTGTTTTCGAAACAGATTTCGAGAGTAAAATTGTCTTCCTTAAAAAAACCGAGAAAGAAAGTTTAAAAAGTTAGAAAAGCCTTTTGTAGAGATTGGTCTGAAATTGATCTATACAATGCAAAAATAAATAAAAAATTGAAAAGCAAATAAAATATCTAAAAAACTTTTTTAAAATTAACATTAGCGTTCGGGTGCTTTCGCGTGAATGAAGTAGCCCCTTAATGTTTTCAAACTGAATATGAAACTGAAGATTTCGCAACAATATTCTTGGAATATGGGGAAATATTTACTATTCTTTCATTATTTTCCTTTCTTGTTTATTTCATTTGATATTTTTGCATAATAAATGTAATCCATTGCAATAAATGAATTAGTCAAAACAATTAAAACCTATATTAAATTATTCGGAAAATGTTAAATTCGTTCGGAATTAAAATTCGGAAAATTTTCTTGAAGAAAACTATAGCATCAAATTTTTGTAAATTTAAAAAAAAAATGTGTAAACTATTTCAATTTAAAAATAATTTAGAGCAAAGTATACTAATGAAAATTTTTAACATTTCCTTAAAAACTAATTCAACGTAAAATGTTTCATATAATTACTTACAAACATTTTTAAGAACTTAAGAGAATGATAATAAAATTTTATATGTTACATCATTCATTTGAAAAAGAAAAAAAAAAATAATAATCCTAAATTGAAACAACATTTTTGTAATAATTCTTATTCAAAAATTCATAAATTTATAAAGAATGAAAATGCATTCTATTCTAAAAGTTTAACATAGTTTTTTAAACCTATAGATACAATTTCGAATGAAAAGAGAATTAATTTAACATAAGGATTAAAATACGTTAATTGTTTTCCGCTAATTATGGAGATAAATAAAATTAGGAAAGATTCTGCTATTTTTTAAATAATCTGAATTATATGGAGAAGTAATGTTGGAACGTTACATTCTAACCCTTTTCCTTCTTATCTTTTTTTTAAATCAAGGGGAGGGAGAGTAGAAAGTAACATTGAACTTGATGAATTTTCGTTAATGCTTCTAATTATTAGATAATTTGGCAGTGTTAAATCTCCAGGTTTTTTTTTCTCCCCCCATGTTGATCCTATGGGATTAAAATGATGCCATTGTCTAATGATACTTCATGAAAAAATTGAGTTTTACGAATTTTGTCTATCGTATGTTTACACGTTGTCCTTTAATGTCATTTATAATATTTATTAAATATTTAATATTTAATATTTCCTTAGGGCTGATAAAAATAACTAAATATGTTGAGGTCTAACAAACGCTGTCTGATTTTGAACCAGGGACCGCAAGAACAGTAGGCGAATGACATAGCTTCAAGCAAAATACCACCCCAATTAATCCAAGCAAGCAACTTTCTATATGCTGATATAGCCCTATCACACGAAATTCGTTCGCCGAACATTTTCCCAACAGAACATTATAGTCAGTAAAAGTTGCTTGACCTTCATGTGTGGGCTATTCTTCTTGCCCAACTTTTAAGGCACCGCGCGGGAAATGTTCTATATTCATTCAGCACTTGGTCGATTAATCCAATAGGAACGAAGGATTTATATGCATGGATAGCAGAAATACGTATATACAACAAACGTATCTACCAACTCTTACAAATTAACACATGACAGGTATCCTCCAAATGGTTTGAAAAATCTGTGTATTGAACACGCAAAGAGCTAGACGAACATGTTTCGTAAAATGTGCAAGAAAATATTTGTCGTTTATCGTTCTCCGTCTGATATGGGCCATATGACGTCTCGTTAAGGGGCTGCTTCACTCAAATGAAAAGACCCATTCGCTAATGCTAATCTTATGGAAGAAATTTATAAAGATATCTCGGTCGCATTTTAATATTTTTAAATGATTCTTTTTGCAATGGATTGCTAAGATTGATCTGAATGCAAGCCGTTTTTTACTTTTTCGATTTTGTTTACAGATGTTTTTTATGAGGGTGATTTCGCTTTCAAAACCGGTTCTGAAAATGAAAGCGTTCTCGTAAAAAATATCTGTAAACAAATCGAAAAAGTAAAAAATGGCCTACATTCAGATCAATCTTATCTATCCAATGCAAAAAGAATCATTTAAAAATATTAAAATGCAATTGAGATATCTTTATAAATTTCTTCCATAGGCATTAGCGAACGGGTCTTTTCATTTGAGTGAAGCGGCCCCTTAACATTAGACTAGCGACATGCATGGTCGTAGCTGTGTGAAGCCATGTGCTTGTGCATGCGTGATGGCCTTTGGATGATTTATTGGTGCTGCCACCTGTTGAGATGAGCTGATTTTTGTTGTTCAAAATTGCGTTTTTCCGGAAAGACCGAACGAACAGACATTGTCCAATCCTAAAAATGGACCGAACAATATTAGGTTTCTGAAAGGCGTTGTTTACCTTTGGAAGACTCAAAAAACCATATGTTTTCGAATATTTTTTAAAAAAGCATATATAAAATCAATGTTTCGTTTGCTGCTGATTTTCGGAAACTGTTACTAATATCTGTTATAGCGTAATAAGCGTTTTTCTCAATTCAGATGCAATTAATTCCCAACTAAACATCTTCCTATTCAACATACCATGTTTTACAGACAATTATGGCAAATGAACAGCATCAACATTAACATTAAAATTGTTATTTTGTTATTTTTGCATACATAAATTATGTTATGCAGTTGAAAATACTTAATTCTAAATTGAGAACACCCTAAAAATCGATATTCCGGATTCAGAAAACTGATTAATTCACTCTAGATGCTACTCGAAAACGTTTCCGAAAATCAGTGGCAGAAAAAGAAATTTTGTTTGATAAATAATTCTTTAAATTACGAAAATATATTGGTTTTTAAGGTTTCCAATGATAAAGAACCTTTTTCGGAATCATGAGTAATTCGGAAGGAGTTATTCTTGTTCATGTTTACATAATAATTTCAACCTTTTATAACCTCCTCAGTTCTGAGACAGATTTTACTTGGCTCTACAAAAACCGGTTTAAAATTATTATAAAACATATCCAAAGATGCATTAATCTATATATCGATGCATCCAACATGCACACATCTACTTAAAAAGTCTAGATGTAATTTTAAGAATTCTAGAAGCATTTAAATTAATTTAAAGTGTGTTTTTCAGTGTCACCTACAGGGAACATCATGATTGAGGAGGATAATATTAATCCCTTAAGCACGGGCGAACGGTATATGTGCCACTTAAGGTTCTCGGAATCCTTTATTATTCCCACCAGTTATTTTTAATTGAAAAGTTTTTCTTATTTAATCTGAGCATTTTCGCGATTCAATTGCAGATAATTTCCTATAAAAAAGATTGTAGAAGATTAAAAATTTTGCAAAGGCCTTACAAAATATTTCTCTTTTTTTAGAGCTTATGAGAAACAATCACAGCATATAACGAAATAAATACCACAATACTTATTTATCTTATAATGTCCCTATGCCATTTAAAATACGATAATAACCATTTAAATTACGATATTAACCATTTAAATTACGATATTACTTTCCATATTTGGAAATTCATATTTTACTTTAGAATTCCAATTCCGTGTTTTAATATGCAAATATAATATACAAATGTTTAATATCGACTTACTCTCAGAAAATTATAAAAAGAACGTTTTCCCTATCGGAGTATTATTGTAATTTTATTGTATTTTTATTGCTTTGGATCCGAAGTCGACCAATTAAATATTTCATTTCATTTTTTATTATGATTTTTTTCCAGGATGTTTTATTAGAAAACAAATAATGCAATTACAGAATATAGTTTTCTTTTTGTAAGTCTCAAATAATTCAAGAAAAATCTCTTCCTGCCAGAAAATAACTTATTCTTAAGCTATTTTTATTCAGCACCCGTTGCTATGGAGATACATAATTTCTTTTTAAACTACATTTGTTTTATTCATTTAATATTTCTGCATCCTCTGCTTATTATTATATTTTATTGCCTAAAAGTATTTTATTATCGAATCTTTTAATTCAAAAACATAAAATCTTAATTTTCTCTTAAAAAAAAGAAAACAAAAAACTACTTCTTTTTTGTTATTATTTCTTAGATAGTTTCGTATTTTATAGTATGCATGTTTTATTGGATAAGTTTCATTTTCATTCTTTTTTAAGATGATTGAAAAAATTAAATTAATTGAAAAAGACATATTTCCCTTCGAGTTATTTCCGATTACTAAATTAAAAATATCAAGTGTGATTTGTTATCGAATATAATACCCCTGCATTTTTCGAAATACAAATTTATATCTTGTTGTCAGTACTTTTAAATAACATGTATCTTTTTCGTTATGCAAGAATTTAGACTGTTAATCAAATTAAAACGTTAAAAAAGGCGCATATTGTATAACTAGCCGCCCTTGGCGGCCAGTTTGGTCTTCCTCAAATGTAATGATACATCATAATGTAATGAACATTTTATCATATTACTTTTGTTAAAACTTGATTAAATCATCGGCTAATTAGTTGCCGAGATATTTGTACTGTTTTCCACGATCCTGTATATCATTCAAATTTCAATTCAAAGATATATTTTAATTGGATATGAGACGCTTAATCCGACGAAGTAAACTTTTAATTAATACGATTATTATTTTAGGAGCTATAAGGATGCTTCTTTTACGCAATTCGGGGCTACTTGATTAACCCATCGACCATAAAACTATCGCCAACATTTAAATTTTATTTTTGAACTGCTATTAATTTCATAAATAGTTTACACTAGGGGTGCACAACCTTTTGAAGAGAAGGGCCACTTACAAATATGTCAGTGTGGTCGAGGGCCACATCAATAACATGGAGAGAATTCGATTTCGAAGAGGTGATCTTTGGCCTATAATCTGATAAAAACTATGGTTTCAGAGGGGGAAGGGGGGATTACCTTTTTAAGTTCGCTTACCCACTCAAAATATCCAATTCAGTTGGTAAGGATATATCAGTAGTTTTTATGTTTGTATATATAACAATTATTGCAAGGATTATTTTCATTATGTAATAATATTCCTGGAATTTATTTGGGAGATTAAAAAATGTTTTATTAAAAGTTCTAGAAAAGAAAACAAACGTTCGGGATTTTTACGAAGCTGATCGACAAAATGCGCGAATTTTACGAAGCTGGTCGATGAAATTCGCGAATTTTCTTCGCATGATCGACGAGATTCGCGATTTTTACACCCTGATCTACAAAATTTACGATTTTTATGAAGCAAATCGGGAAAATTCACGATCTGTCCGTGTCTGATCAGGAAAATTCATGATTTTTACAAAACGGATCGGAAAATTTCGCGATTTTTGCGAAGCTGATCAGTAAAATTCGTGATTTTTACGAAGCCAATTGAGAAAATTCGCGATTTTTCTTCGCATGACCGACAAAATTGGCGATATTTACGAAACCGATTGAGAAAATTCACAAAATTTCTGCATCTGATTAATAAAATTGGCGATTTTTACAATGCTGATCGACAAAATTCGCAATATTCACAAGGCCGATCGACGACATTTGCGAATTTTATGAAGTCAATCGACAAAATGCGCGACTTTTACAATGCCGATAGACGAAATTCGCGATTTTTAAGAAGCTGATCAATGGAATTCGCGATTTGTAAGAAGCAGATCAATTCGCGATTTTTATGAAGCCGATCGACAAAATTTACCTTTTTTCCATGCCTGATCCATAAAATTAGCGATTTTTACAAAGCCGATCGGAAAAAATTCGTGATTTTTACGAGGCCGATCGGAAAAAATTCGTGATTTTTACGAGGCCGATCGGAAAAAATTCGTGATTTTTACGAGGCCGATCGATGACATTCGCGATTTTTACGAAGCTGGTCGACGAAATGTGCAAATTTTATGAAGCTGACCGATGAAATATGCAAATTTTCTTCGCATGATCGACGTGATTCGCGATTTTTACGCGCCTGATCAACAAATTTCGCGATTTTTATGAAGCCGATCTAGAAAATTCATGATCTTTCCGCGCCTGATCAGGAAAATTCGCGAATTTTACGAAACCGATCGAAGAAAATCGCAATTTTTACAAAGCCTATAGACGAAATTCGCGATTTTTCCTCGTATGATTGATAACATTCACAATTCGTACCAAATCGACTAAATTCGCGATTTTTCCACCTTTTGAAGAAATACGCATTTTTGTGCTCAATCAACTAAATTCGCGATTTTAAAGTAACTTTCACGAAATCTTCTTTTATGCGGCCAGATGAAATTCGCAATTTTTTGTGCATCATCGCAAAATTCGCGGTTTTTCCGTTCGTTATAAATGAAATTTGCGATTTTTTTCGTCCCTGATGAACGAAATTTGCGATTTTTCCGAGCCACATCGACAAAATTCGCTATTTTCCCGCACCTGATCAATGAAATTCGCAATTTTTTAAAGCCCAATCTACTAAAGTTGCTATTCCTAAGTGACTGATGAAATTTTATTTTTTACCGCGGTTAATTGACGAAATCTACAATTTTTTTGCAACTTAAGCACAAAAATTGCAATTTTTTTTCAGTTTAAATTATCGAAACTCGCGGGCCACACGTTATCCCATCACGGGCCACTTTTGGCCCGCGGGCCACAGGTTGTGCATCCCTAGTTTACACATGTTTTATATTTTATACTATAAATATCCATGACGGGTAAGCACTGCGGTGGCTCCCAACGAATAGTTTTTAATTGGAAAGTTTCGATTATTTAGCTAGAGCATTTTCGCGATTAAATTCCCATTTCGGAAAATCGGTGAAAAAAAAGATTAAAAATTAAGCAAACGACCCTTGTCGTGAAGGACTTAAAAAATATTTGTCTTAAAAAAAAAAAAAAAAAAAAAAAAAAAAAAAAAAAAAAGCTTATGAGAAACAATTATAGCATATAACGAAATCAATGCAACAATGCTTATTTATCTTATAATGTCTCTATGCCATTTAAAATACGATATTAACCACTTAAATTACGATATTACTTCGCAATATTTCGAAATTCATATTTTACTTTAGAATTTCAATTCCGTTTTTTAATATGCAAATTCAATATACAAATGTTGAATACGATCAGAAAATTATAAAAAGAACGTTTTTCCCTAGTCGGAGTATTATTGTAATTTTTTGTAATTTTATTGCTTTGCATTTTCCTTCCGATGCCGACCAATTAAAAAGATTTCATTTCATTTTCTATTATCATTTTTTCCCAGGTTATTTTATTAGAAAACAAATAAATACAATTACAGAATGTAGTTTTCTTTTTGTAAGCCTCAAATAATCCAAGAAAAATCTCTTCCTGACAGAAAATCACTTATTCTAGGCTATTTTTATTCAGCACCCGTTGCTATGGAAATACATAATTTCTTTTTTAACTACATTTGTTTTATTCATTTAATATTTCTGTATCCGCTGCTTATTATTATTTTTTATTGCCTAAAACTATTTTATTATCGAATCTTTTAACTCAAAAACATAAAATATGAATTTTCTCTTAAAAAAAAAAAAAAAAAAAAAAAAAAAAAAAAGAAAAAAAAAAAAGAAAAACTATTTTTTTTCTATTATTATTTCTTGGATAGTTTCGTATTTTATAGCACGTATATTTTATTGGATAAGTTTCATTTTCATTTTTTTTTTAAAGATGATTGAAAATTTTAAATTAATTGAAAAAGATTTTTTTACCCTTCGAGTTATTTTAAATTACTAAATTAAAAGTATCAAGTGTGATTTGTGATCGGATGTAATATGCCAGCTTTTTTCACAATACAAATTTGTATCTTGCTGCCAGTAATTTTAAATAACATGTATCTTTTTCATTGTGTCAGAATTTTACTTGTTAATTGAATTAAAGAGAGATTTTTTACTTTAAAAAATAAATAAATAAATAAATAAAGTGTACATTTTATAACTAGCCACCCTTGGAGACCAGTTTGTTCTTTCTTAAATGTAATTATGAACATTTTATCATGTTACTTTAATTAAAAATTTGATTTATTTATTCAATCCTTTGCTAAATCGGTGGATTCTAATAGAGGAATCAAGAACTCAGTATACTTATATTAGACGGAGGCAGGGGATAAATTGCCAAGCATTGTTCCCGTCGCATTTTTTCGTATTTCATTGTTTTTATTTAAAATATAATCCTTTCACGCATTTTACTTTAACTATACAGCTTTAATTTAAATGTGAAACATTCAAAATTAGTAACTTTTTTTAAGAAAAGAAAAAAAATAATACTATAAACAATGACATTTAATTTCGACACTAAAATATTGTATTACTTTTGTTTTAATTTACCACTTGAAAAATAAAAAAATGCTAACTGTCGAATTAAAAAAAATTATTGGCGAGATTTTCACCCGGGTAACATAAAAGTACCAATAATTCTTTGCGATCTTGAAAATTTCTATGTAATTTTATTTGAAAAATTAAGTTTGATTGAAAATGGTTGCCTTGCATATGAAAAATATTTTTTTATGACAGTCACATGACTTGTACAATTGTAATATAGATGAAATGATGGCGATGGAGCAATAATTAACTATTTATTACCTGATCCAGGTACCAAAATGGACACTTGTCACTTGTCATATACAAAGAGAAATGGTCATCACGAAACTGTTGATGACAGTCACATGATTTGGGCTATTGTTATAAAGATTTGCATCTAACTTATTAACTTCTTCAAATAAGAACAAAAAAGCACATTTTGTAATGTTCTAAATATCTTCCCGGATACTTGTCGAAGAAATGATTTTGTGAGATCATCAATTTTAATAATATACTGAGACAGATAGCAAATGATAAAGGAAGAAAATAGCTACAAGTGGCTCAAAAAACACCCAAAAAGAGATAAATTTAGCCTTTTTTTTTTTTTTCTTTTTTCTAGCAACCTATTTTAGCTGTTATTAGTTTGTTTTTTCCGTATTGCTTTGAAAATGGACTAAAACCATAATATAAAAATTGACTAGATACGAGAGTACGGACAAAAACAACTTTTTATTATATTTTGTGTAAAGAAAGGGGTGTGTGGATAAAGGTGCTAGATGAATATGAGCTATATTTAACCCAGAGACTGACTGAGAGATCGCAAAGGAAATAACGGGTTTTCGTGTTTGTCTTAAGGTCTATTATCATATGCACCGAGAAATATAGACCGAAGAATAGGTTGCCCATCATTAAGTCTTTTAAAGAGATTCTGACAAGTATTTGTGCAAGGTTCAAATGAAAAACGACAGAAAATTCCGAACGATTAGGCAAAAGGATGAGACATTATTTTAAACGAAGCACCACCTGTTCAACAGCTTTGCCATCAGAACCTCTCAGCCACTGGTGGAGACAGAAATTATAACCTTGTCGCCTTGGAAGAGCACCACGTATACGTGTCGCAAAAAGGCTTAAGAATTCTTGTTTATCCCAATCAGTAAAATTTTACTCTAAAATTTGCCTTATTTAATCGCAGCATTTTCTCGATTTAATAAGACTCAAATTTCTGTTTTTAAAAACCGGTGAGAGACATTAAATTAAATATTCGCAAGAGGCTCCCGTCGCGAAGAGGTTAAAGATTTCGTAAACAGCTTCTGATCTTAATATATTTCCATGAGCAGACCTGTGATGTATTTTCTGCGGAGAGCAGTTACTGTCATAGTCAGATTTCTTGCAGCGTCTGCACAATCCCCAGAATTAAAATACAACTATTCTACACTGGGAAAAAAATATACCTCCTTCACCTAGAATGAATAGTCAGTCACTTTTTGAATACTCAAACTAGAACTACAGATGACCGAACTATGCGAATAGATTAAACAACTATGTTGAATAGACGCAATGACCCGACATTTCTAGTCTAGTGTTTTCTAGGTGACGAAACGATATTGAATCGTTTCAGTAACGAGAAATTTTCGCTTGATTTTGGGAATGGTTTCATATACTAGAATTCTAGTTACTAAATTAAACCTCTTGTGTTCGCATCTATTTGTAGAGATTTTTAAATAGATTTGACAACGAGAATATAAGAAAACGCTCTTGAATTCTAATAGGGAACTCCAGAACTCTCTGGCATAGGGAACTAGAATTTATAAGGATGACATGGAACTATTTTTTCAAGAGCCACAATTTAGATTCTAGATGCTGGAACTATATTTTTTTCTCAGTGTACCCTCTTTTTTCCAGCGATTAAATAATATGAAAAATACTTCTAGAAAATATTGTTATTAAAATTCAAAGGATTTTACAAACGCTAAAAACATTTATGCGTCAGAGCATTGGCCTTAATATTCAGTGGGCTGTGGCTTCGCGATAGAACTTTCGAGTCTTCTCCACGAAGAATAAAGCGACTACAGCATTAAAGGAACACAGTTTAAATTATAATTTAGCATAGTTATGTGATGATACTTACAATTAATAAGAAATCGAGTACCTGTTTAATTTCCAAATCTTTTACACAAACACATACTGTGAAGCACTAAACCGAATTAATTCACAAATTGAAACAAATTGAATTAATCCTCATCTACGATTTCCCAATTTCCACAACCGCAAATTTCGCCTCCACGTCCGAACTTACCGTTCCGAAGATTGCTCGAAAATGCACACACACACAATTGTTACATTATTCATTATCAACATACCAGCTATTTGCCAACCTTAATTCCATTTACAACAATCACTTACTGCGCGCCCCTTTTCCAAACATTTCGTTTTCCCACTCCCCCCGCCGAACAGCGTATTAACCCATCCATCTCTGAAATGGTACGTTCCAGTATGTTGGAATTGGCCTTGTTTCATTATTATTCCAGCAAAATTTCCGATTAACTTTTCGATGATTAATGACGGAGGGAGTTTCGCTCGCTTGTGATTAGAAGCGACACTTGAAAAGTGAAAGAGGTTTGGGGGGGGGGGAGGAGAGACAGGGGGTAAGGCTAGGTATATGAAACGGTTTCCAAAACTGCATGTAGTGAAACTGTTGTTGCGGATTTTTGACTTGACTTTTCAAAAACGATAACGCTTCGACGAACGAACAACAGGTGCACGTGATTTGTGGAGAGCAACGTTTTCCACTTGTTGGTTGGGTTTCCGATCGAAATTAACAGTTTGTTTAGTTCGATTTTGTACATGGATGAATGTCAGATCAGGGGTGTAAGGCAGAGGGAAGGTTCAGAAAATTTAAATTCTCCCTATATTCCTCAGATATAGGTCTATATTCCAATGACGGCAGTTTTTTTTTTTTTTTTTTTTTTAATAGTTGTTTGAATTATTTCTGAGATTATTGTTTTCTGTATTATTTAATCATTCTTCATCAAAACATTAAGTAAGCAATAAAATGATTATTATAAATATTGATTATATTTCTAACGTTAAATCCACAAATCAGGGGCTCAAAAACAACTCTGCAATTCACATTTTCATTTGAACTCATTTTATTTAATACTAACTATTTAATAATAACTATACTAACTGTGTACTTAATACTAACTACATTCTTATTTAATAGTACTAAGTACGGAGTCCTGGAAGCAAATCAACCACTAAAATTGTGTTTGCAGGTGGTTTCCATCAAGATATGACTCGGTAGACCACTTTCATTTTAAAATGATAATAGAGTTCTAACTGTAAGGAAAGGACATGGTAACAAATAAACACTTCGGTCAATCAATCTATCGCTGCATTTTTGTCAAAGCGATCATCGCAGGAATCATCGACGTAGGCCAATCGTATCATAGTTCGGACAAGCGTAGACCTATAAAATTCCCTCAGCTCAAGTGTATAGTAGGAGTCATAAAGAACGGATAAGTTTTTCTTGCTGACCAACAGCAATTCCACCAACAGTGATGTCAACTGCCCTCTCCTTGTACGCCATTTTTTTGTCCTTTAGAGACTGAATTTCACAGTCATTCTCGCTAGTCGACATGGAAATCACATCTACTACTGTCTTATCTCGTTTTTCTTACTTCATTTCTGCTTTGAAACGTATCGCGTGTTGTTCTTGACTAGGAGCTGAAACAATCCTCAAAAACAATGTGAAAACAGTTGAACAACTGGAAAATCTACCACGCGTTTCATAGAAACGCCCTTCCAAACTGTGATGGCCAATGAAAGTTAAGCGTCTTTCTTACTAAAAAATAGTATAATTCTGGAATTTCAACCGTGAAATGTTTGTTTATGACATGGCCAATTACCTACACATGGGATATGGAGCCTAAAGGGTAGGGGAATGCCCTCCGTGGGGGGAGGGTCTTTCTAAGGGAACATGACCAGTATTTATGCAAGGAAATCCAAGGTTCGAAGAAAACCACGGAAAACTCCGAACGGTTAGGCCGACGGCCACATTTGGATTCGAACCCAGCACCGGCCATCTACCAGTTTCGGAGGCAGAATCTCTCGGCCACTTGTGGGACGATGTGAAATGGATGGGGTGATGGTTAGAGCAGACACTGCTCGCAGTATTATGTTTACAGATACTGTAGCACTGCTGTAAACTTTGGTTCAAGTCAGCTTATGTTTTTAACAGTTCACGGATGAAATATGTATATGAAAATTCTATCATGATTGCAAATATTTTTGAAGCCACTGATATACATAAACGAGAACAACCGCTCAAAATGGCGAAGTCAAAGCATATTGGTCTTTTGGAAATACAATGAAATAAAAAACAAAACATTTATACTTCTAATATCTAAAAATTTAATTTAATACCGTTTATTAATACATATTCCGAATATTTTTTCACAATAATCCAATAAATAGACAATTAACGATTAAATTAATCATGCAAAATAAAGAAATTAATAAATAAAACAACAATGGTTTGTATTAACTTTGGCCTTTTTTCATCCTTACAGGGAAAAAAATGTCATCGCTAAATGATTTCGGAATATGATACACTATTTATTAAAAAATAGCAAATTTTTTTATACAAGCAACATTAACATCAAGCTTCATGCTATATCTGACTTAGGGTGGACCTTATTTTTCAAGTTTCAAAATGTAATCTTCTCACCCTTTAAAATTGTTCCTTTTTATGAAAAAATAATTCTGGTAAAATATTAGCTCAATTGAACAATATTTAGAGGTAGCTCAATGATGTAGAAGTTTCCAATGTATAAGCAATGATAAACATTTGTGTACTCGCATGCTATGTCATAGAAAATAAATTCTATCTTCTGAAATATTTTAAAATGCATTTAGCTTTATATTTTTATTCATAGACGGCAGTACTATGCACAACAATATTTAAAACAATAAACTGCATTTAGCAAATAGCACTCTTTGAAGCCATTGAAAACTGGGGAATAGCAGATAATATACGTGCAATGTGCTGCTTTGACACTGCCAATTCAAACACTGGTTATAATTCTGGTGCATGTGTTCTTTTAGAACATAAATTGAAAAAAAAGAGCTCTTATCATTTGCTTGCAGACATCACATTATGGAGCTGATAATTAGTACTGTATTTGAAGTATGCACGGGAGTCAAATCTTCACCTGAAGTTGAATTATTTAAATGTTTTCAGGAATATTGGAGCTTAATTGATAAAGACAAGAACGAAACGGGAATTTCATTTGATGATGCTGCAAATCTAGTAGAAGATATTAAGCAAGAGACCATCAACTATGCAAAGAAGAACCTAGAAGAGCAAAGAGAAACAAAGCTAAGAGGTGATTATAAGGAATTTTTAGAACTTGTAATTATATTTCTAGGTGCTGTCGCAGAAAGGGAAATCAGATTTATGTCACCAGGTACAATGCATCATGCCCGTTGGATGTCCAAAGTAATATATTGTCTCAAGATCTGGATGTTCAAGGCTCAGTTTAAATTGACTGTGAAAGAGGAAGAAGGTATACGTGATATGTGTGTTTTTACAGTCCGTGTATACTTGAAAGCTTGGATCACTACACCTCAAGCTTCATGTGCCCCAGATAATGATTTGTTGTTGCTTAAATCACTACCTGACTACTCATCAATGCGTTCAACTGTTTCCAAGTCATCATCACGTAAATTTGCTAATCACTTGTGGTATTTGTCAGAAGGACTTGCTGGTTTAGCTTTATTTGATAGCCGTGTGAGTTTAATAACTAAAAGACGCATGGTTATTGCATTACAGAATGAAGTTAATTCAAATTCAAGCTCAATAATTCAAGCTCAAATTTATTCCAAACGAGTCAGTGTTGCTCTACATTCATTCAAGAATAACAGATTGGAAGATTTTGTCACAGCTAAGTCAATGATGTTGTTTCAATTGTTGGAACTTCCGGATGGAATTCTTGCAGTAGATCCTGAATTGTGGGAGTTAAGAGAAGACTATAAACAGGCAAAAGAGGTAATAAAATCTCTACAAGTAGTAAATGACTATGCCGAACGTGCAGCTGCACTTATTCAAGAATACAATGGATTGATAACTCATGATGAAATGCAACTACAATTTTTACTACAAGTTGTTGAAGATCATCGTAAAATGTACTCAGATAGCAGAAAAATGTGTCTCTCTCAACCTGCACAAATGCAATAAAATTTTAATGTAACACGAAAACCTAATAACTGTGCTGTAAATTAAATAAATTGTCACAACTAAATCATTAAAACATTTAAAGTGCTTACTTATTTGTGCAGCTAATATTCTGAATTTTTTCCTAATTTTATAAATTTCAGGTCAATTGAGCTACCTCTAAATATTTGAATTTATTGCTCAAACTTTTTACATAATGTTTTTGTATCAAAAGGAACAAAATAGGGGGGTGAGACTTGTAAAAATAATAATTTAAAAAAATCATGGCATTTAAGGTCCACCCTAATCTGACTACGAAATCAATGGGTGAGTGGATATTATTTTAATGATAAATTATAAAGAAGAAAAAATTCATAAAAGAGCAGTAGCCTCTACCGATAAATATTTTTTCTTCTAGTAAAAAACAAGAAAAAAAAAAACTAAAGATACAAGAAGGAAATCAGAGAAGAAATTGTTTATCCAATTATTAAAGACAGTGTGCTTCCATACGACCGAGGAAAAAAATAAGAAAAAAAGAAGGCCCATTCATCTGTTAATCCCATTCAGTTACCCAGGTAATATCTATTTCTAAGAGGAAGAATATTTTAATAAGAAACTATCCGAGTACAAGCAGAAATAATGCGGCATAAAACCCCGAAAGTAACAAAATAAAAATAAACTATACAGTTTCATAATATAAACATAATGGGGAGATTTAAGTTATGCTGGAGTGAAGTTCTAACCATTGAAATAATATTTTTAAAAAATCGTAATGCAAGAATAAACAAGAACAAAAAATGTACCCAGTTTAAATAATGAGGCACTACCAAAATAATGAAAAATATTATTTTTTCCTTCTAACAGTTTTTTAAACATATCACGGAAAAAAAAAATGCAATGCTCAAAAATGAGTCGATGTAAATGTACCAATGGAATTTTTTCCGCTTGTAAGTGCACTAGAAAGTTTTTAGTAAATATTACTTATAGGACCGGGGGACTATATAAAATTTAATTGATAAATAAATTTAAAAAAATAAAACAACAAAGGTTTGTATCATCTTTCGCTTATTTTCTTTCTCTTACAAGAAAAAAAAAGTCATTGCTAAATGATTTCGTAATACGATACACAATTAAAAAATAGCACATTTATTATTCAGGCAATATTAACATCAGCTTTCATGCTATAGCTGAGTACGAAATCAATGGGTGGGTGAATATTATTTTAATGATAAATTATAAAAGAGAAAAAAAAAACATAAAAAGAGCAGTAGCCTCTACCGATAAATGTATTTTTCTTCTAGTAAAAAACAAGAAAAAAAAACTGAAGATGCAAGAAGGAAATCAGAGGAGAAATTGTTTATCCATTTATTAAAGACGGTGTGCTCCCATAAGACCGAGAAAAATAATAAGAAAAAAAGAAGGCCCATTCATCTGTTAATCCTGTTCAGATGATCAGCTACCCAGGTAATATTTATTTCTAAGAAGAAGAATATTTTAATAAGAAACTACCGAGTACAAGAAGAAATAATGGAGCATAAAACCTCGAAAATAACAGAATAAAAAGAAACTACAGTTTCATAATATAAACATAATAAGGAGATTTAAGTTATGCTGGAGTAAAAATTCTAACCATTAAAATAATACTTTTTTAAATCGTAATGAAAGAATAAACAAAACAAAAAGCACCCAATTTAGATAATGAGGCACTACCATAATATTAAGTTTTCCTCTGTAATTAAATGAGATATCTAAATAAACAGTTTTAAAAATACATCAACAGAAAAAAAAAATGCAGTACTCAAAATGAGTCAATTGATGTAGTGATGGGATTTTTCCCCCCTTACTTGTAAGTGCAACAGAAACTTTTTAGTAAATATCATTTATAGTTCCTCGGGACTGTACAAAAATTTAAATTTCATAACTTTTTAAGAAATATTTTTATTGATTTAAAACGATTTTTTATCATATGTCACATAATTTGAAACATTCTTGTAACTGGAATTATATTTTTATGACAAGTGGTTTAGTAATTAGCCACTGAACACCGTTTAGAGTGTACCCACCTTGTATTTGAATCAAATCATGGAACAAAAAATCTAATACTCAAAAAATGAGTCAATTGAAGTACTGATGGTAATTTTTCCCCCTTACTTGTAAAAGCAGTAGAAATTTCTTAGTAAATATCACTTATAGGACCTCGGAACTACATAAAAAATTAAACTTCGTAACTTTAAAAAAAAATATTTTTATTGATCCAAAACGACTTTTTATTATATGTAACATTATTTGAAACATTTTGTAACTGGAATTATATGCTTATGACAAGCAGTTTAGTAATTAGCCATTGAACTCCGTTAAGAATGGATACCCTGTATTTGAATACAACCATCATGGGATCAAAAATGAGTACATGTATTTCTCAATTTCGAGTACATCTGTATCGGAACTATTTATGTGACTTGTTTAAAAATGAGTACTTTTTATTCAATTTTGAGATATTTTATTATTATTATTATTATTATTATTATTATTATTTTCAGTTGACGGCGTAAAAATCTGTTTTCGGTAACTTCGGTCTATATTCGATAATGTTTCCGAATTTCTTCGTGGAACTCCCTAATATGATCTAAAGAATTCACACACGCTACGTAACATACTAAAAAATTGTTAAATTAAAAAATACATGCCATTAGCTGAAAACGCATTTCCAGCAAATATCGATCATAGTATGTTCTGTAACCGAATTCTTTGAGTATATCTGTAAATGAAGCGTAAATGCTATGTACTTTAAATTATACAGTAAAAAAGTTGCAGAACACCTCAGTCATTCGTATAAATTTCATTAAGTTTGAGATCGTGAAACATCATTAAAATACGCTGCAAAAGTTTTTTCGTCCGTATGTCATTATATAACTTATTTCTTTCGTGTGACCCTGTAATGAATATTAAAAGCTTTGCACTTCACACTCTAAAGATAGCATGTTTTAGTGCACTTCATAAATGCAGACCATTTTCTCTACGCATAAAATATTCTATAGTAACCATCTTGTAATACACCAGAATAATGAATGTAAATTTAATTCTGGTGTAACACCAGTGAAATACACAGCAAACAATTTGAATTATTCTGTAAATGAATGGTAAATGCTATATACGCTATAAGCAGTGTTCTCGCTGACATTTGATCAACGTTAGTAATTTGGCTAATTAGAAATGAAAAACATTCGCAAAATGAATAAAGTATTAGCCAAATACATTTGCCGTGTAGCACTAAAAAATTATCTTTAATCTTTTAATGTACTCCTCCCTTCCTTTTTTTTGCTCAATATGTTCTAAAATAACCCAAGTTTTTAAAACTGCGACAACGATTGTTATCAAATTCGACTATCCGCTACAAATATATTAAAAATATGTTATAATACAAATATATTTAAAAAAATAATAAAAATATTAAACACACACACGAAAAAACGAAAAAGAAAAAGCAAAATCTGAACACTAGCAATTTGGCGAATCTAATCCCTTGTTTACTCGCCAAATGAAAAATTTAGTCGCAATTTGGCACAATGGCGAGCTACAGCGAGAACACTGGCTATAAGGCAAGAAAACATTCAGCACACTTTAGTGATTTCATTATGTTTAAAGTACTGCAACATCACTTTAATACACATCATATCGATTTTCACCACAGTTCATAATATAATGGAATTTTCTCGTACGTCGTTTTGATATAAGGTTACCAAAATAATTCACCAAATTAATAAATAATTCAAAATTCTGTGTATTGAGAGGTATCCGACCCACAAAGACAGTTGATACATCATAGGATACATACACTCACCAAGTTTAAAAGCTCCACCTCATGGCTCGTGTGCAGGAACGCATCACTGCTGCTGTGACGAATGTTGACAGAAATATGCTATTGAAAATAATGATGGAACGGGATTACATTTGGGATGTATGCTGGGTGACTAAGGGTACGTCATATAATTTTAATAAATCAACAGCCTCTTGAAATCCGGTGAACAATGATGTAGTGGAAGGTATACGCCGTATACCCCTTTGGATTTTCTTAAGGAATACCGTATACCCTATTTTTCTAAAAAAAAAAAGCTATAGCTTATATTCTCTAGTATTTTCTTTATGCCTTAGGCGTATACCTACTGGTCCTTTTTACGATTACACCACTGCCGGTGAAGCAACCCTATATACTTCTAAGAAAGCGTGCAATATGCAAACATAACTGCTTGAATATGGTAACATCATTAAAAGGTACAACAAAAATTTTTTTTGGCAAAAACCATAATGCAAAGAAATACATAATTAACATTTATTTTTCATATAAGTAGACTTTCTGGTGTGGTTAATAGGCAATCAAAAGTAGCTAAATTAAATGTAAAAAAAATTACTCAGAATTTTGAACAAATAAATTGTTTTCACATAAAATCTTTAACTCTGGAGACCTGAGTTCCCTAGCGATTCTTCAACCGATCATTTCCAAAATAATAAAAAAATCCAGATATTTCATCGATAAATTATAATATCGAAAAAAAGAATATCGAATTCCATTCATTTAATGTCTGCTACACCCTCTGTCTGTAATGTCATTTTAGAAATATAATAAATAGTGTAAGAGAAAACCCATCAAAAAAATGGAAATAAATAATAAACGAGAAAGAAAAATAAAAGGCAAATACAGAAATACCTTTAGAAACCGTTCTTTCACTTTTGATTATATTTTCCACAGCATTTTCCTTGTTTATTTTCTTTATTTACCGTGAGGAGAAAGTATTAAAGAAATGCAGATAGACAGATGATCGTACTTTGGGAATTTAAAAGAGAACTTAATGTAATGCATTTCCGATTAAAAAACTTTAAAATATCAAACATCAATCAATATTTTTTACAGATATGTCAGTTTTTTTCTTTAAACATTTGCGTTTTGTGGACACTCTACCCCCCCCCCCCCTTTCGCGCTAATGAATTTTTTTATGTTCATAATAAATTGGTTCGTACAATCACGGTAAAAAAAACACCTCTTTATTAAATCCTCAACAAATCATCATAGAAGAAAGTTACTAATACCGAACGATTGGAAATAGAATCTACTTTTAAATGATTATATAAAATTTGCTTAGGGGGCTATCTACATATTAAAACGAACCCAAACTTCATTTTAAAAATTGTAATACCCAATTTCAACAAGATATTTTAATCTTGGGTGCACACTATGCCTAGACATCAAATTTCATATCATTTGAATGATGTTCTTTAATTATAAACATTCAAAATTTAGTGCTTCTAATGTTAAATTAAATTTTCATATTTTTATCAATATTTTCTGAAATTATACTTCTATTGTGCTTTCTCTTTAATTCGAAGAATTTTACTAATAAACATGTCAAGATATAGTTTCACGAGAATTTAAGTAATGCCATGGCATATAAAATAGTCAATCAATGTAATACTACATAAAAGTTACAAACTAACACTAAAAGTACGAAAGGCTAAGTAAATAAAATCAATAAATATTTTAGTACTTTTAGATCAAGAAATAAAAACTGGAGAAACTTAATATTATTCCTTTAAACTTTATTTTTGAAAGTAGTTTGCAAAATTCCGTAGAAAAACAGAAAAAAAAAACTATTAAAATAATCGTTTAAAGAAAAATATTTCTCGGAAATTAAAATCTTTGTAAATAAAATATCTGATTCTCTTCATCACATTTTTATAATTACAAAGTTGCTTTTCTCAGGCAAAGTAATTCATAGTATCTTTATGCTTTAAAAATAATCTAAGACGACATAACTAATTAAGGTATTAAACCAACAAATAAATAAAAGAAAACAACACTTGCTTTTTTAAGATTAGAAAAAATCTTTTATTTTTTATTTTTTATAGTCCGCAGACCATCACTTTAAAATTATTTGGCTATTGGAAGTTCTTTGGCAGTTATTTAGATCTTTAGCACAACACGTTAGCAGGTTAAATCCTTTTGGAGCATTATGAACGCATTTTACGCAAAATGATTTCTTTTTTTCAAACTGCGCGGGATCAGAACGCAAAACTAACAAACCGACTTTGCAAATAACTTTTTCTAATTAAAGGCAATATAATTTGTTGGAGCTTGGACCTCTTTCAATTATTTTTATAAAAAAGAAACATTTTTAGCAGCACGCCAAAGAGTAGAAAAGGGTATCATAAATCAATCTTTTCTTCAAATGGTTGCCACTTGTTGATTTTCAATTTTTTCTAACAAAGTGCTTGAAGTTTCACACAATATTATATATTTACAAAATGCTGAACGAAAATTAATTGCAAACGACTTTAGCGATCTATCGAATCAATCCGATTGGAAGACCACGGCGCTCACGCACTGTTCATAAGGGCCCACATCACCCACATTACACATTCCATTTCATACTCACCCCCATACACTTCCATCGCGGTGGAACGATTTTTCTCTTCACTAGAATCTTAACTGTCAAGCATAGCTAATATTTCATATTACTGGACATGGAATCTTAAAAAAATAGAGACATCCTCACCCTCTAACAAATTAGCATAAAGTTCAACTGATTAACTCAGCAATAAATGTTACTGTCCAACTTAACACTAATTTTGTTAATATCACTGACGAAGAAGTCTACGATTTTGATAAGACTTTCTGCAAAAAAAAAAATCAACAATTGAGAATAAGATTTAATTTCACCGCGTCACTCCCAAAACAGGCTCTGCACAGCCATCATGATTTAATTATTGAAGAATTCCATTATTGCCGACCATTCCATAATATCTGAACTCCCTGCATATACCCATACAAACAACACATTTTTCTCTGTCTCTGGTACATACACCACAGCCAACGAAAAATGCAGGCAACCCTATCCAAGTCGTCACATGATCAAGATAGTCTGATTTTCACCAGTTATAGGATAACCGTGTGATCAAGGTAGGCTGAAAAACAACAGAGTTCGGTAAATGTTGTAGCCCTTTTAGACATATACGCGCGCGCACATAATAAAAACGCAATACTACTACTAATAATAAACTTCATTATCGAAATTTTGAAACATTTCTCAGAGAAAACTTAATATTACTCCTTACAATTTTTTATTTTGGAAAATAAATTGCAAAATTTTGTAGAAAGACTGGAAAGAACTATTTAAAAATCAATTATAGAAGAAATTTTCTCGGGCAAATTAAAATCTTTGTTAACAAAAGATCTCCTCTATTCATCAGCTAATGATATTTCGTGACTACAAAAGCCAATTTTCTGAGACAAAGTAATTCGTTGCAGCTTATATTATTTGAAATCTCCATCTCAGAGGATATAAATAATGAAGCTAATAAAGATAATATTTATCTTCGAGATATTAAAATATATTTGTATACAGTCGGCATTATTTCTTATTTTTACTGTATTTTTAGATCGTAATAAACTAGTCGTTGGAGGCCACCGTAATACTTACCCATCATGGATGAATTTCTGATGAACCAATTTCGATAAATTGTATGAAACGCCAAACTATTCAAGTAGCACTGAAATGCGTAAAAGAAACATCCTTATAACTCCAAAAATAATAATCATATTCACTAACGGTTTCTTGCATCGAATTAGGTATCTCATTTCCAATTAAAAGATATCTTTCAATTGAAATTTGAATGAAATACAGGATCATGAAAAATCAAAGAATGTGGAAAATACGATTGGAAATATCTCAACAACCAATAATCCGATTGATTTCGTTTTTTATGCAAAATTTGTGTTATTTTATTGCCTTTTACGTTCACTCCTTAAAATAAAAGAATTCGAAAATTTTTATATACCTTTCATCAGAACGAATTTTTCGAGAGTCCGAAAAAAATAGTTCCGGATAATCGAGGTTACTGATATTAAATAGGCTTCGTCCCATTCTTACATACTAAGCACATACAAAATTTCAAATCTCTATCTCAATTTGTTCGGGACATAGAGCGGTTACAGACAGACAGACAGACACACAGACAGACAGACGCACAGACAGACACACAGACGGACGGACGGCAATTTTTTTTTTCTAAAAATATGTTTTTCGGAATCTCCAGTGTCCAAAACATGTAAATCCGTCAAAAAAATTTTTTCGATTTTCAAAACGATTGCAAGACTTACCCTATACTACGTATGATGGGTAAGTAAAAACACATATTATGTACATATATAGTTAAAGCAGCATCAAAAATTAGCGATAAATCACAATTTAAATAATGAAATTTTATATAAATAACCATAATTTCAAAGTATATTCCAGTATGCGCTCGAGCTTCAAAATATAACACCCGTCCTGTTATATTTTCCAGCTCGAAACTCTGAATTACTTTTATTTTATGGTGATTTATGTAAAATTTTACTAGTTTAAATGTACATATATACGTATATGTCACATATATTATGAACATGCATATTATTATTATTATTTCAATAGCTAAGCAGTATGAAAGGTAAAAATTGAATGAAGAATACTATAAACTCTAAATAATTTGCCATATTCTACGCTGTGCTTTTTCCAAAACATGTTCTTTTCTAGAGCAAAAAATGAGCCGCGTTTTGATTTATTTCTCTCTGTTTTAAAATAAACTCCTATACATTTATTATTGTTTTATATTTTATTTCTCTCTCTCTAACACCAAATAAATAGACATCAATTTAAAAATAAAATTTTAAACCAAGAAGAGAAATACTGATTAACGTAATATTCGTAAAGCTAAAAATAAAATAAGTACTTTCTTACACCCACGAATTTATTATACGCAAGGTAAAGCGTAGACTAAAAAGCTAAAACCAAATATCCATAGCTACAGGTGCGCCAGATATTTAAAAATCTTTTATGTGCTGAAAATTTAAATGCAACCACGAAAGAGCAGTAAAAATAGTTGAGGCGTCGCTCTTTAAATTTAAATATGAATTCCAATTTTGGAGGAGTTGACAGCAGAAGCTTCAGCTGAAACGCGAAGTGTTTAAGTATATCTATGCTGGAAGTTTTGGCATAAAGTGACTTTTGCAGATATTTCTTAAATTGCATTATAAAGAATATTATTTAGATTAAAAAAAAAGAAATAGTAGGGTAGATTTATGGTAGATTTCTTTCTATCTAGACCCAAATAAAGAACTATATCTCGAAAAATCTAACATACTAATATATTTTCTGGAAACGTCAATAGAATCAAAATATTAATATTAACTTTCCAACTAAAATTATTTTAATAAAAGAGTAGACGGTTGTTAAAGATGTTGCCACTTACTTTTAAAGCAAATTAATAAAATACATTTCATTTTTGTGGTGTCTGATGACTTTTACAGCATTATTTCCAATCTTTCACATACAAATTAAAATTAAATTTCTTTTTGATCCAAAAAATATATAACCTATAAAGATGCGGATATGAAAGCTTTATACAACACAAGAAATCTTTTTTAATATTAATGCTTTGAATACTTTTTGATTACTCGATAAATGAGGAATTTCTAAGCATCTGATAAATTTTGGGAGTCGCTAAAAAAAACTTTTTAGGTGCTAAAATTTTAAATGCAACCAAGGAAAAACAGTTAATATTTCGCTCTTTAAATTTAAATATGAATTAAAATTTTTGAAGTGTTGACAGCAGAAGCTAAAATTTAAATATGAAGTGCTTCAACATTCTTATGCTGAAAGTTTCTGCAAAAAACTGACTTTTCACTTTTGTAGACCTATCTTAAATTGTGTTATAAAAATATATCTGGATTTTTTAAAAAAAGAGTATATTTAAAAATATTCCGGTACATTAAATTATCGAAATGTATTTATTGCAATATGTATTATTTTCTTTGAGATTTTAAAAATAAATTTTCCTTCCAACCATCTGAAGCTTTTAAATTAACTAAAACTAATTTCTTCTTTTTTCGCGTAGGATACGTACAACATTTCATACCAAAGGCTCTTAGATCAAATCAACAAATTTTCACAAACTAGTAAGTGTTTTATTTATTTTTTATAAATATTTATCTATTATTATTATTAACTATTTTCTTCTGTTGTTAAAGGTATTATTTTTTTCTTGTTTTCTGCAATAGATTGCTATTGCGGACAACTAAACACCACTTTAAATATTAAAAAAATAAAACTAGTAAGTGTTTTTAATATAAACTATTTTCTTTTATTGTTAAAGCTATTACTCTTTTTTCTTGTTTTTTGTCTTAATTTGTTATTTCGGTCAACTAAACCCCACTTTAAATATTAAAAGAATAAAACACATTTTTGCCACAAAAATTTTATAAAAAGTGCACGAAGCTTTAAACGCTCAATTTCACTTTATTATTTTAATAAATAATTAAATTCCGAAATGCAGATGAGGTGATAACAGTAAATATATAGATCTATGCTATTGTTATACCATATGCAAATAATAACAATTGCAATAATAATAGCACGAAAAATATTAAATATAAAGATGTGGATGTTATTATTAGGTCGCTAAAAGGTTAAGAAACAACTTTCTAAAATTGAATCTCAAATGATTTTATAAAATATTCATAGTTAAATAGTTGTCTTTTAACATAATAAATAAATAAATAAACAATTCAAGACACATTTTTATTTTAATGATACTTAAATTCTCATTCAAATAATCCCTTTCAAATGTACCGGTAAATGTAGATTACTTCGCGCCTCACGAAGACGATATCTTTTTTTACACTGTAAATAAAGACAGATGTTTATTAAACTAAGGAAAATTACTATAATCACGATCGAAAACATTCGATATACTTCCAAGGTACCCAGTATTTCGAAAAGTATTCCTTTATCTTTCGGAAGCTATTTATTTTTGGATTTAGTTGAAGGATTTGTAAACATTAATTTATGTTCGCTCCCCGTAATTTTCGAAAACGTTTCGAGTAACTTTTATTATGCATTAGATAGTTCTCCTCAAAAACCAGTTTCTCGCATGCTATGAGGCCTCAAGGCATTTTCATATTTAGAAAACATATTTGACTTAAAAACATATAGAATTAACAGCATTAATATTAATATCAAGATTAATATTTTTCCATTAAAACTGCATGCTCAATTTCAGTTTTGCAGTTGAAAATATTTAATTGAGGTCTGATAGCATCCGAAAACCCGATTTTCCGGGTAGAGAGAAATGATTATGTACTGTATAAACTACTGGAAGTCGGTAAATTGCTTTATGAAATTCTTAAACATAAAGAAACGCTTTTCGGAATATTGGATACTTTGGAAATGATTATCGAATATTTTCGTAGTTTAAGAAACGTCTGTTTTCTCTTACAGTGTACGCTAAAAGTAATTAAACATCCTTATTTTAACACAATTTTTTTAGCGCATCTTACACACCGACAAAAATTTCGAAGTGTTTGGACGGATAGAAATTTTTACAAAATAAAATGTATGAAAATTTCGACGAAATCAATAAAAAATATGTTTTGTCGCGATGAAAAAGAAAGTATTTTTATGAAACTCTTTCCAATATCAATATTTTTTCACCCAGGATATGGAAACATTGTGTTTTTAACTCTTAAAACTTTCAAAGAATTTGAACGATAACGACAATTTTTTTAAAACATTTAAAATTTCGGAAGACCGACCTTTCTTCTCGTTTCCAACATATTTCAAAACTATGCATAAATTCCGAACATCAAATCACGCAGAAAAGATAAACCCGAATAGCATATACTTTAATTTTTCTTTCAAATGCTGCAAAACATTTTAAAAAATTCAAAAGTTAACATTTTGAAAAAAGCAAAAAAATTATTCCCCAAAATCACTTTTCGTCTTTTCGCCGCATTTTGCCGTTGGATTAACATTACATATATATTTTAATTAGAAAATATGCTCAATTTTTATCACTATTTATTAACATTTTAGCTAATAATCGAATAACGATTTGGTAGTACAATCGGATTTAAGTGTAAAAAAAAAAAAAAAAAAAAAAAAAAATAGTTTGAAAATCTAAGAAATTCATTCAAAATTTCGATGCGGAAAAATAAATAAATAAATATTGCGTAAAACAGCGATTTTTTTTCCCCCTTATCAATATTTTCGCGCAAAAATTACACACAGTCGTCAAAAACATATTCATAACTCGGAAATTTGCTTTAAAAAATACAACACATGAGGGAAATAATGAGTTATAATCTTTTGTATACATATATATAAATTGTAAGCTCCGCGATAAAAGCAACAACGAACGCCTCTCGAGTTCATAAATCTTTTAAATATTTTAGCAGTTATATCTAACTTCAACGATACAGTATATAAATTTCACCCCGATCAACATATTTTTTTGGGTGGCAATTTAAAGAGTTGTCTAATAGAATCAATAGAAATGTTTCAGTGATTTGAATATGATAATTATTTTGTGTTCATTAGTACCTTATAATTGATAGCAATAAAAACAGAAAAGCATATTTAATGCTAGGGATAAAAAATTGAAATTTTCATTTAAAAAAATTTTATTTTTTTTATTTATTGCATTGGAATTTGTATAATTTCTAATATTTTAAATGAAAAGCTTTCTCAACTTTATTGTTTCTTCATTATTTGATTTTTTGTTGGGGGGAAAAAAAGAAAGAAAGAACAAAAGAAAGAAAAAGGAAATAGCAAAGAGTTACGTGTAATATTTTCTACGATTCAATTCACTAAGTTCCCCTAAAATAAATTTTTTGATAATAGCTTAAAAAGTGTCATTCAATTTAATCAATATATATTTTTTTAATGTCTCTAAAATTATGTATATATATATATATATTTTTTTTTTTTCAAGTCAACAGGTAGTTAATAGAACAAAAACTGAGAAAAATTCTTTAAAGATGAAAAATTTTAAATTATTTTAATTTTGAGTTATAATAACATAAACAATAACCAAAAATGTTTAAAAAAATATATAGTTTTTTTTACCTTCTGACTGCCGCGACCTGATATATTCGTTCACTAGGCTGGTGATTTAACTGCAATTGAAGCTTTATTTAAATTAATATAATTCTACAAATATACTTCACTTTTAAGAAATTAAGTTATGATTGATACCTTCAAGTCTTATAAACATATGTGTCACAAAAAAAAAAAAAAAAAAAAAAAACATGTTAGAAAAATCTCTCCTTTCTCATCATTTGAAATACATTACGGAGAAAACAACACTACAATTTTGCCCTTTTCCTTGGAAGTCAGGGGGTTAAATGCAGGATTTACACAAATTTCAATATTTTTAAAGGAAACTTGTTTTAAACATGTTTCTCATGATTTCCTCCCTTTTTTTCTTTCCTCTTCTCCCCTTAAATTAAATTCAGCTGCTCAAAAAGCTTATAGCATAGTTTTTTTTTTTTTTTTTTTTTTTTTTTTTTTTAAATTGTTGAATTATAATTTGTTGAATATTCAATAATTCTTTTTAAAAATCCTTATAAAAATTTTGCCTCGCGAGTTTTTCGTCATTTTGTAATATGAGCAAGTGAAACATGTGTGACTCATTTTTTTTTTTTTTTTTTTTTTTTTTTTTTTTTTTTTTTACTTTCTGATACAAGCATAGGTGATTAAAAGCAATAGAAATAAATAAACGATTCTTACGCAAAAAATAATAAACATTTCTATATTTAAACATCTAATAAAATTAAATAAAGAAAAAATAAATATATTTTTTTTCAATTGTAATTTATAGGGTCTTCAATAAACGGAATGGTAACTTGCACTTTACTGTTTATGCGTAAGTTTTTATTTTATTTTATTTTATTTATTCCTGTAAACATTTATCTTTCCTTCTATATTTCTTTTTGAGGCACACAAAGAAAAGTGCACCCGTCTTTTATCTTCGATTAGCTAACAAACAACAACAGAAACAAAATAAAATGTTTAATATAAAAGGAAATAAAAAAATAAAAAAATATGTTTGGTTTAAGGGAACAGAGTTCATCTCAAAATTACAGTCGACTCTCGTTAATTCGAAATCGGATAATTCGAATTTACATTTAATTCGAACTAAACATAAAGTCCTGAAATTTTCAATGGCAAAATAACGTTAAAGATTCTCATTAATTCGAACTCCTTTTCTCTTGACTTTGTTTAATTCGAGCCCCACCAGTGGCCGAGAGGTACGGACCTCTCAACTGGTAGACGGCAGGTTCTGGGTTCGAACCCAATCGCGGCTGTCGGCCTAACCGTTCGGAGTTTTCGTGGTTTTCTTCGAACCTTGTGTAAATGCGGGTTAGGTTCCCTTAGAAAGACCCCCCACGAAGGGCACTCCCCCCTGGTCCTATATCCCTAGCGTAGATAATCGGACGACAAAAATAAACCAAACCATCGTTTAATTCGAACTAACGAGAATTCCGATTTTTCATTTTTCCTTTCTTTCTCATGGATTTCTGATCATTTGAATAACTTCTTTTTCTTTGATTTTTCTGAAAATTGTTCCGAACGAGTATACATATAATCTCATGCATTTGATATCCGCTTTCTTAGTGCCCCGTTTGTCTATCAGTGACGCTTCAAATTTGTCTTCCATTGTGCTAGTTTGTAATTATTTAATTAGTTTATGTATTTATATATTTTAATTTAATATTAAGTCATATTCTAATGCTAAAAGACGAAATAAATTTAAAAAACACTATAACATTAATCCCTTTGTAATAGTACCATATTAAGCATGTTTTGATTTCATACTTTCCATAATTCGAACATTTCTTGTGGTCCCGATGAATTCGAATTAACGAGAGCCGACTGTACTTTTATTTAGTTAGTTTTCTTCTAATGAAAACCTGTTTGATTGTGAATATTTTGCCACCTTAATTTTACTTATACGGCATTTGTATTGCGAAATAGTGTAAATTTTGTTTGTTCAGCCAGCGGAATTACAACCACAAATTAAAACTTTAAATGGCCTTTTTCTCCACTTCACATTTTCTGCAATTTTATGCATTACAGTGGTATGGTTTTTTTCCTCCCCATTTGAAATAGAAATTTACACTTTTTCACATGTTCTTTATAGTATATGTGATAAATCTTCATATGGAGTTAACCTTCAGATTTTTAAAAAATAAAAATACATGAAAATGTGCTATATTTCATCGTTTTATACTAAATATATCAGTAAAAAAATGAATAACAACATCAATATTTAAAAAAGTAACAGAGATTTTTAAAAATGCAATTTTGTTTAAAATTAATTAAATATGCAGTTTTTTTTAACTTTATTTTCTTCAGAATGTGTTTTTAATTAAACATTGAAATGGAGTGAATTTACCATTTGAACCATTTTTTTTTATTTAAAAAATTTTTGAAAAGATAAACCGTCCTCAATTATTTTATATTAATTACTTTTTATTTTTCAATTGAAATTTGCAGAGTCTTCAATATTTTTAATGGAATGATACATTATTTCTGGAGGATTTTCTTTTCCTTTTATCACCTTTACAAAAATGCATCCTAATGAATTTTCCTTTTTTTTTTTTGCATTATATTTTTAATTACTATGCAGACTAAGTGTATCTCCTTTCGTCGTCTGCTACAACAATAGCCGAGTATCCAAATAACCCTAGAGAAACACTGATTCAGAAGAAGACTTACCACCTGTGGGAGTTTCATGACAACCAGTGAGCACAGGGTCGCTGAGAGGCGATGGAAAACTTGCTCGCCAAAGATCGATACCCGCCAAAAATTCAGATTCAGGTCCGCCAAAACACTAAGGGATCCGCCGATCCAAGAGACAGTCCGATGCAGACTGAGAGAATCCGAAATTTCAGTTTTGCACGAAAAAGGGGGCGGCGAAGGGTGGCCCTAGGGCGCTGCTGCACAGTGCGCGGACGCAAGCAAGCCCCGTGAATCGATTCCGGAGGTGTAGGCAGCACACTCAGGTGAGGCACAATGTAATGTAGGTAGGGATGCTCAAGCGATTTGGAGTGTTTTCTGATGAGTCCGCTTGAAACGGTGTAAGACACATTTGGAGAGAAGAATGAGTAAAACGTAGGGCATAGAACTGGAAGATGTTTGCAGGAATTTTTGAGTAGTATAGTGATCTATTTTTATAAATTAAGGGTAATGCGTTTTATTAAAACATAATCACACTAATTCAATACAAACAAGTCGGAAATTGCACGTGAAGCATAGCAAATGAGGTGCGTTCGTAAGATAACGAAGTTTTAAAAATATTAATCTCATAAAATTTTAAATAGTTAATTACAATTAAAATGCGTACCAAACAATGTTCTCTCTATACCATTATGTAATGGAATACTTTTGTGTGGCCTTGTAAATCAATAACAAATGTTCTTTGCACCCACATTATGCAAAATGTATATTATATTATGTACTTAATAGATGCATATCAATTTTATTATGTTCGAATGAGTATAACACCATTAAAATGCATTTGAAACATTTTCCCCCATTGACCGTAATGTAACGGAATATTTTTGATTGTCACTGTAATTGATCTATGCATCCGATTTTCATAAAATTTAAAATGACTTGAGAAAATTATGTAATAATTATATATTTTAAATTTCAAACGATTCGGTTGAGTAGTTTTCGCGTTGTTATATGCGGACGGACGGACGCACGGACTGAACGACAACTATAGGTGCTACGTATTTACATAATTACGAACGCACCTAAAAATCAGGTAAAATTGCTCGATTATAATACTTTTTGACATACCGGGTGACTGGAAAGTATTGGCGCGTGGATAAAACACTTTTTTTTTCTTTTTCAAAAATATACACTATCTGACGACATTTTTTTATTCTAACAAAATAAAAGATACAACAAACAAAAATATCTAAACAACTTGTTCAAAATATAATGTAAATCGCTCAACATGTGCGGCTTATATGTTACATTTTTCACGGTTTCCTCAATAGCTCTATCTCCAAAATCAATGGACGGATTTTCATAAAACATCAGATTCAATAAATCCGTGATATGAACTAGTTCTGTTTATGTGTTGGTGGCAATCGACCGACAGGTGGCATTGCTATACTGAATTTTTCCCGATTCCTGCAATAGCTTTATCTGAAAAACTAACGCGGAATTTTTTCATCAAACTTCAGATTCAGGTATAGCTGGATAAATATTATTGCTGTTTATGTTTTAGTATAAACCGTATAAATCCTTCAACAAGTGGAGATTTTATGTTGCATTTTTCCTGAAATCCTCAAAAGTCTTATTTCAAGAACTAATGCACGAAATTACATGAATTTAGAATCCTCACGGTGAGCATAGATTATCATTTAATTTTGGCAGTGTCGCAGCGGATTTTGAAGTATTAACATGCAAAAATTTTGGGACTGCCACATCCAACTAGTTTAAAATAGTAGTGCAAATTGAACGGAAAAATAGTCCTTTTGGGCAGTGCTGTGAGGAAGAGGCAGCATTCACAATTCTTGATTTTAAAATTTTGCAAGTTTCACTCTTAGCTAATTTTACTGAAATGTTAAGAAGCTAAAATGCGACGAACCCGATAATAGAATATTCGTCAATACTGAATTTGAAAACTGCGCCAAATTAGTAAGCTATAGCATGCCCATGGCTATAGCTAAGTTGGCATTATTTATTGTTACTTTTTCTGAAAGCCAAGTTTGGCGATATTTCGCCAAACTTGGCTTTCAGAAGCATTCTGCAGCAATGCACCGTGCAAACGGTCGCCATTTTGAAACAAGGAGGCGGATGAAGCAGGCCATCGAATTCATTTGAGACATTGTGATATACTTTACATACAATCAATCACATCCAAATCAGTTTATAAATACGAGAGTTACATCATGACGAAAATCAGATTGATTCAAAATGTCAGCCAGTCTAGAAATTCTAACTGCTATATCACAGCCATTTTTTAAAGATAAAGACAAAACAAAATAAGCTTCAGAATCCTTGAATTAATGTCAAATTTTTAAGAAAAAAAAATACTTTTCAGTTTTTAATTTATTTTCACCACTTTTTAAATTTTTAAATTTCTAAAAAAATTCAAATGGCCGTTATTTAGAAACAAGATGGCAAATGAAACTAACCAACGAACTCGGTCAAGATACTGGTACGAAATTTACCTCATTTAAATCAATTAATATATATATGAGAATTGTCACATGGCATAAAACAGATATATATAAGTCAACATTTGGACGGAGGGTGGTTTTGGGATCTGTTGGTCATGATTAGTGAAAATATACCAAAATTTTCCAGAAATGCTTTCCTCCGGACAGCTAAAATAGGTAGCTTTTCACTTTTTGTAACGAAAGCTACCTAATAACCGTCTATAGCAGCCCTGTATATGTTTTTTCACCGGGCAGCATATTGCGCATTTTTAACCCTGATAGCCAGGTTAGATTGCCTAGTTATTAATAATTGTCATAATTAAACAATTTTTTCAAAAATCATTTCCAATTTTTTTAGAAAAAAAGTATCAGTCTAAACTGCATTTTCTTCAAATATTTTTGAAATGAAGATTCTCAGATTTCAAGCTAGACTTTGAAATTTAATATACAGTGGCGGTCAAAAGTTTCCGGCCAGTTAGTTTCTTCGATTTATTTAAAAAAAGGTTTCAGCAAAGAAGAAGCACAAAAGTTGCTTCAAAAGTTAGGAATATGTGAATGACCTCTGACCACATGATCATTTTGATTGGATACTGAAGGTGCTTCATGCAAAGGGATAAAATTCGTAGTTCGCGTGTGCAAAAGTTTCTGGCCACTTATCATTCTTTAGTTTTTTTTTCTATCGGTAAACTGTTTTTTGGTTGTATTTATGAATGAATCAACGTGTATAGCATAGTTTGAATTCAAAATTGAAAAGTTCAACAATTAATGTTCATAAATGAGTGATTAGTTTGTCGCTAAAAGGCCAATCTTCTCGAGATATTGCGGCAAAGTTATCGGTCGGTAAAATCGACCGTAAACGATATTGAAAAATTACATAAAGATAGCCGTGGACTTCAGGACTTTCAGAGGTCCGGGAGATCCCGGAAAATTACTATTCCTGTGGACAGAATTATCAGGAGAAAAACACTTGTCTATCCGTATAAAAATTCCGCTGCAATATACTGCGATTTAAGAAATGAATATATTGCTGAAAAAGGTCCGTATACCGTATCAACATGCTGACGTGATGCATAACTTTCTGGAAGAGTCGGTGTTAAAAAATTTTCAAAGTTAAAAAAAATATACAAACGTACCCGACTGGCGTTTTCCAAAAAACACAAAGTCTGGTCAAGTGAAAACTAGAAAAAAGTTCCATTTTTCCATCAATCGAATTCTAAACAGTTTTGGAAGTGATGGCAGACACAACGTCCGATGACCTAACAACAAAAGATATGATTCGATCTATGCTATTCCTACAATGAAGCATGGCGGAGGACACGTTATGCCGTGGGGAGTATTTTCTTCAAAAAGTGTCGGTCCGTTATTTGAAATCCACAGCCAGGTGAATGATACAGTGTATAAGGATATCTTGCAAGATTATTTTCTACCTTATTAGAGAAAAAAATTTGGTCGCAACTATTTTTCTTAACAGGATAACGACATAAATAATGTATGCAAACCTCAATAAACAATGGTTTTCCAAAAAAAAAAAAAAAAAAAAAAAAATCCGTTTTTGAAATGATTAGCCCAAGCGCCCAACATGAATCCAATGGAAAATCTTTGAAAAGAAGTTGACAAATGTCTGTGGAACTATAAATATTCCAACTCAGCCGAAATTTCGCCAAAATTGCAAGAAATGTGGAAAAAACGTACCATAGACGATCTTTAACAGTTGATTATATGAATGTCAGGTTGCTGCGCCGCAGTACTTATTACTAAAGCTAATAAAATAGTTATACGATAAAATACTAATTGTAAATGTTGTTGATCCCTGAAATTTTCTATTACAATACCACTTTTTTACAAACTTGTGAATGTGGCCGGAAACTTTTGAGAACATGCGTTTTCCTTTACACTTAATTTTGTCAGTTAAATTTATTGATATTTACATGTTCTTCTATAAGTAAGTTCCTAACTATTATGTCAATAAAACGTATAAATATCACTTTGAGATTCCTCTTCATATGGCTATATTTACAAATTAAATGAAAAATTTTTGCTGGCCGGAAACTTTTGACCGCCATTGTATACTTGGTACATATCTTTTTCTGACAGCAAAGTTTCTAAAAAGCAGCAGACCGCAAAAACAAAATTTCTTCTTTTTTTAAAGTAAAAAGTTTTTAAATTTTTCATTCTCCCCCCCCCCCCCACACCCACCCACCCACCCACCCACGTCTTCGTATTGGGCGGGATAAACGGTTCTAGCAAGATTAAATTGGAAAACTGAATTTCGCAAGTCAATAATAGTTAGCTTCGCTTCATTCTCTTCTGTTTGGAAAAGAGCTCATATTCTACGGATGTAAAACATACGGATGCCTTTACAATCCTCACGATGAGCATAGAGAGTCATTTAATTTTGGCACTATGGCAGCGACTTTTAAAGTATTAACATGCATGAAACAGAAGAAAGTTTTTAGATTGCCACATCAGACTAGTTTAAAATGGGTGTGAGAATCGATTGAAAAAATACTCGAATGCGGCAGCCCTGCATATATTATTTCATCGAGAAGAATATCTTGCATTTTTAACCCTGATAGTTGGATTAGATTGCCTGATTATTAATAATTGTCAAAACTAAAAATCGATTCCAGTTTTTTAGAGATAAAATATCAGTCAGAACTATATTTTCTTCAAATATTTTTGAACTGAAAATTCTCAGATTTCAAACTAGACTTTGACATTTAATATATACTTGGTACATATCTCTTTCTGACAGCAAAGTTTCTAAAATGCAGTAGACCACAAAATCAAAATTCCTTCTTTCAAAAATTTTTATATATTTTTTTTTATTTATTATTTTATTTTTTTAAGTAAAAAGTTTTAAAGTTTTCACCCCCCCCCACCCCCCCATGTCTTCGTATTGGACGGGAGAAACGGTTCTGAACAGATTAAATCGGAAAATAGAATTTCGCAAGTCAATAATAGTTAGTTTTCGCTTCATTCATTTCTGTTTGGAAAGGTGTTAGTATTTCACTGATGTAAAACGAGGAAATTAATACAATAGAAGTTTCGAGTAACTCAATATTCAAGTTTTTCTGAGTAAACTACAAACAAAACGATTCTTATGATGAGCATAGATAGTCATTTAATTCTGGCACTGGGGCAACGAATTTTGAAGTTTTACCATACAGTCGGCTCTCGTTAATTCGAACTCGTCGGGACCACAAGAAATGTTCGAATTATCCGAAGTTCTAATTACGGAAAGTATGAAATGAGAACATGCTTAATATGGTACTATCACAAAGGAATTAATATCATAATGTTTTCAAAAATCTGTTTTGTCTGTTATAATTAGAATATGACTTAATATTAAATTAGAATTTATAAATACTTAAACTAATTAAAAGATTAGAAACAAGCTCAATGGAAGAACAATTTGAAGCGTCACTGATGGACAGACGACGCACTAAGACATTGGATATCAAATGCATGGGTTTATATGTATACTCGCTTGGAACAATTTTCACAAAAATAAAAAAAAGAAAATTATTCAAATTATCTGAAATCAGAGAGAAAGAAAAGAAAAATAAAAAAACGAAATTCTCATTTGTTCGAATTAAATGAAGTCAAGAGAAAATGAGTTCGAATTAATGAAAATTCTTAACGTTATTCTGCTATTGAAAATTTCAGGTCTTCATGTTTAGTTCGAATTAAGCGAAGATTTGAATTATCCGATTTCGAGTTAACGAGAGTCGACTGTACATGAAATAGAAGAGAATTTTTGGATTACCATATTCGACCAATTTAAAACAGTGGTGCGAATTGATTGGAAAAATAGTCGTCCGTGTCAGCGCTGTATATATTATTTCACCTTGCAATTTATCATGCCTTTTAAATCTTGATAGCCGAATTAGATTGTGTGGTAACTAAATAACTAAACAGTTTTTTTTTTTTTAAATCAATTCCTTTTTTTTAGAGAAAAAATAACCTAAACTATATTTTCTTCAAATATTTTTGAACTGATAATTCTCAGATTTCAAGCTAGACTTTGACATTTAATATATACTTGGTACATATCTTTTATCTGACAGCAAAGTTTCTAAAAAGCAGCAGACCACAATGTCATTTTTTTTTTCTTTTTTTAAAATAAAAAGTTTTTAAAAGTTTTCATTTTTTTTTCTCCCTAAATAACTTCGTATTGGACGGGAGAAACGGTTCCAGACAGATTAAATCGGAAAATAGAATTTCCCAAGTCAATAATAGTTAGCTTTACTTTATTCATTTTTGTTTGGGAATGGATTAATTTTTGACGGGTGTAAAACAAGGAAATTAATAGAACGAAGCTTTCCAGTTATTCAATATTCAAGTTTTTCCAAGTAAAACTATTGCGTTAAAAAATACAAACAATTTAAACACTTTAAAAACATACATAAATCTTAAAAAAGCGTTAATCATTTGAATTTTTTTTAATCTTTTCAATTTCAAACCTAAGATAATAATACAAATACTTATTCATTTTTTTTTCCTTAAGAATAAAATGAAGCTGTAAATGACAGAAAAAATATCTTTACTGAAATTGATCTTTTAGGCGCTTAATAAATTAATTTAAAAAATATGGATCTAAAACTACAAACCCCTGAAAATATCAATTTAATAACCACCAACCTAAATTATCGCAATCAAAATTTAAGAGCCCACAATAGTCACAGAAAAATTACTCAAAAAGACCCGGATGACCATGTAAAGTCTATGGGAGCGTTCTTTTCTAATATCTCGCTCAAATTTGAATATTTTTGTGGGCTCTTAAGAGCCCACAATAGTCACAGAAAAAGTACGCAAAAAGACCCGGATGACCATGTAAAGTCTATGGGAGCGTTCTTTTCTAATATCTCGCTCAAATTTTAATATTTTTGCATGATTTTTTTGCACAAGATAGCTGAGGGCAATCCACAACCGGGCTAGTTTTTACTTTTTCAATTTTTGTTTCAGATTTTCTTTAAAAAATTACTTTAACTTTCGAAACCGGTTTAAACCGGTTCTGAAACTGAAACTATCGTAATATAAAAAATATATAACCAAAATCGAAAAAGTAAAAACTAGCCCGGTTGTGGATCGCCCTCAGCTATCTTGTGCAAAAAAATCATGCAAAAATATTAAAATTGGAGAGAGATATTCGAAAAGAACGCTCCCATAGACTTTACATGGTCATCCGGGTCTTTTTGAGTAATTTTTCTGTGACTATTGTGGGCTCTTAAGAGCTTTAAACAAATAATTTACAAATCCTCAAAAAGAAATATATATATATATATACCCTCATAGCATGCATGGTCACAGTGACGTCACAATGACGTCACTGTGAGTCACTTTGGTCACATCACATTTGTGACCAAAATGCCACCACTCAGTGACGTCACATTGTGACTGAGATGTGACTTTCTTAAAAATTTTTAGAAAATCGTCACAATGTTAATGTCAAAGTAGTCACAAATGACACACTTTTCACAAATTGGTCACATTGTGGCCACAATATGACGTCACAAAAAAGCTCTAAAACGGCCATAACGACTTCACATTTTAGTCACTGTGACTTTACATCGACGTCACGTCGACAATCGATGGTCACAAAGTCACAATGTGACTTCACAATGACGTTGCAGTGACGTCACCATGTCTTATGGGTATATATATATATATATATATATATATACCCGTAGATATATATATGTATATATATACATATATACGGTATATATATATATATATATATATATATATATTGAAAAAAAATTTAAGTTAAATGTGAAAATTGTAATCTTTCTTACTCACACTGTCTTTTGGACACTTTTAGGCATTTTGCAAAGTCAGAAATCAACCAACAAGTGGTGGTTTTATGTTACTTTTTTCCCGATATCCGCAAAAGTTCTACTTCAATTACTAGTTCACGGAATTCCATGCCTTATAGAATCCTCGCGATCAGCATAGATAGTCATTTAATTTTGGCAATGTGGCAGCGAATTTTGAAGTACTATTAACATGCATGAAATAGAAGAAAGTTTTTTGGATTGCCACATCAGACTAGTTTAAAATACTAGTGCGAATTGATTGGAAAAATATTCGAATGTGGCAGCTCAGTATATATTATTTCACCGAGCAGTATATCTTGCATTTTTAACCCTGACAGCTGGATTAGATTGCCTGATTATTAATAATTATCATAACTGATCAATTTTTTAAAAGATAAATTCCATTTTTTTGAGGAAAAATATTAGTCTGAACTATATTTTCTCCAAATATTTTTGAACTGAAAAATCTTAGACTTCAAGCTAGACTTTTGACATTTAATATATACTTTGTACATATCTTTTCTGACAGCAAAGTTTCTAAAAAGCAGTAGACCACAAAATAAAAATTTCTTCTTTTTTTTAAGAAAAAAGTTTTTAAAGTTTTCATTCCCCTCCATGTCTTCGTATTGGACCGGAAAAAACGGTTCTAGTCAGATTAAATCGGAAAACAGAATTTCGCAAGTCAATAATAGTTAGCTTCACTTCATTCATTTCTGTTTGGAAAAGGGTTAATATTTGATAGGTGTAAAACAAGAAAATCAATAGAATGAAAGTTTTGAAGTGCTCAGTATTCAAGTTTACTTATTTATTTATTAATTATTATTATTATTATTATTTAAGTAAACTACAAACAAAACTATTCTGTTAAAAATAAAAATACAATAATTTATTTAAACAATTTTAAAACATATTGTTACGAATTTTGTAAATAGTTGGTGTTTGTACTGTGGAATAGTGTGAATAATCTTATTAAGCTCCATTCCTTTTCTAATATTAGTTTTTGTTGTATTGTCTCTGTTATCAAGCAAACTTGTCTATTATTTTCAGTGAATGTCTATGGCAGCTTTGCGAAATATTTGAGATATCGCCAAGTTGGCGTCACTTTTGGCGACTAATTTTGGTCGCCAAATTTGGCGATATATCGCCAAGTTGGCGACAAACTTGGCGATTGTTGGCGATGGTAACCCTTCCCTATTTATGGTAACCCCCCCTTAGGTCTACTGATACATTGAATGTTCCGTGGTTTTCCAGGTTTTTCTAGAAGGTCGTAGAAATTTCTACCGCATGCGGCGAGACTATATATAAGGAGAGCGTTGCGAGCTGTGTTGTTATTATTTACCAGTCAGTCATTGAGTGAACAAGGCGTAAGCAAGTTTGCTTGAGATTCATCTATGTTGTTTTGAATGTTATTAAGTGATGAGACGTTGTATAAAGAGTCTCTGGGGTCTAAAGCTGTAATTGTACGATAGATTTGAGCAGTTATTTTTGAATATCCAGTAATATTTGTGAGTTTCGAAGACTCTGTTGTTCTGAAGTCTGTAAATAAATTATTTTCTACTTTTCTAAGAGCAAGAGTTTGAAGTTGTCTAACCATAAGATCAAAAGAACCCAATATACGCTACAACAATATATTTGAATTTCTTTAAAGTTCTTTATGTCAGTTTTTAACAATTTATTTGGTTTAAACCAGTTTTTTTTTTTTTTTTGTTTAAATCAAATGAAATAACATGCATGTTTGTTGATAAAAATAAATATTTTTGAATATATATGTTATATAACTTCATTTCAAGATAATTTAAATTAAATAATTAAAGTCAATTATTGACAATTGAAATAATTTATTAATATTATTTTTAACAATTTCGCGACAAGACTCTTGTACGCAATTTTTAATGTTTTGTCACCTGTTTTTAAAAACAGAAATTTGTGTCTTATTGAATCGAGAAAATGCTCCGATTAAAAAAAGGCTAATTTTACAGTAAAATTTTAATGCTGGGGACAGAAAAGGCTTCTTAAGCCTTTTTGCGGCACGTATACGTGTCGCTCGTTCCCAAAGAATTAAAAAATACTAATAGCTTTATAGCGGATTAAAACCTTTTAAAACAAACAACTTTGAACCAAATAAATCGTTTAAAAAAACTGATATGAAGAACTTTAAAGAAATTCAAAAATATGTTTTTTAATTTTTAAAATAAATTATTGTATTTTTTTAATACAATAGTTTTGTTTGTGGCTTACTTAGAAAAACTTGAATATTGAGTAACTCGAAAATTTCATTTTATTAATTTTCCTTGTTTTTACACACGTCAAATATTAACCCTTTTCCAAAAAGAAATGAATGAACTGAAGCTAACTAATATTGACTTGCGAAATTCTATTTTCCGATTTAACCCTGATAGCCGGATTAGATTGCCTGGTTATTAATAATTGTCATAACTAAACAATTTAAAAAAAAAAAATCAATTCCAATTTTTATAGAGAAAAAATATGAGTGTGAACTATATTTTCTTCAACTGTTTTTTGAACTGAAAATTCTCAGATTTTGAGCTAGACTTGACATTTAATATATACTTGTTACATTTCTTTTTCTGATTAAAGAAAAAAAAAAAAAAAAAAAAAAATTCTAAAAAGCAGTAGACCACAAAATAAAAATTTCTCCATTTTTAAAGTAAAAAGTTTTTTAAGTTCTCATCCCCCCCCCCCCCCCCCCCAAAGTCTTCGTATTTGACGGGAAGAACGGTTCTAGACAGATTAAATCGGAAAATAGAATTTCGCAAGTCAATAATAGTTAGTTTTCGCTTCATTGATTTCTGTTTGGATAGGTGTTAATATTTGAGGGGTGTAAAACAAGGACATTAATAGAATGAAAGTTTCGAGGTACTCAATATTCAAGTTTCTCTTTTTCGAAGGAGGGGAGTCTCCCTACCAACATTTATAAATGGAGGGGAGTTTGGCTGTTTGGGAGGGAGAAAAAATGTTTAAAATCCGCCATTATTTTATGTGCTAATTAAAGAATTACCAGAATACAGACAAAAAAAAAAAAAAAAAAAAAAAAAAACACTGAAGCAATTTTTATCAACAATTCAGAATAATTATGCGAAATGTGTAAAAAAAAACTTTTATACTGTTTAGATTTTACTGGTGGTAAATTCCCTCCCGGTGCTAATTATTTTTGTCACAGGTCTAATTATTATTTTAATAATAATTAATAAAACTTCTAATTAATTTAATAAATTTATATTTATAATTTATAATTAATGATTAATAATTATAATTAATAATGTTATTTTTCTGTATTTTAAATGTGCAAGATACAAATTTAATCATAAAATAATACTTGTTTGAGTGTAGAAGATAAGAAGTATCATTATTGTTTGCATTTCTTTAAAAAAGGGGAAAGTCAAATTCATCGAAAAAGATTTTCTTAAAAAATGAATACATTGTTGAGTAAAGGGATACTTTTTGTTTAATATATGGCTGCTTTCAGGAATTGCGCTCACTCAGAAAGATTTGGAGCTGTCAGAAACTGATTTTAGAGTAGCAAAGGAAAAAAATATTGAAGCAGGAAAATTAGTTTGTTGAACAGAAAAATGAACTCCCTGTTATATTATTTTTTTGAGGGGGGGAGGAGGGAGAGGTTCCCTTTGACGAAAGTTGCATTTTTTCGCTATCTTTTGATGAAATCTGTCTTTTTTTACGATCTTTTCACGAAATCTGCCGTTTTTTCGGGATTTTTTGACGAAATTTGCCGTTTTTCGTGAATTTTCTGAGAAAAATTGCCGTTTTTTCGCGATCATTGGATGAAATTTGTTGTTTTATCGCGATTTTTTTTTACGAAAATTGCCGTTTTTCGCGATATTTTCGGGAAATTTGTTGTTTATAGTGAATCTTTAGTCGAAATTTGTCGTTTTTTGCGATTTTTGGACGAAATTTGATGTTTTTTCGTGAATTTTCTGAGGAAATTTGCCGTTTTTTCGCGATCTTTTGATGAAATCTGATGTTTTATCGCGATTTTTTTACGAAAATTGCCCTTTTTCGTGATATTTTGGGGAATTTTGTCATTAATAGAGAATCTTTTGTCGAAATTTTTCGTTTTTCGCGATTTTTGGACGAAATTTGACTTTTTTTAGCAACTTTTTTGACAAAAACTGCCGTTTTACAGAATTCTGTGACGAAATTAGGTAAATTTTGTGAATCTTTTGACGAAATTTGCCGGAAATTAGTTGTTTTTTCGCGATCTTTTAACAATATTTGCCGCTTTTTAGAAAACTTTTACGAAATCATGCGTCTTGTGAAACGGGTAAGAGCTGTTTCTTTTGTGCGTCATCTCCGATCTTTTGAGTTATTTACGCGCAATAGCGCGTCCGCGGCATCACCGTTTCATAATTTTTGGAATTGAATGCGTTCTTTTTTTGTGGGGGAGGGGGGGGTGGAAATTCCGAACAGAATCACCCCTATTTCGCCGCGGAAAATACAACGAAACTCGTCAAATCATTGCGGGAAAAAAATTGCAAAATTTGTCAATCAGTCGCGGAAAAAATCGTGATTTTCAATGATTTTTCGCTGTAAAAAAACTCGCAAAATGTGTCGATTATTCGCAGGAAAATATTATAAAATTCACAAAACGGTCGTGGGAGTTGATCATAGTTTCAAAATGCAAAATTTTTTGGGCGGGAGCCTCCCGTCCACGTTATTCTTTTGGGCGGGATTTCAAAATTTTGGGCGCGAATCCCGCCATCCCGCCCTGAAATTCAAGCCCTGAAGGACATTAATAGAATGAAAGTTTCGAGGTACTCAATATTCAAGTTTCTCTAAGTAAACCACAAACAAAACGATTGCTAAGCAAAAATACGAACAATTTATTTAAACATTTTAAAAACATAAACAGATTTTTAAATAATGATAAAAAAGTTAAGCATTCCAAATTTTTTAAAGTTCCTCATATCAGTTATTTTTAACTGTTTATTAGGTTTAAATCAGCTTTTTTATTTTTATTTATTTATTAATTACATTGATATACTTGATATACTTGTTACATATCTTTTTCTGATTTAAAAAAAAAAAAAAAAAAAAAAAAAAAATCTAAAAAGCAGTAGACTACAAAATCAAAATTTCTCCATTTTTAAAGTAAAAAGTTTTTTAAGTTCTCATCCCCCCCCCCCCCCCAAAGTCTTCGTATTTGACGGGAAGAACGGTTCTAGACAGATTAAATCGGAAAATAGAATTTCGCAAGTCAAAAAGTTAAGCATTTCAAATTTTTTAAAGTTCCTCATATCAGTTATTTTTAACTGTTTATTAGGTTTAAATCAGCTTTTTTATTTTTATTTATTTATTAATTTTTGTATGTGGGAGAGAATGGAGGGGGTTCCACCCCTTTAAAAAAAAAAAAAAATCAAACTTCAGATTTAGATATAGCTTGATAAATATGCTTGATAAATATTATTGCTTTATAGCTGTTTATATTATGGTATAAATTGCTTCAATTTATGCTTCAATTTTCTACACGAAATTCCATGCCTGTAAAATCCTCATGATTAGCATTAAATATTCATTTAATTTTGGCACTGTGGCAGCGACTTTTGAAATATTAATATGCAGGAGATAGAAGAAAGATTTGGATTGCCTTATCCGACAAGTTTAAAATAGTAGTGTGAATTGATTGGAAAAATAGTCGGCTGTGGCAGCCCTGTATATGTTATTTCACGTAGTATATTGCACATCTTTAACCATGCTAGCTGGATTAGATTGCCTGGTTATTAATAATTGTCATAACTAGGAATTAAAAAAAAAAATCCAGTTTTTTTAGAGATAAAATATCAGTCTAAAATATATTTTCTTCAAATATTTTTGAACTGAACATTCTCAGATTTCAAGCTAGACTTTGACATTTAATATATACTTGGTACATATCTTTTTCTGACAGCAAAGTTTCTAAAAAAGCAGTAGACCACAAAATCAAAATTTTTTCATTTTTTAAAGTAAAAAGTTTTTAAAGTTTTCATTTTTTTTTTCGATGTCTTCGTATTGGACGGGAGAAACGGTTCTAGCAAGATTAAATCGGAAAATAGAATTTCGCGAGTCAATAATAGTTAGCTTCACTTCATTCATTTCTGTTCGGAAAGGGGGTTAATATTTGTCGGGTGTGAAACAAGGAATTAATGAAATGGAAGTTTCCTGGTACTCAATATTTAAGTTTTTCTAAATAAACTACAAAGAAACTATTCCATTTACACTTTCGGGTCTGGTGTACTGTTACTAGCACATTTATTTTCGTTTAATATTATTTTGTCTTAATACAGTCGAGTCTCTCTATAACGAAACTCCATACATCGAATTTCTCTATATAGCGAATTTTCAGTGGGAACGGTCCCCTTTTCGTATGATTACATTAAAAACAGTCTCCATATAGCGAAATATCTATCTCCATATAACGAATTTTTTCATAAATTGGTCTTATTTTATTCAGTTTTAAAAAAGATTCGAAATCATATGGAATTAATTTTCCATCACTTATTTTTGATTTATCGTCAGTGCTGAGTTTTTTTTTTATAATTATTATTTCTCTCCTTGTTCTTTAAATTCAACGAATTCGCCCTACCTCCGCACACCTTTCCACATCTTTCTCAAAGCAGAGTCAATTGGATTGATACACATGTAAGAGAGGAATCAATAAGAGGCACATAAGAGAGGCCTTCAAATGGAGGAAAATGTTAACTACAATTTTTCATTCCTTGCTAAAATTTGAGCATTTTTTTTTAAAGAGCGTAACAATTTTAAAATAAAAAAAAAAACAAAAAAAAAATCACAGATTTTTTCGTCTGAAATTAATGCAAATCTTCCTTATATGATTTTCATTAAGCTTTCAAATAAATGTATGCTCTCTTTTTTGAAACAGCTTAAATAATTAAGAAATAAAATGTTAGTTTAATATTTACTTTTAAACATTTCAAATTCTTAATTAAAAAGATCAAAAATAATATTTGTTCAAATTTCATACACTAAATAAGATTTTTAACATCATTCTCTATACATCGAATTTCTCTATACAACGAATTTTTTACTAGAACGGTGGATTTCGTTATATAGAGACTCGACTGTAGTTATTTTGTTATATTCTACATGGAGAAGATTTGTTATATTCTACAGGGTCTTAGAAATGATGGTATATGTCTACGCCTTTCTTATTATCACTTCCTTTATATTTTGACATTTGGCAATAACAATAAAAGTTTACTTAATTCTTTGCGATACCTTTATTTTATACAGATATTTCACTCTTTAAATTTAAAATGTAGGTTACTTTTCTGAACAAATCATGTGTGATAAAACGCAAAAAACACTGGAAAATTGTAATGTCTGTTAAACTGTGTTGCAATACGATATTTTTAAACGTCGGTTTCAGTTTCAGCTAGGTGGTGAGTGTTTGATAAAATGCTATTTAATTTCTACTGGCTGTGTCACCTAGCAACCAAGATATATTTAATTATTTCAAAATGTAAAAAGTTTTCTGTGCAAACGATAATTTGTGATAAATACATTATCTGTTTATTTCTTCAGTTTTTACCTAAGCTGTGTGAAACAATATTCGTTTTGTTTTTGAGTTTGATTAGAATTTTTTTTTGAATATAGGTGAAAAAATGTTACGGTTTTTTATTGGAGCTGTGTTTTGTTAAATTATTTATGTTCGAAAGAACTGAGAAGAATTTTCTCATGAGAATAAACTGTTTAAAATGACAGATGCGTATTTAATTTTGAGTTGAGTAAGAAATTAATAATAAACTTTCGAACAATTAAAATATTCAGGGAGGCCTACCAAATGGCTTAAGCTCAACAAGCCCCACCTAGCAGGGTGAAACAACTATGCTAAAAGCCCAAACATGGACTAAGACAGAAATGCCAAAAGGAAAGGAGAATCTCCGTAGATATACGGAGTCAGGAAAGACCAAGGGCACTATTGAATGGCCCCCAGACCGCCGTCAAAAATATATTAGGTAACAAATAAAAGAATATTATTTAAACACAATGACAACGCGTAGCCCTGGCTATTCAGTGCGTGCTCAAAAAGTAAACATAGTTGAAGAATTCTTGACAGTGATAAATACAAAATTATATGTACAATATAAATAATTAAGATAAACCTATGAGCATATTCATAACCAGAAGTTGCAATAATCATATTTCTAACTTAAATAATACTTAATGATAATAAATTTTCTTAGCTCTCTCAAAAAAAAAAAAAAAAAAAAAAAAAAAGTAATAGGTTAAGACAATTTAGAGATAATTGAATGGAATAAATAAAATAAACAGAATAATATAAGTAAGAGTAATAAAATTAGAACCAAAATATGATAATGTAAAACTTGTTAAGTAATTTTGCTAGTGATAATTTAGTACGGTTAGAGTTCTATTTAAAAATGTTCTTATGATATTCTAAATGTCCTCATCATCTATTATATCCAATGGTGGCATTTGAAAAAGACCTTGATTTCTTTCCAATAATGTTATATTTTTAAACGTCTCCGAAAACTCTTCCTTAGTCTAGTATCATATAAATATGAAAAGAATAGTAAATAAAGTATATTCGTTGCATTTCAGACAACCCGATAATCTTTAATCATCAGTACGTCCATAAGATAGCTACGATTAACATTATTCAAGTAATAATAATTTTGTTCCCAAAATGAGAAAAAATTCGGACTAGAAAAGGGTTAAAAAAATACTTTAACACTTTAAAAAAAACATATAATAAAAAAAAAAAAGTTAAATGTTCGAATTTCTTTAACTTTTTCAGTTCCGAAGCTAAGTAAGATAATAATACAAATACTTATTCATTGTTTGTTTTTTCTCTAAACAAAGTGACACATTAAGTAAAATTTGTGCAAATGTCGTTCAACAGAAAAGTGTTGTTTAAAATCTTTAGTGTTAATCACATGCGTTTTAAAGGTCATTGTAGCATGGCGGCACCCAATTGGATTCTATTATGAAAGATTGTTGTAATAATAATGAAAAATAAATGCTTTTGGTTGACGCAGTATTAATTAGGAAATCTCATTTCTCACTAGCTGCAAGGCATCAATATCGGAAATAAATGTTCATTATTGAGATTTATTATCAGTATTTATATACATAAATCCTCTTTGAAAATTGTTTAAAAAGCCATAAAAAGTCAGATTGAGCTGAAAATCTGAAAAAATTTCATTCGAAAATACATCCCCTTCCCATCCTCACTTTCATATTTGATGATGTAAAAACTGAAATTATAAGATGTTTATGGCGGAAAAAAAAGGAAAAAGAAAGAAAGAAAAACGAAAGCAAGAAAAAAACAAAACAGTCATTGCCAGCATAGTTAAATAATTTTAAAAATAGATACTGGTTGTTGGTAATTTTCCAAAAGTGAAATACGAGTTTTTGGGAGACGACAGAAAATCGGGAATTAAAGATTCTAGTACTTTCTCGGTAATAAAAGAGCAAGATTTCCTTTTCTTCAACTAGTAAATGTCATAAACATTTTCTACGAAAATCCTGTCTGTCTGCGATGGCTAGCAAAATTTACAGCATTACGAGGCTCAAAATTTTTTTTAGAGTAACCCCAAATCTCTCCTGATGCACCTGAGCTTCAGAATTTCGCAATTCCAATTATTAACTGAGTAATTATTTAAATTCCAAAGATCACTCTTATATATATATAAAAAAAAAAAAAATCGCCTTTTTTCCACTTTTTTCCCTTTATTTGTTTATGGTTGGTTGGTTGCATAAAATTTTCGCAGAAATAATTAAAAAAGCTGGGACAAAATTAAAGAAACAAATTTGAGTGTTTAATATTTCTAAAGTGAGAGTTTTTTTTTTTTTTTTTTTCAAAAGACCTTTAAAATTTATAGACTGGCAAACTGTCAGTTTAACTGAGGATTTTTTATCAAAGCTGTTGTACGCCATGGAGGAAAAAGTTAGGTGGAGGTGAAGCAAGCCGCTAAAAAGGTTTGCAATATGAAACTATTTATCGCTCAAATTTTAATGACCCAATCAAAAGTACGAGGAAGGGATTTTGTATTAATAAAATGAAGAAATGAATTACAGATGAAGCATATTTTAAGAAGAAATAGTAATTTTTTTAAATGGTCTTTATTCTTTCATATTATTTAATGTTTGCTTTTAAAATAATTGAAACTGGAAAATTAGAAATAATTAAATGTCAAAATAAAATAAAATAAAATATTGAAAACATTTGATTTTAACTAAAAATTGTATTACTAAAAGTTTTTTTTTTTTTTTTTTTAGAACTTTTTAATACTTTATAACGTAGATGAAAAATGTTTTATGACTTAACAGTATGTTAATAATTGCATGTCAGAATATAAAATATATTGATGAAAACATTCTTTTAAAATCATGCATGAAAAAGTAAATAACAAATATTAATCTAAAACCTAAATTTCAGAGTGCAGACGATTTTAAGACATTAACGAAAGAATGTTAACTTTTCAAGCAAAATCTTAAACGATGCTTCTACATTGATATTTCAAAGTTATATGATAAAAATAATCAAATAATTCTTGTCAATGGTTGACCTATTTGTATTTTTTAGGCTTTCCGATCGTGTATTACAGCCAATAATGGCACAAATCATAATTTTTTAAACGAAATTTAAGTCATCTGTTCAATAACAGTTTAAACGATAAAAAACAAAAGTAAAAATATACGGGTTTAAACCAGTTTGAATTGATCGGCGTGTCAAAGCACATGGTTTTGTTGGTGCTTAATTAGACTTAATGTAGCGGATTTTAGGGATATGTTTTGACTTCACCCCAAGACATTATACTTCCATTCTATTAATTTCTCTTTACTCAATGGTTGTACGCAGATTTTTGGCACTTCGAACATTAGAATGTATGAGTGATTAGCTGTGTTGCAGTAAAAAAGTATACAACATTTTTCTAGGAAGTTTTTTTTAAAGTCATTGATTAAATTTAAATGTATTCTATTTAATTTAAAATTTTATTATGGCTTTAATTTGTTTTTAAAATGAAAATAAAATGGCAGTTTGGCGTACAATTGTTCGAATCCGCAAACGGTTCATATACATTAATAAATTGTCAAATAGCAAAGTAAATTATTTATTAGAAATTGTCATAAAAAGAATAGTAGCAAAACTGGTTATATCCTTAATGCTTAGACTAAATAAAACATAACCTGATCCCAACAGGAAAAAAAAAAAAAAAAAAAAAAAAAAGCAGACTACATTCCGATCCGTGATGGACAAAATTTCCGTGAGTATAAACCCGATTCCAACCTAAAAATTCTATTTGAAAAAAACTATGGATTTGATAACTCACCCGAACAAAATTTGAATCCCGCAAGAAGTTCAAATGAAGCATAACCCGAGCCGAACAAGGAAAAATAATTTTCGTGGTCATGAAACCTGACTCAAACCTAAAGATTTTCTTTAAAAAAAAAAAAAAAAAAAAAAAAAAAAAAAAAAAGATATATGACTTGAACGAAATTTGAAACCAATAAAAATATTTCAGAGAACTATAACTCAATCACAGCAAGACAAAATAATTTCCGTCGTCATAAACCCGACTCGAACCTAAAAATTTCTATTTGAAAAATCTTGAAATTTTACCCAAAACCATATCTGAATTCGACCAAAATATTCGAAAAAACCATAACCGGATTCGAGTAAGACAAAATAATTTTCGTGGACACATATCCGATACGAACCTAAAACTCCAATTCGAAAAAATATCTGAAATTTGAATCGAACCAAATCTGAATCTGACAAAAATATTTCAAAGAACCGCAACCGGATCCGAACAAGACAAAAAATTTCCATGGACATGCACCAAATCTGAACCTTTTTTTTTTTTTTTTTTTTTTTGAAAACATCTTGAAATCTGAACTGAACCAAATCTGAACTTGACAAAAATATTCCAGTGAAGCATGTTCTTATTCGAACAAGGCAGAATAATTTCCGTGGACACGCAAGAAGACCCGAACCCAAAAATTCCATTTAAAAAAAAAAAAAAAAAGCCGAAATCTGAACTTTACAAAAATAATCCAGTGAAGCATGTTCTTATTCGAACAAGGCAGAATAATTTCCGTGGACACGCAAGAAGACCCGAACCCAAAAATTCCATTTAAAAAAAAAAAAGCCGAAATCTGAACTTTACAAAAATAATCCAGTGAAGCATGTTCTTATTCGAACAAGGCAGAATAATTTCCGTGGACACGCAAGAAGACAACACAAAAATTCCATTTGAATAAAAAGCCGAAATCTGAATTGAACCAAATCTGATCCCGATAAAAATATTCCAAAGAACCATAACTGGATCTGAGCAAGGCAAAATAATTTCCATGGACATGAATTCGACCCGGACATTAAATTCCAATTTCAAAAAATACCTAAAATCTGAATCGAATCAAATTTGAACCCAACGAAAATATTCTAAAGAACCATAACAAGATCCGAACAAGGCAAACTAATTTCCATGGACATGAACCCAATGTATGGTTAGGTAACATTTAGGTTGCAATTACATTACGGTATGGTTGTTATGGTTAGATTAAGGATAGGTTACAATAAGGTGACGGCTAGGTTACAATTATGTTATATTTAAATTAGGTAGGGTACTGTTAAGTCACAGTTGGGTTACAAACAGGTTATGGTTATGATACAAAAGTTTGCGGTTAGAAATTTGCCCACAGAGTGAACATTACGCATGCTTTGATTAAAAATATACACTTATTTTTTGTTAAATGGCTCTGAAATTATAATGCCATATGCACACCTTTTAGCTAACGTCAAGTATCGATTTCATTCACGGTATAGTCGGATTTAAGAGTGATATAAATAGGTTGAAATTCAAAATATTCCACTTTGGATTTCTATGTGAAAAAAAAATAATTGGTTACGTGACTTAACAGTGATTTTTACGGATAAATACCAACACTTTCACACAAACATCACGCAATTGTTGGACACATATTCCCTCCCGCATTTTCCATTGTTCATTTTGAGTATTTTTAGAGCTTAATATTAGTTGTTTTTTAAACCGATTTTTCACACAGTCAGCGGCCACGTATTTCAAATAATGCATTTCGGCATGTTTCGAATTAATGATAAAATCATACAAATTTCAATTTCATTTAATATTGTTAATAAGGACCTGGGCAACGCCGGGCGGGTCAGCTAGTCAATAATAAATTACACATAAAAAAAATTACAAAATAAATTAATTAAAAACAAAGGAAAAGAAATGCATAAAAGTTTGCCACATATCATTTATCTCAAAAGCAACTCCATTTTTTTGTATTTTAAATTTGCTATTTTTTTCTAAATCTGTTTTACTCAAACCTCTTTCCCCACCGCCAGTAAACTTTTTTAGTTCTAACCAATCTATCGCCAAAGCAAAAGATTCAACTTAGGAAAAACCGACAAATCTCACCACTGTATCTTCGTATTTAAAAAAAAAAGAAAAGGAAAAGAAAAAAGAAAGAAGAGAAGAAGAAACTCTGGCTTCAAGGTATAATACCAAAATTTACTCCCCTACGAAAAAGTTCTTTTCAGCCAAAGGAGCAACTTCTAAACTCACCTCGAGCGATTTAAAGGAAAAAAAAAATAAAGATAGAAAAATTCAGAAAACTTTTAAGCAGAAAAGTCCGAGAAAGATAGAACTAACTGACAATAGCAGACGAGTTTTCTGATCTTTGAATTTCCAGATATTTTGCAGCACGAACGCAATAAACCACAGAAGCAAGAAAAAAGTCAAGCTGGAAAGATTTAATAATTAATCAAAGTAAATAGAAAGAAATACATCACCTTAAACTTGTCACGAATAAATTCATTCCATTTGTTATGATACAAATTTATTGTAGAAAATATTATAATAATATTCCATTAATATATTTTAATAAAAATTCTTTAAAGTTGTTGATAGTAGACGAGTTTTGTAATATCTGAATTTCTAACTATTTTGGACTTCTGAAGTAAAATAGCCACGCAACAAAAAAAGCTAGGTTCGATTGATTTAATAGTTTATCAGAGTAATTATTATAATTAAAAAAAAAAAAAAACCTTCGCAAACTTAACATGAATTTATTTCAGTGCGTTTGTTATGAAACTAATTTATTACAGCAAATACTATAGAATTATTTATTAACATAGTTTAATAAAAATTCTCTCAAGTAGATTAGTTTATTAATCCTAAATACAGCTATTTTTCGCAATAAAGATAATAAAATATATAAATTAAAAAAATAAAACCCGGTAAACTGGAAAAGTTTTATTATTAATTAAATAAATAGACAGAAAAGTCACAATAAATTTACCACAAATCAATGAATTCATTTTAATTCATTTGTTATCAAACAGATGTATTACAGCAAAAACTGTAAAAAATTCAATATTAATACATGGTCTCCCAAAAACATTGAAATTGGCTTTTATTCCTTAAACATTGAACATAGATATATAACGTAAAAAAGGTACAGAATTTTATGAAATTGGTTAAAATTTTCAGGGAATTAAATTTGAGAAAAACAAAATTCAAATTTTTATACTGGCCCTGCATAAAAATTCACTAATGTGGACACTGCACATTAATATTAAATAAAAAATTTATTCACAGTATGCTTAAAAATTTACGACGAAATACAAGATTATCATTTACAGCAAGGATACAACAGTTGCCACGCTGTACTAAATCCACATTGGTATATCATCTACGCATTAGGTTATATCTCAATAAACAGGCGAGATTAACATAATCTCCGTTTCTTTTGCTTTTGACCGTACACAACGAGGCTTATCCATCACTACGACCGTACAGGTGTGCTTGAAATCTCGGCACACACGTATAATTCTAAAAAAAAGGGGGAAAAAATCTTGTCTTCACTGCACACAACTAACTTTCTTCTCGCACTCTCGACTTAAAACCATAGACTTCTCATATAATTCCTTATCTAAGCTTTAAACCCATATCTTACACTCAATCAGTCTTCCTTCCAGACTATAGAGATCCCCCCTCTATCTTCAAGGGAAATCCCACGTGTTGTTCTGGAATGCTCGTCACTGACGGGTCACCATAAGAGATTATCTTTTGTTCATAAAAACTCCCATTCATTACTACATATCTGGTTATTGTATTACCTGCACTCTATTCGATAGTATTAGCATCTCTTTTGGAATTTCATTTTATACATTTTAATCTCATAGATAAAAAAATACACTCATAACTCAGTGTACTTAAATAACATAGAAATTAGCAAAATACATGATGAAAATAAAATCAGCGAGTATTAAAGCATGCTTTTTATTAAATTCAGAGACCAGAAAATCTCTAAAAAAAGACTTTCCTAGACCAAAAGAAATCCTTCAGAAAATATGGAATACTATTTTAAGCAAAGCAATCTCCCCTTTTTCATCGCTCAGCGCATTTACAAGTCTAATTAGAGTGAACATACAAGATCAGGTCTGATAATTATAAATTAGATTATGATATTCATTAATCTTCTAAAACAAATTACTTAACTTGCAAAATTATTGATATTAATAGTAAATAGTTTAGTTAAAATTCATCAAGCTGATTTCAGCGTGATATCGTTTGACGTGAGCGAATTAATTATCATTAAATTACACTGTTGAACGAGTTTTAATAAGGTTTCTGCTTATCAATATACATTGCCTCAATCAAAGGTTATATACATTATATCCTATAGAAAATAGGGAGTGTAAAAAAAGAATAATTAAATAGGACAAGTGCGAGTAACACTTGCAAACTTAGGATTTACGAAACTTAATATCATGAACGTATACCGTAAGTATACTTAGTTTCTTTAAAAATATAAAAAAGTAAAAATTTTCCAATACTTATACTAAAAAACAAATAAGTAAACAGGACAAAAGCGAGCAACATTAGCAATCAGAGGGTTCCGAAACAAGACTAATAATATTCGCCACCCCCCCCCCCCCCAAATTACCTATTAAAACTTAACCAGATTTGTTTGCGATGAATAGATTCCGAATTATATGTGCGCAAAAATGTAGATTATATGCAATAAAAAATTAAAAATTTGCAAAACTATGCGTTAAAATTCTTAAAATGAGCAAAAATATCTGCTGCAGCTTTAAAAATATGCATGGATGTGAATTAAAAGACTTAAAATAGGTACTAATAAAGCAAAATCATTTTTCTCTCTAGCGTTTTTTATTTCAAAATTTAAGATAGATAAGATTCGTCAAAAATATGACTCTTGAAAGTCATTTTTATTTCTCTTTTTGAATGTGTGACCAATAACTTTTTTTAGCTTTTTTTTACAAGGAATTTTTTTTTTCACATATTATATACTGTATTACTTTAGACAAGAATAAATTACGGGACAAACCCGAGTCGCGAAAACCGCTCTTAGTACATTTGTCTAGATAGCATAAAATTTAAGAAGCAAATTCTCTATAAGTAATCGGCCAAAACAGTATCAAAAGAAAATAAAACAAAGCTGCCATTAAGACGGCGCAAGTGCTTGTCAAGCAGACCGCCGCTATTTAGTGTTACAATAATTTCACTATGTTTCCAAGCATTCAAATCCGTAAAACTGAATTGTAGCTCAGTAAATAAGGGTAAGGTCAGCGGTTAAGGCTGTTCTCAACTGCTCTGCTCAATAAACGCAAAATGTTTTGACGCATTTACAAATTCATTTTTTAACGGAAAGCTACGGAATTGGAAAGCCCGACTATGGAAACGATTTGGAATCAAACTGTGTTTTCCATTTTGTGATCAATAAATTGCCTATTGAGTTATAAGAAAATTCGATCACTTAACTAACACATTTTCACCCCACTTTGAGTGGTTATTCTTCTCTTATGCAGAAATTCGGTTCCAAACGCCTACTTTGACACTATTATCTAAGAAATCTATTGCGTTTGAAAAAAAAAAAAAAAAAAAAAAAAAAAAAAAAAAAACTGGTAAAATCAATGCGATTGCATAATTTTACACACTCACTCACACACACACACACACACAAAAAAAAAACACCTGCTGATTTCATGCATTTCCGAACAAAGATGATTAAAACTTATGTCATAAAATTGTCCTTTTTGATTTAAAACAGCCTTAAGGAGAAAAAAAAACTATATTTACGTTTCTACTTATTAATTAATTAATTTTTATTTTTTCAAACTCTATAAATGATAAAACCGTTCAATTCCTAATGCTTTTCCAGCATCTCCTAAATTATCAAAATCGCAACACAATTCACGAGAAACAGATCCTTTACTGAACATTTTAATCCTAAAACCTCTTAGAACGAAAAGAAGTCAAGCGTAAAACATTTGCCTATATTGTCTTAACCAAAACAGTGTTCTGTCTCTCATCACTCAGCAAAATCTCTCCGTCTAATCAGATAACGTGAACACAGTATCAGGTCTGATAATTACAAATTAGATTGAGAAATTCGTTAAGCCTTTCAAATAAATTACCTAATTTATAATATTATTATTAATAGTAAAATAGTTCAGTTAAAATTCACGACGATGATTGGAGAATGTAGCATCTTTTGAAGGAAGTGGGCAGATTATTATTAAATTAAGACAGTTGATACAAATTTCAACGAACTTTTTCTCTCTGGGTTCATAAAGATATTTTCGATAAAAATTAAGGTGCCAAACAAATAAAGAGAGAAAGGATTAAAAAAAAGTAATAAAAATTATGCGTTAAGCATACACTATGAAACATTGGGAAATAAGGTGCTATTGTCCATAACCAAATATGTATTCCAATACTTTTGAACAGACTAGTATTTGATATGTCGATTGATATATACCATATAATGGGGTAATTTAGTTTGGCAAGAAAACGCTTAATGGGTTCAAATTTCTCTCTCAGCAATATATATTAATAGACGGAAACATACTTGAATACTTTATTCAGCCCTGTAGTTTACCTAGTACTTTTATTACATGCCACTATTTAGCAAAAAATTTAGTTGAAACTAAAATATTATTAAAATTACTGAAAGAACCTTAAGAAAGAAAACAAACTATATTTATGTTTCTACTTATTAATTAATTAATTTTTTTTCAAAATATTTAAATGATGGAACCTTCTAATGCATTGTGCTTTTCAATCACCTCTTAAAATATCAAAATCATAACATAAAACAGATCCTTTTACTGAACATTTTAATCCTGAAATCTCTGAGAACTCTGAGAATTATATATATAACTTATATTAATAGACCTGTATTTGATCTGTCAATTGATATATGCTATATAATAGGGAAATTTAGTTTAGCAAGAAAATATCTAATGGGTTCAAATTTCTCGTTGAGCGGTTTATATTAATAGACAGAAACATACTTGAATACTTTTGATTCAGCCCTGTAGTTTACGTAGTACCATTATTACATGCCAGTACTTAGCAAAAATTTAGTTCAGAACTAAAATATTCTTAAACTTACTGAAACAACCTTAAGAAAGAAAAAAAAACTATATTTATGTTTCTACTTATTAATTAATAAAATTTTATTTTTTCAAACTCTGTAAATTATGCACTGTAAAAACAAAATACCCAAATTAGGTTGAAAGATTTTTAGGTACAGCAGTGTTCCGATTTGGAAAGTTCAGTTTGTAGTCCAAAATGATTTTGAAAAACGTCAGATTCTTAATAACATTAAAACAATCAAAATATCTTAGATAGTATATACATTATACCTCAGAAATTTTGATTAATTTAATGTTATTAAGAATCTGCTCTGTTTTGAACCATTTTGGGTTATCTATTTTGGGAACACTACTCTACCATTTTGGAATCCTTACTGTACCATTTTAGGAGCATTACTATACCCAAAAATCTTTCAACCCAATTTGGGTCTTTAATTTTTACAGTGTGGAGCTTTCCAATATCTTATACATTCCCAGCATCTCCGAAAATATCCAAAATACAACATAATTCGTGAAAAGCAAATCCTTTACTGAACATTTTAATCCTAAAACCTCTGAGAACGGAAAGAAGTGAACCGTAAAACATTTGCCTGTTATCTTAATCAAAGCCGTGTTCTGCTTCTCATCACTAAGCGGAATCCCCCAGTCTAATCGGATAACGTGAACACAGTATCAGGTCTGATAATTAGAAATTACATCGAGAAATTAGTTAAGCTTGTAAATAAATTACCCAATTTGCAATATTATTATTAATATTAAATAGTTTAGTTGAAATTCACGAAGATGATTCGAGAATGTAGCATCTTTTGAAGGAAGTGCACTGATTATTATATAATTAATACAACTGAACAAATTTTAACGAACGTTCTATTTTCAGATTCAAAAACATATTTTCTATAGAAATTAAGGTGCTAAAAGAGAGAAAGAAAGATAAATTATGCGTTAAGCATAGACTATGAAACACTTTCCAACACTCCCTGAAATATTTAACAAAACTTCGTTATTTAAGGAAATAAGGTGCGACTGTCCATAACCAAATATGTATTCCAATGCTTCTGAATAAATCTGTCTTTGGTTTGTCGATTGATAAATACTATATTATAAGGAAATTTAGTTTAGAAAGAAAGTGCTTAACGGGTTCAAATTTCTCTTTTAACAATTTATATTAATAGACGAAAAGGTAGTTGAATACTTTAGTTCAGCCCTGTAGTTTACCTATCACCTTTAATACATGCCATTAATTAGCAAAAATTTAGTTCAAATTAAAACATTTTAAAATTTCTAAAACAGCCTTAAGAAAGAAAGAAAAAAAAGAAAAAAAAAAGCTAATTTTTCTACTTATTGATTTTTATTTTTTCAAAATCTGTAAATGATGAAACATTACAACACATTGTGCTTTTCCAGCGTCTTCTATAATATCAAAATCATAATTCATGAAAAGCAAATCCTTTACTGAACATTTTAATCCTAAAACCTCTGAGAACGGAAAGAAGTCAAGTGTAAAACATTTGCCTATTCTGCCCCTCATCGCTCAGCAGAATCCCCCCGTCTAATCAGATAACGTCAACACAATATCAGGTCTGATAATTACAAATTAGATTGAGAAATTCGTTAAGCCTCTCAAATAAATTACCTAATTTGCGATATTATTATTAATAGTAAATAGTTCAGTTAAATTTCAGTAAGATGATTGGAGTATAGCATCTTTTGAAGCTAGTGAACTGATTGTTATTAAATTGACACTAATTAATTTAATCGGTGAGCTGCTATGCTGCATTTTTACCGATTTCCGCAACAGCTCTATATGAAGAACTAATGCATGGATTTTCTTCAGACTTCAGATTCAGCTACATATCGGCAAAAGTTGTTGCTGATTAGATATTGGTGTATATCGGGTGGATAAGGATAAAAAAAAATTTAAGAAAGATTTTTTTACAAAAGAAGAAAATAAAACTTATTTTTGTGATTGTTATAATTGTACCTGTGCTATTTCATAAAGCCGCTTTGTAACTTTTACATAAAACTATTCTCTTTCTAAACTATAACGGTACTTAAGGATTTCAAAACATTGTTTTATCATATTGAGTATAAAAAACAAAGGAATCTGGCATTTTAAAACCTCGCACGATATAGCGTGACGTAATATACAAATAATTTATGCATTTTTTTTTTTTTTAAATTTAATTCACTCATAGATAAAACAAAAATATAAAATACCTTTTAATTGTAAAATTTATAACGTCCTAAAACATCAGAATAAAAGAGCTCAGACTCACCTGAAAGAATAAATAAACAAAATAAGCAAACTAATAAATAAAAACTTAAATAAATAAATAAACAAAATGCACTTAAATACAACACACACGCCGACAGAAAAAGCTTATTTAAAAGAAGTCGAACAACATATTAAATATTCATTCTAACTTAAAAAAAAAAAAAAAAAAAAAAAAAAAAACTGAGTTAAGAAAACAAGATAGATGACATGTAAAGATAAAAACAAAACGGTTTTTAACAAGCTATAAGTACATCTTTGAAGAAATTAAATTTGAGAGAAATTTGTTTCGAAGCAGGTAAATAATAATGGGAAAAACATAATAAATGATTTTGAAAAGGATTATTTTCAAACACTGAAAACATTAATATTTAATTTTTATTTTTATTTTTTTAATAAAGTACTATGTAAACAGATTAATTTTAAAGAATCTGAAAAAGAAAAAAAAATGCTCTTAATATATTTCGTTTTTATACCAAAAATGGAATTAGACATGTTGCACTGAATAGCTAAAGTATAGAAAAATATTAATTTGGATAATTATAAATTATTTCTTTATCTTAAAAGGTTTTAGAATATTAATCATAACTTATTCAGTATTTCATTCCGTTAAAACATTTAGAGCAATTTACTTTTTCAATATTTTATAAATTATTCGCTTTATCGAAAAAAATGAATATATTATGTAACAACAATAGCAATTATTATTATTATTATTACAGGCGAGCCTCTATATAACGAAATCCATCGTTCCAGTAAAAAATTCGTTATATAGAGAAATTCGATGTATAGAGTATGATGTTAAAAATAGTATTTAATGTGTAAATTTTGAACAAATATTATTTTTGATCTTTTTAATTAAGAATTTGAAATGTTTATAAGTATATATTAACCTAACATTTTATTTCTTACTTATTTAAACCGTTTCAAAAAAGAGAAAAGACATTTATTTGAAAGCTTAATGAAAATCAAATGAGGAAGACTTACATAAATTTCAGAGGAACAAATCTGTAATTTTTTGTTGTTTTGATTTTAAAATTAGAATTGTTACGCTCTCAAAAAAAAAAAAAAAAAAAATCAAATTTTAGCAAGGAATGAAAAATTGTAGTTGATATTTTCCTCCATTTGAAGATCTCTCTTATGTGCTCTCATTGATTCCTCTCTTATATGTGTAACAATTCAATTGACTGTGTTTTGAGAAGGATGTTGAAAGGTGTGTGGGAGGTGGGATGAACTTGTTAGATTTAAAAAATAAGGAGAGAAGTAATATTTATTTAAAAAAAAACCTCTCCACTGAACGATAAATTAAAAATAAGTGATGGAAAATTGATTCCATATGATTTCGAAGCTTTTTTAAAACTGAATAAATTAAGATCAATTTATGAAAAAATTCGTTATATGGAGATAGATATTTCGCTATTATAGAGTCTGTTTTTAATGTAATCATGCGAAAAGGGGACTGTTCTTACTAAAAATTCGTTATATGGAGGAATTCGATGTATGGAGTTTCGTTATAGAGAGGTTCGACTGTATTTGCAGATAACTTTGAGATTATTTTCTTATACATTTTTCATTAATTTATAATTAACTGCATTTTTTTAAAAATCAAACAACGCGTTTTAATCTTTTTTGTGATAAATGAGAACAATTATAAAAAGATATTATTATGTTATTATTGTGCTGCATACTAGCTGGCATAAAGGTCTACGGTGAGTGCCCTCCGTGGAGGGGAGGGGTCTTTCTAAAGGAACCTAACTAGTATTTAGTATGGATAATCTAGGTATGAAAAAAAAAATCGCGGAAAACTACAAACGATTAGGCCGACGAGCACGACTGAGTTCGAACCCAGCGTGTCAGATGTGGGCAAAAAACCTTATTAATGATACATTCATCGTATTATTTGATGAAAAGGGATGTTAACAAGAGCAATAATATATATGATTATCGCACATAATTTTGGGTTTGGAAATTCCTTTTAATACTAATAGATAGGGAGGTAGCAACACAGACAATCACTTCATTGAGTTTACGGGTGAAATTCCAGGATTAGTCGAATGTCGATTCGCATATTACAACGCAATCGGTCTGCCAAGTTATATCTTGGTGAAAAACACATGGAAACTTGATTTTAGTGATTGACTCATAGATATGTCATTATGTTTTCTTGCTTCCAATCCCCCATGTTTTCATACTTTTCGGTGTAAAAAAGCACTATGGTAAACCTATAAGCCAGCCGCTAATATCGGATTTTTAGGTGTTTTTCACCAAGACTTGGTTTGGCAGACCGATTGCGTTTTAATATGCAAATCAAGATTTAACTATTCCTTGATTTTCATCCGTGAACTCCATGAGATGATTGTCTGTGATGTCGCCTCCCAGTCTATAATAGTTCATTCTAAATTTGTGAAGTAACGTAAAAAATCGGGGTATTCTTTGTTAATTAGTAAATTTAGGAAGTCATTTTCACTTAGAAATAGAATAATATTTTTGGAATATAATAAAGTATTGTAAATCATCTTATATTGTATTAATAGGCTAGTTCCATGGGTTTTGTAGTGTAAGTCACATTACCTTATAATTGCTGTGCTTGTTTGCCACCGTTATTTTCGAAAAGTCTGCTTGGCCTTATTCAATTAATGAGAATGTGCCGATAAAATAAATCACATTTTTTCGTACTAAATACTGGTAGCCAAAAATCGTACGCTGTGACTTACATGGAAATAGCCGATACCAATCGATTGTTAAATGACTTTTACAACAAGGTTCATTATGATACTTTGAAACAAAAAACGTCAAGCCATAAACGATTAAAATGATGTTTAAAATTATTTATATGTTCAATCAACAAAAGATTATTTAAATATTTCGAGTTTTATTTCACTGTATAGCAGGTTGTCATTACAATGCCTGTAAATCCCCTTTTTCCTTCATGTGAGTAGCAGAATGTAAATAGAAAAATAAAATTTAAATTGGACGGTTTGCACAATAACTACATAGTAGGGACACGGACAGTGTCGAAAATATCGAAAACGTTATATATAATTTGAATTCAATAATTAATTTCTAGTTTTTCACGTTTATCGTGTTTGTAATTTTCTATTTACATTCTGGAGATGACTCGATGAAAAGGAGCTGAAGCATGTCAATTTTTAATACATTTTAAATGTTTTGTTATTTAAGTTATGTCATATAAGCAAAATAATTATTTATAATATAAGTACCTAACTTTTCGTTGTAGAATACATATTATAATTATTATGATACATTCATGATCTAAGTCATTTTTTTTTTTCAAAATACAAAACCAAAGAAAAAAAAAAAAAGAAAAGAAAAGAAAAAGATATTTGAAATATAACGAAATAAGGAGTTGAAAGGAAACCAAAAAAATATGCTGGAAGCTTCTTTTTTCACAGAAATTCATCTTTCGAAAAAGAGTTTTGAATTTTTTTTTTCCTTTTTTTTTTTTTTTTTTTCATGTTTATATAATTTGATTTTACTGCATACCTGGTGACCTTACTATAAACTGTAAATCCACGTTTTCATTCATAAAAGTGATAAGATTGAAAAAAACCATTACTCGAAAAAAAGGCAAGTCAGTTTTTTCCAAAATAAAAACTATAAAAAAGAAAGAAGAAATTTAAAAATTAAACAAATAAAGAATCCTGAGGAAGCCATGAGATTATAAAGAAGGTTTCTTCCCTCACAGAAGTTTGTCTTTTGAAAAAGGTTTCAGAACGTTATTAGGTGCGTTTCTAATTTTGTAAATATATACCACCTACAGTCGTCAATCAGTTTGTCCGTCTGTCCACATATAACAACACAAAAACTATCAAACCAAATCGTATGAAATTTAAAATATGTAAATGTTGCATAATTTTTTTCAGACATTTCAAATTTTATGAAAATCGGATGAATAGTGCAATTGTAGAAAAAATCAAAAGTATTCTGTTACATTATGACCAATGGGAGAAATAGTTTCAAGTGCATTTTAATGATGTTACACACTTTCGAACATAATAAAATTGATATGCATCTATAAAGATGTACAAAAACAAACGTTCTGTACAATCTGTCATGTAAAGAATATTTGTTATTAATCTACAGGACCACACAAAAGTATTCTATTACATAATGGTATAGGGGAACCTTTATTGAAGGCGCATTTTAATAATATTAAACCATTGTACATTTTATGAAATTAATGTACATTGCTGAGGTTTACTACAAATTACTTCCTGTATAGTAAAAAGCAGATAGTACTTACAAAGACACACAAAAGATTTCGGCTATTATACTGTATCCGAAGTACTGTACACTATTACATCATGATCTAAATATTTTTAAGCTTCATTATAGTACGAACGCATCTTGTTTGCTACACTTAACCAGTGTTCTCGCTGTCGCTCGCCATTGCGCCAAATTGCGACTAAATTCTTCCTTTGGCGAGTAAACAAACGATTAGATTCGCCAAATTGCTAGTGCTCATTTTTTTTTCTTTTCTTTTTCGTTGTGTGTGCGTGTTTAATATTTTTAATACATTTATACAACATATTTTTAATATATATGTTGAGGATAGTTGAATTTAGATTAATAACAATCGTTATCACAGTTCTAAAAACTTAGGTTATTTTAGAACATATTGATAAAAAGGGGGTACATTAAAGGATTAAATAATTATTTAGTGCTACACGGCGAATCTATTTGGCTAACAGTTTTTTCATTTGGCGAATGTTTTTTATTTTTAATTAGCCAAATTACTAACGTTGGTCAAATGTCAGCGAGAACACTGCACTTAACCTACAATTTCATACTTATTATTGTTATCAATATTTAATATTTTGTACGTTTCATTTCATTCCGTACTACCTGGTACTCATTGTTATAAATCCACTTTCTCCTTCATAAAAGTGATAAGATTTTTCATGATTTATAAACAAATCGAGTCAGTTTCATACGAAATACAAAACCACCAAAAAGAAGAAGAAATTTTGAAAATCGAAAGAAATGACAAGTCGGGAGGAAGTACCTCCAGAAGTTTATCTTCTCGAAAAATATTTCGGAAGTCGTGTGACTGATGGATGAATTTTGACTTCGCCGACGATTGCGAGGCGATGAGTCAGGATCATATACAAAGGGAATAAAAGACATAAGATAAATGTCATCCCCCCAAAAAATATTTTGAAAGGGTTACAATCGAATTGTATAAACAGAAGGAAGTTGATCAGCTCTGGTTAATTCGAACTCGTTGGGACCACAAAAAATGTTCGAATTATCCGAAATTCGAATTATGGACTGTATCAGACGAAAACATGCTTAAAATCCTAATACTAATAATATATATTCTACATAAAAATATAAGAATTTATATTATAAAAAACATTTTGCTTCTAAGACGTTGTATAATAACAAAAACATTTAAAATATATTAAAACATTTTTATTATTAATATTATTATTAATAAAAATGTTTTAATATATTTTAAATGTTTTTATTATTATGCAACGCCTTAGAAGCAAAATGTTTTTTATAATATAAATTCTTATATTTTTATGTAGAATATATATTATTAGTATTACGATTTAGTTATTAGTGGACGTAATCAAGACTTATTTAGTGTTATTTTTCACATTCATATGCTTAAAATGATACTATTACAAAGGAATGAATGTTATAGTTTTTTTTTTTTTTTTTAAATTTAGTCTGTTATTTTTAGAAAAGGACTTAATATTAAATTAAAATACACAATACACAAACTAATTAAAGGATTAGAAGCAAGCACAATTGAAGAAAATTTTCAGGTGTCATTAATGGACAGACGAGACTCTAAGATAGTGGATATCAAATGCATGGGATTATATGTCGACTCGTTCGGAACAATTCTCACAAAAAATCAAAGAAATAAAGTTATTCAAAGGATCTGAAGTCCGTGAGAAAGAAAGGGAAAATAAAAAATTGGAACTCTCGTTAGTTCGAATTAAACGAAGTGATGAAGTGAAATGAGTTCAAATAAATGATAAATTTTAAAGTTATTCTGCTATTGAAAGCTTTCGGACTTCAAGTTTTGTTCGAATTAAGAGAAGATTCGATTTATCCGATTTCGAGAGTCGACTGTATGTAATCAAATAAAATTATTTTGAGAGAGTGACAATCAATTCGTTTTTCTCTATTTAACTATAAATTTATTAGAAATTATTAAAATATGCGCAGTAGTACTTTTATTATTGTTATTGCAAGCTTTAAGGGGCTGCTTCACTCAAATGAAAAGACCCATTCGCTAATGCTAATCCTATGGAAGAAATTTATAAAGATGTCTCGGTTGCATTTTAATATTTTTAAATGATTCTTTTTGCATTGGATAGCTGAGATTGATCTCAATGCAGGCCGTTTTTAACTTTTTCGATTTTGTTTACAGATATTTTTTATGAGGGTGATTTCGCTTTCCAAACCGGTTCTGAAAATGAAAGCATTCTCGTATAAAATATCTGTAAACGAAATAAAAAAAAAAAAAAGTAAAAAACGACCTGCATTCAGATCCATCTCAGCTATCCAATGCAAAAAGAATCATTTAAAAATATTAAAATGCAACCGAGACATCTTTATAAATTTCTTCCATAGGATTAGCATTAGCGAACGGGTCTTTTCATTTGAGTGAAGTGGCCCCTTAATTCAACTTAAGGCTGCTGGTCACCCAGCTTTTGAATTCTCCTCGGTAACGTGAGGCGTTTGATGCATACTTATATTAAAAAAAATATCTGCTCAGGTAATTAATATTTTAAACTTTTTTTAATGTACTTTCTTTAAAGGATGTCACTTATTACTTATTTATCAAAATATTTCAAAAATCTTTTCGTCAATTTACGTTTCATTTTATATTTTGTGTATTAAAAAATCACAACAATAAATTAAAGGTAATCCCTTAATGTATGGTATTACATGGGGATGTGACATCACGTAAAGAACGTGAATTTTCACGTATAAAAAAATGAAATTTAAAATCGGCTTAGGGTTAACTTCATACATGTTTTAAGAATTAATGCTTAAAAACAAATATTTCTACAACCTTTATATAAATTTATTTCTAAGAAGAGAGTATGGGCTAATTAATTCTTTAACTGCAATTAGACAGGTAAATCAAAAATTAACGATGGAACATACGCAACACACGTATAAAAAATAAGATTTTCAAAATACGAAACCGTAAAAAAAACAAGTAAGAAAAAGCATGTGTTAAGCAGAGATTATGAAGCACTTTCCAACCCTTCATGAAATCTTTAACAAAACTTCGTTATTTATGTAAATAAGGATATAAAGCCAAATAGGGCCAAATATGTATTCCAGTACTATTGAACAGCTCTGTATTTGATCTGTCAGTTAATATATAAATTATATAATGGGAAAATTTAGTTTAGCAAGAAATGCCTAGTAGCTTGAAATTTCTCTTTCAGCAATTTATACTAACACATGGAAACATACTTGAATACTTTGTTCAGCCTTGTAGTTTGCCTGGTACCCTTATTACACATTAGTGTTAAGATAAGATTTATTTTAAACTAAAACACTCTTAAAACAACTGAAATCACTTTCTCATAATTTATCATTCATAGGCTCCATGTACCCAATTCTTTGCGTGGCCCTGTATATCATTTTATCTATATTCTGCAAACATTTCTTAGTAAATTTAATACAGTTCAGCGTAAAAATGCATAATTTATTTAAGAATCAACTTTAATAATTTATACTCATATTCAGTAACGTCGGCGAGCTCTTTTGGGTAGCCCTGTATATTAATTATAGCATTTATACACCCCATGTAATATGCATAAATTTAGTGAAACTTATACGCGCATATCATCATATCATAATTAAAACGCATTTCATCCATCCATCAGCCTTCATCGGATACCGATACAGTACTTCGGAAAGAATGTATTATTTTAAGTCTTTTGTGTGTCCTTGTAAATACTATGTACTTTATATTAGGGAAGGCAGTATCGTATAATTTATACTAAGCCTCATTGACATACATCAATTTTATTATACATGAAACAGTTTAATATATTTAAAATATGTCACACACAATTCCCCTTTTTACCATTATCTAATGGGATTCTTTTGTGTGGTCCTGTACATGAATAATAGCTACATTTTCATCTTATATTTTATAGAATGCATGTTTTAACGCACCTCGTAAAAGCATATAAATTTTAATATGTTTGACAGGGTATAACATCTTTAAAATTCCTTTGAAACGATTTTTCCCCATAGGCCGTAGTGTAATGGGAAACATTTGATTCTCCCTGTAGATAAACTAATCATAGTAAAAAATTCATTTTCAATAGGGTTCGTTCTAGGGTAAACGTCAATAACGTCCTAAAATTTCATGACAATCCGAGTATATTTACGTGAGTTAGAGCGCGGCCAGACAAACCGAATGCATAAGCATTTTTCAACTTTGTTGGAAAGTGCTAATAAAAAGGGGGAAAAAAAAGAAAAGAAAAGAAAAGAAAATAGAAGAAAAAAAAAGGGGGGGGGGGAGAGGAAACATTCTGAAAATCGAACGAAATGATGGGTCAGGAGGGAATCGGGAGATTATAAAGGTGGCTTCTTCCCTCTTGCAGAAGTTCATCTTTCGATAAAGATTTCGGAAGTCAGGTGACTGATGGATGAATGTTGACTTCAACGACGAATGTGGTGTGATGTGACGGGTATAGGATCCTATGCATAGTGGAGAGAAGGAAGTAGATAAATGTCAATTGAAAATATTATTTTGAAATAACTCACAGCCAAACAATATAAACTGGTTTAAACAGAATAAAAAATATATATACTAGCATTAAAAATCCTCTGAAGAGCACCAAAAAAAGTTAATGTGTTTTTAATTATAAACAAGTTGGAAATTGCACATGAAGCGTAGCAAATTAGGTGCGTTCGTACGATAACGAAGTTTTAAAAATATTACTTTCATATATCAATCTCATAAAATTGTAAATAGTGAATTACAATTAAATCGCTCATCAAACAATGTTCTCCCTATACCATTATGTAATGGAATACTTTTGTGTGGCCTTATAAATCAATAACAAATGTTCTTTGCACCACAAATTATGTAAAATGTATATTATAATATGTACTTTATAGTTGCATATAAATTTTATTAAGTTCGAATGAGTGTAACACCATTAAAATGCATTTGAAACATTTTTTTTCCATTGATCGTAATGTTATAGAATAGTTTTGATTGTCCCTGTAATTTACCTATGCATCCGATTTTCATCAAATTTGAAATAACTCGACAAAATTATGTAATAATTATGTATTTTAAATTTCAAACGTATAAAATACATTTGAAACTTTTCCCCCATTGATCATAATGTAATTGAATACTTTTGATTGCCCCTGTAATTGATCTATGCACCCGATTATCAAAAAATTTTAAATAACTCGACAAAATTATGTAATAATTATGTATTTTAAATTTCAATTGATTAAAATGCATTTGAAACTTTTTTCCCCATTGACCGTAATGTAATGGAATACTTTTGATTGCCCCTGTAATTGATCTATGCATCCGAGTTTCATAAAATTTGAAATGACTCGACAAAATTATATAATAATTATGTATTTTAAATTTCAAACGATTCGGTTGGGTAGTTTTTGCGTTGTTATATGCGGACGGACAGACGGACGGACAGACGGACGTGCTACGTATTATATAGGTGCTACGTATTATATAATTACAAACGCACCTAAAAACGGTTTGACAAGTGCTTCTTTTAATAATTGGACATAAGCGAGGACAAAGTATCCTTTCTTGGCTGCAACTCACTTCAACACCAACTTTGAAAAAGTATTAAACTTCCATTTTTAAAGCATGAATTTTAAATTCCAATTAATTTTACTCTTAAATACTGTTATAAGGACTAATATTTTCGAATATAACTTTTAAAATTAATATTTACTGTGTTTCATTTTAGTGCACTGCTGGAACACGTTACATTACCTGTACATCCACTTTTACCTTCGAAACAGTGATAGAATGGGAAAGTGAAGACTTTATAGGAAAGCGAGTCGGTAGATTTATGTCGTTTAACCTTTTATGAAACTGTTTATGAGTATTTCTCGCAGATTTTTAATGGTTAGAATTCACCTTAACCATTTAACCCTTTCCAGCGCCGAGTAAATCTGTTTGAAATAATTGACTTCCACAGAATTTATAAATGAATTTATTAGAAAATACAAGCTTGATCATTTTCAGGTATATGATAAAAGGAAAATTTTAATTAAATATTCTTGGTGCCAATAAAACTAAAATTAGGTGACCTTTTTTTAGGGCACTGCGCTTCAAAGGATTAAGGGGGGTGGTCACTCAGCTTTTGAAAACTCCACAGAGATATAAAGTCTATGGGTGTTTGATGCAGTCGTAGATTTAAAATATCTCCTCGGGAAAATAATATTTTTAATTTCTACTTTTTACTTTCTTCTATCTTCAATAGAAGAAAGTATTGTAATAAAAAAATTTTCGACTTCCGGTTTTCGACGGATTTACACGTTTTAGAAGTCAGAGAATCCAAAAAACATGTTTTTACAAAATGTCTGTCTGTCCGTGTGTCTGTGTGTGTGTCTGCATGTCGCCATTCTACCATCAAAAAGTGTATGAAGTTATGCATAGAATTGAACCAAATTTTTTGTGAGTGTTTTTGGCTGTGGCAAGCAGGTCCTCCTTCAGTTTTGAAATATTCCGCCGGAAGGGGGCGCTGCAATCGCGATTTTTGTGCCATTTTCAATATTGTACCGACCAAAAGTATATGAAGTTATGCATCAAATTGACCCAAATTTTTTGTGTATGTGTATGACTATGGCTAGTTGGCCTCCCTGAATTTGAAAAAAATCCGCTGGAAGAGGGCGCTGCAATCGCGATTTTTCTGCCATTTTCAATATTGTACCGATCAAAAGTAAATGAAGTTATGCATCGAATTGAACCAAATTTTTTGTGTATGACTATGGCTAGTTGATCCACCCTGAATTTGAAAAAAATCTGTCGGAAGGGGGCGCTGCAATCGCGATTTTTGTGCCATTTTCAATATTGCACGGACCAAAAGTACATAAAGTTATGCATCGAATTGAAAGAAATTTTTTGTGTAGGTGAATAGCTATGGCTAGTTGGATCCCCCTGAATCTGAAAAAAATCCGCCGGAAGGGGCGCTGCAATACCGAATTTTATACCATTTTCAATATTGCACCACATAATAGTGTACGGAGTTAGTTCTAGAACTGAACTAAACATTTTGTATATGATTAATTTTTGATAAGGCAAGTAGGTCCTCCCTGAATTTGAAAAAAAAAAATCTGCCTATCATTCTATTGTCCATCGGCTCGTGCAGAGACGGAAATTCGTTTTTACTCCGATTAATTGATTGAAGCAGAAATTTAAGATGAAAATCAAAGTTGGTAGGGTATTGAATTAAAATTATTAAGGCATTAAAATGAGTAACTTTTTTTTAAATATTAAAATGCATGTATGAGATAGAAGAAAGTTTTGGGATTGGCACATCCAACTAGTTTTATATACACTTCTTAAAAGATAGTCTTTAAAATTAAAACAATGACTATTTTGGTTTAAAGATAAATTTAAAATAACATCTTTTTTTTTTTTTTTTCCTGGTGAAAACTTTTAGGTATTCATTTTGGTCCACAAAAATAATGAAGGCATTACCTTGAAATCTTGTGTGATGATCCAGAAATACTTGATTTTGTATACTGAACATAATCTACTCTATATTTTAATGTTTACTGCACATTCTTAATTATTTTTAATTGCACGCATCACAATTTGAACTATTACTGCCATTTATATTCACTATTTTCAAAAATATTCTAAGATAAACAAGTTGGAAATTGCACGTGAACCGTAGCAAATGAAGTGCTTTCGTACGATAACGAAATTTTAAATATATTCAGATCTTGCTATTATAATAGGTAGTATTACGGATAGAGTATAGTGGTCGATGTTTTTTTGAGTTACTGTAAATATACAGGAAGTAACTTTTATTACACCTCAGCAACGTATATCATATGCTATAATATATGCTTTCTTTTATACAGGAAATAACTTGTATTCCTCAGCAACGTATATCAATGTCATAAAATGTTAAATAGTCAATTACAATTAAAACGCGCAACAAAAATTCTCCCTATACCATTATGTAATAGAATACTTCTATGTAGCCTTGTAAATCAATAACAAAATTTTTTTGCACTACAGATTGTGCAAAATGTATATTATAATATGTATTTCACAGATGCATAACAATTTTATTGTGTTCGAATGAGTGTAACACCATTAAAATGCATATGAAACTTTTTTCCTCATTGACCGTAATGTAACGGAATACTTTTGATTGTCCCTGTAATTGATCTATGCATCCGATTTTCATAAAATTTGAAATGACTCGACAAAATTATGCAATAATCATATATTTCAAATTTCAAACGATTAAAATGCATTTGAAGCTCCCCCCCCCTCCCATTGACCGTAATGTAACGGAATACTTTTGATTGTCCCTGTAATTGATCTAGTCATCCGATTTTCATAACATTTGAAATGACTCGACAAATTTATATAATAATAATATATTTTAAAATTCAAACGATTCGATTGGGTAGTTTTTGCGCTGTAATATGCGGACAGACAGACGGACGAACTGAGCGACAATTATAGGTGCTACATATTTACATAATTACGAACGCACCTAAAAAAGGAGGGGGGGATGGCATGTTACAATATGTACAGATATGTACTTTCAGCGGATTTTCCCAATATACCATTAGATGAAAAAAAAACATACTTAGAGAAAACTAAAAAACACTTATTTGAAAGTTTGTTGAAATTTATAAGCTGGTGGTAGTAATAATCAGTGTTAGAAAATTAAAAGGTACACAAATTTATAATTGTAATATGCAAAATCTTCTCTATTTCTAAAGTCACAATTTGAAAAATTGATTTTTCGAAGATGTTTACGTCCCGCGTAGAAGTATGCGATCTTTTTAATATAGAACAGTCTAAATAAAAAATATATATAGGGAGATTTTTTTTTAAATAATGTATTACACTAGCAAAAGCCGTGCTTTGTTTGGATTCGCGAAGCATTATTTCATAAGATAAATATTTGAAAATAACATTATTATTTTATATTATTTTTGCATCTTTATTAAACAAAAACATTATTTTATGTTTTGGCGTATTTAAATTTTAGAAATGTAAATTCAGCCAAATAATTAAGAATTTCCTCGGAATTTTTTATCTGTGATATAAGACTGGTATAAATAAAAATATTTTCGAAGCAAAATTTTACAAAATATTTTTTTAATTTTTAATCAAAAGTTTTAAAGATGTTTTTACATTTCCCAATAGCCTCTGGAGTTATCTGAAATGATTTGAAATAGGTATGTTTTCAATCTTTGTAATTCGCATCAAATAATCTTTGATAGCAATCTTAGAATAATACATTCAAACAAAATATTTGGAAAAACATTAAAATCTACTCTCGTTGATACTAAGAACTATTAAATGTAATTTTTTTTTAATTGTAATTTCTTCTTTTTTTCTGCATACCAGCATATGAAAAATTTTTATATTGTAGAATCTCTCGTAAGGAATTTTTCTATTAAATGATAATCCTTGAAGGAATTTCACTCTCGACAACGCTACGTGCGTTAAGCAAACTGGTGTCTCTTTATCCCCAATATCTACTACTGCTTTATCTGATGTCAAACCTTGAGATTTATGAATTATAACTGCAAAAACTGATTGCAAAGGAAATTGTTTTATTGAGCAATTTATGCTTCCATTTTTCCAGAATTTAATTATTGGGGGAATTGGTACGCACCAATTCTTATAAGTTAAATTACTGCAGTATTCAAATTTATCCATGATTATTCGCGGTATCTGGTCTGATGGCTTGTGATTTTCTTTAATACGCGCAACAAAGTCTAAAGTACCGTACACTAAACCTTTTTCGGTCTACAAATAAGAACGTAACATTACTTTAAATCCAAATGATAAAGTAAGAAAGAAATGATTAAAGTCCATTTATAGTTTCTGAATCGGCCAACTTTGCTTTAGTACATTTATAAAGTGCTTGAATCGAGGCAACAACTTTAAGCAGTTCTTTTAATTTTTCATTTATATGGCAAATTTAAAAATTAATTTTATTTGCTTACAATTCTTTTGTTGCCACTTTACTAAAAAAAAAAAAAATCCATAATACAATTCTTTTAAAATGTTTAAGTGTCATCTGTGCAAACGATTTTGCGGAGTGATGAAAACATATTTCATTTATTAAATTAATCATGATTCTATCTATAATTATTTACTCCATGATTTATATATTTTTTTTTGAAAATATACGCGTTTCATTTTTTATTTATTTGCTAAAATGCGTCCGCATTGGAAATGCATGTAAAATAAATTAATTAAAATAATAATTTTTTGAAAAGTATTTCTGTAAAAAAAATAATATTCTGCAAATCTACAGATCATAATTTATATTTGTGTTTAATTTCAAGTGAAAATACTGTATAGTTTTTTTGTAAAGTGTACGACAAAGTGTCATTTGAGTGGACTAGTAGAGGATTCGCTTCGCTCATCCTAATAAATAATGATACAACATTAAAGAACACAAATTATATAAAATAATAGATGTTTAAAAGGCATACAGCCGTTTCGGGACTTCTAAAGTCCCATCATCAGTGCTAAAAAATAAGTGTAAAATGCAAAAAATAAGTCACATCATTAAATGAAAAACGTGCATCGCAGCTCGCCGCCAAGGCGAACTAACCGCGAAGCGTCGCAAAGCAATAGCAAAAGCAAACTGACTCGCGCATTCCAAAGGAGACCAATCAGATGTCTCTACTCCCACCGGAAGAGTCCAAATAAAGGAGAAAAGGAGGGGGAGGGATAGTGAAATTACAGGAAAGGAAACCAAACTTCTGAAAATCTGGGTGCACTGGACATGTCATTAACTAAATTATTAGAGTTTTTTCAAATGTGAAAAGCTTCCCAAAAGACTAAATCATAAATTGATGAACAATGTTGCATTAATGAAGGTTCGGAAAATTTAAAATTGTGACTATTGGACTAACAATGATTAGCGATAGCGGATAATTTTATTTCACATTTTTTAACGTAAGTACTGTGTTTTCCCAAACGTTTTTTCAAAGCTCGCTTCGTTTGACCGATGTACATTCTATCGCATTCGCAAGAAATCTTATAAATACCCCAATGTGATAAATCATCTATTGGATCTTTGAGATTTGAGAATTGCATTTTGTTGAAAGGAGTATAAGTTATTTTAAAATCAAATTTTGACAAAATTTTAGAAATTTGATGCTTGATTTTTGGAAAATATGGAAGAATAATTAAATTAACATTGCGGTCAGATTTGAAGTTCGAAGGAGTACGTTTTCTTAATTTGTTATGAATGGAATCAACGATTTCGATTCATCGAAATCTATTCTATTCTATAAAACATATTTTATTTTATATAATTTGTGCTCTTTAACGTTGTATCATTATTTATTCATATATTTGTCATATATTTGTATTCATATATTTTGTTCATCAATCCACCCCCCTATTTCTTAATGTATTACATAATTTTCGAGAGTTGGAAGACATCAACCAGAGTTTCCCCCAGGTTTAAAAAAGGCCAGGATGTTACTGTTCTGAAAAGGGCACTTTTTACATTTTTCAGGGCGCTTTTTACATTTTTCAGAGCAATTTTTACATTTTTCAGGGCACTTTTATCCAGTTGAACCTAGAGGGTCAAAAAGTCATAAAAAAAAAAACAAATTTCATCAAGAAATTGAAAAAAAGGTAAATTTTGTTAGAAGATCGCAAAAAAACGGCATATTTTGCTAAAAAACGACAAATATCGTGAAAATATCGCGAAAAAATGGAACTTTTTCACAGAATTTTCCGTTTTATTACGATTTATGGACGAAATTTGCCGTTTTTATCGAAAACCTTTTGACGAAATATGCCGTTTTATTACTATTTTTGACGAAAGTTGCCGTTTTTTGCGACTCATTTGACAAAATTTTCCGTTTTATCGCGATTTTTGGAAGAAATTTGTAGTTTTTCCACGATCTTTTGAGGAAATCTGCCGTTTTGTGAAATTTTGTGACGAAATTAGCCATTTTTTTCCGAATCTTGCCGGAAATTAGTCGTTATTTCACGACTTTTAACGAAGCTTGCCGTTTTTTTAGCGATTTTTTGACGAAATTACCCATTCCAAGGGACGCGTATAAGACTTTTTTTGCGTTCCGTCGCCGATTTTTTGCGTAATTCACGCGCTATAGCGCGTTAGGATCATCGCTGGAGGGCTGCGTTTTTTCAAATGTGGGGCAAGAATGGCGCCATTTTTTTGAATGAATGACATGAAGGTCGCTAGTTTTTGGCTGAGGGGCAAAAGGGGCGCTATTTTTTAAATTAAAGGGCAGGAGGGGCGGAGCGCCCACCTGAAACCTTCTGGGGGAAACTCTGCATCAACAATCTACAAAAGATGAATAAAATTATTTATTCATTCAAACAGATGAGACGTGTCATTCCATATATCGCAGAGCGACGAAATATTTCTCCGCTTTTGAAATCAAACGATCCAATAATTTGTTTCAGCGGAACTGCCGTATAGTTTCGTATGCATATTTGTTTCGAATAAAATAAGAGATACAACGATGTAAATTTTTAAAGCATAACGCTGATTTGTATAAAAATATATGACAAACTTAGATTCAATGAATGTTACGTACAGTTTTAGTAATTCTAAAAGAGATGCAGAATAAGACACATTGTTGATATGAAATTTAATATTTTTGAAAACAGCTTCGTTATCAAAGGACAGTAAACTTCAATAAAAATAAAAACTCGGTTTTCTAAATAAGCTTACTCAAAGACATAGATAAAATTTTAGATAGAAAAAAATAATTCAAGCTACATTTATTATTATGATTAAAATTTCATTCATTAGTTTTTTTTTTTTTCACCTTTGATATCGATTGTCTTTTTTTTTTTTTTTTTTTTTTTTTTTTTTTTTTTTTTTAATAATTTATATATAAAATACTAAAGACAACAGAAAGATTCTTTTAACGACACAAATGTTGTAAAATAATTCTTAACTTTTCATTTAATATTAAATTTATCATTAACTTAAAAAAAAAGTTATAACATAGTTGCCTTGTTCTTAAAGAAATACAGTTGAACAAAAAAGAATGATATGTCTGAAATAAATTTAGTATACACATAATATGAATTTTCAGATAACGCAATTAATTTTTTAAAATTTATTTTGTGATTGCAACAGTTTTATTCGTTACTTTGTTAATCACTGATTTTATACGTAACCTTATGGTTTGTTTTACAATTTATTGATATAATACGAAGGGTATACAAATATTTCTTTCTTTTTGAATACGCATCTATTTATTACTTAACTTTAAAATAAAAAAATAATGTATCATGAGTAAGCAATAAAATTTATTATTTCTCTCTCTCTCTCTCTCTCTCTATTTATTTATTTGGCATCCTTGTTGTCATTAAATTTATGGATTAATTTTTTTTACTTATATAATGCTGTAACTTAAACATATTTTACTGGTGTAACATTACATATTAGTGTAATGTTGCACCAGTTATATCAGTTATGTCACCAAAAAATTGGTAGCAGCAAAGCTGCCACCAATTTTAAGGAATAACATTGCACAAATGTTTTACAGTATATTCATCAGGTTATTATACTTTCAGCTTCATGCAGCCCCAATTTGTTATTATATGTTTGTTTATAAAATATTAATTGCAAAATTATCTACTGTAATTATTTTGCTTGCAGAAATGTATTGTACTTTCTTAATATGAAAAAAAATTAATCATTTGATTATTCAAACGAAGTTGCTATTACTTATATGTAAACTACAATATCTTTAATTAAACATGAATTTAAATTAAAATGATTTTGAAATTTATATAACTGCTGTTAGTTATTCTGTGAGAAAAAATATCTTTTAAACATTTTACAAATTATGTTCATATAATATCTTTATAGTTTTTCACACCATTTTCAAAATTTAGAAAACATATGATTTAAACTAATGAATATTTTTGATATCAACTAGGTAAAATATTTATTTAAATCACTGATTTTAATTATTTCCATTAAATCGATGACATTTTAAAGACTTGAAGCTCAAAAGATTCGCCTAATATTTATAAACACAAGATAGAAACGAATCAATATGATATGTATCATTTTGCTAAACTACAAAAGTCTGCATATAAATAAATGAACAATTTCACAAACCTATACAGAATTTTCTGACCTTTTGCGATTAAAAATAAATCCAGAAACATAAAAATCATGACCTGCCACCTATATTAAAAAAAATTTCCCTTAAATATGCAGCATATATCTGAGCACAGGATGAAAACGAACCATCATGATAAGTAACCTGCCACCCATATCAAAATTCAAAAAAACTCTTCTTTAAATATACGCCATATACCTGAGCACGAAATGAAAATGAACCATCATGATAAGTAATGTATGCTGAATATTATGCTAAATAAATGAAGAATTCCACAAACATATATAAAGAAATTTCTGATCTTTTGTGATTAGAAATAAATCCAGAAATATAAAAAACATGACCGATCACTCATATTAAAAAAAAACCTTTCATTTAAATATACATCATATACGAGAGAACAGGAAGAAAACGCATAATCATGATACGCAACATTTACTATACTAGAAGATGCCGCATATTATACTAAATAAATGAACAATTTCACAAACCTTATAAAGAATTTTTCGACCATTTGTGATTAAAAATAAATCCAGAAACATAAAAAACGTGACCTGCTGCCCATAAAAAAATCTTTTTTTTTTCTTTTTTTAAATAATATACAACATATACTTGAGCACAGAATGAAAACGAATCATCATGAAGTGTAACACTTGCTAAACTAGAAGACGCTGTCAATTATGCTAAATAAACGAACAATTCTGCTAGACTATAAAGAATTTTCGGATCATTTGTGATTAAAAATAAATCCAGAAACATAAAAAACGTGACCTGCCATCCATATCAAATAACGTTTTTTTTAAAAATAAACATGAGCACAGAATGAAAACGACTAATCATGACACATTTGCTAAACTAAAGTCCACATTTGCTAAACTAAAAGATACTGCATATTATGCTAAATAAATGAACATTTTCACAAACCTATAAAGAAATTTCGGATCATTTGTGATTAAAAATATACCCAGAAACATAAAAAACGTGACCTGCTGCCCATATCAAAAAACCTTTCCCTTAAATATATAGTATAATACCAGAAATAACTCTACGCGTCATCTCCCTGGAGCAGAAAATGACAACAATCATCATTTCTAATAATGTACTTGGAAGATCAACGAGGTTCCTTAGCCGGCTTAATAGAGATTATTGTTATTATTTTTGGAACAATCCTGAAATAAATTACTAATAATAATGCTTTTTCCCTAAAGGCAAGCGCATTTATACTCGGGGAAAAAATCGATAATTTTAAGAAGACTAGAAAAGGTTTGAAATGTCGAAATATATATTTTTTACAAAACATCATAATATGAACTTTAAAAAGCTGATTGTTTTACTTAAATGGCGAAAAAAAATAGTAATGTAGATATACAAGTTAAAAAACACACATTTTATTTAAACTTTCTTAGTACTTTTTTCCTGCAATTCCTGCGGCCATTGTCAAATATATATTGTTCCATTCATACAAATACATCGCTTCATTTGAAATGGTGAATCTATAGTTATTAAAGTTGCTGAAAGTAGAAGTAACAGTGCCTTGAATTGAACTATACAAAGAAATATATTTAACTGTCGTTTCACTCCAATTGGATTCTAGATTATGAACCGATCGTGAACATATATAACATGGAGCAGCATGTTAGATATATTTGTCTACAGAAATTCACTCCAAAGCACTGCTACTTCTACTTTCAGCTACCATTATGATTATAAACTCTTCAGTTTGTAACAAAATAATGTATTTAAATGAATAGAACAAAAATTAGTAATTAAAGTATAGAAATTTCAGTTAAACTAGCAGTTTATTTTTAACTATCAATGATATTTATATTAATCTATTTATATTACAACTTTACCCCACCCCACCCCCAATTTCTAATTAGATAGTTATTCTTTTTTTTCTGAGATAATTTGGATATTAAAATGTACTGATAGAATAGATGAGATATATGGGTGAAATGTAGGATTTAAACGCAATCCTCTTTTTTAAATGCATTAGGAATTATATGAATAGGTAGTTGTCGTCTGATCCATCCGTCCGTCCGTCCGCATGTAACAGCGCAAAAAATACCGAACCGAATGGTTTGAATTCGATACATACAATCGTGGCAGAATTTTGTCGAATCTTTTCAAATTATACGAAAATCAAATCAAAACTTTAAAAAGATATTAATACAAGTTTTCTTCATTTTATTAAATCTTATCTTACATTATGAATTCACCGATATTCCATGATAAGTCATGATTCTAGGTTGCCAAAGGCAATGAGGTCCTACTTAGAATGGAATCCTATTACATCCGTATTACTGAATTCAATATATAGAATCGTAATAAATTTTATATTCATTCGTTTTTGCATAAAAGTGCAAGATCTATTCCATCAAGATCTGAGAATTTATAAAACTTGTTATAGTACAAACGCACCCCGTTTGACGTACAAATTCCGACTTTCTTTTTCTCTGACAATTTGCATATTTAACTGTAAATGATAGAATAAATGAGAAGAATGGTGAAAATGGGAGATTAAAATGCAATTCTTTTTTTTTTCCGCATATTCTAACAAAGTTTCTCTCTCTAATATTCCCTCTAATTTAAGAAGTACTCCCTCTTCCACGTGTACTTAAAAGAAATCGAGTTAAATTATACATTTTCACCAAAAGTAAAGAAATTCTAGCCAAGCTCTTTGAATTAAAATGATACATTTTTCTCCCGTTATATATATTTTTCTAACACCGCGTGAGACAAAAATAAAATAAAAGCCGTAAACGTCTGATGTTGACAAGTATGGAGCTCAATGATTTTTTTATTCCAAGATATTTTTTCTATTCTCACGTACAAAAGAAAATCGTATTCTTATCAGAAAGAATGAAGAAAAATAATAACAATAAGTAATATCGGAATCCATTGTCGATTTTAATCGACATTTGATGTTGGCATATTCAAAAAATATGTCATTCTTTTAAGAAATACCCAGGATGCAATTCGCGAACGCAAATGCGGTTGCCAACTAATAAGCTCAATCTTAGTATTATGGGTAAGATCATTTTAGATTCAAATTTCTAGCCTCTTTTTAGGTGCGTTTGTAATTATGTAAATACGTAGCACCAATAGTTGTCGCAAAGTCCGTCCGTCCGCAAATAACAACGCAAAAACTACCCAACCGAATCGTTTGAAAATTAAAAAAGTCCTTCCCGCAATGCCGGGAGGAAGAGGTAGCTTTCATATACTTATTTATTTATTTATTTATTTTAAATAAAATTACATTATTCAAATATACGAAGCTCAAATTAGTGGAACCCGATTTTATAAGATTGAATACTAGTTTTTGTGAAGACTGAATATTAATAGAAAGCTTTAGAAATTAGTTATCTTTTATTCAACCTAGTTTTATTTTAAGCAATTTGGAGAGTCGCGAAATTCCATGCTATCATGAAGTGTATGCCATTTTAAAGCAACATGCTGGATAAAACAAACCAATTAGCTTGGTCGAAATCTTAATTCATGCGCACATGCACACTCATATTGAAATCGATTATGTATACGAGTGCTGTCGCGGGCAAATTCATTTTTTTAATTGTCACCCACGTTAGAAATTCAAACTGCTATATCTCAGGCGTTTTTTAAGGTAGAGACAAAGCAAAAAATACTCCGGAATTTAATATTAAGATAAATACTTTAAAAATAACCTTTTTTCAATTTTTAATTTTTTGTTTGTACATCATTATATATTTAAAAGATTTTTGACAAACTTAAATGGCTGCCATTTTGAAACAAGAGGACAGATGAAGTTGACCAATGAACGCAATCAAGACACTGGTATGTACTATGTGCACACGGAGTTATACCCAAATCAGTTTATAGATATGCGCATCGCGTGACAAATTTCAGTCCGTTTCAAAATGTCAACCAGACTGGAAATTGAAAGTGCTATAACTCAGCCATTTTTCAAGATATAGATGAAACAAAAAATGCTCTGGAATCTCTGTATCAAGATCAAACGCACAAAAGAAAAATCTTTTTCAATTTCTTACTTTTTTGCACCTAATTTTAAAATTTAAAATTAAAAAAAATAATATTCCGCCATTTTGAAACAAGATAGTGGATGGAACTGGCCAACAAACTCGGTCCAGACATTGGTATGTACTATGTATGCACCAAGTTTCATCAAAATCGGTTTATAAATACACGTGTTATCACGCGACGAAAATCAGATCATTTCAAAATGTGAGCAACACTAGAAATTAAAAGTGCTATGACTCAGCCATTTTTTAAGATACAGACGAAACAAGAAATGCTCTGGAATCGTTTTATCAAGGTCAAATGCATAAGAGAAAAATATTTTTCGATTTCTCACTTTCTTGTACCTATTTTTAAATTTTAATTTTTTTAAAAAAAAATTAAATGGCCGCCATTTAGAAACAAGATGGCGGATGAAACTGGGTAACGAACTCGATTCATGCCTTAGTATATGCTATGAACACACCAAATTACATTCAAATCTATTCATAAATACGCATGTTATCACGTGACTAAAATCAGATCATTTCAAAATGTCAGCCATAAGAAAAATTCAAAGTGCTATAACTGAATGATTTTTTAATATATAGACAAAATAAAAAGTGTTCTAAAATCCTTGTTTTAAGTTCTAACACATAAAAGAAAAAAAAATTTCAACTTTTAATTTTTTCGCATTTAATTTTAAATTTAAAAATTTTTAAGAAATTTAAGATGTCCGCCATTTTGAAACAAAATGGCGGATGATGATGGCCAACGAACTCGGTTGAGGCATTTGTATGTACTATGTACATACGAAGTTTCATGCAAATCAGTTCATAAGTACGTTAGTTACAGCATGACAAAAATCAGATATATATACATATATATATAATACCATTAAAAGTAGACAAGATTCACCAATGGATTTTATCAACAAAACAATAAACCAAAACGAAGAATTAAATTGAATTATAGTAAACAATATTAACCATTTGAAATTAACTATTGAAATTAATAACTTATAGCACATTGAACATGGAAGGAAAAAAGAATAATATGAATACAAATGAAATTTGTAGAACCAAAGCAGAATCTTCAGGTCCCAAATACTTTGGAACTACAAATGGAGTGTGTGGTTTCATCTTCGTATTTGCCATGAAAAAGCAAAACAATACGAATTTGGGACTACCATCACACAAAAACCAAATTATTAAACAAGGAACAAAGATATTTTACAAAAAGGAGTTGAAAGTAAGTAAAAATAATAGTTATCCATAAGAAACAAAAAAGATAAAGCTGAATGGAAATATAATTGAACCGGAAAAATAATTAATAATCGATATTAACATAAAATTAAATTAATAAAATGATTAAAATTAGAATTAAGAGATAACATTCATATTAACATATAACTTAAAATACATTATTGTTACTTTAATCAGTAACATTTATTGTGACTTTACATGGTGAAAACTCATTATCTTAATATAGGATAATAAAAATTAAAAAATAAAATGAAAGAAAAATAGAAAAAATAATAATAGTAATAATATTATTAATAATAATACCAAAAATTATATCAATAACATTAAAAATAATTTGATAATATATATATATATATATGGTTATATATATATGGTTATATATATATATATATATAAATATGTCAACATTTGAACGGAAGGTGGTTTTGGGATCTGGGGGTCATGATCGGTGAAAATATACCAAAATTTTCTGGAAGTGCTTTCCTCCGGACGGCTGCAATAGGTAGCTTTTTACTTTTTGTAATAAAAGCTACCTAAAATGCGATAACTCAGCCATTTTTTAAGATACAAACGAAACAAAAACTGCTCTGGAATCTTTGTATCAAGCTCAAATGCATAAAAGAAAAATCTTTTTCAATTTCTCATTTTCTTGTACCTAATTTAAAATTTTAAAATTTATAAAAAAATTTAAATGGCCGCCATTTGGCCGCCGGATGGAACTGAGTATAGAACTCGATTCAGGCCTCAGTATATACTATGTACACACCAAGTTACATCCAAATCGATTCATAAATACACGTGTTATCACGTGACTAAAATCAGATCGTTTCGAAATGTCAGCCATAAGAAAAATTCAAAGTGCTATAACTCAATCATTTTTTAAGATATAGACAAAATAAAAAGTGTTCTGGAATCGTTGTTTAAGTTTTAACACGTAACAGAAAAACATTTTTCGACTTTTCATTTTTTCGCATTTAATTTAAAATTTAAAATTTTTAAAAAAATTTAAAATGGCCGCCATTTTGAAACAAAATGGACGATGATGCTGGGCAACGAACTCGGTCCAGACATTTGTATGTACTATGTACATAACAAGTTTCCTTCAAATAGGTTCATAAATACACGTGTTATCACGTGACAAAAATCAGATCGTTTTAAAATGTCAGCCATAAGAAAAATTCAAAGTGCTATAACTCAATCTTTTTTAAAGATATAGACAAAATAAAAAGTGTTCTGGAATTGTTGTTTTAAGTTCTAACACGTAAAAGAAAAATATTTTTCAACTTTTAATTTTTTCGCATCGAATTTTAAATTTTAAATTTTTAAAAAATTTTAAAATGGCTGCCATTTTGAAACAAAATGGCAGATGATGCTGGCCAACGAACTCGGTCGAGACATTTGTATGTACTATGTACATACCAAGTTTAATTCAAATCGGTTCATAAGTACGTTAGTTATCGCATGACAAAAATCAGATATATATATATATATATATATATGGTTATATATATATATATATATATATATGTCAACATTTGAACGGAGTGTGGTTTTGGGGTCTGGGGGTCATGATCGGTGAAAATATATCAAAATTTTCTGGAAGTGCTTTCCTCCGGACGGCTGCAATAGGTAGCTTTTTACTTTTTGTAATGAAAGCTACCTAACATAATTATTACATAATTTTGTCGAGTCATTTCAATTTTTTTGAAAATCGGATGCATAGATCTATTACAGAGACAATCCGTTAGATTATTCCGTTAAATTACGGTCAATGGGGAAAAATGTTTCAAACGCATTTTAACGGTGTTACACTCATTCGAACATAACAAAATTGATATGCATCTATCTATACAGCGGATATTATAATATACATTTTGCATAATCTGTGGTGCAAAGAACATTTGTTATTGATTTACAAAACCACACAAAAGTATTCTATTACATAATGGTATAGGGAGAACATTGTTTAATGGGCATTTTAATTAACCATTTAATTGTAATTAACTTTTTATGAGAGTGATATTTTTAAAACTTCTTTATCGTACGAACGCACCTCATTTGCTACACTTCACGTGCAATTTTCAACTTGTTTATTTTTTTTCCGGATTTTGTTGTCTTACGAAGGTCCGGGAAATAAAAAAACTTCAAATAAATCGCGTTATTTATTATTATTATGATTATTATTACTAATGCTTAAAATGACGTTTAAATCATGTTTCTATCTCAATTAGAAAACAAAAAAATTTTTTTTTTTGGTTTTTTGGGGTTTTTTTTTTAAAATCTAGCTTTCAAGCAATGGTTGTCATGGAAATGACTTCATGTGAAAATGCGTTTTTCGGTTTTCACCATTTCTTGAATTTAAAATTGCTGTAACTGAAGAACCATTAAAGATAAGTGCTTCAAACTTGGAACATATCTTTTTTCGACTGTATTATTTTAATTTTTATTCAGCAAATTTGAAAAAAAAATATTTACTTTTATAAGCATGATTTTTTAAATAAAAGTTACATTTTTTTAAACTTTAAATAGTTTCAATTTTTTAAATTAATATTTTAAAAAAAATGATAAATCAAAATTACAATATAATTCTGCTTATTTAAATGTAAAAAATAGAAAATTCTACAAATAATACTTTAAAATATAATGATTTTAAATTATCCCACTTTTTAAAAATTTTTACATTAAAAAAAGAAAAAAGATATGTATATATAATAAATTGTGTCATGTGACTTTGTTTACAAATAATATGGTAAAACATCACAAAAAAATTCAAAATTTTAAATCAATAAATAAAAATTATTTTAAAATGTGTTTCGCACTCCCCTTAAAAGCATTTTGATTAGGCGTTGTTAAAATAAAGAAATTTTTTCTAAGCAACACTCTTTTATAAGCATTTGATGTTCATCATAAAAGTAATATCTAAAATTATAGCTGCAATGCGTTCCCCCCGCCTCCCACAAAAATCTATTACAATACAGTATAATAAGTTGAAACTGATGTAAATAATTGAAGTTAAAAAAAAACTTCTTTAAAACACCATAAAATAAATAAATTGCGCAAGACCTTTCGAAAAAACTTAGTCTTTCTTCGTCAGGCGCAAAAAGACGTGCGTCTACTATGAATGTAGGGGCACAACATAGGGGGCATAGACGACATAAGGCACGACATAAGGAATGTAAGGGCACAAGTCGTGCCCCTACATTCATAGAAGACGAACATCTTTTTGCGCCTGACGAAAAAAGACTAAGTTCTTTCGAAAGGCTTTGCGCAATTTATTTATTTTATGGTGTTTTAAAGAAGTTTTTTTTCACTTCAATATTACAATACATTAATTTGGCACGAGCACCGAACTCTGTTGTAAAACATATACTCCCCCCCCCCCCCCCCCCCCCCGCTCGGTAGAAGCGCAAGTAAGTGAATTTATTATAATCTGCACTGTAAAAAAAAAATCTGTAAAGGTACTACACTTTATCTAGGAAACTGGGATTCCAAGAATTTTTCCTGTAACGATAACAACAAAAACTCAAGTTTTAGAATCGGTCACATGGATTTTTCCTGTTATCGTTACATGAAAAGTTCTTGGAATCCCAGTTTCTTAGAAAATGTTTAGTACCTTTACAGATTTTTTTTTTTTTTTTTTTACAGTGTGTAATATGCTTTGCTCGATTTCCGTTTTTATGACTTTTACAAGAAAAAAATATGAAACATTATTTAAACTATTTTTATAGAATTTCTAAATTGATTTTCCGACCCATAATCGTAAATTGATTAATATTTAATTATTAATTGATAAAAATGCATTTTTAATTATCTTCACTTTTTCAGTTCACTTACTGACTTATCATTAAATCCAGTTTTATTTCAATTTGTATACAATTGTACGAGTTGCAGAGAGTATTTGGCGATTTATCACCAGTAGCAAGCTAACGAAAAAATACTTGTTCTTAATGTAAACATATTAAAATGTTGTATTCGGAGCTTAATTTCTAAGAGAAAAAAAAAAGTAGCGGAGCTCTAACATTCTGAGGTAATAACAATCATAGCGTATCCCCCTCCCCACCATTTTGCCCTCTATCTGTATATTTATATTTATTTCACCGTTATTTGAAAAAGGATAAAACGATTTTGTCGGCAAAATAAATAAATAAATAAATAAATAAATAAAATAAAATAAATAAAATATTTAACATATTTTGACCATATAATATGCACTAATGCAAAATAAAACCTGATAAATAAACAGAACAAAATCGAAGCAGCAGGGAATTTTACAATTTGTAATTTTTATCTGAAAAGATGAGATCATCATTTTCGTGCGTCAAATGTAGCAGGCATTAAATTTAATTCTAAGCCATTTTTAAAGCAGCACATTTGGGGAAATAAATCATGCTGAGAAACCACTATAAAATATAGTTTTAAAACGCAAGTGCGATCGCTATATCTAATAACCTCAAATATTAGGGATAAAAACATTTTATATGCCAGTTTTTATCTCACTTTTTTTAGCTACATTAAATTTACATTGCCTTAAAAGCATTTTGATATTTAGAAAAAAGTATCCTAAGTGGATAAAAGGATTCCAAGAAAATAATCATAAACCAAAAATCTTTATTGCATAAAATTTAAAACACTCTCTACCAATAAATTTAAAGTAATTAATTAAAGTTACATATTTAAAACTCTTAAGAGAGCTTTGCGCGAATCCTCAACAATCCTAAAACCGTATGGGAAAATTTAATTAGGTGATTTCTCACTACCTAATAATATAATTAATGAAAATACCTACACACCGAACTTCATTGGTAAATATTAATGACCGAATTTATCAAATTAACCGTAACATATATACATTTTTTTCGTCGAAAAAATTTCAGTTCACCATTTACAGGTCAGATTAAGTTTAATGGAAAATTTGATTTAAAGTCAACCTGATACCAGATATGAACCGGACGAACATTCATTCATTCATTCATTCATTCATTCATTAATGTGTTTATTTATTTATTTTTGTAAAATATTTAAACTTTTATTTTGAAAATTGGATCAAACCCAATTTGACCAAAAATAAATAAATAAATAAAACCCAACCCCAAATTTATCGAACCTGAGAAGTTTAAAGTGAACTTGACACAGACGTGATCCGCAATGACAAAAATAGCATCAATATGACCCGAACCGGATAAAATCGGGTTGGTCAATCCGATGCACACTGCTATTTCCAATGTTTAAGAGCATCTTTTTGTTTGACAAATAAAGACTAATTGTTATCAAAACGCATTATACTTTTCCCATTTTTATAGTGTTTTTAATAATCCCCAGCCTTTATAGTGCATTGCGTACTTCCATATAAAAGTTCTTTTAATTGTCAACATTCTTTAAAAAGAGAGAGAGAGAAAAAAAAGAAAGAAAAAAAACCCTTCAACCATTACAGAATTAATCTTATGCATAAACGCTACTAATAGATAATTATAATTAAAAACATTACATGGTTAAAAGAAATAATTAAGCCAGAGAATAACAGCGTGATAAACAATGCTTTTAATCATTTACAAACTAAAATTTCCTCTATTTAATACTCAAAAGCTAATAATCCTAATACCCTTGTAAAAGTTCTATAATCTAAATAAGTTAAGATAATTACGAATAAAAAAGAATATTTTAGCAAAAATAAATTATCCACGTTTCAAAAAGCTCGCTACAAATTAATTTTTGTAACTTAATACTACCCATTATGCTTCCATTATCCATTATGGTTTTTTATATTTTCTTCATTGTGTTAGCTAAAAAAAGCCTTTTAAAAACACAGCTTTTAACTTTTTCTTAATTTATCATAGTAAATTTCAATAATTAAAATGGTAGTAAAAAAATGTAAAACTCTCCATCCACCTTTTTTTTATTTATTATTATTATAATAATATTTTTAAATATATAAATCTGCAAAAATAAGCATTAAAAGGAAATTTTGACAGCATAGTGTTTTGCTTCATAAGAAGTAATTTGGGAGCTAGTGGCGCCATTAAATAATTATTCTGGTGGAAAATAAAGCTAAAAAAAGATTAAAAAATTATAACTAAACTGTTTCTAAATTATTTACTTTAAATCTTTTCGAAGAAAAGAATGAAATATAAAAGACACGTGGATTAAAATTAATAAAAAAAGAATTTTAAATGTAAAAATCACACACAGACACAAAACATATATTATTATTCGTTAAAGTGTATTGTATTGATTTTCTTCAGATATAATAGTGATATTCGTACATATAGTGGAGGGTGTACGGTGATATACTGCGTAAACCTTCTAGATAACTCGGTATACTCTAGGTAGCTAACAGATGTATACATTTCTGGTGTACACATTATGCCTTGTATTGTATACTTTCTTTTTTAAAGATTACAGGAAATTTTTGTAATCTTTTCTCTCTCTCACATAATACAAAATAGAAAAGTTTCACGTAACTAATTTTAGAAAAATCTATGTGCTATGTATCAAAAATAGTCTACAATGAAAGGGTACACCAAAGAAAAAACTTCCATCTTTTTTAACACTTTGAGATCTGATACTCGGGTAGCTGTTTTCGGTGAAACGAGTCTCACGGAATCAACTTTTAACTCTATCAGCTATAAAAATTCCTACAACATGCATTCACGTTCTTTTTATATGAGGACCCCAGAAGCCAAGGGGTACAAGTGACAAAATTTCGATTTGGAGTAAATTGAGTTTAAAGATAATTGATGCTAAATTGGAACATCAATAACAATTGAGTGGATTGAAATAGGAAATTTCTGCTTATTGCATTCTGGTCTTTGAACTCTTATTTCAATAACTGTTAAAAAATAAAGTACAATTTTCTTTAAATGTATAATTGATCAATATTGTTTGTTTTTCGAAAAAAGTGGTTTGCCTCTATAACTCAGCAAATAATAAGAAAATCACTTATATTTCTTTACCTGAAATGAAAAAAGCATATTTTTAGGTCGTCTGTATATTTAGTTTATTTTTTTCAATTTTGTCACTTATACCCCTTGGCTTCTGGGGTCCTCATATATTATCTACAAATCTTTTTTTTTTTTTTTTTTTTTTTTGGGGGGGGGGGAGCATTAAACAACAACAACAAAATTACAGTGAAAATTCCCTGTGCGACCACCTCCTTGAACGTTCCCTATATGTTCAGAAGTCAGTCTGACCCCATCAAATAAAAATTCACATTTTAAACAGTTAAAGCTGTCTATCTTTAATCTACTGTTTTTTTGTTTTTTTTTCGTTGGTCTAGGAATGTTAAGGCCTCTGTCCTCGCTCGAAGAAACGCTCGCGAGCTAATGCTTTTCCTATGGGGAAGCATTTTTCTAATAACTCTTTCGCATTTTGACATTTTTGAATAATTTTTTTTGCATTGGATAGCTGAGGTGCATGCCGATTGCGCACCTTTTTTACTTTTTCGATTTTGGTTGCGGATATATTTTTTAAAAAGCATTTTCAGTTTCGAAACCGGTTTTAAAAGTGAAACTAACTTTGTAAAAAATATCTGCAACCAAAATCGAAAAAGTAAAAAAGGTGCGCAATTGGTATGCACCTCAGCTATCCAATGCAAAAAAAATTATTCAAAAATGTCAAAATGCGAAAGAGTTATTAGAAAAATGCTTCCCCATAGGAATAGCATTAGCTCGCGAGCGTTTCTTCGAGCAAGGACAGGGGCCTTAATGTTTAATGCACGGCGTATGTAATATATGACTCGTTATAATCATTCTAAAAATGATGTTTATCAATTATTATTAATTTAAATATAGAATTTATTTATAAGTCTTTAAAATTTTAGTCTTTGAAAATATCATTTTCCAAAAAGTCGTTGTAATTTGTTAAATTACATTTTTTTTTTTTTTTTTTTTGCTTATTGTGATCAGAATTTTTGAAATAAATAAATAAATAGCACTCTGACAAAGAAATGTCCGGAGAGTAAAAGTGTTGTTACACGAGGAGTCAAAGACGTTTCAAAATTCCAGGCGTCTCCATGTTATCAAATGGCTTCAGGGGAGTCCCTCGGAAAACAAGCACTTACTTTGTGTCGGAGTGTCTTTGAAGCATGAAATAAAGCGAATCACCAGTAACAGCCAATCAAATGCTTGGAAATCCAAATGCTGGAAAAGCCTTTTCTCAAACAACCAATGAAATGATAAATAAGCAAAAAATTTTGTAAATTCACCATAAAAAGAAAATTAAACAGGACGCGTTTCGAGCTTCAAAAATACAGCTCGTCATCAGCTAATCCAAACACGTGTCACAAGGGACAGAGTGGAGACGATTACGAATCTCCACTCTGTTTCTTGTGACACGTGTTTGGATTAACAGATGACGAGCTGTATTTTTGAAGCTCGAAACGCGTCCTGTTTAATTTTCTTTTTATGGTGATTTTATAACGTTTTTTGCTTATTTATAAATTTATCGCCAGTGATTTCGGTGTTTCTCAAAACCAATGAAATGTTTAGAAGACGAGAAAACTCAGGAGATTTTTGCCGCTTTTAATTTTTACGTGTAATAGCACTGTAATAAAGGTTGAGTCAGGATGTCTCTCAATCGAATGCAAGGAGTTTGTTTCTGACAATCAAAGATACGTGTGGACTGGAGTCGTCATAATTGAAGATAACATCTCGTTTGTTTGCTATTTAGAGATGTTTCGTGGCTATTACTATCATCCGTTTGTCTAGTTGACAGTTGTAATTTTCAGAATTGATGGTCTGGTTAGGTAGAAGTCTCCCGTAGAAGATCCAGGTTCCCCAAATAGAGACCAAAACTTTCTTTTGTAAGAGTCCGGCATTAGCGACAAGAGCCCCACCAGTGGCCGAGAGGTACTGACCTCTCAACTGGTAGACGGCAGGTGCTGGGTTCGAAACCAATCGCGGCTGTCGGCCTAACCGTTCGGAGTTTTCGTGGTTTTCTTCGAACCCTGCGTAAATACGGGTTAGGTTCCCTTAGAAAGACCCCAACGAAGAGCACTCCCCCCATGGACCTATATCCCTAGTGTAGATAATCGGTCGACAAAAATAAACTAAAACTTAGCGACAAGAATCTTTTTCTCAACTGGATCAGGATTGTTTGCGTTCCTGTTTGTCATAAGTATTCAAATTTCTACCAGGGAAACTAATCCTTTCAAAAAGGGATCTTTTTTATGCTAAAAATGTGATTTACAAAGTTACTCGTCAACAGGTCATGAGCAGGTCGGCTACTAGCAACTATTTTTATATTCTATTCGCATCAATATTTTTAAAAACACATTTTGTCACATTTTCCTTTTGTAGATGTCGTCAAAGTGCGAGTAAATATTATTATTTTCAGACAGTTGTGTTAGTTGAATTAAAAAATAGCACATGAATTGCAAAGAAAGCTTTTCGGACAATCTTTTTGACTGGGATAAAAAATTCCTTGCGTTCGATTGAGATGTTCTGACCTTCCCCCCTCCCCGGTCTACTCATTGGAGATTGCTTTAACCGATTAGTATTTGCTTTTTCTTCCAAAAATTCTCTTTACCAAATAAATAAATAACTGTTAAAAAATCATCTCGTTAAGTATTTTGGAACCAAATAAAAAAAATTCTGGAAAGAAGGCACTATAATACTCCTGGAAATGTAAAAAAAGTTTCGTAGACTAGAACGGTAAAGATAGTCTTCAATAAAATCTTGCCGTTTTCAAAATTTGCTTAGGTTAAAAAAAACAGAAGAAATTTTTGGGACCTAATATTAATACCTCAGCCACGATTTCATTGCACAAGAAATCTTCCCGAAATTAACTTCAAAATTAAAATTATTTTAAAGAAGTTAATCAAGCCATGACCATTCAAAGCAAACATTTTTATTTCAAACTATTTCACCGCTGAAATTGTAGTCGAGTGTTAAAAGGACACTATAGTGTAACACTATGGTAGCTGGCTCGATTCCAAGGTCAGCGACTTTTATTTTATTCCCACTTTCTTCAATTGATGTATATTTTACCTCTTGTAACGTTAAGAATAGGATAGTCGTCAGTTAACGGAATAATACCAGTATCAATGCTGCCAAGAAAATTTCCGTCAACTGGAGAAAGTATTTGTAAGAATGTAGGCATACTATTGAATGTGGTACATTTTTGTTACAGGGGATTTCTAACTAGTTAAAGAAAATAGCATAATATAAAATGTTAAAATACCAAATTTATATCAATTAAAAAATAATAATAATGAAAATCTCCGCGGAGCATTTGAGGTCTTTAGTACGGCTAACACATTACAATGCCGCTGCATACCATTTCATAACCACTGTTTTAAATCATTTAAACACAACATTTTCTTTCATTTAATACATAAGAGCTAATATTTCTGATACGCAATTCTAAAAAAAATCTATAAGCTAAAAAATATGATTTTTTTTGTTAAAAAAAGGAATATTTTAATAAAAAACACTTTATTCATATTTTGAAAACCTCATTTCAAATTAATTTTTGTTATTTAATACCCATTATGTTCCATTAATCCAAAAAGACATTTTGAAGCATTTTTTAACCTTTAATTCAAAACACGCTATTTCAATAATTAAAAGGGAAGTATAAAAAAGTTTAAAAAAATCTCCAAATGAAAAAAAATAGTTATAAAAATATACATTGATACGAATATTTGACAGCGTATAACATTTTATTTTAGAAAGAGTAATTTGAAAACTGATGCTGTAGTAAACTATTATTCCAGTGAAAAACAATGAAACAATTGGCTAAAAGAAATAAATAAAAAAATTTTTAAATAAGGATTATTAAGTATGATTAAAATACTTAAAAAATTGAAATTCCAAAGAGGCAAATTGAAACACATGTGAATAAAGCAATTATAATCGATAAAAATAAAAGTTACGATACATAATATTTTTCTTCCACTTAAAAAACAATTCACATTAGTAATTTGATAAATATTCTCGTGCAATGTAAAATAAGTCGGAAATTGCACGTCAAAGTAGCAAATGAGGTGCGTTCCTAATATTATTAAGTTTTATAAATATTCAGACCTTGGTGTAATAGTATACAGTATTTCAGATATTTCAGATTTCATTATAAGTATCCGAAATCTTTTGTGTGTCCCTGTAAATACTATCTGCTTTCTATTACACAGGAAGTAACCTTTAGTAAACTTCAACAACATATATCCATTTCATAAAATGTGAAATGGTTTAATATAATTATAATGTACCCCAAATAATGTTTCTTCCTTTATCATTATGTAATGGAGTAACTTTGTGTGACCCTGTAAATTAATAAAAAAAAAAAATATTATCCGCACCATAGATTGAACAGAATGTATATTTTAGTATGTACTTCATAGATGGTGGATACCAATTTTATTTTGTTTTAAAGAGTGTAACATCATTAAAATGCACTTGAAAGAACTTTTTCTCTTTGGCCGTAATGTAAAGGAATAATTTTGACTATCCCTCCGATTTTCGTAAATTTCAAATGACTCGACAATATGACGCAACAATTACATATTTCAAATTTTAAACGATTCGGTTGGGTAGTTTTTGCGTAGTTATATGCGGACAGACAGGCGGACTGAACAACGGATATAAGTGCTGCCTATTTATATAATTACGAACGCATTTAAAAAGTCTAAAATGAGGAAAAACTATGGAAGAGGCATATTTTTTTATTTTAACTATCCACGATGTTACAATTAAATAAAACTTAATATTTCAAGTTTTCATTGTTTAAAAGACGCAGTGACAACAAAAAGAAAATGTACCCAAGTCGGGAATCGAACCCGAGTCATTGGTATAGCGCAGCGGCGTTCTAACAAATGAGCAGGGCTGGTAAGTTTCTTCCAGTAAGTGGTAAAAACTGGCAGAAACTAAGAAATAATACTAATAAGAGCTTTAATCTGCAATGATTCATAATTCACACAGTTATTTAATATATAAAGAATTTAGTTAAAAAATAAGCTAGCATAAAAGCTAACACTGCATTAAATGTGATTTGAATGTTGCATTTATGAGTTTAAATGATATTTCCATCATTAAATAAAGCTAAGCAAGTTTTATGAGCAGCTGCAATAGAACAATCATTTTTCTTACTTTATGTTTAATCCAAATTATTATTTGTTATTTATCATAAAATAAAATGTATAAGCAATTGAATACTACTAAAAAGTCTCACGTTATGTCTTGAAATGAATTTATGCCAGTTATTGCCAGTTTCTACCAGTTGTTGCCAGTTTCTACCGGTTAAAACCACTTTCTGCCATTTGTTTCTTCCGGCAAAAACCCAGTTCTGCAAATGAGCTACTTAAAATGATACCCAGTACGGCACTATCATATATATGCTACAGTCGCAGCACAAAATGGAATATTTTTCCGTTAGCCACCAATCACATAACCCCGACGGAAAACAGATTTATAGCAATTACTGATCCTAACAATCATGCAACATAGTTTTTTGTATGACTCTGTAAATGAACAATAAATGGTTACGTACACAATCATAATCAATTACAAAAAACATGTTTTGCAGATCAATTATCCTTTTTGAATTTCATCATCATTAATAAGTACTGCTAACGGTTTTCCCCAATAGATCATAATGTAATGGAATTCTTTTGTGCGTGCCTGTAAACGAATTAAAATGCTATTTATTCTATACTCCTGGGAAAACATATCGTATTCAACCTCAGTGATGGATGTCAATCTATGTTTAATTTTTTTTTTTAAAAACCAACAGAATACAGCGCATACGATTTTTTCCAGAGACTACAATGTAGTTAAATTATTTGTGTTACCCTATAAACGAATTATAAATGCAACAAGATTTACTTTCAATATCATATATTCTACAGAAATCTTTAATAACCTATAAAAATTACACAGCGATATGATTATATTTACGAAAGATGCAGATAATAGACAGACAAACATTGTTTAACTTTGTTAGGAAAATGTTTAAAAATTACAAAAAGGCGCTATATACCTTAAAAAGAGGGGAGAGAGGTAACTTTACTAGCAGCCAATCATATTTTGGTTAAACCATTTTTAGGTGTGTTCGTAATTAAGTAAATACGTAGCACCTTTAGTCACCGTTCAGTCTGTCCGTCAGCATATAACAGAGGAAGAATTACTCAACAGAATCTTTTGAAATTTAAAATATATACATTCTGCTTAATTTTGTCCCATTATTTCAAATTTTATGAAAATTAGATGAATAGTTTAATTACAGGAACAGTCAAAATTATTATTACGGTCATTGGGAAAAATAGTTTCATTTTAATGATGTTACACTCTTTCGAACATAATAAAGTTGAGTCTAAGTGTGCATCTATCAAATATGTACTAAAATATAAATTCTGTACAATGAGTAGTATAAGGAATATTTGTTATAAATTTACAGGGTCCCACAAAAGTATTTCCTTGCATACTGATATAGGAGGAAACACTGCTTGGCGCGCGTTTTAATTATATTAAACTACTTCACATTATATGAAATAGATATACGTTACTGAAGTTTATTAGAAGTTTCTTATTGTATAATAGAAAGCAGATAGTATTTACAGGGACGCACGATTTCAACTACTATACTGCATACACCAAGATCTAAATATTTTTAATACTTCATTTTAGTACGAATGCACGTCATTTGCTACACTTAACGTGAAATTTCTGACTTAATATAAATGCAACGAATACATGATAAAAAATTAAAAACGTTAGATTCAAAAGAGAAATAATTAAGGTAATAATTGCAAGAAAGGCGTACTATCATTTTTAATCATTTAATATTTAAAAGTTAAAAATCCTAATTATCATGTAAAAATTCTATGCTCTAAAAATGCTAAAATAATCGAAAATTAAAGGAGGATATTTAAATGAAAATTCCACGTTTTAAAAAGCTTATTCCAAATTTACTTATGTCACATAATACCCATTAGCTTTCATTACTAAAAAAAAAAAAAAAAAAAAAAAAAAAAAAATCATTTAAAAGTAAAGCTGTTGGTTTTTTTAATTTAACGCTGGATATTTCATTAATTAAAAGGGGGATTAAAAATTGCAAAATAATAACTCCAAATTTAAGAAAAAAATCCGCAAAAATATGAATTAAAGGAAATGAAGGCGTTTTTACTGCAGCAGGTGTAATTTGAGAGCTCATGTCATTAAGTAATTATTTTAGTGTAAAATAATGATACAGTTAGCTGAAAGAAAGTAAAAAATGGTTATTAAAATTAGGATCAAATTCTTAAAAGCCAAAAGAGGCAAATACAAGAACACGTGTTATCTGCTTACTTAAAATAAAATGAATAGGTTTCACAAAACTTATTTTATAAAAACTTGTAATTTGTGTAAATTTTGTAAAATGTATCACAAAAATATTCGATAAAATGGGAAACGAAGGAAAGAGCCTAATTTATATACAGGGTGGTCATAAAAAAACTTTGCCGATATATGGAGCTCTAGCGGCCAGTCCGTTCAACCAATTGAAGTGAAATTTCAGATATAGCTATTCAGAGGTATGAGCTCGAGATTCTGTGAACGGCAACAAAATAGCACTCACGGTTACGGTTATAGTTACAGAAACTCGAAATATTCCAATGACAACACCCATTTTTTTTCATCGCAAAATGCTCAGCGCATGCGCAAACCCTAAAGAGCGTTGGAACAGTATGGTTATTGCAATAAACGGACGCGTTATGCTCGCACAAAATCAGCTCTACGAACGGCCCAAAAAAAACAGGACCAAGGCGCACGAAGAAAATTTGAATATGACAGAAACAAAATACCCATCACGGAACATCGTTTGTCAAATAGTCAGCGTAGAAAACGGATAAAAAGTAGGGTGGGAATGTTAGTTCTTCAGCCGGAGCTCGCAGATGCCAACAAAATGACTTCGTTCGTGGTGAGTTGGTAAAACTATTATCAAAATGAGATGAATGCTGCGAAAACCTGGCGCATTTACCGTCGAAACCATCGCCAAATACGTGGCTTATGCATTTCAGAAGCTGTTCGATATTCAGTAAGGAAATTCGAAGAAATTGGCTGTACCTGTGATAATCTGCGATCCGGACACCCAACTGTTTCTGGGGATAGTGTTATGGAAGTGCATCACATAGTGACCAGAGGATGCAAGCAAACTACAATAGTGCATCTCGAGTATTTGATATACCAAAATCAATGGTCTTAAAGTTACTGCGCTCTGTAATCCGCATATTTCTTTACCGGTACCAGCGCGACCAGATGTTGGAAGTGAGAGACCATCAACAACATATAGACTTTGTTAATGAATTTCTTATCCAATATGATGGAGATAACGATCGATCTCTTCGCATATTATGAATGGACAAGGCACATTTCACCTTGACTGGAAACGCCAATGGCCTCCGCGATCCCCCGACCTCACTCCTATGGATTTCAGATTGTGGGGATATCTAAAATCTAGAGTATACAAGTGCAATCCTCAAACTTTGCCGGATTGAAAGATTCTATCAAACGTGAGATTGCAAACATCCCTCATGTAACGTTCGGCTGTATTGTCTCCAGTTGCCATCATGCAATCATAATGTGTAATTGCCTGTGATAGCACCCATGTGGAAAATGTGTAATCAAAATACCGATTTTTCACCGATCTGTGTTGTAATCAGAGATTAGTGTACCGACTCTGTGTTAGATGCAAATTTACTCCTTGCACCCTAATCGGGTTTTTTATGGGGGGAAGAAGGTTTCACAGAAGGTTCGCAGAACAGTTTTTTGCGCGTGCATAATGTGTCCGTTCTCTGCTATACACGTACGGTTCCAACGCTCTTTAGGGTTTTCGCATGCGCTGAGCATTTTGTGACAAAAAAAGAATGGGTGTTGCCATTGGAAAATTTCGAGTTTTTGTAACTATAATCGTAACCGTGACCGCCACTTTGTTGCCGTTCAGAGAATCTCGAGCTCATACCTCTGAATAGCTATATCTGAAATTTCACCTCGATCGGTTGGACGGACTGGCCGCTAGAGCTCGATATACCGGCAAAGTTTTTTTTATGGCCACCCTGTATATATATTTTTTAAAGTTATTTTGCAGTATAAGGTAGAATTTTATAATACAGTTTTGTTTAAATGATCTTGTTTCATGTATGTGAAGCTGTAATTCAGTAATTTGTTTTTATACTCTTTTAGTCAACTTATCTCGGTTCATACATGTAAAGCTAGAATTTTGTAATTTATTTTTACCTGATTTCCTGATAGGGTAGAGTTATACAAAATATCCCAAAATGGACAGACTGTTTTAAAATTCAATAACATGCAAACGGTGTATCTTACTGCATATATGTAAAACTGGAATTTAGAAATTTATTTTTATGCACTTTTGTATAACTTATCTGGGTTCAAGTACGTAAAACTAGAATTTTGTAATTTATTTTTATGCTTTTCTTATCTTGGTTAATGCATGTAAAGATGGAATTTTGTAATTGATTTTCATACTCTTTTATTTAAATTATCTTAGTTCATGTAATGTATGTGAAGCTAAAATTTTTAATTTATTTTTATCCCATTTCCCTATAACATAGGTTATGCAGGATTTTCCAAAACTGACTGACTGATTTTTAAATTCAGTAACATACAAACTGTGTATCTTATTGCATATATGTAAAATTGGAATCTTGAAATTTATTTTCATACACTTCTATTTAACTTATCTTGGTTTATGCACGTAAAGCTGGAATTAAGCTAGAGCTTTCCATAGTTTTACCAGTAAAATGATGGTTACAGACGGACAGAATGACACGGGCGTGATCTTATTATGGTTATTCCATTCTTACTTTTTAAGAACGAGAAACTAAAAATAGTTTGTTTCGTTATAATATCAAATTAGGGTATCAAATTCTAGAAATTTCTTTTAATTTTTTTAGATTTTTTTTCTTTAACTTTAAAACAAAAATACAAAAACATAATCATCACAAAACATGTATTATTTTTCATTCAACTTTATTATTTATTTATTTTTGTTATTCTTCTATAGAATGATTCACTGAAAATGTTCCATTTTCACTATTACTACAAACATTCTCACTTTTAAATGGAATGCAACCAATGAAAAAAATTCTTGACACACAAATACATCTACACAAAAGAAAAAATGGAAATGCCGTCAGGCTGGCTTTGAAGTCGCCTTTCTGAAGAACTGAGCCTGCGGCACAGGTTTGTTATATCGCTTTCTCGCCACCGAAGATGGAGCGATCGAATAACACACAGAAGGTGACTTATCATCGAATGACACAGTAATTTTATTTCAAAAAGAACTTTCGATTTCTGGGATAAAAATCAAAAGGTTCCGTTTTAAAGTAAGACTTTTACGTTGCCACTGATAAAAGAATTTTTCGAAATACACATTTGTTGCAGGATTGGGTAAAATTTCTTCCTTGAAATACATTTAAAAGAAAACAGATTTGTATAAAAATTAATTGAGCTGTCAGCACATATAGGATATGTATGTAAAATATTTGGTATATTTCAAGAAAAATATATGTATATTCATTCCAATACAAAACTCCAACTTTCTTTCAAATCCAGTTTTTTCTTTTTTAGAGGGGGATGGGAATTATTTATAGGATTTGACTACTAACGCTTTTTCAAATATAGTAAAGAGCAAAGTACATTGCTTCAGACTATACACTTTGTATTTAAATACGAATGATTATGTATGAATTTTCTTTCTTTCTTTCTTTCTTTATTATTTGTTTGTTTCTTTATAATATCAAATTAGGTTTTCAAATTCCAGAAATGGCTGTTAAATTTTTTAGAAATTTTTTTATAAGCTCAAAACAAAAAAGTATAAAAAATCAAATGTTGGAAAAAAGTATTATTTTTCACTATATTATATTATCTATTTATTTTTGTTATTCCTCTATAGAATGTATACCTGAAAGTGTTCCATTTTTACTATTATTGTAAACATTCTCACTTTTGAAAAGAATGCCAGTGAAAGAAATTCTTGACACACAAAGCAAATAAATAAATAAATAAGAAAAAACGGAAATGTAGTCAGATTGGCTTTGAAGTTGCCTTTCTGAAGAACTGAGCCAGAGGCACAGGTTTGTTATATCGCTTTCTCGCCGCCGAAGATAGAGAGATCGAATAACAACACACAGAAGGTGACTTATCACCGAATGACACAGTAATTTTATTTCAAAAAGAACTTTCGATTTTTGGGATAAAAATCAAAAGGTTCCGTTTTAAAGTAAGACTTTTACGTTGCCACTGATAAAAGAATTTTTCGAAATACACATTTGTAGCAGGATTGGGTTATTGGGTAATTTTTTTTTACCTTGGAATATATATCAAAGAAAAGAGAATTGTAAAAAAAAAAATCGAGCTGTCAGCACATATAGGATATGTATGTAAAATATTTGGTATATTTCAAGAAAAATATATGTAAAAGTGAGAGCAATAATGTATATTCATTCTAATACAAAACCCCAACTTCCTTTCGAATCCAGTTTTTTTTTTTTTTTTTTTTTTTTTTTTTTGTGTGTGTGTGTGGGGGGGGGGGGGGTTATTTCTAGAATTTGACTACTAACGTTTTTTCAAATATAGTAAAGAGCAAATTACATCGCTTTAGACTATACACTTTGCAATTAAATACGAATGATTATATATGATTTTTCTTTCTTTCTTTATTATTTGCTTGTTTCTTTATAATATCAAATTAAGTTTTCAAATTTTAGAAATGGTTGTTAAATTTTTTAGAAATTTTTTTATAAACTCAAAACAAAAAAAAATATAAAAACTCAAATGTTGGAAAAGTATTATTTTTCATTCTATTATTATTATCTATTTATTTTTGTTATTCTTCTATAAAATGTATCACGGAAAATTTTCCATTTTCACTATTATTGTAAACGTTCTCACTTTTGAAAAGAATGCAACCAGTGAAAGAAATTCTTGGACACACATACACACAAAAAGAAAAAAAATAATAAAGAAGAAAAAACGGAAATGCAGGCAGGTTGGCTTTGAAGTTGTCTTTCTGAAGAACTGAGCTAGCGGCACAGGTTTGTTATATCGCTTTCTCGCCGCCGAAGATAGAGAGATCGAATAACACACAGAAGGTGACTTATCACCGAATGACACACTCATTTTATTTCAAAAAGAACTTTCGATTTCTGGGATAAAAATCAAAAAATTCCGTATTAAAGTTAGACTTTTTACGTTGCGACTGATAAAAGAATTTTTGGAAATACACCTTTGTTGCAGGATTGGGTAAAATTTTTTCTTTGCAATATTTTTCAAAGAAAAGAGAATTATAAAAACTTAATCGAACTGTCAGCACATATGGGAAGTATGTGTAAAATATTTAATATAATTCAGAAAAACATACGTAAAAGTGACAGCAAATATGTATATTCATTCTAATACAAAACCCCTATATTTTTTCGTGTCGAGAGATTTTTTTTCCCTTTATTTAAAACGGGGTTCTTACTAGTTTAATACGAGTAACCTATGCTTTTCCAAGCATAAAAATGAGCTAAGAACTTTGTTTCAGAACTATATACTTTATAATTAAATACGAACGATTCTGTATCAAATTGTTACTTTCCTTATTTATTCTTACATAGAAGATAATATTAAAGAATATAGTTGTAGATTATTTTTTCACACTTGTATTAAAATGTTTCACATTTTTTATCATTTGGTTTCGGATAAGGCTGTGTATTCAGGGCATTTATTAAATATGTGACATTAGAAATGACACCTGTAAGGTAATTTACCTAATATACCTCGATATTACGCAGATTAAAAAATATATATTTAGTTACTCCGAAAACAAATTAGTTATAAATGGAGGATGTTTGAATGAAGACTATAGCTAGCTTTATAAGCATTCAGATCTTGGTGCGATAGTGTAGCACTCTTATACCAAAATGCATGAATATAAAATTTATTTATGATTCTGCATGTAAAATTCAGTAATATTGAAATAATACGACTCCATATTAAATACAAGATAATCACCATGGCAACCAACAAAAGAGACCTATCATGGAATAGCGCTGATAAGATTTATTCATCTACAGAATGCATCACTGAAAATGTACTACTTTTACTGTAAACATTCTCACTTTTAAAAAGATTGCAACAAGTGAAAAAAAATTCTTGTCACACAAATACACACACACACACACAAAAAAAAAAAAAAAAAAAAAAAAAAAAAAAAAAAAAAAAACGGAAATGCCGTCAGGCTGGCTTTGAAATTGCTTTTCTGAAGAACTGAGCCAGAGGCACAGGTTTATTATATCACTTTCTCGCCGCTGAAGATAGAGAGATCGAATAACACACAGAAGGTGACTTATCACCGAATGACACACTCATTTTATTTCAAAAAGAACTTTCGATTTCTGGGATAAAAATCAAAAGGTTCCGTTTTAAAGTTACACCTTTTACGTTGCGACTGATAAAAAATTTTTTCGAAATACACATTTGTAGCAGGATTGGGTAAATTTTTTTCCTTGTTTAATACATTTCAAAGAAAAGAGAATTATAAAAACTTAATCGAACTGTCAGCACATTTGGGAAGTACATGTAAAATATTTGATATAATTCAGAAAAACATACGTAAAAGTGAGAGCAAAAATATATATTCATTCTAATACAAACTTCTTTTTTTCGTGTCTAGAGATTTTTTTAACCTTTATTTGAAGGGTGGTTCTTACTGGTTGAATACGATTTTTTCAAAAATATTACAGTTAACTTCCTTTAATCAGGCAGCTTATTTCAAAGGATAATAACTCAGCTGGACTGAGGACAGACGAAATTTAATTTACTCCTTATTTTATAAAATTAAAAATTCTGTTAGAGAACTCAAAACATGTTCGGTTTATATTTTAAAAGATCATAAACAAGGCGGGTCAAACCCCGCGCCGTTAATAACTCGAAATGCATACGTGCTCGTCATAATTAGTGAAAGTTTTCAAAAAGTGCCAGTGAAGAGGGAGAAATAATTTTCAAATTAATTTCAGAGCGAGCTACGAGACTATTAATCACGGAGAGATGCGTGAAACTGGTAAAAATGGGTCATAGTTATAACCAGAAGTTATTAAAGTTTTCGAACCTTTGCGTAATTGTTTAAATTATTAAATTTAAACAATTACGCAATTACCAGAGTTGTAAAATTAAATCTTTATACAGCAACTTTTACAATTTGCGAAATAACCTATTAAATATGAGATTTTTCATTTTAAGCATAGAACATATATGTATTAAAACTAGTTTTAATTTTTAAGTAATAACATTAGTGAAGGATTAAGTTTGGAGATTACAAATAGAAATTAAAAAAAAAAAAAAATGTTTTAAGACAAGGAATTTTATCAAAGATCACATGTTTTCAGGTGAAAAAAGTCGAAAATTGTATGCAAACATCGCAAATAAGGTTCGTTCTTATTAAAAACTGATTTTAAGCTATAGTGCAATTACTGTTGAACTCTTATGCAAAAATGCATGAATACAAAATTTATCGGGATTATGTGTATTAAATTCACAATACGACAATAACAGGATTCCATTTTAAATAAAAAGCCATCACCATGACAACTCAGAATCATGCAATATCATTGAATTCATTCTGTATAATATGATTTAAAAGAATAAAAAAAAAAAAAAAAAAAATTAATACTTTTTAAAGTTTTCATTCGATTTCCATGAAATTTGAAATGAATCGACAAAACTCCGCATCAATACTATGTATTAAATTTCAAACCATTCGGTTGGAAGGAAGTTTTTGCGCAGTTATATACTGATTGACAGGGAGACGGCCATACCATACGCTAACCAGTGCTACGTTTTTATATAATTACGAATGCACATTACGACAAAGCATTGAGTTAGCTAAAACAAATATTATAAAAATACACTTCTTAGTGGTAGAAACAATCCAATAAGCAATAAACAGTCAGGGCCTGACTAAGGCAGGGGCATGCGGGGCAATTGCCCCGGGCTCCCCGACTGAAGGGGGGGCCCCCAAGGACAGACGTTTTTTGTTAAAAGAGTGTCAAATGATTAAAAAAAAATTATCAGAAGTTACCAAAATTCTTTTTTTTTTTTTCATTTTAAGGGTCTTCTCTTCTTCTACCCCTCTGTTTCCATACCCAATGCCTCATTCAGGCCTCACATTTATCCCCATATTCCTGTAATCGAAAAAAAAAAAAAAAAAAAAAAAAACTGTAATCTATAATTTCATAAAGTTGTCTTTCTTCTGCTATTATGTATATAGATGTGAATAGTACTTGGCACGAAATTTATTTACACATACAATAGTTATGAATTTCAGTTTTAGTCACTTCAGTAATTTACAAAAAAATTTAAGATAGAAGGAGACCCCCCCCCCCAATAATGTTTGCCCCAGGGCCCCCCACTGTCTAAGTCGGGCCCTGTAAACAGTACATTCTTTCACACCGAACCATTCGATTGGATAGCTTTTGCGCTATTATGTGCGGACAGACGGACGGACGGACCAGACGGTTACTATAGGTGCTACGTATTTATATAATTACGAATGTACTTCAAAAGAGAGAGTCAACATTTCTAAAAAAAAATTAGACCTAAATCGATTAATCCAATAGCTTATATTTAACGATAATAACTAAGCTGGATTGTGACAGATAAAATTTAATTTACTTCTTATTTTATAAAACTCAAAATCCTGATAAAGAATTCGAAACATGCGCAATTTACATTTTAAAAGGATTTTATAAAATGAAGAAAACATTTATTAATATATTTTTAAATGTTGATTCAATTTTCCAAAGATTTGAAACGACACGAAAAAATTTTGTTACTGTTATATGTTAAATTTCAAACTTTTCGGTTGGGGGATGGTTTTTGCGCGATTATATGCGGACAGACGGACGAACCAGACAATGACTATAAGTGCTACGTATTTACATAATTACGAACTTACTTCAAAAGAGATTCAAAATTTCTCAAAAACATAGTAAAGCTAACTCGTTGAATCCAACAGCTTTTTTTCTAACGATAACAACTCAGCTAAATTCTGTCAGATAAAATTTAATTTATTTCTTATTTTATAAAACTCAAAATCCGGATAAAGAATTCCAAACATGTGCAGTTTATGTTTTAAAAGCTCATAAACAACGCAGGTCAAATCCCACGCCATTTATAACTTGCAATGCATACGTGTCCGTCATAATTAGTGGAAGTTTCCAAATAGTTCCAGAGATTTTTCAAAGAGAAGACTGTGCCTGAGAAGGAAAAATAATCTTCGGATTAATTTCAGAGCAAGCTACGAGATTATTAATCACAGAGAGAAGCGTGGAAATGGTAAAAATGAGTAACAGTTATAAACAGAAGTTATTAAAGTTTTCGAACAAAATTTAAACAATTATGCTATTGCCAGAGTTGTAAAATTAAAACTACAACAATTTTTCTAATTAAAGAAGTAATTTATTTAAATATGAAAATTTTCCTTTTAAATCATAGGAAAAAAAAATATATCAAAATAAGTTTTAAAAAAGTGCGTTCGCATTATATTATAACAAGTTTTATAAGGGTCATTCCAAAAATTAAGGTCCCTTTTGAGAAATTTTTTTTCAAAAATTTTTTCATTTAAAATGAAATAAAAATATTTTTGAGAGGGTTGTATACATATTCAAGAGTAGAAATTGAGTATCAGCAGCACACTTTTTAAAAAAATATTATCACTACACTTAGAAACACAGACACGTTGGTTGAAAGATGTCCTCTGTGTTACCATATTTTAAATAATCTTCTCAGTTTTTCTTATTAAAATAGAGAATTGCTTTTACAATATTAACACTTTGGTATAAATGTTCTTTTTCAATGCCATATAGATTTTTGTTTATGCATATATTTTTTCATAATATAGGCATATTATGTCCCCTGTGTTACCCTTTTTTGTATTCTCCCTGTATAAAACTTTATATAACTTGGTAAAAATTACTGTAATATAATAAAATTATAGTAAAACTTATTTATACATATTAGCCAGTGCATATTATAAAACTGATTCATAAGAAAGTTTTTTTCTTTTGTTCTGATAAAAGAAATGTCAGTAACACAGGGGACAATAAAGTAACAAAGCTGACATCCTAATTGATCATAAAAAATTTTACAATCTTAAAAGTGTATTTATGTATTAATTAAAAATATATTTCTGATATGGACCAACAAATGCATTAAAAAACAGTATATTCTGTTGCATTTCATTTTTAAACTTGGATTTTTTGTCCCTTAACAACATGGTTACCAATATCATGGTAACGCAGGGGACTAGTAAAACAGGAGACAAAATGAAATAAATTATCACCCATGTATTACTATTTTCATAGCAACAATGTAAAGTTAGATGGAATATTTTCTTTTAACTAAGACTTACAATTTACATACCAATAAACCAGAAAATTAATAATTAATCAAAATAAATCAATAGTAACACAGGGGACACACAAAAAACACACCCACCTTTGAAAATTACCTTTACTTAGATAATATTCTTCAAAATTTAACAAATGAGGAAAATGACTACCTAGGATGAATGCTAATTCTAAAAGTACACAAATGACTACTATTAACAATATTTACATTGCAAATTCTTATTTTAATGTTAAGAAAAAGTGCGGTAACACAGGGGACAAAAATTAAGGGACACATGAATTTTTCTTATAAAATGAAAAAAATATTTACAAAAAATATTTAAAGCATATAGGGATAATATAAAGACTACAAAGACATAAAAAATATCCTGAAAGATAACTTAAATGATACATATAGTAAAAAAAATAGGGTTTAAAAATCAAAAATTGTTCTTGGGACATGGCTTTTTACAGGACACAGTTATTAAGAAAGTTGTTTGAATAACAATAAATAGAATTTATCGCAAATTTAAAAATTGCATTAAAGAAAAGTATCTTTAAAATATATTTTCCAATGTTTAAATTTAATTTTGAAACAAAATTTTAGAAAATGTAACAATACAAAGTGTCGGGACACCAAAGGGTGCTTTATTTTTGGAATGACCCATAAACAATAGTGCAATAAATGTTACACTCTTATTCAAGTATGAATGAATAAAAAAATTATTACGATTACATATATTAAATTCAGTAATAGTAAAATAATAGTATTCCATCTCAAATACGACGTCATAATCATGGCAACATTGAAATATTTGCTATCATGGGCTATTAATGAATTAATGACGTATAATAAGATATAATAGACTGGAGAAAAAAGTTTTTGATATTTTTCATAAACTTTGAAGAGACTGGAAAAATTCTGCAACATTTATATATTAAATTTCAAGCCATTCAGTTGAAGGGGGGGGGGAGAAGGGGTTGTGGTTTTTGAGCTGTTATATGCTGAAAGAAAGACAGGCGTATCAGTATAAGTTCTATGTGTTTATATAATTGCGAACGCACATAATAGTAGTTATAATTATATGGAAAAGCCTTCAGCCAGCTGAAACACATATTAAAAATATAGTTTATAAAAGAATTAAGAAAGCAGAAACAATCTAATAATTGATAAACAGTTTCTCATGTCAAACCAATCGGCTTGGTTGTTTTTACGCAGTTATATGTGGACAGACAGACGGACGAACTAGACGACTACTATAGGTGCTACGTATTTATATATCTATGAATGCATCTTGGGGAAAAAAAAAAGAGTGACAAATTTTTAAAAATATTAAAGTCAAGCAGCTTATTTGTAACGATAACAACTCAGCTGAAATGCGGACAAGTGAAATTTAATTTCTAATTTTACAAAACTCAAAATCGTGGTATACAGAATTCCAAACATGTGCAGTTTATATTTTAAAAGATCATAAAAAGTCAAATCCTACGCCGATTATAACTTGCAATGCATACGTGCCCGTCATAATTAGTGGAAGTTTTCAAAAAATGGCAGAGACTTTTAAAGAGAAAAATGTAGAAGAAAAATGGAGAAGAGGGGAAAATAATTTCTAAATTAATTTCAGAGCGAGCTGCGAAATTATTAATCACGGGGAAATGCGTGGAAATGGTAAAAATGAGTAATATTTATAACCAGAAGTTATTAAAGTTTTCAAACGAAATTTAAACAATTACGCTACTGTCAGAGTTCTTAAAATTAAAACTTTACACAGCGACTGTTACAATTTGAGAAATAGTTTATTTAAATATGAGATTTTTCCTTTTAAGCATAAAGTATATAGGTATTAAAAGTAGTTTTAATTTTTAAATAATTACATTAGTGAAGGATTCAGTTTGGAGATAAAAATAAGGAATTTCAGAAAAATGTTCTGTTCTAAGACATGAAATTTTATTAAGAATCATATTTTTTCAGGTGAAAAAAGTCGAAAATTGTATGTCAAACATGGCAAATAAGGTTCATTCTTATTATAAACTGATTTTAAGCAATAGTGCAATGACTGTTGCACTCTTATGCAAAAATGCATTAATACAAAATTTATTGCGATTATATGTATTAAAATCTGCAATATGGAAATAATAGGATTCCATCTTAAGTAGAACGTCATCACTATGGCAACCCATAATCATTATTTACCATACAATATGATTAAATTCTTTACATATGATATGATTTAATAGAATGGAGAAAAAATTTATTATTTCCTTTTACAGTTTGATTCGATTTTCATAAAATTTCAAATAAATCGAAAATTTTTTAAACGATATTATGTATGAAATTTCAAACGATTCAGTTGGAAGATAGTTCTTTCATAGTTATATGTTGATTGACAGGCATACCAGTGTTATGTATTTATGTAATTACGAATGCACATAATACTAATTATACGACAAAGTCTCGAGTTAGCTAAATGACATATTATAAAAATATAGTTCCTAAAAGAATTAAGGTGGCACAAACAATAAACAGTACATTGTTCCAGACCAAACCATCCGGCTGGATAGTTTTTGCGCTGTTATGTGCGGACAGACGTACGGACAAGATGGCTACTATACAGTTGGCAAAAAAATTATTTGTACACTATTTTTTTAATTATAATAAAATTAAATAAAGATTTAAGCAAAAAATACTGTAATACATTAATTTAATGCATTATAATAATGTAAAAGCGAAAAAAAAAATAAAACGAATTGATTCTTTACATTATAATAAACAAATATAAAAAAATATAATGCAAAAAAAGTATTTGTACACTAAATTAATGTACTATAATAAATGAAAATTTTGTTAAATGATACAAATTAAAATTTTGTGTGAATTCCTTTACCGTTTATGACTAATTCTAGATGGTGTGACATAGATTCCACCAACCTTTTTTGTAGCGACCTGGTTTATGTTACTCCATGAACCAATAAGAGCTTCTTAAAACTGTTTTTCCGTGATACATATTTTTTCGGATTTTTGCATCCAATAGCATCCACAAGTTTTCTATTGGATTCAAGTCTAGAGATTGTGAATGAGTTACCAGCCACCTCCGAGCATTGTAGAGTAACCTTGTGCTGGTGATCACAGCAGTATGCTTTGGTTGTTATCCTGCAGAAAGTGAAAAGCTACCTCTACGCGTAATTTCTTAGCACTGTTTAATAAATTATGCCGCGACACATCAATATATGTTAAAGCTGTCATTCCAATGTCAATAAATTCCAAATGTCCTGCTCCATTAGAAGATATACACTCCAAAACCATAATATTACCTCCACCATGCTTGATAGTTTGAAGTAAATGTTTTGGATCTAGAACAGTTTTATTTTTACGCCAAATTTTTCGAACACTTGGTGGTAAGAAAATTCTGACTTTTCTCTCGTCAGAAAAAATTACTGTTTTCCAAAAATCCAATGATTTACTTCTGTATGCAAAAGCGAATTTTATGGGTTTTCACTTATTTGTTTCAATGGTGAATATATTTTTCCTTGAGGTTCTTCCTTTTAAATCTGCATTGAAAAGAATATTTCTTATTGTTTGAGGTATTACTCTGATATTAGAAGATGTTGCAAGATCTCCAGAAAATTTTTGGACTGAATCCATAGGATTTTTTAAAGCTTTTTTAATAACACTCCTTTTTTCCCTCATTGTTAATGTGCTGAGAAGTCCTGGTTTTCGTTGAATTTCGATGCATCCAATTTCTTCATACTTTCTCACTATGCATCCAATAGTTGTAAATGGTAATTCAATAGCTTTTCCAAAGTCTTGTGGCGAGTTTCAATTTTTATGATGCTCAATAATAGGATTTCATATATCTAGAGGTACATCTCTAGTTTTAAGTGCTATTCTCAATTACTTCAAGAGCAAATTAGATTAAATGTCAGACAAATATAATATGAAGTTAAAAATTATTAACAGCTACTGTATAAGTAGTCCTTTCAACCGTTCACGGGGAATAATAATAATAATAATAATAATAAATGAAATTCAACAATTGGACACGGAAAATATCTAATTTGATATTCGCCCATCGGCAGCATGAAAAAAATTCTGATTGTTTCACTAATCATTTGCAAGGAAAAACTACAAAATTCGCCAATCACCAAAAATAAAACATCGCGAAATTAATCAATTGTTTGTGAGAAAAAAGGGGAAAATTTAAAATTTAGTCATCGGGGAAAAAATGCGAAATTTGGCAATTTGTAGTCCAAAAAATGGAGAAATTCTTTAGTTGGTTGCTTTAAAATATTCTGAAATTCATCAGTCGATCACGGAAAAAATAATGAAATTCACCAGTCAAATTTAACTGACCGCGGAAAAATATAGCTAAATTCTACTGATAAATTATTGCTTTGAATAAAATCTCACAAAATATTGTTTTCAACAAGGTACAAGAGTGCCCTTTTATAAAATATTATGCCGGCAGCCCTCCCTCTTTTTTTTTTTTTTTTTCTAGAATCAACATAACCGTAAGTCATAGAATCAATTCAACAGCAAATGTCAAACAAAAACAAACAATTCAAAATGTCAACAGCTATGATTTCTTAAATCTTTATTCGACTAAATAAAGAGATGTGAAAGTTAATAAAAAACGTTTTCTACGTGCCTGTCATAATTAGTGAACATTTTCAAAGAGTAACACAAATTTTTAGAAGAGAAAACTGTTCCGGCGTATAAGCAGTAATAAAATTCAAATTAATTTCGGAGATTATGAATCACAGGAGCATTGGAGAAAAATGGTCAAAAAGAATGATAGTTATTTACCAGAAAATTTTTGAAAACTACTTAAACAATTACAAAATTGTAGAGTTAAAACTTCCATACAGTTAAATTTTTATGCCTTAACTTTTAGAAATAATTTATTTAAATATGAGATTGATCATCTGAAGTATATACAATTAATTAATAAATTAAGAACAAAATTTTTAAAGATAAAATTAACTGAATAAAGTTACTAAACACATTTTAACGTTGCTATAATAGGTATAACCTCCGAGAAATGAACTCATCGGTACCGCAAAATGTGTCCGCTATTAGGAGGTAAAAACAGACAAATGCCTAGGTATTGAGGATTAGAAAACGTTCTTTAAATAGATGTGTCCTCTATAAAGATTAAAATCATATACCTCGACTCTTAAAAATTTTATTTAAAAATATAAAATAATTCAAATACAAGGGTGTCCACTGACGAATGTAGTGGGTCCACAATATTAATTTTGTTTGGAAAGATTTTAATTTAAAAATATAAAATCAAAACAGACCGAAACGTGCAAAGTAGACTAAAGGCAACGCGATCCACAACATTATTAGATAGATCATTGTTTAAATATATAAAATTATTCAGCACTGAAAATATATTTAAGGTTAATATGACGGACTCGGTTTAGTTACATAATATGTTATATAATTATTAATGTATATAAATTATAAAATATTTCATTGCATAGGTACGTAATGTACTCATGTAATATTATCTTATATTCTTTACAAATAAAAAAGACAACATTCTTATAAGATTAAAGAGGTCCATTCCATTTAGCTGGTAATTTTTTCTCCTCTGACTTAGTAACTCTATGAACGGAGACGTTGTTTTTGTTGCAAAAAAGAAATATAAGGGTAATGAATTTTAATAACACATTCACATATATACTGTGTGTTCAATTTATTAAGAGCAACTCATTTTCACAAAGCTAAACAGATACTTCCACATACCTGTGTAAAGAGTTCACATCTTTTCCAATGAGAAATAAGTCCTGGGGGACCAATAATATGTTTTGGGTTATGGTTCAGCATTCTCAGCAGTTTTTCAAGTAAAAGGGACAGAATAATCTCTCTAAACAATTCTCTATATGTTTTTCTTTTCTTTTTTTTTCCCCAGGATGCAGCAAATGATGATAATCATCATTCCAAATAATGTACTTCCTAGATCTTTGGAGGTTTCCACTGAAGACTAAATATATTATTGTTATTACTTTTGGCATTAACTCAAAAGTAAAATAATAAAATAAAAATGACACTTACTTCTAATGGCGACAATTTTTTTTCTTTTTTTATATCTTTATATGGTAAAAAATACACATGCTTCTTAACCTCGAAAATATAAAATAGTTGTTGTTGTTGTGAAGGCCAACTATCAACACGAGGGATATAGACCCCAAAGGGGGGGGGCGGGAATGCTCTCCTTGGGAATCTATCTAACTCAGCCTAACCCGTATTTACGCAAGGAACTCCAAGGTTCGAAGAAAACCACGGAAAACTCCGAACGATTAGGCAGACGGACGCGATTGGGTTCGAACCCTGCCCTTCCTGTCTACCAACTTAGAGAGTAGAGCATCTCGCCCACTGATGGGGCGAAAATATACAGTAGAACTACCAACGAAAATATACAGTAATTTCTCCTTAATTACCCAGGAATCCGAAAAGCATTTATTTTGTTTCGAAACGTCAGAAACCAATAGATTTTATAGGTTTGAAGAGGCATTTACAAAAACAGGTTTTTTTTTCCTTCCATGGATTTCGGGGTAGTTTTTATAGTATATTAATGAGGTAATTCAACCTTGAATAGAGGATGCTCACCGCGATTCATCACTCACTTTCCATCAACCAAACTTTAGTTGTTGCAGATTTTTTACTGTTTGTTACTGAAATCCATCGAATGGTGCAAAAAAAGAAAAAAAATGCATTAAGATATTAGGAACGTGTGAGACGAACAAAACATGAAAATTGCTATTCTCACTTGTTCCTCTACTCAAACACTAAAACTAACGAGTTTTTTTTTTTTTTTTTTTTTTTTTTTTTTTTTTTTTTTTTAAGCATTAATTTTAATTTTCGTTCTAATATTTTTCATGAAATTTGACAAAATATACAATTTTTTTTTATAATTTTGAACATAAGTGTATACACATTTAATTATAAGCCAAAGGACAAAATTTCCTTATTATCAATGATATTTAAGTAGTATTTTATTTAGATGTAAGCATATTTTTCAGCCTCTTAACAAATATGAAAAAAAAAAATAACAGGCAAAGAGTACTTTTTTCTTCTTTATTTTTAGAGACCGATTGACCTGAACTTTAGATCATGATAGATTAAAGGTAAAATCAAATATAAAGCTAATACTGCAGAAGAAAAGCCACCTGGTCCACTCTAAAAGAACGCTTCTGGTGCTCCAGGAGATCTATCTATAGGGATCTGCAAAAGCTGAATCAAAATTAGATATGCCGTGTTTTCTACCTCTCTAAGGAAATTCTCTGTAATCTAAAATGCGTATCCGTCAAGCGTAGTGTTTGGATTTGCAGAAATTTGTTTTTCAATTGGATTTTGTGCATTGTGATGTTCTCAAAAGAACTCTATGAAATACCTCGACGAGAATATAAAATCTCAGCATACATTTTATATTTGTTCAGGACTTAACCCGTTGTCAATGCAGGTTAAATGAAATACGACAGAAGGATGAAAATGTGTGTTTATTATTTTTCTGTTAAACATGTCTATTATTTTAATGCAAATAGATGTTTATGAATGGTTAAAAAGAAAACGTTATTATAAATGTTTGTTAAAGTTTACAAGATACAAAAATAAATAAAATATATTATCTAATTAAATGGAAATAGATTCAATTAAATGGGATAAAAATTCTACAATAGATTTAAGATAAATTAAAACTTTGAAATATATTACATGTATATATTTATTTAGTATTGTTTCTTCAGAGCTATAATAAGAAAGCAAAGTACAAAACTTTCACCCCATCATTATCGCAATTATTTATAAAACTGTAGAAAGTAGGCAACGTTATTTTGTATTACTGTATATTAATGCTAACAACATCCTGAAACTTATTATCAATCATATTTAAATAGATTTTTTTCAGATGTAAACATACTGTTATTCTTTTTTATGGATAAAATAAATAACAGGCAAAGAGTACTTTTTTTTTTCTTTTTTGCAAGACCGATTGGCCTGAGCTTTAGATCATGATGGATTAAAGGCAAAATCAAATATAAATGCTAATACTGCTGAAGAAAAGCCACCTGGTCTACTTTAAAAGAACGCTTCTGGTGTTCCAGGAGATCTATAGGGAAAGATCTGCAAACAGGGCACTGAATCAAAATTAGATATGCCGTGTTTTCTGCCTCTCAAAGAAAATCTCTGTAATTTGAAATGCGTAACCCGTCAAGCGTAGTGTTTGGATCTGTAGAAATCTGTTTTTCAAAAGGACCTCTATGGAATACCTAGACGAGAAATAAATTTCTAAGGAATATTTGTTCAGGACAAAACTCATTGTTACATTAATAAGTTCAAGAGGACGAAAATTTCTGTTTCTTTTTCTGTTAAACACTTGTATTTGTTTAATAGAATTAAATGTTTATAAATGGATAAACAATAAAAATACATTATAAATGTAGGTCATAGTTTAAAAAATAAAATAAAATAAATAAAAAAGGATTATTCTGTGGAATTAAAAGACTTTAGCGGAGTTTATTAGATGAACAAAATTACACTAACTTACAAAATGAGTATTGTATCATGTAACGTTTGGTAATTGATTCTTAAGTATTTCGTAGCGCTGAAACCGAAAATTACATTCATTATCAACTATCATGTCACGATTTTCTCCAAATCGTAAATTTCAAAGTTGAAGTTAAAAAAAAGTCAAAACCTGATACTAAATAATTTTTGAAGGAAGGAACCAGATTTTTGAAATTCGAATAATTTCAGTCCGGCCGAATTTCGACCAAAACTTTGGCCAATCATATTTAAACAGACTTTTATTCAAATATAAACATTTCTTACTCTCCTAAAAAAATAAATAATAAAATAAATAAAATAAAATAAGTTAACTGGCAAAAAGCACACTTTTATATTTTATTATTATTATTATTATTATTATTATTATTATTATTATTATTATTATTATTATTTTAAGAAAGAGAGAGAAAGACCGATTGACCTGAGCTTTAGACCATGATGGATTAAAGGCAAAATCAAATATAAATGCTAATACTGCAGAAGAAAAGCCACTTGATTCACTCTGAAAGAACGCTTGTGGTGCTCCAGGAGATATCTATAGGGATCTGCAAACGGAGCGCTGAATCAAAATTAAATATGCCGTGTTTTCTGCCCCTCAAAGAAAATCTCTGTAATCTGAAATGAGTAACCCGTCAAGCGTAGTGTTTGGATTTGTAGAAATCTGTTTTTCAAATGGATGTCGTGTATTGTGATGTTCTCAAAAGAAATCTATGGAATACCTCGACGAGAAATAAAATCGCAGCATACATTTTTAAGGAATATTTGTTCAGGACCTAACCCGTTGTTAAATGAAATAAGACCAGGAGGATGAAAAATTCTGCTTATTTTTTTTCTGTTAACCATGTGTATTAGTTTAAACTAGGTGTTTATAAATGGTTAAAAGGTAAAAACATATTACAAATTTCTGTCTTAATATACATGACAAAATAAAATAAATAAAAAAGGACTATTCTGTAGAATTTTGAAAGCTTTTGCGTGGTTCATTAAATACACAAAATTATTATGGTTGACATGACCGTTCATTATTTTACACCAGCTTATTTAATTATAGACCGATAAATCGCGCGAACAGCTTTCGAAACATCTTTCAAAAAAGAAATAAACAAAAATCTAAAATAGAATAATTTTCATTTCAGGCTGAGAAAGAATATTGCCACTGTGCTGAGGAAAATGTCGCGTGTCCAAAATGAATTTTGAATAACAAAACTATCTATACTAATAAAATAACAAATCGCTCTGTCTGTGTGTGTGTGTGTGTGTGTGTCTGCGATGGCTAGCAAAATCTACAGCACGTACGAAGCTCAAAATTTTTATGAGAGTGGCCCAATATCTCTCCTGATGCACCTGAGCTTCAGAATTTCGAAATTCTATTTATTAACTGAGTAATTAATTAAATTCCAAAGATCACTCTCATAAAAAATCGCCTTTTTTCTTCTTTTTTCCCCTTCATTTAGTTATGGTTGGTTAGTTGCATAAAATTTTCGCATAAATAATTAAAAAAGCTGGAACAGACCTTTAACATTCATAGACTGGCAAACTGTCAGTTTAAATGATGATTTTTTATCACAGCGGTTGTAAACCATGGAGGAAAAAGATAGGTGGTGGTGAAGTAAACCGAAAAAAGGGTTGCAATATTAAACCATTTATCGCTCAAATTTTAATGTCCCAAACAAAAGCATGTGGAAGGGATTTTGTATTAATAAGACGAATTGAAAGAAATGAATTACACCTGAAGCGTATTTTACGACGAAATAGTAATTTTTAAAAATGGTCTTTTTTCTATTATATTATTTATTTTTAAAAAATGTTTGCTTTTAAAATAATTGAAATTGATAAATTCGAAATAATTAAATGTCAAAATAAAATTAAATAAAATATTGAAAACATTTGATTTGAACTAAAAGTTGTATTACTAAAAGTTTTCTTTTTTTTTTTCAGAACTTTTTAATACTTTATAACGTAGATGAAAAAATGTTTTTAATTTAACAACATATTAATAACTCTATGTCAATATATAAAATATATTTATGAAAACATTCTTTTAAAATCATGCGCGAAAACTTAAATAACAAATATTAGTCTAAAATCTAGATTTCAGAGTGCAGACGGTTTTAAGACATTAACGAAAGAATGTTAACTTTTCAAGCAAAATCTTAAAATGATGCTTCTATATTGATATTTCAAAGTGACGGCTAGGTTACATTTATGTTATATTTAAGTTTAATGTTAAGTCGCAGTTAGGTTACAGACAGACTATGGTTATGGTACAAAAGTTTACGGTTAGGAATTTGTCCACAGAGTCAACATTACGCATGCTTTGATTAAAAATATACACATTTGTTAAATGGCTCTGAAATTATAATACTATGTACCAATCTTTTATCATAGCGTATCGATTTCATTCACGGTATAGTCGGATTTAAGAGTGATATAATTAGTTTGAAATTCAAAATATTTCACTTGGGATTTCTATGCGAAAAAAACAATTAGTTACGTGATTTAACAGTGATTTTTACGGGTAAATATCAACACTTTAACACGAAACTAACGCAATCGTTGGATACATGTTCCCTCTCGTGTTTTTCATTGCTCATTTTAAGTATTTTTAGAGCTTAATATTAGTTGTTAAAACCGATTTTTCACAAAGTCTGCTGCGACGTATTTCAGACAATGCATTTCTGCATGCTTCCAGTTAATGATAAAATCATACAAATTTCAAGTTCGTTTAATATTGTTAATACGGACCCGGGCAACGCCGGGCGGGTCAGCTAGTAAAAGAATAAAAATATTACATGTATTGTAAATGGAAATAAAAAACTTAAATGGAAATACAGTCGAGTCTCTATATAACAAAATCCACCGTTCCAGTAAAAAATTCGTTATATAGAGAAATTCGATGTATAGAGAATGATGTTAAAAACCGTATTTAATGTGTGAAATTTGAACAAATGTTATTTTTGATCTTTTTAATTAAGAATTTGAAATGTTTAAAAGTAAATATTAACCTAACATTTTATTTCTTAATTATTTAAGCTGTTTCAAAAAAGAGAACAGACATTTATTTGAAAGCTTAATGAAATCAAATAAGGAAGACTTGCATTAATTTCAGACGAAGAAATCTGTATTTTTTTGTTGTTTTGATTTTAAAATTGTTACGCTCTCAAAAAAAGCTCAAATTTTACCAAGGAACGAAAAATTTACTTAACATTCTCCTCCATTTGAAGACCTCTCTTATGTGCCCCTCATTGATTCCTCTCTTACATGTGTATCAATCCAACTGACACTGTTTTGAGAAGGGTGTGGAAAGGTGTGAGGGAGGTGGGATGAATTCGTTGGATTTAAAGAACAAAAAGAGAAGTAATGTTTAAAAAAAAAAAAAAAAAATCTTAGCCCTGACGATAATTCAAAAATAAATGATGGAAAATTGATTCCATATGATTTCGAAGCTTTTTAAAACTGAATAAATTAAGGCCAATTTATGAAAAAAATTCGTTATATGGAGATGGATATTTCGCTATATAGAGACTGTTTTTAATGTAATCATACGAAAAGGGACCGTTCCTACTAAAAATTCGTTATATAGAGAAATTCGATGTATGGAGTTTCGTTATAGAGAGACTCGACTGTATTTTAATTAAATGGGACAAAGAATCTACGATGCATTTAAGATAAATTAAGTTTACTTAATATTGTATTTTAAGAGCTATTATATAATAAAACGAAGTACAAAGCTTTCGCCCCATAATTGTCGCAATTATTTATAAATCTTTCGAAAGTAAACAATGCGCTTCTGTATTTCTGCATACTAATACTAACAAAAACCTGAAACATATTATCAGTCATATTTAAATAGTTTTTAATTCCGATGTAAACATATTTTTATTCTTTTTTATGAATAAAATAAATAACAGGCAAAGAGTATACTTTTTCTTTCTTTTTTTTTACATACCGATTGACCTGAGCTTTAGATCAAGATGGATTAAAGGCAAAATCAAATATAAATGCTAATACTGCAGAAGAAAAGCCACCTGGTCCACTCTAAAAGAACGTTTCTGGTGCTCTATAGGGATCTGCAAACGGGGCTCTGAATCAAAATTAGATATGCCGCGTTTTCTGGCTCTCAAAGAAAATCTCGGTAATCTGAAATGCGTAACCCATCAAGCGTAGTGTTTGGACTTGTAAAAAATTTGTTTTTCAAATGGATGTCATGTATTGTGATGTTCTCAAAAGAAATCTATAGAATACCTAGAAGAGGAATAAAATCGCAGCATACGTTTTTAAAGAATATTTGTTCAGGATCTAACCCGTTGGTAAATGAAATACGACAAGGAAGATGGAAAATTCTGGCCTTAAAAGTAAAAATATATTACCAATGCCTGTCGTAGTTTACAAGATACTAGAAAATAAATATAAAAGGACTATTCTGCAGAATTTTTGAAAGCTTTTGCATGTATGGTTCATTAATCACACAAAACTTTTTTGGATGAGATGAACATTTATCATTTTACACAAGCTTGCTTAGTTATCAACGTATAAAGCGCGCGAACAGATTTCGAAACATACTTAAAAAATATACATAATTTATATCTGAATTAGAATGATTTTGATTTTAAGCTGAGACAAATATTGCCACTGAGCTCGGAAAAATATCACGTGTCCAAGACGAATTTTGAATATCGAAATGTAAAGCAAACATACTTTTTTTTTTTACGAGTAAACTAAATAACAGGCAAATATTACTCTTTTTAGGTGCGTTCGTAATTATATAATACGGAGCACCTATAGTGGTCGTTCAGTCCGTCCGTCTGTCCGTCCGTCCGTCTGTCCGTCCGTCCGTCTGTCCGCATATAACAACGCAAAAACTACCCAACCGAATCGTTTGAAACTTAAAATACATAATGATTACATACTTTTGTCGAGTCATTTCAAATTTTATGAGAATCGGATGGATAGATCAATTACAGGGACGATCAAAAGTATTCCATTGCATTACGGTCAATGGGGGAAAAAAGTTTAAAATGCATTTTAATCGTTTGAAATTTAAAATACGCAATTATTACATAATTCAGTCGAGTTATTTCACATTTTTTGATAATCGTGTGCATAGATCAATTACAGGGGCAATCAAAAGTATTCAATTACATTATGGTCAATGGGGAAAAAGTTTCAAATATATTCTATACGTTTGAAATTTAAAATACATAATTATTACATAATTTTTTCGAGTTATTTCAAATTTTATGAATCTCGGATGCATAGATCAATTACAGGGGCAATCAAAAGTATTCCATTACATTACGGTCAATGGGAAAAAATGTTTCAAGTGTATTTTAATCGTTTGAAATTTAAAATACGCAATTATTACATAATTCTGTCGAGTTATTTTAAATTTTTTGATAATCGTGTGCATAGATCAATTACAGGGGCAATCAAAAGTATTCAATTACATTATGGTCAATAGGGAAAAAATTTCAAATGCATTTTAATCGTGTTACACTCATGCGAACTTAATAAAATTTATATGCAACTATAAAGTACATATTATAATATACATCTTACATAATTTGTGGTGCAAAAAACATTTGTTATTGATTTACAAGGCCACACAAAAGTATTCCATTACATAATGGTATAGGGAGAACATTGTTTGATGAGCGTTTTAATTGTAATTCACTATTTACAATGATATGAGATTGATATATGAAAGTAATATTTTTAAAACTTCGTTATCGTTCGAACGCACCTAATTTGCTACGCTTCACGTGCAATTTCCAACTTGTTTATTATTTTCTTGATACCGACTGACCTGAGTTTGATCATGATGGATTAAAGGCAAAATCAAATATAAACTCTAATACAGCAGAAGAAATGCCACCTGATCCACTAAAGGAAGGCTTCTGGTGCTCTAGTGGAGATCTATAGGGATCTGCAAACGCTGAATCAAAATTAGATATGCCGTGTTTTCTGCCTCTCAAAGAAAATCTCCGCAATCTGAAATGCGTAACCCGTCAAGCGTAGTGTTTGGACTTGTAGAAATCTGTTCTTCAAATGGATGTCATGTATTGTGATGTTCTCAAAAGAAATCTATGGAATATCTCGACGAGAAATAAAATCGTAGCATACGTTTTTTAAAGAATATTTGTTCAGGACTTATCCTGTTGTCAGTGGAAGTTAAATGAAATGCAATTAAGAGGAGGAAAAATGCTGTTTGTTTGGCTTTTTAACATTTGTATTGTTTTAATAGAAATATACGTTTAAAGATGATTAAACAAGTAAAAATATATTGCAAATGTCTGTCATAGTTTAAAGATAAAAAAAAAAATAAATAAAAATATTATTCTGTTAAATGTTTAAGATTCGCGTTGTTTATTAAGTACACAAAATTATTATGGCTGAGATCATTTTAACGCTAGTTTGATGATGAATAATTTCTTTCAGACAGAGTATCCCAATAATTCACACGCTGGCAAATAGGGTAATTATCAAATGTGCATTTAAGGATAATACTTAAGAGATAATAGTGATGAAAGTCTAATTAATTTATCATTGTTTCTAAGGGTTTTTTTTTTTCGGCCTTACATGGAAATTCATCTAATTATTATTAATGTGTTAGTAAATTCCGACACATATTTTTTTAGCTTAGTTATAACCTTCATGTATCAGAAATAAAATTCATATATCCATTGATTAGTGTCACTATAGCATACACAATATTGCTTGTACTAATATTTGCATATGGCCCCATATCTTTTTGCTTCATTTTGCGAATATTGAATTTTGAGCTTACTCTATTGACGATAATTTTCAGAATTTTTAAGCTATGTTTTAGAGACTTTCGCAAAAGTTGTTCGATACATTTAGCTAACACATTATGCAAATTTTATTTTGATTGCATTCACGCATGCCCAGTGAAACATCATTTTTTAAAATTTCTCATTTTTCATACAATTAAAAAAAATAATAATTCTGATTACAGGATATTATGTTAAGTATTTTGTGTCATATTTTCTGAAAAGAACATTTATTTATATTAAGCACTCTGCAAATTATAAGCATAAAACTTGGCAAAATTTGGGACTGTTTTTATAAAACCTTATTTTTATGAGAATAGCATGAGAGAAATTAAACACAGTTTATTGAAATAAGCAAGTGAATCATAATCTGCCGTTTTAACGCTTTTTGCTACATCAGTTTTGACAGGGTAATCCAAAAGATCTTTCTTTTTCAATTTGTTGACGGTTCCCTATGAAGTTTCGGGAAAAAAATCTTGACGGAAATATATGAGCTGTACTAATCTGTTTACGCATATGGATTTCAGTATGACTCCTCAAGTATTTTTCTAGAGATGACCAACAGAGACCAACAGAGTATATATGTATATATATTATACATACATACATATCTATATATATATATATATATATATATTCCAAATGGTTTATGGAAAGTTAACAAAGTTATGGAAAGTTAATTAAGGATGTTAGACAATCCTATTTTTTTCAGTCGTTTTTCTGAAATGCATTTGGCTCAAATTATTGGCCACTACTAGCACGTGGCACACTACAGGTGCAGTTCTATTAACCCTTTGGGGCTGTGCATATTTATTGTTACCATTTTAGAGGAAAGGGGGGGGGGTCTGGCACATGATATCGTAAGACTTCTAGAGGGCGGGGGAAGTCTTTTATTATTGATATCATTTCCTATCGAATCCATTTTTTTTTTTTTTTTTTTTTTTTTTTTTTTTTGTATCATGATCTTTGGTTCAAAATAGTATGTTATCTTCTTTTAGTCTGTTACAGCTTTTTATGAAAATACAAAGTTATAAATAAAACCATTATTACAAAAATCACAAAAATTTGTGGGCGCTCTATCTCAAGAACTAATGCACGGAATTTCACAAAGCTTTAAATTCTGTAAGATCTTGATATCCCCACTAAAAATAATCTTAAGATTATCTGAAGAAATTGCCACTTTCTACAGAAATTTGAAGAAAATTTGCGGACTTAGCTTTATCTTTAAAATATTTGCAGAATTTTTAAAGATGTTCTCAAAAATATCTGCATAATGGGCCAAATACTTTCGGATTTCCCACAGATTTTGGGCCAAAAAGCTATAGATTTTTTTCAGATTTTTTTTTTAGTGAGGTATAAACTAGATTTGTTTAGCTTTTGGTGTACATCGCTTATCAGGCTATGTTGCATTATTTACAATTTCCACAAGAATGCATGAATTTTCATAAAACTATAGATTTAGTTAATACTTCATATAACATGGTGTTTATTACATTTTGTGCAAATCGCTCAATAAGTGGTGTTGTCATGTTGCATTATTCGTGGTTATCTCAATAGCTGTATCTCAATAACTAATGCACGATTTTTTTTTTTTTTTTTTTTTTTTTTTTTTTTTTTTTACTTTAGATTGAGTTAGTTCCTCATATAGATTAGTGCTATTTAATTTTTGATGTAAATTGCCCTACAGATGACGCTGCTAGGCTGCAATTTTTATTTATTTATTTATTTATTTATTTATTTATTTATTTATTTATTTATTTATTTTTACGATTTTGCAATAACCGTATCTCAAGAAATAATGCATGGATTTTGATCAAATTTCAGATTCAGTTATAAGTTGACATAAATTGTTGCTGACTAGATTTTGGTATAAACCACCTAAGCGGTGGCACTTCTATGCTGAATTTTTCAGAGAATACTAACATATTCATAAGATAAAAGAAAGTTTTGGGATTGCCACATCTGACTAGTTTTTTTCCTATTTAGATATACTCGGCTCCAGTACCATAGGACAGAATAAAATTTAAATGAAGATATAAATAGACAAATTACTTAAATTACAAAGAGAAGTTAGATTAGTTTTGAATAAGTATGATTCACTTATATCCTTCGCAAAGAAAAGTTTTAAGACGGAAGTAATTTTGTTTTGTAAGAAAATGAAATGAAACATGTAGGTTGTCACAAACAGAGCCTTAACATTCGTTCCTGTTAATGGAGAAAGATAGTTCTGCCAAAGGGTTACACAAGTCAGAAAAGGAAAATAATATTAATCATGTCAGACAGATGAAGTCAACAGAAGTAGATATTTTCTGGAGAAAAAATAAATAAAATCCAGACGGGATCACAACAGTATCAAGTCGGCGTTTCAACTGAATTCAAGGGAGGATAGAAACATTTCTTTGTTCCAATTTGACGGAAACCATAACCTCTTTCCTTTAAATCGTACAGGATTTGATGGATAAAAAAAGAAAACTTAATTTTTTTTGCGTTAACTTTTTGATAGTTTTAGCTAAATTTTTCCTTTCTTTTTTATCATTGTTTTTAAATGAGGAAGATTTCCAGGACAAAAAAGAAAATGATGAGGTATAGAATAAAAACTTTACTTTTTAATAAAAAATGCTTTTTCAATAGGGGGGAAAAATGATATAATTCCTAAAAACCTTCAATAATTTCAATATTAAAAAAATATATACGAAAGCCTTTAAAATACCGAAAGACCCCCACCCCACTCTTTACTCTAAACTCTACTCAGCCTTAACCCCCTTGGGACGAGCGACACGTATACAGGGTGAGTCATAAATATCGAAACAATAGGCTATCTCCTCAAATATTGCCCCTAGACCCATACTTCCAATTGCAAAAATTCATAAAAAAAGGTGAAATTTCTGATAAGTTGCAACTCCATGGGGGGTCTATTTGAAAAAATACGAAAATTAAATTTTTATACGGCCCCCGTAGGGCAAAATTCCCAATTAGGAAATTATTCCTTATCCATTCCTAAATTGAACAGAACAAATTTCATCTCCGTATCTAAAAATCTCACTGAGATATTAAATCCCAAAATCCTCAAAAATTCCTGACTTACACCACTTTTCCCTGCCTTTAAACTGACTCAATTTCAACGCTTGTTAGGGAACATTCACAAATTGCAATTTAATAAAAATCGGTTTAAGATAGCGCTTTTTCTTTGGACATAAAATAGCAGCGTATAGTTTTTACGCTAAATTGGTATACCAGACGTCTGCTCGCGTCAAAATATCTAGGTCAGGTCCCAAACCGACCCATAGGGGGAAAAGTTCGGCGTGGCCTGAAAAAATGTCAAGATCATAACCCGAACCGGTCTGGAAAATAGTTTAAATCATAGCCCGGTTCAGTCGCAAATTTCTACATAGTTTTTTAATTCGGCGTGGGAAAAAATGTTTCATAGAGGAGTTCGGATCATAAAATTCTTTTATAGCTTTTCGTTTTTTATATTTATACTTTTTATTATTAAAGAAGCGCCAAAGGTTGTAATATATTTATTTTATCAATGAATCTTTATTTATATGTAAATGTTTCACTTATATTTTACTATCGTTAATCCATATCCCATGCGTTGGAGACTCTGAAAAATGTTATACACTAAAACTTTTTAAGACGGAATCACATAGGAAAGAAAAAATACGTTATAGACAGATGCTCTCCCTAGAAGATGTAATTGGAGCTTATTTTCTTTTCAGGTACTATTGCATTTATTTAGCATGGATCAACATATTTTCCGTTTGAGACAGAATTCCGTCATAGGCAGATTTTTTTTTTCACTGGTTTTATTTTTTTAGCCTTTGAATAATCTATTTAAAAAAATGAATTTTAAAGGTTCTTTTTTTTTTTTTTTTTTTTTTTTTTTTTTTTTTTTTTTTTTGTAAAATAAAGATTTTTAAATCTATTTGTTTTTCGTAAAAAAATCGATTGAGCCGAATTTTAATTATTTTATGCACGTCAGTCAGAGACAGTGATTTTAATACGGGTTTTGTCGAGACCGGGTTTGAAAATTTCATCCAGAGTGCACCTAAGTTGAAGGAAGTAGTCCCCCCCTTTATGAAAAAGTACGATAGGCTCGGCCTGGCGGGTCTTCAGAAAAAAGTAACATCTCGGTCCTGGCCCTACCTGGGCCCAGAATACAGAATTTTTAACATGCTCTGGAGGACGATAAAAATCCTGAAGTTGTCAGAGGTTAATTTAAAAAGAAAAAAAAAAGACTTAATCTGCATCTTAGAAAAAGCATTTGTTAAAATAACTGACGGACTTTTAAACAATACACTTCGCTTTTTCTGCATAATGAATTTTTTATCCTCTATTTCTTGTCTTTAAATTATTAAATGTTAAGAATTTTTAAAAGAAAAAAGAACTTGAAACACGTCATTTTTGATTTTTTTTTACATTAGTTTTTTTTCGGCAAATTTGAAAAAAATGTTTACTTTTGAAAAACTGTTTCCTTTTGAAAACGAATTTTTTTTTTAAGTTATATTATTTTTCAATAAACATTTTTAATAGTTTTAAAATTAATATAAAAAAACCTTGGAACAAAACTAAAATCAGATTTTCATCTTTAATTAAATGGAAAGAAATTAAATCTGATAAATAATGTTACGAGTTATAACGATTTTTGATTGTCTCATTTAAACCAGTACTACCCATATGAAACTTTTAGAAATTACATGAGAAATTTTAGAATGTGATTTTCTTAGCAAATTATAAGGCTAACCATCACAAAAAAAAAAGAAAAAAATCAAAATTCTAACTCAAGAAATAGATTTTTTACGCGTTTTCTAGAACTGTTAAAGTAACATTGTTTTTTAAATTGCGCGCATTTCAATTTGTATCTAATCCCTTAAAAGCTGATGAATTTTTTAAAAGGCTATAATTTTGCGAATTTTGGCGATATGAAGATGCAACTTTTTGTGTCTTATTCAGGACTGAATAAGGAAAGTTTTCCTAATTGGAATTTTTGTCCTACGGGGGCCGTATAAAAATTTAATTTTTGTAACTTTTCAACTAGACCCCCCATGGAGTCGCAATTTATCTTATCAAAAATTTCACATTTTTTTATGAATTTTTGCAATTGGAAGTAGGGGTCTAAGGGCAATATTTAAGGAGATAGCCTATTGTTTCGATATTTATGACTCACCCTGTATGTGCTGCAAAAAGGATTGAGAATCCTTGTTTATCCCCACCAGTAAAATTTTACAGTAAAATTTGCCTTACTTAATCGGAGCGTTTTATCGACTCAATGACATAAATTTCTTTTTTTTTTAAACCTGCGACAAAACATTAAAAATTTCGTAAAGTCGCGTTTAAGTTTTAATAAATAAATAAAAAATGCTGACGAAACTTTTATAATACCCGTACAGTATTTCATTTCAGTTATATTTTGAATATTTATTATGAAAACATTCCGTATATATTTATCTTTTGAATTTTATTATCATATTTTAGTGAATGCCTAAACTTTTGAGATAAATTGTATATAATAGATTACCTGGAAAAAAAAAAAAAAAAACTTAAGAAAATCTGGATTCTAGCAGCATTAAATCACTGTTCCTGATAAATTCACCGTTGAATTAAAGAAAAAAAAAAAGTTGTTCAAGTTGACGGAAACTCTAACCCATTTCTTTTTAAAAAGTGGAAGATTAAACGTAAAAGATTTGACGGTTAAACGAACTTACATTTTTCTTTTGTTATTTTTGTCTTTCTTTAAAATGTATTAATCTAGGGTTATTGTTTTTTTACCCAAAAGAGCAAAAGAAATCCGAGAAAATTTTCTAAAAAATACAATAAAAGCTCGATATTTTTTCTTAAACATTTTTTAACATGGAAAAAAAAAAAAAAAAAAAAAAAAGCTTTTCTCACTATTTGATTTAGAGTTCTAGATATCTTTGTATGTGATAAATAAGAATTTATCAAGCCATAACCTTTAAAGATATTTTTCACTTTCTTTTAGGTCTAGAAACAAATAAATAATCTTAAATCTTCATTGCTGCTAAGTCCCGCGCAAAAGTGCAAAAAGGAAATGCATTTATGACGGATAATGCAAGATTCTATATACCCTGGTAAAATGGAAACGTGCAACAAATTAAAAATTATTTGAACAATTATATAACAACTAGCATTATTTCTTAAAACGATTTTACTTTTAATAAATGTGACTGCCTTCCCTCTTCTATACCCTATGGCATTCATAACAAAAACCAGAGTACCTATGCCAGAGGTCTGTGCAGTGCTCGAAGGTCTAGTTTACGAACAGGGCCGGAAAATTGAAATGAAAATTTAAAACAAACCGGGCATTAAGATTTAAAAAACTTTTTTAATGGCCTTGTGCGAACCGTGCCAGGCCCATAAAGATCGATACCCCTTCCCAAGCCATATCTTGTAAGTAATCCAGACTTGATAATATTGAGCAAATATTAGTATTTGTATTACTTCAAAAACTTTGTGACAAGAAGCATAATTCTCTATATTTTCGCCTATAAAGTGCAGAAAAAAAATGAAATTAAAAATAGAATCTGCTCCACCAAAAAAGTTTTAAAGCTCCCACTGATTTTGTCGACCTTTTAGAAATCTGTTTCGACAAAATATAATTTCGGTTACCTGACCCAATATAGATTTCAGACCCTCTTATCTGAAATAAATAGCAATTTCCCAAACATAAAAAAAAAGAAAGTGCCGAAATTTTATTCAGTTTTGTTCCACTTCGATTTAAAAAGATTTGTCTGTCTTTTGAAATCTAAATCTTGGTAAAATGCAAAAGGACAAAAAGTATGTATATATATCTATAAGAGATAGTGGGATATGTAGATACAGAATCGGAAATCAGGTGAAAAGCATCAAATCCTGATAAATCTTACAGCTGAGATAAAGGCCTCTGGACTGGAATTCTTATACATTTTTTTCCCTTTTTCTTGTATTTTGAGAATTTATTCTATTCTTTAGATTTGTTGGGTATAATACATGACTGAAAATGGGATAGGGAACGAAAGTTATTTCTGAATAATTTTTTTTTCGTAAAAAAATTCCAAAAATGAGTTAAAGACCTAAATCTTAAAATTTTAAATTAAAATAGCATTTTTGAAGTATGTAGTTTACTCATTTTAAATTGCAAAAAAATTATAAAATGTTAAAGTACATAATTCATTTTCAAGGTTGGGGGAAAATACGGGGGATATCGTAAAGTCCCAATTACAAGCGAATATTTTTTTAAGCAACATCACACCACTTTTTCAAACTCTTCGAGAACATTTGCTAAATAAATATGCTACGAAATGTACTTTTGAAAAATAATGGTGCGAATAGAATATAAAAACAGTCAACAGTAATTGAAACTTTATAATACCCCCCCCCCCCCCCCCCGAAACTGAAGTTTATTCCAACAGAATAAAGAATATCCAGTACAAGATTCGAACCCGGATACCTTGGTTTGACGCGCTAATGTTCTTCCCAGTCCCCTTCAATGTTCTGAGCTACCCAGACGATACCTGGCTGGTATCATCTATTCTTATTTATATTTATATATTACAAACCAAGGTACCCAAATTCAAGTCCTGGTTTCAAATCCCAAATTCAAGTCCTATTCGCTCTGTTGACAAGTCAAACTGAACATTATTTGCTCTGTCGACAAACCAAATTAAGTAGATTTGAGTACTGGTCTGGAGTTTATTCGGTCTGTTGATAAGCCGAACTACCTAGGTTCGAGTTCTAGTCTGGATATTTTTCGCTCTGCTAACAAGCTAATGCATCCAGACCTGGCCAGGACGTTATTGTCAACGGACGGTGTTGTCAAGCCAAACTACCCAGGTTCGAGTCCTAACCTGGTCATTTTTTGCTCTGCTGACGAACCAAGTTAGTCAGGTTTGAGTACTAGCCAGGCCATTTTTCACTCTGTCGACAAGCCAAGGCATCCAGGTTCGAGTCCTGCTCTGGACAGTATTTCCTCTGTTGACAAGACATGGTACCCAAGTTCGAGTCCTGTACTGGACATTATTTGCTCTGTTGACAAGTCAAGGCAGCCATGTTCGAGTACTAGCCTAAACATTATTCACTTTGTTGGCAAACCAACGTACCGAGGTTCGAATCTTAGTCTAGACATTATTTGCTCTGATGACAAGCCATAGTACCCAATTTCGAGTCATGGCCTGGAGATTATTCGCTCTGTTGACAAGCCAAGTTGGACATTATTTGCTACGTCGACAAACCAAATGAAATAGATTCGAATACTGGTCTGGACATTATTCGCTCTGTTGAGAAGCCAAACTACCAAGTTTCGAGTCCTGGCCTTGATATTTCAGTTCTGCTGACAAGCCAATGTACCACGGTTCAAGTCCTAGTCTGGACATTTTTCGCTCTGCTAACAAGCTATTGTACTCAGGTTGAAGACCTGGCCTGGACGTTATTAACTCTATTGTCAAGCCTAACTACCCAGATTCGAGTTCTAACCTGGATATTTTTCGCTCTGCTGACAAACCAAGTTATTCAGGTTCGATTACGAGCTGGACATTTTTCGCTCTATTGACAAGCCAAGGTATCCAGGTTTGAATCCTGGTCTGGACATTATTTGCTTTGTTGACAAGACAAGGTAGCCAGGTTTGAATCATGGCCTGTACATTATTCATTCTGTTGGCAAACCAACGTACCGATATTCGAATCTTGGTCTAAACATTATTTGCTCTGGTGAGAAGCCATAGTACCCAATTTCGAGTCATATCTTAGACATTGTTCTTTCTGTTGACCAGCCAAGATATCTAGATTCGAGTACTAGTCTGGACTTTATTCGCTGTGTTGACAAGACAACTACTCAGATTCGAGTACTAGTCTGGACTTTATTCGCTCATTTGACAAGACAAACTACCTGGTTTCAAGTCCTTAGCGTGGACATTTTTTGCTCTGTTGACAAGCCAGAATACCCAGGCTCGAGTCCTAGCCTGGATATTTTTTCGCTCTGTTGACAAGCCAGAGAACCCAGGTTCGAGTAGTGGCCTGGACATTATTCGTTTCGTTGACAAGCCAAGATATCCCAGTTCAATTCCTGAGGCATGCACATTTTTCGATCTGTTGAATAAACCTCGACTATGCAAATCCAACTTTTAAGATGATTTTTGTAGTTTAAAAAAAAACTTTCTTCCCTTCATTATGGAAAGATACCTTAAAAAGTAAATGGATAAAGAAATAAACATAATTATTATCAGTCATTCAGTACTAACGTAAGTACCATAACGACAAAAATCGATATCACTATTTTTTTTTTAAATTTTCCGCTCCAAATACCTGCAATATTTGAACTATCAAGGAGCTTAAAGTTTTCACTAAAGAAAATATTGATCCAATATCCTACCCTTCTAACCACCGATTTTCCCTTTATTATACAGATACTATCTTAAAATCTCCCTCCCCCCCCCCCCAAAAAAAAAATATCCATATATATGACATAATTATAATCTTTATATTTTTAGCTCAGACGTCCTTAATGTCAATATGAACAATCTATATGATATGCATTATGCAAATGGAAAATTCTTAGCTAGTATAACTCACTTTCTGCGAAATGTATTTTTATGGAATTTACATTGTCAGTTCAACTAAATTGCGAGGGGGGGGGGAGGGGGGATAAGGTATGTATAACACACCATTTTACGCAGCTTCTATCCTGATTTTTATGTACAAAAATATCTTAAACAGTTTTTGTAAGAATTTCAACATTAATTATACTACACTCGTTAAAGTCGCAATAATCTTTACTCTGTATAACATTACATTATGATAAAAAATATTTTTTATACTTTGAGAACTGATAAAAATAATTTTGAAAAGACAAAATACAATAAGTAACAAGATAAAAACTAAACAATATCATTATCTTTTCCATTCAATACTAACGTAATAAATAGCTAGAGCAAAATACCATAACAACAAAAGTAAATTTTATCAAATTTCCGTCCGGACAGCTGCAACATCTCAAACTAAAGTTTTCACTAAAGAAAATAGCCGGATCCAATATCCTGCAATTTCAACCAATGATTTTCAGCTTATCGCACACTGCGAAAAGTATCATAATTTCGCTGTCTTACAATCGCCAAAAACGGTTTATAATGATATTAAGGCTCCGTGCCTCTTGGACCAGAGCCACTGAAAATCTGTAGTGCAATGTCTTTAAATGGGGTATCGATTATCAAATTAAGCTTACAATCGATAGTTTGCGGTAAAGGTGTTGTTGCCAAACACGGAAGGGTTTTTCGAAAAGAGAAAAAGGTCGCATGCTGTTATTTTGTAGTATAGACAATGATTGATAGTCACACTCTTTTGAAAAATGCGTCAATGTTATAATTAAGTTAAAAGAATATAAATCGTTTGGGTGTGGTTTCATAATGTGTTAATTTATAAGAGGTCTCGTTGTAAATCAATCTAACAAAAACAAAATGAAAGAGGTTAATCCATTTATTATTGCAGACCAGTTGAAAAAATACTACATTTTTTAAACATAAAATTAATTAAATTTAAAAAAAATTTCTACAAAATAATTTATTTTTGACTAACGGCTTCTAAGAAAATATTTTGCTATTTTATTTCAAAATGTCCCTTTAATTAAAAAAATATAATATATTTTAAAATAAAAATTAAAGTTTTTGTAGATTTCTACATTCAATCTAGAAACTTTAAACCCCCTTTGAATGTTTGAAACCCACCGTTACCGAGCATCAGTGTCCACCAACCAGAAAAGAGACCCAAAAAGTAGGACTAATCATCAGAGTATTTTTTTTTTTTTTTTTTTTTTAGAACTTGTTATTTTAAATTTGTTTAATCTAATCATGATTTGTGTTTCAAAACAACATGTTAATCCGCCCCCCCCAAAAAAAATAAATAAATAAATAAATAAATAAATACCTTCATGATTAGAAAGTTTCGGAACCACTGTTAGAAATTATTATTATTGTCACAATTATACAGTATTGTTATTTAACACGCTCATTGCAGCTCACGCGACAGCAAGTGATATGGCGCCAACGTTAAGGGGCCACTCACGCGCCAGCGCACGATGTGGGGTGATGTCCAATAGCCAGTCACGCGCTGGCGCGGAAAAATCTTTCACTGATTCTTTGTTATAAACAGTAAATCAGCTTCTGGAAAAACCTACTTCTACATTAGCTATCATCACATCTTCATGTAAGCGGCAGCAAACGTGTTAAACTTTCGACTAAAAATATCTTCACATTTAAAAACATTTGAGAACAGCTGATACAGATTGTTTGAATTATAATGCAACGTTATTAAACTTTATCTTATATAAATGCTTCCATATTTTAAAAAAGGTTAGAAACCACTGACATAGATTATTAATTTTATTACGCTTATAATGTGTTGTTATTGCACTTCCGCTAATAAATGCTTTCGTATTTTAGAAAGTTTTTTTTTTTTTGGGGGGGGGGGGAGGGGGGCACAACTTTTATTTAATTAAAAAAACACTCCTACAGATGTTATTCATTAATTTTCAAAGTTTATATCTATGAAAGAGAAAATAATAAATACACTGCTATACGTCTGGACACAATTAAAAAATAAATGCATCATCAACGAAATGCCATAAACATAATTTAAGAACATCATATTCGAGAGGCTAGCGCTTCAAAAATAATGATTTTTTTTATATTATTATTATTATAATTATTTTGCTTCCTTTTAAACTATATGCGAACGATCTCTCAGTTACATAATTGATGAAGAACACTGACGAAGAAGAGCTCTTAAAAAATTCCATCTAAATTATGAACAAAAGGAAGTGTGAAGAATACTGACACCCGCTATTTATTTTTTTCCAAGTAACAAAAACATTTTTAGCGTTGCATGGAAAAGTGTTCAGATAATTAATTTCTTCTCACTTTTCAATTCATAATATTATGTTAAATTTCTTTGCAGTATTTTTTAACACTTTTCATTATAGTTCAAAAGTGTTTATGAATTCGGTTTGTTTATCTGTCCATTCTCTAACTCGTGTATACATTCAGATTGTTATGTAATTTATACATGTTAATGAAGTGTAAGCATTTATTATTCGCTTACAGGTACACTCAAAAGAATTCTGTTATATTACAGCCTGAACAAAAAATTTGTTTTCGGTTTGAGAATAGCTGATATAGATTATAATCTAATCATAAATTCCGTTTAAAAATAACATGCTAGTCTATCCCCTCCCCTCGAAAAAAAAAACTATATTTAGAAAGTTTGGTAACCACTGATAGAAATTATTATAATTTCGATTAAAATGTCCTTACATTTTAAAAAGTTTGAGAACCACTAATATTGATTATTATTATTATAGCTATTATAATGTAACGTTCTTAAACTTTCGCTTACAAATGCTTTTATAATTTAAAAAGTTTAGAAATCACTGCCATAGATTATTAATTTTATTAAGATTATAATGTATTGCTATTGCACTTTCGCTAATAAACGCCTTCATATTTTAGAAAGTTCTTTTTTTGTACTACAGCTTCCATTTAATTACGGAAGCACTCCTACTGGTGTAATTCATAGATTTTCAAAGTTTTTATCCATGAAAGAAAAATAAGAACACAAGAAAGAAAAATAAGGTCACAGATGTGATGCGACCAAAGTGACTCACTGTGACCATGCATGCTATTAGGGTTCTCTAATTCGTGTATACATTCAGATTGCCATGCAATTTATGCATGTTGATAAAGTGTGTAAGAGCTTATAATTCGCTCAAAAGAATTCTGTTATATTACAGCCTAAGCAAAAAATTTGTTTGCGGTTTGAGGACCACTGATATAGATTATAATCTAATCATTATTTCTGTTTGGAAATAACATGTTACCCCACCCCCCCTTAAAAAAAAAAGAAAGCCTTTATGTTTAGATAGTTTGGGAACCTATGATAGAAATTATTATTATTGTCACGATTATACAACATTATTGTTATTAAACTTTCGACTAAAAATATCTTTACGTTTTAAAAAGTTTGAGAACCGTTGACACTGAGTATTAATATTACAATGATCATAATGCACCGTTATTAAGCTTTCGCTTATAAATATTCATAAATTGAAAAGTTTGGAAACCACTGACATAGACTATTAATTTTATTATGCTTATAATATATTGTTACTTCACTTACACTAATAAATGACATCTTATTTTAGAAACTTTTTTTTTTTTTTTTTTTGCACCACAGCTTCCATTTAATTACAGAAGCGCCCCTACAGATGTAAGTCGTAGATTTTCAAAGTTTTTATCAATGAAAAGATAAAAATAAATTCAGTGCTATACGTTGGATACAATAAATAAAAAAAGAATACTTCGCCAACAAAATGTCATAAACATAATTTAAGAGCCTCATATCCGAGAAGTTCACGCTTCAAAAAGAATGGGAAAAAATCTTTTATTTTGCTTCCTTTTAAACTATACGCGAACGATCCTTCGGTTACATAATTAATTGATGAAGAACACTGACGAAGAAGAGCTCTTAAAAAATTCCATCTAAATTATAAACAAAAGCATGTGTGAAGAATATTGACACCCGCTATTATTTTTTTTTCCCTTAGTAAAAAAATATGTTTGCCGTTTCATAGCAAAGTGTTCAGATAATTATTTTTTTCTTCTTTTCTATTCATAATATTATGTTGCATTTTTTTTTACAATATTTTTAACACTTTTCAACATAGCTCTTATTATATATAAAGATACTAGCGGACCCGACAGACGTTGTCCTCCTAGCACCGACTCCAGAAAATCAAATAAATGTACGTAAATATAGTAATACGCGCGATAAACACTACGCTCTTGATTTAATTTCTTATTAAAATTATGTAAGGAAATTATTTTTCACTCTTCAGTATTTTTTGAAGTCGGTTTAATTTTTGACAGAAAAGTTTATTTTTCTCTTTTTAGTTAAAAGTTAACGATTTTCTGCAGTCGGCTAATCAAAATTATAATACAGGAAATATTGTAAAGCATACACGTTTGTCAGGAGCGGGTTTCGAACACACGATCTCTTTCTTCAAGATGCAGAGCTTAAATCTGCCGCCTTAGACCGCTCGGATATTCCGTCCGCACTCTATTCGTCGAACTTATTCAACACTTTTAATTAGCGAAAAATCACTAACTATTAGTTTTTGCCTAATTACTAAAAAAGTACTGAATCAATTTCGATGAAATGTGAATCTGAACCATTTTCGAGTCCACTGGAACACACACACAAAATTTCATTAAAATCGGTCCAGTCGTTTAGGAGGAGTTCAGTGACATACACACGCACAGAAGATTTATATATATATATATATACAGATTTGCATTGGATACTCAATTTTAATTTTGAAATTGGTTTGGCTGGCACCGACTCCAGAAAATGAAATAAATGTACGTAAATATACGCGCGATAAACACTACGCTCTTGATTTAATTTCTTATTTCAATTATGTAAAGAAATTATTTTTCACTCTTCAGAATTTTTTGAAGTCGTTTCAATTTTTGACAGAAATGTTTATTTTTCTCTTTTTAGTTAAAAGTTAACGATTTTCTGAAGTCCGTTAATCAAAATTATAGTACTGGAAATATTATTGTAAAGCATACACGTTTGTCCGGTACGGGATTCGAACACGCGATCTCTTTCTACAAGAAGCAGAGCTTAAATCTGCCGCCTTAAACCGCTCGGACATTCCGTCCGCCACTATTCGTCGAGCTTATTGAACACTTTTAATTAGCGAAAAATCACTAACTATTAGTTTTTGCCTAATTAATAAAAAACTACTGAATCAATTTCGATTACTTGTGAATCTAAACCATTCTCGAGTCCACTGAAACACACACACAAAATTTCATTAAAATCGGTCCAGTCGTTTAGGAAGAGTTCACTGACATACACACGCACAGAAGATTTATATATATAAAGATATTTAAAAAGTGTTGCAAAAATAGATATTATTTATTTATTATTTACCCAAGATCTTTTGGATGCCCTCGCATCCATTTTCAAAGGAATACAGTCACAGCAAAAAACTTGCGATTTCAGACGTTTTGTTAAAAATCTAGAAATATACGTAAGGAATTAATCTGAAACTCCAGGTATGAAAACAAAATAGTAAAAATCATATATTTTCGCGAAGATTTTCCCCCGCTATTTTATTGGGGACCATTAATAAATTGAAAAAGAACGAAGATCTTTTGGATAACTCTGTCAAAACTAACGCAGCAAAAGCGTTCAAACTGCAGATTATGATTAAGTGGCTTATTGTAATAAACTGTGTTCATTTTTATGAATATTACATGTATACTCGAAGAGAAATTAAGGTCTTTATGAAAACGGTCCCAAATTTCGCCAAGTTTTTGGCTTATAATTTGAACAGTTTTTAATAAAAAAAAACAATGTTGTTTTCAGAAAATATGACAAATAAGATTGTACATAACACGCTGCAATAAAAATTAAAAAATATTAATAATTGCATGAAAAATGGACAGGTTTACAAATTAAAGTTTCAGCGCGCATGCGTGATCTCATTCAAAATGTAATTTGCAAAATGTGTTACCTAAATGTATACAGCAACTTTTGTAAAAGTCTCAAAAACATAGCTTGAAAATTCTGAAAATTATCGTCGATAGAATAATATAGATGTTCATTATTTTCAAAATGAATGAAAAAGATGAGGGGCTGTATCCATATTCTATTGATTAGTGTCGACACAATATTGCGCGTACTGCTATATTTGGATACAGCTCCTCTTCTTTTTGTTTCATTTGGAAAAAAAACGGACTTTGATGTTATTCTATTGACGATAATTTTCAAACTATGTTTTTTGAGACTTTCACAAAAGTTGTTCTATACATTTAACTAACACATTATGCAAATTATATTTTGATTGAGATCACGCATGCGCACTGAAACCTTATTTAGTAAACTTATCATTCGTTTTTCATGCAATTAATATATTTTTTTTCTTTTAATTTTGATTGCAGGGTGTTATATACAGTGTTGTTGATCATATTATCTGTAAAGAACATTGTTTTTTTTTTATTAAGAACTCTGCACATTATAAGCAAAAAACTTGGCGAAATTTGGGACCGTTTTTATAAAAACCTTAATTTCTCTACGAGTATATATGCTATATTCATAAAAATGAACACAGTTTACTACTATAAGCCATTTAATCATAATTTGCAGTTTGAACACTTTTGCTACATTAGTGTTGACAGGGTTATCCAAAAGATCTTAATTATTTTTCAATTTGTTGGCGGTCCCCTATGGGATTTCAGGGAAAAAATCTTCGTGAAAATATATGACTAGCACTATTTTGTTTATGCATCTGGAGTTTGGGAGTCATTCCTCATGTATACTTCTAGATATTTAACAAAATGTCTAAAATCGCAAGTGTAAAGATTTTTTTTCTTGCTGTGACTGTATAAAAGAAGATAATTGATTAGAAATAGAAAACGCACGCATTTTTGCAACACATTTTAAGTATTTATTTGTATATTTTGAGTTTAAAAACAAGGTGTAAATTTTCATCAGGACACTGGTATTAATACAGTGATTTGACTCATTTTCAACATAGTTGAAAAGTATTTATGAATTCGGTTTGTCTATCTGTCCATGCTCTAACTCGTGTATACATTCAGACTGTTATGTAATTTATAAATGTTAATGAAGTGTCTAGGCATTTATTACCGTATTTACTCGTGTATAGGGCGCACCCCTACTTTACAAGTAAAAATGGCGATTTCTTAAAATCTCGCATATAACGCGCACCATAAATTTCATACGCTAATGAAGAATAACAAAATAAATTTCAGTAAAAAAAAAAAAAAAAAAAAAAAAAAAAAAGTCGAAACACACATTACATTAGACCAGAAACCAAGACGAAAATGCATTTTTAGACTTCGGGTTGTAAGAGAATGACGGGAAATAGGAATGAGTGGCGGTAAAGAGAATTGCTAATTAGCTCTGTTGTATAAAAAACTGTAAGGATTGAAATAAACATGCAATAATACTTCAATTAAGTAACATTTTCCGAGTTTTAATATCTTCTTTGAATAATTTATTGTTTCATTTGTATTAGGGATGCAACGGATATTGATTTTGCCGGATATCGGATATCGGATATCCGATATCCGATTTGCCTGCCGGATTCGGATATCCGGCCGGATATCCGATCGGATATCCGGTACTAAATATGTTTTTAGTTATGGTGAATGCTCGTTTATTTCTTTATACAATGCCATCTCATATAATAAATTGCAAACATGTTTCACACACCATTACAACATTTTAAACATATTGCAATATATTTTACAGAAACTATATATCTGACTATCAGGGCTTGAAATTCAGGTTTTCCCAGGAGGAGAGAGTTTCCCTCATAACATTTGTAAATGCAGGGGAGTTAAACTATATAAGAGGGGGGGGGGGAATATTTTTTAAACCCTATTATTTTTTACATGCCACTTAAATATTTACAAATTATACCGACAGGACAAAATTCCACTGAAATAAATTAAATCAACAATTCAAGATAATTATCCAAAATGTTTATTTTAATTAAAACAAAGGAAAATAATCAAACCTTATATATATTATATCATTTTTCAATTTTCACTCAATGTTATGGGCAATTAATAACTGAGTTGCTAAATGAATTTTTCAATTCATGTTTATTCGATTTTGTGTGGCTTAGAATCTTTTATAGGTTACACTTTTGACAAACAGAACAGAGCAACTTTTCTAACACATTAAATTATCGAAAATACTTGGTTATGCTTTTTTCATCTTATTATTTTTTCTTAATTCTTTTTCTTAATTTTCTTAATCTGATTGGCATTCATTTTTAATTTGCTTTCAAGAATAATGCATGTAGGTGATTGTATTGTCAATATCCTTCGGTGATTGTATATCACTTAGTAGAATTATCGTCAATACTGTAATGTGTAATCCCTGACATTTTAGCTAATTGAATTATGTTCTACTATTTATTAGAATTTAAACCCATATGAAATTCTGAAAAGGAAATAGTCAATAGGTTTCTTCTATTACATAAGAAATGGATTATTTAAAAAGTCATGTCCTAATTTCTGTGAACTATGCACATCAAGTATTTCAGCGTTAGAATTCCTAAAAGAAAGTCACTGGTCCTAAGGACCAGTGCGCATGAGAATTTACTGGTCTGCAGACATCATCACTGGTTCACTACATAAAATTCTATTAAATAATTTTAATACTTAGGGTGGCCTCTCTCCCCCCCCCCCTCCCTAGAAAATAAACAATCTTACTTTGCATTTATCCAAAATTTTCAGCGTAATAAAATATAAAATTATAATTTGCTAAAAATTAAATAAACAGTACATAAAGAAAAACTATAAAATCATTAATTAGATATTTTATTTACCATTACTTATTTCAACTGACTGTAAGGTTTAATGCAAATATTTTTCGATTTTTCTCCAGATTGTAGCCAGAGTGGTGGAATTGTAGTAAGTGTCAGTGATGCAGTTGGACTTGAAAAATCCTGGGTCGCCAGGACCCAGGACTTCTAAAATTCTGGGTCTCTTTTCTACAAAAGTGGGTCCCCACTAATAATAAGTCATTTTTCAACGCAAAAATTGAACGTGTTCATTTCCACAAGAAAAATAAAATGCAATAATTGTTTTAATAATAATAAATAATTAAAACCAATATTAATTTAAAAGAATTTTTTTTTTTAATAAATATTATAATTATAAAATAATGCTTATTTAAGTGTAGAAGATAACAAGTAACACCATTGTTTGCATTTCTTTTTAAATGGGGCAAGACAGGTTTATTGAAAAAAAAACATTTTTGCTGAAAAAAGGGATATTTTTTTGAGTAAATGGGTACTTTGCTTAATGAAATCGTGCTTTCAGGAGTCACCTTTGGAGCAATAAAAAACCGATTGGGGAGCAGGAAAATCAGTTTTTGGAGCAAGCAACAACAATTTTGAAGCAGGAAAATTTGTTTTTAAAACAGAAAAATTATCTTCCGGCATTCACTTATTTATTTTTTCGTGCTTTTTTGTCGAAATTTCCATTTTTTACGTTACTTTGACGAAATCTTTAGTTTTTTCGGATTTATTGACGAAATATACCGTGTTTTTCGCGATATTTTCGCGATTTTGTCGTTTTATCGCGATTTTTAGCCGAAATTTGCCGTTTTTTCGCGATTTTTTGAAGAAATCTGCCGTTTTTTCGAGTTTTAGGATAAAATTAGCCCTTTTTTTTTCGTGAATTTTTTGACGATATTTGCCGGAAATTAGTCGTTATTTAGCGATTTTTTAACAAAATTTGTCGTTTTTTTCGTGATTCTTTGAAGAAATCTGCCGTTTTTTGCAATTTTTTGAAGAAATCTGCCTTTTTTTCGCATTTTTTGAAGAAATCAGTCATTTTTCCGCAATTTTTTGAAAAAATCTGCCTTTTTTCGCGATTTTTTGACAAAATTTGCCGTTTTTTCACGATCTTTTGAAGAAATCTGCCTTTTTTTCGGGTTTTGGAAGGAAATTAGCCATTTTTCTTTAGAATTGTTTGACAAAATTTACCGGAAATTAGTCGTTATTTTGCGATTTTTTAACGAAATTTACCGTTTTTTCGCGATCCTTTAACGAAATTGCGCCTTCCCTGGGACGCGTAAGAGCTATTCTTTTTTTGCGTCCCATCGCCGGTTTTTTGCGTAATTTATGTGCTATAGCGCGTCCGCGGCATCGCTGTAAATAAAAAAAAAAGCTTATGTGCGATCGGTCTCGGTTCTATCAGGGCCTGAAAAAAGGCACTGGTCCTGCCAACCACTAAATTTTTCAAATTAGTGGTCCGATTGAATTATCGGTGGTCTCGGACCAGCGGACCACCAAGGATTTTGAACGCTGTATTTATTGTTTCTAAATGTGTTTCCTTAAAGTTCATCTTTTTTTTTTTTTTTTTTAATCATTTGGAAAACGGCTGTTGTTTTCGGTTGAGAATGGGCCTTGTGATGTCTGGCATTTTATTTTGTTTATGATTCGTCCAGGAATATTAACGTTTAATCCATGATATACATAATATGACTTATTATATAAATCATGTTTTGAACATCATAAAAATGTTTTTACTGATTTTCAATAACTCAATGGGAAACATTTAAACATCTTGCTTTGGGCAATGGATGTCCACATTTTATTTATTTAGTTTACGAAATTCTTTAAATTTAGAAGAATTTTTATTTGAATAGGAAATCAAAATGTCAATGTTAATAAAGAAGAGAGTAGAAAAGTTACAAAATGGGAAGGTGCAAATTATCAGATATGGAAAGAAATGAATCCGAACAGAAACGTTGTATGAAAGATCGTCTTTTAAATAAAAAAAGGAGGTATGATTATTGAGCCCATTGATGACAAAATGTGCAATGACTTTGAAAAATGAAAAAATCTAATGTTGATCCACTGATTGTAAACAAAAAATGTTTATTTATTTATTTATTTTTTATTTTTATCAAATGTGCAACACAGGATTTAATCTCATTTTGTTCAGAGCTAATTCCAGACTCATGTGATAGAGCTCAGACTCTAGTGACCATTACTGCCCTATTAGTTATTTCTTGTTTTGGCACAGGAAAAAAATTCGCAAAATATATAAATCTGTCATAGATAAAATGTAGCTGATTTCGTCCATCATGGCAAAAATAAATTTTCAAAAATTGTCGACCTGCCTGAAAAAATTTGAACTTTGAGAGAACTTGGGTAGTGGGAAAATATATCGAAATTCGTCAATCAATTACAATAAAATATCGTAAAATTTGTTAAGCTGTCACAAGGAAATATCATGAAATTCGTCAGCCAATAACAAAGGACAAAACACAAATTTTTCAGCTGGACACAGGAAAATAATTGTTAATTTCATCAGAATGTCACAAAAACAAAAAGGGAAATTTGCCAATCAGTCGCAGAATAAAATAGCTAAATTTGTCAATTAGTTGAGAGAAATAAATTATGAATTTTGCCTGTTGGTCTCCAGAAAGAAAAAGTTGTAAAATTTTGTAAGACCAGCAAACGGGAAATTTTGTGAGAAAAATTACAAAACATTTCAGTCAAACGCAGAAAAACAATCATGAATTTTGTATAATTGTCGTAAGAGCAAACTGTGAGATTTGTCAATCGATAGAGGAAAATATCAAGAAAATAGTCAGTCGGTCCTGAGACTTGACCCTCACTTCACAAAGAAAAAAATTTCAAAAAGTGATTTTTTTGGGAAACAGGAATGACACAAGATTCTTTAGTGCATGAATCCTGCCATCCCGTCCCGAAATTCAAACCCTGTATGTGTATAATAATAATATTGAATAAAAAATGCAATTCTAATATTTAAATACTCTGCTTATTTGTCATTGAACCGCTGAAAATTGCTTATAATATGTACAATGAAATGGCTGGTAATTTTTAGAACAAATTTTACATGTTTATTAATATGTTTATTAATAATCACAAAGAAATACATAGCATCCTTTTATAATGTAAACATAAAAGTCTTACTAATATACCAATGGTTGAAGAGTTATATCCAAATACAGGTTTAATTGATGATTTTTTTTCATGTTTTAATTATTCAAAAATGTCTTACCTTAAGCTATATTTAATTTTATTTTAAGGTAAATCACTTTGAAATTTATGAAAAGAAAAAATTACTTTTAATTTTAAATATTTATAATGAAGTCACAAAACTAACTAGTTGGATGCACCAATCCTAAGACTCTCTTCTATTTCATAGATCTCAATTTTCAAAAAATATTTACAAATATTAATACTACATCAATATTGTTAGTTCAATATCATACCAACTTTGATTTTCATCTAGAATTTCTGCTGCAGTCAATTAGATTAAGAATGAGTTAATCTCGATCATGTTATTTATTAAAATTAATATTTTTTTGTTATTCCGCTATACATCAGCTGTTTGCGAATAGCCAGTTTTAGCAAGATGCAAAATTCCCATTGCTGCATGAACTGCCAATTCAAAAACATTCGAAAAAAAAAAAAATTAAGGGAGGAAATAGCTCTCCCCCCCTCCCCGCATTTCCCCTTTTTATACTTAATCATTGAATCCCCTAAACTAACCAAGGATATGCTTTATCACATAAAAAAACCTATATCCAAAATTCATAGCAAATTGAATAATTCTTCATAAAAACCCATTTATATAATTTAAGAAGAGTTATCCCCATTCTTCATACTTAAACATTAAACTTCCAAAACTACTCAGAGATTCGCCTTATCAAAAAGAATGTACATCCAAAATTTAAAGCACATAGGATATTTCTGCATAAAAACTAATTTATCAAATTTAAGGGAGTTTGAGGTAATCTCCGGTATCCTTTTTATGCTTAACAAAAGGACCCCACAGCTAATTAGGGAAGCATCTTATCACAATAAACCTGTATCCAAATATTAAAACAAATTGGTAACTTCTGCAAGAAAAATCATTTACCTAAATTAAGAGGGGTAGTCCCACCGATCCCCAATTTATACTTATCCAATGAACTCTCAAAACAAATCAGGAAAGTGCCTCATCCAAATGAACCTATATCCAAATTTTGAAGCAAATCGGTAAATTTTATGTGAAAAATCCATTAAACTAAATTCAAGATGGGGGAGTTACCTCCCATCTCCCCCCTCTTAGACTTATCCAATGAACTCGTAAAACTAATCATGGAGGTGTCCTCATCAGAATGATCCTATGTCTAAAACTACAGCCAAAAACGTGTACAAAATGTTTGGTTCATTCTATGTATAACTTCATACAATTTTTGATGATATGATGGTGACACTGGGACAGACAGGTTTTGAATAAACATGTTTTTAGGGATATTGGATCCCTAAAACATATAAATTTGTTGAAAAAAAATGATTACATTACTTTCTACTATCAAGGATAGAAGAAAGTAAAAAATGTTTGTTTGGTTGTTTAACTTATAAACCAATTAACCCATTATTTAAACTAAGCGAAAGAAAGAAAATTAATAAAATCATAGTTTATTAAACAATTTCAAATTTTATAAAGACTAAAGACAGAAACCAATATTTAGAAATGCATAAATAATGCATGTAAGGTAGCAAAAAGCCATTTAGAATCTACTATCATTCGCTCCTGTAATCTATATATATAAAAGAAAGTCTGGATTTCGTATTAATCACAGAACAAAAAAATCTACCGAACCAAAAATCTTGAAAATTGGGATAAAAATACTTCCCATAATACTGAGTGCCACTAAGAAGAGATTTTTAAAACTTCCACCCCTAAGGGGGGGGGGGGGTGAAAAAAAGAAAGAGTTAAAAAAAATTCCTTAAAAATTGGCTTTAGCAGTTATTTTTTAATTGATAACATATTTTAGTGTATTTTTTCATGCTGAATCGAATGGTACCAAGCAAAATCTTTTAAATCCAGTAGTTCGTGAGATACTTCACATTTTTCTAATTTGGCGATGTCTTCGGCGCAAAAACATGACATTTTCAATCCTTATCTATATATATAAAAGAAAGTCTGGATTTCGTATTATTCACAGCACAAAAAAATCTGCCGAACCAAAAATCTTGAAAATTGGGATAAAAACACTTCTCATAATACTGAGTGCCGCTAAGAAGAAATTTTCGAGAATTCCACCCCAAGGGAGGTGAAAAAAAGAACGAATTAAAAAAAAATCCTTAAAAATTGGCTTTTGTAGTTATTTTTCAACTGATAACATATTTTAGTGTATTTTTTATGCTGAATCGAATGGTACCAAGCAAAATCTTTTAAATCCAGTAGTTCGTGAAATACTTTGCATTTTCCTAATTTGGCAATGCCTTCTGCACATAAACTTGAAATTTTCAATCTATCTATATAAAAGGAAGTCTGAATTTTGTATTAATCATTGTACAAAAAAATCTGTTGTACCTACAATTTTGAAAGAGAGTTCTATAATCAGGTTAACATGATTATGTAAGATATATTTAATTATATCAATATACATAAAACGCAAAGTGAAATTTCATTCCGTCCGCTTATAACTTAAGTTCTACTAGATAGATTTTAATGGAACTTACATTGTTACTTGGATAATTTTTCTGAAATTTTGTAGCAAATGAAATATAGCATTCTACGTTGCTTAATTGAATACTTATGGAGAGATGTTTTAAATCAGATGAACCCAATTACAAAAGGTTGGCTTTATTTTAAAGGCTCTGCTGAATGAATTTTTATGTGATTAAAACTGTTAATATGTTGAGCGCTACGTCATTCATTGGTGACTAACATTGAACTTTCCGTTTAGATGATGGACTTTTCACCGATGACAGACAGTCTAAAGTATGATATAAAACTAAAAATTACTATGATATAAAAATTTCGTTTGATTCAAAGTTTCTTTAAAAAACACTGACCAGCGTAGCGGGTGAAGGCTGCTAGATGGTATATAAGCCTGCGCTTCTCTGTCGCTTTGCTCAGCTTAGCTTTTTCTACATGCTGAGTCTTGTACTGATGAAGAATCTCAACAATAGATTCGAAACAGCTGTTTGCAACCTTTTCTTTCATTATTTGAGCATTTCTAAATGTTGGTTTTCTATCTTTATACAATTTTACAAAAAGGCTTTATTTGCTATTTTGACTTCAAATTTTGTTTTACAATCCGAAAGTAAAGATACAATTTTCTAAAAGATATAAATGTAAAATCTTGAATTTATTACAAAATTTTAATATAAATAGTAAGGAAAGCTGGCAATTTTTTAAGCTTTTGAGAATTATCTTTTACTCATATTGATAGGGAGCTTATTATTTCATCTTTTGCATTATAAACAAAAGTTTTTCAGTGTTATTTGGGATCAAAGGATTACTGTTATTCATCTATATTTGCTTTGCTGCATTCTCCGGATATCCGATCGGATATCCGACAGAGAAGTCGGATATCCGGTGATTGTGATCCGGATATCCGACGATATTTCGGATATTGAAAAATCAGCCGGATATGCCGGATATCGGATATTGGCCGGATATCCGTTGCATCCCTAATTTGTATATCGTTCGACTTCATCCAATAGTAAAAAAAAATATTCCGTGTATAAGGCACACCTAGGAGTTTTGCTCTAATATTTTGGAAAAAAAGTGCGCCTTATACACGAGTAAATATGGTATTCGCTTACAGGTACACTCAAAAGAATTCTGTTATATTACAGATTGAGCAAGAAAAAAAAAGTTTTGCGGTTTATTTTATGCTATTAAATTATTTTAAAAATACTGAAAATTTTATGTATCACTTTAGCATTTGCACCTAGCATTTATTCTCGCATTACAGAGATTACGCCACGTTATTTCGGGTTGGGATAAAACGCTATTTTCTTTCGACCTGAATCTGTTTATTTCGATTATTTGAGATTCGTATTAGATTCTTATTCTTTCGAGGCGAGTTATGGTTGACCCAGTATTTCAAAAAAAAAATTCTGAATATTTTTTTTTTTTTTTTTGAAAAAAAAAAAAAATATCTATTTGAAGATTAATAAGTATATAGTGTGTCATATTTTGTGCAAAAAAAAGCTGAAATGGGTAATAGAGATTTAGTTTAGAACATTTCACCATAATTTTATGAAAATATGAACTAGTATTCTTTCTAGTATTGAGGTTTTGGTCGAGGTTTTTTTTTTTTTTTTTTTTTTACCATTTGGAAAATGGTTGTTTCTGTCAGTTCAGAATACAGATATCTGAAAGCTTGTAATGTCCGGATTTTAATCTTTTTCTAATTGGTCCATGTTTAATGTCCAGAAATGGAATACTTCTGTTGCCAGGATAACAAAAAAGTATTAAATACTACAAAATAATAATAATAATAATGAAAACTTAAAAACAAATTGAGATACAGCTTTCAAACCAATTGCATTCAAAATTACCTTTTCCCCCTATACAACGGAGTAAAAATTGAAAATGTGCGATGTTTAGAAGTTTAAAAATTCGCAGTACCGAAAATTGAAAAACTGAAATTTTATTTAAAAATTTTTCATGCTTAGTCCAGGAATATTAATGTTTAATCCATGGCGTATGTAATATATGACTCTGTTATTACGTAAGCCACGTTTTGATCATCATAAAAATGACGTTCACTGTCATTTTTTTAAATATAGAATTATTTTATAAGTCTAAAATTTTAGTCTCTGAAAATATCTTGTTCATAAAGGTCGTTGCACTTTGTTAAATTACAATTTTTATTTATTTATTTATTTTTCAAGCCGAATATTTAAGTACAACACGATCCGAGCAGCACTCTAATTCTAATCATTATCATTTCACCTGATAACTCAAAATTGATTATTATAAAATAATCTTAGTTACCTAATAATTTATGCTACTATACCTGCTACAAAATCTTTCAAAACTATCTTGGATCTCAATTCCCAATACATGACATGAAAAGAAGTGCACTCGAAGCTCCTTTATATAAAATCAGCTATTAATAGATGATACTTCACATCTGCTTCAATATCTACCAATATTTTAATTAATGTAAAATCAGTAACCCTTTAAACTTTAATTATTTATTAAAGCAAACGAAAACTAAATATCGATAATAGATACGGCAGGCTCCCTTAAATCTGCAGCCATAAAACACACTGACACCTAAAATTCGCACATCATCACAGGTGTTAACAATGAAACTTTCAGTTTTGATTTAAGATGAAATTACAGGCTTTTTTATTTTCATATCATTCCATTGCATTTTAACATGTAATTCTAATTACCCTTTCAGATCCGTTTTTTTAAATTGCATTTACGTTAATAACATTAACACTAGCTATCAAAACAAATTAATTAGTGCTTAACGAATGCTTCATTATCTAAAAAATAACTGATGTTGTTGTTTTGCGTATTATTCAATTAATATTCAAATGACAATAGGTTAAGGAAAAATTTTTGGAGATGCTTAGAAAATATTGTATTACAGTAAAACTTAACTTATATTACACTTTCTAAAACATTTTGCGTTTTATTACACGTTATTCTTTCAGGAAAGTAACTTTTATTTTAAATTAAAAGAGTGAAATATGTATCGCAAATAAAAGAATCGCAAAAAGCGCAAAAGAACTAAGCAAATAATAATAATAATTACTAAATGCTTAAACATAAATTAAGTGATACAGTAAATGCATAGACATATACAGTGAAACCTCCGAATAAGTGACACCTATGAAACCGGAAATTTTGTCCCTTAAATAGAGGTGTCCCTTATTCGGAGTTTTTATTGCAGTGAAACTTCCAAATAAGGGACAGCTATGGGACCGGAACTTTTGTCCCTTAAATAGAGGTGTCTTTATTTGGAGTTTTCACTGTACTATTATTGCTACATGTAAATAGTAGCAAAAGTATTTCTTAAAACAAAATAATATTCCATTAAAAGACATGTACTATTAATAGTACTCCAGACCCGAATAGGTTTATATGACTAAACTCATGCTTTGTCATGAAGGCCTGTCTGTCTGTATTTATGTCGGCCAATTAATCAACACTATGTGATATAGGCCCTATGGGGTGGGATGCCCTCCGTGGGGGTCTTTCTAAGGGAACCTAACCCGTATTTAAGCAAGGTTCGAAGAAAACCACGGAAAACTCCGAACGGTTAGGCCGACGGTCGCGATTGGGTTCGAACCCAGCATCTACCGTCTACTAGTTTGGAGGTCAGAACCTCGCGGCCACTGGTGGGGCTCGTTGTCATGAAGGAAGTATTGATTTATTTCTGGAGAAAATCAAGATACTGCAGGATATCACTGGTAATTGCAATCATTTTATCAAATGTATTTATGTGTTAAACAAACTCTTTTTTGTCTATTAAATCTGGATAAATCTGAAAAAAAAACTTCTTTATTTTATGACATTGATTTGAATTAAGAGTTCTCAAGAGTTAAGAGTTCTTAAGAGTTATTGTTCTCAACTGCTCCGCTCAACAAGCGCAAAACGTTTTGACACATTTACAAATTCATTTTTGAACAGAACGATATAAAATTGGAATGCCTGACTATGGTAGCGATTTCGAAACGAACTTAGTTTTCATTTCTTCATAATTAAATTACCTGTCCAGTTCTAAGCTATTTCGATCACGAGATCATCCGTTTTTCTCCTGCTTTTCGACCGGTTTTTCTGCTTTCATCCGGAAATGTGCTCAAAAACGTCAACTTTGAAGGCTTGTTATGAAAGATTTATTGTGATTTTTAAAAAAAACGGAAAATTGAGTCCAATTAGACAGTTTCTGAATAACAACACCTGCTATTTTCATGCATTTCCGAACAAAAATAAATTAAAGCACGAGTCACAAAGTTGACCTTTTTGATTTAAGAACACCCTTAATAGGGTATCTTTATGAGGCAAGTTTCATTCAATAATTCAAGAAAAATATATCTCATCACTGTTATGCATATTTAATTATACATTATTAATTAGTTACTTGACCTTTACTTTTAATAATTTAATCATTTTTAAAACTTATCTTAATTTTCATTGCTTTAGTTCATTACTTTACTTAATTATTTAAATATTTTACTACATTGTAAAGTATTCATTATAATTTTGATTACATTATTACATTCAAATTAATTGTTTAAAAAAATTAAACAAAACAATGACCGGAAATCTGTAAAAATCCAAACAACCTGTGGTTTCAGGAAGTGCGGATTTGAAGTAGGCTACTGTAATAATAGTTCTATTGAAATTTTCTAAAATACCTTGTTTCGTAATACTAGGTATACTCTGGTTTACTTGTTTAATAACTTTCAAGAATTAGCTTATTATAATTCATACATATTAAAATTGCATGTGATTTTGATTTATTGATATCATATTTATATTTACTTGAAATATACATCTGATGGCGACCCAAGCATATAGCAGTCGGTTGCATATTCCAACAAAGTCCAAATCAAAACATAAAAAGATATTAATAAAAGTTTTCTTCATTCTATTAAATCCTATCATACGTCATTAACTCAAACATAACAAATGATAAGTAATAATTCTAGGTTACCATGGATATTATTCTATTAAATCTCATGAGACGTAATGAATTCAATGCTTTTCATGATAAGTAATGATTCTAGGTTGCTATGGTGATGGCGCTTTATTAAGGATGGAGCATTACTATTTTTGTACTACTGAATTTAATCAACAGAATCGTAATTAATTTAGAATTTCATGCATTTTTAGGTGCGTTCGTAATTATATAATACGTAGCACCTATAGTGGTCGTTCAGTCCGTCCGTCTGTCTGTCCGCATATAACAACGTAAAAACTACCCAACCAAATCGTTTGAAATTTAAAATACATAATTATTACATAATTTTGTCGAGTCATTTCAAATTTTATGAAAATCGGATGGATAGATCAATTACAGGGACGATCAAAAGTATTCCATTACATTACGGTCAATGGGGAAAAAAAAGTTTCAAATGCATTTTAATCGTTTGAAATTTAAAATACGCAATTATTAGATAATTCTGTCGAGTTATTTCAAATTTTTTGATAATCGTGTGCATAGATCAATTACAGGGGCAATCAAAAGTATTCAATTACATTATGGTCAATGGGGAAAAAGTTTCAAATATATTCTATACGTTTGAAATTTAAAATACATAAATTATTACATAATTTTTTCGAGTTATTTCAAATTTTATGAAACTCGGATGCATAGATCAATTACAGGGGCAATCAAAAATATTCCATTACATTACGGTCAATGGGAAAAAATGTTTCAAATGCATTTTAATCGTTTGAAATTTGAAATACGCAATTATTACATAAATCTGTCGAGTTATTTCAAATTTTTTGATAATCTTGTGCACAGATCAATTACAGGGGCAATAAAAAATATTCAATTACATTATGGTCAATGGGAAAAAATTTTTCAAATGCATTTTAATCGTGTTACACTCATGCGAACTTAATAAAATTTATATGCAACTATAAAGTACATATTATAATATACATCTTACATAATTTGTAATGCAAAGAACATTTGTTATTGATTTACAAGGCCACACAAAAGTATTCCATTACATAATGGTATAGGGAGAATATTGTTTGATGAGCGTTTTAATTGTAATTCACTATTTACAATGTTATGACATTGATATATGAAAGTAATATTTTTAAAACTTCGTTATCGTTCGAACGCAACTAATTTGCTACGCTTCACGTGCAATTTCCAACTTGTTTATAATAGAGAAACCGCTATTCAACGAATATTTGATTATTCATAAAACTAATTATAATGAGAGCGTGCGGCATTTTTCATGTTTCACGTACAATTTCCGATTTACACTTTTTTTTTTTTCAATAACAATTCCTTATTTTTGAACCTGTAATCTGTGGATTTGAAACGGGAAGTGACTTCATACAAAGAACGCGAATTTTCATATGTAAAAACAAAATTTGTAAATTCAACGTATTTTTACTTTTAAATACAGCTATACAATAAATATCTCTAAAGAAAATTTTCGAATACAACTTTTACATTTAATAGTTAGTGTGTTTCATTTTATGCATTGCTGGAACACGTTACGTTGCCTGTACATCCACTTTTACCTTCGAAACAGTGATAGGATTGGAAAGCGAAGATTATATTGGACGATTTGTGTGGTTTAACCTGTTATTAAACTGTTTATGATCATTTTCTCACAAAACTTTATTTGTCATAATTAATATTCACTACTTCAAGTCCTCTGGCTGCTTCACTAAATTCCACATTAACCTATGGGAAAACTTAAATGCGCGATGAATGATTACTTAATAGTATAGTTATAGAAATAAGTAAGGAAGCTTGATAAACATATTAATGGGTCTATTTGTAAATTTTCGATTTGTGAACACAATAATAGGTTTAGTTGGTTCATATACAAGTCTGCAGTCAAAGTTTCATGAAATTCTATTCAACCATTTCTTTGAAATTGTGCGCACAATGATCAAAATCACTATTTTGAGAAAATGGACTTTTACTTTAACCCTTTGGGGTCTGGCGTACTACTAATTTTTAGGTGCGTTCGTAATTATGTAAATACGTAGCACCTATTGTTATCGCTCAGTCCGTCCGTCTGTCCGTCTGTCTGTCTGTCCGTCGTCTGTCTGTCCGCATATAACAACACAAAAACTACCCAACCGAATCGTTTGAAATTTGAAATACATAATTATTACATAATTTTGTCGAGTCATTTCAAATTTTATGAAAATCGGATGCACAGATCAATTATAGGGAAAATAAAAAGGATTCCGTTACATTACGGTCAATGGGGAAAAAAAGTTTCAAACGTATTTTAATCGTTTGAAATTTAAAACGTATAATTATTACGTAATTTTGTCGAGTCATTTCAAATGTTATAAAAATTGGATGAATATATCAATTACAGGGACAATCAAAAATATTCCGTTACATTACGATCAATGGTAAAAAACAAGTTTCAAATGCATTTTAATGGTTACTCATTTGAACATAATAGAATTGACATGAATCTATGAAGTATGTACTAAAATATACATTCTGTACAATCTGGGATGCAAAGAATATTTATTATTAAATTACAGGACCACACAAATGTATTCAACTAATTAATGTTATACGGGGAAACATTGTTTGGGGTGTGTTTTAATCATATTAAACTACTTCACATTTTATGAATAAGATATATGTTAATGAAGTATAATAAAAATTACTCCCTGCATATTTACAGGAACACAAAGATTTCGACTACTATACCGTATCCAAAGTACGCTCTACTATATCAGCAAGATCTGAATATTTTAAAACTTCGTTATAGTACGAACGCACCTCATTTGCTACGCTTCACGTGTAATTTCCAACTTGTTAGGTTTAAGAGCAGCCTTAAAACAAAGATAGAACGAAGAAAACATTTTAAAAGATAGACAAAATTTACACTAGTATATGATTGGATGTTTTATTAATTTAAAATTTAATAAATGGTTAATAATAATCACTTTAGTAACAAATATTACTTCAATATAAATTCTAAATTACTTTTATTATTCGTTTGAAGATTAAAGAGAGAGGAGAGGAGGGATATTTTTCATAGTCTTTAAAAAAATTTTTAATAGGAACTTTTTCTAAAAAATAAATAAATAAAAACTCTATAAAATTGTACGATAATACCAATAATGCATTACTTTTAAAGCTTGTTTCAGCAGGAAAACATTCTTTAGAAGCCCTTGTTAGATTATCATCTAAAGCTCATTTCGCCTTTGTAAACAATTAAATATTTGCAGAACATAATTGAAAACGCATGGAAAGATAACTTACTTATTCTAATTTCATAGATTTAAGCAAACAATAAATACAAAAACAAACAAAGAATACGAAAATTTAACTGAAAAATAAGAATCACTTATCGACTAGAAAACAATTAGAATTTTTTTATTCTTTATACAGCTTTGATTCTTTAAAATGCAATGATTTTTTTAATACTGCATTGATTTTATAAGACTATAAAATGTTAACCAAACAAACAGAGACAGAGAGCAAAAAAAGGCCGGGGAGGGAGCACATTCACATATAAATAACCATACATGTTTTAATGCTACACGATTGAAAAATCCAAATATTTCATAGAAAATGAATTATTAATGCCATAGATTAGCTCTGCTTTCGCTGTTCTGTTCTTAGTTTAAGAATTGGGTTTTCTCCATTCCCCGGATAAACAATTACAGACTCAAAATTAACTTTTCTAATAATATGTTTAAAAAATTCGTGCAAAATCTTCTAATTAATATTTTTGAAAATAATTTTTTTTGTTGCTTAAAGTTGCCGGAAAGATTTCTCCAAATAACGACATAAAATATGAATTTGTATAACAGTGATTTCAGATCGAAATCATTTAATAATAATAAAATTTTATCTTTCCTTCAAAACAAACTAAGAAAAATCGAAAGATGGCTGTATAATTTTTTTTTTTAGTTCATTTAAAAGGAATTGAGAAAAGTTAAATCAAGGTATGAAGATTAAAATCGGTTTGCTTCGGAAGAAGTAGAGCAATTGTCAATGAATTTTGAAAATAGAAATAACACCGCGAAAATAAGTATTGAATAAATTTATATTTAAAAAAAAAATCGAAAATCTGAACCCCAAGTGGATTGTATTCTAATTTCGTCTATTGAAAACCACGTTTACATGTATCTAAGCGAAACAGTTTATGGTGCATATTCCCATAGCTAATTACGTACTCAATTTTTACATGAACATAGCCTTCGGAGAAAAAAAAAATAGTTTTGATGGAATCCTTTGAAAGAAAGCATTGTATTGAATGCATCCTCATTAATTTTTCAGATCAATTATGAGGCTTTTCAATACTAGAACTGTAACATTCAGTGTCTTTCTCTTAATTTCTGGAATTAATTGCTCGCGTAATTCCGACATCCTGAAAGAAGAAAAGGGGGGAGGAGGGGAAGAAATAACGCTCTGTAATTGAGTTTGTGTCTCGCAGTTGTAACACGAGAAAAATGAAAGAAGACAGCGTGGTGATTCCACAACAAAAGGATTTAATGCCATTCCGTTCTCAGGATCTGTGCTCGCTTTAAGTAAAATTAAGCGTTCTTCTATTTTCTTTGAATGGCAGAAATCTATTTATTTGCGAATGTCTTTTAATTGTTCTTTCGTTGTTCTTTAATTTTGCTTTTTCTCCATCTTTTAAGTGTGTAGATTGTTGCCCTAAAGCAGTTTCGTAATATTTCAATCCTTTACAATATGCTTTACTCATTGAATGCAAAGCTGTTCGTTAAAAGAAATATTATTGTAAAAAATTAATTAAATTTTTAATTATACTTTATATTTTTAGGCAGAAGGATTTCTCGAAATAACGATATAAAATATAATTCAGGATCGCAATGATTTCAGATTAAAATCATTTAATAATAATAAAATAAAAAGCAATTTTTACTTTTCTTGAGAAAGTAAATATATATTTTTTTAATTTCATTGAAAAGGTATTAAATTTTATTAAATCAGAACCAGGGTATGAAGATTAAAATCAGTTTACTTTTGAAAATGTAGAACGATTGCCAATGAATTCCGAAAATAGAAATGACACCTGCGAAAATAAGTATTAAACAGATTTATGTTTAAAAAAAATCTAATTAAAAAAAAAAAAAATCGAAAATCTGAATAACCCCAAGCGGATTGTATTCTGTTTTCGTCAGTCCAAAACCACGTTTACATATATCTACAGGAAATAGTTTATGCTGCATACAGCCCGTAGATAACTGAATATTCAATTTTTACATGATTTTCAGATCAAAAGCCTTTAATCAATTATAAAAAGTTTTCCCTTTTCTTAAAAAAGTAAAAGCATTTTTAAAAAATTCGAAAAATAGCTGTATGAATTTTTAAAAAGTTCATTGAAAAGAAAAATTTAATTGGTTAAATCAAGGTGTGAAGATTAAAATCAGTTTGATTTTCAAAATGTAGAACCAATGAATGTCGAAAATAGAAATAACACATGAAAAAATAAATATTGAATAAATTTATATTAAAAAAAAAATTATTAAATAAAAACGAAAATTTGAAAAACCCAAGTGGATTGTATTCTGTATTCGTCTGTACAAAACCATGCTTATATATATATTTGCGAAGTAGTTTCTGCTGCATACAGCTCAAGTATTCTATTTTTACATGAATATAGCCTTTGGCGAAATAAAAAGTTTTGATGGAACCCTTTGAAAGAAGGCATCGTATTGAATGCATCCCCATTAATTTTTCAGATCAATTATGAGGCTTTTCATTACTAGAACTGTAACATTCGTTGTCTTTCTCTTAATTTCTGGAATTAATTGCTCGCATAATTCCGACATCCAGAAAGAAGAAAAGGGGGGAGGAGGGGAAGAAATAACGCTCTGTAATTGAGTTTGTGTCTCGCAATTGTAACACGAGAAAAATGAAAGAAGACCGCGTGGCGATTCCAGAACAAAAGGATTTAATGCAATTTCATTCTCGGGATCTGTGCTCGCTTTAAGCAAAATTACGCGCTCTTTTTTCTTTGAATGGCAGAAATCCATTTTGTTTGGGGGATGTCTTTTAGCTGCTCTTTCTTTGGTTCATTTAATTTTGCTTTTTCTTCATTCTTTAAGAGTGTAGTTTGTTGCCCTTAAGCTGTTTCATAGTATTTCAATAACTTAAAGAATGCTTTACTCACTTAATGAAAAGCTGTTCGTTAAAGGCAATACTATTGTAAAAATTTTATTTATTTATTTAGTTTTTCCTGAAATTCCTGTTTTTTAAACTAGGCGGCACAATCTTTCTCTAACAAGGAACCATTTTTAGTGTTGCTTGCACCTGGCATTGAGACTCTGTGTTCTGCGTTTTAATTATAATAAACTATTTCATATTTTATGAAATCGATATACATTGCTAAGGTTTACTACAAGTTGCTTCCTATATAACACAAAACATACAGTATTTACAGGGACACATAAAAGATTTCGGCTTTATACAGTATTCGAAGCACTGTATACTATCACACCAAGATCTGAATATCTCATTATCGTACGAATGCACCTCATTTGCTACGGTTTACGTGCAATTTCCGATTTGTTGTTAAGTTTTGATTCGATTTTTAATCAATCTGATCCTAAATTATTCCAAAAAATCGAATACTAACATTCTTGAACATTTTTTTTTTTTTTTTTTAGATTATAGAATTAAAACTAAGATGGGCAATAAAAATAAAGAGAATAATATTTAATAATAAATAATATAATTTAATAATAAATTGAAGAAAGATTACACTAACTTATGATTCTAGGATTTTATAATAGGAAATAAGTTTGCGTATAAGACTTGCCATTTTGTGAAGCATCAAAATAAACTTTAAGCAATCACTAAATCCAGTTCATATTAAGCGTGTCAACATACTCTACCGCAGCTGTTTCGTGTAAACATTGATATTCTCAGTATGCGTTTGTAAACCTGTGAAATCGATTCTTGAAAATGAAACCTAAAGAGTTCCCTCGTGTTTCATTGCTTAAATTTATTAATTATGCAGTGAAATACATTTAAAAGAAAAATAAACGACGTTATTAATACAAAAACGCTTAACATGAAAAATCGGTTAACACGAAATGATATAACAATCCGTACAGTATTTTATGCAATTTAATACATGTTTTGTTTCTATGAACACTTTCGAGTCTGATATACTATTAATAGTAAATGTCCTTGTTGAAATTCGATCTCGGTCTTAAAAATAGGTTTTCATCGATCTTCATTTTCTGCTTAAGTTTCATTAATATTAAATAACATATAATAATACTGTGGGTGAATGTAGCATAAACTTGCAAACTTCATTTTATATTTTGAAATAAGCAATGATCATCTTTTGTCGTTTGTAACAATAACATGATAACGCATGACTTTTCCTTCTTATTAGTTAATATTTAAATTTGTCATACATTAGTCACGTCCTTTGTCATGCATTATTGATTGATTAGTTCAGCATTCTTTATCCATGTAGCGCCTTTGCTAATCTCTCTAAATAGCTAATTAATAAAATTTTATGCCTTTAAACAATTAAATATATGCGCTTGTTACCTCGGCCTTAATTTCCCTCCATAAATAACTCGAGACGAAACAGAACACAAATTTCTTATCATTCAGCATGAATTACGAAGATAATGAAGTGAGAAAAAAAATCACTCCTAATTAAGACTGTCCCTCACTATGCTGGAACACGAATAGATGTCGAAATGACCGACTTCCGCAATACAAAAGGTTTATTGTTTTACTATTGTCAAAGATCTGTTACCTGCTAATTGAAATAAAAGCCTCTTTTATCTCATTAAGTATTAGGAGATACAATATCTTTTGGGTTTCGAGCGCTTTTCTTCTGTTTGTGCTTTTGGCAATCGCTTTAAATTCTCGATTTATCCAATTAACATTTCGCGCCTTTGATAAATATGAGGAATAATAACTGCAATTTGTTCGAAAAGTTTTTATATCTTTTTCGTTTCCCTCTGATGCAATTTTTGATTAACTCTGTGATATTTCGGGCGCTTTAAAAAAAATTCCACTGAACAATGCAAAATTTTTTAGGGAGTCTTTTATACGTAAAAGCATAAAACTTGTGGAAATGAATATGATGGTGACTTGAATTGGAAAGCGTTTTTCATTTTTTTAGGTCCATCCGAAATCATACAAATACATAGTACAAATAGTCTTTGTCTGGTCCACTCCGTCTGTCTTCATACACCAGCACAAAAACTACCCAATTAAATCATTTGAAATTTAATATATAGAATCGTTGCAGAATTCTGTCGCGTCACTTTAAATTTTATAAAAATCGAATCTAAAGTTAAAAAAAAAGTATTAATAACAGTTTTCTTCATGCTATTAGATCCTATCACACGCATTTAATTCAATGAAATCCCATGATGCGTAATCATCGTAGGTTGCCATATTATGGTCTTGTTCAAGTCGCAGTTCTATTGCTTCCATACTACCGAATTAAATACATAGAATCGTAATAAATTTTGTATTCATGCGTTCCTTCATAAGAAAGCCACAGTTATTGCATCAAAATTGTAATATCGACAAAACAGTTATAGTACGAAAGCACCTTGTTTCCCATATTTCACATGCAATTTTCGACTTCTTGTGTTTTGTTGCAATGTTCTTAATGTATTAGAGTTTTATATTCTATGTCTGGCGCATGACATTCTTTTCCTGTTAATTAATATTTAGTCAATTTATTTTAATCAATCATTTGTCATACATTGACATTTATTTCGGCATTCTTTATCCGCGTGTCTTTGCTAATCATTCTAAATAGAGCATATTTTATGTCTTTGTACCATACAACGAAATGTAAGCAATTGTTATCTCAGCCTTAATTTCCTATCATAAATAACCCGAGACGAAATGGAGCACAAATTTCTTATCATTTAACATAAATTGCAAAGAAAATGAAGAAGAAATCACTCCTAATTAACACTGTTTTCTCACTGTGCTAGAACACGATTAGATGTCGAAATGAACGACTTTCGTAACACAAAAGGGTTATTGTTCCACCATTGTCAGTAATCTGTTACCTGCTAGTTGAAATAAAAGGCTCTTTTATCCCATTAAGTATAAAGAAATACAAAATATTTTGGGTTTCGAGCGCTTTTCTAATCATTTTAATTCTTGATTTATCCAATTAGAAAATGCGCCGTTGATAAATTGAAGGAATAACTGTGAGTTGTTCGAAATTGTTTGATTCCTCTTTCTATTTCCTTTAAAGCAATTTGTGATTAACTCTGAAAAATTCGGGCGGTTTAAAATATTCTCGCTGAACATTGCGAAAATTTCTATGGAGTAAAGCATAAAACTTTTACAAGACTCTTAAGGTGATCTGGAATTCTGGTTTTTCCTATTTTTTGGTGCGTTCATAATTATAGAAATAAGAAGTACCATATAGCCCTCGTCTGGCATCCACGTTTGTCTGCATATAACAGCGAAAAACTATCCAAAGGAATTGTTTCAAATTTAATATGCGGAATCGTTGCAGAATTTTATCGTGTCATTTCAAATTTTACGAAAATTGAATCAAAACTTCAAAAGGTAGTAATAAAAGTAATCTTCATTCTATTAGGTCCTATCATACGTATTTAATTCAATGATATCCCATAACAGCTCATGACTTTAAGGCAGCCATCTCTTATTAAGATGGTCCTATTTAAGATGGAACCTTATTATTCCCATATTACCAAATTTAATGCACAGAATCTAAATAAATTTTGTATTCATGCATTTTTGCATAAGAATGCGACAGTTACTGCAGTAAGAGCGTAATATTGGTAAAACTGGCTATAGTACGAACGCACGTCGTTTCCCACGTTTGGCAGACAATTTTCGACTTATCTTATTTAAATGATTGTATTTTGCTACAGTATTCTTAATATGTTGGAAAATGCTTCATATTCTATGCTTGGCGCATGATATTCCATTCTTCCTAGTTAACATTTAGTCTATTAAACCAATCCATTGTTATAGATTATTATTTAGTTCGGCACTCTTTATCCGCGAGGCACCTTTGCTAATCCCTCTAAATATAGAGCATATTTTACAGTTTTGAACCACGAAATATGTATTTTTGTTATCTCGGCCTTAATTTCCCTCCATAAATAACCCGAGACGAAATGGAACACAAATTTCTTACCATTCAACATGAATTGCGATGAAAATGAAAAAGAAAAAAAAAAAATCACTCCTAATTAAGACTGTTTCTCGTTGTGCTGGAACACGAATAGAAGTCGAAATGAACGACTTTCGCAATACAAAAGCTTTATTGTTCCACCATTGTTAGGGATATGTTACCTGCTAATTGAAATAAAAGACTCTTTTATCTCTTTAAGTATAAGGAGATACAAAATCTTTTTGGATTTCCGGCAATTTTCTGTTTGTGCTTTTGGTAATCACTTTAATATTTAATTTATCCAATTAGAATTTCGTTGATAAATTGGAGATATAATAACTGTGATTTGTTTGATATGTTTAAATCGTTTTTCTCTTTTCCTTTGAACCAACCTGTGAAATTTCTGGCGGTTCTCAAAAAAGAATTTCTTCTGCTGAACAACGTGAATTTTTTTTTATGGAGACTTTTATTCATGAAAGCATAAAACTTGAAGAGATGAATTTTAAAGCGATTTGCAATTGAATAAGGCTTTTTATTTTTAGGTGTGTTCGCAATTATACAAATAGGTAGCACCAATAGTTGTCGTCTGGTCCGCCCATGTGTATGACAGTCTATCCACATGCAACAGCGTAAAAACTACTCAATCGAATGATTTGCAAATTTAATGCATAAAACCATGGTAGAATTTTATCCATTCATTTTAAATTTTATGAAAATCGAATAAAAACCTAAAAGGATATTAACAATACGTAATCTTATCATACATAAGTAAGTCAAAGATATCATATGATAGTTAATGATTCTAGGTTGCCAGGATGATTGCGTTCAATTTAAGATAGAGACCTATTATTTTCGTACTACTGAATTTACTGCTCAAAATCGCAATGAATTTTGTATTCATGCATTTTTGCATAAAAGTGGAGCAAATCTTACTCAAGGATCTGAATAACTAATTATAGTTCTGACAAATTTCGATTTAAAATATTAGTTATAGTTCAAATACACCTCATTTGCCACGTTTGACGTACAACCATCAACTTGTTGTCTTATTAAAGGGTTATGTTTTATTTCAAATAATAATATGCTGGAAAGTGCTTCATATTCCATGCTTGACTGATGATATTTTATTCTTCCTAGTTAACATTTAGTCAATTCATTTAACCAACCCTTTGTCATATATTATTTACTCTTTAATTCGGCATTCTTCATCCGCGTAGCACCGTTGCTAATCACTCTAAATAAAGTATATCTGATGCTTTTGTACCACAAAATCTATACGCTTGTTATCCTGGCCTTAATTTCCCTCCATAAATAACTCGAGACGAAACGGAACACAAATTTCTTATCATTCAACATGAATTTCGAAGAAAATGAAGAGAGGGATAGAAAAAAAAAATCACTCCTAATTAAGACTGTTTCTCACAGTGCTGGAACACTAATAGATATCGAAATGAATGATTTTCGCAATACAAAAGGTTTATTGTTCCACTATTGTCAGGGATCTGTTACCTGCTAACTGAAATAAAATGCCATTTTATCTCATTACGTATGAGAAGATACGTAATCTTTTGGGTTTCGAGCGCTTTTCTAATCATTTTAATTTTCGATTTATCCAATTAGCATTTTGTGCCGTTGATAAATTGAAGGAATAATAACTGAATAGTTCAAAATGGTTTGATTCCTCTTTCTCTTTCCTTTAACGCAATTTGTGATTAACTCTGAGAAATTTCGGGCGGTTTAAAATATTCTCGCTGAACAATGGAAAATTTTTTATGGAGTAAAGCATATACTTTTACACAAGCCTTTTAAGGTGATCTGGAATTCTGGTTTTTCCTATTTTTAGGCGCGTTACTGATTATAGAAATAAGAAGTACCATATAGTCTTCGTCTGGCATCCACGTTTGTCCGCATATAGCAGCGCAAAATTACCCAAAAGAATTATTTCAAATTTAATATGCGGAATCGTTGCAGAATTTTATCGTGTCATTTCAAATTTTATGAAAATCGAATCAACAGTTGAAAAGACAGTAATAAAAGTTATCTTCATTCTATCAGGCCTTATCATACGTATTTAATTCAATGATATCCCTTGACATGTCATAACTTTAAGGCAGCCATCCGTTATTAAGATGGTCCTAATTAAGATGGAACCTTATTATTCCCGTATTACCAAATTTAATGCACAGAATCTAAATAAATTTTGTATTCATGCATTTTTGCAAAAGAATGTGACTGTTATTGCAGCAAGATCGTAATATTGATAAAACTAGCTATAGTACGAATGCACGTCGTTTCCCACATTTGACGGGCAAATTTCGACTTGTCTTGTTCAAATGACTATCTTTTGCTACAGTGTTCTTAATGTGTTGGAAGGTATTTCATATTCTTTGCTTGACGCAAGATATTCCATTCTTCCTAGTTAGCATTTGGTCAATTTATTTAACCGATCCTTTCTCATAGATTATTGACTATTTAGACTGGCACTTTTTATCCGCGTAGCGCCTTTGCTAATCACATTAAATGGAGCATATTTTATGCCTTTGTATATCACGAAATGTATGCAATTCTTATCTCGGCCTTAATTTCCCTCCATAAATAACCCGAGACGAAACGGAACACAAATTTCTTATCATTCAGCATGAATTGCGAAGAAAATGAAGAAGAAAAAAATCGGCCTTAATTATGACTGTTTCTCACTGTGCTGGAACACGAATAGATGCCGAAATGAACGACTTTCGCAATACAAAAGGTGTATTGTTCCACTATTGTCAGGAATCTGTTACCTGCTAATTGAAATAAAACTCTTTTACCTTATTAAGTATTAAGAGATATAAAGTCTTTTGGGTTGCGAGCGCTTTTCTGTTTGTGCTTTTGGTAGTCACTTAAATTCTCGATTTATCCAATTAGCATTTCTCGCTGTTAATAAATTGGAGGAATAATAACTGCGAATTGTTTTGATTCTTTTTTTTCTTTCCTTTGATTAAATATGTGATTAATAGTGTGAAATTTTTCACGGTTCACAACAGGGGAAAAAATTTCCACTGTATAATACGAAATTTCTTATGAAGTTTTTCTTTTACACATGAAAGTATAAAACTTATTGACATGGATTTTACAATGTTTCGGAAGTGAATTGCATTTTCACTTTTTAATAAGTATGCTACATCTTGAGTTATAACATATCACCGTGGATATTCGATTTTAACAGACCTGCAACGTGCACGAGCTACCACACCCTCAGGTGGAGTTCCCCCCCCCCCCCCCCCCCCCGCCCAGCAATGTGAAATTGCTTTGCATCTCGGCGGCAAAATTCCCTATGGTGTTACTTGTCTTTAAGTAGCACCCATTTTTTCCTTTTCCTCTAAATTGGTCCTTCAACCACTTTTTATGAAAAGTTCCGGCCACCGATTAACCACCTAAAATGCAGGTATCCCTACTCCCCAAGCATAATTTGTGTGTGTAAAGTGCAAGAGCCATCAACCGGTTTAACAGAGATATAAGCAAAATAGCAGGTTTGTAATTCGGATGGCCGAGGCGTTTTGTCAACTGCATGGCTGCCATACGGCGATCAAACGGATCAATCGCCGCGATGCAACACAGGTAATCTCGTTCTGCTAGGAAAATCTGGCAGCTATTAGTTTCGTCATCGGTTTGGAGACGGTCGATGCCGGTTATGTACGCTAATAGAATCCAACGCGTGTAAAACCCGTCGTGGGTACGAAGTTTTCCAAATCTACTGTGAATTATATCTCTGGAGGTGCCTTGCCAGATGAACCCCCTCATCACCTGACCAAGGTTCTAAAATATGAGATCAACTTAAAAAGCAAAGGGCAGAAACTCAACAACAAGATAAAAATTTTAAGTAACCCGATTAACAAAGTTTATCGGTCACAAAGAAAGAAAATCCCATGCTAACCTAATGCAGATATTTAATTAAGTGATTACTGAATACGCAATGGAAAAATCGAAACACAGTTTCCACCATGAGAAAGTGAATGTTTGATGCCAACGCGGTATACTTTAAAGAGCTGTATCCTTAAATTTTAATTAGTTTTATGAAGAAGATATTTTTTGAAAAGATTGGTGAAGTGAAAACTTTAAAGTTTATAAAATATTTCTTTGTGCTTCATATGGAAGAAAATGATTTTTAAAAACAAACTACGTTGCCACCGGACACCTTCTATTTGATGTCAAAAACCATTTATATGCAGTGTGTCCAGCAAATAACACCCTGATTTCAAAATTAAATTTCTCAAAAACAAAGATCAATAGAATTATGCAGTAAACGGTTTGTTTATCAGGTAAGCTGTAAAAATCTTATACAAAAGTTTCGAAAGGTAAATATTTTGAAAAGATTGGGTTCTGATTGCAAAGAATGCTTTGATTCGACATTTTTCTTGCTCCCAGAGAACGTGTTTTTCGGCTTAAAGTGCCATATTTCATAGTTTTTTTTTAAATTAAATTTTTGAAATTTCGAAATTCTAAAAATTTACTTTGAAAAATCTTTAAAATATTGCACTGTAAGCTGAAAAATTTTTTCTCTGCAGGCAATCTAAAACAAGAAAAATGTCAAATCAAAGCATTCTATGCAATCGGAACGCAATTTTTTCAAAATATACATTGTTTGAAATTTCTGTATAAGATTTTTACAGCTTACCTAATGAAAAACCGTTTACCGCATATTACTATCGATCTTTGTTTTTGAGAAATTTAATTTTGAAATCAGGGTGTTCTTTGTTGGACACCCTGTACATATATTTCTTTTACGTAGTGCGAAAATGAGATTTAATAAAGCTTGCCATTTGCCAACAACCACAGCAACGATTCTCGGTGGTTAATTTACGGTTACATGACCTGACACATTCAGCAAATGAAAACTCAGAAATAATCTCTTTTTAAAGACAAACCATTTGGTTCATGTATGAATAGTAATGTCATTGGTTTATTTTACGATGACTTGCTCATTCAGCGAATCAGCTTTCTGATCAAGATTTGTTTTAGACACAGCAGAAAACGTCTTGTTTACATTTTATTAGAGTCATACATAGCGCCCCCGTTGTGTTTTTCAAAGAGTTTGAAATGAGTTTAAGCCGTTTTGGGCAATATTATAGACTAAAAAGCACATTTTTATTTGCATTTATAACAAAGATTTCCATTGCTTTTTTTACATAAATTTTTTTTGTAAATTTTCTATCATAAAATGATTTATGATTACACTCATTCTGGCTAGAGATGATACAAATAATAACGGTCAAATAACACGAGCTTGGTTTGCGTAGCTGTCTCAGTGTGAACTGCATTGCAATTAATGAGACTTGATGAGCGGGAACAGAGCCTTCTAGTATTAAGTATTGTCTTCATTAAAAAGAGAAGCAGGTAGAGTAAAATGTTCAAAGCTAAGGTATACGCTATTGTTTTGTTCTAGAAACAGAGGGTATATGGAACTTCTTCAAAAAATCCAGAAGGTATATGGCGTACACCGTACACATCTATATACCTTCGCTACACCTTCTTAATATTTCCACAATTATATAAAAAAAATAATTAATTTTCTGATAAGTTAACAAAGCATTTAGCGATTGATAGAAAACCTCCATCGGCGAAGCATCTCTTTAACGGCTAGTGTAAATTACGCCTGAAAACAATTTCTATTTAGTGCCGTGCATAGTCATCAATTACAATCAAAGTGTATTCCCCCTCTCTTCCTAAACTTGAAATTTATCATCGCCTGTCAATCTTCCCCTATTAATAATTGTTTTAAACGACAAAACTAAACCTCTTGAAATGTTCCTTTCAATACATTTGGAAAACTAGGAGCATTGAAATCAAAACAAAATTCTGTCAAATCTAATGAAACATTACTGAAGAAAATAGTTAAAGTATTGGTTAATTATTGAAACGCATGCATTAGAAGTATTTGTAGACGCACAATTACAATTAATGTCGAAAAACAAACATATTTCTTTCTTTTTTACACATTAACTGCTGTTAGTGTACTGTTTGTTTGTCCAATAAATTTCAGTTTAACTAGAGATATTTTGTTGCTTTCATTTATTTATTTATTTATTTATGCCTAAGTGGGACAAGATCACCAGATCGCTAGGATCCGGTGTAGACCCTATTTGTCCCACCCGGAATGTTCCCCGGCATGTGGGGATTCATTACAATAACTTCAAAAAAAAAAAAAAAAAAAAAAAATACATAATATACAGGCTGGCTGTATACAACATCAACACAGTGGTATGCGCGCCGGAGACCTGCTCCATCGCGACAAGTGGCGCTACGACTGCCAAAAGCTCAACAAAGGCTCTAACGCGACAGCGGGCAGTCTTAGGAGAGAACGGTTAAGTGGTAAGATTGGCCAGGTCCATAAGGAAGTGATAAATTTGTGCCAATTGACGGAGTAGTTTTGGGCGGGTTAAGATATTTGTGAGCCAGGTATCAGGGCGGGAATAAGGGTTCTTAAGGTGCCAGGCCTCTGTGAGTGTGCAGAAGAAATAGTAGTGGTCTGGAGACCCTATGGCCCCACACTCACAGAGGTCCGTATCTGAGCGTTTAAAATAATTTAGGTATGTTCTGAATGGACCATGGCCGGAGAGGAATGCTGAAGTGGGAGGGGAGAAAGCTAAGAGATTGTATGAGACTTTTGGGATAAGGGAATAGGTGTGCCTGCCTTTGCTTGAGGCATCCCAGTAGAGTTGCCAGTCAGAAAGAATGTTTCTTTTGAGGAAGTGGCGAACATGAGACGGGGGAACAGGAAGGGGGATATCTATGTTTGGACGTGAGGTGGCCTCCTTGGCCAGTGCGTCAGCTAGCTCATTGCCAGCTATGCCGATGTGAGCGGTGACATGGCCGAGAGAGACCCTATGGACGAGAGTTTTTAAGATAACTTTTATCTTAAGCACTAAAGGGTGTTTAGTTCTATGGGCGAATATTTCTTGTAGGCTTGAAAGGCTGTCACTATAAAGGTGAAAAAAAGTAGTATGAGGATAGAGAACAATCCATTCCAAAGCCCGCAGGATTGCGAAGAGTTCTGCTTGGAACACCGAATTGTTATCTCCAATCCTGCAAGCCCACTGATGAATAACAACACTGTCTTTGAAAACACAGAAGGATGATGCTACTCCCGTCTCCGTGTGTGAACCATCGGTGAAAATGGCTGGATTTTTCGAGGGGCTGTAAGAATGCTTATTAACATTAACTTGAAGATAGGATGTCTCATCCGCCGTGTTGCTTTCATTTATCTAAACAAGAAAGAAAATACTGAATTCCTGGAAAATCCAGACGATACGGTTTTCGACGCATTTATACGTTTTAAAAATCCTGAGCACGAATTGACTGTTTTTAGAAAATGTCCGCGTCTCGATCTATCTATTTGTGGCCGTTGTAAGTCGTAAATTTTGTGACGCACAATTTTATTTATTTATTTATTTATTTATTGAGCAAATTTTGTGACAAAGGGCCATTTATAAATGATGTCACACATTTTTTCAATAATTTTAACCCCCCCCCTCCCCTTTTGTCACACTTCGTCATACATCCTCCCTCTTGTCACATATCACGCTATATAACGTAAACATATACTTACAGTTCAGCGACGAAGCTCTACATTATAGATTATAATTCAAATTTTATTTTTAAACTTTAAATATGTGTTTTAATGATATTTGTGAGTCTAACAATAAAAATTATTCGTTTACTTATTTTGTGTGATGTAAGATTAAGGTTTACAACAAAGAATATTATTAACATACAGTAATAATAAAATATAAATATGAAAAAAAATGAAAACTGTAGTATTACAGAAATTGAAATTAATGTAGTATTTGGTTTTAAATTTTATCTTTACTTTATGAATACAATTTTCATAATTTAATGTACTGTTTTTCAAGACTTATTTTAATCAAAAAATGTGGTGTCACACTCGTTCTTACCCCCTAGTCACAAACTGTCACAATTTCACGAACCCTCCCCCCCCCCCTAAATCGAAGTGTGACATCATTTATGGATGGCCCCAACCAAAAAATACACAAATTTTGTGGGCGCTGTAAGTTACATTACACAGAATAAGATGAAATTTCGTGCATCTTTCGTGCGTACATCCTTGTTCCAAATTGGTTCAATTTAAATGATTCAGCTTTGTTTCCGTAAATGATCAATACATAATATTGTTTCTCCTTATAAAACAACTATATATTACATTTAGTTTTTAAAATAAATTTTTATTTTACGCTTCCACAAATATTCTTTTCGCTATATATATGACTTTTTTCTTCCACTTTTGTTACTACTAGGTTATCCCGTCGACCAAAAAATTATCGCCAAACTATAAGATTAAATGCCAATAATCTATGATCGTGAATGTCACATCCAAGGACATTAAATACGATTCATGTGTTTAAAATGTCATTAATTTATTTTTATTTCGACTTTTTATTAATATTTTTATTAATATTCTACTAATTATTTGATTTTTCGTTATTTAAAATAAAAATTATGTCAATATGTATAATTTGGCTGTTAGTTTGGCGATTTGTATAATTTGGCGAAATTAGTCGACGGGGATAACAGAGTAGTACCCAGTGTTCTCGCTGACTTTTGACCAACGTTAGTAATTTGGCTAATTAAAAATAAAAAACATTCGCCAAATGAAAAAAGTATTAGCAAAATAGATTCGCCGTGTAGCAAAAAAAAAAAAAAAAAAAAAAAAAAAAAAAAAAAAAAATCTTTAACCTTTTCAGCAGCTTGCAAAATATTCCATTCGTGTTTATCAATTCATAAAATAGTATTTATAAAAGGTATTGGTATGAAAATTTTTATTTGACAAACTTACATATTTATTTATCTTATTCACTTCAAAAAATTAATTTTAATATTGATTTTGTGTTAAATCAGCCTTTGTTTCTAAAGTTACATGACGGAAAAAATCCGATTAGGTCGCTTAAAGGGTTAATCCTTTAATGTATCCCCCCTTTTTTTAATATAGTTTTTATAACTGTGACAGCGATTGTTATTAATCTAATTTCAACTATCCGCTACAAATATAAAAGATATGTATACATTAAATATATGTATATATGCATATGTATGAAAAAAAAAAAAAGCAAAAATTCAGCACTAGCAATTTGGCGAATCTAATCGCTTGTTTACTCGCCAAATGAAGAATTTAGTCGCAATTTGGCGCATTGGCGAGCGACAGCGAGAACACTGGTAGTACCCCACTTTTATTCTAATTTTTATCGATATTTTTCAACAACAGCGTCTTTTCTGATAATCATACAAAGTAAGCTTCTCGATGCTAGTGAAAGTGAACTTATTAGATTTTAATTGCATTATCGTCTGCCAAAGTATGCTGCGTTATAAATTAACAGGAATGGAATCATTATTGTATTGGGAATAATAAACTGTTGCATAATTCACCCAGACATTCTGCAGGAATACTTCTGTATTTTCGTTTCACAAAAGTTTTAACTAAGAAAATACTACAGCTATATAAGAATATTTTCTACAATTTCTCTCCTACTTTTATCCAAATTGTTACTAATATTTCCCAACAACAGCTCTTTTCTGATATTTATACAAAGTAAGCCTTTCGATGATCAGCAGTTAACTTATTAGATTTTAATTAAATTATCGTCTGTCAAAGCATGTTGACTTATAAATTAACAGAAACGCTCTCATTACTATATTGGGAATAAACTGTTGCATAATTCATCCAGACATACTGAAGGAATACTTCCGTATTTTATTTAATAAAAACTTTTAACTAAGAAAATGCTCGACCTATATAAGGCTATTTTCTACAATTTCTCTCTTACATCCTAATTGTTATCGATATTTCAAAACAGCGTCTTTTCCGATAATTATACAAAATAAGCCTTTCGATCCTGAATAGTGAATGAACGTGTTAGATTTTAATTGAATTATCGTCTGCCAAAGCATGTTGCGTTATAAATTGACAAAAATGCTGTCATTACTATATTGGGAATAAACTGCTGTAAAATTCAACCAGATGTTCTGATAGAATATTTATGTATCTTAACTAGGAAAATGCGATAGCTTTTCATTGTAAGTCCTGAATCCTGCAGCTGATTTCATTGCTCCAATTCTGTAAGAAGTCTTTTGTACACTGATTATTCAATGATTAATACGGGGAAAAAAATGGTTCGATTTAGAAACTTGATTTAGACTTGGGGATAATTTTAGTTTCTTAATGAACAGTATTCCTTTGACGCAACATTAAGGTAAAATGACGATTTAAGCCTCGAACCGAAAGAAAGAATAGGCTCCATTTTTTTAATGAATTATTAGCTGAAAATGAATGATTAAATATTTATATTATTTTAAGAGTAAATGAATTTTTCTGCAATCATCTGGATGGTTTAGGTTAATTTTCATTGGTTAATTTCTTATGTAAGAAAGTATTTTACAAGCTATAAATATATCGTGCCAATACAAAACGTAGATTATATCGCGATAAAACAAAAACAAAATTTTAACAGCAATGATTGTTCGAAGAGCGTTTCACTTGCGAAATTCGTTTTAAAATTTAACTAATTCATTTCATATTAATACATACAGATGCTATTCATCATATAAGAGTTGTACAAAAGGTCTACACAATACCATTCATCTTTGTTTATCGACGGAAATTAGTGAAGGTGAATTTTCAACTAAATTCTGTATTTGCTTTTGTGTGAATTTTTTCATTCTATGTATTATATAATATACATACAAATCAATATATCATCTACATGGCTGCATAAAAGAATTCGACTATTCTTTTCGACAGATGATAATTTCTAGAATTAGGTTTTCAACTGTGTTGTACTTTTTAAAAATTTTTAATTATCTTTTACTTTATAAACAATTAAGTTTTGTCACAGTATTTTGTTTAAAAGACTTTCATAATCTATCCATGATGCACGATTTTACTTCCTTTCTTTTTAAGAGTTTAAAGCTTATTCCAAAAACTTGTATGAGTAAAATATAACGAAATTCTATTTCAAACTCCAAACGCTCCTCGTATCAGCAAATATCTACAGCATTAAAACACGCCCACTTTAGTATTACATTGCATGCATATGCTTACATATTTGAGTAAAACTATTCCAATAAAGCACGAAACTATCTGCCAAGAGATAAAATAGAACAAAGAACAAAATAAAAATAAAAAAAAAATTCTGAGTCGTTCGACGCCTCAAATACGTGTATGATAAAACAAGGTTTCTTGGCATTTTCAAACTATGGAAACACATATGCGAACTTCTGAAAAGTCAAATAACTACAATTTTTCATAACTACAACTTTTAAAAGTACAGTCGAGTCTCTATATAACGAAATCCATCGTTCCAGTAAAAAATTCGTTATATAGAGAAATTCGATGTATAGAAAATGATGTTAAAAATCGTATTTAATGTGTAAATTTTGAGCAAATATTATTTTTGATATTTTTAATTAAGGATTTGAAATGTTTAAAAGTAAATATTAAGCTAACATTTTATTTCTTAATTATTTAAGCAGTTTCAAAATAAACAAATAAATAAATAAATAAATAAATAAAAAATAAAAACAGACATTTATTTGAAAGCTTAGTGAAAATGAAATAAGGCAGACTTGCATTAATTTCAAACGAAGAAATCTGTAATTTTTCGTTGTTTTTATTTTAAAATTGTTACGCTCTGAAAAAAAATACCTCAAATTTTAGCAAGGAATGAAAAATTGTAGTTAACATTTTCTCCATTTGAGGCCTCTCTTACGCGCCTCTCATTGATTCCTCTCTTATATGTGTAACGATCTAATTGACTCTGTTTTGAGAAGGATGTTGAAAGGTGTGTGGGAGGTGGGATGAATTAGTTGGATTTAAAGAACAAGGAGAGAAGTAATATAAAAAAAACTCAGCACTAAACGATAAATCAAAAATAAAAATTGACTCCATATGATTTCGAAGCTTTTTTAAAACTGAATAAATTAAGACCAATTTATGAAAAAATTCGTTATATGGAGATAGATATTTCGCTATATAGAGACTGTTTTTAATGTAATCATGCGAAAAGGGGACCGTTCCTACAAAAAATTCGTTATGTAGAGAAATTCGATGTATGGAGTTTCGTTGTTTAGAGACTTGCCTGTATTTTATATTCAGTCAAATAAAAAAGAAGAAGAAGAAGAAGAAGAAGAAACACAAGAATAAGAAGAGAGATACAGAGAGAATTCAAGTAAACCTAAAAATTGCCAATTTATGTCTCGGTTTATGTTAATTAATAACAAGTTGGAAATTGCACGTCCAGCGCAGCAAATGAGATGCGTTCGTATCATAACAAAGTTTTAAAAATATTCAGATCTTTATGTAATGGTAAACAGTACTTCGGTTACAGTATAGTGGCCAGAATCTTTTGTGTATCCATGTAAATACTATCTGCTTTCTGTTATATAGAAGTAACTTGTAGTAAATTTCAGCAACGTATATAAATTTCATAAAATGTGAAATAGTTTAATAATATTAAAACTCGCCCAAAACAACGTTTCTTCCTATACCATTATGTAATGGAACACTTTTGTGTGGCCCTGTAGATTAATAACAAATATTCTTTGCACTGCAGATAGTGCAAAATTTATTTTTTAATACATACTTCATAAATGCATATCAATTTCATTATGTTCTAAAGAGTATACCATCATTAAAATGCACTTGAAACTATTTTTTCTCATTGAAGGTAATAAAACGGGATGCTTTTGATTTTTTTTTTTTTTTTTTTTTTTTTTTTTTGTAATTAAACTATTTATCGGATTTTCATGGAATTTGAAATGACTTGACAAAATTATGAAACAATAGTACATTTTAAATTTCAAACGATTCGGTTGGGTATTTTTTGCTCTGTTACAAGCAGACAGCCGGACGGACTGAGTGATAAGTATGCAACGTATTTACATAATTACTAATGCGCCTAAAAATGAATAAAATTCCTAAAACATCCCCCTCACTCAAGAAATAGAAAACTTGTTGCCAAAAATTTAATGTTTAAATTTTAAATAATCAAAAAAGCTTTAATACATTCATTTTATTAATACATTCATACCCCTATTTGTACTTTGAAACTGACACAACTGTTGTGTATTTTACCAATTTACAAATAAACAAGCCTTTTTTGTATCAATGGTATACATGCTTAAATGTATAAATTTACGCCTTTATTTTTTAGATTGCATGTGTGGATTTACGCATTTATTAGAGTACGTAAGATAATAATTCTTCTTGAATCACTTTTCAAACAAATATTTAAATCCGGACGTGGCCGTACACATTCAAGGAGATAAGAAATAAACAAATAAAAAAGCCATGGCTTAACAATCGTGTAACAACTCAAGCAAAACAGTTTTAAAAAATCGTAAACCAGCTACATATATCATGTGCGTGTTCTACATTCCCTTCCTCTTGCTTTTCAAACTATATTTTTATAGTTTCAGAACAAAAATAAATAATGCAAACACAAAATAGCAGTCAGTAAAAAAAAAAAAAAAAAAAAAAAAAAAAAAAAAAAAAAAAAAATCCTATTAAAGTAAGAACATTTAAAAATTTTAAAAGTCAGGGGGTTTCCATATATATTGCTTGGATTTACATTAAAAATTAAGATGGAAGAAAAAGAGCGGAAACAGATGATGTTTAAAAGAAAAAAAATTTAAACTGAAAATGCATGTTGGATGCATCAAGGAGATAAAAAACAAACAAATAAAAAAGCCATGACTTAACAATCTTGTAACAACTCTAGCAAAACATTTGTAAAAAATCGTAATCCAGCTACATATATCACAATGCGTGTTTTACATTCCCTTCCTCTTGTTCTTCAAGCTATATTTTTATCTTTTCAGAATAAAAATAAAAAATGCAAACACGAAGTTGCAGTCACTAAAAAAATACTTAAAAAATTTCCACCAATGTAAGAATTTTTACAAATTTTAAAAGTCAGGGGTTTGCATATATAGTGCCTGGATTTACATTAAAAGTTAAGATTTAAGAAAAAGAGCGGAAACAGATGATGTTTGCAAGAAAAAAAATTAAAACTGGAAATGCATGTTACAGCGAAAGAAGGTTGGAATACATTAAATTGTGGCATTTTGAAAAATAAAAAAAGATGTTTTTTAAATAGAAAGAAATTTTATCTAAAAGCACAAACGTACAGAGCATTAGAAAATTATTAAAATTAGTCTCAAACTCATTACATTACAGTTTTTTTTATTACAATTTTTTTCATTCGCCGCATTTTAACGGGACGTTTTTGATTGTCTCTATAATTAAACTATACATCCGATTTTACTGAAATTTCAAATGAATAGACAATATTATGCAACATTATACTTTTTAAGTTTCAAAAGATTCGATTTATGTAGTTTTTTGCTTTATTATATGCGGACAGACGGACTAAACGACAACTATAGGTGCTCGTATTAATATAATTACGAACGCGCCTAAAAATGCATAAAAATCCCAGCACCTCCTCCTTCTGCAAAAAATAGAAAATTTGTTGACAAATATTTAATGTTTAAATGTTAAATAATCAAATTAACATACAGATTTCATTAATACATTTATACACATATGTGTACTTTGACACAACAGGTCTGTATTTGTCATTTTACACATATAGACAAACTATTTCTGTTTCAATAGTATACCTGTTTTAATGTGTAAATTTACGCATTTATTTTTTAAGGTGCATGCGTGAATTTAAGCATTTATTATTTAGAGTGCATAAGATAATAATTCTTCTTAAACCACTTTTCAAACAAATACTTAAATCCAGACGTGACCGTAAACATTAAAAAATAAATAAATAAATAAACAAACAAATAAAAAGGCCTTGGCTGAACAATCTTGTAACAACTCAAGCAAATCATTTGTAAAAAATCATAAACCAGCTACATATATCAAAAACGTGGTCTACATTCCCTTCCTCTTGCCTCTTCAAGTTATATTATATATATATATATATATATACGTTATGTTTTCAGAACAAAAATAAAAAAATGCAAACACAAAGTTGCAGTCAGTTAAAAAAAAGAAAAAAAAAAAAATTCTTTCCAATGTAAGAATATTTACAAATTTTAAAAGTCAGCGGTTTGCATTTGCTTGGATTTACATTAAAAGTTAAGATGGAAGAAAAAGAGCGGAAACAGATGATGTTTGCAAGAAAAAATTAAAATTGAAAATGCATGTTACGGCGAAAAGTGGTTGCAATATATTATGCTATGGCATTTTGAAAAAAAAAAAAAAGTTTTTTAAACAGAAAGAAATTTTGTCTGGAAGCGCAAATCTACAAAGTGTTAGAAAATGATTAAAATTAAACTCAAACTTATTAGATGCAACTTTAAAAAAATATTATTACTGTTCTTGTGATTGCATTTATATGCTTTTTATGATATTTTTATAGACTTTAAAGAAAAGAAATTATACAATTCGTTTGCATATTTTTTAGTCTCACGTTAAATATGTAGTTTTGCTTAAGTTAATAATAATGTTTAATAATCCCTACACGCCCTCCTTGCTCAAAAAATAGAATTTGTTTTTAAAATGTTTAATGTTAAAATTTTAAACAATCAAATTAACATACAGATGTTATTAATACATATATACATCAATGCGTACTTTTTAAAATGACACAACTGGCGTGTATTTGTCATTTTACACATAGGCAAAACGTTTTTGTATCAATAATATACCTTTATAAATGTATATATTTACGCATTTTTTTTATAGCGATTGTTTAAATTTATGCATTTACTATTTAGAGTGCATAAGATAATAATTCTTCTTAAATTACTTTTCAAATAAATTATTTAAATCCGGACGTGGACCCTAAACATTCACGGAGTTAAAAATATAAACAAATAAAAAGGCCATGGCTTAACAATGTTGTAACAAGTCAAGCAAAACATTCATAAAAAATCTTAAACCAGCTACATATATCATATCCGTGTTCTGCAGTCCTTTCCTCTTGCCTCTTCAAGCTATATTTGGTCAATTATTCAAGCTAATTTTTATCTTTTCAGAATAAAAATAAAAAAGACAAATACAAACTTGCAATCAATAACAAAAAAAAAAAAAAAAAAAATCTATTAATGTAAGAACTTTTACAAATTTTAAAAGTCAGAGGTTTGCATATATATTGCTTGGATTTACATTAAAAGTTAAGTTGAAAGAAAAAGAACGGAAGCAGATGACGTTTACAAGAAAAAAAAAAACTGAAAAAACATGTTACGGCGAAAAATGGTTGGAATACATTATGTTGTGGTATTTAGAAAAAAAAAAAAAAAAAAAAAAAAAAAAAAAAGAGAGATGTTTTTTAAACAGAGAGAAATTTTATCTGAAAGAGCAAACGTACAAAACGTTAGAAAATTATTAAAAGTAAACTCAAATTTATATTACAATTTTTTTTTTTTTTTTTTTTTTTTTTTTTTTTTTTTAATATTACTTTTTTTTCACTGACCGTATTTTAACAGGATGCTTTGTATTGTCGCTGTAATTAAACTAAACATGCGATTTCCATAAAATTTGAAATGATTCGACAAAATTATACAACAATTATATATTTTAAATTTCAAACGATTCGGTTGGGTTAGTTTTTCTCTGTTACATGCGGACAGACGGGCGGAATGAACGACGACTATAGATGCTACGTATTTATATAATGAAGAACGCACCTAAAAATCCCTACACTTTGTACTCCAACAAAAAAAATAGAAAATTTGTTGACAAATATTTAATATTTAAATTTCAAGTAATCAAATTTACATACAGATTTTATTAATACATACATATACCAATGAGCATTTTGAAACTGACAAAACACGCATGTATTTGCCAATTTATTACATATAAAAAAACCGTTTTTATATTAATAGCATACCTGGTTTAATGTGTAAATATACGCATTTATTTTTTAAGAGTCCATGTATGAATTTACGCATTTATTATTTAGAATGCATAAGATAATATTTTTTCTTAAATCACTTTTCAAATAAATATTTAAATCTGGACGTCACCGTAAAAATTCAAGGAGTTAAAAAAATAAATAAATAAACAAATAAAAAGGCCACGACTTTACAATCTTGAAACAATTCAAGCAAAACATTTGTAGAAAATCGTAACCAAGCTACATATATCATACGCGTGTTCTACATTCCTTTCCTCTTGCCTCTTCAAGCTATATTTTTATCTTTTCAGAACAAAAATAAAAAAAATGCAAACACAAAGTTGTAGTCAGTAAAGAAAACTCAAAAAATTTCTACCAATGTAAGAACATTTAAAAATTTTTAAACTCAGGGGTTTGCATAAATATTGCTTGGATTTCCATTAAAAGTTAAGAAAGAAGGAAAAAAATAGAAACAGGTGATGTTTACAAGAAAAAAAAAAAAAAAAAAAAAAAAAAAAAAAAACTGAAAAAACATGTTACGGAGAAATATGGTTGGAATACATTATGTTATGTCTTTTTGAAAATAAATGATAAAAAAATAGGTGTTTTTTTATGTAGAAAGAAATTTTATCTGGAAGCGCAAACCTACAAAGCGTTACAAAATGATTAAAATTAGACTAAAACTTATTATATTACAGTTTTTGAAATTTTATTATATATATATATATTTTTTTTTTTTTTTACCATTGACCGTATTTTATCGGGATGCTTTTGATTGTCCCTGTAATTAACTATACATCCAATTTTCATTAAAATTTTAAATGACTCGACAAAATTATGCAACAATTATATATTTTAAATTTCAACCGATTCGGTTGTGTAGTTTTTGTTCTGTTATATGCGGACAGACGAAACGACGAGTGTAAGTGCTACGTATTTATATAATTATGAACGCATCTAAAAAAGAATAATCCCTACACCCCCTCCTCGCTCAAAAAATAGAAAACTTTCTAAGTATTTAATATTTAAAATTTTAAGTAATCAAATTAACATACTGTCTTTTTTGATACATTAATATATCAATGTGTATTTTGAAACTGAGACAACAGGCGTGTATCTGGCAATTTTTACATATAGACAAACCGTTTTTGTATCAATAGTATACCTTTTTAAATGTATAAATTAGCACATTTATTTTATACAGTACATGTGTGAATTTACGCTTTTATTATTTAGAGTGCATAATATAATAATTCTCCTTAAACCACATATCAAACAAATTTTCAAATCCGGACGTCACTGTAAACATTCAAGGAGTTAATAATAATAACATATGAAAAGGCCATAGTTAAACAATCTTGTAACAACTCAAGCAAAACATTTGCAAAAAATCGTAAACCCGCTACATATATCATGTGCGTGTTCTACATTTCCTTCCTCTTGTTCTTCATGCTACATTTTTATCTTTTCAGAACAAAAATAAAAAATGCAAACACAAGTTTGCAGTCAGTAAAAAACTCAAATTCCTACCAATGTAGGAATATTTAGAAATTTTAAAAGTCAGGCCTTTCCATATATATATTGCGTGGATTTACATTAAAAGTTAAGATGGAAGAAAAAGAGCGGAAACAGATGATGTTTGCAAGAAAAAATTAAAAACTGAAAATGGATGTTACGGAGGAAAATATGGTAGGAATACATTGTTATAACATAAAAAAAAAAGAAAAAAAAAGATGTTTTTTAAACAGAGAGAAATTTTATCTGAAAGCGCAAACGTACAAAGCGTAAGAAAATGATTAAAATTAGACTGAAACATATTAGATTGCAGTTTTCCATAATATTATTTTTATTATTGTTGACAGTATTTTTTATCGACTTTAAAGAACAAGTTAACAAACTATACAATTAGTTTTCACCTTTTTTTTTCTAATCTTTGTTTTTGCGTAATTTTTGCAGGAAAGCTCCGATTTTGGCATTTTAACTATCGTTAGTAAAGTTTGATTATGTTGACACTGTATAAATGTCACGTAAAAAAACTATAAATTATGCGTTTCTCTATTAGCCACTTTACACATATAGACAAACCGTTTTTGTATCAATCGTATATCTGTTTTTATTGTGTAAATTTACGCACTTATATTCTAGAGGTCATGTGTGAATTTACGTATTTATTATTTAGAGTGCATAAGATAATAATTCTTCTTAAATCACTTTTCAAACAAATTTTAAACGATTCGGTTGGGTTAGTTTTGCTCGGTTACATGCTGACACACGGTGTAAGACGTGACGGAATGAACGACTACTATAGATACTACGTATTTATATAATAACGAACGCACCTAAAAATGAATAGAAATCCCCACACCTTCTCCTCCCTCAAAAAATAGAAAATATGTTGAAAAATATTTAATGTTTAAATTTTAAGTAATCAAAATAACATTGATATTTTATTAATACACTCGTATCCCAATGTGTATTTTGAAACTGATACAACAGACCTAAATTTGCCATTTTATACATATAAACAAACCATTTTTACATCAATAGTATGTCTGTTTAAATGTGTAAATTTACGCATTTATTTTTTAGACCGATTGTGTGAACTTACGCATTTATTATTTAGAGTACATAGGATAATAATTCTCCTTAAACTACTTTTCAAACAAACATTTATATTCGGACGTGACCGTAAACATTCAAGGAGTAAAAATAAATAAATAAATAAACAAATAAAAATGTCATGGCTTAACAATCTCGTAAAACTCAAGCAAAACATTCGTAAAAAATCACATCTACATATAGAATACGTGTGTTCTACATTCCTTTCCTCTTGCCTCTTCAAGCTATATTTTTATCTTTTCAGAACAAAAATAAAAAAATGCAAACACGAAGTTGTAGTCAGTTTAAAAAAAACTCGAAAAAATCCTACCAATATTTACAAATTTACCATTCACAAATTTTAAAAGTCAGGGGTTTGCATACATATTGCTTGGATTGACATTAAAAGTTAAGATGGATGAAAAAGAACAGAAACAGATGATGTTTAAAAGAAAAAAAATTAAACCTGAAAATGCATGTTACAGAGAAAAATGGTTGAAATACATTATGTTATGGCATTTTGGGAAAAAAACATGTTTTTTTTAAACAGAAAGAAATTTTATATGGAAACGCAAGTCTACAAAGCGTTAGAAAATGATTAAAATTAGACAAACTTATTATTATATTAGTTTTTTTAAAAAAATTATTATAACTATTTTTTCCCAGTGATCGTATTTTAACGGGATGCTTTTTTATTGTCTCTGTAATTAAACTATACATCCGATTTTCAAGTAATTTGAAATGACAAGCTAAAATTATGCAACAGTTATATATTTTAAATTTCAAACGATTCGGTTAGGTAGTTTTTGCTCAATAATATGCAGACGGACGGACAAACTGAACGACTACTATAGATATTACATAATTATATAATTAAGAATGCACCTAAAAATAATAAAAATACGTACACCGCCTCCTTCCTTAAAAAATAGAAAATTTGTTGATAAATATTTAATGTTTATTTAAGTAATTAAATTAACATACAGATTTTCTTAATACATTCTTTATGTATCAATAGTATACCTGTTGAAATGTATAAATTTACGCATTTATTTTTTTTAGATTGCATGTGTGAATTTATTCATTTATTATTATAAACTAATAATTTTAAGATAAAAAGTGCATAATATAATAATTCTTCTTAAATAACTTTTCAAGCAAATATCTAAATCCGGACGTGACCGTAAACATTCAAGGAATTGAAAAATAAACAAATAAAAAGGAAATGGCTTAACAATGTTGTAGCAACTCCCAAGCAAAACATTTGTTTAAAATCATAAACCAGCTACATATATCAAAAGCGTGGTCTACATTTCCTTCTCCTAGCTCTTCAAGCTGTATTTTTATTTTTTCGGAACAAAAATAAAAAATGCAAACACGAAGTTGCAGTCGTAAGAAAAAACTCAAAAAATTCCAACTAATATAAGAACATTTACAAATTTTAAAAGTCAGGGGTTTGGGGTTTGCATATACCGGGTGTCCAGTAAATGACTGACCCATTTTGAATGTAAATAACAAAAAAAATGTTTGAGATAAAAATGCGCGGCTTGCTGTATTGTTATTAGAATATAAATATATTTTAAAATATGCACTTTGTTAATGTAATATAATAATATTTAAAATAATATCTCAGTCTCATGACTGAGGAGGGGAAATATAATACGGGTGGTTCAATCACAAATATTATTTTAAATCACTTTCCAACCAACGTACCCTATTTCTGAAGCTGATTCGAGAGTCGATTCAACTTATAGATTCAGATTCGACAACATATAGATTCAGATTCAGCCGAAAATCTCATATTTATGAAAATTAGAGTCATGTCTGTATTCAAACAGCCTGTTACCGCCAGCGCAATATTTTTTTCCGAAATTTGAACTATATTAACAAAGTACATGTTTAAAGATTTATTGATTTTCTAATAACAATACCGCAAATCGCGCATTATTATCTCAAACCGTTTATTTGTTATTTAAGTTCAAAATGGGTCAGTTATTTACTGGACACCCGGTATATTGCTTTGATTTACATTAAAAGTTGATATTTAAGAAAAAGAGCGGAAACAGATGATGTTTACAAGAAAAAAAAATAAAACTGAAAATGTATGTTACGGGGAAAAATGGTTGAAATACTTAATGTTATAGCATTTTGAAAAATAAAAAAGATGTTTTTTGTAACAGAAAGAAATTTATCTGGAAGCGCAAACCTACAGACCGTAAGAAAATGATTAAAATTAGACTCAAACTTCTTATATTAGTTTTTTTTTTTTTTTTTAACTTTTATTATTAATTTTTTTTTCCATTGATCGTATTTTAACGGGATGCTTTTGATTGTCTCTGTAATTAAACTATACATCCGATTTTCATGAAATTTGAAATGACTTGACAAAATTATTCTACAGTTGTATATTTTAAGTTTCAAACGATTCGGTTGGGTACTTTTTGCACTATTATGGACTGGATGACAGCTATAGGTTGTATACGTTTATGTAATAACCAAAGCACCCAAAAATGGATAAAATTCCCTAGACCTCCTCCTTCCTCAAAAATAGAAATTTTTTTTGACAAATATTTAATTTTTAAATTTTAAGTAATCAAAATAACATTCATATTTAACATACATTCATACCGCAATGTTTACTTTGAAACTGACACAAGAGACCTGTATTTGCCATTTTATACATATAAACATTTTCGTTTTTGAATCAATAGTGTAACCGTTTTAATGTGTAAATTTACGCATTTAATTTTTAGAATGCATGTGTGAATTTACTCAGTTATTATCTTGGAGTGCATAAAGATAATAATTGTTCTTAAATCACATTTCAAACAAATATTTAAATCCGGATGTGATCGTAAGTCACGGAGTTAAAAAACAAACAAATAAAAAGGCCATAACTTAACAATCTTGTAACAACTCTAGCAAAACATTTGTAAAAAATCGTAAACCAGCTACATATATCACATGCGTGTTTTACATTCCCTTTCTCTTGTTCTTCAAGCTATATTTTTATCTTTTCAGAATAAAAAGAAAAAATGTAAACACAAAGTTGCAGTCACTAAAAAAATACTTAAAAAATTTCTACCAATGTAAGAATTTTTACAAATTTTAAAAGTCAGGAGTTTGCATATATATATTGCCTGGATTTACATTAAAAGTTAAGATTTAAGAAAAAGAGCGGAAACAGATGATGTTAGCAAGAAAAAATTAAAACTGAAAATGCACATGTCACAGCGAAAAATGACTGGAATACATTCTGTTATGGCATTTCGAAAAATAAAAAGATATATATATATATATATTATTATTATTATTATTTTACAGAGAGAAATTTTATCTATAAGTGCAAAGCTACAAGTGTTAGAAAACTATTAAAGTTTGATTCAAACATATTTAGATTACAGTTTTTCAAAAATTTATTATTATTATTGTTGTTGATAATATCATTTATCGACTTTAAAACAAACAAATTTTACAATTCGGTTCATTTACATCTCCGCGTAATTTTTGAAGGAATGCTCCAATTTTGACATTTTAACTATCGATGGAAAAGCTGGTGACTCTGGATAAATGTCATGCAAAAAAAGTATATAAAAATAAATAAAAACCTATAAACAATACGTTTTTCTATATTTGCCACATTACACATCTAGACAAACCGTTTGTGTATCAAGATGTACCTGTTTTATTGTGTAAATTTACGTATTTATTTTCTAGTGTGCATGCGTGAGTATAAGCATTTATTATTTAGACTGCATAAGATAATAATTCTCCTTAAACCACATATCAAACAAATATTCGAACGCGGACGTGACCGCAAACATTTAAGGAATTAAAAAAAAAATAATAATAAAAAGGCGATGGCTTAACAATCTTGTAACAACTCAAGCAAAACTTTTCTAAAAAATCATAAACCTGCTACATATATCATGTGCGTGTTCTACATTTCCTTCTTCTTGCTTCTTCAAGCTATATTTTTATCTTTTTGGTACAAAAATAAAAAATGCAAACACGAAGTTGCAAACGATGAAAAAAAGAAAAAACCTCAAAAAATTCCTACCAATGTAAGAACATTTACAAATTTTAAAAGTGAGGGGTTTGCATATATATTGCTTGGATTTACATTAAAAGTTGAGATGGATAAAAAAGAGTGGAAACAGATGATGTTTACAAGAAAAAATTAAACTGAAGATAAATGCTACGGCCAAAAATGGTAGGAATACATTAGGTTATGGCATTTTGAAGGGGAAAAAAAATTGATGTTTTTTAAGCAGAGAGAAATTTTATCTGAAACTGCAAACCTGCAAAGCGTTAAAAAATGATTAAAATTACAATCAAATTTATTAGATTACACTTTTTTAAAATTATAATATTTCTATTTTATCCTGTTGGACGAATTTTAACGGGGTGCTTTTGATTGTCCCTGTAATTAAACTATACATCCAATTTTCGTGAAATTTGAAATGACTCGACAAAATTATGCATCAATTATATATAATAAATTTCAAACGATTCGGTTTATGTAGCTTTTGCTCTGATATATACGGACAGACGGATAGACTAAACGATGATTATAGGTTGCACGAATTTATATAATAAGAAACGCACCTAAAGATGAATAAAAATCTTTACACCTCCTCCTTCCTCAAAAGATACAAATTTTGTTGACAAATATTTAATATTTAAATTTTAAGTAATGAAATTAACATACAGGTTTTATAACTTGCGTAAATTTATACATTAAAACAGGTACACTGTTAATACAAAAACAGTTTTTCGATATGAAAATTACACATATGGAAAAAAAAAAAAAAAAAAATTTGTGTACCTGTTTTAGTGTATAAATTTACGTATTTATTTTTTAGAGTGCATAAGAAAATAATTCTTCATAAATCACTTTTCAAACAAACATTTAAATAATTGTTAAACCGTATCCATTCAAAGAGTTAAAAAATAATCAAATAAAAAGGCCATGTGGATTAACAATCTTGTAACAAATCAAGCAAAACATTTTTAAAAAATCATAAACCAGTTACATATATCATATCCGTGTTCCACATTCCCTTCCTCTTGCCTATCCAAGCTATATTTTTATCTTTTCATAAAAGAAAATAAAAAATGCAAACAAGAAGTTGCAGTAAGTAAAAAAGAAGCTCAAAAAATTCCTACCGATACAAGAATATTTACAAATTTTAAAAGTCAGAGGTTTGCATACATATTGCTTGGATTTACATTAAAAGTTAAGATGGAAGAAAAAGAACGGAAACAGATGATGTTTACAAGAAAAAATCAAAACTGAAAATGCATGTCACGGAAAAAATGGTTGGAATACATTATGTTGTGGCATTTTGAAAAAAAAAAAAAAAAAAAAAAAAAAAAAAAAACTGTTTTTTAAATAGAAAGAAATTTTATCTGGAAGCGCAAACCTACAAAACATTAGAAAATGATTAAATTTAGATTCAAACATATTAGGTTACAATTTTTCAAAATTGTATTATTATTTTTGCTGTTGACAATATTTTTTACCGTCATTAAAGAAAACAAATTACCCATTTCGTTTGCATTTTTTTTTTTTTTTTTTTTTTTTTTTTTTTTTTTTTTTTGTGTGTGTTTGCGAAAGTTTTGAGAGAGTTCCCCGATTTTGGTATGTTAATTATCGTTCGAAAAGGCTTGATGTTGGTGGCCCAGTATAAATGTCGCCAAAAAAAGAAAATAATTATAATAAATTAAATCTACAAATTATACATTTTTCTTACTCTCTGTTTTCTTCTTTAAAAAAAAAAAAATCTTAACACGTTCGCTGCCGCTCACGCGAAAGCGCGTGATATGGCGCCAATGTTAAGGGGCCACTCACGCGCCACGTGATGTGGGGTGATGTCCAATAGCCAGTCACGCGCTGGCGCGGGAAATCTTTCACTGATTCTTTGTTATAAAAAGTAAATCGGCTTCTGGGAAAAATCCACTTCTACAGTACGGCATTAAGTATCATCACATCTTCATGTAAGCGGCAGCGAACGTGTTAAACAATGAAATTAAGAACACAGTACTTTAAATTTTATTTATTTATTTTCATAGACACACGTTAAAATTTTTAAAGTATGATTGTTTTTATCATGTCAAAGATGGAAACTGTGGTTTTTAAGTAAATGAGTATAACAACGTAGGGTTGCCATAAAGGAAATCTTCTATGTCAATGCTCTCGATAATATGCAGAAACTAGCGTGATTAGAAAGGTTTTTTTTTTTTTTTTTTTTTTTTTTTTTTTTTTTTTTTTAATGAATAAAAATTACCCGTAATGTGTAAAACATGCAACACAAACACTTAGTAAAAATGCAGTTGTTTAACTTCGTCAATGTGCGTTCAAATTTCTCACACAATAGATATGCAGCTTAACTGTTTATAGGTATAAATGTGTAAACATGGGCACTTTCCCGCATATGCATAATTAAAATTGTCTCTTTAAATAGGAAAGTACTTCATTGAAAATAACTTTGCGTACATGTATATATTAATCACATATTATTTGGAAGAGCCCCGCCAATGTCCAAGAGATTCTGCTCTCGAAGCTGCGGAGGTGCTGACAAGGAAAATCTCCATAGTGGGCATACTCAGAATTTTATGAAAAAAAAAATTACTAATTAAAGTACTTATGTATGTAATAAAGGATCAGTCAAAATTAGCGGCGGAATCCCATTAGATATTGTGTAAAAAAAATAAAATAGTTTCGAATATTTGGCGTGAAAAGACGAAAGAGTCACTCGATTTGGCGAGCAGCTCTTTTCCTCCCCAAAAGCAAACGATTATTATGCAACTCAAAACTGTTAGATATTTAGAATGCGTGTAAATCGTATTTAACGAATTTAAACATAAACAATGAGAGACTTTAATATATTATATACATATATATAAATATTATATTGCATATATATATATATATATTATTTGTTGAAGTAGCTATTTAATTAATCATTGGAAAAAAATGTTTTCATAGATTAAAAAAAAAATCATATTGAGAAAAATTATCTTCATAAATTTAAGCGTATTCAAAAATAAAAACCACAAGTTTCCATAGCAACAAAATCTAATCGACAATTCTCAATTGGACTTTGAGCAGAAAACAAATTTTGCATTTAATTTAAATTATGAATTTCGTTTTAAATCTCAAATTTTGAAGATTAAATTTTAATATAAATACATATAAATATCAATATAACAAAATTATACTTAAAAAAAAATTAAAACTTATAAAACTAAAGCTATTTAAATTAAATTTATCAAAACAAGTTCAACATGAAGCTTTTATTTTCTTGAAGTGTATTTGACATTAAGTATTTTTTGAAATTACATTGAAATTTTCATTATTTTTTTACCGATACTGAATGGAGATTCCGTCGAAATTTTTTTATAAACGTATATATCCACACGACAAGAACATTCTGTAATTTTTTCAGATTTTTCGGGGTATGCCCATATGGAGACCTTCCTTGTGAGTTCGAGCCCAACCGCGTCCGTCGACTAAATCGTTTGGAGCTTTTCGCGGTTTTCTTCGAACTTTGGCTTTCCTTGAGTAAACACAGGTTACATTCCCTTAGAGAGACCCCCCCCCCCCCACGGTGGACAGTCCTCCTCTTAGGGCCTGTATCCTTTGTGTTGATAACTGGCAGTCATAAACACAACAAAACAACTAATCATTTAAAAGATTTTTTTTGTTAAAATTTGAGAAATTAGAGAAATTTAAAATTCAGCGTGAAAAAATCTCTTCGGCCAGTCATTATAATGATCGCATCTGATGCTCTCGAAGCTGCGGAGGTGCTGGGTTCGATCCAAATCGCGCCCGTCGACCTAATCGTCCCAAGTTTTTCGTGGTTTTCTTTGAATTTTGGCTTTCCTTGAGTAAATACGGGTTACGTTCCCTTAGAAAGACCCCCCATGGTGGACAGCCCTTCCCTTAGGGCCTAAATTCTTTCAGTTGATAACTAGCCGTCATAAACATAATCAATTAACCAATCATTTAAAACTTTTTTTTTTTCTAAAACTTGAAAAATTAGAGAAATTTAAAATTCAACATGAAAAAATCTCTTCGGCCAGTCACTATAGTAATAGCATCGAATGCATGTAATAAGAGAAGTAAATTATGTCTACTTCATTACTCTTATAGTCATGTATATTCTCGTGTTGAGGCGTGTATCTGCACAAAATAAATTGTACCCCCCCCCCCCTCTCAAGCAAATTACTTCCACTCATAAACTCACCACGTGGTCATCTCTTTTTCGACAATTGTCAGGTTATTATTCACAAGAAGTACCAATCAACTCACCTGAAAGAGAAAAGAAACGAAAATTATTTAAACAGAAAATAGCAAAATACACAAAAGCAACTAACAAATTATTCAAAATTCAATGAACATCTATTTTTAACCCAATATTTACAGAGAGTATTTGTAACACAGAAATTATAACAGTATGACAAATTACAAAAGTACTAATTCGAATGATTAACATTTTCCTAGTTTGTTAGTTAAGACTACGAAGCTTTAAGATGATCTGCCCATAACGTTAAGAGGTCAAAGTAAATTAATATTCAGAACAAATGGTATTTGTTCACTCAGGAATACAAATAATTTACTTTTTTTTTTTTTTTCTTATTGTTGACTAATTGCACAGAAAAGATGTTTTTGTCCGTTTTTAACGATTGAAAACACTGAAAATTCATAAAATTCAAAACATCATCGTACTGTATATTTTGGCCACACAAAAATAGATTTTTTTACTGTTTTATACTTGTTATAACAAACCTTTGATGAAAATCTAATTATTAAAATCTATCGAAATATCAGTAAATTGATTTTCAAATGGTGAATGACAACATTTGAGAAATTTTGGCAACCCCGAACTATATTTCTAAAATTAACGGTTTTGGAATGAGCTGTTAGAATTTAAGTAAAAAAAAAGACACTCAGCATAATAACATCCCCTTACCACCTTTTAATTATGATTTCTGAACATGTAAATTTTGAAAGATTATAAATGCAAAATTTATTCGTAAAGTTTAAAATGATACTCTATGGCTTCGATTTCATCAAAGTGTCATTGTTGTCATTTTCTTTGCATTTTTAGTGCACCCAAATCTTGGAGGCAGCGTCACATTTTGATAACCAATTTTAGCACCGATGATTTCGCAATACAGGATAGATTAGATGGTAGATATAATGAAACTGCCAGTTAGTTTTCATACCTGGTGGAAGTTCCATTGTGACATCGAACAGCTTGCTAGAATGTAAAACAGATAAACAGGTAATTTATGTTAGCTAAAGTATGAGGCATCATCAGTAATCGGGTTACCATTACTTTTATATTTTAATGGTTATTGTGATGTTTCTACGACAACCAACACCTCTTAATCCCAGTGATGACATTTCTGGTGTGAAAGCTCACTAGCAGTTTTATTTATATCTACCATTTTACAATACCATCTAATGTATCATGTGAGATAAAATCATCTACGCTAAAATTGTTTGCCAAAATGTGCCCCGGCCTCTAGGACTATAAGAATTATATCAGCTTAAGAAAACTTATGTACAAATGAAAACTACATACCGGGTGTCCAGTAAATGACCGACCCATTTTGAATGTAAATAACAAAAAACTGTGAGATAAAAATGAGCGGCTTGCTGTATTGTTATTAGAATATAAATAAATTTTAAAATATGCACTTTGATAATATAATATAATAATATTTAAAATAATACCTCAGTCTCAAGACTGAGGAGGTGAAGTATAATACAGATGGTTCAATCATAAATATTATTTTAAATCACTTTGCAACCAATGTACCCTATTTCTGAAGCTGATTCGAGAGTCGATTCAACATATAGATTCAGATTCGACAACATATAGATTCAGATTCAGCCGAAAATCTCATATTTATGAAAATTAGAGTCATGTCTGTATTCAAACAGCCTGTTACCGCCAGCGCGATATTTCTTCCGAAATTTGAACTATATTAACAAAGTATATGTTTAAAAATGTATTGATTTTCTAATAAAAATACCGCAAACCGCGCATTATTATCTCAAACCGTTTATTTGTTATTTAAGTTCAAAATGGGTCAGTTATTTACTGGACATCCGGTATAAATAATAGTATTAAAATCCAACGAATTATTCGATAAATAAAAAGATGAAGTGAATATGGCATTCACATACTCTTTAATTAATAATACCAGTAACAACAAATATAAAGACTTTAAAATTTAAAGAATATGGCAAGAATGAAGAAAAACAAAAACATTCTTAAACTACGTTGTATAAAAAAAAATAGTTGGATCGTTAAAAAAAGTTATTAATAAAAGTCTTGTGAAAAATTACTTGCAACCATAGTGTGTTAAGTTCAACAAAAATAATTTTATTAGTTTTGGAGAAAAAATAAATTTCTTTTTTGTTTTTTCTCTCGCTACAAGGCTCAAAATTTAATGCTTGGTTAAGGAAATATTTTAAACTTTCGGGGCCATCTTCAAAATGAGAAGACTCTATTATGGAGTTCGTCTTTTATAGCTTTTCGTTCAAATTAAGGTATGAAAAAAATTTTTGTTACCTTAAAAAATTAGATAAGAAAAATATTTTTATTTTGTTAAGTCTATAATACAGGGTGCACATAAAACAATATCCCAATTTCAATGGGATCTCTCTGTTCTAAAACAAATGGGTAAGTGTGATCGCAGTTCGCGCAATGGGTTTCGTTTAATATTTCTTGCAAAACAACTCATCCTTTAATTAATAAATCCTAATTGCTAATTTATAATTAATAAACTCTTACATAGATAGTAGTACCAATAAATTTAATTTTAATATTATTATAAAAGGAGGCTATTTCTTGCAATCAAATTAAAAATATTCAAATCAAATTATTTAAATAAAATCGAAAATTTCAATTTTTTTGCAAATCTAAAATTAAAAAAAAAAATTTGCGGAAATATAAATAATATTTTAAATTTCAAAAAACGAAAAAAAAAATTGTTTAAACGAAATTTAAAAAGCTGAATCATTAATAAATAGCAATCGCTTTTAAAAAAGGATCAACTTCAGTTACTTTGTGGCTGAGGTTTTTAAGAGAGTACAGAGAAATACAAAAGATTTCGGTTACTATACTGTATCCAAAGTACTGCATACTGTTACACAAGGGCTAAATATTTTTAAAACTTCGTTATAGTACGAACGCACATCATTTGCCACGCTTAACATGCAATTTTCGACTTGTTAATATGAATACAGATGATATTATCGTTTACAGCGACGTTTAATAATATAAGCGCTGTTTAAGGATAATGCAAAAGATTTTTCTTAAATTATTTATTAAAAGTTTAAATTACCATGAGATTGCAAGGGAAGTTGCATTACCTAAAACAACGACATTAAATTAAAATCAATGAACAGAAGGGGAAAAAAATTTTAAAAAGCAGTAACCACCAGATAATTTTTTTAAATAAAAGTATAGGAATTTTTTAAAAAAAATTTAAAAGCTTTTTTACAGAATATAGCAAGCAAGTATACTTTGCATATCTTTCATGAAGCATAAGCAAAATCATTCTTAAATTACATGGTTTTAAAAACAATGTTGGATTCCTTAGAGAAAAAAAAAATGTTTATTGATAAAAGTTCAACGAAAATTTTCTTCTTACTATAATATTTTAAGACGACAAAAAGAATTTTATTAGTTTTGGAGGAAAGTGAATTTTTTTTTTCTTATGTGTCTCTTGCTAGTGACTGAAAATTTAGTGCTTGGTTAATAAAATACTTTAAAATTTACGGCGATCATAATAATGAACCGATTTTATTACGAGGTTCATGTTTTATGCCTTTTTTAGTTTATATCAAATTAAGCTTTTCGTGTGAGGTGGAATATATATATATATATATATATATATATATATATATATATATATATAGTGAAACTTCCAAATAAGGGACACCTATAGGACCCGAAGTTTTGTCCCTTAAGGGGATTCAGGGGTTGAAAACTTTTCAAAAAATCGATTTTTTTTATGATCTAGTCTGATTATTTAATTAATTTTTAACTGAATGCAAAAAACTGCATAAAAATATTAGCATTTTTAACGGAGTTATAAGAATTTATGTATCAATATTTACATAGCCGCATCCATATAATTTCAACTTTAAGTCGTGTTTTCTCAAAACTTGATTTTTGACGACTAACACCAAGATTTAAAAAAAAAAAACTATTTAATAAAATAACTTTTTTTTTTTTTTTTTTTTTTTTTTTTTTTTTTTTTTGCATGCATATAATATTATTATCTAGATTATGAATTAAGGATATAACTATCACTTAAAAAAACATTATTAAAAAATCTATCAAAGTTGAAAATTTAAAAAAAACCCTAAAAAATACAACTTTTTTCCATTAAAAATACTCAAAATATTAAACTATCTAAAATATATTAATTCATAATCTAGATAATAATGTTATATGCATGCAAAAAGAAAAAAAATTAAGCCATTCCGTCAAATAGTTTTTTTTTTAAATCTTGGTGTTAGTCGTCAAAAATCAAGTTTTCAGAAAATGCGACTTAAAGTTGAAATTATATGGATGCGGCTATGAAAGTGTTGATACATAAATGCTTATAACTCCGTTAAAAATGCAACTATTTTTAGCATTGAGTTAAGAATTCAATGAATAATCAAATTAGATAATAAAAAAATCGATTTTTTAAAAAAAAGTTTTCAACCCCTGAGCCCCCTTAAATAGAGGTGACCTTTATTGGGAGTTTTTATTACAATAAAAATTCCAAATAAGAGACAGCTATGGCACTAGAACTATTGTCCCTTAAATAGAGGTATCCCTTTCGGAGTGACTTTTGTTTGGAGGTTTCACTGTATATCCCACTTAATTTAAATTACCAAATGGTACACTGGCACCAGAAATTTTAAACAGAATTTTACATTTATATTGTGTTCGATTAAGCAGTTTTTATTTTTTATGAAACATATTTATTCGTAAAACCTGGTGTTGCCCAGACATTTCGAAATTTTAGCAACTGAAATAATTTGTCCACGAAAGAGTTAGAGAAGGAAACACAGAAAATACAGAACTTCAAAACAAATGGTAATTAAAACAAATTTTAATGTAATTTTATTTTAAACTAGCGGCCTTCGCCCGCTACGCTGGTCGGTTTATCTAAAGAAATCTTGAAGAAGTAGTTAGATAAGGTTCAGACATACATTAAAAAAAAAAAAAAAACAAGTCGATCATTCAAAAAACGTTGGGAAATATCAAATATTTACTGTAATTTTTTAAGAAAAACAAAGTTTCGAAAAAAAAAATTAAATCGAAAAAAAAATTACACTGACATATTAATGCAAGGAAATTTTCCCAGAGAGAAAATTCGCCTTGAATACAATATTTCAAATTCTTTTAATTGCTTATAGGCGTTAATGCCAACATAGTGAAAAAAAATTCCATGCTGGGAATCGAACCCGGGCCATCAGTATGGCGCACTGACGTTCTACCGACTAAACCACATGGAACGACAGCCAGCTTGAAACTTTCTCATACTTAAGTAGACTGGCGAAAACATAACGATAGCGCGTTTTAAAATCGCACAGTGACATCTATTGGATTTTATATGTACTAAAAAACGTTATGTACTAAAAAACGTGAGCAGCGCACCTAATAGTTTCTTTTGTTTCTTTTTGTTACTTTTTTGTCTGTTGTCCGATTTTGATGAAACAAAGCCTATACACTGCCCGGGAGTGTGCATTCTTCATTAGTGAAAACCGCATAAAAATCCATTCAGTAGTTACGAAGATAACCTCGAACAAACAGACAGACAGACAGACAGACAGACAGACAGACAGACAAAAAATTCAAAAAAATTTTTTTTGTGTTTCATTGGTTTTCTTTTATCGCCCTGACTCCATTTTTGTCAATTATCTTCAATGTACAGACACACCGGGTCCTACTGTTTTATTATATGTATAGATAAATAATAATATAATTCAGCCGTTGTCTACGAATAATGCAAACGATGTTGAATTAGAGTCATCATATACAAAATGACATTAGCTAATTTTTAAAAATGCACAGAAGAATGAAAGAAAAATGTGTCAAAAATTGGTTAACTTACCAGATATTTTATTTTATAATTATCTTTTCAACATTTAGATTTGATAAAAATAATGGAAAAAGTCTAATTTTTTTTTCAAGCACTTTAATTAATAAAAGGGGGAGGGGATTTGTAAGAAAAGTAGAAAACTGTGGAAAAAACTGTAATCATAAAAAAAAATAATAATAATAATAAGAGCTAATGATTTAGCTGTTGTTTAAGAATAGTGCAATCGATTTCTTTTAACTTAAAGTTCAAATTATCATGTGCGAAATGGCATCAACTAAAACAACGGCATTAAATTAAAAACAATGCACAGGAAAAATAAAAATGTGTTAAAAAATAACCACCATTTTTTTTTTCTTTTTTACATTTATATTTAATAAAGATAGAGGAGACTTTTACTTTTATTTATTAAGATTATATTAAGAAATTTTATTTTTAAACTCAATTAGAGAGTAAAACAAAAATGAAGGAAAAAACAAAAGCATTCTTAAATTACGTCGTTTTAAAAATAAAGTTGGGTTGTTTTAAAAACAAATGTTTATTAATAAAAGCGTAACGAAAATTTACTTTCAACCACCCAGCGTTATAGCGAGAAAAAAAGAATTTTATTAGTTTTGGAGGAAAGTAAATTTATTTCTTGTTTATCTCTCGCTATAAGGTTGATAATTTAGTGCTTGGATAAGAAAATTTTTTTAACTATACGGCGATCATCACAATAAGCAGATTCTGTTATGGGGGCTTGATATTTTATACCCCCTTTCAGTTTATATCAAATTCATAGAAATATAAAAATATCTGAAAAATACCGAGCTGAAAAAAATTGTAACCACACAGTAGAATTTTTTTATAATATTATTTTAAATAACAATATTCAGCCTTCCAATTCAGCCGTTTAAAAATAATGCAAAGGATATTTTTAAATTCAAAGTTTAAATTATCATGAGTGAAATGGCATAAGCTAAAACAACGGCATTAAATTAGAAACGATGCAAAGAAGGAAAAAATGTCTTAAAAAGGAGTAACAACCAAACAATATGTTTTTTTTTTTTTTTTAGTAAAGAATAGAAAAAAAAAATTTCGTTATTTTTTATAGTACTTTTACAGAATATAGCAATAATAAAGGAAAAACAAAAGCATTTAAAAGAGTTTATTAATTTGCCCTTTACAAGTCTCTGTTAAGGCAACAAAAAATAATTTTAAAAGTTTTCGAGAATATTTTTTTTTCTTATTTGTTTCTTCCTATAAGCTGAAAATTTAGTGCTTGGTTAAGAAAATATTTTAAAATTTATGGCGATCATCATAATAAGATTCTTTTATGGGGTTGGTATTTTATAAGCTTTCGTTTATAACAAATTAAGAAAAGGGCGCAATTGGTCTGAGAAATAAGTAAAGAACTTCTGTAATCAAAGATTTAGTTTTAATATTCGTTTAAATAATAAGAATTCCTGCATTTATTTCCTAATTTAAATTTTTTTAAACACATTTAGTTTTTTTATTTTTTAATCCGATCATTCTAAATCCACAATACATTCCTAGTACAAAAATGTAATATAGCAACTCTAAGAAAGTTGTAGCTTTATCTAACAACACGAATTTTATTAAATATGGTACGGTAAATATTAAAAACAATGACAAAATGATTTGAAAACAAACACATTAACAAAATAAACAAAAAAACTCTGATTTTTGCGAACAAGCAAACTTTGGATCTTTAGAAGTCGCTGAAAATAAAAGCATAAAACGTCAAAATTTGTCAAAATGAATCTTTAAATATATATATATATATATATATATATATATTTAATTGAGTAATTAATTTATGGATACTTTGTATATACTAAGATTATTTCAAATTGTTGTATTAGTTTTCTTAAAAATTATACTTTCTTTTAAATTAAAAAAAATTACATATAATAACGGGAGAAAAAGGAGTGAAATAAAGTGCATCCAACAGGGAATACTGTTCATTAAATAAACATACTGTTTATTAAATAAGACTTTTTTTGACAGTTTTTTAAAATCATTTTTACAGTATACATAAGACTAAAGAGTAAACAAGAAAGAAAAACCATGCATCATGTACGGATCATGAAGCAGTTTCCAACTTTTCCAGAATATTATGCCAAAATCTCGCTATTTAACAGAGTAAAAAAAAAAAAAAAAAAATCTAAATAGACAAATTAGAAAACACATAGCATAGTTGAAAATTCAATTTCAGCAATTAATTCTTACAGTTTATGAGATATTCGAATTCTTTTGAGAAGCTCTGTATATCACTTACCAACAAGAAAAGTGATACATATCGCAAAAAATCATTTTTCGTATTATTCCACTAATAGGTCTGTTTTAAGTAAGTCTTGCTACGCAAAATGTTTCATAAGTGTGTCTATGCTTGAAACCCTTTAATTACGCTATACGTCCATTTATGACCACAGAAGAGGAGAGTGGGATTGTGTGGGGAAGTGATACATGGTTTGTCCGAAAAGTAATAGGACTGAGTCGATTTAAAAAAAAATTATTGAGCCATTCATTACAATTCTTTAAAAACTTTCAAAATAGGCTCCTTCTGCGTCGATGCAGCGCTGCCAGCGCGATTTCCAAGCATTGAAGGCGTCACGTAAGGCATTCTACGGAATAGCCTTGAGAGACGCGATGCATGCTGCTTGGATCCCCTCTGTCGTCTCAAAATGCTTGCTTTTCATCGGCCTTTTCAGGCGAGGAAACAAAAAAACGTCCGGGAGAGCCACATCTGGGCTGTAAGGCGGCTGCGGAAGCATTGGGAAGCTGTTCTTGGTCAGGTAGTTGTTCACAAGAAAGGCGGTGTGAGCCGCGCACATCTTGCGCATGTTCAAATGCTCCCTCACAATATCATGAAGCATAGATTTTGGTAAATTTACCATCTGGGCAATTAAACGAATACTTAGTCGACGGTCTGAGTTCAAAACTTCATGTACACAAGTCACATGGTCGGTGTTTGTCGAAGTCGAGGGCCTTCCAGCACGATTTTCATCGGTCCTCCAAAATGGCCTGGTGCCACCGAAACACACCACTTCTTGCTAAAGCAACATTTGGGTAAGCCTGCTTGATCATATAAAATGTCTCTGTCGCAGATTTACCGAGTTTCACACAGAATTTAATCGCATATCTCTGCTCTAACGAACGCTGCATTTTTCGGCTTGCACCACTCACAGAAACACGTCGCGCGAAAATGCCTGTCCTGACTCTCTAGGTGCTCGGAGACAACTGAACAGCCGCTCGTTCATTAGCTAGAAGCTCCCTCTACCGAATCCAGTTGGTGTGCGCACGCTCCGAAGTACAGTTGCGGCGGAAGAAAATCAGTCCTGATACTTTCCGGACAAACCATGTATAGCCCAACTCTTCAAACCTCAATTTACGTCTCCATTTTTAAGAATTTTATGATTTTATGCATGCTTTTATTCTTGCATGCAGAGCTAAGTTCTATAATTTCAAGTTCGAGTAAAATCATGCAAATCTTCTTTTGCCTCTCCTGTGAAATTTACTTTTATCGAGATATATGTCACGTTACATGCGGGTGAGCGATATGATCTACATATTTATAACATACCACATTGCTAAAATTTTAACTCATGAAATTATATCTCAATTATTATTCTTTTATTTTTTGCTTAAAAATGAACACCTGTACAGTCATTAGTCCTTTCGAGTCTGGTATATTATTATATTAGCCCTTTCGAGTCTGGTATATTATATTAGCCCTTTCGAGTCTGGTATATTATTATATGTCTTTTCATCGAATATTACTTTGTGTGAACAATTACTTACAAGGAAGGTCTCCATACGGGCATACTCCGAAAAATCTGAAAAAATTATAGAATGTTCTTCCCATGAGGATATATAAGTTTAGAAAAAAAAATTCGGCGGAACCCCCGTACCCTGTCCGTAAAAAAAATAATGAAAATTTCGTTATTTGGCGATTTATCATCGGTTGGCGATGAAAAACAGTCTCAAAAAATGGCTTTTTTTTATGTCAAATGCATTTTAAAGGAAAAAAGTTTCATGTTTAACTTGTTTAGATAAATTAAATATCTTTGGCTTTGTCAGTTTTAGTTTGTTTTAAGTATAATTTCGTTATATTGATATTTATATGCATTTACATTCAAATTTAATCATCAAAATTTGAGATTTAAAGAGAAGTTCAAATTTAAACTAGTTAATTTTTTTTCAAATTCAAAGTCCAATTGAGCATTGTGAATTCGATTTTGTTGCTATGGAAACATTTGGCTTTTATTTTTCAATGCGCTTAAATGTATCAAAATAATTTTACTGAATAAGAATTTCCTGTGCATGAAAATATTTTTTTCAGAGGTAAATGAAATAACTACAGCAAAAAATAATATATATATATATATATATATATATATATATATATATATATATATATGCAATTTAATATATATATGTGTGCAAATAATATATTAAATTCTCTCATTGTTTATGCTTAAATTCATAAAATACCATTTATACGGATTCTAAAAATCCAGAAGTTTTCAGTTGCATTAAAATCGTTTGCTTTTGGCGGGGAAAAGTGCTGCTCGCCAAATCGTGAGACACTTTCGTCTTTTCACGCCAAATATTCGAAAGTATTTTATTCTTTTATATTTTTTCTTATGTGATTCCGCCGATAATTTTCATTGATCCTTTATTACATTCATGAGTAGCTTAATTAGTATTTTTTTCAAAAAAATCTGAGTATGCCCAGTATGGAGACCTTCCTTGTTAGTTACTTTCTTTATGTGGAAATGATAGCATATGGCTATGCCTTTCTATTTAAGATTTCCTTTTTTTTTATATTTAGTTATAATAGCAATAATAAAAGTTTACATAATTCTTTTCTGTACCGTTTATGAATTATTACCGGTTATGTATTTCACTCTTTAAAATATAAATTACTTTTCAGAATAAATCATGTCTGTGTGAAAAAATGAAAAAAAAAAAATAGCAAGTTGTAATAACTTCTCGAATCCTGTTTTAATACGTTATTTTCCAAACGTCTCCAAAAACTCTTCCTTAGCCTATTATCATATAAATTTAAGTTGAACAGTACACAAAATACTCGTTAAATTTCAGACAATGAGTTAATCTTTAAACTTCAGTGATTCTATTTACATTTCTACGATTTAAGTTATTAAAATAAAAGTAACTTTGTTCTCAAAATGGGGAGGGAGGGGGGGGGGGGGATCGGACCTGAAAAGGTTAATATGAAAATATATAGGTTTTTTTTTTTTTTTTCTTAAATTTGAAAAGTATTCAAGACATTATTTTTAAAAACAGGATCAACTCGAAATTGATTCAAAACCTAATCCGAAACGGACCCAACCTGAATCATTGAAAATCAATCTGAACCGAAACTAAAGAAAATTAGCATCAACCTGATCTGAGGGTCGAGACGGTTTCCAGTAAAAAACAATTACCCGACCCAATGCAACACTTAAATTCACTTTCTTTTAAAACTTCTTCTCTCATAAAATTTAAAAAAAAGGTAAGGAAATATACTTTTTTTAAAAAGAGCACCCAAGAGGAAATTTATTTTACTTAATGAAGATGTTAAAGAAAAATTTCTTTACTTTTTTTTTTTTTAAAGCCCCTGCTACATAATATGCCTACACTTGAGAAGAAAAACAAAAGCATCTTTAAATTACACTATTCTGAAAAGTAAAAAAAAAAAAAAAAAAAAAAAAAAGTTTATTAACAAAAGTTTAGAGAAAAAATGCTTCATACCATAGTGTGTTAAGAATACCGGAAAAATTTCATTAGTTTTGAAAAGTAGTTTTTTTTTTTTTTTTTCATAAGCAAATTTTATGGTTTATTTGCCTCTTACTATAAGTCCAAAATTTAGAGCTCAGTTAAATATATATAAATATATACATACATATATACATTTTAAACTTTACGATGAACTTAATCATAATCAGCTTCTGTTACGAGGTTGATACTTTATAAACTTTTCGTTTACATTAAGAATGGCTCTTCTCAGAAAAATTGTATGAATAAATTAGATTTTGTTATGTAATAGATTTAAGTATACTAAGCATATTTTTTACGACTGTTGCATTCTTGAAAGTCATGAATTAAAGAGAAAAAATCTTCTTCGGCAATACTTTGATTTCTAACTTTATAAATTAATGTCTCAACCATATGTTTAAGTTGTTTTACCATGTAACTAAATTACGGCAAAACTTTATTTTCATGTGTTAAATCAGGAGAAATTTTATATACAGTTGGCATAGTCTAGGTACAGTCGAGAAAAAAAGAAAAGCAGGGGAGGGAAGAAAGAGAGATAGTATTCAACACGTTTTAATCTTCAAATTGTCACTGACATAAAAAAAAAAGAAAAAAAAAGAAGAAAGTTAAAGCACTTACCGTATTTTAATCTTCAAATTGTCATAGGCAAAGAAAAGAAAGGTGTGGCACACAGCATATTTTAATTTCTAAATTGCTAGACTGAGAGAGAGAGAGAGAGAGAGAGCAACACACACATCTCCAAACTGCCACAGACAAGGAAGAAGAAGGAGATTAAGATGAAAAAATTATATTCTTTGAATTTATGCCGTCTTGTCTCAAGTCAATAAAATAAGTTACTTATTGGGGTCATCTTCATACTAAAATGGTACCAAATTCTGAAATTTTCAATAGGAAAATCTAATTTCGATTACATATATACTTTTTTTTTTCTTTCATAAATTTTTCCTCAGAATACTAAAACATTAAAGTGATTCTGCCATATAGTCTAGATGTAACCAAGGTTTGAATTTTTTAACTCCTAATGTTAAATTCATTTGTAGTTATCGCAAAAAAGATTACAACGCAGCTGGTTTCTGAAACATAACTCGAAAATTGTTTGGTTGAATGAGTTCTAATTTTGGATTCGTATATTTCACAGTTCTAGAAGTTTATTTCTGTTTTTGAAAAAATATAAGTTACAATTTGTATATATATATATATTCCTGTTGGAATCGATTTTGATCACCACTTTTTGTCATCTTAAAGTAAAACACGGAATATCGTTGAAATATTGCAAACATGAAATATTTCTGGAGCCAAGGCAGAATCTTCAAAGCCCATACATACATATGCTATATATCTTTCTATTTTTTTTTCCTAAGGTGCAATCACTATAAGGGTTTTTTTTTTTTCAATAAATGTTAAAAAAGCTGCATTATTTACTTATAATAATTCATTAGAAATCTTATTTTAAGTGCAAAATACATTTTTCCAAATTTCATAATGAAATACTGAGCTTTGATCTATATTTCATTAGCAGTAAATGGTAGCAGTAAAGCAGCTTTTTAAAGAACATATTACCCAGACTTAAATTTCGTAACATTCGAAAAAACTTTACACAACTCTGAAAAGATACATACAAAATAAATAAATCTTTTAAAAAAATCTAAAGAAGTCCTATCAGAATATTTTTCAGGATTTCTCATTAACCAGAATACTACTATTAAATGAGAAAAGCGTGACACTTTCTCGGATTCTTTAAACTTAGTTTCTCTTTCTGTTACTTTATGCCCACGAATAAACTCTTAACATTATTTTTTTTCCCTAACGAATCATCTTTTTTTTTTTTTTTTTTTTTTTTTTTTTTCCCTCGCCTTGATAGAATGTCCTGAACTGTTACAGGCGAAAGACTAAATGAAAACAAATAGCACAAATTGCAAATAAACTTTTTAGCCGTTTCAAGATTCTGCTTTTTTCTTTCTACACTAAGCATACATTGCAGTTACAATCTTTCTTAGGGTAGTTTTGAAGATATTTTTTTTTTCTTCTGTGTACAGGGTTAGGATTGAAAGTCAACGGTGAGCCACGAAAAAATTAACAAATGACTCGAATTTGTAACTTATAAAAATAAAATATACAACCCTAATTAAACGTTTTATTTTGTATAAAGGAGAAATCTTATATATTAAATATCTTATATCTTACCTGATATAAAACAGAACTTATCTTAATTTATATGGTCTTATAATAATTCAAATGATCATATATTATAATTTACAAAACATGAAAGGCTATTATTATCATACATTAATTTAGAAAAAGGCAATTCGTGCATCTTCTCAACTGCTTTATTTGTTTAAACACTCTGGTTAATAAATAATACAGTTTAAGCCTGAAAAAAAATATATTCTAAAATGGGTTGAATTTTGAGATAGAAAGGCTGACGATACGAATTTATCAATTAATGAGGAAATGAAAATCATAAATTAAGTCTTATCCTTTCTGAAAAGTATTCAACAACAAATTACAATAGCAATTAAAATAAGGGGTTAAAATCAGTAAAACACAGAATATATCGTTGAATTAATGCAAAAATGAAATATTTCTGAAACCAAGGCAGAATCTTCAGGCCATATATACATCTGTTATATATATTTCTATTTCTTTCCAGGGGTGGGGTCACTACAAATTTTTTGTAATAAATATAAAATAAAAAAAACTACATTATTTGTTAACCGACTTCCAAAAAGGAGAGGAGGTTATTAATTTAACGCGTAATTTTTTTTTATGTATGTTCACCGATTACTCCGAAACTATCCAACCGATTAATATGGTTTTGGTGTTATATGAAAGAGCTTGATCTCGAATGGTACCACTTACGTTTCATAGAAATTGGTTCAGTACCTTTTTAGTAATTAGGTAAAAACTAATGAAATTAGAGATTTTTCGCTAATTAAAAGTGTTGAATAAATGCGCTGAATGAGTGTAGACAAAATGGCCGAGCGGTCTAAGGCTCCAGATTTAAGCTCTGGTTCTCGAAACAGTGAGAGTGGGTTTGAACCAGGGTTCGCCAAAGTGGGCCCAGCCCGAAAAAACCCGGGCGGGTTTTTTCGGGCGGGCCCACTTGAAAAAACCCATCAAAAACCCATTTGTGGGTTTTTTCAAATTTTCTCGTGTTTTCACAACTGTATCATTATTTAATCTAAGATATGAGGATGGAAAGATAAATGCCAATTTAAATATATTTCAAACTAACCATATTTAAAAGAATTTCTAAGTATTGATAAAATGACCATAAAATAAATTAGTTTGTAAATAAGGAAGATTTTCATGGCTATATATTTTAAAATGCATCCAAGTGCTTTAAATCTTAATGTATACCTAATGATGGCGCTTGAAATGTGATCCCCATCCTGATTGCTTGTATTGTTATAGATTTTAAGAATAATCGCAACATTTATTATCGTGCTTCAATGTTCAATGAAAGTTTATGCAGTAATTTTCAACACAAAAATGGTGACAGATTACACAGGGTTCCCAGCATCACGGAAAGTCAGGAAAATCTCAAAATATACAGGAAAAGTTAGGGAATTTACAAATAATTTCTAAAAAAGTCATGGAAAACATTTGAGTGAAAAAATGAAAAATGACACAAAATTCATTAAACAGTTGGGGAAAAAAAAAGATTGAAGTATGATTGCAGAAAAAATTGCTAATTTTGGCAAAAGATTGTGAAAATAAGTATCAAATTTTGCTGTATGCTCGTTTGGTCAGAGAATTTTTCTAGATTTGGTTTGTGAAAGTCAGGGAATTTTTTGAGATTTGGTCATGGAAAGTCAAGGAATTTGCCAGTCATGTTTTGCTGGGAATCCTGTTATAAAAAAAAAAAAAAAAAAAAAAGAGTGAAAAAGTTTTAGTATAATACTTTAGTAATTTAATTGTTAAAATTATTACTAATAATTAATTTTTGTAAAAGCAAATTATAATGTTTATTATTGTCATAACCTTTTAACCTTTAACCTCATAAACTTTTTGTAATCAATTAGTTATTTTGAATTGTATTTATTAGTATAAGTACCTTGTTTTCAAACATTCTGAACCATATTTCTTTAACATAAATAACCTTGATAATATCCAAAAGACCCTAATAAAATCTAATCTAAAATGTATCCAGATACTTTAAAAGATTGCTTACAGATGGCATACAAAAGCAAAACTAAACTAGTAAAAGTGTATTGCCATTTACGATCTAACTTTATAGATATAACTGACATTGACTTTTAGATAATCCAATTTAATACTATTGCAATATAAATGTTGCTTAAATTGTAGTATATATGTATATATATGTTTGAATTCTATTATTTTCTTCAAAAAAATAAAAATATTTACATAAATGTTGCTGCTTTAAGGGAGACCCGTACCCCATTTTCGGCCAAAAATCATCAAAAGTTCAAAAATATTTTTATCTCAGAAAACGATAAAATACATATTTGCGAATATTGCAAAATTTCAGAACTCGGGGACACTTAGAACAGGTAAGAAATGAGCTCTTTTTAATTGTACTCACTATAGAGTTTAAAGGACTAGCGGCCATTTAAAATGTGTTTTCCTGAAAATGACTTTTTTCATATTTTGCCTAAGTTCAAAGTACTAAGGCTCAGTGGTAAAATGAATTAGAAACAAAGTGTTGATGTTTTTAGAATCTTAAAAAAATTTGCAACAAAAGTAAGGAGAGACATTTTTTTTAACTATTTCTGAAAATTTTTCATAAATTGGTAAACATGAAAATTATAACGAATTTAAGGAAATTTACCATGCATATTTTTATTTATTTTTTTCTTAGCCGATTAAAATGGAAAATTAAAAATATCTCTCCTTAGTTCTTTTCTATATACTATAACACTAAGAAATTTTAGTAATACCAAAATATTGAAAATTGAATGAGGAGTAGTAATTTTAAAAAGTATTTTGCGACAAAAAAAATCATAAAAATCCCCATAAAAAATATACTTTTTAATATAAAGTGAATCTTTTTGCAAATTATTCCTTACAAAAAGATTCTTAAATAGTACACTAAAATTCATTACTTTGAAATCAATAATAAAAATTTTGAGTTTTTTCTTACGGGTCTCCCTTAAATTGATTTCAATTGAAGTAAATGAAAGTAATTGCATAAATTAGTATGTTTAACTTAAGATTTATATAAAGAAATTCAGTTGCATTTGATTTAATATATCATTCTTCCAGTAATCTAGTTCTATGAGATACAAAATAATCTTTTTAAATATATTTATATTTTCTTTTTATATATTTTTATTGTTAATCTATACTTAATGCAAAATTATACCTTTGTTTCACTGATAAATGAAAAATGTAGGTACTGTGCTTGTGAAAATTAGAAATATGAAGAGTTCTCCAAAAAATTTTGATAAAACCCGAAAAAACCCGGGTTTTTTTCAAAAAAGCCCGAAAAAACCCGGGTTTTAGACTACTGGGCCCAGTGGGTTGGGCTTTTTCAAAAAAACCCGGGTTTTTTCAAACCCTGGTTTGAACCCCACTCTGTAGCGGAGATTATCGCTACATATCTTTTCCCCTTCATAAATGCAATAATTATTTTCCTTTAATAAATTCTTAGTTTATTTTAGTTTCCCTTTTCACTAATAAACTCATTAGTTAAATTAATTCTACATTTAATAGTTAAGTTCTAATTTTCATACTCCCACTAATAGAAGTTAAACTTTTCATCTTTTGGAGCTCTCTGTATAAAATAATAATGAAACTTCCTTTCTCACAAATTTTCTGTTGTGTCTGTGAAAAAAATCTGCCCATAGATACCGCACTTATTAACAAAATAAAGAAAGCTCTGGGCTTAGTTCATCATAATCTTTTATCCGTTACATTTTTATTAACATCTGCCTTCCACACCCTGTTTTCATTCTCACAATTAATGCTTAAAGCTAGAAATACTTTTGTCTCTGTTTATCCTGATTGTGCTGTCTTATCTGTCTAATTGCGCATCTGGATAACTTAAAGTTTTGTCTGCAAAAGGCAAATGTATGTAACGGTTTGCTTATCTCATATTCTTCCCAAGCTTAAAATATTTCTGTAACCCTATAAAATATTCGCAGATGTGAAAATAATCCTTGGGTTCCCAGACCGCAAATGTTAGCTGATACTGAACGTGTGGTTTATCAAATATCGCCAAAATTCTTTGTATGAAAAACTTCTTATGCCTTTTGGCGATAAGGGCTATGACGCTGTATGGTCACTTCGCCGATTGCCATCATACCGGTAACATGTAACTCTCTTGAGCTCTCAGCGTTACCTCCCCCTTATGGGGAGTTACAGTGTCCAATCTCCTGTTAAATAAAGGTATCGTTAAAGTAACTCTCTCTTTTTCGGAGTTTTTTTGTGTGTTATTTTGGTTAATCACCTGGGCCAATGAACAAACACCTTTACACACTCCTGACATACATGTATACAACATGTATATAACCTTTTCCGTATTATAATTTTTACATGTATTTTTTACAAATTAAATACTAATTTTGCTATTAAGAATGTTTTGTACTTAACCATTAGCATAGAGTATCAGAGATCTTTTATTGATTCAGCACTTTATCAGTGAAAGAGTACTAAAATAATAGACTAGCGAAAAGTAACATGACCTTGAATAAGCTCGCTGAATAGATTGCAGTCAGGATAGTCTAGCGGTCTAAGGCGGCTGATTTAAGCATTGGTTCTCGAAAGAGAGCGTTGTTTCGAACCCCGCTCCTGACATACGTGCATAATATACGGTGTTTTTTTTCCGTATTATAATTTTTTTTTAACCGACTTAAAAAGAGGAGAAGTTATCATCAATTCGACGCTTATGTATTTTTTTAATGCATGTTCACCGGTTACACCGAAACTATCCAAACGAATAATTTGTTTTTTGTGTTAAATGAAAAAGGTTAGTCTCGAATTGGAACCACTTCCATTTCATCAAAATTGGTTAAGTACTTTTTTAGTAATTAGGCAAAAACTAATAAAATTAGCAATGTCTCGCAAATTAAAAGTAACATGAACGTTGAATAAGTTCGCAGACCGGAATACAATCAGGATGGCCGAGCGGTCTAAGGCACCAGATTTAAACTCTGGTTTTCGAATGAAAACGTGGGTTCGGACTCCACTCCTGGTATATGTGTGTACGATAATCTTTCCCGTATTATAACTTTTAACCGACTGAAAAAAAAGGAGGATATTTTTTTTTCTATGTATGTTCACTAATTACTCCCAAACTATCCAAACAAATAATTTGGTTTTTGTGTTAAATGAAAGAGGTTACTCTCGAATTGGTACCACTTCCATTTCGCCGAAATTGGTTCAATACTTTTTTAGTAATTAGGCAAAAACTAATAAAATTAGTGATTTCTCGCAAATTAAAAGTAACATGCACATTAAATATGCTCGTAGAGTGGCGTGCACTCAGAATAGCCGAGCAATCTAACGCGCCAGATTTAATCTATGGTTCTCGAGCGTGGGTTCAAGTCTCACTCTTGACATAGGTGTACAATTTATAATATTTTTTCCCGTATTATAATTTTTATTAACGGAGGAGGTTATCAATTCGACACGTATGTATATTTTTTTTTACGTATGTTTACCGATTGCTGCGAAACTATTCAACCGATTGATTTGGTTTTTGTGTTAAATGAAAGAAGTTACTCTGCAATTGGTACCACTTCCCTTTCATCGAAATTGGCTCAGTACTTTTTCAGTAATTAAGCAGAAACTAATAAAATTAGGAATTTCTTGCAAATTAAAAGTAACATGGACGTAGAATAAGCTCGCCGAGTGGAGTGCAGTCAGATGGCCGTGCGGTCTAAGGCGCAAAGTTTAATATCTGGTTCTTGAAAGAGAGCGTGAGTTCGAACCTCCTCCTGACACACGCGTATAATTTACACTATATTTTCTTTTCCGTATTATAATTTTTATTAACCGACCTCAAAAAATCGTCAGCTTTTAACTAAAAAGAGAAAAATAAACTTTTCTACCAAAAATTGAACCGATTTCAAAAACTACTACTAAGTGAAAAATAATTTTTTTAGGTAATAGTAATAAGAAATTAAATTAAGAGCGTAGTATTTATAACCAAAATATTACCAAATATTAAATCGTAAAAAAAATCGTATATACTTCGATGTGTGGCTATTGAAAATTACATGAAACTTAGCTTGGCTGGCACCGACTCCAAAAAATCAAATTAATGTACATAAATATAATAATACGCATGGTAAATACTACACTCTTAATTTAATTTCTTATTACTATTATCTAAAAAAATATTTTTCACTTTGTAGTAGTTTTTGAAGTCGGTTCAATTTTTGGTAGAGAAGTTTATTTGTACTAATTCATTCAAAATTAGGCCTGGGCCTTAAATCGATTTATCTCTTAAATCGATTTAAAGCTTACATCGGAAATCGCGATTTAGTCAGTTTCTTAAATCGATACATCGGATATGGCGATTTAGCCATTGCTATACATCGCGATTTAGCCATCGCCTTACAACGCGATTTAGCCATTGTCTTACACCACGATTTAGTCAGTCTTAAATCGTGATTTAGCCATTGGTTTTAAATCGATTTCAAATAATGATTCAGAGTTAACATCAGAAAATTGAGTTATCTACTTTGGTGTATATACTGCTTGCATGTCAAACTAGTGTTAAATCGATTTAAGCAAACTTTGCAAGCCTCAATGCTTTCTGATTTAGGAAAAAGGTGATGTAAGAAAAATATGATTTAGGGAAAACAGAGCAAGTTGGTGTTAAATCGATTTAGAGGATCCGATTGAAACACACATCACAAACCTCAGTGTTTTCGGTTTAAGAAAAAGACTTTTTAGGAAAAACATTGAAAGCTGGTGTTAAATTGATATAGTAGGATTTGATTTAAAATTAGCTGCGGTCACTTGCCATGTGGATATTAAAAATGTAAAAGTGGCAATTAAAAAATTTCCTTCGTTTCCTACCCTTGTCGTCATTTGCCAAGTGGCGGTTAAAAAAATCCATTTTCGGTCGCCCAGTGAAATGCTGCTTTTTTTTCATAGAAGTATGGATCTCTACATTGATTACATCTAATTAGAAAAGTGTTTTCTTCTTTTTCCTACTGGATGCAAACAGATTTCAATGACATAGCTGTATTTTCAATATTTTGGTTTTTTGTAGAGTTTTTTTTTTACTGTGTTCAGTTTGATTATTTTTTCGAGAAATGCAGTTTCATTTTGCAAAAATATATTCATCGGCATTGATTCCACACACATTTCAAGTAATTTGTTGGCTATCGATCACCATCCTAGTCGTCACTCGCCAAGTGGCGATTTAATAGATCTATTTTCAATCGCCAAGTGAAATGCAGTTTTTTTCATGGAAATATGCATCTCTACATTAATTACATCTAATAAGAAAAGTGGTTATTTCTTTTTCCTACTGGATGCAAACAGATTTCAATGACATGGCTGTATTTTCAATATTTCGTTTTCTTTGCCGCATTCTTTTATCTATTTCAGTTGGATTTTTTTTCAAGAAATACAGTTTTATTTTGCAAAATATATTTATCAGATTTGATTCCATATGCATTTCAAGTAATTTATTGGTCATCGATCGCCACTCTAGTCATCACTCGCCAAGTGGCGACTTAAAATAATAATTACTGATCGCCAAGTGAAATACAGTTTTTTTCATCAAAATATGCATATCTACATTGATTACGTCTAATTAGAGAACTGGTTAATTCTTTTTTCTATTGGATGCAAGCAGATTTCGATGACGTTTTTGTATTTTCAATATTGCGGGGTTTTTTTGCCATGTGCTTTTAGTACATTCAATTTGATTATTTTTTCAAGAAATATAGCTTTATTCTGGAAAATATATTTATCAGCTTTGATTCTATGTACATTTCAAATAACTTATTCCTTTTTTCACACTGGATGCAAATGGATTTCAAGGGCATTTCAGTACCTTCAATTTTCGACTTCTGTTGCATGTTCAGCTCTTTGATTATTTTTTTCCCAAGAAAATACTGTTTAATGATGCGAAATACACTCACCAGTATAGATGCCAAGTGTATTATTACGTTGGTAGTATAAATTTGGCTCCTCCTAAATTCCCGCGCCGGGGCGACCGCTCCCTTCGTCCCCCCCCCCCCCCCCCGCACGGCGCAACCCTCTCAGAAATGTATGCTGTATCTCAGCCCCCTCTGAAATAAATCTACATACGCTACTGCTAGCATAGATGTCAACTGCATGTGATGTCTGTAGTGTATTACTAACACATTTATTAAGGGGGTCCCTCCCCCGGAAATTCTGTGTTTTTAATGGTGAAAATGTGCAATTTCTCTCCCCCCCCCCCCCCCCCCCTTGGAGCCACAGAAATACCTCCCGGAGAAAAGTGTCTGAATTCAACATTGCGTTTATTTATTAATTAAAATCCAAAAAACAATGTTTTTTTTTTTATTAATTCACTATTTATGCCTGTGGGGGGGGGGGGGCGGGGAAAGGAGCAAGTTTAAAGTTAAAATTCAAATTTGCAGGTCTGAGCCTTAAATCGTCTTAACGCTTACATCGGAAATCCGATTTAACTATTGGTCTTGAATAGATACATCGAACGTCGCGATGTAGCGAAACGATGTAGCCTTGATTTAACGCTTACATCGGAAATCCGATTTAACTATTGGTTTTCAATAGATACATCGGACGTCGCGATTTAGCCAGTTCTTAAATCGCGATGTAGCGAAACGATGTAGCTTTGCCTCAATGCTTTCCGATTTAGGAAAAAGGCGATGTAAGAAAAATACGATTTAGGGAAAACAGAGCAAGTTTGTGTTAAATCGATTTAGCAGGTGAGGACAGGACCGTAGCTAGAAGTGAATAATAGGCTGGGGGGGGGGGGGGGGGGGGCTCGAGAAAATGTAGGGGTGCTTATTTGTTTTTTATCTTTCTTTGACACAGAAAGAAAAATTAGTGCATATTCACATTGTAGATACTATGTTTCTCATTAAACTGTTGTAATAACTTCATTTTATGTTAAAAAAGTACATGATGATGAAAATTTTGAGTCTATAACTGGTGAAAAATTAAACATCATGTTAGCTTCATATGTACAAATAGGATGAGGGAGAGTTGAATTACTTATTTTAGATACAATGTAGTAATTCTGCAAAACTGAAAGGGTCTCAAAACTAAATTAGATTTTTGAACAGAATTTCTTTTGGATTTTCGGAACAGAAATTCATTGAGTGACCTTGGAATCTTTTTCAGGGGGGGGGGGGGGGGTCAAAATATTTTAGCGGGGCTGAGCCGCCCATAGCGCCCCCTATGTGTTAAATCGATGTAGCAGGATTTGATTTAATACAATAAAAATTAGCGGCCGACACTTGCCATGCGGTAATTAAAGATATAAAACTGGCGATAATTTTTTTTTTCGATCGCCAAGTGAAATGCAGATTTTTTCATGGAAATACGCATCTCTACATTGATTATATTTGATTAGAAAAGTGGTTATTTCTTTTCCCTACTGGATGCAAACAGATTTCAATAATTTAGCTGTATTTTCAATCCCGGGAGCAGAATCGGCGCAACGCTGCGACAAACTATTTTTTAACTTTTAAAAATTTAGCAAAAATTAAAAAAATTCTGTCCTAAATCCAAAATTTCGGACATAAAATGCATCGCGAATTTCGATAGTCTTCGAGAAAAAATCAATTTCGTCATATATCGCGAAAAACACGCGAATTTCGTTCGAAGATCGTGAAAAAACGGTAAATTTCGTCAAAAGATCACGAAAAAAGCGGCAAGTTTCTTCAAAACATCGCAAAAAAAGGCAAACTTCTTCAAAAGATCACGAAAAAACGGCAGTTTTTGTCAAAAAATCAAGAAAAAAACGACAAATTTTATGAATAAATTACAAAAAAAAACGGCTAATTTCGACAAAAAATCACGAAAAACGGCAAATTTCTTTAAAAAATCACGAAAAAAACGGCCAATTTCTTGAAAAGATCGCGTAAAAACGGCAATTTTCGTAAAAGATCACGGAATAACGGCGAATTTCTTCCAAAAATCGCGAAAAACGACAAATTTCTTCAAAAAATTACGAGAAGACTGAAATTTTCGTTAAAAAATCCAAAAAACTGCAAATTTCGTAAAAAAAAAATCACGAAAAAACGGCAAATTTCTTCAAAAGGTCGCGAAAAAACGGCAAATTTCTTCAGGAGATCGCGAAAAAACGGCAAATTTCTCCAGGAGATCGCGAAAAAACGGCAAATTTTTTCTTCAGGAGATCGCGAAAAAACGGCAAATTTCTTCAGCAGATCGCGAAAAAACGGCAACTTTCTTCAGCAGATCGCGAAAAAAAAACAGCAGGTTTCGTCAAAGGGGACTCCCCCCCCCTCTTTTGGACAATGTATGAGGCGTTAAAAATTCTGAGAACAAAGACAACTTTTTTTAAAAATATTCTTTTCTTTTGTCTATCACAAATACTTAGGAGGTTTGAGTGCATATAATGTAATGCGAGGGATTGGTCTGCAGACTGCAGAAAAAATTTCTGCTGCTGGGTTTTCAATATTTTCGTTTTTTTGTCGTGTTCTTTTAGTGTGGTCAGTTGGAATTATTTTTCCAAGAAATAAAAGTTTTATTTTGGAAAATATATTAATTCATCAGGTTTGATTTTACATGCATTTCAAGTAAATTTATTGGACATTGATCGCCACCTTAGTCGTCACTCACCAAGTAGCGATTAAAAAATCTATTTTCAATCTCCAAGTGAAATGCAGTTTTTTTCATGGAAACATGCATCTTTACATTGATTACATCTAATTAAAAAAGTGGTTATTTCTTTTTCCTACTGGATGCAAACAGATTTCAATGACACAGCTGTATTTTCAATATTTTGCTTTTTTGCCGAGTTCTTTTATCGTGTTCAGTTGGATTATTTTTTTAAGAAATACAGTTTTATTTTGGCAAAATATATTTATCAGCTTTGATTCCACATGCATTTCAAGTAATTTGCTCGTCATCTATCGCCACTCAAGTCATCACTCGCTAAGTGACGACTTAAAATAATAATTATTGATCGCCAAGTGAAATACAGTTTTCTCATCAAAATATGCATATCTACATTGATTACACCTAATTAGAGAACTGGTTAATTCTTTTTTCTATTGGATGCAAGCAGATTTCGATGACATTTTTGTATTTTCAATATTGCGGGGGTTTTTGCCATGTGCTTTTAGTATATTCAGTTTGATTTTTTTTTTTTTTTTTTCAAGAAATATAGCTTTATTCTGGAAAATATATTCATCAGCTTTGATCCCACATGCATTTCAAATAATTTATTTCTTTTTTCACACTGGATGCAAATGAATTTCAAGGACATTTCAGTATCTTCAATATTCAATTTCTAATGCATGCTCAGCTCTTTGATTATTTTTTCCCATTATTTTTTCCCTATTTAATGATGCGAAATAACAGTATACTATATAGCACAAGAAAGGATAAATGGGGGGGGGGGGTTAATAAATACTGTATTTTGTCTCTATAAATAAAAAAAACTGGTTTTCATAGTCTAAAGGTAACATCGTTAAATCGCGATTTAACCCTAAATCGCGATGTAGGATGGGTGATAAATCGATTTAAGAAATTCCTACATCGGCCCAGTGCTATTCAAAATCTTTTTTAAGCGCAAAATATATTTTTTCCATACTTCATAAAGGAAAATATTGAGCTTTGTGAAAATCTTAGCAGTAAAATAGCTTTTAAAGAATATATTACTGCGATTTAAATTTCGTAACATTCGAAAAATCTTTAAACAAAACTGATAAAACACATACAAAATAAATAAATCTTTTTAAAAAATCCAAAGAAGTTTCACCCGAATATTTTTCAGGATTTCTCATTTACCAGAATGCTACAATTAAATGAGAAAAAACGTGACACTTTCTCCTATTCTTTAAATTTAGTTTCTCTTTCTGTTACTTTATGCTCACGAATACATTCTTAACATTATTTTTTTTCTAACGAATCATTTTTTTTTTTTTTTTTTTTTTTTTTTTTTTCCCTGGCCTTGACAGAATGTCCTGAACCGTTACAGACGAAAAACTAAATGAAAACAAATAGCACAAATTGCAAATAAACTTTTTAGGCGTTTCAAGATTGTGCTTTTTTTTTTTTTTTTCATCTACACTAAACATACATTGCAGTTAAAATCTTTCTTTGGATAGTTTTGAAGATATTTTTTTTTAGCTGTGTACAGAGTTAGGATTGAAAATTAAGGGAGAGCCACGAAAAAAGTTAACAAAGGACTCGCATTTTTAGGTGCGTTCGTAATTATGTAAATACGTAGCACCTATTGTTGTCGTTCAGTCCGTCCGTCCGTCTGTCTGTCTGTCCGCATATAACAACGCAAAAACTACCCAACTGAATCGTTTGAAATTTAAAATATATAATTATTACATAATTTTGTCGAGTCATTTCAAATTTTATGAAAATCGGATGCATAGATAAATTACAGGGACAATCAAAAGGATTCCGTTACATTACGGTCAATGGGGAAAAAAGTTTCAAATGAATTTTAATCGATTGAAACTTTAAATACATAATTATTGCATAATTTTGTCGAGTTATTTCAAATTTTATCAAAATCAAATGCATAGTTCAACTACAGGGACAATCAAAAGTGTTCCGTTACATTACGGATAATAGGGGGAAATGTTTCAAATGCATTTTAATGATGTTACACTCATTCGAACGTAATAAAATTGATATGCATCTATAAAGTGTTGTGTAAATTTTAGGGAATGTGTATATTTAATATTTAAATTGCATCAAAGTTAAAGAATAATAGGTAAGATGTGGCTTACCTTCTTTGTCCACGATCTCTGGTACAAACAAAACATCTTTAAGGGTTATGTTGTGTGTTTCACCGTCTGAGGTTTTGGTTTTTATTTGTGTATTACCCGATCCATAAGAAACTAGTTTGTTACCATTCGCAATAACAACGTTAGTTTTTTCATTTGATTTTAATTCCGTAAATAAACTTTCATCATTTGTTATATAGCTGGAACTGCCACTATCAACTATCCAAGCTTTGTTATTCCGTGGTTTTATTATGAACGCACAGTGTTTGTAATCTTGATTACTTTCATACTCATTATCATTTGTATTTTGATCTGAATTTAATTCAACATCATTTCTAACATTTTTCTCATCCTTTTGGAAAACAAGAGAAGAATTGAAATTTTTCTTTTGTTTATAATAAGTATTATTTGAAGGATTTGTTTGTTTGTTTTTAATATGCCAACATTCTTTAGTGGAATGGTTTTTCATTTTACAATTCGAACAATACTTTTGATCTTTTTTATATCCTGTATTGTTAAATTTATATCCCGCATTGTTAAATTTCTTCGTAGTCTTGAACGCTTTAGCTGTATTTTCAGACGATTCATTACTGTCGCTTCTGCGATTAAATTCATCTATGAGTTTGTTTTTTATAAAAATGGAAGTTAATTCCTCTTCATTTCTCGATTCAATCCAAAGGATACCGTATTTACACTAGCGGTAAACAAATAATAATCGCCAGAACAGTAAAGTTTCTAGAAAATAAAAACATGAGTCCAAAGGTAGAAACTCAATTAAATTTTAAAGAAAAATCATCTAACGAAAGTGAAAAATCACAGTTTAAAAACATTATAGAAATCGAAGTATCTAATAATGAAGACACACCAAATGAGTCCAAACAATCAACACCCGAACCAAGACGATCAGAAAGAACCACTAAAGGTGTCCCTCCAGACCGATTTATTTATATAGTAAATCACGAAAACATTAAAGAACCAGAAAATTTTCACGACATAATGAATATAGAGAATCCAGAAGTAAAACAAAATTGGTTAAATGCCACCCAAGAAGAGATAGATTCTCATATCAAAAACAACACATGGACACTTGTAGATCCCCCACAAGGTAGAAAAATAATTGGTTCCAGATGGATTTTTAAAACTAAGTATGACGATAAAGGTAAAATACAGAAATATAAAGCCAGACTAGTTGCCAAAGGCTATTCTCAAAAATACGGCATAGACTATGAAGACACCTTTTCACCTGTAGTTTCATACACAACAATTAGATCCTTCATAGCAGCAGCAGCTTACCACAAATTAAAAATAAAACACGTTGATATAAAAACAGCTTTCCTATATGGAAATTTAGATGAAGAAATTTATATTACTCAGCCAGAAGGCTATATTATTCCAAATCAAGAAAACAAAGTATGTAAATTAAATAAATCAATTTACGGGTTAAAACAAGCAGCCAGAGCATGGCATACTAAGATAACAAAATCGTTAAAGGATTTAAATTTTGAACAATCTAAATCAGATACATGTTTATATATTCGAAATGAAGGAAAAAATAAATCATATATCATTGTTTATGTAGATGATATATTGATTGCAGGAAAAGATGACGAAATAACTGAGATAATACAAAAACTCAACAATGAATATGAGCTAAAGAATCTAGGAGAACTAAGTTTTTATCTGGGTATCAAAATAGAGAAAACAGCAGATGGTTATCAATTAAATCAAAACACCAAAATAGAAGAATTGGCAAAAAAGTTTAAGTTAGAAGAAGCCAAACCAGTAGGTACTCCGATGGAACCCAATTTTAATAGATTAGAAGACAATGATAATCTACTACCTAACAACACAAATTATAGAAAAGCTATCGGAACTCTACTTTATATCGCATCGGTCACCAGACCAGATATTTCTGCCGCCGTAAATATATTAAGTCGAAGAAATGAATCCCCACGGGAAAAAGACTGGATAGCAGTTAAAAGAGTAATCCGGTATTTAAACTGCACGAAACAGTTAAACTTGCACATAAACACCAAAGCTGAGCCGATTCTAAAGGCCTACGCGGATGCTGACTGGGGTGGGGATACTAAGACAAGAAAATCAACAAGCGGTAATCTTTTCCTTTTGGGAAATAATGCAATACAGTGGAGCACAAGAAAACAATTATGTATAGCTCTTTCATCAGCAGAGGCTGAATATGTTTCTGCCTCAAACGCAAGTGTAGAAATTCAATGGTTAGTGAAACTCTTAGAAGATTTAGGTCTACCTCAGACAAAACCAATTGTTTTATATGAAGATAATCAAAGTTGCATAAAAATGGTGGAAAGTGAAAAGTTTTCAAAACGCTCGAAACATATCGATATCCGCTTTCATGCAATAAAACAATTAAAGGAAGATGGAATAATTGATTTAAAGTACTGCCCATCAAAACACATGATAGCGGATGCTTTGACTAAACCAGTGCCCAAACCTGAACTATTAAATCACAGAATATCTATGAACTTGCTTGCTGATTAATCTGAAGAGATTAAGGAGGGAATGTTAGTAACATTAATCCCTTTCAGAAAATCATTTACAATAAATAAACTTAATATCTTTCAGAAAATCATTTACAATAAATCAACTAAATATACTTCAGGAAAATAATCACCATAAATCACATTGATTATTTGTTATGATGACTGTCAATCTTTTACTAAAGTACTCTTACATCATTTACTCGTCATAAATCTATTTGATGAACTGATTTGTAATTAAGTGTCAAAAGAAGCAATAGTTTTATCATCTATTCATCAGAAACAAAGAACTAGTTTTATAAATTTATTCATTTTAAACAAAAATAATAAGAACTTAATGATAATGTTTATAATAACTTTTATTTCTTTTATTTTTATGTAATCATTTTTCTTTGCTATTATTTTTCACTTCTCTCTGTGTGTTTTAAGCAGTAAGGAGCTAAAAATGTATGCTCCAGTTTGTAATTTTTATATCTTTAAGATTTATATATAAATTAATTAATTTAAAACTTGCTCAGATGATTTCCCAGTGAACACACATACACATTAATATAAATTTAACAAGCTTTTCTAGGATTATAAATCTCAATGGATTTTCCAAATGGATATTTAAAAAAGTAAATCTGAAAAGACGTGGACGATCGTGGACAAAGAAGGTAAGTTACATCTTACCTATTATTATTTAACTTTGATGCAATTTGATTAAAAATACACATTCTCTAAAATTTACACAACATAAAGTACATATCATAATATATATTTTGCATAATCTATGGTGCAAAGAATATTTGTTATTGTTTTACAAGGCCACACAAAAGTATTCCATTGCATAATGGTAAGGGAGAACACTGTTTGGTGCGCATTTTAATTGCAATTATTTACAATTTTATGAGATTGATATATGAGAGTGATATTTTTAAAACTTCGTTATTGTAAGAACGCACCTCATTTGCTACGCTTCACGTGCAATTTCCAACTTGTTACTTTATACAAAACAAAATATGCAACCCTGATTAAACGTTTTATTTTCTATAAAGGAAAAATCTTATATATTAAATTTGTTATCTTATGTAAAAAAAAGAACTTATCTTAATTTATATGGTCGTATAGTAATTCAGATGGTCATATATTATAATTTTCAAAACAGTAAAGGCTATTATCATCATGCATTAATTTAGAAAAAGACAATTCGTGCCTCCTCTCAACTCCTTTATTTGTTTAACCACTCCGGTTGGAATCTATTTTGATCATCTCTTAAAAAAAAAAAAGATGTAAAAAAAAAAAAAAAAAAAAAAACAGCATGAGAAAAGCTCCTTTTAAATAAATAAAAAATACAGTTTAAGACAAAAAAAATATACATTCTAATATGGGTTGAATTTTTAGACAGAAAGGCTGACAATACGAATTTACCAATTAATAATGGAGAAAAGAAAATCATAAATTAAGTTTTATCCTTTCTGAAAAGTATCCAACAACAAATTATAATAGCAAGCAATATAAGGAGTTATAAATAGTAAAACACGGAATACCGTTGAAATATTGCAAAAATGAAATATTTCTGGAACAAAGGCAGAATCTTCAGGCCATATATAATATGTGTTATTCTATATCTTTCTATTTTTTTCCTGGAGTGGAATCACTACAAATTTTTTTGTAATAAATATAAAATTAAAAAAATTCTACATTATTTGTTTGTAAAAATTCATTCGAAATCTTATTTTAAGCGCAAAATATATTTTTTCTCCATTTCGTAATGGAAAATATTTAGTTTTGTAAAAATCTTAGCAGTAAAACAGCTTTTAAAGAACATATTACCACGATTTAAATTTCGTAATATTAAAAAAACTTTAAAGGACACTGAAAAAAAAATTACATACAAAACCAATAAATCTTTTAAAAAATCCAAAGAAGTTTCACCAGAATATTTTTCAGGATTTCTCATTTGCCAGAATACTACTATTAAATGAGACTAGTCGTTGGAGGCCACCGTAATACTTACCCATCATGGATAGGCATATGAAAATAAAACATGTGAAAACTATTTATACAATGCACTGCAATTCCAAAACGAAATTTAAATATTGTTAATATACATAGTAATGCTCTATTAATGAATTGCTGATGTACCAATTTCGACAAATTATATGAAACGCCAAACTACTCAAGTAATACCGAACTGCGTAAAAAAAACATCCTTATAACTCCAGAAATAATAATAATATAAACTAACAGTTTACTGCGTTGGATTAAGCGTCTCATTTTCAATTAATATGTACCTCTGAATCGAAATTTGAATGAAATACAGGGTCATGAAAAATCGAAGAATGTGGAAAACAGGATTACACATATCTCGGCAACTAATAATTCGATTGACTTCGTTGTGTATGCAAAATGTGTGTTATTTTATTGCCTTTTACGTTCATTCCTTAGAACAAAAAAATTCGAAAATTTTTATATACCTTTCATAAGAACGAATTTTTCGAGAGTCCGAAAAAAAATAGTTCCGAATAATCGAGGTTGCTGATATTAAATAGGCTTCGTCCCATTCTTACATACTAACCACATACAAAATTTCAAGTCTCTATCTCAATTTGTTCGGAAGATAGAGCGTTTACAGATAAACAAACATACAGACAGACGGACGGCAAAATTTTTTTTCTAAAAATATGTTTTTCGGAATCTCCACTATCTAAAACGTATAAATCCGTCAAAATTTTTTTTTCTATTTTAAAAACGATTGCAAGACTTACCCTATACTACGTATGATGGGTAAGTAAAAAGTGTGACACAGAGTTAGAATTGAAAGTTAACGGAGAGCCACAAAAAAGGTAACAAAGGACTCGCACTTTTATCTTAAAAAAAATAAAATATACAACTCTAATTAAACTTTTACATTGCATAAAAGACAAAATCTTATATACTAAATATCTTAAGTCTTATTTTGTATAAAGCAGATCTTACATTAATTTAGATGATCGTATATTATAATTTACAAGATATGAAAGATATAATTATCATGCATTAATTTAGCAAAAGATTATTTGTGCACCCTCTCCTTTATTTGTTTAATCATTTCGGTTGGAATCTCGATTTCGATCACCACTTTTGACATTTTATAATAATAATAATAATAATAATAATAATAATAATTGTTTAGTTTAAAGATGCCATGGATGTGGAAAAGAATTTCATATCAAAATTAACAAAATAACTTCTTAAAAACGCATTTCTTTTTTACTGCTAATTTTTGGTTAGCGATGTAATCTTTGAATTTATCTTTGAAATTACACCTGTTCCATGAAACGTAAATCGATATGAAACAGTCCCCCTAAAAGTTTTCCAATAGAAACACTTAAAAGCCAATATTTTCCAATAACTATTCTCAGTTTCGAATCAATGTGAAATTCAGATTTATTTCTCTCCCGAGACTGTATGCATGCTTATCTTTATCAGCTCAAATTTGTAATCATGCCGCGATGTGAAACGTCGCTTAAAATATTGCCCTTTTACGTCATAGCAAATATTTGTCAGTCGTAGGTAGTGTTGCCAGATGCAGTATCTGAAGAAGCGAAACATCGGCTCACACATTTCGATACACGAAAATACAATAAACTTGAACCTGTCTATGATTAATCCAGCCTTAAACCTTAAAATTTCATTGTTCTTACTATAAATATACCGTACAATTATATATCAGGTGAAAAAGCTATGTTTATAATGGAATTTCTTTTTTTTTTTTTTTTTCCCATGCGACTTATACAGTAAACAGATTCGTTACTACAGGGTTTAGTGAACAAAGTACAGTAAAAACTGTGACAACAATATGGCCATGAGCATGGAAAAAGATTGAAATTTAAACGAGAAATTTGAAAATAACATTTCCAAGGATTTAACATTACTTTGCCAGTGTTTTCGCGTGATCCCTTAAGAATTATTTGCATATGGAGCAAAGACGCATTTTTATTCTTAACCCTTTCGGGATCTGGTGTACTATTAATAGTGCATGTCTTTTAATGGAGTATTATTTTGTTTTAAGATATACTTTTGCTACAGTTTACATGTAAATGTTATTATATGTCTATGCTATACTATATGACTTCCTTTTTGTTCAGGCATTTACTAATAATAATAATTATTTTTATTTGCTCGATTATATTTGCGCCATTTGCGATTCTTTTATTTTAAACATATAGGGTAACACCCCCAGTAATTGGCATGCACCAGTGATTGGCACATCCTACAAACATGTCCTAAAATAAGATTTATATCCAGTCTTTTAAAAATGCAAGACCATATACCAGTTATACGCTCATTTACGTTAAAGATTATAACTTTGATTTATGCTACAAGATGACACTAGTGCATAGGAAAGAGAAACAATTATGGCTTGTATGAAATTAGCCATTTTTGTTGCAAATGCTTTTTCTTTGGTTTAAGGAAGGCATGCTTTTCAACTCATTATTATATGATTTATAATATATTTTAAATTTTAATTGACAACAGTTTTGTTTAGTTAAAAAGGATTACTTTAATTGTGTAAAAGTATTTCCGACACAAATATTTGGATTTCTGAATTAATGATAGATGCCAATTAATGATGCTTCAATTTTGCTAGTTCCAAGTAATTGGCACCTATTCTAATTACAAGGAATTGGCAAGGAATTTGAGATTAAACCACTTATTTTGGAAGTAATTTTAAAGTTATAGACTAATTTTGTTTATCATTTGTTTTTATTTGAAAATATGGAATATTATCAGTAATTGGAATCCATTAAAACTTCATATGACAATTACTGGGGACAGCATGACAATTACTGGGTATTAATATAAGTATATTGTATTGTTTTAAAGTGTTCACATTTCAGACTAATATGCTGATTTCTTACTCTCAAAAACCTGAAATATGGCATCTTCATCTAGAGTAATTATCATTTAAAGCGATTAAACCCAATGCAAAATGTAAAGTTTTTTTTTAAATATAAACTTGTGCCAATTACTGGATCACAAGGTGTCATACATTGGTGCTCTAGGTGCCAATTACTGGTGATTTCAGCAACGTTTTATAAATACATTTTTATAAAAATACTTTTACAACATTTTTTGCTTTTAGTGGGCAAAATGTATACAGATATGCATTCTTTGATTTAAAAATATTTTCAAGTAAATATCTTATTTCTTTGTAATGGAAATTGAAGTAAGTTTAAAGACAAATCCTTAAAGTGCCAATTACTGGTGATGTTACCCTACATCACCCTTCAAATTTAAAATAAAAGTTGCTTTCCTAAAAGAATCATGGTGTGATAAAACGCAAAAAATATTAGAAAGTTGTAATATAAGTTATATCTAGTTGTAATACAATATTTTCTAAACATCTCGATAAATTCTTCCTTAGTATATTGTCATATGATTATTAACTGAATAGCAAGCAAAATAACTATCGTTATGTTTCATACGATGAAATATTCCTTAAACACAAATTAATCACTTTGAATAACTAGTGTTAATGTTATTAACGTGAAAGTAATTTTTTCTGAATATTCGAAAAAACTATTCGGACCCGAAAGGGATAGCTATAGTAATTAAAGAAATTTTATTGTACGATTTGTTATAAAATCTCCAGAAAATACTTACTCTTTCATACCCTCCCTATCCTATCGAAATACCCTCCCTATATCTTGCCATTTCAAGGCAAATTCCATAACAGTTCCATGTCCCCCTTAACAAACAAGAATTTCTGAGAAATGCATGTAAACAAAATTACAAATCAGACGTTACATAATAACGGCGACATAACAATACTCGCAATTACAAAACTATTTGCCCGCAGAAAATCCATTTAAACTTAGCACAAAATGTGTTTGGGGAACATTTCCGAAAGGTCTACAAAAGACGGTAAGCAAAAACAAGAAACTGTCAAAAACAATTACTGTAATTATCCTTCATTACGAAGGGTAAGTTATGGAGTAGGGAATACATTGCTTCAAACACTTAGATGCACTTAGATGCACTTAGATTCCAATTAAATTTGATACGAGCATGATTTCGTCGAAGATGATTTTATCTCCTTCCTACTTTGGTTAATTTGTGGATCTTCGGAATAAAATTAAAAATTACGTGAAGGGATCGATTAAGCTGAATTTTGCACGGAAAGCTAGTTATTAATAAGAATTGGAGCCGATGTTTCTAAAAGCTCATTTTATGTGAAACTATTTCGTAAAATTGCAGGAAATAACGAGATGAAGTTATAGATTAATTTTATCTAGCATTGCCAATGGATTATCTCCAAATACGAAGAATTTAAGTTTAGAGAGTTTAAGTATAGAGCATTCAAGATTTTTCAGATACTCATACATTACAACGTCTGAATTAAAGTAATATTTAAATTAAATATGAAACATTAATCAGACTTATATACATTTTAAAAGCAAGTAAGTTTAAAATATATACATAAAAATATAAACATATGATATATACATAAATACATAGTAATTTAAGTCAGAATTATGTAAAGTATACGTTAAATGATTTTTTCCTCTATATGATTATCTGTCAAACTGAATCTAACCATCTTCATACATTTCTATCTTGATTGCAACTTTGTCTCTATATCATTTTCAATTAATGGACTAGTTCTCAAAGTATACTCATTGAAATAAAAGTATCCTCACTGAAAAAATTCAACAAGAATTGAAAAAGTAAAAAGGTATCCGATAAGAAATCGACCTTTAAAAGTAAAAAATAAATAAATAAATAAATAAATAAAAATAATGAAACGAAAATAAAATATTTGATCAGAACGCGCTCATAGATTTAACAATAGCCGGCGAATGTTTTTCCTGACTATCGTAGGTTCTAGTCGGAAAATAAAATTATCCTCATGAATTAAAAAACATGAAAAAAAATTGAAATTTAAACAAAATATTTTAAAAGAATATTTCCAAGAGTTTAGCATTACCTTGCGAATGTTTCCAAGTCACCAGTGTAAACTTTTAAGCGTTGTTTGCAAAATGAGCAACAACGCATTTTTATTCATAACTAGAGTAATTAAAGAAATTTTACTGTGCTATTTTGTATAAAATGTCCCGAAAAATATTACTCTTTCATAATCCCCCCAGTCCCACCAACTTAACGAAATATCACATTTTTGGCAAATTAACCACCCCATGACCCCCTTAACAAACAAGATTTTCTGAGAAATGCATGTAAACAAAATTACAAATCAGACGCTACATAATAACGTAGACAAAACATTTGCAATTGCAAAACTATTTGCCTGCAGAAATCCATTAAAACTTAGCAGAAAATATGTTTGAGAAACATTTCCGAAAGGTCTACAAAAGACGGTAAGCAAAAATCAAGAAACTGTCAAAAACAATTACTGTAATTATCCTTCGCTGCGAAGGGTGGGTTATTGGGGAGGGAATACATTGCTTCAAACATTTAGATGCACTTAGATTCCAATTAAATTTGATACGCGCATGCTTTCCTCGAAGACTATTTTAATTCCTTTCCACTTTGGTTAATTTGTGGATCTTCGGGATAAGATTAAAAATTACGGGAAGGGATTGGTTAAGCTGAGTTTCCCACGGAATGCTAGTTTTTAATGGGAATTGGAGGCAATGTTTCTAAAAGCTCATTTTCTGTGAAACTATTTCGTGAAATTGTAGGAAATAACGAGATGAAGTTTTAGATTAATTTTCTCCAGCTTACTAAAGGATTATCCTAAAAGAAGCAAATGAAATATTTAAGTTGAGAGAGTTTAAGAATTTCGTTAAAAATTTTTAAGATGCTCATACATCTTAATGATTATTTCCCTATAATGATTATCTGTCAAACCGAATCCAACCGAACATCTTCATACATTTCCTGCTTTGATTGCAATTTTGTTTGCATAACATTTTCAATGAAGGAACTGGTTGTGAAAATATACTCTCTGAAATGAAAGTATCCTCACTGAAAAAACTTCAACAGAAATAAAAAAAAAAAAAGTAAAAGAAGTATCCAGTAAGAAATCGACCTGAAATGTTTAAAAAAAACATTTAAAAATAATGAAAGGCAAACAAAACATTTGAGCAGAATGTGGTTATTGGTTTAACATTAGCTTGCAAACTGTTATTTTTGCTGACTATCGTAGGCTCTGGTCGTGAAAATAAAATTATCTTCATAAAAAACAAGGAAAAAGATAGAAATTCAAACGAGAAATTTGAAAGGAATACTTCGAAGGGTTTAATATTACCTTACTAGTGTTTTCGCATGCCCAGTGTAAACTCTTAAGATTTGCCAGTCAGCAACGACACATTTTTATTCATAACTAAAGTAGCGAAAGAAATTTTACTGTGTGATTTGTTATAAAATCACCAGAAAAATTTTACTATTTCATATTTCCCCTCTTCCTCTCACTGAAATATCACATTTTTAGCAAATTAGCAGTTCCGTGTCCCTATTGACAAACAAGAATTTCTGAAAAATGCATGTAAACAAAATTTCAAATCAAACGCTACATAACAACAGAAACTAAACATTCACAACTACAAAACTATTTGCCCACAGAAAATCCGTTAAAACTTAACAGAAAATGTGTTTGAGAAACCATTTCGAAAGGTCTACACAAAAGACGGTAAGCAAAAATAAGCAACTGTCAAAAACAATTACTGTAATTATCCTTCAGTGCGAAGGGTGCGTTATTGGGGAGAGAACACATTGTTTCAAACGTTTAGACGCAACGTTTAGACGCGCGAACAATTAAATTTGATACTCGCATGCTTTCCTCGAAGATTATTTTAACTCCTTTGTAGTTAGGTTAATTTCTGGATCTTCGGGTATAGATTTAAAATTACGGAAAGGGATCGATGAAGCAAGAGTTTCGCACACACACACACACACACACACACACACACAAATAAAATAAAGAAAAGAAAAGAAAAGTTAACAGGCAAAAAGTTAGAGATAAATTTCAGCTATTCTATAAAAAAAAAGGGGGGGGGATATTGAAACTTAAACGAAAAATTTAAAAAGACACTTTCAAGGGTTTACTATTACCTTGCGAGTGTTTTCTAGTGACCAGTGTAAATTCTTAAGCGTTGTTCTCTTAGATAGCAACGACACATCTTCATTCATAACAAAAATCATTAAAGATATTTTATTGCCAGATTTGTTACAAAATCTCCAGAAACTATTAATCTTTCGTTCCCCTACCGAAATATCACATTTTTAGCAAATTAGCAGTTCCATGTCCCTATTGACAAGCAAGAATTTATGAGAAATGTATGTAAACAAAATTAGAAATCAAACGCTACATAACAATGGAGACAAAACATTAGCAACTTCAAAACTATTTGCCAGCAGAAAATGTGTTTGAGAAACCATTTCGAAAGGTCTACAAAAGACGGTAAGCAAAAACAATTACTGTAATTATCCTTCACTAAGAAGGGTGGGTTATGAGGAGAGGGGGAGACGCATTGCTTCAAACATTTAGATGCACTTAGATTCCAATTAAATTTGATACAAGCATGCTTTCCTCGAAGATGATTTTAACTCCTTTCTACTTTGGTTAATTTGTGGACCTTCCGAATAAGATTAAAAATTACGGGAGGGGATCGGTTAAGCTGAGTTTCACACGGAATGCTAGTTATTATTATCAATAGGAATTGGAGCCGATGTTTCTAAAAGATAATTTTCTGTGAAACTATTTCGTGAAATTGCAGGAAATAACGAGATGAAGTTTTAGATTAATTTACTCCAGATTTGCCAATGGATTATCTCCAAAGAAGCAGATGGAGGATTTATGTTGAAAGAGTTTAAGAGTTTCGTCCATGTCTTTTGAAGTATACGCATTGAAAAAACTTCAACCAAGATTGGAAAAGTAATAAAATATTCGATATAAATCTAACTCAAATGTTAAAAAAAAATTAAAAAATAATGAAACGCAATCAAAAAATTTGAACAGAACGTGGTTATTGGTTTAACAATAGCTTACGAATGTTTTTGCTGACTATAATAGGTTCTAGTCGGAAAATAAAATTATCTTTAGAATAAAAAAAAATAGAAAAAGAATGAAATTTAAACGAGAAATTTGAAAAGAACACTTCCAAGGTTTAACATTACCTTGCGAGTGCTTTCTCATGTACAGTGTAATTTCTTAAATATTGTTTGCACAGTGAGCAACGTCACATTTTTACACATAACTAAAGTAATTAAAGAAATTTTATTGCACGATTTGCCATAAAATCTCCAGAAAAATCTTTTTCATACCCCCCCCCCTACCTTATTGAAAATATCATTTTCGGCAAATTAACAGTCCCATGTCCCCCTTAACAAACAAGAATTTCTGAGAAATGCTTTTAAAAAAATTTACAAATCAAACGCTACATAACAACGGAGACAAAACACTCGCAACTGCAAAACTATTTACCTGCAGAAAATCCATTTTAAAACTTAGCAGAAAATGTGTTTGAGAAAACATTTCGAAAGGCCTGCAAAGGACGGTAAGCAAAAACAAGAAACTATCAAATACAATTACAGTAATTATCCTTCAAATGGAAGGGTGGGTTATGGGGTGGGGGGGGGGCGCATTGGTTCAAACATTTAGATGCACTTAGATTCCAATTAAATTTGATACGAGCATACCTTCCTCGAAGATGATTTTAACTCTTTTCCACTTCGGTTAATTTGCGGATCTTCGGGATAAGATTAAAAATTACGGGAGGAGATCGATTAAGCTGAGTTTCGCACGGAATGCTAGTTATTAAGAGGAATTGGAACCAATGTTTCTAAAAGCTCATTTGCTGTGAAACTATTTCGTGAAATTGCAGGAAATGACGAGATAAAGTTTAAGATTAATTCTCCAGCTTGGGAATGGAGCACCAATGGATTATCTCAAAGAAGCAGATGGAGAATTTAAGTTAAGAGGATTTCAGAGTTTAAGTATAGAGCATTCAAGATTTTTAAGATATTCGATAGACATTTTAATGTCTGAATTAAAATATTATTTGTACTAAATATGAAACATTAATCAGACTTGTATACATTTAAAAATCAATTAAATTTAAATCCAAAGAAGCACATGAAAAATTTAAGTTGAGAAAGTTTAAGAGTAGCCATTCAAGATTATGTTTTAGGAACGACTTTATGTGGAGTTATGGGAGTGAACTAAACTCTGTCCAGGATTAGTTAGAAACAAGGTTTTTCGGCTGATGACTGTGAGAGTCGATAAACCCATAACGAGATATTTGCCTATAAGGGGCTGTTTATATATAACGTTTTCAATTTTTTGGTAATTTTGAAACCCCTCCCCCCCCCCCATCCAATATCATACATTATCATTCCTCGACTCCCCGCCCCCCCGGTAATGATAACGTTATCAATGTCTAATTTTATTTCTTATCATTAGAATTTCTCTCTTTTATGTGGAGTGATATGCAAAACTGGTTACATACTTTATTGATTCAAATGAAGAGAAGTCAATAAAACATCACTTTTTATCATACAACAATTAAAAGAAATTGTCTTTATTTAAAAGTATTCTTTAAAACCTTTTCTTAGATAATGCATTCAAACAGCAATAATGTCTTGTTGCACAAGCCTCGCACGGAGAAGGGAGAGGGGGGGGGGGTGGATAGATAGAAATTTTTATTAACAAAACAATTGGGCAACATTTTTTCTCTTCCTCTATTATTTTTTAGTAAACATAAGCTTCAGGATTTCTCGAACAGTGATTGTACATGCATATATATATATGAAGAAGTAAAAGAGTGTCAAATATTGGGCTATTCCATATTTTATAATTAAATATTTTTATAATAATTTGGTGATTTTAATAAAAATTTAGTATTTTCATAAAAATAGATAACAGACTAAAAAAAAAGATAACATACTATTTTGAACCAAAAGCCATGTTGAAAATGAAAAAGGAAAATTTTGGCTGCATCAAAAATGATATCGATATCAAAAGACAAATCCCCCTCCCCTAGCGATATCTTACGATATCATTTGCCAGACCCCCCTCCCCCCTAAAAGGATAACGTTATATTTGCATAGCCCCTAAGCTGCAAAACAGACGGATTAATTGTTATCAGTACCGGCATCTTTTATTGTGGTCAGAAGTTGCGTCTTTTTAATCTTTAACGAATTTTAAGGGAAGGAACACTAATGTTCTGCAAAATAGGAACCATTCCCTCAAGCAGGGTTGAGCTTCTTATCTACTGATCTATTGTATATTTCCCCTCGTTCTAATGTGAATAAACCGCAGAAGGATCCAAAATAAAGGATTTTCTAGAATTCGATTGAAGGCTGGCAAAACAAGCGTGTGCCTACAGCCATAGAAAGCCAAAAAGCGGGATTTTTATTTTTATTTTTTTAGAATTTATATTTTCTGGAAAATAAATGACGATTTTAGCTGCAGTATTTTTACAGGTTATTTATTATCCATTGAAGAGAATTTAAATTTTTTTGAAATGAAAACTGATGATGTGATTCTAATTAAATATGATATGATCATGCTTTCCTCGAAGATGATTTTAACTTCTTTCTACTTTGGTTAATTTGTACATCTTTTGGATGAGAGTAAAAATTACGGGGGGAGGGGGTCAACTATAACCTGATGTGACAGAAATTGCAACATAAATAGTGTGAAGCGTTTTAGGAGACCACAAAATGGAAAGATGAATAAAAGGCGCGATCGAAAATACCCACAAGAAATAATCCAGTAAAAAATTTTCATTTTCAATTTACTTGTGTAGGTACACATATGTGATCACATTTATCTGTGTGATGAAATTATTCACTATAAATTGTACTTTTGATTTTCCATCCTCCTTTCCCGCTCCCTTCCCTGTATTATACCATTTTGACATTTTTGTGAAATATAGTTAAAATTCTACATAGAATTGAATATTATTCTATTTATTATTATTATTATTACTTAACCAATTACTGTTCAAAGTTGATTGTGGAAAATTAGCTTTTCTTTATTTATTAGCTTTTACGTTAATCAAATAACATCATTGAAAAGAAATTTTTTTTATCGTAACGTTTACGAACCTTTACTTAATCTTCCTTAAGAATTATTTCAAGACATTCAATTAGATTTTTTTTTTTTTTTTTTTTTTTTTTTTTTAATCACGACCAGACACAAGCAGTCTTTTGGATTTTACGACTGAAATTACAGTTTTTCTCGATTTCTACGGCGAAAGTAGTTAAAAGATAAAGCCCTCCATAAATTTCTTTATTTTCCAATTTCGAAAGAAAGCGAATTCAAAATACACAATCCTATGTTGAAAGAGAAAAAAAGTTTGAAATACTCAAACAGAATTTATACAAACAAGGAAAAAGATTACAAAGGTTTTCTGTTCGACAACTTAATGGCCGTTTCTGCTATTTAGAGGGGAGATTGGCTATCGTGCCGAACAATATTTAATTTGAATCCTTCCTTCATTATAGAAAAGAAAAAAAAAAAGAAAAAGAAAAAGGCTAGTAAGAAATGAGATTGAACAAGAAATGTTCGAAATGGGATTATTTTCCCAAGAATCTCAATTTCTCAATTTGGATTTTTCCGAAGTTTGATATTTTTAATTTTTTTTATGTTTAATTCCTTAAGTTGTAGATATTTTTGATTGGTTTCATACGGAATTCGTCTTGAATTAAGTTTCTGCAGCTGAAACTTTTAAATCTGTAGAGATAGAATATGTAAATAGAATGCAATAAATACAATTCTTCTACTTTTTTCCCCCCCTCATTCTTGAAAATTAAATGTTTAACCACTTAACTGAATATTTTTGGCAACAAGTTGGAAATTGCACGTCAAGCGTAGCAAATGAGGTGCGTTCGTACGATAACGAAGTTTTAAAAATATTAAGATCTTGCTGTTATAATAGACAGTATTTCGGATACAGTGTAGTGGTCGAAATATTTTTTGTGTTCTTGTAAATATACAGGAATATTAACTTTTGTTACATCTTAGCGACGTACATCATATTCATAAAATGTGAAATAGTTTACTAAAATTAAAACGCGCAACAAACAATGTTCTCCCTATACCATTATGTAATGCAATACTTTTGTGTGGCCTTGTAAAGCAATAACAAATGTTCTTTGCACCACAGTTTGTGCAAAATGTACCGGGTGATCCAGAAATCCCGGGACTTTTGAAATGCTAATAATTAGTAAACCGTAAACAATAGAAGTATGCGGTTTTCACAGAAATGCTGAGAAACTTGTGGGATTTGTTTCTTTGATGAAAAAAAATATTACGTTAGTTGCACTTTTTGACAGCAGGTGGCGTTAAAATTGATAGTATTATTTTTATAGTATGATACAGCTCATTTAAAAGAAATAATTAGTGTCCAAGGGTTACAAAGTTTAATCATGACGCTCATGGCTTATAAGTACCACCGTGAGCCGATGCAAAACAGCGTGCACAGTATCCTCAGAGCAGAAAGAAATTCCAGAAGAAATTTCAGTTCATCGTGATATCACAAGTGTACTGCCCTCACGATGAACTGACGATTTCCACAGAGTATTGGCATAGAATCCTACCTAATTTACGATTGTAACAGATATTTGGGATCTCCTACTTCTATTATGATCTTCCAATGAGCCTTTTTCTCAAACCTTGCTTACCATAGCATTTCACATCTGCGATGGCCATCGATTCCTTTGCAGTTTTAACTTGGCATATTGTACGATATGAAAACAACGCGACACGCAAAGATGTGTCTAAATATAGTCTAGACAATGTCAAAACATTGCAGTTGCTCATCAAATTTTGTATCAAATTCCCCTTACAATGCAATTTCAACTACCTTACAAAAAATGTTTGAACATAAACCACCCTTAAAACGAAATCTCATCAATATCATAGAAAAGAAGTTTCGCAATGAACTCATGTGTCTATATAACGCACGGTATAGGTACATTCAGTCTTAAAAAACAGCGCCACCTGTTGCTAAAAATGGTAACTATATATATTTAAAAAAACTCATTCTAAACAAAAATCCCACATGTTTCTGAGCATATATCTGAAAACAGGACCTTTTTTATTATACATAGTTTTCTAATTATTAACTTTTCAAAACTCCCGAAACTTCTGGATCACCCGGTATATTATAATATGTATTTCATAGATTCATATCAATTTTATTATGCTCGAATGAGTGTAAGACCATTAAAATGTATTTAAAACTTTTTCTACATCGACCGTAATGTAACGGAATACTTTTGGTTGTCCCTGTAATTGATCTATGCATTCGATTTTCCCAAAATTTGAAATGACTCGACAAAATTATGTAATAAATAAGTAGTTTAAATTTCAAACGATTCGGTTGGATAGTTTTTGCGTTGTTATATGCGGACAGACGGACAGACAGACAGACAGACGGACGGACTGAACGACAACTATAGGTGCTACGTATTCGCATAATTACGAACGCATCTAAAAACTTTCATATAATGCTTTTTTGTTTTTTTCCATGTCTTTTACAAAATTTCCGATCTTTTGTCACCGGATTTTCAAAAATGTTCTGCATAGAACTGAATATTATTCTATTATTATTATTTAACCAATTACTGTTCAAAACAGATTGCGAAAAATTAACTTTTGATTGTTTCTTAGATTTTAAGTTCGTTAAACAACAATCATGGAAAAAAAATTTATTGCAACAATGTTTACGAACCTTCACTTAACCTTGCTTGAGAATTCTTTCAACAAATTCGATTAGATTTTCTTTATCACGGCCAACACACGAGCAATCTTTGAGACTTTACGACTGAAATTACAGTTTTTCTCGATTTCTACAGCGGAAGTAGTTAAAAGATAAAGCCCCCCCATAAATTTCTTTACTTTCCAATTTCAAAAGAAGGCGAATTCAAAATACACAATCCTATGGCTGAAAGAGAAAAAAGTTTGAAATGTTCAAACAAGAATTTTTACAAACAAGAAAAAAAAATTGCAAAGGTTTTCTGTTCGACAACTTAATGGCCGTTTCTGTTATTTAGAGGGGAAATTGGCTATCGGCCGAATATTTATTTAATTTGAATCCTTTCTTCATTACATAAAAGAAAAAAAAAAAAGATAAAGAAAAGGCTTGCAAGAAACGAGATTGAACCAGAACTGTTCGAACTGGGATTATTTTTTCAAGAATATTTGTTTCTCATTTTGGATTTTACCAAAGTTAGATAGTAAGCTTCTGCAGTTGAAATTGTTTTAACCTCTTCAGTCCCTGAGTACCCAAATGGGTACATCAGTTTTGTCCCATTTTATTAATGATACTCAAATATAAATGAAATTTCGATATAAGAATAATATGTTTCGAATTCTAAGATTCGAGCTAATGAAAATAAAACAAAAATCTCGCTCTGAAGTCAAACGAGAGAAGAAATAATTCAGTAATAATTAAAAATACTGTAATAATCGCCAGTAGCGAAGAGGTTAAAACTGTGAAGATAGAATATTCAACTTTTTGCCCCTTATTTTTGAAAATTATTTATTTAATCGATTTATAACTAGCGTTTCAAGATTGGGACGTTTTGATTATACGAAAAAAAAGTATATATACAGGATTCTCAGTAATATGATTACAAAATTTCAGAACAGCTGGCATACACCTAGACATTGGGAAATCACACAGCAATGCATGGTTGGAAGCGTTTTCCTGGATCTGTAGTGACGCAATACACACAAGAAAAAAAGGACGTGAACAGAGTACGAAAACTTGTTTATTCTTTTTAGTATTGCAAAAAAAGCTTGGGCAGTGCTAAGGAAATCTGGGACACGTTCTGTATTTTCGAGAGCATTAGATATTCTATGAATCGAAGATATGAGGCCTACATCACGGTACGAGGTAATAATTTTGAACACCTTCTTTGATGACAGTCACTGTCTCTCTTATCTTTTTCTTAGTTTTTTGCTATTTTAAGAATAATAAACATGTTTTCTCAACCTGTCTATGCCGTTCCTTTCTAGTGTATTATATCATCATTATCCTGACAGAAAACCGTGTGTTTTTACATAGATTAAGTGTACATTATATCTCCTGAAGCTTTGCAACCGCTGTGCCACCTACCCTTCCTCCATCGCTCCTTTAACCGTATTATATCATTTTCACATTTTTGTAGAATGCAATTGAAATGTCCTACATAGAATTGAATATCGTTCTATTTTATGATTATTCAAACAATTACTGTTGAATGTAGATTGTGAAAAATTAGCTTTACTTTGTTTCCTAGATTTCTCGTTAATTAAACAACATTGTGGAAAAGAATTATTATTTTTTTTATTGCAACAATGTTTGAGAACCTTCACTTAACATTTCTCAAGAATTATTTCAACAAATTCGATTAGATTTTCTTTATTACGACCAGACAGAAGCAATCTTCCAGATTTTACGACTGAAATTACAGTTTTTCTCGATTTCTATGGCGAAAGTAGTTAAAAGATAAAGCCCTTCATAAATTTCCTTACTTTCCAATTTCAAAAGAAGGCGAATTCAAAGTACACAATCCTACGCTGAAAGAAAAAAAAAGTTTGAAATGTTCAAACAGAATTTTTACAAACAAGAAAAACGATTGCAAAGGTTTTCTGTTCGACAACTTAATGGCCGTTTCTGTTATTTAGAGGGCCAATTGGCTATCGTGCCGAATTTTTATTTAATTTGAATCCTTCCTTCATTATACAAAAGAAAAAAAGAAAAGGCTTGCAAGAAATGAGATTGAACTTAGAAATCTTCGAATTGGGATTATTTTTCTAAGAATATTTGTTTCTCAGTTTGGATTTTTCCAAAGTTTGATAGTTTTAATTTTTGTGTGTTTAATTTCATAGATTGTAATTCTTTTTTTCCTTGTTTATTTTATTTGAATTTACCTGGAGTTTGTCTTGGATTAAGTTTCTGAAGCTGAAACTCTTTTAAAACTGTGGCAATTGAGTATGTAATTAAAATGCAACAAAAGAAATTCTTCAACATTTTTTCCCCTCATTTTTGAAAATTATTTGTTTAACCCATTTACGCCTAGTGTCCTAATATTGGGACATTTAGATTATGCGAAAAAAACATAATATCTCATATCTATTTCACATTTTTATGATTTACATAATTTACATTAAGAATATTCAGATTAGTGTAAGGCAGGGCTGTCCAACGCGGAAAAACCGAAACGTGCCCGAAAGCGCCATGGCGCACTTTTGAAGGTTTCCATTACTAGTCTTTTAATTTTTTAATGTAGTTCCCTTGTAAAGGATACTGCCTTTAAAATCCTTGATATTTTCATGAGAGATGTTTTAAAAAATCTCTACAAATGTAGTTCAAGTATCAACTATTATAACGTTACGTAACGTATTTAAAAAAAAAAGGTAACAGCACTTTTTTTTTCTTTAATTAGTCTTGTGATGTTTTGCATTTCTTCAAGCGATTCTTCTTCTCCTTCGTATATGAAAGTTCAGCCTTTTTAGGTGCGTTCGTAATTATGTAAATACGCAGCACCTATAGTGGTCGTTCCGTCCGTCCGTCCGTCTGTCTGTCTGTCTGTCTGTCCGTCCGTCCGCATATAACAGCGCAAAAACTACCCAACCGAATCGTTTGAAATTGAAAATACATAATTATGACATAATTTTGTCGAGTCATTTCAAATTTTATGAAAATCGGATGATTAGATCAATTACAGGGGCAATCAAAAGTATTCCATTACATTACGGTCAAAGGGGAAAAAAGTTTCAAATGCATTTTAATCAATTGAAATTTAAAATACATAATTATTACATAATTTTGTCGAGTTATTTAAAATTTTTTGATAATCGGGTGCATAGATCAATTACAGGGGCAATCAAAAGTATTCCATTACATTATGATCAATGGGGAAAAAGTTTCAAATGTATTTTATACGTTTGAAATTTAAAATACATAATTATTACATAATTTTGTCGAGTTATTTCAAATTTTATGAAAATCGGATGCATAGGTAAATTGCAGGGACAATCAAAAGTATTCTATAACATTACGATCAATGGGGAAAAATGTTTCAAATGCATTTTAATGGTGTTACACTCATTCGAACTTAATAAAATTTACATGCAACTATAAAGTACATATTATAATATACATTTTACATAATCTGTGGTGCAAAGAACATTTGTTATTGATTTACAAGGCCACACAAAAGTATTCCATTACATAATGGTATAGGGAGAACATTGTTTGATGAGCGTTTTAATTGTAATTCACTATTTACAATTTTATGAGATTGATATATGAGAGCAATATTTTTAAAACTTCGTTATCGTACGAACGCACCTCATTTGATACGCTAGACGTGCAATTTCCAACTTGTTGTTATTGTTATTGACGTTGTTTCACTGGTCATTAGCTGTTTTATAAGACGGGATAAAGGATGTCTTTTTCTCTCCCAGACAATTAAAACTTTAAGTAATTTTGTTTATAAAAAAAAAAAAAAAAAAAAAAAACTCTATAAAATAGTGCGAAAGGATTTCCATCAATTTTCTTTCAGATTTTCTCTTTGGAACCACCCATGACTTTGTTTCTGTACTTTTTATAATGCCAAATTTACACCTCCAAAAAAATTGGTTATTGCAGAGTTTTTTCTCTCATCAAAAAACCTAACAATATCTCTGATAACGATTTTATTTTAATATAGATGTTATTTTATTTTCTGGTTCCTTCCAATTCAAAAATGTTTGAGATAACATCTCGCAGAAAAACCGAAATTTATTACGATTTATTGTTATTGTTATTTTGATTTTTTCCATAGCGTTTTAGATCTATAGGAGATTATAACTCATTTGCATATATATATTGCTACTAATATTAAAAGATGATTGTATTGCATATTTCGAACCATGTTAATAATGGAGCCCTTCATTGCTTGCCAAAAGCTGAGATACGCCCCTGCTTAGTAAAAGATTGGACAGGCCTGGTGTAAGGGAACGATTTCTAAACTATGGGTCGCGACGCACTGGATTGTCGAGGCGACTTTTTAGTGGGTCGCAGAAACAATCGAAGTTTGTCACAAAAATATATTTAGTATTTCATTTGTTTAAAAAATATATATAACAATTTAAGCAGCAGGTGGTATTTTAAGGTAAATTCCTTGGTGTGAACATATTTTTTGTACGTGGCTATTTTTGAAAATAAGTATGAATTGTGTTGAGTTAAAGTTGAATTAACTTTGAAATTAACCAGTTTTAATTCTGATATAGATGCTTTCGTCGGTAATCACCAGTGCAATAAAACGCACTGATTTTAAAGTTACATTTCGACAGTAATTAAATGTATTTTTAATTATCTTTGTAGTTTTTTGTTCTTTTAATTATCTTTCCACTTACACACATTAGAATTATCAACTTTTATTTTCGTCATAGTGTATCCTTCTTAAGAAAATTTGCCTTTTTCGTTGGATAGGATAATCGATAGCTTATACAGATCATACAACAATTTCCATACTGATTTACATTCATATATTAGCTGGGTTGCGAAATTTTCTTTTACTTGAAGGTTGGTTGCGTACCAATAAAGATTGGGAACCGCTGATGTAAGGCAATAGATATAGTTAAAATAGTAAATAAAGCCTTTGTGCAAAAAGTTTTAAAGATAGAAAAAACAACGATTGTAAATGCACAAATAATTCTTCATCAGTGCAAAATTGAAGAAACTCGGTAGTAGATTCGAAACCTTTGTTTGCCACCTTTTCATACATTATTTGTGCATTGATAATCGTTGGTTTTTCTATCTTTAAATAAGTATTGTATTAGATACACTAGGTGATCCATACCTTTCTTTTGAAATTAGAAAATATAGGTGAAAATTATTTACTTATTTTTATTTATTTATTTATTGAAAATTCTAATAGCTAACATCACTAAAGAATGATATAACATGCGAAAGCGTCTTCTTTCTTACATACTATATAAAATAATTATAACCTCCTCAGTCTCGAGTTAAATATTACGTAGCACCTCAAAAACCGGTTTAAAATTGTTATACAATACCTCCGAAATTGTACCAGTCTATATATCGATTCTTATGATATCTACGCATTTAATAAAAAGATCTAGAAGTTGTTTTAGTAATTCTAAAAGCATTTAAATTAATTTAAAGTTTATAATTAATTATAAATATATTTATTTAGATATTTATTTTATTTTCGTTAACATTAAAAGGTTCGACGAGCATATAATGAAAGAGTATGTGAAAATTTAAATGACGTCAAATATACCATATGACGTCAAAGACCATGCAATTTTAGAACATTATTTATTTATTTATTTATTTATTTATTTATTATTATTATTATTTGGAAAATGACTCGAGTAGAAGCGTTGAAATATGTAAACAGTCAAAACAAATGTATTTTTACTGGCTTTAAAATGTTGATTTACAGCTTTTTGCAAATGAAATTAATGTAATATTACAAGGTGTTAATTTGCTCTATATCCACATCGTCAATTTTTTATTAGAAGTTTTTTGAAATGGTCTTCAATGGAAAAAAAAAAATGAGAGTTAAAATTCTCATTCTTAATCCAGAAAAAAAAAAAATACTAAAAAACACCCATTTTTCGTGATTTCATAGTCCAATTTTCTTTTAGAACTGCAAATCTTCTGTAAAACTAAACTGTTCACCTCCCCCCTCCCTCGTCTCCTTCTGCTTATGTATTCAAAATTTCTTGAACACTGTTCAAGATAATTTCTCAAATCGCTGCATGTAAACATCTGAAAAATATTTCAAACTAAGTTTTTAAAACAAAAATGTTTCTCAGTACATAAGGCCAAAAGCGAGTACAACAATGCAATCCAAAAATAACGATTAATTTGTATGTGTTTAAATTTTCCAACTTTTATTTTTATTTCCCTGGGAAACAAACTTACAACGAAGTTATATCTACTATTCTGATGCCAGTGGTTTTGTTTAGAGAAAAACATGAGTCATGTTCTAAGTCATAACTATATTTTACCGAAGTTTTTCCCAAGAACAAAATTTTCTGCAATATGCTGTTATTTTTATACTGAATCCAGTAAAACAGTTAAAAATAATTTAGAATAATGTTCTGTCCAAATTTGAAAAGAATAACTTACTAACTGCACGCGCGCAGATGTAACATGTTATATTCCTTGCTAAGTTTTAGAAGAAATTTTCTAAATGCTTTTAATATACTTGAGTTAAAAAAAAATGGGGGTACAAGATATATCAAGCCTTAAAAATAAACATTCTACCAACGCTATTCTTTTCAAGTTTGGACTAAATATTTTATTTATGTTTGTTTATTTTTCTTTTAACATAGGGTGTTATACAAATTTAACAGTTTACTTATTAATTTTATGTACATTTACACATAACTTTTGAACGCATTCTTAATTTTTTGTAAATTCCACGCCCCATGAGGAAACTCGCACTGATGGTGATTAAAAACTATCCAAAAATTCTACTCCAAGACAACCTGAAATCCGAAAATAAAAATTCATCAACCTGGAATTGGTTGAAATCCAAATTTGAAATACAGAAAAATCAATCTATATTATAATAGAATTAAATAAAACCAGTCTATTATATCTAATATCAATTACATTTTTTATGTTGAAAGAGGAAAATATATACTCAATATTCAAATATACCATTGTCGGAATTTTTATTTATTTATTTATTTATTTGGGATTTCGTTCATCTGAATTAACTTTATTCGGCTCACTGCTCTGCTGTCTGACACAGAGTCCGTTGTCTCAAACTGCACACTGTTAAAACAAAGAAAAAAAATCTGTTAAGTTACTTAACTTTTTCGTGGATGCTGGGATTTCTAGAGTAACCGTAACAGTAAAAGTACATGTAATCAATTCTGTTATACGAGTTTTTTCTGTTACCGTTACATAAGAAGTTCTAGAAGTCCCAGTTTCCTAGAAAAAGTTTCGTAACTTTACTGATTATTTTTATTTATTTATTTATTTATTTTTCACAGTTCATAAGTTAGACTTGCACCTTTATTGCACCCCTTGCATATCTGGTGCATACTGTAAGGTCTCTTGCGTCATATGTGGTTTACCAGAACTCTACTTAAAATTTACTACTTTTTTTTATTTTTATTTATTTATTTATTTATTTTTTTTTTTCTTTTTGTAATTTGGAGATGTTCAACAGCTGCCATCTGCTTCTAAGTCTCATGTCAAAAAATCACGATCTCCAGATGGAAGTTGTAAAATGATGGAAGTTATAAATGAAGTGATACATTCTAGTTGAAAAGGTGTTTGGATGACAGTATGAGAAAGAAATAAACTTTTATTGATGAAAATAAGTCTGTCACGCGGTCACTCATTTAAGATGGACTGAAAAAGTCGGAGAAGCCTGAAAGATGAGATGTTGTTTGGTAATCATCCGGTGCGGTCGCTGAGGGCAGACCAGGAAAGTCCGAATATGATTTTAAGTTTTTTTTTTTTTTTTTTGTAATATGTGCTGTCCATAATGTAGAATAAAAAATAAAAAAAAAGAAAATGAATACCAAGTTCTGATTAATTGATGCAAAAGTCTACTTACTTTATTTATTTTTCCTTACAATACCTAAAATATTACAATTTTCATTATATGCCATGAATTTGGGCAATATCACCTTTGTCCTTGATGAAGAACAATTCAAAGAATAAAATAACATTTATATTATTCCATATCAGATGGCTGTACTAGACACAAAATTAGAATTTGTTTTTCAAACCTCCCCCCCCCCAGAAAAAAAAAAAAAAAAAAAAAAATCAAGTTTTTGAGGCAAATTTTTTTTTATTATTTTTACTGAATAATTAAAAATATTAATATAAAGAAAGTTGCACAGTGTTAAACTGATAAAATTATTTAATTTATCTCCATTTAATTGAAAAAAAAAGCAATACAATATTTAAAACTCCAACTGTATGAATAGGTTCACTTATGAATAGCGTTCACTTATTAATACTTTCAATATTCATGTTAATCATAAAAAAATAATGGAAAAAAACTTACACTACTACGCTCATTTGCATGTTTAAATATTCCAAACACTATAAACATAAAAAGTATTGTATTTAATTCAAAAACACTAATCACGTTAAATTACTGTTAGATTCTGAAGGTTTTACCAACAAAACTAATATTCTAAATATAGCGTAAAAGAAAAACTTTCGCATTTGAAAATGTTGCAAACATTAGTTACTTTTTTTTTTTTTTTTTTTTTTTTTTTTTTTTTTTTTTTTTAATTAGGGATTTTTTTTCTTGAACAAAAAAAAAAAAAAAAAAAAAAAAAAAAATAAAAGCATTTAAAACAATTGAATCTTTTAGCACACAAATAAGAAACGCATTAAAGTTCCAAAAGAAAGTTTTTGTACTGAATGACCCCACCCAACTTCCTTCTAGATGAACGTTTGTAATTATAAAAAAGAAAACAAAAGGTAACAAAATTATTCAAGATTTAACTTTAAAAAAAGAGAAAAAAAAAAGGGGGAAAAAAAAGAAAAAACATAATGAGTAAAAAATCCCTTAGTTAAATATTTAAATGTCAAATTTGTATGCAGGAAGCTTAAACCACACTTGAAAAAATAACATACAAATGCAGGTGACTGAAAGAGAATTGAATGATGAACACAGTTGCAAATGTTTCTTTTTCTGTTTTTTCTTTTTTTTTTTCCATTTTTCCTATACAAATTTTTACTTATGCGTACGTATTCAGAACACACCGTGTCATTTCTACCCGTAGACTTAAATTCCTCCTTTTTAGTATCTTTCATATTTTCCGCATAATCTTATCATTTAGGATTCATTCTTTTTTATCAGTTTTTTAGTACCACAACAGAAATTTAAAATTTTGTTGAAGTTTTTAATTCATAAAAAAGAGTGAAACTTTTAAGAAAGTTGACAGTTTTGAGAACATAGTCCTGGTAATTAATTCTATTGATTTCATGGTTAAATGATTTTTTCCCTATGAAAATTAATTCTTAGGTTATAATTAGTGAAACGATTTTTAAAAAATCTTAAGTCTTAACAGAAAATATAATAATAACCAAAACACTTGGTATAAACTGGTAAAGATATATCTTAATGAAAATGAGCTTGGGACAAATTGATCCAACGTGCAATGGTGATCAAAAATAAATGTATTACGGAAGGGTTAAATGAAAACAATTTTTAGCAACTAAATCGCTATTATTTCCATTTGTTGAAAAAGTGTTGTTATAAAAAAGTATTGTAATAAAAAATTATAGTTTACATTTCACGTTAGCAACAATTTCCTGAACAAATGCTGTTGTGTATGCATCATAAAAATTGCAGATGATGTCTTACCTAATGTAAATACTTGTATGTGAATATTTATATCTGGAGGTAATACGTTAATTAATGAAATAAAAAATATTTAAGACGCCAATAATTTAAAAATGAAAAAAAAAATATTTAAATATTTATTATTTCCCCCATTGTTTGAGAAAAAAAAGAACTTTGTTAAAATTTTATTTTCTCAAAAGTAAAAAGTTTTGTTTTTATTATTATTATTTAACTTAATAAAGCTTTTATGTGAAACTTCTGTAGCTAAACTATTTTTATAAGCAACAATCCAATACAAATTTCTCAATGTTGTAAAAAATAACATTCATTTTTTATTTCAAGGAACAGTTCCAAATTTATTAAAGCAGAATAACACCAATTCATTGAAAAAAAAAAAAAAAAAAAAAAAAAAAGGCCAAAAATTGTTCAAAGTCAAAATTGATTCCGTGTCTGCAACACAAAAGAGTAAAAGAAGATTTAAACCACCGGGAAAGAGCGACCGGTATAAGTGCTACTTAAGATGCTCAGAATCCTTCATTATTCTTGCCAGCTTTTTTATTTTAAAGATCTCATTTAATCAGATCATTTTCGCAATTCCATTACAGAAAATTTTCTGCTTTGTAAAACCGATGGTAAAAGATTAAAAGTTAAGCAAAACTTTGTCGCCGCGATGAGGTTAATACATGTACAAATCTCTACAATGTTAAAAACATTATAAATTCCCCTGTTCAACAAATGTCGTCCAAGACTTCCATGCTTCGCTTATTCAATTAGAGAAATGATTTTGATTAAACACAATTATTTTCTCTCTCACTCATTCCCCTCACTCCGATTTCATCGTATAGGTTAGTCATCGTAATCCTAATTTGTATTATTGTGATTGACTTTCCCCTCTTTTGCGAATATGTTATAATTAACAATCGACCGAAACTGATATTTAAGGCCCCTGTCCTCGCTCGAGGAAACGCTCGCGAGCTAATGCTATTCCTATGGGGAAGCATTTTTCTAATAACTCTTTCGCATTTTGACATTTTTGAATAATTTTTTTTGCATTGGATAGCTGGGTTGCATGCCGATATCGCACCTTTTTTACTTTTTCGATTTTGGTTGCAGATATTTTTTACAAAGTTAGTTTCACTTTCAAAACTGGTTTCGAAACTGAAAGTGCTTTTTAAAAAAACATCTGCAACCAAAATCGAAAAAGTAAAAAAGGTGCGCTGTCAACATTCACCTCAGCTATCCAATGCAAAAAAAATTATTCAAAAATATCAAAATGCGAAAGAGTTATTAGAAAAATGCTTCCCCATAGGAATAGCATTAGCTCGCGAGCGTTTCCTCGAGCGAGCACAGGGGCCTTAAGATCGAAATTGAATTTCACTGATTTTCCTATTTTCAGATCAAAACAAAACAAGCCCCCATTTTTTTTTTTTTTTTTTTTTTTTTTCAATTTATACACACACAAACATACACAATTATTATTTAATTATCCCTTTCGGGTCTGGTGTACTATTAATAGTACGTGTATTTTAATGGAGTATTATTTATTTTGAGAAATGCTTTTGCTACTGTTTACATGTAGTAATGTTAGTATATGTCTATGCATTTGCTATATAACTTCATTTATGTTATGCCATTTCTTAATAATGCAAATTATTATTATTTTCTTAATTCACTTTGCGCTGTTTGAGATTCTTTTATTTTAAACATATATTTCACTCTTTAAATTTAAAATAAAAGGTTTTTTTTTCCTGAAAGTGTCATGTGTAATAAAGCAAAAAAAGTATTAGAAAGTTGTAATATATGAAGTATTAGAAAGATAAATCTTATTGTAATACAATATTTTCTAAACATCATCAAAAATTCTTCCTTTGCCTACTCTCACACGAATGTTAATTAAATAATACGCAAAACAACAACATTCGTTATCTTTCAGACAATAACATATTCGTTAAACTGTTAGGATAGCTAATGTTAATGTTATTAACGTAAAAAGTATTTTTTTCTAAAAACTGAAAAAAAAAATCTGGCCCTGTGATGTCGAAAGTAACATGACATCACATATTGTTATTAACTCCCTTTTTAAATTAAATTCTCAAGTTTAAAATTTAAATTATCTCTCGCAATTTCAAATTAATTAAACCTCCCTTTTACTTTCTAAAAAGAATATATTTATCTCATTTCTCTTTGCGTTAAATTCCAGTTACGGAGGTTCTCATGCTCAGTCAAGGCCGTTAATAAAACAAATCAAAAACAAATCTTTTCTCATCCTAAAATCATTATCTGGGCGAGCATACTTTCGTTTGGTCAAAGAGTACATAGAAAGATATTCTCAAACTTTATACTCCTTTGTTGCGGCAACTTATCCATTTACTGCATTCATTCTCAGATTAATAGTCAATACAAGTCCTTTTTCGGCTGAAAATATTAAGCTCTGTTTATATTAAAATCGCCGCCTGACATCTATGTTGTGCCTTTCGAGATATTTTTCCCAGCAATCAGTGTTGGCATGGATATTTGTACGTTGGTATATTAGACGCCAAATTAACGGTCTGGTTGGCTCGTTTTTAATTTAAACTTTCATTATGTGCTTATCTGTGAGGTTACAATAACTTAAGGGCAATCAGATTTAGCACGATGCATTTTCGCTATCATATCTGATGGTCACGCTACATTCTATCTCTGACCGCCCTGCAGTAAAGATGTAGAGTTCCAATATTGTCTTTTTTTTTTACGGGGGGTCACCCCGTAAGAGTGTAATACTCTGTTTTCGTGAATAAATGCCACATACATAGTTAGATCTTTTTCCTGACTCTCCCCTACCTGAGTTGTTGATGATGGCCTCGAATGATGCAGCTTGAAAGTACTAAAAAATTTTAAATGAAATGCATATTTTTTATTTGTAACATCTATTTTATAATCATTAGTAACATCTATTTTATAAGCATTTGTAACATCTATTTTATTATTTTAGTCGCCTCGCTTTTTAAGATTGAACTCTTTAAAGTTCGTACTTTGTACTTTATAAATCAATTGATTTCAATCATGAATTGGAGTTAAAAAAAATTAAACACAATTTATAGAATTAAACTTTACGAACAAGTCAAGATTTGGTGAGGTTTTAAGAAAAATAAAATAAAATTCTCACCGAGAAACAACTTGCAACATCTAAGTCAATCCAAAAGAGTTTATTTACGATTTTTGAAAGTTTTTATTTTTCGTGTTTATCCCCAACTATTTGCGACGGGCAGTGCTAGCGAAAAAGACTTTTAAAGCGATATGTTAGGAGTCTTGTCGGGGACATAAAAATAGCCGGAGAAAGAAATAAACGCGAAAAGGGAAAATAGAAAGCGTAGATTATTTAAGTTTATTCGGAGAATAAGGAATCGAGTAAAAGCCTTTCGGAAGTCGTTTTTAAAAGGAATTTCTAAAGGGGTTTCAAGGTTGTCCTAGCATCAGATTCAGATTTCTTTTACACATTTTGAGATGCGTTTGTAATAATAAAAATGCATAACACCTATAGTTATCTTTCAGTCCGTCCGCAAATCTGCCTGTCAGCATATAACAATGCAAAGACTACCCAACCGAACCATTTGATATTTAAAATACATAATTGTTACATAAATTTGTCGAGTCATTTTAAATTTTATTAAAATCGGATGTATAGTTCAATTGTAAGTACAATTATAAATATTCCGTTATATTACAGCCAATAGGAAAAAATAGTTTCGAGTGCATTTTAATGATGTTACAGTCTTCCGAACATAATGAAATTGATAAACATCTATGAAGTATATACTAAAAAATACATTCTGTACAATATGGGGCGCAAAGAATATTTGTTATTAATTTACAAGGCCACACAAAATTATTTCATTACATAATGGCATAGGAGGAAATATTGTTTGGGCCGCGTTTAATTTATATTAAATTATTGCAAATTTTATGAAATTGATATACGTTGCTGAGGTTTACTACAGGTTACTTCTTGTTTAATGGAAAGCAGATAGTATTTACAGGGACACACAAAAGATTTCGGATACTTATACGATATCCGAAGTACTGTATATACTGTTGCAGCGTATATAGGGTTCTTTTGATCTTATGGTTAGACAACTTCAAACTCTTGCTCTTAGAAAAGTAGAAAATAATTTATTTACAGACTTCAGAACAACAGAGTCTTCGAAACTCACAAATATTACTGGATATTCAAAAATAACTGCTCAAATCTATCGTACAATTACAGCTTTAGACCCCAAAGAATCTTTATACAACGTCTCAACACTTAATAACATTCAAAACAACATAGATGAAACTCAAGCAAACTTGCTTACGCCTTGTTCACTCAATGACTGACTGGTAAATAATGACCACAGCAGCTCGTATCGCTCTCCTTATATAGGTTCGCAGCATGCGGCGAAGTTTCTACAACCTTCTAGAAAAAACCGGAAAACCACGGAACAACATTCAATGTATCAGTAGACCTAAGGGGGGGGGGGGGTTCCCATAAACAGGGAAGGGTTACCATCGTCAACAATCGCCAAGTTTGTCGCCAACTTGGCGATATATCGCCAAATTTGGCGACCAAAATTAGTTGCCAAAAGTGACGCCAACTTGGCGATATCTCTAATATTTCGTTAATCAGCCGTAGACATACACTGAAAATAATAGACAAGTTTGCTTGATAACAGAGACAATGTAACAAAAACTAATATTAGTAAAGAAATGGAGCTTAATAAGATTATTTACATTATTTTACAGTACAAACACTAACTATTTACAAAATTCGTAACAATACTATACTATTACACCAAGATCTCAAATTTTTTTTTAACTTATGGTACGAACGCACTTCATTTGCTACATTTAACCTGCAATTTCCGACTTGTTCAATTCAGCGTGATTCGGAAACGCATGAAATTGTAAGATACTCTTATTCAAAAACTATGTAATCGAAATAGCTTTCCATTCTTAGTAAAAGCGGAAGATCTTTCAGAAAAGACTGTCAAATGAACGTTTTGAAGCGAATTTTCGGACACAAAACAGTGAGAAAGAATTAAAAACTCGTCACGTAAACACATTCGCATATAACTCGATAAATAATTTATTTACCAAAAAAAGAAAAACGCATTTCGATTCTGCATTGCTTCAATTGTCAGCTCTGCAAATTTTGTGGTTTTACTTTAAAAAATAAGTCAGAAAATTTCACATTATTGAGCATTGAATTTGATATTTAAGAACCGACTTAAGTTAGCAATGCACTTTATATCTTTAACCCTCAACTAGTGTGAGAGAAATAATCACATACCTATTATGAACGATTTTAGAGATCACTTAATCAAAAGATGAATAAAAGGCTTAATAATGATAAAAATTCAGAAGCCAGAATTTTAATGAATGTATGCCAGCGGGAGTCAAAACTTGCTACCTAACTAATACGCTCCCAAGCGATTAGCGATGTGAGACTCTTCACTCACTTGAAAACACTCGTTTCGTAAAGTTAAACCAATGGGCAGGTAGTATTAGAATTTCTTGTTTAAATTCCACTACTTTTGAACGTTTTTGGTTTACCTAAACTTAACCTAAGTTGGTTTAACTTAGACTGTATGATAAAAAATTAAAAGAAAATTACTGGCAGTTCTATTACGTTATTAACAATACTTATTTTTGAAATGTGACAGACATTGGTAAAAAATAATAGTAGTTTGAACAAATTTTTTGAGTTTTAATGCAAATTTGCATCAGATGTCAGCTTCCCTTTATACCGTTTAAATTAAAGGGATTCAAATTTAAATTCCATAAATTCCCCTCCCCCCCCCCCCCCAATGCAATGCTCTCTCCTGTAACTGACATTTTATTCTATGCGATGGAAATGACTTGAATAGTGGTTGAGTAATTATTATAAAAGATCCTTCGGCAATTCCCTTAGGATTTAAAAATTTTAAAGGAAGTTGCATCTAAGCACAGTTGGAATTGTGCAAGTTTTAAAAAATCCTTTGCAAATTTAATGCGACTGAATTATGTTAATGCACACATCGAATTATAAAATAATTTTCTGAAACAAGCGATGTAAAATTCTCGACGAGAGCTGTTTGTTAATTTTAAATTTTTTATCAAAATAGAAAATTTTCTGTATTTGAATCACGAAAATACACAGATTTAAATAAAAAAAAAAACGCTTAAAAAAAAAAAAAAAAAAAAAAAAAAAAAAAGTAACTGGTGATAATAATGAAGGAATATGAGCGTCTTAGGTGGCACGTATACCAGTCGCTCGTCTTCAAGGGGTAAAAGGCGTGTAAGCCAGGATGTTACTTTATATTTACTAATACTTCAAACTACTCTCAATTGCTCTGCTCAACAAGCGCAAAATGTTCAGAGACATTTACAAATTCATTTTTAAACAGAAAGCTATAAAATTGGAAAGCCTGCCAATGGAAGTGATTTGAAACCGAACTCGGTTTTCCATTTTTTGAACAATAAATTTCCTATTGAGTTATAAGCGAATTCTAGCACGTGATTAATACGTTTTTCACCAGTTTGAGTAGTTATTCTTCCACGTGAGAACTCGGAACAAAATGCTCACTTTTACATTTTTCTCTGAAAAAGCTATTGTGTTTGCAAGAAAATGGGAAAATGAGTGTCACTAGATAGTTTCTGAACAACAGTACCTGCTAGTTTTATGAATTTTCGAACAAAAAACAAAAATAAATAAAACTAATAAATAAATAAATAAATAACTTATGTGATATAGTTGTCTTTTTTAATTTAAGAACAGTCTTAAATCACTACTATTTTACAGATTTAATAGATTTGCTCTTGACAACTTGTTTAAAAAGGTTGACAATTATGAATAGCAAAAATTCATTTTCCATCTAATTTTTACACTTAAATAGATTTTCTACGCCACATTACTTTTTTCTCTCTCATATTTCGAATACCAATATAATTTGCAAATCGATTCATTTTTCCGTTACGAGAAAAAAGGTAAGTCGATATGAATCGGTCACTAACAGTTTTCCAATGAAAATTTCAGGAATCCAATATTTTCCAACAACTATTATCGATTATAAATCAACATGATTTTTCCGTTTTATTTCTCTGGAGACTGCATACATGAGAATCTTATCGGCTCAAAATTTTATAGTCATGCCGTTATCTGAGATGTCACTCAAAATGTTAGATTATTCCCCACAGCAAATATATGTCGGCCACAGATCATACAAATAGAGAATGTCGGTCATTCCATCTGAGTTCTTACATGACGTCTGCTAAAATTCAAACAGGAATGATTTCTCTATCGATTCATACGTCTAGGGGACGAGATATTAGAAATAGTTAAAAGAGGATTATTTTGGGATGAATACTAATCCACTAGACCCAAAATTAAAATTTGAATAATGTATGTGATTTAACAACTTCAGTTTCAAGAATATTTACTCAGATGTTAGAAATACACTTTTTTAGGCATGCAAAATGAATAAATAAAATAAAATAGAAAATTACTGGTTAAACGCTATATTTTTTTTTCAGGAAGATTATCTTTTTACAAATAATATAGAAATTGTTAAATATATATCAATTTACGCAAGCTTTTTTTTTTTTGTGCTTTAATAATCTAAGGCATTAATAAAGCATATCCTAATTCCTTAAATCTCTTCATTTATAGTTATTTAGTGAAAAAAAAAAATTACACAATATTTATTAATTTTAACTGCATTGTATCGTAAAATATATTGCCAATGATGCAACTTTCTTTAATTTACTTTATTTTAAGCCCTTGACCTTAGGGTTAATTTCACCGGTGAAGGGCTATATATTATTCTAGAAGGTTCAGTAGATTTTATCCTAACAATCTGTTTAAAATGGTAGTACTTTTATAAATTCCAAGCATTCATTTTCTATCTAATATTTATATTTACTAGTAATAATAGGTTTTCTATGCCGCCATTAACTTTTTTCTATCTCATATTTCGAATAGCAATATAATTTGTGAATCGATTCCGGTCTGCCGTTACAGGAAAAAGGTATAAATCGATATGAATCGGTCACTAACAGTTTTGCAATGAAAATTTCAGGAATCCAATATTTTCCAATAACTATTATCAATTGCAAAATCTTATCGGGTTAAAACTTTATCGTCAAGCCGTTATCTGAGACGTCACTCAAAATGTTAGATTATTCCCCAAGGCAAGTGTATGTCGGTCACAGATCACACAAATACAGACAGTCGGTCATTCCATCTAAGTACTTACATGACAGGAATGATTTCTCTATCGATTCATACGTCTAGAGGAAGGATATTTTGGAACATTTAAAAGAGGATTATTTTGGGATTTAACTTGACCCTTTGTGTGACTTAACAACTCCAAATTCAAAAATATTTACTCAGATGTTAGAAAATACACTATTTTAGACATGCAAAATGAATAAATAAAATAAAATAAATTATTAGTTAAAAGCTATATTTTTTTTTTCAGGAGGATGATGTTTTTAGAAATAATATAGAAATTGTTAAATATGTGTTAATTTACGTGAAGTTTTTGTATATATATATAATCTAAGGCTAATAATAAAGTATATCATAATTCCTCAAATCTCTTCATTTATATTTTTTTAGTGAAAAAATACATAATATTTCTTAATTTTAACTACCTTGTCTCGTAAAATAGATTGGCAATAATACTTTTTTATTTATTTTGCTTTATTTTAATACCTTGAACTTAGAGTTAATTTCACCGACGAAGGACTATAAAGGGTGTTTCGCTACCAGACCGACAAACTTTGAGAGGTGATAATAAACATGAAGACAAACATTATTAAATAGGAAACCATGGAGCGCAAACGTCTTCCTGAGGAGCTAGGGGCCATTAAAGTTTAAGGTCTAAAACTTTAAACGATTATAAAAAACGAAAAAAAGGGTAGATTCGTTTGCGGTTTTCGCTAAAATCATTCTTTATATCACGATTTGTTTGTAAAAATTTTTTAAAGATTACGTTCAACAATTGTCGGTAGAGGGCGCTTTAGACTTTAGAGTAACAAACAACTACTTTTTACCCTTATTTTGTGCACGGGGTTGAAGTTATTCTAAAGTTTAGACTTTAACTTAAATTTTAAGCCCAAAATCGGAAACATCGGGATCGGGTAACTAGCGAAAATTGAACTGTGAACAGAGGAGGAGATTTTGAACGCTCATAAACATTTGACAAACTAATCGATTTTGTTGCGGTTTGCGTGTAGGTCATTCCCTTGGTAATTATTTTATTCAAAATGACGTACAGCATTGGTGTCCCGATTTTTTGATATAGGGCGCTTTCGACACATTTCCAAAATTTCAATGACATTACTCCTGTATATTTTACTACCAGACCAAGAACTTCCAGGAAGGGTTAGGGATACAAAGATGACTCGGAATCATATTATAATGTAACGTCGAAAATGTCTTTTTTATGAGCAGAGAAGAAAGCAACTTGATAATTCTACAACACGTTCTGTCGGAACTTCTGGTAAAAGCACATGTCCATCTTTCGTTGCGCCACTCTATAGCACGATGAGGCTCCTCCACATTTTACCAATGATGTTCGCAGACGCTTGAACGTAACATGTGGACAGCGGTGGATAGGTAGTGGTGGCCCGGTTCGTTGGCCTGCCAGTTCGTCGCACCTACTTCATTATATCAATTACTTTTTGTTACCTACCTTTATTAGTGTATAATTGTTCTGCATTTTTTAAAATAAACATTGCTGAGTAAGGCTACTTGAGCTCAAACCAATTAGTAGCCCCCCCCCCCCCTACCAGGCTCTATCTGAAACTGAATCTGTATGGACTTCTTCTGCTGGGGTCAAATGAAAAGTTGAATGTATGAGACTCCCGTACCGTCAGTAGAAGACCTCACAGCTCGAATTTTTGTAGCTACCAGAAAGCTCTCCGAGATGCCAGGAATCTTTCAAAGCGTGAGGAATTGCATGCATCGCTGCTGTCAAGCATGCCCGACTACTTCTGGTCTTAATTTTGGATACTTTTTGTAGTAAAAAACTTAACTAAATGGTTTTCTGCCGTAAACGTGTTGCTGTTTCACTACCTGTTTCTGTTACTTTTTTCTCTGCTTCTTTTAACACAGCTCGCTAAAAATGCATTTTCAAAGTTACATTCCTATGTGATTCCGAGTCGCTTTGCATCCCTAACACTTCCTGTAAGTATGTTGGTCTGGCAGTAAAATAGCCAGAAGTTCCATTGAAATGTCGGAGATGTATCGAAAGCGCCCTCTATCAAAAAATGGAGACAAGAGCTGTAAGTCACTTTGAATAAAATAATTACCAAGGGAATGACCTGCACGCAAACCGCAACAAAATCGATCAGTTTGTATAATGTTTATGAGTGTTTAAAATTCCCCCTTCTGTTCACAGGTCAATTTTCGCTAGTTACCCGATCCCAATGTTTTCGATTTTGGGATTAAAATTTAAGTTAAAGTCTAAACTTTAAAATAATTTCAACCCCATACACAAAATAACGGTAAAAAGTAGTTGCTCGTTACTCTAAAGTCTAAAGCGCCCTCTATCGACAATTTTTGAGCGTAACCTTTAAAATTTTTTAACAAACAAATCGTGATATAAAGAATGATTTTAGCGAAAACCGCAAACGAATCCACCCTTTTTTCCGTTTTTTATAATCGTTTGAAGTTTTGGACCTTAAACTTTAATGGCTCCTAGCTCCTACGGAAGACGTTTGCGCCCCATGGTTTCCAATTTAATAACGTTTGTCTTCATGTCTACTATCACCCCACAAAGTTTGTCGGTCTGGTAGCAAAACACCCTGTATATTATTCTAGTAGGTTTAGTAGATTTTATAATGACAATCTGTTTAAAATGATAGTTCTTTTATAAATTTCAAAAATTCAATTTCCATCTAATTTTTATACTTAGTATTAATAATAGATTTTCTACGCCACCATTAGTTTTTCTCCGTCTCATATTTCGAATAGCTAGATAATTTGCTAATCGATTCCATTCTGCCGTTACAGGAAAAAGGTATACATCGATATGAATCGGTCATTAACAGTTTTCCAATGAAAATTTCAGAAATCCAATATTTTGCAATAAACTATTATCAATTACAAATCAATATGATTTTTTCCCGTTTTATTTCTCTGGAGACTGCATTGATGCGAATCTTATCGGCTCAAAACTTTATAGCCATGCCATTATCTGAGAGGTCACTCAAAATGTTAGATTATTCCCCACAGCAAATACATGTCGGCCATAGATCACACAAATATGGAATGTCGGTCATTCCATCCAAGTTCTTACATGACGTCTGCTAGAATTCAAACAGGAATGATTTCCCCATCGATTCATATGGCTAGCAGACGGGATATTAAAAGAGGGAATAGTTAAAAGAGGATTATTTTGGGATGAAAGCTAATTCACTAGACGCAAAATGAAAATTTGGAATAATGTATGCGATTTAATCGAACTCTTTGAAATTCAACAATTATGATTTGAAAAATATTTACTCACATGTAGACAACTTTTTCAGGGGAATAATATTTTTACAAATAATATCGACTTTGTTTTTAATAATTTGTTTGTCGATTGTTTTTTATAAGCTGATTAATGCAAACATTTTTCGTTAGCTTAATAATATAAAAGCATAGAAGAAAACGAGCAAATGAGTGCCATTAGATAGTTTTTGGAGCAACAGCACGTGCTAATTATAAGCATTTTCCAGTAAAATAAAATAAAATAAATAAAATAAAACTTATGTCATAAAGTTGTCTTCCTTGATTTAAGAACAGCCTTAAATCACTACTATTTTACGGATTTAGTAGACTTTCTGCCGACAATTTGTATAAAAAGGTAGCGAGTAATTTAATAAATTGAAAAAAATAATTTCCCGTCTAATTTTTCTACTTAGTAATAAAAATTTTTCTACGCCATCATTAGTTTTTTCTACCTCTCATATTTTGAATAGCAATAATATTTGCAAATCGAATCTATTCTGCCGTTACAGAAAAAAAGATATAAATCGATATGAATCGGTCACTAACAGTTTTCCAATGAAAATTTCGGGAATCCAATATTTTCCAACAAATATTATCAATTACAAATCAATATGATTTTTTCCGTTTTATTTCTCTGGAGACTGCATACATAAGAATCTTATCGGCTCAAAACTATAGTCATGCCGTTATCTGAGACGTCACTCAAAATGTTAGATTATTCCCCACAGCAAATACATGTCGGTCATAGATCACACAAATATAGAATGTCGGTCATTCCATCCAAGTTCTTACATGATGTCTGCTAAAATTCAAACAGGAATGATTTCTCTATCGATTCATACGTCTAGAGGACGAGATATTAGAAATAGTTAAAAGAGGATTATTTTTTGTGATGAAAACTAATTCATTAGACGCAAAATTTATAAATTCATTTTTTAACAGAAGGATATAAAATTCGAAAGCTTGACTATAGAAATGATTTGGAATAGAACGCAATTTTCCAATTTATGATCAATAAATTACCTATCGGGTTATAAGAGAATTCGATCACGTGACTATCACGTTTTTCACCCAGTTTGAGAGGTTATTCTTCTTCCATGTGATAATTCGGTTCAAAATTCCCACTTTGACATTATTTTCGGAAAAATCTATTGTGTTTGCAAGAAAACAGGAAAAAGATTGCCATTGGATAGTTTCTGAACAACAGTACTTGCTAGTTTTATTCATTTTCGAACAAAAGTAAATTAAATCATGTGTTAAAAAATTGTCTTTTTTCTTATTTTAAAACAGCTTTAAATCACTATTATTTTACGGATTTAGTAGATTTTTTCCCGAAATTTTTTTTTTATAAAAAAATGCTTTTATAAATTGCAAAAATTCAATTTCCATCTAATTTTTATATTTAGTAATAATAATAGATTTTCTACGCCACCGTTAGTTCTTTCCTCTCTCATATTTAGAATAGCAATACAATTTGCAAATCGATCCATTTTTCCGTTACAAGGAAAAAGGTAAATCGATATGAATCGGTCACTAACAGTTTTCCAATGAAAATTTCAGGAATCCAATATTTTCCAACAACTATTATCAATAACAAATCAATATGATTTTTTCCGTTTTATTTCTCTGGAAGCTACATGCATGAGATTCTTATCGGCTCAAAACTTTATAGTCCTGCCGTTATCTGAGACGTCACTCAAAATGTTAGATTATTTCCCACAGCACATATATGTCGGCCATAGAACACACAAATATAGAATGTCGATCATGCCATCTGAATTCTTAAATGACGTCTACTAAATTTCAAAGAGGATTGATTTCTCTATCGATTTGTATGTCTAAAGGATGGATATTAGGAATAGTTAAAAGAGGATTATTTTGGGATGAAAACTAATTCACTAGACGCAAAATGAGAATTTGAATAATATATGAAATTTAACTTGACCCTTTGTGTGATTTAACAACCCCAATTTCAAAAATATTTACTCAGATGTCAGAAAATACACTATTTTAGGCATGCAAAATGAATAAATAAAATAAAATAAAAAATTATTGGTTAAAAGCTATATTTTTTTCAGGAAGATAATCTTTTTTTGCAAATGATATTGAAATTGTTACATACATGTTAATTTAAGCATTTTTTTTTCTTATATCCTTAGAAGAAGAAAGTATTGGATTCGTGAAAATTTTCCAATTCCGGTTTTTGACAGATTTACATTTTTTAGGGGCTTGAGTACCCCAAAAACATTTTTACAAAATGTTTGAGCATGAGTCTTTCACTCTGTCCAATTTGAGTGGTTATTCCGCGTCAGAAGACGGTTCAAAACATCATTTTGACATTATTTTGTGAAAAATCTATTCTGTATGCAAGAAAACGAGAAAATGAGTGCCATTAAATAGTTTCTGACAGAACATTAGAACATGCTAGTTTTATGCATTTTCGAACAAAAATAAATTAAAACTTATGTCATAAAATTGCCTTTTTTGATTTAAGAAGAGCCTTAAATTACTACTGTTTTACGATTTTAGTATGTTTTCTCCAGATAGTTTGTTTAAAAAAGTACTGAGTACTTTTATAAATTAAAAAAATTCATTTTCCATCAAATTTTTATACTTCGAAGTAATAATAGATTTTGTACGCCACCATTAGTTTTTTTTTTCTCTCATATTTCGAATAGCAATATAATTTGCAAATCGACCCAGTCTGCAATTATAGGGGGAATAAGGTAAATCGGTATGAATCGGCCACTAATCTCTATCAAAAACCGGTCAACCATCTGTGTATTTAAAAGGCTTTGTCGATTGTTTTGAAAATCTTATTAAGTAAAATTTAACCCCTTGAGGACCGGTGGAATATATTATGGTCTCTCTAATTTTAATGAAGATTCGCATCAGAAACTTTTAACTATAACTTTTAACTTATATTGTAAACTTTGAAGAAAAAAAATGTTGAAAAATTGCTTTTCCTTATTTTGAAATAAAATTGTTCAATTATTCCGGCGTGAATTAAACGTCAGAGAAACGCAATTGCTTGCTTTTGAAAGGGTTGTTCCATTTTTATTTTAAATAAGAGATATCTAGTGTTGAAATCAGGGTGTGGCCCGAGAGAGACACTCTCTCTCAGGGCATTGGAAAGGCCCTTCCCGGAAGTTTTGAAATTTTATGCTTTTAATGGTCAAAAAATGCAATTGTCTCCTCGGACCTCAGTAGTTTCCACCTCCTCACCTCCCAGTAGACACAGAAATCCCTCACAGAGAAAAATGTCTGAATCCATCGCTGAAGATATCTGTTCATACATAGATTTGCGAAATACAGTTTTCGAGAACCTCACTTCTATTAATTAGAAATCATTTGCAGTTAAAATTTTGTTATCCAGGTATGCAAAGTCTTGTTTACTTGAATTTGTTATCACGGAGAGATTATAACACACTCTGTTGATACAGCTTCCAATATGCTCAATTGGCGTATTGTCACTACCTTTATTTGGAATTCATTATTGATTCTAGAAACTATTAAAAATTATTATATCATTGAATAGTTGTTATTCAGCAGTGTAAAATTTTAAGTAAGTATGTAATTTAAAATTGCAACTTTTTGGTGCCATCTTTGTTATGAAACTCAGGAGTGATATTATGACATTAAGTCCAATAGAAACACATATAAATCTTTTTTCTAATTTTCTAGTGGATATAATTAACAAAAATGGACTATGTTTTATAAACAAAATAAAAAATCATGCATTAAAGAATAAAGTAAATAAATTAAAAATGTTTATTTTTTCATTTAATAAAAAATATTTAATATTTGATAAAAAGCAATCCGATGTTAAATAACAAAAGTAATCTTAAAAACATTAATTAAAGAAATGATGTTTCAAAAATGTTTTCAAGAAATTTTTTTTCTCGTAATCTTTTGAAGAAAATGAAACTCCTATTAATTAGCATTCCGTGCGAAACCTTGCTTAATCATTCGCCCTGTAATTTTTAATCTGAAAGATCCCCAAATTAACCAAAGTAGGATCTAGGTTAAAATCGCCATCGACGAAAGCAGGTGCATTTCGAATTTAATTGGAACCTAAGTGAGCATAGTTAAGGCGCTTAAAGTAATGTTCTCTACAAAAAGGAATTTCTCTCGCGGGATAATTACAGTAATTGTTTCTGACAGTTTTGTATTTTTGCGTAGCATCTTTTGTAAACTTTGTAAATGGTTTTTGTAATGTATTTTCTTCGATGTTTAATGCATTTTGCATGAAAGAATAATTTTGCTGTGTGGAAGTTTTGTTTTTCTGCGTTAATTTAATTTAGAAAGAATGTATTAATATTTGCGTAGTGTTCCTAATTGTTGGGAATGGTGTATTGATTAGGAAAAAATTTATAGAATTCGTTGAAGTTTAAAATAACTAAAGATGCCGTATTTATGCAATTAAGAAAGCTATTATTTTCTTATTTTATTAACTACTTGGAAAAAAATAGTTGTTCTCGGTAGAGAATTGGGAAATCTAAAGTATATCTGAATTTTTTAATTGGTTGAATTCCGCAGATTATTTAATTCTATTCGTTTTTTGATTGGTCTAAGTTTAATGTCCAAAAATGGAATACTTCTGTTGCCACAATGACAAAACGAGTAATTAAAACTTTTTAAAAAATTAATAATTTAAAAACAAATTGTGAAAGAGATTTCTAACAAATTTCATTAAAAAGTGCATTTTTTTTCTCTACGCAACGGTGTAAAAATTTTAAATGTGCGATATTTTGAAGTTAAAAAATTTGTAGTTCTAAATATTGTAAAACTGAAATTTCATTTAAAATTTGTTTGTGATGGGTCCAGGAATATTAATGTTTAATCCATGTCGCGCGTAATATGAGGCTTTCAGAAATCAGTCTGATCAACTCCATCAATTAAAAATGCACATTTAAAACAGTTAAACTTGTTTATCTTTAATCTACTGCTTTTTTCAGCATTGGTCTAGGCTAGGAATATTGGTGTTTAATGCATGGCGTGCGTAATATATGACTCGTTATAATCATCCTAAAAATGATGCTTATTATTAATTTAAATATAGAATTTATTTATAAGTCTTTAAAATTCGAGTCTTTGAAAATACCATTTTCCAAATAATCGTTGTAATTTTTTAAATTACAATTGTTTTATCATTATTATTATTATTATTATTATTATTTAGGAGGGAGATGACAAAATATTTTACTTGATACTCCTACCTGTTCTAAAATAATAATAATAAATAATAATACAGCATAGATTGAAATGCATTTCGTATTTGCATTGCATATAACATAGTCGTTCTGAACAATATGAATTGAGTGAAGTAATTTATATTACAAAACAGGCGTCATCTGAGAACTCAGATGAAATGACTGACATTCTGTGTTTGATTTGTTGAGGTCTATGGTTGATATGTATTTTCTATGCGGAATAATTTAACTAAGCGCCGAACGGAAAAGGTTTTTAAGACTGAAACCGAAATCCGGTAATCTTCCTATTTTCGTCCGAAAATGAAAATGTTAAAAAAATTTTTTAATTATTAGTATGCACATAAACATACATAATTGTTTTCTTCTTTCTGTTATTATACTTGTTTTCTTCTGACTAAATCATCATCATCATCTTTTTTTTTCTCATATAAAATAAAATATAATTTATCAACGATACAAAATGATTTTCTAAATTTCATCTAATTAAAAAAAGTTTTATGTATAACATGCTTCTATTTATCTTTTACAATGATTTTGTAAATGGTCATTTGCTATACTAGAACTTTTTCAAAGAGTATACGAAGCATGTTTGCGGTTTCAAACTAATAAATTTTCTATTGCTGTCAAGTCTACAGCTTTTAAAGAGCATGTGAAAAGCATCTTCAAAGTTTATTCATATATTCATTTTTTGCTTTATAATAAATTTGCACTCACGTATTAAATCTCGTCTCATGTCATAAATAATAATTATAAACAATAGAATTCAAATAGAGTGTTTCTCTTGAGTCGATACAGCGCAGATCATTAAATAATGTTCAAAATTTCCGAACATAAAAACGAAATTTTTCGGAATACAAATAGTTTTAGTCGATATTCGGTACGGCCGAACTTATGGTGGCATTTTCACTGAAAATGAATTTTCGGCGAAACTCAAATTTTGGTCCGAAAATGTGAACGAAACCGAATTTTAGAACGATCTTTAAATTAAACACAGTGGTGCTTGTTCATTTTGTGAATATGGACCCATTTTCTTCCCCCTCCCCCCCCCCCCACACACTTCTCTTTCTTAAAAAAATAATAATAAATAAAATAACAATAATAATAGAGGACGAGCTGAACGAGTAAATAAAGCAAAATATTTTTTATGACACAAGGGCCGTACAATTAATTTTTCACAGTGAAATAATTAGCATGTTAGCAAACAGTCTTTTCATCGCTGATGTCACTAATGTCTGCATTAAAAAAAAAAAAAAAAAAAAAAAAAAAAAAAAAAAAAAAAAAAAAAAGAGCTACATTAAAATAAAATAAAACAAAGGGAAGTTGAATTATTGGCAATATATGTTACGAAACGATGTGGTAAAGTTTAAAAATACTATGTGATTTTTGTTTCAAAAGAAATATGTTGCTACCAGGTGTGTCTGTGTTAAAGATTTACTTTATGATATCTGCTTTATATCGTTATGGTGCATGGGGTAAGAGGATGTAGAACTGCGCTCTTTAACTGTTTCATAAACTAACAATAAATGTCAGATTTAAAGGATCACATTACACTTATTATATAATTCTAGATTATTAAATTAACAAAAAATATTAGCATTAAACAGCTTATGAGAAACGATTTCGATATTATTTGTAAAAAGGTTACCTCCTGAAAAAGTATAGCTTTTATCCTTTTTATTTTATTTTATTTTATTTTATTTACATGCTTAAGGCTCCACACTAGGCACCTAAAAAAAGAGCCGGATGATAATGTAAAGTCTATGGGAGCGTTCTTTTCAAATATCCCGCTCAAATTTAAATATTTTTACATGATTTTTTTCTTTTTTCTTTCTTTTTTTGCATAAGATAAAAATAGATAAGCAAAATCAAAAAAGTAAAAACTAGGCCGATTGTAGATCGTCCTCAGCTATCATATGCAAAAAAATCGCCTAAAAAAAGAACCGGATGATAATGTAAAGTCTATGGGAGCTTTCTTTTCAAATATCTCGCTCAAATTTGAATATTTTTACATGATTTTTTTTCTTTTTTCTTTCTTTTTTTGCATAAGATAAAAATAGATAAGCAAAATCAAAAAAGTAAAAACTAGGCCGATTGTAGATCGTCCTCAGCTATCATATGCAAAAAAATCGCCTAAAAAAAGAACCGGATGATAATGTAAAGTCTATGGGAGCTTTCTTTTCAAATATCTCGCTCAAATTTGAATATTTTTACATGATTTTTTTTCTTTTTTCTTTCTTTTTTTGCATAAGATAAAAATAGATAAGCAAAATCAAAAAAGTAAAAACTAGGCCGATTGTAGATCGTCCTCAGCTATCATATGCAAAAAAATCGCCTAAAAAAAGAACCGGATGATAATGTAAAGTCTATGGGAGCTTTCTTTTCAAATATCTCGCTCAAATTTGAATATTTTTACATGATTTTTTTTCTTTTTTCTTTCTTTTTTTGCATAAGATAAAAATAGATAAGCAAAATCAAAAAAGTAAAAACTAGGCCGATTGTAGATCGTCCTCAGCTATCATATGCAAAAAAATCGCCTAAAAAAAGAACCGGATGATAATGTAAAGTCTATGGGAGCTTTCTTTTCAAATATCTCGCTCAAATTTGAATATTTTTACATGATTTTTTTTCTTTTTTCTTTCTTTTTTTGCATAAGATAAAAATAGATAAGCAAAATCAAAAAAGTAAAAACTAGGCCGATTGTAGATCGTCCTCAGCTATCATATGCAAAAAAATCGCCTAAAAAAAGAACCGGATGATAATGTAAAGTCTATGGGAGCTTTCTTTTCAAATATCTCGCTCAAATTTGAATATTTTTACATGATTTTTTTTCTTTTTTCTTTCTTTTTTTGCATAAGATAAAAATAGATAAGCAAAATCAAAAAAGTAAAAACTAGGCCGATTGTAGATCGTCCTCAGCTATCATATGCAAAAAAATCGCCTAAAAAAAAACCGGATGATAATGTAAAGTCTATGGGAGCTTTCTTTTCAAATATCTCGCTCAAATTTGAATATTTTTACATGATTTTTTTTCTTTTTTCTTTCTTTTTTTGCATAAGATAAAAATAGATAAGCAAAATCAAAAAAGTAAAAACTAGGCCGATTGTAGATCGTCCTCAGCTATCATATGCAAAAAAATCGCCTAAAAAAAGAACCGGATGATAATGTAAAGTCTATGGGAGCTTTCTTTTCAAATATCTCGCTCAAATTTGAATATTTTTACATGATTTTTTTTCTTTTTTCTTTCTTTTTTTGCATAAGATAAAAATAGATAAGCAAAATCAAAAAAGTAAAAACTAGGCCGATTGTAGATCGTCCTCAGCTATCATATGCAAAAAAATCGCCTAAAAAAAAACCGGATGATAATGTAAAGTCTATGGGAGCTTTCTTTTCAAATATCTCGCTCAAATTTGAATATTTTTACATGATTTTTTTTCTTTTTTCTTTCTTTTTTTGCATAAGATAAAAATAGATAAGCAAAATCAAAAAAGTAAAAACTAGGCCGATTGTAGATCGTCCTCAGCTATCATATGCAAAAAAATCGCCTAAAAAAAGAACCGGATGATAATGTAAAGTCTATGGGAGCTTTCTTTTCAAATATCTCGCTCAAATTTGAATATTTTTACATGATTTTTTTCTTTTTTTCTTTCTTTTTTTGCATAAGATAAAAATAGATAAGCAAAATCAAAAAAGTAAAAACTAGGCCGATTGTAGATCGTCCTCAGCTACCATATGCAAAAAAATCGTGTAAAAATATTAAAATTTGAGCGAGATATTTAAAAAGAACGCTCCCATAGACTTTACATTATCATCCGGGTCTTTTTTTGTGCCTAGTGTTGCGCCTTAAAATGATATTTTTCTAATACCCGAGCAAACATTTTTCAAATCATAGTTGTTGAATTATAAAAAGGTTCAATTAAATCGCATACATTATTCAAATTTTAATTTTGCATCTAGTGTATTCATTTTCGTCCCAAAATAATCCTCTTTTAACTATTCCTAAATATCCTTCCTTTAGACTATGAATCGATAGAGGAAAGTCATTCCTGTTTGTTTGTTTTTTAGCAGATGTCATGTAAGAACTCAGATGAAATGACTGACATTCTATATTTGTGTGATCTGTGGCCGACATATATTTGCTGTGGGGAATAATCTAACATTTTGAGTGACGTCTCAGATAACGGCATGCCTATAAAGTTTGAGCCGATAAGATTCTCATGTATGCAGCCTTCAGAGAAATAAAACGAAAAAAATCATATTGATTTGTAATTGATAATAGTCATTGAAAAATATTGGATTCTTGAAATTTTCATTGAAAAACCGATTGTTCCACCGGTCCTCAAGGAGTTAAATTTTACTTAACAAGATTCTCAAAATAATCGACACAGCCTTTTAAATACACAGATTTATTTTCTCATTTGGTTCCGCTGAAGGCAACAAAATGTAATATATTTTAAAACTTTGAAAACTTCGACAAAAGACAGAGAGGGGTTGTCGAACGAATCTCATATTTCATCCAGAAATCTATTCGGTTTTAATGAAAATACATTTGGGAACATAATTTCCTTTATTTGAATAGGAATATGATAGAAATAAGACATCAGAGGAAACAACGGTTCAACGAAAATCTATACTTGAATATTTAATTACATTTTCACACCAAATTTCTGGTATTTTCACAAACAAATTTGAATTATGCTTAGAGAATCATTTTAATAAACATAGAGAGTATAAACTAATGTAAACTGGGTAAGACGATTAACTCGTGATATTAAATATCCACCTCCCAAGGAAGGATCCCAAAAGCTATAGGGTAAAAGTGGCAAAATTAAAAAAAAAAAAAATGATTTAAGTGCATTGACAATCTTTATATATATGCTTTTTTCTTTTCAGGTTATGAAATATAAGTGATTTTCTAATTATATGCTGCATTCTAGAGATGAATCATTTTTGCCGAATAACAATCAGCATTAATTAAATATAAATTTAAAGAAAATTAATCTCTTAAAACCACAGCCACAAAATAACTCAAATTGAGCCGAAATTAACTCATCTCGCGATTTGAAAGGCAGCTTCTCTAAAAGAGTCGAAACAACTCCAGTAGCGAGTTGTTTGTAAGCAATTTAAATCAAAACGAGTAAAACGTTTTAAAAACAACTCATTTACGAACCAGTAAATTACAGCTCTTTCTTGAGAAGTAAAATCCACTCTTTCGTTTTAAGAGTGTATACTCTACTTTTTTTCACAGCTCTAGAATTAAGAGTTCTTAAGATCACAATGAAACAAGCGGCAGTTTCCAATTTCATTTCAGTCAACTATTATTGGTGTTCAAATTTAACGTCCATTATCTTTGAACTCAATTACTCCAAATCGAATTTTTGTCACTTTTACCCCCTCAACTTCTGAGGTTCTATGTTTTTCATACAAATTTCCTAAACCTATCTGAAAAATGCTAAAGGCAAATCCCGCCATTGATTATGAAATTTATAATATCTTAATTGAAATACATTTGAGAACCTATTTCCTTTCTTTGAAAAGGAATGCGACGGAAACAAGAAAAGAGGGGAAACAATTACCATAATTATCTCTCGGTCCCATGAAACACTGTTCTTAAATGTAATTTAATTGATTGTGTTGCGAATTCAACGAATACACGATTAATTGTATGAAGATTAATTTAATTACAATTTCATACACATCTTCGAATTACATTCAGAAACCATCTTAATTATCATATCTTACTATAGTAATCAATATTATAATAAACCTGTCTATAAATAAATGTGCGATACATATAAAAACAGAGTGACATGAAAAGTTACTAATGTTACCATCTATGTTTTACGAGCTTTCATATTAATTAATTATTAATTATTGTCTTATTTTCATCAAAATTTCGTAAATTATTCCGAAAATCACTGCTAGCAAGCCTCTAATTTAGAAAATAGACTTAAATAGGAATTCATTAGAGGGGGACCGATTTCCATTGTTTGAAACGGAATACGAAGGAAACAATTACCATAATTATCTCTCTTATCCGCGAAACACTTTTTTTAAATATTTAATTACATTTCGATATGTAACTTGTACAAGTATTTAGAACTGGATTACCGTATCTTGGGAAACATTATAATACACATGATTAATATAAACTAATATACGATAAATTTAAAAATCGAGCAAAATTATTAAGTAATGAAAATTAATATTTTACGATATTATATATTTTTCTCCTCAAAATTACGTAAATCATTACGAAAATTGCTACTCACGAGTTTCGTCTTTCATTCAGAAATCTGTAAGATTTTAAAGGAAATTCATTATCGAATCCATTTCCTTTGTTTTAAAAGGAATACGAGGGAAGAAGGAACGAAGGGAAACAATTACAATAATCATCTCTGGATTCCACGAAAGTCTGTTAGTAAATATGTAATTGCATTTTCATGCATATCTTCGAATATAGTAACAACTAGAAACCAAATGGATTATCATATCTAGGAAAACATTATTATAAATATGACTAATATAAACTAATAAATGTAAAAAACGAATAACATGCTTAGGTTACTCACATAGGCATTAATAATCATCCACATGGCATATAATTCTCATCAAAATTTCGTAAATTATTCGGAAAATCACTGCTGACAAACTTCGTCTTTAATTTAGAAAATAGTAAGACTTAAATGGAAGTTCATTAGGGGAACCGATTTCCTGTGTTCGAAACGGAATACGACGAAAACAAGACAAGAGAGGAAAAAAATGAAATATTTATCTCTGTTATCCGCGAAACACTTTTCTTAAATATTTAATTACATTTTCACACAAATTGCACAAGTATTTTGAACTGAATTATTGTATATTGGAAAACATACATGATTAATATAAACTAATATATCATAGATATAGAAATCGAGTAAGATTATTAAGTTACTGAAATAGCCATTAATGTTTTACGACTTTACATATCATCCTCCTCAAAATTATGTAAATCATTCCGAAAATTGCTACTGGTGAGCCTCGTCTTTCATTCAAAAACCTGTAGGAAATTCTTTGGGGAACCTATTCCCTTTGTTTGAAAAGGAATACGATGGAAACAACAAAAGAGATGAAAAAATTAGAACAATTATCTTTCGGTTCCACGAAATAAATGTTCATAAATATTTAATAACATTTTCATACATATCTTCAAATAACAATAATAAGAAGCCAAATAGATTATCATATCTTGGGAAACATAATTATAAACATGACTAATATAACAGGGTTCCAAGCAAAACATGAGGGGCAAATTCCCTGATTTTCCATGGCCAAATCTCAAAAATTTCTTTAACCAAACGGGAATACAATGAAATCTTCTACTTATTTTCACAATCCTTTGTCAAAACTAATGTTTTTTCTGCATTTATTCTTCAATTTTCCAGTTTTTTTTCCCCTTGCGATTATTTGATGAATTTTGTGGGTTTTTTCTCTGAGACTTTTTGATGACTTTTGCATCATTTTTAATTTTTTTTCTAAGACTTTTTCATGACTTTTTAGAAAATATTTGTAAAACCCCTGACTTTTCCTACATATTTTGAAACTTCCATGACTTTCCCTGACTACTTTGAAATTCCATGACTTTCCAGATTTTCTCTGACTTTCCATTACCCCATAAACTAATAAGTGCAAAAAACGAATAAAATGCTCAAGTTACTAACATAGGCATCATAATCATCCACATGGCATATACTTCTCATCAAAATTTCGTAAATTATTTCGAAAATCACTGCTGGTGAGCTTCGTCTTTAATTTAGAAAATAGTAAGACTTTGATGGAAATTCAGTAGAATAGCGATTTCTTTTGTTTGAAGCCCAATACGATGGAAACAATTACAATAATTATCTCTGTTATCGAAGAAACACATCTCTTAAATATTTAATTACATTTTTACACAACTTGCATAAGTATTCAGAACTTGATTTTAGTATCCTGGAAAACATTATAATATACATGTAAATACGGAAATCAAAGGATTGTAGCAAGTAAATGTTTAATAACTCTAAGTTAGATGATATAGTTACATATTTACAGCTTGAAATTAAAGGGGATTTGGGGCCATTGTCGGATATAAGCCGACGCATTCGGCTATCAATTTAAAAAACTCTGATTCGGGACATCTTTCCAGCATCAGAGTCAATATTATTCTCCTATTATTCCCAGGCTAGTTTCGATAAAATTTATAAGTCAACGAATACATATGTATAAGTTGGTTCTCTACTACTTTCGTATTCTGTGGGAAAATGCCGAGAGAGCTTATCACTAGGCGTGAAGTGTTTTGAGAATTCAAAACTATATTCAGATACATGATTAATAAAAACTAATATACGATAAATGTAAAATTTGAGTAAGATGATTAAGTTTGTGATATAAACATTAATATTCTTTTGCCTTGCATATTATTATCTCCCTCAAAATTGTGTAAATCATTCCAAAATTGCTACTGGCGAACTTTGTCTTTCATTCAAAGACCTGTAAGGTTTTAATAGAAACTCGTCAGGGGACCTATTTGCTTTGTTTGAATCGAATACGTTGGAAACAAGTAAAGGGGAAAACAATTACTGTAATTATCTCTAGTTCCCACTAAACATTCTTCTTAAATGTTCAATTACACTTTTATACACATCTCCGAATAATAATAATCAGTAACATAACGGATAATCATATCTTGGGAATACGTTACTACGTTATTATAAGCATGATTAATGTAAACAAATGAATGTAAAAACAAAGTAACATGCTTAAATTACTAACATAAGCATTAATCTTCTACCTTACGTATTATTATCTCAAAGTTTCGTAAATCATTTCAAAATTTACAAAATGTGAATCTCGACATTCATTATGAAATTTGCAATATTTTAATGGAAATTCATTAGGGAACAGAGTTTCTTAGTTTGAAACAAAATACGATGGAAATAATAAAACAGAGGAAACAATTACAATAAATATCTCTGTATTTCACGGAACACTTTTCTTAAATACTAAATGAAATTTTCATAGACGACTTACATAAGTATTCAAAACTGGATTATCATATCCTGGAAAACATTATAATAAACGTAATTAATGTAAATTAATATATGATAAATGTAAAAATCGAGTAAAAAGATTAAGTTATTCAAGTAAACATTAATATTCTTTTGCCTTATATTATTACTCAAAATTATTTAAATCATTCCGAAAATTTCTGCTTGCAAGATTCGTCTTCCTTTCGGAAACTTGTTGCATTTTAATAGAAACTTATTTCCTTTGTTTGTAAAAGAATCCAAAAGAAAGAAAGAAAGAAACAAGAGAAAACAATTACGATTATTCTCTTTCAAATCCACAAAAACGTTCTTTAATATTTAGTAATTACATTTTCATACACAGCTTCAAATGTTATTCAGAAACAAACTGGATTATCATATCTTGGGAAATATTATAATAAACATGACTAATATAAACTAATGTACGATAAATGCAGAAGACGAGTGACGTATTAAAATTACTGACATAAACATTAATATTCGTCTATCTTAGATATAGTTCTCATCAAAATTTCGCAAATCATTTCAAAGTTTGCTAAAGGTGAATCTCGTCATTTATTATAAAATTTGAAATATTTTAATTTAAATACATTATGAACCCATTTCGTCTATTCCAAAAGGAATGCGACAGAAACAAGAAGCAAGAGTAAACAACTAAAACAATTCTCTCTCAGTACCACGAAACACTGTTCTTAAATATTTAATTAAATTTTCACAAACACAACTTTGACAAATATTAGAACTGAATCATCATACCTTGGAAAACATTATAATAAACATGACCAATATAAACTAATGTACGATAAATGCACAAGACGAGTAACATATTAAACAACAAGTACCGATATAAACATTAATATTCTTCTACTTTAGATATTATTCTCATCAAAACTTCGTAAATCATTCCGAAAATTGCTGATGGCAAGCCTCGTCTTTCATTCAGAAATTCGTAAGATTTTAATGGAGATAAATTTGGGAACCTAATTCCTTTGTTTTAAAAGGAAACATGAAAAGAGAGGAAACAATTACAATAATTATCTTTCGGTTCTACGAAACTCATCTTAGATATTTAAATACATTTTCAGATACACACAACTTCGAGGAATATTAGAACTGAATCACCATAAAGAGGAAAACATTATAATAAACATGACTAACATAAATTCATGTACGATTAATGCAGAAAACGAGTAGCATACTTAAGTTACTGACATAAACATTAATATTCTTCTACCTTAGATATTATTATCATCAAAATTTCGTAAATCATTCCGAAAATTGCTGATGGCGAGCATCGTCTATCATTCAGAAACTCGTAAGATTTTAATAGAGATACATTTGGGAACCTATTTCCTTTGTATGAAAAAGAAACAAGAAGGAAACAACAAAAGAGGCAAACAATTACAATAATTATTTCTCAGTTCTACGAAATTCTGTTCTTTAATATTTAATTATATTTTCACACACACAACTTCGAAAAATATTAGAACAGAATCGTCATACACGGAAAAACATTCTAATAAACATGACTAATTTTAAATAATATAAGATGAAAGCAGAAACCGAGTATCATGCTTAAATTACTGACAAAAACATAAATTTTCTTCTAAATTAGATATTATTCTCATCAAAATTTCGTAAATCATTTAAAAAATTGCTAAAGGAGAATCTCGTCATTTATTATAAAATTTGAAATATTATAATTTAAATACATTTGGGAACCTATATCGTTTATTCCAAAAGGAATGCGACAGAAACAAGAAGCAAGAGTAAACAATTAAAACAATTATCTCTCAGTACCCGAAACACTGTTCTTAAATATTTAATTAAATTTTCACAAACACAATTTGACAAATATTAGAACTGAATCATCATATCCTGGAAAACATTATAATAAACATGACCAATATAAACTAATGTACGGTAAATGCACAAGACGAGTAACATATTTAAGTTACAGATATAAACATTAATATTCTTCTACTTTAGATATTATTCTCATCAAAACTTCGTAAATCATTCCGAAAATTGCTGATGGTAAGCCTCGTCTTTCATTCAGAAATTCGTAAGATTTTAATGGATATACATTTGGGAACCTAATTCCTTTGTTTGAAAAGGCAACAAGAAAAGAGAAGAAACAATTACAATAATTATCTTTCGGTTTTACGAAACTCTTCTTAGTTATTTAAATACATTTTCAGATACACACAACTTCGACAAATATTAGAACTGAATCATCATACCCTGGAAAACATTATAATAAACATGACTAATATAAACTAATATACGATAAATGCAAAAGACGATTACCGTATTAAAATTACTGACATAAACATTAATATTCTTCTACCTTAGATATTATTCTCATCAAAATTTCGCAAATCATTTCAAAATTTATCTCGTCATTCATTAAAATGTGTAGTATTTTAATCGAAATACATTTGGAAACCTGTTTCGTTTATTCCAAAAGAAATGCGAAAGAAACAAGAAACCAGAGCAAAAAATTACAACAATTATCTCCCAGTTCCACGAAGCACTGTTCTTAAATTTTTAACTACATTTTCACACACACAACTTTGACAAATATTAGAGCTTAATCATCATACCCTGAAAAACATTATAATAACCATGACTAATATAAATTAATATACGATTAATGCAGAAACCGAGTAGCATACTTAAATTACCGACATAAACATTAATATTCTTCTACCTTAGATATTATTATCATCAAAATTTCGTAAATCAATCCGAAAATTGTTGATGGCGAGCCTCATCTTTCATTCAGAAACTCGTAAGATTTTAATAGAGATACATTTGGGAACCTATATCCTTTGTATGAAAAGGAAACAAGACAGAAACAATTACAATAATTATTTCTCAGTTCTACTAAATTCTGTTCTTTAATATTTAATTATATTTTCACACACACAACTTCGAAAAATATTAGAAGAGAATTGTCGTACGCGGAAAAACATTATAATAAACATGGCTCATTTTAAATAATATAAGATGAAAGCAGAAACCGAGTATCATGCTTAAATTACTGACAAAAACATAAATTTTCTTCTAAATTAGATATTATTCTCATCAAAATTTCGTAAATCATTTCAAAAGCTTACTAAATGTGACTCTCGTCATTCATTATAAAATTTCTAATATTTTAATCTAAATACATAAGGGAACCTATATCGTTTACCAAAAGGAATGAGACAGAAACGAGAAACCAGAGCAAACAATTATACCAATTATCTCTCAGTTCCACGAAACACTGTTCTTAAATATTTAATTACATTTTCAACGCACAACTTTGACAAATATTAGAACTGAATCATCATATCCTGTTAAACGTTATAATAAATATGATTAATACAAACTAATATACGATAAATGCAGAAGACGAGTAACAAACTTAAGTTTACTGACAATAAGCATCAATTTTCTTCTACCTTAGATATTATTCTTATCAAAATCTCGCAAATCATTTCAAAACTTACCTCGTCATTCAATATAAAATTTGAAATATTTTAAATAGAAATACACTTGGGAACCTATTTCGTTTATTCCGAAATGAATGCGACAGAAACAAGAAACCAGAGCAAACAATTAACCAATTATCTCTCGGTGCCATGAAACACTTCTTAAATATTTAATCACATTCTCACACACACAACTTTGAAAAATATTAGAACTGAATCACCATACACTGGAAAACAATATAATAGATATGAGCAACATAAACTAATAGCCGATAAATGCAGAAACCGAGTAACATACTTAAGTTACTGACATAAACATTATTCTACCTTAGATTTTACTCTCGTTAAAATTTCGCATATCATTTCAAAACTTGCTAAAGATGAATGTCGTCATTCATTATAAAATTTGTAATATTTTAATTTAAATACATTTGGAAACCTATTTCGTTTATTCCAAAAGAAATGCGACTGAAACAAGAAACTAGAGCAAACAATTATCTCTTAGTCCTACGAAGCACTGTTCTTAAATATTTAATCACATTTTCATACACACGAACTTCGACAAATATTAGAAGTGAATCATCATACACAGGAAAACATTATAATAAGCATGACTAATGTAAACTAATATACGGTAAATGCAGAAACCGAGTAACATACTTAAGGGTGTATTTCGATCCAAACTGCTTATTTTCAGATTTATTTTTGAATTTATTTTTGCTCTCAAATGCATTAAACTTGCAGATTGTCTTATTTAGAAAGTATACAAGGTGCCGTGATTGTCAATTCTTTGATAAAGGCAGAAAATATTGCAAAAAAAGCACTCAAAAACGGCAATTTGAACCGATTTTTCCAAGCGGGAGATCTATGGACGAAAAAAAAGGGTCATACTGAGAAGCTAATTGCTTATAAATCAAATTCTAATGAATTGAGCATAAAAAGACATCACACGGCACTTTAAAAATCTCTTCAAAAATCATCTCAGCAAGTTTTATGTTTCTACTTTTAAAAATGTGTCTGAAATTGTATCGGGAAATTTCGAGCTGTTGAAGGTGGAAAAGCGTTTTTTCGAATACACCCTTAAGTTAATGACATAAGCATTAATATTCCTCTACCTTAGATGTTATTCTCGTCAAAATTTAGCAAATCATTTCAAAATTTGGTCGCAATATTTTAATCGAAATACATTAAAAAATTTATTTCGTTTATTCCAAAAAGAATGCGACAGACACACGAAACATGAGCAAACAAATATACTAATTATCTCTCAGTCCCATGAAACACTGTTCTTAAATATTTAATTTCATTTTCACACACACAAACTTCGACAAACATTAGAATTGAATCATCATGCACTAGAAAACATAATAAACATGACCAATGTAAACTAATATACGATAAATGCAGAAACCAAGTAACATACTTAAGTTTACTGCCATAAACATTAATATTCTTCTACCTTAGATTTTATTCTCGTCAAAATTTCGCAAACCATTCCAAAGATTGCTAAAGGTGAATCTTGTCATTTATTATAAAATATGAAATATTTTAATTTAAATGCATTTGGGAACCTATTTCGTTTATTCCCAAATGAATGCGACAGGAACAAGAAACCAGAGCAAATAATTACAACAATTATCTCTCGGTTCCACGGAGCACTGTTCTTAAATATTTAATTACATTTTCACACACACAACTATGACAAATATTAGAACTGAATCATCATACCCTGGGAAACATTACAACAAACATGACTAATATAAACTAATGCAGAATACGAGTAACATATTAAAGTTACAGGCATAAACATTAATATTCTTCTGCTTTAGATATTATTTTCATCAAAATTTCGTAAATCATTCCGAAAATTGCTGATGGCGAGCCTCTTCTTTCATTCAGAAACTCGTAAGATTTTAATGGAGATACATTTGGGAACCTAATTCCTTTGTCTGAAAAGGAAACAAGAAAAGAGAGGAAACAATTACAATAATTATCTCTCGGTTCCACGAAACTCTGTTCTTAAATATTTAATTATATGTTTATATGCAACTTCGATTATATTCTCCATGTATATGCGTTTATCATTGATGATTTTTACTCCTTCCATAGTCTAAATTCATGTTTAGAATCTGGAAGTAAGATTAAAATTCATCAAGAGGTGATGTAAAAGGTAACACCCAGAGGTTTAAGGGGCTGTGGAAATAAAATGTTATCAACTTTTTGATAATTTTGCCATTCTACTGCAAAAGAATTTATGGCCAGCTTTATCTTTAACTATTTACATCGTGGAACTTTACAGGGAAACATCCATTTCTTATTAGAATCTGCAGAATCAATTATTGGTGTCAATACTTAAAAAAAAAAAAAAAAAAAAAAAAAAAAAAAAAAAAAAAAAAAATCGAAAACAATTAAGTTTATTTAGCTATTAGAAAATTCACGAAAAGGAGAGTAAAAGTCTATCAATAAAATAATAATAATTTTTCTGTGATGTGCAAAAGTACATATAAAAAAAGTGCTCATAAATTGTCCTTCAAAATGGTCAAAAATTCCGCACAAATGTACAGAAATTTTAGCGATAACTGTTTGAAATTTTCATAAAAGATTTTTTTAGAGTTTCCAAACAAAATAGGCGTATTGTAGCTGTTATTACATTCAATCATTTTTCCCTTACTTTTTTTTTTTTTTTTTTTTTTTTTTTTTTTTTTTTTTTTTGTCTGGTTTATGCATTTTAACTATTATCTTAAAATAATTAAACACAACAATAACATCGCACATTTTCTATTATCATATGCAACTGAGAAATTTCGCAATCGAGATTACTTTTATGTTGAATCTCACAGTATCCTAAAGACAAAGATCTTTAAAAAATGTTAGAAAGAAGGGACTAAAATTTCTAAAGATATCTTCTCAATCCTCTATTCCACTAGGAGAAAAATCCACTAATTTCTAAAGATAAAAAGAAAAAAAAAAGAAGATGTAACATGTTTACATGCGCGTCTGCAAAAGTTTTATTTCTACAAATTAAGTCTCTGTACAGTTATAAAAATGAGATTTCACCATCTCGAAGGAGATAAAATGCAATGGCTAACAAAATAATCAAGAAACTTCTGCAACCGATGAGAAGAAAGAAAAAAATAAAAGAGGAAACAATTATAGTCACCAAACTTTGTAGAACCGAAATTGAGGTACAAATATTCCAGAAAAATAATCTTCATCGCAAACATTTCTGGCTTTACCTTATTTTGTTCAAAGAAACTTTTTTCTAATAATGACGGAAAGGTTCAAATTATATCGTGCACAAAGCGGCTACAAACTCCATTCTAAATAACAAAAACGGCGACCGAAATCTCGGGAAAAAAAAGGTTACAATATATTTTTTCTTGTTTGTAAAAGGTTCTGTTCGAACATTTGTAAATTTTTCTCCCCATTTCTTAGAATCTTACATTTCGAATTCTTTGGAAATTGGAGAGTAGAAGAATATTTTTCACTCGATGCTAATGAAATTTGAAATTTCCAATTCTTAACACATGCGATCATTGTGTAATATTAGATGTTTATCTTTGAAGTAAACTTAATTTCTGTTTGATTACTAAAAATTTTTCTTTTTTTCAGAAGAAGAAACAGGTTTAGATGCGCTTCTGCAAAAGTTTTATTAAGTCTTTGTCCATTTACAAAAATGCAATTTCTCCGTCCTAGGAGAAGGCAAAATGTAACAGCTAACAAAATAATCAAGAAATTTGTCCAACAGAATAGGAGGAAAGAAAAAAATAAATCTACAGAAAACAATTCCACTCAACAAACTTTGGAAAACCGAAATTGAGATACAAATATTTCAGAAAAATAATCCCCATCGCAAACATTTCTGGCTTTACCTTATTTTGTTCAAAGAAACTTTTTTCTAATAATGACAGGAAGGTTCAAATTGAATAGTGTACATCGTGGCTACAAACTCCATTCTAAATAACAAAAACGGCCATCGAGATGTCAGAAAGGAAAGTTACAACATATTTTTTTCTTGTTTGTAAAAGATTCTGTTTGAACATTTGTAAACTTTTCTCTTCATTTCTTAGAATCTTACATTTCGAATTCTTTGGAAATTGGAGAGTAAAAGAATTTATGACCAGCTTTACCTTTAATTACTTATATTGTGAAACTCTATAGGGAAATTCCATTTCTTTTTAGGATCTGTAGAATTACTGGTGCCACTTTATTTTTGATTTAAGTGTTGGAATATTCAGGGAGTGCAACATTATATTATTAAGCAATAATATCCTATCTGTTATGTACAAAAGCAAGCGTAAAAAATGCTCATAAAATGGTCTTCAGAATGGTCGGAAATCTTGCACAAATCGTCAGGAATTTTAGCGCACAACTGTTTGAAGTATTCATAGAAGAATTTCTCCAGAATTTCTAAACAAAATAGATGTATTTTGTAACTGTTCTTAATTTTCATTTTCCCGCCTTTCAAAAATTTTCTGTCTGGTTCATGCAGTTTAGTTATTATCTTTAGATAGTTAAACATTGCATCATCATATAGGACAGGGAAATTTTTGCAATTGAGATTGATTTTTATTTTTAATCTTGCAATGTCTCAAAGACTAGAAGCCTTTAATACTTATTTTATCGGCACGGAAGTCCTTTGTTGTACGGGGGTTCTTTTTTTTTTTACATATGTCATTAATTTTAATTAATATTCTACATTTTGCGAATCATGATAACAAGGCTTACTTTGAAAAATACTATAAAGAAGCGACTGAATTATTTATTATACAAAAATATTTTCTACTCGATGCTAACCAAACTGGCTAATTTTAATTCTTAACAAGATGCATCCATTGTGTAATATTAGATCTTTGAAAAAAACTTAATTTTAATTTGATTTCTAAATATTAAAACAACAAGAAGAAAAAGAAACATGTTTAGATGCGCTTCTGCAAAAGTTTAATTTCTACAAAATAAGTCTCTGTCCATTTACAAAAATGGAATTTCACAGTCCCAGGAGGAAGCAAAATGTAACAGCTAACAAAATAATCAAGAAATTTCTCCAACAGAATAGGAGGAAAGAAAAAACTAAATAAACAGGAAACAATTATCCTCAACGAACTTTCGAAAAACGAAATTGAGATACATATATTCCAGAAAAATAATCCCCATAGCAAACATTTCTGGATATACCTTATTTTGTTCAATGTTTTGAACAAAATATGAATATGTTTCAAATATTTTGTTTTTTTTCTAATAATGACGGAAATGCTCAAATTAAATAGTGTACAACGTGGCTACGAACTCCATTCTAAATAAACATGGCCATCGAAATGTCAGAAAAGAAGGTTTCAGAATCTTTTTTCTTGTTTGTTGTAAAAGGTTCTGTTTGGACATTTATAAATTTTTCTTTTATTTCTTAGAACTTGCATTTTGAATTCACATTCTTTGAAAATTAGAAGATCAACTTTCTTTAATTACTTCCGTAGTGAAATTCTATAGGAAAGTTTCCATTTCTTATCAGAATCTGCAGAATTACTGGTTCTACGATTTATTTTTAATCGAATTCGCTTCAATTGATCGAACAGCTGAAAAAAATTAAGCAAGGGTGAATAACAATATATCATTAAATATAATAATATCATGTCTGTGATGTGAAAAAACAAGTTGGAAATTGCACGTGAAACGTGGCAAATGAGGTGCGTTCGTAGATAACGAAGTTTTAAAAATATCACTCTCATATATCAATGTCTTAAAATTGTAAATAGTTAATTACAATTAAAATGTGCACCAAACAATGTTTTCCCAATTCCATTATGTAATGGAATACTTTTGAATGACCTTGTAAATGAATAACAAATGTGCTTTGCACTACATTTGTTATACAAAATATATATTATAATATGTACTTTATAGATGCATATCAATTATAGTATATGTTCGAATGAGTGTAACACCATTAAAATGCATTTGAAACCTTTTTCCCCATCGACCGTAATGTAACAGAATACTTTTGATTGTCCCTGTAATTGAACTATGCATCTGATTTTGATAAAATTTGAAATAACTCGACAAAATTATGTAATAATAATGTATTTTAAATTTCAAACGATTCGATTGGGTAGTTTTTGCGTTGTCATATGCGGACAGACATACGGACGGAACAACAACTATAGGTGCTACATATTTACATAGTTACGAACGCACTTAACTAGGGTAAAGAAAATGCTCACAAATTGGTCTTCAAAATATTCAGAAATTTTGGCGTACTATTGTTTGAAGTCTTCATAGAAGAATTTTTTCAAAGTTTTCAAACAAAAACATTTAAAAATGTTGAAATTAAAATTGGCGCATTTTCTAGATGTTCTTATCTTTGATTCCCCCCCCCCCCCTCACAATACAAATACTCTTTGTCTGGTTTGTGTATTTTTCATCATCATACAGGACTGAGAAATTTTACAAACTTTTATTTTGCCTACCACAATATTCTAAAGACAAAAAGCCTGTGAAACTCGTGTTATTTGCACAAAAATTGATTGTTATATTTTTTTTTTTTTTTTTTTTTTTTTTTTTGTCTTACATATGTTATTTAAAAATATTAAGTTTCTACATTTTTGAATGATGGCAGCAACACATATACTTTGAAAAAATCTTAAAAAAGAGGCGAGTAAAATATTTGGCATGCAAAAATATTTTTTTCCCTACATGCTTATCAAATTTGCTAATTTTAATTCTTATGCTATTCCTAAGCTGAAAATACATTCTAATAACTCGTCTGCATTTTGACATTTTTAGACATATTATTATTATTATTTTCACTGTGTAGCTGAGGTCCCTCTCTAGATCTCTTCTTTTTTATTTTTTAAATATCGGCTGTTGGTATATTTTATAAAGCTAGTTTCACTTTCAAAACCGGTTCTGAAAATGAACTTGAAATTAAAAAAAAAAATATCTTCAACCGAAATTGAAAAAGTAAAAAAGGAGCGATGTAGAGAGGAACCTCATTATACAATGCAAAAAACAAAATTATTTATTAATGTTGAAATGCAAAGGAGTTATTAGAAAATAACCTGCCCATAAAAAATAGCATTCACGCGAATGCCCTCGCTTGCAGGAACAGAAGCCTTAACAATATGTGCTCATTGTGTAGTAATAGATATTTATTTTTGAAATAAACTCAATTTCAATCTAACATCTAAAGGTAAGAGGTTTTGGTTTTTTGGCTTTATTTTTGTCGTCCGATTATCTACACTAGAGATATAGGACCAGGGGGGGGGGGAGAGTGCCCTTCGTGGGGGGTCTTTTTAAGGGAACCTAACCCGTATTTACGCAAGGTTCGGAGAAAAACAAGAAAACTCCGAACGGTTAGACCGACGGCCGCGATTGGGTTCGAACCCAGCACCTGCCGTCTACCAGTTGAGAGGTCAGAATCTCTCGGCCACTGGTGGGGCCCTAAAGGTAAGAGAGAAGAAGAAACATCTGCACGTTAGATGCAAATCTGCAAAAGTTTAATTTCTACAAATTATGTCTTTACCGAGATAGAAAACTGGAATTTCACCGCCCAGAAGGACGCAAAATGCAATGACTAACAAAATAATTAAGAAACTTCTCCAACATAATAGAAAGAAAGGAAAAAAAAAAAAAAAAAAAAAAAAAAAAAAAAACAGAAAAAAATTATAGTCACCAAACTTTGGAAAACCGATATTGAGATACAAATATTCAGGAAAAATAATCCCCATCACAAACATTTCTGGCTCTCTACCTCATTTTGTTCAAAGAAAATATCTTTTTCTTAATAGTGATGGAAGAGTTCAAATTAAATAGTGTACAACGCGGCTACAAACTCCATTCTAAATAACAAAAACGGCCATCGAGATGTCGAAAAAGAAGGTTTCAGAATATTTTTTCTTGTTTGTAAAGATTTTGTTTCATCATTTGTAAACTTTCCTCCACTTTCTTAGAATCTTGCATTTCGAATTCACATTCTTTGGGAATTGGGAAGAAACAGAAATTATGGCCAGCTTTAACTTTACTTCCATAGTAGAAGGCCAGAAAAACTTTTTATTCGAATCTTCATAATTACTTATACTATCTCTATCGATTTTTTTAATCGAAAATATTTTAATTGGCTTAATCGTTGAAAAAAAATAATCAAGCAAGGGGGAGGATGAGTACAATTTTTATTATTATAAATAATTTACATGCGTATAAAAATTATTGTATAGAAATGCATAAATTGTGAGGGAGTGACCTTTGTGATAAAGGCACTCTAGCATTTTTGTGAGACCGTGACGTCAATAATTTAACATGTGTAGCGTGGAAGCGACATTTATCCTCTCTTTTACTGTAACTTTCTAGAGCGTGTGTGTCTTCCTCGATTCTACAAGTTATGTCGCGGTTAGAAGCAATATGCAAATTTATCGTATCTCAGTTTGCAGCATATAAAAGCTTTGAGTTTGAGTGTGAGTGAGGTGTGTAGCGGCGCAAGCCGACAAGCAGTAAATTGATTTAGATTGGATTGAGCGAGTTATTGTTAGCCTCCAGTGAGTTAGCAAGGAGTTTCGAAGTAAGATAGCTAGCAGCGTTTGCTGAGTGAGTTCGTTCAGAGCGGAGCTATTCAAGGAGATCGTCGTGGTAAGAGATACTTTCGTTACGTTGAGTATTTTAGATAATAAAGAGTGTTTTACAGCCACGGGCTGTCTAATAAAGCTTTTATCTAGCAGTTTAGCCGAAGTGTAAGTGAGAAATTTATTTGAAGTGCCTCGACTGAGTCTAGTGCCGGAGCTGTGAGTATATTTATGAGTTTAATCTTTTAGTATTGTGACTAGTTATCGAAATTGACGAACTGAAAGCTCCACTTCCTCTGAGCCCTAACAGTTTAAATAAACTGTGGTTTTAACTTATATATCTCGAGTTATGTCTTCATTCCACCCTCACATCACAAATAATCCTCAGTACGAGCACCCGACCGTTACAAAATAAGCAGAAGTTTTTAAGCAGGATGCAGGCTTGTTTCATTTCTTCTTAAGGAAACCTGTTCCTCAGAAATACAATGGCGAAAACCCTTATAATTTAGGCTGTTTTTAAATGTTATTTCTACAATGAAATTAAATATAACTCCACGAAAGATATTTATCTGCTTTTCACAACATAAAAAATATTTAAATAAAAAAAATACATTTAACTCTATGGGTTTATTGAATTAAAAATAATAAATATATATATATAACCCTTTCGGGTCCGCTTTTTTTTCAGTTTTTAGAAAAAATTACTTTTACGTTAATTCCTTAACACTAGCTATCCAAATAGATTAATTAGCGTTTAACGAATATTTCATGTCTGAAAGATAACGAATGTTTTTGTTTTGAACATTATTCAATTAATATTCATCTGACAATAGGCTAAGGAAGAATTTTTGGAGATGTTTAGAAAATATTGTATTGCAATAAGAATTACAACTTTATAATATTTTTTGCGCTTTATTATTCAAAATTCTTTCAGAAAAGTAATTTTTATTTTAAATTTAATGAGTGTAATACCGTATTTACTCGTGTATAAACGCGCACTTTTTTTTTTTCTTTCTTTCTTTTTTTTTTTTTTTTTGGAAAAAATTAAGGCAAAACTCATAGGTGAGCGTTATACATGGAATAATTTTTTTACTGTTTGAAGTAATCACACCCCGTAAAGCATGGTGAAGTCACTGCAACATCATTGTGAAGTCACATTGTGACTTTGTGACCGTCGATTGTCGATGTGAAGTCACAGTGACTAAAATGTGAAGTCGTTATGGTCGTTTTAGAGCTCTTTTGTGACGTTTCACAAAGTGGTCACAATGTGACAAATTTGTGAAAAATGTCTCATTTGTGACTAATTTGACATTAACATTGTGACGAAACTGTGACAAAAGCGACGATATTTAAATTGCCAGAAACATGTTTTTTAAAGTAAATAACATGTTTTGAAGGATATTTCCATCATAGCATGCATGGTCACAATGACGTCACTGTGAGTCACTTTGGTCACATCACATTTGTGACGAAAATGCCACCACTCAGTGACGTCACATTGTGACTAAGATGTGACTTTCTAAAAAGTTTTTCACAGTTCGTCACAATGTTAATGTCAAAGTAGTCACAAATGACACACTTTTCACAAATTGGTCGCATTGTGACGTCACAAAAAAGCTCTAAAACGGCCATAACGACTTCACATTTTAGTCACTGTGACTTCACATCGACGCCACGTGACGTCACATCGACAATCGATGGTCACAAAGTCACAATGTGACTTCACAACGACGTTGCAGTGACGTCACCATGTCTTACGGGTTTATAAATTTCTAAAGATTTTTAAGAAAGTCACATCTCAGTCACAATGTGACGTCACTGAGTGGTGGCATTTTGGTCATAGATGTGATGTGACCAAAGTGACTCACAGTGACGTCACTGTGACCTTGCATGCTATTAGGGACGATATGCATATGAATTAAAAAATGTATTCTAAGAAGACATTAAAAGAAGGAAAATCTTACTCAGAAGTGTTGCTGCATCTTTATTTCACCCTTAGCATTATTTTATAGAAAAACGCTAGTAACATTATTTAAACACTAATTAGCAATTCTCATTGCAGTCTCTCACTCCCATCCCCCATCATTTACTCACTATCCGAAGTCTAAAAATGTAATTTCACCTTGTTTCCAGCCCTAACGCAATGTTTGTTTCGACATTCTTTACTTAAATTCATATCAAATTTATGGTGCGTGTTATATACGAGATTTAAAAAAAATCGTCTTTTTACCTTCTAAAGTAGAAATGTTTGCTGTATGACTTAATTTATGTTTACGTATTTAGTAATAATAAATGTTATTACCATTTGCTTAATACTAAAGGGTGCGCGTTATGCACGCGTACGCGGTATACACGAGTAAATACGGTATATGTTTAATTTAAAAGCATCGCAAACGGCACATTTAGTATTAAGCAAATGTTAATAAAATTTATTATTACTAAATACGTAAACATAAATGAAGTCATACAGCAAACATTTTCTAACATTACTACATCTAAATAGTAGAAAAGTATTTCTTAAAACAAAATAATACTCCATTAAAATACATGCACTATTAATAACACACCAGACCCGAAATTGTTAAGCTAACAGTCCATGTATAGATTAATTGAACCAAAAAAGAAAATTCAAGCTAATTTGCTGAAGCCGTAAATCCCAGTACAGTGATTAATTTTTTAAAACAAATATATTTATGGAAGGTTTAGCTGTTTAAAATCTTTCGTCTTCCTTTAGAAGAAAGAAATTCTCGATGCTAAATATTTATAGGTAAAATTGATCTTTGAAATACATCTCCAAAAATGCACCACCGAAATTTCTCAAAAGTGTTGGTATAAACAGAACAAAGTAATCCATTCAAAAATAACTTTTTGGAAACTTTCTTTTCATTTTAAAAGTAAAGAAAAAGCTAACACAAGAAAAACACTTTGAAAACAACTGCATTTATATGACATTCATATATATATATGTATATGCCTATAAGTTCAACTTTGATTTGATGGCTGTTTCACACAAAATTTCAGAAACTAGCTTCAAAGATTGAGCAAACAAAATGTCTGATATTATTTTTCAATCCCTTCATTCCTTATGCTTTTAATATTTTCTATGCATTTATGCATTGATTCAGAGAATGGTCCTAAATTGATTTTTAAAAAGTGGAATTCCACCTTCAAAAGAAACTCTTTTATGCCTAACTCATGCCTCGGACTTTCGATTAATTAACCGCAAACGTAGAGGAACTTAAATCGCCATTGATGAATAAGTCAGCATGTATTGAATTTTAATCGAATCCAAGGAAGCACGAAAACATTTTAAGCGGTTTACAAGAAGCAACAGGAATTTTCTTTGATTTTCCAGAAAAATAATTTGGTAATTTCCAGAAGTTTCTTGTTTGTAGTATAATCTTTCTTGTACCGGAAAGATAGGTAGTTTAAAAACCGTTGCCTTAGAATTTCAATGAGTTTAATGCAAATAGACAATACCACTAAGTAAATGTGATTTTTAAAAATATTTTTAGGGGATAAGAGGAGTTTAAAACGATTTAATGTATTTTTGTGATTATTTTTTTAACGTGCATAACATTTATAACACATAACGTGCATAATTTGTTATAATGTTGATGACTTTTAAGAATGCCTTATATTAGGACAGAAAACTAAAATTATCGCTGTACGAAATGTATGGCTGTACTAGAGTCCTTCACGCAAAAATTCCACTTGAAGACAACCCGTAAGTCTAGCCGAACTTCCACAAAATAATTTTCGTTGACCAGAATCCGAACAAAATTCGATATACTGTAACCCAAACCAAAAATGATACTGCAAACGAATTCATGTTCAAATGAAATTCTGAAAATTAATCTACAATACGCTGATAGCAACTCTATCTTTTATAAATAAAATAATAGGCATAGATATATACTCGAAGGGGAATAAAAATTTTTTGTAATTATTTAATTAAAAAAACTCAAATCGCACACAACTTTTGAAATATTTGCTCTTTGATTTAAATTATTCGGTTATACTACTCCTAAGCCATGAAAGTATATTTTACGAATAGAGAGAAAGAGGGATAAAAAATCAGTTCAATCCTCAAACAGCCCCGAAGAAAGTTGACACGGTTTCTTTTGACATAAGCTTTTTCTCGATTTTTTGTGATGCTGTAATACAATCCAATGCCACTCACGTTTACCGTAAAATATTTAAATAGAGGGAAAAGGGAAAGGGGAAAAAATCCCTTTTCACAAAAGAATCTTTTGAGATGGAGTTACTTTAAGAAAAGTAGCCGTGTGTGTACCTACTCAAATACTCAACAACCAACTTCATTCAAAATGTGCGTAGGAGTATCTGTATTGCATAATACATATGTATAATCTCATAAGAATTTTTTTTGGTTGAATGAAAATTCACAACATTAGAAATGACTAAAAGATTTACATACCTTGAATTCGGGAAACCAAATAAGTACTCAACAAATTCATACCAAAAAAATCTACAGTCAATGATTCCGCTAGCATTTATGAAAGAATTAGTAGTGTAAAAAAAATTATAAATTCTATCTCTTTTCAGAAATAGATAAAAACTCAACGAACACGATTTCCACCCAAATCATAAATCAAAAATTAACTCTCTGTCTGTGTATCTCGCGATTTCTACAGACAAAACAGAATTAATATGCTTATATGTCACAGATTGTTTGTAAAATAAAAAATAAAAAATTCAAAATAAGTTGAACAAAAATGCATGGAAAATGAAAAGTGTTGCTTTTATTACCACCGTATCAAACCTTTTTTTCATATTCTGCGTTCAGTACTTGTTATCTACATGTATAACCACTTCGAAATGTAAAATCGCTGCTCGTTCTTCAATTCTCAGATAGTTAAATGCTTCGCAAAGTTCAATTCTCTGCAGCTGATATAGCTAAAATTTGGCGTTTGAAGACTCAAAATTGTTAATGTTTCTGATACTGCTAAACAAATGAAGCAAAGCAAATTTAGAGTTCGGAACATTTTATTATGAGGTAAAAATGCGATTAGCAAAAAAACGGTTTGGTCGACCATTAAAACACAACAAACAGAGAAATTTTGCAAGCAGTTTCAATCCCAAAAAAGTCTATGAAATTGCGAGGATTTTCGCCTTTTCTATTTCGAGATCTAATGTTCATCGTCGCAAATAAGCAAACAAATTTCATAAATATTGCAGAATGTGTCGGATTATGTTGAAATTACTCCATAGAAAGTCACGCGTTCTTTGGACTAAAAAATGAATGCAATGTACAGATGAATAATTAAATATTTTCTTCAATGAGGAAAAAAAAAATACAAATTAGATCGCCCTGGTGACTGGATATACTATTGGGATGTCTAAGGCGAAAATGTCGCGAGTTCTTAGTCGACAACAAGGAGCGAGTAATCTCAGAGAGTGAGACGCTTTCTGTTTTTCTGTTTCAACGAAACAACATAAAAAGTGTAATCGTGAAAAAAACAGTATGCGCTCTAAGCAGAGGATATACACTCATGGCAGAGAGAGTGTATAAATAAATAGCTTTTTTGAGAAATAGAGGGCACACGGCGTTTCTTAAAAAAATCCAGAAGGTATACGCGTATTTCCCCATATACCCTCCTCTCCATCCCTGGTCCACAGTGTTCTGGGGTCCTCAAAAGCAACCTACTTCCAATTGGAAACATCTTAGAAGAGGAAAAGTGAAAATTCCTACAAGACAATTCGACGATTCGTACCCCTTACTACAGGTCTGCACAGGACAGGACGTAATTTCAAGGCTCTGGCCCGGCTCGAAGGCAAGTTATTTTGGCTCAAGCCCGGTGTAAAAATCAAAAGTGTGGCCCGAGCCCGTGCAGTCCTCTACCTCTTATCTACATGACATTCTCCAAACTTTAATTCGAAGCATGCGTCATGATTTTTAAGATAATTCAAAGAAATGGATGAAAAATTTGAATTTAAATATAAAATATTCGAAAAGTCCTCATATTTTTAAGATAACCTATTTTGATTTTTTTACAAAATTTCTGCAAAACTTATACTGTATTTCTTTGTTGTAATAAACTTATGTTATAATTCCATATACTTATTTTTTTTTTCATAATTTTGTTTCATTTCTTGAGCTGATATTTCAAAAAAATTGCCCTGTTCATTGACTTTTGAGGCCTACTATATTTGCACATTCCTCTTTTAGCACTAATGGCTGAGATTTCATTCCTGTAATGCATTATCGATCTATCAATTTATGCAACTTCTTAAATTAGTCGCATAAAAAACAAACGCTAATTAATAGAAAAATAAAACTGAAATTGCACCATAATTAATCTTCACACACGTTCAGTTACTTTTACGACCGCATTAATCATAACTAAATGTATGAAAGTACGAAAGGATTTAAATTTTTTTTTTTATCTTATCAGTTATCATAAGCCAAGTTTTCCAGGAAAAGGAAAAACGTCGAAGATTGTTATTCTTAAACTAAAATAACATGAATATTCAAACCATAAAATCTTCGTGAATATAAAATTTTTCGACGAAAAAAGCGCAAAATACTGGTACTCTGAAAAATGTACGACAAAGCAAGAAAAAAAAATATATCGCCATGTTAATTACTTTGTAATTGTTTGGAAACGTTAAAAATTAATTATCCCTTTTCAAAAGTGACAACAGAACAAAAGCAGAATTTTTCAGTTAGGCATTCTTTCGATAAGTTCGAAAATTCTTGTGGTCTCTTGAAAAATGCGAAATATTAAACAAAAACCACATATTCCCTTGTTTTCTTAAGTACTTACTCATTTAACTTTAAACACAATACATAATTAATTAGCATAAGTCTTTTAACTATGAACGAAATAAAAGAAGCGCTAGGATTATGCTTAAATCTTTGCTTAAGTCCTTTGAGGATGCTAAGTAAGCGTCTTTTTGTTAATTAGCAACTTTTAATCTTTTTGTCGAAAACGTCAATTGATACCATCACTACTGGATGTTTTCTCTACTATGCATGCATGTATTAATTAAAGTTTATTTTTATTGCAAGATAAAAAAGAAATTAGCCCCATCAGCTTGAAATTTGGATATCTTATATCCAAAATATCTTGTGCGGCTTTCGTAGGTTTCCACATAACCTTTAACCCTTCAGAGGCAAGTAATTACATTTCTGTAATGTTGAATTCTCCCTGGACTTTTCGAAAAAATTCTGTAAAACTAAGCAAAAGCAATTTTACTACTTTTTTCCACCAAAGCTATAAAAGTAAAATTCAATTAAATTTTTCTGGTGGAAATCTGGATTAAAATTAGGTGGGAAATAATAAGTCTCAACGACCCTCAAGAGATTAAAAAATATATTAAAGTTTGTACTATGATGAAATGGCATTTCTTTGCACATTGGCAAAATAGTTTTAATTATTCATCGAATTCACAAATTTCAACCGTAGTATTTTTTTTATGTATTTTAAATTCAAAAATCTCAAAATTTGGTTATTTTAACCCTTTAAACGTCTTGCAGAATTTTTTCCATTCATTTTTAATGATTCATAAAATAACAACTGTGAAAAATACAGATAAGAAGATTTGTATTTGATAACTTTACATATCTTTTTATGTTATACAATTTTAAAAATTCATCTTCCTTTCCCAATTTTTTTATCTTTTTTGTGTAGTGGTCCAGGAAATTATTTTAATATCATAGTGAAATCAATATTATAAATTTTCCATTTTTCAGTTTTGCTGCACTATATATTATCCATCAAATAATATGATTTAATGTGCTGGTTTCCTCTTGAAAACTAGAAGCATTTTATCGCTTCCAATGTGCGACATTTCCTGTTACTCAAAATAAAAATAATAAAGGCACGGAGTAGTTATCGACATGTTTTCACCACAAAATTTTTTTTTCCTTTTTTTTTTTTCCCCCTGGACCAAAATTATCTTTTGTCGATTCCTCTCTCTGCATGTGTATGCATGTAGCATGTTTTCTGCCATAAATCACCTGCGAAAATGATTGCAGTATTGGGCATTAGAGACGATAAATCTGTGACTGATGATCTGTTCTCCAAGTTGTGACACTTTTGCATTGAAGGTCCCCCTTGATTTATATAGAGAGTGACAGGAGAGAATCATCGATTTTTTATATGTGATAGTGACAGCTTCTCTATTAAAAATGATACTCTTGCATGTTTGGGAAGGGGCGGAGGGGTATGGTGCAATTCTATTAACCTTAGCGCAATACTCTTGCATTTTATATTCCCCTTTCGAGAATAAGCATACAAATCACATTGATTAAAGTGTATATTCTCGCTCAAGCGGTATAAGATTGAATGTTGCGGTGTCGACAACAGGCGATTTTTGTGCATTTATTAAAGCAGGTTATGGGAAACTGTAAAATTGTAGATTAAGGCTGTTTTCAAATCGTGAAAAATCCTTGGCGTCACCTGTTTGCGATTTCATATTCGAGTACTTCATATTCGTGATACTTTTACTAGTATGTAAAAATACAAGATGTCCCAAAAATTCACACTATTTCAAATTCAAATAATTTTTCACATCGAAAATTCTTTTAAAAATTTAACATACTTTTGCATAGGAGTAACGTTTGCATAGGAAAATGAGGAAAAAAGATAGAATTTTTGTGACTTTAGAGACAAAAAGTTTAAAGAGTCCCTTAACTAAGTTCAGATTTAAAACATTCATATAAATTATCCAAATTATCATAAACGATCTCGGATTACTTTTAAGGATTGTCGAAAACAGAAAATTTTTATAGCAATAAAAATAGCAAATAAATAATAAATAAATAAATAAAAATAAATAAATAAATAAAAATAATAAATAAATAAATGCTTCAAAACAATCTCATTAAGTCAGTTTACATTTGAAAAACTTTTTTGTTATTAATTTATCGTAATATATTTTCTTTATGCTTCTCTCATCAAGCATTCTGATTAAATGACCTAGCCATTGCATTTTTGGTATTTTAATGGTTTTCATTATGTTTTTTTCTTACATAGTTGTTCAATCTTCATATTTAACCTATTACGCCATGTCTTGCCTTCCTTCATTGGTACAAAAATTTGGTATAAGACCTTCCTTTCTCAAGTAATATGTAAATTTTTATCTTTTTGTGTAGCGGCCTAGAAAATTATTTTAATACCGTAGAGAAATAAGCAATGTAATTTTCCTATTTTTCATTTTTGCTTTATTATACGTTATCAATCAAAAAATATGATTTAATGTGCTAGTTTAGTCTTGAAAACTAGAAGCATTTTATCGCTTCGAACATGCCACATTGCCTGTTACTCAAAATAAAAATAATAAAGGCCCGGAGTAGTTATCGACATGTTTTCACCACAAAAATTGTTTCCCTCTCTTTTTTTTTCTGGACCAAAATCATCTTTTGTCGATTCCTCTTTCTGCATGTGTATAGCATTTTTTCTACAATAAATCACCCGAGAAAATTATTGTAGTATTGGGCATTAGAGACGATAAATCTGTGACTGATGATCTGTTCTCGAAGTTGTGACACTTTTGCATTGAAGGTCCCCCTTGATTTATACAGAGAGTGACAGGAGAGAATCATCGATTTTTTATAAGTGATAGTGACAGCTCCTCTATTAAAAATGATACTCTTGTGTGTTTGGGAAGGGGGGGGGTGGCGCAATTCTATTAAGCTTAGCAACACTCTTGCATTTTATATACCATAACCATAGTCAAGAAGAAGCACGGAACTCATATTGATTAAAGTGCATTTTCTCGCCAAGGCACGCATCGAACGTGCCACATTGCCCGTAACTCAAAATAGAAATCAAACAATAAAATAAGAGCCCGGAGTAGTTATCGACATGTTTTCATCACAAAAATTGTTTTTCTCTCTTTTTTTCTGGACCAAAATTGTCTTTTGTCGATTCTTCTCTTTGCATGTGTATGTATGTAGCATTTTTTCTACCATAAATCACCCGCGAAAATGATTGCAGTATTGAGCATTAGAGACGATAAATCTGTGACTGATGATCTGTTCTCGAAGTTGTGACACTTTTGCATTGAAGGTTCCCCCTTGATTTATACAGAGAGTGACAGGAGAGAATCATCGATTTTTTATAAGTGATAGTGACAGCTTTTCTATTAAAAATGATACCCTTGCGTGTTTGGGAAAGGGGGGTGGGGAGAAGTATGGCGCAATTCTATTAAGCTTAGCAACGCTCTTGCATTTTATATGACACAGTCGAGAAGAAGGATACAACACAGATGATTAAAGTGTTTTTTTCTCGCTCAGGCAGTGTAATATTGAATGTAATGGTGTCGACAACAGATGCATTTATTAACCCATAACTACTGTGAGCGGTCTGTCAGACCGCTGCATATTTTCCCGCATTCATTTCCTCCCCTCAAAATAGATAATGATCCTCACCCTTTCTTCTACCTTCCTGAAACGGACCCCCAAGGTCACATTCCGCTTGTCATTCAGCTAGCTACTTTTTTTTTTTTTTTTTTTTTTTTTTTTTTTAACTCTTTTTTTGGGGGAGCGGTCTGACATACCGCTCACAGTAGTTGTGAAACTGTTTTTGTCCGAGAAGGATGTTTTTATTTTGCGGATAATTTTATGCTTTTTTATGATATAATGGAAAAAATGGAATGTAATTTTTCGAGAAAACGTCCTGTGTTCCTCACACAAAATGAAATTGAGGAGCTTGTAAAAAATTGGTCAGATATAGAAAAACATGTAGAAGATGCCCCCCAAGAAAAAAAAAGGAAAACAATCTATCAGTGCATTGATTGAAAAGATCCAATCTGCCTTCAATGTATGAAAATGTTATGCAATGGCTGTAACTCGACATTTTCTGCTGTGTAGTAAGATACTGTTTTTTTTTTTAAAATTCCTATAATGATGTATAAATTCTCATGTATTTAGCTCCATATAAAAACAATATGTAGGTATGTAAACTTTGCGTTTTCTATTTCTATGACGATATATTTTTTTGGAAGATAATCTAATTTTTATTTTTTAACTATACTTTTATTAGATATTCATACATTTTTCACAAAGAAAGTACATTTTTATACAACAGTTAATAGATGAGTTTAAAATTACATATTTCTTTTCTTCGATTTTCACAATGATTCGCTTCCCCTTACTATTCTCATATAACAGGATACCTGTCTTCAGTCTTCAAAAATCAACTTAAAGTTTCGAAAGATGATTTATAAATCAATTAAGTAGATATGTATTGGTAAGCGAACAATTTTTTACCACTTAGTTGATATTTTATTCATATTTCGATTTAGCGGTCTGAGAGACCGCTCACAGCAGTTATGGGACAATTTTTGTCACAGTAGTTAAGGGTTAAAGCAGGTTAGGGAAAACTGTAAAATTGAAGATTAGAGCTATTTTCAAATCATGAAAAATCCTTCGCGTCACTTGTTTGCGAGAGTATTTCATTCGTGATACTTTTACTAGTATGAAAAATTACAAAGTGTCCCAAAAAGCATTTTTCATATAGAAAATTCTTTAAAAAAAATTAACATATTTTCGCATCGGAGTGCTGTTTGCACCAGAAGATGTGTCAAAGAGAGAGAGCTATTGTTAAAAAGTGTGGCTACAGATAAAATGTATTCAAAGTTACTCATAACTAAGTTCAGATTTAAAACATTCATAGGAATTACCCAAATTGCCGTAAATGATCTCGGATCACTTTATAAGACTTGTCGAAAAGCGGAAATTTTCATAACAATAAAAATAGCAAATAAATAAAAACAATAAATAAATAAATAAATAAATAAATAAATAAAATTAATAAATAAAAATCATAAATAAATAAATAAAAACTAGTTTAAAGAGTCTCATTAAGTCAGTTTACATTTCAAAAACTTTTCCCTTATTAATTTATCATTATATATCATCTTTGTGCTTCTATCATCCCAGATTCTGGTTAAATGGCCTAACCATTGCATTCTTCTCATTTTAATGGTATTTATTATGTATTTTTCGTTATATACTCGTATAGTCTTCATATCTGACCTGATGCCATATGTATTGCCTTCCTTAATTGATCCGAAAATTTGTCTTGAGATCTTCCTTTCCCAAGTAATAAATAATTTTCCATCCTTTTTTGTGTATTGTTCCAGGAAATTATTTTAATATCTTAGTGAAATCAGTAATGTCAATTTCCTTTTTTCAATTTTGCTGCACTATACTTTATCAACCAAAAATTATTATTTAATATGTGCTAGTTCCCTCTTGAAAACTGGAAGCATTTTATCGCTTCCAACGTTCCACATTGCCCGTCACTCAAAATAAAAATAATAAAGACCCGGAGTAGTTATCGACATGTTTTCACCACAAAAATTGCTTTCCTCTCTTTTTTTTCTGGATCAAAATCATCTTTTGTCGATTCCTCTCTCTGCATGTGTATGTATGTAGCATTTTTTCTGCCATAAATCACCCGCGAAAATGATTGCAGTATTGGGCATTAGAGAAGATAAATCTGTGACTGATGATCTGTTCTCGAAGTTGTGACACTTTTGCATTGAAGGTCCCCCTTGATTTATACAGAGAGTGACAGGAGAGAATCAACGATTTTTTGTAAGTGATAGTGACAGCTTCTCTATTAAAAATGATACTCTTGCGTGTTTGGGAAGGGGGAATAGGTGTGGCGCAATTCTATTAAGCTTAGCGCAACGCTCTTGCATTTTATATTCCACTGTCCAGAAGAAGCATACAACTCACATTGATTAAAGTGTATTTCCTCGCTCATGCAGTATAAGATTGAATGTTGCGGTGTTGACGACAGGCGATTTTTATGCTTGTATTAAAGCAGGTTATGGAAAATTGTAAAATTGTAGATTAAGGCTTTTTGAAATCATGCAAAATACTTGGCGTCACCTGTTTACGAGAGTATGTCATTCGTGATAATTTTATTAGTATTTAAAATTACAACGTGTCCCAAAAATCATTTTTCATATATAAACTTCTGTTATACAAAATTACAATATTATCGCATCGGAGTGATGTTTGCATCGAAAAATGTGCAAAAGATGTGGCTATAGAGAAAAAAAATTCAAAGAGACCCATAACTAAGTTCAGATTTAAAACATTAATAGAAATACGCAAATTGCCGTAAAAGATACCGGATAGCTCTATAAGACTTGTCGAAAAGTGGAATTTTCATAATAATAAAAATAGAATATAAATAAAAAATAGTTAAAAGGGTCTCATTAAGCCAGTTTACATTTTAAAAACCCATTAAAATATATAACAAATTATCGTGTCGCAGTGATCATTGCACCATAAGGTGCGTCGGAACGTCTGAGTTTTCTGGTTATAGGAAAAACAAAATAAACCAAAGTAACCCATAGGTAAGTTCAGATTTCAAAATTTCAAAGAAATTCCTCAATTATCGTAAACATGTCAAGTTTACGTTAGAAGACTTTGAGAATATAAGGAAAATTTCGTGGCATTAAAAAAGTTCAAATAGTCTCATAAATTCTCTCATAATTCAAAAACTCAAAATTGTTTTTACAAATTGTCGTGTTGAAGTGCTGAAATAAAACATACCAAAGATTCAGAATTTTTGTAGCAATAGAAAAAAAAAGTTAAGAAAAAGCCACAAATTCAGATTTAAAAAGTTTACACAAATGTTACAGTCAATCAGAGTAACTTTGTGCGCCAAATCAGGGTAACTTTACTTCACCTTTACGAAACTTTGGGCATGTTTAGACAATCAGACAACTTACCGAAGTAACCAATGTTACGACCGTTTTCCTTGGTACTACAATTCACTGATCATTTTTAGTTTTCATTGGTACTACAATTCGCTTTCGTACTGCTCTACAATCGGTCGGTAAAATTGGTTACTTCGGTAAGTTGCGCTGAACACGCCCTTTGATTCATTCTGCTATGGTGGAATCTTGACGAATTATTTCCAATGAGCTGCAAAACTCACTTGTGTTGATATCTATATTTAGAGACCGAAACTTTACCGGTAACTCAAGTGATGTAGCAGATTTAATCTCTTTCTCTCTTCGCCCTATAAGTTAACCTGGTTGACTGTATGAATTGTCGTAAACGAATCGGACGTATGCTAAAAGACTTGTCTAAAAGTGGAAATTTTCATGGCAAATGTTGCAAAAAAAGGAGCCTTATAAGTCGTTCATAATTCAAAAACTTAAAAGTTATACAAATTATCGTGTTGGAGAAGCCAAAGAGTCGGCGTTTTTGTAAAATAGTTCAACGAAATAAAAAAGTATGCTCATGACTTCACATCGTGGGGCTTAAGGAATGCCAACGCAGCATGAGATCGCCACACTTAACCTTCATCTAAATTGAGAAGTGGAACATAAACATGAATTTCGAAATAATACACATCAAAAAGGTATAATTTGGAAGCTCTGGTGAATACTAAGATCATTCCAGAGTTGGAAGCACGAGGTTAAATATAACCTCCAAGAAAAGAGGATGCATAGGGCATCCAAACATATTTGGTTAAAACCACACTTCGATACAATTTCACCAACTGGCACAGTTAAAAAACGAAAAATGAAAAGGTATAGTATGATATCAACGAGCACAGAAAAGACATAGCATAAGGTAGCCAAGCCCGACAGCTGACTCTAAAAACATAAAGAAAAGGGAGCCACATATCACTGTTAAAAATCTTGTTCTAGTTTGAACCAAAAAAGTTTGATTTTTGGTGCTCAATAGCTGCCACCATAAGATGGTGAAATCTCGTACCAACATTTGGAGCTTCCTAGTTCAACCTCGTTCCAAATATTGGAACTATGCTTCAATGGGAGCTCCAAATTTTGGTTCAAGATTTCACCATCTTACGATATCAGATATTGAGCACCAAAAAACAAACTTTTTTGGTTCAAACTAGAACAAGATTTTTAACAGTGTAGCTCATTAATTTTGAGTGACAGTCACGTAGTACCTGTTCACTTTCGAAGTTTTCCAGAGTGCCCAGGCTGCCCACAGTCTTGATAAAGACTCTTTGGAACACCATAATTGGTCCACAACTACAGTAAAACAAGATATTATGGTGACTGCCTGGATCTAAAGAAGGAGTTAAATTAAATTTAAAGCAAAAAAACTTACAAACTCAATTATATCTGGGATACAAATTCGAATTATCTGGAAAATTCATGCAAATGTTAAAAATTGTAGAAAACGAATGCGGTTTATGTTATAAAACTTTTCACAAAGTATCGTGGCAACAGAAAAAATAAAAATAATGAAAAGTGAAATAAAAATAATGAAGTTCAAAGAATTTTAAGTCACTTCAAATTTGAAGAAAAAAAATACACAAATAACAAACTGTTGTACCCTAGTTCTCTTTGCATTATAAGACTTGCCAAACAGTCATAATTTTTGTAGCATTGGATTTTTGAAAGCGGTAAGTTAAATTTCTTACATAGCTGAAGATGAAGAACAATTCGTTTGGTACATTATGAAGCTGTTTTCAAATCCAAACATTTCACTTTTTTAAATTCATTTCTGACACCCTATTTTATTTATTTTTTGAACTTATAAAATTGGCAAATCTTATTCAGTAACAATGTAATCGAGAGGGGGGGGAGGGTGGTAAAGGCAGAAGATATTTCAGGAAATGCTGTCAGAGCTGCCGCTTCAAAATGAATTTCTATAAGCGGTTGCGGAGGAAAGGAAAAAAAATCTGAAGTCAATCAATCAATACAACAATCGCTTATAATTCTAGGTAAAATTCCTTTTTTGGAAAATTTGGAGAAAAAGGTATTCTATTACAAATAACTTCGGTGAAGTTGCCTGAAAGTATCATGCTTTAATATTGAAAAATGAAATAGATATTATGTTAGAAAGATTCGCGTTGTTGAACGGGATGTATGAATATACATTTTTTTAGAACCATTTTAAAACATTCAAGAATTGAAGGTTCGTTTATATCTTATCAAACTATGTCCCAAATAATTTGCATTCTAGTATATTTTATCAGCGAGAATTAAAATAAACTCTACATTTCTTTTACTTCCGGGTATTCTCTTTAATCTTTAAGAAAATTAGAGACATTTTATCATTTCGAAGAAACTTCTACATACCTTAAGGCTGTTAAAATTCTTACCGCTCAACAACGTGAAGCTTTCTCACGCATTCAAGGACTGATTCAGAAACGTAAGTGATATTACAGGTACGATTATTGAAGAGTAATTCTATGAACACATGTCGTATAAGTCGCATACTGCGATTTTGGATACCAGTATTTTAGAACGGAAAAATGTGACTTATTTTATCAGAGATATTTCACTAATTGAATAAGGCCATGCAAACCTTTCGAAAATAACGGTGGCCAACAATTTAGCTGTTAATAGAAATGTGACTTACACGACAAATGCTCATGGAAATACCCAGAAGTAAATTGTAAAACAGGTTTTTCCTTTTTCTTAAATGAATATCAGTCCTGCATAATTTCATGTGTATCTTACGGGGGAAAAATGAACAGGATCAATTCATGTGTTTCTGAATTCATTGACAAATGAATTCAGAAAAGTGTCAGAAAATAGCTCCCTTAAATTTAGGAACAAACCTTAAGAAGAAAAATCAATCTAACATAAAAAAAAATTAGACACATTTTATCATTTCGAAGAAACTTCTACATACTTTAAGGGTGTTTTCAAAAAAAAGTTTACTTCCGCTTCACAAAGCAAAACTTTCTGACATAAGTACAGATTCAGAAATGTAAACGATACTTGTAAGTACGATTATTGAAGTGAAATGTAAAACAACAGATTTTTCATTTTTCTTAAATAAATTTCTGTACTGCAACCAGTAATTTCATAGAAACACGTGAACACAATGAATTCATGTGTTTCTGAATTCACTGACAAATGAATTCAGAAAATAGCTCCCTTAAATTTCGGATCAAACCTTAAGAAGAAAAATCAATCTAACATTCTCGCCCAATCTGTCACCTGCCTAATAAAATATCTTCCCTGTGACCTAATTCTGGCGAACACCCCCGCCGTAGTAAACAAAAGATTCCTGGCAGACAAACAAAAGAGTCGTTTATGCGTGTCTTAACGACTTTTAGGAGAGGAAGGGTTCACAAAAGGATTTCGCAGACGCAAGTGCGATTCTGCTGCAACACAGATTAGGTTAGGTCAGCAGGGAGATTAGGAAAGAACAGGGCCCATCCTTCGTGATGAATGCTTCCCAGTCAATGAGATAGTTACTGGGAAGAGATTAGCGAAGATTTATGGTGGAGTTTGTCGCCCTTATATTTTTAATTCAGCGGGAGAAAATCGATTGCAAGTACTCTATATAATCTGATATAAAAATAGAAATAAACAGGGGTGTTTTCATGACGAAAGTAACTTTGTTGTTAAAGTGTTAGAATTCATAAATAAATTCATTCGGGAAAAAAATGCTTTTTTCTCTCTTTCTCTCCTGCGGATTGTGAACAATGAGCAGATAAATGAGAAAAATGAATGAACAAGAAGATGATATTAATAAGTGAGAAAATAAATGAAAAAAGGAAGAGAAAATAAATGAATGAGAAATAAATCAGAAAACAAATAAGTAAATTAGAAAAAATAGAGGGATGATGAATAACAAATAATAATAACTATTAATGCTAAGTAATAATCTTTAATGTATGAGAAAACAAGGAAATTTCTTTCTTTTTTTACCCTCCCCCAAAACGCACTATAAAATCAAAATTTTGCGCAAAGATTCTACAATTATTGGAAGTTGGGGATTAAAATTAATAGTATGCATAATGTATCACCGCTCTACAAAAGGTCAAGCAATAGAGGTGCTTAATAACTGAATATGGGTTTAGCGAAGATTTATTGTATAATTTGGTGCCCTTATAGTTTTAAAATATAAAAACACAAAAATAGAAATAAACAGTGGATTTTCATGACAAAAGTCACTGCGTTTCCAAATTGTTAGAATTCATTCGAACTTATGAATAAATTCAATTGACAAAAAAAAAAAAAAAAAAAAAAAAAAAAAAAAAAAAAATCTTTTCTCTCTTTCTCAAGCAGATTATAAACAATGAGAGATGAATGAACAAAAAAACGGAAATAATAAGTGAAAAAATGAATGAGAAATAATTATAATAAATGAGACTTCGAATAAATAAATTAAAAAATAAATGAGAATGATGTAATAAACATAATTTTGCATTTGTCTGACCATGTTAAATTTACAAACATTTGCCACATTTATTCTGTGTTAATTCTTAGAAATTCGAAGGTTAATTCTATTTTACTTTAATCTATCAAATTACAAAGGAAATGATATATTTCCCTAACTACTTTTTTTTTTTTTTCAGACAAATCTTAACTGATTTACATTTATTAGAAGCAATCATTGAATAGCCATAAAATGTAAATCCCATAATTAATACAACATTCGATGTATTAGTCATAATACGCTCCTAATATGAGATTGAATTAAAAAGAAAAAAAAAATAGTAATAATGTTTCGGTTAAAATTAAATGGGTTCAGAACTAAAACGGAAGGAGTGAAATTTCGTGAGAAAAAGTAATTTACGTAATTCAATTAATTTAATTCTTCTGCGATAAGTTTGTGGCCGCTAACAGGAAAATAGCTTTTAACATAAAGAGTTAATTGTTTTATGGTTGGCTAATGGAATTTCTTGATGCAAAAGACGGTCAAATAGAGTTAGAGAAAGGAAAAAATGTATATTTGTGCGTTGAAATTGCAATTTCAGAGTAAATGAGATGCTTTTCAGCATGAATTATTAAGCTAAAGCTTGCACAATTAGTGCATTTAGCATAAAAGACTTTAACGAATGGAAACTAACAGATGTTTTATTGGATTATGAATATTAAAATATGGAATTTTAGAAAATATTTCTTTAAAAATGTGTTAAGGCTGTTCTAAAATCAAAAAGGGCAACTCTATGACATAAGTTTTAATTTGTTTTTCTTCGAAAATGTACAAAACTAGCAAATGTTGTTGTTCAAGACACTATCTAATCAAACTCAGTCTACAGTTTTTTTTTTTTTTTTTGTGTGTGTGTGTGTGTGTGTATTGTGTGTGTGTATTGTGTGTGTGTATTGTGTGTGTGTAGCACAATAGCTTTCTAGGAAAATAGTGTGAAAGTGGCCGTTTTGAACTGACTTTCATCGAAAGAAAAGAAAAACCCGTCCAAACTGGGGTGAAATTCGCCTTATCACGTAATCAAAAAAGCTTATAACTCAGTAGGTAATTTATTGATCAAAAAATAGAAAACTGAGTTAGATTTCAAATCACTTTCATGATCAGGCTTTGCAACTTTATACCTTTTCGTTAAAAAATTAATTTGCAAATGTATCAAAACGTTATCCGCTTCTTGAGCAGAGCAGTTGAGAACAGCCTTAATACAACAGTTCATGTGTAAATATGAAAGTAACAAAGAAAACATTGCAATGGACGATAAACAAATATCTAGTGATTTGTTGATCCCTTCAAGACCGGCGACTTTTACACAGACTTGATTCGTTTTTAAGTTATTTTTGCTTAAAAACCGGTGAGCCCGGGACACATTTGAAAAAAAAAAAATTATCTATTGAGTTAAAATTTTGAATTTTTTTGTGATGGTTAGCCACATAATTAGTAAACAAAAACAACTGTAATATTATCAATAACAAATACCTTTAGTAGAGAGCAACACGGCAACAAGTTTAAGTTCAAACTCGACTTACCTAAAACAAAAAAGAAGAAATAATCAAAATCTATTTAAATATAATCGGATATAAAAGCAGGATTGAAATAAAAGAACATAAAAGTAATGTATTAAATATCGAATTTCAGGAAAATACGAAATAATACAGAATGATATACAGTCTTGTGAAAATATAAAGTTATTGTTAAAATTGAAATAGTTTTTTTTATTACTTTTATATGTTTTTATGAAAACATAAAGCTGTTTTTAACACCATTAAAAATTTATTAAATCATTTCATTCTAAATTTTGGAATACCCAATGTCTGTTCTTCTGCGACATGGCCATATAATTAGTTTTTAAGGAAATCATAAGCATAATATGAAGAAAATGTGATACTTTTGTTTACCAGTAAAAAAGAATAAAGAATTTTAGCAATTGTTTTATTGATAAATTCTGCGTTTAACTTCTCCACGAAAGCAAAAGTAAGAAGACAATATTACTGTTGAATGTATGCGTAACAATAAACTGTTATTAAATATTTTTAAATAGTTACCAACACTTTAAGATGTTATTTGATATAAATTTATTTCATGTATTAGTGTGCTATTTAATTCTTGATACTGTAAGGTATGCGACTAATAAATGTGTAATCATATGTCATATCACGGTAAGCGTATAACAAGTCAGAAACTGCACATCAAGCGTAGCAATGAAATGCGTTAGTACTATATTGAAGTTTTAAAAAGTATTCAGAACTTCGGATACAGTATAGTGGCCGAAATCTTTTGTGCCTCCCTTTAAATGCCATCTGCTTTTTATTATACAGAAAGTAAATTGTAGTAAACTTTAGCAACGTAGATCGATTTCATAAAATATGAATTAGCTTAATGTAATTAAAACGCGCTTCAAATAATGTTTCGTCCTATACCATTTTGTAATGGAATACTTTTGTCCCTGTAAATTAATAACGAATATCCTTTACACTACAGAATGTACAGAATGTATATTTTACTATATACTTCATAGATGCATATGAATTTTATTATGTTCGAAAGAATGTAACATCATTAAAATGCATTTGAAATTATTTTTTACCCATTGGGCGTCATGTAATGGAATACTTTTGATTGTCCTTGTAATTAAACTATGCATCCGATTTTCATAAAATTTGAAACAACTCGACAAAATTATCTAACAATTATATATTTTAAAATTTCGAACATTTCCGTTGTGTAGTTATTGCTCTGTTATATGAGAATAGACGGAAAGAACGACGACTATCGGTGTTATGTATTTACATAATTACAAATGCACCTAAAGAGAAGAAAAAAAATGTAAAAATAAAATAATTTTTAAAAATATATGACAATATCATCGTGGGGAATGGGCGAAGGGAGATTTGACGAATAACATACAGTGTCTCACATAAGTGATGGGACACTTGTGCTTTACAAAAGGAAACTAATCAAATAAATTAAAAAAACATGTACACATTTTTTTGTGGGTGTGTTTCATACTTAAATTCAGTAAAAATTATTACATAACATACATTTTGTCAAAATATTAAAATATTAATTTAATAAAAATACAAATGTTTAGAACGGAGCAAAAAATAGCTCACATAAGTGATGGGACACCATTATATATGTCGTCTGAAATAAGCAATAAAAATATTTTTTGGGGTTTTATTTTTACTTAAAAGCAATTGGCAATAATTTATAAAATCGTTTGCAGTATTTCTCTCCAGTTTGTTTTGGAATTTTTGTGTTTTTTAGCTCTGTGTAGCCATGAATGCTAAACGAAAAGAAACTTCGCCTGAAATTCGAAAATTAGTCATTAATTTGCATATTGAACGTGGAAAATCTATTAGAAAAACTGCTGAAACAGTTAACTTGAGTCGTTCAACAGTTTTCAATATCTTTAAACGATATAAAAAGAATCATGTGATTCAGGATAAAAGAAGATCTGGCCGACCATCAAAGCTATCCAATGGAATAAAGCGAATTATCGTTCGAAATATTAAAAAAAATCCAAGAAATAGTGCTTCAAAAGTTGCTGCTGATTTACAAGCATTATATGGAATAATTGTTAATCCTGAGACTATTAGAAGGGTAATTCGATCTGCTGGATATCACGGTAGAGTAGCCAGGAAAAAATTATTCGTAAGTGAAAAGAATAGAAAACTCAGACTAGCTTTCGCAAAATCCAACATAGATAAGAATTCTGATTACTGGAATAAAGTTATATTTGCTGATGAGAGTAAATTTAATATATTTGGTTCTGACGGTAGAATCTTGGTGTGGAGAAAACCCAGGGAAGAATTTCGCAAACAGAACTTGGTACCAACAGTAAAACATGGTGGAGGAGGAGTTATGGTATGGGGGTGTATGTCATCCGCTGGAGTGGGTAATCTTGTTTTTATTGACAGTATAATGGATCAGTACAAGCATATTGATATTTTAAAGCAAAATTTGAAATCTTCAGCACGAAAATTGAACCTTCATAACGATTTTAAATTCTACCAGGACAATGACCCCAAGCACACTGCTCTGAACGTTAGACTCTGGCTGCTATATAACTGTCCTGAAATAATAAAAACACCACCACAATCTCCAGACTTAAATCCCATAGAGAATATTTGGCAAGAATTGGAATCAAGAATTCGCAAACACACCATTTCTTCAAAACAACAACTAAAATCGGTGCTTCAAGAAGAATGGGGTAAAATCACTCCAGAAATCACAAAAAAATTAGTCGAATCCATCCCAAAAAGATTAAATCGTGTTTTAAAAGTAAATGGAAATCCAACAAAATATTAAAACCTTTTAAAAAGTAAAATTTTTGGATAAATATTTGATGGAAAAGTAAGTGTCCCATCACTTATGTGAGCCATTTTTTGCTCCGTTCTGAACAATTGTATTTTTACTAAATTAATATTTTAATATTTTGAAAAAATGTATGTTATGTAATAATTGTTACTAACTTTAAATATGAAACACACCCAAAAAATTTTTGCACATGTTTGTTTATTTATTTATTTTATTGCAGTTTCTTTTTATAAAGCACAAGAGTCCCATCACTTTTGTGAGACACTGTACGATATGGTAAAAAAGTAGGGGAGGGTGGGTGTAGACCCAAAATTATCAAAATGTTAATAACGTTCTACATGTATAGCCCCTAATGCGAATTTTTGAATAAGATTTTTTTTTAAATACTCCTTAAGAGTGATATTTAATTGTAAGCTATTTTTATACAATCGATTTTTGGACAATTTTAAGGGTAATATATCTCTTAATGAATTATGTTTCATAGTCAGATATTAAATCGCATCCTAATAATTTGTATACTTCCCTGTCCGAAACACATTTCTCGTGCTAGATTATATTCAAATGCATACAATATTTGATTTACACGATGACTGGGTTAATTGCCTTTAAATCCATACTCCCCAACAAGTGAACTGCAAAAGCATATACGGAAGAGAACACTCACTGACATGTTATTATTGTGGAGTTTGGATTTGCATCTGTAATGTTGCAATTCATGTTTAATTACATAGAACGTATACTCGGATTACTAGCCATTTACGGCTCTGTTGTAATGAGGTTATAGTAGGGGCGCGGTACATAATCCTGGAGCATTATTAATCTAAATTAATGCACTCAGTTAATGATGTCATGTAATATATGTTTTAAAATACACAGGTGAGTTGTAAATGACGGAAAACTGGGATTTAATTTTCTACCAATGGATAGTGTTGAATTATCTAAATGGCGGCGTCTTAATTTAAAGCCCGTTTGTTTTGTTTCCGAAATGGCTATTTTCTGACAAATTTCTAAATTCGTTATTATTTGCAAACGCATGAAATTGAGAAGTACTGCTATCGGGAAGCTATGTTATTAAGAAATTTCTTTCATTTTTCGTAAGTTGTTTCAGAAAATGCTGTAAAAATTGGCGTTTTGAACCAACAACCGAAGCAGCAGGACGGGAAAGGAAAAGAATTGGCGGCGTCAGAAAATAACAATCGCTTATAAATTACATCGTCAGATTTGATTTGTCGAAATATGAAAAAAAAAAAAAAATGTTTGATTACGAATCATGTTAACAATCATACCGGCAAGTGTCATGCTTTTGCGCTTAAAAATAGGGCAGAAAGTGTGTTTGAAAGTTTTTCTGAGCATAATTTTATTTATTTACTAGACTTAACACAGCGACCCAATTCAAAAATAAACGCATAAGTTCCATATTTTTTTTTTTTTCAAAAAAAAAAAAAAAAAAAAAAAAAAAATTTGGATTTTACGTTGTATTACGAAATTAAAAGGTGCTCTTATTAAGAAATTAAGTATTCGAATCTTTTTTTAGCTCACAGGCTATCATAGCCTGAGAGCTTATGTGCCCGTCCGTTCTGTATGTATGTTCGTATGTACGTAACGCGATAACTCATGATAAAAATATCCGATCCACTTGAAATTTTGTATGTAGGTATATCCTGACAAGGCGCTTCCCTGATTAGTTTTTGGAGTTCATTCGATATGTATAAGAGGGGGAACGGGGTGCTCATGCCCCCCGTTAGTTGATATAGATGGGATTTTCATGCAGAATTAAGTTTTCAAAATTTAGATTAGGATCATTCTGATGAGGCGATTCCGTGACTGTTATTAGGTGTTCATTGATTAAGTATAAATAGGGGGAACAGGGGTTCTAATGCCCCCCCCCCCTGTTAGTTGATATAAATGAGATTTTCATGCAGAATTAAGTTTTCAAAATTTAGATTAGGATCATTCTGATGAGGCGATTCCGTGACTGTTATTAGGTGTTCATTGAATAAGTATAAGTAGGGGGAACAGGGGTTCTAATCCCCCCCCCGTTAGTTGATATAAATGGGATTTTCATGCAGAATTAAGTTTTCGTTCAAAATTTAGATTAGGATCATTCTGATGAGGCGATTCAGTGACTGTTATTAGTTGTTCATTGAATAAGTATAAATAGGGGGAACAGGGGTTCTAATGCCGCCCCACCCCCGTTAGTTGATATAAATGGGATTTTAATGCAGAATTAAGTTTTCGTTCAAAATTTAGATTAGGATCATTCTGATGAGGCGATTCCGTGACTGTTATTAGGTGTTCATTGAATAAGTATAAGTAGGGGGAACAGGGGTTCTAATGCCCCCCCCCCCCGTTAGTTGATATAAATGGGATTTTCATGCAGAATTAAGTTTTCGTTCAAAATTTAGATTAGGATCATTCTGATGAGGCGATTCAGTGACTGTTATTAGTTGTTCATTGAATAAGTATAAATAGGGGGAACAGGGGTTCTAATGCCCCCCCACCCCCGTTAGTTGATATAAATGGGATTTTAATGCAGAATTAAGTTTTCGTTCAAAATTTAGATTAGGATCATTCTGATGAGGCGATTCCGTGACTGTTATTAGGTGTTCATTGAATAAGTATAAATAGGGGGAACAGGGGTTCTAATGCCCCCCCCCCGTTAGTTGATATAAATGGGATTTTCATGCAGAATTAAGTTTTCGTTCAAAATTTAGATTAGGATCATTCTGATGAGGCGATTCCGTGACTGTTATTAGGTGTTCATTGAATAAGTATAAATAAGGGGAACAGGGGCTCTAATGCCCCCCCCCCCCGTTAGTTGATATAAATGGGATTTTCATGCAGAATTAAGTTTTCGTTCAAAATTTAGATTAGGATCATTCTGATGAGGCGATTCCGTGACTGTTATTAGGTGTTCATTGAATAAGTATAAATAAGGGGAACAGGGGTTCTAATGTCCACCCCCCCTTAATTTATATAAATGGGTTTTTCAAGCAGAATTGTCAGATTTCGTTCAAATCTCTGAATAGTTTTGGAAGTTTAATGGTTAAGTATAAAAGAGGGGGATAACTCTTTTTAAATTATATAAATGCTAAATGGGTTTTTATTAAGAATTATCTAATTTGCTCTGAATTTTGGATATAGATTTTTTATATGATAAAGCATGTCTTTGGTAGTATAGGAGGTTCAATGATTAAGTATAAAAAAAGAGAAAAGGGGAGAGCTGTTTCCCCTTCTTAATTTTTTTTTTCGAACGGAATTAACCCTTGAAAATATAAAGCTTTAATGTGCAATTAGTATTTGTAGCCTGTGAGCTCAATGCCTTCAGTTTAACTGGGCAGTATTCTTTATTTTTCATTTGTCGGTGAAGGCAGTCGATTTCCTGAGCATGTTGTCAAAGTTGGTGTTTTGAACCGAATTTACTGACAAAATGGCGTGAGAGGAAAAAAGATCACATCATAATAAAATAATCTCTTTAATTCAAGATGCGGTTTATTTAACGAAAATGAAAAAAGTGTTCGACTAAAAACCTCTTCAATAATCATGCCTGTCAGTATATGCTAAGAATATGTTAGTATATGTTTAAAAATAAGTCCGTAAATGTGCCAAGAAGTTGTTTGTAGTGGAAATGACATATCTTATTAAAAAGAAGGCTCTTTAAACTGAATGCATTAGATTTCTATACTTTTTCACCAGGAAAAAATATATTTTAGCGGAATTCTTATTTCACAATACAACTTTTTATGGATGATTCATCCGACTATCCGGATTTCTACACGTCGGACTAAGTTTATGAACATCGTAGCCCTAGTAACTAGAGATTCACTACATGTAAACAAGACCTGGGAAACGTAGGTGCCTGCGGGGCAACTGGCCTGGGTCTCCATTTGAGGGGAGTAATCAAGATTTTCATAAGGAGAGTGCAAAATGAATAAAATTAGCCAAAAATGAGCAAAATTCTTTTTTGCCCATAAAAATTTTGAAAGATTTGAAACATTTTGAAAGGAATGCGGTCTTCACCCTCTGTTCTCTGCTTTCAGTACCTCATGCAACCTCTTCGTTAACACTACTTGCTAATATTAATCCTGTAAAAGGATTTTTAAGAATATCTTGTTTGCATTTCACTATTTTCATTTTCCTTTTTTGGGATGGGGGGGAGGGGGGGAGGCATCGGATAGCTGTCCTCAGGTATCCAATGTCTGATGTTTGTTCATGTATGTCAGTTTGATGTATGCTGATGTCTAGTGAGGTCGTGTTTTTTACTTTTTCAATTTTGATCACTTTTGCTTTTTTTTTCGAAACTGGTTCCATAAGTAAAAGTATCCTGATGAAAAAAATCTGCACCGCAAAATCAAAAAAGTGAAAAATGGCCTTTGCTGACATCAACTTGAACTATCTAATGAAAAAAAAAAAAAAACATTTAAAAATATTAAAATACGAACGAGGTATTCTAAAACATTGCTCCCATAGGATTAACATTAGCAAGCATATGTTTTCACGTGAATGAAGTGGCCTGTCAACAAAATAGCTATTTATGATGATCGATTTGAATCATTTTTCATTTAAAACTTGTTGTGACATATGTTGATAAGCACAGGAAAGTTTACAAGCATGCATCTGTCAACCAATCCATCATTTTTTCTGCTAGTTTCTTAATGATTTTTCTGCTAGTATATTTCTGTGATACCTTGTATAGAGAAGTGAATAGTACCTTTACCTTACGAAATTTATGTATCCTTTATTGATAATTTATGCATAGTTAATGAATGAATAATGACAGAAAAATCTTCTTTCCAAGAATGATGCTTGTGCGGGAGTCCCTATAGATAGCCTGAGTCGGAAAACAGCGAACAAACGGTACGCGTGCCGAAATAAACACACGAAAGAATAATTTTGGCACGATATTGCAGCATCTAACTCTAAATCAATATAAAATGATATTGCACAAAATACACAAATTTTAGATGAACTGATCTTGTTTAGATCCGATTAATTGGAAATTAAAGAATTTTAATTGCGGCTTATGCAGTAAATTATCGTTAGTAAAATTAGCAGTGATAAAATTACGGCAACTTAGAAATTAATTTCAGAGCTATTTAAAGAAAGTAGAATTTGCTCTTTTAATATTTTTTCTATCTATCTACGTTTGCTAGGTCATTATGTTCTCAGATGAATAATACAAAAAATCAAATAAAAAGCTGTCGTCAAACACATTCAGTTCAATTTACAATCTGTTTAAATTAACTGAGTATGTACCTAGTAGAGCCTAGTATTAATTATTTTTCTTCTAAGATGCAACAACACAATTAATTACATTATTTTTTTAATGAATTCTAAAAATGAATTATTTTCATGATTGTTATAATGTAATACTTTACCTGTATGTTACATATCATTATTTTTTTTAAATCTTAAAAACTAGTAAATCTGCAGATCAGGAGCCTCAACGTCAGCTTTGCGCATCATTTTTTTTAACACACTTTGGGTAATATTCAACTTCCTGGAAACTGTAATTTAAAATTTTCAAATTACGTAATTATTTATAAGAATAAAATAAGAACAAGAAGTTTTCAGCCATCAAATGCGTTCAATTAAAGATTTAGTTATGTTAGAATATTCTGAAATTTTCATGATCTATTATTTTTGTTTTTTTATTATAACATAGTAGATTTCTTCAGGGGGGCTCCCCCCTGAACCCCCTGTAGTCTCATTAAACTTAAATTTCTAACTTTCTATCAATTTGCTAATGGTTATCGTATATCTTGCATTTCTTTATACATTTTGATTTATAAGGATAAGTAACAGTTTTAATAAGCATTTTTCATTATCCTCATACTTCTACATACCTGTCCACCACAAACACCTAAATCTGATGTATCAAGAACTTTTGAAAGTGTAAACTCAGTAATCTAGGGTTTTACAATTTTGTTTCCGAAAAAAAAGAAGTTTTGATTGCATTTTGTGGCAGTTATCGCGGACAGACAGACAGACAGAACAGACTGACAGGCGGAAAACAATAAATTTTGTGTCGCCAAAATAAGCCTTCACTGAAGTTTCGGCAATGACGTCATTATTCATGAGTTATTGCTATCCATGTTTCTAATATTTTTTTTCGACTACTATAAAATACCTGTTGTATTTCAATTATGACATCAAAATTTATCAGGTGAAATAATTGTTAAAAATATATATTTTTTTTCTTTTACTTCTAATTATGCCCCCATTTTTGTCAGAAAAATTCTTATTAACGAAACAAATTTCCGTGTTTAATATTTAACAAAGTACAATATTTATTTTAATTTTAATTCTGACTTCATATTTATTTTTTCTCAGTTTAATTTTTCGAATGGAAATTGCTCAATTGAAACTTATCGCCGTTGAAAAATTATTCCATATTTTGATTTTTTTTGGCAACGATAAAGGAAATTGGTTAAATTTTATCTAAAAAATCGCTATTAATTTTGCATGAAAAAAGAAGGAAATTTTGAATTATTAAGGAAAATATGTGAATAAAATTAATAAAATATAGCCTATGTTCTTTTCTAGGCTATGTTATAGTTATACACAAAGATACAAACACATTAATTCATCAGTTTTGACGTTGAATTCATTTAAATTTTTGTACGCGCATTCAAATTTATAACATTATAAAAATAAGGATTATGATGAATGGTTGCTTAGCAACCATTAAGAGAAAATGAAATAAATACATTTGAAATAAGTAAATCTCTAAAACAAATTAGTTTATATTATTGGAACACATTTATAAAAAATCTCCAAAATTTACAGTAATAATTTAAAAAATCTGACAAATGTGAAGACAAAATTTCAAAACAATACGAATAATTTAACCGGTAAATTTCAGTATCCCTTTATCATTGAATTCCATTGATGAAATGGAGGGAAAAAAAGGAAAGGAAAAAAAAATTAAAAATCATTGGATTTGCCGTAGAAAAGGATTATTGCTCAAAATAAAATATTCTATATTTTCCGAACGAATGAATCAAATCGTGCAAAAAACTATACAGCTTAATCCCAGTGCCTCACTAACATACCCACTTAATTTCAAGCCAATCGGATGCTTTTTACGGAAGTTATCGCAGAACAGACAGACTGACAAACTGACAGACAGACAGACACAAAAAATTTCGTGTCTCCAAAGTAAGCCTTCACTGACGTTTCGGCAAAAAAAAAAAAAAAATATATATATATATATATATATATATATATATATATATATAGGCGCCAACTTTGGTCCCAAAGCTGGGTCTGCCACAAGGGCAGTTGTTTGAGGGGATGTTGGTGAACACGCGATGTGCCGGACTAAAAAACGAGCTGAATGAACTACAGGGTCTCGGTCATAATCCCGGAAGCTGATGCAATTTAAGAATTTTTAATGCAAATTAAGATTACTTTAGACTTCTTACCACTTTAAGACGAAATTCGCAATTTTCTTTGCATGATTGACAAAATTCACGACTTTTTCGGGCTTGATCGACGGAATTCACGATTTTTACGAAGTCGATCGACGAAATTTGTGATTTTTCAGCGCCTTATAGACGAAATTCGCGATTTTTACAAAACTGATCGACAAAATTCGCGATTTCCCTTCGCATGATCGTCGAAATTCGCAATTTTTCCGTTCTTGATTGACAAAATTTACGATTTTCTCGCGCTTGATTTTTCAGGTGCTTTATCGAAAAAATTCGCAATTTTTCCAAGCCTGCTTAAAAAATTTCAGGATCTTTCCGCTACCAATCTACAAATTTCGAAATTTTTACGAATCCTATCGACAATATTCGCGATTTTTACAAAACTGATCGACGAAAATCGCGATTTTTACTCACGTAATCAATAAAATTCACAATTTTTCAGCGTCTGATAGACAAAATTCGCAATTTTCCTGCACTATATCACGAAATTCGCAATTTTTCTTCGCATGGTCGACAAAATTCGCGATTTTTCCGCGCTTGATGGACGAAATTTGCGATTTTTCTGCGCTTGATCAACAGAATTTGCGATTTTTTTGCGCTTGATTGACGGAATTTGCGGTTTTTCCGCGCTTGATCGACAGAATTCGCGATTCTTACGAAGCCGATCGACGAGATTTGTGATTTTTCAGCACCTTATCGATGAAATTTGCGCTTTTTACAAAATGATCGACGAAATTCTCAATTTTTCTTCGCATGACCGACAAAATTCGCAACTTCCCTTCGCACGATCGTCAAAATTCGCAATTTTTCGTGCTTCATTGACAAAACTTGCGATTTTTCGGTGCTTGATCGATAAAATTAGCAATTTTGGCGTGCTGTATCGAAAGAATTCTCGATTTTTCCGAGCATGTTTGAAAAAATTCAGGATCTTTCCGTTCCCAATCAACAAAATTCGAAATATTTACGAATCTGATTGACGAAATTCGCGATTTTCCGGCCCCCGATTGATGAAATTCGCGTTTTTTACAAAGCCGATCGACGAAATTTGCGTATTTTACAAAGGTTAGAGAAAATTTGCGATTTTTACAAAGCTAATCGACGAAATTTGCAACTTTTCCGTTCCAGATCGGCGAAATTTCCCATTTTTCTACGATGAATTGACAAAATTCACAATTCTTACGAAGTAAATCGACGAAATTCGCGATTTTTCTTTGCATGATCCACAAATTTCTCGATTTTTCAGCCGACTATTGATTTTTCGGTCGACGAAACTTAGAATTTTTTAGAGCCTGATTGACGTATTTAGCAATTGATCTATGTGGGAACAACAAAACTCGCAATATTCTCGTCTATGACCGACAAAATTTGCGATTTTTTGGAATCCAATCAATAAAATTCGTACTTTTCCACCCTTATTTGACGAAATACGCAATTTTCCGAGTCCGATCAACGAAATTCACGATTTTTGTACTAAATCTGACGAAATCTGCATTTTTTATGCGACAAGATGAAACTCACGATTTTTTCTCTTGATAAATTGACGAAATTCACGATTTTTTCGCAGCCGAACAATGGAATTTCAAATTTTTCTGAGCGACATCGTCAAATTCGCGATTTTCCGTGTCTTATCAACGAAATTTGCAATTTTTTTTGTGTTCGATCAACGAAATTCGCGTTTTTTCAATCGATAATTCAAGAAAACATGCTTTTTTTTTTTCAACCGATGGATTTATTTTACAATTTTTTTCGAGTATCATAAACAACTGAAAATTTTTTTCTTACCCGATCAACGAAATTCGCGAATTTCCCGTGCCCGATCGGGGAAATTTGTTTTTTTTTTTTCCTAGCCTCATGGGCAAAATTCGCGATTTTTCCATATCTGATGAGCGAAACTTGCTATTTTCCCGTATCGATCAATGAAATTTGCGATTCTTAAGTGAAGAAATTTTATATTTTCCCCGATAAAGTAATGAAATTTACGATTTTTTCCTGCAAAATATGCACAAAAATTGTAATTATTTCGAGTTGTAAATTGATGAAATTCGCGGGCGATACATTAACCTATCGTGGGCCACAGGTTGCGCATCCCTAGTTTAACACATAAATTGCAGAAAAATGGGTATGAGATAAAAAAATTTCTTTATTACAGTTGAAAATAACACAGTTTACTCAATCATTTCAGGAATAAATATCAAATCAGATAAAAGTGTCTCAAAAGAAACTTTAAAAAAAGTCAAAGAATAATACAAATTACATGGAAGATAGAAGTATATAAATTACAGTAAATGAAATTATTCAAGTTTTAGCATATTTTCCTTCTATTTCTGCTTTTTCGCTGCTGTCTTTGTGCAAAATTAGAGTTTTTTTGCTCCATTTTGCTAAATTTCGTGATTTTTGGAAATTTTCATTTTTTACTCGCAATTTTTTGCCGAAATTCACGTTTTTACCCCGCGATTTTTTGTCGAATTTCGCGTTTTTCACACTATCCTCTGACAGAATTTCCTTTTTTCCTGCTATCTTTAAACGAAATTAAGGTTTTTTTCCGCGATTTTTTGCGTTTTCATCACTATTTTTTGACAAAATTCGCGTCTTTACTGCGATTTTTTTAGACTTTATGCCAAAATTCACAATTTTCTTGCGATTTTTCGACAGAATATGCGTTCTGCGATTCTTTGAAAGAATCTGTGTTTTTTCCGCTATTATTTGCGAAAATCGTATTTTTCTGCGATCTTAAGCGAAAATCCGCCTTTATCTCTCGATTCTTTGACAGAATTTGAGTTTTCCCTGCTATCTTAGAACGAATTTTGCATATCTTTTGTGATTCTTTGACAGAAATGTCTGTCTTTGACACTACTTTTTGACGAAATTTTCCTCAATCTTTTGACGATTTTCGTATTTTTTCCACGATCCTTTCACAAAATGAATGTTTTTTCGCGACCCTTTGACGAAATTGGTGTTTTTTCGCGATCGTTTGAAGAAATTGGCAATTTTTTGCCACTTTTTTTGACATTGTCACGTTTATTACCCGATCTTTTGACAAAATTGAGTTTTTTTCGTGATCTTATCTCCGAATTTTCAGATTGATGACTAACTTTCTTAAATTTCGGAACAAATCACTCCCGCGAAAAACGGCAAAAATAGCGAAAAGCACTATGGAAAATCGCGAATTCGCGGAAAAATCTCATACCTGCATTTTTCAGGGTCTGCCAAGATATTGCAAGGTCTGCAGAAATTTTTCAGGGTCTGCGCGGCAGACCCGCAGACCCGGAAGTCGGCGCCACTGTATATATATATATATATATTTAAAACTTTATGTGATATTTATTTCACATTTTTCCATACATTGCATTTGTTAACTCGCGTTAACATTATTTAAAATAGTTATGGAAAAAAATTGGCAAACGCCATAAAACGATTCGAGAACCCTGATCTAAAACGGTCCCTGCATATAAAATAATCTTGGTATGACTATTACCGAATTTATTAACTCACTAAATACCTAGGATCATGCCTAACAATTCTGGTTAAACGATTTAAGTTTATCTACGGTTGCGCTGGAACATGGTACAGTGCCCCTCCTATAGCATGCCAAGTTTAGGCTAACTGAACATCATTAGTTCACCAAGCAATTTTGAAGAAAAGGGAGAGAAAAAAGAGGCAAGAAACGCTTTCAATCCATCAAGAAAAACGACAGGGACTTCTGGATTCTTTGAATATTTACGAGACCGAAAATAACCTCTAGTTCTTTAGTGAATAACATTTCCTAGGGTTTTGCTCTTTAAAAAGAAAATTTTCTAAAACTTTCAGTTTGGATAACTTCAAAAACATGAGTGTCATAATCTAAAAATACATTTCCCCTCCAAAATTTTTCTTTGTGCACCTTGCAGTTCTATGAAATGTAAATATTTATTTACATCAAGGAAATAAATATAAAGAAATACATTTTCCCTAATTGTTAAGTTTAATGTTTTGTGTGCAGTATATGGTTACTTACGTGCATGAATAATGAAGAAGTGGGCAAATGTCATCGCACAGAGGGTTTTGTTTAATATATTTTTTAAAACACTTTATTTTTAAATTAATAAATCAAAATTGCTATTTTTTATTAATAAAATTTTACAAAAATGGCAGCACCGTTATATTTAACTAAACAACTTCCCTTGACGTTTAATATGTTTTTCCAATAAGTGGCAATACACATACACACACAAATAGTCAAAAATATTTTATTTTGAAATAATATCTATATAATTACTCCAAAATCACATTTACAGAATTCTTTTTTTTCATTATAATCAAAAATATTTTCAACTCCCTTTTAAATTATGAGAGCTATTTGAGAAACATAAAAAAATAGTTTAAAATAAAAAATAATTTTACTATGCAAGTAATTTATTTTAAAAACTAATATGTATTTTATTAAAGTATTTCTTTAAATTTCTTGCATTCTAATTTAAAAGGCAGAATAATTCATTAATTTATAATTTTTGTAAAATAACTTAAATATTTATAAAAATTGAAAAATTATCACAAAATCATGATAAAATAAGTATAAAGGTAAAAATAGTTTAAATAATAGTAATATAAACCATTAAATTGGCAAAAAATACGAAATTTCTTTTAATTAAATCCACCTTAATATGGAAATTTCAACTTCCAGCGTAGGAGTTGAACTAAGAACTTTCCAATTCCTAGCGAGATGCTTTACCTCCAAGCTATGATGTCTACACGAAAAACATTGAATTTAAGGTTCACTTTTGAAATTCAAATCGCAAAAATTAACGGATAGCATTGAAAAAAATAATTTAATTAAATTAATAGACTTTTTCAAAATTTTATGATTTGCTGCGTGGCATGGGGTATTCAGCTGTAAGTACGCAAAATTTGAAGTCTCTGACTTATAGTGTTTTTGTGTACGGACTCTGTGATGGACAGACAGACAGAGGAGTGACACGAATAGGGTTTCGTTAGATGAACAAAATGCATATATAGACAAGTTTATATGCTCAACCATTTTGGAAACAGTAACTTTCAAAATATTTTTTTTTTGCATGTAAAAGCAAATAGCCGTACTTCTTTACTTGTAATAGGGTGGACTTAGGGTTTGTTGCTAGTCCCTCAGCTTCCGAATTCCCTTTACTAATGTTAAATCTGTGGACGCTTGATGCACTCATATATTTAAAATATCTCCTCGGAAAATCAATATTTTTAATTCCTTTTTTCTTTGAATTGTACTTAAAGGAAGTTTTTTTTCTTTGGTTCTAAAAATATTTCTAAAATTATACACTTAATTTCATTTACGCGTTAAAATCTTACTTTCGATTCATCAGCTTTTAACCCTTTCCGGCACAATGTGCCCCCCCCCCCCCGGATACACCTAATTTTAATTCCAAACTTGCATATGACACTGTGATGTCTTAGATGAATCAGCTGAGGAAACAAAAAGCTTTCCCATCTCCGTGAGTGCTTACTATAATCCTTTGTATAATGAGAGAGGAAAATGGAATGGTATGTCAGTGGGGGTGTTCTATTGTGGATCAGGACAGTTGCTGGAAGACGGGAAAGAGCTAAGATTCTGAGAAATGAAAGGGGTCGAACAGAACAGGTGTGCAGAGAACAAAAGCGAGGACATTCCCTGTGTAGTCTTCGGAGAGATGAGGTTGATTATTCTCTTAGAGATAGTGAAAGTGTGGTATTGACTCTCTGGGTGTTTCTGAGAGAGGCGGTGATAAGAAATGTAACAGCGTGTACGAATGGAATCTACCTCACCTATGAATATGATGTTGACTGTATTTTTATTTTGTAATTAGCAGTTCTATAAAGAACTTAGGAATGAAATTTAATATAATGATTTATTTCTTTTATATATATGGTAAAAGAGCGGAAACAAAGGCCACGACACCACAGCACCAAGAATATTTTAATAAAATTTTGCTTTTGCAGTGAAAGCGTTTTTAATGTCTAAAAAAGTCGTTTGACAATAATATCACACAATAATATCTCATTTTACGAACAGAATTTGCCCTTGCTGGAAAGGGTTATACATAAAACAATAAATTAAGCACATATTTGTGAAATATTCAGAGAACTAAGGTAAAAGAGACATTTTTTTTAAGAGAGTACAAACAAAAGAGCAAATAAAAATATTAATTTTCGGAGGAGATATTTAAAATATATAAGAAAGCACTAAATGCACACAGATTTGACACAGTGAGGGGAACTCCTTTGGGATGAACTTTATAGATGACACATAAGGTACTCAGAATACTTGATTATTCCCATCGATAATTTTTTATGATACATTTTATTATTTAATCAAGGTTTTTACCAGTATTACCCGATTCAAATAGGAAAAATTCTTTTTTTAAAAACCAATGATAAAAGACCAAAAATTGTGTAAAAGACACTGATCGCGAAGGGGATAGATGTAAAAAAAACATAAAGAAAAGAAAAGAAAAGAAAGAAAGAAAGAAAAGAAAAAATAAAATGTCGAACATACAATGTTGAATTTTTTAAATCAGTCATTCAATACAAAATATCCTCTTACAATGTTTATAGGTGAAAAAAAAATACTATTACGAATTATTAGACATTTTTTTGTAATAATTTAAACGTTGAATATTTTTTATAAAATGAAAGAAAAAAGTATTTGCTTATATTTTTGCTACAAATCCTGTGCGATTACAAGGGGAAAAAATCAGTTAAAACAGACAAAGCTACAATTACAGACAATCCAGCACTAAAATTTAATTGGTTTCTCTAAAGTTTAAGCAATTATTTTAATAATAATAAAATCAAACCACGTACATTTGTAGTACAACACGAAGACACGCACATACACAAGAAGAAAAAAAAAGTTAACAAATAACTATGTAGCACCCTTACATCCCAAAACACAAAAATAAAAAAATAGAATAAAACACTCAAAATGAAGATTAACGACAAAAAAATAAACAACAACAGTGAGCAAAGTTAGCTGATGTACTTCATAAGGGATTCATTTTGGATCAAAATCAAATATTGAGTGACAAGGAGGCTAAAAAAAAAAAAAGAGAAAAGAAAATCTTTGAAAACAAGCCTTAAGAACAAGAAAAAAAAATTACAATAGATACACCATCATTTTTAGAAAGGGGAGGGGGGATGAGGGCATAAAAGGGAAGTGAACTTTATTTTTTTCCATTCCCCCATTGGAGTAAGTGATAAGCAATAAATCTTTCTCACCGTCAAAGGACTAAGTTTGGAGGTAATAATGTTTTGAGTACATCTGACAACTATTTATGGATGAAAGAAAAGAAATAACAAGAAAAAAAATCTAGATGATTATATGTACAGGGGGCTGAGAAAAAAAAAATTTATAAAGTCCAAGGGTATAAGAATAGTAATTTTTCTATCTGAGAAAAACTGTGCCCAGGCAGAAACTCGAACCCGTAATATTTCAATCGAATTTCCAATGTTTTTCTAGTTGAGCTACTGGGACGACACCCCAGTCAACACAACATTCGCTCAAGTAATCTTTCGCTGATGGCAGCTAGTTTGTTATTTGAAAAAGCTGGTCAGAATAAACCACGAGTAAAAGAACTTCTAGAAACTATGAAAGAGTAATTAATACTTAATTCTTTTTTTATAGTGTTTTAACTCTTACATAGTTTAGTGAAGTTCCTTTCCTTTACCTAAGATTTATTCTGCCGAGCTGAGCGGTGTCAAACAACATACCAGATGTCATTATCAAATAGTTATTCTTGGCGAATATTACGTCGGCCAGATAACTCAATTAGAACTGCGTTACCAACTGAAGCAAAAAGTTCGAGTCCATCCTGGTGCATTTTCACTCGTCCACGGTCCAATTAACTCATATTTTAATCAGGTCCGACTTAGATTTAGGTTTGTTAAGGCACTAATTATAATTTATAGAACAAGAATGACTCTCAAACTGAATATTTATTCTTTTCGAGATGAAAAAAAAAATAATCGAACAAATCTTTAACACGTTGAAAATAGAATGAAATACTCAAAATGAAGATTAACGACGAAAAAATGAAGAATAACAACAGTGAACAAAGTTAGCTGGCGTACTTCATAAAGTATTCATTTTGGATCAATATCAAATATTGAGTGACATAAAGGCTAAAAAAAATAGAGAAAAGAAAATCTTTTATAACAAGCCTTAAAAACAAGAAAAAATACAATGAAACACCATCATTTTTAGAAGGAGGGGGGGGGGGGAGGGCGTAAAAAGAAGGCGAACTTGATATTTTTCCATTTCCCTACTGGAGCAAGTGATAAACAATAAATCTTTCTCACCGTCAAAAGACTAAGTTTGGAGGTAATAATGTTTAGAGTGCATCTGACAACTATTTATGGATGAAAGAAAACAAATAACAAAATAAAATCTAGATGACTTTATATACTGGGCGCTCAGAATAAAAAAAAATATTAAGTCCATAACACATTATCCAAAGCTATAAGAGTAATAATTTTTCAATCTGAGAAAAACCGTGCCGAGACTGGGACTCGAACCCAGAACGCACAATGCATTTCTAGTTGAGCTAACCACATGATATCCCACCCAACACAATATTCTCTCATGTAATCCCTTGCTGATGACAGCTAACTACGAGTGAAAGAACTTCAAGAAACTATGAAAGAATAATTACACACTTAATTCTTTTTATTGTGTTCTAAATTTTAGATAGTTTAGTAGAGTTCCTTTCCTTTACATGCGATTTATTCTCCCGAGCTGTTTTAAGCACTATACAAGATGTCAGTACCAAATGGTTGTTCTTAGCAAATGTTATGTTGACTGGTATGTCGTCCAAGTAGTTGAACTGGAACTACGTTAACAATTGAGGGTAAATGCTCTGGATTCGATTCCAAGCCTAGACACACATACATTCGGTTAAAGCACAGTTTGGTCATTTTTAATCAAGCCGGGCTTAGATCTGGATTAATTAAGGCACAGAATTATAATCCATAGAACAAGAATGACACTCAAACTGAATCCTTATTTTTTTTTTTAAGATGAAAAAATTCGTAACAACATCTTTATCTCTATCTCAAAAGGATAAAATGAACTTGACGCATTTTTATACGGAAAGTGTCATATAATAAAATACAAATGTTTATAAAAAAAAAAAAAAAAAGCAATTTTTTTCGGGGGGGGGGGGAGAGAGAGAGAGAGAGAGAGAAAGTTTAACACACAGAAGTGAACAAGAGTAAAGCGTGTCTTTTATTATTATCTTTCCTCCAAATAATGCATACCACATCAATCAAGTTTAAACATACGATTCATAATTTTAAATTTTCCTCTTGTACAAACACTGTAATTTTAACTAAAATAAATGGTGTTTCTATAGGGATTTTTCTTAGATATTATTTAAGAAATAGGAGAATAAAAGGGATAATTACACGAATGTTTCCAAAATTTTAGGTTAAACTACATGTAATCATTTCCACTGAACAATTGCACAATGCACACTCATTAAATCCTTATAAATTACCCCTTTACTGTGATAAATGAGAAAAAATTTTGAAAGGAAATCAAGGATTTGAATAAAATTTACTAACGTAAAATTAATTTTTGTAAAGTATTTCTTAAAAATTCACAATAATCCGCGATTTTAGCATAATTTTTAAAAGAAATTCTGCCTTATTTTATTGCAGGAAAATGTTAAAATTCTGGGATTAAACGAGGTGACTAGAAAGTCTGCCAATGACGTCAATTTCGATATATATATATATATATTAGTTAAATAAACATGTTTCAAACCAGAAAATATACTAAATAAGCTGTATTCTCATTCTGTGAAACATTTATTAAATTTCATTTATTAGGTATAATTCCCGATAAGTAATATGTTTATTTGATTCGTGAAGAAAATCGAAGGTTGGCAGCCAACAGGAGTTCGGCATCGGATTGGGTAACGCATCATTTTACCCGAATCCGATCCGACTCGTGGTTGGCTCGAGTGGAGTCTAATCGTTGCTTGTTAGGTTGATTTTTAAAGTTTTGGATTCGGGTTAGGTTTTGACTCGATCGGGTCACTTTTGGGTTGATCCTATTTTTTAAAAAGAAATCCTAAATATTTTTTAAATAAAAGCACTACATATTTAAATATTAATTGGTGCATATGAATTTATATTTATATATATAAAAGAAGATATAATTGATGTTAGAGACATAAATGAAGCTTTTTTTTTTTCATTCGGATTCGGGTTCAAGCAACACATTCTTCAAGTGCTGTGTTGTAGGTTGTGTTGAATGAAATTTAAGTATATCGGGTTCGACTCGGGTTTAAAATTAATGCAATTATTTTTGCGTGTGTGTGTGTGTCGGATTTGGTAAGAGAAGTTTTAGGTTCGGGTCGGCTATTCTCGATCTAGCATGACTCTACTAAGAACCTTATATTTTTCATTAAATTAGTAGAATGCCGCCCTGGTTTCGTAAATTGTTTGTCTCGTGAATTGTTTGTATTTCCTTGCCCCGCCTCCCTCCCCCAACACCTCTCAAGGCCAGAAGAGTAGAAGGATAGTGAAAATGTCAACATTTGTTATGAGGAATTTTGTGTCCATACCGAAAATCCTGAAAGAAGAATATTGTTTTATTTTATGTAATCACGAGATGTCTTCCATTAAAATAAATAAAAAATCCCTATTCAGGATTTTTTTTAATTTGAATAGAAAGGAAACACAAATTTCCAAATCTAGTTCTGAAAAGCAATTTTTATGTATACCCTATATCTGTAGAGCAAACGAAATTTAAAAGTGTATTTCATTTAACTTTCACAAATGCACCAGCAAAAATAAATAAAAAGATAACAAAATCTGCCAATAAAAAAATATCATTTTTTAAGAAGTAATTTACGCCAGGCTATAAAAAAGAACAGAAAAAAAATCTAATATAACTATATATGAAAAAATTATTTATAAATATCATAATTATCTTCAGATATCGCTCAAAAAAATTCTCATTATATTTTTTTTTTCCTGTTTTTGATTATTAAACCATTTAATATAAGTTTCGACACCTATATTTATAGAATTAAGAAATTCGAAAATAAATGAAGAGAAGATACCATTACAGTATTTAAGTACAATAATTAAAGAAAACTGACACATTAATATAAATCACAGGCCGAAAAAAAAGTAAACCAAAAACTTGGAGCACTTTAAATAATAGTCATCACCTCAGAGCTTAAAGTTCATCAGCTTTTTTTTTTCTGCTAATGAACATGTGAAAACCATAAATCACAATTTAGGATTGATTTTTATGTAAAAAGACATCTTCAATGTATTTATACATATAAAAAAAGGCTATGAAAAAATTTGTTATTCGGAACAATTTGCAAGCAGATTAGGAAAAAAGTAAAAGAAGTAATAGATATAAAAAAAGAGAAAATTTGGCAAATTCGTTGCACGCTATGCAACCATTATCTGCAATCGTAATTGCAAGGGCATCGTTTGAAGCATGTGTAACTAATTTCAAAATCCCTAAAGAGGAAATGTATATGTGAAAAAATGAGGTGTGAGAGATGAGATATCATTTAGCCCTCATGTATGCTTTTCTCCCCCCCCCCTCCCCTCATCGAAAAAAAGTAAAATAATTTGGAAAATTTAAAAAATAATAATCAACTGTATGTTGTAAATACATGTCTTGCGTGGATACTTTTAATTTTATTTTTAGTTTTAAGGAGGGAAATAAAGTTTGTGTGAATAATAAATTAACATTGTTTTATAATGATTATATATAAAGACCAGAATTAAACCTGAAATAAACGGTTCTAATTTCAAAAATCAATAGTTCATAAAGTATAATAAATATAAATTTGAAATGATTGACATTTACTTCAAGTGTCTTAGATTTTATGTACCGCTATTCCACAAATAGTTCAAAATTTCGTTAATAGATGGCGCTGTAGCGTCTCAAACATTAAAAATGCTCAAATAAATATGTAAAAATCAATTGTCAATCAATTGTTTCAATCTCTAAATAGAATAAATAATACAACTTCAGGTGTTTTTTTTATGCAGTTTTACCTGCTAGTTTGATCATTACTGTAGTTTTAAATGGTACAGCGCCATCTATTGATGGAATTTTAAATTATTTTTAGTTTACAGCACATGAAATTTAACAGCCCGTAGATGTAAATTTCATATTCATATTTATTACAGTTAATGAATTATTAAATTTTCAAATTGAGGCGTTTATTTCTTGTCACCCTGTATGTGTATATACAACAGTCGAATCAGTCGAATACGAGAGCGAGTAAAACAAAAACAAGGTTAAATGAACAATTTGCACCATAAGAAGTTTAAACTAATTAATATTTTCACGATTTAAACGAGCTATAAAAATGGAATAACGGCTAATGAGAGCAAATCACCTTTATTTAAAAACGGTTTTAATCGAAAAGCAGGATAGAATTAGGAAAGACATTCCTTTTCTTATGCAGAGGATGTTCTCTCTCAGTGATAACACAGCAACTGCTCGTTAAACTATAGTCATTTATCAGATTTACCAGGCAGAGTTGTAAAGTACACCTAAAACCTCCCGCCAAGGAAAATGCCATAGGACGTCCGCAAGTCTTGAAAAAATGAAAGAAAGAAGAGAGATAAAGGACGATCCATAGACTGCCCCTTTGTAAGTTTTACAATGAACCAAGCCAAGAAAGGAAAGGGGAAAAATTTTTTTAAAAATATATATAATATTAATTTTTACACTGATTTTTTTTTTAAATCAATTAATACTGCTTTAATGTGCGCATCATTGGTTGTAAGAAGCAAACCTGCCAATATGATAATCGTCGATGTTTTCCGCTGATATTTGTCAACCCTTTGCTTTACCAAGACAGATCTAGTTTCACAAAGGAAAAAAAATGTTTATAAATATTTATAGTAATTTATTAAGGGTGTTCTTAACTGACCCGCTCAACAAGCGAAAAACGTTTTGACACATTTATAAATTCATTTTTAACAGAAAGTTATAAAATTTTAATGCCTGACTATGAAAGCGATTTCGAATTGAACTTATTTTTCCATTTTATGATAATTAAATTACTTATCGAGTTATAAGCTATTTCGATGATGCAATCACCCGTTTTTCTCCTCCTTTTCGACCGGTTTTTCTGCTTTCGTCGGGAAATAGGCTCAAAAGTGTCAACTTTGAAGGCTTGTTATAAAAAAACTATTGTGTTTTTTAAAAAACAGAAGAATGAGTGCAATTAGACAGTTTCTGAATAACAACACCTGCCATTTTCATGCATTTCCGAACAAAAATAAATTAATGCATGTGTCACAAAGTTGACCTTTTTGATTTAAGAACACCCTTAATTGAAAGTAGCAACAAAATGAGGTACTGACGCTGAATTTCGAGGGGTATGATAACAGCGCAGTCTCGACAGGGTGACTGTGCACTGCGCTTGTTTTCGGTGCAATTACTTTGAAAGATAGTTCGGTTTCCTTTTTCTTAAAAAGTCCTCTCTGAAGCCACCCCTCCAACAATAATCCGGCGAATAGTGGTGGATGATTAACACGTTAAGTACCACGGTGACTGACACCCATCTTTCCGTTCAGGCCGCGCCAATCACCGGTGACTGATAGCGTAAAATAAGATGTAAAACTAAAATTTATATTATTTTAAGCAATTGTTAAGAAAGCATATTTCGATAATGAATAAAAGTTAAGTAAACTTTAAATGAATTTTCGTTAATTACTTAAAATAATATCTATATTTTTTTCAGTTTTATTGCATATTTTAGACTTTCAGTCACTGCTGACTGACGCGGCCGAAACGGAAAGTTCAATGTCAGTCATGGGTGATTGACATGGCACTGAACGTGTTAACAATTTTCTCCTCCTTTCTCATATAAATAAAGAAATCTATAGTAAAAAAGTAATATTTTAATTAATTTATTATTATTATTATTATTATTTGTCAATTTTTTCTAAGATATCAATAAATAAAAGGAAAAAATGCCTATACTCAGCGGCACAATATGGGAGTATATTTCAATTTATCCTTTACTAGAAATGCAGTCTGATGTCAAAAAACAGACTTTTCTTAAAACCCAGAATGACAACTCCAAGTTTTAAAGAACGAGGATAAATAGTCTTCTTAAAAATATAATCTTATAAATATCAAATTGCGTTAATCGGTTTTAAATTTCAAAGGAGGAACTTTAAAAAAAGAGATAAATGGAATATGGGGAACTAGAGTCAAAGAAATTTCGGCAAGAGAGAAACAGAGTAAGACAAATTGTCTTTTTGAAATAAAATATCTATCAGTGAGTGTAAAAACAACAATATGTTTTTTAAACAATTCTGCTCGTGTACTTTCCCACTAAGTTTCTAATGATCTCCAAAGAACCTCAATATTTTATTTTCAGACTTTTTTTTTTTTTTTTTTTCGAAATCCTTTCTAACAGAAATAAATTGTCCCGCGTCGCATTACATTTTGATGTTGACCCTAAAGTTCTCTCTGTTCCGTATAAAAACGATATATTTGGAATTTAGCCAAGGTATCAAAGTTGAATGCTTTAAAATTTTAAAATATAACTCTGCTATTTACTTTGATTTCTCTCAATCTTTGTAAATTTGCTACTTGAACATTACATTTATTAACTTTGGAAATAAAATTTAAAACTTTCAGAAAATTAATTATTGTTTTCTTCTTATTTGCTGATTGGCTTATACACAGAAAACAACTCCGAAATTGTACGTCAAACGTCGCAAATAAGGTGCGTTCGCACTATAACTAATTTCGTAAATATTAAGATCTTGGTGAAATAGCTGTTGCACTCTTATGCAAAAATAGATGAATACAAAATTTATTAAAATTCTATACATTCAATTCAGTGTTACGGAAATCACAGGACTCCATTTTAAATAGGACGTATTCACCATGGCAATCATTATCTATCATGCGATGTAATTGAGATAGTAATTATATATGATAAAATATACCAGAATAAAAAAAACTTTCATTAAAATCTTTTTAAGTTTCGATTCAGTTTTCATAAAATTTGAAATGACTCGATAAAAATCTGCGACGATTGTATATATATTGAATTTGAAAACCTTCGGTTGCGTAGTTTTTGGGCTGATGTGCGCTGATATATGCGGACAGACAGACGGAACGGATATAAGTACTACGTATTCTTATAATTCTGATCACACCTAAGAATAATGAGTCGAGCAAAATTTCAGAAATTCAATTTTTCATATTCTAAATGGTCAATCTGATGTCAAGTAAAAAAAACAAAACGGTACTTTGAAATGATATCTCCTAAACTTAAGGTCATCTATATATATATTACGCTAACATATGTGGCACAAAAATCACGATTATTTGTTAATTATTTAATGGCAACATCCAAATGAAACACATCTTATGGGTTACTATGTAAAAGTCCTTTGGTAAGATTTATGCTGTGGTAAATTGGATTTATTATTGTTTTGTTCCTTCGCTGCAATCATAGAGCTTCACAATATCATTATTATTATTTTATTTTTCTGTACTTTTTACTTTAAAAATAAAAGTCATGAATATTAAATTTTTTAGTTTCAAATTAAAGTTATGTATCATAAATGAAATGAATGAAAGGATTATATTATTATATTTTAAATAATTAATGAAAAAGAAAAAATGTCACAGGTATAATGTTTAGCGATTTATTAACTGCGCCAGACTAGCATAAAAATACTGAGTTCTTGATTTATTAGCACAGATGTCATATATGCACCACAATGGCGCGTTATTTTTCTGACTTCAATTTGGCGAAAATTCCGTTTTCATACCAGTTACATACATATTTTAAAACTAATTTCTATTATTTTAAAACGAAAATAATAATTTAAAAAAGTTTAGTTAATAATTATAGAATAAAACAATTTATATCATTTTAAAAAAGAAAATAAATGCAAACAAACAGTTTATTAACAAATAAATAACAATAGCCGGTTTACCATGTGAGCCAGATATAATTGCCATTTTTTTTTTTCAATCGCTCTAATGTGGTGCGCATATGGCATCTGTGTCTTATTTCTCTAGCAGAATCTTCTAATTTAGGAAAGAAATGAGCAATTAAAATAAATTATGAATAAAAGCAATATGATTTAATGCTAAGTATACATTCAAGCAGGGGTGCAAAAATCTAGGCGCCAGAGGGTAGTTTCTCACCACTAAAATTTTTAAAGTTTTTTCGCTCAAAATTGAATAGCATTCTAGCAGGAATTTTACACGAAATATTAGACGAAGAAAAACGAAATAAATTTTGTGGTGAGAAACTGCCTGCTGGCGCCTGATTTCTGCACCCCTGCATTCAAGTGAGACCAAACTGGTCGCCAAGGGCGGCTAATATTCGAAATAATATTTTTCCACATTCAAGTGCTCGAAATTCTCATATACATTTTCTGACTCATTTCTAAAAGTAAAAACATGGCACTTGCTGAGGTTATTTTTGAAGAAATATATAAGGTGCCGTGTAGTTTCATTTTTTGCTCAATTCATTAGAACTTGATTTATAAACAATTATTTACTCAGTATGACCATTTTTTTTTTTTTTTAATTCCCACATCTCCCGTTTCGGAAAATTTGAACTTAGTACCAATTATGACAGCATTTTTTTTTTGCAATGTTTTCTGCATTTATCAAAAAATCGGCAAACACGGCACATTGGGTAGAGTAAATAAGAGAATTTCTCAGTTTGAAGTGTTTGAGAGTAAAAATGAATTTTAAAAATAAATCGCAAAATAAGCAGTTAAAGATTGGAATACACCCTATCAAATTTCGTTAATCTGCTTTAAATTTCAAATCAGAAGTTTTAAAGAAAACAATAAATGGAACAGGTGAAAACTAGAGTCAAAGAAATTCCAAAAAAGATAAATACACTGCAAAAGCTCAAAACGCAAAAATAAACACATTTTGGAACACTTTTGTCCTCAAATTCACAACACATTATTATGTTGCGAAATGTGTTTTGTGTTGTGATTGTGTTCTTAATATATTGTAAAAGTGCTGCTCTCTAGAAATAACTTCTTAATATGTTGCAAAAGTATTGCTATTCAGAAATGTGTTCTAAAAATACTGTTGTTAATTGCGTTGAAATAGTGTTTTAAATAGTGTTGATGAAAATAGTTTCTTAAAATAGTGTTGTGCAGCACAACACTTTGTCCCCAAATTAACAACACATCGTAAACTTTTACAATTTGGTACACTATAAAACAACATATGCAACAAATCTTCAAGATATTTTCAAGATGGTGCCTTTAAAATTACACAATTTTTTAAAAATGAACAGAACCATGCATAATCGAAACAGCACAATCGAATACGATTCTAGTCAGAAGTGTTGATTTTATGTTCAGTTAGTGTTGCAAAAGTGTTTCAGTGCGTTTGCAGTGTACAATAAGAAAAATGGTTTTCTGGAAATAGAATAAGCCATTTATCAATGGATGTAAGAACAACAATATGTTTTTTTAAATAATTCTGTTTGTGTACTTTCCAACTAAGTTTCTAATGATCTCTAAAGAACCTCGGTGTTTTATTTTCAGTCGTTTTTTCGAAATCCTTCTAACAGAAACAAATTGTCCTGCGTCGCATTACATTTTAATGTCGACCCTAAAGTTTCCTCTATTCTGTGTAAGAAAGATATATTTGGAATTTAGCCAAGGTATCAAAGTTTAATGCTTTAAAATTTTAAAGTGTAACTCCACGATTTTCTTTGTTCTCTCGTAAGTTTTATATAGATGAATCGTCAGCCTTGGCAACCAGTTTGGTCTTCCATTAAGTACAATATCATGTTAATTTTATTCAAAATTTAATTAACTTGTCCATTCTGAAACCTCATCGGAACATTCTATAGAGAAATAAAGAGCACTTTATATATATGTTAGCGGGACGCAGGTGATAAATCGCCAAACACTGTTCCCAACACTTTTTTTTTTGGCATTAAAGATATATTTTTTTCACTTATTTTATTCAAAAATATGGTACTTTCATTTTAAACTGATTCATCTAAAATTAACGACTTTTGCATAATTCTTTCTTTTTCGATAGCGTAAAGAAAAAAAATATATCAAATAATGTCACAAACCATGATATTTAATTTCGAATTCAAAGAAATGTTTTAATTTACCAAGCGAAAAAAAAAAATGCTAACTGGGAGCTAAAAAATGAATTAACTAGAACTTTAACTAGAATTAAAGAAATTTCGAGAAAGAAAAATTCAGTAGGAGAAATGGTCTTCAGGAAATAGAATAAGACATTTATCAATATCAATGTGCATAAGAACAACATTACGTTTTAAAACAATTCTGCTCGTGTATTTTTCCACTAAATTACTAATGATATCTAAAGACTTTATTTTCTCCTTGCAGTCCTTTTTTTCCAAATTCTCCTAACAGAAATATATTGTTTCGCCTGGTATTTAATTTTCATGTCGAATAGTACCCCTTTTTTCAGCGCTTCTTTATGTAAATTGGACATAATGACGAAGCATTTGGTATATAGCCAATATATTCATCTAATTTAATGGTTTTAAATTTTAAAAGTAATATACTCTCCGATTTCTATCGTTTCAAATTAAAAAAAATTTGTAACAATTAACTGTGCATATTTTATTGGGTACGTGAAAAGAGACCCCAAAGTTTAGTTCGATACGCATTTCTTGTTTTATAACTTGCATTCACGTCTTGAGTCATTGATGATTGACGATTACAAACAGTGAAATTCATATCTATAAATAAAGAATATCTAGAGCCGATACAGCTCAAATAATTGATTCTTGTCGAAAATTCCCGAAAGATAAAACGAGATTTTATTAATGCAGCAGATAGTTTCGATCTGACCGAATTTTCGGAAACATTTTCGCCGAAAACAAATTTTGGCCGAAACTCAAACTGTGGAACGAAGATGAAATTGAATTTTCAGTCGATCTCGTGGAAGAAGAAAAAAAAAAAAAAAAACTGAGTGAGCCGCGTAAATTTAGCACCAATAATACAAAAAGAAATATGTGATTTTGAAGTGGTTAAATATAAGTATGCTATTAAATGAAGAAATAACGTTAATTCAAAGACAAGTCATTAAAATTCTGGTACGAGTATAAATGACTGCAGGAATGTGATAGAAAAGGCAAAAAAGACACCAAAAATTTTTAAAACATTTCTTTGGACAAAAATAATAGTAAACGCATTAACAAATTCTGCTATTTTAATAATTATAATTAAGGATGCTGAATGCCACAGCATAGTATTTTAATTCATTCTTTTTCTAGATATTCAATCTAACATAAAAAAAATAACTTTTCTCAAAACCCGAAACGACTAACTTAAAGTTTAATGAAATATAATAGATAGTCGTCTTAAAGCAAGAATCTAATAAATATTAAATCACGCTAATCGGTTTTAAATCTCAAAAGGACAAAGTTTAAAAGAAGAGATAAATGGTAAATGGAAAAACTGGATCAAACAAATTTCAGAAAGAGAAACAGAGTAAGAAAAATGATCTGCTTGAAATAGAATAAGACATCTATCAATGGATAAAAGAAGAACAATGTGTTTTTAAACAATTCTTCTCGTGTACTTTTCAGTTGTTCCTAATGATTTCGAAGGAACCCAAGTATTTTGTTTTCTTCCGCAGTCTTTTTCGTAATTCCTCCAACACTGAAATGGTTCAGTGTTATACTACTTTTTAATGTCAAACCTTTTTTTTTTTTTTTTTTTTTTTTTTTTTTTTTGTTAATCCTGAACTGGACATATTTACGGAGTGTTTGAAACACAGCCAAGATATCCCTTTGTTTTGCGTTTTAAATTTTAAAATGATATAGTCTGATTTTTTTTCCCTTTTTTGGGGGTATTTTAATTGAGGTTTTATAGCTTTTACATATGCGTATTTGCAAAATAAAATTAATCACTTAAACCTTTGTGGTCCGGTCTGTTATAACGGTTTTAAACTCTTAAAATTTAAAACCGTTTAACGAAATTTGATATTTATAAGATTCTCCTTTTAGAAGACTACCTGTTATCTTTCTTTAATCATTAGAGTTGTCGTTTCGGGCTTTGGAAAAAGTTTATTTTTGGCATCTGATTAGCAAAAGGGTAAATTTAAATATTACAATCCTACGCTGCTAAGCATTTTTGATTGATTGGTTGGCTGGTTTTTTCACTTTTCCCTAGTTTTAGTTAATTTTTCTTTCTTGCATTTTAGAGTTTTGGTCATGTAACGGATCATAGTAGCTTTCAGGTAAAGTACTTCGTTAGTAAACAGGAGATTCTTAAATCAAACCTCGGTTCCTGAAGTTGAAATTTTCATATTACGATGGATTTTATTAAGAGAAATTTAGTATTTTTTGCCAATTTAAGGATTTATTATGCTGTGATAAATAATAGAAAGAAAGAACAAACTTTAAAGAAGAGATAAATGTCAAAATGGAGAAACTAGATCAATCAGATTTCGGAAAGAGAAACAGAGTAATAATAAAATTAAAAACAGTCTGCTAGAAATAAAATAAGACATCTATCAATCAATGGGTATAAAAACAACAATGTGTTTTAAAACCATTTTCTTGTACTTTCTACTAGTTTCTAATGATTTCAAGAAAATCCACGTATTTTACTTACTTCTGCAGTTTTTTTTTCCTCCAACACAAAAATACATATAGTTCAGTCTAATATTAAATTTTAATGTCGAGATGTATTTTTTTATAAATTAAATATAAAGACGAAGTATCTGGGATACAATCAAGAGAGTTAAAAACACTAAATTAACGGTTTGGTGTTTTAAATTTAAAAATAATATTCCCTCCGATTTTTATTTCTTTGAAGATATTTTAACTCAAGCTTTATAAACTTACATATGGGTACTAGAAGAATAAAATTAATCACTTAAAAATAGAATGAGCTATTAAATCGAATTCCACTTAGACAACTACACTGCATTATTTCTGCCAACAATATTTCCTATTTTAAAAACATTGTCATAATTCAAATTAACAAAAAGGAACAAAAGAAAATAAAATAAAATTTATTTTCTAAATGTTACATAAAGTTTCCCTATTAAATGAATGATGAAAAATTAATTCAGGATAACTAGAAGTAATTGATCATATCGTCATTTAATCATTCAAAGTCAATGCATACTGAGCAATATTTTTTGCAAATCTTATAAAGGAATATCAAGCAATAAAAAAGAATAAATATATCCGTAACATTCACAGTATTTCAATTTGTGTTTGCACATATTCAATCTGATATCAAAAATAAACTTTTCTCAATGCAAAAAATGACAACACTAAAGAAGGATAACAGACAGCCTTCTAAAACGAAAATCTTATATATATCAAATCGCGCTAATCGGTTTTAAATCTCAACAGGAGAAACTTTAAAGAAGAGATAAATGGAAAATGGAGAAACAGGATCACACAAATTTAAGAAAGAGAAAGGGAGTAAGAAAATGGCCTTTTGGAAATAAAATAAGACATCTATTAATGGATAAAAGAAGAACAACATGTTTTAAACAATTCTTCTCGTGTACTTTTCAGTGATAATGAGGAACCCATGTATTTTACTTTCTCCTGCAATTTCGTTTATTTTTCTTTCTTACTTCTTTTTTTCTTTTCTTTCTTACTTTCTACTTTTTTTTTTTTTTTTTTTTTTTGTATTTTCCCCAACACAAAATGAATTGTTCACTCTCCTATTACATATTGATGTGTAACTTCAACTTTATTTATTTATTTATTTATTTTTATTATTATTAGTAGTAGTAGTTTGAGATATTCTTTTGCAAATATGATATAACGTAGTTATTTTCTCCTACAGTCTTTCCGTAATTCTTCCAACATAGATATAAATCGTTTAGCCTCCTATTGCATTTTGATGCTGAACCAAAGAAGCATTTCTTTTTGTAAATTGGATATAACGATGAAAGCATTTGGAATATAGCTAATGTATTCTTTAATTTAATGCTTTAAATTTTATAATAATATATTCATTGTCTTTTTCTCTCCCCCCCCCCTCCATTTGAACTATATAAACTGAAGTTTTACAAACTTTGAATGTCCTTATTTGAAGAAAAAAAAATCAGCCATTTAAAGTAAAATGAGCTATTACCCTGAATTACTTTGTATTAATTATGCCAGCAGAAGTTACATTTGTATTAATTTAATTTGTCATAATTCACAGTAGAGTGTGATATAACTAAACATAATAATGACAAAAAATTTAGCTTTTAATTATTAATATTTACATTTAACTTATGTTGGCATTATTAATATTTATATCTAACTATTATCTTATATGTTTACTTCTATAGCGATTTTTATATCGCATTACTTATATAATAAAAATGCAGTATCATGCATGTTTGTCATATACGCATTAAACAGTCATAATATTTAGCTATTTAGAATCCCTTCAATTCAATATTTAATAACACATTTATTATTGTTTTATAGAAAAAAATGTCATTCCACATTTTATTTATGAAACAATAATATAAATGCTTTTTTAAATATTGAATTAAAATGTTTCTAAGTAACTATTAGAAATATACTTTTAAATATTGAATTAAAATATTTCTAAATAACTATAGGGGAGAGTGTTGTATCTTGGGACAGTTTTCGCATTTTAATACAATATTTTTACAATAACAATAACTAATTTTGTGCCAATGAAATTTTTTTTTACAAGAAAATACAGAGTAAACTCAAGTTTCCATCATTCGCAAGGACATTAACTAACTTCATGTACATGGAAGAGAAAAACATTTTACCAGATATTTTAGTACGAGAGCAATATATTTTCTTCATTTCTTACTTCTAACACATCATGTGATATGATCATAATTAATATTGTCAGCATCCTTATTTATCACCATCTATTATAATACCATTTTCCTCCCTCCAAAGTTGCCAAGATTTTCATAAATGGCTTCAGGAAAACTGTTATAAAAAAAACTGGAGGGGGGGGGGAGATAGAATAATAAGTTCTTAAAAACAATTTGTACAAAAAATGAGATGAAAGAGAATTAAAAATTTTTTCTAATGTAAGTTTTTATTATTAAATGAACGAAGAAAAAGTAATACTGGGTAATTGAAGTTAATTAATCGTCCTCATTCAATCATTTAAGCCGATGCATAACTAAGCGATACATTTTACAAACTATAAAAAATCAGAAAAGAAAGAAAAAGAGCTGGAAGGTAGAAAAATGAATAAAAATATACATAACATTCATATTATTTTAATTTGATCTTTTCCAGAGAGTCAATCTGATGTTGAAAAGTAATTTTTTTCTAGAATCCTAAATGACAGAACTTAAGTTTGAAGGAAGATAACATATAGTCTTTTAAAAGGAAAATCCGATAAATATCAAATTGCGTTAATAGGTTTTAAATCTCAACAGGAGAAACTTTAAAGAAGAGATAAATGGAAAATGGAGAAACTGGATCAAACAAATTTCGGAAAGAGAAACAGGGTCTGCTTGAAATAGAATAAGACATCTATCAATGGGTGTAAGAACAGTGTGTTTTAAAACAATTCTACTCGTGTACTTTTCCCCTAAATTACTAATGATTTCTAAAGTACCAATGTATTTTCTCTTCTTTTATGGATTTATTTATTTATTTATTGTAATCCCTCTTATACAGAAATAAATTGTTCATTCTCGTATTACATTTTGGTGTTAACTTCTAACTATTTTAATTAAGGATAGATCGAAACAGATTTTTAACACAGAAGCCAAAACAGAAAATGTTAATAACATTTAATACATTCTAATTGATAAATAGCGCAAAAATAAAAACCGTTGTTTAGAATAACCAAAAACATCGCCCATTAAAAAATAAAAATCAAAAACCAAGTGGGAAAAAAAATAAGGATCGATCGAAACAGGTTTTTAAGAACGAAACCGAATTTTGATAATATTCGCCTTTTCGGCCGAAAACGAAAACATAAAAAAAATAAGTAATTAACACGTACATAAATGTGCATAATTATTCGCATATCACACTTGTGGCCCAAGCTGGCTCTCAGCGCCTAAACTAAAACTTATTAATCTGATATAAAATAAAATGTAATTTTAATGTATTTCAACAACAACAGACAGCTCCGTGCGAAAGGGGGGACGAAGGGGGCGGTCACCTCAGGCAAGGAAATTTAGAGGTCGCAAAATTTATACTATCATCGTCAGTTTTAGCCTGTCACCAGAAAAAGTTCGGAGGGCAAGAGGCGCTAATTGAGACTTTACCCCGAGCGCAGATATCTCTTCGCATGCCCTTGACAAGAGACAATGATTTTCTAACTATATGAATCTCATCTAATTAAAAAATGTGTTAGGTATACATACCTCGATTTATCTTTTATAACAATTTTTGTGCATGATTATCTGGTGTAATATAAACTTCTGAAAGAGTATTCGAAAGATTTAGACTAAACATTTTCTATAACAGCTAAGTCTGCAGCATTGAATGAGTATGTGAGAAGCATCTTTAAAAATTTAGTCATACATGCATTTCTTGCGAGTTTTCATTAGACCATAGTTTTCATTAGTTTTCATAGACCGGAAAGCGGCAGCACAGACAATCACCTCATCGAGTTAACGGATGAAAATCTAGGATTAGTTAAATCTAGATTCGCATATTAAAATGCAATCGGTCTGCCAAGTCATATCTTGGTAGTAAACACCTAAAAACATGATTTTAGAAGTTGACTCATAGATTTATCATTATGTTTTCCCGCTCCAAATCCTGCAGGTTTTCTTACTTTCGGGTGCATTAAAACATAATAAGCCTAGGAGTAAACCATTAAAATCGAGTTTTTAGGTGCTTTCCAGAAAGATTGGATTTGGCAGACCGATTGTGTTGTAATATGTGAATCGAGATTTAACTAATCCTACATTTTCATCCGTGAACTCGATGAGGTGATTGTCTGTGCCGACGCCTCCAAGTCTATAATATTTGTGCCCGAAAACGAAACAGAGTTATTTCAATTTTTCCTATTCCAAATATTCATTCTAATGTCAAAGTAAAAAAAGGAAAAAAAAAAAAACTTCGAGATCACAACTCCAAAATTTTAAAAAGATAAATTTAAAAATATGAAATTTCGTTAACCTGTTTTAAATTTCAAAAGGAAAAGTTTTAAAGAAAACGATAAATGGTAAATGGAGAAACTAGATCAAAGAAATTTCAGAAAAAAACACAGAGTAAGAAAAATGGCCTTCTGGAAATAGAATAAGGCATCTATCAATGGATATAAGAACAGCAATATGTTTTTAAACAATTCTACTCGTGTACTTTTCACTTAGTTCCTAATGATTTCTAAAGAACCTCCGGTATTTTATTTTCTTCCGAAGTCCTTTTTTTAGGAATTCTTCTAACAGAAATAAATTGTACAGCGTCGTATTGCATTTTTATGCAGACCGAAAACTTTTCTCTATTCCGTATAAACTGGATCTATTTGGAATATAGCCAAAGTTTAATGCTTTAAAATTTAAAAATTTAACTCCGTGATTTTCTTTACTTTCTCTGTAGCTTTGTAATGGATGCTTAATTGAAGCTTAAATTTATTTACTTAAGGGGGAGGGATAAAAGTTTAAAGCTTTCTGAATATTGATATATATATATATATATTTTTTTTTTCATTTACTGAGTATGGTAAACAAGTCGAAAATTGTATGCCAAACGTCACAAATGAGGTGCTTTCGTACTATAGCTAATTTTATAAATATTCAGATTTTGGTGCAATAGCTGTTGCACTCTTATGAAAAAAAAAAAGAATGCAAAATTTATTATGAAAACATATATAATTATTAAAATGCGAAACATCTTCTACGAATATATATATATATATATATATATATATATATATATATATATATATATATAATTAATATTAAAATCAGTAATAAGCAAAATGATAGGACTTAATCTTAAATAGAACGTCATCACCATGTCAATCTAAAATCATTACCTATTGTGAGATATCAATGAATTAATTACGAATGATAGGATTTAATAGAATGAAGAAAACTGTTATTAATACATTTTTAAGCTGCGATTCGTTTTTCGTAAAATTTGAAATAACTCGCCAAAATTCTTCAAAGATTTTATACATTAAGCTTCAAACAAATCGGTTGGGTAGTTCTGATCAGTTTCTGTTTGATTGGGGCTGCTATATGCGGACAGAAAGAAAAAAGATATTATGCAATAGGTATTTATATAATTATGATCACACCTAAAGACACTGAACTGCGCAAAACTTCAGAACCTTTATTTCTCCTATTCCAAATATTGAATCTGATGTCAAGTAAAAAAGAAAAACAAAAAGTATTTTGCGATAACAACTCCAAAACTGTCCTCGCTCGAGGAAACGCTCGCGAGCTAATGCTATTCCTATGCGGAAGCATTTTTCTAATAACTCTCTCGCATTTTGATATTTCTGAATAATTTTTTTTGCATTGGATAGCTGAGGTGAATGCCGACAGCTCACCTTTTTTACTTTTTCGATTTTGGTTGCAGATACTTTTTTAAAAAGCACTTTCAATTTCGAAACCGGTTTTGAAAGGGAAACTAACTTTGTAAAAAATAACATGGTAAATTTCCTTAAATTCGTTATAATTTTCATGTTTACCAATTTATGTAAAATTTTCAGCAATAGGTTTAAAAAACATCTCTCCTTACTTTTGTTGCAAATTTTTTTAAGATTCTAAAAATATAAACACTTTGTTTCTAAACCATTTTACCACTGAGCCTTAGTACTTTGAACTTAGGCAAAATATGGAGAAAGTCATTTTCAGGAAAACACATTTTAACTGGCCGCTTTAAACTGTAGTGACTACAATTAAAAATAGCTCATTTGCTACCTGTTCCAAGTGTCCCCGAGTTCTGAAATTTTGCATGGATATTCGCAAATATGTATTTTATCGTTTTCTGAGATAAAAAATTTTTTGAACTTTTGATGATTTTTGGCCGAAAATGGGATTCGGGTCTCCCTTAAGAATGTGAAAAATCATTTTAAAAATAAGAATGTAAAACTGAAATAATTATTGACTAAAAGGTATATATATATATTTTTCATATCTACCATAAACAGAAACTGACATACTTCTCATAAATATTGTCTATTTTCTAATACAAAGTTTTCAAGTACATAAAATCCCCTTAAAAGAAAATTTACTTTCAGACATCTCCATTTTTTTTTAATTTGACAAAATTTACTAAATTTTTGCATTATCGACCTGAAGCTTTTCAAATGATAAACAAAAACTTTGGTATGAGAAATCAAGAGAATATCATCGCCTGTTGAGAACTCCAATGATGAATTTTTACTAACTGGTGTGTTCGGAAATAGGAACAACAAATAAAATCGTGTTTTAAAACTTATTGTGTAAGTACTATTTACTTCTGGGTATGCAGGCGTGCAGAAAATGTTTCTACTCTCAACATTTCCCCCAATCTACATCAAAATTTTCCCAAAATTTTACAGTGTGTTATAGATAAACGCTGCATTATTATAAGTATAAAAATTTTATCTTTCGATATATATAAACTTATGCTTGAAGCTCGAGTATGTAATGGGTAATTCTGATTGAAAATATCTTTTATGAAATTCACAGGAAAAGTTTCTGAAAGGTTACAGAGGGGGGGGGGCGAAAGGAGAGGTGAAATCCACTCCCAGGACTATCTAAGTTTGTTTCACGACCCTTTGACGAAATTCTCGTTTTTTCACTATCTTTTGGCGAAACTTGAGTTTTTTAGCGATCTTTTCACTAAATTTGCGATTATTTTTCTCTCTTTTGACGAATTGTTTTATGATCGTTTGACGGAATTTGAAGTTTTTTGCGATTATTTTTCTCTCTTTTGACGAATTGTTTTATGATCGTTTGACGGAATTTGAAGTTTTTTGCGATTTTTTGTGGACATTTGCAGTTTTTTGTGATCTTTTAATGAAATTTGTTGGGTTTTTTTTTTACCCTTTTGACGAAATGTTTGGTTGTTTTGCGAACTTTTGACAAAATTTGCAGTTTTTTCACCCTTTTTTTGACCAAATGTGCGTTCATTTCGCGATCTTTTGAAGAAATTTGCTGTGGGTATATTGCAGATCTGTAACAATATGATACAAAGGGTAAGTTACGTATGATAAGATTTACAACATAAAGAAAACTTAGTAATATTTTAAAGTTTCGATTCAGTTTTCATAAAGTTTGAAACGACTCGACAAAAGACTGCAGCGATTACATTAAATGTCAAACCACTCGGCTGATTAGTTGTTGAGCTGTTACATGCGAACAGACAGACGAATGAGGCAACCACTGCCAGTGCTACGTATTTATGTAATTACAAACGGACATAAAAACTCTGATCAGCGGAGCAAAATTTTCAGGTTTCAATTTTTCCTTCCAAATATTCAAACTTAAGAGAGATGAAAAAAAAAAAAAAATGCTTTGAGATCACAACTTCAAAACTTGTGAAAAAGAATCTTCATAAATATCAAATTGCGTTAATCCGTTTTAAATTTTAAAAGGGAGGTTTTAAAGAAAAAGATAAATAGAAAATAGAAAAACTAGATTAAAAAGATTTGGGGGGAAGGAATAGAGTTACAAAAATGGTTTTCTAGAAATAAAATAAGGCATCAATCAATGGATATAAGAACAGCAATATGTTTTTAAAACAATTCTACACGTGTACTTTTCAATTGGTTCCTAATGATTTCTAAAGAACCTCCGATATTTTATGTTCTCTTGCACTACGTTTTTTTCGAAATTCACCTAACATAAATAAATTGTCCCGCGTCGTATTACATTTTGATGTCGATCCAAAAGTTTCTTTTGTTTTTCGCATAAACCTGATATATTTGGAATATAGCCAAGGCATCAAAGTTCAATGCTTTAAAATTTTAAAACGCAACTCTGTGATTTTCCCCGTTTTCTCTGAAGCTTTGTACGGATGCTTATTTGAAGATTAAATTTATTTACTTAAAAAGGAGGAGCAAAAATTTAAAACTTACAAAAAATTGATGCTTTATTATTATTATTGGTACTTCTAGGTTATCCCGTCGAAAAAAAAAAATTATCGCCAAACTATAAGATTAAATGCCAATAATGGATGATCGTGAATGTCACATTCAATGACATTAAATGCGATTCACATGTTTAAAATGTCATTAAGTGATTTTTATTTCGACTTTTTATTAATATTTTTATTAATATTATCATTTGTTTTTTCGTCATTTAAAATAAAAATTATGTCAACATGTATAATTTGGCTATTAGTTTGGCGATTTGTATAATTTGGCGAAATTGGTCGACGGAATAATCTAGAAGTACCTTATTATTATTTAATGATTTTAGCTTATACGCTGAAAACAAGTAGGAAAATTGTATATGAAGCGTGGCAAATGAGGTGCGTTCGTACTAATTTTACTAATTAAGCAAATATTGGTGCAATAGCTAATGCGCTCTTATGTAAAAATGTATGGATACAAAACTTATTGCGAATATATATATATTAAACTCAGAAGTACGGTAATAAAAGGATTCTAAGTTAAATAGGACGTCACTATTATGGCAACCTAAAATCTTTAACTATCATGGGATGTCATTGAATAAATGACGCATGGTGGGATAATTCAAAAATTTTATGTTAAGTCAATGAGCATTTGCTAATTTTATACACAACATATCTCCTCAGGAAATTAATATTTTTAACTCGTTTTTTTCTGTATACTCTTCTATAAGAATGTCTTTTTTTTTTTTTTTTTTTTTTTTTTCTTAGTTTTCAAAATATTTCTAAAAGCTGCGATTAATTTTATAGGAAGTTTTAAAATTTTACTTCTAGTTTGCCAGTTTTAAAAATATGAAATATTAAACCAAACAAAGATTTTAGAAGTTTTTTGAGACCTAAGAAAACTAGTTGGATGTGCAAATCCCAAAACTTTCTTCTATCGCATGCGTACATTTCTATATTTAAAAAATCGTGCAAAATGTAGCATAGCAGCGCTACCTATTGGGCAGTTCACACCAAAACCTTATCAGTGGCAATGAATCTCAAGGTATTGCGGAATCTGAAGTTCGGTGAAATTCTGTGCATTAGTTCTTGAGATATAGCTATCAGGAAAATCATGAAAAACGTGGCATAGCAGCGCCACCTGCAGGCCAATTTACACCAAAAGTTAATCTGCGTCTATGTATATCAAGGTCTCACAGAATCTGAAGTTTGGTGAAATTGTGTGCATTAGTTTTTGAGATATAGCAATCATTAAAATCATGAAAAACGTAGTATAGCAGCGCCACCTACAGGCCAATTTACACCAAAAACCAATAGGCACTAATTCATATCAAGGTTTAACTGAATATAAAATTTCATGAAATTTCGAGCATTAGTTCTTGAGATAGAGCGCCCACAATTTTTTTTGTCAGATACATACAGACAGACAGACTCACATACAGACATTTTCTAAAAATAGTCAAAACGTGTTCAGGACCTTCTAAAACGTATAAATCCGTCGAAAACCGGAAGTCGAAAATTTTCATGAATCCAATACTTTTATCTAGTAAAGATAGAAGAAAGTAAAAAGGCACATCCTTTAAGAAGAGAACACTGGAAAGAAAAAGTTTAAAATATTAATTTCCCGAGAAAATATTTTGAGTATAAAAATGTATCATCAAATGCTCCTTAAATTTAAACATTACGGAAGGTAATTAGGAAGCCGAGTGACCAGCATCCTTAGGATTTCATTCGTAATTTTCCCCCCTCACAAAATTTGATATGACTCAACAAAGTTCTGATACAATTATATGCCATATATACTCATGTACAAGTCATACCCTCTAACTTTCGAACACAAATTCTGAAAAAAATCAAAAACTTGTGTGCAAATCGACCCCCTAACTTTTTTCTTCAATTTTGCACAAAAATTAATCAAACATGTCACTTGACAATGCGAAAAAAAAAAATATATATATATATATAAGAAAAAAAAATCATGAAAAAAAATTTTAGTAATAATTATTATTTACATATTTTATGTATTATTTTATTAGGAGATAAGCATTAAAAGCCAGAATTTCGCAGTATTTGAAGTAATATTTTCTTTTTTATTTGACGTATATATAAAGTCGACACCCCCCCCCCTCCTCAATTTGCTTGCCGAGACATGTCAGAAATTCCTTGACTTATACACGTGTATATACGGTAATCAATGCGGTAATTAAATTTCAAATCATTCGGTGAGATGTTATATGCGAATAGACCAGACGACGACTATAGATACTATATATTTATATAATTAGGAATGCACTTATTAACGAAGAGAAAATATTTGCTGTTAAATTAATGATGATAACACGTACACATGGATAACTGAAAGCGATAGACATTGACTATTTCATCATTAAAATTTAACGCATATTAATTAATAAAATTTACAGGAATGAAAACAGTTGTATGTTTTAATAAATAAAATCGTTCATGCAAATAAATAAATAAATAAATAAATAAATAAATAAATAAATAAAAATAATAAAATTTAAATAGAAAAAAATAGACAAAATTTCAGAATTTCAAGTTTTCCGAATTCAAGTATTCAATCTGATGTCAACAATAAAAAGAAAAAAAAAAACTCGAGATGGCAACTACAAAATTGAAGAAAGAGAAACTTGTAAAGAAAAAAATTCGTCGGTTTGTTTTAAATTTCAAAACAGAAGTCTCAAAGAAAAAGATAAATTGTAAATGGAGAAACTGGATCAAAAAAGTTTCGGAAAGAGAAACAGAGCAAGAAAAATGGCCTTCTGGAAATAGAATAAGGCATCTATCAATGAATATAAGAACAGCAAATATGTTTTTAAACAATTCTACTCGTGTACTTTTCACTTAGTTCCTAATGATTTCTAAAGAACCTCTGGTATTTTATTTTCTTCCGCAGTCCTTTTTTAGGAATTCTTCTAACAGAAATAAATTGTACAGCGTCGTATTGCATTTTGATGTCGAAGCTAAACTTTTCTCTATTCCATATAAACCTGATACATTTGGAATGTAGCCAAGGTATCAAAGTTTAATGCTTTAAAATTTTAAAATACAATTCTGATGTGATTTTCTTTGTTTTTTCTGAAACTTGTACAGATACTTTTTCGAACATAAAATTTATTTACTTAAAGGTAGGAAAATTCACTTCCAGAAAGTTGATTTTTCTTAAAATTATTATTATTAATTGATTACTTGCACTCTGAAAACGAGTGGGAAATTATACGTCATACGAGGTATATTGCACCAATATACGAACATTGGTGCAATAGCTAATGCACTCTTATGCAAAAAATGCATGAAAAAAAAAATTTTTTTTACGATTATGTGTATTAAATTCAGAAGTATAGTAATAATATGATTCTATGTTAAATAGGACTTCATAATCATGGCAACCTTGAGTCATTAACTATTATGGGATATCATTGAATTAATGGCGTATGATGGGATTTAATCGACTGAAGAAAATTTTCAATAATATTGTTTTAAGATTTTGATTATAATTTTTTTCTTGAAATTTGGAATGACTCAACAAAGCTCTGAATCAATTATATATATTAAATTTCAAACGATACGGTGGGGTCGGTCGTTTTTGCATGGTTATTTGCGGATAGACCAGTCGACGACTGTAGGTGCTATGCATTTATATAATTACATACCTGTCAACCTGAGAAAATTCAAATGTGTAAAACAAAATGTGAATGACTTTTTTAAAGAGTTTTTATATAGCACATGAACGACATTTTTAAAGGCTATCTATGAAACAGCAAGTGAGTGACATTTCTAATAAATTTGTAAAAAATGTGCAATCTTTTTAATGTTACAAAGCTGATATATTTATAAACATTTTAAAAAAAGTGACAAAAGATTTTTTTTTTCCCAATGCTCAGTGATAAGTTATTATTGCAGGACTAACATTTTGGCTGCAATGGGATGTAGAACACAGAAATGTAGTAATAACATTGTTTGCTTTACTTAAAACATCAATCATTATCAAAAGTAATACTGAAAAGAATGCCGAATGTATGGTTATTCAGCTATTTGGCCAAACCATTATTTGTTGCATAACAAATTTCTAACAGTTCTTCTATTCTCAAATTTTAATAGAAAATATGGGCAAAAGCCCTACTTAGGCAACAAATAAATGAAGTTATCAATTATACACAATGAAAATTAAAAAAATATATATACCGGGTGATCCAAAAGTCCCGGGACTTTTGAAATGCTAATAATTAGAAAACCATAAACAATAGAAGTATGCGGTTTTCACAGAAATGCTGAGAAACTTGTGGGATTTGTTTTTTCGGTGAAAAAAACATATTATGTTAGTTGAACTTTTTGACAGCAAGTGGCGCTAAAATTGATAGTATTGTTTTTTTTATAGTATGATAAAGCTCATTTAAAAGAACGAATTAGTGTCCAAGGGTTACAAAGTTTAATCATGATGTCCATGGCTTATAAGTACCGACGTGAGTCGATGGAAAACAGCGTACACAGTATCCTCAGAGCAGAAACAAATTCCAGAAGAAATTTCAGTTAATCGTGATATCACAAGTTTACTGCACTCACCATGAACTGGTGATTTCTACAGAGTATTGGCATAGAAACCTACCTAATTTACGATTGTAGCAGACATTTAGGATCTCTTGTTTCTATTACGATCTTCCAATTAGCCTTTTTCTCAAATCTTGCTTACCATAGCATTTCACATTTGCAATGGCCATCGATTCTTTTGCAGTTTTAACTTGACGTATTGTACGATATGAAAACAACGCGACATGCAAAGATGTGTCTAAACATATTCTAGACAATGTCTAAACACTGCAGTTGCTCATGAAATTTTGTATAAAATTTCCCTTACAATGCAATTTCACTTACCTTACAAAAAATGTTTGAACATAAACCACCCTTAAAACGAAATCTCATCAATATCATATAAAAGAAGTTTCGCAATGAACTAATGTGTCTATATAACGCATGGTATAGGTACATTTAGTCTTATACAACAGCGCCACCTGTTGCTAAAAATGGTAACTATATATATTTAAAAAAATTCATTCTAAACAAAAATCCCACATGTTTCTGAGCATATATCTGAAAACAGAACCTTTGTATTATACATAGTTTCCTAATTATTAACTTTTCAAAACTCCCGAAACTTCTGGATCACCCGGTATATTTTTAATAATGAAAGAAAATGATTTTTAACTTTACTTAAATATACCTTTTGAACCCTTTCCGGCACGGGCAAATTCTGTTCATAAAATGAGTAAAATGAGGGTTAAGTATTTATAACGAAAAGCAGTTAGAATTGAGGCCCCTGTCCTCGCTTGAGAAAACGCTCGCGAGCTAATGTTATTCCTATGGGGAAGCATTTTTCTAAATAACTCTTTCGCATTTCGACATTTTTGAATATTTTTTTTTTTTTTTTTTTTTTTTTTTTTTTTTTTGCATTGGATAGCTGAGGTGTAAGCCGACTGCGCACCTTTTTTATTTTTCCGATTTTGGTTGCAGATATTTTTTACAAAGTTAATTTCACTTTCAAAACCGGTTTCGAAACTGAAAGTGCTTTTTTAAAAAATATCTGCAGCCAAAATCGAAAAAGTAAAAAAGGTGCGCTGTCGGCTTGCACCTCAGCTATCCAATGCAAAAAAAATTATTCAAAAATGTCGAAATGCGAAAGAGTTATTAGAAAAATGCTTACCCATAGGAATAGCATTAGCTCGCGAGCGTTTCCTCCAGCGAGGACAGGGGCCTTAAGGGAGGGAATGGAGCTTGGGAAAAAAAAAATTGCAAAAATGTGTAAAAAAAAGTGTAAAAGTTTAAAAAACATCCTAAATGTGTAAATTTTATACCTAATGCGTAAAACTTGGTAAGTATGTAATTAGGAACGTACCTTTAACAATGGAGTGGAACACGTTTTGTAATTAAATTAACGATGATAACACGTAAACGGACAACTCAAAACGATAGATAATAATGAGTATTTCATCATTGAAATTTAATGCAGCGTAATTGATAAGATTTATGAAAATAGGAACAGTTAAATTTTTTAATGAACAAAAAATGGCTCATAAAAAATTTAGACAAAACTTCAGAATTCCAGTGTTTCCTAATCCAAATATTCAATCTGGTGTTAACGACAAAAAATAAAATAAAAATAAATAAATAAACAAACTCCAGATGGTAACTATAAAACTGAAGAAAATGAAACTTTTAAATATAAAATTTCGTCAATTTGTTTTTACTTTCAAAAGAGGAGTTTTAAAGAAAAAAATAAATGGTTAATGGAGAAACTGGATTTAAAAAAAATTAGGGGGAAAGAGAAACAGAGTAAGAAAAATGGTCTTCTGAAAATAGAATAAGACATACATAAGAAGAACAATATGTTTTTAAACAATTCTATTCGCGTACTTTTCACTTAGTTTCTAATGATTTTTAAAGAATATCCGGTATTTTATTTTCTTTCGCAGTCCTTTTTTCGGAATTCTTCTAATAGAAATAAATTGTACAGCGTCGCATTACATTTTGATGTCGACCGAAAAGTTTCCTGTATTCCGTATAAACCGGATATATTTGGAATATAGCCAAGGTATCAAAGTTTAATGCTTTAAAATTTAAAAATATAACTCTGTGATTTTCTTTCTTCTTCTTCTTTTTTTTTTTTTTTTTTTTTTTTTTTTTGGCGCTTTGTACAGATGCTTATTTGAATATTGATTTTTTTTTTTCACTTAAGAAACGGGGGCAAAAATTCAAAACTTTCAAAAAATTGTTTTTTAATGATTAGCTTATACATTGAAAACAAGTGGAAAATTTACATCATACGTAGTAAATGAGGTGAGTTCGTGCTGCAAATAGTTTTATCAATATACAAATATTGGTGCAATAGCTAATGCTCTCTTATGCAAAAATGCATAAACAGAGGATTTATTACGATTATCTATATTCAGCAATAAGGAAATAAATGACTCTGCAAAGTTTTGAATCATTTATACATGTTAAATTTCAAACCAAATGGTGGGGTTGTCTTTGCACTGTTATATGCAGATACACAAGCCAACGAGTGTGCTTCGTATTTATGCAATTAGGAACGCACTTAACAATGAAGTGAAAATACGTTTTGCTTTTAAATTAACGATTATAATATATAGGCGCATAACTGAAAGCGATAGAAACTGAGTGTTTCATCATTGAAATTTAACACACTGTAATTGATAAAATTTATAGAAATAAAAACAGTATTTTTTAATAACAAAAAAAAAAAAATCGTTCGTAAAAAACAATAGACAAAACTTCAGAATTTCAATATTTTCTAATACAAATGTACAATCTGGTGTCATCGGAAAAATAAATAAATAAATAAATAAGCTCGAGATAAAAACTCCGAAACTTAAGAAAAATAAACTTATAAATATAAAATTTCATCGGTTTGTTTTAAATTTCAAAAGAGAAGTTTCAAAGAAAAAGATAAGTGGAGAAACAGGATCAAAGAAATTTCGAAAGAGAAACAGAGTAAGAAAATGGTTTTCTGGAAATAGAATAAAGCATCTACCAATGGATATAAAAACAACAATATATTTTTAAACAATCCTACTCGTGTACTTTTCACTTAGTTCCTAATGATGTCTAAAGAACCTCCGGTATTTTATTTTATTTCGCAGTTCTTTTTTTAAAAAAATGTTCCTAACAGAAATAAATTGTACAGTGTCGCATTACATTTTGATGTGGACTGAAAAGTTTTTTCTAATCCGTATAAACACAGATATATTTGGAATTATCCGGCCAAGGTATCAAAGTTTAATGCTTTAAAATTTATAAAATGTAACTCTGCTATTTTCTTTGTTTTGAATGCAAAAATCATTTATAAGGATGTTTATTTCAACGCTTGATTTCTTTTCTTCTTCTTTTTTTTTAACTTAAGGGACTGGTTAATAAAGTTTAAAAGTTTGAAAAGGGGGATTTAAAGAAAAAAAAATTTACACTGTGTATTTCACAATAAGTGTCAAATTTCAGCAGACTAAGCTCAAATCAATGACTAATGTCGAAAACTCCGGAAGAAAGAAACGAAATTTTTGGAATGCAGATAGTCCCAATTGAGTTTCAGGCAGGCCAAATTTTCGCCAAAACTAATAGACCAGGAGTCGGCAGCACAGACAATCATCTCATTCAGTTCACGGATGGAAACTTAGGATTAGTTTAATCTCGATTTGCATATTAAGCGTAATTTTTTTTTCCAAGCACCTCCGTCGTTTCAAGCCCAAGCTCGCACTCTGATTGGTTGTTGCTCTCGGCACTGTTTTCATGTAACTTGGCGATAATCATACTTGGCGTAGCGATAGATGCTTTCGTCGAGGAGTTTGATATCCTTCCGAACCGAGTACAAAGTAACTTTTCTCTTGCAGCATTGGATTAAATGGAACGTGTTTTGCTGAAAGCTGTACTCTTTAAAAGTTTTTACACACAAGAGCACAAGACCACGAGGATAAGAATGAAGGAAGAATAAGAATTAGTAGGTTAGGTTTTAGGTTTACTCGTTCACTTACGAGCGAAGTATTTTTCGCCAAGTATGGTTATCGCCAAGTTACGTGAAAACAGTGCCGAGAGCAACAACCAATCAGAGTGCGAGCTTTGGCTTGGAACGACGAAGGTGTTTGAAAAAAAAAAAATTCGCGCATATTAAAAAGCAATCAGTCTACCAAGTCATATGTTGGTGGAAAACACCTAAAACCAGGATTTTAGCGGTTGACTCAGGTTTGCCTTTATATTTTCCTGCTTCCAATCCTCCATATTTCATACTTTTCGGTGCAGGAAAGCACAATGGTAAGCCTACGGGCCAAACGTTAAAATCGGTTTTTCGATGTTTTCCACCAAGATACGACTAGGCAAACTGATTGCGTTTTAACATGCGAATCAAGATTTTACTAACTGTAGATTTTTATCTGTGAACTCGATGAGGGAATTGTCAGTGCTGCCACATCCCGGTCTAAAATATTTGAGGCCAAAAAATAAACATAATTTTCGGTCGAACTCTTGAAAAAAAATACCCTGAGCCATGCAAAATTAAAATTTTTCCTATTCCAGATATTAAAAACTTCAAAAGTCAAGAAAGAGAATCATATCTAATAAGAATGTATTTATTAAAATACAACACATTGCTCAGTGGTGCACAAAACAAGAATTTTAATATACATTTGTACAATTAAAATAAAATAAAATAAAACTATCAACGTTTCGCGCCGTCTTCTGCGGGCGTCTTCAGGAAAATATGATAACGGAAGGACTAAGTTTGCATCTTGATCGAGAGATAATATTTCTAATAAATTAAAATCTAAACGAATTAAAAGTTTAAAAATGCACTTACACGTGAGTAAAAATTAAAATATTGCTTAAAAAATTTATTAAAATATTTTAAACTTTTAATTCATTTAGAATTGCTTAAAAAATTTATTAAAATATTTTAAACTTTTAATTCATTTAGATTTTAATTTATTAGAAATATTATCTCTCGATCAAGATGCAAACTTAGTCCTTCCGTTATCATATTTTTCTGAAGACGCCCGCAGAAGACGGCGCGAAACGTTGATAGTTTTATTTTATTTTATTTTATTTGTACACATGTATATTAAAATTCTTGTTTTGTGCACCACTGAGCAATGATTTGTATTTTAATAAATACCTTCTTATTAGTTAAATTTTTTGGTGCAACTGTCCTGTATATATTTATGAGAATCTTATCATTATCAAATTGCGTTAATTCCTTTTAAATTACAAAAGAGAAGTTTTAAAGAAAAAAGATAAATGGTGGAGAAACTGGATCAAAAAAATTTAGGAAAGAGAAACAGAGTAAGAAAAATGGTTTTCTTGGAAATAGAATAAGGCATCTATCACTGGATATAAAAACAACAATATGTTTTTAAATCATTCTATTCGTGTACTTTTCACTTGGTTCCTAATGATTTCGAAAGAACCTCCGGTATTTTATTTTCTTCCGCTATCCTTTTTTTCCGAAATTCTTCTAACAGAAATAAATTATCCTGCGTCGTATTGCATTTCGATGTATACCTAAGAGCTCCCTTTTCCCACCATATAAACTGGATATATTTGGAATATAGCCAAGGTATCAAAGTTTAATGCTTTGAAAATTTAAAATATAACACCGCGATTTTTTTTTTTTTTTTTTTTTTTTTTTTGGTTTTTTCTGAAGCTTTATAATGCATGCTTATTTGAACATTAAATATACTTACTTAAAAAGGAGGGACAAAAGTTTAAAACCTTCTGAATATTGATATTTTTTTGTCATTTATTGATTAGCGAATAAAAGGTAAACAAGTTTGAAATGGTACGTTAACCGCGGCAAATGAGGCAATATCATAATGCCCAGCCCCCCCCCCCTTCATCTGTCCGCTATGTATATATCCTCTCTTTAAAGAATAACCAACCGCCTTTAATAAATTTAAAAACAGAAAGATTGATTACACGATTAAAACGATAATAATTTTAAGCAAGATACATAAATCAATGGAAACAGTAAACATCATACTTTAAAAGGGCCCACGAAAACCTTTGAGGCATGGGGAATAATTGAACATATATCTTGAATACAAATTACGGCGCATTTTCTCAAACTGAACAAAGCAGAGAAATGCCGTTCATTGATAGGAACTTCTTATAACAGAATCGCAACTTACAGGTTCATCAAAAATAGAGAATCCAATCGATAATGAATCACGTACTTAAGAAGCAATTATCTGTATTTACCTTGAGCGGTTGAAAAGATAATAATTAGTTTCCTGTAACTACTCTGGAAGATTTCAGAAATGTACTTTGTGTAATAGTAATTTATTATTAATCTCAAGCTTTTCAAAGCAACGTAACGTTAATGACGTAACTTTTTATAAAATATATTTAAATATTTAGGTGCATTGTTTAAAAGTAGGATAAAAGTGGCGAATTTTTGTATGTATCCGGCCTATATCCGTATTTCTTGCCGAGTACCCATTTGACTCTTTCGACAATTAATCCAGGGCAAAAATGATGTGCTCAATATTTTAAATTACTTACTCATATTTTAAGAAATTTTTTATAATTTCTCTTTTTTCACTTAAGAATATGTTTGCATTAAAATTAGAGAATTAAGTTGATTTTAGGACACAAATATTGGGGATTAATTTATTATATACCGTATTTACTCGTGTATAGGGCGCACGCGTGTATAAGGCGCACCCCTACTTTACAAGTAAAAATGGCGATTTCTTAAAATCTCGAGTATAAAGCGCACCATAAATTTGATACGCTAATAAAGAATGACCAAATAAATTTCAGTTTAAAAAAAAAGTCGAAACAAACATTACACCAGACCAGAAAACAAGACGAAAATGTATTTTTAGACTTCGGGTTGTAAGAGAATGACGAGAAATAGGAATGAGTGACGGCAAAGAGAATTGCTAATTAGCGTTTAGATAATGTCATTAGCTCTGATGCATAAAAAACTGCAAGGAATGCAATAAATGTGCAGTAATACTTCAATTAAGTAACATTTTCAGAGTTTTAATATCTTCTTTGAATAATTTCTTGTTTGATATGTATATCGTTCGACTGCATCCAACAGTAAAAAATTATTCCGTGTATAAGGCGCACCTAGGAGTTTAGCCCTATTTTTTTGGAAAAAAAAAGTGCGCCTTATACACGAGTAAATACGGTATGTAATATACCTAAAGATAAATCAAAAATTCTATTTAATGCTAAAATACTACGTAAATGTGATGTCTGATGTGAAATATTTTTATAAAACTTGAGTAAAACGCCCGGTTTGTTTACCAGTAAAGTTTAAAGTTTGGTAGTGATATAGTTGTCTCTGCATTTTTTTTCAATAATTCGAATTTCAAACAAGATGGAAATAGCACGCCAAGCGTATCAAATGAGGTGCGTTCGTACTATAAGGAAGTTTTTTAAATATTTAGACCTTGGTGCAATAGTATAGAGTATTTCGGATACAGTAGAGTATCCGAAATGTTTTGTGTTTCCCAGTAAATACTATTTTCTATCTATTATATAGAAAATAACTTGTAGTAACCCTCAGCAACGTATACCATTTTCATAAAATGTGAGATAGTTTAACATATTATTAAAACGCGCCCCAAACAATGTTTCTTCCTATACCATTATGTAATGGAATACTTTTGTATAGCCCTGTAAATTAATAACAAATATTCTTTGCAAAGGTAAAATTTAAAAAAAAATTCATTTTCTGAAAATTTTAAAATTTAGTCAATGTTCAAATAAGCATCTGTATAAAGCTTCAAAGAAAACAAAGAAAATCGCAGAGTCATATTTTAAAAATTTAAAGCATTAGACTTTGATGCCTTGGCTATATTCCAAATATATCCGGTTTATACGGAATAGAGAAAACGCCATCAAAATGTAATACGACGCGGGACAATTTATTTCTGTTAAAAGAATTTGGAGAAATAAGGACTTCGGAAGAAAATAAAATACCGGAGGTTCTTTAGAAATCATTAGGAACTAAGTGAAAAGTACACGCGTAGAATTGCTTAAAAACATATTGTTGTTCTTACGCCCATTAATAGATGGTTTATTTTATTTCCAGAAGACCATTTTTCTTACTCTGTTTCTCTTTTCTGGAATTTTTTTGACTCTAGTTTCCCCATATTCCATTTATCGTTTTCTTCGTAACTCCTGCTTTTTAATTTAAAACAGATTAATGCAATTTGATAATGATAAGACTCTTTTTCTTAAGTTTTGGAGTTGTTCTCTCAGACTATTTTTTTTTTTTCTTTTATACTTGACATCAGATTGAATATTTTGGAATAGGAAAAATTGAAGTTTTTCGCTGCTCAGTGTTTTTAGGTGTGATCATAATTACATAAATATCTAGTATCTATAATTTTCTTCCAGTCTGTCTTTTTGTCCGCATTTATCAGCGCAAGACTACCCAACTTAATGGTTTGAAGTTTTACATAATTCAAATTTTGTGAAAATCGAATCAAAACTTAAATAGATATTAATAAAAATATCCTTTATTTTATTAAATCCTATCATATGTATAATGAACTGAATGTCATCTTCTTTTGACTGGTAATGATTCTAGGCTGCCATGATGATGTCTACCTATTTAACATGGAATCTTGTTATTTCTGTACGGCTGAATTGAATATATATAAACGTAACAAATTTTATGTTCAATGCAATTTTGCATAAGACAAAGAGGTGCAAAATTAACGGCAGCAACAAAGAGAAACCTAAGTTCGCGATTTGCTTTTATTTAGATGCTGAGAACTCTTACACACATACATAAATGTTGGTTTAACGGTATAATACTGGCAGCTGTGATATCAGTATTACTCTGTAAAACCATCAATAATAAAACTTAAAATAAACAGTGATATACGGTACATTACTGCTAGTATATTTGTAAAGGACTCCACTTATTTATGGTTATTATTATTAACGAGGCGGAACCCGTCGAAATTCGACGAAAGAAAATCTTTGAAAAAGAACTGTTTTATTTATTTATAATAAATCTACAAAATTAGTTACAGTAAAAAATATCTTATATTGGCCAGTCTAATTTTGAAGCAAATATTTTTTTTAAACTAAAATTAACACTGTACTATAAAACTCAATTATTCAAATTATTAAAAGAAAAAAATCTAAATTAGGATTTTATAACAGACGCATTTTAATTTAATTTTTTTTTCTTTTTTTCTTTTTAATTTTTAGGGAAAATGGAGTGATTCTGTTGCCACAATTATGAAATTGGTACTAAAAATTATAAAAAAATTAATGTATAAAAAATAAATTGAGATACAGCTTTGAAACAAATTTCATTTAAAAGTACATTTTTTTTCTTTAAACAACGGTGTAAAAATTTAAAATGTACGATGTTTAGAAGTGTAAAATTTGCAGTACTGCAAATTGCAAAAAAAAAAAATTGCATAAAAAAGTGTTGCGCATTTTAATTTCTTTTTTCCAATTTTAAGAGAAAATGGAGTGATTCTGTTACCACAATTACAAAATTTTTACTAAAAATTGTAAAAAAATTAATATCTCAAAAATAAATTGAGATACAGCTTTCAAACAAATTGCATTTAAAAGAACATTTTTTTTCTCTATACGACAGTGTAAAAATTAAAATTATGCGATGCTTAAAAATGTGAAATATGCAAAAATCGAAATTACAGGGGAAAGTGTTGTCATTTGCAAAATGACGTATGCGTTACGCACAGATGCGTCTGGCCTTTATAATATAGATTTTACGGTGTAATATTGGCATCAGAGGTGCCAGTATTATATCTTTAAAAAAAATTCTTGTGTTAACGTATGGTTTAAAAAAATATATAAAAAAGCTTTAAAGACAGGCTTTTATTTTAATGTACTAAAAAGGTGGAGGTGGGGGACTTTCCTTCATATAATGCTTTTCAACGTGATCCATGCATGATTAAAAATTACTTCCAATGTTTAAAAGTGCACAATTCGCACTAAGCATGATTTGGCTTGCGCCATTAAATGTTTTTCGTGCATAATAATTCATTAAAGTTTTCTTTCATTTTCAATATTCACGAATAAATATACAGGGTGGTCATAAAAAAAACTTTGCCGATATATGGAGCTCTAGCGGCCAGTCCGCTCAACCGATCGAGGTGAAATTTCAGATATAGCTATTCAGAGGTATGAGCTCGAGATTCTGTGAACGACAACAAAATGGTGATCACGGTTACGGTTATAGTTACAGAAACTCGAAAATTTCCAATGGCAACACCCATTTTTTTCATCGCAAAATGCTCAGCGCATGCGAAAACCCTAAAGAGCTTTGGAACCGTATGTGTATCGCAAGAAACGCACATGTTATGCACGCACAAAAAACCGTTCTGTGAATCCCCCCCCCCCATTAAAAAAAACTCGATTGGGGCGCAAGGAGGAACTTTGCATGTGACACAGAGTCAGTACACTAATCTCTGATTACAATACAGATCGGAGAAACTAAAACTTTTAATTTGATTACACATTTTCCACATGGGTGTCATCACAGGCAATTAATGGTGATGGCACCCATGTGGAAAATGTGTAATCAAAATAAAAGTTTTACTTTCACCGATCTGTATTGTAATCAGAGATTAGTGTACTGACTCTGTGTCATATGCAAATTTCCTCCTTGCGCCCCAATCGAGTTTTTTTTATGGGAGGGAGGATTCGCAGAACGGTTTTTTGTGCGTGCATAACATGTCCGTTTCTTGCGATGCACGTACGGTTCCAACGTTCTTTAGGGTTTTTGAATGCGCTGAGCATTTTGCGATGAAAAAAAAAAATGGGTGTTGCCATTGGAAATTTTCGAGTTTCTGTAACTATAACTGTAACCGTGAGCGCCATTTTGTTGTCGTTCACAGAATCTCGAGCTCATACCTCTGAATAGCTATATCTGAAATTTCATTTCGATCGGTTGAGCGGACTGGCCACTAGAGCTCCGTATATCGGCAAAGTTTTTTATGACCACCCTGTACATGCTGAAAAATACATTGTTTGGATATATATTATTATTAAGGCTTTTTACATTTTAATAATGTAAATTTGGAAAAAAGTGAATGAATTCTCTATTAGGACAGCTAATTTTCTATAAAAATTTCGACCGCCTTCCCTCTCCGGACCCAAAAAGTTAAATTTAAAAAACGATTGGACAATACACATCCAATCTAGTCAAGCATGTGGCTGCATAAAATGTATAGTATTACAATTTAATTAAAAAAAAATTGCTTAAATTATCTTAAATAATTTAAAAACTTTTTAAAGTTTTTGCTTTAGCATGTTTGCTATACATTTTTCTATAAAACTACAAGTTGCATGCTGTATACAGAATTTTTTCTTCTTATGCAGTATAAACTGAAAAACTGAAAATGAGATGATCATTAAAGAAGTAAAAAAAAATCATGTGCGTTAAACATAGATTATGAAACACTTTCCAACTCTTCCTGAATTCTTTAACAAAACTTTGTTACTTAGGGAAATAAGCCAAATATGTATTCAAATACCTTTGAACAGTCCTGTATTTGATCCGTCGGTTTATATATATATATATATATATATATATATATATATATATATATATATATATATATATATATATATATATATATATATACTTTTGTTCAGCCCTGTAGTTTACCTAGTACCTTTATTACGCGCCAGTATTTTGTTAAAATTTAGTTCAAAGAAAAACAGTCTTAAAACTATTTAAATCACATTTTAGAAATTATCATTTATGTGTGACCATATAGCTAATTCTTTGCGCGACCCTGTATATCATTTTGTCTATATTCTACAAACATTTCTAAGTAAACTGAAAGCAGTTCAATGTAAAAATGCATAACTTATTTAAAAACCACCTTTAAGTTAATTACCCTCACATTCAGTAATCTTTATGAGCTCTTTTTTGTAACCTTGTATATCAACTATAACATTTATACACATCATATAATTTGCAGACATTTAGTAAAATTTAAAAACGCATATCATAATTGAAAATGTATTTCATCCATCCATCAGCTATCATCGATAATATACAGTACTTCGGATAAGAATATAAGATTTGAAATATTTTGGGTGTTCCGTAAATGCTATGCACTTCATATTATGCTTTAAATACGCCGCGTCCCAGCGGAATATAATTGCAACGTTTAAAAATATTCTTCGGCAGAATACTTACAGAAAAAAGCAATGAAATAATTTTACATTAAAATCGCTGACATTATTGCTTTAAGCTTCGTTTTAAAAATCTTGTCTAAACATTTCCATGCATTTTATATTAAAATGTTACATCATCAATGCATTGAAAATAAAGCAGTAATTTTCTTAATTAGATTTTTAATTTTTTAGAAGCCTCAAAATTAAACAATAAATCACTATTGCATAAGCTTAAATGTCTGGAAATTTTTAGTTAAGATTCTGGCAACTAATTATCTTTTAATTATTGCTCAGGGCAAATACAGATAATTGCTTCTCAAGTGCACGAATTATTATCGATTCAACGTTTAATTTTTGATGAACCTTTTACTTTCGATTCTATACAAAAATCGTTATCGTATGAATGAACGGCATATTAATTTTGCCTCTTTTGTTTGCCTTAGACGGTCGTTCCAGAAACAGATATTTACGATATAGTGTTGGTTATTCTACATGCCCGAGAGCTTTTTATTTAAGGTTTATTTTAAAAAAATGTTTATGAATTCAAATTTTAAAAAATTAATTAGTTTTCATCGATTTCACTTTTTTTTTTTTTCATAAGGTTGAAATTTGTTATATGTTGTTAAACATACTGTTCAGTGGGAGGGGGGGGGGGGAGAGAGAAACGCCCCCAACTAATTTGTAACAAATTATTGTAGAAGAAAAGTTACTGGTACCAAACAATTGAGAAGAAAGTCTACTTTCGAATGATGCATATAAAATTTGTTTGTGTGGGTGGGGGGAGGGGAGGGGAAAAAATAACCTAAAAACCAAATATATATATATATATTTATATATATATATTTTTATGCAGTAACATCCAAATTTAACCCTACAAATAAATTCTTCAATTATCCTAAATAAAAATTGTCATTAAATTCTTACGATAAGTTTTACAGTAATTATTATTATTTTGTAAAGCATATTTAGGGGCTGTATGCAAATTGAAGTTCGGTATACGATTGTTGAAATGCTATAGAATGACTATGTCACTTTTAATGATGAATTATCGACAATATAACCATCTCCCTCGCTTAATGTGTTTCGACTATTACCAGTTAAATGTTTTAATAAAATGATAATATATCATTGTTTTTCAAAGCAAGCTTTTCTGAACGTCAAAGACGACTTCTCAGATCATCCTTTTCTTAATCATAATTCGAAAACTAATGAACCAATAAACTACCCAAAAGACAATGTTACTTACACAGCGGACTTTAGGGTGTTTTTAAATCAAACAAGTTGGAAATTGCACGCGAAGCGTAGCAAATGAGGTGCGTTCGTACGATAACGAAGTTTTAAAAATGTCACTCTCATATATCAATCTCATAAAATTGTAAATAATTACAATTAAAATGCGAACTAAACAATGTTCTCCTTATACCATTATGCAATGGAATACTTTTGTGTGGCCTTGTATATCAATAATAAACATTCTTTGCACCACAAATTATGCAAAATGTATATTATAATATGTACTTTATAGATGCATATCAATTTTGTTACGTTCGAATGAGTGTAACACCATTAAAATGCATTTGAAACATATTTCCCCATTAACCGTTATGTAACGGAACACTTTTGATTGTCCGTGTAGTTGAACTATGCATCCGATTTTGATAAAATTTGAAATAACTCGACAAAATTATGTAATAATTATGTATTTAAAATTTCAAACGATTAAAATACATTTGAAACTTTTTTCCCCATTGGCCATAATGTAACGGAATACTTTTGATTGTCCCTGTAATTGATCTATGCATCCGATTTTCATAAAATTTGAAATGACTCGACAAAATTATGTAATAATTATGTATTCGAAATTTCAAACGATTCAGTTGGGTAGTTTTTGCGTTGTTATATGTGGACAGACTGAACGACAACAATAAGTGCTACGTATTTACATAATTACGAACGCACCTAAAAAGGCAACTTTGTGACATAAGCATTAATTTTTATTTGTTTATTTATTTATTTATTTTTTTTTTTTTTTTTTAAGGAAAGGCATGAAACCAGCAGGTTATTCAGAAACTGCCTAATTGCACTCAGTTTTCTGTTTTTTTACAAACGTAATAGATCTTTCATAAGAAGCTTTAAAAGTTGACGTTTTTGAACACATTTCCCGACGAAAGTAAAAAAAACCGGTCGAAAAGCAGGAGAAAAAGGGGTGATCACGTGATCGAAATAGCTTAGAACTAGATAGGTAATTTAATTATCATAAAATGGAAAACTTAGTTCGATTTGACATCGCTTCCATAGTCAGGCCTTCCAATTTTATAACTTTCTGTTAAAAAATGAATTTGTAAATGTGTCAAAATGTTTTGCGCTTGTTTAGCGGAGCAGTTGAGAACACTCTTAAAAGGCTATTCTATGGATTGCTGCTACCTCTTAATACAACAGTTAATACAAATTGCTCATGGAATTCACAACAGGTGATGGTATAGAGTAAATTTTTCCTGCCAAAGTTTTGTTTATTGTTTGAGCAGTTTCCTACCATTTTTGTTAAAAAACTTTGTATAAATTCCTGTGTAAATTTTGTCCAATTAAAAAAAAACTTTAAAAGAGGATTTTACGGATTTCTGCTATCTCTAAATACAACAGTTAACGCAAATTGTTCACGTAATCCAAAACAGGTGAAGTTATGGAGTAAATTTTTCATACCAAAGTTTTGTTTATCGTTTTTGCTAAAATTAATAGCGTAAATTTTGTCCAATTTAAAAGGCTGGAGCTGCTCAAAAAAACAGATTTTTTACAATGGTAAATTGTTACAATTTACAACTTTTCATTCGCAATTTGTAGATAATAGAAACTGAATAATTAAGAGTTGTAATAATTAGAAAACTAAAACCACTCAGAAATTACTGTGGTTATGATTTTTATCTTCACTTTGAAAATTTTTATGTCTGACAATCGGCAAGTATTTTATATTAAAATGTTATTTTATTCATGCTTTAGATTATTAAGATAATTTTTCTAATACCTTAAAAATAAAAATAAATCTTTTAGTCAAGTTACTAGCAACTAAATTATCTTTTCATTGCCCAGGGGAAATAACAACACTTACTTTTCAAAATTACTTTACAAGCATAATTACTTTTCAAAAGCCAGATTCGTTATCGATTAAATGCTTAATTTTCGATGAACCCTTTGGCTGCGATTCTATATCAAAGAATCGTTATCGTACCCATAATGAATGAATGGCATATAAATTTTTCTACACATTATTTGTTTTGGGGAAACGTTTTGGAATCAGATATCAATTATGTATTATTTTCTCCCTATCCAAAACCTGCTACCGGTCTTTATAATAAACTTGTATCTCACTGTTTTCATATATCAGATTTTATAAAAAATGCTCTACAAAAGTAATCAAGTTTTCTGCTTTTAAACTGATTAATCTACAGCGATGAAAAGTAATAACCCTTACTGCTGTCCAAAAATTAAATAGCTAGTAATTATTTAACTATAAGATAACTATTGTTAAAAAATTAAAGCTGTGATGCAGTGTGTTTTGATGTGAACAAGAAAAGAGTATGTTTTAGTTGTTAAGAAAGTACAAAATAATATTTACTCTATGCTTCAAATTATACATTCGGGCACGGTAACGATCATCTAAATTTATTAGAACCATTTAAAAATCTCTGCAGTTATCGCTTTTATCTTAGCTTTAAACACTGTGTATGAACATCAGCAAACATTTTATATTGAAACATTCTTTCATTCATGGTATTAATGTTCTTATTTTTTTTAATAGCTTAAGAATTAAGATAATTATTTTAGTTAAGTTATTGGCAACTAAGTTATCTTCTCACCGCCAAGAGAAAATAACAAGTAATTGCTTTTTAAGAGCAAGATTCATTATCGATTGGATGCTTAATTTTTGATGAGCCATTAAATTTGCGATTCCATATCATAGAACCGTTATCGTGCTCATATGAATGAACGGCATATTAGCTTTATACAGTGTATGTTTTAGGGGATACTTTCTGGAATCAAGTATTAATTATGTATTGTTTTTTCCCTGTTATCGCTAACTTTAAATGTTTGTTCTTCGTTGTTTTCATTGATTGAAATTTACAAAAAAATTTTAAATATCAATGCAGAGAAAACAAAGCTTTTCAGTTTTAACTGTTTAGTCCCCGAATTATAAATCAGATATTTGCACTTCTTCGATAATTATCTTCTTTAATGTCTGAAGATATTTCAAACAACTTATATAATAACAATTCGATTTTTAGATAGATTTTTAAATAAAAGTAATTCAATTAACCGGTATTTTACTTATTTATTTATTATTTATTTATTTATTATTATTATTATTATTATTTTGTAAAATATTTGTGAGAATAATTAGATTAATTAATAAGAAGTACAGTTGTGGAAACTATGCAATTCTTACAAGAGCTGTCAAAATAAATGTATTGTGATGTTTTATGCAACTTAGAATTGTTTCGTAGTTGCAAATTTTTCGTTCAACATTTTTAATAAGATAAAAACTACACCTAGGTAAATGATTAAGAAAATAGCCACATTCAGAAATATTAAGCTCTGAATGTTTCGCTATTCTTAATGAATGTGATCCAGAAAAGTATTTTGCATGCAAATTATTATATACTAGTACATGTATTTTTTAATGGGACTTAAAAGTCTTCTAGAGGTATACAGGGTTAAAATGAATGACATAGGATGACTGAAATAAATAAGTAAGCGTTAAATGTTGCCTAAATTTCTAGTAATTATTAAATCATAATATTACTAACTTAAGCAATTTAAAACGATAATGAATTGTATTTTAAAAAGAAGCAAAAAACAGAACCTGGTTTAGTTGTTGAAAAAGTACAAAAAAAATTATTCTATGCTTTAAATTATAATTTCGGTGCATTAATTAATTACTAAATCAAAATATTTCTAACTTAAGCAATTTAAAACGATGATAAAAATTGTATTTTGAGATGAAAAAAATCTGTTTTAATTAGTGCAAAAAATTTATTTCACGCTTTAAATTATACTTTTGGTGTAATAATTAATGACCAATATTGACTACAAAAAGTAACAGAATCATTTCAAGATCATAGTAATTCCAACTTTTATCATTGCTTCAAATATTATGTCTGAAGATCTGTACCATACATTTTATACTAAAATGTTATTTTATTCATATGTAAAAAAAATGAAGATGACTTTACTTTGTTACACTTTTTATTAATTTCCTTAAGATTAAAAATAAATCTTTTAGTTAATTTACTGGCAACTAAATTATCTTTTCATCACTCTGGAAAAATACAGTTAATTGGTCTTCAAGTGCGTGATTCATTATCGACTTGATACTCAATTTTTGATTAACTTGTAAGTAACGAATCCATAAAAGAATAGTTATCGTGTTCTTACAAATGAAACGGGTTATTAATTTTCTCATATTCGCTTCCTTCGGATAAACGTTCCAGAATAGTATATTTAAGATACATATTACGAATTATTCGCCCTGTTGAAGAGCTTTATGTAGGTCAATTTAAAACTAATTATTGTTCACTTTTTTTTTTTTATCAGAGATGAAAGTGATTCACAGAAAAAAAAAGGTGGACCTCTATTTACAAAAATTCTCCTTTCTTTTTTATGTACATGTCCAAGAATAACTATAGAACTGAAATTTCCCCTATCAATTTCTCACTCTTTTTACTTTCTTCTATTTTTACAAGAAGAAAGTATTGGGATTCGTGAAAAAATTCGACTCTAGGTTTTCGATGTAATTATATTTTTGAAGATCCTGAACACTGACTGATTTTAGGAGATGTCTATTTGTGAGTTTGTATGTAACACAAATTTTGGGGGCACTCTATCTCAAGAACTAATGCACAAAATTTAATAAAACTTTAGATTCAATTAGACGTTGACATCAGATAACAGTTTTCTTCAGAAATTGTCCTAGAAGAGTAAGAAATATTCTAGAAGATTATGTTTCGGAATTTTTTTTGCGAATAAAATAAACAAATTAACTTTTCGCAAGTGGTGCCCCGAGCCGTAGCAAAAGAGTTAATGAGTCTAAAAGCATAACGTCAATTTAATTTGTTATTTCCGAAAGCTAAAACTTTCTGATTACTTCAAAAAACCAACATTTCTTGATTATGCCAATTAAGATTTTCTTTTCTCCCTTCTACTTATCCCCTCATTATTTTTACCCTCGTTGTATACAGATCTAATAACATTTATGTTTTGCTGCTATTGCAAAACTTTTCAAAGCTTTTAATCCATTAGTTTGATGACTAACTTTCTTAATTCGAGCGTGAAAAAAAACGCCCTAAGTCTTCAATCGAGTTGTCACCCAAAAAGCTGCTTTCTTGGTCTGTTACAATTCTTTCGTTTTTTTTATTACCGGCGAAATAAGAAGTTTAATTAGTTTTCCAGCCTGTCCTATCCTTTATCACCCCGTGGATAAGCCTTTGTTGCCAAGGCGACTGATTTGATCTGGTTGGCGAAGCTTGATGGAGGTGACATTTGCGGTTAGATTAAAGTGTGATGATGAGTGTTAAAGCGTTGTAGTGTAAAAAGACTTCTAGACTTGTTCCTGTTGAACTTTAAGTAAATAAGGAAGAAAAAGTTAGTTTTAAATTTGAAGCATTATATGGAAGGATCAGTTTTAAATCGAAGCTATAAAACAGTATCTTTTTAACTGTGCTTTCGTAAGCACATCGTGAAATTTCAATTAATTAAATTAATTAAACCACATGTATAGTACTTATTAGAAAAAATGTATATTAAACATATTTAAGCTCTTTACAAATGCCAAGATATACATGTGCCCCATAGAAATATGCTTCACCGATGGTTTAGATTTGTTTTAAGAAATCGTACAAAACAGAAATATTAGTAAGTCAAGCTTTTCCAAACATTGTACTTTTAATTGGAATATATAATTGTATCTGATTATTGAAAAAGGAGAAATTTTTTTAAATGATTAAATTACTACGTGCGAAAAACCTTTAATGGCAAAAATTACGTTATATTTTTAACGATATTTAAAACGATATATTTAAAATGTCATAATCAAAGCGGTTTTCTTATATCTAAAAGAAAAATTTTCCTACAAATGTTATAGAAGTCCGGAAGTCAGCATACATTTTACTTAAATTGTTTTACAGAAACTGATTTTCAAATGTATAATGAATCTTACTGATTGAATCATAAAATAAAGCGTTAGTTGTCGCAAACAAGGAAGATGTGATTTTGGAAATTAATAAATGTCCAAGTGAAAGGCAGCCGATTATAGAAAATCGCCCCCACAAATCGTGAAAATACTAACCAATCTTTGGTAGTCTTTTAACAGAGTAAATTAGAGTGCGTTTAGAGTTTGCAAGGTCTGAATGGTGGCTAAATTTTCGATAGCCTATCACCAAAAACTACAGAGCGGCGATTGAGTTAACACACGTTGTATTAAGAACTAGAGAATGGGAAGAGAGAGAGAGAGAGGGGGGGGGGGGAATGTTCACAATCACTAAAACTTAAAAGTTATCTACAGATGGCCTCAGTTACCTCGTGGTTCCAGTTACTCCAGCTTACCTTATATTGTATAAACAAAACACAAAACTTAGAACTTAACACCTTAATTTATTTTTACCACACTCTGAATTTCCACAGAGAATGAATGCACTTAGTATCGGTGGAGCATCTGCGTACTATATTCCTCCATACGTCCATTTTAGGAGGTTCTAGAGTCAAATTAATTATAAGCGATGTGACCACTATTGAGGGGGAATGGATCAACCAAGCACCAAAACCTCGGAAGCAAAAACCGTTTCTCAGATGCATTGAGAAGATGCGTTGTAGATTGCCTGGATTGCCAGTTAATTTTTGATGAACAGTTAATTTGTGATGTAGCGAGGGGAGCTGATTGGTTTCGCCTGAGAATGCTGTGATTATTAAGTTTGCGTAATGGGTTTTCCAGAGCTACGTAATTCCATGCTTCAAATATTGTGTTTGATTGGTTTCTGACAGATTTAGGAAAATGCTCTTAACAGGCTGTGCAGATTCCTATTGTAATTTTGCCTAGAGTGGTTATTTAAGGAAACATTTGTGCGATTTCGTTTTAGGTTTTTACGTGTAAAAAATGAAGAAAATAATTCGTGAAAATACAGTTTCTGTCATTTACTTATTTTGAACAATCCTTTATCATTGCATTATCGAAGTTGCTTATTTTAAATAAGGCTGGTACATGAAGGGGGGGATAGGAGGTCTGGTTATAATTTACTATGAAAAATTAAAATAAGATTAGGAGACTCAACAGGAGGCTACTATATGGACTGGAAGGCGGCAGCACAGATCTCATGATTTCACAAAGGAAAATCTAGGATTAGTTAAATATCGATTAGCATATTAAAGCACAATGGGTCTGCCAAGTCTCACTTAAAATCACGATTTTAGAGGTAGATTCATAGCACATTTACCGTTATGTTTTCCTGTTCCCAATCCTCCATGTTTTCATACTTTTGAGTGCAGGAAAGCACAGTGGTAAGGCTACGAGTCAACCGTTAAAATCGGGTTTTTAGTTGTTTTTCACCAAGATATGATTTGGCAGACCGACTGTGTTTTAATATGCGAATCGAGATTTAACTAATCCTAGATTTTCATCCGTGAACTTGATGAGGTCTGTGCTGCCACCTCCCGGTCCATTTTTAAATTATTAATTAACATGTTGAGTGCTACATCAGTCATCGGTGACTAACGATGAACTTTCCCTTTGAGACCGCAACAGTTACCGGCGGGTGACAGTGTAAAGTATAATATAAAGTTCAAAATATGATACTGTATGTAAAGTAATTATTGAAAACGTATTTAAAATTTAGTTAATTTATATTTATAACAGGATTATTTTATAAAATACATTAACGACTTAACTGGCTTATACGGAAAGTTCAGCGTCTGTGACCGTGGCACTCAACGTATTAATAATAAGCTACACCAAAAATTTTAAGAGCAGTTCAGAAAACTTAAAAGTTACATGTGAATTTACTTTACCACTTTCAAAATTTCGCACAAGAGTGCTTTTATATTGATATCAGAGAAGAATATAAGTGCGGAGATCTCTTTGTCTATTTTAAGAGAGGTTTGAATAAAATTAATTACAAATTAGGCGCCCATAAGAAAGAGGGAAACGCCCAACCAAGCACCGAATACTTGGAGACGGGAGACTAGTACGAAAATTTTAATGCTTTGTCACCGGTTCTTAAGGGTGTATTCGAAAAAACGCTTTTCCATCTTCAACAGCTCGAAATTTTCCGATGCAATTTCAGACACATTTTTAAAAGTAGAAACATGGAATTTGCTAATAGGATTCTTGAAGGGACGTATGAGGTGCCGTGTGATATCTTTTTACGCTCAATTCATTAGAATTTGATTTATAAACAATTATCTTCTCAGTAGGACCCTTTATTTCGTTCACAGATCTCCCGCTTGGTGAAAATCGGTTCAAAGTGCCGTTTTTGATTGCTTTTTTTGCAATATTTTCTGCATTTATCAAAGAATCGACGATTACGGCACCTCGAGTACTTTCTGAATAAGACAATTTGCCAGTTTGATGCATATGAGAGCAAAAATGAATTTAAAAATAAATCGGAAAATAAGCAGTTTGAATCGAAATACACCCTTAAACACAGTAATTTGTGCCATTGTAAATCGAGAAAATGCTTCGATTAAATAAGGCACATTTTACAGTATAATTTTACTGGTGGGGATAAACAGGGATTCTTAAGCCTTTTTGGGGCACGTATACGTGTCGCTCGTCCCCAAGGGGTTAAGGAGTCGGCAGTGTGCAAAATTCTCAGCAAACTGTCCAGTCATTGGACCGTTTTTATCGAAAACTGTTACATAACCGTAATTTAACGCTATTGTGCCCATATAACTGTCCATTTTATGGTCAGAATACAGTTAAGTTATGATTATGTAAACTTTTTCTCAAAAAACGGTCGAATGACTGAACAGTTTGCTGAAAATTTTTAACAATTTGGTCACCCGGCTTCCGAGTTCCTCTCCATATAATATTAAGTCTACAAGGGTTTCATGCATTCATATGTTTAAAATATCTTCTGGGAAAATTAATATTTTTAACATCTGTTTTTAATATATATGTTACAGGCCAAACACGATTTTAGGCCAAACTAGATTGGCCTAGTCCAAACTAGTCTATCCTAATGCCCATCGGATAGACTAGTTTTTCCTAGGCCAAACTAGTCTATCCTAATGCTCATAGGATAAACTAGTTTTTCCTAGGCCAAACTAGTCTATCTGAACGCCCATCGGATAAACTAGTTTTTCCTAGGCCAAACTAGTCTATCCGAACGCCCATCGGATAAACTAGATTTTCCTAGGCCAAACTAGTTTGGCCGAACGGTCATTAGGATCAACTAGTTTAGCCTGATATTCATTGGTTTGAACTAGTTTATCCTAGGCCGAACTAGATTGTACTAGGCCAATTCAATTTGGCGTGATTTTATTGAATCTAAAGATCGCCTCGGCGCCAACTTTCTAGTTTTGATCTAATTTATCCTAGGCCGATGAAATTTGACTCGCTTTTAGCTCATATACTATCAAAGCCTGAGAGCTAATGTGCTCGTAGATTCTGTGTGTGTGTATGGTAATCATGTACGTATGTATGTACGTACGTCTGTACATACTTATGTACGTACGTACGCATGTCGGACTGATATATCGCGACTAATATAACGGACTAATGTGGAATTAATATAAAATAAGCACCCAAGTGTTGGAATTTGGATGCGATTTAGTTCAAATCAGTCGGCTTCGCCCGCTATCAGGCCCTTTGTTTTATATAAAATCTCGAAACGGGCGTATATTGAAGCGAATGAACCTCGAAGAGAAAAAAACATGATGATAAATATTTAAGAAAAAAGATTCCGCATCGAAATACCACTATTTCCTAATAGTAATTTTTTTAAAAATGATATATTCTTGCTGGAACATTTCGAAACTTTGTGACAGTTTATGACATTTGATATAAATTTATAAAAAAAATCACATTTCGTGAAAGAGGGTGTGGTTGCGAACAAAATCAGGAAATATAACGGAAATTCTAGCTTTTAAAGCACCGCGACCTCAAGTAACATATCTACTAATAGGTTGTTTAACGGAGCTTCATTCAGGTACAGTTTTGTTAATAATAGAGTGCGCTCCTTAGTGTTGGAATGAGGAACTAATATAACGTGGTTTAGTTAAAACTTGCTGGCTTCGCCCGCTATCTGAGTGGCGTAGGCAGCGGGGATATGGCTGGAAATTCGTTCGCTTCGAGGCTCTTTCGAAAAAGAGGATTACATTCGGCGGTGCGTAATCAGCACGCTTGCTACTATTTGAATTTCGTTCGCTTCGAAGTTTGTTCGAAAAGGAAGAGGGCATTCGGCAGTACGTGTGCAGCACACCTGCTATACGCTGTCGCAAGCTGTAGGGACGCGGCTGAAGAACTAATGCACGAAATTTAATTAAAAAAATATATTCAGGTAGTCTCTGATCTAAATTGATGCTGATTAGTTTTTGGTGTAAATCGCTCAGCAGGTGGAGCTGCTGTTTTGCATTTTTTATAATTTACGCATTAGCTTTATCTTAATAACTAATACACAAATTTCCATCAAACATCAGATTCAGTTCGCCCATGAGATGAGATGGTGTTGTTTCTATTTTGAAGTAAATCACTCAACATGGCTATGCTATGCTGCATTTTTAACAATTTTTACAATAGCTGTATCTCAAGAACTAATGAATGAAATTTAATATAAATTTATATTTAGATAGTCCCTGATATAAATTGATTCTGATTTTATTTTCATGTAAATCGTTCAACAGATGGCGCTTCTAAATTGCATTTTTACCGATATGCATCAACATTATTTCAATAATTTATTTACGGATTTTCATCAAACTTCCGGATTCAGTAAATCCGTGCTATGAACTAATTCTGTTTACGTTTTTATATTAATTGCTCAATAGGTGGCACTGTTGTGCTCAATTTTCCCGATTCCTGAAATAGCCCTGTCGCAAGAAATAATGCATGAATTTTCATCAAACTTTAGATTCAGTAAGTCTCTGATAAAAATTAGTATTCTGTAGTTTTTGGAGTAAATCTCTTGAAATGTGGCACTGCTATACGGTATTATTCGTGATTATTGCAATAGCTCTATCTCAGGATCTAATACATTAATTTTCATCAAACTCCAGATTATGATAGTCCTTGATATAAAAATTACAACAGTACTTTTTAGTTTTTGGAGTAAATCGTGCAACAGCTGGCGCTGCTATGTGGCATTATCCATAATTATCGCAATAGTTCTATCTCAAGAACAAATGCACATATTTTCATCAAACTTCAAATTCAGTTAGTCCGTGATATAAATTAATATTCTTTTGTTTTTAGAGCAAATGGCTCAATAGATAGCGCTTCTATACAGTTTTTTATGATTTCTGCGATAATTCTATCTCAAATAGTACTAATACACAGATTTTCATCAAATTTCAGATTGAGTTAGAATTTGAAAGACGTTGTTACAGATTTTTCAAAAAGTTCCGGCAATAATTTAACATTTTTACAAGAATTGCTATTAGAAAATAGTGATATTTTGATGCGGCATCTTTTTTCTTAAATATTTATCATCATGTTTCTCTCTCTTCGAGGTTTGTTCGCTTAACATACGTCCGTTTTGAGATTTTATATAAAAGAAGGAGCTCAATAGCAGACGAAGCCAGCTTGTTTGAACTAGATCGCGTTGTATTAGTTTACAAATTCCAACACCAGGGTGCTCGCGTTATATTAGTTCCACATTCCATCACCAGGGAGCGCACCCTATTGCCAACAAAACTGTATGTGAAGGAAACTCCGTTAAACAATCTATCAGTAGATATGTTACTCGATGTCGCGGTGCTGCAAAACAAGAATTTAAGATTTTTGCAAAAATCACTATTCGTCAATAGTGGCATTAAACGCGGAACATATTTTTAAAAATTTATATCATGTGTCATAAACTATCTTAAAGTTTCAACTAGATCAAATTAGAATTTCAGTTATATTTCCTGATTTTCTTCGCCCCCCCCCCCCCCCCGCTTTCCCTTTCGTATTGGGACTTTTTTTACAATTTTTATCATGTATTTTAAACTATTACAAAGTTTCAAACAGTTCCAACAAGAATTTAACATTTTTACAAAAATTACTAATAGAAAATAGTGGTATTTGACGCGCCATCTTTTTTCTTTAATATTTAACATCATGTTTTATTATGTTTCTAAAAGTTTCAAATAATGGTAATATTTAATTAGCAGCTAAAACATTAAAAAGTGCTGAGCTTTAAAAAAAAAAAATCTAGCGTCCTCTTAGTCTACCCCCCCTCCCCCATTCTAAATTTCAAGTGTCATGTTTTATTTAAGCTTTTTCTTATTTTTAAAAGGATTCGAATATTTAGTTTCTTAATATGAACAATTTCGCCTGAAGTGATGCGTGCAAAAACCAATATCTGTTACGACTTAAAAATATTTTCATAAAACCGAAAGTTTCTATCCGATTGAAAAAAATCCGTTCTACGTTTATATTTAAACTCAGAACCCCCCCCCCCCCCCAAATTAATTTACTTTTGTGCCTTATCAGAAGGAACCTACATTCAAAATTTGAAACAAATCGGTAAATTCTCTGTGAAAAACCTATTTACATAAATTAAGAGTGTTACCTCCCATTCCTACTTTCTTTATACGTAAACAATGAACACCCAGAACTGATCATGGATGTACCTTATCAAAATGATATTATACCTACAATTTTAATAAAATCTGATCATTTTGCATGTAAAACTGACTTAACTAAATTAAGTAAGTGGGGGAGGGGTGCGGATTAACCTTTTGTTCTCCTCCCCTTATTCTTATTCAATGAACCTCTGAAACTAATCAGGAAAGTTCATTATCAGGATAAATCTATGTCCAAAATTTGAAGCAATTTTTGGATATTTCTGTCAGGAGTTATCGCATTACGTACATACGTACGTACATACGGCCATACGTACGTAAATGGTTACATACACACACACACATAATCTGCGAGCACATTAGCTCTCAGGCTTTGATAGTCTATGAGCTAAAATCGCGTCAAACTGCATCGGCCTAGGATAAAATAGATCAAAACTAGAAAGTTGGCGCCGTGGCGGTCTTTAGATTCAAAAAATATCACGCCAAATTGAATTGGCCTAGGACAATCTAGTTCGGCCTAGGATAAACTAGTTCAAACCAATGAATAGCAGGCTAAACTAGTTTATCCTAATGACTGTTCGGCCAAACTAGTTTGGCCTAGGAAAATCTAGTTTATCCGATGGGCGTTCGGATAGACTAGTTTGGCCTAGGAAAAACTAGTTTATCCGATGGGCTTTCGGATAGACTAGTTTGGCCTAGGAAAAACTAGTTTATCCGATGGGAGTTAGGATAGACTAGTTTGGCCTAGGAAAAACTAGTTTATCCGATGGGCATTCGGATAGACTAGTTTGGCCTAGGCTAATCTAGTTTGGCCTAAAATCGGGTTTGGCCTGTAACATATATATAGATATATTTCTTAAAATATATCTCTGTTTTTCTTAGTTTTCAATAATTTTCTAAAGTATATATTTAATTTTTTACGCAGTGTTAAATTTTACTCACTGTTCGTCATTATTTAGCACATTAAACATTAAATTAAGCATAGATTTTAGAAACATTTTGAGAACTAAGAAAGGAAGAAACATCCTTTAAGAAGAGTATTCAGGAGAAATAAGTTTAAAATATCAATCTCCTCAAGAAATATTTTAAATATACGGTTGCATCAAACGTCCATAGACTTAGCATTACGGAGAATTCTAAAGCTGAATGACCAGCCTCCTTAAGGGGCTACTTCACTCAAATGAAAAGATCTGTTCGCTAATGCTAATCCCGTGGAGAAATTTATAAAGATATCTCGGTTGCATTTCAATATTTTAAAATGATCATTCTTGCACTGAATAGCTGTGGTTGATCTAAATGCAGGCCGTTTTTACTTTTTCAATTTTAGCTACAGGTATTTTTTATGAGGGTGCTTTCGATTTCCAAACCAGTTCCGAAAATGAAAGCATCCTCATAAAAAAATATCTGTAAACAAAATCAAAAGGGTAAAATACGGCCTGCATTCGGTTCAATCTCAGCTATCCAATGCAAAAAAAAAAAAAAAATAAAAAAAAAATAAATAAATAAATAAATCATAAATGCAACCGAGATATTTTTATAAATTTCTTCCATAGGATTAGCATTAGCGAACGGGTCTTTTCATTTGACTGAAGTAGCCTCTTAAATGTATTGTGAATACCGCATTTACTCGTGTATAAGGCGCACATCTTTTCCAAAAAATTAGGGCAAAGTTCCTAGGTGCGCCTTATACACGGAATATTTTTTTACTATTGGTGGCAGTCGAACGATATACATATGAAACAAGAAATTATTCAAAGAAGATATTAAAACACGGAAAATGTTACTTAATTGAAGTATTACTGCATATTTATTTCATTCCTTGCAGTTTTTTATGCGACAAAGTTAATGACATTACCTAAACGCTAATTAGCAATTCTCTTTACCGTCACTCATTCCTATTTTCTGTCATTCTCTTACAACTCGAAGTCTAAAAATGCATTTTCGTCTTGTTTTCTGACCTGATGCAATGTTTGTTTCGACTTTCTTTACTGAAATTCATTTGGTCATTCTTCATTAGCGTATCAAATTTATGGTGCGCGTTATACACGAGATTTTAAGAAATCGCCATTTTTACTTGTAAAGTAGGAGTGCGCCTTATACACGCGTGCGCCCTATACAGGAGTAAATACGGTATGTGTTGAAATGATATCCAGATTGGCAGTTAATCTTTACTGAACTGTTAATTTGTGATTGTAGTGACGAAGCTGATTGGTTTCACCGTGGTTACTATGTTTGTAGAATTAGTTTACCAGAGAGCTACATAATTTCATGCTTTGAATACCATGTTTGATTGATTTCTGGTCCACTTCTCGCCAACGCTCTTAACAGACTGTTCAGATTCCTATTAAATTTTGTCTATTATGTTTATTTCAGGAAAAAATTGTTGTCTTTTCTTTAGATTTTATTACATGTAACAAATGATAAAATAGTTTATTAAAATGCAGTTTCAGTCATTTATTTGTTTTGAATGAGTTTTTATAGTTATTTAACTGAAGTGGTGAACTTACGACATCTTTTTTCTAAAAAGTACAGGGAAAGAAAATTTTATGGGGGGGGGGGGGGCACAAATTACTTTGAAAAGTTAAAACTAGATTTACATGTTTTTAGAGGCACCTGTAAGTTTTGTAGTAAATGTGGGAACGGGATGGAAAACATTTGTATCTTCAATAATTTGTTTTAGAAGATTTTTTTTTTCAATTTTTTAGCAAGTTGTAAAGCATTGTTGGGAATTTTATGACTCTTGAAAACATTATTCTCAGAACCATTATTTTACTAGTTTTAATCAATCCTGCAAATTTATGCCTATAGAGTTTTATTTGGATATCATTTCACAAAAACAAAAGATACTTATAAAACTATCAGTTAAAAAAATAATTTAAGCTTAGTTTGAGACAAACACTGAAATGCCATATTTAATTAGCAGAATGAAATTGCTATCTAGTCATTTTCAAATTAGTGATTAATGTACTACTCCAAAAATATTAAGTATAGTTGTTAAGAAAACTTAAAGTATGTTTCTGCATTTATATTACGATTTTCAAAATTTCCCCGCGAGAATACTCTCATCTTGTCAGAAGAGGAGAGTATATCTAAGATTCTTTCATCCATTTATAGAGGTTGATGAATAAAATTAACTACAAATGAAGTGCCCATTAGGAAGCGTGAATCAAGCACCGGACGCTGGAGGGCGAAAACAGTTTCTCCGATGTATTGTAAAGATGTGTTGTAGAATGTTCGTGATTGCCAGTTAATTTTTAATGAACTGTAAATTTGTGACGTAGCGGGGGAGTTGATTGGTTTCGCCTGAGAAAAGACATGGTTATTAAGTTTGTGTAATGGATTTCCCTAAGTTACCCGATTTCATGCCTTGGAGTCTGAGGTTTCTTGCGCGTAACAGGCTGTTTTCCTATTTTGTATACAGACTCTTGCGCTAATTTTGTCTATTGCGTTTATTTGAGAAAACATTTATTGTGTTTTCTTTGGATCTTACGTTTAAATAATCGAGAAAATAGTTCGCGAGAATGCAATTTATGTCATTTATTTACATAAGAACAAGTCTTTACCATCGCTTAATCGAAATTTCTGATTTCGTGCTTTCTCTTTTTTTAAGGCCCCTGCCCTCGCTCGAGGAAACGCTCGCGAGCTAATGTTATTCCTATGGGGAAGCATTTTTCTAATAAGTCTTTCGCATTTTGACATTTTTTAATAATTTTTTTGCATTGGATAGCTGAGATGCATGCCGACAGCGCACCTTTTTTACTTTTTCGATTTTGGTTGCAGATATTTTTTTAAAAAGCACTTTCAGTTTCGAAACCGGTTTTGAAAGTGAAACTAACTTTGTAAAAAATATCTGCATTCAAAATCGAAAAAGTAAAAAAAGGTGCACTGTCGGCATGCATCTCAGCTATCCAATGCAAAAAAAAATTATTAAAAAATGTCAAAATGCGAAAGACTTATTAGAAAAATGCTTCCCCATAGGAATAACATTAGCTCGCGAGCGTTTCCCCGAGCGAGGACAGGGGCCTTAACCCTCCTGTTATGCGCGTGGCATTTACCGACATGCTTAGATGCCTATTTTATAACTGAAAGTTACACACATTATTTTCTGAACCATTATTTTACCGGGTTTAATCACTTCGCTGTAAATTGATGCCTATAAAATTATACTTAGCTATCATTTTACAAAACAATATGTACTTGTAAAACTATCAGTGAAAAAAAATAACACTTAGTATGAGACAAATACTCAAATGTCGTATTTAATAGAATGGAACTGCTATCTTATCATTTTTACATTATTGATTAAATGCTACACTGAAAATTTTAAGTGTAGCTGTTCAGAAAACTTAAAAGATGTATCTGGATTTATTTTACAATTTTCAGAGTTTTCTCAGAAGAATATTCTTATCTTGATAGCAGAGGAGAGTATCTATGAGATTCCTTCATCTATTTTAAGAGGTTCTAGAATAAAATTAATTATAAATGGAAGTGCCCATTAGGAAGCGGGAATCAAGCGTGGAACGCTGGAGGGCGAAAACAGTTTCTCCGATGTATTGTAAAGATGTGTTGTAAAATGTCGTGATTGCCAGTTAATTTTTAATGAACTGTAAATTTGTGACGTAGCGAAGTATTTGATTGGTTTCGCCTGAGAAAAGATGTGGTGTTAAGTTTGCGTAATGGATTTCTTAGCGATACGTAATTTCATACTTTGAATACTGTATTGGATTGTAAGTAACAGATTTAGGCAAATACACTAAAGGCTGTACAGATTCTTATTGTAATTTTGCTTATTGCGGTTAATTAAAGAAAAAATGTACCATTTTGCTTTCGGTTTTTGCGTATTAAAAAAAATCGAGAAAATAGTTCGTGAAAATGCAGTTTCTGTCATTTACTTATTTTGAACAAGTCCTTATCGTTTTATTATCGAAGTTGCGTTCTTTTAAGAAGGCTGGAAGACCTTCTCTTTAGGGAAGATTCGTACAAGGGGGGGGGGGGGGACTGGTTATAATTTATTTTGAAAAGTTAAAAATAAGATTAAGCGGCTCAACTGGAGACTACTATATGCTTTGAGGTTGCTGTGAGAGCAGGAGCAAAAAATATTTGGAGCTTTAGTAATTTCTTCAGAATTTTATTACTTTTTTAAGTCTATGATAAAGAAAGTGAAAGCGTTGTACCTCAATCCTATTTTTAAATTTAAATTTTAATTTAATTAAAATTTGTAAGCATTGAAATATGAAACTATTTACTATTATTCATCATGCCGATTCATAAAAGATGTATCTGAATTTATTTTACGATTTTCAGAGTTTCCCCACGAGAATGTTCTCATCTTGATTACAGAGGAGAATATAAGATTCCGTTGTCTATTTTAAGAGGTTGTAGAATAAAATTAATTACAAATGAAATACCCATCAGGAAGCGGGAATCAAGCATCGGACGCTGGAGGGCGAAAACAGTTTCTCCGATGTATTGTAAAGATGTGTTATAGAATGTCGGGATTGCCAGTTAATTTTTAATGAAGTGTAAATTTGTGATGTAGCGAGAGAGTTGATTGGTTTCGCCTGAGAAAAGCCGTGGTTATTGAGTTTGCGTAATGGATTTCCCAGAGTTACGCTATTTCATGGTTTGAAGACCATGTTTGATTGGTTTCTGTACTTCAGTCCAACGCTCTTAACAGGCTGTTCAGATTTCTATTAAATTTTGCCTATTATGTTTATTTGAAGAAAAAAAATTGTTGGTGTTTTTTCAGATTTTTTTTGCATGTAAAAAACGATAAAATAGTTTATTAAAATGCAGTTTTACTCATTTATTAGTTTTCAAACGAGTTTTTATGGTTGGTTAACTGAAGTGGTGAACTTTACGATTTCACTTTTCTAAAAAGTCCAATGCAAGGGAATTTTGAGGGGAGAGGAGGTAGAGAGGAGCACAAATTACTTTGAAAAGTTAAAATTACGTGTATTTGGATTCACCTATAAGTTTTGTGGTAAATGCAGGAACGGGAGAGCGAATATTTGTACCTTCAATAATTTGTTTTAGAAAACTTTTTTTTTAATTTTTTAGCAAGTTATAATTATTGTTGGGAGTTTTATGAATGTTGAAGTTGAAAACATTCTCAGAACCATTATTTTACTAATTTTAATCAATACTGTAAATTGATGTCTATAGAATTTTATTTAGATATCATTTCACAAAAAAAAAAAAAAAAAAAACAATTTATATTTATAAAACTATCAGTTGAAACAAATAATTTAAACTTAATATGAGACAAATACTCAAATGTCGTATTCATTTAGCAGAATGAAACTGCTATTTAATCCTTCTTAAATTACTGGTTAATATGCTACACCGACAATTTTGAGTGTAGTTGTTCTGAAAACTCAAAAGATTTATCTGAATTTATTTTACGATTTTTAGAGTTTACCCGTGAGAATGTTCTCATCTTGATATCTGAGGAGAATATCTATAAAATTCCTTCATCTATTTTAAGAGGTTGTAAAATAAAATTAATTACAATTGGAAATGCCCATCAGGAAGCGGGAATCAAGCATGGGACGCTGGAGGGCGAAAACAGTTTCTCCGATGTATTGTAAAGATGTGTTGTAGAATGTCGGGACTGCCAGTTAATTTTTAATGAACTGTACATTTGTGACGTAGCGGGGGAGTTGATTGGTTTCGCCTGAGAAAAGACGTGGTTATTAAATTTGCGTAATGGATTTCCCAGAGTTACGCAATTTCATACTTTGAACACTATGTTGGATTGGTTTCTGACAGATTTTGGCGAAATACACTAAAGGCTGTACAGATTCTTATGCTGTAATTTTGCCTACTGTGGTTAGTTAAAGGAGCATTTGCGCCGTTTCGTTTTCGGTTTTTACGTGTAAAAGAAAATCGAGAAAATAGTTCTTCAAAATGCAGTTTCAGTCATTTACTTATTTTGAATAAGTTTTTATCGTTTTATTATTGAAGTTGCGTTCTTTTTAAAGGGCTGGGAGACCTTTTCTTTAAGGAAGGTTCGTATAAGGGAGAGAAAAATAGGAGGACTGGATATAATTTATTTTGAAAAGTTAAAAATAAGATTAAGAGAATCAACTGGAGGCTACTATATGCTTTGAGATTGTTGTGAGAGCAGGAGCAAAAAATATTTGTAGCTTTAATAATTTATTCAGAACTTTATTACATTTTTAAGTCTATGATAAAGGAAGTGAAAGCGTTGTACCTTAATCCTATTTTTAAATTTAAATTTAATTAAAATTTGTAAGCATTTAAATATGAAGCTATTTACTATTATTCCTCATGCTGCTTCATAAAAGATGTATCTGAATTTATTTTACGATTTTCAGACTTTCCTCAGAAGAATATTATCATCTTGATAACAGAGGAGAGTATATTCATAAGATTCCTGCATCTATTTTAAGAAGTTGTATAATAAAATTAATTACAAATGAAGTGTCTATTAGGACGCAGGAATCAAGCACGGAAAGCCGGAGGGCGAAAACAGTTTCTCCGATGTATTGTAAAGATGTGTTGGAGAATGTTGTGATTGCCAGTTAATTTTTAATGAATTGTAAATTTGTGACGTAGCGGGGGAGTTGATTGGTTTCGCCTGAGAAAAGACGTGGTTATTAAGTTTGCGGAATGGATTTCCCAGAGTTACGCAATTTCATGCTTTGAATACTGTGCTTGATAGGCTTCAAGTAGATTTTCAAAATGTGCGTAACAGGCTGTTTTCCTATCCTATATAATAATATCTGTTTAATTTTGTCTACTGCGTTTATTTGAGAAAACATTTGTTGAGTTTCCTTTAGGTTTTTACGTTTAAATAATCGAGAAAATAGTTTGCGAAAATGCGGTTTATGTCATTTATTTATATTAGAACTAGTATTTAACATCGCTTAATCGATTGGTTGGTTGGTTGTGTTTATGACGGCTAATTATCAACATGTGAGATATAGGCCCTAAAAGAGGGGGATATTCTTCGAGAACCTAATCCGTATTTACGCAAGGAAATCCGAGTTTCGAAGAAAACACCGGAAACTCCAAACGATTTGGCCGACTGCTGCGATTGGGTTACAACCCAGCACCTGCCGTCTACCAGATTCGAGGGCATAGCCTCTCAGCCAGTGTATCGCTTAATCGAAATCAAAGATTTTGTGCCGTCTCTTTTTTAACTCTCCATTAAGCGCGTGACATTTACTGACATGTTTAGAGTGCATGGTCTACATTTGTAGATTTATAACTATTTAAATTTAACAAATAAATAAATAAAATAAAATAAAACAAAAAAAAATAACTTGCATTCCTTTCTTTCAAGCATTTTAAGCATTAATAATAGAATTTAAGAACATTTAATAACGCAGGGCCTAACGGAGGGTCAAAAAATGGAAAAAAAAACAGTTTGTGAAAATTCACTTTCTGTCATTATTTTATTCCGAATTTTTATCGATGTGCCAAATCGCAGTCACGGACTTTGCATTCTTGTTTAAGGTAGCCAGTTATAAAAAGGCGAGGTGGGAGGTATCTAAATTACCTCAAAAGTTAAAATTAGATTTACGAGTCTCAATGGAGGTGCCCATAAGTTTTGTGAAAAACGTGGGAACAGTGTAGAAACTTAACATCCATATCTGAATTTATTTTGCTGTATTCAGAGATTCGCATGAGAATACACACAAGTTTATATGAGAGAAGAATAAATGTACAAGATTTCATTATGTATATTTTTAACCCTTTCGGGTCTAGTGTACTATTAATAATACGTGTATTTTAAATTAGTATTATTTTGTTTAAAGAATCACTTTTGTTGCTATTTACATGTAATAATGTTAGCATATGTCTATGCGTTTACTATATGACTTCACTTATGTTTAGGCATCTAGTAATACAATAATTAATATTATTTGCTTAATTCTCTTTGCGCTGTTTGCGAGTCTTATTTTTAACATATATTTTACTCATTAAACTTAAAACAGAAGTTTCTTTCCTGAAAGAATCATGCGTAATAAAGAGCAAGAGGTATTAGAAAGTTGTAATATCAGTTAAATCTCATTGTAATACAATATTTTTTAAACATCTTCAAAAATTCTTCCTTAGCCTATTATCACATGAATATTAATTAAACAGTAAGCAAAACAACAACATTCGTTTACTTCAGAAAATGAAATATTCGTTAAATACTAATTATTCTATTCGGATAGCTAGTGTTATCGTTATCAACGTTAAAGTATTTTTTTTCAAAAAATTGAAAAAAATTCGGACCCGAAAGGGTTAAGACATTCTAGAATAAAATTGATTACAAATGCGATGGAGAGGGAATGGCTGAATCAAGCACCGAATGCTCGAGGTAGAGAACCGTATCTCATCAAATGCGTTGTGAAAATGTGTTGTAGAATGTCTGGATTGGAAGATTATCTTTACTGAACTATTAATTTGTGATGTAGCGAGGAAGCTGATTGGTTTCGTTTGCGTAACGGGTTTTCCAGAGCTACGTAATTTCATTCTTTGTACACTGTGTTTGATCGGTTTCTGGTAGATTTAAGCAAATGCTCTTAACAGGCTGTCAATAGTCCTATTGTAATTTTCCCTATTGAATTTATTTGGAAAATTTCCTTAAGGTTTTCACATGTAAAAATTGAGAAAATAGAGTCATTTATTTACTTTGAATGAGTGCTTATCGTTTCTTAATTGTAGATACGGATTTTGCATGCTTTCTGCCTTAAAAAAGCTAGTAGAATTATTTATTTATTTATTTTGGAGTGTATGTAGGGGGGGGGGGGCGGTAAATTTATTTAAGATATTAAAAATAAGATTTATGAACCCCTAATATGTGGCTCTTATATAAGCTTTAGGCTTGTTCTGGGAACTTGAGCTAAAACATTTGGTAATATAAAGTTTGAATGGACAGCTGAGAAGTTATTTGAATTTTAGTGGACTTAAACGTATTTTTCTCAGAACTGCTATTTACTTGCTTTAATTACTTTGCTGTAAATAGATACTTATAAAATTTTACTTAGATATAACTTCCCATATGGAAATACATATTTACCAATCTTTAAATGAAAAAATATCTATATTTGTTTGTGTGGCAAATACTCTCAAGTATAATATTTCTTTATATGAGTATACAGCTATTTGTGCATTTTTGAATTACTGATTAATAGCTACACCGAGTATGGAAAGTTAAATGCTATACCTAAATTTATTTTACTATTTTCAGTTTCGCAGGAGATTTCCTTTATCTTGATGGCAGAGGATCATATATATTAAATATTCCTTTATCTATTTCAAGAGGTATAGAATAAAATTAATTTCAAATGATGTGCCCATACGTCAGAGGGAATGGCGCAGCCAATCACTGAACATTAGAAGGCAAGAAGTATTGCTCGTAATGTACAATGTCTGGATTGCCAGCTAATTTTTAATGAATTGTTAATTTGTAACGAAGCTAGACAACTGATTGATTTCGCGGAAGAATGCCGTGGCGAAATGGGTTTTACAGAACTATGTAATTTTATGTTTTGAGAACCTTGTTGGGATTGGTTTCTGGTAGATTTATTCAAATGTGCTTAACCGTTTAAACGCCAATGTTCCCAAATGGGAACATTGCATTATTTGTGATACAAAACATATATTTTCCAACATAATAACGATGTCCTTATTTTTCCTATAAAATATAAGGTTGATTTGAACTTTGAAAAAAAAAATATTTATGTTTAAGCATTTATCACAGGTATTAAGTAATATGTAAATTCATCAATTTGCATAAAAAATAAATTATTTGCTTTTATCGTTTTCTCTATATTAATTACATTTGACAACTACGAATCTAAATGTTTTCAGAATTCGAGAAAATACTCAAGAACAATATACAATAGCATATAGCGGAAAATAATATGTTATATTTGCATAGGTTGTCAATCAATAATCACGTTCCAAAATGCGAACACTGAAATGAAAACAATAAAAAAAAACCTGCAGAAATATATTTTTTTGTTATTTTCTAAATTCGTATGCATAAATTAAAATTTTTGAAGCTGTGATATAAGAAAAACAAAATAATAATTACATTGCGATATTAATTCGTCGTCTAAACAGTTAAGAAGAAATTGTGATATTCCCTATCGTGTTTAGTTGAGGCAACATTGTTGTAGCATTTATGTTTATTTTTTCCTTCTTCTTTGTATTGCAAGTTTTTTACATGTGAAAATTCGAAAAATAATTCTCAAAAATGTAGTTTTTGTCATATTATTTATCTTGAAGAAATTTTTATCGTTGCTTTATCAAAGTCGCGTATTTCGAACGTTACCTTTTTATACAACTGCTGATACAGGGAGTCTTTAGGAGGTTCCTAACTTACTTTGGAAAATTAAAATAGAATTTATGTTTCTCAATGGAGTCTTATAAATTTCGTGGTAAGTGTAGAAAGAAAAGGAAAAATTCTGGAGCTTAAATAATTTGTCTTAGATTTTTTAAAAGCCTTTTAAAATGCTAAAAATAGTGTTGAGAGTTATTTGAATTTTTGTACAGAAACTATTAGAGACATTGTTTTCAGAACCATTTTCTTTAAATTGGGTTTAATCAATTCGCTGTAAATTGATACCTTAAAGCTTTGATGCCTTAGATATAATTTCAAACATAGAGATTCATAACTTACCGACATTTGGAGGAAAGGAAAATGCAATTTAGTTACATTATCTGAAAAATAATTAATGTAGTGGTGTTGTCGTTAAAAAAAAAAAAAAAAAAAAAAAAAAAAAAAAAAAAAACGCTAAAGGTCATACGCTAGAGTTGTGAGCGTTAATGGTTGGAGTACATATACTATAACTATTTTTGAAAAACAGATGTAAATGGAACTTCTTTGAAAAATCCAAAAAAGTATACGGCGTATACCTCTATACACTCTCGACTACATTTTTGCTCAAACATCATTTTCTTTATCACTATGAAACATAACTATGCAAGCTATATTAAGTATTTTAAGGTTGTTCTCAACTGCTCAGCTCAACGAGCCCGAAACGTTTTGACACACTTACAAATTCATTTTTTAACAGAAATATAGAAAATTGTAAGGCCTGACTATAAAAGCGATTTCGAATAGAACTCAGTTTTCCATTTTATGATCATTAAATTACCTATCCAGTTCTAAGCTATTTCGATCACGTGATTACCTGTTTTTCTCCTGCTTTTCCTGTTTTCGTCAGGAAATGTGTTCAAAAACGTCAACTTTGAAGGCTTGTTATGAAAGATCTATTGCGTTTGTTAGAAAAAAACATAAAACTGAGTGCAATTAGACAGTTTCTGAATTTCAGAAATGTTTTCAGAAACAACACCTGCTAGTTTCATGCATTTCCGATCACAAATAAATTAAAACCTATGTCCCAAAGTTCCTTCTTTTGATTTAAGAACACCCTTAAGTGCAATCGAGAAAACATAATTCTATCTGCCTTTATTTACTATTTTTAGAATTTTGCAGGAATGGGTTCTCAGATGAGGAGAATATATGTATAAGATTCTTTACCTTGTTTTAACAGGTTCTAGAATAAAATTAATTACAAATTATTTTCCCTTTATGAGAGGGAATGGCCCAATCTAACACCGAGTGCTTGGAGGCGAGAACTGTTTCTCAGATTCGTCGTAAGATGTCTAGATTGAGAGTTAAATTTTAATAAACTGTTCATTTGTGACGTAGCGAGGGTTATTAAGTTTGTCTAATGGTTTTATCAGATTATGTAATTATAATGCTTTGAACACTTTGGTTTGATTGGTTTTATGTGGTTCCTCCAATGCTTTTAATAGGCGGTTGAAGTACATTGTGCTTGTTTTTGTTGCCTTTATGTTTATGCGTATAAAAATTAGGAAACAGCTCGTAAAATTTCAATTTGTGTCAGTTTTAGTTGAAATCACTGAAAAAATAAAAAGAAATTCATATGAAAGTGTTTATTAAATTATGCGTCAATTTAAATCTCTTATCAAATTAGTAAACTGAAAAGTAGTATATCGTAAAATGTAAAAGTTTGTTTAATAGTTTATTTACAATTTAATAACATTAACACATTTAATTTTTTTTTAACCCCGGGTTGTAGTACATTTCTAGAAAAGCTAGAATTTTATTGTGTTAGTTACTCTACAATAGGTCTATTCTATATATTGATGCACATACAATTTAATGTTAAAAAATATATACCTATTCCTCATTGGGGGGGTAAAAGTTTAGATGCGGCAAATAATTCCATTTCCTCTTCTTTAAGATACCAGTATGAGGCAACTATTACTTACTCATCTTTAAATTTATTGATTAGATAATAATCTCTACTACTATTTGTAGTATGAAACAGAAAACTGAAAAGTTAAAGCAGCTATATCGTAATTGCTTTTACATTTTCGGAGGTTTGCACGACAGTGCTCTCAGATTGATATAGATGAAAGAGAATGAGAGCGAATTTATGCGCTGTAACTTTCCGTCTTTCCATCTGAAGAAATTGTGCAGCAAAAGTAATTTATAAGTGATGTTTGTATCCATTAGGAAGATGGAATGCTTCACCAAGTGCCGAAAGCTCGCAAGGCGATAACCTTTTCTCAGATCGTTATAGTATGCCCGAATCGCCAGATAATTTTTAATGAACTCTTAATTTGAAATGTAGAAGTGGGGCTAAATCCGATTAAGCTGTTATGATTGTACGGTATAATTTTCATGGCGATTCTGAAATTTTTATTTATTAGCAAGAATTCTGTTGTGCAGAGATAATTTTCACACGGATTATTAAATCGAAATATGATATTTACAACTATGAAAGCAAAATAGATAGGGACAGGAAAAAAAAATCCCTTTTAGCAAATAAATGTGTACGCTACGCTATTTCTTTTGGCGAAATCATATATACATTTTGTTCTTTATAGACAGTTTTTTTCCAAGGCTTTTATCGTGTTAAGTTACATTTTATATAGACTAGCGAATAGCACGGTACTAAAGGGAATTTAAAAGAATTAATGAATCAGGGAAAATCGGAAGAACTGCGTCCGGCGCAGGGGTTCTCAGGGACGGGCCTTAGAGCACCTGAAAATAGGAGCAACCCGCCTAAATCGGAACACCTGGCAACACTAGCTTTTGATCCCTACGAATCGTAGCGGCACACGATTAAGTTTCATAATTAAAACTGTTCTCAACTGCTATACTCAACAAGCACAAAACCTTTCGACACATTTACAAATTCCTTTTTTAATGGAAAGATATGAAACTGAAATGCCAGACTATTTAAGCGAATTAGAATATAACTGAATTTTCTATTTTTTGAGCAATAAATTATCTACTGAGTTATAGGCGGAATCGATCACGTAAGAAACACGTTTTTCACCCCAATATGAGTATGAGTTCCGAGTGGGAATTTGGTTCAAAACAACCAGTTTGACACTATTTTCAGACAAATCTAATGCGTTTGCAAAAAAAAAAAAAAAAAAAAAAAAAAAAAAAAAAAAAAAAAAAAAAAAAAAAGGGGGGGGGGGGGGAGAATGCGTGCGATTAGATAGTTTCTGAACAATAAATAACACTTGCTAGTTTTATACATTTCCGAACAAAAATAAATTATAACTTATGCCATAAATTTGCCCTTTTTGATTTAAAAACAGCCTTAAGATATTTTCAAAGTGCGTCACACTTAAGAGTCTAGGTATAATGTACTAAGAGTGGAATGCTGTGGTCCCGGATTCGATTCCGTGCTCTTGTCAAATTTTCACTTCAGTTGGGTTTATTGTATTTATTATTTGCATGTCTGTATATTATTTGTGTGTACCTTTATGATTTGAATGCAGGCATTATTTGTGTGTGTATGTGTGTTCTAATACATATCGTTGATCGGTGGAATGGTAAATCTATTCATCGCTGTCCCGTCATCCTAGTTTATCTTAATAATAGAAGATGACTTTCCCCAGTTATGTTTCTTAGTGGGAAATTGCAGTCTATGCATTCGGCCGGAGTAGCTCAGCGGTTAGAACAACAGCCTGGAATGCTGTGATCCCGGGTTCGATTCCTGGCTGTGACTAATGTTTCATTCCAGTTGTGCTTATTGTTTGTATGTCAGTATATTATTTGTGTGTACCTTTATGACTTCAATGCAGGCCTTATTTGTGTGTATATCTGTGTTTTAATATACTTTAAATAGACTGGTAGGAAAAGATTTTCGCGTAAATTTCAAAGATAAATTATCGATACTAGATTTTAAAAAATAAATAAAGCTTTGCATGTAAATTTGTCTGTCTGTCGGCGATGGCTAGATAAATCCATCGCCAATAAAGGTCTGCAAGCTTCCGTAAGACCAGACGAAGACAAACCCGAACGCACATGAGTTACACACACGAGTCACATTTACCTCTTTTTTTATCAATTAACCGAGATATCAATTAAAAATGCTGTTTAACTATTTTCCTGGCGATAATTTCTGTGCATGTCGGAACCCTACACTAAATCTCTCCCGGAACAAAATGTCAGAATTCAACACTAATTTTTAGTATATTTAAGGTTATTATGCCAGACCCGGGAACGCCAGATAGTTGAGCTAATTTAATAAATAAACTGTTAGCGTAAAATATTTAAATTAATCCTTCATTGTAGGGTGTGCCACATCTGGCACATATCTAAAAACACTATAATTCGCATTATGTGCCATATATTTGGCCAATAGGATTGCTGTAACTGATCAAGAACAGTCCAAACAAAGAAATAACTCTTATTTTGTCCTTGTCAGGTATTTGACAAAAAAATTAGAATTTCTTCTTCGGAAACAAAAAATTCGATCAAGCTATTAAGGCAAAGTTTACTTTTAGTAGTTAGTCCATTTAATTGCAAAATATAGCAATACAATATTTAAAAACCCCAATTGTGTATATAGGGTATAAGCCATAAACTAGCAAATTTTAGCCGAAATTTTGAATTGTTTTTTTTTTTTTCTATTTTCCATTATTAGAGCGATCTATAAATTTCAAATATTTTTTTTTTTCATAAAAATAGAAAAAATCGAGCAGTAAAGAGTTAAAGTTATTATCCCAGACCCGCGCAACGGTGGATAGTTCAGCTAATTTAATAAATAAACTTTGAGTGTAAAATATTTAAATTAATGAAATCATATCAACCAGGTTTTTTTTATTCCACGTAAGTTCTAAATCCTCGTCCCATTTTTGTAATGTAAGTCACTTTTTAAGAAAAATGATAACTTTTTCCGGGTCACCCACTGTATATCTTACTTACATATATATAGATTCTACACCTGACTATTTGATACAGCTTCACTTTCTGGGACATGACGTCAGTGAGAATTATTCTAATATTTATGGAAGGTGACAAAAATCATCGAGCAATCCATTACTTGATGAATTATTCATAAATGGCACGCAGCCAAGAAATACTATCTCAACTAAAGCTGACTATCCCGAATCAGTCACAAAAGTTGAAATTTCGTTATCAGAGGGAGTTATCATGAAGACGAGTATAAAGTTATATATCTTTCGAATTCGTTTTCATATTCGTAAAATAGATAAATAGTGCCATATTAAGCATCATTTAAATAATCTTGTTTTGTAAAAAATATTAGAATCTCTATTAATCTAAAACTCTTACCTCGGATGTAGGTTATTCGCTTTCATTTGGCGTATCTCGTCTAAATGATAAGTATATTCTTCAGAAAACATTCCTTTTGACGAAACTATAACATTTAATTGACAAGACGAACATAAATATTACATGAATTCTCTTATCTTTTACATTTCGATTTAAAATGCGTACAACTGTACGTCTCGTTTGCTCAGAACAATCATAGAACAAAAAACATATATCAAAATAGAATACAAAAAAGTCATTAGTTCAAGCAGCTTGCAAAATGTTCGGGCGCCATGGAGTTTCGAAGTTGACTGTCTGAAAACACAACAAATCTATAATGTTGAAACTATATGTATATATTGGATCCTACAAAATAAATGAATGTTTACAGGGTATCCACTATTACAGGATCTTACTTTAAATGAAACTATTGTTCACAAAGTTGTGAAAGACATAAAAATTGTGAAAAGTTTAAAAAAATCGAAACGATGGGATCAATACAAAAAAATTTGATTAGGAGCAAAACCTGCAGTGTTTATTGAATATTCAAGAGATCGGCGAGCATATAGATTATATAATTTTAAATAAAAAATGAATACGTGAAAGAAGAGATGTGGTATTTATAGAAGTAAAAATAGGATATGAAGATATAGTTAACGAGGAAGAAATGATTTATGAAATTGAATATATCAGTGTTATCAGTAAAAAGAATATAATAAATAAACAAGAAGAAAATTCCAATGAAAACTAAGGGGAAATAAATCAGAAAAAAAAAAACGTTACGTTTATAAATATGATGACAAATTTTTTAAGCGAAAAAAAAATTAGTTCAAATTTCGCCATCAGAGGACGCTTTACAATGAATTATATATTTATCATATTTACGATGGTTCAAAAACTTATTTATTAACTGAAAGTGATTCTAGAGACAACATTCCGCGACATGGTTTTAGCATTTCCCAGAACACAATAGGGTCAATTGTAGAACATGTTTATCTTACGATTACAGATAGTATCTGAAAACGATGACCACCATGTTGAGCATGTTCGAATGTAATAGAATAGGTAATAGAACTATGGCAAACGTATGCTAAATGTATAATTCGTTAAAACATCATCTGGTGGCAAAATTTGTACGATTTTTTTCGCTTATATCTCGATTTTCGCTTAAATATAAGCGATTTATTCAGTAGAGGGCAAGTTTTTCTGCTTTCTTCGGAGTACGCTTTCCAGCTTGTGATTTAAAGAAATGTATTAGATCAATTTAAAAAACAAAAAAAGAAAAGTTGTAAAAGAATTTTTAAACAGCTTTACTCTTTTGCAATATTGTTTTTTAAGACGTTAAATATATTGAGTTTTTTTTTACATAAAAAACTACGTATTTAAAAAAAAAAACTTTTAAAAAAAGCATACAAAAAATACATTTCAGCTCTTCCAAAGAAGTGTCTTCTTCAAGAATTTCTACTGACATCAGAAATAATGTATGCAGTATTACAAATTTATTCAATGTATTTCATTTCATTGATATTTTTTTCTTATGGACATTTGGCAGTTTGTTTTGCATATTTAAAAAATCATAACACCACAGAAAATTCTGTAAATACGTGATTGTTAAATAGACAATCACAAAACTTAGTTAGGAGAAAAAATTAAAAGTCAAATCATAACACAAATGAATTGTGAAAAAAATAAATAAATAAATTTAAAAAAATAAATCGCAAAAGTACATTTCAATTCTTTTTCAAGAATTCCTAGTATCATCAGAAATAATACATGTAATATTAAAATTTTGCTAAATTTATTTTCATTCATTTTTAAACATAATTGACCAACTTGTTTTGCATGTTTTTAAAATTTGAAACTACAGGAAAATTCTGTACACATGCTTATTAAATAGACAATCGCAACTCAAATTAGTGGGGAGAAATAAAAAAAAAAATGAAAAGACGCACCATAAAATTTATAAAATATGGGAAAAGGAGAAAAATTTCGTTTTTTAATCCTAAAAGTACATTTCAAGCTCTTCGGAAAAAAGTGTCTTCTCCAAGAATCTCTACCAATGATGTCATATTTAAAAATCTATTTTAACAACGTTTTAAGCCACAAAAAATATTAACAGGTTAATAAAAGGAGGGGAAAGAGAGAAAATTACGAACAAAACTACTGTTGAGCTTCTGCATTAAGAAAGAGCAATTAGATTTCTTATTCAACGATGAAAACTAACTTCAATTAATGTAAAATAATAATAATAATAATAATAAGGACTTAATTTTTTCATAGATTTTTATTACATTCTCATGTTTATTTTTCTTTCATTTGCAAAGTTTTGTCAACATTAGTCTTGCAAAAATTATTGTTAAATCTAATCCGCTCATAAAAACAAAAATTTCAGTCAAAGAAACTTTAAAAACACTAATAATACGTTTACGCAGACAGTCGAGACTGTGAAAGTAGCAGATGCTACTTCATCGTGAAGGTAATTAGGGAAGGAGAGATAAGAAAGAGAAAAAGAAAGAAAAAAACCTTGAAGTGATGTCAGCAGGAATTTTAACGACATGTTTGCTTCAAGAAAACATTTCTTACACCTCTTTAATGAAAAGAAATTTCTTGCCGGACAACAATTAAAAAATATTCAGTTTTTTTCCCCTTTTAAATCTAAGTCTTATTTAATTTAAAGATTCTTACAAAGCTCAAACTTATTATAATAAGGTGGAATTTTTTCTTCTTTTTTTCCGACATTAAGATCGGAGGCGGCAAAAATGGTGTCAGAATATTTAATAGGGGAATCTGATTTGTAAATCAGATGCTACCTCTATTAGTAAAGTAACATATTATATCTTTTCTGACATCACAAATGATGTATTACAATTTTTTAAAATATTATACTAGATCTGTATACACAAGGAAAACCCATGAAATGTGAAAAAAACATTACCCCCCCCCCCTTTCCATAAAAATACATTTCAAGCTTTTAAAAAAAGACGTCTTTTTCGAAAATTCTTACCAACATCAGAAATAAAGTACGTATTCTTATAAATTTACTAAATTTTTAGTATATATTTTTTAGACAATTCGTCGATTTGTTTTGCATGTCTTTAAAATTCGTATACTACAGGAAATTCTGCTTACACATGCTTATTAAATGAACAATCAAAAGTCAACTTTCTTAAGCGAAAAAACTGTAAACCGCATGATAAAATTCATAAAAAGTTGGAAAAAAAGGGAAATTTTTAAAAAAAAAAAATTCTAAAAGTATTTTTTTTTTTTTTTTTAAATCCTAAAAGTAGATTTTAGACTTTTCGAAAAATGTGTGTCGTCTTCAACAATTCCTACTAATGATGTCATATTTAAAAATCTATTTTACCGACGTTTTAACTCACAAAGATAATTAACAGGTATATAAAAAAGAAGAGGAGGAGAGGAAATTACGAATAAAAATCTTGTTGAAATTCAAGCTTGAGAAAGAACAATTCATTTTTTTTCAAAGGCGAAAACAAACTTCAATTAATGTAAAAAAAATAATAATAATGACTCCAAATTTCTTCATAATTTTTTTATTACATTCACATTTTCTCTTCGATTATTTGCAAAGTTTTATTAACATTAGTCTTACAAAAATCATTGTTAAATCTGATCCACTCATAAAAACAGAAAATTTCAGTGAAAGAAACGTTAAAAACACTAATAATACAGTACGGCAGACAGTCGCGACTGTGAAAGTAGCAGATGCAACTTCATCGTGAAGGTAATTAGGGAAGGAGAGAGAGAGAGAGAGAAAACTGAGGTGATGTCAGCAGGGTTTTTAATGAAATGTTTGCTTCAAGAAAACATTTCTTACATTTTTTTTTTTTTTTTATTTAGTTTAAAGATTCTTACAAAGCTTAAACTTATCATAATAAACTGAAAACCTTTTTTTTTCGCTATGATAAGGTTAGAGGCGGCAAAAATGCTGTCAGAATATCTCAAAGGGGAATCAAATTTGTAAATAAAGATGCTACCTCCATTAGTAAAGTAACATATTTTATTGGCATTTTTTCTGACATCATATTACAATTTTTTCAAATCTTATACTAGATCTGTATACACAAATAAAATCCATTAAATGCAAGCAAATTAAAAAAAAAAAAAAAAAAAAAAAAAAAAAAAAAAAAAAAAACCTTTAAAAGTACCTTTCAAGCTTTTCAAAAAAGGTTTCTTTTTACAAAAATTCTCATCGACATCAGAAATAATGTACGTAATATTACAAATTTACTAAATTTTTAGTATTTTTCTTGTAGATAATTTGTCAGTTTGTTTTGCATGTTTTTAAAATTTCTACACTACAGAAAATTCTGCTTACACATGCTTATTAAATGAATAATCAAAAATCAACTTAGTTAAGCGAAAAAACTGAAAAGAAACATGATAAAATTCATAAAGTATGGAAAAAGAAAGTATATTTTTTTAAAATTCCAAAAGCTTTTTTTTTTTAATTAAAAGTAGATTTCAAGCTTTTCAAAAAATGTGTCTTCTCCAAGAATCTCTACTAATGATGTTATATTTAAAAATCTATTTTAACGACGTTTTAAACCCCAAAAACAATTAACAGGTACATAAAAAGAGGGGAAAGAGAGAAAATTACTAACAAAAGTATTGTTGAATTTCAACATTAAGAAAGAGCAATTAGTATTTTTTTTTTCAACGGTGAAAACAAACTTCAATTAAAGTAAAGAAAAAAATTTATAATTTTTTTTATACTTTTTTACTACATTCTCATTTTTTTCCGTTCATTTGCAAAGTTTTATCAACATTAGTCTTACAAAAATCATTGTTAAATCTGATCCGCTCATAAAAACAAAGAAAGAAACGTTAAAAACACTAATAATACGTTTCCGCAGACAGTCGAGACTGTGAAAGTAGCATCTGCTACTTCATCATGAAGATAATTAGGGGAAGAGATAGAGAAAGAAAAGGAAAAAAAAACTGAGGTGATGTCGGCAGGGATTTTAATGAAATGTTTGCTTCAATAAAACATTTCTTACATCATTTTTTTTAAGGTAAGAAATTTCTTGTCTGACAACAATTCTAAAATATTCAGCACAAAATTAAAGTTTTTTTTTTCTTTTAAATGTATGTTTTATTTAGTTTAAAGATTCTTCCAAAGCTCAAACTTATCATAATAAGCTGTAAACTTTTTATTTTTTCCTTTGACGACAAGGTTTGAGGCGGCGAAAATGCACAGTAAAAATTGAAGACCCAAATTGGGTTGAAAGATTTCTGGGTATAGTAATTTTCCTGAAATGGTACAGTAAGGATTCCAAAATGGTAGAGTACTGTTCCCAAAATAGATAACCCAAAATGGTTCAAAAGCAGATCATTATTAACATTAAATTAATCAAAATTTCTGAGGTATAATGTATATACTATCTAAGATATTTTAATTGTTTTAATGTCATTAAAAATCAGACTAATTTAAAACGATTTTGTGCTACAAACTGAACTTTCCAAATTGAAAAAATGCTGTACCCAAAAATCTTTCAACCCAATTTGGGTATTTTGTTTTTACAGTGTGGTGTCAGAATATTTAATAGGGGAATCAGATTTATAAATAAGATGCTACCTCCATTAGTAAAGTAACATATTACATTTTTACTGACATCAGAAATGATACATTGCAATTTTTCAAAATCTTATACTAGATCAGTATACACAAGTAAAACCCATGAAATTTGAAAAAAATACCCCTCAAAAGTGCATTTCAACCTTTTTAAAAAAGGCGTCTTTTTCAAAATTCTTACAGACTTCGGAAATAAAGTAAGTAATATTACAAATTTACTGAATTTTTAGTATATTTCTTCTAGATAATTCGATGATTTCTTTTGCATTTTTTCAAAGTTCCTACAGTACAGGAAATTCTGCTTCCAAATGCTTATTAAATGAACAATCAAAAATCAACTTACTTAGGCGAAAAAACTGATAAACAGGATAAAAATCACTAAATGTTAAAAAAAAAAAAAAATAGAAATGTCAAATTTAAAAATCTATTTTAACGATATTTTAAGCCGCAAACACAATTAACAGGTATATAAAAAAAAGAGAAAATAAAGAAAATTACGAACAAAACTCTTGTTGAAATTCGACATGGAGAAAGAGCAATTTTTTTTTTTTTTTTTTTTTCAACGGTGAAAACAAACTTAATTTAATGTGAAAAAAATAATAATGATGACTTCAAATTTCTTCATACTTTTTTTACTACATTCGCATTTTTTTCGTTCATTTGCAAAGTTTTATGAACATTAGTCTTACAGAAATCATTGTGAAATCTGATCCACTCATAAAAACAAAAAATTCAGTGAAAGAAACGTTAAAAACACAAATAATATGTTTACGCAGACAGTCGAGACTGTGAAAGTAGCAGATGCTACTTCATCGTGAAGGTAATTAGGGAAGGAGAGATAAGAAAGAGAAGGGAAAAAAAAACTGAGGTGATGTTGGCAGTGATTTTAATGAAATGTTTGCTTGTTAAGAAAACATTTCTTACATCATTTTTTTAACGGTAAGATTTTTTTTTTTTTTTTCCTGACAAGAATTCTAAAAAATTCAGAACAAAATTAAAGTTTTTTTTTCCTTTTTAAATCTATGTTTTATTTAGTTTAAAGATTCTTAAAAAGCTCAAATTTATGATAATAAGCTATAAAAAAAAAATTTCTTTTTTTTTTCGGTAATAAGGTTGGAGGCAGTTAAAATGATGTCAGAATATTTAATAGGGAAATAAGTTTTGTAAATAAAATGGTACCTTCATAATTAAAGTAACATATTACATTTTTTCTGACATTATAAATGATACATTACAAATTTTAAAAATCTTATGCTAGACCTTTCTTTATACAAAAGTATAACCCATGAAATGTGAAAAAAATACCTTTAAAAAAAAACCCCTCAAAAGTACATTTCAAGCTTTTTAAAAAGGGCGTCTTTTTCGAAAATTCTTAGCGACATCAGAAATAAAGTAAGTATTATTACAAATTTACTAAATTTTTAGTATATTTCTTTTAGATAATTCGTCGATTTGTTTTGAATGTCTTTAAAATTCGTATACTACAGAAAATTCTGCTTACACATGCTTATTAAATGAACAAACTAAAGTCAACTTAGATAGGCGAAAAAAGTGAAAAAGGCGCAAGATAAAATTCATAAAATATGGGGGGAGGGGAGGGGGGGGGAGAAGAAATGTACTTTCTTTAAAATTCAAAAAGTACTTTTTTTTTTTTTTTTTTTTTTTAATCCTAAAAGTACATTTCAAGCATTTCGAAAAAGGTATCTTCTCCAAGATTCTCTTCTAATGATGTCATATTTAAAATTCTATTTTAACAACGTCTAAAGCCACAAAGACAATTAACAGGTATATAAAACGAGGGGAAAGAGAGGAAAGTACGAAAAAAAAAAACTATTGTTGAACTTTAACATTAAGAAAGAGCAATTAATTTTTTTTCAACGGTGAAAACAAACTTCAATTAATGAAAAAAAAAAAAAAATTAATGACTCCAAATTTCTTCATAGTTTTTTTTACTAAATTCTCATTTTTTTTTTTCGTTAATTTGCAAAGTTTTATGAACATTAGTCTTACAAAAATCATTGTTATATCTGATCCGCTCATAAAAACAAAATTTTCAGTGGAAAGAAACGTTAAAAACACTAATAATACAGTACAAAGACAGTCGAGACTGTGAATGTAGCAGATGCTAATTCATCGTGAAGGTAATTAGGGATGCAGAGAGAGACAGAAAAAGAAAGAAGGAAAGAAAAAAAACTTGAAGTGATGTCGGTAGGAATTTTAATGAAATATTTGCTTTAAGATAACATTTCTTACATCACTTATTTTTCATAGTAAGAAATTTCTTGTCTGACAACAATTCTTAAATATTCAATGCAAAATTAAAGTTTTTTTTTTTTTTAAATCTGGGTTTGATGTAGTTTAAAGATCCTTAAGCAGCTCAAACTTATTATAATAAGCTTCAAACTTTTTTTTTTGTCTTTTTTTTTTTAATTATAAGGTTGGAGACGGTGAAAATGTTGACAGAATATTTAATAGTGGAATCAGATCTGTAAATAATACGCTTCCTCTAATAGTAAAGTAACACATTACATTTAGGCGGCGAAAATGGTGACAGAATGTTTAATAGTAGATTCAGATTAGTAAATAATATACTTTCCCTAATAGTAAAGGAACACATAACTTTTTCCCTACACTGAATGGCTCTGTCCCCCACGAACGAGATACGACAACGCAGGCTCTAAAAACACGCTAATTTGATTGAGTTTAAAAATATTACAGAAGATTGAGCTATAATTAAAAAATCAGTGGCATTCTTTCTGTAAACAGGTTTCCATTTATTTCTGTTTGATTAGGAAATTTTAGGGCTGAATTAGTTGCTGTTAAGGTATTTAATGGCTGTTTTCGTAGTTTAATTTTAAGAAAAGGGGCAGAAAATTTAATTAATTTCTCAATGGCATAAAAGAATTTTCTAATTATACTAATTTCATATAATTAAAAAATTGTTTTAAATATGCATACACCGATTTATCTTTTAATCAATGAATAATGTGAAATTTTTTCAAAAAACGAGATTTTTTGTTTTAGTCTTGCCGAATTTTCTACAGCATTTTCACCATAAACGAATTTTCGGCCAAGCTCTGATTTATGGGCCGTAAACGAAAACGAAACTTCTGTCGATCTCTAGTAATAACAAATTGCAATGAGGAGCCCAAAAACATCGGAAAATGAATACTGACATTTGGACGAAATTTAGCAGAAAAATAATTCAGCAACCATTTAACTGTTAGATTAATTTTTTAGACATGATTCTTCAATCGGTAAATTGATTATAACAAATGTAATTTTTCCATTTTCCTTTTTTGGGTGGAAGAGCATTGGCGGCTTCAGCCAATACATCCCTGGTTCCTATCCTGGCCCGGACTTTTTTCACCCAAAAACGAAAAATGGAAAAATTACATCTGTTACATTTAACTGTTAAAACATCACAATCATGAATATGAATTCGGCTAAAAGAGACAAAATGCTGTAAGCTAAAATGAAAAGGAATTTTTCCTCGTTTTGAGAAAAGAATGGAAACGTATGTTTTCCTCCGAACATTTTTTGCGTTTTATTGCTGAAAAAGCAATTTTTCCAAAGAAAAAGGGAAGCTTTAACTTTAAGGAATTATTTAACCTCAACACGCCATCCGAACATTACGTTTGAAAGAATATTTACATTCTTCGGATATCGTCTGCGGACTTGGAAAAGTTTCCGAAAAGAATGATTGTCTTTTCATCTTCTTTTTTTTCTTTCTTGATCTTTCCTCCGAGTAAGAGTTAAATTCATGTATAAAAGAAAAAAAATACTGGCTCGGAAAAACTGTTACATTCCTCGAAGGTATACGGAATTGCATTTGAATCGAGGCGAGTTGAGGTGAGATGATTTATTAAGCATCGGTAAACTTTGGTCACATTGCCACATGTGGAATTAAATTCCTTCAGGAAAGATTGGTTTCACATTATTTCATGGTTATGCCCCGTTTTCTTCTGTTTGTATAAAAAGTATGATAAATGTTTCTAATTGTAAAATTACATTGATTAAAAAATATTCTGGTTATATAATGTCCATTTATCCATATATTTTTTAGTAATTTGGTAATCTGCCTTCTATTTCACTTCAAACTTCAACTGTTTTTAATAACATGATTGTAAAAATACTGGTTTCATTGGTTTATTTAATGGTATTGTCTGAATAACTTTGGATGTATTTATAAAAGTATTTATATATATTTATATATATACACTCTTAAAACGAAAGAGCTGATTTGGCTTCTCATGAAAGAGCTGTAATTTTTTCGATCATAAAAGAGTTGTTTTTCAAACGATTAAATCTTCCTGATCTAAATTGGTTATTTAAATAGCTCAACTTCATTTAAATTGGTTAAAACTCGAGTTATTTCAACTCTTTTTTGAGAAGCTGCCTTTCAACATTGAGATGAGTGGATTTCAGCTCAATTTGAGCTATTTTGTGGCTGACTTTTTAAGAGAGTATATATATATACATACATCTGCAATACTGCAATGATTTTATTTGTTTAATTAAATCGTATGCATATGTAAATATATGTGGTATAGTAAATAAGAAAAGAAAATGTGTTTCTTCACGATGGAAATATTCACATTATCCTCCTCAGGCCCGAGACAAATAATACGAGGGACCACAAAATTCTGTTTAAAATAATCATAAAATATCTCCAAAGATGTGTCGGTCTGTATATTGATGCTTATGATATTCACACATTCATTAAAAAGGTTTAGGTGTAATTTTAATGATTTTAGAAAGATTTAAATTAATTTAAAAGGTGTTATTAGGTGTCTCCTACAGGCGACATCAGGACTAGGGAGGTTAGACCGTGATTCTTCTTTTTAACAACTAATTTTATTGTTTTCTTCACTGATGCGCTGTGATCATAGCTGATATTTTATCAAGTTTAAGAGAGGGTTTCAGAGATAGATAACAGTTTCGCTGCCATTTAAATATAAAATTATTATTCCCTATAGTCAGAACTTACATATTTTAGGATAAGGCATACTTTGGAAATCAGGCCTACTGAGTAAAACTATGCTAAATACGAAAAATAGGGTATCCATATGTAGCTTACGGTCGTTTAAAGTTAAGCGATGAGGAAACTGCTAATAGGGTAAAACCAGCGAAACTACGCTAAATGCGAAAAACAAAATACCCATAGATAGCTTAGGGTCACTGCGAAAAACACGATTTAGCCACAATAGGGCAAAACTATGTTAAATAAGAGGTAAATAGAGTAGTTTAAAGTAAACTAAGGGTAGCCCCCCCCCCCCCCAAAAAAAAAGACAAGACTTGATGAAATGAAACTCCACACAAAGAAAAAAAAAATCCCTTTCTTATTGTCAAACAAGGCACCGCATACGATCAATATTTAATGATTTTCAATAAACGAAACATGATTTTTACGCCGAATCTATTATATATCACTGTTTGAACCAAAATTACTGCGAATTTCAATTTAATTATATATTCAAGAAAATATAATTGAAAAGCTAGTTAAAAGCAACAATAAGTAAGCTTCCAAAAAAAAAAAAAAAAAAAAAAAAAAAAACAAGCAACAATATTTTGTCATCTAGGTTGACAAAATATTGCTTCGGGCGATGTAATAATTTGTAAATAATCTTTGGCGAAAAATGCTCGATATGATAAGAAGTAATTTTTCGCCTTACTTTTACAGCATGTTTTGCGATTCGTTTAGCACTGAAAACTGCCCGAATAAAATTAAAAATGTAGCTGTATCTGGTAATTTATATTTTGATGATTATTCTCTTATATTAAATAGCTTTATTTGACTTTTATGCAAGTTTTGCTTTTCATAATCATAATACTGTAAATTGACTTGCTTGTTGTGAAAGCAAAGTTATAACCAGCAAATGCTATGAAAAGGTGTCTTCATTCTCGTTATAAACGAATTTCACTACAGCATGATCTTTCATTCTAAATAATGAGGATTTAGAAAAACAAGCACAATAACAACAACAATAGTAACAGCAATAAGTACCTTTCAGATAGGAACATGGCGACAAGATAGAGCTTCAAATCGACTTACCTAAAAAGAGCAGAAAAAAATACCATTTAAATATAAGTTTGATTAAACAAAATTAAGGGTCAAGCATACATGACGAAACATTTTTCAACACCTTTAGAACATTGTAACAAAAATTTACAGTTTAAAAATAATATTTGAGTAAACTATTTGGAAGAGACTAATACATTTGAAATTCCAATTGTAGCATTTGCCATCAATATAGCAGGATAAATACCTGAATTCTTTTGCATAATTCTGTTATCGATCTATAAATTTGTAGAAATATTGCACAGTAAGCAAAAAATTAGTTCACTTAGGAAACACTTAAATGTTTTAAAATTCCAAAAAAAAGTTTATTTATTATTATTTATTTATTTATTAAATTTTTAAAAATTAAAAAGAAAAAAAGTTTTAAAAACGTTCATTTAAAATTTTTAAAATTCCCTCCACCTATACTCTTCGGTAAGCGGAAATGTACTTTGATTCTTTAGTGCAGCCCCGTGCATGATGTATAAAATTTATGCAAGGTAATGAGTTGCTGACATCGAAAGTAAAAAGGTTTATGAACAATATGAGTTAGAAATGACTATGTTAGACCAGCCTAAAATGTGTTTTATTAAATTAATTATTATTGAAAATATACAGGGAAGCGGCAACATATATAATCACGTCATCGAGTACACAGATAAAATTCTATAATTAGTTAAATCTCGATTCGCATATCAAAACGTAATCCGTCTGCCAAGTCAGGTCTTAGTAAAAAACACTTTAAAACCTAGTTTTAGTGACTGAGTCATAGATTTACCATTATGTTTTCCTGCTCAGAATCCTTCATATTTTCATTTGTTTGAGTGCAGGAAAGCACAATGGTAAATCCACGAGTCAGCCGCTAAAATCGGGTTTTTAAGGGCTTTCCACTAAGATATGATTTGGCAGACCGATTAGGTTTTAATATGCGAATAGAGATTTAACTAATCCTAGATTTTTACCCAACATTTTTTGGTGACATTTCTTCCGCGACAAATCTAGTTATAATATTAACATTATTATATTGCATTGTTAGACAACTTATGCTATTTTAATTACTGTTTTTTAAACCTTTTTATAAATGTATTGTAGCCCGCATAATAAATAGGTTGAGTATTGCTGCTTAAGCCTATCATAGAGGGAAGGATTTATAAATTACTAAACTTCGATATTTACATACAAAATAGTTAGATCTGAAACTTTTTTCTATCTCACACATTTTAATACAGTCGAGCCTCTATATAAGAAAATCCATCGTTCCAGTAAAAAATTCGTTATATAGAGAAATTCGATGTATTGAGTATGATGTTAAAAATAGTATTTAATGTGTAAATTTTGAACAAATATTATTTTTGATCTTTTTAATTAAGAATTTGAAATGTTTAAAAGTATATATTAACCTAACATTTTATTTCTTACTTATTTAAGCAGTTTCAAAAAAGAGAAAAGACATTTATTTGAAAGCTTAATGAAAATCAAATAAGGAAGACTTACATAAATTTCAGAGGAAGAAATCTGTAATTTTTTGTTGTTTTAATTTTAAAATTACAATTGTTACGCTCTCAAAAAAAATTCTCAAATTTTAGCAAGGAATGAAAAATTGTAGTTGATATTTTCCTCCATTTGAAGGTCTCTCTTATGTGCTCTCATTGATTCCTCTCTTATATGTGTAACAATTCAATTGACTGTGTTTTGAGAAGGATGATGAAAGGTGTGTGGGAGGTGGGATGAACTTGTTAGATTTAAAGAATAAGGAGAGAAGTAATATTTATAAAAAAAAAAAAAAAAAAAAAAAAAAAAAAAAAAAAAAAAACCTCTCCACTGAACGATAAATCAAAAATAAGTGATGGAAAATTGATTCCATATGATTTCGAAGCTTTTTTAAAACTGAATAAATTAAGATCAATTTATGAAAAAATTCGTTATATGGAGATAGATATTTCGCTATATAGAGTCTGTTTTTAATGTAATCATGCGAAAAGGGGACCGTTCTTACTAAAAATTCGTTATATGGAGATATTCGATGTATGGAGTTTCGTTATATAGAGGTTCGACTGTATTTCATAAAGTAGTTACAAATGTTAAAAGTTCCATATTATTAGTTTAATACTATACCGACTTTGACTTTCATTTTAATTCTCTGCTTCAGTCAATTAATCGGAGTAAAAACGAATCAATCGTGATATTTAATAAAATGAATATTTTTCGACATTCTGTTATGCAACTGTTTGCAAATAGCTGATTAGGTTTGCAAATAACTGTTTGCAAATAGGCTGCGAAGTTTTTGTCGGTGCATGATCCGCCGACGAACAATAGAATTACGACAAATTGAGAAAATTACCTAAAAGCATTATTACAGCGCCCTCTTCTGGCGGAATATTTCCAAATTTAAGAAGAACCTGCTAGCCATAGTCCAAAAATATATACATGAAATTTAGTTCAATTATATGCATACACTTTTTGATGGGACAATGGCGACACACAGGCAGACAGACATTTTATATAAACATGTTTTAGAGGACCGCTGACACCTAAAAACGTCTTAGTATATCAACAACCGAAATCCGAAAATTTTTTTGATTATAACACTTTCTTCTATTATAGACAAAAAAAAAAAAAAAAAAAAAAAAAAAAAGAAAAGAAAGAAAGAAAGAAAGAAAAAGCAAGTTAGTAAATTAAATAAAGGAGCTTAAAAGTAAGAATACTTAATTGAACAAATTATTTAATACACATGTTTAAAACTGTGATAAAGAGAAATCTGTAACGGAGTTAGAAAATGACTACGCCAGATAAAATAGAATTATTTGATATAAAGCAGGCATGCCAAGTTATGAGCCACTGCGAAAATTTAACAGACGATAAGGAACAGCTATTATAGAGAAATCTTGCAGCAATAGCATTAAAAAAAATAAAAAATAAAAAAAGGGAAAAGGGATAGATTTTGAAGTATAGAAAATGGAAACAGTAAAAAAAAAATCGATAAATAATTGTAAAAAAAAGGCACAAAAACCAAAACGTAATAACAAAAAATGATTTTTGTCATTGATTTTATCTTCCCCTCCCACACGCACGCACACACACACACACAAGATTCCCCCTATATGACTGTTTCATTTTAAGATCCCCCCCCCCCTCCTTCAAAATATTTGTTTTTTAAAATAAAGTTTCTTTAAAATCAAGTAGAAAGGAGGTGGATAAGATAAATATTGATTTTCAGCCCCAAATCGGACAAAAAAATTTTTTACTGAGAAGTTTTGATTGTTTTAATATGATTTAGGATCTGTTTTTGTTGTCTGTTTGATTTCTATTTGAAAATTGGTTAAATGAGTAATGCGATATCAGCAATCTGGGGTTATTGTTTATAGCAAATATTAATGTGAATCAATTGTATCAATTTATTTAATCATTTATTTATTTGCTATATAAATTCAAGAATAAAAGTGGGAAACAGAGAAAAAGATGGGATTATTCCCCCATTTATATACGATTACAAAACTTATAATTTGGACGCATTTTAACTATTATTTATACAATAAAATGAAATATATATATGTATGATATTTATTTTCTTAAAACTTTCAAATTGTTAAAAACAAATTTAAACTAATAAAATAGTCATAGATTCTTCGAATCAAAAAAGAAATTTGAAGTGAATTTACTGAAATTGTAAAAAATTGCGAAAAATGCAAAAAATCTTTGATGAACTTGTTTCAAGTACAGTGATTATTTTTTTCAAATAAATATATTAATTTAGAAGATTTGTCTGTTTAAGATTTTAAATCTCACTTTAAATGTACTATTCAAGAGCACATTATATGCATTATGGAATATTTTTATTATACATAAAACTAAAAAAATGGGGGAGATAAAGAATTTCTTTAAATATTTTAAGCGTTATATGAAAAGCTTTTCAAAATGCCTCATGCACATTCCATATCAATTAAAATCCCCAATACTTTTTAATGGAAATTCGTTTGATAAAGTAGACTCTCTCAAATCCGCACAGTTTAGGACCAGAGGTTGTACGGATTTCTGGTCATTGCTTTGCTTACATTTTTTATACAGCAATTTGGATGTAATTAATAATGCTATCGAAATTATAATGAATGCTTACAATACAGTAAAACATTAAAATAATAAAGCAAAATAATAACTAAAATTATAGAAAATTACATAATTTTTAAAATGGTTAAAATATTAAAAGCAAAAGTCAAGTAAATAATCAATAATGTATAATAAACTATTCATTATAAAGATGAGATGCATTTCTCCTAAATTATTAAGTGGAGCTTGCCTCTAAATGTACACTACCAATTCATATCAAAATCATAAAATAAAAAAGTTTAATTTCAGGTTCAGCCAGACTTAATAGTTAAAAAAGCTTGCATATATAATAATCCATATAATAAATAGTACATAAATACATTTGGTAAAAAGATTATGATTACCAGTGGTATCAGAAATATCTTAATTTTTTTCAGAAATAATAAATTTATTCTTCCTTCCTGATAAAGCATGAATTCAGTCATATTAACAAAAATTACAGATTAAAAATATATATGGAATTGGTATAAAAATAAAAAAAAATCATATTGTGTCCCAACATCTGAAACTGCAAGTTCCATTGTTTACGTCTGTAAATTATGTGTAAATTATGTTTACATTAGTAAATTAGGGAATCTACTTTATATACAAAAAAAATGTTCATCTAATTTTACACATTTGAAAGTAAGAAAAAAAATATTTTTTTAATTTTATGAAATGTTCAATATTTTTTAATCCTATTTCGCAATTAACTACCTTTGACTTTTTTCCAATTATACAATGTGTTAAGAAAATGCATAGCCTTATGACAGATATTATATAATAACATACAACATAACAATAAAAAACATTACAGTTTTTAATCGATATGGAAAGAGCATGATATATTTTGAAAAACACGTAATTTGAAATAGCTTTATATGCCAATCCATTTATTTTCAACATCTTTGAGTGGTAAATTTTGTTTTGATTATTTTTTTGGGGGGGGGGGGGGTGGGGGGGGAGAGACTTTTTAAATCACAGCAGAAATGGAAGTTCTATTTCATTATGTAATTAAATATCTCAGTAATGTTTCAATTAGGAATATAATTATAAGAGTTTTTGGAAAGCTGATTTAAATTTCTAAATCTGTGCTAACACTATTCCCCTTTTTAGATATTTTTGAACGCAATTTAAAGGAAGGAAAAACTAATGTAATTAATGCAATCAAAATCAATTTTGTTATGTTTATTATTAACTTCCGTTGAAAAAAAAAAATAAAACATTCATTTGAAAAACCATACATCGGAATTAAATTATCAATATCGGTGAATATTATTATGATTACTATATAATTTTTAGGAAATTTTGAATATAATATCGATTTGCCCTCATTTAAATAAGTAAAATAAATAAATAAATAAATAAAAGGACAAATTTTTTAAAAAGAAAAGTAAAATGAGTATGTAGAAATAATTAAAGTCTTACTCAAGAAAACTTAAAAGGAACTTCTATTTTCAAAAAACAGCTAATGACATTAATGCAATGGTTATAGGGAAAATGTCAATACCTCAGCAGAAAAAAATATATGAAAGCGTTACGAAAATAATTGGCATGTTAAACAACACTCACAAACTAATAATTTTTATTCTTCCGAATCTTACATATCTATAAGAGTGCATTTCACTACCGTCAAATTCAATTAGAGATCGATACCGATCTACGGATTCAAGCACTTAATTAATGGGCACGTGATTTGAGATAGCTTTATATGCCGATCCAATTATTTTCAACCTCTCTGAGTGTTAAGAGTTTTGTTATGATTAGATAATAAAGAAAATTATGAATTAAATAATGAACGGACTAACTGAAATGTGTGTGTGGGAGAGGGGTTTGTAAGGAAAGGTACGCACGCTTTTTAGGAGATCATTAAAGTAGAAACGAAAGTTTTATCTCTTTAGTCAATTAAATATCTCATTAGTTTTCGCAAGGTTATTCCGTTTGCAAATAATTTAAAATTCAAAATCAGCGTTTACGCCATTCTGTTTCTAGATAATTTGGACAGGAATAGTTTATTAATGCGTTTATTTAGTGTATATAGATACTTTTTTCAGTTAATGTTTAATATAAATTTTAATTAATAATGAAAATATTTTTTTTTTTACAAGTGAAGCTAGGTTCATTTGGCTGATCCATTTTTCCAGTAAATCCAACCAGTTTTTCAGGCTGCATCATATATTATAGGTACGGTCTTCGTCGGTATTTACGCCCATAAGTCTTTAATACTTTTGGGGTGGTCTAATCACTGCATAGAGATCTCGTACGCTTCCCGCTTATAAACTGTTAATATGCAATTACTATACCGTGAGATCATCATTATAATCGGGACATGTGCGCTTTGCATCCATAAACCGCCTATTCGGCGATCAGCAATTGAATAGTGTTTAATATTTACAGAAACAAATTTAGATGCTTCTTAATTTATTACAACTTACAGTAATATTTAGAAATTTTCATGCATTTACGAGCAATGTGCCAGAATGAGTGTCATCGTGAATGTGTCAGAAGTTTCTCCTTAATAACCAATTTTCACAGGTTTCTTATAGAAAATTGTTTTTTAAAATCACCATTTATGAAAACTTCATTGCAATTCATTTTAAATGATAAAATTTCATATAATACGTTAAAATATTTTTCAGATAAGCGTATAAAAAGAAGCATCTTAAACTTCTTTTAATTTTCGCAAGTTTTATTATTTTTGGTCATTGTAAAATTCAATAAAAATTCTTATCTATTAAAAAAAAAAATTAAAAAAAATTAAAAATGAACAAAAACTCACATTTATTCTAACATTCATGAAGTTTGTTTTCTTAATGCTTTTAAAAGTTAGAGAGAAGTCCATTATTTTAAATAGATTTTGGGGATTTCTTTTTCGTTTTTTCCTCCTTCTTTGTAATTAATCCCTTTTTATATCTTGTACAGTATTAAGTACGATGTTTCAAAGTCTGAAAACCTTTGTAAGTATTATTAGGATTACTGGCCTTAAGAACCTTGCTAAACCTCTCATTTTTCTTAAGTGATAAAAGAAAAAAAGGAATAAATATATTTTTTATACCAATTCCATTTTATTTATGTATTTTTATTTTTACTTTTATTTTAATTTTATTTATGCATTAAGAAACGGTGGAGATGTTTTGAAATTACTGAGTATTTGATTCTCATTAACCCTTTCGAGTATGGTGCACTATTAATAGTACATATCTTTTCATCGAGTATTATTTTGTCGTAAAAATACTTAGTTACTTTCGAGTTCGAACAGATAAAAAATGATAATATTTAATAGAGTAGACTCCCTCAAATCCGCACAGCTTGGGACAAGAGGTTATTTTAGAATTTTGCGGATTTCTGGTCATTGCTTTATTTACATTTTCTAAACAGTAATTTGAGTGCAATTTATAATGAAATTGAAACTATAATGAATGCTTGCAACATAATAAAATATTTAAATAAGTAATAAACTAAAATAATAAACATTTAGATAATTTATAAAATGATTAAAGTACTAATAGTAAAGGTCAAGTTAATAATCAATAGTGTATGATTAAATATACATCATAAAGATTAAATGTATTTTTCCAAAATTATTCAACAAAACTATTGCCTCATAAAAGTACATTACTAAATCACATCAAAATAATAAAATAAGGATTTTTTTCCAAGTTTAGTCAGGCTTAATAAACAAAAAATCTTGATTAATGCATAAATATATTTAGTAGGAAGATTGTGATTACCAGTGATATCAGAAATTTTTTCCAAAAAAAAAAAAAAATTATTCTTCCTTCATGTAAAAAACATGAATAGACTATTATTAAGAAAATTACAAATTAAAAAACATATGGAATTGATATAAAATTAAAAAAATCAAATTTTGTCCCAGTATCAGAACTGAAAGTTTCATTGTTTACATCCATAAAAATATGTGCATATTTTAGAGAGTTGCGGATTTCTAGTTTGCGGATTTGAGGGAGTCTACTGTATAACTATGCTTTTATTATTATGATTTCTTTTTTTTTTTTTTACATTTGGTAATAGTAATAATAATAAAAGTTTATTTAATTCTCCTGCACCATTGTTGATTCCTTTATTTTATACATATATTCCACTCTTTAAATTAAAAGTTGCTTTTCTGAACCAGTCATGTGTGATAAAGCGAAAAAAAAAAGAAAAGAAAGTTGTAATAACCTTTCAAATCCTGCTGTAATGTATCATTTTCCAAACGCCTTTGAATAACTCTTCCTTCACATAAATATGAAATGCACAAAATAAGTACATTCGCTACATTTCAGACAATCTCAAAATGGAAAAAAAGTTGAGTATGTATTCAAATACAAAACGACTGCTTTTTGACAAAGCATTCAGAAAATTATTTCTATTCTTAAATACATGAAATTAGCAAGTGCTGTTTGTTATTCGGAAATTTCGAAATCGAATCTAAGCCTCTCATTTTTCATGAGTGAAAAAGAAGCAGAAAATATGTTTTTTTATGCTGCTAGCACTTATTCATTTTTATTTTATTTCATTTTATTTTTAAAAGAATATTCCAATCCAAACTGCGTATTTTCCGATTTATTTTTAACCCTCCAAGCGTCTTGCAAAAAGGTAAAATTGTAATGTTGTTTTCTCAACATTTTGTTTTAAATGTTAAGAAAATATGATTCTTTCAACATTATATAAAAAAAAACTTTATTATAAGCATGAATGTAATCCTCCAGAATATGAATCATTCTTCGATGTATTGAAAATTCATTAAATCTATAGAATTATAGTATATTAAATATTGATTATATTGCAGTGAAAACTGGAGCTTAGTATACGGAATATTACGTTCCAGACTCTTAGAGGGTTAAATTCATTTTTGCTCTCAAACGCATCAAATTGGCAAATCCTCTTATTTAGAAACTAGATAATGTGCCGTGTTTGTCGATTTTTTTTTCGATAAATGCAGAAAAATATTGCAAAAAATGTAGTCAAACTTTACGTTTTGAACCAAAAATTTTCTGAAGCAGCAGATCTAGGAACGAAAAAAATGATCATACTGTGAAAATAATTATTTATTAATCAAATTAAAATGATTTGAGCGAAAAAGAAATTCACATGGCCGTTTATACACTTCTTCAAAAATCACCTCAGCCAGTTTCAGGATTGTACTTTTAAAAATAAGTCTGAAAATGTATCAGAAAATTTCGATCTGTTGAGAAAAATATATTTTCGAATATGCCCTTATAAGAAACAGTGGATTAGTGTAAGAGAATGTTATAAAATTCCAAATTACTGACTATTTGATTTTCGATAAGTCTGTATTCCATTCTAAAGTAACTACTTCACATTCACAATATAATCTCTATTCTTAAACGCATGTAATTAGCAAGGGCTGTTACTCAAGAACATTGAAATCGAATAGCGTTTTTCATTTTCTAAGAAAGGCAAAGGATTTTTCAGAAAATAGTTCATAGTTGCTTTTCGAACGCAACACTTTGATAAAGATTGTCAAAACAGAGTAATCGCTTGCAAATGAGGATGTAATCTATTTATTGAAAAAAAAAAAGGAAAAAAGCTAGTAAATTTCAACTTATTTCAATTCCACCTAATTTCGTACTTTTACGCGTAAAGAATAATTTAGTAAATATATCACAAAACTTAATGTTATTGAACAGAAATAAAATCTCTTTGAGAACCGTTGCCTTTCGCATCTTTTGTTAATTTTCCACATTGCAAAATTCAATAAAATTCTAAATTTATCTAAATAAGGGAAATTTAGTTTAAAAATTAAAAATGAGAAATCTTACATTAATTTTAATCTTCATTATTTACCGATTACGTACGTAAAATTCTGCTTTCTAAATAAAAAGTAGAATAGAAATCTCTTACTTTTGACAGATTTTAGAGATTTTTTTTCCTTATTTTTTCTGAGTTTTGTAATTAACCTCTTTATATACCCCCTGCATTTTGAAAGATAGAATTTGAGATTTCGAAGGAACGCTTCTATGCCTGGTACTACATTATGCTATAAAAATTAAAAATTTTTATTTTATTTTCTCCCCTTTCTTTATCAGTGCAGTTTATTTTAGAGATTTGATTTTAAAACAAAAAGATCGTTCGAATCACACTGAAACTGGCCTAAAATTTATAAATACTGTCTATAATCGTGTGTATGTCGAGGAATTTCTGACAATTTTTGGCAAGAAAATTGAGGGTTGCAGTTATACACGAGTCAATTAAATAAAAAATTTCGAATACTGCAAAATTCTGGCTTTTTATGTGTTTGTATAATAAAATAATTTGTATAACAAATTATACAAATAATAAAAATTCATTTTAAAAAAATTCAGTGTTTTTATTATTATTATTATTATTATATTACTATTTATTTACTACTTTTTCGCATTGGCAAGCGACATCTTTGATTGATTTCGTGCAAAACTGAAGTAAAAAGTCAAGTGGTTGACTTTTTCACGGTTTTTTGATTTGTTGCAGAACTTGCATTCGAAAGTTAGATGGTCGAGTTATACCGTTATACACGAGTATATACGGTAAGTTAAAATTTAATAAATACATTTATTAATTCTCTTATTCGCCACCATTTTCCTTTGCATTTCTTTCTAACAATTGCTATTTAATGCTAATTCAATTGCCACGTGTCACCTGAAAAGGTTCCCCAAGAGATCTCAGAAATAGGATAAAAATGCTGAGACGAAAAATTTTAGCAGTTGTATTGTTCTGAATTTTCAATGAATTGCGTTACTTCTGAATGAATTCTTTCATGGAAAAGTTCATTCACTATGAATGAGACTGACGAAAAAACAAAGATATAAAGACTTTTTATTATTCCCTCCCCCTTTCTCTAATACTGATCTTGCGATTTTAATCAGATGAGATGTCACGCTCAAAAATTTCAAACCGTAATGAAAGCTAGAATGATGTAGATGAACGTAAAGTATTGAATCATTGTCATAAATAATCGGATGCATATACGAACAAATTATATACAGGGTGGTTAGTTATTAACGTCAGGCGTTCAGAGCCCTCTAGCGAGTAAAGTTTTGGTCAAAACATAACCAAATTTGATCAGCATACATAGTAGACCATGGGATTTCGAATTCTTAAAAAAAATTTAAAATAAAAAGTTTCAAAAATCGCCACTAGGGGCAATTTTAGCGTTGTTTATTGACTAAAATGCATTAATTTGCATAAAATCACTTGTGTATAGCAATCATGAGTATAAAAGGAAAGGCTGGGAGAGTTCTCATCATTATCAACTCTCACCATTCTTTGCTAGTCAAGCTGTGTTATCAGCAGAACGAGAATTGCAATGATGCTCGTCCTGAATTTCACCGATTACAGAATTTTCCAAAAGAACCGATGAGCATAACAAATTTACAAAAGGTGATTCATCGGTTTGAAACTATGCGGCAACAAGGCCTAGGACGCAAAGTGACTAGTCAATAACAAGTTGACGAAGTTGTAACTGCTATTGTCGAACAAGAGATGAAAAATATGCAGGTACCATCAGCGCTCGGGCAGTATTCCAGCAGTATAAAATTGATCTGTACTGTATTTTTTGCCATTTAATCATTCAACATTTACACTAATACACTATTGGTGCGCCAAAATTTCTGATTTTATACAAATTAAATGCATTTTAGTCTCATTTTAGCTAAAATTGCCCCCAGTGGCGTTTTTTTTTTTTTAAGTTTTTATTTTCTTTCTTAAGAATTCAAAATCCCATGGTCTACTATGTATGCTGATCAAATTTGGTTATGATTCGCCCACAACTTTTCTCGTTAGAGGGCTCTGAACACCTGACGTTAATAACTAACCACCCTGTATGTTTAAGGGTGTATTCCTATCCAAACTGCTTATTTTCTGATTTATTTTTAAATTCATTTTTACTCTCAAACAGATTAAACTGGCAAATTCTCTTTTTTAGAAACTACATAATGTGTCTTGCTTATCGATTGTTTGATAAATGCGAAAAATATTTCGAAAAATGTAGTCAAAATTGCCGTTCTGAACCAAATTTTCTGAAGTGGGAGAACTAGGAACGAAAAAAAGTTTCATACTGAAAAAATAGCAGTTATAAATCAAATTCTAATGAATTGAGGGGAAAATGAAATCACACGGCCTCTTATACATCTCTTCAAAAAACTCACTAAGTTTGATGGTTTTTTTTTTTTTTTTTTTTTTTTTTTTGTAGCACGTAGATATTAAGTTTATTTTACCCTCTGTAAGTTTCAAAATTTTATATCTTTTTCCAGTCATCAGATACAAATGAGTAAAGAATTCTTTTTATATTTTTCGGAACTTTTTGAAACTTTAACACAAATTTTGAATGCATTATAATTATCTTTAAAATATTTTACGCTTACAGAGGATAAAGAACCTTTCCAATCTACGTGTTGAAAAAAATATATTATTGAAATTTCCAAATTTGAATGTACAAGAAGAACAAGTATTTTCTCTATAGGATAACATTCAATTCCATTTTTTTGAGGTGCATGGCATGCATATAAGCAGACTGTATAAAGATATTTAATGTACCCTTTGCCAGATGTGATTCTGAGTAAAACTCTGAAATTCACAGCAAAGTTTCTAAAATGTTACAACAGACGAGGAAGAGTTGGGGGGGGGGGGGGTCTCTCTCAGCGGTATTTATAAGTTTTTTATGTGGCTCTTTGAAAAAAAAATCGCCTTTTTCCCTCGATCCTTTGATAAGATTCACGTTTTTATCGGAATCCTTTGACAAATTGTGCATTTTCCCGCAATCATTTGATAACAATCACATTTTTTCGCAATCCTTTAACATTTTTTTTCCCCAAGAAATCTTTTGACAAAACTCGCATTTATTTTCACGATTTTTTAACGGAATTCCGTGTTTTTGTCTGCAATTTATCGACAAATTGGCGTTTTTTTTTTTGGGGGGGGGGGGGGGATATGACGAGCAAATTTGATTGACGAAATTAATTTTTTCCGGTGACTGTTTAACGCCAATATTTTTTTAGGTCCAAGTTTTCGAACAGATTATCGGTTTTTAAAAAAATTCGGAACCGAATACCTTATATTTTCAAAAAATTCAGAACTGATAGCATATGCGTTCTAGATATTTTAAAGTTGCTGTAGGACTTTTAAACCTTCAAAAAATTCGATTTTTAAAAAATACATATAGATTAAATTTGAAAAAAACTCCAAATCTTAGGGGTTGATACGGAATGTTTCTGGGTTCAATGTGCAGTTTACTGCATTCCGATATCTAAAATAAGATATTTTTTTTCCTCTTTTTTGAAGAATTCTACATTTTAAAACATCTTCCAAACTTATCTTGGACACAAAATTTTTTAAAGATTTATTGCTAGAAAAACTGACAAGTCTTGTTACAATGGAAGATTTGGTCTAATTGGCTGTATGTCCACTGGATGTAAAAATATTTCTGCACTTTTTTTTTCTTTTTTAGGGGGAGGGGGGTTATACAGTGAAAATCTAAAATTTGTTACATCGCCCCAACCTTGGAAACCCGCCTTTGGTATACACCCTGTTTCTAAAATAAAGCTAATATGTATACTTTCTAATGTATAGCCCCTGTTTATTTATTTAATATTTTTTTAGATTACTAGGGGGGCGCCGCCCCCCTGCTTGCTATGCTCGCCAACCCCCCGCGTAATCGCTTCGCGATTCCAAATTATTGGCTACCCCTGCTTGCTGCGCTCGCCAATACCCCATGGTATGAATAAGCAGTTGCAGACCTTTCAACTGATGTGTCACACGACTGGTGTTGTAAAGAAATTAAAAATGTGCCCCCCTGGGGGGCAGAGTGGGAGGCGACACAAAACACATCCATAATATGAATAAGCAGCTGCAGACCCCTCAAATGATATGTCACACGACTGGTGTTGTAAAGAAATTAAAAATGTGCCCCCCTGGCGGGCAGAGTGGGGGTGACACACAAGACATCCATAAAATGAATAAAAAGTTGCAGAACTTTCAAATGATGTGTCACACAACTGGTGTTGTAAAGAAATTAAAAATGTGTCCCCCCTGGGGAGCAGAGTGGGAGATAACACACAAGACATCCATTATATGAATAAGCAGTTGCAAACCTCTCAAATGATGTATCAAACGACTGGTGTTGTAAAGAAATTAAAAATTTCGCGAAATATTACAGTTATCGCCAAGTTGGCGTCACTTTTGACAACTAATTTTGGTCGCCAAATTTGGCGATATATCGCCAAGTTGGCGACAAACTTGGCGATGGTAACCTTTCCTATATTTATGGTAACCCATACGGCGATGCATAGACGGAGTCCTTTCCTGATTGGTCTATTCGACTCATGGAAGGAGTGGACAAACCGGATTCGTTAGTTCCGGAAATCTTCCACATCAGCATCATTCCAGGAGTCATTCCTTTTAAGGCTAGTTTTTTTTTACTATAGAAGGACTATACTGTAAGCTTGCTATCAAACTATTTTTTTTTTATATAATATAGCAAATTTCTATTAAATATACTAACATAATGTCAAAGCAAATTAGATGACAGCGATCATAGTAATATAAAAAGTTGATGAAAAATGTATTTTTGAAATGATGCTAGCAAATATGTACGAGTAAATAATGAATACTAAAAAGCAACAAATACTGCCTAAGCACATCGGATAAAGTTGATTATATATATAAACGTTTCATAAATAATAGCAATAACAATAAGCAAAGTAATTCGTACCAGAAGTATTGTCTATAAGATCAGTGGAATCATCACAGCATATAGTGTAAGCTAACTATCAGCCAAAATTTAAAATCTGATTATGAAAAAATAAATAAATAAATAAATAAATAATATTTCAAGAAATAATATAAAAATCCTAGCGTAAGTCGTTTCAGTCGTTACATTGTTTTAAATTTCCACTGAATACCGTTACTTATGAATGGATTCTTTGACAGAAAAAAGCATTCACTTACCAAAAAGAGTACAAGAGATATAAAAAAGATATAAAAAGAAATGGATATCTTTTTACCTCTCTAATACTGACCTTGCAATTCTAATACGATTAACCAGAATCGGCTCAAAAAAGTTCCAATACGCTCAAAGAAAATCGGATGAAAATGAACGTAATATATAGAAACAGCATTATGTGAATAAAACTCTAGTACACTTTAAGAAGATTTCAAACGAGCGAAATCCAGAAATATGAATCCAATACGAACCTATGTTTAACTAAAATATGCAAAGGTACACATTAAAAGTATATATCTTTGTATAGTCGTAGGAGGGGGGGTAGAAGTAACTCCCCTCCACTAACCCTGCAACAAATTATTGTAGAATAAAATCAAGGGTACCAAAGGATTAGAAAGTCTTCTTTTAAAAGCTGTATATGTTACGGTTAACATTATAAATTCGGTAATTATGAATAATAACCGGTTATTATAATAAGCATGTCTTTTGGTAAATTTGATAAATGTTGTATATTAATCAAATTTACCGAAGAAGTTCGGTCAACATGATTAATTAGGCTTAGTAACGAATATATACTTTACAAAAGTATGTACCATCATAATTGTTTGAATCTAATAACAAAAATAATTATTAAGAGACAATAATACTCAATCAAAAGAAGTGTTCTGTTAATAAGACGCAAAAGACTTACTACATTATTTAAAAGTAGAATTATTTTCCAATCGTCTGATATCAGTAATTTTCTTCTATTACAATTAGTTGCAGAGTTAGTAAGGGACAATACCCCTCCCCTCCCTGGACTAAACGATGTTGTACTTATCACGTACAATCGACCAAAATTTAAAAAGAGTTACATGCATTTTAATCTCTAAATTTTTACAGAAAAAACTGAAAAACCATTCACCTGGACTAAACATAAAGGTGGCCTTTGTCTTTTAAATGTGTCTCAGTATTATAAGAAAACACTAAAATAAACATAAATACACGGAGAATAAGTCGGAAGGGTATATAAATATACCTACAAGAAAAAAAAAATATCAAAATTGTATACTCTTATTCTGTTAAAAGTGCTGTAAAATTACAAATTTGCTGCTTACCCATTAAAACAAATTGATGTAAACATAGAATTTTTATTTTGTTTTTCCCCAGTGAAAGAATCTATTTTGGAAAAAATTGGGTCCTTAAGAGAACCCTTCACTTAATTTTGCATTTCAAAATAGGACCCTTCACAAAACTTTTCATTTCAAAACATGATTCTTCGCACTTTTTTTTTAATCTTATAAGAGGACTCTTCACAAAATTCTTTGTTTAAAAAAGAGGTTTGGTTCATTTTGTGTCGGCCGATTATCTACTCGAGGGACATAGGCCCAGGGAGGGTGTGCATTTCGTGGGGATCTTTCTAAGGGAACCTAACCCATATTTACGCAAGGTTCGAAGAAAACCACGAAAACTCCGAACGATTAGGCCGATGGCCACGATTGGGTTCGAACCCACCACCTGCCGTCTACCAGTTGAGAGGTCAGAACCTCTCGGCCACTGGTGGAGCGTTTTAAAAAGAGGACTTTCACAAACTTTTTTTTTGTATTGAGCCTTTCACAAATTTAATCAATTAAAAGTACAATCCGATCTGTCACTTTTACATACATAAAGAAAATATAAGTGTTTTACACATATATATCGTCTTTAAAATGTACAAACAAGAATCTGAATATAACGATAATTTCAAATTCGCAAAATTAGAACTAGATTTTTCACAAAACGTAAAAAGTTTTTCACAATTTCACAAAAACCAGGACCTTGGCAAAAAAGTCTGGACAGACTCTTGCAGTAAATGTTATTATTATTATAATTATTATTGTTAACTACAACACTGCTCGGAAGTCCCCCAAGGTTAGTAAGGACAAGAAAGACAACGATATAAGCTACAGCCACGTCTAGAAGTGACTTATCTATATTTACCTGCGATCGCCCACCGCTCCCCTCTTGACAATACGATTCTAATACGATTAACCAAAATCAAACTCAAAACCTCCAAACAGCATCCAAGTAAATCGGATGAAAATACTCACAACCTACCGTAACTGCATGATAAGAACTCGAGCACATTTTAAGAGGATCCTAACAAGGAATACACAACAAACATGAATCTGATACGAAAGGCGACACCAATAATACTTCAGCTCAAATCAAATCTCAAACAATACGATGCCTTGTAGAAAAAACATTTTTTTAAGATTTAGAGTAACAAAATGAATTCTGTTGAAATAATTCATATTGTAAAGGTAAGACAATACGAGCTCCCCATACCCGCCAGCCTTTACATAATCTTTTGAAGATTAAACATGAAGAATAATAGAAGGCATCTTGAAAAACGTAATTCTCCTTAAAATTGGAAATAACTCTGTACATCAAAATCTTTAATCTCGTTCCCAAGAAATAAAAAAAAAAAGAAGAAAGAGAGAAAGAAAGAAAGATAAAAGAACGAGAGTATAGGGAGGAAGCACGAGGTATTATTTTTGAAGGCCGAAAGTCGAAAGCATAAAATCGCAGAAAAACAAAAGCGAAGTTACTCAAAAATTGAATATTCTTTTTTTTTAATCTTGTAACATTCATCGGAGACATAAAAAGACAGACAGATGAAAAAAAAACCGAAATATGAGAAAAGATTTTGATATGGAATAAAGCATTCTCGAGATTAATATTGAAACAACCAAATATAAAATTCACGAAAAAGCAACTCTTATTTGAAAATTAATTAAGATCTGCAAAATTACATATTTTGATTATTTTTTTTCACTCTGTTTATTTAAATAACGGAAGGTTGAGAATACTTTATTCATGATTTAGTTTCATTTTTTGATTTCAAAATGACTCTACGTTATTTTTTGTGCCGTTTTATCGGAGCATAAGACATATCAAGTTAGACAAAGACATCTTGCTGTAATGAATTTTATTAATTTTAGATTGCAAAACAAGGAAAAAAAACATGTAACAATTCATATTTTTCAATGAGCTTTGCCTAGAAACAAGGAGGTTTTTTTTTTTCCCCTCCCAAAGTTTGGGCGCGTAACTTGCATATTAATGCAGCTGTGACATACGTCATCAGTCACATTATGAATAATTTTAATAATGTCAATTTTATTTGCTAAGGAACTGAATGAACCATTTTTTAGGTTGTTCTAAACAAAAAAATTGTCCTTATAGAAGACTGCGAGATACCACGTTCTCTAAAGCTCATAAATGAAACCCGATTATTAAACAAATAATCACACTAGAATTTTGACCTACTATACCTCAGCCATTTTTTAAGATAGAAGCAAAACAAAAAATGCTCCCCGATCGTTGTATAAAGACTAAACACATAAGAGTAAAATCTTTTTGGATTTTTTTTAAAAATAAACTATCATGCAAATTTCACAAAATTCACCCAATAGTTCACGCCGATTTCACATGATTTTGACCCTTTCGGGTCCAATTTTTTTTTCCCCCGGTTTTGAGAACAAAATTACTTTTATCAATAACGTTAACAGTAGCTATCAAAATACATTTATTGAAGTTTAAAGATTATTTCATAGTCTGAAGTCTTACGAATGTAATTAATTCGTGTACGATTTAGTTCATATTCATACGATAATAGGCTAAGGAAGAGTTTTTGATGACGTTTGGAAAACAACGTATTACAACCACATTTGACAGGATATTAAAAATTTCTAATGTTTTTTGCGTTTTATCACACACGATTGGTTTAGAAATTTAACTCATATCTTAAATTTAAAGCGTGAAATATATGTATAAAATAAAAGAATCGCCCATGGTGCAAAAAGAATTAAATAATTTTTTATTTTTACTAAATGTCAAAACCTAAATGAAGTCATAATAAGAAAGGCATAGCCATATACTATCATTTCTATATAAAGAAAGTAACTGAATAATTGTTAAGATTCTATATAAAGCTGCAGGTACGTATGGAAGAACTTATGTATATTTACCTGCAATCGCTCCTCCCCCCTCTCCATCCTCTCTCTTGAGAATACAATTCTGACACGACTAACCAAAATCAAGCTCAAAACATTCCAATACCATAGAAGTAAATCGGATAAAAATGGTCATAACCTTCCTACAGTAACTGCATAAGAACTCAAGCACATTTTAAGAGGATCCGGACAAGAAATACACAACAAACAATAGGAAAGGCGACACCAAAAATACTTCAGTTCAAATCAAATCTCAAACAATACGATGCCCTGTAGAAAAAACTTTTTTTTGAAAATTTAGAATAACAAAATGAATTTTGTTGAAATAACTCATATTGTTAAGGTAAGACAATCCGTCCTCTCTTACCCTTTACATAATCTTTTGAAGATTAAACACGAAGAATAATAGAAGACATCTTGAAAAAAGTAATTCTCCTTAAGATTGGAAATAACTCGGTACATCAAAATCTTTAATCTCGTTCCCAAGAAAGAAAAAAAATCGAGAGTATACAGAGGAAGCGAGAGGTATTCTTTTTGTAAGGCCGAAGGTCGAAAGCATATAATCGCAGAAAAACAACAACAACAAAAAAAATTACTCAAAATTTATTTTAGTTTATTTATTTATTTATTTTCTTTTTTAATCTTGTAACATCCACTGGAGACATAAAAAGACAGGGAGATGAAAAAAAAAAAAATCTGAAATACGAGAAAAGATTTTGATATGGAATAAAGAATTCTCGAGATTAATATTGAAACAACCAAATATAAAATTCACGAAGAAGCAGCTCTTATTTAAAAATTAATTAAGATCTGGAAAATTACATATTTTGATTATTTTTTTTCACTATGTTTATTTAAATAACGGAAGACTGAGAATACTTTATTCAGGATTTAGTTTCATTTGTTGATTTGAAAATGACTACGTTATATTTTGTACCCTTTTATCAGAGCATAGATGTATCTAGTTAGAGAAAGACATCTTGCTGTGATGAATTTTATTAATTTTAGATTGCAAAGCAAGAAAAAAAATGTATACAAGATTAAACATTTCATATTTTTCAATGAGATCCTGGATATTTTTTTTCCCAAGGTTTGTATGTGTAACTTGCATATTAATGCTTTTGTGACATACGTAATCAGTCATATCATGAATAATTTTAATAATGTCAATTTTATTTGCTAAAGAACTGAACTTTTTAAGTTGTTCTAAACAAAAAATTGTCCCTCCAGCCTACACCGAGCGAAAAATGTAGCTTACCCATTTCTTATTTTTAAGAATTTAATTTTATTCAAACGCACGAAGGTAAAATGCATGGTATCTAATAATAGAAGACTGGGAAATACCGCGTTCTCTAAAGCTCATAAATGAAACCCGATTATTAAAAAAATAATTACATTAGAATTGTAACCTACTATATCTCAGCCATTTTTTAAGATCGAAACAAAACAAAAAATGCTCTCCAATCCTTGTATAAAGACGAATACATAAGAGTAAAATCTTTTTGGATTTTTTTAAATAAACTATCATGCAAATTTCATAAAATTTATCCAATAGTTCACGACGATTTCTTATGATTTTAATGCGACATGTTTAAATATTCAGTGTTCCGAAAATGGGGAAGGATGAGCGCTCTTTTTTCTTTTGCTGATGATCACAAAACGCTTGGAAAAGAAAGACAATTGTAAAATTCATTAGTTTTCGTCGGAAAAGTCAAATAAATGCACCTTATTATATGCTTCCATATTTTGGATGGATAAATTACCCTTACATTATATAGGATGATGGCCTTATTATAAACATGTCCTTATTTGGTTGAAATACCATACATAAAATTTGAGAGTAGATCGTTTGTTTGATCGTTTATCTGAAGATAAACCACAAAAAGTAACTGTTAAGCCAAGAAAAAAAAAACTCAATTATATTTAAATCATATATAAATATGTTTATACACGTTCAAAATTATATTCCAAGTTCAACCCTTTCCGGCACACTGTGCCCAGTCGGGGATACCTAATTTTAATTCCGAACTTGCAAACGGTATCAGTAATATTTTAATAAAATTTAGCTTTTATAGTGAAAGATTAAATTAAAGGATTCTTAATTTCTAAAAAAATCGTTTGTGAATTCCGGTGAAAGACGATAATTTCTCATTTTACTAATAGAATTTGCCCGTGCCGGAAAGGATTCAGAAAACTAATTTATTTTTAACCCGATAAATTTCTTCAAGAACGAATAAAATTAAAAAAAATGTATTTATTCATGCAAAAATTTATCTTTTTTTTTTTCCCTGATCCGATAAATATGTATAACAATTTTCGCAAACAAATCTCCAGTTCGAATCTAATTACCACATACGATTCCAAACTTTATTTGTTTAAAACAAACAAATAAATATTAAATACAATTTTACTGCATATTAATTCGTGCATTATTTCGTTATAAAGCAGTCTTTTTTCTGCCTGAATTTTTTTATAGATTACAAAAATAAAAAGACAATATACCGAAAAGAAATGTAAAAGCAAATGAAACAAAGTGTACAACAAAGACAAAAAGTATTTAAAAAAAAAAAAAAGAAAAGAAAAGAAATAAGAAAAGAAATCTCAGATTTACTCCCGATCGATTTTTAGCCGTTTATGGTGGGAAATAAAAAATGAAAAGCAAATGAGAAAAAAAAATAATAATGAAAATAGTTTGAGAAGATAAATAGCTTAAGATTAGCACGGTGATTTCAGGTGAAGAAAATAAACAAGTGTGTTATCTATTGATTTAAAAGATTTTCATCAATGCGAACTTTCGGAAAAGGTGATTCAATCAAATTTAATCAACTAATCTAGAAAGATATATAAGTAAGATATATAAATATATATATATACTCAAAAAGAACAAGAGAGGAAGTTTTGGTTATATGGAGTACCATTTACATTTTGAATTAATTTCAAAATCAACATAAAAATTGGAAATGCATAAAAAGGTAGTAAATAACGGACTTTTGACTACTTCTTAATTCATTTTACAGCGTTTAAAGTGGAAAGGGAAAAATACTATTTAAATTTAAAAAAAAGAATTACATATGTTAAATAATATGAATTGCTTGACTAATGTGGAGCTGTTATAAGAAATATTAAAAGCACAAGAAAAATCATAACTTACATGAATAACAAAGATTCTTTAATGAGTAAACGCAGGCGAATGTAAAATAAAGCAAAACCGAATATATTGTTTAAGGGGTCTTGTACGTTTTAGACTTACGTTTAATCAACAAAAATATTAAAAGTTTGACTTAATATATCTTTTATAATTTTATATGTATAAACATGAACTTTTGAATTTTGATAAAACAGGTTATGCTTTTTATTATAATATCATACGAAACTAACCAGTCTTTTAATGAATTTGTATATCATTGAAATTAAAACAGCTTTTCTTTTCAATCAGTACTCTTAAAAAAAAATTCAGCGGTTTTAACTCAGACTGAGTTATTTTCCGCCCTTTTCCGGTATTGAAAATGCACTATAGAGTGAATCACATACATCTTGCAGAAAGTTTATTTTATTTTATTTTTTTAATAAAAAATTTTACTATTTTTTATGAGCTATTTTCAGTTTTTTTTTTGGATTAAAATAATCGATAGAATTAGTTTTTGCACTCCTTTTTGAGAATCTATTTTTTCACACCTTTTTGACAAAATTAATTTTACCAAAGGAGTGTTTTACTATCATTTTGAAAAATTAGTACATTTTATTTTATTTTTTAATATATTTACTACCAAAAAATAAATAAATAAATAAATAATAATAGCTTTGATTAAAACCAATCTTTTAAATATATATTTGGATAGGCTCTAGATATTTCATTGATTTTCTAAAATTTCAAGTTAATTTTAAGTTTTTTCTATTTATATACACATAAATGGTCATGACTGGAGAAACATTTTAAAAGAGATTTCATCCGTTGGTATATAACATATATATGACACTATTGAAATTCATATTTAATGTAAAAATGTTACATTTTTTGCTTTTACTTATTAGCTTGTAAAAGCTAAGCCTCGAATGATTAAAATATCTAACTAAAGTTACTTTTATCGTGTCTGTCAGATACTATGTTTTATCAGATTTCTGCTTTTATTAAATTTCATCCAAATCCACTTTTTTTTTTTTTTTTTTTTTTTTTTTTTTTTTTCTCTTAGGAGGGCGAATTCACTTAATTCTTTTCATAACATGTGAATACGTCATTCGACATAACAATACTATCTAATTCAGTTCGACATATAATGTCTAATTCAATAACAATTAAAGTTAGAAGAGAAACAAAGTACATACAATTAATTTATTATATATATGTAAAAAGAGAGCTGATGTACAAATTAATACAAGGTGTCCAGCAAATAAAAACCCGATTTTAAAATTAAATTTCTTAAAAACAAAGATCGATAGAATTATGTGATAAACGGTTTATTTATTAAGTAAGCTGTAAAAATCTTAATTAGAAGTTTCGAAGGGTGAATATTTTGAAAAGATAGTATTCTGATTGCAAAAAATGCTTGATTTGGCATTTTTCTTCTTTTATATTGTTAGCAGAAAACGATTTTTTTGGCTTACAGTGTCATATTTTAACGATTTTTCGAACTAAATTTTTGGAATTTTAGAAATTAAAATTTCCAAAATCGTTAAAATATGGCACTGTAAGCCGAAAAACTCGTTCTCTGCAAGCAATCTAAAACAGGAAAAATGTCAAATCAAGCATTCTTTGCAATCAGAACACTGTATTTGCAAAATATTCACCCTTCGAAAATTCTGTATAAGATTTTTACAGCTTATTTAATAAACAAACCGTTTACCGCATAATTCTATCGATCTTTGTTTTTGAGATATTATCGAGGTCTTATTAGCTGGACACTCTGTATAAAACTTTATATAAAAAACAGTAAGATTTAAAACTTTATATTAAACTTTTGTTCAAAAAATTCTGGGACAAACTCTGGAACTAACTAATCAATTTAGAGAATCTTACGGTGCGGTGTGGGAATGAATAATTTGGATTTATTATTGATAATCCTTGATACAATCTGCAGTTTGTCATATTCCGATATGTAAATGTAATTTCGAGAAAACAGAGAAAATCAACCAATGAATTAATCTTTCATTGCTGAAAAACTCAGGAACTAAATGATCAATTTTAAAGAATGTTTAAGGCGATTGAAAAGTCTAACTAAAATTTACAAATGATAATAATTACATTTCAGCTCGTGGACTTTTAGTTCAACAACGAGATTTGTAAGCATTTTTCCTCAGATACAAAATAATAACAAGTCGGAAACAGCACATCAAACGTCGCAAATAAGGTGCGTTCGTACTATAACGAAGTTTTAAAAAGACTCAGATCTTGGTGTAATAGAATACAGTACTTCGGATACTTTATAAGTATCCGAAATCTTTAGTGTGTTCATTTAAATAGTGTCTGCTTTTTATTATACAATAAGTAACCTGTAGTAAACCTCATCGATGCATATCAATTTCTTAAAAAGTGAAATAGTTTAATATAATTAAAACGCGCCCCAAACAATGTTTTTCCTACACCATTATGTGATGGAATACTTTTGTGTAGGTCTTTAAATTAATTTAAAAAAAAAATATTCTTTGCACCCCAGAATATTCGGAATGTATATTTTAGTATGTACTTCATAGATGCATATGCATTTAGTTATGTTCGAATGAGTGTATCAAAAATCATTAAAATACACTTGAAGCTATTTCTTCCCAATTGGCCGTCATGTAACGAAATATTTTTTATTGTCCCTATAATGTAACTATGCATACAATTTTCATAAAATTTGAAATGACACGACAAAATTAGGGATCAATTATGTATTTTAAATTTCAAACGATTCGGTTGGGTAGTTTTTTCTCTATTATATGCGGAGGGACGGACAGACAGACAGACTGAACGACGACTATAGGTGCTATACATTTACATAACTACAAACGCACCTAATAATAAATATAACCACGCGAAAAAACTTTTAAAATGAAAACGTAACATAACGGCTTCTGAATGATCTCAGAGATATAATAAATAAACAACATCTTTATGTATTAGTAACGCCTTTATGTAACTATTTGTTTAGTTTTAAGTTTATATTAATAACAATGTGTAAACTCCTTCAAGACATTGATATTTAAATAGAGTGATTTGACTCATTGTAACATAACGGGCTACTTAGCAGTTATTTTTATATATATATAAAATTAAAATGCTGAGCAGCTGAAAACCTCAAATAATAATAATAATAAAAACATGAAGTGGAATGAAGTACGTGTTTTTTTTTTTTTTTTCTTTCTCAATATTATGATAGCAAAATATAAGATATAATAAAAAACATACTTTTCAATTATTTTTCCTAAAAATATTGTACATAATGTATTTTTTTTCAGGACAAAGAAAAAAAGAAAAACGAAAAGAAAAACGGTAAAAACTATTTAGAATAATGCATATTTCATATTCTTTTATGTGTAAGGAATCTTGGATAAAAATATTTTAATATTCCAACTATTTTGCAAGATATAAAAAAGTATACCTTTTTTACTCCTATTAAACAAAACTTTTTTCTTTAATGAAACCCTTTTTTTCCGAAGAAATCGGACTTATTTTAAGGCACTCCCCCCCCCCCCCTCCCCACACACACACACCGCTTTATTAATCTGTAGTTAGAAAGAAATATGAGAAAAAAAAAGAGTAAGGTATTGCTGTCATCTTAAGTTATTTCATTTGGAATGTAAATTCATTTCTGAATAGTTCGCAAAAGATTTTTTTAATTTTCTTCGAATATTCATATGGGTAATTAAGTATGTTAATTAAGACAGCTTTTTTTTCAAAATATAGCAGATTAAGATTTTTTTTAAAAAGTGATAAATTTCATTAAAAAACTTTCTTTTTTATTTTATTTTTTAATTTTTAAATAAGAATTAAAATATTTAACATTTAAATGTGATTTTAAAGTTAATTTCATTTTCCAAAGTTTATCGAACAAAATTAAATATTTGGCCAAATATTTATTTATTAAATAAATAATAAAATGGACTTGAGAGACATAATTTGGCGTTTCAGCTAAAGTACTTTGACATACCATTGTTTTTTGAGAGAATTTTTTATTATTGTTCAGCTTTACTTTTTAAGCCATATTCTAGGGTAAATTCTCTAAATAAAAAAATTAATTAAAATTCTGAAATTCACAGCAAATTTTCTGAAAGGTTACGGCAAAGCTGGCGGGGAGAGGGGGGGAGGTCTACTCGAGTTGATTTCAGGCTAAGTGTTGTTTCTGTCAAATTCGGTTAACCCGATTTTTCAGACGTTACTTCAGTATATTATTTCAAATTAAAAGCAATAAACATAGATGTTAATCTGTGTGTTGATTCCTAAAGAGACCGCTGTGGTTTTTTTTTTCTTTTTTCCATGACGCTTTGATGAAATTTGAGTTTTTATTGTGATCGTTTGACAAAATTTGTATTTTTTAATGTGATTTTCTGAGAAAATTTTTGCGATTCTTTCACGAAATTCAAGTTTTTCCCGCAATTCTTTACGAAATTCGATTTCTTTCGTGGTCTTTTCATAAAATTTACGTTTTTTCTGTGACAATGCGACGAAATTCGTGTTTTTCCCACGATTGTTTGACGAAATACGCGTTTTCAACCCATCCTTTAATGAAATGTGCATTTTTTCGCCGCTCTTAGACAAAATCCCTGTTTTCCCGCGATTGTAGCATGAAATTCGTGTTTTTTTTTCTTTTTTTCTTTTCATGGTCTTTTGACGAAATTCATATTTTCTGTAGTCTTTTGCCAAAATTTGCGTTTTTCCGTGGTCTTTTAATGAAATTTGCGTTTGTTGCGATCGCTTGACAAAATTTGCGTTTTTTACGCGATTCTTTGATTAAATTGGACTTTACAATTTCTTTTGGGCGACCATTTGTCAAAATTCGTGATATTTTTTTATAGTTCGAAATTTAGAGAGTATGATAGATTTTTTAATTTTTTCTGAAAATTCGGAACAGAATCAATCACCTTTGGCCATATTGTTGATAATATGGCCCATGTTTCAAGAGCAGTAGACGATTTCGTATTAAAATATTAACATGACCATGTAAAAAGAAATACTAAATTCAATACGGCGATTATTTTAAAAGTAAAATAGTACTGTGTACATTGTAAGAACCATTGAATTCAACCTGAATTTCCAGGATTACAAAACAAACTGTTCGGTAACCAACACAAAAAGTATAAATTTTATTTGAAACTAATAGTTATTATATTATTATTCTTTAGATCGTCTTCCATCAACACCAAAAACTATTTTTACTATTAAAATATATAGATTATGTATTCAAATAAAGTTTTGAAATTCAATAAAATCGATGTTTCCACAATAGCTGCATATCAAGAGTTAACATATGCGAAAATCGCAATTTATAGAAGCCTTTAAAGAAAAAAAAACTGAACATTACAGTAAAATCAAAACCTAACTGGTCGGCAGAATTCTGAACAAATCGTTGCAATTTTTGGGACAGAGATTTATAACATATTTGCCCGATTGAAACTAAATCGAAATAACCTTTTAGGAGCTATAGTATTCTCTCTCTGTCACATTCACAAATTGTAATATCTCTCTTACAAAACACATATCCGCAAAGTAAAAAGGGGCCTAAACAACGGACTACACCGGTTTTCAAAATCTTGCTCCAACCAGGATTTTGTTCTGCAGCCACCCCTGTTTCAAATAAAAGCTATTATCAAAGTAAGCTAAGTAAATAATTTTATAGACGATAAAAATCAAAAAATTTTTCTTTTCATTATCAATACTTTCCTTCTATGTAATCCAGTCTTGCTATATTTATAACCCGTACTTGCTCTTCTATTTAATCAACAGAACAAATGACTAATGCAATGGTATCAAACTGAAAATAAAACAGTTCACAAAATTAATTTGATCTCCACTTCAATCCAGCTTTTCCTGATCTTAGAGCTGGGGGGGGGGGGGGCAACATTTTGGGAAGAGACGTTGATTTGGTCGTCTTTTCAAATTAATTCCCCCTGGGTATTGTGTTCGAAATTATACTTTGGGTAAAGAGACTTAAATTACTCAACTATTGTCAAACGATGTGTAATCAAGATCGAGGTTGTTCGCCCGTTGGGATTTTCTTAGTGCGTACAGTTTCTCATAAGTAAATAATTTCTTGGAAGATATGTGGAAATTTACAGAATTTCAATTTCGTAGAATATTAATCCAGAGCAAATAAAGCTGGCCTATGTTGTTTTATAAGGAGTACACTCTCAACGGTAGCCAATGGCTAAATGGTTCGATTTACAAAATTGTTTTAAATGAGGTTAAAAAATATTTTACAAGCGATTTTGGTCAATAAAATCATTTCTTAAAAAAATACGAAATTTAAAGTTTTATACAGTTTTTCGGCACTATAGTTTATAATTAGTAAAATTTTCCTGTTACACTCAAGAAGAATATAAAAAAAAGTCAGCCATTAAATCGTTATTTTACGTTTGAAACTGAAGGACTAATAGCTGTTTAAAGTTGAAGTATGATTTATTTTTTTTGTTTTTTATTTTATTTTATTTTATTTTATTTATTTATTTTATTTTATTTTATTTTTTTATTTTTATTTTTTATTTTCTTTCTTTATTTTTTTATTTTTTATTTTTTTTTTTTTTGCAAAATAGGAGTCATTCTCAAATTTGCAATATAAATTTGAAATATTTGGTCATTTTAAAATTTTAATGCCGTCCCTGTTTCCAGTGGCGTAGCTACGGGGGGGGGCAAGGGGGGCGCCCGCCCCGGGCGTCGAACCTAAGGGGCGCCAAATTGAGAGAGGTTTAAACCGAAATTATGTTCCATATTTTAACAATAAACAAAAATTGTTGACTTTTATTTTTTTTATGTGTGTTAATGTATTCTTTAGTAAAATATTTTGTTACATCCAATTAATGGAGAAAGGAAATATTTATGTAAATATTTCTAGGGATGACACAACACAATCGGTAACGAAGATAATTATGTTTCGGAATTGAGACGCAAAATGATTAAATAGGGGTGCGAAATACAGAGGAGTTTTAAACCGAATTTATTTCAAAATTTTGAAAATGGTTAATAATCGTTGACATCTTTTGTGTGTGTGTGAATGTTTTGAAGAAATTCGGTGAAGGTGGAAGGAATGGCAAAATCCATAATTGTCAATCGCTGATTGAGACTTTTAATTGTCTAGTCCAGCGGTTCCCAAATATTTTTGGTTAGCGACCCACCTTTCAGTAAAAAACATTTTCGCGACCCACATTATACGGGATATACGGGAGTATATCAATTCTACCAGCTTAGCTACCTTAACCAATAGAATACTTTTTTTTGGGGGGGGGAGGGGGCGCGAAGGATACATTGTTAACAAAAACAAAAATTGAAAATCGCAATGTGTGAAAGTAAAATGGTAATTAAAAACAACATACAAAATACAAAGATAATTAAAAATACGCTTAATTATTAGAAAACATAGTTTTATAAACAGTGACATTCTGGTACTAGTGTTTACCGATGAGGGCATCTATATCAGGGTTAAAATGGGTTAATTTTGACCTTAAGCCACTTCCTATACGGAATTTGTCACTGTACTTGTTTTTTCAAAAGTAGCAAAAGTAGAAAATTCTTGTTCACATTACAAGTATGTCATACTTATCTTCATGAAGAAATTCAAAGCTGATTTAGATATTTCTGAATATTCTGCTTGTATATTCATCCAGAAGGATCTCCCTTGAGTTATTATTTGCTGTTAAATCTGTTATAATTTTTAAACAGGTGAAATAAAAGATATGTTTTTGTGCAAACCTCGATTATACCGCAACCCACCAAAATACCCGCCACGACCCACTAGTGGGTCGCGACCCATAGTTTGGGAACCGCTGGTCTAGCCTGAAGTAAATAAATCAAAAAGCCGATTGGAGACTTGAAATCACATTTCTGGTATCAAGAACATTTTTCATTTGTAGCTAGCTGACTCATCCGCCGATTTTTTCTAAATGAACCGCGAATGATTAAAACCTCTATTCAAATTTAAATAAAAAAAAATAATAAAAAAATCTTTCAAATTGAATTTCTGGGATGAGTCTCCAGTGTCTTCGGCAGCATAGAACGGGTGTGCCACGCAGCCAAGAACCAACCATTAAACACACACATTCAAATTTATTTCTGCGAAAATGAATCGATGTGCGCTGCCTATGTCACCGTGTAGAAGGTGTACTGCGCACGTGCAAGAACATCTGATGATAATTGTAAAATGAATTGAAAGAAAGAAAATTCCCTTGAAATACGTCCCATGAAATCTCAGATAAATGTGTCCCTGGTGGTGGAAGATAATACTAAAACCTATGAGACAATCAAAAACAAGTTGAATGAGAAAAACTCATTGGAAATTGGGTTCATTGAACCCGAGTTAAGAATACGTCATCTTCACATGAAGATGGAACTAAAAATTTCAAGAAAATCGTAAGCTAATTTTCAAGAATCAATACTTGTTGAAATCTTTTTTGTGGAATCCGACAAAAAAGGGGTTTAAAAGTTCGATAGTCATCGAACTTTAAAATGTAAATAAAGGGAAGAATACTGTTGTGGACAGACACTTAACTACTATCACTTCATTCTGTCCACAGAACACACTAGTAATTTTCGATTAAATTGATAAAATACTTTTAAATTATGAATTTAGCATTCGATAGCGTTCAATAATTAAGTTGGTTGTCTGCATGTTATATAATCTGTGATCAATCAATTTTCGAAAACTAGTGGAATGTTCGGACGGAAAAAAAAATATATTTTTTTATTTCTGTTTTTAATGGAATGTTCGTTTCTGTATGTTTCTCTCATATGCAGGGTTGCCACAGGCGATTATTTTTTTTATAATTCTGATTGGTACCACTTTGCCAAAGCAGAAATCCTTACACACTCTTTAATAACATTTACAATAGAAATAAACGCCAATATTTATATTAGAAAAATACTTGTGCGAACAGAATACAAAAATAGTCGACTGTGGCAGCTTTTGCATATGGGGTCTCTCTCTTTTGTATACTGTCGCCGTCAATTAAAAAAAAAAAAAAAAAAAAAAAAGTTAACGAACGATTTTCAAAAAAATTATATATTTTTTTTATATATATGTACTTTGAAATTTTCGAATTGAAATCTTAGTTTTTTTTCTTTATTTCACTGATAAGTGAAAATTTTTAATTTCTTTCGACTGGGAAATATGAGTGTGGAATTTTTGCCATTTAGAGGAAAAACAGCATTTTTGATGAATTTTTAATTGATATTCTCGACTATAAGAAAAAATAAAATAAAGTTTTTTTTTTTTTGTCTCAAATGCATTAGGATAGGGTTTTCCTTGTACTACTCTCGCCCAAAATTTGAACATTGTATGTGTAGAAGATATTTTTAGTCCTCTCCGTCATACACACGGACACACATAGATTGGTTTTCACGCTGATTTTTGCTGTTCTTAGCATTCCATATAAATATTTCAAATGAAAGCTTTCTTAAGCCAATTCAAAAAGTATTTAGCTGAAAGAATAACAAGAAAAGTATTATTTCTTCCTTATTGGAAACTCCATTTTTTCATCAAATTGTCATTGAGAAAACCAAATAATGAAATGTGAGCGACCTACCAAATTTTTCCTACTTAAATCGTATTTTAAAAAAAACCGAAGTAGGAATTTTCAGTCTTCCTAGTACGACCACTACAAACGTTTGTTTTCGTTGTTTTAAAAGATCAATTTATTTTACATATATTTAAATTCAGCACATATGCATAAGAGAAAACGACATCTATCTATGTAATTTACCGGAATGACAGAGATCAATGGAATAAAATAATTTGACGCGGAAACCTCTTTGGTCCGAACTCTTTCGTCATTGCGCATCTTACAATCATCTCGGTGAATTCGATACGAGGTCTTACGACTTATTTACGCCAATTTCGGGATCTACATGGTCGTAGGTTATGCAGACTCATCAGAATTGCCAAATCTAAACTTTTTTGTTCCAGTTCATGCAAATATGTTGAGGCTTTATAATATTTTCCAGTAGGAGGCGAAGATGTCAATTTGCGAGAAACATTTAGTTTAATTGGTTAATTAGCTCTTGATTGACTTATGGTCAAGATCCGCACAATTCCTGGAATCTGAAACATACAAAGATTTAGCCACAAACGAAAGAAGAATTGCCTAAAAGTCAGTATTTTCCATCTTAAGATATTCTTTGATTTTACTGGTGAACATAATAAATGTCAAGCTGAAAAACAAAATTCAAAGAGTAAAATGGATTTTGAGAAAACAAAATATGGATTTTAATTTAAATTTTTGAATTTCAAAAAGATTTTAGTTTTTGTCATTTTTATCTATAGCATATCTCTCTCTATATTGATATCTGATCATGCGACTGAGAATATGTTAAGGGTTTATTAAGATCTCAAACAAATTCGTTGGATATCTTGATTTACCTTAAGAATTCCAGACCTTTTATTGTTTTCCCATCCATCTTTAAAAATGAATGCGTATATCAATTTGAAATTCCTAGGGCGATTGCGGTTTTTAATCAGCAGATTTTATTACCATAATCGGGCGTATCATAACTTAGCAGTTTTAGTAAATGTGCCTTTTGCAATTTTATTCTCTTTGTCGCTTTTTCCATTACAAAGCCAGATTACCTCACAGGCCTTGGAACCACTGTTGCTAGGGGCTCAAATTTAGTAAAATGATTTTTTAAAAAGTCTTAAAATTGCAGTTTCCGCATTATTTTCTCAAAAACAAAAATATATTTTGATTAATTTTGAAACCGTATCGTAATATCTAATAATAATCGATTCCTTATCCTTTACAAGCCGCCCCCCCCCCCAAAAAAAAAAAAAAATGTGAAGGGTGTCCTCAAACAGGTTCTGGGCCATGGCCCCACATAATCCTAATCTGGCTCTGCATCCCACATGCTTTAAACAACTTAAACATATCCATGAACGTACCGCTAAATTTCGAAATTCCCATTCAAATTCAATATTAATGAAAATTAGAAATTTTCAGTAACCCGGTTCTATGCATTTTAGTTTGGTGTGCTTGAGTAAAATTAGCCGAATCCTTAAAAACAAGAAAAAGTGAAGATGCCTTTTTCTCCCAGTACAAGTCAAAAACACTGTTTTGTTTCTTCTTCAAAAAAAAAAATGGGGGGGGGGCGCAAAAATTAATCCCTGCCCCGGGCGCCAAAAGACGTAGCTACGCCACTGCCTGTTTCTAATAAAAGCTATTCTGAAAATAAACAAAGTAAATAATTTTATTGAAGATACAAATCAAAAGATTTTTCATCTCATTATCAATATTTTCTCTCCATATACTCTACCCTTGCTATTATTTATGACTCTTGCTTGCTCTTCTATTTAATCAACAGAATGAATGACTAATGGAATGTATCATCAAACTAAAAATAAAATAGTACACAAAATTAATTTGATCCCCACTTCTACTCAGCTTTTCCTGATCTTAGAATCGGGCGAGTAACATTTTGGGAAGAGACGTTGGTTTGGTCGTCTTTTCAAATTAATTCCTCCTGGGTATTATTGTGTTCGAAATTATACTTCGACTAAAGAGATTTAAATTACTCAACTATTGTCAAACGATGCATAATCAAGATCGAGGTAGTTCCCCCCTTGGGATTTTCTTAGTGCATACAGTTTATCATATGTTAATAATTTCTTGGAAGATATATGGAGATTTACGGAATTTCAATTTTGCAGAATATTAATTGAGAACAAACAAAGCTTCCATATGTTCTTTCTTTTACAGGGAGTCCATTCTCAACGGTGGCCAATGGCTAAATAGTTCCGATTACAAAATTGTTTTAAATGAGGTTAAGAAATATTTTACAAGCGATTTCGGTCAATAAAAACATTTCTTAAAAAAATACGAAATTTAAAGTTTTATACAGTTTTTCGGCAATATAGTTTATAATTAGTAAAATTTTCCTGTTACACTCAAAAAGAATGTAAAAAAAGTCAGTCATTAAATCGTTATTTTACGTTTGAAACTGAAGGACTAATAGCTGTTTAAAGTTGAAGGATGATTTTTTTCCCCTGCAAAATAGGAGTCAATCTCAAATTTGCAATATAAATTTGAAATATTTGGTCATTCTAAAATATTAATGCCGTCCCTGTTTCTAATAAAAGCTATTCTCATAATAAACAAAGTAAATAATTTTATTGAAGATATAAATCAAAAGATTTTTCATCTCATTATCAATATTTTCTCTCCATATACTCTTAGCCTTGCTATTATTTATGACTCTTGCTTGCTCTTCTATTTAATCAACAGAATGAATGACTAATGGAATGTATCATCAAACTAAAAATAAAACAGTACACAAAATTAATTTGATCCCCACTTCCACCCAGCTTTTCCTGATCTTAGAGCTGGAGGAACAACATTTTGGGAGGAGACGTTGGTTTGGTCGTCTTCTCAAATTAATTCTCCTTGGGTATTGTGTTCGAAATTATAGTTCGGCTAAAGAGACTTAAATTACTCAACTATTGTCAAACGATGTGTAATCAAGATCGAGGTTGTTCTCCCCTTGGGATTTTCTTAGTGCATACAATTTCTCATATGTAAATAATTTCTTGGAAGATATGTGGAGATTTACAGAATTTCAATTTCGCAGAATGTTAATTCAGAGCAAACAAAGCTTGCATACGTTCTTATAAAGAGAGTCCCATTCTCAACGGTGGCCAATGGCTAAATAGTTCCAATTACAAAAATGTTTCAAATGATTAAGTAATATTTTATAAGTGACTTCAGTCACTAAAAACATTTAAAAAAATAAAAAAATAAAAATAAATAAAAATAAAGTTAATTTTTTTTTACGGTTTTTCGGTTTTATAATCTAATTAGTAAAATTTTCTTGCTATATTTAAGAGGAAGATATAAAAAAAAAGTCAGCTGTTAAGCCGTTAAGCTATGATTAAAATTAACCGAATAACAGCTGTTTAAAGTTGGAGTACATTTTTTGCTGCAAATTAGGTGTCATTCACAAATTTCCCTAGAAATATAGTTTTGTTGGAAATATTAAAAAATGCTTGAAAGTAAAATAAAATTTGCAATATAAATATGAAATATTTAATCATTCTAAAATTTTAATGCCCCCATGTTTCTTATAAAAGCTATTATCAAACTAAGCAAAGTAAATAATTTTAATTCACGATATAAATCAAGATTTTTCTTTTCATTATCAACATTTTCCTTCCATATTCTCCAACCTTATATTATTTATGACTCTTGCTTGCTCTTATGTTTAATCAACAGAATGAATGACTGTGCTGCATCATCAAACTGTAAATAAAACAGTACACAACATTAATTTGATTCCCTCTTCCATCTAGCTTTTCCTGATCTTAGAATTGGAGGAACAACATTTTGGGAAGAAACGATGGTTTCGTCGTCTTTTCAAATTAATTCCACCTGGGTATTATGTTCGAAATTATACTAGGCTAAAGAGACTTAAATTATTCCACTATTGTCAAACGATGTGTAATCAAGATCGAGGTTGTTCTCCCCTTGGGATTTTCTTAGTGCATACAATTTCTCATAAGTAAATAATTTCTTGGAAGATATACGGAGATTTACAGAATTTTAATTTTCTAGAATATTAATCCAGAATAAACAAAGCCTGCATACATTCTTATAGAGGGAATCCACTCTAGACTGTGGCCAATGGTTAAATAGTTCTAATTACAAAAATGTTTTAAATGTGGTTAAGAAATATTTTACAAGGGATTTCGGTCAATAAAAACATTTCTTTAAAAAAATATGACGTTTGAATTTTCATACAGTCCTCCGCTTCTATAAATTAAATTTAGTAAAAATTTTCTATTACACTCAAAAGAAAGATAAAAAGTCCATTATTTTACGATTAAAATTGATCGACTAATAACTTTAAGTCAGTGTATATTATCTGCTGCAAATTAGGAGTCATTTTCTCAAATTTTACTAAAAATATATTTTTGTTGGAAAAACTTAAAAAATGGATGAAAGTAAAACTAAATTTGCAATAAAAATTTTAAATATTTAATCATTCTGACATATTAATGCCGCCCCTGTTTCTAATAAAAGCTATTATCAAAGTAAGCAAAGTAAATAATTTTATTGATTACATAAGTCAAAAGATTTTTTTTCCATTATCAATGTTTTCCTTCTATATAATCCAGCCTTGTATTATTTATGACCCTTGCTTGCTCTTCTATTTAATCAACAGAACGTATGACTATACTGCATCATCAAACAGAAAATAAAACAGCACACAAAATTAATTTTAATCCCCACTTCCACCCAGCTTTTCCTGATCTTAGAATTGGGGAGCAACATTTTGGGAAGAAACGATGGTTTCGTCGTATTTTCAAATTAATCCCCCCTGGGTATTATTGTGTTCGAAATTATACTAGGCTAAAGAGACTTAAATTACTCACCCATTGCCAAACGATGTGTAATCAAGATCGAGGTTGCCCCCCCCCCCCCCCTTGGGATTTTTTTAGTGCGTACAGTTTCTCATAAGCAAATAATTTCTTTGAAGATATACTGAGATTTATAGAATTTCAATTTTGCAGACTATTAATCCAGAGCAAACATAGCTTGCCTATGCCGCAGGTAATGGAACTCCATTTAACGATGGATAAGTAGATATACTATTATTATTATGGCAACCAAACTGATTGGCATATTTATCATACGAATTGATACTTCCAACTGAGCGAAAAATTGTCCAGGCCGGAAATCGAACCCAGATACTTGGCTTACAAGGCCAATGCTTTACATGTTAGGTGCTTAACAGGTATGTATTTTACAGACATATAGTTCCAGTTACAAAAATGTTTTAACCCGGGAGGGCGGGCGCAGGGCCTAAAAGACCCGGAGTGCGTATGGTTTTTACAATTGCAACCACTAATTTTTTTAAAAGCAATCTTCTTTTTATTTTATCTCAAAATTTGCAAGAATTGTCTCCATCTTAACCCGGGAGAACTCGCTATGAGAATTTCTCTCACGGTGCCCAATTCTTTTTTTTTTTATTTTACAGTCACTTAATATCAAATTTTTTGTTTTGCTTAGTATTTTTATTAAAAAAAGAGGTAAAGTAATCGAAATCACATTTTGAAATTTTATTAAAATGAAAAATAGTCTTAAAAGGGGCACGATGGAGAAAGAAAATCTCATGCGCGAGTTCTCGCGGGTGAATAAAGTGACTGGTGTAATTTGATTTTATTGTAATTTGATTTTTATTGAAAGTAAGAAACCATTCATACCCTGGGTAAGCGCGCGTTCTCCCGGGTTAAATGAGGTAAAGAAATATTTTAAAAGCGATTTCAGACAATAAAATCATTTATCTGCGAAAGATAGGTTAGGTCATGTTTTTTAGCTTTTGATAGTTGATTCTTAAGTATTCTGTACTGCAGAATCCGAAATTGACCTTCATTTTTTATCATCACATAAAAAATTTTTTGCAAATCGTAAATTAAAAAAAAAAAAAAAAAAAAAAAAAAAAAAAAAAAAAAGCGAAAATTTGATACTATGAAATAGATGTTATTGTTGTGTTTTTAGCTTTTTATAATTGATTTTTTTACCCCTCAATCAGAACATAACTTTCGTTTTTAACCATCAAGTCAAGATTTTTCGCAAATTGTAAATTTCATAGTTAAAAATTGCACTTCTTCGCCCATTTCATATCGAACTTCTCAGCTGTTTAGCTCTAACAATCCTAATTTAAGCAAAATATTCGAATAAATTATTGAATTAAATAAAATTAAATGAGAGAAGTTTTATATCTGTTTTATAGTATCAGATTTTCTCGGCATTTTAACTTTGACATTTACGATTGGCAAAAAAATTTTAATGTGATGGTTAAAAAATGGAGGTAATTTTCAGATTTAGGCCTAAAAGGTGCATAAAAATCAATTATCAAAAGTTTAAAAATTACAGTCATCGCCTATAGTTTTTAATATCAGATTTTTGTTAATTTTAATTCGATAATTTATCATTTGCGAAAAATCTTGATAGAATGGTTAAAAATTAAGGTAATAAGCACCCAACATTTGAATCATGGAACATTCAAGATATTTCGTTGCACAGCAGTTGCAGTAAGTTTTAATACATTCAGGTAAGATATTAATAAATATAAAATTATTGAACAATAATTATGACTAATTGAAACCTAATAAAATGCAATAAAATTAGATATAAATTTAATAATGCATATAAAATTAAGATTACATACATATGTAATATGTATATATTATATACATAAATAGTCAATTCTAATATCTAAAAGGTCAGTCAAATACAGTAAATAATTGTTAATGCAGATAGATATAAATCAAGAAGATCTTGTTTTGTTTATCTCATTGTGTCAGAATTGACCTACCTTCAAAATAGAGTTTTGTAGTTGTTTTATTTATCAAGCATGAAAGCGGGAAATGAGAAAAAAGGTGGAAAATTCTTTCCATCTAAATAGTGGTGCCAAACTCTCATAATCAAAGTGTCATTTTAACATTTACCTTTACAATAAAATTAAATCTAAACCTGCATTTATAATAACTATTTTTTTTTTTACTTTGGATGCATTAACAATGTAATTCCAAATATAACTGATCAACTTATGAAGTACAGTCATTGATTTTCCAAAACAAATATTATCCGGAATGGTTTAGCTGTTAATTTTCACCCCTCTTCTCTTTTCCAATAAAAACAATCTCCTTGCTAAATTGATCTTTGCTTTAGAAATACATCTTGAAAAAGGTATCACAAAAATTACCCTAAAGTGTAGTATAAATAGCACAAAATATTCCAGTCAAAAAAAAAAAAAAAAAAAAAAAAAAAAAAACTTCCTATCATTTTGAATTTTTAAAATCTAAAAGAAAAAAAAAAATGTCATTCTCGAAAGACATTTTGAATAACATCATTTACTCAACTTTCAGACGCTTATAATATTATACAAGCTCGCCTTTCATTTTTTGTCTCTTTTGCACAACAGTTTAAGAACAAACTCTCAGGGTTTGAATAGACAAAATGTCAGATGACTAAATTTCCCATCCCCTCCCCCCTCCCCCATTATCCTTCCAAAATTTTCTTTGCATTTTTGCATCAATCCAGAGAATGACCAAAACTGTTTTTAAAAAGGTTGAATTCCTCCTTTAGGAAGAAATCTTCCATGCCTGATTTATTAAACAGCATGAACAACAGGAATATTATCGAAATGAAAATAAAATTGTACACAAAATTAATTTGACTTCCACTTCCATTCAGCTTAGGGTAGTTTCTTGATCTCAGAATTGGGGAGCAATATTTTGGGAGGAGACTTTCGTCTTTTGCAATTAATTCCCTTTTGGGTATCGTGTTCGAAATTACACTTAAAGCTAAAGAGACTTGAATTACTCAAGCATTGCCAGACTACTTGTAATCAGGATCAGAGTTTTATTCCCCCGGGATTGTTTCAGACATAGTGTGACTTGTTACATAAAGGAAGTAATTTGTTGAAAGCTATGGGAAGATTTACGGAATTTCTAAGATTGTACAAAATTAATCCGAAGAAAACATAGCTTTAGTATAGGATCTTAAATCAAAAATTTTTCGTTTCGTGTTATTCTAAGGAAATAATTTCTTGGGAAACTAATTAACATCATTCAAAGTGCCTAAATTTATATTCATTTCAAATGGTATAACTATGTTTCATAAAATAGTGTCAGAATTTATTAAGTTTATCTACATAATGGACTTCACAAAAATATTCGCATAACACTCTCCTTATAAGAGGAAATTGCTGAAGGAGAATTTTCATCTGAATTACACATATCTCTTAAATGTGCTAAATTTTAGAATGCATGTTGTTAATATATACAAATCTCTATATCATATTACAGAGCTGATAAAAAAATCGATTAATTTTCCGATCGTAGATGAAAAACAGCTGAAATTCGGTTTTGAAATGAGTTACACGTTTCCATATAGTGAAATGAGACGTAATATATTATTACTTACCTATCATACGTAGTATAGGGTAAATCTTGCAATCGTTTTGAAAATCGAAAAAAAAAATTGACGGATTTACACGTTTTAGATAGTGGAGATTCCGAAAAACATACTTTTAGAAAAAAAAAATTTTGCCGTCCGTCCGTCTGTCTGTCTGTCTGTCTGTAAACGCTCTATCTCCCAAACAAATTGAGATAGAGACTTGAAATTTTGTATGTACTTAGTATGTAAGAATGTGACGAAGCCTATTTAATATCAGCAACCTCGATTATCCGGTTAAAAACTAGTTCTGATGAAAGATATATAAAAATTTTCGAATTTTTTTGTTCTAAGAAATGGACGTAAAAGGCAATAAAATAACACACATTTTGCATAAAGTACTAAGTCGATCGGATTATTAGTTGCCGAGATATTTGTAATCCTGTTTTTTACATTCTTCGATTTTTCATGACCCTGTATTTCATTCAAATTTCAATTCAAAGGTATATTTTAATTGGAAATGAGACGCTTAATCCAACGCAGTAAACTGTTAGTTTATAATATAATTATTTTTGGAGTTATAAGGATGTTTCTTTTACGCAGTTCGGTATTGCTTGAGTAGTTTGGCGTTTTATATAATTTGTCGAAATTGGTACATCAGCAATTCACTAATAGAACATTACTATGCATATTAACAATATTTAAATTTTGTTTTGGAATTGCAATGCACTGTATAAATAGTTTTCACATGTTTTGTTTTCATATGCCTATCCATGATGGGTAAGTATTACGGTGGCCCCCAACGACTAGTTTTTTTAAACGGTGCAGTTTTGTTACATTAGCTGAATGTGTTGTAAAGTGCTTCATAATCAACGCTTGACGCATGATTCTTTCTTTTTTGTTTATTTATTAAACAGTATTTACAGCCGGTTTATTATCGATCCGAAAATAAGATTGCACGCAAAATTTATTTGACTTCTACTTCCATTCAGCTTAGGGGAGTTTCCTGATCTCAGAATCGGGGAACAATATTTTGGGAGGAGACTTTCGTCTTTTCAAATTAATTCCTCTCGAGTATTGTGCTCGAAATTACACTTAACGCTAAAGAGACTCGAATTATTCAACCATTGTCAGACAACTTGTAATCAAGATCACGGTTTTATTCCCCCAGGACTGTTTTAGCCAGTGTGTGACTTGTTACATAAAGTAATTTGTTGAAAGATATGTAGAAATTTACAGAATTTCGAAGATTGTAGAAAATTAATCCGAAGTAAACGGTGTTTTAGTATATGTTCTTAAATCAAAAATATTTCATTTCGTGTTAGTCTAAGGAAATAATTTCCTGAGAAAATAATTAACGTTATTCAAAGTGTCGAAATTTATATTCATTACAAATGGTATAACTAAAGTTCACAAAATAGTGCAGAATTTAATAAGTTTATCTACGACAGGAAAATTATACAAGTCTGAAATTGTACGTCAGATGTGGCAAATAAAGTGCGTTTGTACTATAACCAATTTTATAAATATTCATATCTATTATTCTTTATATATAATTTCTATTTCTCATATACAAGTATACACAAAAAATTCGCATACCATTCTTCTTATTAGAAAAAATTGTTGAAGGATTATTTTCAACTGAAATATGTGTATCCCTTAAATGAACTAAATTTTGGAATGCATGTTGTTAATAGATCCAAATCTCTATATCATATACAGGGCTGCTGAAAAATCGGATAATTTTCTATTTTAGATGGGAACAACTGAAATTCGGTTTTGAAATGAGTTACGCATATCCATATAGGGAAATGAGACGTAATATAGTAATTTTTTAAACGGTGCAGTTTTGTTACATTAGCTGAATGTGTTGTAAAGTGCTTCATAATCAACGCTTGAAGCATGATGCTTTCTTTCTTGTTTATTTATTAAACAGTATTTACAGCCGGTTTATTATCGAACTGAAAATAAGATTGTACGCAAAATTAATTTGACTTCCACTTCCATTCAGCTTAGGGGAGTTTCCTGATCTCAGAATCGGGGAACAATATTTTGGAAGGAGACTTTCGTCTTTTCAAATTAATTCCCCTCGGGTATTGTGTTCGAAATTACACTTAACGCTAAAGAGACTTGAATTACTCAACCATTGTCAGACGACTTGTAATCAAGATCAAGGTTTTATTCCCCCGGGACTGTTTTAGCCAGTGTGTGACTTGTTACATAAAGGAAGTAATTTGTTGAAAAATATGGAAAGATTTACGGAATTTCTAAGATTGTAGAAAATTAATTCGAAGTAAGCAGTGTATGTTCCTAAATCAAAAATATTTCATTTCGTGTTATTGCAAGGAAATAATTTCTTGGGAAAATAATTAACGTTATTTAAAGTGTGTAAAATTATATTCATTGCAAATGGTTTAACTATATTTCATAAAATAGTATAAAAAAAATACTAAGTTTATCTACGACAGGAAAATTAAACAAGTCTGAAATTGTATGACGAATGTGGCAAATAAGGTGCGTTCGTTTCGTACTCATAACCAATTTTATAAATATTCGTATCTTCGCGCAATAGCTTGTGCAATCCTATTCAAAACTGCATAAATACAAAATTTACTACGATTATATATATTAAATTAAATAATATGGAAATAATGTAACTCCATCTTAAATAGTATGTAAGTACCATAGCAACTTAGAATCAGTGCACGTCAGTGATTTATAGTTTTTTAATGACAAGTGACATCTTGAACGACCATACTTTCATGGAACGGAATTTACTCCCTTAGGCTCAATACTAATTTTACCTCTATTCAGAGGCCTCGCTAAGGGGGGGGGGGGGCAGGGGGAGCCTCCCCCCCAAAAAAAACATTCGCAAATGTTGTTACACTTGGCAAATTTAATTAAAATTTTAATAAAAATTGTAGTACATTTTCTATTTTTGATAGAATTTGCAACTCTAATTGGAAATATTATTAAACTTTTTACAAATAAGAACTGTATTACATTTTCTAAGTGTGGTAACTTGGCAAAATTACAAAACCAGTTGGTAAACATGAAAATTTGACTTGGCAATTTAAGGTTTTCTCCCCCACCAATAAAAAGTCTTAGCGATGGCCCTGGCCTCCATTTAGAAACCAACCCAGTTGAACTCCAGTAGATGAGCGACCAATTTCTGTGAAGAAAATTAAAGAAATTCCATTTTTTTTTTTATGGTCGCTTGAAGAAGGTTCTATTAGAAAAATAATTCCGGAGAACATAATGTTCATAAAATTTCTAAACTAAGTTTGGAATTTTTTTTTTTTTTTTTAAATTCCGGTAATTTTAAGTATTTAAATTTGTGCTTTTTTGGATATTTAATTTAACTCTGATGAGAAACGGTCAATAAACTTCTCTGTCCTATTCTGTCAAAAACCCTCAAAGAAATAGATAAAGAAATGAAATCGTCATTTGTTGCCGACCAAAAAAATTTCATTTCTTTACTGAACTTTGAAAGGACTTGGAAATAAAAGCTATAAAAACCGTAAAATCAAAGCAAAGGTCTATGTATTCATTTTTAAACTCTGCAGTAATTAACTTATGTAAGTAACTTTTGTTTTGAAACTTAAATTTTCATATTTATTCCCAATATGGAAAATAAATTTTAATAACATTATGACACATTTTTTTTTTTTAGCAAAGTTTTACTCTAACATATTATCGCTAATTTTTTTTTTTTTTTTTTTTTTTTTTTTTACCTTTAAAATTTACGATTTGCGGAAAATTGTGACGCAATGGTTAAAAATAAAGATCATTTTCGAATTCTGCTTTAAAAAATACATAAAAATCCATTATCGTTAATATACAAAAGCGCAACCATCACAAACTTCTGTTATTCTTCAGTTTTTTTTTTTTTTTTTTTTTTTTTTTTTTTTTTTTTTGTACCAAATGAATTTTTATAAAGTTAAAAATTTTAAACCTGATTTACACAGCTATATCTATATATAGAAAAGAAAGAAAAAATATTCACCTCATTTCAGAATTCAAATACAAGTTCCTCTCAGTAAAAAAAGACAGCAGCAAGCTGAAATCTCCAGAGGAATTTTCTAATAAAAATCCCTCGAATTTGGAGATCACGGGCTGATGCAGCTTTAGAATAGCAATGTGAAAAATCCTTTCCTCGTTTCTGTGTTTTATATAGAACACTCTCGAGATATATGATTTGTAAATGCGATTTGGCATCCAGTGATGAAAATACAAAGATGTTGAAAAGTGTGGAATATACAAATAAAGAGTGGTATGAAAACATACTTCCGATGGTCATTTTTTACTCAGAATCGAGTGCTAAAAATAAATATGTTTGGAAACATCGAAAAGAAATTGTGCAAGAAGAACTAATCGCAAACGCATACATTGTTTAACATTGTATTATATGTTAAGAATTGGTGTTACAGATGCCTCGCAGATATACCGTGGTTAGTTCCCCCACTACTTTGGCAAGAAAAGCCACTTTTGTTATGCCTATCAGGCCTAGCGTGCTAAGTTTTATTTTATTATGAAATTATATTACACTATTGCTATTAATATTATTATAATTACTATTATTATTATGGGACTCTGTATTTACGTGCGCCAACCTCCGCACGTGCTTCACTATCTTACAGTTATCCTACGTTTTACTCGCTTTTCTGCTGAAATCGTATTTTATTTTTATTTTTGATAGTGTACCAACACATATCGAAACTAACACTCATTTATTTCAATATAAATATAGTTCCAAATCTTTCCATTTTTCCAAACCAAAGCTCGATGTAGCTTTGTAACAGCGCCAGAGTTTAATGATAAAATAAAATGAGGGAACATAATTCAAAGGGAAGATAGTTTTTCAAGATTTTTCGGCACCCGATCGACAACATTTAGAATTTTTCCACAGCCAATCAACAAACCTTGCGAATTTCATATGCCTGATCAACGAAATTCACGTTTTATTAAATTACACATTTAATTACATTAATTTTATTATTTATCACAAGTAGCGAAATTCACGTTTTTTTTTTCCGTATGCTAGTGAAAAAACGTCTCTGGGCACGAATGATACTTGAAATATTTTTAGAATAGTGACTGAAGAACTTTCAATTGAAGAATTTCGTAGGTGGATAGCTTGGTATTGGTCAGCCGATTAACAAATTTCACGATTTTTAACTAGCTGTGATGAAACTTGCAATATTTCATGAGATAAAATATCAAATTCATGATTTTTTTCAACCATCTATGACAAAAACAGCAATTTTTTCCAGTTATAAATAATTTAAGAAATTCGAGCGACACAATACATAACCAATCGCCATAGGTTGTGCATCCCTACTATCACACTATTAATCTAGTTAGATAATTATTTAAAACTAACAAAATTTTATTGTTTAAAACCATTTCCGAAACTCGATTTAATTTTGCTTTTGTAATATAACGATTAGCAATGTGATGCGTCAAATGGTTTAGAAACTCACAAATAATACTCTTTTCATTAGAAACTTTCACGCATTTTTTTACATATATAATTTTAATATTTTGTCCATTCGTTGAACTATTTCAAAAATTTAATATTAAGTCAACATCCTGTCATTTTTGACGGGAGGGGGTAGATCATGGGGGTTAGATACTAATGACAAAATAAAATGGGAGCTTTTTATTTTTAATGTTTTGACACAATCTTTGTTTATGATGTTAAAAAAAGAGCCATATATCCCTTGAAAAATATTTTACTGTGAAATAAATTGTTTCAACTAGCGTCACTTGTACATCTACTGTGACATCTACGGTCATGTATCCGCATGGATCCAAAGGTCAAGCAGAAATTCTTAAGATTTTAAATAATGAAAAAAAAAAAAAATAATAGTACTATTGTAATATTACTTTGCTTTAAAATTTTATTGTTATTTCTACAATAGCAGAAATTATTTATTTATTTATTTATTGGTATGGATGAGAGAAATAGTCACATCTCATTTTCTTATTATTAATACAATTTTCTTATTGAATTGAAAAGAAAACGAAGGAAATTTTAACCTCTTTCATTCAAGTTGGACAATTATTATACCATATATTCGTTTCACATATCCGAATTAGTCAATTCAGAAATTCATTTCATTTGGATTTTGTACATGCATAGATTAATAGATTCATAATATCGCTCCATAAATTCGTTCCATTAGGATTTTATATACATACAGGGTAAATTATCATCAAAAGAAAATCATAGCAAGAAAATCCGATAAATAAACTGCACTACAATCTTAATTAATGGCACTTTAAAACAAAATAAAACAAGATCTGCTGCCACACTCGCATATAAATATTAAAATGCAAATTTTGTAAAATAACATATTTATATTTATTTCATTAAAAGATGGAATTCTTTACCAAACTTCAAAGAAATAAATCATTTCTTAGGACGAAAGATACTTATTTAATTCTAAAGCATAAAATTCTCCTCCGGAGAAATTATAAGCCACGCTTGAATTAATTTAATTCGCAGTTCACGGAATAATTTCTATTAAAAGATGCAGTAAAAATTTTATAATAATAAATATGTTTCAATAGAGAGCTAAAATAAAGAATAATCTGTAATTTACGTTGAATTTAAATTAAGACTTTTACAGTATAAATTTTATCATCGAATAAGCATATATTCACATTTTCTTTATAAACAGAGATATTTTTAAATGATGTTGCAGTGGAAAACGAGAAAATAAAAAAGAGAGTACAAACTAAAGTTTTAATAACATTTTTGTTTTCAATTTTAGTTAGGAAGCTCTAAAATGACAATGATGTATAAGTGCGTAAAATTAATGCAAAGAGATGAAACTTTAATCTCGTTTTCACCGTAAATTATAAATTGTTATTGCTTGTTAAAGTATAGTTGAAAGATTCATCTGGTTATATTTTCGTAACATTTTTTTTTCTAGCATATTTAGATGACACATTAAACAATTTACACACTAAATAAACATATTTTTGATTAGTTATGATTTATTTTAGCTTTTATTTATTGCGAATAGCTAGATTATTTTCCCAATCATACATAGTTTGCGTTTAGTTTTCCCGATTAAAATAATAATACTAAACAATTGTATGTTTTACTTTTAATAAGTTATTTAAACTACTTTAAAAAACCATAAATAGTAGTTCATCAAATGTAAATTAATTTAATAAATTATAAAATAAAATTCACATATTTACACAAAAGAAAAAATAAGTCATAATAAAAATAAAAAAATTTACTTACAAATGAAAAACACTTTCAAACTATTAAATTAAAATCATAACATAAAAATAAAACAAATCGGAAATTGCATGTCCAACGTAGCAAATAAGGTGCGTTCTTTACTTTTAAGGATATTCAGATCTTCTTGTAATAGTATTCAGTACTTTGGATACCATATAGTATCCCAAATCTTTTGTGTGTCTCGGTAAATACTATCTGCTTTTTATTATATAGGAATTAACCTTTAGTAAACCCCAGCAACGAATATCGATTTCGTAAAATGTGAAATAGTTTAATATAATAAAAACGACCCCCAAACAATGTTTTCTACAATACCACTATGCAATGGAATACTTTTGTGTGGCCCTACAAATGAAAAAAATATATTCCTTGCACCACAAATTGTACAAAATGTATATTTTAATGTATATTTCATGTATGCAAATCGATTTTATTATGTTCTAAAAAGAAAAACATCATTAAAATGCATTTTAAACTATTTTCCCCATTGCCGTAATGTAACGGAATACTTTTGATTGTCTCTGTAATTAAACTATATATCTGATTTCCATAAAATTTGAAAAGGCAGAGCAAAATTATGCAATATTTACATATTTTAAATTTCAATCTATTCGGATGGGTAGGTTTGGCGTTGTTATATGCGGAGGGACCGACGACTATACTTATTGGTATAGGAGAGAGAAATAGACAAATCTCATTTCCTTATCATCGATATAATTTGTTCATTTAAATTGAAAGAAAAACAAAGAAAATTTTAACCTCTTTCATTCAAATTGGACAATTAATTTTTCATATATTCGTTTAATAAATCCTAATTAATCAATCCATAAATTCATTTTATTTGGATTTTGTACATGGATAGATTAGTATTTTCATAAAATCATTCCATAAATTTGTTTCATTAGGATTTTTTATATACAGGGTAGATTATCATCAAAAGAAAATCCACCAATAAAATATTATAAATAAACTGCACTGCAATCTAAGTTAAAGACGCTTTAAAACATAATAAAGCAACATTTGCTGCCACACTAGTATACCTATATTATAAAGGCCAAACGTATCTGTGCGTAACCCATACGTCATTTTTCGAATGGCAACACTTTCAAATTTTAAATGAAAATTCGGTATTGCAATTTTGGCTATTGCAAATTTTTAAGCTTCTAACCATCGCACATTTTCAATTTGTACACCATCATACAGGGGAAAAAATGCATTTTTAAATGCAATTTATTTGAAATCTGTATCTTAATTCATTTTTGAAATCATAATTTATTTGTAGTTTTTAATGTCGCTTTTCTTATTGTGGCAACAGCCATACTCCATTTCTATTAAATGCAAAGGAAAAAAAGGAAGAAAAATTGATTACTTTATTTTTATGTTGCTATTTTCTCATTAAAAGGAAAAACATAAAGGAATTTAAATAAGTTCCCGGTGAATTTTGATTTCATTTAGAAAATTTGGATTACACTTAAAAGAATATCAACAGTTTAATATTTGCTTCACCTAGCATCGAGACTTCAGGTTTTGAATTAAAATGATCAAATTAAAATATAATTTTTTGAAATGATGAATACAGATATGAAAGTGCATTTGTAAATTTCGATATTGTGAAAATGATACCGGGTTTAGATTTCACGGTGTAAAAATTCTTTGACTAAGTCAAAATTGAATAAATTATGCTTTTTTTCATTTTGGAATGCTAGATTAAGAGCCTTAATTGATAACTTTATCATAATAATAGAACTTTATTATTTTTTACTGCTTACATGTACGATTAAATTTAAACTTTATCAATTTCTACAACTGAGTTTGATAGAAATAGTATTTTGTTAACTTTAAGTCAAATACGATTTGTTTAAGAGTTAGACATACTAATATAAGGTGCATTTTTTACTGTAGCTAATTTTCTAGGTTTATTATAAATCAATGAAACAGTTCCTTCTTAAACATTTTCTTCCGTCAAAATTTGGTGGGTTCTACCTTGTAAATATTAAAATGCAAATTTTGTAAAATATATTTATTATTTCATTAAAAGAGGAAAATCTTTACCAAACTTTAGAGAAATAAATCATTTCTTAAGAAAAAAGGTAATTATTTAATTCGAAAGCATAAAATTCTCCTCCGATGAAATGAAAGTCATGCTTGAATTAATTTAATTCGCAGCTCACGGAATAATTTCTATTAAAAGATGTAGTAAAAATTTTATAATAATAAATATATTTTAATTGAGAGCTAAAATAAAGAATAATCTGTAATTTACGTAGAATTTAAATTAAGGCTTTTACAGTATAAATTTTATCACCGATTAAGCACATATTCACATTTTCTCTATAAGGAGATATATTTTTAAATGATGTTGCCGTGGAAAATGAGAAAATTAAAACCACAGTACAAGCTAAAGTTATAATAACTTTTTTTTTCTTTTCAATTTTAGTTGCGAGAAGCTTTAAAATGACAATGATGCAAAAGTGCGTAAAATTAATGCAAATACGATGAAACTTTAATCTCGTTTCGTTGTAAATTATAAATTGTTATTGCTTGTTAAACTATGGTTGGGAGATTCATCTGGTAATGTTTCCACGATATTTTTTTTTTCTTAGCATATTTAGATGACACATTAATAACACACACTAAATAAACATATTTTAGATTAGTTATGATTCATTTTAACTTTTATTTATTGAGAATCGCTAGATTATTTTTCCAAATATGCACAATTTGGTTTTCTCGATCTACATAATAATACAAAACAATTGTATGGTTTACTTTTAATATGTAAATATAAGTTATTAAAATTACTTTTTTTAAAAAACATATAAGCACTTCATCAAACATAAATTAATTTAATAAATTCTAAAATAAGTTCAGATAACTAAACCGAAGAAGTTGGACAATAATTATTTCATATATTCGTTTCTAAATCCAAATTAGTCAATTCATAAATTCATTTCATTTAGATTTTGTACATGAGTAGATTAGTAGTTTTATAAAATCATTTCATTAGGATTTTATATATACAGGGTAGATTATCATCAAAAGAAAACCACAGCAAGAAAATACGATAAAAAAATTTGCACTGCAATCTTAATGACGCTTAAAAAACAAAATAAAACAACATCTGCTGCCACACTCTCATATAAATATTGAAATGCAAATTTTGTAAAATAACATATTTATTTCATTAAAAGATGAGATTATATACCAAAATTCAAAGAAATAAATTATTTCCTAAGACGAAATATAATTATTTAATTCTAAAGTATAAAATTCTCCTCTGGAGAAATTATAAGTCACGCTTGAATTAATTTAATTCCCAGCTCACTAAATAATTTCTATTAAAAGATGTAGTAAAAATTTTATAATAATAAATATGTTTTAATAGAGAGCTAAAATAAAGAATAATCTGTAATTTACGTTGGATTTAAATTAAGGCTTTTACAGTATAAATTTTATCATCGAATAAGCATATATTCACGTTTTATTTTCATAAGCGGAGATATTTTTAAGTGATGTTGACGTGGAAAATGAGAAAATAAAAAAGAGAGTACAAGTTTTAATAACTTTTTTGTTTTCAATTTTAGTTAAAAAGCTCTAAAATGACAATGACGTAAAAGTGCGTAAAATTAATGCAATGACTATGAAAACTTAAATCTCGTTCTCGACGTAAATTACAAATTGTTATTGCTTGTTGAACTAGGGTTGAAAGATTCATCTGGTTATATTTCCACGACATTCTTTTTATTAGCATATTTAGATGACACATTAAACAATTTATTCAGTAAATAGACATATTTTAGATTAGATGTGATTTATTTTAGCTTTAATTTATTGAAAAACGCTGTATTAGATTCCCAATGATACCCAATTTTATTTTAGTTTTCCGGATTAAAATAATAATACAAAACATTTGTATGTTTTACTTTTAATATGTATTATAAGTTATTTATTTTTCATTATTATTATTATTATTGGTATGGACGAGATAAATAGAGGAATCTCATTTTCTTGTTACTGAGGCAATTTTCTCAATGAAATTGAAAAGAAAACAGAGGAAATCTTAATCTCTTTTATTCCCAAGTTGTACAATTATTATACCATATATTCGTTTTATATATCCGAATTAGTCAATTGATAAATTCATTTCATTTAGATTTTGTACATGAGCAGAATAATAGTTTCAAAAAATCTTTTCGTTAGAATTTTACATATTCAGGGTAGATTATCATCAAAAGAAAATCACGGCAAGAAAATATGATAAATAAACTGCGTTGCAATCCTAATTAATGTCGTTTCAAAACAAAATAAAACAACATCTGCTGCTACGCTCGCATATAAATATTAAAATGTAAATTTTATAAAATAACGTATTTATTTCATTAAAAGATGAAATTCTTTACCAATCTTCAAAGAAATAAATCATTTCATAAGACGAAAGTTAATTATTTAATTGGAAAGCATAAAATTCTCCTCCGGAGAAATTATAAGTCACGCTTGAATTAATTTCATTCGCAGCTCACGAGATAATATCTATTAAAAGATATAGTAAAAATTTTATAGTAATAAATATTTTTAATAGAGAGCTAAAATAAAGAATAATCTAATTTACGTAGAATTTAAATTAAGGATTTTACAGTATAAACTTTATCATCGAATAAGTACATATTTACGTTTTATTTTCATACGCGGAGATATTTTAAAATGATGTTGCCGTGGAAAATGAGAAAATTAAAAAGAGAGTACAAGCTAAAGTTTTAATAACTTTTTTATTTTCAATTTTAGTTAGGAAGCTCTAAAATGACAATGACGTAAAATTAATGCAAAGACGATGAAACTTTAATCTCATTTTCGACATAAATTATTAATTGTTAGTGCTTGTTAAACTAGGGTTGAAAAATTCATCTGGTTATATTTCCATGATATTCTTTTTCAAAAACATTTAAATGATAAATTAAACAATTTACGCTCTAAATAAACATATTTTAGATTAATCATGATTTATTTTAGCTTTTCTTTATCGAGAATCGCTATATCATTTTCGCAATTACACAAAGTTTGCGTTTATTTTTCCCGATTAAAATAATAATATAAAGGAATTGTATATTTTACTTTTAATATGTAATAAACTATTTGAACACCATTTTTAAAAAACAAACAGCAGTTCATCAAACGTATGTTAATTTAATAAATTATAAAATAAGTTCACATAACTAGATAAAAGAAAAAAAGGATATTGTAAATTAAAATATACAGTGACAATTGAAAAACACTTTCAAACTATTAAATTAAAATCATAACATAATAATAAAATAAACAAGGATGTAGTGGAAGATATATGGGGTGTACTCAGTATGCCTTCCAGATTTTAAAAGAATACCGTATACCCTCTGTTTCTCAAGAAAGTTATAGTATACATATTCTAGGGTATACCCTTTCGTTTCAGCATATGTCCTCTGTTATTTTTGCGACTACACTCTTAAAAACAAGGCGGAAATTTCACGTCAAAAATAGCAAATGAAGTGTGTTCGTACTTTTAAATATATTCAGATTTTGGTGAAATAATATACAGTACTTCGGATAGAATACAGTTGCCGAAATCTTTTATGTCTCCCTGTAAACCCTATCTGCTTTCTGTTATACCGGAAGTAACATGTAGTAAACCTCAGCAACATATAACAATTTCATAAAATGTGAAATAGTTTAATATAAAAAAACGCCCCCCAAACAATGTTTCCTCCGATACCATTATGTAATTTGGAATACTTGTGTGTGTGTGGTCTTGTAAATTAAACAAACATTCTTTGCACCACTGATTGTACAGAATGTACATTCACGAAAAAAGTGAAATTTGGTTGGTCCTTTAAAGGGGCTCAGAAATTGAAAACTTTTCAAAAAATCGATTTTTTTTTATGATCTAATTTGATTATTCATTTAATTCTTAACTCGATGCAAAAAACAGCATAAAAATATTTGCATTTTTAACGGAGTTATAAGCATTTATGTATCAACACTTTCATAGCCGCATCCATATAATTTCAACAAGTCGCGTTTTCTCAAAACTTGATTTTTGATGCCTAACACCAAGATTAAAAAAAATTATTTGATAAAATGGCTTTTTTTTTTTTTTTTTTTTTTTTTTTGGCATGCATGTAACATGATTATCTAGATTATGAATTAATATATTTTAGATAGTTTAATATTTTGAGTATTTTTAATGGAAAAAAAAGTTGTATTTTTTAGGGTTTTTTTAAATTTTCAACTTTGAGAGATTTTTTAATACTGTTTTTATTAAGTGATAGTTATATCCTTAATTCATAATCTAGATTATAATGTTATATGCATGCAAAAAAAAAAAAAAAAAAAAAAAAAAAAAAAAAAAAAAAAAAAAAAAAAAAAAAAAATTAAGCCATTCCATCAAATAGTTTTTTTTTTTTTTTAAATCTTGGTGTTAGTCGTCAAAAAACGTTTTGAGAAAACACAACTTAAAGTTGAAATTATATGGATGCGGCTATGTAAGTATTGATACATAAATGATTATAACTCCGTTAAAAAATGCTAATATTTTTATGCGGCTTTTTGCATTGAGTTAAAAATTAATTGAATAATCAAACTAGATCATAAAAAAAATCGATTTTTTGAAAAGTTTTCAACCCCTGAGTCCCCTTAATCACTGATAATTTTAATCACTGACCTTTAATTTTCTCACTGAAAGATTTCTGTATAGATTTTAAATATATTATAATATTGAAAAGGATTTTGTTGATCCTCATGCAGTTAAAATTAGTTGAAAATGAATTAGACATTACCAAAAGAGAGAAATTTGTTTTGCCCTTTAAATAAACCAAGCTGATTTTAATTAAATCTGATATGCTACAATAGTGTGTAAACATATTTGTGTAATTTTTTCACTGAAAGATTTCTGCATAGAATTTTGACATAGTAAACTCACATTTCCTTAAAACTAGTTTGTTAAAAAAAGGGGGGGGGGGGTTAATTATAAATAAAATAAAGAAAATATAAGAAAATGAATTCAAAGACTAAGGTAAACATAAAATAATAATAATAAACATTATCATTAGTGGGTGCGTTTGTAATTATGTAAATACGTTAGCACCTATAGTCGTCGTTCAGTTCGTCCGTTTGTCGGCATATAACAGAGAAAAAACTACCCAATTGAATCATTTGAAATTTAAAATATAATATAAATGTTGTATAATTTTGTTGAGTTATTTCAAATTTTATGAAAATCGGGTGCATAGCTTATTTACAGGGACAATCAAAATTATTCCGTTACCTTACGGCCAATGGGAAAAAATAGTTTCTAGTGCATATTAATCGAACATAACACAATTGATATGCATCTATGAAGTATATACTAAGATATACATTCTGTAAAATCTATGGTGCAGAGAATATTTTTTAATAATTTACAGGGCTACACAAAAATATTATACTACAGAATAGTATAAGGAGAAACATTGCTTTGGGCGCGATTTCACATTTTATGAAACTGATATACGTTGCTGTATAATAGAACGCAGATATTAATTACAGGGATACACAAAAGATTTCGGATACTTAACTGTTTCCGAAGTACTGTACACTATTACATCAAGATCTGAATATTTTTAAAACTACCTTGTAGTACGAATGCGCCACATTTGCTGCGCTTGACGTGCAATTTCCAACTTGTTATTATTGATGTCGTAAAATTATCAGCATGGTGGGAACATGCGATAAATAAATTACATTGGGATTATAGTTAGTGATGCTTTAAAAAAATATAAAACATACGTTGTCAGGCACGCATGCATATAAATATTTCGGTGCAAATTTCGTAAAGTAACATATATTTATGCATTAAAATCCGAAATTCTTTCAAAAATGCAAAGAAATAAATCATTTCCGGAGAAGCAAAATAAATATTTAATATGAAAGCATAAGAATAATTTTCAGAGAAATTATAGTTATACTCGAATTAATCTAATTTACTTGTGTCACGAAATGTTTTCTATTAAAAGAGGTAGAGATTTTAACAGGATTAATATCTTTAAATAAAAATAATAAAAATAAAATCTGAAATTCAAGTAAAATTTAAATTACGGCCTTTACAATATAAATTTATTACTGAATAAACATGTATTCGTCTTTTCTTGGGGTAGACATATTTTAAGTGATGGTGTCGTGAAAAATGAGAAAATTAAAAAGAAAATAAAATTTAAAATTTTAATAACTTCTTTCAATTTTGGAAAAGTTTTTGGATGACAATGATGTAAAAGTGGGTCAAATTAATGGAAAGACGTTGAAGCTTTAATCTCGTCAGTGAAGTAAATTACAAATTGATGTTTCTTTAAACTACGGTTGAAAGATTCATCTGGTAATATTTCTATGACAACTGATTTTTTTTTCTTTTAGTGTTTTAAATTTTTTAGTCAATATACATTAAATAGATTGCGTATTAAAGAAACATACTTAAGGGCTAAAGCCCTAAACGTTTCAATAATGATGGATTTTTTGACTGAGAAAACAGAACATTTCTAGTATTAGGGATCCTTAGGATTTTTTTTTTTTTTTTTTTTTTTTTTTTTTTTTTTTTTTTGTTAAGAAGCTACTCGACTCACTCGAAAGGATCCGGATGATAATGTTAAATCTATGGGGGCGTTATTTTCAAATATCTCGTTCAAATTTTTATATGATTTCTTTTTGCATAGGACAGCTGAGGACTATCTACAACCGGGCTAGTTTTAACTTTTTCGATTTTGGTTATATTTGTTTTAAATTATGATAATTTTAATTACAGAACTGGTTCAAACCGGTTCCGAAAGCTAAAGTAATTAAAAAAAAAAAAAAATCTTAAACCAAATTTGAGTGAAATGTTTGAAAGTAACGCTCCCATAGACTTAACATTATCATCATTCGAGTGACTAGGGTGGACTCTGAAGACTTGGCGTAATTTAGACTTTAGAAAGAAAGATTTTATTGCCAATGTGATATAAACACCTACGAAAAGGCATAACTAAATAAATGTAATTAATTTAAGCAAAATGTCCAGGAATTCGATTGTTTTTATAAAAAATGGTTTCTTAAGCGGAATTTTATTTACTTGTGACCAAATTGTGATCAATTATATGGTCATAATACCTTCATAATATAATAATAAAAAAAAGTTATTTAGAAAAATGGTCAAATGATTGGACAGTTCGCTGCAAACATTTTAACAGTGTAATAGTAGTATCGAATATGTTAGGAGTTAAATGGAGTTAGTTGCAAATTTTAACACTGCATTCCTTCCGTCAGATCAATAAATTTTTCCCTTTATAGACCGGATCTATCTCCACGCATTAACTGTTCTTTTATACTAGTGCAATAGCACTTTAAAATTTTTCAAGACTAAAAACGTTATATTATATATATATACATATATATATATATATATATATATATATATATATATATATATATATATATATATATATATATATATATATATATATATATAAGATAGTAAGATAAAGTGAAAATAAAGTAACAAACTGTATCAGAAAAACACGGAAAATATTAATGCAATACTAAAATTCTATCAGTAAAATTCATCTTAGTAATCGAAAACGATCATTTCGTCGATAAAACCTGAATTAATAAAAATCTATAAAATAAACCATTAAATAATAACAGTTCATCAGATTTCCAGCTAGCAAATAAAACAATGTTAGTTTGCATCACAACATAACTTGTAAGGAAAAATCTCATCATTATAGTTTCAGATAAACTTCAGGCACCAGTCTTCAAGTTTCCTCAAAAGAATTATTTGCAAGATTCTTAAGCTTTTCCCCCCTGACCAATATAGTGCTTTTCTGCCAAGCACGTGAGACATTTTCCAATAAATTGGATGCAGGGAATATCGGGTAGCCCTTGATTTACGGTCCAATCAGATTTTTTTTTCTTTTGCTTTCATCAGCAGTGAAGCACCTACGTGTAGAGAAGACAAATAGACTGGGGTTGGCTTCCTTTAACAGTCCTAAACTTCGAGAGGAAGATGGATAGCGGAAGGAAAGGAAGATGAAAGGGCACTCTTAATGGGCAATTAAGCTAGAGGGTAGGCAAAGGCGCAAAAGACCGAACAGATAGACGAATAAATAGCGATTTAAATGTATTGCTGGTTTATTAAGTAGATGACAGTTTTGCGGAATGACAACAAGAAAAGACTAAACATCTCTTATTTATTAGGAATAACATTTACTTTACACCTATGCAATTTATACCTTAATAAAATCTTTCTTCTTGTTCCTATATAATACAAAAAAAAAAAAAAAAAAAAAAAAAGGAATTTATATAAGCATGTTTCATAAAATTCATTTTAAGAACTATTTTTTGCATAGAAATATCGATATACCTTCTTTTTTTTTTGTGTGTAAAATATGTGAATACTTTTAAAACCTTAATTGATGTGACATAAATTGTCATTTAGGTACTGTGAGAGGTCTCTCAAACCGCTTGATCAAAAGACGAAAAACAGACTGCATTTAATATTATGTGTTAAAAACTGACAAACTGCAAGTAGAAATTAAACACTTCATCAAAAATGAAGAATAAGTTAGAATTATTTTGAAAATTAAGCAAAAAACTGACATCCTTTTAGAAGAGATCCCCGAAAGAAGAAGTTGAAAATATTAATTTTCTGGGGAGATATTTTAAATATAAAAATGCATCAAACGCCCATAGACTTTACATTAGGGAGGAGAATTCAGAAAGTGATAAATAATGGCGCAATGACGCTCACCGTATGATTCTCAACAATTTGGAAGGCTATTCCAGGTAAATATCCATAATATTTTTAAATACAAGATCACGTTCACAGATATACTTCATTTGATTCGAGGTTTGTTTGGAGAAACTGACCAGTGTAGCGAGCGAAGCTGCTAGCTATTTTATAAATAGCCTTCTGACAATATTAAACTAAACATTGAATCTAGACTTAATCGTTAAGCCTGGTTTCATCATATAACTGTAAATTAGATGTGCAAACAATACATAATATTATTAAAGCGTCATTCCAAATGGCATGCACGAGTTGAAAACATTATAACCAAATGACGTCATCAGATTAGAACATCAAAGCAAAACTTCTACTCTAAACCATTATTGGAAAAGGCAATTAAAGTGCATTAAAGTCAATATTCACAAAAGGTTAAAAGTTTCCAAAGCGAAATTGGCAACTAAGTCAGCGCATTAAAAGACAGACGATACAGGATTACTCTTTAGAAATTTATTCTGGAATTCCATTTCTGATAAAATCAATTAGATGCATTTTCAAAAGATTTATGAACGGTCTCAAAGCGAGATCTGAAGCAATTAAAGTTAAGCGGCTGATTATGTTCTAGAGCATTTTCGAATGTGGTCGGAGTAAATGGGGAGGAAGAGGGAATATTTCCTCAACTTATACATCAATTTTAACGCGTCGATTTCCACTCTGTGGTGTGTATTTGGGAGAGGAGATTTAAACAAGTTTTCTCTTTAAATGGCAATCAATCCGTTAAAGCTGTTCCAAAGAGGTTACTTTATGACATTTTTTAAAAATAATTTTTGTTCGGAAAATTCGGAAAAGCATAAAACTAGAAGGTGCTGTTAGTTATACAAAAATTTTAATCGAAAGACATTCCCCCCCCCCCCCTCCCGCCTTTTTTTTTTTTTTTTTTTTTTTTTTTTTTTTTTTGGAAGGGGGGATTAAAGGTTATTGATTTTTCAGAAAATATCGTCAAGGTAGGCGTTTTGTACCGAAATTCAGCTCAAAACTTCGAGAGAATACTGAAAAACTCATCGTCATGTTTTATAACTTAATAGGTTTTTTTTTTCTTATGAAAAAAAAATGGGAATTTACCGATTCTAAATCGCTTTAATAGTCAATCCTATCAATTTTCAGTTTTTGCGTTCAAATATGTCAAAGTTTTAAGTTGTTGATAAGGAGATTTGAGAAACGATTCAATGCCACATTTTCTAAAACAGGGATGGCCAACTGTGGTACACTCGACACCATTAAAATTTTATAGTAATCATTGCCTTATCTAATCACCGAATCTCTGCGATTGAAAAATTCGGTTACTTCTTTAAAAAATTAGTGGTATAATGCATGCCACAGTTGCCCACCCCTAGTCTACAAAATACTATTTGTACGTAATACTGGCAGTAAAATTTACTTTTTTACTTTTCACAAGTTTTTGATTTTATAAAATTCTCACATGGCCTTTGAAGTTATCGGAGGGAAGAGAATAGAAAAGGGCAAACAAAATGCACACTTAAAAATTTCCGATTAAAAGAAAAGTCAGATTGCGTTTAATTTCATTATTTTTATTTAGGTGCTACCAGAGTAATTTATCGGATTCGTAAGATTTTTCAGAAAATAAACATCATGTTTAGCAAAAAAGAAACATTATGCATCAATGTATCAAATTAATTACAATTTTTTTTAAACCCAAAAATAAATGACGGATTGAGATAAAATAACAGCTAACATAAATATAAGCTTTTATTATTTATTGTTTTTCATTCTACAGTTAATTTTACCATTAACATTTTAGTTGATTAATTCATTGTATACGACCATTCATTAATTATATGAATGTTGTTTTTTAATTTCAAAATACAGAGTAAGTTGAAATTATAGATTTTAAAAAAAATCACATTTTCGAAACTCTGCACATATTAATAAGTGATACATGAATTTAAAGAAAAATATTTTCCAGTTACAAATGTTCGACGTGCGACCATCTTGTTACACTGCATGCGTCCAGTCTGTAATCCAGTTTGTCCCAAATATTTTCTAGCATCAGTCTGTCAAAGGTTCTCAACGATGCATAAATGTGCTTTTTAATTCTGGCAGTGTTTTCGGCAATGCCAGAACTTAAAGAACGTCTTTGTGCGTATATTTAAAAATATTTGAACGCATTACCTATATCTACCAATATGTACCTATACCATATTATTATCTACCTATAACATTAGAATTTAAGTTATTAAATAATTGTATATGATCATTCATTAATTATATGCGTATTAGGGTGGGCCGAAAAAAACTTTTTATCGATTTTCGATGATGGCGGGTGCGGAAAACAGGCCACTGGTGGCACTTAGTTCACACAAAAAATTTGAGATTTTTTGGACAATTCCTTTAAATATTAAATTAAGTTTTTTTTTGTTGTATTTAGTTGAAAAGATGTATTTAATGTGCCAAATGTCTAAATAACTTCTAATTATGCATTTGTTTAGTGCTATGTTCTTTAAAAATGTACAGATTTTAACTTGTTTTGCGTTCCGTACCAACGCGAAACAACCGAGAACTCCTCGCGTGGATGTAGCTGCACGCCGAGTTTTACTCGCCTGTATAAAAATCGGCTAATTTAAAATACATATAGCAATTAAATAATACATTATCAGAACTTATTTAAACATTAGATACGTTAAATATGCCTTTCCAAGTAAATACAGCCAAAATAAACTTAATTTAATATTTTAAAAGTTTTTACTAAAAGAGTTCAAAAATCAGCATTTTGGCAAAATTTCAAGCCACTTGCAGCAGGGTAAGGAATTGTCCAAAAAATCTCAAATTTTTTGTGTGAACTAAGTGCCATCAGCGGCCACTTTTCCGCCCCGCTATCATCGAAAATCGAAAAAAAGTTTTTTTCGGCCCACCCTAATGTGTATATGTATGTTGTCTTTTGATTTTAAACGTACTACATAGACATACATTAATCGAACATATAGTCGTATATCGAACAATTGTTCATTTAAAATAAAATGGCTAACTCTGTAATTATTCAAATGTTATTCCATCTAAATCTGACTATAAAAAATTTAAATGATGCTGTAGAAAAGTTGGTAAACAATAACATTGTATAAAAACAAAGAAAACTGATCAATAACGAGTAACACATGGCGCCTGTTTCATTTACAAAAACTTCACAGCTTGCTTTTAATCATCAGAAAATACATTACCTACCATTAAACTCTATAAATCACATAATTTAACTAACAAGAAAAGAAGAAGAAAAAGCAAATAAATAAAAAAGGAATATGCTATCGGGAAAAATTTGCTTAAATAATTCAAAAATTCTCCATGAGTTGCGGACGACGCACAGTGGGGCAAAAACCCAAAAAGCTGGCCAAAAGTCGAAAAATGAAGTTACGATTTAGGGAATTTCGATTGTACAGTTGGCTAGAATAATGTTTGGAGAGTCGGAATCTGTATTTAAAATAAGATTTTTGCTTTGCCCTTACAAGCAGCATCATTTCAGAAATGATGCTTGAAGGAGTATCATTTAGAGCGAACAAAAACAGCAAAACAACGGTTCCTTTAAACGCGTGCTATTTTTTAAAATATTATCCGATTTTAATGATTTGAAATGGATTCACACTATGATATTATGTACTTTATTTGCATGTATTACAAAATTTATATTAAGCACGTAAAAATTAATATATTCATTGTCATTTTTGATAAAAAATTTTAGATTTTTTATTTTATTTTTATTTTTTATTTTTTTTTTTTTTTTGCTTTTAAACATAAAAAAGTTTAAATGTTCCACAGTGTTCCGCAACGAAATTTAATGGAAATAATAACTTGGGATATTGTCTAGTAATTCATAAAAAACCAGCTGCCTAAAACTGCCTTTCTGCATTTCACGCATATTTTAGTAACCACAAGTAAAAATGCCACTTTTTCGGCCGCCTCAAAAATTTTAAAATTGACTACTTTTCACATAATTTAGCTGATAAATATTTTTCTAATTTTTGAATTATTCAATTTTATAATAGTTTTTTTCTTGTTATATTGTAAATAAGTACTATAATCATAAGATTACATTAATTTGATAAGTAACCTTAGTAATGAAAAAATGAAAATAATTCTCTATTACTGATCCGGTACAATAACATTTTCTTATCTTTATAGGTAGGAATTTTGTTTGTTCTATTATAATTAGAAGAATTATTTTGTCAATGGCTATATTTGCTAGATCAAACTACTGAGCGTATTTCATTAATGCGAGTAAAAATCATTATGAATATCACTTTCCTTATATTAGTAATTTGGATTTGATTTGAAAGTGAGGCTACGATGGCACATCTATTCTGAGTACATTTAAACAAATATTTAGCTATGAAGATGGCATTATGTCTAATATATTTTTCTTTTCTTCTGTGCTATTAGAATACATAAATATTGCGAATAATTCATGAATCGTCAATTTGAAAATATCGAAATCTTCATTTCACTGATTTTATCGGGTCAATTAAGATCCATTTTTCTTTTTCAAGAAATACGGAAACAACTGTCAATGAATGGGATTGCATTAAATACAAGCAGAATCAACTTATTTCGTTTAATACAATCATTGATACAGAAGAAAAAGTCGTTAAAAACGAATTAGTGTAATACTCAACGTTGCTACCTATGTTAGACAGCATCAAAACGGCATCTTACCGATCTGACATTTTTTATTAAAAGTGGATTGAGATAATTTAGAATTTAGAATATCTAAGTTACATGCAAAGATGTTTAGAGAGGCCTTACACCTGGCAGGCAACTGGATAGAAAAAATGAAAAGCTCGTACTTTGCATGGAAAGAAGAACACTGAAATTGCAAAATAAAATATACAAAAAATATTTCGTTTACAATCAAGACTTCTCGTCGAGAAACTAAATCCCAGATTTGAAAGCACAAATGATGGAAATACAATTCAACGATTCTTTGAAAACGCAACTATTTGTGTTTCTAAACGAGCATATACAAAGATTTGATTAAACGTTTCTATGCCATAAGTAATTTCTTGTAGCCATGTTATTTATTTGATAAACTTCGAAAATTTCCCCTTACAAATAACTCGTAGATTTGAGCAGCACCCCTGGTTCTATATGCTTACTTCAGTACATAAACTACTTATTAATGACAAAGAAATAACATTATCTTCATTATTGCCAATTTGTCAAATGCCATAAGATACTCAAGAATCATGCAACAAACTGATCAAAAGGCATCGAGAAGATTTATCGCAAAGATGCAGTAGCGAGGAAAAAAATATATTTTTACGTCTTTTAATGTCATCAGATTCTTTCCTTTCCAGTTTAGGTAAATTATCGTAGAAGAAATTAAAATAATTGATCCTAAGAGTAACAGGATCTTCCAATACTGCCAACAAGTTCCGCTAACTATTTTGACACCTTGACCTCTGAAGAATCTTTTTATTATACTACAGTTGATTCTAAAGGTTAATTTCTGAATATATTTTAGTTTTTATTTTAATAATATAAAAATTAAATAGTCTAATGTTTTACTTTCCATTAACGTACTTAAATTTCGTTTAAATATGTCTTGGTTTTTTGAAAATTCTCTTTTAAGTTTACCTCGATATTTTAAATTTTATTTAAATCTTATTGTTTTTACTCTTAATCTGTAATTTTATTTATTTATTTATTTTTAAAATTTAACTTTTGAATCCTAATTAGCATCCTGAAAAGTTTACGAAATAGCATATAAATTGAATAAATTTCGAGACATTTAAATTTTTATTCCGCCATATTGTATCCGCCATTTTTTTTCAATTTTAATTTTGTATTCTTACTTAGCATCCTCAAAAACACCTGTGTACGAATTTTCGTACAATTTGAATAACATTTTCATATTTTGGCCAGCTTTTCGGGATTTTGCCCCACTGTGCGACGCACGCTTTGAAATATCGAAAAACTCTCAGACGAAAAATATTTTAAACATTTCGGAAGCATTTAACTCCCTTTAAAAAGAATGGAATGAAAGCTTCGAACAAAGTAAATAATTATTCAGGCGTCCAACAAAAGAATGTTTTGAAAAGGTGGAAGGGGGAAGATGGAGGATGAAGAATATTATTTAGAAAAGAATTAAAAAGGGTTGAGGAGGCGAGATCAATGTAAGCAAACAGACAGCGAGAAATAAGTACCGAACAGAACAAAGGAAATTAACAATCAAATCGGCGAAGAGAGGAGGAGTTGGGGGGGGGGGGGGTAAAGGATTTAAAGGCTTTCATAATATATTTACGGCTCAAGAATGGATGTCAAATAAATAATTGTGCTTCAAATTTGTTTTGAATTTGCGAAAAGCATATTTAAAAACATTCTGTTTAAAAGGAAAATTAGATTGGGTTGAATTTCATTGTTTTTATTTAAGTACCAATGTAATTTTGTCAGATTCATGGAATTTCCGAATGTAAAAAAGTAACTCTAAACATTTAAAAAATTAATTGCATCTAGAAAGACTGTTTAAGAAATCGCCAAAGGTCACGACACAAAAATATAATACGGTGACTCCATTAGTAGTTGATTAAATAAAGTCTGCCTCAAATTTGTTTCTAATTTGCGAAATGCATATTTAAAAACGTTCTGTTTAAAAGGAAAATTAGATTGGTACTTAAATAAAAACAATGAAAATCAATCCAATTTAATTTTGTCAGATTCATGGAATTTCCGAAAGTAAAAAAGTAACTCTAAACATTTAACAAATTAATTGCATCTAGAAATACTGTTTAAAAAAAAGCCAAAAGTCACGGCACAAAGAAATAATAGGGTGACTCCATTATCAGTTGACCAAATAAAGTCCATGCTGAGTTTTTAGTAATGACATTATAATTTAGGTGATTGAATAACTGTATGTGATAATTCATTAATTATATGTATATATGTATGTTGTATTTTAATTTTAAATGTATTACATAGACATATATTAATCGAACATATATTATAATTGATTTAAAACAAAAGGGCAAACTCCGTAATTATTCAAATGTTAATCTGCCTAAATATGACTAAACAAACTTGAAAGAATGTTGCAGAAAAAGTCGGTAAAGAGTAACACTGTATAAAAACAAACAAATAAAACTGATCAATAACGTGTAACACATGGCGTCTATTTCCATTTACAAAAACTCCACAGCTTGCTTTTAATCATCACAAAATAGATTACCTAACATTAAACTCGATAAATCACATAATTTAACTAACAAGAGAAGAATAAGCAAATAAAAAAGGAATATGCTATCGGGAAAAATTTGCTTAAATAATTCAAAAATTCTCCGTGAGATGCGGACGACGCACGCTTTGAAATATCGAAAAACTCTCAGACGAAATATGTTTTAAACATTTCGGAAGCATTTAACTCCCTTTAAAAAGAATGGAATGAAAACTTCGAACAAAGTGAATAATTATTCAGACGTCCAACAAAAGAATATTTTGAAAAGGCAGGGAGGGGGGAAGATGGGGGATGTAGAATATTATTTAGAAAAGAATTAAAAAGGGTTAGGAAGCGAGATCAATGTAAGGAAACAGACAGCGAGGATTAAGTACCGAACAGAACAAAAAGAAATTAACAGTCAAATCGGTGGAGAGGGGGCAGATAAAGGATTTAAGGGCTTTCAGAATATATTTACAGTTCAAGAATGGATGTTAAATAAATAATTCTGCCTCAAATTTGTTTTGGATTTGCGAAATGCATATTTAAAAAGGTTCAGATTAAAAGGAAGTTTAGATTGGATTAACTTTCGTAGTTTTATAAATACCAATGTAATTTTTTAGATTCATGGAAGTTCCAGAAAGTGAAAAAGTAACTTGAAACAGTTAACAAATTAATTGCATCTAGAAAGACTGTATAAACTAGTTGGATGTGCCAATCCCAAAACCTTCTTCTATCTCATACATACATTTTAATATTTAAAAAAAAACTTGTTACTCATTTTAATGCTTTAATAATTTTAATTCAATACCATACCAACTTTGATTTTCATCTTAAATTTCTGCTTCAATCAAATAATTGGAGTAAAAACAAATTTCCGTCTCTGCCCGAGCCGATGGACAGTAGAATGATAGGCAGATCATTTTTTTTTTTTTTTTTTTTTTTTTTTTCAAATTCAGGGAGATCCTATTTGCCTTACCAAAAAATAATCATATACAAAAAATTTAGTTCAGTTCTAGAACTAACTTCATACACTTTTATGCGGTGCAATATTGAAAATGGAATAAAATTCGCTATTGCAGCGCCCCCTTCCGGCGGATTTTTTTCAGATTCAGGGCGATCCAACTACTCATAGCCATACACTTACACAAAAAATTTCGTTCAATTAGATGCATAACTTCATGTACTTTTGGTCGGTACAATATTGAGAATGGCACAAAAATCGCGATTACAGCGCCTCTTTCTGGCGGAATATTTCAAAACTGAAGGAGGACCTGCTTGCCACAGCCTAAAACATTCACAAAAAATTTGGTTATATTCGATGCATAACTTCATATACTTTTGGTCGGTACAATATTAAAAATGGCACAAAAAACGCGATTGCAGGGCTCCCCCTTCCTATGGATTTTTTTCAAATTCAGGGAGGACCAACTAGCCATAGTCATACACATACACAAAAAGTTTGGTTAAATCCGATGCATAACTACATATACTTTTGTTCGGTACAATATTCAAAATGGCACAAAAATCGCGATTGCAGCGTCTCTTTCCGGCGGAATATTTCAAAACTGAAGGAGGACGTGCTTGCCACAGCCAAAAACATTCACAAAAAATTTCGTTCAATTCGATGCATAAAATTCATATACTTTTGGTCGGTAGAATATTAAAAATGGCACAAAAATCGCGATTGCAGGGCCCCCTTCCTATGGATTTCTTTCAAATTCAGGGAGGACCAACTAGCCATAGTCATACACATACACAAAAAATTTGGTTAAATCCGATGCATAACTTCATATACTTTTGGTCGGTAAAATATTGAAAATGGCACAAAAATCGCGATTGCAGCGCCTCTTTCCGGCGGAATATTTCAAAACTGAAGGAGTACGTGCTTGCCACAGCCAAAAACATTCACAAAAAATTTGGTTCAATTCCATGCATAACTTCATACACTGTTTGATGGTAGAATGGCGACATACACACAGGCAGACAGACATTTTGTAAAAACATGTTTTTTTGGAATCTCTGACCCCTAAACCGTGTAAATCCGTCGAAAACCAGAAGTCGAAAAAAATTTAGATTACAGTACTTTCTTCAATTGAAGATAGAACAAAGTAAAAATATCCGAAGGTCACGACACAAAGAAATAATAGGGTACTCAGTTGATCAAATAAAGTCCATGCTGGGTTTTTGTAAACGTATTTGAACGCATTACCAATATCTACCTGTATCATATTATTATCCACCTGTAACAATAGGATTTAGGTGATTGAATAATTTTATATGATCATTCATTAATTATACATATAAATGCATGTTGTTTTTTGACTTTAAATGTATTGCATAGACATATATATGTATCGAACATATATAATAGTTCATTTAAAATAAAATGGCTACCTCCGTAATTATTCAAATGTTATTCCATCTAAATCTGACTAGAAAAAAATTAAAGGATGCTGTGGAAAAGTTGGTAAACAATAACATTGTATAAAAACAAAGAAAACTGATCAATAACGAGTAACACATGGCGCCTGTTTCATTTACAAAAACCTCACAGTTTGCTTTTAATCATCAGAAAATACATTACCTACCATTAAATTCTATAAATCACATAATTTAACTAACAAGAAAAGAAGAAGAAAAAGCAAATAAATAAAAAAGGAATATGCTATCAGGAAAAATTTGCTTAAATAATTCAAAAATTTTCCGTGAGATGCGGACGACGCACGCTTTGAAATATCGAAAAACTCTCGGACGAAAAATGTTTTAAACATTTCGGAAGCATTTAATTCCCTTTAAAAAGAATGGAATGAAAGCTTCGAACAAAGTAAATAATTATTCAGGCGTCCAACAAAAGAATGTTTTGAAAAGGTGGAGGGGGGGGGGGAAGATGGAGGATGAAGAATATTATTTAGAAAAGAATTAAAAAGGGTTGAGGAGGCGGAATCAATGTAAGCAAACAGACAGCGAGAATTAAGTACCGAACAGAACAAAGGAAATTAACAATCAAATCGGTGAAGAGAGGAGGAGTTGTGGGGTGGGGGGGGGGTAAAGGATTTAAAGGCTTTCATAATATATTTACGGCTCAAGAATGGATGTCAAATAAATAATTGTGCCTCAAATTTGTTTTGAATTTGCGAAAAGCATATTTAAAAACGTTCTGTTTAAAAGGAAAATTAGATTGGATTGATTTTCATTGTTTTTATTTAAGTACCAATGCAATTTTGTCAGATTCATGGAATTTCCAAAAGTAAAAAAGTGACTCTAAACATTTAACAAATTAATTGCATCTAGAAAGACTGTTTAAAAAATAGCCAAAGGTTACGCCATGAAGAAATAATAGAGTGCTCCATTATAAGTTGATCAAATAAAGTCCATCTGAGTTTTTAGTAATAACATTATAATTTAGGTGATTGAATAATTTTATGTGATCATTCATTAATTATATGTATATATGTATGTTGTATTTTAATTTTAAATGTATTACATAGACGTATATTAATCGAACATATATTATAATTGATTTAAAACAAAACGGCAAACTCCGTAATTATTCAAATGTTAATCTACCTAAATATGACTAAACGAACTTGAAAGCATGTTGCAGAAAAGTTGGTAAAGAGTAACACTGTATAAAAACAAAAAAAAAATAAATAAAATAAAACTCATCAATAACGTGTAACACATGGCTTGTATTTTCATTTACAAAAACTCCACAGCTTGCTTTTAATCATTACAAAATACATTACCTACCATTAAACTCGATAAATCACATAATTTAACCAACAAGAGAAGAAAAAGCAAATAAAAAAGGAATATGCTATCGGGAAAAATTTGCTTAAATAATTCAAAAATTCTTCGTGAGATGCGGACAACCCACGCTTTGAAATATCGAAAAACTCTCGGACGAAAAATGTTTTAAACATTTCGGAAGCATTTAACTCCCCTTTAAAAGGAATGGAATGCAAGCATCGAACAAAGTGGAATAATTATTCAGACGTCCAACAAAAGAATATTTTGAAAAGGCAGGGGGGAAGATGGGGGATGTAGAATATTATTAAGAAAAGAATTAAAAAGGGTTGAGGAAGCGAGATCAATGTAAGCAAACAGACAGCGAGGATTAAGTACCGAACAGAACAAAGGAAATTAACAATCAAATCGGTGGAGAGGAGGGGAAGGAGGGGGTAAAGGATTTATGGGCTTTCATAATATATTTAGGGTTCAAGAATGGATGTCAAATAAATAATCCTGCCTCAAATTTGTTTTGAATTTGCGAAATGCATATTTAAAAAGCTTCAGTTAGAAAGCAAGATTAGATTGGTACTTAAAATAAAAACTACGCAAATCAATGCAATGTAATTTTGTCAGATTAATGGAATTTTCCGAAAGTAAAAAAGTAACTCTAAACATTTAACAAATTAATTGAATCTAGAAAGGCTGTTTAAAAAATAGCCAAAGGTCCCGACACAAAGATAAAGTAGGGTGAATCCACTAGCAGTTGACCAAATAAAGTTCATTCATATTAATAATAACATTATAAATTAGGTAAATGAATATTTCTATGTGATCTTTCGTTAATTATATGTATATATGTATGTTGTCTTTTGATTTTAAATGTATTGCATAGACATATATTTATTGAACATAACCATTTTGTTTTAAATGAATTATAATCTAAATCTGTAATCATCAAATGTTATTCCATCTAAATTTAACTAGATAAACTTTAAAAGATGTTGTTGAAAAGTCGGTAAGGAGTAACACTGCATAAAAACAAACAAATAAAACTGATCAATAACGTGTAACACATGGCATGTATTTTCATTTACAAAAACTCCACAGCTTGCTTTTAACTATAACAAAATAAATTACCTACCATTAAATTCTATAAATCACATAATTTAACTAACAAGAGAAGAATAAGCAAATAAAAAAAGAATACGCTATCGGAAAAAATTTGCTTAAATAATTCAAAGATTCTCCGTGACATGCGAACGACCGACGCTTTGAAATATCGAAAAACTCTCAGACTTGAAAAATGTTTTAAACATTTCGGAAGCACTTAACTCCCCTTTAAAAAGAATGGAATGCAAGCATCGAACAAAGTGGAATAATTATTCAGACGTCCAACAAAAGAATATTTTGAAAAGACAGGGAGGGGGGGAGATGGGGGATGTAGAATATTATTTAGAAAAGAATTAAAAAGGGTTGAGGAAGCGAGATCAATGTGAGCAAACAGACAGCGAGGATTAAGTACCGAACCGAACAAAAAGAAATTAACAGTCAAATCGGTGGAGAGAGGGCACGTAAAGGATTTAAGGGCTTTCAAAATATATTTACAGTTCAAGAATGGATGTCAAATAAATAATTCTGCCTCAAATTTGTTTTGGATTTGCGAAATGCAAATTTAAAAAGGTTCAGATTAAAAGGAAATTTAGATTGGATTAATTTTCATAGTTTTATAAGTACCAATGTAATTTTTTAGATTCATGGAAGTTCCAGAAAGTGAAAAAGTAACTTGAAAAAGTTAACAAATTAATTACATCTAGAAAGACTGTTTAAACTAGTTGGATGTGCCAATCCCAAAATTTTCTTCTATCCCATGCGTACATTTTAATATTAAAAAAAAATAGTTACTCATTTTAATGCTTTAATAATTTTAATTCAATACCATACCAACTTTGATTTTCATCTTAAATTTCTGCTTCAATCAATTAATTGGAGTAAAAACGAATTTTTGGCCCTGCCCGAGCCGATGGACAATAGAATAATAGGCAGATTTTTTTTTTTTTTTTTTTTTTTTTTTTTTTTTAAATTCAGGGAGGACCTACTTGCCTTACCAAAAAATAATCATATACAAAAAATTTAGTTCAGTTCTAGAACTAACTTCATACATTTTTATGCGGTGCAATATTGAAAATGGAGTAAAATTCGCTATTGCAGCGCCCCCTTCCGGCAGATTTTTTTTTTTTTTTTTTTTTTTTTCAGATTCAGGGCGACCAACTAGCCATAGCCATACACTTACACAAAAAATTTGGTTAAATTCGATACATAACTTCATATACTTTTGGTCGGTACAATATTGAAAATGGCACAAAAATCACGATTGCAGCGCCCCCTTCGACGGATTTTTTTCAAATTCAGGGAGGACGAACTAACCATAGTCATACACATACACAAAAAATTTGGTTCAATTCAATGCATAACTACATATACTTTTGGTCGGTACAATATTGAAAATGGCACAAAAATCGCGATTGCAGCGCCCCCTTCCGGCGGAATATTTTAAAACTAAAGGAGGACCTGCTTGCCACAGCCAAAAACATTCACAAAAAATTTGGTTCAATTCTATGCATAACTTCATACACTTTTTGATGGTAGAATGGCGACATACACACAGACATTTTGTAAAAACATGTTTTTTGGAATCTCTGAACCCTAAAACGTGTAAATCTGCCGAAAATCGGAAGTCGAAAAAAAATTCGATAACAATACTTTCCTCTATTGAAGATAGAAGAAAGTAAAAATATCCGAAGGTCACGAACCAAAGAAATAATAGGGTACTCAGTTGATCAAATAAAGTCCATGCTGGTTTTTTGTAAACGTATTTGAACGCATTACCTCTATATCTACCTACGCCATATTATTATCCACCTGTAACATTAGGATTTAGGCATTTAGGTGATTGAATAATTGTATATGATCATTCATTAATTATACATAAATGTATGTTGTCTTTTGATTTTAAATGTATTGCATAGCCATATATTGATCGAACATATATTATTATTGATTTAAAACAGAATGGCTGCTTCCGTAATTATTCAAATGTGATTGCTGTGTGAAATGTGATTGTTCCATCTAAATTGAACTAGACAAACTTTAAATGATGTTGTAGAAAAGTTGGTAAAGAGTAAACACTGTGTAAAAACAAATAAAGAAATCTGATCAATAACGTGTAACACATGACGTGTGTTATATTTAAAAAAAAATTCTACAGCTTGCTTTTAATCATCAGAAAACACATTACCTACCATTAAACTCGATAAATCATAAAATTTAACTAACAAGAGAAGAATAAGCAAATAAAAAAGGAATATGCTATCGGGCTAAATTTGCTTAAATCATTCAAAAATTCTCCGCGAGATGCGGACGACGCACGCTTTGAAATATCGAAAAACTCTCAGACGAAAAATGTTTTAAACATTTCGGAAGCATTTAACTCCCTTTAAAAAGAATGGAATGCAAGCATCGAACAAAGTAGAATAATTATTCAGACGTCCAACAAAAGAATGTTTTGAAAAGGTGGAGGGGGGAAGATGGAGGATGTAGAGTATTATTTAGAAAATAATTAAAAAGGGTTGAGGATGCGAGATAAATGTAATCAAACAGGCAGCGAGGATTAAGTAACAAACAGAACAAAGGAAATTAAAAATCAAATCGGCGGAAAGGAGGAGTGAGGGAGGGAAGGATTTAAGGGCTTTCATAATATATATATAAGGTTCAAGAATGGATGTCAAATAAATAATCCAGCCTCAAATTTCTTTTGAGTTTGCGAAATGTATATTTAAAAAGCTTCAGTTAGAAAGCAAGATTAGATTGGTACTTAAAATAAAAATTATGCAAATCAATGCAATGTAATTTTGTCAGATTAATGGAATTTTTCGAAAATAAAAAAGTAACTCTAAACATTTAACAAATTAATTGAATCTAGAAAGACTATTTAAAAAATAGCCAAAGGTCCCGACACAAAGATAAAGTAGGGCGAATCCAGTAGCAGTTGACCAAATAAAGTTCATGCATATGAATAACATCATAAATTAGGTAACTGAATATTTCTATGTGATCATTCGTTAATTACATGTATATATGTATGTTATCTTTTGATTTTAAATGTATTACATAGACATTATTTATTGAACATAACCATTTTGTTTTAAATGAATCATAATCTAAATCTGTAATCATTCAAATGGTATTCCATCTAAATTTAACTAGATAAACTTTAAAAGATGTTGTTGAAAAGTCGGTAAAGAGTAACACTGTATAAAAACAAACAAAGAAAACTGATCAATAACGTGTAACACACGGCATCTATTTTTATTTACAAAAACTCCACAGCTTGCTTTTAATCATCGCAAAATACATTACCTACCATTAAACTCGATAAATCACATAATTTAACTAACAAAAGAATAAGAAAAAGCAAATAAAAAAGGAATATGCTATCGGGAAAAATTTCGTTAAATAATTCAAAAATTCACCATGAGTTGCAGATGACGCTTTGAAATATCGAAAAACTCTCAGACGAAAAATGTTTTAAACATTTCGGAAGCATTTAACTCCCTTTAAAAAGAATGGATTGCAAGCATCAAACAAAGTGAAATAATTATTCAGACGTCCAACAAAAGAATGTTTAAAAAAGGTTGGGAGGGGGGAAGATTGGGGGATGTAGAATATTATTTAGAAAAGAATTAAAAAGGGTTGAGGAGGCGAGATCAATGTAAGCAAACAGACAGCGAGGATTAAGTACCGAACAGAGCAAAGGAAATTAACAATCAAATCGGTGGAGAGAGAAGGAGTGGGGGTAAAAGTTTTAAGGACTTTCATAATATGTTTACGGTTCAAGAATGGATGTCAAATAAGTAATTCTGCCTCGAATTTGTTTAGAATTTAATAAATGTGTATTTAAAAACATTCTGTTTAGAAAGAATATTAGATCGGATTGATTTTCATTGTTTTTATTTTAAGTTCCAGTGTAATTTTGTTAGATTTATGGAATTTTCCGAAAGTAAAAAAGTAACTTTAAACATTTAACAACTTAATTGCATTTAGAAAGATTGTTTAAGAAATATCCAAAAGTTACGACACAAAGAAATAAGGTGACTCCACTAGTAGATGATCAAATAAAGTTCATGCTGGGTTTTTAATAAATGGAATGTTTCTAAATGAATATCGATGTTTCAACACTTGGTAGTATTGTGTTACACACAATTTAAAATTATAATTAATACATAAAATGAAAAATTAACTCAAACAGTTTTACCTAGATCCTTACAGGAGTTCAATGTGAGAACCCTTCGTCACACGACACACATCAAGTCTAAATCAATCCTCTGAATATTTTAATGTCTTCGATTCCGACTCCGAGCTGGCCAATATGTTAGTGTTGCTGTTGGTTAAAATAATGAGGAAACGCAAGAAAAATAAATCGAAAATTTCACTATTTCTGTATTAATTCAGTTCTTAGATCTTTGAAAGAAAAAAAGAAATATATTCCGTTTCACTAATTTTTCAATTTCGTTCCCCACAAACCCGATATATCCAATTATCAAAATCTAAGAAGAAAACAAAAGATAAATTTTACTATTTCGGATACGTAGACTTGCAAAGGGGAAATCTTTACAGTTTTGATGTTAATTCGTGTCCTCCAGAGCAAAAAAATTTCGATGAAATGGAAAAATAAATAAATAAAATAATGAAAATTTTACTATTTCGGAAATAATTCGGGATCTACTAGATTTTTTAATTAAAATCGGTTTTCATCTACTGTGTTCGCCGGACAGTATATTAAAAATATTAAACTTGGGTAGCCCGATATAATCCAAAAATAACAATAATAATTACTTTTATGGATTTAAAATTACATATAACTGATTTAATTTCATTTCATACTGTCTAACAAAAAAGGCCAGAGTCGGAGTCGGCTGTTTTTTTAGCGCCGCAATGCTGAGAAATACTTTCTTGAATAATTCGAAAATTCTCCTAGTGGTGCGGATGATGCTTTGAAATATCGGATAATCCTTAAACGAAAAATGTTTTAAACATTTCAGAAGCAATTAACTCCTAATAAAAAGAATAGCATGCAAGCATCGAACAAAGTGGAATAATTATGTAGATGTCCAACGAAAGAATGTTTTGACAAAGTGTAGAAAAGGAGGGTGAGAAATGAACTAGATGTTGGAAGGAGGACATTATTTGGAAAATAATTTAAAACATTTGTTGAGAAGCGGGATACATGTAAGCAAACAGACAGCGAGGATTAGGTACCAAACTGAAGAAAGGAAATTAACAATCAGAAATGGCTCAGAGTAGAAACAGAAGAGAGTAAACAACATAAGTGCGTCACAATTGTAGGGGAGATTGGGGTGGTAAAGAAAAATATTAAATATCATTATGAAGTTTTGGAAAACCAGTGTTAGTAATAAGAAACAGCCATGGGATATCGCTTGCTTGTCTTCTCTTTTTTAGGTTATTTTTGAAAATTTCCGGAAAACGGTACTTTATTTCGTAGTTGTACAATGTTATTATAAAAGATCAGATACTTTAGTAGATTTCTGCTAGTGGCTGGATATGAATAATAAATTCGCTTTTTTAAACAGATTAATAGGGACATGCAAGTTAAGAAACACTATTAGGAGAGAATATTTAGAATTAATAGTTATTTCTATGTAAGATAAAAAGAAAAATAAGTTTGAAACAATTTTAAAATGTTATTATTACCTTGAGTCTAAAGTTTTGACCCTTTCGCAGAATAGTGCTACTAAAACAGCTGGCGTTCGCAAGTTAAGTGACATTTTTACATACGGTTTTCTGGTTTCGAAATAAGAAGACGTGTGCTACAACACTGTGTATTTATTGTTTTGAAAAATTATCATCTGTAGCCTCCACGAAGCCTCGAAAATGGAACTATCACGTATCCAGTTTCGAACCATCATCTACTACGAGTTCTGTAGCAACACCGGAGTGATAGAATGTCACCGTAACATGTGTGCACGTTTAGGTGAGGATATTGTATCACTTAGTACAGTCAAACGATAGTATCAAATTTTTAAGATTAAGAATTTCGACATCGAAGATGAATCACGTGCTGGTCGACCTACTGTGATTGATGAGACCGAATTGCGGAAATCCATCGATGAAAATCAAAATGCTACATCACGGGAACTTGCATCTCACTTCAATGTTTTTCAAACAACCATAATTCGAGCATTAAAAAACATTGGTTTGACATACAAATTCAATCGATTTGTGCCGCACGATCTGACACAAAATGACAAAGAAAAACGAAAACGGACCTGTGTAAACTTGCTCGAATATCACCGAAAGGGTGATTTTTTGAACCGGATTGTTACGTGTGATGAAAAATGGGTTTATTACGACAATACCAGGCTAAAAGGAGGATGGTCTGAACCAGGTGTACCGGTCAGGACCGTAACCAGGCGCACATTGACCTATAAAAAAAATCCTCCTCTGTGTTTTCTGGGATAGTCGCGGTATTATCTACAAGGAGTACTTAAAAAGTGGCCAGACCATCGACAGTGAGTCGTCATGCTGCATAAAGTGGACGCAGCAATTAGGGAAAAGCGAAGTAAGGAGTTCCGACGCAAGGTGGTTATGTTTCACCAGAATAATGCCAGGCCACACGTCAGTGCGTGGACGAATTGGAACTTATACAAGCAGGAATGGGACATAATGCTACATCCTCCATATAGTCCGGACATGGCACCTTCCGACTACTATCTGTTTTCGCATCTGCAACTGCACCTTAGTGGTGAAATTTTCAATTCTTCAGAAGAGGTCAAAAAAGAGGTTGACCTCTTTATTGACTCACGTAGCCCAGAGTTTTTCAAGGAAGGCATTGAAAAACTGCCAAAACGTTGGCAGAAGATTGTCGAACTTAATGGTGATTACTATCCTCACTAATGTTTTGTATTTTTGTAAATATTTGTTGTCAACATTAAAATAAAAAAAGGGTCAAAACTTTAGACTCAACCTGATAATAATTTTCTACTGGATAATTTCGTTATCGAGCTCTTGCTCTCATGCAGCAAAATTTTTCTAGCAAGGATTTGAAATCGTTGGGCTCCGGATCTGAAAAAAAAGAGCAAGAATTCATCTCTATTAGGGGAGCGGAATTCGGTACCAGACTATAACAGGACACGGCATTTATTTCCTGCCAGTGGCTCTAATGTAGCACCGTAAACAATCCGCAAGCCTCTTTTGCATACAGGACGTTGATGAATTGCGTCTATCTGATTTCTGGAATTCATTAATTCACTTTTGACAGCTTTTAGCTATAAATTGTGTGTCCTACAGTAATGTTTGGACATTTTCAAAGCAAGGTAAGACTTCTTTTCTGTATTTTGCCCCCATTTAACTTTAATTCCATTGAATTAATCATGATTTTAAAACCATTTTCTATGATGCAATAATCGAAACATCAATAGTTAAGGATAGTCACATGACTTTATTTAAATTTTAGCGCGCGGGGCATACGGGGCCGAAATGGGCAACGTACAACGTTCTGCTCCGTTTACATAATAAATATATATTATAAAAAATATATAATAAAACATGAATACATATTTACAATGGGATTCAATAAATTTGCATTTTTACAGTTTTTGTATTCATTGATTAAAGTTATCGACGAAAAAAAAACTAACTGCATCAAGAATTTACAACACGGACAAAAGTAACGTAACTCTTATATCAAAACAGCACATTCAATAATAATTCCAATGAAAGAGTAGTGTAAAGTTGGTGTTTTGACACTTTGAATTAAACAAATAATCTAATATACTATAAAAAAACATTGTAAACCATTTTGCATGGTTGTTTGATCTATAAAATGAATTATATGAGATGTAATTTTTTCAACTTTTTGATTATGTGTTGTCGGATGTTTCCTCTCAGCCCGCACAACTTTGAAGAAATTCCGTAGTAGTTATTGCTGCCACCACCGATATTATTAAGTGATATCGGTCACCCACAGTAAGGATTGTGTAAATGAACACCAACGATGTCAATAAACTAACTTAATAGTTTATCTATACTGTACTAGGGGGGCCCCGCCCCCCTGCTCGCCAACCCCCCGCGTAATCGCTTCGCGATTCCAAATTATTGGCTAACCCTGCTTGCTGCGCTCGCCAATACCCCATGGTATGAATAAGCAGTTGCAGACCTTTCAAATGATGTGTCACACGACTGGTGTTGTAAAGAAATTAAAAATGTGCCCCTTGGGGGGCAGAGTGGGGGTGACACACAAGACATCCATAAAATGAATAAACAGTGGCAGACCTTTCAAATGATGTGTCACACAATTGGTGTTGTAAAGAAATTACAAAATGCGCTCCCTCTGAGAGCAGAGGGGGGGTTACACACAAGATATCCATAATATGAATAAGTAGTTGCAGACCTCTCAAATGATGTGTCACACAACTGGTGTTGTAAAGAAATTAAAAATGTGACCCCCCCCCCTGGGGAGCACAGAGTGTGGGGGGTGACACACAAGACATGCATAATATGAATAAGCAGTTGCGGACCTTTCAAATCTTGTGTAACACGACTGGTGTTGTAAAGAAATTAAAAATGTGTCCCCTCTGGGGAGCAGAATGAGGGATAACACACAAGACATCCATTATATGAATAAGCAGTTGCAAACCTCTCAAATGATGTATCAAACGACTGGTGTTGTAAAGAAATTAAAAATTTGGCGAAATATTACAGTTATCGCCAAGTTGGCGTCACTTTTGAAAACTAATTTTGGTTGCCAAATTTGGCGATATATCGCCAAGTTGGCGGCAAACTTGGCGATTGTTGGCGATAGTAACCTTTCCTCTTTTTATGGTAACCCATACGGCGATGCATAGACGGAGCCCTTTCCTGATTGGTCTATTCGACTCATGGAAGGAGTGGACAACCCGGATTCGTTAGTTCCGGAAATCTTCCACATCAGCATCATTCCAGGAGTCATTCCTTTTAAGGCTAGTTTTTTTTACTATAGAAGGATTTGCACAATATAATACACTACTTACATTTATAACTCGGATATAGGTGATCCGGTTCCACATTAAATTAAATACAATAAAAAGTTGGCTGTGTACTGTTCAAATTACACTTTCTCCCTCTTACTCTATACTCGTTAAATTAACTCTACCGGAGATCAATTTCGAATATCCCAACACATGGGTTCTCAGCCTACGCTGCTCGACCCGAGCACTACGCACAGGGACCTCCGTCTACCTCTGCTCTCACGGTCCGAATTCCTCTATCTCAGCCAAACACTGCCCTTCTCCATTCCTGCATTTCCCCAATGTACACCCCCATATTCGTGGAAATACTTTACTTTCCCTTCTTCAATATACATCCCAGAAGGTCAAACACTCCCCTCTGCAATCTTCTTTTCTTTTCCCTCACCACCTGTTTACTCAGGCTTTAGACTAAGAAAGCATGTCACCTTGAAACTTCAGTACACAGCCCATACAATACATAAAATATTAAGATAAAAATAACATAAATTCCAGGTCTAATAGAAGATGTTTTCTCAGAACCTGACGTGTGTCATGGCTAAGATTCGAGCCTCGGACGTTGGCTTTAGTTGACTGCACTCTTCCAACCAAGCTATCCTGTACGAATTCGGTGAGCACAATTTATTCAGGCAACAATGGTATCTGAATTATATAGATCAGTTTACAGGATGAACCAAAGATAAAGGAATTCCAAAATCGTTGGACACGTAATCACACTTACACATTTTAAAATTCGCACCACATTGGTTTAAAAATAAAATAAAAGGCATCACTAGCTCCCGATCCATCACAATAGATCAACAATCAAAATCTTTTCAATTCCTTTTATTTCAAAAACACTGAAGGAGAAAATAAATCATAGTTACAGCCTACCTTTGAAAATATTTTATTGTAGTTTGATAAAAACTGGAGACTACATTATTAAATAGGAAAAAAAAAGGAAATATCCGTAAATTTTATATGAAACAGAAAAGTAAAAAGAAAGAAATAATAATAATAAAAAACAATAATGATAAAGAAAAAAGTTCCCGTCCTCTCTTACACCAACTCACATTTTTCCCATTCTCAGCAAATTGAAATCTTTTCTACAGTTGTAAAAGCCCACAGACTGAAATTTCATTAAGGTGATGCTACGCTTTTAACAACGACAAATATTACTTTTATATATAAGAAGTGGAAGCATATTTTTTTTTTTTTTTTTTTTCTTATCCCCTTATTCTCATCTTGTGGCAAAGGGAAAAAAAATACTGAAAATCTCTTCTCCAAAACCGAAAAGATAGATGTCATAAAAATAAATATAACTCGAAAAGAAATAAACAATGGCATCGATCGTGTACAAGGGTATCCGACATTGTAGAAGAGAGTTTGACCAAACACTCAAATTAAATGAAGAAAGAATAAGGTATACACTTTGAAAAGGCATATTCTACGTCAATTTTCTGACTGTTTTGAGAGTATTTAACCTTCTGCTATAAGAGATGTGAAATATTATTGAAAGAAAAAGAAAAACAATTGTTTAGCTGGAATACAACCTGAAGTGACGATCGTCTCTTATAACAAATTATATTTATTTTAACAATATTATTATTATTATTATTTAAATCATGATGGCATTTCACACAAACAAAAGTAGACACCTATCGGGTCAAGATTTTTCGTTGAATATCGGAACTTGCGGATGCATTCACAGTATGAAAGTTGAGCATTACTTATTTTAGATTGCAAAACTCGAAATTGGGTTTCAACTGTTCACTTTAACCAAACGTTTTAAAATACTAACTCATAGAGTAAAGAGAAAGAATAAAGATGCAATATGATGTGGGTTATTATTGCTCAAATTTAAATGCACTCATTCGGCAGAAACAAAACAAGTTCGGAAAATAGGAAGTGAATTATTGGACATCACCTATGCATTTTTTTCCCTATATGAAAATGGATCTGCTTAACCTTCGAAAATATTTTATTGTAGTTTGATCAAAACTGGAGACGATATTATTAAATAGGGAAAAAACAATTATTTATAAATATTTTCAAGGTCTGTTTAATCACTATAGAATAGCATTTCATTGTATTCTGAATTAAAAACAACTCGCATTTTTCCATCACAACAGTTTAACAATCAAAATCTTCTCAATTCCTTTTATTTCAAAAACACTGAAGGAGAAAATAAATCATAGTTAAAGCTTACCTTTGAAAATATTTTATTGTAGTTTGAAAAAAAAAAACTAGAGACTACATTATTAAATAGGAAAAGAAAAAAAAAAGAAAGAGAGAGTGAGAGAAAATTTCCTTAAATTTTATATGAAACAAAAAAGTAAAAAATAAATAAATAATAAATTAAAGAAAACAGTTCCCGTCCTCTCTTACACCAACTCACATTTTCCCCATTATCAGCAAATTGAAATCTTTTCTACAATTGTAAAAGCCCACAGACTGAAATTTCATTACGGCGGTGCCACGTTTTTAACAGCGACAAATATTACGTTTTTATATAAGAAGTGGAAGCATATTTTTTCTTATCCCCTTGTTCTCATCTTGTGGCAAGGGGGAAAAAAATACTACTGAAAATCTCTTCTCCAAAACCGAAAAGATAGATGTCATAAAAATAAATATAACTCGAAAAGAAATAAACAATGGCATCGATCGTGTACAAGGGTATCCGACATTGTAGAAGAGAGTTTGACCAAACACTCGAATTAAATGGAGAAAGAATAAGGTATACATTTTGAAAAGGCATATTGTACGCCAATTTTCTGACTGTTTTGAGAGTACTTAACCTTTTGCTATGAGAGATGTGAAATATTATTGAAAGAAAAACAATTGTTTAGCTGGGATACAACCTGAAATGACGATCGTCTCTTATAACAAATTATATTTATTTTAAGAATATTATTATTACTATTATTATTATTATTATTATTATTATTATTATTTAAATCATGATGGCATTTCACACAAACAAAAGTAGACACCTATCGGGTCAAGATTTTTCGTTGAATATCGGAACTTGCGGATGCATTCACAGTATGAAAGTTGAGCATTACATATTTTAGATTGTAAAACTCGAAATTGGGTTTCAACTGTTCACTTTAACCAAAAGTTTTGAAACACTAACTCATAGAGTAAAGAGAAAGAATAAAGATGCAATATAATGTGGGTTATTATTGCTCAAATTTTAATGCACTCATTCGGCAGAAATAAAACAAGTTCGGAAAACAGGAAATGAATTATTGGACATCACCTATGCATTTTTTTCCCCTATATGAAAATAGATCTGCTTAGGTTTAATCACTATAGAATAGCATTTCATTGTATTCTGAATTAAAAACAACTCGCATTTTTCCATCACAATAGTTTAACAATCAAAATCTTCTCAATTCCTTTTATTTCAAAAACACTGAAGGAGAAAATAAATCATACTTAAAGCTTACCTTTGAAAATATTTTATTGTAGTTTGAAAAAAACTAGAGACTACATTATTAAACACTAAAAGAAAAAAAGAAAAAAGAAAGAGAGTGAGAGAAAAGTTCCTTAAATTTTATATGAAACAAAAAAAGTAAAAAATAAATAAAAAATAAATAAAATAAAGAAAACAGTTCCCGTCCTCTCTTACACCAACTCACATTTTCCCCATTCTCAGTAAATTGAAATATTCTCTACAGTTGTAAAAGCCCACAGACTGAAATTTCATTAAGATGATGCCACGTTTTTAACAGCGACAAATATTACGTTTTTATATAACAAGTGAAAGCATATTTTTTCTTATCCCCTTGTTCTCATCTTGTGGCAAGGGGGAAAAAATACTACTGAAAATCTCTTCTCCAAAACCGAAAAGATAGATGTCATAAAAATAAATATAACTCGAAAAGAAATAAACAATGGCATCGATCGTGTACAAGGGTATCCGACATTGTAGAAGAGAGTTTGACCAAACACTCGAATTAAATGGAGAAAGAATAAGGCATACACTTTGAAAAGGCATATTGTACGTCAATTTTCTGACTGTTTTGAGAGTACTTAAACTTCTACTATGAGACGAGTAGGGATGTGAAATATTATTGATAAAGAAAGAAAAATAACTGTTTAGCTGGGATACAACCTGAAATGATGATTGTATCTTTATAAGAAATTATATTTATTTTAGCAACAGTATTATTATTATTTTAATCATAATAACATTTGAAACAAACGGACATAGACACCAACTTTGTCAAGATTTTTCATTGAAGATCAGAAATTGAGAGGTGATGCGAGATTCGCAGACGTAGCAGAATGCATTTACATTAAGAAAAGTGAACAACTATTTTAGATCGTACAACCCGGAATCGAACTCTCATTATTCACATTAACAAAACTTTTTAAAACACTAACCCATAGAGTAAAGAGAAAGAATAAGGATGCAGTTATGCTGTAAAAAATTTTTGCAATATGATGCGGGTTATTGCTCAAATTTAAATGCCCTCATTTGGGCCAAACAAAATAAACACACAGAACAGGAAGTGAGTTCTTAGATATCACCCGTGCATTTTTATCCGTTTGTTTTTCTAACTGAAAATGATCTACTTATATTTAATCATTCTAAAGCAGCATTTCATTGTATTATGAATTAAAAATTGTATTTCTAAAAGTTTTTTTTTTTTTTTTCTCCCGCGAAAGCGTGGTTGTGTTCGGACTGAACTTAGCGTATTTTTGAGTTATATTTTTGGCATCACCACCAGGGGCTAAATTTCATCACTATTCTTTCTCTTTACTATATGGGATTGATCAAACAGATGTCTGAATACGCGCAATTGATATTAGATTTGTAACTACAATTTCTGATTATATATATTTTATTATTGCTTTTATTTTTTTGCGGTGTTGATGTTACATACATAAACGATTAAAAGGATGATTTAAAAAATCTGATTAATTATTTTCAGAACTCAAATCGAAACTTAAGAGCAATTTAATCTAAGAAAAACTCATAATTAAGAGAATATCAGAAGTGATTTGAAAAAAAAAAAAAAAAAAAAATTGGCCAAACCATCATCATCTGAACGCAATATTATGATACGTGGACAGATTGGAGTCGTGTTACATAATTTGTTTGTTTCGAGAGTGTTTATATTCACGTACCAGATTAATTAAAAAATATATTTATGAGTAAGTAATATACGTTATAGTATACCACTATATATTATGTATAATTAGTATACGAGTAGCACGTATATGTTACTCATCCGAGAATTTGGTTCAATTCGCTCACTTAGACATCATTTTTTGAAGGAAAAAGATTCAATTTAATATTTTTTGAATAAGCACGTGCCTTTTTTTTTGGGGGGGGGGGGTGGAAGTGGGGGGTTTCAAAAAAAAAATCTCGGAAATATGTCAGAAAATATTCAGTTTCGATTTGAGAACTGTCTTAAAGAGAAATGCTAGAAATTTCCGACTGGAAAAAGTCAAAATGTGTATATTTACTTTACCAACATATAAATCAGTACAGTTGTTAGAAACTCACCTAAAAAGGAAAGAAAGAACAACAAAAATTAGATAACAGATATTTTATTTAGCTATACATAATCATAAAATAAATATAACTTAATTATAAATATTTTTTCAAATATCATACTACGTGAAAAAAAAAAATCGTCTAAACAAACTTTTAAAAATACAAATGAAATTTACGAAAAAAAAGCAAGTAATACCGTCATAAAATATCTTTACCTGCTGCATGGCTCAATGCTTACGGGCTTCATTAATTTAAGGTTTCTACCGTACAACAGTGTAAAATATAACATTAGTTGACTAAGATATCAAACAGAAATCAGTTAATAAAAAACAAAGTCCTCATTTTGGATAAATTTCGTCTCATTTTCGGCGAAAGTGGCACTTTTCTTATTGAACTTGCGAAAATTCCAAAATCGTTTTTACTAATTTCGAAAAATAATAATTGAAAAAGATATTAAAATTTACTATATTACACTAAATTTACTATATTAATATACATACAATATTATTTCTATAAATATAAAATATTGAATTTCCAATGCTTTAATGACTGACTCAAAATCGAAGAAAAAATGAGGAAATCAGGAAAATATGAAACGCGAATTTTTCAGTTCAACATAAAAAAATAGATATATGATATTAAAAAATAATAAACAGAAATAAATATTGTATGTATAATATATACATATCACGATTCCATTGATATATATTACCGAGCCCTGTTCACAAATGAAAGTAAAGCTTTTAAATGTTGAAAAATAATGAGCATGAAAAGTTTCTAAAAAGGTCCTCAGTCCCCAAATTAAAAAGTGTGATATTTAAATTGACCAGTCTAATCTTGTGATTATAAAGTCGCTTTTATTCCATACTTACGTAGACTTATTTGAACACGAAACGATGTGATGCATTATCCAGACTTCGAGTAATCGTAATCGTGTAATCGTAGTCGATTATAATCGATTACAAAAACCGTGTAATCACACTGTAATCGTAATCATAGATTTTGGTTTTAGAAATAATCGCAATATAATCATAATCAAGAGATTTCATCTCGATTATAATCATAATCTAATCATAATCGAACCCTAATATAACTGCAATGTAATCGTAATCTTAAATAAATATGCGATTACGTTAGGATTACGTCTTCTTTTTTCCCTTCCTTTCTCTTCCAAACCAAAATATACTTGGTTGGTTTGCTAAACATTGTACCACCGGAAAAGGAAGAGCTCGGTTCATGTTTTCAACTCATTAAATGGCCCTAAAGTAGGAGTGTGAAGGTCAGAGGTCATAAGAGATAGAGATAGCTTTCAATGGGGTAAAGTGAAAGAAACAGAATGTATACCGCACACTGTAATAGGATATAGGAATAGTATTTGACTTGAGTTTTTCAGAGATATGGGAAGTGAGAAAATAAATCAACATGTGGTCAATCCAGAGGTATGGGTCATTGATTGGCAGTAGTGAAGGATAAAAAGTAAAAAAGAAAAGAAAGAAAATAATTTTATTTATGGTTTTACTATTGAACAGTATATCCTGCATTTCCACACCTCTTAAATTCTGTTTTACCAGAAGACAATGCGCTTTTTCTTCCTTTAAATGTTCTTGTACAGAGTCATAGCCAGGGAGAGGGTCCAAATGCTCTTCATACCATTAAAATCGAAAAGTTGATTCCACCTTGACTAATAGCTTCAAATTCTCTGATTAGATATGGCAAAGAAAACTTTATAAAATTAGAGATACCAGTGCATCTGTATCCCCCTCCCCCCCCCCCATCTTCTACGCCGCTGTTCATGTAATTGAAATTTATTTTAAAATTTATGAAATTTGAAAATCAGGAATATCAGTATATATTTTTTAGTTTGTATTTCTTCATTTTTTCTCCGAAAGCAATGTAATTAAAGGGTTACTTTAGTAATCCCAAAACACCCCTTCGCTAATGTTAATCTTATGGGCAAAAAAATTATGATAACAAATTTACGATCACTTGCATTTTAATATTTTTAAATGTTTTTCTCATTGAACAACTAAAATCGATCTGTATGATAACGATTTTTTTTTTTTTTTACCCTTTCAATTTCCCCTACGGTTTTTAATTTATTTATATATTTATTTTAATGAGTATATTTACATTTTCAAAACCGGTTCCTAAAGTAAAAACATCTTAAGGGTGTTCTCAACTGCTTTGCTCAGCAAGCGCAAAACATTTTGACACATTTACAAATTCATTTTTTAACGAAAAGATAAAAAATTGGAAGGCTGACTATGGAAGTGAATTTGAATCGAACCGAATTTTTAATTTTGTGACAATTAAATTACCAACCAAATTATGAGCTATTTTGGTCACGTGATCTCACGATTGTTTCCCTTTCATTGACTGGTTTTTCTGCTTTTGCCGGAAAATGCGTTCGAAATGTAAACTTTGATGGCTTGTTCTAAAATATCCATTGCGTTTGCAAAAAACAGATAAATGAGTGCAATTAGATAGTTTCTGAGTAACAACACCTGCTATTTTCATGCATTTTCGAACAAAAATAAATTAAAACTTATGTCGCAAAGTTTACCTTTTTGATTTAAAAACACCTATAATAAAAAGAATGCATACAAAATCAAAAAAGTAGAAAACGGTCTTTATATACATCGATCTGAGCTAAACAATGCGGAAAAGACGTTTAAAAGACTAAAATGCGAAGAAGATATTTTAAGAAAGTTCTTCCAAAGGATTAACATTAGTGAATGGGTGTGTTTGCCTTACTGAAGTAGCTTCTGTATGCTATGCACTGCATATTAAAAAGGCACACATATAGAAATTTACAAAAAGAAGAAAATTTAATGTTTTATAATGTGAATGAGAAGGTTCAAAACAAAACCTCAGACTTTTTTAAAGAGGTATTTTCCCAATATCTAATAATAATATGAAAAAAATGTGATTTAGGCTAAATTTTTCTTAAGAAATCCGTAAAATTAAATCATCAAAATTTAATAAAAATAATAATAACCATAAAACATGGGAAATTTGAAATGGTTATAAATTGTATTACAAAATGTGAATATTGCATATAGATAGTCAAACAATGAATTCGAAACAAGAGTTGTTCGTAATAGAACTCTGCACAACTCGGGTTAAACCACATCAGAGTCCTGGAATTTTATTTTTAGTCAATCCGAAACCAGAATCAAATTCAACATATTTCCACTCGAAACTGATTCAGAGTGACTTTTTAATTTAATGCAATTATGACATTAGCTTGTAAGAAACTAATAAGAAACTCTAATAAGAAATTACTATAATAAGATACTCGAATTCAGCGGTTCCCAATCTATGGGTCGCGACCCACTGGTGGGCCGCGGCAGTTGCTTTGGTGGCTCGCGAAACAATCTAAGTTTGTCATAAAAATACTTTATTTCTGTTTAAAAAGATAAGACAATTTCGAAAGGAAATAATGGGAGTATCCTTATTTTCCTTTTAGATTAATATACGAACAGAATATCCAGAAATATTTAAATCAACTTTGAAATCCTTGATGAAATTCAACACTTTGTGCTAATGAGAACATGTTTTTTCTACTTTGCTGTTTTTGAAAGACAAGTACTGAGACAAACTGTGTGTTAATATATGTTCCCACATTGGTAAACAGCAATTAGAAATCTCATTGATTACAAAGTTATGTTTTCATGATAATTAAACATACTTTTAACCATCTTTATAGTTTGTGTATTGTTTTAATCGATATTCATTTACACACATTGAGATTACCGATTCTAGTTTCTATTGATAATTTATCTTCCGTACGAAATTTTGCGTTTTTCTTAGGATGGGATAGCTGAACGTATAGAGATCGTACAAAAATTGCTATACTGATATACAACTTTATCTTGGGTGGGTCGCGAAAATTTTTTTACTGAAAAGTGGGTCACGAAAATTTTTTCCCTGAAAGGTGGGTCGCGTACAAAGAAAGTTTGGGAACCGCTGCTCTAATTAATTACTCTAATAAGAAATTTATCTTTTTTATAATGGAAGAAATGTACGCGATATTGCGCATATACATAAATATAATATACCTTAATATTTAATTTAATAATACAATTTTTTCTCCGGAAAAATATTTTGTTTTCTGAAAAATTGGGTAAATCCTAATAAGAGTCACAAATGGTTGAGACACAAGTCAACAGATTTAACACTTAACTGCTGTAACAAAAATTGTCGCATAACTACTGAGAGCGGTCTGTCAGACCGCTTAATATAAAGATGAATAAAAAGTTAAATTAAATCTCGGAATACTATTTTTGTATTAAACTTTATATATAGGACAATTATAAATAAAATTCAGTTATTCAAAAGTCTCTAGAGATAGTAAGGGCTCCAAACGAAACAAAATTTGACCAGTATCTAAAGTTAAACTAAAAATTACGAGTTAAACTCCAAAACCTGAAAAACAGATGTCTATGAAACCGCTAACAGTAGTTAAGGGTTAATGTCAACTGTCAACATGACCTGCAAAAATGTCAACCGTAATCGTAATCTAAATGTAATCGTAATCCAACAAAAAAATTGTAATCGTAATCTAAACGTAATCATAATCCAACAAAAAAATATTAATCGTAATCTAAACGTAATCGTAATCCAACTGGCATAAAAAGAGACATAATCGTAATCGGTTTTTAGAAACTGAAAATAATCGTAATCGTAATCGATTACAGTCCTCTGTAATCGACTCGAAGTCTGGCATTATCTCTAGATGCAGTGGAGCACATTGAAGGGAAGGCGATAAATAAAGCATCATCCAGCATTGAATGTCATTTGCGGAAATGGAATGATAATTATTTTGTAATATGTAATCTCCGACTTGAAGATTTAAGGGATTTTCGGTAGGGGTAGGGGAAATAGGTTGTCTTTTGCTGAAGATAATTGTGCATTCATAAGCGAGATTGATTCAGCCTGCTTTGCCATAGGAATTTGTGAAAGTATAGAAATTAAAATCTGGCAATGGAAAAATGGAATCTTAACTGGTGGTGGGCGGAAAAGCATTTATTATGAGAAATTCATATGTCAATATTAGTTTTCAAAATGCTACTCGTGCAAATTTTCGAGTTGAAAACTTGCTGATTTTAAGCATTTCTTTCCTATGTAAATACAAAAATTAAATTCATCTTGTGATATCCTCTGCATTTTAAATGTTCTATATTTAAGTTTATCATTATTCTTAATCAAACCTTTGAATTTCACGCACTGGATAGTATTTTCTTCAAATGACTTAACTGATTTGTGCGAATGTTGTCTTTTCAAAATTTCGGTTTCGCATTTGTTTTCTCTGACTGATAATATAAGTTATTTACACCTGTCAACATACATAATAAATTTGAATGTTTTTCATATGTCATCTCTGAGACGTAAATTATAATAATACCAATAATAAGAACATCATTAACACGTTAAAATGTCTCAAAAGCAGATTTTATTACATTTTGTAAAGATCGTTAAAACGTGTTAAAAACATGGAAGTCAGTAGATGTGTCCCATCAGAAAAAAAAAAAAAAGAGAGAGAGAGAGAGCGATATTTAAATCAATCGCTGTAATTTTTCTCTAAATGTCCGACCGTTCTAGCGGTCGGACATTTAGAGTTTCGCATCGATATTAACTTATTTCAAAGCTCGATATGAAGCCATACTTGTTAATGCATTATTTAACTGTGATATAAGTTATTACATCGAGCAACATAATGCATATTAATGTTTCCACACATAATACACCGTGAATGTGAAAAATTTAAGAAAAACCATTATGTTAAATATCTCAAAATCCTGATACTTGGTACTATCTTTCCTCTGGGAAAAAGTGAAAGAAAAATGCGATGAAAGATATACAATCTCATAAATTTATTTCTTTATAAATTTGTGATATTTAAAGCATAAAAACTTATGGATATGTTTCGCCAAAAAACGTGGGTGCAAAACATTTTTCCAAACCGAGACAGAAAACTTTTTCGAGTACCAGGCGTAACCAGAAGACATATATGACTTGCACTGTGAATAACATTTAATCTTTTGCAACAAAATAAATTAATCTAAAGTTTTTGCTAGCAAAATTGCTGTCACTTAAGCACAAAAAGTTGAATTTATTATGAGTTAAGAATTTTCCGAACTAAAAGTCTCAAAAACCTATATCATTATTATAACGGATTAAAAGAAAGAAAGCATCTGGATATGTCCCACCAGAAAGAAATAAGTGATATCCAAATGGACCACTTTACTCTTTCTCTAAATCTAATTTCATATCGACATAGGTTTATTTCAAATTTCAACACGAAACCTAAATTGGTGTTACATCATTTTTCTGATGATATAAGCTATTGCATATAAAGACGCCCATAATCCATATGAATATTTCTTCAAGTGTCCTCCTTGAATCTGTGAAAAATATAAGAAAAAGCATTTTATTAAGTGCTTCAAAATCTTGATACGGTATGGTAAAACCTTATGCAGTATTATTCTGTCTCTTCGCAAAAAACAATGTGATGAAACAAGTTGTATGTTAGCGATCTCATGAATGCATTTTTTTATGATTTTGCGAAAGTGCATTAAAACTTATATTAAATGAATGAGATCCTCTGAATATATCCTATCCAAAAAGAATGAATGACATATAAATGGACCATTTTAATTGTGTGAGGGAAATAAGTGTGAAAAAAATTTAAACAAAAACCATTAAGTGAAATACACCTCAAAATCCTTGATACTATTGTATTATCTTCCTTCTTCGCAAAAAGTGACAAAAAAAGTCGCATTTTCCAATCTCATAAATGTATTTTTTTATAACTTTGTGACAGCGGCATTAAAACTTATATTGAAGGCATGAAAGCCTTTGGGTATGTTTCACCAGAACGGAATGAGTGATTTCTAAATCGACCACCGCTTTAATCTTGCGCTAATAAATGCCCGGTCGCTTCTCTTTCATATCGATATATACTTATTTCAATACGAAGTCATATTGGTTGATGCATTATCTCAGGACCCAACAGAGCGTGTTGGGAGGGAAGGCGACAAATGAAGCATCCATACCCAGCATTGAATGTCGTTTGCGGAAATGAAACGATAATTATTATTTTGTCATATGTGTCTTGAAGATTTAAAGGGATTTTTGGTAGGGAGAAATATGCGGAGTCTTCCCCTAAAGATATTGAAGCGAAGGCTCTAAATGTATTCGCAGGGTTGAGATTGATTCGCCATGTATGGTTATAGGAATCCGTGATATATACGGTGTTTAGAATCTGGCGGTGAAGGAATGGGAATCTTTTAACTGTCGGGTGAAAAGCATTCACGCGGAAAATTCTTAATATCAGTATTTCCCTTTTAAAATATTGCTTATGCGAATTTTAACATTGAAAGCTATGTTTGGAGATTTTCTTTCCTGTGTTAATGCAAATTTCAACGTTATCTTTTCAGATTCATTGAATAAAAATGCATCTTTCGAATATAACTTGCGGGAACGAAAAGTTGATTATTTTTTCCTCTAGATAGTTTCATTAAGTTATCACTATAATACGTTTAGAGTTGTATTAAAAAATTATCATCAGTTGTTACAAAAGTTACAAAGTTGCATTAAAAAAATTATATGATTGTCTCTTTCTGTAACTTTAATTTTATAAATTGTATAGTTTATGTCTTTTAATGCATAAATAGCTTATAATTCAATATTATACATTATTGTATTTAAGCTTATAATTTAATATTCAATAGCTTATAATTCAATATATTATAATATTAATATTATAATGTTAATTATCTATAGTTATTAATCCAGGAGAACACGCGCATACCTAGTGTATGAATAGTTTTCAATTTGTTAACAAATATAAATAATAATCGTCCCTCAATTTAGTCGGAGAATACTTTAAAAAAAATATTCGAAAATTTGTGTTTTATATCGATATATATTTAATTCTAATTTCAACACGAGGCCTAAATTGGCGATACAATATTTGACTGATGTTATAAGTTACAGCATCTAACAACACTCGTAATATATGTGAATATTTATTTGGTATTTACCTTAAGTGTGTGTGAAAAATTTAAGTAAAAATAATTATGTTAAGTGCTTCAAAATCCAGATTCAGTATTATCCCACTTCGTAAAATATAATGTGATGAACGAAGTTGCATGCTTCTATCTCATGAATGCATTTTTTTATGATTTTGAAATAGTGGCATTAAAACTTTTATTAATTAATAAAAAGTCTCAAAATATATCCTATCAAAAAGAATTGGCTGACATATAAATAGACCGCTTTAATTGTGTTAGTGAAATGAGTATTCAAAAAATGTAAGCAAAAACCCTTAAGTTAAATATACCTCAAAATCCTGATACTATAATATTATCTGCTTCCTTCGCAGAAAGTGACGAAAAAAATTGGATTCTTCAATCTGATAAATGTATTTCTTTATAATTTTGTGACAGTGGCATTTAAATGCTTATATTGAAAGCATGAAAGGCTCTGGATATGTCCCACCAGAAAAGAAATGAGTAATATCTAAATAGACTACCACTCTAATCTTGCGCTAATAAATTGCCCGGTCGCTTTTATTGCACATCGATATATAGACTTATTTCAACACGGAGTCATACTGGCTGATGCATTATCACCGGATCCAACAGAGCGTGTAGGAGGGAAGGCGACAAATGAAGCTTCTATACCCAGCATTGAATGTCATTTGCGGAAATGGAACGCTAATTATTTTGTCATATGTGTTGTGATAATTTAGATTTATCACAGGCTTTTAAAGACATTTTTTCTGAAAAGAGATTTCACTATGGAACTGAAAACACAAAATGGCTTTCATTCTCAAAATGAAAAGAGCGGCGATCTAAAAGGATCGCTAGATCATCATCGATCAGCTGAAAAGACAGGCGGGCGACACTAACTTGAATAGGGGACCACACGAGTTGCACCTTTGATAGCACGCCGACGCAGAAATGAAAGCGAAAGAGTCCAGACGTCCAGACACATTGTCGCCATGGGTGTGTATTTTCAGGTACGAATGAGAAGACGATGTTACGAATCTCTTAATGAGAAAAGATCATTAAGGTTGATGATTGGTTCGTGACCTTTAGGGGAGGTCTTGGCTGAGACGAAAAAGAGGAAGCCAAGGTTTTTTTGGAGGATTCGGATCTCGGAGGGAGAAGAAGGGAGAACAGAGCTCAGAGCTCGGATTTGTTCTCTGAGAAAAGTGGATCAGCTCGGATCGAGAGCTGTAGAGGGTGACGTCACCCAAGTGAGCCGGAAGAGAAGGACTCTCGCCAGGAGAGTACCGGTGTCAAGTCTCATCTTCGATGTTTTGAGAACGCCGTGTTGCAAATTGGTAGAAACTTTACGTGATTTATAAATCGAACATTCTCTGGACTGAAAGAGAACAGAACTTTGGACTTGGAGCTGGTGGATTAAGATCCTACGTGTTCTAAATTAATTTATGCTGTATATATAATTCAATACAGAGAGCCATTTTTATTGTTACAAATAAATAATTGATTCTCCATTAAATTGCCTGGATTATTTGCCGAGCGGCACTTACGCTACCAACCACTTAGCTTTAATCTATTTGAGGCAAGTTATTACAGCTGGTGGCAGCGGAAGCCACTAGCCCAGGACTATAGTTCACCGTGCAGTTCCAGAGTTAATCATCGATAGAATCCAGTGCCTAGCTGACGAAGGCACCCAGCCGCCAAGAGAAACCCAGCGCCTAGCTGACGAAGGCACCCTGCCGCTAAGAGAAACCCAGCGCCTAGCTGACGAAGGCACCCAGCCGCTAAGAGAAACCCAGCGCCTAGCTGACGAAGGCACCCAGCCATAACCGGAGATACAACGCCTAACCGACGAAAGGCCACCCAGCCGCAACCTGCCCGTAGCACCCAACACCCTCCGACGGAAAGATGCCCCAAGAGAGATGCAGACGACGGAAATAGGTAAGCTCATTCTAAATTTTGAGTGGCTGTTTCAAAAATCTTGCACAAAATTCAGTGAGGAAATTTATGTACTATGTTTCTATACTTTTATTATTTTAATCTAGAATTAAGAAATTAGTAAAAAGTGTTGCAAAAAAAAAAAAAAATTTTTTTTCTTTCTCTTTTTTAATGATAAAAACATTAAATGTTAAATGCATTTTTTTTCCGGACAAAACGGAACAAATTAGAAAGTTTTGAAAGAAAAAAAAAAGAGTGTGTTCAACTCTTGTAAAATTGTAAACTCTTGTACAATTGTAAAACTTTTTTTTAGCAGCATAAATGTTATGAGGTTACTCATAAATTTAAATTTTCTTTAAAGGCTTCTAAACAGAGAGGGATATTGTTACCTGTTGATCTAAAATTATTTATGTTTACATTTTTAAAGTGTAGTTTTCGAAAAATCTGAATGCTAAAACTGGCAATATTTTTCTAGAATTAGAAATAAGTACAGGTACTTGTATTGTGGTCGGTTGAAAAAAAAAAAAAAAAAGTGTTGAATCGGTAAATTGTGTACTTTTCATGTATATATTTTTCATTTCATCCTCATTTATTGTGTTAAATTGTGTAGTAAAGTGTATGTATAGAATTAACATTGCATATATGCTAGGGTAATTTTATAGGTTGTTAGGAAATAAATAGAAATTTCGGTTAGGGCAACTCAGTCTAAAAATGACAATCATTACTGATTTAAAGCAATGTAGAAAAATCGATTTGCAAATGTTAGCAGACGAGTTGGGAATTGATATTGATAAGAGTGATAAAATAGCTGTAATCATACAGAAAATTGAATCAGCTGCAGATTATGATAAAGAGCTTACTTTATCGCAGGCTAATTATATTGTACAAGATAGGGAGGCTAACACAGCCGCACAAAAGGAACAGGAAAAATTAGAGGCAGAAAGAGAAAGGGCGGCGCGGGACAGCGAAGAAAAACAGAGAGAAAGGGAATTTCAATTAGAGCAATTGAGATTAACTCAAAATGCGAATAGACGTGAATCTACGTCAAGTAGCGGATCTGAGAGGAGTCAGAAACCCCCTTTAAAAGCGTTAATGCACAAATTCGATCCAGAACGATCAGATATTACTCTGTTTTTAAACCTCTTTGAACGGCAATCCTCTCAGGCAGGCATAGAAACAGAAGAGCTTGTGACTCATCTTTTATCGCTGCTCCCGGCAGATATTGCAGAATTAATTTTGCGAGAGCCTACAGAAAAAATCGACGATTTCGCGCACGTGAAATCAATTTTGTTAGCACGCTTTCGGCTAAGTCCTGAAGCGTATCGCCAAAAATTTACAAGGCATTCTCGGATACCAGGCACCCCTTGGAAGGATATTATTTTCGAGCTAAATAGTTATCTAGAAGGATGGTTAACCGGACTAGAAATTTCAAATTTCGAAGACTTAAAGAAATTATTGGTAACAGACCAAATTAAGCGCCGTACGCCGACTGAATATAAAGAGCATTTTATTGACTCTTGGGCAAATTTCAAAGACCCGTTAGTTCTAGTTAAGTGTTTAGACGAGTTTGAGGCAGTCAAAGGGCCCTCGAAAAAAATCTGGAACCCGAGAAATTTTCCCATAAAATCAGAAAAACCGAGACTCGAAGATAAACCGCGTGTTGAGAAATCGGCCGAAACTAAAACGAATTGGAGAGACAAGGATCCCGATAAAGAAAGAAACCGTGTTTTTGAGCAAAAGAGAACAAACAAATGTTTTATTTGCGGAAGTTCTTCGCACTATCGTGCCCAGTGCCCGGAAAAACACAACAGGGAAAATAACGCCACGTCTGTAGGGCATTTAAATAAAAATCAAGAATTTGAAAAAGGTTTTTCGCCATATTTAAGCAAGGCTCGTATTAACGGGGAGGAAATTACAGTATTACGAGATTCTGGTACGTGTGTCGATGTTATTTCCAGTAAATTTATAAACCACAGTCAATTAGATGGGGAATTTATGTGGATAAAACAACCACTCTTAAATGATGTTCGCTGTTTGCCCACCGCTAATATAACGCTTGAAATTGACGAAATAGGAAGTATCTCGACGAAGGCTATAGTAACTGATAGAGACGTAGATATGTCCTATTATATACTAGGGAATGATACGCAGAAGCTCATCGATGAGAGAAAAAAACGCGAAATCAAAACATTGAACGCAGTAATGACGCGCGCGCAGGCGAAAAAAAGCGAAACTTGCTCCGGGAGTGACGGAGGCGAACAAGAAACCGAAACTAACTCTAGGGAAGGGGAAAACGATTTTACGGAACAGGCAGATCCGGAAAGGTCAGATAACGAGTTTTTACCGATAGCAGGGGAAGACTCAGGGACCGGCTTGTCGAGAATTAAAAGGTCAGAATTCATAACCGAACAAGAGACGGATTCCTCGCTACGAGACATTCGCGAAAAAGCAAAACAAAAGAAATCAAATTTCGAAATTAAAGAGAATTTAGTAATGAGGAAAGTAACGGATCATCACGGATTCGAAAGAAAACAGTTAGTTGTCCCAACTAAGTACAGGGAAGCGATACTTAGTGCTTGTCACGAAGGTATAGCGGCTCACATGGGCCAATCAAAAACAAAAGATAAAATATTGAGATATTTTTTCTGGCCTAATATTATTAGGGAAATCGAGGATTTTGTCAAGTCATGCCATGCTTGCCAAGTAGTGGGAAAAGCGGGGGAAACTAAGAAAGCCCCATTAAAATTAGTTCCCATAATTTCAGAAATATTTTTAAAATTATCGTGCGATCTAGTAGGTCCCTTACCGACATCAAAAAAAGGGAATAAATATTTACTCACAGCAATATGTGTTTATTCCCGTTATCCAGAAGCAATACCGATACCAGATATGCTCTCGGAAACGATCATTGAAGCGATGATCATGATTTTTAGTAGACTTGGTTACCCGTCTAGCATACAAACGGACCTTGGGAGGAGTTTCACTTCGAATTTAACGACAGCCTTCCTAAAAAGGTTTGGGGTAAAACTAAACCATTCAAGTGTATGTCACCCCTCCTCAAACGTTATCGAAAGATGGCACAGGTCAGTAAAAAGGCTTTTAAAAGTGCTATGCGTGGAAAACGGTAGTGACTGGGAAGCTAATCTGCCCCATGCGCTTTTAACTCTTAGGACGGTAACGCATGATTCTACAGGTTTTAGCCCAGCAGAGCTAGTTCACGGGAGAAATCTCCGTACTCCGGAAACCCTACTTTTCGAACAATGGACGGGAGAAAATGACGAGCATGAATTAGTTACTGAGTACGTCTTCAAACTTATCAACCGACTGAAACGCTGTCAGGAGCTAGCGGTCGAAAACATGACAATTACTAGAGATAAACGGAAAATGTGGTATGATAGAAATGCTAAAGAACGAAAATTTCAACCAGGAGACGAAGTGTTAGTTTTAGCAACTAACAAGAAAAACAAAATGTCCGTAGGTTGGATAGGCCCCGGTAGAGTAGAGTCTAAAATTTCTGATACGAATTATATTGTGAGTATACCAGGGAGAAGAGAAAAATCGCAAATCTATCATGTAAATCTATTAAAACCCTACATCACTAGGGTAGGTAAAATAAACATTCTGACAAGAGAATTTAATGAGACAGATGAATCTCAGGATTTGGAGATAGCTTTCCCATTAGCAGATTCAAATAGTTATGACTTTGACGAAGTTATCAAACAAAGTGCGTTAAACGAGCGGTGCACAGCAGGGGAAATTCAAATGTTAAAACAGGTATTAGACGAATACAGGGAAGTTTTTTCGAATGACCCGGGCTTAACGGACCTGACTATTCATGATATTGAGCTAACTGAGGAAAAACCGGTGAGAATTAGACCGTATAGGGTATCTCCTAGACAGAATGAAATACTGAAAAAAGAAATAAAGCGCATGCTTGAATTAAATATAATTAAGGAAGGGGAGTCTGATTATAATTCTCCCATGATTTTAGTCGAAACTCCGGGGAGGGAACCTCGGCCATGCATTGATTATCGCCGTTTGAATGCGATAACAAAAACAGAATTTTTTCCGCTTCCGAATATTGAAGAAAGGGTCGAAAAGGTGGCGGCGGCAAAATATATTTCTGTATTAGACCTGACCAAAGGATACTGGCAAATACCCATGACACCAAAAGCACAAAAATTAGCCGCTTTTGTCACTAGCTTCGGTAGCTACTTACCAAAGGCAATGCCTTTCGGTTTGTCCAACGCTAGCTATAGGTTTTCCAAATTTATGTCTAAATTACTAAATGGGTTGGAAGAATTTTGTCTTCCATATTTAGATGACATGGCCATTTTTTCAGATAGCTGGGAAGACCATATTCAGCATCTAAACACGGTACTAAATCGAATTAAAGAGGCGAAACTTACCGTTAAAATTTCGAAATGCAGATTCGCACAAAAAACGGTTAAATATCTGGGACACATAGTAGGGGAAGGAAAAAGGAAACCAGCAGAAGCCAAAATCCGCGCCATAACGGAACTCCCAGACCCCAAAAATAAAACAGAAATTAGAAGATGCCTCGGCATGGCAGGGTATTACTCCCGTTATATAGAAAATTATGCGACCATCGTAGAACCGCTCACACGAGCATTAAAAGGAAAAAACAAAAAAGAAAAAATCATATGGACCGATGAAATGAAAGAGGCTTTCGAAACCTTAAAATCTAAACTCACCCAAAAACCCATCCTATATGCGCCAAATTATAATCTAGAATTTGTAGTTCAGACGGACGCGTCAGATAAAGGGATAGGGGTAGTTTTAGCACAAAGACAGGGCTCAGAAGAGCATCCCATTATATATTTGAGCAGAAAATTTTCGGAACAAGAGAAAAGTTATAGCGCCACAGAGAAAGAATGTGCAGCTATAATTTTTGCCATAAAAAAATTACGTCACTACATTGATGGACAGGAGTTCAGTATCGAAACCGATCACAATCCTTTAGTGTTCCTGAAAAACAATGCAGGTAACAATTCCAGGTTGTTAAGATGGTCCTTATCACTGCAACCGTTCCTGTATGCCATAAAACACAGAGCGGGCAAGGATATACCGCACGTTGATTGTCTGAGCAGGGCAATAAAATGAAAAAAAAAAAAAAAAAAAAAAAGCTAAATTTTTTTTTCTCTCTCACATTTGTAAATAGTTTTCTTTTATTGTATATATAAGGTTTTCTTAATGTGTTTATACTAGTTTCAACACCTTTAAATTATTAAAGTTCTCCAAACAAAGCAAAGTTGTTAAAAGAGTTTGAAAATGTTTTTTAAAGTGTCTTTTTAGAATTGTTAAAATTTTATTTTGAGTGCAAGGAGCCACCCAAAATGAATGAGCTAACCATGTTCTGCTTTTTAGATTTCACGCCTTTCAGACGTTAAATCATCTTAGAGGCGGGGGTAGTTGTGATAATTTAGATTTATCACAGGCTTTTAAAGACATTTTTTCTGAAAAGAGATTTCACTATGGAACTGAAAACACAAAATGGCTTTCATTCTCAAAATGAAAAGAGCGGCGATCTAAAAGGATCGCTAGATCATCATCGATCAGCTGAAAAGACAGGCGGGCGACACTAACTTGAATAGGGGACCACACGAGTTGCACCTTTGATAGCACGCCGACGCAGAAATGAAAGCGAAAGAGTCCAGACGTCCAGGCACATTGTCGCCATGGGTGTGTATTTTCAGGTACGAATGAGAAGACGATGTTACGAATCTCTTAATGAGAAAAGATCATTAAGGTTGATGATTGGTTCGTGACCTTTAGGGGAGGTCTTGGCTGAGACGAAAAAGAGGAAGCCAAGGTTTTTTTGGAGGATTCGGATCTCGGAGGGAGAAGAAGGGAGAACAGAGCTCAGGGCTCGGATTTGTTCTCTGAGAAAAGTGGATCAGCTCGGATCGAGAGCTGTAGAGGGTGACGTCACCCAAGTGAGCCGGAAGAGAAGGACTCTCGCCAGGAGAGTACCGGTGTCAAGTCTCATCTTCGATGTTTTGAGAACGCCGTGTTGCAAATTGGTAGAAACTTTACGTGATTTATAAATCGAACATTCTCTGGACTGAAAGAGAACAGAACTTTGGACTTGGAGCTGGTGGATTAAGATCCTACGTGTTCTAAATTAATTTATGCTGTATATATAATTCAATACAGAGAGCCATTTTTATTGTTACAAATAAATAATTGATTCTCCATTAAATTGCCTGGATTATTTGCCGAGCGGCACTTACGCTACCAACCACTTAGCTTTAATCTATTTGAGGCAAGTTATTACAGTGTCTTGAAGATTTAAAGGGATTTTTGGTAGGGAGAAATATGCGGAGTCTTCCCCCAAAGATATTGAAGCGGAGGCTCTAAATGTATTCACAGGTTGAGATTGATTCGTCATGCATGGTTATAGGAATCCGTGATATATACGGTGTTTAGAATCTGGCGGTGAAGGAATGGGATTCTTTTAACTGGCGGGTGAAAAGCATTCACGCGGAAAATTCTTATATCAGTATTTCCTTTTAAAATATTACTTATGCGAGTTTTAGTGTTGAAAACTACGTTTGGAGAGTTTCCTTCTTGCATTATTGTAATTTTCAATGTTATCTTTTCAGATACATTGTATGAAAATATATCTTTCGAATATAACTTCAGGGAACGAAAAATTAATTATTTTTTTCTATATCAGTTCAAAGAATTTTTTCTTGTTGTTATTACTTCCGTATGTTTAGAATTCTATTTAAAAATTATCATCAGTCGTTACAAAAGTTACATGATTGCCTTTTTCTATAAGGTTACCCATATAAATTGATTACATTATAAAGTCTTTTAACGCATAAGTATGTAACGCTTATCAGTATTAATATTATAACACTATAATGTTAATTATATATAGTTATACCTAGGAGAATGTGTGTATACCCAGCGTGTAAATGATTTTCACTTAGTCACCAATAGAGATGTAAATTTTCCGGAAAAATATAAGTGGCGGAAAAAAAACCGGTTTTTTACCGGGTTTTTTTTTTTTTTTTTTTTTTTCGAAAAAAAAACGGAAAAATTGGAAAAATTGATTTTTTATGATTATTTCTCCCAAATTAATTATATTTTCTTAGAGAATATTAAATGATAAACATTTTTTCCCATTTATTTGTATTAAATGAAAATTATTTTCACTTTATATTACAAAATACAAAGAAAGTAGCAAAGCCTGCTTTTAAATTTTAGTTTTTTTTCCACAGCCTAAGAATTTTTAAAACACTATTGTTTATTATATCATATCTCTGTTGAAATGATTTTTCAGTTACATGTTTAACTACCAATTGACCTATGTAAGAACCTGAGCCAATATGTCTGCAGTTTGAATGAAATAAATTATGCATTCCATTTACATAAGTGTAGTTTTTAAATAAGTGATACTAGTTTTAAAAAAATGTTGCAGTTTTGTCATTATATCAATATCAGTATTAAAAAAATTCCATTGCTTGTTTAAAAATATGTATATATATTTTTTACATTATTACACTTTTTTCTTACAATTGTAATTTTATTTTCTTTAAAAAATGTGTTTAGTTTTGGTATAGCTTTACAATCTCAACTCAAAGGTTTGATTTAGTTTTATAATCTAAATTCAAACAAAACTAAGTTTTTGTTTGGCTTACTCAGGTCTGCAACTAAAAAATAGCATAGGATTTATTGACCGGTAGATTTTTACTCACTGAAACCAGAAAAATATTTTTTTTAAGTTTAATTTCTTCATTCTTAAGTTTTTTTTTCTTTTTATCCTGAAATCTGTTATTCTATTCTTGAGTAAGAAACCATATTCAATAATGTTTCCATATGGTAATTTCATATTTCTAAGAATGGAACTTAAAAGTTATGAAAACAGAACACTACAAATAGAAAATGCTCGTGAGGAATTAACAAAAGCAGTTACATACAGAGATAAATTTCTAGTTTGCTTTAAAAAACTACAAAAATTCAAAGTTTAATCAAAAGGGAATGTATAATTTGGAACATAGTTACTTGTAATAAAATATGGGGTTTTTTTTTTTCATCGCAGTTGTACTTTTCTAATGCAAACTGCCCATGTTTTTGCGACATTACTGTACATTATTGAGGTAAAATGGAGGTCAATTTTAGATTCAATACCTTGAAAAAACATTCAATTAATCAGCTATAACGAAATCTTGAAAAATGCAGCATAGTAGTGCCACCTATAGGGCAATTTACACCAAAAACTAAACAATCGTAATATATATCAGGAACTGTCTGAATCCGTAGTTTGATAAAAAATCGTCCTTTAGTCCTTGAGATAGAACTATTGCAAAAATCATGAATAATGCAGCATAGCAGCGTCATCTGTTGAGCGATTTACACCAAAAAGTAATGTGCACAAAGTTATATCAAAGATTAACTTAATTTGAAGTTTTATGAAAATACATACATTAATTCTTGAGATAGAACTGTTGTGGAAATTATGAATAATATCAGTTGTGCGATATACACTAATAACTAAACATCGAGTTTATATCAAGGTGTAACTGAATCTAAAGTTTTGTGAAATTATGTGCATCAGTTCTTGAGATCGAATGCCCATAAATTTTTTGCCCCATACAGACTATTTTCGAAAAACTATCGAATCGTGTTCAGGACCTTCTAAAATATTTAAATACACCAAAAACTGGAAGGTCAAAATTTTCACGAATTCAATACTTCTTGAAAATTTAGAAAACAAAAAATAATATATGCATGCTTCAAATTTTATGTTAATTTTTTAATTTTACCATTTCTATTAATCGGCATATTATTGAAATAATTTTGCACATGAATTAATTTTTAAAAAAGAAGTTGCATTTAATTATACATCTAGATTTTTTTCATGTAATCCTGTTTTTGTGAAATTGTGAATTTTTTGTATATATACTCAAAATATATTCAGAATTTGTGAATAAGAAATTATTACTATTTTTAGAGTCCTATTTAGACATTTTTAATAAGGTTATTTATGCATATATACAACTTGATAAGATTCAGCTGCTATATGGCATGAGACTTTTTTTTCTTCAATCACTGCATTTGCGAAAGATTCAATTTCTAGATTAAACTTTTTTCTGAAATGTCTATTTTCAAGAGAAATTTTGCAAAGAGTCTTGTGTTTCAAACAAGAAAAAAATGTAAAGGATCTTTTCAAGTCTTCTCAAACAGATTTCTGCCCAGATATCAGATTACCCACATTAAAGTTTTCATTTGGGACACTCAACATAAAAATAAATAAAATAAAAAGTATGAAATGTAGCTATTATAAAATTTTCACGATATTATTTCAAAAATGAAATTTCAATTTTTCCGAACTGGAAAAATTGAAAAATAAGCCTTCGGAAAAACCCCGAAAAAAACCGGTTTTTTTCCCAATTTTTCCGGTTTTTTTCCGAGCATTCCCATCTCTAGTCACCAACAAATATTAATATTCCCATTATTTGGTCGGATACAATTTTTTTTAAAAAAGGCAATAAAATAAGCTAAAATTACTTTAAAAAATAGTGGTAACACTTGCATCCAGGCCTGCACTCTGCGTCTGTCAGGCCTGGCGCGCATTCTACTGGACTCATTATATAAAATTTTTGACATTATAACATGAAAAATGCAAGCAAAAAACCATTAAGTCAAATATACCTCAAAATCCTGATACTATTATATTATCTTCCCTCTCTTCGCAAAATCTGACGATAAAGAATTGCATTCTTCAATCTCATAAATGCATTTCTTTGTGACAGCGACATTAAAACTTATATTGAAGGCATGAAAGCCTCTGGATATGTCCCACCAGAAAAGGAATGAGCGATATCTAAATCGACCACCACTTTAATCTTACGCTAATAAATAAATGCCCGGTCGCTTTTATTTCATATCGATATAGACTTATTTCAACACGAAGTCATATTGGCTGATGCATTATCTCCGAATCCAGCAGAGCGTGTTGGGAGGGAAGGCGACAAATGAAGCATCCATACACAGCATTGAATGTCATTTGCAGAAATGGAATGATAATTATTTTGTCATATGTGTCTTGAAGCTTTAAAGGGATTTTTGGTAGGGAGAAATGTGTGGAGTCTATATTGAAGCGGAGGCTCTAAATGTATTCGTAGGGTTATATTAATTCGTCATGCATGATTATAGGAATCCGTGATATATACGGTGTTTAGAATCTGGCGGTGAAGGAATGGGATTCTTTTAACTGGCGGGTGAAAAGCATTCACGCGGAAAATTCTTATATCAGTATTTCCTTTTAAAATATTGCTTAAGTGAATTTTAGCTTTGAAAGCAATGTTTGGAAAGTTTATTTCCTGCATTAATGCAAGATTCAACGTAATCTTTAGAGATTCATTGTATGAAAATGCATCTTTTGATTATAATTTGAGGGAAGGAAAAGTAAATTGTTTCTTCCTAAATCAGGTCCAAGACAATCTTTTTTTGAAACGTTATCACTTTAGCACGTTTAGAGTTGCATTAAATATAAATTTTTTACTCTATAATGTCCTTTATTCCATACTTAGCTTATAGTTATTAACATTCTAATGTTGATTATATATAGTTATTATACAGTTATTAACCAGGAGAACACGCGCATACCCAGCGAATGAATGGTTTTACTTTGTCACCAATAAATTCAAATAATAATCGTTTCCTTATTTAGTCGAAGACAATTTTTAAAAAATCAGCAATAAAATATTTCGAAGATTACCTTAAACAATTGTGATGACAAATGTAAAAACCATGCAAACTTTTGGTCTATCAGGTCCCGCGTGATCCCATGCTAATTATATATAGTTATTAATATTATAACAGTAAATAATAGTTAGTATAATAATATATGATTAACAATATAATAATTAATATAATAACTAATGATCAATACATAGCTATTAATTTTTATCGATTTTACAAATTTTGGAGTTATAACCTTTTGAAAAGAACTAACATGAAAAAGTAGAAAAAATACAGCTGCTTTCGCAGTCATGTATGAAGTTTGATTAGTGTTGCATGAATTTATCACTAATTTATTCGAAATTATCATATCTAGCAACTGAAATTAACAAGAAAAAAAATTGATAGCACCATAACTGTCCGTCCATACATGAAAATGTGTAAATAGCTAAAAATGTACTTAAATATTTCAAAATATTTATACAGAAATAGTAAGATTTTTTTAGGTATTTCAGGAATTAAGTTTTCTATTTTTGGGGTGGGCATTTACCCTTTTTTCTCCTTTATAATTTCTATTTTAAACGCGTTCCCAGACAGTTAAAGAGTGTCTGTGAATTCGGTTTGTTCGTCTGTCTATACGTGCTCTAACTTGCTATATATATACAGTAAAACCTCCATAACGGACACTCCCGAATAGCGGACACCTCTATTTAACGGACAGTTTTCCAATTCCCACTCCCAAAACTTAAATTTTTGTATGTTTAACCTCTGAATAACGAACATTCCGAATAGCGGACACTTTATTCGGCGATAAAGGATGCAAAAGTATTTTTTAAACAGAAAAAAATGAAAAAAAGTAAAAAAGCCTCTGAATTTATCAGGACAACGTGTCACAAATTTTGTGATCACAGTTAAATGTAGATAAAGAGCTGGGGAAAATCCTCCCCAACGTTCGGTGCTAATTCAGGGGGTTGCCCGGGAGAAATAATCTCCCAGAGTATTGAAATGTCATCCAAGAACATTTTAAGATTTTATGCTTTTAAAGATCAAAAAGTGAAATCCCTCCCTCCTCGTCCGGAATTTTGCAATGTCCAATAACATCACACAGAAAAACAAATTACATGTAATCGCAAACAAAAATAAACTATTGTAACAGATTTTTTTTTCACAATAATATAACTAGCAAAAGCCATGCTTTGTTTGGATTCGCGAAGCATTATTTTATAAAACATATATTTGAAAGTAAAAATATTTTTTAATATTATTTTTGCATCTTTATTAAACAAAAACGTTATTTTATGTTTTGGCGCATTTTAATTTTTTATTTATGATGTAAGACTGGCATGATAAAATATTTTCGAAGCAAACATTTACAAAATATTTTTAAATTTTCAACTAAAAGTTCTTTTAAAGAAGTTTTTACAATTTCCAGTAACCACTGGTGTTTTTTAAAGTTGTTTGAAATATGCATGTTTTCAATCTTTGTAATTAAATCAAATAATCTTTGATAGCTATTTTAGAATAATATATTTGAAGAGAGCTTGAAGAAAGTTACTTCGTCAAAATCCTACTTTCTGGAAAAACATTTGAAATCTGCTGTCGTTGATACTATGAATTTTTAACTGTAAATTTTTTTTTTCTAATTTCTTCGTTTTTACACATGTTAGCGTATCAGAATTTTTGATATTGTAGAATTTTTCGTAAGGAAAATTTCTATTGAATGCTTAATTTTGAAGGATTTTCACTCTCGACAACGTTACGTTACGTTTTTAAGCCAACTTGTGTCTATATATCCTCAATATCTACAACTGCTTCATCTAATGTTAAACCTTGGGATTTATGAATTGTAACAGCAAAAGCTAACTGCAGAAGAAATTCTTTCCTTGAGCAATTTCTGCTTCCATTTTTCCAGAATTTAATTATTGCGGGAATTGGTACGCACCAATACTTATAAGTTAAATTATTGTAGTATTCAAATTTATCCATGATTATTCGCGATATCTGGTCTGGTGGCTTGTGATTTTCTTTATTACGTGCACAAAGTCTAAAGTCCCGTTCACTAAACCTTTTTCGGTCCTCAAATAAAAACGTAAAATTACTTTAGATCCAAATGATAAAGTAAGAAATGGTTAAAGTCAATTTGTCGTTTCTGAATCGGCCAACTTTGCTTTAGTCATTTATAAAGAACTTGAATCAAGGCAACAACTTCAAGCTTCAATTCTTTTAATTTTTCATTTATATAACAAATTTAACAATTAATTTTATTTGTTTACAATTCTTTTGTTGCCACTTTACAAAAAAAATCATAATACAATTTTATTTTTAAATGTTTAAATGTCATCTGTGCAAACGATTTTGCTAAATAATGAAAACATTTTATTTACTAAATTAATCGTGATTCTATCTACAATTATTTACTCCATGATTTATATTTTTTTTCTGAAAATATACGCGTTTATTTTTTTATTTATTTGCTAAAATGCGTCCGTATTGGAAATACATGTAAAATAAATTAATTAAAATAATAATTTTTTTAACGTTTTACTGTAAAAAAAATTATATTGTGCAAATCTACAGATCATAATTTATTTTTGTGTTTAATTTGAAGTTAAAATATTGAATAGTTTTTTTGTAATGTGTACGACAAAGTGTAATTTGAGTGGACTAGTAGAGGATTCGCTTCGCTCATCCTAATAAACAGTGGATAAAAGTGTGCACAATTTTATTGCCTAATTTCTTTTTAATTTCTTATTAATTATATAATAGAGGTTTTAGGATATATAAAAGTCAATTAATGAAACATTAAGCATTTCTTAGCGGTTTTTGAATCTCTGAGGTTTTCCCAATAGCGGACACCTCCGAATAGCAGACAATTTCTGCGTTCCCGAGGTGTCCGTTATTTAGAGGTTTTACTGTATATATATCTGAATTTCCATATATAACTCATATATGTTATTAAGAATTACCATGACATGTTTTGTATCGAAAATAAGGTACATAGCATTTATAGTTAATTCACATTAAAACTAAAAAATTCCGTTATATTACCCAAGGACGTAAGGAAAAATCAATCCAACTCAAACCTCAGAAAGATCTGGAACCGTATATTGCTTAATTCAATGGATCCTGGTATTTTTTTCCTGTTCATCAATAGTCGAATTTCAAAAGCTTATCCTCTTCTTTTCTTGCCTGTTTCTGCTAACATTTTATTTTTATACTCAACGTAAATTCATTTTTTTTTTTTTTGGGGGGGGGGGGGGAGGAGGGAGACTTTAGACGTGCGTATTATACACCGTAGTTCTTGCATAATCTCAAAAAAATTTCATGCCTTTTAATAATATCTACTTTAATAATTTTACCAAATTGGTAAAATTCGAAATACGAAAGAATAAAATCAACCTGTTTGACAAATCTTACGGTGCAAAACCACACTCCAATATGCCAATTTCTAACATTTTTACGTTTTATTAGGTGCGTTCGTAATTATGTATATACGTAGCACCTATTGTTGTCGTTCAGTCTGTCCGTCCGTCTGTCGGTCCCTCCGTCCGTCCGCATATAACAACGCAAAAACTACCCAACCGAATCGTTTGAAATTTAAAATATATTATTATTACATAATTTTGTAGAGTCATTTCAAATTTTAAGAAAATCGGATGCATAGATCAATTACAGGGACAATCAAAAGGATTCCGTTACATTACGGTCAATGGGGAAAAAAGTTTCAAATGCATTTTAATCGTTTGAAATTTTAAATACATAATTATTACATAATTTTGTCAAGTTATTTCAAATTTTATCAAAATCGGATGCATAGTTCAATTACAGGGACAATCAAAAGTATTCCGTTACATTACGGTTAATGGGGAAAAATGTTTCAAATGCTTTTAATGGTGTTACACACATTCGAACGTAATAAAACTGATATGCATCTATAAAATAGATATTATAATATACATTTTGCATAATCTGTGGTACAAAGAATATTTATTATTGATTTACAAGGCCACACAAAAGTATTCCATTGCATAATGGTATAGGGAGAACATTGTTTGGTGCGCATTTTAATTGTAATTATTTACAGTTTTATGAGATTGATATATGAGAGTGATATTTTTAAAACTTCGTTATCGTACGAACGCACCTCATTTTCTACGCTTCACGTGCAATTTCCAATTTGTTTATTTTATTTATTTATTTATTTTCTTTTTTTTTTTCCAAATACAAATTTACGATACTTAATGTTTTAACTTTTGGGACATCTTGTATTTATTAATGCATGGATAAGCAAATCTATTTGAACATGACAGGGAAGATAAATTTTACTCGGAAGTATTAATGTTCTAAATGTTTCTGCATACTTTCTAAACCCTAATGTAATGTCCCATCTCATAATGCGATCCAAAGACCGTGCCTTACGAAAATCTCCCCCTAGATAACATAGCAACATAGGGGATTGTATTCACTTATTTTACATCAAAGTGAGGAGTTCTGACAACCTGTGTTTAAGATCTGAAACAGACCAGATGCCTCAGTGTAATTTCCAGGTGCTGAAAGCATAGATGCATTAAATAACTGGACTGTGACCGTAATATCACGATTATGTCAAAACAACTCACAGAAATAATAGCTTGCAAGTATCTGGCAACAATTCGGAAGAGAAACAGGACTGAAAAATTAATTAATGGATTCAATTATTCACCAGCAATATTGCTACAGATGTATAAAAAAGGAAATTTTCTTTGATAAAAATTACATTTCTGCATCGCGTTAAACTAATTGTCTTACAATGTTTCAGGTCCGGGTCATTTTCGGATTGAGTTTTAACTCTTTGGGATTGAATTCGGATGAATCCAATCCCCCCACCACCACCACCAAAATAATAATATATACAAAATACTAAATATTTTTCAAATGAAAAAAAAAAAAACTATACACATGAGTATTACTGAGAATACATTTGTTCCTTTTCATACAAAAGAGGTAAAATTGATATTACAGATGAAATTGTAGACTGCTTTTCCATAATTATATTAAAGTACGGCTTAATTATCTTTTACTTGGATTTTGAGTCGGGTTCTGGTTTGACGGATTCGAGTTGACGTGTGTCGGGTTTAAAAAGTAGGCTAAAGTTTTTTTTTTTTTTTTTTTTTTTTTTTTTATTCTGGGCTTGGTGATCTAAGTTGAGTTGGTTTCTGACTGACTTTAAAAAGAAATTTCGGGTTTCGGGAGTCATGCAAGGCATTAATAAAAATCATATCACGAATACTATACAAAATTTATTAGAAACTGCATTTTTAAGCTTTTTAAAAAAAAGTTTATGTATCTCTTGAGGGACAGTTAAAATCCACATATAAATGAAAACACGCATAATCTAAATTTTAGGTTTATGAGAATTTTTTATAGTAATTTTAGTTTAGGTTTATAATAACCTTTTTATACTTTCGAACCAGAATGAATAACCACCTCCCAGTCTGTTAATGTTCATTTTCATTCGAGTTTATATTATATTTTCGTAGATTAAGAAACAACTGTCTTTTTCCAGGAGCGTTTCTAATTATACAAATACGTAGCACCTATAGTTGTTGTTCAGTCCATCCATCTGTCTGTATGTCTGCGTATAATGCAAAAACGACCAAACCGAATTATTTGAAATTTGAAATATGTAACAGTTGCATAATTTTGTCGAGTCATGTCAAATTTAATGAAAATCGGATGCATAGTTCAATTATAGGGACAATCCAAAGTATTCCGTTACAGTACGGCCAATTGGAAAAAATAGTTTCAAATGCATTTTAATGATGTTACACTCTTTAGAACATAATAAAAATGATATGCATCCATAAAGTACATACTAAAACATGCATTCTGTACAGTCTGTGGTGGAAAGAATATTTTTATTAATTTACAGGGCCACACAAAAATATTCCATTACATAATGGTACAGGATGAAATACTGTTTGGAACGCGTTTTAATAATATTAAACGATTACACATTTTATAAAATTGATATACGTTGCTGAGGATTATTAAAAGTTACTTTCTGCGTAAAAGAAAGCAGATATACAGGAACGCACAAAAGATTTCGGATATTTATTCAATATCCGAAGTACTATATTCTATTAAAGTGCAAACAACCTTTATTTCCTACGTTTGAAGCGCAATTTCCGACTTGACATTTATTTTCTTATGCTTAACTTCCATAAAGCATCTTTGAGCGTTTATTTATTTATTTTTTTTCACAAGCTTAATTATAATCTATTATTATTTACAAAGGTTCAATTAGCCAACAAATTCCATAGGATACTAAATTACCTAAAAATTATCCACTTACGAAATGAGGGAAATAATAAAACGATCCAAACTACACATAAAGCTCTTGAAGTAATACTAAAACTCGTATTAAAAGACCCGACTTCTATTATATAAGCTATTAAGAAACGTCATTCTGCCGCCATTTTCACAAAAGCATCGCTGCTCGTCTAATAACAAGGATATCGATACCAGCAACGTTGTAAAAAATACTAATCTTTTTTTTTTTTTTTTTTTTTTTTTTTCCCCTCCTGGATAAACTAAGATAAACTTAGATTTCCATTGCCGGAAGCGCGCGAAGGAAAAATATAAGTTCATTTCCTCCCTTATACACGATCCGAGATTTCCGTTTTATGAGCCATAAATGGCAGGAAAGGCGAATTACTGTTTTGATCAATTGGCCGGGAAGAAAATTAAAGAAATTCGGTATTTCAGCAGATGCAGAGGATAAAGATCATCAACACATAATTTATCTTTATTTATTTAAAGGGGGGGGGGAATCTGGAATCGCTCTACTCGACATTCTGAAATCTGGTTTCCAGAAACAACCGGTAAGTTGTTGCTATAACAACATTTTCTTCTTTAAAAAACAAATAGTATGCAACAAAATTAAATAACAATCTATCAATTCTTGAGATTCATTGATTCATTCATTCTTGAGATTATCGCGAAAATAAATTTAACTTTTTCAAAAAAATGTATAACCGACTCCAAAGAAAAGCGCTAAAAAGAATTAAATAACTCTATAAAATTCTCTTATGACAAATCGTTATCCAATAACCACACATTGACTATCATGTACCGGTATAAAACGGCTAAATTTAATATATAGAATTTAATATCCACCAAACATAGATTTTCCAGAGAATATTTTTTACAAGAGATTAATTTACATATTTTTGATTTAATTTTTGAATATATACATATAAAAAGTAATGAATTACTTTTTGAAGTTGGTGCCAAACAATCATAATCGATAATGATTTCTCCATTTTATTTATGGTACTAGATATAATATATCCACATTTCTTACTATACTCAAGATAGTTTGGCACCAACTTCAAAAAGTAATTCATTACTTTTTATATGTATATATTCAAAAATTAAATCAAAAATATGTAAATTAATCTCTTGTAAAAAATATTCTCTGGAAAATCTATGTTTGGTGGATATTAAATTCTATATATTAAATTTAGCCGTTTTATACCGGTACATGATAGTCAATGTGTGGTTATTGGATAACGATTTGTCATAAGAGAATTTTATAGAGTTATTTAATTCTTTTTAGCGCTTTTCTTTGGAGTCGGTTATACATTTTTTTGAAAAAGTTAAATTTATTTCCTACTTTTTAGTTATTTACAGGGACTGATTAATGCACAGGCCTCCGGGGCCTCGGCCCTGGGCCCATCAATTTTAAGGGCCCACTAATTATGTGGCTGATTTTTCTCCTAAATCAAATAATTTTCAAAAACATTGTTTTATAAAATATGAAATGTAAAATTTAAATATTCTGAATGACTCAATAAAATTTTTAGAATCTAGACACTTTTCACCCAAACAACTTTGTCAACTTATGAAATAAACCATTTTTTTCTGAAAGTGCCGTCGAAAATGGGTAGGTAGGGGGGGGCCCAACTTTTTAACAGGCCCTGGGCCAAACTTCAGCTTGATCGGGCTCTGGTTATTTATACCGTAATACATAATTATGTGTACTGACATATGATGGCTCTTTGCAACGCATTACTAATGAACGCACTTTGCTGAATTCTGATGTATTCGCTTTACTTGTCACTGTTTGATTGTCAACTTTTCAAAAGACACTTACAATATCGGTTAGTATCGTTGTGAATCTTTAGGTTTTCTGGATGTGGTAACTTCTTCAGATGTGGCACGACAAAAAGCTACCGCATTCATGAAATCTTAAAGTCAACATCTAATCGTACGGACATCGGAAGTGGTTATCGAAAGGTGACAATGCCTCAAGTAAAGTGTCCTTACACATGCGCGCGGCAAAGCGCTTCCATAGATGAGTAAACAGCAAAATGACTCCATGTATCAATGAATAGTAAAATGCTTTTCTAGTGTGGTCAAAAGTACTCCCCCTTCAGTCAGAAAAAGCAAAAAGAAAGATTTTAACAAAAATCGTTCTATGATTCAATAGATAAACAACAACAATCTAATTCCTATAAATGCAGTAAAGACATCGGAAATGAGCGGTAATGATTCAACGAGGAATCCGAAAATTATAACCTGTACTTGGCTGCATCTATAAGAGAGTGACAGCATTCGATGCCCAAATACTTTTTTCACTGGCGCTTTTGTCCCAACTAAACTGTTAAAAATTTCACCCTTTTGCTGCATCATCACTCCACCGCTTTTATGGAAAACGATTATTTCAGCCTATCATGGAGCATTCTCATGGGTAAAAAGACAAATATCTTATAAAAGCGGGGGTGTGACGATGCAGCAAAAGGGTAATTTTTTTTACAGTGTATGTATGAGATATTCCATAAAAGGGACGGAGTGATGATGCAGCAAAAGTTAAATTTTTAACAATGTATCGCAATGCTAGGCATTTTCTATTATAAAATTTGATGATAATTTCCTGGTAGCATTCGATTGTACGCCGAATGATCCTTTATTTCTACACAGACATAAATGAATAATCCATATTATTTTACAAATTCGTGGACATACAAGGACAAGATAGCACATGGAAATATTACGACACAAGAAAAGTACAGCCGGGAGCTACACATAAAGAGTGTGTGCAACGGAGCCAGTGGGATTCGAACCCACAATCTCCTACGCTCTCAAGAGATTGGCAGCTTGGCGTCTTAACCACTCGGCCACAAGGACCCCCTTGATGACTCATTTTTGTCCAGAATCTTTTCAATCAATCGTATACTGTGCTCCATGTGTCGTCATATTCACATCGAGGAATCCTACATGAACAAAATCTGAAATCATTCTGGTGTCTAATCCGGTAACCAAATCCGAATCTAAAGAAAATTTTGTTACACATATCTATGAACTTTATTTTCCATTGATATGTAGAGATAATTTTTTCCTCTGGAGCAAAATATATACTAAAGGATTTTCATCTTTTCAACAACTTAAGAGCCTGCATCAGTCAAACCGAAACTCAACATCCGATCACAAACCTATGCGTGTTGCCACCAGGAAGGCGTATCCCGAACCCAAAGATTGACACTTTAAAAGACCAATGATATTTTCCAAGCTTGTAATTAATAAGAAAATGGTCATCTCACGCCACCCTTTACCTCCAGGCGATAAAAAGGGGATAAGATACCCCAGGAAGAAAAAAGTCATTAGCAAATTCTCGCACCTTTTCAATACTGATAGCCCGAGGGATATGTGCATTTGGATAGTTTCTTCGAGATAATTTCTGACAAAGCACTCGGATCCGTTTTAAAACAAGTCGACATTGACCTTTTTTGTTAGATAGTTTCAAGTGAAATTGAATCATTTATATGTAATTTTAAAAGACAACATACAGATCGTGATTATTATGTCAGAGATTGCACATTAAACATTTTCCAAAGAATCTCCTCTACATTTTAATATTTTTAAATGATTTTTTTAGCATTAAATAGCTGAGATCATTGAACTGTACAAAGACCGTTTTATATTTTTTCGATTTTGTTACGAGTATTTTATAGTGGCTTACATCAATAGAGCGAAATCCCAAGATAGAAATTTTTAAGATATCTCGTTTGTATTTTAATATTTTTAAATGATTTTTTTAGCATTGAACAGCTGAGATTTTTCGGTATAAAGATCGTTTTGTACTTTTTTGATTTTGTTTACAGGTGTTTTAAAGAGGCTACTTCAGTCAAGTGAAATCCAATGGAAGAAATTTATAAAAATATCTCTTCTACATTTTTATATTTTTAAATTATTTTTTGGCATTCGATATCTCAGATATTTCGGTACAAAGACCGTTTTGTACTTTTTCGACCTTCTTTAGGGGAATTTTAAAAAGCTACTTCAGTCAAATGAAATCCAATGGAAGAAATTCATAAAAATATCTCTTCTACATTTTAATATTTTTAAATTATTTTTTGGCATTCGATATCTCAGATCTATCGGTACAAAGACCGTTTTGTACTTTTTCGACTTTGTTTAGGGGAATTTAAAAAAATCTACTTCAGTCAAGTGAAATCCAGTGGTAGGAATTTATAAAAATATCTCTTCTACATTTTAATATTTTTAAATTATTTTTTGGCATTCGATATCTCAGATCTTTCAGTACAAAGACCGTTTTGTACTTTTTCGACTTTGTTTAGGGGAACTTTAAAAAAGCTATTTCAGTCAAGTGAAATCCAATGGTAGAAATTTATAAAAATATCTCTTCTACATTTTAATATTTTTAAATGATTTTTTTGTCATTGGATAGCTTAGATCTTTCTCTACAAAGACCGTTTTGTACTTTTTCGACTTTGTTTAGGGGAATTTTAAAAAAGCTACTTCAGTCAAGTGAAATCCAATGGTAGGAATTTATAAAAATATGTCTTCTACATTTTAATATTTTTAAATGATTTTTATGTCATGGGATGGCTGAGATCTTTCTGTACAAAGACCGTTTTTTATATTTTCGACTTTCTCTAGGGGAATTTTAAAAAAGCTACTTCAGTCAAGTGAAATCCAATGCTAGAAATTTCTAAAAATATCTCTTCTATATTTTAATATTTTTAAATGATTTTTTTGTCATGTTATAGCTCAGATCTTTCGGTACAAAGACCGTTTTGTACTTTTTCGACTCTGTTTAGGGGAATTTTAAAAAAGCTACTTCATTGAAGTGAAATCCAATGGTAGAAATTTATAAAAATATCTCTTCTACATTTTAATATTTGTAAATCATTATTTGGCATTCGATATCTCAGATCTTTTGGTACAAAGACCGTTTTGTACTTTTTTGATTTTGTTTACAGTTGTTTTAAAGAGGTTACTTCAGTCAAATGAAATCCAATGGTAGAAATTTATAAAAATATCTCTTCTACATTTTAATATTTTTAAATGTTTTTTTTTGTCATTGAATAGCTGAGATCTTTCGGTAAAAAGACCTTTTTTTTTGTTTACAGCTGTTTTAAAGAGGCTACTTCAGTCAAGCGAAATCCTATTGTAAAATTTTATAAGTATGTCTTTTCGACATTTAAAGATTTTTAAATGATTTTTTGTCATGGGATAGCTGATATCTTTAGGTACAAATACCGTTTTGTATTTTTTTTTATTTTGTTTACAGGTATTTTAAAGAGGCTACATCAGTCAAGTGAAATCCAATGGTAGAAATTTATAAAAATATATCTTCTACATTTTAATATTTTTAAATGACTTTTTTTTTTTTTTTTTTTTTTTTTTGTCATTGGATAGCTTAGATCTTTCGGTACAAATACCGTTTTGTACTTTTTTAATTTTGTTTACAGATGTTTTAAAAACGATACTTCAGGCAAGTGAAATCGAATGGTAGGAATTTATAAAAATATCTCTTCTACATTTTAATATTTTTAAATTATTTTTTGGCATTCAATATCTCAGATCTTTCGGTAGAAAGACCGTTTTGTACTTTTTCGACTTTGTTTAAGGGAATTTTAAAAAAGCTACTTCAGTCAAGTGAAATCCAATGGTAGGAATTTATAAAAATATCTCTTCTACATTTTAATATTTTTAAAGGATTTTTTTGGCATTGGATAGCTGTGATCTTTCGGAACAAAGACTGTTTTGTACTTTTTTGTTTTTGTTTACAGGTGTTTTAAAGAAGCTACTTCATTCAAGCAAAATCCTATCGTAGAATTTTATAAATATGTCTTTTTACTTTTAAAGATTTTTAAATGATTTTTTGGCATTCGATGTCTCAGATCTTTCGGTACAAAGACCGTTTTGTACTTCTTTGACTTTGTTTAGGATAATTTTAAAAAAGCTACTTCAGTCAAGTGAAATCAAATGGTAGTAATAACAAAAAAAAAAAAAAAGAAAGAAAATACTACATTTTAATGTTTTTAAATGTTTTTTTGGCATTGGATATCTCAGATCTTTCGGCACAAAGACCGTTTTGTACTTTTTTGACTTTGTTTAAGGGAATTTTAAAAAAGCTACTTCAGTCAAGTGAAATCCAATGAAAGAAATTTATAAAAGTATCTCTTCTATATTTTAATATTTTTAAAGAAACAGGAAACTTGTCAAAGAAACAGGATCACAGAACTATTATTGGCGCATTTATGAACTATTCGTATTTGCCTCAACTAGTCTGTTCACAAGTGCCCCACATAGCCATTAGAGTTAAATTGACAAATCATTGACATTTCTCAATTTTAAAAGAAATTTTTTATCGGAAATATTTTAGTTTTCATAGCATACGTTAAAACAGTAAAATTTAAATAAATGAATGAATAAATAAAGTTATTCGCTTAGCAATTTGTTACTGAGATTTTAATTTTGAGATCGATAAACAGACTGCAATTGACTACTAAAGAAAAATAAAATGTTAAAGAGCTTCAAGAAAGTTTTACCATATGTCTGCTGGGGCTGTCATTGTTAGTAATTAAAAAATAAATAAATAAATAAATAAAAATAATAATAATAGTAATAATTGTAAAAAAATTGCTTCATTTTATCACCTTAATTCCAAATTAGTACCTAATAAGAAAGAGAGAGAAAAAACTTTTAATCGCGGTTTCTATGCCTGTTTATTGAATTTAATGAAATATGATAATGACTTTATTTATATATGATTTTGCTCTAATAACTAACAGAATAAAATGTAAATATATTTATAAATAACCATTTAAATACGTAATCACAATTTGAACTTTCAATATTTTTATTAATTACATTAGTAGTTACATGGTACAAAGAAAAATAAATATCTTGTTTATGAACACTTTCAATGATATATACAATATGTTAAGCTAAACAAAGATAATACAAATTTTATTTACACAATTTGCGTCCACAAAGGCATATTTGCTACATTTTTGAAATCAGATTAGAGTATTTAATAATAATTCTGGTAATTTCTATGAATTTACACTTTCTAAACATAAAAAATTTCTAAAAATTTACACTTTCTAAATATTAACAAATCTAAAGCATTATTAGACTTACGAACAGCACTTGAAATATCATTATCAAAATGTAAATATTTTAAAACATTTTAGTTTTCTTTAAAATTCTGAGAGTTTCAGTTTTCAATAGCTCTACTAAGTGTCCCCCCCCCCTTCAAATATTACTTCACATTTATTTTCTATTATGTAAACAAACACGAAATTACAAATTTTGCTATGTGCAAAGCATTTTTCGTATTTTGTCTCCATCTGAAATCTCCTTCGAAAACAGAGTAATAAATAAAAAGAATAAATTAAAAATCATTTTTATGTAGAATGCATTACTTATAGTACAAAATAAAATAATATATATATATATAGGGTAGATGTGCCATTTCAGTAACTTTATTTATTTATTTATTTTAGGTTATACAAGTTGTTAAAGATATATTATTTTCTGTCTTAAATATTTCATGATTCATTTCTGACAAAACTGCTCTGTACACAACAAAATACTTGTAATATTAAATTTATAGAAGTAAATAGAAAGAGAAATGAAATTAGAGTAGTCTAAGAAATGAAACTGGTAAATCAGCAGATCAGTGGCCTCAAACCTCAGTTTTGTTGTTACATTTTGAAATATTTTTATTTAGTATTCAAAGCAATGTACTAGCAGTTTCATCTGTAACACATTTGCAATATACTAATTACAACAAATAATATATCAATCTGGGCAGTTTATATGTTAAACGTAATGGAAAATATACAATTTCATGCATTACGCTACAAGAAATTTTATTAATTTTTTTTTAAACTAATGCCTCCCCCTTGCCCCATTATCCAAATAATTTGATATTTGTAATTCTCTGACACTTAATATTTAAAAAAAATTTCCCATCCAAAGTTAAAAACATTGATTTTGTGATAATGAAAGCAATTAATTTCACTAATGAACTGCGAAATATTTCCTTAATTATTGATAACTTAATTGTTAAATTTACTAGGAAATAGCTATTTGCTTTCAATAAGTTCTTATTCTAAATGCAATCATGAAAACAGCTATATCTATTGTATCATATGTCAGAAAAGTACAATGACACAAAAGTAAATTTTCACTCCTGCATATGTAAACATTTCAGATTCTAATAATAAAATAAACAAAATATAAAAAATATTATAAATAAAATTGTACTTATTCTATAAAGCTTTGCTTGTTAAAGATGAGGGGAAAGTTTGAAAAACTTGTTTCTAACAGGTAAACTGAAATAATGTGCAAATGTAAAATCTCATTTATTGATTTAAATTATTTCATATTCTGCAAGCACAAATTACGCAAATCTTTGTATAATACTTATTAAAAAAAATACTTCAAAGATGAAGCAGACAAAAAGTATTCGGGTAATTACCTGAGTAATACTCAAAATTATTAAGTAATGTATTTAAATCGCTTATATGAATTCAAAAACGAACATACGTATGCATTTCCTTTCTTTCTTTCTCTCTCTTTTTCTTTCTTTTTTTTTTTTTTTAATGTCTAATAGTATTTAGTGCAAAATTACGAAAAATGGAGAATGTCATGTTTAGCTATCATTGTTATTTCGCTGAATTCAGTTAAATTTCCTTAAATTTCCTTATTTATTTATTTTTGTCATTATAAGAATTCATAGGAAAAGTAAATGTTTTTAAAAATGAAAAACAACAATAAAAATAAAAAGTCCTAATTGAATGAAGGAAGTTTTTATAAAAATATATATATGTATATTTAAATAACACTTATGCCTCGAACATTGAAGGAAAAAAAAAAAAAAAAAAAAAGGACAAGCCGCCTTGACATCTGTTTACCACATGCGATAGGTGTGTATGTGGTTCAGTATAGATGGCTAATTGATTTGGTAAATGATTTTTCGGTCGGCTATCTTTTTTCAAAAGAATTTACAAGTGCAAAGGAAACACGTTGCTATAATCAATACATGCAGAATATTCAGATGTTCAATCATTTCAATCATGTGAAAAATCCCTTTCACATGCAAATCCAATGGAAGAAATTTATGATATCTCAGTAGCATTTTAATATTTTTTAAATGATTTTTTTTTTTTTTTTTTTTTTTTTTTTTTGTTATTGCATAGCTGAAATCTTTCGCTGCAAAGACCGTTTTGTACTTTTTTGATTTTGTTTACAGGTGTTTTAAAGAGGCTACTTCAGTCAAGTGAAATCCAATGGAAGAAACTTATAAAATTATCTCTTCTACATTTCAATATTTTTAAATGATTTTTTTGTCATTGCATAGCTAAGATCTTTCAGTACAAAGACCGTTTTGTACTTTCTTGGTTTTGTTTACAGATATTTTAGTGTGGCTACTTCTGTCAAGTGAATTCCAATGGTAGGAATTTATAAAAATATCTCTTCTACATTTTAATATTTTTAAATAATTTTTTAGTCATTGGATAGCTAAGATCATTCGATACAAAGACCGTTTTGTACTTTTTTGCCTTTGTTTACATGTGTTTTAAAGAGGCTACTTCAGTCAAGTAAATTCCAATGGTAGAAATTTATCAAAATATCTCTTCTACATTTTAATATTTTTAAATGATTTTTTTGTCATTGGATAGCTAAGATCCTTCGGTTCAAAGACCGTTTTGTACTTTTTAGACTTTTAGTAGGGGAATTTTAAAAAATCTACTTCTGTCAAGTTAAATCCAATGGTAGAAATTTATCAAAATATCTCTTCTACATTTTAATATTTTTAAATGATTTTTTTGTCATTGGATAGCTAAGATCCTTCGGTACAAACACCGTTTTGTACTTTTTAGACTTTTAGTAGGGAAATTTTAAAAAATCTACTTCTGTCAAGTTAAATCCAATGGTAGAAATTTATCAAAATATCTCTTCTACATTTTAATATTTTTAAATGATTTTTTTGTCATTGGATAGCTAAGATCCTTCGGTACAAACACCGTTTTGTACTTTTTAGACTTTTAGTAGGGGAATTTTAAAAAATCTACTTCTGTCAAGTTAAATCCAATGGTAGAAATTTATAAAAATATCTCTTCTACATTTTAATATTTTTAAATAATTTTTTAGTCATTGGATAGCTAAGATCATTCGATACAAAGACCGTTTTGTACTTTTTTGCCTTTGTTTACATGTGTTTTAAAGAGGCTACTTCAGTCAAGTAAATTCCAATGGTAGAAATTTATCAAAATATCTCTTCTACATTTTAATATTTTTAAATGATTTTTTTGTCATTGGATAGCTAAGATCCTTCAGTTCAAAGACCGTTTTGTACTTTTTTCAACTTTGTTTAGGGGAATTTTAACAAAGCTACTTCAGTCAAGTGAAATACAATGGTAGAAATTTATAAAAGTATCTCTTCTACATTTTAATATTTTTAAATGTTTTCATCTCATTTGATATTTGAGATATTTCGGTACAAAGATCGTTTTGTACTTTTTCGACTTTGTTTATGAGAATTTTTAAAAAGCTACTTCAGTAAAGTGAAATCAAATGGTAGAAATTTATAAAATTCTTTCTGCTACATTTTAATATTTTTAAGGGATTTTTTGTCATTGGATAGCTGAGTTGTTTCGGTACAAAGACCGTTTTTGCTTTTTTGATTTTGTTTACAGGTGTTTTAAAGAGGCTACTTCAGTCAAGTGAATTCCATTGGTAGAAATTTATAAAAATATCACTTGTACATTTTAATATTTTTAAATGATTTTTTGTCATGGGATAGCTGAGTTCTTTCGGTACAAACACCGTTTTGTACTTTTTAGACTTTTAGTAGGGGAATTTTAAAAAAGTTACTTCTGTCAAGTGAAATCCAATGGTAGAAATTTATAAAAATATCTCTTCTACATTTTAATATTTTTAAATGATTTTTTTGTCATTGGATAGCTAAGATCTTTCGGTACAAAGACCGTTTTGTACTTTTTCGACTTTGTTTACAGGTGTTTTAAAGAGGCTACTTCAGTCAAGTGAAATCCATTGGTAGAAATTTATAAAAATATCTCTTCTACATTTTAATATTTTTAAATGATTTTCTTGTCATTGGATAGCTGAGATCTTTCTGTACGAAGAATGTTTTTACTTTTTCGATTTTGTTTACAGGTGTTTTAAAGAGGCTACTTCAGTCAAGCGAATTCCAATGGTAGAAATTTATAAAAATATCAGTTGTACATTTTAATATTTTTAAATGATTTTTTGTCATGGGATAGCTGAGTTCGTTCGGTATAAACACCGTTTTGTACTTTTTTGACTTTTATTAGGGGAATTTTAAAAAATTTACTTCCTACAAGTGAAATCTAATGGTAGAAATTTATAAAAATATCTCTTCTATATTTTAATATTTTAAAATGGTTCTTTTGTCATGGGATAGCTAAGATCTTTCGGTACAAAGACCGTTTTGTATTTTTTAGACTTTTATTAAGGGAATTTTAAAAATGCTACTTCTGTCAAGTGAAATCCAATGGTAGAAATTTATAAAAATATCTCTTCTACTAATATTTTTAAATGATTTTTTCTCATTTGATAGTTGAGATTTTTCGGTACAAAGACCGTTTTCGACTTTTTTCGATTTTGTTTACAGGTGTTTTAAAGAGGTTACTTCAGTCAAGTGAATTCCATTGGTAGAAATTTATAAAAATATCACTTGTACATTTTAATATTTTTAAATGATTTTTTGTCATGGGATAGCTCAGTTCTTTCGGTACAAACACCGTTTTGTACTTTTTAGACTTTTAGTAGGGGAATTTTAAAAAATCTACTTCTGTCAAGTTAAATCCAATGGTAGAAATTTATAAAAATATCTCTTCTACATTTTGATATTTTTAAATGATTTTTTTGTCATTGCATAGCTAAGATCTTTCGGTACAAAGACCGTTTTGTACTTTCTTGGTTTTGTTTACAGATATTTTAGTGTGGCTACTTCTGTCAAGTGAATTCCAATGGTAGGAATTTATAAAAATATCTCTTTTACAATTTAATATTTTTAAATAATTTTTTAGTCATTGGATAGCTAAGATCATTCGATACAAAGACCGTTTTGTACTTTTTTGCCTTTGTTTACATGTGTTTTAAAGAGGCTACTTCAGTCAAGTAAATTCCAAAGGTAGAAATTTATCAAAATATCTCTTCTACATTTTAATATTTTTAAATGATTTTTTTGTCATTGGATAGCTAAGATCCTTCGGTTCAAAGACCGTTTTGTACTTTTTTCGACTTTGTTTAGGGGAATTTTAACAAAGCTACTTCAGTCAAGTTAAATACAATGGTAGAAATTTATAAAAGTATCTCTTCTACATTTTAATATTTTTAAATGTTTTCATCTCATTTGATATTTGAGATATTTCGGTACAAAGATCGTTTTGTACTTTTTCGACTTTGTTTATGAGAATTTTTAAAAAGCTACTTCAGTAAAGTGAAATCAAATGGTAGAAATTTATAAAATTCTTTCTGCTACATTTTAATATTTTTAAGGGATTTTTTGTCATTGGATGGCTGAGGTGTTTCGGTACAAAGACCGTTTTTGCTTTTTTGATTTTGTTTACAGGTGTTTTAAAGAGGCTACTTCAGTCAAGTGAATTCCATTGGTAGAAATTTATAAAAATATCACTTGTACATTTTAATATTTTTAAATGATTTTTTTGTCATGGGATAGCTGAGTTCTTTCGGTACAAACACCGTTTTGTACTTTTTAGACCTTTAGTAGGGGAATTTTAAAAAAGTTACTTCTGTCAAGTGAAATCCAATGGTAGAAATTTATAAAAATATCTCTTCTACATTTTAATATTTTTAAATGATTTTTTTTGTCATTGGATAGGTAAGATCTTTCGGTACAAAGACCGCTTTGTACTTTTTAGACTTTTATTAGGGGAATTTTAAAAAAGCTACTTCAGTCAAGTGAATTCCAATAGTAGAAATTTATAAAAATATCTCGTTTACATTTAAATAGTTTTAAAACATTCTGTTGTCATGGGATAGCTAAGATCTTTCAGTGCAAAGACCGTTTTGTACTTTTTTTTAATTTTGTTTACAGGTGTTTTAAAGAGGCTACTTCAGCCAAGTGAATTCCAATGGTAGAAATTTATAAAAATATCTCGTCTACATTTTAATGTTTTTAAATGATTCTTTTGTCATGAGATAGCTAAGATCTTTCGATACAAAGACCGTTTTGTACTTTTTAGACTTTTATTAGGAGAATTTTAAAAAAGCTACTTCTGTCAAGTGAAATCCAATGGTAGAAATTTATAAAAATATCTCTTCTACATTTTAATATTTTTAAATAATTTTTTCTCATTTGATAGTTGAGATCTTTCTGTACGAAGAATGTTTTTACTTTTTTGATTTTGTTTACAGGTGTTTTAAAGAGGCTACTTCAGTCAAGTGAATTCCAATGGTAGAAATTTATAAAAATATCAGTTGTACATTTTAATATTTTTAAATGATTTTTTCTCATTTGATAGTTCAGATCTTTCGGTACAAAGACCGTTTTCTACTTTTTTCGATTTTGTTTACAGGTGTTTTAAAGAGGCTACTTCAGTCAAGTTAAATCCATTGGTAGAAATTTATTAAAATATCTCTTCTACATTTTAATATTTTTAAATGATTTTTTTGTCATTGCATAGCTAAGATCTTTCGGTGCAAAGACCGTTTTGTACTTTCTTGGTTTTGTTTACAGATATTTTAGTGTGGCTACTTCTGTCAAGTGAATTCCAATGGTAGGAATTTATAAAAATATCTCTTCTACATTTTAATATTTTTAAATAATTTTTTAGTCATTGGATAGCTAAGATCATTCGATACAAAGACCGTTTTGTACTTTTTTGCCTTTGTTTACATGTGTTTTAAAGAGGCTACTTCAGTCAAGTAAATTCCAATGGTAGAAATTTATCAAAATATCTCTTCTACATTTTAATATTTTTAAATGATTTTTTTGTCATTGGATAGCTAAGATCCTTCGGTTCAAAGACCGTTTTGTACTTTTTAGACTTTTAGTAGGGGAATTTTAAAAAATCTACTTCTGTCAAGTTAAATCCAATGGTAGAAATTTATAAAAATATCTCTTCTACATTTTAATATTTTTAAATGATTTTTTTGTCATTGGATAGCTAAGATCCTTCGGTACAAACACCGTTTTGTACTTTTTAGACTTTTAGTAGGGAAATTTTAAAAAATCTACTTCTGTCAAGTTAAATCCAATGGTAGAAATTTATCAAAATATCTCTTCTACATTTTAATATTTTTAAATGATTTTTTTGTCATTGGATAGCTAAGATCCTTCGGTACAAACACCGTTTTGTACTTTTTAGACTTTTAGTAGGGGAATTTTAAAAAATCTACTTCTGTCAAGTTAAATCCAATGGTAGGAATTTATAAAAATATCTCTTCTACATTTTAATATTTTTAAATAATTTTTTTGTCATTGGATAGCTAAGATCATTCGATACAAAGACCGTTTTGTACTTTTTTGCCTTTGTTTACATGTGTTTTAAAGAGGCTACTTCAGTCAAGTAAATTCCAATGGTAGAAATTTATCAAAATATCTCTTCTACATTTTAATATTTTTAAATGATTTTTTTGTCATTGGATAGCTAAGATCCTTCAGTTCAAAGACCGTTTTGTACTTTTTTCAACTTTGTTTAGGGGAATTTTAACAAAGCTACTTCAGTCAAGTGAAATACAATGGTAGAAATTTATAAAAGTATCTCTTCTACATTTTAATATTTTTAAATGTTTTCATCTCATTTGATATTTGAGATATTTCGGTACAAAGATCGTTTTGTACTTTTTCGACTTTGTTTATGAGAATTTTTAAAAAGCTACTTCAGTAAAGTGAAATCAAATGGTAGAAATTTATAAAATTCTTTCTGCTACATTTTAATATTTTTAAGGGATTTTTTTGTCATTGGATAGCTGAGTTGTTTCGGTACAAAGACCGTTTTTGCTTTTTTGATTTTGTTTACAGGTGTTTTAAAGAGGCTACTTCAGTCAAGTGAATTCCATTGGTAGAAATTTATAAAAATATCACTTGTACATTTTAATATTTTTAAATGATTTTTTGTCATGGGATAGCTGAGTTCTTTCGGTACAAACACCGTTTTGTACTTTTTAGACTTTTAGTAGGGGAATTTTAAAAAAGTTACTTCTGTCAAGTGAAATCCAATGGTAGAAATTTATAAAAATATCTCTTCTACATTTTAATATTTTTAAATGATTTTTTTGTCATTGGATAGCTAAGATCTTTCGGTACAAAGACCGTTTTGTACTTTTTCGACTTTGTTTACAGGTGTTTTAAAGAGGCTACTTCAGTCAAGTGAAATCCATTGGTAGAAATTTATAAAAATATCTCTTCTACATTTTAATATTTTTAAATGATTTTCTTGTCATTGGATAGCTGAGATCTTTCTGTACGAAGAATGTTTTTACTTTTTCGATTTTGTTTACAGGTGTTTTAAAGAGGCTACTTCAGTCAAGCGAATTCCAATGGTAGAAATTTATAAAAATATCAGTTGTATATTTTAATATTTTTAAATGATTTTTTGTCATGGGATAGCTGAGTTCGTTCGGTATAAACACCGTTTTGTACTTTTTTGACTTTTATTAGGGGAATTTTAAAAAATTTACTTCCTACAAGTGAAATCTAATGGTAGAAATTTATAAAAATATCTCTTCTATATTTTAATATTTTTAAATGATTTTTTTGTCATTGGATAGCTAAGATCTTTCGGTACAAAGACCGTTTTGTACTTTTACGATTTTGTTTAGGGGAATTTTAAAAAAGCTACTTCAGTCAAGTGAATTCCAATAGTAGAAATTTATAAAAATATCTCGTCTACATTTTAATATTTTTAAATGATTCTTTTGTCATGTGATAGCTAAGATCTTTCGGTACAAAGACCGTTTTGTAATTTTTAGACTTTTATTAAGGGAATTTTAAAAAAGCTACTTCTGTCAAGTGAAATCCAATGGTAGAAATTTATAAAAATATCTTTTCTACATTTTAATATTTTTAAATGATTGTTTTGTCATTGGACAACTAAGATCTTCCGGTACAAAGACCGTTTTGTACTTGTACGACTTTGTTTAGGGGAATTTTAAAAAAGCTACTTCAGTCAAGAGAATTCCAATAGTAGAAATTTATAAAAATATCTCGTCTACATTTAATAGTTTTAAATGATTCTGTTGTCATGGGATAGCTAAGATCTTTCGGTACAAAGGCCGTTTTGTACTTTTTCGACTTTGTTTACAGGTGTTTTAAAGAGGCTACTTCAGTCAAGTGAAATCCATTGGTAGAAATTTATAAAAATATCTCTTCTACATTTTAATATTTTTAAATGATTTTTTTTGTCATTGGATAGCTGAGATCTTTCGGTACAAAGACGGTTTTGTACTTTTTTTTTATTTGTTTACAGGTGTTTTAAAGAGGCTACTTCAGCCAAGTGAATTCCAATGGTAGAAATTTATAAAAATATCTCTTCTACATTTTAATATTTTTAAATAATTTTTTCTCATTTGATAGTTGAGATCTTTCTGTACGAAGAATGTTTTTACTTTTTTGATTTTTATTACAGGTGTTTTAAAGAGGCTACTTCAGTCAAGTGAATTCCAATGGTAGAAATTTATAAAAATATCAGTTGTACATTTTAATATTTTTAAATGATTTTTTGTCATGGGATAGCTGAGTTCGTTCGGTACAAACACCGTTTTGTACTTTTTTGACTTTTATTAGGGGAATTTTAAAAAATTTACTTCCTACAAGTGAAATCCAATGGTAGAAATTTATAAAAATATCTCTTTTACATTTTAATATTTTTAAATGATTTTTTTGTCATGGGATAGCTGAGTTCTTTCGGTACAAAGACCGTTTTGTACTTTTACGATTTTATTTAGGGGAATTTTAAAAAAGGTACTTCAGTCAAGTGAATTCCAATAGTAGAAATTTATAAAAATATCTCGTCTACATTTTAATAGTTTTAAATGATTCTGTTGTCATGGGATAGCTAAGATCTTTCGGTACAAAGACCGTTTTGTACTTTTTCGACTTTGTTTACAGATGTTTTAAAGAGGCTACTTCAGTCAAGTGAAAAAATCCATTGGTAGAAATTTATAAAAATATCTCTTCTACATTTTAACATTTTTAAATGATATTTTTGTCACTGGATAGCTGAGAACTTTCTGTACAAGGACCGTTTTGTACTTTTTTTAATTTTGTTTACAGGTGTTTTAAAGAGGCTACTTCAGCCAAGTGAATTCCAATGGTAGAAATTTATAAAAGTATCTCGACTACATTTTAATATTTTAAAATGGTTCTTTTGTCATGGGATAGCTAAGATCTTTCGGTACAAAGACCGTTTTGTATTTTTTAGACTTTTATTAAGGGAATTTTAAAAATGCTACTTCTGTCAAGTGAAATCCAATGGTAGAAATTTATAAAAATATCTCTTCTACTAATATTTTTAAATGATTTTTTCTCATTTGATAGTTGAGATTTTTCGGTACAAAGACCGTTTTCGACTTTTTTCGATTTTGTTTACAGGTGTTTTAAAGAGGTTACTTCAGTCAAGTGAATTCCATTGGTAGAAATTTATAAAAATATCACTTGTACATTTTAATATTTTTAAATGATTTTTTGTCATGGGATAGCTGAGTTCTTTCGGTACAAACACCGTTTTGTACTTTTTAGACTTTTAGTAGGGGAATTTTAAAAAATCTACTTCTGTCAAGTTAAATCCAATGGTAGAAATTTATAAAAATATCTCTTCTACATTTTGATATTTTTAAATGATTTTTTTGTCATTGCATAGCTAAGATCTTTCGGTACAAAGACCGTTTTGTACTTTCTTGGTTTTGTTTACAGATATTTTAGTGTGGCTACTTCTGTCAAGTGAATTCCAATGGTAGGAATTTATAAAAATATCTCTTTTACAATTTAATATTTTTAAATAATTTTTTAGTCATTGGATAGCTAAGATCATTCGATACAAAGACCGTTTTGTACTTTTTTGCCTTTGTTTACATGTGTTTTAAAGAGGCTACTTCAGTCAAGTAAATTCCAAAGGTAGAAATTTATCAAAATATCTCTTCTACATTTTAATATTTTTAAATGATTTTTTTGTCATTGGATAGCTAAGATCCTTCGGTTCAAAGACCGTTTTGTACTTTTTTCGACTTTGTTTAGGGGAATTTTAACAAAGCTACTTCAGTCAAGTTAAATACAATGGTAGAAATTTATAAAAGTATCTCTTCTACATTTTAATATTTTAAAATGTTTTCATCTCATTTGATATTTGAGATATTTCGGTACAAAGATCGTTTTGTACTTTTTCGACTTTGTTTATGAGAATTTTTAAAAAGCTACTTCAGTAAAGTGAAATCAAATGGTAGAAATTTATAAAATTCTTTCTGCTACATTTTAAAATTTTTAAGGGATTTTTTGTCATTGGATAGCTGAGGTGTTTCGGTACAAAGACCGTTTTTGCTTTTTTGATTTTGTTTACAGGTGTTTTAAAGAGGCTACTTCAGTCAAGTGAATTCCATTGGTAGAAATTTATAAAAATATCACTTGTACATTTTAATATTTTTAAATGATTTTTTTTGTCATTGGATAGGTAAGATCTTTCGGTACAAAGACCGCTTTGTACTTTTTAGACTTTTATTAGGGGAATTTTAAAAAAGCTACTTCAGTCAAGTGAATTCCAATAGTAGAAATTTATAAAAATATCTCGTTTACATTTAAATAGTTTTAAAACATTCTGTTGTCATGGGAGAGCTAAGATCTTTCAGTGCAAAAAACGTTTTGTACTTTTTTTTAATTTTGTTTACAGGTGTTTTAAAGAGGCTACTTCAGCCAAGTGAATTCCAATGGTAGAAATTTATAAAAATATCTCTTCTACATTTTAATATTTTTAAATAATTTTTTCTCATTTGATAGTTGAGATCTTTCTGTACGAAGAATGTTTTTACTTTTTTGATTTTGTTTACAGGTGTTTTAAAGAGGCTACTTCAGTCAAGTGAATTCCAATGGTAGAAATTTATAAAAATATCAGTTGTACATTTTAATATTTTTAAATGATTTTTTCTCATTTGATAGTTCAGATCTTTCGGTACAAAGACCGTTTTCTACTTTTTTCGATTTTGTTTACAGGTGTTTTAAAGAGGCTACTTCAGTCAAGTTAAATCCATTGGTAGAAATTTATTAAAATATCTCTTCTACATTTTAATATTTTTAAATGATTCTTTTGTCATTGGATATCTAAGATCTTTCGTTACAAAGACCGTTTTGTACTTTTACCACATTGTTTAGGGGAATTTTAAAAAAGCTACTTCAGTCAAGTGAATTCCAATGGTTGAAATTTATAAAAATATCTCGTCTACATTTTAATATTTTTAAATGATTCTGTTGTCATGGGATAGCTAAGATCTGTCGGTACAAAGACCGTTTTGTTATTTTTCGACTTTGTTTACAGATGTTTTAAAGAGGCTACTTCAGTCAAGTGAATTCCAATGGTAGAAATTTATAAAAATATCTCGTCTACATTTTAATATTTTTATATGATTCTTTTGTCATGGGATAGCAAAGATCTTTCGGTACAAAAACCGTTTTGTACTTTTTAGACTTTTATTAGGGGCATTTTAAAAAAGCTACTTCTGTCAAGTGAAATCCAATGGTAGAAATTTATAAAAATATCTCTTCTACATTTTAATATTTTTAAATTATTTTTTGGCATTCGATATCTCAGATCTTTCGGTACAAAGACCATTTTGTACTTTTTCGTCTTTGTTTAGGGGAATTTTAAAAAGGCTATTTCAGTCAACTGAAATTCAATTGCATAAATTTATAAAAATATCTCTTCTACATTTTAATATTTTTAAATAATTTTTCTGTCATTGGATAGCTGAGATCTTTCGGTATGAAGACCGTTTTGTACTCTTTTGGTGAAGTTTACAGGTGTTTAAAGAGGCTACTTCAGTCAAGCGAAATCCTGTAGTAGAAATTTATAAATGTATCTTTTCTACATTTAAATCTTTTTAAATGATTTTTTGGCATTGGATATCTGAGAGCTTGCGGAACAAAGACCGTTTTATATTTTTTCGAGTTTGCTATGGGGGTTTTAAAGGGGCTTACTTCAATCAAGCGAAATCATATGAAGTTTTGAAGTTCATATAAATATATTTTTTTCTCTTCTACATTTTAATATTTTTAAATGATTTTTTTAGCATTGAATGTTAGAAATTTATAAAGATATCTCGTCTACAAGTAAATATAAACTGATGATTACCTCAATCAAGTAAAATCCCATGGTAGAAATTTATAAAGATATCTTTAAGATCATTTAAAAGTCATTTCTAAAGATCATTTTAATACTTGTAATTTTTGTTTCATTATATAACTGATATCTTTCTTTACAAAGAACGTTTTATATCTTTTCGACTTTGTCACGGGTATTTTATATTTACTTACTTCAATAGAGCTAAATCACATTTTAGATATTTTTAAAGATATCTCGTTTGTATTTTAATTGTCTTTAAACTTTTTTTCGGGGGGGGGGGGCATTAGATATCGAAGATTTCTCTGTACAAAGATCTTTTTACATTTTTTAGATTTTTTACGGGTGTTTTAAAGTGGCTTACTTGAATAGAGAGAAATCCCATTATAGAAATTTATAAAGATATCTCGTCAACATTTTAATTTTTTAAATGATTTTTTTAGCATTGAATTTCTGAGATATTTCTGTACAAATACCTCTTTATATTTTTTTCGATTTTTTTACGGGTATTTTAAAGGTGTTTACTTCAATGAAGCGAAATCCTATGACAGAAATTTATAGAAATATCTCGTCTATATTTTAATAATTTTTTTATATTGAACAGCTGAGATCTTTCTGTACAAAGACCGTATTACAATTTTTGATTTCGATACAGGTATTTTAAAGTGACTTACTTCAGTCAAGCGAAATCCCATTGTAGAAATTTATAAAAATATCTCGCCTACATTTAAAAAAATTATTTTTTTTTCTTACATTGAATAGCCTTTACGATTTCATTTATTTTAAAGAGGCTACTGCAGTTAAACGAATCAATGCCTTCGCTTTAAAGCTAATGCTATGAAAGAAATTTATAAAAGTTTATCGTCTGTGTTTTAATAGTTTTAAGTATTTTTTTTCTTACTTTGCCTAGTTGATATCGATTTGCACAAAGGCTATTTTCTATTTTTCGATTTATTTTACAGGTATTTAAAAAAAAAAAAAAAAAAAAAAAAAAAAAAAACTTTAATCAAGCGAAACAATTTACTAGCTTATAGTAATTCTTTCGACGATAATCCAACGGTCGAAATTTATAAATAAATCTCGTCTGCATTTTAATATTTTTTCCCCTTTTAATAGTTCAGAGCGATCTCTTCAAAGGCCTTTTTCTACTTTTTTAATTTTCTTTACAGGACAGTTTCATTTTCGGAACCGTTTTCAAAAGTGATATTATCCTCATATTTAAAATCTACAATCAGTATCGAAAAAAGTAAAAAGCGGCCTCTATACTAACCATCGTCACCTATACTATGCAGAAAAAAAAATTAAAAATTGGAATGAAAATATGGCATCTTTATAAAAATCTTCCGTAGGTTTAGTATAATTGAGTTTGTCTTTTCGCGTGAGTGAAAAAACCGTTATTCTAAAATTTAGATCAGTTAGACTATGACAAGCTGTGGAATATATACGTATTATTTGGTTAAAATAGTACAAGAACTTTAAAAATCATTCGTTTATCTTCCTGAAAGGGAAAAAGAAAGGAAAGACAATTTATATACAATAAAGCATAAATATATCATTTACGGATGTGAATTTTACCGCAACAGAATATATTTGCTAAAGTATTGTAAATTAGTCATAATTTTCGATAGAAGTGTCAAAATAAATATATTTCTATCTTTTAAATTAGTGTTATCCAATTTAATCATGAATTGCATAATAATTACTTTATATTTTAGAGTGAGTATACTGCAAACTTTTATTGATTAAAATAGAAATATTTATGAAATATTTATGAAAAGGAACATTTAAACTAATTCATTAAGAATTGTCTAAAAGACTGATACAAAAAAAAAAAAAAAAAAGATATAGAAAAATTTAATACAAATGTATTTATTCGCGAATATATCTATTCATTTTTAATGTCAGAACCATTGTTATTTCCTTTCTGCCCTTTCTTCTTTTCCCTTTGTCGACTGCAGATGACAAAAAGTTAATTCTGTTATGTTTTATGAATTAACGAATATATCACTTTGATGTTGTACGCAATTAAAGAATCTTTTTTAGAAATTAAACTTCAAATATATGGAAGAAAAATAATAAAAATGGTAAATCTGTTTTTATTCGAAATCAATAATGCTTTTAAAGTATATTTGAGATTAGATGCCTAGTTAAACAAACTTTTTGAAATCAACATGTATTTACATCATTTCTGAAATTCATTTCTGATCGAACTTCTTGCGTGAGATATCATGCATTCAGAAAAGGATGTTTTTATTTTTTCATCCTAAAGCAGCAAACAACATTTTACTAATAGCCACAGGCAAGATTTTACACCTTCGTCCCTGTAAGACTCCCTACAGCGTAAACCCATATCGTCTTTCACCCTAATTACTCTTAAGGCGTCTCCCTTTTAAAGGCGGAGTTAAACACCATTTTCGACTCTTTTAAATCAAAGTGCTTCAACTTTTTATACAAATAGCATAGATTAAATTTTTTTAAAAATCAAAATAAAAAACATTTTCTGAAAGCTAAATAATTAAACTCTGCATGCTGTTTTACCAAATTTTAAAATGTCAAACAGATTTTTCGTAATAAGACATTAAAGGTGAATTTTAAAGACTATAAAATAACGCACTTGTATCGCCTTAAAATTCAAAAAAGAAATAAAATTTCAGAATGACGTGCATACTTTAAGCCTACAGGTTTTCAAAACAACAAAAATTATTAAATTTGAGCAAAATGCAAAGGAATGAAAGCGATAAATTTCTTCCATTGAAATAACATTAGCCGTTCTATCTCGGAGCGTTACTGATGTAGGGCCTTAAGAATGTCGATTGGTATCGATGTCTATTTCCGCTTTAGTGGATGCGAGAACTTGTCCATTTAAGCTTTAACATTTCGGAAATTTATCGCATCCAGCAAACTTTAAGGCCACACACTAGGCACAGTAAAAGACCCGGATGATAATGTGAAATCTATGGGGGCGTTCTTTTCAAATATTTCGCTCAAATTTTAAAATTTTTACCTGATTTTTTTTTTTTTTTTTTTTTTTTTTTTTTGCATAGGATAGCTGAGGATATTCCACAACCGGCCTAGTTTTTACTTTTTCAATTTTGGTTTCAGATTTAAAACATATATATGTTACAGGCCAAACCCGATTTTAGGCCAAACTAGATTGGCCTAGTCCAAACTAGTCTATCCTAACGCCCATCGGATACACTAGTTTTTCCTAGGCCAAACTAGTCTATCCTAACGCCCATCGGATAAACTAGTTTTTCCTAGGCCAAACTAGTCTATCCGAACGCCCATCGGATAAACTAGTTTTTCCTAGGCCAAACTAGTCTATCCGAACGCCCATCGGATAAACTAGATTTTCCTAGGCCAAACTAGTTTGGCCGAACGGTCATTAGGATGAACTAGTTTAGCCTGCTATTCATTGGTTTGAACTAGTTTATCCTAGGCCGAACTAGATTGTCCGAGGCCAATTCAATTTGGCGTGATTTTATTGAATTTAAAGACCGCCACGGCGCCAACTTTCTTGTTTTGATCTAATTTAACCTAGACCGATGCAATTCGACGCGATTTTAGCTCACAGACTATCAAAGCCTGAGAGCTAATGTGCTTGCAGATTCTGTGTGCGTGTACGTAACCATGTACGTACGTATGTACATACTTATGTACGTACGTATGTAGAACTAATATAACGGACTAATGTGTAACTAATATAACGCGAGCACTCTGGTGTTTGAATTTGGACGCGATTTAGTTCAAGCCTGCCGGCTTCGCCCTCTATCGGGCTCCTTCTTTTATATAAAATCTTGAAACGGACGTATGTTGAAGCGAACGAATTTCGAAGTGAAAAAAATATGATGATAAATATTTAAGAAAAAGGATTTTGCATCGAAATACCACTATTTTCTAATAGTAATTTTTGTAAAAATGTTATATTCTTGCTGGAACTTTTTGAAACTTTGTGATAGTTTATCGCATATGATATAATTAAAAAAAAAAGAGTTACATTTTGGCGTGAAAGAGGATGTGGTTGCGAACAAAATCAGGAAACATAACGGAAATTCTATGTTTTAAAGCACCGCGATTTCAAATAACACATCTACTAATAGGTTGTTTAACGAGTTTCATTCAAATACAGTTTTGTTAATAATAAAATACGCTCCCTGGTGTTGGAATGAGGAATTAATGTAACGTGGCTTAGTTAAAACTTGCTGGCTTCGCCCGCTATCGGACTGGCGTGGGCAGCAGGGATATGGTTCGAATTTCGTTCGCTTCGAGGTTCTTTCGAAAAGGAGGGTTACATTCGGTGGTGCGTGCTCAGCATGCTTGCTACGATTTAAATTTTGTTCGCTTCGAAGTTCATTCGAAAAGGAAGAGCGAGCGCATTCGGCAGTACGCGTGCGGCACACCTGCTATACGCTGCCGCAGTCTGTGGGGACGCGGCTGAAGAACTAATGCACGAAATTTAATAAGAAATTATATTCAGGTAGTCTCTGAACTAAATTGATGCTGATTAGTTTTTGGTGTAAATCGTTCATCAGGTGGAGTACTGTTTGGCATTTTTTACGATTTACGCATCAGCTTTATCTTAATAGCTAATACAATCAAATTTCCATCGAACTTTAGATACAGTTCGTCCATGACATGAGTTGGTGTTGTTTTTATTTTGAAGTAAATCACTCAACATGGCTATGATATGCTGCATTTTTCACAATTTTCACAATAGCTGTATCTCAAGAACTAATAGACGGAATTTAATAAAAAAATTGGTTGCCTGTAAAGTCGGTATACGGGCGAAAGTTTTACGTGACAACGACTTTGAGTTGTAAAATAATTTTAATGTGAATATTCATTCGTATAGTAGGAAGAAGGATGAAATAATAGTAACAATTTAAAACATTTATTTATACAAAGAATTATATTTAAAACATTAATTTATACAAAGAATCTCGCACTGAATTTCATATTAACAAAATTTTATTTTTACCTTTACACATACATACGTATTTATATACAAATATACATACAATAACTTGCAATACACTGTGTTTGTTAAACACATTTTACTTCATGTTTATTGATGTCAAATGTTGAATTTTGTAAACAGCATATTAAAGAATTTTTCAATGAGCAGAATATAACTAAAGTAAAATGGCTTTCACTAATCACATATCATTAGTTTTCCATAATATACCACCGAATTACGAAATAAACTACACTTATTTTCTTTGTACTTTATACTAATAACTAATACATAACGTATTTCGTCTTAGTTTGATACTATCTAAAATTCCTATTAAGCACCGCCCCTTCCTTGCAGCGAATTCACATTCACGTTCAGAAAATGGTCCCACAAGTGACCGGAAAAAGTTAAGAGAAAAGTGAGCGCGTATCGTGAGCGGAGCGTAACGTAACGTAACGCAGTTTCTTGAAGTGTCTCCCGGCAAACCAATTTACAAGACGTTGTCACGTCAAAAATTTATATTCAGATAGTCCCTGATATAAATCGATACTGATTACTTTTTCATGTAAATAGTTCAACAGATGGCGCTTCTGAAGTGCGTTTTTACTGATTTGCATTAACACTATTTCAATAACTAATTTACGGATTTTCATCAAACTTCCGAATCGGTAAATCCGTGATATGAACTAAATCTTTTTACGTATTCGTGTTAATTGCTCAATAGGTGGCGCTGTTGTGCTCAATTTTCCCGATTCCTGAAATAGTTTTGTTGCAAGAATTAATGCACGAATTTTCATCAAACTTTAGATTCAGTAAGTCCCTGATATAAATTAGTATTCTGTAGTTTTGGAGTAAATCTCTTGAAAGGTAACGTCGCTATACGGTATTATTCGTGATTATTGCAATAGCTCTATCTCAGGATCTAATGCATGGATTTTCATGAAACTCCGGATTCTGTTAGTCCTTGATATAAAAAGTACAAAAATCTATATACTTTTTAGTTTTTGGAGTAAATCGTGCAACAGGTGGCGTTGCTATGTGGCACTATTCATGATTATCGCAATATCTCAAGAAGAAATGCACGGATTTTCATCAAACTTCAAATTCAGTTAGTCCCTGATATAAATTAATATTCTTTTGTTTTTAGAGTAAATAGCTCAATAAATAGCGCTTTTATCCAGTTTTTTTATGACTTCTGCGATAATTCAAATATCTGAAATAGTACTAATACACAGATTTTCATCAAATTTCAGCTTGAATTAGAATTTGAAAGATGTTGTTACGGATTTTTCAAAAAGTTCCGGCGAGAATTTAACATTTTTACAAAAAATTCTATTAGAAAATAGTGGTATTTCGATGCGGAATCCTTTTTCTTAAGTATTTATCATCATGTTTCTTTCTTTTCGATTCAACATTCTTAAATACCTAAATCGTGTTGTATTAGTTCCAAATGCCAACACCAGGGTGCTCGCATTAGTTCCACATTCCATCAACAGGGAGCGCACCTTATTATTAACAAAACTGTATCTTAAGAAAACTCCGTTGAAGAATCTATCAGTAGATATGTTACTCGATGTCGCGGTGCTTCAAAACAAGAATTTGAGATTTTTGAAAAAATCACTATTCTTCAATAGTGGCATTAAATGCGAAGTATATTTTTTATAAATTTATATCATATGTCATAAACTATCTTAAAGTTTCAAATAGATCAACCTAGAATTTCCGTTATATTTCCTGATTTTGTTTGCCCCCCCCCCTCTTTCCCTTTCGTAATGGGATTTTTTATACAATTTTTTATCACATGTTATAAACTATCACAAAGTTTCAACAATTCCAAAAAGAATTTAACATTTTTACAAAAATTACTAATAGAAAATAGTGGTATTTGACGCGACATCTTTTTTCTTAAATATTTAACATCATCATGTTATATTATGTTTCTAAAAGTTTAAAAAAATGGTACTATTTAATTAGCAGCTAAAACTTAAAAAAACACTGAGCTTTTTTTAAAAAAATCTAGCGTCCCCTTACGCTACCTCCCCGCCGTATCCTAAATTTCAAGTGTCATGCTTTATTTAAGCTTTTTCTTATTTTTAAAAAGATTCGGATATTTACTTTTTTAATATGAACAATTTCCCGTGAAGTGATGTGTGTGAAAACCAATATCTGTTACGAATTAAAAATCTTTTCATAAAATCAAAAGTTTCTATCCGATTGAAAAAATAATCCGCTCTGTCTTTATATTTAAACTCAGAACCCCCAAAATTAATCAGGTAAACGCCTTATCAGAAGAAACCTACATCCAAAATTTGAAACAAATCGGTAAATTATCCCTGAAAAATCTATTTACATAAAATAAGAGTGTCACCCTCCATTCCTTCTTTCTTTATATGTAAACAATTGAACTGTATTGAACACCCACAACTAATCATGGATATACCTTATCAAACTGATATTGTACCTAAAATTTTAATACAATCTGATACTTTTGCATGAAAACTGACTTAACGAAATTAAGGAGTGGGGGGGGGGGGGGGGGGGGGTGCGGTTTAGCTTTTTGTTCCTCTTCCCTTATTCTTATCCAATGAACCCCTGAAACTAATCAGGAAAGTTCGATATCAGGATAAATCTATGCCCAAATTTTGAAGCAAATTGGATATTTCTATCAGGAGTTATCGCATTACGTACATACGTACGTACATACATACATACATACATACATACATACGTACATGATTACATACACATACACAGAATCTGCGAGCACATTAGCTCTCATACTTTGATAGTCTGTGAGCTAAAATCGCGTCAAACTGCATTGGCCTAGGCTAAATTAGATTAAAACTAGAAAGTTGGCGCCGTGGCGGTCTTTAGATTAAAAAAAATCACGCCAAATTGAATTGGCCTAGGACAATCTAGTTCGGCCTAGGATAAACTGATTCAAACGAATGAATAGCAGGCTAAACTAGTTCATCCTAATGACCGTTCGGCCAAACTAGTTTGGCCTAGGAAAATCTAGTTTATCCGATGGGCGTTCGGATAGACTAGTTTGGCCTAGGAAAAACTAGTTTATCCGATGGGCATTCGGATAGACTAGTTTGGCCTAGGAAAAACTAGTCTATCCGATGGGCGTTAGGATAGACTAGTTTGGCCTAGGAAAAACTAGTTTATCCGATGGGCGTTAGGATAGACTAGTTTGGACTAGGCCAATCTAGTTTGGCCTAAAATCGGGTTTGGCCTGTAACATATATATTTTAAATTTCAAAACCGGTTTAAACGGTTCTGAAATTGAAACTATCATTATATAAAACATACATAAGCAAAATCGAAGAAGTAAAAACTAGGCCGGTTGTAGATCATCCTCGGCTATCCTATGCAAAAAAATCATGTAAATATATTAAAATTAACATCAGGGTCTTTTTCTGAGACTAGTGTAGTGCCTTAAGGTCCACATTAAAATCTACAGACTTCGTAATTGGGCATTGAAAAGCTGACAATCCATCCGTACACGTTAAGAGCCCACAATAGTCACAGAAAAAGTACGCAAAAAGACCCGGATGATTATGTAAAGTCTATGGGAGCGTTCTTTTCTAATATCTCGCTTAAATTTTAATGTTTTTACATGATTTTTTTTTGCAGAGGCTAGCTTAGGACGATCTACAACCGGGTTAGTTTTTACTTTTTCAATTTTGGTTTCAGATTTTTTTTTTTAAATATTTTAACTTTCAAAACCGGTTTAAACCAGTTCTGAAATTGAAACTATCATAATATAAAAAATATATGAGCAAAATCGAAAAAGTAAAAACTAGCCCGGTTGTAGATCGTCCTAAGCTAGCCTATGCAAAAAAAATCATGTAAAAACATTAAAATTTGAGCGAGATATTAGAAAAGAACGTTCCCATAAACTTTACATAATCATCCGGGTCTTTTTGCGTACTTTGTCTGTGACTATCGTGGTCTCTTAAGATCATTAAGAGTTTATTTATTTGAACGACATACATCTGACTTGTGTGCTCGACATGAAAGTCTGCTTATAAGTCATCGTCAATATACAAGGACGAGATAGCACAAGGAAATTTATATCACAAGCGAAATACAACCAGGAGATCCACACAAAGTGTGTGTGCAATGGAGCCAGCGGGAATCGAACCCACAACCTCTAGCGTAGCAGAGCGGCGTCTTAACCACTCGGCCACGTTAAAATTATTGTGAAAAATTACCTTTGATTTTAAAGTTATCTATTTTCTGACTAATGAGAGCGATCTAAAAACGTCTATGGAGCGTTTTCATTGGTCAGAAAAAAGATAGTCTTTAAAAACAGAGGTAATTTTTCAAGATATTTTAAACAGGGTACACTGTTAAAATTTGACCCTTTTGCTGCATCGTCCTTCCACCGCTAATATAGAAAACGATTACTTCAGCATATTATGGAGCATTCTCATGGATCAAAAGTGAGATATTCTATAAAAGCGGGGTAGTGACGATGCAGCAAAAGGGTCAGATTTTTTTTTCAGTTTAAAGTACGCGGACACAATCAGAGCGCGTCAAGTTGCTTCTATAATTCAATGCATAGCAAAGTAATTCTAAATGTTCGTATGTGTTAAAATACTCTTTTCAGTCATAAAAACTAAAAAGGAAGATATTATCAAAATCAGACCATGATTCAACATACATCTATATGAATGTAGTGATATTTGAAGTTAAGAATATTCTTTGATAAACGCAGTTTTCCAAAGTACAGAAAATTTAAGAATTTTTATTCCAGAACTTGGCGGTAGTCGCCTGAATGAGTTTGTTTTATGGGTGAAAGAAGTTAACTAGCTTAACTTTAATGGTAAGCTTATCAAAATTTTTCGTCATTTATATTTGTCCAAATGTAAATCTAGCACATAGCAATGTACTTTAATCACTTTGTGAATCCGGCATAACAAGCAACCTGATACACAGGCACTCTTGCTTTAACGTGTAAGGCTCTTTAGAGATGAATTTTCAGCTTTTCGATATCGAATTCTCATGTCTGGATCGATGTGGATCTTTCGCTTTGGTGGATACGAGAATCGTTCCAGCTAAGGTTTCGTACTTTGGAAAAAAACTAGCATCTCTGCAACAGTGGTTAGGATCCGGAAGGATTTTTCGCTGCTAAGCAAAACAAGATTGACCAATCATAAGCCTTCATTTTTGAGAACTTTTCATTGTTCAAAGGAGAGAGTCTGGAATACATGGAGTGAAACTCTGCTATCGACACTGTAAAAATTTGACCCTTTTGCTTCATCGTTATTCCATCGCTTTTATAGAATTTCTTTGTTTTGACCAATGAGAATGCTCCATAATAGAGCGAAGTAATCGTTTCCTATAAAAGCGATGGAGTGACGATGCAACAAAAGAGTTCAATTTTTTGCAATGCAAGCAATGCTAAAAATTTGTATCCTTTAAATGTGCAACGATGCTACTGAATTCCAAAGTGTCGATCACAGCGACATCTGCGGCATTTTCGTGATACATTATCTAGACTAGCAATAACTCTTGCATTTTTAGAAAATGTCCTGCAGATGTCGCTTCTATCTTTAAATTTCATTAGCACTGTTGCCCATTTAAAGAATAGAACATTTTAGCGCTTTTTTTAAGCGTTACCGAGGGCGTGTTCAGCACAACTTACCGGTTACTTACCGATTGTAGACAAGTACGAAATGAAAATCAAAGCTAAGTGTGACGTCAGCGACAATTCAACAGAATAGTTTTCATTGATGCCACAATTTGCTTTCGTACTGCCCTACAATCGGTAGGTAACATTGGTTACTTTTGTAAGTTGCTTTGAACACGCCCTGAGATAGCCGATTTCCACACTATATCCCCTAGATGCTATATTTTCGGTTTCTTGCATAAGAGAACTTGTCTGGAATCCAGGTAGAATTTGCGCTGTTAGCGAAACCAGATTAACGAATCAGAAGCCTGAATTTTAGCAAATTTTTCAATGTTTTAAATAAATTTTCTTGTTAATAAATCTCGTTTCGCAAACAGCGCAAAATTTATGTGAATCCTGGCCCTCGTCCAGTTAGGATTTTGCACTTTGAACACTTAAAAATTTGAAACTTTTACTTTATCGTCAATCCATCGCTTTTATAGAAAATGATTACTTCATTGTATTATGGTGAATTTTCATTGATCAAAATAGAGATATTCCATAAAAGCGTTGGAGTGACGATGCAGCAAAAACTTCAAACTTTTAACAGTGAAAAGATCGTGTGTCTATGTAAATGTAACATAAAAGCATGCAAAATGAACACTTCTAATTGGTCGATTGCTTCAAAATGAATTTGAAATTTAAAGTTTTTATTTTTTAAAAAGTTCTAATTATCAGATTTTTATGAAATTTGAATGGGACCACATGGGCCTCATACGCTTTCAAACAAAAAAAGAATTATCAAAATCGGTTCATATTTGCAAAAGTTATGCGTGAACAACAAATACATACAGGTCGAAATCATAACCTCCTCTTTGAAGTCGGTTAATAAAGAAAAACAGAGCAGAGCAGACACAATGGGAAATTTGCACACATGGGGAAATCTACCAATATATATTTTTCTGATTATTCCATTCTTATAAATTTCCTCAAAAACATTTAATACAACTAGCCAATGATTTTGTTAATAAAGGTTAAAATTAAGAAAAACCACGTAAGGAGAAAACGCTGCGTGATTGCCTGTGAAGTCATTGTTCACGATATGTCACAATGTTTACATTTTGTAAACATTAGCATTTTGTTATTTGAACTAATTTTATTCAATGTGTTTTAAGGGTGTATTCGAAAAAACGCTTTTCCACCTCCAACAGCTCGAAATTTTCAGACACATTTTTAAAAGTAGAAACATGAAACTTGCTGAGAGGATTCCTTGAAGGGACGGTTGAGGTGCAGTGTGATGTCTTTTTACGCTCCATTCATTAGAATTTGAGTTATAAACAATTCCCTTACCAGTATGACCCTTTTTTTCGTTCCCAAGTCTCCCGCTTGGGAAAATTCGGTTCGAAATGCCGTTTTTGATTGCTTTTTTTACAATATTTTCTGCATTTATCAAAGAATCGACAATTACGGCACCTTTTGTACTTTCCAAATAAGAGATTCTGAAAGTTTGGTGCATTTGATGGCAAAAATGAATTCAAAAATAAATCGGAAAATAAGCAGTTTGAATCGAAATACACCCTTAATTAGTCAACAAATTCTACAAGATACTTATAATCACCTAAAAATCACCCACTTACGAAATGCAGGGAATAATAAAACCATCCATACTACACATAAAACCCTTAACGTAATACCAGGCCCCGATTATGACTGATTGGGGCCCTGGGAAAAAATAAACTAGGGGGCCCTTTCCGAATCATTACAACGTTATTCAAATAGAACTGACGGCCACCCTATGTGTATGTGCAATGCATAAACCTATTTTAGCACCTTGGAAATAAATAGAAGAAAATTCTTAGCAACGTCAATTCTAAAATAAATATCTTAAGGGTGTATTTCGATTCAAACTGCTTATTTTCCGATTTATTTTTAAATTCATTTTTGCTCTCATATGCATCAAACTGGCAAATTGTCTTATTCAGAAAGTACTCGAGGTGCCGTAATCGTCGATTCTTTACTAAATGCTGAAAATATTGCAAAAAAAAGCAATCAAAATCGGCACTTTGAACCGATTTTCACCAAGCGGGAGATCTGTGAACGAAAAAAAGGGTCCTACTGAGAAGATAATTGTTTATAAATCAAATTCTAATGAATTGAGCGTAAAATGACATCACACGGCAGCTTGTACGTCTCTTCAAAAATCCCCTTTAGCAAGTTTCATGTTTCTACTATTAAAAATGTGTCTGAAATCGTATCAGAAAGTTTCGAGCTGTTGGAGGTAGAAAAGCGTTTTTTCGAATACACCCTTAATTAATAAAAGTACACCTTTTTTCCTCATTAGTATAGAACAAAGCTTCTTTAATATAACTTTATCACTTATATTACTTTAAGATGAATTTAATAATTTCAGGAAGAGTTGGAATTGGAAAAAGAAAGTAAATGTATTATAATTTAATGTGTGTATTTGGAGGCCCCTTAAGGTGCGGGGCCCATGGACAAAATCCCGATTTGCCCATGCAGTAATAAGAGCCTGCGTAATACTAAAACTCTCATCGAATAACCCGACTTCTATTATAAAAGCTATTAAGGCCCCTGTCCTCGCTCGAGGAAACGCTCGCGAGCTAATGCTATTCCTATGGGGAAGCATTTTTCTAATAACTCTTTCGCATTTTTACATTTTTTTAATAATTTTTTTTGCACTGGATAGCTGAGGTGAATGCCGACTGCACACCTTTTTTACTTTTTTGATTTTGGTTGCAGATATATTTTTTAAGCACTTTCAGTTTCGAAACCGGTTTTGAAAGTGAAACTAACTTTGTAAAAAATACCTGCAACCAAAATCGAAAAAGTAAAATAGGTGCGCTAACTGCATGCACCTCAGCTATCCAATGCAAAAAAAAAAAAAATATTAAAAATGTCAAAATGCGAAAAAGTTATTAGAAAAATGCTTTCCCATAGGAATAGCATTAGCTCGCGAGAGTTTCCTCGAGCGAGGACAGGGGCCTGCATTCCTACTCGTCTAATAAAAAGGATATCGATACCAGCCACGTTGTAAGAGATAATGATTTTTTATTTCTTATATTCTTTGCCTTCCTGGATAAACTGGATTCCCATAGCCGGAAGAGCACGAAGGAAAAATATAAGTTCATTTCCTCCCTTATACACGATCCGAGATTTCCGTTTTATGAGCCATAAATGGCAGGAAAGGCGAATTATTGTTTTGATCAATCGGCCGGAAAGAAAATTAAAGAAATTCGGTATTTCAGCGGACGCGGAGGATAAAGAAGATCGTCGTCACAGGATTTAAATTCCCCCTTAAAAAAAGGGGGGGGGGAGAGAGCTGGGATATCTGGAATGATTCCACTCGACATTCCGAATCCAGGAAGAACCAGTTGCGATTATCACAAAATTTCCTTCTATATAAATCAGATCGTCTGCAACAAAATTATGTGACAGTTTATTCGTTCTTGAAATACAGCTATCGAGGAAATTGGAAAAAAAAAAAAAAAAAAAAAAAAAGCATAGTAGTAACACTTGTTGGACAAAATACACCCAAACTTAATAAAAATTTATTTGTAGCAAAATCTGACAGAATGTAAACATTCGTGAAATTTCGTGCATTGGTTCTTGAGCAGATACAGTTATGGCGCAAATTGTGAAAAATTTAACTTTATAATATTATAATTTTAATTCAGAATCAATATAAACTTATTTTGGAAATACCATTTATATTTCCAGCAGAAAATAATGTAGATTAAAATAAAATTAAATTTATCCAGTATATTTATGGCACCCTGCATATATACATCTGCTCATTGAAATTTTATTTTACTAAATAATAATAATAATACTATCGTTTACATCTCCACCAGAAAACAATATAATTTAATGGAAAAATTAACATTTGACCCATATATTCATGGCGACCTATATATTTCCGCTCTTTGATAATTCATTTTACTATCTACAATTAAACTTTATAAAAAAAAAAAAAAGAAAGAAAAGAAATTAAAAATTTAATTATATTACATTCAAAATTAAAAAAAAATAACCAAAGATTATATTAATTTAATATACTAAATTTTCATTTTTTTTATGTATTTTCAATTATTGTTGAGAAAAGAAGGTACTAGAATATCTTAAAATTTAATCATATTGTATTTATAATCAAATAAAATTAACGTAAAAAATGTTTTAAAACAAAATTGGGTCATATAATTTTTCGAATCGTGAAATCAAACTGTCTAGATTTTGTAATACGGAAGTAGTGTAAGAAAGCGTTAATAGTTTCCTTTCGCAACTTAGACTGTAAATCCACTTTTCCCACTGTAGCAGTCCTCTAATTGACAAAGCAACATTACGGTTGCTCACAAAGGTTGTTACTCAAAACTAAAACTAGTCGTTGGAAGTCACTGTAATACTTACCCATCATGGATATGCATAATATAAGAAAATAAAACATGTGTAAACTATTTATTAAAAGCATCGCCATTCCAAAACAAAATTGAAACGTGTATTTAAATATTTTTTAAATATACATAGTAATGTTCTATTAATGAATTGATGATGAACCCATTTCGACAAATTATATTAAACGCCAAATTGCTTAAGAAGCACCGAATTGCGTTAAAGAAAATGTCGTATAACTTCAAAAAATAATAATCATATTAACTAACAATTTACTGCGTCGGATAAAACGTCTCATTTCCAATTACAAATTTATCTTTGAACTGTAATTTGAATGAAATCAGGATCATGAAAAATCGAAGAATGTTGAAAACAGGATTACAAATATCTCGGCAATTAATAATCCGATTGACTTCGTTTTTTATGCAAAATTTGTGTTATTTTATTACCTGTTATGTCCATTCCCTAAAATAAAATAAAAAAACTCGAGAATTTTTATATACCTTTCATCAGAACGAATTTTTCGAGAGTCCGAAAAAAATAGTCTGAATAATCGAGGTTACTTATATTAAATAGACTTCGCCCCATTCTTACATACTAAGTACATACAAAACGCCTCTGTCTCAATTTGTTTGGGCGTTTACGGACAGACATTCACACAGACGGGCAGATAGCATTTTTTTTCTCCTAAAAATATGTTTTTTGAACTCTCCAAAGTCTAAAACGTATAAATTCGTCAAAAAAAAAAAAAAAAAAAAAAAAATTAGATTTTCAAAACGATTGCAAGATTTACCCTATACTACATACGATGGGTAAGTAAAAAAAGCTCCAGGTCAGATGAGTTTATTACGATATAAAATAACATTCAAAATCAGTACCTCAGATTACATTGTTATTTTAAAATTTCATTAATCGCAGAATAATAAACTGAAAAATTATAGCTATGCATTTTTTTTAAATGCACTTAATCATAAATTTATGTCATTTGATAATCAACGCTTCCGTACTTTAATTAAACAAAGCAAAATTAAACATAACTGCTCAAAATAATGTAACACAAAACCACTTTTTTTTTCTTTAAAAAAAAAAGAACAATTTTTGTAGAAAATTAAAAATTCCCCCTAATTGTAGAAAACTTAATACTAATTAACTGCACATGTAATTAAATGTCAGTAATCCGATATTTTCTATTCCAAAAAAGAAAGAAAATATTTTTTAGGAAAATCATCTTTTTAGAAAATTGCGTTCTAAATTTACGACGGGATTGTATGCTAAAATAAAATTAAAAATAGCAATTCATTCGAAGAAACTCCGAGAGCATAAAAACAAATGATTGTTACATTATACTAATTTGATTTGAAACGCTTTATGTAAAATAATAATAATAATAATTATTATTATTATTATTATTATTATTATTATTATTATTATTTCAATGAATTTTCAGATATGCAAATAAATAACACAAACGTGAAATGTTTTAAGACTTAAACAACAGAAAAAATTACTTTTTCATATAGAATTCTTTTATTTATTTATTTATTTGAAAAAAATAGTAATCAGTCCGAATAAACTCAGGGAACATGATAATAAAATAAGTGTTACACCACACTGTTCTCATTTGACTTTCCGAAATAAAAGAAGAAGAAAATAATAAAATTAAATTTAAAAAATCCGTTCGAATGTTAAATATTGAATGCTCAATATAGTCTCTACATTTTCCGATATGTTTAAAATATATATAAATGTGAAATATTTTTAATTTAATAACAAAGTAAAATATTTTATTCTAATAGCGAAAAAATTAATTTTTCAAATAAAATTATCTTTAAAATTTTTGTTTTTTAATGAAAAAAAAATGTGTTCTAAAATTACGACGTGATGCATATGTTAGGATTAGAAAAATAATAATTAATATCTATAAACATAATAAAATAGGTGTTTTATTATATTGTTTTTTATTGTTACAATCTTCACCCTTTCGCCCCTAACCGATACATATGGACTACAGAAGGAACTTAAGGCCCTGTTAGCCATTTATCTCATGTTTAACGCAGTTTTTTTAAGACATTCATATGTGTTTTTTTTATTATTATTTATAAATTGGATTTTAGAACGGAAGCACTGCTAGATTGCAAATAGTGGATATTTGTTTTCATCATAAGATGCTATTATTATAAAAAAAATAATAATAATAATAATAACTTATTAAAAAAAGCATAAGAAGTAACCGGAGTCTAGCAAACTAGAAACCCACATAAATCAATACTGCAAACAAGCATTGTACAAAAAGATTTCACTAAATAAACAAAAATGTTAAATAACTGAAATGGTATTCAAAAACTGCAAGAAACGCGCATCTTCATGTACTCTAACACATTCACTGATAAAATATTCCTGGTTATCTGATAAAAGAATTTTTGGTGAAACTGAATCTCGAAATTAAGGTACACATTCGGAAACTTTTTTATTTTTTAAACTCTACTTTTGACACATTTATTGGTATTTTTCAGTGTGAACTAACACAGAATATATAAAAAATATATAATATCTAGCAATTTTTTTAAAATTTTGAAGAATTTGTATCATTTTTAGCATTTTTTTAAAAAATAAAAATAGCTCCGGCTCTAAAAAACAAAAAAATGCATCGATCATAAATCTCTTTTCAACATACGCATATTAGACACTCTTGCGTGTAATAAACTAAAAACTAGGCAATATACGGAAATCTAAATAGCGGTACAGCTGATTATATACAATTACATAGAAAATTTTAACAATTTTACGTGCAATTCTTCATAAACATAGCTATATGTTAAGAAATAAGTCATTTAGAGTTAAATTCTTTAGTTCATTGCACTCTAGACATAATAGAAAAGTTACACAAAAAATTTATTGGTTACAGGATTATAAAATTTTGAGTTAGAGCAATAGCCGTTTATCTTTTCCGATGAAAATCTAATTTTTCAGAAAACATATTTAAAGTTCTTAACTTCGGTCTAAATTAACATCGTCTGATTTTGTTAAGATTTTAAGGAGCTCCAATTTAATTTTTAATAGACGTACAGGAAAAATAAAAGCCGATTTAGAAACAGAAATGTTCATTTTAAATGAAAATCAAATTAGAAAAAAATGCGAATTTTTATCGAAATTGAAGTTCTAAATATGGGCGGACACCTTAAGATGATAGAGAGAAACTTATCTGCATTTCTTCTTAATGAAAAAAAATTATAGGAAAAAACCGGAGACTCGTAAGTTAAAAGTCAACATAAATCAATACTACAAATAAGAATTATACACAAAAATTTTAACTAAATAAACAAAAATGTTAAATTACTAAGTTGCAGTTCAGAAACTGCCCGAAACACACACCTGCATCTAGTTTAACACATTCATGGATTAAATATTCCCGATCATATGATAGAATATTTTTTGGCAAAACTAAATTCCGAAATTAAGACGGGAGAGAAAAACTAATTAATCTCGATCTCTTCTAAATGAAAAGCAAGTGAAGGAAATATCCTAAAGCTAGTAAGCTAGAAGCAAGAGAGAGAAAACAAAAACTAGATAAAGATGTACAGCAATTGCAAGAGATAAATCCGAACACTTTTATAATGACTGATATAAAGTGCCCAAAAGAATAAATGAAAAAATATAGAAAGAAAACGTTTCTTATTTCATAGAGATATGAAATAAATATTTGTTCAGATAGAGATCTGAAATAAATATTCGTTCGGATAGAGAAATGAAATAAATATTTAATAGAGGTATATAGCTTACATTTAAAAAAAAAAAAAAAAAATGTGTTTAAAAATCCATTAACATAAGTGCTACGGCTAAAATGAATTTGTTACTTTAAAAACAGACGTGAAAGTGTTAACTGGCTAAAAGCGCTGAACTATACAGGTAATACAAAGTTGTTGTAAGATAAATATACAAGAACATGCAGAATTAAATATTATCCACGAAAATTACAATAAATAAATAAATAACGATCGAGCTATATAACATGCAAAAAATATTAGGATACTTATAAAAACCATTATTTTTATTCAGAAGCATTTTCTTTTATTTATATTTCCCCATGTTAAAATTTGCACACTATATTGTCATAGCGATTCAAATTGAAGCAAAATACAACAAGAAAACACTTAAAAAAGAGAGAGAGATTAATTACAAAATTTGCATGTACGTACATGAATTAGAATCATAAAAATAAATAAATGAATAAATAAATAAATAAAAAGTCAATGTTTTTTAAAGAATAGTTTAAAATTATTTTTTATTTTAGTTCTTTTTCCTTCTTGATTTTGGATTTGAAAGCTTAAAATAAGTATTCAAACTAATATTATTCCTTTTTCATATCATTGCTTTATAAATGTTACAAGGATAACCACAGAACCTGTACACCGTTGCAGTTTTATCTAATTACCCCCAAACTCAATTCCTCTCAAAACTTTTAAGTCATGATTTTTGCACTTTTATGAAAATAAATATCAGGAATAGCCAAAATAACATTGAAGAAGGGTGATTTCAGTAAAACATTCTGAAATATTTCAGATCTATTAAAAATCAAAACTGTCATTAAATTAATTTTCCAACCAAGGAAAAAAAATCTTTAATACAAACCGCAACTTTGAATACAAAGTACACACTCACTGAAATATCTCGTGTGCCAGTATTCACAAAGTAAAAAAAGATACCGAGTAAGTTAAGGCTGTTCTCAACTGCTCTGCTAAACAAGCGCAAAACGTTTTGACACATTTACAAATTCATTTTTCAACGAGAAGATATAAAACTTGGAAACCCGAGTTAGAGGTCTGCCGTAGGAAAGTTATTTCGGCCCGGCCCGGCCCGTACAAAAATCAGCGAAAACAGGCCCGGCCCGGCCCGTTTTGGCCCGTTACAATTTCTACGATTTCTAAAAAAATCAGATTTTTATCATATAACTAAGATTCCTTTAAAGAATACTGCATACATATCTATGGAATGATTTTACAGTATATTTTACAGCAAATACACATTAACAACATTAATGATTACTTAAATTCTTAGGCTTTCAACATTCGAATAAAGATTCATTAAAAAATTAATATGGCTTAGAATAAAAGAAAAAAGAAAGAAAGCTAAAAACATGGTTAATTTTTAAGCTATTTAATAAAAGAAGATTTATAAATATATTTCTACATCATTTTATTATAGATTTCAAATCTAAATTCTTTCTTAAATTCAAAGAAGCTCCTTTCTGATACATTTCTAAATTCATTTTTTTTTTCTCAGAAACGCATAAGATTAGCAGATATCTTTATTCAGAAACTATATAATCGAATGGCGTTATCCATTTTTTGATACAAGCAATTTAAGAATACTGCAAACAAATAAAATACTGTGATAATTAGCGTTTTGAATAGAATTTCCGGAAGCAATAGCAAGGGAAGGGAGAAAAACCTGAATCATTTGAGAAACTATTATAACTCAACAAGGTTATACAAGTATTTTATTTACCAAAAATGAAAAACGCTATTCGATTCCAAATCCCTTCAATAGTTAGGCTTATCACTTTTATACTTTTACAATTTAAAATTAATCAGAAAATGTGTCAAACTTTCGCATTATTGAGAAATTAGTTTAAAAATCATCAAGAAGTATATATCCGAAGACTAAGCTAACGTAAGTTCTTTATCGCTGTTAATAATTTTACAAATAATGTTTTCTGCCAATAATTAAGTCTAGTACCGGTCCGGCCAGTCTATATGTAGAAAAATAGTGGAAGCGTGATCTCGGATCGGCATGAATCAGCTAAAAAAATATTAAAACGGGTTACACATAATGTAATTCTCCGATGACGATACACTGTGCAATTTTTATATTGATGCTGTCAAACTAGTGGCTGGCCACATTTATACTTATTCTCGTTAAAACCATTTTCGTTGAAAATAGCTCATATTTTATCGTTTCTGCATAAATCTTCAGAACGGGCCGGCAGGCCCGAAAATTTTTTTTATCAGCCCGGCCCGTCTGGCCCGTCTGATAAATCAAGTAACATTAATTTCAAATGATTTTATGATATAAAAATTAGAAATACAATTAAATTAAAACATGATTGAATAGTTTCATGTTCTTTTTCTTAAAGAAATGAAAAAATTCTATCATTTCTGGGCACACAAATTTAGAAATACTACGGAAAAAAAATATTTATCAAAAATCCCTGGATAAAATCAGAGGTGCATTTTACTAGTTTTAAAAAGGACAGGGTGCTGCACCCTTCAAAAATGGCCTAGAATGAACATTAACAAAATGAAACATATCAAAGCATTCATGGAAACATTGTTACAGGTCAATATGTAAAGATTAAGTCATAAAATGAACAATGTTGAAAGAGAAATTAGGAAGGATTCAATATTTGAGGAAAGTTTAATACATAACTACATAAAATTAAACAACAAAAAATGTTCTAATAAAATTTGTTAAATTAAAATTTTGAATAGTTCTTTGTTATTTAAATGTGCTTATATGCCCACTTGCATGAATGAATATATTCATGCATATGCTAATTGAGAATACTGAAATAAATTGTGAAATATAATATATTATGAAATCTGCATTATTCGAAATACTATTTTCAATAGTCAGAAATGGTGTTTTTTTATATGTATGATTTTAAATGTTCATAGCGAATAAAATATGACATTTTAATAACTCTTAAAAAAGTAATAAAACATGTAACTAAGTCACCTTTAATTTTATAAAGCAGTAAAAATGGAAAAACAAAGGTAGGATTAAAGGTCAATGTAAATCAGAAAAAGCACTTGGTATGGCCATTTTATAATTTAGCTGACATATTTGCAATTCTGACTATAATCCACTAGCAACTCCATCAATGTGTTTTTCTAGTATTAATGTCTTCATTATTGAAAATTTGGGCTATAACCGAATTTCTCATAATGAATCATAATTAAAATCCCAATTTTTCATATTAATAAATAAATTTAATAAACTCAAAGTAAATTAAATATAATTGAAATTAGTTAAAAGACACTTAAAAATGTGTTGCTTATAATAAAAAGGATTCACTGTATAAAAGCCAATTTTGGCCAAAAAAAGCCGGCTAAAATCAATAAAAGCCAACCGGCCTGGCTTTTTTTAATTTTAGCCGGCTTTTTTGCAACCCTGTAAGAAAGACTTAACAGTGAAAAAAATTAAAAAAATTTTTTGGTACATAAAAATTGATGGTACACGGGGACTCAAAAAGTACATTTTTTGACAATTTCTTAGTTTTTTTTTTTTTTTTTTTTTTTTTTTTTTAATTGTATTGCAAAACAGTGAAAAACATAAAATAAGTATGTATTTAATCATTTTTTTATTAATAATGGACTCTACAAACGGTATCACTTAGTGCACAGCACAGTTAAATTATTTACTTTTCATTTTTATACATTTTGTATATTTTTGAAGCAAGCTATTCTTATTATAACACGGAGCTGGCTAAAAAAAGCGCTATAAGAAACAAATTGCTATTTTATTTAGTTCTGCTATTTGTTAGGCTCCATTCACACCAATTTCTCTTTTTGTAACATTTATATACGCGAAAAAAAATTGTAAAGACATTTAACCTATATGTGTGGTGTAGGTGTAAGGTGTATTTAATACTAACACTTGTAATGTTAAACATAATTTAACACAATAACAACAAAAAGATAATATAGTGACTAATATCATTATAACACAACTATATATATGACTTACCCAGTTGCGCCCGTCAACCCAACCGTTCGAAGTTTTCGTGGTTTTCTTCTCACTTTGGGAAAGCTTGCGTAAATACGGGTTAGGTTCCCTTAGATTCTTAGAAAGACCGCCCCCCCCTCCCCCCCCACACACACAAAGGGCGCTCCTCCAGAGCGATCACTCGAGGGTCTTTCACTCGAGCAGATAATTGGCCGTCACAAAATAAACCTATGAGTTTAGTGTATAACAACATTACATACATGTAAAAGTGTGTTAGTATTAATTAAGTATGCTCTAAGACAGCGGTTCCCAAACTTTTGGGCTCGCGGAGCCCTTTTTGGGAAGGATTTCTAAGACGGAGCCCCTGAACCCAGCGATACTCTGTGGCTTACAAATTAATGTTTTTTTAAGCCTATGGAGTACAGAAAAATCTGCTGAATAAAAATCCAAGTCAGTTTCCAACATTGGACCAAGATTCTCAGTTTGGCACTTTCGCGATACAGAAATTCGAATTCATACTAGAAATTTTAAAAATAAAATTTTCTATCATATAACCTTTTAAAAGTTTTATTTAATATTACTATTATTGGACACAATAACATAAAAATAATGATTAAAACCCTCTTTTTTTGTGTTAAAATATCTACCTTGTATAATCGAGATATTTCCTTCAAAAACAGCAAAAATTATAGTTAAAAATTTGAGATTTCTGAAAGATTTTAGTTACGAAGAAAACAAACTCTTTTTTACCCGAGCGATGTTCAAGCAACACTGTTAAGGGGTTAATGACATCCATTTTTAGAATAAAAAATATTTTTTTGGGAATTCCAGTATGAACTCTGAATTAAAGATCAAAATGGTAACCATATTTGGATTATGCTTTGCCTTTGTGTTTACGCAAAACTATTATTTATGGCGAAAACCACACACATACAGAAAAAAGGTAAATGGTAGAGTTTGAGTTTGCAGAGGGATACTTCTGTATAACTCCAATAGGGTACTTGCAAAAAGAAAAAAAAAATAGAAAATGCGTAGTTCTAGTCCCCCATGAGTAATTATGCAACACGTTTTAGCTAGTTCCGCCTATACTTAATAGAATCATGCGATTACAAAATAATTTTTCTCACTTCTTTAAGTTTCTAGGACTTCTAAACATGCAACAAAAATGAATCGCCTCCCAGATTCTTTTTTTGACCATTTTTAAAAAATACATTTAGAAGCAAATTATCGTTTTAGTGTTTAAGTGGGCGGGGCAAAATCTATAATCTATATTGTTAGGTGCAGCATTGTTCCCTTTTTTGGATATTTCATTTAAAGTATTTGGCTATCACGTATAATTTTGAAAAAATCCTTCTTTCGTCATTGTTTTTGCCTCCAAACAGATAAACAGTTTAAAACTACCCATATTAAACGAACTGCAACTAGTAGAAAAGTTTACTAACAAAATGGGATATACAGGTGGGATTAAATTTATAACAGAGCGGTTACTCACTGACAAAAAATCTGAGCAAGGGGTGGAGCTGAGCAAAATTTTAAATTCTTAGTGCGATGACAGATGTAAAGAATCAATATATATTTTTTAAATTGCTACAGACTTATTTCTGATTGGAAAATGTGGCGAAGACCAATTAAAAGAAAATTTTAATGAGGGGTTGTAAAGTGATACAAGATTTAAAAAAAAAAATGCACAATCAATTCACGCCAAAAATATTATACAGAAAATAGATACATGTGTAATACAAACGTTTAAATGGCTTTGAAGTGTAATATTGTATTTTGAACCCAGTTATAGATATACAGTGGCGGTCAAAAGTTTCCGGCTAGTTAGTTTCTTCGATTTATTTACCAAAAGGTTTCAGCAAAGAAGAGGCACAATTGATTCAAAAGTTAGAAATATGTGAATGACCTCTGACCATGTGATCATTCTGATTGGATACTGAAAATGCTCCATGCAAAGGGATAGAATTCGAAGTTCGCGTATGCAAAAGTCTCCGGCCACTAATCATTCTTTAGTTTTTTTTTCTATCGGTAAAGTGTTTTTTGGTTAAGTTTATGATAGAATCAACGTGTATAGCATAGTCTGAATTCAAAAGTGAAAAGTTCAACAATTATTGTTCATAAATGATTCATTAGTTTGTCGCTAAAACGCCAATCTTCTCGAGATATTGCGGCAAAGTTATCGATCGGTAAAATCAACTGTAAACGATATTTAAAAAATACATAAAGATGGTCATGGCCTTCAGGACTTTCAGAAGTCCGGGAGATCCCGGAAAATTACTATTCCTGTGGACAGAATTATCAGGAGAAAAATAATTAATAATCCGCATGAAAATTCCGTTGCAATGTACTGCTATTTACGGAATGAAAATACTGCTGAAATAAGTTTTTCTACCATGTCATGATGCTGACGTGATGCAGAACTTTATGGAAGGGTCGATGTTAAAAAAATTTTCGCGGGTAAAAAATTGTCAACGTTCCCGACTGGCGTTTTCCAAGGAACACAAAGTCTGGTCAAGTGAAAACCGGACAAAGGTACTATTTTTCCATCAATCGAATTCGGAACAGTTTTGGAAGTGATGGCAGACACAACGTCCGATGACCTAACAACAAAAGATATGATTCGACCTATATTATTCTTACAATGAAGAATGGAGGAGGACACGTTATGCCGCGGGGAGTATTTTCTTCAAAAAGTGTCGGTCTGTTATTTGAAATCCACAGCCAGGTGAATGATACAATAAATAAAGATATCTTGCAAGACCATTTTCTGCCTTATTAAAGAAAAAAATTTGGTCGCAACTATTTTTCTTAACATGATAACGACATAAATAATGTATGCAAGCCTCCATAAGCAGTGGCTTTCGCACAAAAAATTTCATTTTTGAAATGGTCAGCCCAAACGTCTAACATGAATCCAATAGAAAATCCTTGGAAAAAAGTTGGAAAAAGTCTTTGGAACTATAAGTATTCCAACTTATCCGAAATTTCGCCGAAATTGCAAGAAATATGGAAAAAACGTACCATAAACGATCTTTAACTGTTGACTGTATGAATGTCACGTTGCTGCGCCGCAGTACTTATTACTGAAGCTAATAAAATAGTAATACGATAAAATACTAATTGTAAATGTTTGGTCACTGTAATTTTCTATTACAATACCTTTTTTTTTACAAACTGGTGAAGGTGGCCGGAATCTTTTGAGAACATGCGTTTTCCTTTATACTTAATTTTGTCAATAAAAATCTATTGATATTTACACGTTCTTCTATAAGTAAATTCCTAACTATTATGTCAATAAAATGTATAAGTATCACTTCGAGATTCCTCTTCATATAGGTATACTTACAAATTAACTGAAAATTTTTTGCTGGCTGGAAACTGACCGCCACTGTATTTATTTTTGACACACACACAAGTTCCTACATACTTTTGAAAATCGTTCACTTCCAATATTCTAATTTATTTTATGTTTTCTTTATTTTCCTCGAACGCCGCGGAGCCCCTGGAAAGTTCAGGCGGAGCCCCAAGGGCTCCGCGGAGCACACTTTGGGAACCTCTGCTCTAAGATGTAAAAAAATCATGATTTTTTTTATTTATTTAAATGAAATTATTTCATTTAAATCGGAATTTTTTTATTTTTTCTCCAATGGTAAAATTTTGAATAGATGCCAAGAGTTTTATGTTTCCACAGCAATTAAAACCCTAATTACTAACATAATCTACATTTTTACATTTTAATTAATAAAATTTAATAAGTAATTAGTAGTTACATAAATTATATAAATTAAAAAGTAGTAGTTTCATTAGTTAGTAGAACACAATAAAATTATACACATTAATATTTTGTAATAATTATGTAAGAGTATATAAAATACTATTGATATTTACATTTATCAAAATGATCCGTAACTACATATAAATATTAAATTGATAACACTACTTAAAATTAATCATTTTTAAACCCGACAATTTTAAGACCCGTCGGGAAATCGGGGTTAACCAAAGATGAAATTCTATCTACTCTTTCAATCCTGTAACACACGAAATAATAAAAATAATTAGGATGTCAAATTATATCCAAGAAGTTTCACGAAACATATAACCTCTACCTTAACACATTCAGTGACAAACTACAACTAATCACTTGTTAGAAAATTACTGGGCGAAACTGAATTCCACGTTTAAGACGTGGAAGAAAAACCAATTAATCCTTATCACATCTGGATGAAAAGCAAGAATAAAGTAAAAAACAGGAGGCCAGTAATCCGAGAACCCAAAAAACAAGATAAAATGGTACAACAGTTACAAGATAAACCCGAAATCGTTTCGTAATGATGTGCTTAATGTACCCAAGAGACCGAATAACAGTTCCTTCATGATATTTCGCCAGATCAGATATAGAAAACAAATATTTAGTCAGGATATATGGACTACATTAGCTGGAAAGGAAATTCAGAAGCTCTATATAAAGCAGAATTATATCATTTTAGGGTGGTTTTATAAATGTAACAAAATGCATTAATCCCTTGGGAACAAGCAACACTTATACGTGATGCAAAATGGCTTGAGAATCCTTGTTTATCCCCACCAGTAAAGTTTTATTGTAGAATTTGCTTTATTTAATCGGAGAATTTTCTCGATTTAATAACGCACAAATTCCTGTTTTTAAAAACCAGTAACAAACCATTAAAAATTTCGTAAAAGGTCCCATCGCGAATAAGTTAAGACTCTCAAATCCAAAGAAACTACTTTTTAAAAAAATTCATAATTCATATTTATTCGAAAATGCATGAAATTAGCAGATGTTCTTACTCAGAAACTGTGTTATCGGACGGCGTTTTAAATTTTTTACTAAAGTCAGATCTTTCAAAAAACAGTGCGATAGTTGAACAGGTTCCAAAGTAAAAATACCCTAACAATAATAATAATAAAAGGAAGCAACTAAAATTAAAAAACTAAAAAACGGTTTTTGTTTAGAGATCGAACTAAGTTATGCACTGAAATAAACAAATTTAAAAAAATACTGAAATGCAAATGAGATATTTTAAAAGAACGCTCTATCAAGCTTAACATTAGCTTGCAAGTGTTTTTGCGTGAGTAGAGTAGCCAATAACTACTGTAAAGGAGATTTTTAAGATATTTAGTTTGCATTTTCATATTTTTAAATGATTTTTAAGGAGTTGCTGGGGCATTCAATAACTGAGGTTGATCTCTACAAAGGCCGTTTATTACCTTTTCAATTTCGCTTACAGGTTTTTATTATTATTATTCTTTTACTTTCGGTTCGAGATGATGCATATTATGTTTTAAATAGTGTAACATCATTAAACTACACTCAAAACGATTTTCCGGAGAGACCATAATGTAGCGGCATTCTTTTGAATATCATGGAAACGGAATATAAATTTTACAATATTATTTTCAACACCGAACATGGTAAATCTGAATAACATGTGCCAATTATGTAGCAATGCGTTTTTTTTTTTTTTTTTTTTTTTTTTTTTTCTTCTTAATATTTACGCGAGTTGAAGCTAGGACAGATGACCATAAAAGGTGCTGAAATACTGGATCAGTTTAAAACAATCATTCACTTTCAAAACCGATTTATTCAAAAATATTATACTTACAAATATGATTGATATATGAAATAACCACAAAATATCCACGTTTTATGATCACTCTAAAAATATTCTAAGTGTGCCCCCTTGGCCACACGACACAAGCTTGAATTGCCAATACCACCGAAAATTCTTTGTTTACAAGACTGTTCTTTTCCATACTGCCTTCTGAAAGAACTTTGCACTGCTTATGACAGACGAACATTTTGCATTCTAAGACGCACAAACTCTTTTTTCTCGCTTTGCCTTCATTTCCATAGAGACTGAACTGAACTCGTTACAGATACTGATCTAGTGCTACAACACCAAGCCACCTGTTCTACAAACTTGGATATTTTGTAGTTATTTTCATATATCAATCATATTTTTAAGTAGAATATTTTTGAATAAATCGGGTTTCGAAAGTGAATGATTCTTTTATAGAAACAATGTACATCTTAGAAATTACGCGAAATACTTCACACTTTTCTCTACCATAACACACTAAAAAGATTAAATATTCCTATTCATCTGTTACCAGATTATATGACAAAACTAAGTTTCACAATTAAACCGGGAGGAAAAAACCAATTAAGCATCTTTTACTGGATTAAAAGCAAACTATAGAGGACAGGAGGCCGTAATCTGTACGCCAAAAAACTAGATAAAAATGTTTAACAGGTTCAAGAGATAAATCCAAAACCCTTTAGTAATGATTCTCATAAAGTACCTGAGAGAAAAAATATGAAATGAAAAAATTCTTTGGCGATATTAATTCGATGAGAAATATGAAATAAATATTTAATTAGGGAATGTATGCCTTACTTTCACGAAAATAGAATTTTATATGTTTTATACTTAGAGTTAAGATATCGCTTCTGGATATTTAGAGTATTTGTATAATGTGCTAAATTAAGCTCTATAATGATTTTATAGATTTTAAAATTGAGATTACTCTAAAATTTAAGCTATCTTTAGTTATTATAATTAGTTAAAAACATGTACAACAGGGGGGAAAAAGCGGAAAATATATAAGTATACCTTAATAAAAATTTAGAAATTACGACTATTTTTCTGAATTAAAAGCAAAGTACAGAAGATCGAAGGTCAGTAATCTACAAGCCAAAAAATTACATAAAAGGTTTTTTTTTTATCAGATACAAGAGATAAGTCCGAAACCCTTTGGTAATGATTCTCATAAACTACCTAGGAGAAAACTCTTGAAAACTCTTTGATGATATTAATTCGATTATATTAGAGATATGAAATAAATATTTAATTAAGGTACTTTATAATTACTTTTTTAAGGTACTTAGATAATTAAGGTATTTTTAATTTAAGGCCTTCCCTTCAAATGGAAAAGAATTTCCCCTTCTTTAATAACTAGAATTATGTTATTACTTCAGAATATTTATAGTACATGTAGAATATATTAAATAAAGCGCTATTATGAATTTATAGATTTTATTTCTACTTGGTCATTTCAATTAACAATTTTTTTATTTTTTTTTTTACAATAGTGAAAAAAACATCAGATTTTTATTTTATTTTGTCAAGAACATTATATGTTTTCTAATGTAAATGAAGATTTAATTATCAGAAATTCTGCTTGCAAAGTACATAAAATAAATTCATCTAAATAAAAAGTAATTACATTTAAATTAAATTAACCTCCTCAGCCCTGATGTCGCCTGTAAGCGACACTAAAGAACATTCTTTAAATTCATTTAAATGTTTCTAGAATTGCTAAAATTATATCTAGACCTTTTTAATAAATGCGTGCATATCAGAAGCATCGATATATATGCCAATATACCTTTGGAGATGTTTTAGTTGTTGTTGGAGATAGTTTTAGTGGTCCTTCGAAATATTTGTCTCAGGGCTGGGGAGATTAAAAACTTTACAGACTGTTTTTCTGAGCATTAACTGTTAGCATACATATTTTTTAAACATGAGTTTACAATTTCATATCCGAAAGTTAATTAGATGTGGAGTTAATGCAACCTATATTAGGATAATTTTTTCATGTAGTTTTTGCAGCTTAGAAGGTATTTGACTTCATACATAAATTTTAAAATATAGGGCAAAAAAACTAGCTTAGAATTACAAAAAATTATTTACAATGTATTCATTTCCAAAAAACCGATTCCGTGTACAGAACACCTAAATAAGGGTTCTCTAACTGCATTAAAATATATGATCTTATATTATTTTACACAGCATGCTATCGTAGAGAAAAAAGTATAAAATGAATCTCAAATCTTCTACTTCTATCGATTAAAATGCAATAATGCACATTAAACTCACTCAATTAATAAAATATCTCATTTGTCAGTATATAAAGTACATGGAGGTAAAAGATAGATGGAGGTTCAGTATGTGATAAAATCGGCTTCACGTTATCGCTCGAAATTTAAATGCCTTCATTCGGTCCAAACAGAATAATCACGTGGAAAGAGGCCAAATGCTTTGACATCATCCGCACTTTTTTTTTATTCTCTAAATGGAAGTGATCTGCTTTCATTTAAGCATTCTTTCGTTGTATTATGAGTTAAAAACTGCATTATTAAAAGTTTTCTTTTTTGCGAAAGCACATAGTTTTATTTGGACTTAATGTAGTGGATTTTTCGGGTTACATTTTTGGCATTACCCCCAGCCACTATACTTCATCTCTATTCTCCTTTTATGTATATTCTATGTATAGTAAATCAGTGTACATGCATGAAAAGGAGGGGAGGGTTAAAGAAACAGAGAGAAAGAAACTTAACATGTAGAAATAATCTCAAAGGTTGCACGAAACACTGTACTTTTTCTCTAACACTCTATCATAACACATTCAATGACTGAATATTCCTTTTCGTCAGTCACAAGATTACATGGCGAAGTCAAATTTAGCAATTAAGACGGAAGGAGAAAACTAATTAAGCAACTTTTTCAGGATTAAAAGCAAAGTATAGAAAACTGGAGGCAAGTAATCTTCAAGCCAAAAAACTAGACTAAAAAAGTTTGCACATACCAGAGATAAATCCAAAATCCTTTTGTAATGACTCTCATAAAGTACTCACGAAAAAAAAATACGAAATGGAAATTCTTTGATGATATTAATTTGATTAGAAATATGAAATAAATATTTAATTAGAGTATATATACCTTAATCAGAATGTATTGCTGTACTTTTACCGAAATAGAATTAATTTCACATGTTATATAACTAGATTATCACTTCAGGATGCCTTACTTTCAATGAAAAGTAATTTAATGTGTTTTATAATTAGAGTTAGATTATCACTTAAGGATATTTATAGTGCTTGTGTAGAATATATATAGAATAAAGGACTATTTTGAATTTATAGATTTTAAAACTAAGATTACTTTAAAATTTATACTTTCCTCTTAGTTGCTTTAATTTGTAAAAAAAAAAAAAAAGCATAACTCTAAACGAGAAAACATATTCCAACTACCTCAAAAGTGAAATCTCTCTCTCTATATATATAATATGTGCCAAAGAATTATATATATAATGATACATATGTATTTAAAAAAAAAAAAAAAAAAAACCCTTAAGAAAGATAAAGTTAGGTAATTTGAAGTTCATTTCAATTTAACTCAGTAAAATAAAACTAAATTAAGCTAAATCTAATTAATATATCAGGAACAACTAAAAACTCTTCTTTTTTAGCTCTTTTAAAAGAATGTTTTTAAAATACTTGTTAAACATATACAAAGGATTGCAGAAAATGAAACACTTCTCCCGCAAATCATTGAAAAACAATTTACTATTAATTAACTGCACATGTAATTAAACACCACGAGTAACCCGACATATCCTCTTCCGAAAACGGAAAAAAAATATTTTAAGATAAAATTAATTTTTAAAAAAATAAAGAAAATTACGATCTAAGTATCTTTATTTATTTATTTAATTTTTGAAAAAAATGCAACACGATTTATAATTATTTATGAAAAATAAATTTGAATAGATTAGAAGTTTTGAGATAATAGCCAATAATTTAATTTACTAAGAAAAACATCTACAAACAATTCTATTATGGTTGCTCTAGATTAATTTTAGCACAGTTGTTCTAATTGATAAATAAATCATGAGTTGTAATTTCCCTAGCTGAGTCAAAAATGTCAGACCAAGAAATCTTTGGTTCCAATCCTAGTCTAAACATTTCTATTTTGGTACTATTAAGAAATATTCTTATGTCATTTTTCTGCTCATAAATATGTTTATTTATTGTATTTTATGGAGATTTTGGAATTAAGATATTTTAATTTTGTTTCTATTTTGATTTTCTCATAAATTTAGTATCCCAATTTATCGGGCGATTTGAGTGTTAAGAATGCAATGCTAAGTAGCATGCTTCACTCAAACAGAAATCAATTGTATTTTTCTTATATTATGGGATATTGCCCTTGATAACGTGTTTTTTTTTTTTTTTTTTTTTTTTTTTCCCGTAATATAAGATTCAATATTCGTTGTGTTGTGTTTTTGCTTTTTTCCCGTAATTTTTTCTTCTTCCATATATTGTTCTTCCTCTCTTTGAAACTCCACTTTTCCATTTTTGTTTTTCAATTTTATATAGGATTTATAGTATTATAATCCATAAAAAATTCATTTTGATCAATTTTATATATTTTTAAATATTATTAAAAATTTTATTATTGCACGCTAAGTATATATGTACACCTAGTTTGCCTCTGGTGTAAAGAATAGTTGAATGATCAGTGTATGACTTACATGAATAAATTCAAACGATTTCACGGTGATTATGCTGTAATCCGTAAATAACGTGATTTCATTTATTTATTTTATTATTATTATTAACTAAACGTTGCTCGCATTTTTACAGTCTTTCTATTGGAAGCATGCATTCTAAAACAGAAGAGTTTCATTAAAGAGAAATAAATGTTCAGAACCATTTCTTCTAGACTCACTTGTCAAATTACTTTCAACTCGAAGTCGATATCCCTTTAAGCACTTTCCAAAAGGTAGTAGGGGGAATTAATAGTTCTGTTCACTTTGGAATCGCAGTTTTAATGAAATCTTTGCTAATTCAGTTTTTAAGACATTAAGGCCTCCGGATGCAATTGGAAATTTGTAAGGTCAATCACCAGACAGAAAATTTACAGTTATTTTTTTCGATTTCCTGCTTTATTAATTAAAATAGCAAGTGATGATAATAATTATTACGTTTGGTTCCAAATACGTTGTATTTTCAAAGAAAACAAATTGGGTAACCAAAAATAACTTCTGACTGAACATTTTTAGCGACAAGCCGAATTTCTTTCGCTTCGGATACGGTTCTACACATACCAAGTGTAGAACACAAGTGTTTTGAAGATGAAAAAACAAAATGGAATCCCATGCTATCCTATGGGGAAAATACTTATCAATATTTTAAAATGTGTGTTAAAATTTCAAAAAAGTAAAAAAAAAGGATTATTTATTCGTTTGCAACTTATGACTGGAAAATGTATAAAAGCGCTTTGAATTGGAAGCTTACGCGGGTATAAAGAACCTTCTTATTTAAGAGCTGAGAAAAAATATTTTTAAAATTTTCAAATATGAATGAACAAGAAAGATAAGTAAATTTCCCATTGGATAACATGAGATTCTCCTTATTCCTCCTCCACCAGATAAGACAATTTAATCAAGATTCGTACATCTTAAGAGATTCAAGAGATTTTAATTGTTTGAATACCAGAAACATCTGTAAATAATGATTATTCTATTATTAAAACGCCAATTTCCCCCCCCCCCTCATTAAATAAGGCAAATGTACTTCATGAAAAAGCGGGTACTCTTAACTATTATGTAGTAATGCAATCGATTTCTCGGTGATTATGCTGTAATCTGTAAATAGCACGATTTTATTTTATCTAAACATTGCTCGCATTTTTACAGTCCCTCTATTCTAAGTATACATTCTAAACCAGAAGAATTTCATTAAAGAGAAATAAATGTTCTCTACCATTTCTTTCAGAATTTCACTTGTCAAATTACTTCCAACTTGAAGTCGATATCCCTTTAAGCACTTTTCAAAAGGTAGTAGGGGAAATTAATTGTTCTGTTCACACTGGAATCACAGTTTTAATGAAATCTTTACTAATTCAGTTTTTAAGACTTTGATACCTCCGGATGCAATTGGAAATTTGTAAAATCAATCATCAGACAGAAAATTTCGCAGTTACTTTTCTCGATTTACTGCTTCATTAATTACAATAGGAAGTGCAGTTATTGATAGTGTTTGATCTTTCGAAGAAAAGCGATCGACTTTAACCGAAAATGACTACGTGAATGAAGATTTTTCTGGTCAAGGTAGTATTTCTTTCACGGTTTATTTTTTAGGTGTTTTCGTAATTATAAAGTAACAATATATTTCTTTTTGATTTGTTTAAGACAGGATTCCGTTATAGGTACGTTATGTTTTCATGAGATTATCAGTATTTTTTTTATCTTAATTATTTAGAAGCCCTTTTCCCGATTTGTTTCCCTGTTCCTTTTTTTGTGGAACTGGATCTGGCAACAATAGCCTCACAATGTTTGGGCAACCGGCATAACAGAAATAAAAATATGAATACAATAAATAAAATAAAACACAAAGAAAAAATATATATATTATACAGCAATACATAATTTTCAACACTTATACTTTTCTTCTTAGGCAGAAATATAACATGATTCAATGTATTTATGTTTCAAAAAAGTCTGACGCTGGTTAACTTATTCTGAATCGTTCTTTTGTCTCATGATATGGAGGGATTTTTTTATGTTCTCTTTTTTACATTTTTTTTTTTTTTTCAAAAGGGAAAAAAAATATATTAGTATTTTCTTTTATTCCTTACTAAGGCTCTACCCCACCTCTGCACAATACAACTTTTTGGATGAAGCTTTTTTTTTTCTTTTTTTTAACGCTGTTTTTAACATAAATCCCACAGAATTTACAACGTTTCAGCCAAATTAAGACAGTTGTTTAAAAAAAAATCTATTTAAAAATTCTATAGTTTTGCCTTTTTATGTCCTTTGTGGAGTTTTTTGCATTGACTTTTCTGTGTGCTTTTAAGTATTCAGAGCGTATGTAAACGAAGAAAAAAATAAAAATAAACTTAGCTATTTGTGAAAAATAAATCATTCGTAAAAAAGAACTCTCTCCAAGATTTGTTTACAAAGAATAGTATTTTTTTTTTCCAGAAAACTTCCAACTTTTTTTTTCGGTGGATGGTTTTATTTTAATTTAAAATCATAGTATACTTAGTTAAATGTTAATTTGTTATCAGCCATCTACTATTTATGTTTTGTTTTTCTATATTTCATTTATGAGTATATAAACCAGAAATAGAAAACAAAAGTTAAAAGGAATTGGACGGATAAGAGTCATTCATCCACCCACCATTTTAAGATTTAAATAGATTCTTCGTTTCTTCGCTCATTAATTATTGTTACAGAAATTCTCGCGTAAGTACTGCAAGCGATCTCTGAGACCGCCTGATCGAAATATGAATAAAAGACTCAATTAAGGGTGTATTTCAATTCAAACTGCTTATTTTCTGATTTATTTTTAAATTCATTTTTGCTCTAAAACGCATCAAACTAGCTAATTCTCATACGTAGAAACGAACCTAATAGCATGCATGGTCACAGCGACGTCACTGTGAGTCACTTTGGTCACATCACATCTGTGATCAAAATGCCACCTCTCAGTGACGTCACATTGTGACTGAGATAGGACTTTCTTAAAAATCTTTAGAAATTTATAAATATCCTTCAAAACACGTTATTTACTTTAAAAAAACATGTTTTTGGCAATTTAAATATCGTCGCTTTTGTCACAGTTTCGTCACAATGTTAATGTCAAATTAGTCACAAACGACACATTTTTCACAAATTTGTCACATTGTGACTACTTTGTGAAATGTCACAAAAGAGCTCTAAAACGGCCATAACGACTTCACATCGACGTCACGTGAGTCACATCGACAATCGATGGTCACAAAGTCACATTGTGACTTCACAACGACGTTGCAGTGACGTCACCATGCTTTACGGGGACACAATGTGCCGTGCTTGTCGATATTTTGACAAATGCAAAAAATATTGCAAAAAATGCCTCAAATTGAACGTTTTGAGTCGAATTTTCCGAAAGGGGAGGTCCGAGAACAAAATTCAAATTGAGAAAGTCATTATTTATCAATCAAATTCCAATGACTTAGGCAAAAAATGAAATCACACGGCATCTTATAAATCTCTTCCAAAATCACCTCAGCAAGTTTCATGTCTTTACCTTTAAAAATGAGTTTGAAAATGTATCGGAAAATTTCGAGCTGTTGAGAGTGTAAAATTATTATTTCAAATACATCTTTAATTCATAGGATACAGCTTAGGGACTGTGCAAATACGACACGATCAACTTTTGTGGTAATTTTAGACTTCCTCCCCCCATTTCGATATCATACGTTATCATCCCTCGAACCTTTATTTCTTTTGTTTCAAGTGATATACAAAACTGGTTACATTTATTTTTTGCATACTTTATTGATTCAAATGAAGAGATATCAATAAAATATCGCATTGTATCAAATAATACTTAAAAGAAATAGTTACTATTTAAAGGTATTTTATTACAGATTTTTTGTTACAAAATGCATTCAACAGTAATAAAGTCTTGTTGCACTTGCACCAAACGAAAGTGTGGTGGGGAGTAGACAGAAATTTTTATCAACAAAACAAGTGGACAACATTCTTTCACTTTTATTTATTAGTAAACATAAGCTTTATTTCAAATATACTTCACATATGGTTTCTCAAACCGTGATTATACATGGATGTACATGTGAAGAATGAATAGGAATGTGAAACGTTGGAATATTTCATATTTTAGAATTAAATAAATTTATAATTATTTGGTGATTTTAATAATAACTTCGTATTTTCACAAAAATAGATAACCAACTAAAAAAAGATAATATATTATTTTAAAACAAAGGCCATGTTACAATAAAAAAGAGAAAATTTTGATTGGATGAATAATGATATCGATATCAAAATACACCTCACCCCCTCTCAAACATATCTTACAATATCATATGCCAGATCCCCCTTTCCCTATCTAAAATAATAATGTTGTATTTGCACAGCCCCTTAACCGCTAAACTTTATTTATATGACTATTATACTTAATCTCTAGCAATAGAGCTTGGGCTAAAAACGAAACAAATTTTCACTAGTATTTAAGGGTGTATTCGAAAAAATAATTTTCCACCTTCAACAGCTGATGGGATTTTGGAAGTGACGTTCAAGGTGCCGTGTGGTGTCATTTTTCGCTGATTTAATTAGAATTTCATTTATAAGCAATTATTTTCTCAGCGTGACCCTTTTTTTCGTTCGCAGACCTCCCGCTTCCAAAACGCCTTTTGGTCCAAAACGCCGTTTTTGACAGCATTTTTTGCAACATTTTCTGCATTTATCAAGGAATTCATAATCACGACACCTTGTACAGTTTCTAAATAAGAGAATTCGAAAGTTTGGTGCATTTGAGAGCAAAAATGAATCTAAAAATAAATCTGAAAAATGGCAGTTTGGATCGGAATACACCCTTAAACTGAAAATTGCATATTAAATAAACTGTAAAAATTAAAAATAGCGATCTGTGAGACCGTTAATAGGAAAGGGATAATTTGTCTCTATTTTAAACATTTTACATACACCTGTGTTATAGAAAGTACTTTTCTTAAAATTTCATTATTTCAAGCTTAACAAGTTAAAGCTGAATATTAATCCTTAACACTTGTGATAAAAATAATTGCATAACTACCATGAGCGATCTCTGAGACCGCTTGATCAAAAGATGAATAAGCGGCTCGATTAACTCATAGGATGCTGTTTATGTACTAAATTTTATTTATAAGACTATTATATCTGTTCTCTAGCGATAGTACTAAGGCTACAAACGAAACAAAATGTCATTTGTTTCTATAGTTAAACTGAAAATTACACGTAAATCGTGCGCGCACTCGTGATTTTATTTTATTTATTTATTTTTGTACAAAACACGCGCGAAATATACAACTAAATACGATACTTGAAATATGATTCCCTTTTCAACTTTTTATTGCTGTAACATTAATCTTTCTCTCTCTCTCTTTTGAAATCAACAGTTTATTGATCTCTTTTATCGTTTAATATCAAATTAAATTTTTCATTATTTTCGCAAACTACAATCAACTTAGCCTAAACTTCAGTATACCGCTTCGTAATTCCCTGAACTCTTCCAGTCTGCGTTGTCCCAAACTAAATTAATTCTATTAAGCCTCGCAAACTTTCTCAAATTAAACCGCTGAATGGTCATTCAAGGACCCATTTAAGATCCTAATGGGCAAACTTTTCTTGTTATAGCTTGCTGCTTAAAACTCGGAGATTCCTATGGGATTCTTTATCAAACAGTCTAAAGAGAAATAACTGGGCTGTCGTTGCCTCCATATTGTTTCACACGGGCTGTTTGAAGTTGAATGTCAGTCTCAACTAGTGTTGCCAGTTCTACGATAACAAAAAAAAAAAAAAAAAAAAAAAAAAAAAAAGATAGATAGATAGAGACTGTGCCTTTTACATAAGGATATAAAAATACAATAAATCCTGATAATACGGAACTTGCCTATAACGTAATGATATCTTAGAGGAAATTTCAACTTTCTTTAAATCAAAACTTTCTTATATTTTTTAGAATAGGCTGAGAAATTTATGTTATTAATTTCACAAATCTGCTTTCTGGAACGTTATGCATTATAAATTGCAATTTTCCCTTTTTCGTTTTCTTTTGCAGTAATAGAAGTTAGACTCAAAATGTCAACAAGGGACATTGTTCGTCCTTTGACAATAATTATCTCGTTTTCCTAATTGGATTGTGACGATGAAATTCACTAACATACTAATCAATTTTATTTAATATACTTCTGTTAACTAGTATTGATTTTAATTCTAACTTTTTCATAATAAAACACATGTAAGAGGGAATACGTTAAATAAATAAACGCATATGCCAGAAATGAAAAGGCAAACCAAGAAAAAAAAAATGCGGAATGACCACTCAACTTTAAAACAAACACTCACAAAAAAGCGTTCCAGTTTGATTGTCGTATTTTTACATTTTTCTCCTGTGAAATAATTTCGTGACTGCGACAAAATGCGGATTTATAGAGAATATTCTTGACAGATAACAGTTCCGAAAGTCCAGTTAATTTGTTGTTTTCGCTAAAGCTTTGTAATTTCTTTTTTATGTTTTTAGATTTTAAAATTAATTTCCATATTTTGACAGCACAGCTTACGTATTAAAACTATTTATTTATTTATATATTTATTTTCAGTGTAAGTGATAAATAAATCCCATAGTTTTAGACAAAATGATATATTGGAATAATGTTTAGATATTATTAATTATTTTTTACATTAGATAATGTGATAGCATTTTAAAATATGCATTATTTTGTAAAGAACTGCGACTTTTGTTTTTCATCCTTTTGTTTAACAAATATTGTTTAATATATATATATTTTTTAGTACAACTTGTATATTTTTCTTCAATATGCCGGAGTGAAAATAAATTTAAAATTAATACTGTAATGTATATATTACTCTCAACTATTATTTTTATATTTGACGATTTATCTTTCTAATAAATATGTGAATGATTCCTACTGCGTAGCAAAAAAAAAAAAAAAAATACTTCAACTTTAAATAGCTATTACCGGTCAATTTTAATCGTTGAAGAATAGCATTTGTTTTTAAGGTTTCGTTCATATGAAAAAATCCTATTCGTCTCTCTCCTCTGTCTGTCCGTTGGTCATAGAATTAGTACACAAAAACTGTATAAATCAGATTTCAAATTTTGTGTACTTACAGCTGAATATCGCATGTCCCACGTCAAATCTTAAAATTTTGTTACAGGATATTTTTTAAATTAAATTGCGCATAAACGACATAGCTTGGAACTTAAGCTTCTAGTAATAACACAAAAGTTTCTTAGTTCGATCCAAGATGCTGGAAATTGAAATTTTCATATTAAGATGGATTTAATTAAAAGAAATTTCACATTTTCTGCCAATTTAAGGATTTATAATACTAGGATTTTGTTCATCTGACATTTAAAACATTTTTTTTTTCTTTTTAGGCTGTTGTGAATTATTAATGATTCAGTATTTTAAATTTAGTTTAAAGATTTTTCCATTTTTGGAAATTTGAATTTTATTTATATCTCGGCTAAACTTTTTTAATTTCGGATTTTCAAAACATTTGGAATTTTGGATTTTATTTAAATAGTTTGATTTGAACATTGTTAATTTTATTAAAATAAATAACTTCTTTTCATAATTGTTTTAAAATTAAATTTGTTAGTGCTACGATTTATGTAAGACTAATAACTATAAGTTAACAATTTGGATTGAAATGAGTTATTTTGAAAGAAATATTAAACGAAACCCTCTGTGCGATCTGCTAACTCGCTTGCTTGTGTCTTACTTGTTATTGTAATAGGAAATCTTTATTTAATACAACTTATACGACTAGAACATCGTATAAAAATTTTAATTTCGTTTAAGAAATTTTTTATTGACCCAAATAGCTTATATACTTCTCTACCTCATTTAAAAATTTTTGCAACGGGAACTACATTTCTATGACTACACAGTTTAGGAATTAGCCACTGTAACCATTGAGAGTGTAAATCCTGTATTCATATATATCTTTTTAAAGTTTCTATTCTTTTTTTTTATTTTTTTTTTAACTTTAACTTTTTATTTATATACAAGTGCATTTAAAACTTGAGAAAAAAAATCAAAATCAATTTCCAAGTCGTTTTTAATAAAGAGATATTATGTTTATTGTGGCAACAGATTTCTGGTGAATGTTTACATTTAAAAATTAACCAAAAAAGAGAATTTTCGTAATTTTGTGTTTAAATATCGCAATAACAATTCTATTCTTTAAAAAATATATTCCTTTCTTTTCCGGTTGAAAACTACATTATTTTTCTCTTATTTCACCATAATTTATATTAACATGCACAACAAAGTAAAGAAAAAAATATATAAATTAGTTCAAGAGAAAAAAAAATGTTCTTCTTTCAATAACAGCAAAATAAGAAAATAAAACACTGAGAAAATCAATAAAAAAAATAAATAAGTTTTTACAATTATTCCCTCCCCCCCCCCCCCTTCTTTTTGCTCCTTCAAATGCTTTTATCGAAATCACTTCGCATTTTTTTTTTCACGATTTTATTGTTTGTATTCAATCATTTATTTATTTTTTAAAAGAGCAAGTCAAAATACATCGGGATCAAAATCAAACATATTTTTTTCCTTTTTTCCTTATAATTATTTTTTTAACTTAAATTTTTGTAGGATAGTTTTAAAATAATTAAGAAAATTAGTTAGAAATGTAACAATTCTGAAAGAAAATAGGATGCAGCATAAAAAAAAAAATGCAAAGTTTTCATTTTTTTTTTTTTTTTTTTTTTTTTACATTTTTTTTTAAACTTATTTTTATATATAAGCATATTTAAAACTTGAAAAAATCAAAATCAAAACTGTAAGTTTATAATAAAGAGATATTATATTTATTAAGGCAACAAAATTATGGTAAAAGTTTATATTTAAAAATTAACCAAAAAAAGATAAATTTCGCAATTTTGTATTTAAATATCGCGACAGCAATTCCTTTCTTTTAAAAGAAAAAAAATAAAAATAAAAAAAATACGTTCTTTTCTTTTTCGGTAAACTACAACTTTATTTGTCTCTTATTTCATCATAATTTATATTAACATGCATAATAAAATAAAGAAAAAAAATGAAACAGTTCAAGCGAAAAAAATTTCCTTCTTTCAATAACAGCAAAATGCAGAATAAGAAGATAAAACACTGAGAAAAAGTAAGATAAAATCGATAAAAAAATCTGTTTCTACAATTATTCCCCCCTCCCTTCTTTTTGCTTCTTCAAATGCTCTTATCGAAATCACTTCGCATTATATTTCACGATTTTTTTTTTTCTCTTTCCTTATTCACTTATTTATTTTTTAGGAGAGCAAGTCAATAAACATCGGGATCAAAATCAATTTTTTTTTTCCCTTATAATTATTTTGTTTTTTCAACTTTAATTTTTTTTTTTTGGATAGCTTTAAAATAATGAATTAAGAAAATTAGTTTGAAATGTAACTCTGAACTCTGGAAAATAAGCTCAGAAACAATACAAAAAAAAAAAATAATAATAATAATAAAAATAAAAAAGCAAATTTTTTTTTTCTTTTTACTTTATTTCTTATTTTTATACTTTAACTTATTTAAAACTTGAAAAAAATCAAAATCAAAACTGGACGTTTCTAACTAATTTATAATAAAGGATATTATGTTTATTATGACAATAGAATTGTGGTAAAAATTTGGATTTAAAAATTAAACAAAAAAGATAAATTTCGCGATTTTGTATTTAAATATCGCGACTGCAATTCTATTCTTTAAAAAAATACATTCCCTTTTTGCCAGTAGAAATGCTACTTTATTCTTCTCTTATATTTCACCATAATTTATATTAACATGCATAATAAAATAGAGGAAAAAAATTGAAATAGTTCAAGAGAAAAAACTTTTCTTTTTTTAATAACAGCAAAATACAGGATAAGTACATAAAACACTGAGAAAAAGTAACATAAAATCGTTAAAAAAAATCTGTTTCTACAATTATTTTCCCTTCATCTTTTTGCTCCTTCAAATGCTTTTATCGAAATCACTTCGCATTTTATTTCACGATTTTATTGTTTTTATTCATTCATTTATTTTATTTTTTTTTATTTTATTTTTTTAAGCAAGGGCTTAAAAAAATATGCATCCGATGCATCGGGATGAAAATAAAAAATAAAAAATTGTTTTCGTTTTTATTTATTTTGTTTTTTTAACTTTAATTTTTGTAGGATAGCTTTAAAATAATTAAGAAAATTAGTTTGAAATGTAACAAATCTGAAAGGAAATAGGCTTTATAACCTCTAAATAACGGACACCTCTGGAGCTTGAAAACTGTCCGCTATTCGGCGGTGTCCGCTATTGGGGGAAACCTTAGAGATTCAAAAATTGCTAAGAAATGCTTAAAGTTTCATTAATTTACTTTTATATGTAATAAAACCTTTATTACCTGCAAATTAATGTTGGGTATAATTCGCGATTTTTGCGCGATTCATGGTCGTAATTCACGTTTTTTATGTGATTTATAAATGTAATTTGCGTTTTTTGCGCGACTAATGGTCGTAATTCACGTTTTTATGGGATTTATGTATGTAATTTGCGTTTTTTGAACGATTTATGGACGTAATTAGCATTTGTTACTTGATTTATGGGCGTAATTCGCTATTTTTATGCGATTCATGGAAGTAATTTGCGTTTTTTGAGCGATTTATGGACGTAATTCGCATTTTTTATGAGATTTATGAACGTAATTTGCGTTTTTTACACGAGTTATGGACGTAATTCCCGTTTTTTGAGCGATTCATGGACGTAATTCCCGTTATTTACGCGATTAGATAAATTTAGAGGCCTTTTTGCTCCCCCCCCCTTTTTTTTGTTAGAATTTTTTTTTTTTATCCTTTATCGCCAAAATTTCTGTCCGCTATTCGGAATGTCCGTTATTCGGAGATTAAAAATACAAAAATTTAAATTTTGGAAGTGGGGATTGAAAAACTGTCCGTTAAATAGAGGTGTCCGCTATTCGGGAGTGTCCGTTATGGAGGTTTTACTGTAGTAATCTCAAATGCAGTATTAAAATAATAATAATAATAATAATAACATGCAAAGTTTTTTTTACTTTATTTTTTATTTTATTTTTTACTTTAACTTACTTTTATACAGGGTGATTCAAAAAAGATAGGAAAAATTTTAAGAGGTGATAGTACACATCAAGACAAATAATATTAAATGGGAAACTAAGGGTCCCAAACGTCTTCCGTAGGAGATAGGCGCCATCAAAGTTTAGAGTCCAAAATTTGAAATGATTATAAAAAACGGGAAAATTGATCGATTCATTTGCGGTTTTCACTAAAACTATTCTTTATGTCAGTATTGTCTTGAAAATAAATTATAAAGATAAAATTCCAAAAATGCCGATAGAGGGCGCTTTAGACTTTGGAGTAACGAACAACTATTTTTACCGTTATTTTTTGCATCTCATTAATTTTTTTTAGACGTTTAGACATAAACTTAAATTTTGAGCTCAAAAACTTTGGTTAAAAAGCGCAAACTGAACTGTGCTCAATGGGAGTGGGTAGGTTCAAAGTTCAAATGATTATAAAAAACAGAAAAATTGGTCAATTGATTTGCGGTTTTCACTAAAATTATTCTTTATGTCAGTATTGTCTTGAAAATAAATTATACAGATAAATTTCAAAAAATGTCGATAGAGGGCGCTTTAGACTTGGGAGTAATATACAACTATTTTTTACCGTTATTTTTTGCATCTCATTAATTTTTTTTAGAAGCTTAGACATAAACTTAAATTTTGGGCTGAAAATCTAAATCGTTGAGAGTGGTTAAGTAGCGCAAACTGAACTGTGTTCAATGGGAGTGAGGAGGTTCAAATTTCAAATTATTATAAAAAACGGAAAAATTAGTCGATTCGTTTGCGGTTTTCTCTAATATCATTATTTATGTCAGTATTTCCTTGAAAATAAATTTTAAAGATAGATTTCAAAAAATTCCGTTAGAGAGCGCCTTAAAGTTTAGAGAAACCAACAACAACTTTTAACTGTTATTTTTTGTATCTAATTAAATGCTTGCAAAAGCTTAGACTTAAATTTTGAGCTCAAATTCTGAAACATTGGGAGGGATTAAGAAGCGCAAACTGAACTGTGTTCATTAGTTCAAATGTTACCCTGCCCACCCTACGAACACAGTTCAATTTTTCGCTTCTTAATTACTCACAACGATTCAGGTTTTGTACTCAAAATTTAAGTCTAAGATTTTGAAGCATTTATTTGAATAGAAAAAATAACGGTTAAAAATAAATGTTGCTTACTCCAAAGTTTAAGGCACTCTCTATTGCAATTTTTTGAAATTTATTTTCAAAATTTATTTTCAAAGAAATTCTGACATAAAGAATGGTTTTAGAGAAAACCGCAAACGAATCGACAAATTTTTCCGTTTTGTATAATCATTTGAAATTTGAACCTACCCACTCCCATTGAACACATTTCAGTTTGCGCTTTTCAACCAAAGTTTTTGAACTCAAAATTTAAGTTTATGTCTAAACGTCTAAAAAAATTAATTAGATGCAAAAATTAACGGTAAAACATAGTTGTTCGTTACTCCAAAGTCTAAAGCGCCCTCTATCGGCATTTTTTGAAATTTATCTTTATAACTTTATATTCACATATTTACCAATTATATCAGGTATTATCGTAAGTTCAAAATGGGGGAGTTTTCTACGTCCAACTACCAAAAAATTCAAATATATACACATATAAGCACATACTCTATGTATATTTCAACATGTTTATTTATATTATATCAGTTATTAATATAGTATTCTGTACAATTTATTATATACAATAAATCCAATTCACAAATCCCTTTTTTAAAAAGTAAGCATATTGCATCGAGTCTTTTAAAGTGTTTAAAAATGATGATAATGATAGTTCGAAGTTCAAGTTAAAAAATAGATTTGTCCACAAAGTATTCTGTACAATTTATTACATACAATAAATCCAATTCACAAATCCCTTTTCAAAAAGTAAGCATATTGTATCGAGTCTTTTAAAATGTTTAAAAATGATGATAATGATAGTTCGAAGTTCAAGTTAAAAAACCTAGATTTGTCCACAAAAATTGGTCCAGAGAGTCCCAGTATTTAAATACATAAGTTCATATAAGATTCATTACCTTTTTAATTTTCATTACTAGTTCAACGTAGTTCATTTCCTCCATTTTTTTCTCACTTGAAAACGCTTTCGCCTATTTCTAAGGCATCTTCAGTCAAGAATAAACAACTCATTCAGTTTTTCGGCAGAGATTTTCGAAATTTTCCCCCTTTTCTTTTTGCTTGAGATATCAGCTGGCGCCATCTATTATCAATGGGATGACCAAAAGGAAAATTGAGGAAAGATTAAGCGAGCATATACGAGACTTAAAATACAATAATCAAAAAACAGCATTGGCAAGGAAAAACATAGAAACTCCGATTAAAAATAAGACAATAGAGATTGAAAAAATTGCAAATTATGGATGCCTTCACAATGCTTTGATCAGAGAAGCAATAGAAATAAAAACCTTACAAGACGAAAATGAGAAAATAGTATGTAATGATATGACACATGCAATTATTAATAATAGATGGCGCCAGCTGATATCTCAAGCAAAAAGAAAAGGGGGAAAATTTCGAAAATCTCTGCCGAAAAACTGAATGAGTTGTTTATTCTTGACTGAAGATGCCTTAGAAATAGGCGAAAGCGTTTTCAAGTGAGAAAAAAATGGAGGAAATGAACTACGTTGAACTAGTAATGAAAATTAAAAAGGTAATGAATCTTATATGAACTTATGTATTTAAATACTGGGACTCTCTGGACCAATTTTTGTGGACAAATCTAGGTTTTTTAACTTGAACTTCGAACTATCATTATCATCATTTTTAAACATTTTAAAAGACTCGATACAATATGCTTACTTTTTGAAAAGGGATTTGTGAATTGGATTTATTGTATATAATAAATTGTACAGAATACTATATTAATAACTGATATAATATAAATAAACATGTTGAAATATACATAGAGTATGTGCTTATATGTGTATATATTTGAATTTTTTGGTAGTTGGACGTAGAAAACTCCCCCATTTTGAACTTACGATAATACCTGATATAATTGGTAAATATGTGAATATAAAGTTGTTAATACAGGTATTAAAAAAACTTTATAGATAAAAAACTTTGGTTTTTTTCTTAATCCATCTTGAATTTATCTTTATAATTTATTTTCAAGACAATACTGACATAAAGAATAGTTTTAGTGAAAACCGCAAACGAATCGATCAATTTTCCCGTTTTTTATAATTATTTCAAAATTTGGACCCTAAACTTTGATGGCGCCTACCTCCTTCGGAAGACGTTTGAGACCCTTAGTTTTCCATTTAATATTATTTGTGTTGATGTGTACAATCACCTCTTAAAATTTTCCCCATCTTTTTTGAATCACCCTGTATATAAACATATTTAAAACTTGAAAAAAAAATCAAAATCAATTTCTAAGTCGTTTTTAATAAAGAGATGTAATGTTTATTGTGGCAACAGATTTCTAGTAAAAGTTTACATTTAAAAATTAACCAAAAAAGATAAATTTCTTAATTTTGTATTTAAATATCGCGATGGCAATTCCATTCTTTAAAAAAATACGTTCCTTTCTTTTCCGGGAGAAAAACTACTTTACTTTTCTCTTATTTCACCATAATTTATATTAACATGCATAATAAAGTAAAGAAAAAAATTTAAATAGTTCAAGAGAAAAAACTTTTCTTCTTTCAATAACAGCAAAATACATAAGAAAATAAAACACTGAGAAAAAGTAAGATAAAATCCATTAAAAAAAAAAAAAAAAAAAAAAAAAAAATCCGTTTTCTACAATTATTTTCCCTCTTCTTTTTGCTCCTTCAAATGCTTTTATCGAAATCACTTCGCATTTTATTTCACGATTTTTTTTTTTTCATTCATTTATTTTTTTTTTTTTTTTATTCTATTGTTATTTTTTTTTTTTAAGAGAGCAAGTCAATAGACATCGAGATCAAAATCAAATATTTTTTTTTTTTTTCGTTTTTCTTATAATTATTTTGTTTTTTCAACTTTAATTTTTGTAGGATAGCTTTAAAATAATGAATTAAGAAAATTAGTTTGAAATGTAACTATTCTGAACTCTGGAAAATGGGCTTCAGATCGTAAGCTCTGAGGCAATATGAAAAAAGACATGTAAATAATAAAATAATAATTAATGCATTTCTTACAAAATATTTGAGGACACATGTAATAAATTTCTTGGGTAATAATGTTGCTTATATACATTTAATGGAGGGAATTGATTAAATATAAAATAAATTCCCGACGCTTGACTCTTAGATGCATAGTGGCAACTCAGGAATTGATTTTATTTTCGCCTTTTTTCCGCTTTCTATTGTTCTTTTGGTGAACTATTACGCGTTGCTTACAAGTCATAATGTATATTTAAGGTCTTGAAATTTATTTTAGTTCAAATTTGTGTTCACGGAGAATTTGTAACATATTTTACTCATACTGACTGCAATGTGCTCGAATGGCGTTTTATTTTCCCCTCCGTATTTATCAGTTAAGTCAATATTAATTCTGCAAACTATCAAAAGTATGATAAAAAATTATTATATCATTGAATAATTGCTATAGTGCAGTGTAAACAATTTGAAATAAAAATCATTTTCTGATCCATTTTTATTCACATTCGTAATTACGTAAATACGAAGCACCTATAGTCGTCGTTCAGTCTGTCTGTCTGTCAGCATATAACAGAGCAAAAACTATCCAACTGAATCGTTTAAAATTAAAAATACATAATTTTTGCATAATTTTGTCAAATCATTTCAAATTTTATGAAATCGGAATTATAGTTTAATTACAGGGACAATCAAAAGTATTCCGCCACATTACGGCCAATGGGGAAAAATAATTTCAAGTGCCTTTTAATGATGTCACACTTTATCGAATATAATAAAATTGATTTGCATATATGAAGTAAATACTAAATTATACATTCTATACAATTTATGGCAGAAATATTATTTGTTCTTAATTTACAGGGCCACACAAAAGTATTCATTGCATAATGGTATGGTTGGAAACATTGTTAACGGAGTATTTCAACTATATTCAAAAACAGCTTCACATTTTAAGAAATTGATATACAGTCGACTCTCGTTAATTCGAAATCGAATAATTCGAATCTTCGCTTAATTCGAACTAAACATGAAGTCCCGAAATTTTCAATGGCAGAATAACGTTAAAAATTTTCATTAATTCGAACTCATTTTCTCTTGACTTCGTTTAATTCGAACTAACGAGAATTGCGATTTTGCATTTTTCTTTTCTTTTTCACGGATTTCAGGTCATTTGAATAACTTTCTTTCTTTATTTTTTGTGAAAATTGTTTCGAACGAGTATACATATAATCCAGTGCATTTGATATCCACTTTCTTAGTGCCCCGTCTGTCTATCAGTGACGCTTTAAATTTTTCGTCCATTGTACTTGTTTCTAATCTTTTAATTAGTTTATGTATTTATACATTCTAATTTAATATTAAGTCATATTCTAATGATAACAGACGAAATAAATTAAAAAAAGAAACACTATAACATTAATTCCTTTGTAATAGTAACATATTGAGCATGTTTTAATTTCATACTTTCCATAATTCGAACTTCGGATAATTCGAACATTTCTTGTGGTCCCGACGAGTTCGAATTAACGGGAGCCGACTGTACATGTTGCAGAGGTTTACTAAGCTATTTTCTACATAATAGAAAGCAGATAGTATTTACAGGGATGCACATAAGATTTCTGTTACAATACTGTATCCGAAGTACTGCATACTATTAAGCCAAAATTTAAATATTTTTAAAACTTCGTAATAGTACGAACGCACCTCATTTGCTACACTTGATGTGCAATTTCCGATTTGTTTGCTATATCACTCAGGAGTGACATTGTTATATTATGCCCAACAAAAACAAACAATTTTCTTCACTATTTTTCTAGTGAATAATTAATAAAAATCGGTTCAAATATAACGTTTCCCCAACAAAATAATCATGCATTAAAGGGTTAGGATTGTTTGCAAATCCGAAAGGGCTACTTTCTGATATATTTATTAATTGATTTTTATAAGAAACACACGAAATTGGCAGGTATTCATATTTAGAAACTCCTTATAATCAAAGTTTTCCATTTTGTGGTAAATGCAAAATATCTTTCAAAAAATGATCGTTTGAACCGAATTTTCGGACGCGACATGCGAGAAAGGAGAAAAAATCGTCGTATCGTGACAACAGTAGTTTATAACTTGATAAGTAAGTAATTTATTTATCAAAAATATAAAACTTATTCCGATTCTAAATATGTATATATAGTCAGGCCGGCACATTTTATTCCTTTAACGTTCAAAAATGAGTCAAAAAGTTTCGTGTTGTTGAGCAGGGAAAAAAAAACCGCCTTAAAAAGGCTATTTCAATCAAACGAAAAGACCAGTTCGATGATGCTAATCCTATTGAAAAATTTATAAAGATATTTCGGTCACATTGCAATATTTTAAATTATTCCTTAATATTTTTAATTTTTTTTTCTCTCTTTTTTCATTGGATATGCAGGCTGTTTCTTACTTTTTCAAGTTTGTTTGTTTTTTACGGCGATGCTTTCACTTTCGAAGCCGATTACGAAAATGAAAGTGTCCTTATTAAAAATAACTGAAAAAAAAAAAAGACTTTTATACAAATTGATTTCAGCTATTACCCAATGCAAAAAATCATTTAAAGTACTGAAATGCAAACGAGATATCTTTATAAATTTTTTCGGGTGATTGAAGTGGCCTTTTTAGGGGAGAGATCCCCTTCATGAGCTCGGTATTGCTTGATTATAACGCAATACGTATGAAAAAAAATTTGGTGGGCAGGAAATATTTCAAATTAAACAATTTTTTCGCTGTAAATTGTATTAAATCTTCGTTTACGTATGCATTTACATTCGCATTATTTTTAATGAAAGATAATTAGAATATAGTTTTAATCAAGACTTTTAATGAAATTTGTTTAATCCCTTAGTTTGGTAATTTCCGCAAATTCGGTAAACAAATATACAGCAAACAAAATTCAGAAAAAATAAATAAAATTTTAAGACTAACGTGAATTGAAATTGCAAGTTAAAGAAAAAAATATATATTATTTGAGAAAAATTCCAATCAGTAATCTCGAAATCGCGTTCTTCATCATCCTACATTAATCATAACATATAAACAGACTGCGATTTACAGAAAATTTCATTTATAAAGTTGGATACACAATTGGAGGAAGAATCATCAAAAAACCTAATAACACATTTTACAAACGAAAATCAAAACACGAAAAAAAATTTCCATTTTAAAATGCAAATCTATCCGTTGTAATTTCTAAATATATTACGCTGTGCCAAAACTAAATTTGCTGATAATCTCACAAATGAACTAAATTTAAAACTTACTTCGTTTTCGGGAAGATAGCGTGACAATGTTCCATTATTTTTCTTTCTTAAAACGGTAAATACGAAGCTTTCCCCGACAAATTCAGCCTTTTACGGTATAATCATTATTATTATGATTAGTATTTACTTACTATCGAAATTATTTGTTCCCAAAGAAAATATATAAAATTATATATATATATTTGTGTGTATGTGTGTGTCGATAATTTATAGATAAGAAAATGGAACGTTTTAAAGAAGATAATGGCCGTCTAGCGTGATGAAAAAGAATGAAGTTATGTATGAATTCCTCACAAGAATTAGCACAGCACCAAATGGCCAGATTCCATCGTTGTTAGGTACATTCTTAGTTATATAAAGATGTAGTACCTATAGTCGTCAGCTAGTCAGTCCATCTGTCTGCATATAATAGCGCAAAAACTCTCAACAGATCGGTTTGAAATTTAATATAAAGAATCGCTGCAGAATTTCCCCGAGTCACTTCAATTTCTATGAAAATCTAATTAAAACTTAAAAACAAATTAATAAAAATTATCTACATTCTATTGAAACCTATCATATGTATTTAATTCCATGATATCCCATGATAGGTAATAAATCTGTAAGTTGTCATAGAGATTACATCCTATTTAAAATGGAGCCATACCATTTCCATATTAATTTAAATTAAATAATTTAAAATAAAGAAGTGTAATAATTTTTGTATTCGTGCACTTTTGCATAAAATGTAACGACTATTGCACCAAAATCTGAAAATTTGTAAAATTTGTTTTAGTATGAATGCACCTTATTTGCCAGGCATGATGCACAACATGAGACTTGTTTACATACGATTGCAACTAAAACCAGTATAAAACGGAATGTAACACAAAAATTTTACTACATATTTGAAATAAAGTTTAATTTAACTCCAAAACGTCGCAGGAAATATTTTTCTGTATATCAGGCAAATATATAGCCTTTAGCCATCTTGTTGAATTATATGTCGTACTAAAGAGCAATATTAGGAAATTTTATTAACAGTAATAGCAATTTAAGTAGTGCCCATTTTTCATTTAAGAGTGCAGAACAATAAATTCTTGTTAAAACTTCTATCAGTAAAAATCTAAAATTAAATAGCCCAAATAAATATATTAATATTATATTGCTGATTGAAGCTAACAAGAGTGAAATCACTGATGGCATATATTATATATATATATGTGTGTGTAACTTTTTTTTTTTTTTTTTTTTTTTTTTTTTTTTTTTTTTTTTTTTTTTTTAACCGTAGGTAAATTTTTTATGCAATTTAAAAGATATATTCCCCATCCGCCTGGCTCAAAAACGCAAAACTTACTGACATTTTCAGCCTTATTATTGAAACAGAAAAGCATGTACTTGCACACATGATTATTAAAGTAATATGTAATAGAACAGGCCACTTAACAAAATTTTCGGCTAAACCTCCTAAGAGTAAATTTGTAACAAATGTATTTGATATAGAAAACAATAGAAAAATGCATAAATTATCAAGATTAACGTGAATTAAAACAGCAGTTAAATAAGAAAATTTTTTCAAGAAATTTACAATATTTTTTCACGGAACTCCATATTTAATTCTTTTAATTTAATCTTAAAAATGCACTATGATTTTTAAAAACTGGATTAATAAAGTATTTAAATTTTTTTTTTCAAGAAACCGTCAATAGCAACTCAATAATAAAATTTACAATCAAAATATTCAGATAAAGAAACGTTTTTTCCTATTTAAAATTTAAATACATTCCTTGTTATCTATACATATAATAAAACAGTAGGACCCGGTGTGTCTGTACATTGAAGATAATTGACAAAAATGGAGTCAGGGCGATAAAAGAAAACCAATGAAACACAAAAAAATTTTTTTTGAATTTTTTGTCTGTCTGTCTGTCTGTCTGTCTGTTTGTTCGAGGTTATCTTCGTAACTACTGAATGGATTTTTATGCGGTTTTCACTAATGAAGAATGCACACTCCCGGGCAGTGTATAGGCTTTGTTTCATCAAAATCGGACAACAGACAAAAAAGTAACAAAAAGAAACAAAAGAAACTATTAGGTGCGCTGCTCACGTTTTTTAGTACATAACGTTTTTTAGTACATATAAAATCCAATAGATGTCACTGTGCGATTTTAAAACGCGCTATCGTTATGTTTTCGCCAGTCTACTTAAGTATGAGAAAGTTTCAAGCTGGCTGTCGTTCCATGTGGTTTAGTCGGTAGAACGTCAGTGCGCCATACTGATGGCCCGGGTTCGATTCCCAGCATGGAATTTTTTTTCACTATGTTGGCATTAACGCCTATAAGCAATTAAAAGAATTTGAAATATTGTATTCAAGGCGAATTTTCTCTCTGGGAAAATTTCCTTGCATTAATATGTCAGGGTAATTTTTTTTTCGATTTAATTTTTTTTTTTCGAAACTTTGTTTTTCTTAAAAAATTACAGTAAATATTTGATATTTCCCAACGTTTTTTGAATGATCGACTTGCTTTTTTTTTTTTTTAATGTATGTCTGAACCTTATCTAACTACTTCTTCAAGATTTCTTTAGATAAACCGACCAGCGTAGCGGGCGAAGGCCGCTAGTCACTCAATAAATACACTAGTCTAAAATAAATAAAGACCATATACATTGATAATCTCGAAAAGAAAATAACTTTACGCGCACTCTTTTAAATGTACTTTATTTTCAGGGAGATATCGTGACTCTAACCTATTTTTTTTATCCTACAAAATGGCGAATGCGAAACTTTCAAACAACAAATTCAGCCTTTTACATTATAATCATTATTATTTCGATTAATATTCTCTTTACGATCAAAATTATTAGTTTCTAAAAATTACTGGAAACTGATGTAAAAGAAAAAAAAAACTTATAAAAGTGACAATAACTTGCGCATTTATAGGAATGAAGTGTTCTAAAGAGATAACGACTTTCTAGCGTGACTCAGAGAAATGAAGATTTGGATGTATTCTTTAAGAACTAGCATTGCACCAAATGGCCAGATTCCGTCAAAATTCGCAGACGATTGCAATTAAAAGCGATATAAAATTGGAAATTTGATGCAGAAAGAATTCCAGTGCTTAAATAGATTGTTTTCTAGCAAGGAAGATTTTTTTAAATTATTAGTTATACAAATATCACATTTTAGCATGACAAAGAGAAATGGAGATTTGGATGTATTCTTAACTAGCATTGCACCAAATGGCCAGATTCCGTTAAAATTAGCAGACAATTACAATTAAAAGCGATATAAAATTGGAAGTTTAACGCGGAAAATAATCAATTCTTAATTTAAATCTTAAATAAAATGTTTCCTCTCTACGATTTTTTTTAAATTATTAGTTATACAAATACTACATTCCAGTGTTACAAAGAGAAGTGAAGATATGGATGCATTCTTTAAGGACTAGCGTTGCATCCATGGAGGAAAAAGATAGATGGAGATGCAGTTTGTCCTAAAATCGGCTTGTAATATGATTCGCGTTATGTTTCGCGTTATGATTCGCGTTATGTAAATTTAAATGTCTTCATTAGGCTCAAACAAAACAATCACGTGGAATAGGAGCCGAATTTTTTGACATCAGCCGAGCATTTTTTCTCTAAATTAAAATGATCTGCTTATATTTAAGTATTTCTAAAGTAACATATCATTGTATTATAAATTAAAAACTGTATTATTAGAATTTTTCTTCCTTTTTGAGAAAGCACGTAGTTGTATTTAGTCTTAATGTAGCAGATTTTAGCATTAAATTTTTGGCATCAGCCCCAGCCACTATACTTCCATTCTATTCTTTCTTTTTTATTCTATGATTGAATAGATTGGCCAGATTCCATAAAAATTCGCACACGATTACAATTAAAAGCGATATAAAATTGGTAATTTAATGCAGAACAAAATCCAATTGTTCAATTAAATGCTTAAACGATTTTTTTTTTCCTAAGTAGGAAGCTTTTTTTTAGCTCACAGGCTATCATAGCCTGAGAGCTTATGTGCCCGCCCGTTCTGTATGTATGTGCGTATGTGCGTAACGCGATAACTCATGATAAAAATATCGGATCCACTTGAAATTTTGTATATAGGTATATCCTGACAAGGCGCTTCCCTGATTAGTTTTTGGAGTTCATTCGATATGTATAAGAGGGGGAACGGGGGGCTCATGCCCCCCGTTAGTTGATATAAATGGGATTTTCATGCAGAATTAAGTTTTCAAAATTTAGATTAGGATCATTCTGATGAGGCGATTCCGTGACTGTTATTAGGTGTTCATTGAATAAGTATAAATAGGGGGAACAGGGGTTCTAATCCCCCCCCCCGTTAGTTGATATAAATGGGATTTTCATGCAGAATTAAGTTTTCGTTCAAAATTTAGATTAGGATCATTCTGATGAGGCGATTCCGTGACTGTTATTAGGTGTTCATTGAATAAGTATAAATAGGGGGAACAGGGGTTCTAATCCCCCCCCCCGTTAGTTGATATAAATGGGATTTTCATGCAGAATTAAGTTTTGGTTCAAAATTTAGATTAGGATCATTCTGATGAGGCGATTCCGTGACTGTTATTAGGTGTTCATTAAATAAGTATAAATAGGGGGAACAGGGGTTCTAATGCCCCCCCCCCGTTAGTTGATATAAATGGGATCTTCATGCAGAATTAAGTTTTCGTTCAAAATTTAGATTAGGATCATTCTGATGAGGCGATTCCGTGACTGTTATTAGGTGTTCATTGAATAAGTATAAATAGGGGGAACAGGGGTTCTAATGCCCCCCCCCCGTTAGTTGATATAAATGGGATTTTCATGCAGAATTAAGTTTTCGTTCAAAATTTAGATTAGGATCATTCTGATGAGGCGATTCCGTGACTGCTATTAAGTGTTCATTGAATAAGTATAAATAGGGGCAACAGGGGTTCTAATGCCCCCCCCCCCTCTTAATGCCCTCTTAATTTATATAAATAGGTTTTTCAAGCAGAATTTTCAGATTTCGTTCAAATCTCTGAATAGTTTTGGAAGTTTAATGGTTAAGTATAAAAGAAGGGGATAACTCCTTTTAAATTATATAAATGCTAAATGGGTTTTTATTAAGAATTATCTAATTTGCTCTGAATTTTGGATATAGATTTTTTATATGATAAAGCATGTCTTTGATAGTATAGGAGATTCAGTGATTAAGTATAAAAAAAAGAGGAAAGGGGAGAGCTGTTTCCCCTTCTTAATTTTTTTTTCGAACGGAATTAACCCTTGAAAATATAAGGCTTTAATGTACAATTAGTATTTGTAGCCTGTGAGCTCAATGCCATCAGTTTAACTGGGCAGTATTCTTTTTATTTTAATTACTATTATCCAAATACCACTAGGATAATAAAATTTATAGATTTTGTTAATAAGTTGTTCAGACAGCTCAAACGGAAGAAAGTTGGCAATTAAAACGAAAGGTTCTGATGAGTTCGAATCTCAATTTGGGCACATTACCACTCAGTCGAAAAAATTACTACCATTAGTCTACTAATATCTTCAACCCAGTTATTTTTTAATGGAAATGTTTAATTAAAAATTCATTAAAAATACGCGCCGTCTGGTGGCAAAACTTTGAACTCTTTCCGCTTAAACAACTTTCTAAAACTTTATTATGTCCTTCAATAATTCCACAACTTTATGAACAATAGTTTTATATGTAGACAACTTAAAGTGGGATTGTTTAATTATCGACACTGAAGCTTAAAAGTACTCAACCTCTGAGATTTATAAGAATGATAGAATAGCAAAACTTGAATTTAAATTAGCTATGAAGTAAATGATTGTGAATAATAACGATGATGTTATGACAAAGTAGTTTAAAAAAAACTTTCACAACAATGCATCGGAGTAAATCTTCAAATATATACTATTCCGAAATAATAAAAATGCAGACTAATATTACCATTCAAAATATCTTACATATTGAATGCTCAAACAAAAAATAAAGCCACAGCAAAAATTCATTAAAAAAAAGATTATGAACAATTTTCTTATGTCGCAGAAAAACACAGAAGCGAAATCATCTGAAAATAACTAGCGAAATATTGCAATGACTGACTTCTTCAATGATGTCGTTTTTCTATTCTTTTACATAAAAATGTGTTTCAAGGATTGCAAAAATGAAGCAGAATTTATCGAGATTTATATCTCCATTGTGCCAAAATCACGCCACTATAATAGCAAGTAATATAAGGAAACAGAGTCCGGAAATATGCACATCATTTTTATGTTTATATTCGAACCGTCCTTTGGTACTATTCCAAATGGTAGCATTCTAATTTTTCATCTGTAACGAAAAGATTCGGTTTAAACGACTATTTCAAGAACATTTTAAGCTATACATAATGCAAAATAATGTAAAATGTAATAACTTTTTATTACAGCCGTGAACGTTTTGCAAGACTGATCATAATGATTAAAAATAAGATGAATGTATAATTCTTTACTGAATGATTTTTATCCACCTCAGTAATGCATACCAATTTCCTTATGTTTAAAGTACTGTAACATCATTAAAATGCTATGAAGGCGTTTCCTTTTTCTTATAGGTCATATTATAACAGATCTATTATATGTATACTTAGCTATAACGAGCTTTAAATGCTGGATACCGGATATTCTTAAGCATCAACAACATATAAAAATTTTATGGGAATCAGAGTATATTTACGTTAACGCGAGAACAGATCAGGTTTCGTGATTTTTTTTTTATTTAAAAATGTAACCTAATATAAATAAGATAATTATAATCTAAGATGTAATCTAATTAAGATATTGTTCAATATGATTAAGATAAAATATAATTAAAATTTATCTTGCATGATAAGCCCAAAGGGGCAAAGCTTCCTTCAGAAAAAAAAATTCTCAGTTGCTTTTTTTTTTTTTTGTTCGTGGTTAATTATTTCAAATGACTTGAGAATGATAAATTTTAGAATTTTTTTTTTTTTTAAATCATCAAAAGTAAAGAAAATTTAAGTTTAATTTCAAAATCCAGAGAATCGCCATCTACTACCCCCCCCCCCCCTCCTCCTCCTTGCCGGCACCTATGAAATGCAGAATTGTACTGGAACTCCATCCATCTTGTTCTAGATAGCTTTTTTTTTCCTTTTTAAAAGAACACCGTTTCTAGCAATCCCAAGCCTTAATGGCGATGCATTTTTCATGCCCTGTGGTTTCTTTCGAATATGTTAAGGTGCTTTTCCCCTATGCATTTTGCCCAACACTCTAAAACCGCGAAAACCTGGAAGCAAGAGAAGACAGAGTGAATGCTGATCTTCTTTTATCTCGATGGATTCGAGATAAGAAGGGAAATAGGGTATTGGCGAACAGCGTTATTTATCAATCCGGATCACTTTCTTATCTTTGCTTCCTTTTAAAGGATAAAGATGTTTTTCCCGAAGGTATGCGTCAAGGAGGAAAAATCAAACGATGAGCATTTTATTGTTGGGCACTTTCAGACTTTGGTTACAAATATCTATAGTAATAAAATAAAAAAAAAATTTCGCTCTGTCTGCCTCTGTATGTGTGTGCGTCTGCAATGATTAGCGAAATCTAAGGCACGTACGAGACTGAAAAAAAATTGTGAAGACAGTTCGAGCTTTTTCGTAATGTACCTGAGTCTCAGAATTTTTATATTCTTGTAATTAGTTGAGTTATTAATTAGCAACAAAAACTCACTCTCATAAAAAACCCATCTCGATCGTTGCGAGACGGGGAAAGCTGTGGCGCATGCTCTGAAGGCAGCAGTTTAAAATAATTATATAAGCAGCGGTTTAAAATTTCGGGGTGTTTTGTCTTTATTAATTAACTAACACCGTCCAAACCACTTAATAATGTTAAAAACAGAAGAAATATGTTTGAAAGATTATACTTTTAAGTCTGAAGTGCAGCAACCAATTAAAAAATATATAAGCTTTTGAAAAAAAAATCATATATAGTTGTTTTTCCAAAAAAAGTCTTTCTTTCTGGTTGCAATATCTCCTTAAAATGAAATTTTATGATACTAAGCTTAATTACAAGATAAGTCGTGTAAAATGAAATGTGGAATGGTAAGTTATTGTTACTACTGTTACTTGTAAAAATTTTCATACAACTTTTTTTTTTTTTTTTTTTTTTTTGAGTGTGTGTGTGTGTGTTACACCTTAAGTCTTCTCAGGACGCACCACTGTGCCGCGACACACACGTTGAGAGCCTCTGGGCTAAATAACAAAAACAGTTGTAAAAATAAAAATTTTCCCGGAAGATCTTATATTAAGAACTGAGAAGCTCAGCTTCTACTAATTTATCGCCTCGACAGTTAAACATCATTAAATATTTCAAATATATCAAAATTGGAAGTGAAATTTTACCTTGCTTCCTTTCACTTTTTCATAGACTCTCCTCTCGCGACTCCTGCGCTCCTTCCTGAGCCGTCGCTCTTCATCAGGATCTCTGCTCTTTTCTTTCTTTCTAGCCCGGGGACGATGATGCTTGTCAGCAGTTTTTTGCCTTGCCATATTGGCAATCCAACGGGCAATTTCTGCCCGTCTATGCCGACTAAGATATTTTGAACGAAACAGGCTGAATTATACAGATCTTCACTGTTATTTATTTATTTTTGAAATTCAGCTAAGGTTCACTGGTGATTCTATATTTGTACACGACTATTAGCAATTGGAAATTTTTCTATATTTCAATAAGGTAGGGCAGAAACTATTTGCTTTCTAGATGCACAAGTAGATAGTTAATTTCAATAAAAATCGAAAATTCGGAGTCACAGCATAAAAGTATAATCCTTCTGATGTTGGCTAAGATGTTGACTGGTATAGACTAAAATGTTTTCAACACAGAATAAAAGCTATTAATTATTATTAATAGCTTATTAATTCTTTTGATCGTCGGCTAAGATATTTTAAACACAGCAAAACGTACTTCTTTTAGTGACGAAAGATATTTTGAACACAGCATAAAAGAGTATTTATTCCTGTCAGGGATGACTATAATAATTTAAACACAGGAAGTAAGGTAACTTTTTTTTGTAACATCTACGATATCTTGAGCACAACATAAAAGTGTATTTCTTTTAGAAATGACAAAGTTATTTTAAATTAAACAAACTAAATTGTTATCTTCACTATTAAAAAAAAATTCTTGGAAACTGCTATAGTCAACTGAACATTCTATATTTTGTACAATGGATTAGTAATTGGGAAATTCTTTATTTCTCTAGTGTAGTGCAAAAAAAAAAAAAAACTATTCACTTTCTAAATTGATCGGCAAAATTCGTAATTTCAATAATTTTTAATAAATATCGAAAATTCAAAGTCACAGTATAAAAGAATACATATTTTTTTTATTTCATCAACTTCAGTCAGATCTTGAGTATTATTGACATTCTAGTTTCGCATACATTGTTATCGCAATCGTATGTATATATATATATGTATAAAAACTCTCAAGAAAGAAACAATGAATAAGATTTTCCTAAAAAAATCTTCACTGTTTAAAATAATTCTTGAAAATCCTCTATCACAATTCAAATGTCAAAAATTGGAAAATCTTAAATTTCACTTTTCAAAATACACATTTTTTTAATTTTGATAAAAATGAAAAATTCCGAGACACGCCATAAAAGAGCATATATTTTTATCTCTTAAAATAGCAACTGATCCTCAGCCTTATAAATATTCCAGTTTTATATAGGTTGCTATAGCAACAGTATAGCACAAAGCTCTCAAAGAAAGACTTGAATTTCAAAATAGTATTTTCGTAGATATATATAGTTAGAAATCTTGTTTGAAGATGACACAGCTTCAAGCACTCTCCAGATTTATTTAGCTATTTTATACAGATCATTATCAAAAATGTTCTTCTTCGACGATGAACAATTATTCAATAATAAATCTTGTAATTCTTAAAGCAATACAGCCTCCTTTAGAGCTCTTGGTTAGAAATAAACGAATAAAGTTGCGCCGAAAATAGTTAAGAGCATCACACTATACTATATTACAGAGATCAAAGGAATGTTTTTTTCCCTGTGGCAATGCGATTTGCAAATCACAGTAACTTGAACCGTAAATGCTTAACTTTGCATATGCAAAATATTAGCTTTATGTTAAAATGAAATTAATTTTAGAAGGAATATATCAATAACATTGTACGTAAAAGGGAGTATTTTAATATTTGACGAAACGTAATGAGATTTTGCTATTTTATGTTCAATTTAAATTCAGAGAAACAGTTCATACGTTAAATAAAAGGCTTAAAAATGAACGAATAAAACCCTTTTGTATTACATATTTCAAATAAAATATTTTATGAAAAAAGTATTTGGTATTTTTCTAAAATACATATGGATTAATAGAAACTACATACCACTTCTGTAGTAAAAAACACTCATAATAAAATAACATTTACTAAATAAAGCTATTTTTCGAAATAACTGCGTTCATTTTCATCAAAAAACCTAATCAAAATCCATTTAGTTCCAAACTCAATAATAAACAAATTTCCTGATTAGTGCTTTAAGATTTATAAGAGCACTTATTTGCAATTCATAAATGAGTTCTTTTATTAAAAAATAACAATCCTTTCAAGAAGTAGAAAAATATAAAAGTAAACACTTAAAAAGATATTTAAGCCGCTACCGTCATTTTATTCGTATTTAAATATATTTTTCTAAAGTGTAAAACACTTCTATTAACATTAATTAGCACAAACAAATTTTTCAAGTCAGGGTTCGTATTTCACCACTGCATTCAATTACCGAAAATAACACGTTACCTGCGAGGTCGAATTAAGTTTAAAATCCTTGAATGAAGTCACATCTTACTAATTAGTTCACCAAGCATTGCATTGTATCCATGCATTGTATTTTAATTACCGGCACTTAACAGAAATCTTAACATATGCTTTTAAAAAATGAATGGATGCTCACTAATTATTTCACAAAAACGGAATAAGCTAACGGGCAAACAGCATGGAGATACAAACAACCAAATGTGATCCAATCGAAGTAAGCGATTCGATAGAAAGCAAATATTAAACCAAAGAAACATATCCAACCGCTGAAAAAATATCAATATTTTCTGCAACCAAGCACTGGCAGACACCCATCGCCGCAAATCTTACTACACCAATAGAATGGAGGTTAAAAAAATAATAATAATAATAACAATAAAATAGTAAAGGCATAGAAATTGGAGCTACAAAACTTTTTGACAATGCCACAAAAGGCGAAATTCAAGCCAGGCGCTGTCACCTTAACTTGAAATGCAACAGGCGCTCTTATGAAGTCATGTCCGGAAATCCAAGTAAAGGCGAAAGGAAATGGTAAAAAAGCGAACAAAAATCTTTCAACAGAATAAGATGGATATGCGAAAACCAAGACGATTGTTGTTGAATTGGTTCGTCGCGTAAATGAAAAACACAATGTGCCGCGGATTTCATAAAATACAGTAGGTGCCGTTTATATGAATTACTGATTAGCCGAAAAAAAATGTTTTTATGAATCAATTTACGCTTAAGGCTGGTAGTCACTCACGTTCCGATTTTCCATCCGTAATGTGAAATCTATAGCAGTGTAATACATTCTTATATTTAAAATATCTCTCCAGAAAATTAATATTTTTATTTACTGTTTTCGGTGTTCTCTTCTTAAAAGATGTCATTTTTTTTTTCTTAGTTTCTAAAATATTTCTAAAATCTACGCTTACTTTTATATGAAGTGTTAAAATTTTACTCTCAGTTCGTCAGTTTTTAAAACATAACATATTAAATTATGCAGAGATTTTAGAAATACTTTGAGAACTAAGAAAAAAGTTACATATTTTAAAAAGAAAATACCGAAAACAGTAAATAAAAATATTAGTTTCCTAAGGAGATATTTTGAATATAAGAATGCATTAAACGCCCATAGACTTTACATTATTAAGGGGAATTCGGAAAATGAGTGACTAGAAGCCTTAAGGGTGTATTCGAAAAAATATTTTTCCTCCCTCAATAGCTCAAAATTTTTTTGAGAAATTTTCAGACTCATTATTAAATATAAAAACATGAAACTTGCTGAGCTAACTTTTAAAGAGACGCCGTGCGATTTTATTTTTCTCTCAATTCATCAGAATTAGAATTATAAACAATTATTTTCTCAGTATGATCTTTTTTTTTTTCGTTCCCAGATCACCCGCGTCGGAAAATTCAGTTCAAAACGCCCAATTTGACAGCATTTTTTGCAATATTTTCTGCATTTATAAAAACATTGACAAGCACTGCCCATTATATAATTTCTAAATAAGAGAATTTGCCAGTTTGATGCGTTTGAAAGCAAAAATGAATATAAAAATAAATCAGAAAATAAGCATTTTGGATTGGAATACACTCATAAGAATAGTTTTGCAAGTGCCGGACTGTATCCGACTTGAACCCGAAATTTCTGTTTTAAATCAACAAACACAAAGTTTCGGTGATATACATCTACGGATATATAATTTTATATGATCATAATATAATTATTTGTTTATTTTTAAAATATCATTAAATTTTTTCGATATTTTCATATATTTGATATTTATTTTCAAAATATTATGTTAAGATATTTTTGGCCATTTTCAACAAAACAAATGTAAAATTCAACTTTTATTGACTGTATCATTTCGTAAACACAGAATTTTTTTCTCGGACAGTGAGACTTTTTTAGTGATGATCCTATTGATTAATGATGGGTATAACAGCGCAAAAACCTCCCAACTAAATGGTTAGGAAAATTAATATATAGAATCGTTGCAAAATTTTGTTGAGTCATTTTAAATTTTATGAACATTGAATCAAAACTTAAAAAGATGTTAGTAAAAGTTTTCTTCATTCTATTAAATCCTATCATACGTAATTAACTCAATGATATCCCATGACGGGTAGTGATTCTATGTTGACTTGGTGATGACGTCCTGTTTAAGATTGAGTCATATTATTTCCGTATCATTAAATTTTTTATCTATATATAATCACACTAAATTTTGTAAAAAAAAAAAAAAAAAAAGAAAAAAAGAAAAAGAAAAGAAAAGAAAAAATGTATATTTATGCATTTTTGGATAAGAATGGAACAGCTAATGCACCAAGATGTGAATATTTATAAAATTTGTTATAATACTAACTCACCGCATTTGCCATGTTAGATGCACTATTTCCTACTTCTTTACAAAATTTCTGTTTTTATTTTATTAAAAATCAGGCGAAGATTGGCAGCTATCATCTGCGCATGCCCAAATTAAAAAGATGACAAAGAATGACAGTTATCTTTTACGGATGCCTAAGTGATTCATTCAAATATCAAAATCATTCATTAGGGGGTGTACAAATATAACGTTACCAACTTTTTGATAATTTTGGACTTCTTCACGCTCCCTTGCGATATCATACGTTATCAACCTTCGAACCCTTGCCCCCCCCCCCCCTCCCTCTTCGGTAATGATATCTTTATCAAAGTGTAGAATTCTTTTGATTTTTAGAACTTATGTCTTTTGTTTAGAGTGTTATACAAAACTGGTTACATTTATTTTTCGCATACTTTATTAATTCAAATGAAGAGTAATAGCAATCAATAACATACCACTACACAAGCTTCATTTCAAATATTCTTTACATGTGGTTTCTCAAACCGTGGTTACATGGGTGATTCTCAAAATAGGGGACAATTTCAAAAATGAAATCTTAAAAAAATTACTGTTAGCAAAATTTCTGAAAAAAATATGTGTTGTTAATATAGTATTAGGTATACTTTACATGTATTCAGCAGAGCTAAATATTTAAAAATTAACTTAAAAAAAATAATTAGTACTTTTTGAGCCATGCTAATGACAAAACAAACTGCATGGAATAAATATATTAAGAAATTTTTATTTTCTTCCTGTTTAAATATTTTTTTTCTACGTTTATTAGCCTTCCTTTCCAACAGTTTCCATTTTTACACATATACATATAAGGAGAATAAAAACATTACCAAAGAGCAAACTTTGTTTACATGAACAACATTCTGATACTAACAGTGTAAGAAGCTGTCTTAGTGATTTTCTGACAGATTTAATGCATATTTTAGGGATAATAAATGTAATATCTAAATTTATATGTAAAATTAAACTTTAAAAAGGATACAATATAAGTACTGGTTACATTTATGCACATAGGAGTCTTTAGCATGAACAGAAAAACCATGCTAATGACACTGATATTTGTCCATGCTAATGACAAATTTTAATTTAAATAAGATTATGAGCCATAATATAATCACAATGCAATAGTCCTTTCTGGGGCGTTTTAAAACACAAAAGTTCTATGTAAATAAGTAAAATAAAAATTTTAACTATAAAATAAACATGAAAATTATTATCCATTCTAATGACATACAATTGATGTACTCGCCTAATATTCAACTTCTATTCTTAAAATACAATACATGCTTCTATTTTCAGGCTGGAATAAAATGGCTGCTTGTTGCCATGGAGAAACTTTATATTTTCAAAGTATTGTCATATGTGAAAATGAAATTTTGATTAATAAACAGCTGTTATAGTATGACCTCGTTTTGAAAACAGAATATGGAGGACAAACTTTAATTCTCTTTTTATATACTATAATTTTATTTTTAAAAAGAAATTTATTGAATAAATCCTCTCCTTGATTAATTTAAAGAAAGAATAACATTTGTTTTATTTTATAAACATGATATTAACTCTTGAAAAAGCAAGTATATACAAGGCACAGCTGCTGTGGACATCCATGCTAATGACATTTTGAGCATTTATTCTGTTATTTTAAGGTGTTTTTAACTAAAAAGTGAGTAATTCTTGAGTGCAAATAATGAATAATATTAAGACAAATATATCTAAGTATAAAAACATGACAGAAAACCTCTCAATTTTTTTTGTATGCTGAAAGACATAAATTGTCCCCTATTTTGAGAACCACTCATATATTCATACACATATGACGAAAAATAAGATTCTGAAACTTTAGAGTGATCCATATTTTAGAATTAAATAATTTTGTAATAATTTAGTATTTTTAATAACAACTTTTCATAAAAATTCTATGGCTAATTATTTCATAAAAATTATTCATAAAAATACATAACGGACTAAAAGTAATAATAATAATAAAAACATAACATACTATTTTGAACCAAAGAGCATGAGATAGTTTACGATATCATGTACCAGACTCTCCCTGCCCCGCTTAAATGATAAAGTTATATTTGCCCAGCCCCTTATATACTTATTCACCAGCAATGACATCTTTCGGAATTTTATCGTAAACTGTCTACGAATACAGATAAGTATGTATTCCTTTTATATTGACTGTATGCATGTACATGAAGTACAAATATTTATAAAGAGGAATTCTGTATGAGCACGCGTGAAAGAGCATTTAACAAACATAATAAACACACTATCAATTTATTATCCAATAATTAAGCATTTTGGATATGTAGACAAATCAACCACAACAAACTCACCGCTTTCACCTTTTTTTCAGCGATTTTTCGAATATATCAAGGAAAATGTTTTAACTCACCTGAAAAAAAAATTAAAACATTAAAATTCAATGCAATAAAATTTGCAAAAGTACACATCAAATTTAAAATTCAATAAAAACTATTTTTAACTAACTCAACTCGAACAAAACGAGTTATACAATTCGTATTATGTTTACCAGATGATCCAACTTAACATAAGGTATCCGACTACGTTCGAAAGTTTTTAATTATTTATTTATTTTAACTATACTTTTGATACATTTTTTGGTATTTTTCAGTGTAATATGACACAAATAAAGTAATACTCTAAAGTAATGTGTCTCTAACTCATTCTAAACAGTATTACAACTAGTTGAAGTGTTAAAAGATTTTTATAAGAAGTAATTTAAATGGTACTTATAAATACCTTCGGTGGATAAAGGGTTAAACTTGGTATCACTATAAGATACCGATATAATAACTAAGAATGTACCGAATATTCGGTATCTATTCGGTATTCGGCCTATTCGGCCATGTTATCGAATATTCGGTTATGCCGAATATGAAACTATTCGATCTGCTGAATATTCGGTTTGGCCGAATATCAAAGTATTCGGCCGAATCGAATACTTAATAAAGCCTTTTAAAACACATTTTAAAAAACTTTTCACAATTTCTGCTTTTAACTGTCAATTTATAAATATATTTAAAATAATTAAAAATAAAATCATATTTAAATAAAATAGAATGTTTTTACATTATTTATTTGCTGTTTTTAAAGTTTAACTTAAGAAAACTTGTGTTTTCGTTTGTAGCATTAACAATAAAGAAAATACCATAACTATATTTGCAACTCACATGCTTTGATTTCTGTAAAATATGATATGATGAGAAGGATGGAAAATGCGACCATTCATAAGAAAAGAACTATGAGCTAGGCATTCCTTTATTCAGAATTAAGTTGAAAGTATTTATGCTTTATATTGAAAAAAATCTGCCTCGAGTTATTTAAAAAGAACAAATATGAGACTGTACAGTTTTTCTTCAACTATTTTTTCATTATTTCTCTTTAATTTCAAAATGTTTGTTTTAATTCGTAGAAGAAATCATGAAATTTAAGATTTTATTAATTGAAAAAGTCTCATAATTATGCTTCTTAAATAAAAACAAGTAAGAAAAATCATGCGTTAAGCATAGATTATGAAGCACTTTCCAACACTTAATGAAATCTTTAACAAAACTTTGTAATTTAGGGAAATAATAGTGTATAGTCAAATATCCCAAATATGTATTCCAGTACATTAGAACAGCCCTGTATTTCATATATCAGTTCATATAATTAGAAAATTTAGCTTAGCAAGAAAATACCCAGTAGCTTGAAATTTCTTTTTCAGCAATTCATACTATTAGATGGAAACATACTTGAATATTTTTGTTCAACCCTGTAGTTTACATTGTACCTTTATTACACGTCAGCATTAGGCTAAAATTTATTGTAAACTAAAACACTTATAAAACAACTGAAATCACATTCTCATAAATCATCATTCATAGGTGTCCATGTACCGAATTCTTTGCGTGGCCCTGTATATCCTTTTATCTATATTCTGCAAACATTTCTCAGTAAATTGAATGCAGCTCAGCGTAAAAATGCATAGCTTATTTAAGAACCACGTTTATATAATTTACGCTCATATTCAGTAACGTTAGTGAGCTCTTTTGGGTAGCCCTGTATATCAACTATAACATTTATACACACCATATAATGTGCATATATTTAGCGAAATATAAACGTGAATATGATAATTAAAATGCATTTAATCCTTCCATCAGCCATCATCGGACACATATACGGTACTTCGAAAAGAATATACTATTTGAAATCTTTTGTATGGCCCTGTAAATGCTATGTACTTCATATTATGCAAGACAGTAGCGTATAATTTATATTAAGCTTCAGTGACATACATCAATTTTATTATACATGAAAAAGCTTAATATATTTAAAATATGTCACAAACAATTCTCCCTTATACCATTATCTAATGGAATTCTTTTGTGTGGCCCTGTAAATGAATAATAGCTACATTTTCACCTTATATTTTATAGAATGCATATTTTAATAGGTTTGACAGGGTATAACATCTTTAAAATTCCTTTGAAACGATTTTTCCCCCATAGGCCGTAATGTAATAGGAAACTTTTGATTCGCCCTGTAGATAAACTAATCATGGTAGAAACTTCATTTTCGATAGGACTTGTGCTAGGGTAAACGTCAATAACGTCCTAAAATTTCATAGCAATCCGAGTATATTAACGATTTTTCCCCATGGGCCGTAACGTAATGGAAAACTTTTGATTCGCCCTGTAGATAAACTAATCATAATAGAAACTTCATTTTCAATAGGGTTCGTGCTAGGGTAAACAAACGTCTACAACGTCCTAAAATTTCATGGCAAACCGAGTATATTAACGATTTTTCCCATAGGCCGTAATGTAATGGGAAACTTTTGATTCTCTCTGTAGATAAACTAATGATGGTAGCTACTTCATTTTCAGTAGGGTTCGTGCTAGGGTAAACCTCAATAACGTCCTAAAATTTCATGGCAATCCGAGTATATTAACGATTTTTCCCCATAGGCCGTAATGTAATGGGAAACTTTTGATTCTCTCTGTAGATAAACTAATCGTGGTAGATACTTCATTTTCAGTAGGGTTCGTGCTAGGATAAACCTCAATAACGTATAAAAATTTCCTAGCAATCCGAGTATATTTACGGGAGTTAGAGCGCGGACAGACGGACAGACAAACCGAATGCATAAGCACTTTTCAACTTTGTTGGAAAGTGCTAAAAAAGGCAGATTTTTTTCAATACTGAATGTTCTTATAAAAAGTTCTTGTTTATCAAAATATAAGTCTCTTTTATTAAATATTATGTAAAATTGTTTTAAAAAGTAACATTTTAATACCTTTAAACTTTGAAATATAAAAAGTATTTGGAAAGCCGAATATTCGGTATTCGGTCGAATAGTTACTATTCGGCTGGCCGAATATTCGGTATTCGGCCCAACAATTATTATTCGGCTAGCCGAAAAATCGGTATTCGGTTCAGCTGTCGGCCGAATATTCGGCATTCGGCTAAAAGCAGTATTTGGTGCATCCCTAATAATAACAGAATGATGTTAATAGAGATTCACTCATTAAACGTCATATTGCACCAAGTGAAAATTAAAAATGAAGACACACCAAAAAACTAAACTAAAACTGACTTCGAAGCCAACGTAATTGTTTATAAGTTCTCAGAGCGGGAAAAAAGGTATTTCAAGACAAACTCCTAATTTACCAATTAAATTTTGAGAATTTAATTTCAACCAATAAAATTTAAACCGCTGACACAAACAGAAAGATGGCCTTTTACGGCCGAAAATAAGTCAAATGGGGTCTGCATTTAAACAAAATCACTGATGGAGAATTCTGGAAAATCGAAAAATTTGAGAGAAGAAATAAATAGATCTAATGCAACAAAATACAGAATGAATCTAAGTAAGGGGATTTTTAAAAAAAATAATTGTTTTGAAAGATTAATGTTTTTTAGAATAAAATGAAATAAAAAAAGGGTTGATTGAAGTTGTGGAATTAAAAAATAATATGTTAAGATATTTTAAACAGAAAGAAAGAAGTTCAATTTTTAAAGAATTTGGAAGTAATTAACTTAGGATTAAGGCGAAATTTTTTTATTATTACACATGTATAATACTTGCGAAAGTTCTCAAGTGAAATGGGATATAGAAGAAACAAAGAAAATTTCGTGTTTGATTGGTCTAGACAAACAAAATTGACAAAATAAAGATTGTATTTCAAAGGGATTAGGAATCCAATTCGAAAATCTATATCTTCACTACAACAATTTCGGCAGCGATTGCTGCAGTCTAGCATCTAAGGAACGTCTTAATCTTTGATATTTCGAAAATCTTTCTCTATTTGCTTATGATAATCTAAAGCTATAACACTTGTCTTATATTTCATTCAGCTTCTTCGTAAATACATTTATTCTTGTGTGTTCTTATGATTCCATTTCCGACTCCAGCTAAACTAATTTGAAATTTATCTCTGGAACTTCAGAGATTTCTGGGGCAAAAATCTTCGCATTTCTAAGACAAAGAAATTCGATATCTGAACAGGGAGAATTTAGTTTCCTATACCTGAAATATTTTACCTCAGAGAATTTAGTTGTATTAAGTTGTACACAAAACTTCGGAAATGTAATAACAATAAAGAATAGAAGAAAAAGTAAAAAAGATTCTTTTAATTGAAAAATGCTTATTTTTAAATTTAAAAAATCTTATTTTTTAATGGGTTTATTTTTTATGAAGATGCTGTCACTTTTGGAACCGGCTTCGAAAGTGAATATATACTCAAATAAAACACTCATAATCTAATCGAAAAAAAAGGGGGGGATCTTTGTAGAGATCGACTTCAATTGTCCAATGGAAATAATAATAACTTCACTAAAGTTGGTTGCTACGCTTAGTACAGTAATGTGAAAATTCATGTATTAAATCTTGTAGATTTTCAAGCGTAATTCACGCGTAATTCAAGCGTAATTCACAGTTCGCGGGTTTGTGTGCTCATGAAGACGCTGCAGAATTCTTCGCAAATACAGTCGACTCTCGTTAATTCGAAATCGGATAATTCGAATCTTCGCTTAATTCGAACTAAACATGGAGCCCCGAAATTTTCAATGGCAGAATAACGTTAAAAATTTTCATTAATTCGAACTCTTTTCCTCTGGACATCGTTTAATTCGAACTAACGAGAATTCCGATTTTTCATTTTTCTTTACCTTCTCACAGATTTCAGATCATTTGAATAACTGTCTCTTTGATTTTTGTGAGAGTTGTTCCGAACGAGTATACATATAATTTCATGCATTTGGTATTCACTTTTTTTGTGTCCCGTCTGTCCATCAGTGGCGCTTCAAATTTTTCTTCCATCGTGCTTGTTTCTAAGCTTTTAATTAGTTTATGTTTTTATACATTCTAATTTTATATTAAATCATATTCTAATGATAACAGACGAAATAAATTTAAAAAAAAAACCACTATAACATTAATTCCTTTGTAATAGTAGCATATTAAGCATGTTTTCATTTCATATTTTCCATAATTCGAACTTCAGATAATTCGAACATTTCTTGTGGTCCCGACGAGTTCGAATAAACGAGAGCCGACAGTACATTTATTCTCGTGTGTTCTTATGATTCCATTTCTGACTCCAGCTAAACTAATTTGAAATTTATCTCTGGAATTTCAGAGATTTCTGGGGCAAAAGTCTTTGCATTTCTAAGACAAAAAAATTCGATCTCTGAACAGGGAGAGTTTAGTTTCTTATACATGAAAGCTTTTGCTTATAGAGTTTAGTTGTATTAACCTGAACACAGAACTTCGGAAATGTAATAACAAATGAAGAATAGAAGATAAGGTAAAAATAATTTTTTAATTTTTGTACAAAAAACGGAACTGTTTTACGTTTAGCGTATATGTTAGTGTATAAGTCGATAAATTTCTGACAATTTTCGGTAAGCAAATTGGGGGAGTCTACTTATACGCGAGTCAATTAAAAAAGAAAACAAAAGTTCAAATACTTCAAAATTCTAGAGATTTTTTTTTTTTTTTTTTTTTTTTTTGTGTGTGTGTGTGTGTGTGTGTTTGTGTGTGTGTGTGTGTGTGTGTGTCTGTGTGTATTTATAATAAAATAATATGTAAAATATACAAATAACAACTCACCATTAATTTCTTTTCTCAATGATTTGTTTTTGTTAACTTACTGCTCTTTTCGCACTGACAAGTGATATCTTTGATTTGATTTTATACAAAATTGAAATAAAAAGTTAGGAGTTGATTTATAAACGGGGTTTTTTGGTTTTTTGAAGAATTTGCATTGGGAAATTAGGGGGTCGACTTATACAAGAGTATATATGATACTTATAAAACGAACTAAGATCAGTTGAAATAGTTTAAAAATAATGGCGCACTTACAAACTGAACTTAATTACTACATTATTATCTATAGGATTACTATATGATATGATACTTAATGAATTATTAACAAATAATCCAAGTGACATTGAAAAACTAATGTTCGGAAGTTAAAATGGCGGCATATCCTTCACAGTGACTGCATCATATAGAAATTATAGTAAATTATACACCTTTCATATTAAGATGTATGTTTCAAAACTCGCCATATCCAAAAAAGAAATTTTTAATAAATCGTGAGAAACCTCTGGGGTTTGGTTTTCATAGAAAATTAAGGTTTTGCGGTGCCATAAGTAAAGAATAAAATTAGTTTTATTTTACAGATTGTAGTATTTTTGGGGTACAGGCTTACCAATAAAATACATTTACAGAAAACTTGATTTTTTGTTAAATTTTTGATAAGGCGAGCTTTGAAACTCGTGTCTTCATGTATATTTTATGTATTTGTAAAAATGTCTTAAGTGAAATGGGATATAGACAAAGAAAATTTTTTGTTTGATTGGTCTAAGTAAACAAAAATTGAGATTGCATTTCAAAGGGATTAGAAATCCAACTCGAATGATTAAGTTTTCACTACAACAATTTCGGCAATGATTGCTAAGTCTAGCATCTAAGAAACGTCTCAATCTTTGATGTTTTGAAAAACTTTTCTCTACTTGCCAAAGTAACTTATCCAAAGCTAGCACTTGTCTTACATTTAATTCAGCTTCTTCGTAAATACATTTATTCTTATGTGTTCTTATGATTTCATTTCCGACTCCAGCTATACTAATTTGAAATTTATCTCTGGAACTTCAAAAAGTTTTCCTGGCAAAGCAGGCGTTTTTCAAGACAATGGAATTCGGTCTCTAAACAGGGAGAATTTAGTTTTTTATACCCGAAAGCTTTTGCTTAGATAGTTTAGTTGTATTATGTTGTACACAAAACTTCAGAAATGTAGTAATACTGAAGAATAGGGTGGGCCGAAAAAACTTTTTTTCGATTTTCGATAACGGCGGGTGCGGAAAAGTGGCCACTGGTGGCACTTAGTTCGCACAAAAAAATTGAGATTTTTTGGACAATTCCTTACCCTGCCGCAAATGGCTTAAAATTTTGCCAAAATGCTGATTTTTGAATTTTTTTAGCAAAAAAAATTAAGTATTAAATTAAGTTTTTCTTTTGTTGTATTTAGTTGAAAAGATGTATTTAATGTGCCAAATGTTTAAATAACCTCTAATTATGCATTAGTTTAGTGCTATGTTCTTTAAAAATGTACTTGATATTAACTTGTTTTACGTTCCGTACCAACGCGAAACAACCGAGTACTCCTCGCGTGGATAGCTGCACGCCGAGTTTTACTCGCCTGTAAAAATCGGCTAATTTAAAATACACATAGCAATTAAATAATGCATTATCAGAACTTATTTAAACATTAGATATGTTAAATATGCCTTTCCAAGTAAATACAGCCAAAATAAACTTAATTTAATATTTTAAAAGTTTTTACTAAAAAAGTTCAAAAATCAGCATTTTGGCAAAACTTCAAGCCATTTGCGGTAAGGTAAGGAATTGTCCAAAAAATCTCAAATTTTTTGTGTGAACTGAGTGCCACTAGTGGCCACTTTTCCGCACCCGCCATAATCGAAAATCGAAAAAAAAAAAAATTCGGTCCACCCTACTGAAGAATACAAAATAAAGTTCCACAAATCCAGAATTTGCTAAGGGAGCGATCTACAAATAAAACCATGGCTTTTTTAATTTCCAATAGCAACACATACATTTTGACAGTATATTTTAAATTCGGTCCAAACTATGCCTAGGAATGAAATTTCAAGTCATGAGGATGATAAGTTTTTGAATTAAACATCCGAAATTTCGAGATTTGAATGTTAAATTACCTTTTCATATAAATTAACTATTTCTCCTAAAATTATAATCCTAATTGTGATCTCTTTTTAGTCTGGTTAGAAAATTAAAAAACCCAAACATAAATACATTGAATTCGTAATTTTTAAAAAATCGCAATATAAATTGTGAAATTAATGTTCGAAAATAATATTATTTGCAACCTACAATTTTTTTGATCGATTTATATTGATTGTATTATCCATCTTTCTGCGAATTCTCAAATTCAAAATTTTCTTCGAAGTAATTTTTAAATTATGCTTTAAAAAAAAGGGGGGGGGGGCATAATAATTGTTTAAGTGGGCGTTTATGGTGTGCAGAAAAGCTTAAGTTGAAAAAATAGATTATATTTTGCTCATTTTATTGAAGCATTTAAGTTGGCCATAGTTGACATTTATTAAGCGCGTGAATTTATCATATTGGAAAGAAATAATACATTAAAAGAGGTGATATAATCATTCTGCAGCTTTTCTACAAAGGAGTACAGAATTTCAAATTATATACAGCGCTTCTAAAATTGACTCATTTAAAATAATTAATTTCTCGGAAACTAACTGTATGAATTTCATGAAAATGTGTATTTATAATAATTGAAGGATGTAGAATTTAATTATGATGTCAGCTGCATTCTTTCTTAGTCCACACACCTTCGAAAAATATTCCTTTATTTTAGTAGACTGCCCCCACCGACATAACTAAGTGATATCGGGCACTTTTTGAGCAGGAATGTTAAAAAAAAAAGTTAAACTTAATCAATTAAAATTAACGAAAAATTTATTTACACAGTATTTTTCATATAACAAAACAATATTTACAATTAAGAACTCTGTTGTAGATGATCCGGTCCGACATTATGTTAAATACAGCAAAATACCTTCTGCGTATTGGGTTCACATATTAAAATATTGATATTCCGCTCACACTATGTTCGTTAAAATATATTTGTCGGAGGTCATCCTCGATCTTCCCGATATGCTGATAAGACAAGAGCCTACGCTCGTTCTCCAAAACTCTCCGAAGTGAACATCAACCATACCCCTTCAACTCCACGCACAAATTGACTCTTTCTCAACTAACTCCCCTGAGAAGATCAACAAAAACAAGGTTACATTTCTCACCAAAGGTGCTATTATCTCAAACTTCTCCCTCAGTTAGCTAGCTTGGAACGTCATACTTTGCCTTATCCAAGGTATAAGTTTATGAATAGTAAGAATGCCATTCATTGATACAATGGGATTATTCATCTAACTGCAAATAGATCAGATTTACTTCCAGATAAGAAAAAATGTTATCTTAAAACCCCAGGTACACAGAAAGTGGCATAAATACAATATATAAGTAAAAGCATGTAACAGTAATCTATAACAGTAATTCTAAATAGTATCTGTTCATCAGAACCTGACAGTGTCAAACTTCAGTATTGCTATTGAAAAAAAATAAAGTTTGGGTTCGTTTTAATAGACTTTATTCTCAATCTTTTGGTACCGGTAACTATCTTCTACAAAATTTTGTTGCAAAGTTAGCAGAGAATGTTTCCATTATTTTTTTCCTTCCAACTACTGCACATCTAACGAAACATCTTAATCTTTGATGTTTTAAAAAGTTTTGTTTTATCGGCTTATCTTATCATAATCCGACACTTGTCTTATATTTAATTCAGCCGCTTCGTAAAGACATTTGTTCTCGTGTGTCCTTATGATTCCATTTCCGTCTCCCGGTAAACTAATTTGAAATATATCTCCGGAACTCCAGAGAATTTTACTGGGAAAAGCTGACGTATTTATGAAACAAGGGAATTCGATCTCTAAACAACGTAAATTCAATTTTGCATATACCTGGAATTGTCACGGATTTTGCCTGAAGAGTTTAGTTGCATTTAGCTGTACACAAGACTTCGGAAATAAAATCAGAATGAATGAAAAATAACAAAGACAGAATAAAATGTAAATAATGACTTAAAATCTAAAAACACCTTCTTATATACAGATAAAAAATAAATATATAGATGGATCCGATTAAAAATAAAATTGAAAAGAAGAGGAAAAGTGGGAAAAAATGAAATTGTTAAAACCATTTTAAATTTCAGTCAAAGTCGAATAAAATAGAGGAGAAATAACACCTGTTGCAAATATAGCTTAATTAAGAAGTACTGCATTTTGCGTATTTTTTCCGCATTTCCTAGCTAAGTTGTATTGATAAGATTGGCTCAACCCGTAACCGTGATCCAGCTCACATTAAGAAGCCATAAATACATAACATCTGTTCTATTCACATTTAGTTTTTTAAAGTCCCTTTCCAGAATGACTGAAAAATAAAACTCATGTTTTTCTGTCATAGTTAGCATAATGATATTTTAAAACAATAAAAAACATGACTTTTGTAGATTTCTGCCAGTAGATGGATTACATAACAAATTTGCTATTTTAAACATTTTCATGGAGATGAATATCAATAAATGCTGTCATGAGGGAGTATTTGAGATTAATGTTTATTTCTATGTAAGAAGATATATTTAATGAGAAAACTGCAGTTTCAAATCATCAAAGAAGAATTACCATTTTAAGTTATATATTGTTTTTTTTTTTCCCACACTATTTTTACAATTTCCCATTTTTATCGCAATGTAGTGACGATGCAGGATGCACGGACTGTTCAGTGGATGAAGGGATCTTGTTTCAAGCTTTATAAGTTTTATCACATTTTTAGTAAATATTATTTTTAAGGCATAGGGCATTTTTTCATTTTTTTTATATCTTTAATGCTGACATCTTTTACAAGTTAAAATTAATTAAGTCGTTCTACTATGTTAAGTGATTTCAATATAAAATTATTCTGATCCGGATTTGACGATTTTGTAATACGATCAAAATACTGGTAGACCGTGATGATTTCTCAAACCCGGATTAAAGAAGATGGAGACAATTTTACAGTGCTGCAAAAACTTAGATAGATTATATAACGATACAGTGAGTAAGAGGTCTACAGACATCTACAGGGCAGGATTATTTCAGACAATGCATGTGAGTGAATTGTAATCGTACAAATTCATTTCAAGAGCAATATTAGAATATTAAATTCCGTCGCAACCAGCCAGGGGCGTAGCTAGACGGGGGGAGGGGGGGGGTCTCGTTCACTGGACATCACTAATTTCATAAAAATTTCTTAGCCTTATCTAATCAGAGAATTTCCCGCTATAAATCAAGACGAAAAATTTTTTTTTTAATTTAGTGGTATAAAGAGAATTTGATCCCCTTTCCCTCAATGATATCAATAAGTCGTATCCACTAGTTAGGAAAGACAGTCTATTATTATTTATTTTTTATGCCCTAATAAAATTTTAGGAGTTAAAAATAAACCCTCTTAGATCGGGAGGCGGCAGCTCAGACAATCACCTCATCGAGTTCACGAATGAAAATCTAAGATTAGTTAAATTTCGTTTCACATATTAAAACGCAATCGGTCTGCCAAGCCCTATTTTGGTCGAGAACACTTAAAAAACCCGATTTTAGCTTCCCTTCAACTGAATTCTTGAAAAAAGTGGAGAAGGCTTTTGTATAGCATCCATTTGCGGTTTCTTCATAATAGAAACGAGGGGAATTAACAAAAGAATCGGGAGACGAGCAATCCACCCTACTTGACAGAAAGATTTTCCTTTTGCCAGACAACTGTCCCTTTCCTGCAAAACTCATTAAAATCAAACACACCGCATCGCCACAACAAACCAGCCCACACCGAATTTAAAGAAGTTGTCAAATCTGTTTGGGACTTAAAATCGCCTAAACGGATTTTAAATTAATTTATTCGGAAAATACATTTAATCAAACAGAAGAACAGTTGAAAATGCTCTTTCCGAAACGTTGAATTTGATTGCCACATTGAAAAAGATGTGGTTATCCTCTAAATCGCCTGTGACGCCGAGTTAACCGAATCTGTTTTCGACTAAATTAGTTCGGGCAGAGTAAAGATTCTGTGAATAACTAACTGTGTTTGCGCTTAAGTCCTCTAAATTGCATTACGCACAAGATGGAAACCCATTGGGGAAAATGCTTTATGTTTCAATTACAGTTAATTTTCTAAATTTATTCTAAATTTCAATGTGAATTCCTTTGGTTATAGATTTTGGGTAATAATATGCAATATCTAATCTGCATCTGCTCTTTTAACATAATATGCTATATGCATCCATTACATTGCTAGTTGTCTTCATATTCACTTCATGTTATAAGTTATATTCATGTCGTGAAATATTTTGACTTTCTACACGTTTTGTCATGTTTTTACACGTTTTGTCATGTCCAAGAATATGATTTAAAAATCATGTGACTGTATGTTGCCACTCTAGCCAAAGAAAAAATTCACAATGTTCCATGAAATCCCATATAAAGGACTCACAAGTATAGTAGACCAAGTCAATCTCAGAATGAAATTATATATAGTGAAATCGCTCTGTGCGACCACCTCCATGGACGACCATTTTTCATGGAACGAATTTTATTCTCATACCTTCTATACTAATTTTACCTCCTTTCCTAGACCGTCCGAGTTAAACTCCCTCCATGAGCGACCAATTTTTTTTGGAGAAAATAATAAACAATGATAAACCTACGACTCAATTGCTAAAATGATATTTTTAGGTGTTTTCCACCAAGATATGACTTGGCAGACCGATTGCGTTTTAATATACGGGTCGAAACTTAACTAATCCTAGATTTTCATCCGTGAACTCAATGAGGTGATTGTCAGTGATGCCGTTTCTCGGTCCATCTTTTATTATGAATTGTTCTAAAGTTCATCTTACATCATAAACTGAGAACCACGTTGCAGCTTTTTCGCTGAAAATTTCCAGATGGCAGGCTAAAAATCTACCAGACGGATTTTAAATTAATTTATTCCGAAAATATATCTGATCAAACAGAAGAGCAGTTGAAAATTCTCCTTCCGAAACGTTAAATTTGATTGCCACATTGAACAGAAGTGGTTATCCTCTAAATCGCCTGTGACGCCGAGCTAACCGAATCTGTTTTCGACTAAATTAGTTTCGGGCAGAGTAAAGATTCGGTGAATAACTGTGTTTGCGCTTAAGTCCGCTAAATTGCATTACGCACAAGATGGAAATCCATTGGGGAAAATGCTTTATGTTTCAATTACAGTTAATTTTCTAAATTTATTTTAAATTTCAATGTTAATTCATTTGGTTATAGATTTGGGGTATAATATGCGGTACCTATTTAATCTGCTTCTGCATATACTCTTATAGCATAATATGCAATATGCATGCATTACATTGCGTGTTGTCTTCGTATTCACTATATTAGGATTTCATTCATTTTACGAAACCCGATTCGTTTCTGTCCTCTTTCTGTCTATCCGTCACAGAGTAAGTACAGAAAAATTACGTAAGTCAGAGACTTCAAATTTTGTGTACTTACAACTGAATAACCTCGTGTCACACAACAAATCACAAAATTTTGAAAAAGTCTATTGTTTTATTAAAATAATTTTATCAATAACATTTTTTCATACTTGCGATTTCAATTTTAAAAGATAACTTTGATTTCAACGTTTGGCGTGTAGACATAATAGCTTGAAGATAAAGTATCTCGCTAGGAAACAAATTTCTTAGTTCGAACCTCAATACTGTAAAGTGAAATTTTCAGATTAAGATGGATTTAATTAAAAGAAACTTCGTATTTTTGGTCAATTTAAGTATTTATAATCTAGGAGTTCGTTCATCTGACATTCATAATATTTTTTGTAATTCAATTTTCGTTCTATTTAAAAATTATCGGGATTTATTAATGATTCAATATTTTAAATTTCATTTAAACATTTTTCGTTTTTAGAAATTTAAAATTTTATTTATATCTTCACTAAATTTTTTTAATTTTTGGTTTTCAATTAATTTGGAATTTTGTATTTATTAAGCTAATTTGACTTGAACATTTTAAATTTGATTAAAATAAATAACTTCCTTTTAAAATTATTTTAATTAAATTTGTTGGTGTTAGAATCTATGTAATAATTTAATAATTATATACAGACTTGGTTTACTGAGGCTGTCGATTAAAGTAGATTGTATGCACTTTCTAAATATATTTTTTTTCATATTGGATTTGGTCTACTATCAGGGTTGCCGGCTTTTAGCTGGGCCAAAAAAAGCCGTCCGGCTTTTTTTGGTTTTATCCACTTAAAAAAAGCCGGCTAAAATTGAAAAAAGCCGGCTTTTATTTTTAAAGTGTTAATTTGTATCGAATCCATATTAAATTTGGATTGATTTATTTTAAATACATTTTTAACTATTTACTACTAAAAAAGTTATAAATTTCTATGTAATTTTTCAGATAAATAAGTTTTATAACCGCTAGAAATCAACTGTGAAGGCATTATGTCTGAAAAATATAAATCTTGGAAAAAAGAAACTATACTCAAAAAATGTGTTTTAAACTTCTATATTTCATAGGTCTACTTATATTACACATTCTTAAGAATTATATTTTAATTGAATTATGACAAAATGAAACACATCAAAGCATTCATGGAAACATGTCAATGTGTAAAGATTAAGTCATAAAATGAACAATGTTGAAAGAGAAATTAGGAAGAATTCAGTAATTGAAGAGAGTTTAATACATAATTACTTACAATTAAAATTTTGAATAGCTCTTAGTTATTTAAAAGTGCATATATGACCTGTTGCATGAATGAATATATAATATAGTCATGCATATGCTAATGAAGAATACTGAAATAAATTGTGAAATATAATATATATTATGAAATATGCATAATTCGAAATACTATTTTCAATAGTGAGAAATTTTTTTTTTTTTTTTTTTTTTTTTTTTTTTTTTTAATATATGATTTTAAATGCTTATAGGGAATAAAACATGACATTTTAATAATTCTTAAAAATTGTTAAGTAATAAAACATGCAACTAAGTAACTATAGTCCTCTTTAATTTTATAAAGCAGTAAAAATGGAAAAACAAGGGTAGGATTAAAGGTCAATGTAAATCAGAAAAAGCACTTGGTATAGCCATTTTATAATTTAGCTGACATATTTGCAATTCTGACTGTAAACCACTAGCAACTCCATCAATGTGTTATTCTAGTATTAATATCTTCATTATTGAAAAATTGGGTTATAACCCAATTTCTCATAATGAATCATAATTAAAATCCCAATTTTTCATTTTAATAAATAAATTTATTAAACTCAAAATAAATTAAACATCATTAAATTTAGTTAAAAGTCACTTTAAAAAGTGTAGCTTATAATTAAAAGGCTTCACTGTATAAAAGCCAATTATGGCCAAAAAAGGCCAATTTTGGCCAAAAAAAGCCGGCTAAAATCAATAAAAGCCAACCGGCCTGGCTTTTTTAAATTTTAGCCGGTTTTTTTGCAACCCTGTCTACTATGATTGTGAACCCTTCATATTTTACTAACCTTCACACATATTCGTAGTGGTAATTTAGTGCAGATAGTCGAACAGGTGGCATTGCTTTCTTGTGCTATATACACTATATTGCCATTGATTATGGAACACTTGCGATTTTAGACATTTTACTAAATATCTAGAAAAATACGTGAGGAATCATCTCGAAACTCTTAGTGTATAAATATAATAGTATAAGTCATACATCTCCCTGAAGATTTTTTCCCGAAACTCCAAAGGGGACCGTCAACAAATTAAAAAAGAATGAATATCTTTTGAATAACCCTGTCAAAACTAATGTAGCAAAAGCGCTCAAACTCTAGATTGTGATTGAATGCCTTATTGTAATAAGCCTTGTTCATTTTTATGCAAATAGCATGCATACTCGCAGAGTAATTAAGGTTTTTATAAAAATGATCCCAAATTTTTCCAAGTTTTCTCCTTATAATTTTCAGAGTTCTTAATATAAAATATTATTTTTTTCAGAAAATATGACAAACAACATTGCACACAGTACCCTGTAATCAGAATTAAAAAATAATGAAAATTGTATAAAAAATGAGTTGGTTTACTAAATAATTTTTTACTGCGCATGCGTCAACGATATCAAAATTTCATTTGCATATTATGTTAGCTAAATGTATAGAGCAACTTTTGTGAAAGTCACAAAATCACAACTTGAGAATTCTGACAATAATCGTCAATTGAATAAGTCGAAAATCCGTTATTCTCAAAATGAAGCAAAAACAAGAGGGGTTGTATCCATATATTCATTGATTAGTGTCAATATAGAATACACAATATGGGATGTACTACTGCATTTGGATAAAATCCCTCATTTTTTTGCTTCATTTTGGAAACAACAAATTTTGTCCTTTTTCTATAGACGATTACTTTCAGAATTTTCAAGCTATGATTTTGAAACTTTTACAAAAGTTGCTCTATAGATTTAGCTAACATAATATGCAAATGAAATTTTGATATCTTTGACGCATGCGCAGTAAAAAATTATATAGTAAACCTACTCATTTTTCATACAATTTTTATTATTTTTTAATTCTGATTACAGGGTACTGTGTGCAATGTTGTTTGTCATATTTTCTGAAAAAAATATTATTTTATATTAAGAACTCTGAAAATTATAATGGAAAAACTTGGAAAAATTTGGGACCATTTTTATAAAAACCTTAATTACTCTGCGAGTGTGCATGCTATTTGCATAAAAATGAACACAGTGTATTACAATAAGGCATTCAATCATAATCTAGAGTTTGAGCGCTTTTGCTACATTAGTTTTGACAGGGTTATTCAAAAGATATTCATTCTTTTTTAATTTGTTGACGGTCCCCTATGGCGTTTCGGTAAAAAATCTTCACGGAGATGTATGACGTATACTATTATATTTATACACTAAGAGTTTCGAGATGATTCCTCATGTATTTTTCTAGATATTTAGTAAAATGTCTAAAATCGCAAGTGTCCCATAATCAATGGCAATATAGTGTATACATATCTATATGACGTCTATGGGATGAAATATCGTTAAAATAGCTTTATTAATGTTAAAGCTAGGAATGAAAATGAGCTTTCCGGAATTGCAAGTTCACCTTGGAGTGAAATTCCGAACTTTTGACAGAATAAAGTTAATTGTGACTTTAGTTTTTCTTTTTTTTTTCCCCTCTTTAACTTGACACGTATTATCTTCAAGCCCCCAAAGTCTCTCTTAGCATATAGATGACTAAAGATTATCCTGCCTGTATCCAAATACTAAATGCCCAATAAAAACTCACCGCCTACGTCTTAACAATTCATTCAGTAATTTAAAAAGTAATTTATAGAAAACATTGTTAAAACATATTTGTGTAACAAATAAATGAATAATTTAGAACAGGTTCTTGCTTCAATCTGTTTTAAAGCTGCAAGTTAGAGCCAAAATTTATTCTTCATTTCATTTTTGAAGATCAGTTAATGTCAACTCGTCTGCAGTGGGAAATTATTTACAATACAATAATCCCTAAAACGCACCAGTTTGCTAGTCTTTATGATTCCCCTATTTGTCCATAACTTAGCAGTTTATTTCTAATTCATGGGCTCCACGCGTGTTGCCAAAACGACATCACATAACAGAAATTTAAAATTAACCTATCTAAACTTCATTAAATATTCTCCATGGCTACATTTCACAGGAAAGCTTTTACAAAGTTTTCTTTTACCGATGTTTCATTCTGTTAGTCATCTGATAGACGTCGATATTAAATAATGCGACATTAATTTTGCCTGCACTGCGGCTTTCTACCTGATGTATTGGAGATTATGTACTATACTAATATGGGTAGGATTATTCCGTGTTAGTATAATGTTGCTTTCCAGATAACGCATGTAGCACACGAAATTGAAAATGGGCAAATAAAGTTTGGTTAAATGGATGTAATTACGAATTTTGGTGAATTCAGTGATAAAGCCTTTGTTGTTTACACAGACTTTATTCCATAGTAAAAAGAGTGGAATATAACAGCTGCTTGTTCTTGTATAATACATTTATGTTTTATGTCGATTTTTATATTTTTCTTTAAGATACAGATATCTCCCATACATATTTCTTTAAAAAATTATAGAAAATAATTAGTTTTCCACTGTCAGTTTATGCAATTGTATTACGCGGTATATTCCACTTCAATTAAATCTTGTAAAACTGAATAATAATATGATGAAAAAAATGAAACAGTTAGTAGACAAGTTAAAATATTAAATAAAATGTATTTTAATCACTTAAATGAAAAAAATCAGTAATTTCATAATCAATAATTTCATAAACCAATATTTATGAAAAAAAAAAAAAAACCTTTCAAATAATGCCTATTTTACATCTCTTTTACAGAATTTTAATCTTTTATCAACGGTTTTTCAAAAGAGAAATTTTTGCCTAATTAAATCAGAAAAATGTTCGAATTGAATAATGCACAATTTATAATAAAAATTTAGTGGCGAGAATAATAAATAGTGATTGGGATATGGATGTCCGTCCGTATATCGTACGGGCAAATCCAGATTGATAAAGACACATAACCCATGGACGAATGGACGAATCAAGGATGGGGTTAAATATCTATTTTTAAAAAAAAACATTGACTAAAATCTTAGCATATCCACATTTTGACTATTCAGTCGATTATGGTAATAAAACTTTAAGAAACATATTATACTGTAAAATTTGTCTGAATAGCTTAGAAAACTCACATTTTCACATTAATTCTGTTTCGAAACTGTAATTTATAGCCAAAAACTAATTTATACTTCAATTTTTGTAAAGCAGCAATGTCAAACTATACTACATGTGAAATTATATACTGTACAATTACTATGTATTTCTTCAAACGAACCAAATTTACTAGTCTTTATGGTTTCCATATTTGTTCCAAAACTCAGAAGTTTATTTCTAATTCATGGGCTTCTCACGCATTGCCAACCTGGTATTACATAATTTAATTTTTAAATTAAACTATCCCGACTTCATTAAGTATTCTACATCGCGCATCGAGGCGACATTTCAAAGAAGCCTTTACAAGTTTAACTTTCGCTGATATTCCACTCTGATGGACGTCCATATTAATAATGCGACATCAATTTTGTCTGCAATGTAACATTCTATATGATGTATTGGAGATTATGTGTGTACTCGTATTATCAAAGATAATACGAGAGTAGGATTATTGGTGAAGGCACGATGTTGATTTCGGAATAATACATGCGGCAGACGAATTTTGAAACCAGGGCAAATAAAATTTGGTTAAGTAGAGATAATTACGAATTTTGATGGATTTCTATAGGCCGGGAATCGAAAGCATAAACAATCACATCATCAACTTTATGGATGAAAATCGAGGATTAGTTAAATCTTGATTCGCATATCAAAACGCAATCGGTCTGCCAAGTCATATCTTGGTGGAAAACACCCAAAAATCAAATTTTAGCTGGTAGACTCGCAGGTTTTTCTGCTCCATATTTTCATACTTTTGGCTGCAGGAGAGCACAATAGTAAACCTATGAGTCAACTGCTAAAATCGGGTTTTTTAGCGTTTTCCACCAAGATATGTCTTAGCAGACCGATTGCATTTTAATATAATCGAAATTTAACCAGTCCTAGATTTTCATTCGTGAATTCGATGAGGTTATTTTTTATGCTGCCGCCCACCGGAATATTTATTAATTCTTTCATTTTTGAAAAGCAGTTGATGTCAAATCCATCTGAATGTGAAATCACATATAGGGTTGGGGAAAAAGTAAGTTCGCTTTTTTTCGTGTTTTTCATAGTGAATTTATTTATATAAATAAAAAAATACTAATCAAAATTTATGTGCTATTTTGTTCGATGACCTTTTGCCATTTTTCTGGTAAAACAATAATTCCGTCACTGTAGTATTTCTGAGAGTTCTGGGCAAAAAACTGAACAAGGTGATTTTCACAAGCCTTTTTTGAAGCCAGCTTAACACCTTCAAGAGAGTACCGCATAGGGCGGAACAAATGGTAATCCGTCGGATCCAGGTCCGGACTATACGGTGGGTTCATCAAAACTTCCCAACAAAGCTCTTTCAGTTTTTGCCGAGTGACTAAAGATGAGTGTGGTTTAGCGTTGTCGTGATGGAAGACAGCGCCTTTCCTTTCGATCAATTTTGGCCGGGTTTTTTGAGTGCCTGCTTCAATCGCATTAGTTGTTTACAGAAGATAGTTGAATTGATGGTTTGGCCAGGTTTGAGCAGCTCATGATGGAAAATTCCTTTCCAATCTCACCAAACACCCAGAATCACTTTCGTAGGCATCAATCCGGGCTTTGCCACCGTTTGTGAAGCTTCGATCACGATCTTTTTAGCACATTGTTGTTATATGTGATTCCCTTTTCATCACCCGCAATGATTTGTTTCAAAAATGGCTCGATTTCATACCGTTTCAGTAGCAATTCACAAATGAAAACTCTGTCCATTAAATTTTTCACTGTAAGTTTATGGGGAACCCAAGTATCGAGTTTCTTTTGGTATCCAATTTTATGTAAATGGTTCAAAAGTTGTTTATGGTTGATGTTTAGTTCCGTAGCAATGTCGTGGGAAGAAATATGTCAGTCTACCTGGATTGTTTTTAAAATTTCATCGAATTTTTCAAGGATTGGCCGACCAGGGAAAGGTTCATCTTTAACATCGAAATTTTCGGAAGGAAAACGAGCAAACCGATTCTGACTTTGGCGTTTACTTAATAACTGATCACCATAAATACCACACAAGTTTCGATGAGCCTGCGCCAATTTTTCCCTTTTTGGAAGTAAAAAACTAAAATGTGACGAAAATGATCTTCTGAAATCTCTATTTTTAAAGCGCAATAACTTTTGACTGGTTAAACAGATGACGCTACCTTTATTTCTAGAATATTCTAGAGACTGTTACCTTTCAAACGCTGTATAGTATGACTTAATTGAGTAAGTATTACTCGAGATATGCGACTTTAAAGCTATCTATTGGGAAAAAACGAATTTACTTTTTCCCCAACCTAATACAATACAGTATTTGCTTAAATGATCAGATTTACTGTCTCTATAGTTTCCTTATTTGCTCCATAATTCAGCAGGTTTTTTAATTCATGGGCTTTTCACGTGTGGCTAAAACAAACCATTACGAACAGAAATTTAAAATTAAACTAAACCGACTTTATTAATCTATTCTCCATGGTGCATCGAGGCAACATTTCAGCGAAGCCTTTGTAAGTTTACTTTCGCTGATATTCCACTCTAAGTTATCTGATCGACGTTGATATTAAGAATATGCGACATTAATTTTATCTGCATTGTGGCGTTGCATCAGATGTGTAGGAGATTATGTACTAATAAAAGTAGTATTATTCGTGTCAGTGCAATGTATCTTTCGAGATAACAAATGCGGCAGACGAATTTTGAAATTGGCAAATAAAGTTTGTTTAAGTGGATGTAATCAGGGCCTGCTTGAGATTTAGATGTAGGAGTAGACCGATGTCACCTCCCCCCCCCCCCCCCAATTACTCTACAAATTGATTTTTTATTTACTAAATTCATATTTCGTATGCTTATATAATGCGAAATTTTACCATCAAGATTTTGAATAAATAACATTTTTAATATTTAACTCCTCTGTATACATATGAAAAAAATATTTTATTACATACATAATTATGCATTATCAATTAATTTTATAATTGACAAATATGAAACTACTGTTGAGAATGCTTTAAATTCAAAAGATATTCTATGACTAACAAACTGCAGTATAGTAAGAAAAAAAAATGTTTTGTAAGAAAAAAAAACGCATCTTTTACAATGATTAAATTTTTGCTTCTAAAAATCAGTTTTGAAAAATAAATTTGGGGGCCCCTTTATGTTTCAGTGGGTAAGCATAGGCTTCACATGCCTATTCGGTAAGCAGGACCTGGATGTAAATTCGAATTTGGAATGATTTGGAGATGGTTTTTCTTTCTTTCTCCCCCCCCACCCCCCTTTGTTTCGATTTTATACCAGAAGGGAATATACATAAACACATGATTAGTACATACAGTTAGGATTATTATTAATAATAAAAAACGAAAAGAATCGTTGAAACTATTTAATAAAACTATTATTATAAAATCAACATTACAATATTTGAATTAGTTTATTTAACACAGTAACTGTATTACGCGGATATATTTCATTTCACCTAAATATTTCTAAACTAATTAACAATATGATAATATCAAAGGAAAAGAAAAAACAGTAGAGTTTAAAATTGAAATATTAAATAAAATGTACATTCTAAATTCCTATTTAAAAATAAACCTGAACTAAAGCCTTCATCATATCTACCTTTATACTACTCAGTCGACTATATAAAACTTTAAAAATGTATATTTAAAAAAAAGTTGTGAAACCGAATTATGCTAAGTATGGCTGAAATACATTTAAAAAAAGTTTTCTTATTACTTCTTTTTCAAAATATGTTTTAAAACAAAAATTTATAACCAAAAACATATTTATTCTTTCTTTTTGGAAAAGTAGTTAATGTCAAATCCATCTGCATGTGAAATTATTTACTATACAATATTTCCTCAAACGAACTAATTTACTAGTCTTTATGATTCCCGTATTTGTTCCATGAGTCAGTAGTTTATTTCTAATTCGTGGGCTTCTCAAGTGTTGCCAACGTGACATAATACGTACATAATTTAATTTTAAAATTAAACTATCCCGACTTCATCACGTATTCTCCGTGGTGCATCGAGGCGACAGTTTAGCGAAGCTTTTGTAAGTTTACATTTGCTGATATTTCTCTTTGCCGGTTATCTGATGGACGTCGTTATTAAAAATATGCGACATTAATTTTCTCTGAATTGTGGTGTTGTATCCGATGTGTTGGGGATTATGTACTAATAAAAATAGGATTATTCATGTCAGTATAATGTATTTTTCGGGATAACGGATGTGGCAATCGAATTTTGAAATTGGGTAAATTGTGAGACTTGCAACGAGCCCTAGCACATAAAATGTGTGCCTAAGACAACAATTTGCATTGAATGACATTCAGAGTGACGAAGACATTGACTTTGTGTGTGTCAATTATTTTGGTGACACAGATGAAGATTAAGTTTGATTTTTGTATAAATTTGATATTTTATATGAATACATTTGGAAATAATAACTATGCTCTTTATTTCACCTATGTTACCAGTATTTACAAATAAATGTCCAATTTTACCACTAACTTCAATTTTTTAAAACATTGAGGAAATTTGCCAGGATTTTTCCCCGTTCAGAAATAGATTCTTTTTTTCATAAAAATCTCTTGACTAATTTTTTAAAAGCATATCATGATGTGATCTTTTCTATAGAATATGCATTTGTTTCTCTACAAAATAAAACTTGGTTAACTCCCCTATTTTTTCATGTGGTTAATTTTTAAGTAGATTTATCAATTCAACTGAAAAATGGTCAATTACTGGCACAATGATGGTCATCTACTAAACTTTAGCGGTCAATTGCTGACAAAATCGTACTTCGCAACTATTACATAAAGCAAGAAAAAAGTATATTGCAAAAAAGTAGACATAAAATGTTTATTTATTATTTATCCTTATTAGTAATTGTTGCTTTTCAGAATGTTTCAAGAAATATGTTCCTAAATTAAGCAAAGGAGAATTTATAATACAAAGAAACTTGCACTAAATGGTCAATTACTGGGTGGTTCACCCTACTTTATAATAATAATATCAAAGAAAAAAAAACCAGCAAAATTTTAAATTTAAATACAGTAAAATCTCTAAATAACGGACACCTCGGGAATGCAGAAATTGTCCGCTATTTGGAGGTGTCCGCTATTGGGAAAACCCCAGAGATTTAAAAACCTCTAAGAAATGCTTAATGTTTCATTAATTTACTTTTATATGTCCTAACACCTCTATTATATAATTAATCAGAAATAAAAATTATTTTTTAAAGAATAAAATTGAAACAAAATTGTTTACACTTATATCCACTGTTTATTATATTATAGTGAAAAAAAATTGTTACAAAAGTTTAGTTTCGCTTGCGATTACATGTAATTTGTTTTTCTGTGTGATGTCATTGGACATTGTAAAGTTCCGGGCGAGGAGGGAGGGGTTGCACTTTTTGTCCTTTAAAACCATAAAATCTCAAAATGTTCTTGGACGACATTTTTAATGGTCTGCGGGATTATTTCTCCCGGGCAGCTCCCTGAATTTAGCACTGAACGTTTGGGGGGGGGGGGGGGAGAGAGAAATTTCACCCAGCTCTTTATCCACATCTAGCTGTGATCCCAAAATTTACGACACGTTATCCTGATAAATTCAGAGGCTTTTTTTTATTTTACTCTTTTCATTTTTTTCTTTTTTTCTGTTTAAAAAATATTTTTTCATCCTTAATCGCCGAATAAAGTGTCCGCTATTCGGAATGTCCGTTATTCAGAGGTTAAACAGACAAAAATTTAAGTTTTGGGAGTGGGGATTGGAAAACTGTCCGTTAAATAGAGGTGTCCGCTATTCGGGAGTGTCCGTTATGGAGGTTTTACTGTATTAAATAAAATATGTTTCTGAACACCTATTTAAAAATAAACCCGAATTACAGACCTCAGCACATCTTTCTTTTGACTATACAATAGTCGACAATATGACTTAAAAAACGTATTAAAACAGTTGAGAAACCAAATTATGATATATATAATTGTAATACTTTAAAAAAAATTGCATTTTCATATTACTTTTGCTTCAAAATAGAAATTCATAACCAAAAACTTATAAGCAGTTACTGTCAAAATCCATCTGCATGTGAAATTATTTACTATACAATATCCCCTCAAACGAACCAATTTATTACACTCGTTTCCCTATTTGTTCCATATTTTAAGTAGTTTATTTCTAATTCATAGGCTTCACAAGTGTTGCCAACGTAATATAACACGTACATAATTTAATTTTAAAATTAAAGTATCCTGACTTCATTACGTATTCTTCATGGTGCATCGAGGCGACATTTCAGCGAAGCTTTTCTAAGTTTACTTTCACTAATATTATACTTTGTTCGGTTATCTGATGCTGGACGTCGATATTAATAAGATGCTACATTAATTTTGTCTGCATTGAGGCGTTGGATCCGATGTGTTGGAGAATTATGTTCTAATAAAAGTAGGATTTTTCGTGTCAGTGCAATCTATTTTACGGGATAACGGATGCGGCAGGAGAATTTTGAAATTGTCGAATAAAGTTCGGATAAGTGGTTGTAATTACGAATTCTGGTTGATTTAGAGATAAAATTTTATTGTTTGTTTTGACTTAATTCCAGAAGGGAAAACATCCGAACAATGGCATAACGATTTTAAAAAAATTCCACACCTACATTTTCAAATATTTTGTAGAATTCGGATTATTATTAATAAAAAAAATAAAACAAGAAATCTTTCAAACTATTTAATAAAGTTCTTATAATAAAATCAACATTTTAATATTTGAATTAGTTAATTCTACATAGTAACTGTAGTATGCGGTTATTTCATTTCAGTTAAATATTTCTAAAACTACTTTTTAATAATAATATCAAAAGTAAAAAAAAAAAAAAAAATGTGCGTTTTAAATAACTATTTAAAAATAAACCTGAACTAAAAGCCCTTGGGCACATCTATCTCTTGACTATTTAGTCGACCATATAAAACTTTAAAAATGCATATGAAAAAATCTTGTGAAACCAAATTATGCTAAATATGACTGAAATGCTTAAAAAATCCGTTTGAATAATACGTTTACATATTACTTCTATTTCAATATAGAAATTCATAACCAAAAACTTATTTATTTTAACAATATATATATATATATATATATATATATATTAGCATAGCATAGCATAGCATAGCTGAAGATGATTTACAACCGGGCTAGTTTTTACTTTTTTGATTTTGGTTACATATTTTTTATATTATGTTAGCTTCAATTTCAGAACCTGTTTCGAAAGTTAAAATAATTTTATTAAAAAGATCTGAAACCAAAATTGAAAAAGTAAAAACTAGCCCGGTTGTAAGCTATGCTATGCAAAAAAAAAAAATAAAATAAAATAAAATTAAAATTTGAGCGAGATATTTGCAAAAAAAAAACGCCCCCATAGACTTAACATTATCATCCGAGTCCTTTTCCAATGACTAGTGTTGCGCCTTAAAAAAAGGCGTGAAACTAAATATGACTGTAATACTTAAAAAATTGCGTTTTCGTGTGATTTCTGTTTCAAAATAGAACTTTCACTTTGGAAAAACACACAGTTAATGTCCAATCCATCTGCATGTGAAATTATTTACTATACAATATTTCCACAAATGAACCAGTTTACTAGTCTTTATCGGTTCCCTATTTCTAATTCATGGGCTTCTCAAGTGTTGCCATCGTTACATAATATACATAATTTAATTTTAAAATTAAACTTTTCCGACTTTATAAAGCATTCTCCGTGATGCATCAAGCCGGCATTTGAGAGAAGCTTTTGTAAGTTTATTTTATCTGATATTACACTTTGTCGGTTATCTGATGGACGTTGATATTAATAATAAGCGGCATTAATTTTGTCTGCATTTTGGCGTTATATTCGATGTGTTGGAAATTATGTACTAATAAAAGAAGGATTATTCGCGTCAGTGCAATTTATTGTTCGGGATAACGGATGCAATAGGCGAATTTTGAAATTGGCAAATAAAGTGTAGTTATGTAGATGTAATTAGGAATTTTGATTGATTTAGAGATAGAAAATTTTATTGTTTGCTGCAACTTAATCTCAAAAGGGAAAATATCTGAATAATGGTATAACAATTCAAAATTTTTTTTTTTTCAATTTCACACTTGCTTTTTCAAATAATTTGTATAATTCGTATTACTATTAATATAATTTAAAACAATCGTTCAAACTATTTAATAAAACTACAGTCGAGTATCTCTATAACGAAACTCCATACATCGAATTTCTCTATATAAAGAATTTTTAGTAGGAACGGTTTCCGTATCGCATGATTACATTAAAAACAGTCTCTATATAGAAAAATATCTATCTTTATATAACGAATTTTTTCATAATTTGGTCTTAATTTATTCAGTTTTAAAAAAGCTTCGAAATCAAATGGGATCAATTTTCCACCACTTATTTTTGATTTATCGTTCAGTGCTGAGTTTATATATATATATATTACTTTTCTCTTTGTTCTTTAAATCCAACGAATTCATCCCACCTCTCTACACATTTCCACATCCTTCTCAAAACAGAGCCATCTGGATTGTTACACATAAGAGAGGAATCAATGAGAGGCACATAAGAGAGGCCTTCAAATGGTTCTAAATGTTAATTACAATTGTTCATTCCATGCTAAAATTTGAACATTTTTTTTTCTTTTTTGAAAGCATAACAATTTTAAAATCAAAACAACAAAACAACATCATCAACATCATCAAAACAACTTCGTCTAAAATTAATGCAAGTCTTCTTTCATTTTCATATAAATGTTATGTTCTCTTTTTTGAAGCAGCTTAAATAATTAAGAAATAAAATGTTAGGTTAATATTTACTTTTAAACATTTCAAATTCTTAATTAAAAAGATCAAAAATAACATTTGTTTAAAATATACACATTAAATAAGATTTTTAACATCATTCTCTATACATCGAATTTCTCTATATAACGAATATTTTACTGGAACGATGGATTTCGTTATATAGACACTTGACTGTATTATTATGAAATCAACATTTTAATATTTGATTTGTTTGCTTCTGCATTGAAACTTTATTATGCAGTATATTTCATTTCAGTTAAATATTTTTATAATTATTTTATAACAATAATATCAAAGAAAAAAACTAGCAGAGTTTAAGATCAAATATTAAATAAAATGTGTGTTCTAAATACCTATTTAAAAATAAATCTGCACTAAAGCCTCAGTACCTCTATTTTTTGCCTATTGAGTCGATCATATAAAAATTTAAAAATGTGTATTAATAAATGTTGTGAAACCAAATTATGCTAAATATGACTGAAATACTTTAAAAAGTTCGCATTATCATATTACTTCGATTTCAAGATAGAAATTCATAACCAGAAACTTATTTATTCTTTCGTTTTGGAAAAGCAGTTAATGTCAAATCCATCTCCATATGAAGTTATTTACTATACAACATTTCCTCGAATGAACCAAATTCAGTGTTGCCAGATTGTCAAAAGCGAATTTCCCCAAAAATTCTGAAATTTTCCCCAAATCAGGGTTTTTTTCAAAAAAAGTCCCCAACGCAATTTCTACTCAAAAAGGCAAATTCTCAATTTTCAGTTTTCTGTTATAAAAATTTTTTGACAAATTTAAACTTAATTTTTCCCCAAATCAATCACTTTTTTGAAAAAATTCCCCATTTACACACACACAAAAAAAAAAAAAAAAAAAAACATTTAAACTTAGCAGAAATTTTCATGTATATTGACAGCTAATTGACGAGAAAAAAAAAAAAAAAAAAGATATAATTTTGCAATGACAAGCTCGTTTACACTTGTTATTTAAATTGTTGCCAGTTGATGATGCTGGCCTATCATTTCATTAGCTCCATCTACACTTTTTATACCAATAACTTCTTCAAGGCCTTGACTACCTCTGATAAATTAGAGTTTGAATGAATTTGAGATGGTGTTGGCATTATGTGCTTCTATCTGACTTAACACTAGAACGCCGGGAAATTTTACGCAACTTTTATAAAATACATTTAAAACCAGAAAAATCATTTGAAATTATTTAGTTTATTTATTTCGCTCATTTTATTGCAACAGGTATGCATTTCATTTCTTAAACATTTTTCTGGTTCGAATCGACAATTAGTCCAGTGATCGGTGTCGAATTGACACCTTCCCGGCGTTCTAGTGTTAAATTATAAAACAATATTTTCAATTTTTTGTCACTCCTCCCAAACTGAAGCACCTATCTAATGCAAAACAACTATATTGTATCAATCACTGTGATTTTATCAATAATAAAACAAACGTAGCTGCTTTTAATATCTTTAATTAAATCTTTTAAAAAATACAGGAAATGAACTTTTCGGACATTCCTTGAAGATTTAGTAATGTAAAGGTCTATGTCGTTTAAGATTGCAGAGTTTTCCTTTGAGTTCTTTATGAAAAGAACTAGGAGGGCTGATGCATTCATTGAGCGATTGTCAATTATAAAGTTAGCTCACGACCACGAGAATAATGATTTGTATCTATTATTTCTGTATTTTATTTTTGCTTTCCAAATCAAAATCAAATTCGAGACAGATCCAGTATTGGCAAATGTCAAAAGTAAAAATTGAAATTGAGAAAACAATTCCCCAAGTTTTTCCCCAAAAATGTTCATCGTCCCCAAACGTGTCCCCAAGAATTGGTTGTCCCCAAAAAAGTCCCCCGGAGGTTAAAAATTCCCCAAATTGGGGACAAAATCCCCAATCTGGCAACACTGACCAAATTACTAGGCTTTATGGCTTCCCTATTTCTTCAACTTGGTAGTTTACTTCTAATTCATGGGTTTCCTAAGTGTTGCCAACGTGGCATAATACGTACATAATTTAATTTTGAAATTAAACTATCCCGACTTCATTACATATTCTCCATGGTGCATCGAAGTGACATTTCAGCGAAGCTTTCGTAAGTTTACTTTCGCTGATATTACACTTTATCGGTTATCTGATGGACGTCGATATTAATAACAAGCGACATCAATTTTGTCTGCATTGTGGCGTTGGAGATTATGTACTAATAAAAGTAGGATTATAAAAATAGGATTATTCATGTCAGTGCAATGTATTTTTCGGGATAACGGATGCGACAGTCGAATTTTGAAATTGATAAATAAAGTTTGGTTAAGTGTATACGATTACGAATTCTGATTGATTTAGCAATAAATTTTTTGTTGTTTGTTTTACTTAATTCCAGAAGGAAAATATCCGAACTGTGATTTAATAATTGAAAAATTGTGAAAGGATTTCAGAAGCTGTCATTTTTAAAAACTGAAGAACTGGGATTATTATAATTAAAATTCGAGAACGGTTAATTGCCAAAACAAATTATGAAAATATTAACACAAAATAACTATTATTTTCGATCCAATATTTAAATTATTTAATTACGTTACTATTATCAAACTATTGAGATAACGGAGGATTTTGGATGTCAGAGCCCATCCATATATAATTAAAAATAAATAAAAATGCAGATAATAACCATGTTTCAAGTATCAGAGTATATTATATTATGCAGTATGACATTTCATTCTAATCAATTTTCATAAAACTATATAGTGATATTAATATGAAAGTAATAATTCCGATTGCTTTAAATAAAAGGAATTCTAAATATTTATTTAAAAAAATAGATTTAAACTAAAGCCTTTCGCATACCTCTCTCTTGACTATGTATTTAACCAAAGTGTAATAAAACTTTTTTATTATAATGATACCTATTTGTGGAATATGATTAAATTATTTAGAAAATTCGCAATTTCCTACTGCTTCTGATCAAAAACTAAAATTTATAACCAAGAACTTAATTCTGCTTTGATTTTTCAAAAACAGTTTGCATATGAAATTATTTATTACATAATATTTTCTCAAACGATTTAATTTTCTAGTGTTTATGGTTACAATATTTGTTCCATAACTCAGAAGTTTATTTCTAATTCATGGGCATCTCAAGTGTTGCCAACGTGACATTACATAATTTAATTTTAAAATTAAACCATCCCAACTTCATAAAATATTCTCCGTGGCGCATAGATACGACATTTCAGCGAATCTTTTACATGTTTACTTTCAGTAATATTTCACTCTGTCGGTTATCTGATGGGCGGGCGTCGATATTAATAATATGCGACATTAATTTTGTCTGTATAGTGGCATTCTGGTGTGTTAAAGATTATGTGTTAATATGAGTAGGATTATTAGTGTCAGTGCAATGTATCTTTTAGGATAATGCATGTGGCAGACAAATTTTGAAACTGGGCAATCAAAGTTTGGTTAAGTGGATGTAATTGCAAATTTTCATCGATTTAGTTTTGTGTTGTTTGTTCCCACTTAATCCCAAAATAATGATACTCGAATAAAAACACACCCTTATGGTATGGTACACAGATTGATTCACCCTTGCTACACATATTCAATTCTATCTGGAAGCAAAGTGGTTACACTAAATTTTGAATTTTTTTTTTCTCATTTTCAAATTGCGCAAATTAATAACAATAGCAACTTGGGCAAAGCTTCAAAGTAGAGACCATCATTCTACATGACATTTGCCATCGTTCTACCAGATTCCGGATTTGGCTGAAGTACCATTTCGGCTCCTTGGAATCGAAAAACTCTCAACACGCTTTTTCAACTTCATGAAAGGATTCAAATCAACGACCCTTGTAAAAAAAAAGTGTTGTATTGATCGAAAGAGGCTATAATAAGATGGAGCCACGTCTGGACCGAAATTCCTGAACGTCAATAGATGTACCTCCAATACCCCTATGTACGATACAAATTTTGGTTATTATCAGATTGAAAATTTCCCAGAACTTTTCGCTCAACCTAGTAAACATACTTTAAAATTATTTTATATTCACTGAATTCAAACTTGCGTAGTAACACACAGAAATTCTACACATAAATTAAATTTTCCCTTTTATACGATAAAGATCATTATCATTGTGAAAAGAAAAAAAAACATCCACGTAAAACATTTATTTTCAGATATTAAACGAAAAAAATATTCATGTGCTAATTATTTTTTTTTTAATTATTCTATGATAGACTTCTCCAAATACACTAGCAGCTGACAGCCACGTTTGTGCCAAATACATCCCACACATATAGAGAGAGAGCTCATTATTAATGTGTATATGATTGACTGCGTTTCGCCAGCAGTCTGAGCTTCTGCCGAAACGCGACGGCTTGATGCGACAATTTAACAGAAGTGTCACGTCCAGAACAACACAGGTTGAGATGAGACGACGACGTCCGGAATACAAATGATGGGAGGTTTTCTATCCTGATCGCCGCCATTTCCACGCTTAGTTGATTGCTTAAACCGCCATGAGCTTATGAATTGGGTTTCTGCAAAACCATCCCCGATACGATGATGATGATGATCGAATCGGGATGACATGTGAATTTCAAACGAATATGACGTAAGCGACCGCAAGGGAAAGGAATGAGGATAAGAAAGAACTATGATACTTCCTTGGATTTTTTAATTTACTTAACTAAATCTTCTTTTTGTCTCGCGATTGAGAAAAAAAAATTGATAAATTTATTCATCTGAATTTATCCTGAAACATCTAACATTAGCACAAAAGAACATAAAAAAAAGTGTGTTTGATTTATTAAATTTTAATCAATCGGGATCAAGGAAGATTTTTTACCGTCACTAGACATTCATAAAATTTCACTTATGAAAAATAAAAATAAAATAAAGTATTTATTGAATGTAATGAAAGTTATTGTAGTACATAATATCTGTGGCTTTCGGTAATAACCAGGTAAGGCACATTTTTAATATTTTGGGCAATTAACGTTTAAAGTTTTCAAAAATTTCTTTTTATCATTACTTTTATAAAATCGATTAGAACTTAATAATTTTCACTACATTCAATTAGGATATAATAACCTCTTTTTTTGCCAAAGTAGTTATATAAAAATTGTTTTTGTTAATTGAGAATCAATTAATTTGTTTTTTCAATTTTTCAATGAAAATTTATAATTGCCCTATGACGGGAAGTATTCTATTTTCATTTTTCAGTACTATGGCAGATGAAAGTACTCTTTTAACGTTACATTTTCCCAACTTATCTCATTTTTTTTTTAAATGTACCTTACCTGGTTATTACCGGAAACCACAGATATATATGCATATTATAAGATCTATGTACATTAATTGTGGAGCTCAGAGTTCAGAGGTTCCTTTTTCTTTCATATTTTATTTTATTATTTTTTTTTAATCTGTAATTATTTTAGTTTTTTTTTTTTTCATATTAATAAAAATATTATCTCTATAATTAAACATATTTGAAAATTATTTTGTAGTCAGTGCACTTCGAAATTTCGAAGCAACGCAGAGAAATTTTAGCACATAAATTGTCTTTTCTTTTTACGAGATAAAAATCCTTAGAATTTTTTTTTTTTTTTTTGGGGGGGGGGGGGGATGCATGTATCCCATCTATGTTCAAATATCAAACAAATAAAAGGTCGAGCAATGTGTAGATTTTTTTAAGTTATTCTATTATAGACTTAAATTCAAATAAAGTAGCAGCTGACAACCACGTTTTGTGTCAAACACATCTCTTAGACATAGAGAGAGCTGATTATTAATGTGCATAAGACTGACTGCGTTTCGCCTGTGGTCTGAGCTTCCGCCGAAACGCAACGGCTTGATGCGACAATTTAACAGAAGTGTCACGTCCAGATCAACACGGGTTGAGATGAGACGACGTGACGGAATACAAATGATGGGAGGATTTCTATCCTGATCGCCGCCATTTCCACGCTTAGTTGACTGTTTAAATCGCCACGAACTTATGAATTAGGTTTCTGCAAAACTATCTCCGATACGATGATCGAATCGGTATGATATGAATTTCAATCCAGGATAACATAAACAATCGCGAAGGAAAGGAATGGGGATAAGAGAGAACAATAATACTTACTTGGATTTTTTAATTTAATTAACAAAACTGTCTTTTTTTTTTCTCATGATAGAGAAAAATTACTCGGGTTATTTTTTCTGAAATTATTCAAAAAAACTAAACATTAACATAACAGAAGAAATAGAAGTGAGTTTGATTTATTAAATTTTAGTTGAATCAGGATCATAGAAGATTTGTCACCGTCACCAATCATTATATTCACTTATTTTTAAAAATAATTAAGTATTTATTGAATGCAATGAAAGTTATTCTAGTATATAATGCATATGCATAGTATAAGGTGTGTGTATAATTACTTTTGGAGCTCAGGGTTCAATGGTTCCTATTTATTTATTTTTTTTCTTTAATCTGTAATCACTTTATAACCTTTTTTTTTTGCCAAGTTAATAAATATATATCTATAAATTAAATTTCAAAATTAATTTGTTGTCAGTGCATTTCGAACTTTCGAAGCAACACAGAAAAATTTTAGCCCATAAATTCTTTTCTTTTTGCGTAATAAAAATCTTTAGGGTTATGAAAAAATATCCAAGTAATCCATCTATTTTCCGATATCACAAGAATAAACTGTTGAGTAATCAGTAAAAAGTTTTGAGTAATTCTATCATAGACTTTCTCCAAATAAACTAACAGCTGTAGCCACGTTTGTGCAAAATACATCCCATAGATGAATCTAGGAAAAAAAGTGACCGGAAAAAAAGTTATCGGAAAAAAGTGACATAAACTACAAAAGCGGAAAAAAAGTGACACGGAAAAAAAGTGACAAGGAAAAAAGTTACCGGAAAAAAAGTGACAAAGAATTGATTTTGGGGATTTATTATTGATTTTGGGGATTCATTGCTTAAGTATGAAAGGGGGATCGGGGAGGGGGCTCATAGTTTAGGTAAATGGGTTTTTCATGCTGAATTAACTGTTTTCGTTCAATTTTTGGATATACGTTCATCCTGAAAAGACGCTTGCCTGATTAGTTTCGGGAAGGTACGATTACTCCCCCCCCCCCCCCCCCCATCCGTTCTCAATTAGATGAATGGGTTTTTATGCAGAATTGTCCAACGTGTGTCAAATTTGCATATAGGTTCTTTTCGATAAGGCTTATATATAGTATATAATGCCTGAAGAGATTTAGGAGCTCTAATGGTGAAGTATAGAGAGGGAACGGGGGATAACCTTTCTAAAATTAAATTAATAATTTTTTACGGATAATTATCCGATTTGCTTAGAATTTTGGACATAGGTTCATTATGATAAGACGTATCTCTGATTAGCTATGGGGTTCTTCTGCTTATTATAAAAGGGGGCGAGCAATTATATCCCCCTTAAAGTAGAAAAATAGGTTTTTATGCAGAATTATCCCATGTATTTCAAATTTTAAATATAGGTTCTTTCTGATAAAGTGGATCTCTGAATAGTTTTAAGGATTTAATATCTAAGTATAGAAGGGGAATAGAATATAACCTACCTTAAATTAAATTACTTTTTACACAGAATTATCAGATTTGCTCCAAATTTTGGATAATAGAAGCATTATGATAAGGCGTATCCCTGATTACATATGGGGTTATTTTGCCAATTAAAAATTGGGGCGGGTGATTATCCCCCCCCCCTTTAAATTAGATAAATTGTTTTTTATGCTCACTTATCCGATATATTTCATATTTTGGATATATGTTCTTTCTCATAAAGTGAATCCCGGAATAATTTTAAAGGTTTAATGGCTAAGTAAACACTGGGGGAACGGATGATACCCCCCCCCCTTAAATTAATAAATGGCTTTTTACGCAGAATTATCTGATTTGATTCAAATTTTGACTGGGCGAAGTCCTGATTAATTGTGGGTTATCCCCCGTTCATCGCTCTATACGAAGCCATTAAACCCTTAAAACTATTCAGGGATTCATTTTATCAGGAAGAACCTATATCCAAAATTTGAAATACTTTGAATAGCTGTGAAAGAAAAAAAAACATTTTATTTAAAGAGTGGAGGATCAGTCGCCCGCTTTCCCTATTTAATTATAAAAAAAAACCCATAATTAATCAGAGATTCGCCTTCTTATAATGAATATACATCCAAAATTTGAAGAAAATCAGATGATTCTGCGTAAAAAGCCATTTACTTAATTTAAGGGGGTTTATCCCCTGTTTCCCCTCTATACATAACCATTAAACCCATAAAACTATTCAGGAATTCACTTTATGAGAAAGATCCTATATCCAAAATTTGAAATACATCGGATAAGTGTGCATAATTTTTTTAAATCTAATTTAAGGTTGGTATAGTAATCACCCGCCCTCCTTTTTAATTACCAATAGAACCCCATAACTAATCAGAAATACGTCTTATCATAATGAACCCATGTCCAAAATTCGAAGCAAATCGGATAATTCTGCATAAAAAGCCATTTATTTAATTAAAAAGGGGTTTCCTCCATCTCCCCTTTATACTTAGCCATTAAATCCTTAAAACTATTACGGAATTCACCTTACCAGAAAGAACCTATATTTAAAATTGAAATACATGGGATAATTCTGCATAAAAACATATTTATGTAGTTTGAGGGGGAGAATTGCTCGTTCCCCCCCTTTATAATAAGCAGAAGAATCCATAACTAATCTAAGATATGTCTTATCATAATGAACTTATGTCCAAAATTTTAAGCAAATCGGATAATTATGCGTAAAAAGCCATTAATTTAATTTAAGAAAGGTTATCCCCCGTTCCCCCTCTATACTTAACCCTTAAACTCCTAGAATCTCTTCAGGCATTTTATACTATACATAAGCCTTATCAAAAAGATCCTATATGCAAATTTTACACACGTTGGATAATTCTGCGTAAAAACCCATTCATCTAATTGAGGACGGATGGGAGGAGGGGGTAATCGTCTCTTCCCAAAACTAATCAGGCAAGCGTCTTTTCAGGACGAACGTATATCCAAAAATTGAACCAAAACAGTTAATTCAGCATGAAAAAACCATTTACCTAAACTATGAGCCCCCCCCCCCCGATCCCCCTTTCATACTTAACCAATGAATCCCCAAAATCAATAATAAATCCCCAAAATCAATTCCTTGTCACTTTTTTTCCGGTAACTTTTTTCCTTGTCACTTTTTTTCCTTGTCACTTTTTTTCCGTGTCACTTTTTTTCCGCTTTTGTAGTTTATGTCCCTTTTTTTCCGATAACTTTTTTTCCGTTTACCCCCATAGATATAGAGAGAGGTGATTATTAATGGCGCATATGACTGACTGCGTTTTGCCTGTGGTCTGAGCTTCTGCCGAAACGCGAAGGTTTGATGCGACAATTTAGCAGAAGTGTCACGTCCAGAACAACACAGGTTGGGATAAGACGACGTTCGGAATACAAATGATGGGAGGCTTTCTATCCTGATCGCCATTTTCATGCTTAGTTGACTGCTTAAATTGCCATGAATTATGTTTCTGAAGAACCGTCTCCGATACGATGATGATAAACGAATCGGGATGATATGAATTTCAATCGAAGATAGCGTAAGCAATTGCAAGTGAATGGGATGGGGATAAGGGAAAACAATGGTACTATCTTGAATTTTTTTTTAATTAAATTAACTATTTTTTTGTGATTGAGAAAAAAAAATAAGTTTATTCTTCTGAAATGATTCTAAAAAATTAAATATTAACACAACAGAAGAAAAAAGGTGAGTTTGATTTATTAAATTTAATTTAATAGGGATCATGGAAGATTTTTGTCTGACACCAGTCATTACTTGCACTTATTTAAAAAAAATAAAGTATTTGGTGAATGTTATGAAAGTTCTTGTTGAATAAAATATATATGCATATTATAAGATGTGTGTATATTATTTGTGGAGCTCAAAGATCAAAAATTCTTATTTTTTTTTTTTTTTAATCCGTAATAACTTTAGATTTTTTTTTTCATGTTTATAAAGATCATGTTTATAAATTAAATATACTTGAAAATTATTTTCTAGTCAATATACTTCGAACTTTCGAAACAACACAGAAAAATTTTAGGACATAAATTATTTTCTTTTTACGTGATAATAATCCTTGGGATTATGAATTAAAAAAAAAAAAAAAAAAAAAAAAAAAAATCATGTAATTCATCTATTTTCCGATATCAAGAGAATAAAACGTCGAGTAATCTGTAAAAATTTTAAGTTATTCTATTATAGACATTCTCCAAATAAAGTAGCAGCTGACAACCAAGCTTGTGCCAAATACATCCTATAAACAGACAGAGAGCTGATTATTAATGTGCATAGGATTGACTGCAGTTTCGATGCGGTCTGAGCTTCCGCGGAAACGCTTGATGCGACATTTTAACAGAAGTGTCACGTCCAAAACAACACAGGTTATTGCGATGAGACGACGTTCGGAATACAAATGATGACAGGCTTTCTATCCTGATCGCCATTTTCAAGCTTAGTTGACTGCTTAAATCGCCATGAACTTGTGAATTGAGTTTCTGCAAAACCGTCTCCGATATGATGATGATGATGATGATCGAATCGGGATTATATGACTTTCAATCGAAGATAGAGTAAGCAAACAAAAGAGAAGAGAATGAGGATAAGGAAGAACAATGATACTTCTTTGGAGTTTTTAATTTAATTAACTAATTTTTTTTTATTATTATTCTCGTGATTGAAATATATATATATATATTAGATCTGTTCTGAAATTATTCTAAAAAATTAAACATTAACACAACAGAAGAAATAAAGTGAGTTTATTTAATAAATTTTAGTTGATCGGGATCATGGAAGATTATTAACCGTCACCACTTATTATTTTTACTTATTTACAAAATTTTTAGTATTTATTGAATGTAATAAAAGTTGTACAGTTGTAGTACATAATATATATATATGCATATCATAAGATGTGTGTATAATATTTATGGAACAGAGAGATAAAAGATTCCAATTTATTTATTTATTTATTTATCTGTAATAACTTTAGAATTTTTTTCATATTAAAAAAAGATATCATGTCTATAAATTAAACATATTTGAAAATTGTTTTGTAGTCAGTGTACTTCTAACCTTCGAAGCAATACAAAGAAATTTTAACACTTTAATTCTTTTCTTTTTAAGTGATAAAAATCCTTAAAAATATAGGGAGAAAAATTTTAAAATTTATAAAGAAAAAAAATTGAAAGAATCCTTCTATTTACCCGATATCAAGAAATTAAAATGTTGAGTAATGCGCAAAAAATTTTAAATTGTTCTATTGAAGACTTTCTCGAAATAAACTAGCAGCTGACAACCCCGTTTGTGCCAAATACATCCCACAGACACAGAAAGATCTGATTATTAATGTGCACATGATTGACTGCGTTTTACCTGCGGTCTGAGCTTCCGCCGAAACGCGACGGCTTGATGCGACAGTTCTTTCTATCCTGATCGCTATTTTCACGCTTACAAGGAAGGTCTCCATTGGGGGCATACTCAGAATTTTTTGAAAAAAATACGAATTAAACTACTCATGTAGGTAATAAAGGATCAGTGAAAATTAGCGGCGGAATTATATTATTAGGTATGTAAAAAAATAAAATAGTTTGGAATAATTGGCGTGAAAAGCTGAAAGCGACGCGGGATTTGGCGAGCAGTGCATTTCCTTGCCAAAAGCAGACGATTTTAACGAATCTGAAAATTGATTTTAATTGACTTCACTGTTAAAAATCTGCAGCATTTACTGCAACGTCACTCCACTACTTTTATAGAATATCTCTCTTCTGACCAATAAGAATGCTCCATAGCACGGTGAGTTGACCGTATCATACACTGTTAAAAATCTGCTGCATTTTGTTGCAACGCACTCCACCGCTTGTATATAATATCTCTATTCCAACCAATGAGAAAGCTCCATTTCACGGCCAAGTAACCGTTTTCTATACAAGCAAGGGAGTGCGTTGCAACAAAATGCAGCAGATTTTTAACAGTGTATTTTTCAATTTGGAACAATTTTAATCAATTTAAATTGTGTTTTAAATGATAAAATATATTAATTTAATTTTGTTATAAGTACATATAAACTTATAACAAAATTACACTTAAAGTAAAGTAAAAATGCAAAACTAAAATTACTTAAACTAAACTTATTTAAATAAATTGAAATTTTTTTCTTTAAAAAGTATTCGAAGCGTAAAAGCGTATTTTTCAAAATTTCGTTTTTTCGCCAACCGGAGATAAATCGCCAAATAAACGAAATTTTTATTATTTTTTTACGGACGTTATAAGGAGGTTCCGCCGAAATTTTTTTTATAAACGTATATAACTATATGAGAAGAACATTCTGTAATTTTTTCAGATTTTTCTGAGTATGCCCGTATGGAGACCTTCCTTGTTAGTTGACTGCTTAAATCGCCATGAAGTTATGAATTGGGATTCTGCAAAACCATCCCCGATACGATGATGATGATGATCGATTCGGGATGATATGAATTTCAATCGAAGCTAGCACTGGCAACCACAATGGAAAGGAATGGGGATTTAAACGATACTTGCTTGGATTTTTTTTATTTAATTACCGTAATTTCGGGTGTATAAGCCGCGGATCAAACAATTCTTTTTGGACCCAGAAATCTTATTTACTGATTGGACAAATATTTACGGTGATCTAACTAGTAACATTCATTTTTAAAAAAATTTCTGGGTCGAAAAATAATTGTTTGATTCGCGGCTTATACACCCGAAATTACGGTAACTAAATTTTCTTTTTTTTTCTCTCATGATTGAGAAAAAAATTACTACATTTAATCTTCTGAAATGATCCTAAAAAAAATACATTAACACAACAGAAGAAAACTAAAGTGAGTTTGATTTATTAAAGTTTAATTGAATTCGGATAATGAAAACTTTTTCACCGCCAGCAGTCATTAATTTCACTATGTAATGAAATTTATTATAGTATATATTATATACGCATGTTATGAGATGTACGTATATTATTTGTGGAGCTCAGAGATTCCTATATGTGTGTGTGTGTTCGTTCAATATCTGTAATCAGAAATCAATTTAGAATTTTTTTCCCCCATTTTAATAAAGATATCATGTATATAAATTAAGCATACTTGAAAATTACAATTACTTGGCACAGTACAATACAAATAAATTAAAAAAAAAACCTTTTTAAAGCATCGAAACATTTTTATTATTAATATACTTTTATTTAATTACTATTTTAAACTTCTTCTTTTGGTGTTCTTTTCTTAAAGATCTCACTTTTTTTCTTACTTTTCAAAATATTTCTAAAATCTATGCTTAATTTAATATTTTTGGGTTAAAAATCGACGAACTGGGAGTAAAATTTTAATACTTCATATAAAATCAAATATATTTTTTAGAAATACTTTGAAAACTAAGAAAAGAAGCAACGTCATTTAAGAAGAGAACACCGAAAGAAAAAATTAAAAATATTAATTTCCCGAGGAGATATTTTAAATATAAGAATACATCAAACACTCATAGACTTAGCATTACAGAGTTGAATACGGAAAGTAGGTGACCAGCAACCTTAAGTGATAAAGCACTATAGATTAATAGTATTCACTCTCTGAATTTACAAAAGATATTAGGAATTGCAAAGTGAGTATATAATTGCGATCGTAAACTAAAATATGTTAAGCAATTTTCCACCATGTGCTCTATACAAAAATAAAAATCCATTCACAATTATCTTACTGAATTTTCTAGCAATCCATGCAATTACAGTAATGCCATTCTGCCTTAATTTTTCCTCTTAATATGATAAATTATAAGGCAAATAAATTCATAGAGAACTAGAAGAAATGATGTTGAGATTGCATCTCAAACTCATTGCTTTTTCTAATATACTCCCTCCCCCTATATATATATATATATATATATATATATATATATATATATATATATATATATATATATATATATATATATATATATATTATTTGTTTTCTGCATCTTTATGCATGATTCTACTAACTGGGGAAAAAATATTAATGCGAATATTGGGGGAAAAAAACTAAAGATAAATATCTAAACTGATCTTGTCTCATACAACTATAAAAAACACAAACAAAACACCCATTCTCCTTGGCCCCTGGAAATGTCGTGAATGTTCACAGAAACATATATTATTTGTCCATTTCCCTTGGATATTTTCGTTTTGCGTTGCTCTCTCTGTAACCTTGCTCTTTGTCAATTATTTTCCAGAGATATCCGTTCTCTTATCAAAAAGATTAATTTTCGATTCCCTGCATCTCCTTTTTCTTTTTTCTTTTGTATCTTGTGTTGGTTTCTTACCCATTTTTTCTCGTATAAATTTTTATGATACTGTGAGATTTCGAATCTTATACAAGATTTTTTATATTTCTCTCATCTTTTCGCATATCTCAAAATCTTTATCATTATTTGGAAATGAGAAATAAAGAATTTGTTTTGTTAACATCTTTGGAGTGTACAATGAAATTTATGTGAATGTTAGAGATGAAATTAGTCTGAGTATTAAACTTTCCTCCAACTGTAGGGACTATTTACTGTGTGTGCACGTGCAAGACGTAAATAGGTTGTTATAATATAGTAATGATGATGATGATGATGAAATATATATATTATAAAGCATAAAGTAGCAGGAAATCTTGCGACATGCAATGAACCGCGTTCGCTTTCATTGCTTGTATATTCGCTTCCAAATATCATATAATTCAATTTTTTATTCTAGCGAATGGAAGTTTATGGGAAAACTATAACGTAATTTTTAAGCATGCGTTTATTTAATCCAAAATATGAGTGAAGAATAAATCTGTGCTTTTTTCAATTACTTACATACACATATATATAACATAAGAAAAAAAAATACAAATTTAATATACGAAAAAAGGCTGTTTTTATTCGAATGTTTTTACTGTGGATTTAAGCCGGCGCAAACAGCAAAAGTTTTATTAACAAATCAATTCAAATTCATAATTCTACTTTACCAAACTTTATTTGACCACTTTCAAATTAGTTGCCGCATGCATTAACCCGAAAGAAATACCACACTGGCACGAATAACCCTGTTCATATTAGCACATAATCCCCAACACATCACATAGAACTGTCCCAATTCGGACAAAATTAATGTCGCATTATTAATATCGCCGTCCATCATATGGCCTACAGAGTGGAATTATCTGCAGAAGAAAACTTGTAGAAGCATAACTCAAACACCATGGAGAATATTTAATGTAGTAGGGATAGTTTAATTTTAAAATTAAGTTACGTAATGTCATTTTGGCAACACGTGAGGAGCCCATGAATTAGCAATTAACATCGAGCTATGGAACATACACTGAAATCATAAAGACTAGTAAACTGGCTCGTTTGTGAAGTAAATAATTTCATATGCAGATGTATTTGACATTGTTTTTCAAAAGTTAAAAAATAAGTAAGTTTTCGGCTGAAAAAAGTGCATTTTTATCGCCAATGTGCGTATGTTGTGTGCAAGCTCATCTTCTGACTCCTATATAGTGCTATCTGTCGATTTAATTTGGAGGTTTTATTTTACTTTTATTTTTTAACTACACCTAAAATATTCCCATTGTTCTGGCAGCATATCTGTGAAATTTTAGATCATTTGGACAGTGGTTCTTTTGTTATAGTTTTTTACTATGACTTATAAAAAACACCCTGTTTATTTGCTTCCAAATACCATATAATTCCATTATTTCTTCTAACGAATGAAAGTTCATGTGAAAACTATAATGTAACTTATCAACTTTTGCAGATGTATCTAAAATAATTGTTTAATGAAAACAAGCTTTTTTTATTTGAATATATTTATTGTGGAATTAAGCCGGCACAAACAGCAAAAATTTTACTAACAAATCAATTCAAATTCATAATTCCAAATTCCATAATTTTCTTAAACATTCTTTGATAACTTTCAAACTGGTTGCCGCATGCATTAACCCGAAAGAAATGTCACACTGACACGAATAATCCTATTCGTATTGGCACATAATCCCCAACACATCACATAGAACTGTCGCAATTCGGACAAAATTAATGTCGCAGGCAAAATTAATGTCGCATTATTAATATTGGCGTCCATCATATGACCGACAGAGTGGAATTAGCTGCAAAAGAAAACTTGTAGAAGCTTAACTGAAACGCCATGGAGAATATTTAACGTAGTAGGGATAGTTTAATTTTAAAATTAAGTTACGTAATGTCGTTTTGGCAACACATGAAGAGCCCATGAATTAGAATTAAAATTATGCAACAAATACTTAAATCCCTGAAACCATAAAGAAAAGTAAACTGGCTCGTTTGTGTAATAAGTAATTCCACACGCAGATCAACTGTTTTTCTAAAGTTAAAGAATAAATAAGTTTTCAGATTTAAATTAAAATTTTAATTTAAAAAAAGCGAAATTACAATGTGAAGTTTTAAAACATGCTTTAAATAATTTATTCATTTGTTGTATCTATAGTTTTCGAAACTTTTTCTATAAATTGTATTTTAAATTAATTTATTTGATAAAACTTAACCGTCCTAAATATGCATATTATTTATAATATTATAAAATGTATAATTGTATGTTTTGTCTATATTCATGTAAAATAAATCTTTTAAATTGAATATTTCATTCTATAATTAATATTTTAATGTACTTTTTCAAAGAGTGCCTTTCAAACCATACCTTTAATTTTGAATTATACTGCAATATATGTGGTGGCACAATACTTAATACTAAAAATTAAATAAATAAATAAAACTTGTAGAACAGGCTATTTTACTGAAATTTAAAATTAAAAAATATATATAACTTTTTTAAAAATTCCTACTACTTTCACAAATATGAATATTCTTGACTCAATTTTTTTTTTTTTAGATATTCATTAGAATATACTACATAAAACTGTGCATGTATTTTTAGATGTATGGGATTTTACATTTAATTTTTTTTCTCTCGTGTATATTATAAACATGAAAAAAATTCAACAAACTCTAAAATTAAATTTTTTTTAAATAACTATAAACTTTCATGCTAAATTCATGCACAAAAATATTAAATACACTTAAGAAGCACAAGTAAAAAAAATAAAAAATAAACCTCTATCTAAATTAGCCGAAAAAAACCTTAGAAATGATAGAACAAGCAAGTTAAAATATGACCAGGGAGTAAAATGAGTTCAGAGTTTTCATTTGTATAGGTCATTCGCTGGAGGGTCATTCCATGGTAACGTACATTACGTTAAAAAAGTTACATTTCGAACTATTTTCAGTAATTTTTAGTCATAAACTCCTTTAAAAACTCAATTGCCTATGCAGTAAAATATTAAATTTTAGCTGAAATCTGATTATTATTTTTTTTTTTTTTTTTTTTTTTTACTATTTTTCCTATTATAAGACCGATATATAGATTTTAAATATTTTTTTCCTCATAAAAATAGAAAAAAATCACATAGTGAAGGGTTAAAATGGATAGCTAGGTAAGGTTAAAAAAAAAAGTTAGAAATTGCACGTGAAGCGTAGCAAATGAGGAGCGTTCGTACGGTAACAAAATTTTAAATATATTCAGATCTTGCTGTTATAATAGATAGTATTTTTTGGATAGAGTATAGTAGTCGATTTTTTTTTCTTTTTTTTTTGCGTTATTGTAAATACACAGGAAGTAACTTTAATTATACCTCAGTATATCATATGCTATACTATATGCTTTCTTTTATACATGAAATAATTTGTAGTAGTCCTCAGCAACGTATATCAATCTCATAAAATGTTAAACAGTTAATTACAATTAAAACGCGCAACAAAAAATGTTCTCCCAATACCATTATGTAATGGAATACTTCTGTGTGACCTTGTAAATCAATAACAAAAGTTTTTTGCACCATAGATTGTTCAAAATGTATATTATAACATGTACTTCACAGATGCATAAAAATTTTATTGTGGTCGAATAAGTGTAACACCATTAAAATGCATTTGAAACTTTTTTCCCCCATTGACCGTAATGTAACGGAATATTTTTGGTTGTCCCTGTAATTTATCTATTCATCCCATTTTCATAAAATTTGAAATGACTCGACAAAATTATATAATAATAATATATTTTAAATTTCAAACGATTCGGTTGGGTAGTTTTTGCGTTGTTATATGCAGACAGACGGATGGACTGAGCGACAACAATAGGTGCTACGTATTTACATAATTACGAACGCACCTAAAAAGATTAACATGAGAGTTTCAGTGATAAGTGAAGAGGTACATGAGTAAGTTCGTGTTCATTAAAAATTTTTCATTATTTATTATTAACCCACTAAGTGCTTGGAACGTAACTTTCCGTTCACTAAGCTCCATGTTTCACTGCAATATTAGCAATATTTAAGATAATAATATTCTATAGATTTAATGAATTTTCTATACATTTTAGAAACTTTTATGCTCTCAAATATTACATTCATATTTATAATTAGGTTTTTTTTTATAATGTTGAAAGAATAATATTTTCTAAAATTTTAAAACAAAAATAAGCAAAAGCAATATAACAATTTTACCCATTTGCTAGTCGCTCAGAGGGTTAAAAAACAAAAACAATTCAATTCAATTATAACAATTTCAATTAATCCAAAAATCGATTAAAATTCTTTTTTTATATCGATTTGAAATAATATAGTACATCTATTACTTTAAAATATCAGTTTGACGCAACAAAAACTATTTCAGCTAATCCAAAAGAAAAAAAAACTTCGTTTCCATCGATAAAATGGATATTTCACTATATACTTAAAAAAGTTTTTAGAAAATTGAACATTTATAACCATCAATAAGTTAAGTTCATACATGCTGCAAACGCTACTCTTGTAAATAAAAAAAATAAATAAACAAACAGAAATAACAGTTTTCAGCAAGTTAAGTATTATTCATTATTTAAGTCATCAAGCTGGCAGGCTCCTAATGCCATCCCATTGACTCTCCCGGACCGTGAAACTTCATCGATATAAATCGATTAAAATCCACTTTTTCCATCGACAATCGATGAAAAGCAGGAAAGAAAAAAAATTACAGTTTTCACGAAATAGGCACGCGTTATGTGATGAGTATAACTAAATATCATCAGGGGAGATAAAAACAAAAAAGAAAGAAAGAAAGAAAAACAAAAAGAAGAGGATAGGGTAGAGATTTAAAATATAGATTTCCGTTGCAATAATGGCGAAAACAAAACAATCTAATATAAAAAAGTTCAAATTTCTTTTGCACATAATCGCTGATTTTATAATATAAATCGGAATACAAATAAACGGATAAAGTGCGAAAATTTAATAAACTATGCAAAATGTAGTTTGGGGAGTTATTTATTTTTTCCCCTGCTTAATGATATTATGCTTACGAAAAGTAAATTTGAGATCAAAGTGCAGCGGAAACTATTATTCAAAACACGGTTTGAATCAAATCTGTTTTAAAATAAAGTATCGTTTTGTTTTAACTTAATTTTATTTAACTTCACATGATTTTATAATATTTTATTTTATTTATTTTAAAAAGAGGGAATAAGAATAAAAAGAGTAAACTAAACAGAAGTTTTAAATTACATCACTATTTGTTCCCGTGAATTCTTTTTCAGTTTATTTTATGCTATTTACATAGTACTGTACGTACGTACACAAAACCAGCTGTACGTACCAGCTGTACGTACACAAAATCTGAAGTCTATAACTTATGCAGTTTTTGTGTATGGACTCTGTGACGTACAGACAGACATAGAACAGAAACGAACAGAGTTTCGTCAGATGAACGAAACTTTAAAAAAATTCAACGCTTTCGTGTTCGGTCGAAAATAGGTAAATTTCAATTTGGGTTTAAAAACTTGTTTTGCTCTGTCTGTACTATTTAAACCATTGGATAACAAGTTCAAGCAAATAAATAACCATCTTGTGCTGTCATCTCTCGGTAACAGATAAGAGCATTTAAAAATAATTATTTCGTACAATTTATGTGCTACAAGGGATGACGAGAAATTAGACAAACATACTAAAATTTGAAGCATCCTCAATATGGAAGATTAGCATAAATCAATTAATGTTTTTCTTTTTTCGCCACTTTCTGAAAATTTTATTTTTAAGAATTCAACTACAACTTGATGGTAAAGAAAAACAAGTCGGGAATTGCACTTTATGCGTAGAAAATGAGATGCGTTCGTACTATAGCGAAGTATTAAAAAGATTCAGATTTTCGCGTAATGGTATACCTTGGACACAGTATAGTAGCCGAAATCTTTTGCGTGTCCCTGTAAATACTGTCTGCTTTCTATGATACAGGAAGTAACTTGTAGTAACCTCAGCTACGTATACAAATTTCATAAAATGTGAAATAGTTTAATATTATTAAAATGCGTCCCAAACAATGTTTCCCCCTATACCATTATGTAATGAAATAGTTTTGTCTGGCCCTATCAAGTAATATAAATATTTTTATTTTTTAATATACTTCATAGTTGCATGTCAAATTTTTTTTTATGTTCGAAAGAGTGTAACATCATCAAAATGCACTTGGAACTATTTTTTTCCATTGGACGTAATGTAACGGAATACTTTTGATTGTCCCTGTAAATAAACTATGGATCCGATTTTCATAAAATTTGAAAAGACTCGACAAAATTATGCAACAGTTACATAATTTCAATTTCAAACGATTCGGTTGGATAGTTTTTGCTCTATTATATGTTGACCGACAGACTGAATGACTAATATAAGTGTTACATATTTGCATAATTACGAACACATCTAAAAAAGAGCATTACCCATTTTATGTTTTCCGCTCTAAACAAAATTTTGCACGCTCTAATCCAAAAAGCATGTAGAACGTTTACCGTACTAACTGAAAATTTCACTAACCAAAACTGAACTAAACGAGAGATACCTGTATTTAACATTTCGCGAGTTTTACTACAGTACGTTTTCTTAATTCCTGGCATTGAGTATCTGCCTGTAAATCCACTTTTTCCTTCATAAGAGTGATAAGGTTGAAAAGTGAGGATTCATAAAGAGCGCTGGAGTGCCATTTCAAAACTTTTGTGGGTAAGGGTCAAGTAATTTTATTTAGAAGCAGGAAAAATGTTTTAGATGTTGCTTGCAGCCAGTTATGCAGGGGCATGTTGGGAAGCTGCCTCGGGCACTATTTTTATAGGAGTGCCCGGGATTGCTCCATGTGCCCCATGATTAGTATTTTAATCAAAGAGTGCCAAATGTTTAAAACCAGCTAAAAATAACAAAAATTTATATGTTTTCAAACATTTTGGAAGGGAGTGTGGTCCCCCTTTCTCTCTCTGCTTTCAATACTTCCTCCACACATGCATAAAACAAACTATAACATTAGAACTTTAACTTCTAAAAGTTGTTACAACAATTTAGTATTTTATCTTTAAAAAGAATTTCTTTATTAATGTTTCTTCGCAACGTGACAAGTTAAAATCATTAATTACGAACGATTTTATACCTTCTCTTTTAGACATCTTATTACATACGTAGATAAGGAAATTAAAAGTTTGCAAAGATGTACTCGTGTAAACTAATGCATCATTTCTTCTACTATTAACAAACTAATATTTTTTCTTTAAGCAGTGATCATCTTTTTGCGAAACACTGTTAAAATGCACTTGAAATTATTTTTCCCATTGACCGTAATGTAGTGGAATACATTTGATTGTCTCTGTTATTAAACTATACATCCGATTTTCATAGATTTTCAAATGACTTCGACAGTATTATGCAACAATTATATATTTTAAATTTCAAACGATTCGGTTAGGTATTTTTGTTCTATTATATGCGAACGGACGGAATGAACAACTATAGGTGCTACGTACTTTCATAATTACGAAAGCACTTAAAAATTAATTACCAGAGACAGAGAGGAGTAGGGTAGGGGGGAAATATCCGTTATTCTAATAATTCTTAAAAATTTAATAAAACAATTTTACAAAATTTGAAAAAAAAATCAATAAATTAATAATACAAAAATATTTATAATTTGCAAACTGGATATTAAATCCTTTACACCGTAGATTATCTTTTTTAATAATAAGTTTAAAAAGTATTTTAAAACTCTAAAAGAAAAATAATTACCAAATCCTTGTAAATAGAAAAAAATCTACACCAAACAAAATAGACAAAATGATCAACTAGAAGAAAACAAACGCAATCAATATACATTCCATTCTTCACAAATAGATGGCCAATTTTCTTTGAATCGATCCCTATGAAAATAACGGGTGTGGAATCGAATGAAAGTTATAGCTGCATCGTAGGATATGGAAGGAGCGAGGGAGGGACGCTGTTTAAGGGAGGAAATACCTACAGATTGTCTTTCGCTAGCTATAATCATGAGGAAAACATGGAGGCGGTACTACGACATAAGGAGAGCAAAGAGAGACCACAGATAAGATGATAAATTGAGAAACAGTTGAAAACAAATGCATGGGAAACAAATGCCTTAGTAAATAGTCTATATTTATGCCAGTCTCTCGAAATGATAATTTTATCACAAACTACACAATATGAACTTTAAAATGTGATATTTATTTAAAAAGTGACAGGTACATAACAATACTACAAATGTTATGAGTTTGATATATATATACAGCGTGTGTCAATTCACTCTGGGTTTTGAAAGGCTTATAAAAACAAGTAAGAAATTGTAACTCAAGCGTAGCAAATGAGGTGCGTTCGTACTATAGCGAAGTTTTAAAAATATTCCAATATTGGTGTAACCGTATAGAATACTTCGGATATAGTATTGTATCAGAAATCTTTTGTGTCCCTGTAAATACTCTCTGCTTTCTATTATACAGAAAGTAACTTATAGTAACTTCAGAAATTTATCTATATTTAATAAAATGTCAAAAAGTTTAATATAACTAAAACGCGCTTCAAACAATATTTCCAACTTTACCATTTTGTAATGGAATACATTTGTAGGACCTTGTCAATTAATAACACATTTTTTTTCACCACAGATTGTACAAAATGTATATTTTAGTACATAATATAATTGTACTTCAGATACATATCCATTTCATTACGTTATAAAGAGTATAAAAACAAGTGATAATGAGTAACACATTAAAATGCACTTTTTTTTTTTTTTTTTTTTTTTTTTTTTTTTTTTTTTTTCTTCAATTTTTCGTAATGTAACTGAATGCATCTGATTGTTCTTGTTGCTGTTAAACTATAGTATGCTTTTGTTTTTCATAAAATTTGAAAATACTAGACAGAATAATGTAACCATTATATATTTTAAATTTCAAACGATTCGGTCGAGTAATTGTTGCTCTATTATATGCAGAAGGACATACTGAACGACGACTATAGGCGCTACGTATTTTTCTAATTACGAACACACCTAAAAATTATGGAAGAGAAACAGAGGAGTAAAAAGGGAGGGAGGGGGAATATCCGTTATTCTACTAATTGTTTCAAACTATAATAAAACGACTTTGCAAAATTAAAATCAATGAACTAATAACACAAAAATATTTGTGATTTGTAAACTGGACATTAAATCCTCTATTCCGCAGAACCAGTTAATAACAATAATTTTAAAATGTATAATAAAACACTAAAAAATATATAAATACCATAGATATCGTATAGAAGCCGAAATTCTTTTGTGTGCCCCTGTAAAGACTATTTGCTTTCTTTTATAAAGGAAGTAACTTATAGTAAATTTAAGCAACGTATATCAATTTCGTAATATGTAAAACTTTTAAGTATAATATTATTAAAACACGCCTATATGTTTACCCCTACATGTAATGGAATGCTTTTGTGCGGTCCTGTAAATTAATAACAAATGTTCTTTGCACCACAGATTGTACAACAATTAAATAATTTTGTGGAGAATTGCTTTGAAACATTTAATGAGTAATTAAATAATTTTGTGCGCTGTATGCTTTGAAACATTTGATGAGCAATTAAATAATTTTGTGCGCTTATATACTTTGAAACATTTTACAGGTAATTAAATAATTTTGTGAGATATTGCTTTGAAACATTTGATAAGCAATTAAATCATTTTCGAACTATATACTAATTTAAAACCTTTGTTGAGCAATGAAAAGGAATCATCGATCTATCCCGAACCAAATTTACAGCTTTCTTCATGTAAATAACCCGAACAAAAAGATACGCAAACATCTTTGTCTTATGAAATAATAAGGTTTTACTAAGAAATAACAATAAAAAAAACTTCACATAAAAAAAAAAAAATGCGATTTAAAAAACGTTGATTTACGCTTCAGAAAAAGCAGAATAAAGGACATTTTTTTAACCCCTACCATAATATAATCTCAGCTTCTAGTACGAGACAACCGTTTATCACAGAAACATGCAGGTAAAAAGTAGGAAACACAACTAATAAAACAAAACGATCAACAGAAATTTTCGCAAACTCTTATTAAGTTTCGATTTCCTATACATTCCACGCTACTTTCAAAACAAAAGTTCCCAAAACTTTGCCTTGATGTTGTTTTATTCAAAAAAAAAAGGTTTTTGTGAGACACATTTCTAATTTTTATCTTTATCATCGAAAGAGTATCATTATATATATATATATATATATATATATATATATATATATATATTTGGCCAAGTTGATGTGAATTTTCAAAACTACTATTCTTTGACAAAAGAATGTTTCGCGACAATTTAGAGAATTTTTTTTCAAAGTGCATTTCTGTATTTTTTCAAGCGACTTCAATAAAAGAAGCTTCAGCTTTCGGTTGTTGTGTATACATGTAACGTATGAATGTCTGCGATTTTATTGACAACCACAAAACGAGTTTGAATCAGTAATATTTTGCATCACGTTCACACTATGATATTTAATTAAGTCACTTAGCTAGATTTCTTTTTTTGTTTTTTCTTTTTTATGAAAGAAACGATTTGTAATATACATATATATTTTTTTACTGCATCAAATTTCGGAAATGCTCTTAAATTTGACTTAACTCTCTTACCTATGAGTTGAGAGGAAATTCACCTTCTGAACTACTTTTCTTTTGAGATGCATTCGTAATTATATAAATATGTAGCACTTATAGTCGTCGTTCAATCCGTCCGTCCGTCCGTCTATCTGTCCGTCTCCATGAAAGAGCGCAAAAACTACCAAACCTAGTCATTTAAAATTAAAGATATATAAGTGTTGCATAGTTTTGTCGAGTCATTTCAAATTTTATGAAAATCGGATGTATAGTTCAACTACAGAGACAATCAAAAGTATTCCGCTCATTACGGACAGTGAGAAAAGCGTGTTCCAAGTGCATTTTAATGATGTTACAGATTTTCGAACATAATAAAATTGGTATACATCTATGAAGTATATACTAAAACATACATTCTGTACAAACTGGGGAACAAAGAGAACTTTAAAAAAAATTACAGAGCCACACAAAAGTATCCCATTAGATAATGGTATAGGAGAAAATATCGTTTGGGACGCGTTTTAATTATATCAAAATATTTCACATTTTACGAAATCGATATATGTTGTTGAGGTTTACTACTAACTAATTTAGTACAAGTTACTTCCTGTATACATATAAAAAAAACAGATAGTATTTATAAGGACACACAAATAATTTCGGAAGTTTTGTACGCTATTACACCAAGATCTGAATGTTTTGAAAATTTGATCATAGTACGAACACACCTTATTTGCTTTGTTTAACATACAATTTCCGACTTGTTTGAAATTGCTCTTAAATTTCGAGTTTATTTTTACAGATAATTAATCAACTTTTTCTTGGAATTATTCTTACCATCGTTTATTAAAATTGAAATTATTATTAATTAAATATACACAAAATTATGATTATTTTTTCACAAATATAAGAAACTGTTAACGCAATTTCACAAAAACAGAATCCTAAAAGAAAAATGTGGACAGTATTTACCAAATGTATATTTTTTTCCAGTATAAGATTAATAGAGTAATTACTACAACAGAATATCATTCACCATAAAGAACAGTATATGAGATTAAAAATTTATATCATCGCCTATTTAATGAACCACTGAATCATCACGTTCCAACAACAAGTTTCTGCAGCACATCTACGCATTATCCTGCATGATTGACAGCAATTCTCACAAAATACTGAAATGTATTCTATTCTCGAACCACTGAATGCAACCTCCACAAAAGCCATATGAACATAGTGCACAATGGTCCGAAACATTAATATGGACATATTGCAGCATAACACAAAGCTCTTTCAATACTGAACATTGTGCGGAAACGAATATGAAATATGTATTATTGAATACGTACCAAAACGATTTTCTATTGATCCTCTTGCAGTTAAAATTAGCTGGGAATGAATTAAACCACGCAAAATAATTAAAACAATTGTTTTTCGCTAAATAAATCAAACTATATTTGTCTTTTCCATTAAATCGGATATACTACAATAAAATGTGTAAACATTTTTTCCCCTTTCAAGTAGTATACAGCATTTACCATCTAATCAGAAAGTTCCCGGATTGATTATCGGCGATAGATTTTGAATTTTTTTAAGGCCAACAGTTATTGTAAACTTGTAAAAAGTTTTAACAATTATTTACATATATTTTCCAGAAACTACGAAATTTTGAATTGACTATATTACATATCGAAAACACTAACTTTTCATGCTTACTTTCATTTTAATCGGGGAGATGAAAAGTAAATATATTTGAAGAGCTCAGATGATAAAGGTGGTAAGTAACACAATCATCAATTTGAGAAAACGAACTGTAAAATTCCAAATATCTATTTGAGTTTAGTACCAGATGCTTCCTTTATCAATTAAAATGTGTGTAAAATTATAATTAATTTTTAACAAATATAAGAAACTGCTTACGCAATTTCACAAAAACAGGATCCTGACAGAAAAATCTGGACAGTCTCTAGCAAATACCCATATTTTTTTTTTTTTTTTTTTTTTTTTTTTTTTTTTTTTTCAATACAACATTAAAATAGTAATTACTACAACGGAATATTATTCGTCACAAAGAACACGGGGTATGATATTAAAAATTTACCTCATCCCCTATTCAACTAACCACTGAATCATCACGTTCCAACCACAAGTTTCTACAACGCATCTATGCATTATCCTGCATGATTGACAGCAATTCCCACAGAATACTGAAATGTATTCTATTCTCGAACTATTGAATGCAAACTCCACAAAAGCCATGAACATAGTGCACAATGGCCCAAAACATTAATATGGACATATTGCAGCATAACACAAAGCTCTTTCAATACCGAACATTGTATGGAAACTAATATGTAATATGTATTATTGAATATACACCGAAACGATGTATATTGATCCTCTTGCAGTTAAAATTAGTTAGGAATGAACTGAATCACGCAAAATAATTAAAACAATTGTTTTTCGCTAAATAAACCCAACTTTTTTTTTTTCTCAATGAAATCCGATATACAGCTATCTCCTTACCATTCGCTGATTTAACATGCGCGAGTTTTGATTATTCGCGAAATAAAAAATACGGAACATTTCAACCATCGAGAATACTAAAATTGTTTATTCGCATTTATATATATATATATATATATATATATATATATATATATGTATATATATATATATATATATATATATATATATATATATGACAATTTAAAGTTAGGGGGGCAGAAACATCATCGCCAGGTTTCCTTTTCTCCGCACAGAAGTCATGGCCAGCGAAAAAAAAACAAAATAAATAAATGTAGAAGGTCCAAATAATCACTCCTTGGCTGCTGCAAGTTCATTTTATTAAACGGTAGCTATAATATAGGGAAAAGCTCCTGTTGCAGACGATATTTTATCGAAAATTCCATCATTATTTCAGCGAGCCGTACTCATGCAGGAGAGCACCCAATAATCCTCCTTCTCATCTCGAGACTTCCCCTCTTAAATCTAAAAAGAAAATTCTAGAGCATTCTCTAGTCTCAAACCCTCATTCTTTTATGTAAACATAACTCATGACCAGATACGAGACTATTTTCCACAGACGATAATTTTATTTAAAAAAAAATATTATTTAACTAATTTATAATCGACTCAGAATCTCTTAGGCAGACGATTTTTATAGATGATTAATTTTAAGAGAAAAAGAAAAGAAATGAATTTATGGATATGCACACTATCAAAGGTTGACTGAGGGAAAATAAATAAATAGATAAAATAAAATAATGATATTTTTTGAAAGGTATGGTTTTGGAATAAATTTAATAAGACTTTCTTAAAAAGGGTTGATAAAAACATAGAAAAAATGAGTTTTATTTGGAATATTACGAAATAAAGTTTAATTAAGAATATTTTTAATTTAGAGCCATCTTTTAAATTTACGCGTATTGGAATAAATGTTTTTAAAAGCGAATTAAGAATTTATATCGTCTCCATAAAGATTAACAGATTAGATCTCGAAACAAGATTTTAATTTAATAATTTTGAGTAAGCACGGAAATATTATTATAAGAAAATTAAGATAGTATAAAGGTTAGTTTTGGCGAAAAAAAATTTAAAAATTGTAATATATATATAAAAAATATTTGTTTTACAATGTAAACTCACTTTATTTTACCAATTCTATGAACTACGTGACACTTGAATCTTATGTACTGCATAACCTATTGTATTACTGTATGGTCTAAGTTGCGAGACCTAAGATATAGATCAGTAATTTTATTTATTTTTTATGCTGAGTTTTTTCGGTTTTCTAAAATTTCAAATTTTTATTGAAGATGAAATACTTTCTTCAAAAATTGTCAAATTCTTCAAAATTTCAAAAAGATTTTGTACTTTTTTCCTCTTAGACACATCGAATTGATTTTCTTTAAGCCAAGATGGCATTTTATTTTATATCCAATGAAACAAAGAAAATTCTTCATTTTTACTATCCAGTCATACTTGTATTCTTTCTTACATTTAATGTTACCGAAAACTCATAATGTTTACTCTTCCACATAATCAGCGAGATGCACCATCAAACAGCCTTGGGGAAATAAGTTTTGTTGCAAGGAATTCGCGTGTAAAAAATTTTCTTGCTATTTAATGTAGTACGTATATTATGCGTTTTATTAATTAAAGTTACAATGCTTATCTAAAACAAAATGTAAACAAAATGTGCAGAAAAGGTATATTCATATTTATTTATATAAACATAATTAGCTGCACTTATTTCAAATTTAAACCACAATGCAATTTAAAGTTACAAACAGTTTTAATTAAATGTTTATTTAGTTTTGTTTGTTTGTTTGTTTGTTTGTTAGCTCACAGGCTATCATAGCCTGAGAGCTTATGTGCCCGCCGTTCTGTATGTACGTTCGTACGTAACGCGTTAACTCATGATAAAAATATCCGATCCACTTGAAATTTTGTATATAGGTATATCCTGACAAGGCGCTTCCCTGATTAGTTTTTGGAGTTCATTCGATATGTATAAGAGGGGGAAAGGGGGGCTCATGCCCCTCCCCTTAATAGAAATAAATGGGTTTTTCATGCAGAATTAAGTTTTTGTTCAAAATTTAGATATAGGATCATTCTGATGAGGCGATTCGGTGACTGTTATTAGGTGTTCATTGAATAAGTATAAACAGGAGGAACGGGGATTCTAATGCCCCTCCCCTTAAGGCTCCGCTGCACTGAAACTCCCCGATCGCGAAATCCCATGTTAGCCTATGGGAAAACTTCTAAGCGCGATTACTCATTACCTAATATAATTATTAAAATACTGTTTTCACCGTCAGAAAGTGGACGTCAGATGCCGATGATGTGCGTTTTTAAAAATTGTCTACGCAAATTTTAAGTATCTTTAAGAGGATGATAAATTTTAATCAAATGGAAACTTCAAAGTTTACAGGGATTTTTTATATACTTAAAATTTGCGTAGACAATTTTTAAAAAAGGCACATCATCGGCATCTGACGTCCACTTTCTGACGGTGAAAACAGTATTTTAATAATTATATTAGGTAATGAGTAATCGCGCTTAGAAGTTTTCCCATAGGCTAACATGGGATTTCGCGTTCGGGGAGTTTCAGTGCAGCGGAGCCTTAATTTATATAAATGGGTTTTTCAAGCAGAATTGTCAGATTTCGTTCAAATCTCTGAATAGTTTTGGAAGTTTAATGGTTAAGTATAAAAGAGGGGGATAGCTCCTCTTAAATTATACAAATGCTAAATGGGTTTTTATTAAGAATTATCCGATTTGCTCTGAAATTTGGATATAGATTTTTTTATGATAAAGCATGTCCTTGATAGTTTAGGAGGTTCAATGATTAAGTATAAAAAAGGGGAAAGCTGTTTCCCCTTCTTAATTTGTCTTTCGAACGGAATTAACCCTTGAAAATATAAGGCTGTAATGTACAATTAGTATGCTTAGCCTGTGAGTTCAATGCCATCAGTTTAACTGGGCAGTATTCTTTTTATTTAATACTGTATTATTTTCTGCAATATTTTGAATTAAATATATTTAAGTCTGTCTTTGAAAAAATTAAAAATGTTGCTGAACAGTGCAGATTTTTGGCGCATTAACAGTCATTTTTTATCGGCATATTTACGTAGTTTAGAATTGAACAGAATTTTTTCATTTTACTATAATATACATATTTATAATTAATTGTTTTCCAATAGTTCTGTTTTTAAAATCTGCCTAAAGCTCCATCTTTAAAACAATTTTCTAAAAAAATTTTAGCATTTAAAGAAAACAATGAGAAGCTGTTCGTATTCTTTGTACATAAATTAGAAAATCTGCAAATTTTGTGCATTTAAGCATGAAAAGGATTGAAGAGATGTGTCAGAATATATTTGAGAAAAGCATAGTAATAAAAAAAAATAACCTGAGCATTCGGCTAAATATTAATATTTGACTTTATCTAGAAAGTTTCGGCGAAAAATATTTAACTATCAGGCCAATTGACATCCAGATACGGATTACCGAATATTCGGCAAATTGACAGAATACCGAATAGTGATCGAATTTTCGTTACATCCTTAATTTCAGTCTTTTGTTAAAAAAAAATAATTATATAAATGTGTCAGATTTTTTTTTTTTTTTCTGTTGAGCAGAAAAAACACTTTAAAAGTGCGCTACTTTCTGCTGAAAACAAAATTAAACAAATACGTTTAATGTAAACGCACCAGTAGCGGGCTACTTAAATAAATTTATCTAATTATTATTACAATGTTAGTGAATTCCAAAATATGTTTGTAGTCCAGTCTTAACCTTCCTGTATCATAATAAAATATTTGAAGCTACAAAATATATTCTTCGGAAAAAATTAAAAATGTTATCTTCGTATACGCTCTAATGGTGGGCCTAGCAAATTTCTGATGCATGAATCTTTAAGTTTTCGGTTTATCCGACATGCTTTTTCCAACAGAAGAGAAAAAAATAACAATTATTCCCAACAATTTGTGTAAAGTTACAATTTAAGGATGTTTGTCAGTCAGGTTTCTTCCAGTCTTTTTTTCAGAAATACATTTTGGGATTAATCTGAAAATTTAAAATTGAGTGGCCCTGTCGGACGCTCCTCTCAGTCCACAAAACTTTGAAGAATGTCCTAGGTAGTTTTAGCTGCCACCACCGATATTAATGGGTGATATCGGTCACCTGCTGTGAGGATTGTGTAAAATAACACTGACGCTGTTAATGAACTGAACTAACAGTTTATTTAAGATATAGATATGTACACAAGAAACAATATTTACAACTATCTACAATTACAACTCGGATATAGATGATCCGGTTCAACATTAAATTAACTACAATAAACGTTGGTTGTGTACCGTTCAACTTACACTTTCTTCCTCACACTCAACGCACGTTAGATACGCTTTATCAGAGATTACTGCAGAATCTCAATACACAAGGGTACTAGGCCTCACTTCTCGGCCTATAACACTATCCACCGGGACGCCTTGTCCCACGCTCAAAATATACACTATCCAACAGGACCACAAATCCTGAGCGACCTATCGGTCTCAACGCCAAGCCAGAACTGTCTAACCTCTCAGTCCAGAGTTGACCTTGTCAGAGATTTTCCTTCCCCCAGCAGGACTCCTTAGAGCTCATCCATTGGTTCAATCCCACACTCCAACCTTGAGTCATAACATCTCCTGTTTACACATCACTCCAATAGCTAGATGACAGCTGAGGCACGCCCCGCGGCCTTCACTTTCATTCATCAACGAGTGCGTCATCTGCACACCTGTGTCAACATCTGTCATTCGTTATTATAGAAAAGAAAGAAAGGTATTTCGAGCTTCACGGATACACAACCCACAATACATAAAATATTCAGATAAGGAAATGTTATTCCTTTCTAATTCAGGGCAGATGTCTTCTAGGAACCTGACAGGCCCGTTACAGATATATTTAGCTTATTTACGTTTTGTTCTAAATACTCTTTTTATTTTATTCAATAATCTAGCAATTCGCTTTTTTTTTCTTTTGTCGTCGTTGTCAGATGTCTAACATGTTTCCACGGAAACAAGTTTTGTTGATGTATACATTCTTCAATGTTGTTATTGTTGTTGTGTATAAGTGATGTATGTAGTTATTATATGTTTTGTATTCTTCAACTTCTAAATATTCCTGTCCAGTCGGCAATATATAATATTATTCAAAAATGTGAAGCTGGCTATTTCTTTATTAGACATTTTTTTCTTTTTTATCTACTATAAGCTAGCCTGCGTAGCCGAGGAAGGTAAGAAATAAAAGTTCATATATTTAAACATGTCGAATAAAAGGTAAGCCTAGCCTATTTTTACTACCGTTCGAAATGAGCTAAAGATTTTCTTTTTTTTTAGTTTTTTACACTTTTATGTGTGATAATAAAAAAAGAAAAAGATGATTATTATAACAACAGTCATGACATACCATTAGTCCTACACAAAGTATATTGTACGAGAATAAAAATATATATCATTTACTATTCAATTATCTACAGAATCAACAGGTTCGTCAACAAGTTGAACCTAGTAAAATGAATGGATGAGTAAAATGTTAAACAAGCATCATTGTGCATGATTGACAGCTACTCCTGCAGAATATCGAAATTTATTCTATTCTGTGGTCTTTGAAAGTGGAAGTGCACAAAATTCTTGCATAAAGTGTACAATGGCGAGAGAATTAATACGGACACATTGCTGCATACGTAAAGTTCTTTCAATTCCAGATAATTATTATGTGGAGAAGAATGTAGAATATGGAATACTGAATATGTACTAAAATAATTTCTATAGATCCTCATACAGTTAAAATTAAATCCGAATAAACAATATATGTCTATCATGCAGCGCATAATCAGAAATATTATAAAAATAAGAAAGAAAAATCCTTTAGCAAAATTTATTTGATACCAAGACAACAAAATTGGATTTGAGAAAAGGAAAGTATAAGGAAACAAGAAAGAAAAAAATCACCCGTCAAGCTTAGATTATGAAGCACTTTCCAACACATTCAGAATAATGTAACAAAACTGCAATTCTTAAAAAGGTTAAAATTACGTCTCATTTCACAATATGGAAATGTATAATACAGGGCTGGCAAGTTTCTGCCAGTAAGTGGCAAAAACTGGCAGAAACTAAGAAGTAATAAGAACTTTAACCTGCAATGATTTATAATTCACACATGTAGGGTAACATCCCCAGTAATTGGCACATTAAGAATTTGTCTTTAAACTTGCTTCAATTTTCATTACAAAGAAATAAGATATTTACTTGGAAATATTTTTAAATCAAAGAATGCATATCTGTGCATCTATTTAGCCCACTAAAAGCAAAAAAAATTGAAAAAATATTTTTATAAAAATATATTTATAAAAAGTTGCTGAAATCACCAGTAATTGGCACAAGTTTATATTTAAAAAAAACTTTACATTTTCCATAGGGTTTAATCGCTTTAAATGAATTTACTGTAGATGAAGATGCCGTATTCCAGGTTTTTGAGAGTAAGAAATCAGCATATTAGTCTGAAATGTGAATACTTTAAAACAATACAATATACTTATATTAATACCCAGTAATTGTCATGCTATCCCCAATAATTGTCATATGAAGCTTTGATGGATTCAAATTATTGATAATATTTCATATTTTCTAATAAAAACAAATGACGAACAAAATAAGTCTATAACTTTCAAAGTACTTCCAAAATAAGTGGTTTAATCTCAAATTCCTTGCAATTGGAATAGGTGCCAATTACTTGGAACTAGCAAAAGTGAAGCACCATTAAATGGCATCTATGATTAATTCAGAAATCCAAATATTTGTGTCGAAAATACTTTTACACAATTAAAATAACCCTTTTTAACTAAACAAAACTGTTGTCTATTAAAATTTAAAATATATTATAAATCAGATAATAATGAATTGAAAAGCATGCCTTCCTTAAGCCAAAGAATAAGCATTTGCAACAAAAATGGCTAATTCATACAAGCCATAATTGTTCCTCTTTCCTAGGTACTATTGTCATCTAGTAGCATAAATCAAAGTTATAATCTTTAACGTAAATGAGCATATAACTGGTATATGGTCTTGCATTTTTAAAAGACTGAATATAAATCTTATTTTAGGACATATTTGAAGGATGTGCCAATCACTGGTGCATGCCAATTACTGGGGATGTTACCCTATTTAATATATAAAGAATTTAGTTAAAAAATAAGCTAGCATAAAAGCTAACTCTGCATTAAATGAGATTTGAATCTTGCATTTGTATGAGTTTAAATGATATTTCCATCACTAAATAAAGCTAAGTAAATTTTATGAGCAGTTGTAATAGAACAAACGTGTTTTTTACTTTAACCTCTTCAGTCCCTGAGTACCCAAATGGGTACATCAGTTTTGTCCCATTTTATTAATGATACTCAAATATAAATGAAATTTCGATATAAGAATAATATGTTTCGAATTCTAAGATTCGAGCTAATAAAAATAAAACAAAAATCTCGCTCTGAAGTCAAACGAGACAAGAAATAATTCAGTAATAATTAAAAATACTGTAATAATCGCCAGTAGCGAAGAGGTTATGTTTAATCCAAATTATTATTTGTTATTTATCATGAATAAAATGTATAAGCAACGGAATACTACTAAAAATATCTCAGATTATGTCTTGAAATGAATTTATGCCAGTTTTTGCCAGTTTATGCCAGTTATTACCAGTTTATGCCGGTTAAAACCACTTTCTGTCACTTGTTTCTGCCGGCAAAAATCCAGCCCTGGTATAATGCATTTCAAAACTGAATTTCAGCTGTTATCATCTACAATCCAAAAAGCAACCTCGTATATGATATAGAGATTTGTATCTATTAACAACATGAATTCCAAAATTTAGTTCATTTAAGAGATACATATATTTCAGCTAAAAATTATCCTTCAGCAATTTCTTCTAATAAAGAGAATGGTATGCGAATACTTTTGTGCATCCCTGGTATGAGGTATAGAATTTATATTTAAAGAGTAATACGCAGAAAATTAACTAAATTTAAAGACGCATACCAAATTTTAAAACGTACTCTTCAGCAATTGTAACACAAAGATACTAAACCTATTTCTTTCGTGTGCAAATTAATAAGAATGCTATGAATGCCATATTTTAATGTGATTGTAATGATATTCAGTGATTTATATCAGTTTCAAACCATTCGAAATAGCATACTGTCATTAAAATACTCTCCAAACGATTTCCCCCCCTATACCATAATGTAATCGAATTCTTTTGAGTGTCCCTGTAAATGAACCATTAATCGTCCATACTTCATATACAATACCAAAGATGCTTTTGGGTCATTCCATGTCAAATCAACCAAAAAAATTCAATATTCAACCTGACCATTTCCGATTTCAATGAAACTGCTAGGGATCATTCTCTATGATGATGTAAATTAGGGCATATTTTTATTTTTTGTTTATCGCTTTAAATTTTTATGTAATAAATTATTTAAATTTTGAAAAATCATCATTTTTTGACTTGCATAAATATTTTCAATTTTGAATTTCTCAAGTTTTATCAAACATAAAAAATTGTATGACCACTCATTTCAAAGAGGAGTTTATAAGGTTTAATTTGATATGTAAGTCGACTATGTATAATTAAAATAAATAAAATTTTAAAAATTTTAAAATTTTAAATATGAAAAATTTTTAGATGGTCATTTTTAAAAATTTTGAAAAAATTATATGTTTGTTGTAATATTATAAGCTTTAAATTCTGAAATTTTTAGAGTGGGATCTCAATGGGATCAGGAGTTATGAAATAAAAGCTAAAAATTAACATACAAATCATAAATAAATAACAAAACAAACAGAATTAAATTGCTATTTTAATGGTAATTTTTGCTTTTATTTAATAACTTTTGATCCCATTGAGATCCCAGTCTAAAAATTTCAGAATTTAAAGCTTACAATACTACAGCAAACATACAATTTTTTCAAAATTTTTAAAAATGACTATCTAAAAAATTTTCAAAATTTAAATTTAAAAAATTTTATTTTTTATTATTTTAACTTTACATAGTCGACTTGCATATCAAATTAAACCTTATAAACTCCTCTTTGAAATGAATGGTCATAAAATTTTCTATGTTTGATAGAACTTGAGAAATTCATAATTGAAAATATTTATGCAAGTCAAAAAATGATGATTTTTCAAAATTTAAATAATTAATTGTATAAAAATTTAAAGCGATAAACAAAAAATAAAAATATGCTCTAATTTATATCATCATAGAGAATGATCCCTGGCAGTTTCATTGAAATCGGAAAGGGTCAGGTTGAGTCGCTGGTTGATTTGGCATGGAATGACCCTTTTGTGACCTAAATAAGCTTTATCAATTGCATTAAAACCGAATATATTTACGAAAATTAGATCGTAGACAGACGGGCAGACATGCTGAATGCTTTTCAACTTGTTGGAAAGTGCTAAAAGGAAAGAAAGCATGGCCGGATTAAGGGGGGGGGCTAAGGGGGCTGCAGCCCCGGGCCCCAACCAGTCAGGGGCCCTCAGCAGAGGCTCAAGTTGCACCAAAGTTTCGTTTAAAACAATTACAGGGGTGTAAGAGCTGCGCGAAATCGCCGTTTTTTCGCAACTTAACTTGAATTGCCATTTGACGTCATTCCTGTCTGTATCGCCGAAAATTTCCAGGTTTAACTAAAGTGGCGATGAAAACGAAACGAAAAGGGTCGCGTAAAAAAGCGCGAATTTCGTCAAAAAAAAAACGAATTTAATCAAGATCGCGGAAGAGCGCAATTTCCTTCAAAAGGCCGTGGAAAAAGCGTTAATTTTGTCAAAAGGTCGCGGAAAAAGCGCAAATTTTGTAAAAAGGTCGCGAAAATAGCACGAATTTTGTCGAACGGTCGAAGGAAAATGCGAATTTCGTCAATGGATGGCCACAAAAACCGCGATTTTGGCAAAGAATCGTAAAAAACGCGAATTTCTTCAAAGGGAGGAAGGGAAAACGCGATTTTCTTTAAAAAATAGCAGAAAAAGTGCAAATATAATCAAGAGTTCGCATAAAAAAAGCAAAATTTGTCAAATAATCGGGAAAAAACGCGAATTTCGACAGAGGACAGCGGAAAAACGCGAATTTCGTCAAAGGGTCGTGAAAAAAACGCAAATTTTGCGAAAGAATAGCGAAAAAAAAGTGAATTTTGTCAAAGTGTGGCAGGAAAAGAGAGAATTTCATGAAAAGTTCTCGGGGGGGGGGGGGGGAAAGCGCAAATTTTGTCAAAGGATCGCGAAAAAACGTGAATTTTGACAAAGAACCTCGGAAAATTGCGAATTTCTTCAAAGGTTCGCCAAAAAAAACGTAAACTTTATGAAAGAATGGCGATAAAACGTAAATTTTGTCAAAGTGCGGCAGAAAAGTGAGAACTTTTTAAAAAGTTCGTGGGAAAAAGCGCAAATTTAGTCAAAAGATCGTGGAAAAAGAGCGAATTTTGACAAAGAACAGCTAAAAAACGCGAATTTCGTCAAAGGATTGTCGAAAAAAATGCGAATTTTGCGAAAAAACCGCGAAAAGAAAGCGCGAATTTTGTCAAAAGGTGGCAGAAAAAGCGCAAATTTCATTTAAAAAAATTGCGAGAAAAGCGCAAATTTAGTCAAAAGAGCCAAAAGTGTCGCCGCCGAAAATAAGCGAATTTTGACAAAGAACCGAGAAAAAACGCGAATTTCGTCAAAAAATTGCCGATAAAACGCAAATTTTGACAGAAATCCGCAAAAACACGAATTTTGTCAAAGGATGGCAGAAAAAGCGCGAATTTCTTGAAAAGATCGCGGGAATAGCACAAATTTAGCCAAAAGAGCGAAGTTTGTCAAAGAGACGCGGAAAAAGTGTAAATTTCTACAGAGGATCGCTTGAAAAAAACGCGAATTTCATCAAAGAATCGCTGAAAAAACATGAAATTTTGGCAGAGAATCGCTGAAAAAACGCGAATTTCGTCAAAGAGTGGCAGGAAAAACGCAAATTTCGGAAAAAGATCACAGGAAAAGCGCAAATTTTGTCAAAAGGTCGCGGAAAAAGGCGAATTTAAAAACACTATTAAAGATAACAAAGAAAAAAATCATTAACAATATAATATTCAAAATCTAAGATTTGTATTTTAGGATTAAAAAAACAAAACAAAGGTGTGTGTGTGTATTTAAGGAGGGGGTGACATTCAGTATTGTGATAGGAGGCTTAAGATTTCCAACAGCGTAGGAGGGGGGGCCCAAAATTCCCAGTAGCCCCGGGCCCCAGAAGTGCTTAATCCGGCCCTGAAAGAAAGAAATTACCTTTATTATGAATCTATTCTGTTAAATATTCAATGTATTCGGCTAAACATTCAAAGTATTCTGTCAAATATCTAAAATATTCAACCGAACATCCAAAGTATGCTGCCACAAATATTTCGTTGAAGAAACTGGTCAAATAAGATTCCATATTTAGCTAAAGGGAAAACAGACCAAATACAGAATAATGGTCAAACGTTCGTTCAATCCGAAATTTAAAGTTTTTACAAATAACAAGTCAGAAGAAAGTTGAAATTACGAATGCACATGGCAAATGAGATGATTCGTACTATAACTAGTTCAATAAGTAATGAAATCTTGGTGAAATGGTTGTTACACTCTTAAGCAAAAATGTATTAATACAAATGCAATTTAATCATATTAAATTCAGAATTGCGGAAATAATAGGACTCAATCTTAAACAAGACGTCATCACTACGGCAACTTAGAATCATTACCTATCATGGGCTATCACTGAATTAATAACGTATGACAGATTTTTAAAGAAAGAAGAAAACTTTTATTAATATCCTTTTAAGTTTTGATTCAACCTTCATAAAATGTGAAATAACTCGACAAAATTCTGCAACAATTGTATATATTAAATTTCAAACCAATCGGTTGGGTAGTTTTCGCGCTGTTCTGTGCTGACAGACATCAGATGACGACTACGGGTGGTTGTATTGATATAAATACGAACTCACCTAAAAATGTGTCTACCAATCTGAGAAAAAGTTGCGCATTTATCAACGTGGAAAAACGTTTTTAGAACACCTTATAAAAGTACTTCATTCTGATTATATGATACTAATAATAAACCAACGGTTATTATAACAGCAGTCATGACACATCATTAATCCTACACAAAGAATACTGTACATTAAAAATGTATACTATTCCCTATCCAGTTATCCGCAGATGCAACACGTTCAGTCCACACGTTTCTACAGCGAGTGCATTTATTATGCATGATTGACAGTAGAGGTCTGCACGGGCCGATTTCCAATAATGGCATTCGGGCCGGGCTCGGGCCTTACTTCTGAAGACTCGGGCCGGGCCTAGTCACTAATCTTTCGGGCCGGGCCGGGCTCGGGCCTTAATTTTTTTGCTGGACGGGCCGGGCCTAACTTTTTTTTCCGTACGAAGCCGAGACTTCCATTCTTCCTAGTTTTCATGGACCAAAATAATCAGTTCCTATTGAATCTTCCTATATGAAAATCCTTTTCTCGACTTTTTATAAATCAGTAATATTTGGCTTTGTCCAAAAATGTTTCAAAAAAGGCATATACTTTTAAGCCGTCATTATTCTACAATTAAACATTAGAATTTATTCCTTTTAAAGAATCGTAGATTACTAGGCGTTTTAAAATAGAATTACACACACACACAAAAACATAATTATGACGGAATTTTTTTTTTTTTAACTGAAAACTGAAAGTTTCTTTTAAAATGTTAATCCATGCAAAATGAATACAACAATACGAGAGAAAAAAATATATTAAACATTTACATCTGTTAAGAAGGGAATGTATTTTTTTTTTTTTCTTTTTTTCGTTCTAAAGCGATTTTGTCTTTGGAAATTTTACCATATACCGCTTTTTCGACTTTTTGTCTCCATTACAGGGAATATGGATTAATAATACTAGTGATAACTGAAACATTTACATACAACAAACAAAGATTTATTTAAAAGCGTAAATATCGCAACCTACGGCACTTCTGCATAAATGGAGATTATAAACATGAAAAAAAAAAGACTAATATAATTTTTTTTTGGTCAGAACTCTTCCATAAGATTAAAGATCAATGTTCTGTAGAAATTCACTTGAGCCGGGCCGGGTTCGGGCCGAATTTTAAACTTTTTTCCAGACCGGGCTGAGCTGGGGCCAAAATTTTAACTTTCGGGCCGGGCCGGGTCGGGCCAATATTTTTTCCGTTCGGGCCGGGTCGGGCCAATATTCCTTTCATTCGGGCCGGGCCGGGCCGGGCCGGGCCGGGCCCGGGCCGAAATTTTAACTTTCAAGCCGGGCTCGGGCCTGGAAATTTCGGCCCGTGCAGACCTCTAATTGACAGCTATTCCCATAGAATATCAAAATTTATTCTATTCTCGAGTTCTTTGAACGTGGGTAGTGCATAAAAGCTATGAACATAGTGCACAATGGCCAGAAACATTAATATGGACCTGCCGCTGCATACGTAAAACACTTTCAGTACCAAACAGTTATTGTGTAGAGAAGAATATAAAATATGTAATACTGCACAGAAGTTATTTCTATTGATCCTCTCAGTTAAAACTAGCTCGGAATAAATAATATGCGATGTGTGTATCGTAACTCGCAAAGCAAAAAACCAGAGATAATCATCCGATTTTACTAAACAAGAATTGAAAAGAAAAAAAAAATTCCCATTGGTTGAATTTATTTATGATATCAAAATACGTGCTACAAATTATTCTGTATTAATTGAATAAGTCATAATTCTTTTTAAAATCTCTTTTCACCAATAAAAATAAGTTGATAAATATGTCAGAAAGGAACTTTTTTTTTTTTAAAGCAAGTATAAAGCACTTAAAAAACTTTTAAATCCACTTCATCCTTATCTGTGAAATGCTGAACAAATATGTTTATTTATTTTTAGGTTTAATAATAACAAAACAATGGTTATTATAACAGCAATCATGACACACCATTCATCCGACACAAAGAATAGTGTACAAGATTAAAAATGTACATCATTTCCTAACCAGTTACCCGCAGATGCAGCACGTTCAACCCCTACATTTCTACAGCGATCACATTTATTATGCATGATTGACAGCTATTCCCTCAGAATATCGAAATTTATTCTATCCTGGATGTGGATGTGGGAAGTGTATAAAAGTCATGAAAACATAGTGCACAATGCCGAGAAATATTAGTATGTGGACCTACAGCTGCATACGTAAAAAAACTTTCAATACCAAACAGTTATTGTTTGGAGAAGAATATGGAATATGGAATATTGCACTAAAATAATTTCTATTAATCCTCTCAGAGTTAAAATTAGCTTGGAATGGATAATATGCGATGTGCCTTTCGTAAATCGCAAAGCAAAAAACCCAGCGATAATCTTAGATTTTCTCTAAACAAAAATTAGAAAGACACCTTTGGTATAATTTATTTATGAAATCGAAATACATGTTACAAATTATTCTGTATTAAATGAATAAAACATATATTTTTTTTTTTTTTAATCTTTATTATGTATAGAATTTAAGAAAAATTGAAATTGGCATGAAGCAGACTTGTCACATGCTATGTGAAAACGATTTTCATTTATTTAAATAACATTAAGAAAAGAAAACATTCCTTTCTATTTGTTTGAAAAACAATGCATCCGAAAAAAGAAAAAAAATCTCTACCTTATAAAGTGCAACTATTTCAGTTATTTTCTCATGTACTTGCATTATTTATTTATTTATTCAAGTCCCATTTCTCATTAGAATATAGGGTAGATGTGCCAGTAATGGGCCACCTTCCAGTAATGGGCCACCTCGCACTTTTTGGTTTATAAAAAAATAATAAATAATAGTTAAGCTTTTATTATTTTTTTCTGAACTCTACCTTGCATGCTTTATAAGCTGGATTAATTTTTTACACTTTTCGTCAAAACAATTAGGAAGCAGAAAATAAAGTTTCACAGTTTTTAGCTCACAGGCTATCATAGCCTGAGAGCTTATGTGCCCGTCCGTTCTGTATGTTCGTATGTACGTAACGCGATAACTCATGATAAAAATATCCGATCCACTTGAAATTTTGTATGTAGGTATATCCTGACAAGGCGCTTCCCTGATTAGTTTTTGGAGTTCATTCGATATGTATAAGAGGGGGAACGGGGGGCTCATGCCCCCCCGTTAGTTGATATAGATGGGATTTTCATGCAGAATTAAGTTTTCAAAATTTAGATTAGGATCATTCTGATGAGGCAATTCCGTGACTGTTATTAGGTGTTCATTGATTAAGTATAAATAGGGGGAACAGGGGTTCTAATGCCCCCCCCCCTGTTAGTTGATATAAATGGGATTTTCATGCAGAATTAAGTTTTCAAAATTTAGATTAGGATCATTCTGATGAGGCGATTCCGTGACTGTTATTAGGTGTTCATTGAATAAGTATAAGTAGGGGGAACAGGGGTTTTAATGCCCCCCCCCCGTTAGTTGATATAAATGGGATTTTCATGCAGAATTAAGTTTTCGTTCAAAATTTAGATTAGGATCATTCTGATGAGGCGATTCAGTGACTGTTATTAGTTGTTCATTGAATAAGTATAAATAGGGGGAACAGGGGTTCTAATGCCCCCCCCCCCGTTAGTTGATATAAATGGGATTTTAATGCAGAATTAAGTTTTCGTTCAAAATTTAGATTAGGATCATTCTGATGAGGCGATTCCGTGACTGTTATTAGGTGTTCATTGAATAAGTATAAATAGGGGGAACAGGGGTTCTAATGCCCCCCCCCCGTTAGTTGATATAAATGGGATTTTCATGCAGAATTAAGTTTTCGTTCAAAATTTAGATTAGGATCATTCTGATGAGGCGATTCCGTGACTGTTATTAGGTGTTCATTGAATAAGTATAAATAGGGGGGAACAGGGGCTCTAATGCCCCCCCCCCCGTTAGTTGATATAAATGGGATTTTCATGCAGAATTAATTTTCGTTCAAAATTTAGATTAGGATCATTCTGATGAGGCGATTCCGTGACTGTTATTAGGTGTTCATTGAATAAGTATAAATAAGGGGAACAGGGGTTCTAATGTCCCCCCCCCCTTAATTTATATAAATGGGTTTTTCAAGCAGAATTTTCAGATTTCGTTCAAATCTCTGAATAGTTTTGGAAGTTTAATGGTTAAGTATAAAAGAGGGGGATAACTCTTTTTAAATTATATAAATGCTAAATGGGTTTTTATTAAGAATTATCTAATTTGCTCTGAATTTTGGATATAGATTTTTTATATGATAAAGCATGTCTTTGATAGTATAGGAGGTTCAATGATTAAGTATAAAAAAAGAGAAAAGGGGAGAGCTGTTTCCCCTTCTTAATTTTTTTTTTCGAACGGAATTAACCCTTGAAAATATAAAGCTTTAATGTGCAATTAGTATTTGTAGCCTGTGAGCTCAATGCCTTCAGTTTAACTGGGCAGTATTCTTTATTCTGTTTTTCACTGAAAATCTTAATGAACATGCTAAGAGCAGACTTTACTTACTTAGTTTTATATCTTTTTTATTTTTCCGTAAAAATTGAATGTTTTTGTTTGGTTAGCAATATAAAACATTGAATTTAATATACCAATGGCCATTTACAAAATTTTATTTATTTTTAAGATTTTAGGAGGGGTGGTCCATTACTGGATTGCTTATTTCGTGATTTGCCAGTAATGGGCCAACCAATACTAAAAGTGTAATTTCAGTAGTGATAAAATATTTTGATTTAACTGGAAACTAAATAAACAAATTTAATACTTAAATTTTACTTACTAGAATTTAATAAAGACAATTTCTTTATAAATACAGTCAAGTCTCTCTATAACGAAGCTCCATACATCGAATTTCTCTATATAACGAATTTTTAGTAGGAATTTTCCCCCTTTCCCATGATTACATTAAAAACAGTCTCTATATAGCGAAATATCTATCTCCATATAACGAATATTTTCATAAAATGTTCTTTATTCAGTTGTAAAAAAATACTTCGAAATCACATGAAATCAAATTTCCATCTCTTATTCCTAATTTATCGTTCAGTGCTGAGTTTTTTTTTATATTACTCCTCTGCTTGAATTTTCTTGTTCCTTAAGTCCAACAAATTCATCAACCCCCTCCTTTCACACACCTTTCAACACCCTTCTCAAAACAGTGTTAATTGAATAGTTATACATATAAGAACGGGATCAATGGGGGTAATTGAAGAAAAAACAATTTACAATTGCTTCAAAAAGGCCGAATTTTGTATACAAGAGGATAATGTGGATTCTGAGGAAGAAGAAGATGCGACTTACGCAGACATAAAAAGAACAAGTTGGAAATTGCACGTGAACGTAGCAAATGAGGTGCGTTCGTACGATAACGAAGTTTTAAAAATATTCAGATCTTGCTTTTATAGTAAATAGTACTTCGGATACAGTATATTGGTTGAAATTCTGTAAATATACAGGAATAGTAATTCTTATTACACCTCAGCAACGTATATCTTATTCATGAAATGTGAAATAGTTGAATATAATTAAAACACATACCAAACCATGTTCCCCCGTATAGCATTATATAGTGGAATACTTTTGTGTAGCCCTGTAATTTAATAATAATAATTCTTTGCGTCACAGATTGTACAGAATGCATATTTTAGTATATATTTCATAGATTCATGCCAATTCTATTATGTTCGAATGAGTGTAACATCATTAAAATGCATTTGAAACTTCTTCCCCATTGACCGTAATGTAACGGAATCCTTTTGATTGTCCCTGTAATTGATCTATGCATCCGATTTTCATAACATTTGAAATGACTCGACAAAATTACACAATAATTATGTTTTAAATTTCAAACGATTAAAATGCATTTAAAACTTTTTTCCCTATTGACCGTAATGTAACGGAATCCTTTTGAATGTCCCTGTAATTGATCTATCCATCCGATTTTCATAAAATTTGAAATGACTCGACAAAATTATGTAATAATTATGTATTTTAAATTTCAAACGATTCGGTTGGATAGTTTTCCGTTGTTATATGCGGATAGACAGACGGACAGACAAACGGACAGATAGACAGACTGTCGGACAAACGGACAGATAGATGGACAGACAGACGGACTGAACGACAATTATAGGTGCTACCTATTTACATAATTAAGAACGCACCTAAAAATAATTATCTGTTATTTTTTGTAGGGTGGCCCATTACTGGAACATAGGCGGTCCATTACTGGAACATAGGTGGCCCATTACTGGGCATTTGGGTGTTTAGACATATTTATATTATTTAAAATGAAATTTTTATTTCAATTGGGAAATGTAACTGTGGGATTAGTTAAATATTGTTGAAAGATTAATCTAATATGAAAAAAGTTGGAATACAATAATTATAACTATTAATAAAAAATTATTTTTTAGAGAAATTCCTTAAGGTGGCCCATTACTGGCACATCTACCCTATATATATAAATAAAAGAAAGAGGATTTTTTACTAATTTTTTCTCCTTCACTACTCTTTTTTTTCTTTACATTTTCAAATTCCCTTACATATTGATCTTTTATATATTATAGAATATCGAGTTGTGATCGAATGTTCGTTACAACCGAAATTCACCAATAAAGATTTCACCAATAAAAATGATTTGATAAATATATCAGAAGGAACTCCTTTTTGAAGCGAGTAAGAAATACTTTAAATAAATCTTTAAAATGCATTTTATCCTTCTCTGTGAAATGTTAAACAAATATGTTTATTTACTTTTAGGTTTAATAACAACAATACAGTAGTTATTATAACAGCAGTCATGAGAAACCATTTATCCTACACAAAGAACACTGTACCAGATAAAAAAAATGTACATCATTCCCCAATCGAGTTACTCGCAGATGCAGCACGTTCAACCTACACGTTTCCATGTCGAGTGCATCCACGCATTTATTATGCATGATTGACAGCTATTCCCACAGAATATCGAAATTTATTCTATCCTCGAGTCTTTGAATGTGGATAGTGCACAATGCCGAGAAACATTAATATGGACCTACCGCTGCATATGTATAACTCTTTCAATACCAAACAGTTATTGTGTGGAGAAAAATATGAAATGCGTAATACTGCATTAAAGTAATTTCTATTGATCCTCAGAGTTAAAACTATCTGGGAAGAATAATATGAGAGTATCTGAAGTCATAATGCAAAAAATTAGAGATAATTATTCGATTTCCCTAAATATTAATTGGAGAGAGAGAGAGAAAAAAAATACCTGTTCTTTGTTAGAATTTACTTACGATATCAAAATACATGTCACAAATTATTTTGTATAAAATGAACATGGCTTAAAAACTGTTTTTCAAATCTTTTTTTTTTTTCTTTTTCATATTCAATTATTTTTAAAGAAAAATTAAGATAGATAGAAAACAGGTTTATCACATGCTATGTCAAAATTATTTTAATCTTATTTGATAAGATTAAACAAGTTGGAAATTGCACGTGAAGTGTAGAAAATGAGGTGCGTTCATACGATAACGAAGTTTTTAAAATATTCAGATCTTGCTGTTATAGTAGACAGTACTTCAGATATTGTACAGTGGTCAAAATCTTGTTTGTGTTCCTTTAAATATACAGGAAGAAAATTTTATTACACCTCAGCAACGGATATCGCATTCATAAAATGTGAAATAGTTTAAATTAACACACGCCCCAAACAATGTTTTCCCGTATGGCATTATGTAGTGGAATACTTTTGTGTGGCACTGTAATTTAATTATAAATATTCTTTGCATCACAGATTGAACATAATGTATATTTTAATATATATATATATATATATACTTCATAGGTTCATGTATTCTATTATATTCGAATGAGTGTAAACACAATTAAAATGCATTTGAAACATTTTTCTTTATTGACCGTAATGTAACGGAATACTTTTGATTGTCCCTGTAATTGATCTATGCATCCAATTTTCATAAAATTTGAAAAGACTCGACAAACTTGTGTAATAATTATATATTTTAAATTTCAAACGATTAAAATGCATTTGACACTTTTTTACCCATTGACCGTAATGTAACGGAATACTTTTGATTGTCCTTGTAATTGATCTATGCATCCAATTTTCATAAAATTTGAAATGACTCGACAAAATTATGTGATAATTATATATTTTAAATTTTAAACGATTCGGTTGGGTAGTTTTTGCGTTGTTATATGCGGACGGACGGACGGACAAACGGACAGACGAATGGACTGAACAACAACTATAAGTGCTACGTATTTACATAATTACGAACGCACCTAAAAAAAGAGAGAAATTATTCCTTTCTTTTTTTCAACAAGCTTTAAGAAAAAAAATGCAATTTTATCAGTTATTTAATTTTTTACTCGCATTTATTAATTCATTTAAGTCCTATTTCTTATTACAATAAAAGACAACAAGTTGGAAATTGCACGTGAACGTAGCAAATGAGGTGCGTTCGTACGATAACGAAATTTTAAAAATATTCAGATCTTGCTGATATAGTAGAGCGTACTCCGGATACAGTATAGTAGTCGAAATCTTTACGTTTCCGTAAATATGCAGGAAATAATTTTTATTACACCTCAGCAACGTATATCTTATTCATAAAATGTGAAATAGTTGAATATAATTAAAACACGTACCAAACCATGTTTCCCCATTTAGCATTATATAGTGGAATACTTTTGTGTAGCCCTGTAATTTAATAATAAAAATTCTTTGCGTCACAGATTGTACAGAATGCATACTTTAGTATTATATTTCATAGATTCATGCCAATTCTATTATGTTCGAATGAGTGTAACATCATTAAAATGCATTTGAAACTTTTTCCCCATTGACCGTAATGTAATGGAATCCTTTTGATTGTCCCTGTAATTGATCTATGCATCCGATTTTCATAACATTTGAAATGACTCGACAAAATTACGCAATAATTATATGTTTTAAATTTCAAAAGATTAAAATGCATTTAAAACTTTTTTCCCTATTGACCGTAATGTAACGGAATCCTTTTGAATGTCCCTGTAATTGATCTATCTATCCGATTTTTATAAAATTTGAAATGACTCGACAAAATTATGTTATAATTATGTATTTTAAATTTCAAACGATTCGGTTGGGTAGTTTTTGCGTTGTTATATGCGGACAGACAGACGGACAGACAGACGGACGGACGGACTTAGCGACAACAATAGGTGCTACGTATTTACATAATTACGAACGCACCTAAAAAGGGAACTGTAGAAGCGGGGGTGGGGAGGGAGGGGGGGGGCTTTATTGCCTTGTTTTTTTTTTTTTTTTTTTTTTTTTTTTTTTACTGTATTTTCTTTTCATTTTAAATTTCCCTTATATATTCGGAAAAAAAGGAAGAATACCTAATTTTTGATGGAATATTCGTTACATTCCTAATTCCATGAGTTAACCAGTTAAAATTAATTAACGGATAAAATAAAAAATTTTGCATTTTTTGTGCAAGTAAAAAACAATTTATTTTATTTATTTATTTATTTATGTTTCAGAAACACCTGAAAAATGCAATCATTCTCATCTGTGAAATACTAATAAAATATGTTTATATGTTTTTAAGTGTAATAATAATAATAATAAAACGGTGTTTATTGTAATAACAGCCATAACACGACAACCATCATGCTCAAAGAACATTGTATGAGATTAAAAATGTATATCATTCCCCATTCATTTATCAGCAGATGCACCAAGTTCAATCCACACGTTTCGTTTCTAGAGCGAGTGCATCCATGCATTTATTATGCATGATTGACAGCTGTTCCCTCAGAATATCGAAATTTATTCTATACTCGAGCCTTTGAATGCGGGTAGTGTATAAAAGCCATGAAAACATAGTGCGCAATAGCGAGAAGCATTAATATGGACCTATTGATGCATACGTAAACTCTTTCAGTACCGAACAGTTACTGTGTGGAAAAGAATAAGAAATATATAATACTGCACCAAAATAATTTATATTAATCCACATACAGTCGACTCTCGTTAATTCGAAATCGGATAATTCGAATCTTCGTTTAATTCGAACAAAACATGAAGTCTCGAAATTTTCAATGGCAGAATAACGTTAAAGATTTTCATTAATTCGAACTCTTTTTCTCTTGACTTCGTTTAATTCGAACTAACGAGAATTCCGGTTTTTCATTTTTCTTTTCTTTCTCATGGATTACAGATCATTTGAATAACTTTCTTTCTTTGATTTTTGTGAAAACTGTTCCAAACGAGTATACATTTAATGCAATGCATTTGATATCCACTTTCTTAGAGCCCCGTCTCGTCTGTCCATCAGTGATGCTTTAAAGTTTTCTTCCATATCGTGCTTGTTTCTAATCTTTTAATTAGTTTATGTATTTATACATTCTAATTTAATATTAAGTCATATTCTAATGATAACAGACGAAATAAGCTTAAAAAACACTATTACATTAATTCCTTTGTAATAGTACCATATTAAGCATGTTTTCCATAATTCGAACATTTCTGATGGTCCCGACGAGTTCGAATTAACGAGAGTCGACTGTATATTTAAAACTAGCTCGGAATGGATAATATGCAATGCGCGTATTATAATTCGCAAAGCTGAAAACAAGATATAATAATTCGATTTTCTCTCAACAAAAATAGGGGCAGAGGGAAGATTGTGATCTTTGACAGAATATATTTATGGTATCAAAATAGGCGTTACAAAGAAATTATTCTGTATTAAATGAATAAGGCACAACAACTGTACATCAAATCCCATTTTTTAAATCCAATTATTTTTAAAGAAAAATCAAAATTGATAGGAAATAAACTTATCACACACTCCGTACCAACATTATTTAACTCTAATTTGTTAACATTAAGAAAATAAACTATTCCTTTCTATTTGTTCAAGATACGAAAAAAAAATCCATTTTATACAAGAGTAATTATTTCACTTATTTACTTCTGCAATCGCATTTATTTATTTATTCATGTCCTAGAAAAAAAAAGAGAATGTTTTACTTTATATATATTTTTTATTTACCAGGGCTCCCAACACATTTTAGTCCTCAAAAAGGGGGAAAGGGGACCATTTTTATTTAAAAAGGGGACTTTGGGGGACCATTTTTGCTTAAAAAGGGGACTTTGAGGGACCATTTTTGCATTAAAAGGGGATTTTGGGGGATCATTTTTGCTTAAAAAGGGGACTTTGGGGGGACCAATTTTATTAAAAATGGAAACCAAATAAGGATCATATGTGTGTAAAAATATAGCACAAATTTTCATGAATAAGAAAGTAAATTTTTAAAATTACCCCAGAAAATGTGCTTGATGGTTATATTTATATGATTTCATTAAACAATGTACACAATTTTATTTAAGCACATTTAAATATCCTACTGAAAAAGCAAATAAAACATTCAATATTTCAGCATTCACCTTGATAACTTTCGTTATAGGTAAAAAATAATAGTGATCAATTAATAAAAACAAGTAAGTGGTTAAGTATGATCACAGATCACTCAGAGGGTTTTGTTTATTTTTTTTTCAAAACATTCTAACCTTTAATTAATAAACCAAAATTGTTAATAATTAAATTTGTTAAAAACTGATAATTGTTTATAATGATTAAATTCTTACATAGATGGGGATGACACAAAGCAGTGAGAATGGAGGTAGAGAGAGAGTGAAGAATAACATTATTCATAACCTGGCTTTTCATTTAAGATGTTAAATGACATATTGTAGATTAAATTTTTTGAGGATTTTTTTCAATAGCGTCCCCTGGCGACAGAAAGGGATAAAAAGATGCTAACCGTTGGGATATGTTGAGCAGATATTTTTTTCTTAATTTTTTAGAAAATTTATGGAGTGGTAATGAACACAAACATTAAAACATCTGCTAGAGGTGAAAAAATGAGCTAAGACGGTGAGAAATGGGTGCTTAGGCCAAGAGTTTTAAAAGGATGTGTGAAAAAAATCAATTTTCTGATTCCCACCCCACACACATAAAGAAATGCCCCTAATTGTCTAGGGTCAAAATAGACCCTAGCAAGATGTTGGGCTTGATGAGATACCTCCTTCAGCCAACCTTCAAATGCGATTGAATCTCGCTGTAGTTTAATTAGGAGTTGAGATAGAAAATTGCTTAAAATACTTAAATTAGAGCCTGGAGAGGTAAAAAAGAAACTTAGAAATTTAATCCCACTGCCTCCACACACACTACTTAAAATTCTTTGTATGTTATAAAAAAATATCTGAGATTTTAAAATCGATAACTTAATTACTTTTCTTAATTTTCTTTCCCTTCTTTTTTTTGCTAAATTTAATTTTTGGATTAGTGCTAACTACTACCATTCATAAATAAAAGAGGCCAATAAGTTCATTTTATATAGCCTATAATAACAAATCAGACATAATAATAATTAGTGGAGAAACGCTTAGATTTAAATAACATGTCATATAAAAAAGCATTTCTTTGTCTTTTTAAAAAGTGATATTTAAATAAAATAAAATCTTAATTTTTACGAAAACTACACATTTAGAATTAGTGTAAAAAAATATGCATACATGCACAAGTTTAAAATCTATAAATGAAGTACATGTAAATATTATCTACCCCCCAGGAACAGTCCTTGTGAAACTAATCGGATGTGGCAATCCCGAAACTTTCTTCTACCTCATACATGTTAATACTTCAAAATTTGCTATCACAGTCCCAAAATTAAATTGCAACTTATGCCCATCATGAGAATTCTAAAGATATGAAATTTTGTATATTAGTTCTTCAAATATGACTATCGCTAAACTTATGCAAATCCAACAAAATGCAGTTTAGGAGCACCATCTATTGAAAGATTAACATCAAAACCTAATCAGTAGCAACTTGTGTCAATGTCTAACTGAATCCTAAGTTAGACAAAAATCTGTGCATTAAATCAGATAAATCTGCAGGGGGGAAAAAAAAAAAGCATCATAGCAGCGTTACTTTTTAATGAATTTATATCAAAATGTAAAAAATGTCAATTCATCTTAAGGACTAACTGAATCTAAAGTTTGATGGAATTCCGTGCATTAATTCTGGATATAGAACTATTGCGGAAATCACAATAAATGCAGATTAACAATGCCACTTGTTGAGCGATTTATACCAAAATATAAAAAAATGTCAATTCATGTCAAGGACTAACTGAATCTGAAGTTTGATAGAAATCTGTGCATTGGTTCTGGACCATTGAACTATTGCAGAATTCATGAAAAATGCTGCATAGAAGCGCCACATGTTGAGCGATTTACACCAAAAACTAATCAACACCAATTTATAGTGGCGGTCAAAAGTTTCCAGCCAGTATAAAAATTTTCGTTATTTTGAAAGTATACCCATATAAAGAGGAATCTCAAAGTGATACTTATATATTTTATTGACATAATAGTTAGGAACTTATTTATGGGACAACAAATGAATATCAATAAATACAATTGACAAAATTAATTGCAAAGAAAAACACATGCTTTCAAAAGTTATCGGCCATCTTGGAAAGCTTGGAAAAAAATTGTGTTATAATAGAAAATCACTGATCAATTAGATTTACAATTAGTATGTTGTCATACCTTTAGCAAAATGTACCAAGGTGCAGCGACTTGGCATCAATTCAATGAACAGTTGAAAGTCATCTGTGGTACGTTTTCCCACTCATCTTCAAATTTATGGGGAAAATTCCGGCCATGCTGAATTGGACTTTTATTAATTTGAAACATGTTTCTAAAGTTCATTCCAAAGATTTTCTATAGTATTTAGATTGGATGCTTGGGCTAGCCATTTAAAAAGCGAAATATTTTTGTGCGAAAGCCATTGCTTGACAAGCTTTCATGTATGTTTCGGTTTCTTATTGTACTGAAACTTATAGTTGTGACCAAAATTTTGGATCCAATAAGGCAGCAAATTATCTTGCAAAATATCCTTATACATTGCATCATTCATCTTGCCTCAGATTTTAACAGACGGATTAGCATCTTTTCCATAAAATGCTCCTCATAATGTAATGTATCTCTCACCATGTTTAATTGTAAGAATAATACGTCTGGAATCTTGTCTTTTGTTGCTAAGTCATCAGGCATACTGCTTGCCAAGGGCCGTTATTGAAGACTGGTCAAGCAGTAGCTTAATATAGTAAATTTCGCATTCTGCAACTTTTTTAATTTATAAGAATTTCAATGAGATTCTTAAAATTTGCCTGTATTCTGAGGTAACTTTTTAACATTTAGATTCATGAAAGAATTTCAGTTACAACGCTTTTTTTATACCCATTATAATGCCTTTTTTTATGCCCACTTTAATAAATTTTGTCTTCTTGGACTTTTAAACTTTTAATAATTTTCAAAGTTTTTTTTTTTTTTTTGCGGTGATTTTTTTCAAACACAGAAAAGGGGACTTGGGGGACCAAAATATAAAAAAGGGGACTAAAGGGGACCTTTTTCTAAAAAGGGGACTTTTGGGGGAAAAAGGGGACCATTTGGGAGCCCTGATTTACCCACTGCTCTATTTTCCTTTATATTTTAAATTTATTTACATATTTGGTAAAAGGGCAGAATACAGAACAGTGATCGAATATTTGTTATAATCCGTAATTCCAAATTTCACTAATAAAAATGAGCTTATGAATGTGACAAAAAGTTGCGCATTTTTTGTGCAAATAAGAAAAACTTTTTTTTTCTTTCTTCAACATCTTAAAAATGCACTTCATCCTAATCTGTGAAATGCTAAACAAGTGTGTTTTATTTACTTTTAGGTGTAATAATAATAATAATAAAACCGTGATTAGTCATCAGTATCCAATGATACATAGTTTGTTTTTTGCATGGATGGAGGGGCTATAAAAGAGAAGGCAGGGATGGAGTAGATGGTATACGGCTGGATTTTTTAAAGAAGCTTGGTATACCCTTTATTTTTTAAATAAAACATTAGCATATACCCTATCCAGGAACATTTATGACGTCAGCATATACCTTCTGCCTACACCGTATGCTTTCTGATATTTTTACAACTACAACACAGAGAAGAGAAGGGGGGTCCGCACTTTCTTCCTAAACATTTTGAATTATTTTAATTTTGATTACTTTTGGACAATTTTAACCACTTGACATCTTTTAATAAAAATCCTGATTATTTCCATGGAGGTCCCCTAACAAGAGAGGACCAGAGTACCTTTATAGCAAACCATTCATCACAAAGAACGCTGGTACGCGATTAAACATTTATCTTATTCCCTGTTTAAGGGTGTATTTCGATTCAAACTGCTTATTTTCCGATTTATTTTTAAATTCATTTTTGCTTTCATATGCATCAAACTGGCAGATTGTCTTATTCAGAAAGTACTCGAGGTGCCGTAATCGTCGATTCTTTGATAAATGCAGAAAATATTGCAAAAAAAGCAATCAAAAACGGCACTTTGAACCGATTTTCACCAAGCGGGAGATCTGTGAACGAAAGAAAGGGTCCTACTGAGAAGATAATTGTTTATAAATCAAATTCTAATGAATTGAGCGTAAAATGACATCACACAGCACCTTATACGTCTCTTCAAAAATCCCCTCAGCAAGTTTCATGTTTCTACTATTAAAAATGTGTCTGAAATTGTATCAGAAAGTTTCGAGCTGTTGAAGGTAGAAAAGCGTTTTTTTTTTTTCGAATACACCCTTAATTATCCGCAGAACCAACACGTTCAGCAACAGGTTTCTTCCAGTACATCGGAAAATTATTCTGCATGATTGACAGCTATTCTCGCAGAATATCGAAATTTATTCTATTCTCCTGCCTTTGAATGGGTGGTCCACAAAAGCTATGAACATGGCGCATAATGGCGATATGACATTAATAGGGACATACTGCTGCACGCACAGAGCTCTTTCATTACTAAACTGTTATTGTGTGGAGAAGAATATGGTATATGCAATTTCGGAATACGCACCAAAACGATTTCGATTGATCCTTTTGACAATTAAAACTGAATGGGAATGAATAATATTCTCAAAGGACCGATAAACAATTTAAGGGGCACAGTACCTTGGAATTGTCGAAATATCGATTTTCTTTTTTTAAATATTAACTGAAAGCTTCTTTGTCTTGTGAATATTTTGACACCTCGTTTTTGCCTGTACGACGAGATAGAGTAAATTTTGTAAATAGATCCAGCGCAATAACTCATACAAATGAAAACTTTAAGCTGATTTTTTCACCATGTTTATATTTTTATAAATTCTTTGTTCGATAAACACTAAGACTTTTTGCTAATTTATATAAAGGGTTTTTTTTTTTTTTTTTTTTTTTTTTGTTACTTGTTCTCTATAAGATATTTAATATTTTTGTGTATGGATTTAACATTCAAGTGTATAGTTATTTTTTAAAAAGTATTTAAATTGAGGGTTTGTTGAATTTTCTTCATTTTTTTATACACATGCGAGAAAAAATTCACATTAACCTCTGGGGACAAGTGACCACAGTTATTATTTTTTACTATTTAATTTTTAGAATTAAGTATTGGGCTATAATATATATTACAATATTATTCAAAACCAAAGAGATGGTTTGAAAAGTACTGCGTCTCTTTAAATATCTAAAAAAGATACAAATATTTTAAAATAAATTGAAAAACAAAGTAGCTTCAATAATTTCTCTAATATTATATATAGCGTGTTGCTAAATTAGACTGACAAATTCAGGGAGATGATAGCAATGAACGTAGACTAGTTTCTAATATTGTAACAGCATTTTAAAAGTGCTATTACACGTAAAAATTTCAAACGACAAAAGTTGCCTGCAAGTCTTCAGTTTCCTCTCTGTTCATTGGCTGCTCGTAAACAGGCTTTTCTATCGTCAAATTTCCATGTATTTGATTGGCTGTTATTGGCGACACGTTCATTTCAGGCGTCAAAGACTAGCCGACAGAGGATAGTTGCTTGCTTTCGAAGTGACTTCCCTGGAGCCATAGGGTGCTGCCTGGAATTTGAAGCGACTTTGACCCCTCGTGTAGTAGCACTTTGATATATCTCGAAATTTCAACAATTCCAAACTATTTCATTACAGACCGGGAGGAAGCAGCACAGACAATCACCTCATCAAGTTTGCGGGTGAAAATCTAGGATTAGTTAAATCTCCATTCGAATATTAAAACGCAATCGGTCTGCCAAGTCATATCTCGGCGGAAAACACGCGAAAATCCGATTTTAGTTTTTTGACTCATAGGTTTACCACTGTGTTGTTCTGATCCCATTTCTCTATGTTTTCACACTTTGGGTGCGGGAAAACGCAATAGTAAACCTAAGAATCAACCGCCAAAAGCGGGTTTTTAGATATTTTCCACCAAGAAATGACTTGGCAGACCGATTGCGTTTTAATATACGAATCGAGATTTAACCCCTTAACGCGCAGTGTTGCCGGGTCAGCAACACCTAAAGTTCCCCCTGTTTAGAGACAAAAACTCCGTGAATATTTTAAAAACTACTCTAATGGCTACTTTAAATCTTTCTTATGAATTCTAGATGGCAACACCACAGAGATCAAACTCTACTGTTTTTAAATAATAGTTAAAATGTTTTACTGTAATACGCGCTTCACAGCAATGCTCTTCTCACTGCGCTTATCAGTGCTTTACTTATGGGAGGTTACCACTTCGGCAACAGCTGTATAATTAAAATGGTTAGTGCAATCTTTACAAAACAATACCTGTGTACTCCTCTAGGTCTAAATAGACTGCCTAATTTTTTTTTTTCTTTAAATCCCAACTTTAAAGAGTAGTGCGCCGGAAAGGGTTAACTAATCCTAAAATTTCATTCGTGAACTCCATAAGGTGATTATCTGTGCTGCCGAGTCCCGGTCTATGAAATCTTAATGAATTTTTTGTTATGAATTCAAATGATGGTCATTACATTGTTGCACTGTTGTAAAAACAGGGAGGGAAACGGAAATGTTTCAGATTATTACATCTTTATTGATGCTATTTTCACCCTTAGTATATTGAAGTCATTCACGACAAATAATAAATTTAATAAAGAATCCATAAGAATAAAGAAGGAATTCACGAAACATATAACTAGAAAAATCAAAAGAAAACACTAAACTCGAAAAGCAGTTAATATACACGCAGTATTCCCTTTTGGAAAGAGAGACAATAATGCTGGCATCAGCCGACGGCGAAAGTCAGTAAATAACATTAGCGAGCTGATGAGGTACAGTGTCGAGTTAAAGAGGGCATACATCTTGTCCGGTCATAAAATCAGTTCACTTAATCGCTTTTATGAAAACTACGCCATAAAAGGGAAATGAATTTATTTTTTTAGCAGAATGTTAAACTACGCTTGTAATAGAATATGTAATCATAAGATACGAGATTTCATGCAAGTTTTAGAAAAGCATTTTTAGTCAGATATTGAAAACAGAGAATTTAATAAATATGTAAATAACAACAACGGGATAATCATGCATCTAGCATAGATTATTAAGCACTTTCTAACACTTCTAGAATGATTTAACCCTTTCAGAGGCAAGTAATTGTGTTTCTGTAACGCTTAATTTCTATCGGAATTTCCGAAATATTTTATTTCAAAATAAAGGAAAACAACTTTACAATTCTTTTCCACTGGAGTTATAAAAGAAAATAATTAATTAAAAATTTATGGTGCAAATATTGATTAGAATTAAGTGGAATGTAATATCTCATTGCTACTCAAGAGGTTAACAAAAGTTCCCAATTTAATAAAGTTGAAAGACAATATCAAAGAGGAAAACACTAAGTATAGTTAAAAACCCAATTTCTGCAATTATCATCAGCAGACGAAAAAATATCCAAATTTTTTTGTTCATCTTGATAGGATGCATAAATTTTTTATATACTATACTATATAATATATCAAAATATAGATCAGTTAAGATACTCACAGTACAGTTGTAAATTATCCTTCAACCAGGATTCCAAATATTGTGTATTCTATATTGTGATTAATCAATGGACATATGGATACAACCACTCATCTTTTTGCCTCACTTTGGGAATAACGGATTTTGAACTGATTCTATAGACGATCACTTTCAGAATTTTCAAACTATGCGTCTGAAACTTTTACAGAAGTTGCTCTATACATTTAGCTAACACAATATGCAAATGAAATTTGGTATATTGGCGCAGGCGCGATGAAAGATTATTTAGTAAACCTGCTCATTTTTCATACAATTTTAATTATTTTTTAATTCTGATGGCAGGGTATTGTGTACAATGTTGTTTGTCATATTTTCAGAAAAGAACATTATTTTATATTAAGAACCCTGCAAATTATAAGCAAAAATATTTTTAAAGTAGTAAATAATATTTATAGCGCGTTATAGCGCTTTTGCTACTTTTAGTTTTGACGGGGTTATCCAAAAGTTATTCGTTCTTTTTCAATTTGTTGACGGTCCCCTATAGATTTTCGGGAAAAAATCTTCTCGGAAACGTATGACTTGTACTATTTATTATATTTTCACGCTTAAATTTTCAGGATAATTCCTCATGTATTTTTCTAGATATTAAACAAAACGTCTAAAATCACAACTGTCCGGTCATCTTTGGCCATATAGTGAATATAAACACAATTACGACATTTTCCTTACACATAGATACCTACTTTACATAAGAAAATTTCAAATTTCCATACATATTTAAATTTGGGGAAATTCATTCATTCATATATTCATTAATTTTTATTAAAGCTAAATCAAATGCATATATTGAAATTTCACGAAACATCATACTAGTTTAATATTTTCTAAAAGAGATAAAAATGTATTAAAGGGAAATAAATACTGTTATTTATTCAAATAGAAATGTTTCATTCTCTGATGACAACATTTTCAAGATCTATAAAGATACAAATATCTTCGCAAAGAGTTTTAAATTGAAACCTGATGAAGGAACTCTATTTTGAGACAGTGTAGCGCTACCTATGGTGATATTTTGAACTACAGTGTTTTCGACGTCGCACATAATTTGGTTACAAGGATAATCAAAATATCTATCAGCGATTTATTAATTTGTAAAATGTGGTTGGTCCAATTCTGGGAATACTGCAGGACGTAAATTAAAAATTAAAGTTTGTAACATCCGAAGGTAGAAGAATGTGCTTTGATTACGGCATTGCCATTATTTGGTGTTAATGAATTATCACTCACCATTTCTTCCACGGGATCTACGAAAGTCTCAGAGAAACATCCTTTCGGAGAACTGTGCAGTGTATCCGAATCGCCGTTCTCCAAAGTGTGGTTTATATCCAAATCCCTGCAAGAAATAAATAAACAAATAAATAAATAATAACATTAATAAACAAACGAATTTTATTTTGAAAGCCGCACTAGAGTCCTGCACCCGTATTTTTGTAAAACGATTTTACATTTAGGTAAAATCGGGTTGACGGTGATTTTTTTTTTTTTCTTTTTTTTTTTTTTTTTTTTTTTTTTTTTGTTCTAATTAGTTTTAATCCATGTTTCGGATTGCGATTTAAGAATTAAGGATCGGTTTCTAGTGAATTTTATTCTATAAAAGGAATATTTTTCCAAATGAAAAAACTATATATTTTACAATTAATGTGTCTGTGTGTGCGCGCGCACGCTGTTCCATTTCGGATCCAGATTTAAATATATTTAGTTAAAATGACGTTATCAGGTTTTTTTTTTTTTTTTCTTTTTTGTGAAGTTTTGATAGAATTCTGGGTTGAATTTTTCGAAATCGTCTCGAAAATAGACGAAGAAAGAAACAATTGAAAGAACCAAAACTGAAAAATAGGAAAGTTACCCGTTTGAACATGGACATCAGCATATTCTACGCAGAAAAGAAAAGAAAAAAAAAGACATTTAAAAATATTAAAATGGAAAAAAGAGAATTTTGAAATAAACGTTTCCCTTGATTTAACAGTAGCTTTTGAGCCTTCCACTTTATTAGCACAAAATCTTTGCAATAATGCACAGTTGTTCACAAAATCAATGTAAATTGTATTTCAGTGTTTATAGAAATTTCTTCAGTGTACAATATGAAAAAATTCTAAAAAATATACTAGAGTATTAATTTAAATCGATAAAATTCAGATAACTTCTTCATTAGCAAAACTATTCAGAATTCTGGAAAAATAGAAATCTAAATTTATAAGAAAATGGAACCTTTGCTATTCAAAAATTATTAATCATTTATTAAAGGGAATTTAAAACATTTTTAATCCATTTTTCTTCATTTAATAAAGACAAGGGTACTTCGATTTCAAAAAAGTCAGGCACCCCAGTGGAATACTAAATTCACAGGACAGATAACTTGCTTAGTAAAATGTTGTTTGGTGCTGCCATCTATTATCGCAAACAAAGAACAATTTTGTTTAATGAAAATTTTCTTTTAAGACTACTTTAAAAATATTTTCTCTACTCAACGAAGGGAAGAGTTATGACACATTTAAGGCACAAAAATAGTCACTGAGAAAGACCCGGATGATAATGTAAAGTCTATGGGAGCGTTCTTTTCAAATAGCTCGCTCAAATTTTAATATTTTGACGTGATTTTTTTTTTTTTGCATAGGATAGCTGAGGACGATCTATAACGGGCATAGTTTTTACTTTTTCAGTTTTGGTTTTAGATTTTTTTTAAAATTATTTTAAATTTCAAAACTGTTTTAAACGGGTTCTGAAATTGAAACTATCATAATATAAAAAATATATAACCAAAATCGAAAAAGTAAAAACTAGGGCGGTTGTGGATAGTCCTCAGCTATCCTACGCAAAAAAAAAAAAAAAAAAATAAAATAAAAAAAAAAAAAAACCATGTTAAAATATTAAATTTGAGCGAGATATTTGAAAAGGACGCTCCCATAGACTTTACATTATCATCCGGGTCTTTTTCAGTGACCATTTTTGTGCCTTATAGACTGATTTTAATAAACCGATTTTACACCCCAAAACATACCACTTGGGGGAATGGTTACTAAAATGATTTGTAATCCAGCTGGTTCTTTTTTTGCTGTTGTTGTTGTTTTATAAATTAAATGCATTACATCTACCGGCGATTTTTGTTACGATCAAGACATTTTGGAGGGATGGGGATTTAATTTCATCTTACATTTATGAAATGAAATAAATTTTATTTACAATATTAGTTAAAAAAAAAACTTATCAAAACCAAAAGAGTTACTTTCTAACACAATTCTGAATTTATTTTTGTTTAGCGTGAAATTGGGCGCGGCTATTCAGAAAAAATGCAATCAAATACAGTTTTAAATTTCCTAGTAAAGGAAAAGCAGGTGGTCTTTCAGAAAATACTGTCAAAGTGGCACTTTTTAAACTGACTGAACTTTTTTCCTGACCTGGCGGTGTGAGAAAGGAGGGGGAGAGAACTGGTCTTCACATGACAAGAATCGTTTATGATCCAATTATTCATTTATTAAACAACGGAATACGCTACTCTATTCCAAATTCGTTCAATAGTCAGTTCTGCCAATTGTATGCATTTCTATTTAAAAATGAATCAGAAATTTTCGTGTTGTTGAGCAGGGAATATGAGTATTTACCTTAATTAAATTTTACATTTAACAAATTAGGAGATTTTAATGCAATTACAGCAGGCTATTTTTATAAAAGAATGAACAACATATGGCTACGCGGTATAAAAATACGATAAGTCGAGAGGATTTTGGAAAACTGGTCATTATTCTGAACTCGATACTTATCAAAGTTGGCTAATGATGTATTCAAGTTCGGCTAATTTATCGGTTAGAAAATGTAAAAGAACCTTGCGCCTAGATATTTCTATTAAGGTAATTCTGAAATCCCCTGCTTAACAACACAAAACTTTCTGACACACGTTTTTAAACGTGAAGATATAAAAAGAGCAGCCCTGACTATTGAAGAGTGTTAGAATCAAATAGCGTTCTCCACTTTTTAATAAATAACTTATTTGTGGAGCTGTAAGTGATTCGTGTCACGAGACGATAAAATTTTCATCTTTTTCGCGAGACCGCATAGAAAAGTTAGTTTTAAACGCCTAATTTCATAGTATTTTATGAAAGATCATCTGCCTTTATCAAAAGATGTAAAACACCATTCGATTACACAGTTTCTGGATAAAAACATCTGCTAATTTCATGGGTTTCTGAATAAAAATGGATTCAGAAACGTGTCAGAAAATAGTTAAATTGGATTTGAGAACCATCTTAAAGCGTTTCTCAAATTTCCTGCTTAACAAGCGCATAATTTTCTAAGACATTTTCCAACTCATTTCTAAGCTTAAAAGCGCAACATTGTCAGGCCTGACTATTGAAATGTTTTGAAGTCAAAAACAGTTTTCCCATTTATGTATATATATATCACTTATCAAGTTATAGGCGATTTTGGCCACGTGACAACGCATTTTCCTCCCTTTTTCAGGTTGTTTTTTCTCCTTTCTTCCAGAAATTTGGTTTAACTGCCCACCTTGACAGTATTTTCTAAAAAATCTTTTTCCTTCACAGAAAAAGGGGAAAAGTTTTCAGATTACATAATTTATAAATAATAACACCTGCTAATTTCATGAATTTCCCAATAAACAAATTTCGAAAAGTGGCAGAAAAGAGTTGGTTTAAATATTTAATTTCCCGTACCTCTTTGGTGCTCTGGATTCAAGGTTGGCGAGTGCCCTGTCTCGCTCGTTTTTCATCTCGCTGTACTGCCGGAGGGCCGATTCTCTTTGCTGTACCGCGGCCGCATTTTCGCGCAGTACGGAGTCTCGCTCTTTCAGGGCGAGCTGGAGACCCAGTTTCAAATTGCTGGTGCTGTTGTTAGAGCCCTCCAATTCCAGACCTTCGAGAAAAAGAAAACATAATTATTGGTTTTAGTGATAATGACAGAAATAGTATTAAACATGTACCTAGTAAGAAAAGGCATTATAATTCACCATAGAAGAATGGGGGGGGGGGGGGGGGGGACGAATGAAATATGAAACTATATAATAAATTAGATCAGCGGTTTCCAATCTATGGGTCAGCCGCGGCAGTTGTTTTGGTGAATCGCGAAACAATGGAGGCTTGTCCTAAAAATACATCATTTATGTCATCCGTTTAAAAAGGTGTGACAATTTCAACAGGAAATAATATTTCAAGGGAAAATAATTAATTTCCTTCTAGATTAATACAAAAGTAAATTAATTAGTAGGAAGGAATTAATTAGTACGAACAGAATATCCAGAAATATTTAAACCAGCTTTGAGGTCTTTGATGAAATTCATCACTTTGTGCTTATGAAAACATGCTTTTTCTATTTTGCTGTTTTTGAAAGACAAGTACTGAGACAAACTGTATGTTAATATATGTTCTCACATTGGTGAACACTAGTATCAGAAATCTCATTGATTATAAAGTTATGTTTTCATAATAATTAAACGTATTTTCAACTATCATTGTTGCTTGCGCATTGTTTTAATAATTATTCACTTACACATAAAATAGATAAAAGTTCCCCTTCCTTTGTCAATTTGGTAGGATCAGTCCCTCAAAAATCATTTAAAGAGATTTTACCTTTGTTCTGTTTGGAAACAAAGATTGATTGATTGCTATTTTAGTGTAATAAAAACTAGTGCTGTTTGCTCCCAGCCTTTAGACTGCTAAAATACAGTATTTCTTTATATTGAAGGACTTTTAAGAGAGAGATATCTAGAAGCATTCTCAAATTGAATTCTTTTTAAAAAGGAGATTCAGATGTTGATAGGAATGCCACTGTATTAAAAATTATTTTATTCCGAGAGAAAATGGACGCAGAATGATTACAGTGACATTATCGTTCAGCTTCTTTTTGTCAATCACAGGAAAATTACCATTGTCCTTTTTACAACCTAGACCGATGTGTGTATACTTAAGACTTCCCCATTAGCTCTTTTTTTCTTTTTTTACAAACTCCTGTTTGTTTAAGTCGCCTTTCCCACCCCCTCGATTTTCAACTCCCAAATTTTAATTTGAAAAATAAATAAATTCTAAAATACTTCAATTTATATATAAGTACATATACATAATTTCAAACAAAATTCACAATTGTACGATTGTTTAGATATTCGTCAAAAGTTTTAAGGAAGTGTGTCCATCGATTTTTGGGGATTCTTTTGTGTGTCATAAAATTAATAAATGCTCATCATAATTAATTTCTTATAAAGCAAAATTCAAATAGTAGTGTCCTTTAACTACTCCTTTAATGTTTTATACACGTGGGATAGTATTCTTACGAGGACACGCAAAGATCAAAAACTTTCGGCAGTGTATGCGAATAGCAAATTTTTGCATTATTAATAACATAAATTTTGCGTTTCTTTAAATTAATGATTACCATTTGGAAATAACGATATTAAGGCTAATGCTTTATGAGCTACTACAGTAACCAGATTCTGATAATACGCTTTAAAATTAACTACAACTTTTGACAATTCAAAAATATGTAAATCCTTAATATAATAACCGCAATTGTTTTTGCATAATGTAGAATATTTAATAATACAGATAGAATAAATTTATTAGTTTAAAAATTATATTTCAAGATTTAAAATAATAATGCAATAATCAGTATTTTTATTAAATAAACTAAGTTCAGCTCATCAGTGTATACAATATATTTGAAATTATTTAATTAAAATCATATACTACTTGCAATAACAAAGTAATATTATATTACAACAGTTTCGGACAGTAAAATTTGTTCATCATCAAGGAAATGTTAAGAAAAAATCAACACGTTACTGTTCATTTATTGTAATACAGTGTAACTAGTCCTTTTCAGCTGACAGGCTATCAAAGCCTGGGAGCTTATGTGCCCATCCGATCTGTAAGTGCGTAACGCGATAACTCATGATAAAAATATCAGATTCACTTGAAATTTTAGGTATATGTATATTCTGATAATACATTTCCCTGATTAGTTTTTGGAGTTCATTCGAAATGTATAAGAGAGGACACGGGGGCTAATGCCCCTCCCATTAATTGATATAAATGTTTTTTTCATGCAGAATTATCAGTTTTTGTTCAAAATTTAGATATGGGAGCATTCTGATGAGGCACCTCCGTGATTAGTATTATTTGTTCATTGGAAAAGTATAAAGAGGGGGAACGGGGAGCGCCTGCTCCTCTACTTAATTGAAAGAAATGGGTTTTTGCAGAATTATCAGTTTTTGTTCAAAATTTATTAAGAATTTTCCGATTTGCTCTGCATTTCGGATATAATTTTTTTTATGATAAAGCATATACTTGATCAGTTTAAGGGGTTCAATGATTAAATATAAAACGGGAAAAGGTGGGAGCTGCCCCCCCCCCTTCATTTGTTTTTCGAACGGAATTAACCCTTGAAAATATAAGGCTGTAATGTATAATTAGAATTCGTAGCCTGTGAGCTCAATGCCATCAGTTTATCTGGGCAATATTGTTTTTATTAGTAGTATTTTTTCCTACCCAATTCAATGTTTACAAAAATTGTTCTAACGTCTGCCCACAGATGGCAGCAGTACGGAATTCTCGAAATTGCATTCCATTTTTTATTCACCTGCCTGTAAGGCAGGCAGACAAGCTGTCGCGTTTTCGGTTACCTGGAGTGGTTTTACGTCGTTCTTAGAATAAACTCGTTTGCAAACGCACACACCTCCCAGTCGTATTTCCTGTTCATTGTACCATTAAAGGTGCACTTGTTCGGCGGCATTTTCCACTCTCCTCTGCCGCCTCCTCTGCATTTAAGCTGCCGTTAGAATTCTAAGGCTGCGTTCAGATTGAAACACTCTCCATGACGACTAAATTCTTGGAAAAAGTGAGAAAGTCTTTTGTATAGGACCCATTTGCGGTTTCTTTCATAATAGAAACGAAGTGATTTAACAAAAGAATCGGGAGATAAAGCAACCTACCCTACTTGACGGAAAGATTCCTCTTTGCCGGACAACCGTCCCTTTCCTGCAAAACGCATTAAAGATCAAAAACACCGCTTCTCCACAACAAACAAGCCGACATCGAACTTCAAGAAGTGGTCAGATATGTTTGTGCCTTAAGCTGACCAGTTATGAATGGAAATAGAACAACAGTCAGGGAAATAATGCCTTTTTTATTTTAACTTAATAGGTAAATGCTTGGACACAGCAGGTTCTTTTAAACAATAAAATAAATAAATAAATAAAATGGAAATATTTTCTCCTCCTCCACCTTTCTTGATTTAGGTCAATAACTTCGTTCCCTTGACAGCTAGCTTGTTTGAATGATTTGGAATTTGGATATTTACGATTGCAGTTATTTTTAGATTCGTAACAACTAACAAACCTACAATTAAACAAAACAAATGATAATCTGGTCACTCTAATGTAAATTATAATGCTGAATTTAAAAATAAAAATAATGCATTGCATACCATTTTTGTGCAATCTTGATTTTTACGATATGTAAGTGAAGTTACGATACGATTATTTTAATTAGCAATTCCCAATACAAATTAAATGGAAAATACATTCTTTTTAGCAGAAAAAGAGCGTCTTTATATATTTTTTTCTTATGAATAGTTAAAAAGATTTGTAGTTTACATACGTTTATTACGTCATACAAATATTATTATTATTATTATTTTAATTTGGTCGATGTTTTTAATTTGTGGTGCTGAATTTGAAAATTAAAATGGTGCACCAGTTATCATTTTTGCACAATCTTGATTTTTATAATACGTAAGCGAAGTTACAATATGTTTAATCCAATAACTATTCCTTGTTAAATGGGAAAAAATATTATTTTTAATAAAAAATAGTGTTGATCTCAAATATTAAATGCGTTAAACGTTACACATAAAAACTTTAATTTATTTTGGAGGGAATCAGGATAGACCAATAAAGAGAAAGGGAACAAAGGCGATACAGAAAAACATCAAAGAAAACATTCCCAAACTAATGTTAAACCTAGAGAGCGTTCTTTTTAAATTTGTCTTTTGAATTAATTTTAAATTTAATTTTTTTTTCCTTGCTTAAAATAACTGAATGCGATTACTAAATGTTTCCCTTTTAAATTATTTTATTTTGGTTGAAGATTTATTGTTAGGTATTATTATTATTACTATTATTATGAGGGTTTTGACAAAATCGAAAAAGTAAAAATAAAAAATAAAAACAGATTGGGGGAGGGGGGGGGGGGCACTTTTAGAAATCTTCAGATATCCTATACAAAAAAGTTTTAACATATCCAAACGAGAGAAAAAAAAAAAAAAAAAAGATAAAAAGCTCTCATAGGCTTAGTAAATAAATTAAGAGATAGTAGATGTATTATGAGTGCAGAAATATGATAAAGTTCAAAGCATTATAACTCGTTAAATTTTCAACGTAAAGGATTTTTTTTTTTTTTAACTTATTAGAACGTACAAAACATTTTACTAAAAATAACTCATAAAACACTGTCACTTTTAAAAAAATCTCTTTTGATATAAATATAATAAGTAACAATATTTTAAACATTTTTGAAACTCCAAATTCACCCTTAAAATTAATGTATAGTAATTAGCTATTGGACAACAAGAAGAAAGAACATTTAGTTATAATAAACCTTTCGGGTCCGAATTTTTTTTTCAATGTGCAAAAAATATTACTAATACGTTAATAATTTTAACTCTAGCTACCCAAATATATTAATTAGTGTTTAACGAATATTTTACTGTCTCAAAGATAGCGAATGTTGTTGTTTTGCGTACTATTCAATTCAGATTCATATGACAATAGACTAAGGAAGAATTTTTAGAGATGTTTAGAAAATATTGTATTACAATAATATTTAACTTATATTGCAACTTTCTAAGACTTTTTACGCTTTATTACACAGGAATCTTTCAGGAAACTAACTTTTATTTTAAATCTAAACTTAGTCGTTGGAGGCCACCGTAATACTTACCCATCATTTATATGCATGTGAAAATAAAATATGTGAAAACTATTTATACAATGTATTTCAATTCCAAAACTAAATTTAAATGTTGTTAATACACATAGTAATACTCTATTAATGAATTGCTGATGCACCAACTTAAAAAAAATTATATAAAACGCCAAACTACTCAAGAAGTATCAAACTACGTAAAAGAAACATCCTTATAACTCCAAAAATAATAATCATATTAACTAACAGTTTGCTGCGTCGGATTAGGCGTCTCATTTTCAATTAAAATATACCTCTGAATTGAAATTTGAATGAAATACAGGATCATGAAAAATTGAAGAATGTGGAAAACAGGATTACAAATATCTCGACAACTAATAATCCGATCGACTTCGTTCTTTATGCAAAATTTGTGTTTTTTATTGTCTTTTACATGCATTCCTTAAAATAAAAAAATTCGAAAATTTTTATATACCTTTCATCAGAACGAATTTTTCGAGAATCCGGAAAAAATAGTTCCGGATAATCGAGGTTGCTGATATTCAATAGGCTTCGTCCCATTCTTACATACTAAGTACACAAAATTTCAAATCTCTATCTCAATTTGTTCGTGAGATAGAGCGTTTACAGACAGACAGACTGACAGACAGACGGACGGCAAATTTTTTTTTTCTAAAAATATGTTTTTCGAAATCTCCAGTGTCTAAAACGTGTGAATCCGTCAAAAAAAAATTTTCGATTTTCAAAACGATCGCAAAACTTACCCTATACTACGTATGATGGGTAAGTAAAAGTGATATATGTATATATATAATAAAAGAATCGCAAACGGAGAAAGAGAATTAAGCAAATAATAATAATTGTTATTATTAAATGTCTAAACATAAATTTCGTCATATAGTTAATGCATACTAACATTATTACATGTAAATAGTAGCAAAAGTATTTCTTAAAACAAAATAATACTTTATTAAAAGACGTGTACTATTAATAGTACACCAGACCCGAAAGGGTTAAAAGAAAAAAAATAATAATCACAATCGCTCAAGAACCTTTCTGAAAATGAGGGTGTTTCAGCTAAATGTGAAACCACTGATCAGTCAGGAGGCTGGTTAAAATAGAATGCCCACACTGGGTGTTTTCTGGGTGTACCTAAAGAACCTTCAACCTGGGACACAAAGGGCAGAGTCATCAGATGGGAACCGGGTGCTAGGAACTCTGTAATTTTTCACCCACATAGAAACAGATAACAAAAGGGCTTGACGACAGATGACAAAGCTAATAAGGATGTACTTCCACTTTCGTTTATTTTTTTTTTTTTTTTTACTGCGCGAATTTTTCTAGTTTTATGAAAAAAAAACATTTAAAATCTATATCGGTCTAATAATGGGAAAAATGTAAAAAAAAAAAAAAACATATCGGATATATATATATCATACTTATCATTAAATTTTAGCTTACTTAAGATGCAGGACTTAAAACTTCTACTTTAAATAATAACCAACTTTTCAGTGGACATTCTTTAGTCAATTATGTACCATTAAAGGCAAAAATTATTTTAAAAAATTCAATGAAAAAAATCATCTATACCTATTTAGAAATAAATGTAGATTCTTAACATACCTGAAATATACCGTTATATATATAACAAAATAAATAAATATTTAAAAATAAAGATTTTATGCTCATAATTTTTGAAATTAGAGTTCAATGTCAAAAATCAATTTGGAGAAAAATGTCAAAACTTCTCTTTAAGTGTAATTATAAATGATTTTACGTTAATCAGTCATAAATTTCTTTCTTACTGGACTATTGTCTTTTTTCCTTTAATTCGTAAAATGTTATTTGAAAAGATTTTTTTTTTTTTCCTCGAGTTTCAAGATATTGTTTTCTTCTTCAAAAATTTTTGTTTCCATGCAATCAATGACAGAAATTGAATTATGTATTTTTATCACTTCTGAAAATAATCTCCAAAAGCATTGCAATGAATGTCTCTGGTTACAGAAATTTTGTTTTCAGCATTCGAATCTTTCATAAACATGTGCCCGTGGCGAAAAACCAAGTAACATAAATATCTTGAATAAAATGCATATACATTTTTTTTATTACCTAATCTGATGGTTATTTATTCGATGTCTGCCAGTTATTTGAGTGTCAGATAACCGCGAAACTATATCGCATTACTTCCTAATAAATGTCAAGTTCATTTTGAATAAAGTCTAAAATATCATGAAATGTATTTAAAAAGGTCACGAACAATCGAAAAGAGGTTTTTTTTTTTGTCCAGAGGAAAATTTTATTCTCGTTTTTCAGTTATCTTTGGAGTTTTCTGAATGTTCCAAAATTTGGATTGTATTCCAATCCAAACTGCTTATTTTCTGATTTATTTTTAAATTCATTTTTACTCTCAAACACATCAAAGTTGCAAAATTCTCTGATTTAGAAAGTACATAATGTGCCGTGTTTGTCTATTTTTGATAAATGCGGAAAATATTGCAAAAAATGCTGTCAAAATTGGCGTTTTTGACCGCATTTTCCGAAGCGGGCTTCTAAAAAACGAAAAAAAAATGTTTATACAGAGAAAATAATAACTGCTCATAAATCAAATTCAATTAGTTAAGGGTGTTCTTAAATCAAAAAGGTCAACTTTGTGACACATGCTTTAATTTATTTTTGTTCAGAAATGTATGAAAATCGCAGGTGTTATTATTCAGAAACTGTGTAATTGTACTCAATGTTCTTTTTTTTTTTTTTTTTTTTTTTTTTTTTAACGCAATAGTTTTTTCATAAATAGCTTTTAAAGTTGACACTTTTGAGCACATTTCCCGACGAAAGCAGTAAAACCAGTCGAAAAGTAGGAGAAAAACGGGTGATCAGGTCATCGAAATAGCTTATAACTGGATAGGTAATTTAATTATCATAAAATAGAAAAATAGGTTCGATTCGAAATCGCTTCCATAGTCAGACATTCTAATTTTATATATTTTTGTTAAAAAATAAATTTGTAAATGTTTCAAAACGTTTTGCGCTAGTTGAGCGGAGTAGTTGAGAACACCCTTAAGGGAAAATTAATTCACACGGCCTCTCATATATCTCTTCAAAAATCTTCCCAATAAGTTTCGTGTTTTTACTTTTAAAAATAAGGTTGGGCATGTCCCAGAAAATTCCGAGCTGTTGAGGGCGGATGAATATTTTTTCGAATGCACCCTAATCAATAAATAAAAATATTTCCAGTCAAATGAAATGCAACTATTTAAAAACCTAACAATTAACGCTCATTTTGTGACGAAAGATTATATGAGGTTTTGCAGAAAATTCTGCTCAAAATTCGGTCGGACGCGAAACTTGACCGAAATTATCTGTACTGCAAAATTCTTGTTTCTTCCTTCGGAAATTTTCACCATTACTCATCGATTTGAACTATATCGGCTCAGATGAGGCTATTTATTGCTATGATCTACATTGTTTTAATTATCAGTCATGACTAACTAAAGACGTAGGTGCAAATTATAAAAGGAGCAATACATATATGACTAAACTTTTACACGTACTCGTTAAAAGCTGTAGGTTTGAAGTGATGGGAAATTTTTAGTTTGAATCCGCAGATGTTTTTCGAATACTATTTGAGAAAATTCTAGTATAATAGATGATCATTTAGAAAAACCATTATAAAAGATAAATTGAGGTGTGAATTTACTGGAATATTTTTAATTACATGTAATAATTAAATTAAATCGTATATTAGAAATTCTTTCTATATCGATGATGAATTAATTACGGCGTTTTTTATATGAAAATAAAGTTTTTACTCTAAGGAACAAACAGGTAACTTGGGGCACATGTATAATTAATAAGTATAAATATTTAATAAATACATATATTTAATATATAGTTATGAATTTTTTTCTGAATACGTATAATTAATTAATAATTATATATAATATATGTGTGTGTGTGTATTAATTACATAAAAAAATTGGACTTTTTCGTCTTCGGTCGAAAATAGGAAAATCACCAAAATTCGGTTTCGGCCTTAAAAACCTGTTTCGGTCGATCCTTAGTTTTTTTTTTTTTTTTTTGTACTTTCCATAAAAATCGTACCGAGCTAAATTCGACTTAATTCTTTCCAACTTATTAGAATTCGTATTTCGTCTGTGACTATTAAACAAATCGGTATATTTTTCTAAATAAAAATATTTTAATTTATTACTGAAGAATTGGAAATTGTAAAACCTGATTTCAAATAGGCCATTGCTTGACCAGATAATAAACTACGCGCACGGAGTGCAGTAGAAAAATATTTCACGTCTAAAAGATATAGGAGTGTAAATGAGAAAAAAAAAAAATGCCATGAAAGGAAACTGGTTTCTCAGTAAAATCATCTTTTAGAACAGCTGCTCGATTTCTCAGTGGATTGCGTCACACTTAAAACAACATTAAGCGATAGATTGAAATACTCGCCCGGTAAGCTACTTCATTTCCTGTATGAAAATGGTATGTGACTATTATATGAGCAAAATAGCCCAGAGCCGTAGGTAAGGGGGAGCTAGGAGTGCCCTCCCCCCCTAAAACATTTTGAGTCTCCTCTTGAAAAGATTGCAAGGTCACTAAATGAATTTATGTTCCGAAAGCCCAAAAGAAATTCTGTTTAAAAATCTAATTTAGTTCTGAGGCCCTTTCATAGTTTTTCAGAAATATGAAATTGTAACAAAAATAAGTGTTTCAACAGTCGCTCATCCTATTTGCACATATGAAGTTAACATAATGTTTAATATTCTACTAGTTATACAATCGATATTTTCATCATCATACTCTTTTCTTAGTATAAAATGAAGTTATTACAACAGTTTAATGAGAAACATAGTACCTACAGTGTGAATATGCATTAATTTATCTTTCTGCGTCAGAGAAGAGAGGGAATATGAGACTCCCCCCCCCCCCTTATTATTCACTTCTAGCTACGGCCATGAAAATATCCCTGGTTAACATGGCTTTGACTCCGACCGATCAGACCAAAGTCGTATTACCCGAATGACAAACTCGATTTTATCGCGTCGGGATAACTTTAATAGTTTCGCATTCGGATAGGTTGCGAGATTCTAAATGTAACTTATAACTTAATTTAGACTTCGGCAATGGGTCAGGTAACCAGATATTACTGGGTTAAATTTAATTGTTTCACATATGGGTCGGTTTCGGGATTTTTCCCAAAAAAATAAATGTAATTTGTAACTTGGGTTTGGAAATTGCATTATTTCCATTTATTATTATTTGATCGATGGGCTCGTCCGGACCTACGTTGCACTTTTACGTTAAGGTTTTGAGGTCGGGTTGGCTTTAAATGTATCAGTTTCGGATTGCATTTTGACTTTTTGGGCCACGATCGGTTTGTACAGTAGTAAACTATTTATCCATAACTGTATTAAAATATGATTAATTTTCTATTACTTCAGGCCCCTTCACAAAATTCCTTTTAGTAAAACAGGCTCCTTCTAAAAATTCCTTTAAATGAAACAGGCTCCTTCACAAAATACCTTTTAATAAAATATATCTTCACAAAATTCTATTTTATAACATACTCTTTATCTGCTATTTTTATACTGTTAGGTTTTTTTTTAAATGTGTAATTGCAAAGAAACTAAGTTCACCAGAAAGTTAATCTTTAGCAGAAACACTTAAAGAAGTTTATTAATAAATGCTTGATTCAAATTTCTATAACTGAATTTCATATTGCGTTAGAAAAAATTACTTTTCACAAAAATATAATAAATTTCATACAAATAACTTTTACTTTTCTCAAAATAGGTCCCAAGAAAAAAAATCCAATAATCGATTACTGAATGTATACATAGTAAGTCTATGGTAACACAACAGTAGAAAAAGTTTTAAAGATTTATCATTTATGTCGAATCTGAATGTAGTTTATCAAAAATATAACTACTAATCAATCACACTAAAGTACAAGTTACTTTGTAACTGATCAATCATACTAAAGTACAAATATACTTTGTATTATTTTCCTCCCTGAATCAGAATACATTTGAGTGTAAAATAATAAAATATTGAAAAATGTGCGAGAAATCAAAAGAAATATGTCAAAAAGCATGTGTAAATCAGGAATTCCCTGCCAAAATAAGGAGACTTAGTCTGTAATAGTTTAGGAATTAGTAATTGGACAACGATAAGTGAGGACAATTAAGTTACGCGAAAGTTACATCGTCATAACTAGAAGTCTTTCCCATGGATTTCGTTTCCGCACGACTCTCTTTCCTTCTTGCACTGGATAAGCAAAATTGGACAATGTCAAGAGGGTAAAACGAGAGGCAAAGACAGAAGGAGTTTCTCTTGCTTTACCAGCCTTGAATGGCTTGTTCATAAATATTTTTATCGGCCTATTTCAGTTTGTAATCAAGTGCTCGAGAATGGGGCGTGCCGAGCTCAAAGCACGACTTCCTCCGTTTTCAGAACTGTAACGTCAAGTGGATATCCAAAACAAGAAAAGGAGCAATAAGTAGAAGGATAGGGGGGCCTTTTTTTTTTTTTTTTTTTTCCTTGTAAAAGATGTGACAGACATTTGCGACACTTTTAGTACGGAATATAAAAAATGAATGAAGAGGGAAAGATTAAAAGAAAAAAGAGTGCAGTGCGCAGATTTTTATAGCAATAATTACCCGTTTGATAGCGTATTTCAGTTACAATTGAACCAAGGAGGGCAGTGAAATTTCAGGAAACACATTTTTCAAGATTTAAAGATAATTTCCGGACACATATCTAACAAACTAAATGAAACACAAGTCTATTAAAAAAATCAAAAAATATTTGAAATAGGGAAAGGAAAATATCAATAAACTTGTATACATCTAAATTTAAAACAATCTCTATGAATTATTTAAAGAATTCAGAAATGTAAAGCTCGCTAATGCTAATCGTATGGAAGAAATTTTTTTTAAGCTATCTCGTTTTAATTTCAATATTTTCAAAATACGTATTTCTTTTTTGATGTTGTTGTTGCTTGTTTGCATAGAATAGCTGAGATCAATCTGTACAAAAATCGTTCCCCCCACACGCACTTTTTAGATTTTGTTAGTTGATTTATTATTAGTAGTAATAATGAGGATGCTTTCATTTTCGTAACCAAATCCAGAAATGAAAATTTCGTTATGAAAAATGAGCAATAGAGCTTCATACGAAGTCACATATACAGTAGTAACCTAATTTATAAACGCTAAACTTACATCACCCCAAATTTTATGATTGACCAACTGTCGAAACCAGTGATTATTTTTCACAACCTATTGACATTTGCTCCCATCCGATTACCGAAGATAGCAATTTTTTCCATGTCCGATTGGTAAAGTTCGTGATTTTTTTAAGCGATCAATTGACGAATTTTGCTTTATTAGTGTTGCATGGCTTGCATACATATTTTTATCAATGTAATTAAATGCTGAAAGCTCGAATAAGGGGCCTGTCTCGAGCTAGAAATCACGATTTCCTTCGTTTTCAGAACTGTAAAGTCAAGTGGATATCCAAAACAAGAAAAGGAGCAATAAATAGAAAGATAGGGGATTTTTTTTTTTTTTTTACTTGTGAAGGATGTGACAGACATCTGCGACACTTTTTGTACGGAATATAAAAAATGAATGAAGAGGGAAAGATGAAAAGAAAAACGAAGCCAGTGCACAGATTTTTACAGGACTAATTATTCATTTAATAGCGTATTTCAGTTTCAATTGAAGACAGGAGTAAAAGATGGTATTACCAAGGAGCGCAGTGAAATTTCTGTTAACACTTTTTTCAACATTTAAAGATAATTTCAGGAGGCATATCTATCAAACTAGTTAAAACACAACTACGTTAAAAAAAAAAAAATCAAAAATTATTTAAGTTTGAGAAAAGGAAATATCAATAAACTTATATGCATCTAAATTCAAAAAACAATATTCATTCATTCATTCGTTCATTTTGGAATTGGATAGCTGAGATCAATCTGTACAAAAATCATGATTTTTTTCAGCGATCTATTGACTAAATTTGTAATTCATCTCTGGGACAGATTGACAAAATTTACGATTTTTGCCCTCGTCCGATTAACGAAGACAGCGGTTTTTTCCACGTCCTATTGGTTAAATTCGTGATCTTTTTCAGCGATCGACTGACGAATTTTGCTTTATCAGTGTTGCATGGCTTGCATACATATTTTTATCAATGTAATTAAATGCTGAAAGCTCGAGAAAAGGGCCTGTCTCGAGCTAGAAATCACGATTTCCTTCGTTTTCAGAACTGTAAAGTCAAGTGGATATCCAAAACGAGAAAACGAGCAATAAATAGAAGGATATGGGGGCTTTTTTTTTTTCCGATGTGACAGACATCTGCGACACTTTTAGTACGGAATATAAAAAATGAAGGAAGAGGGAAAGATGAAAAGAAAAACGAAGCCAGTGCACATATTTTTATAAGACTAATTATTCGTTTGAGAGCGTATTTCAGTTTCAATTGAAGACACGAGTAGGCGATGGATTACCAAGCAGGGAGCTAAGTGAAATTTTAGGAGACATGTCTAGCAAGCTAACTGAAATACAAGACAGTTAAAAAATAAAAATTATGTAAGATTGGAAAAGGGAAATATCATTAAAAAAGTGTACACATAAATTCAAAACAAACAATTTATAGGGAATATTTAAAAAATTCAGCATAAAACTAAATAAACATTAATTATCATTATATATCATTTATTCTCATTAATCACCATAAGAATATCATTCTAAGTACCAGATATAGTAGTAACCCATCTAACGGCTCCTAGACTTGCGTGATCAGTGTTGAATTCAGAAGGTGGCCCGGTGACGGGGAGATTCATCCCCCGAACAATGAAATATCTTCCCCGATTTGAGAATTTTGTGTTTTCAATGATCAAAAAGTGCAATCCCCTCGGAATTCTATGATGCCCCCTCTCCCCTCCCGGACCACAGAAATCCTTCCCGAAGAAAAATACCTGAATTCACCTCTACCTTATATTTAAGACTGGCCATTTGACAAAACTTCTTACTTATCAATAAATCATAAACAAGGCTGCACAAAAGAATTCGCATGAATTTCTGACTGGTGGCCTGGTAATTATTGAAATTGCTTTTTTAAATGTATTGTGCATTTTCAAAATTTCTTATTGATGGAGATCATCTTTCAAGCGAAGTGTTACAGTATGTTTGATGTGTTGCAAAGAGTTTCATTATCTTGGCTTGGTACATGATTGTTCGTTTATGTTTCAACTGGAATTACACTTCTAAAACTAACTATTTAGAAAGTAGCTATTGGATAATGAAAAGAGAAAGCACTCTGTATGTACAAACGCATTGTACAGCCGTTGAAAGTCGGTCAAAGATCAAAAACTTGCTAAAAAAAATTGTCCCGTTCTGCTGACACGCGAAAACGAAAAAAAAAAATTTAACCCTATGAAAGATACTTTGGTCCTAATCCAAATTCATTTTCAAAACAGAAACGTTATGAACAATCTACAGCTGGAAACACTCGACACTTACATGAAGAGGATTAAGGCTGTTCTCAACTGCTCTGGCTCAACAAGCGCAAAACATTCTGACATACTTACTAATTCATTTTTTAACGGAAAGATATAAAATTGAAAAGCCTGACCATGGGAGGGGCCTAAGCATATTTTTAGTCATTTTGTACCCCTCCCTCCCCCTTGTAAGGAAAATTAATCAAACGCTAGACTCCCCTCCCCCTCCACACACACATTTTGATTACAAAAGATTTTATAACATTCTAACATCAAAATTGTTTGCCATAAAAATTACAGTTGGCAATAAATTTACATTATTAATCCAGCAAATTTACATAAATAGATATATAAAGATTGTGATATCGAAGGAAAATAAAATCGGTAAAATATATTGTTACTCATTGGATTAAATAACTCATGGAATACAAAATAGTTTTTAATACAGGGTGATTCAGAATAACGTGGACAAAATGATATGACAAATCAAGCATACAGCAAGGATAAAAAAAATCACATAGGAACATAGGGTCGCAAATTATTTATTGAGTCACAAATACGGGGTGTTTCATTCTAGCTACACCCGGTTTGAAAGTAATAATTTCGAGGAAAATATAAATATTGTAATGAAAATGTAATGATATGTACCTTATTTTGTGTGAAATGTGATAATGTTACGAAAAGTTCTGGAAAAACAAATTGCTCAAGCAATTGGTGATACCGTATAAACTGATTATCAAGAGTCCAAAATGTGAGGTGCCAAGTGCATATTGCTGGTGCACATAACGCAAATTTCTAACACTTTTGTTTGGTGTTATCACATTTAAAACAAAGATGAGAAAGTCTGTTAAATGTTTTATTATAATATACTTCAGTTTTCTGAAATTTATTACCGTCAACCCAAATTGAGTTAGGATGAAACACCCTGTATTTGCGACTCAATAAGTGGTTTGCAGCACTATGTTCCTATATGATTTTTTATCCTTGTTGTATGCCTGATTTGTCATATCAGTTTGTCCCCCCTTTTTTTTTAATCACCCTGTATATTATTATTCATAGCATTTGAACAAAAGAAGTTTAAGAAATACAACAGGCTCTAACTTATTTAGGCACATAACTAAAAAAAAAAAAAAAAAAAGGAAGAAGAATATTGTGTGTTTGGCGTTCACGTTTCTGCTCTGGTATCCAAAATCTTTGAATCCAAGTTTCTGCATTATCTATTATTAGGTTTTTAATGTAGTGACCGGCTAGAATGTTCCTCGTTTTCTATCCTTGTTTACTCCATATTTTTATTTTTTACCAAGTTGTTCAACATCTGCAGAATGCTCATCCAAATAATTGCCTTTTTATTGTTAAACTATAATTTCTTTGTTGTCTAATGCTTACATAAGAATTCTCGTGACCCCTTCCCTACCCTTGTCAGCAAAACTAAGCAAACACTGGACTCACCTACCCGCTTACTGATTATAATACTTGAACGATCCCGAAGGGATTTCAAATCGAAATGAGTTTTCTATTTTTTGATCAATCAATTACCTATTAAGTTATAAGCGAATTCGATCACGTGACAAACACTTTTTCACCACAGTTTGAGTAGTTATTCTTCTTTTGTGCGGAAAGTGAGTTCAAAACATCTATTTCGACGCTATTTTCTGAAAAATATATTCTGTTCCCCAAAAAACACACAAAAATGAGTGCGATTAGGTGGTTTCTGCAATTAAATCAAAAAGGTCAACTTTATGACTTAAGTTTTAATTAATTTTTCTTCAGAAATTCGTTAAACTAACAGGTGTTATTACTTGGAAACTATCTAATCGTACTCAGGTTTCCCGTTTTTTAAACACAATAGCTTTTTCAGAAAAAAGTGTCAAACTGGGTGTTTTGAACTAATTTTTTGTTTGAGATAAGAAAAACCAGTTAAACTAGGATGAAAATTGCCTTGTCACTTGATCAAAAAGCTTATAACTCAATAGGCAATTTATTGATCAAAAAATAGAAAACTGAGTCTCCAAAACTCCAAATCGCTTCCGTATTCAGGCTTTCCAATTTTATATCTTTCCGTCGAAAAATAAATTTGTAAATGCGTCGAAAGGTTTCGCGCTTGTTGAGCGGAACAGTTCAAAACCGCAAAGCTGCACCTAGCTCAGGTTAATTGGTAGAGTCTTCGGACAATGAAAGTCCCATTCTAAATTTTCCCTTAGCAAAGAACTGCTTCTGTGAGTGATTGATTTAGGCTTTTTATCGCTCGATTGGCTAAATGAATTTATTATTTATAAAGAATATTTCTACGCGTTTTTTCAGTGATGTTTCAGTTGACACCAAAGGAGAAATCGTGTAAAAAATAAGTGACTATTGTTAAAATAGGCAAAAAAAAAAAAAAAATAAACAGCCTTAATAAATTATTGTCAAGCTTTTTTTTTTTACCTGCACTACTAACTGCCCCCTTTCACTGCTAACACTGCCACCTACATTTTCTTAGGTAAACTTTTCTGTGATCACTCCAAATCGTTTCGCACGCCAAGTAACTTTGAGCAATGGTCACATTTTAATGAATGTGCAAACTTCATCGTAATCGCCTCTCAACCGGATACAGTGAACTAATTGATAAACAGCTCGGCCCTAAGTAAATAAATTGAAAGATGCTGAAGAAAGGAAAAGGTTTTCTCTCTAATCAAATTCACTCATACAAGACATACAGTTGTCTAGACAAACATAACTGCTCTGAAGTTGAACTTTTTTCCTGGAACTAGCTTTTGTTACTCCCCACTTGCGGTTTACTGACAATACAAAACGGGGGAGATACAATGGTCAGGGAGATCACTATCTTAAACCTTACTGAAGGGAGAGATTCCCGTCCTACACTTGGATTGAAGTTCAACTGGAAAGCTCGTTAACATCAGACGCGCCGCCTGCGGACTTGAAAGGCACCGCCTGCAAAACCGCAGAAAAACTTTATGTGTGCACGCAGCCTTTTTTTTTCCCTTGCAGCCCAGCATGAGGTGAGGATATCCCCCTCCCCTTCTTCCCTAATGGAGGATTTGAGATTTGATGCTAATTAAGGAATATTCTGGTCTGGCGGGGTGAATATTGGACGTTTTGTCGAGTTTATTTAAAAAAAAAATCCCATAATGTTTTTACAAAATATTTATTGATATTTTTAAAATAGTATATTTTTTTCCTTAAAAAAATTGAAAATTAAATAATTTAAAGTCTGGCAAAGGTTCGGAAAAAAAAGGGGGGGTAGGGTGCTAATTGACAGAATTGTAACTATTATGGTCATCTGGAAAAAAAAAAAAATATATATATATATATATAATATATAATAATAAAGGTTTTTAATTAGTAAGAATGTTATTATAGCTCCCACCTAAGAGAAAACATGGAAAAAATCGCAAAATAACGGCTGTCTAAAAAGAAAAGTGATTTTTTTTTTTTTTTTTTTTTTTTTTTTTTTTACTTTTTTTCTTTTTCGTAATTTTTTAATTTTTTTAAGATAGTAAAAAAAAAAAAAAAAAAAAAAAAAAAAAGATACAAAAATGGTAAAGGTGAAAATCGGTTAAATAGAAACTGAGATATCAAGTCAACCATGTTAAATATATATACATATTAGTTTTGAGAAAAACGCAGTAATGTAGTGTCGTAAAAAAATACATGTGCAGATCTCAAGCAAGAAGGAGTGCTGAATTAAATTATTTACACACTGTTACATTAATGACATGTCATTGTAATGACGTGTCAAGTCATTACAATTCTAAAAATGATCAAGTAGTTGGGTATTATTAGCGGATCGTCCGATTTTGTTCCCGCCGGCGGGACGGGCTTAGTTGCTGAATCACTAAAATAGTTATAACCCTGTAAATTATTATAATTTTAAAATTTTCTTTCCAGTATATATTTTTAAAGGTCTAAATTTTTAGAATGTGGGACAAAAAATCAAAATTTTAGACAATAGAACCATCGACAATTAAAAAATGTAACCAGAATATTGTTTTTTTGAAATTATTTTTATATTGAGATTCTTGTTTATACATATTTGTGACAATTTATGTATGTAAAATACATATATTTTGTTTAGATATGTAAAAGTGAAAGGTCAGATTTTATTTTAAACGATAATTTTGTGAGATATTCAATTTAGAGATGAAAAAAATGTGAAAAGCCTATTTTTAAGACAATGAACTTAAGGCGAAAAGTTTTTTGAAATGTTCAGAGATGAAAAATTTTGTGAAGGGTCTTGTTTTAAGGTGAATTGTAAAGTGTCCTATTTTGAAATGAAAAAAAAAAATTGTGAAGGGTCCTGTTTTAATGCGAGGAATTTTGTGAAGGGTTTTGTTTTAAGATGAAAATTTCGTAAAGAGTCCTGTTTTAAGACGAAAAATTTTTTAAAGGATCTCTTTTAAGGCGAAGAATTTTGTGAAGAATCCTGTTTTAAGATGAAAAATTTTGTAAAGAGATCAGTTTTAAGTTGAAGAATTTTGTAAAGGGTTTTAAGATGAAATTTTTTTGGAGCATCCTGGCTTGTTCTGGGATGAAAAATTTTGCAAAAGGTCTTGTTTTAAAATGATGCTATTGGGGAAATACTGTAAAGTGACCTGTTTTAAAATGAAAAAGTTTGCACAAAGTGTCCTTTAAAGAACCTCCTTAACAGATCCCTTCAAGAAATATCCATTGATATATACCACTGAACCATGTAGGCAAAAGTAGCCAAAGTAGAGAGTGTGCTTATGGGGAAGGGGAACACTTGAAATAATGAATTGATTTTTCAGAAAATAGCTGACAATATGATCAAAAACTGGCTCACACCTAGCACCACCACTTTCCGAAATCGTAAATATAAAGCTTTCAGAATTTCATATACAATGCAGAAACATAAAAAATTCTCAAGAAACCACGTGTTTCTTCAAACCGGCCGGTGTTCTGAGTTAGCGACATTCATCGTTTCTTGGGATCAAATCCTAATCCTAAAGAGAACAAAAGCAAAACAAAAGAAGAGATCTCTGTCAAATTCAATCGAACGTACGTCAACTACCACAGAACATGATATGATTGTGAGATTGAAAGAAAATTTTTTGAAGGTATTGTTTTAATTCATGTTGGCAAAAATAGAGTGTGTTAGAGGGGACCCGAAATCATAAAGTGATTTTACGAAAACAAACAATCCTAGAATAAAGCAGAAAATGAACTGACAATACGATCAAAACTGGCTAACACCTACCACTTTCGCGAAATCGTAAATATAAAGCTTTCAAAATTCCATGTACAATTGTACAATGCAGAAACATAAAAGATCCTCAAGAAACCACGTGTTTCTTCAAACCGGCCGGCGTTCTGAGTTAGCGACATTCATCGTTTCTTGGGATCAAATCCTAAAGAGAACAAAAGCAAAACAAAAGAAGAGATCTCTGTCAAATTCAATCGAGTGTACGTCAACCACCACACAGAACAGAGTTAGCGAACTGTGGCGAAGTTCAAGGTCTGATGGAGGACAAAAAAGGAATGATTTCGGAATCAATTGTTCTGCTACTTCCACTCGGCAGTCACACAGATTTAACCATTACATGCTCGAGCAGCACTATGTCCGTGCTAGGCTTCACCGTTATAATCAACCCCTTGATTAAAAAAACAACAAATGTCTCGTTTTATCAGCATCCCATTCGGCGGTATAGAAGGAGATCGCGTGTGTGTAACGTTAGGTTCGCTGTGATATCATCTTTATTTAGTCGAGTTTGTTTCTGCAGACATGATAGCTAGCAAAAACGAAAAGGTTCGACACCACTTGCCAGAAATTATATTAGTCTGGAAAGCAGCGTCACATTTTAACAATCAATTTTAGCGTCAATGATGATTTAACCATTACATGCTCGAGCAGCATTATGTCTGCGCGAGAATTCACCGTTATAATCAACCTCTTGATTAAAAAAAACCAAATGCCTCGTTTTATCAGCATTTCATTACGCGATATAGAAGGAGATCGCATGTGTAATATTATAATCGCTGTTATATCATCTTTATTTAGTCGAGTTTATTTCTGCAGACATGATAGCTTATAAAAAAAAGGTTCGACAGCACTTTCCAGAAATTATATTATAGTCTGGAAAACAGCGTCACATTTAGCAATTGATTTTAGCTTCAATGATTTTGCTATATATGACAGATTAGGTGATACAGATAACGAAACTGTCGATTTTTCAGTGTCCGTATAAACGAACCGTAAACGCTTCGCACTTCATTTTCATGACCAACCATGCCATAGTAAAACCGAGTATCATACTTTCCGTAAATATAATCAGATTGCCATGAAATTGAGTTAGGAGACGGTTAGACGGTAGATAGACAGACGGACAAACCGGAATCATAATCACTTTAATTATGTTGGAAAGATAAAGTGAGTAAAAGACAATAAGATATAAAAACTACTCTGGGAAATCCTAAATTAACCCTGTTTATGCCTAGCATCCCATTTTGGGGATGCTTCGAATTTTAATAAATTTGTTTAATTTTCTTCCTTCTCATAACATAAAAATTGCATGAAATAATTGTCTATAAATATATTTTCTGTTACCGAAAGATGACAACATAAGACGGATATTTGTTTGTAAATTTTTCATTTTTCAAGATGGCGAAACGTAAAAACAAGTTTATTTTTATTTATTTAATTAATTTTTAACTATTTATATTACTTGAGAAAGGTGTTATAAAATATATTAAAAACAACTAACTTAACATGATTCGGCTCCAATTCAGATAAGAACCATAATCATAATAAAAAATAAAATTCGTGTCGCACACGCGACAATGAGATGTAAACAAAACCATGCACTCTCTGCTGTAAAACAATAAATTAAAAATAGACCATAATCTCAGAGCTGCCGCAGATGACTATTTTTATATTTTGTTCACACCAGTATTTTTCTAATATTAATTTTGAAATACATTTCTGTTGCAAAAGTTGTCAAAGTGTCTATTAATATTTTCTATTTTAAAAAGTAGTACTAGTTAGAATTAAAAAATAGTCGCCTGTGGCAGTTTTGTGATCTAAAATTATTTTCCGATGTGGCTCCTCCTATTCAAGCTTTCAACGAGGAATTTATACATAAACTCCAATCATAACTTGGAAATAATAAAAGCAGGGGTGATTCTGGTTGAAAAGTTTTTTTTTTTTTCGGAAATTCACATCGCATTTTCGGAAATCGGCAAGGGGGGGGGGGATATCTGTAATTTGGAGACAAAATCGGCGGTTTTTTTTTTTTTTTTTTTTTTTTTTTTTTTTGCGATCTTTTGACGAAATCAGCTTTTTCCCGTGATCTTTGATGAAATCGGCGTTTTTTTTAAATGATCTTTTGACAATATATATTTAAGAGATTTTTTATCGAAAACAGTATTTTTTCCCGCGATCTTTTAACGAAATCTGCGTTATATCCTCAATCTTTAGACGAAATCGACATTTTACAGCGGTCTTCAGACGAAATCAGAATTTTATCTGCAGTATTTGGTGAAATTGCCATTTTTTCCGCGATCCGCACAGAAAATTTGCGTTTTTCAGCGATCTTTTGACAAAGTTCGTTGACAAAAACTGACGAAATCGTCGTTTTTCCACGAAATATTGACGAAATGTGTGCTTTTTCCTTTCACGAAATTTGCATTTATCCGCGCGCAAAACCGTACAAGTTGGCAACTATGCGGAACTGATAATCCAATTTCAAATTTTCGGAAGAGGATGCCTTAAATTTTCGGAAATTTCGGAATTTTCTGAGGAGAATCACCCCTGAATAAAAGAAACAACATTATTGCAAACAAAATTTTTACGCGTATAAATTTCAATGGATTCTCTTATAATTTACTTAAGTTTTAAAGAAAAAAAAACATACAAAACATAATTTGCTTTCATTAAGGGGATTCTTCACACGATGATCAGATCGAAAACGAAGAGCGCGACCTCTTGTGTGAAAAGGAAGAAGATACCCAGCTCAGCCTTTTTACCCTTCTTACAATATTGTTTACATCCGCTAAGCGCTGACCACTGACCAGGAAAAAAAATAGTTCTTCTATTTACCCCGCTCGGTTTCCGCGAAACTAATTTCTTGTATTTTTATCATGCAGGGAGGTGGGAGAAGTTAGAGTTTTGCAGACATTTGATCCAAAGAGGGGGGAATTGAAGACACAATTTTTACATAAAGATAAAGAGAGGAATAAAGAATGCGAAAATACTTATTTTTAAGACCTTTGAAGCAATTGTTATGCTCGCTATTTTTAATTGACCATAGAGTTATTTTACTGTGTTGAATGTTGTAATTGTTATAATTTACTGGCAGTAACATTATGCACATTAATGGGCTCGCGATAGCAATACAGTATTTTAATATTTCATGAAATTAACTATCAAGTAACAGATCAGTACGAATAATTAGCAATGAAAATGAATAAAACAGCGAAAATACGATAATGTAACATTGCAGGTATTTATTTCAGCAATATAATGTAGCCAGAAATTGAACTTTTGGAATAAATAAACTCTGCTATTGTTAACAATAAGACTGGTTACAATGATTATTATAATGATAAATTATTAAATACACTGAATATTAAAAATATTTCTTAAAATAAGCTTTTATAATAATATTTAAAAGCAGTGGAAATAGTTTTTTCAACCAAATATATTTAAAATAATATAATATATTAAAATATATTTAATTATAAAATATATTTAAATATATATATAAGTACACAAATAAAAGTGTGTTTTTTATGTACATTTTTTGCTTTTATTTCATTTCAAATAATGATTGAATTTTATACTCTCTATTTAAATCCATTGAGTTAGATGAGCACTGAAAATTTACAGCTTCAAAATTATAAATATTTATCCATAAATTTAGAACATTAAAATTATGATCTCAGATAGAGAGAAAAATGTACGATATATTTTACATTTAGTTAATAACCGGGAAAATTTAGATATTTCTCTGGACATACAGTCGAGCCTCTATATAACGAAATCCATCGTTCCAGTAAAAAATTCGTTATATAGAGAAATTCGATGTATAGAGTATGATGTTAAAAATAGTATTTAATGTGTAAATTTTGAACAAATATTATTTTTGATCTTTTTAATTAAGAATTTGAAATGTTTAAAAGTATATATTAACCTAACATTTTATTTCTTACTTATTTAAGCAGTTTCAAAAAAGAGAAAAGACATTTATTTGAAAGCTTAATGAAAATCAAATGAGGAAGACTTACATAAATTTCAGAGAAAGAAATCTGTAATTTTTTGTTGATTTTAAAATTACAATTGTTACGCTCTCAAAAAAAAATTCTCAAATTTTAGCAAGGAATGAAAAATTGTAGTTGATATTTTCCTCCATTTGAAGGTCTCTCTTATGTGCTCTCATTGATTCCTCTCTTATATGTGCAACAATTCAATTGACTGTGTTTTGAGAAGGATGTTGAAAGGTGTGTGGGAAGTGGGATGAACTTGTTAGATTTAAAGAATAAGGAGAGAAATAATATTTATAAAAAAAAAAAAAAAAAAAAAAAAAAAAAAAAACCTCTTTACTGAACGATAAATCAAAAATAAGTGATGGAAAATTGATTCCATATGATTTCGAAGCTTTTTTAAAACTGAATAAATTAAGATCAATTTATGAAAAAATTCGTTATATGGAGATAGATATTTCGCTATATAGAGTCTGTTTTTAATGTAATCATGCGAAAAGGGGACCGTTCTTACTAAAAATTCGTTATATGGAGAAATTCGATGTATGGAGTTTCGTTATATAGAGGTTCGACTATATTTAGTTCGGTATAGCGCTGTATGATTTTTAAAATGCATCATGCATTTTTTGAAATGCGTTGGCGAATTTTAGTGTACCAGGGATGATTCTATTCCGATATTTCCCAAAATTTCAGGCATTCAGTAACGAAAATTATCAAATATCGATCATCAGCCTGCAAATTTTAATGATATTAATCTTGAATGTATCATTTTTTGCTAATACTTACATCTCGAATTCCCTTACTCAGGTATACCTTTTCAGGCTCCTTTTTTGCTGCGAGGGGGGGGGGGGGGAGATTTTTTTTATTTCAAATAAAAGTTCCGAAAAAGGCTTATGGGTTGCACGAATTATACACACACACAATATATATATATATATATATATATATATATATAATAAAATAAAATAAAGTAAAAAAATAAAAAGATTGTAAAAGATAATAAAAACATCTGTGCAATAATTCCACGTCTGCCTTAAATTGTTACCCAGAAATTAATTATTTCATGTATATGTATATATATATATATATATATATATAGAAATGGAAAGAGAGAAAGAGAGACTTAATTTTCATCTAAATCTGTAATAGTTACGACTTTTAAAAAAATTCTTAAGTGAAACTGTTATGGAAGAAATTCCGTATTTCTTGAAATGACCGTAAAAAAAAACCTTGTGAATTTTTTCAGAGATCTCAGAGACAAATAAAAATTTTTCTTTAAATGATTTTGTACCAGTATAAATTTTTAATAATGATTTCGTTTTCGGACTACAATATATAATTGAATCCATATAATTCAGAAATATGCAAAGATCTAGATTCTTGTCATATAAGAAAGACTTTTGGGTCGGGTTGGATTAACTTTAATTATTTTGAATTCGGGTTCATCTTGGTTTTAAAAGAATCTTGATTATTTTCAAATAAAAAAGCGTATATCAAAACTTCTTCTGTTTTATAAAAAAACAAACTAAAAAATCGGCATAAAAAAAAAGATTAAAAATTCTAAATTAAATTAAGAACAATTTACCTTATTAAACTAAAATATAGAAACTCATTTCCTATGAACGTCATGAAATGCAGTAACCTGCCAAAAATGGGTTCTCGAGTCGATGTAAATACTCAAAACACACACACACACACACAAAAAAAAAAAAAAAAAAAAAAAAAAACTTATTTTAGATCGGGAATCTGTTACTAGTGAATTTTTTTCACAATTTGTCTCGAATATCAATTTTACATGCAAAATGAACATTTAAAGAGTTGATCATATTTAATTTGTACTTTTATCTGAAATATTATTTTATTTATTTTATTTTTTAAATCGGATTTAAACGAACCGACACACAAATCGCTGATTGAGTTGGGCTCGCTAAAATCTGGTTGCTCGACTCTATGCAGAATTTCAGATCGGGTAAACTTATTTTTCTGGGAATCAATTTCCCTTTATTTAGTAAGTACTTTTGTAATCATTAGAATTTTAATTTGTAATCATTCTTCAATGATTCAAAATAAATCTCAATAAAATCACGCATCAACTCGGATAAACCGATATTTCCACATGTCGAGTTTCTTCCTTTTTCCATAATTACATTTTAAGAAAAAAATACTTAAATTCATAGAAAATTGTACACGTGTCATGTCTGTCACAAAACTTTGTCATGTCTGTCACGCTGATAAATATTTTTTAATATTTTACTATTTGCAAATTTTTCAATATTTTTCTTTCTGCTTCACATATCCAAGTCTTATTTTGTTTCCTAAAAAATTCTGGTCTTAGTATGCATGCCAATTAAGAGCAAATGATGATAATATGTGTCTAGTCAAAATCTATGTCAAAATTTTGTCATGTCTGTCACGGCGGATTTTAACCCTCAATTAAATTAAGTTTTTCCTTGAATTAAAATTTTAGTGTTTTTTTATAGCATAAGGCCTATATTTACATCACCCCATGCATTTTTTAACTATCAATTAATATTTAGCACTTAAAGATGAACAAAAAAGTTCTCTCAGTCATGTCTGTCACAAAATGGAATTCACCATTTGTGATTACTTTTATTTTTATTTATAATTATCCTTGAACTGAATAAAAATACTTAAAAAACATTTTTTACAGAGAGCTTTCGTTTCTTATTTTTTTCTTTTTTAATAAAATATTTAAGAAGGTTTATTTTTTATGTCGGCCAATTATCTACACTAGGGATATAGGCCCTGGGGGAGAGTGCCCTTCGTGGGGGGTCTTTCTAAGGGAACCTAACCTGTAATTACGCAAGGTACGGAGAAAAATCACAAAAACTCCGAACGGTCAGGCCGACAGCCGCGATTGGGTTCGAACCCAACTAGTCTGTCTACCAGTTGAGAGGTCAGAACCTCTCAGCCACTGGTGGATATATTTAAAAGGGAATTACGGTGTTTTGAACAATTGTAAGAAGGTTTTCAATATTGTTCCGAGGAATTTGTTTAAAAACTATTTTTTTAGCATTACTTCTACTGTATTTTCTTCAGTACCCTTTACTTCTCTTAAACTTTTTTTAACCTCTTTTTGCCATTTTACCCCTTTTGTATTGCATTTTTTTTTTTTTCTAGAATAAACTCTAAAATTATATAAAAATATAAATCTAAAATAAAATAGTAAAGATAATACTTTATAAACCTTTTTTCCATCATAAATGACTGAATTTATGTTTTAAAAATGAAACCTTTTTTAATCAGTAATGAAATTCGTTATTTGTTTTTATGGATACAAACGATAACAAGAGTTGATCAGTAAATGTTTTCTACAATTTTAAAATTAATGGTAAGAATAATATATAAATTTACAGAACCGTATATTTTAGACTATGTAAGTTTTTTTAAAGAAAAAATTTGCAAGTCTTAATTCATAATAGTTTTGAAATCTGGTTTCATTAATAACTGAGAATTAATCCAGACATTTTTTCAGTTAAAACAAAAATAATGCGAATATTGCACATTTTAAACTAGCCACCCAGCGAAAACTTGAAATGTATCTTTGAAATTACAAAAATGTTCATAGTATTTTGGGACAGATAATTGCATTTTATTAAAATAACATAAAATAAAATTATTATTTTTTGAAAATATAAATAAAATTTTGCCGCATAGATTTAACAATAGCATCCTCAAACTTTGATCCCTTCTAATTTAATTTGAAAAAAAAATTAAGTGTATATTAGATTATGTACTTTTTCGAGCTTATTTATCGAACGAGCTCAAGAAGAGTGAAGAGTAAATGTTACCACTTGAAAAAAAGCACAATTTTATTATATAAAGAGCTCCAAGTTATAATTCTTGTGTAACACTTATTGTATATATTATTCTTACCATTACAAGTGTTATTAAAAATCAGTTGGAGCCAGTCTCATTTTCATATGATGTTTTGGTCGGGGGGGGGGGGGCATAATTTTTTTCTTATTTATACTTTTACACGCATGCGCACGCACACACACACAAGAATATTATATATATATATATAAGAGATAGAGAGAATATTTCCCACGTATAACTAATAATTATGCATACTTAATAAACAACTATAATTAATAATTATGCATATTTATGTAGGCATTAATTACTTAAAAAAATATTTTTGGACATTTTCGTTTTCGTCTAAAATAGGAAGATTATCGAAATTCAGTTTCGGTTTTGGTCTTAAAAATTGGTTTCCGTCGATCCTTAAACAAAATTCAGGGGGCATAAAACAATAGTAAAATTATCAAAAGTATTTCGAAATGCAGAGAAAACATGCCGGCTCATATCAACAAATACACATGGGTATACCATGAGCATTTGTCGTGTAAGTCACATACTACGATTTTGGGTACCAGTAATTTAAAACGGAAAAATGTGACTTATTTTATCGGAGACATTTCATTAATTGCATAAGGTCATGCAAACCTTTCGAAAATTAACGGTGGCCAACGATTTAACAGTTACTAATAATGTGGCTTGCACGACAAATGTTCATAAAATTACCCATATACAAAAGAAAAAAAAAAGATTATTGAATTTTAAAATTAAAACTGGCGTTAGATTAAGAATAAATGTATTTAACAAAGCATAATTTTAGATTTTTGATAAAGAAAATTTTTAAGACTAATAATTGTTTTTAAAAATCTATTTTTTCCCTTTAATTTAAATTTAAATATACCAAATGCAATATGTGTCATCCGGGCATATGGTAAAACTTTTATAAAGTATTTTTTTCCTTTGCATCATGAGTTTCAATCATTAGTTTCATTTCTATAATCTGTGTTGTAATTCTCGCATAGTTGAAACAACATTGCTACCAGCATTGTCCATATTTCATGCTAAACCTCGTTATGAATCTAATTACAGGAGATTTTAATTCTATATATATATATATACATACTGTTACAAATAAAACCAAAGCTTATTAATATTATATATAAAAAAATTCATCGTAATTGTCCGCTTCTAGAGTGTCGGGAACTCATTGCACAAATAATTTGTAACGAATGTTTGAGATGAAATCTAGCAATCTCCTCTCAACAGTCCTGAAAAAAAAAAAAAAAAAATCCTGTACAAAAGAGCATTTCCCTTTCTGAAAGATCCTTTTTCGAGTACTGTTGCTCCCCTTCGCCTTCGATAATTCTGCCACACACACACAGTTTTTCGCACTAACTTCTTGCGCTATCTTTGATCTTTCGTTTCGGCACTTTGATGTATAAATTGCACTTCTAGTGTACTGAATCTGAACTTCAAGAGAGGAATATCAGTTGACAGGTTTACGACCGAAGATGGAATAGATAAAAGTTCCCCTTCCTTTGTCAAATTGGTAGGGTCAGTCCTTCAAAAACCATTTAACGAGGTTTCACCCTTGTTCAGTTCGAAATCAATGAGTGATTGATTGCTCTTTTAGTGTAATAAAAACTAGTGCCGTTCGTCTAGACCTTAAACTGACCGGGGAATGAAAAAAGCAATAAAATAGACAGGACCCCTCTTTTTTCCCTTTATTTTGTAACTTGATACGAGTCTCTGTAATTGCTTCCTTATCGCCTTGCCCGCCCACCATCAGTTGCAACTGTATACTGTAAACATTTGTATTCTTACGCGCGTTTAAAAATCAGCATACTTGTGAGAAAAATCCCTTATAACTCTGTTATTTTTTAAAAAAATACTTATTCATTTTTTTCATTGAAAAAAAGAGACTTGCAGTTTCTATGGCTCTTTTCTCTTTTTTTTCTATGATGCTCCAGTGATTTTTTATATTTTTTTAAAGTATAAACTTCCTGATTTTTCAAATTTTGCCAACTTTAAGCCAAATTTAAAAATACTTTAAAACGTTTTAAAAATAATATAGAAAATAATCTTTATGAGTATTCTTCTGTTTTATCGATTGCAGCAATTCCCATCTCGATATCTAAAATATTAAGCTCAGAAAGAGAAAAGTAAATTTCTCCATAGGTTAACATGGGATGCTTTCCAATGGCGGATGGGTGTGAAGACTCCCCTTAAACGTTAATTCATAAATCAAGTTATTTGTTTTTCATATAGAGGAGAGTGGGGTGGAGTGGGAAAGTAGAGGAAATGGGACAGTAAGTTTTTCTCTTTATGTATCATTCTAAACATTTCATCAATTAGTTACAAGATGAAGAAATGGTAATCCAGTCTTCAGTTGAGAAAAAAAAAAAAAAAAAAAAATGATCTATATAAGCTTGCAGTTGTATAAAGGAAAACTAATATTTTCCTTTATACAATATCAAGTATCAAAAGTATTCATTTCAAAAATCAAAAGTAAATTTGCTTCACACACTTTTTAGACATTTAGATAAAGACATTTGTGATTTTAAACATGTAATGGATTAAAAAAAAATTTCAAAGTTCATTTGTGTTTTTTCAATCAAGGATTCGAATAAATAAGTCGTAATCTTAGTTGCTAGACTATTTTAAAATGTATTTTTAACTGTGAAATTATACGTTCAAGACTATATTTTATGTGTTTTTGTAACCTATAAAATATAGGGCGCTAGATACGAATGGATACATATTTTTATTTGCCATTTAGGGAAGAGTTATTTATGTAAAGTAATTTTCAAGATGAATATGAAACAAATAGTTTTTAAGCTCAAACACGATTATTCTTACTTTATTCTTATTAATACTTTAAAAGTTATTAGTCTCTGTAAAGAAATAAAATATTTTTCAGTAGTTTTAAAAAATACTAATTATTGGAGAGTGGAGTGGTGTAATACACTTTTTAGAAAAATAAGAAAATCAACTTTGTTTGACATAAAAACAAAAAAATTAATTTATAGAGTGAAAGGTGAAACACACTTTAATCTCCCTGAACAATATAGAAACATAGCATGCAAAAGCTATTTCATAATAAAATTAAAGAAATTTTAAGTTACAAAATGTTCCCATATCTCCCCACAAAAAAGTATCAGACAGCAATAAATTAAAGCTATAAGACACAAATAGTCTAGTGTCGGCGAGATATGCAATCAAACAAAGATTGTAGGTTGAGAATGTATGTGCCACGATATAAAATTGCAGGATCTTCATGACTGAAAGAAAATTCAGGATTGTCAGTCGGAGATGACATTAAAAAAATATCACTTCGATTTATTTACATTTTGAAATAAATGAATATATTATTAATTAATATATTATTATATATAATTAATTAATATATTATTATTATATATAATTAATTAATATATTATTTTCTAAAAATGCTTGCATCTTAGCAATTTTTATTCACCTTATTTTAAAAAAGGAATTGGATGTGTCCCATTCCTCCCCACTTCCTTGTTTTGTGTTAAACTTCCTGTATAAGCAAAAATGCTGCTTTTAGCTTAATTTAAATTATGGATAATGTACAGTATAATATTCCTAAACAGGGAAGCTATTACATTTATGCATAAACAAGTCATTAACCCATTTTAGGCCAAGCACAGAAATTTTATAAAATGTAGCATTATTTTTATTGAAATATGCTTAAATTACATACATTAAGACACAAAAAAAGATTCGTGCATGAAAAATAATACTTTATATAAGAAATAATATTTTATATAATAATATAAAATATTATTTCTTATAATGAATAATATGAATATGAATAATATTTTTATGACTTTTATTTTATTCTTATTTCATATACAGAATTTGCAACTTTAATCTATTTTAAAAACATATAATTCATTTCAATTGGAATAATAATATATTTTTAAAAAGTCGAATTTGTCAAAGGCGTTTCAAATTAAAACTCTAGCGTATTTTGAAAATTTTTTAAGAGAAAGTGTTTACTCCAATTGAATTACTAATATTTTTTGGATGTCTTCAAAAGCCTTAAAAAATAGAAGAAAAATAAAATTCTTGAAAAAAATGTGTCAGAGTGTTAAAAAAAAATATTTATCGAAATGTTTCGTATACGAACCTTTGGCCGAAAATGGGTTAATATATAGATAGCATAAAAAGTAAATGAAGTAAATTTACTTTTGATTCTGGAAATAGTCTTTTCCTTCTTACAATCGTAAGCTTATACGGATAAAAAAAAAATTTCGAAACTGAAAATTGGACTTCATCTTGTGTGTGATTGATGAAATGTTTAGAATGATACATAAAGAGAAAGAACTACTATCTCATTCCTCCCACTGTCCCACTCCACTCTCCTCTATTGTATATAACATACAAATTAAAAGCTTATTTTATAAAAACTTCGACAAAATATATAAACATGCATAACATTATCATGCATATTCCCATATTTAGTACGTTTACATTTTATCAAATAAGTACCAAAAAAAAAAAAAAAAAAGCATATTCAGGCTTTGAAGCGACTTTCTTCAAAAATATTATAGGAAATATAGGAAGAAAATATAGGAATTTTATGGTAACTTTTATTTATATGTAAATACACCAACGCATGTTTTAATACATTAAAGTATGTATCAACATTGTAAAAACTATAACATAAGTAAACTATTTAAAGTTCATTCCTGACTATTTCAGAAATTTTTAACGCACTTCAGGATTTAAATACTGGTTTCAAAAGTTGAACACCCCCCCCCCCCCAGCAGCAATATATAAAATTTTTACAATTATTTTCTGAATCATCATCACTTATAGAATTTTAATTTATCAAAACAAACATAATTGAAATAAAGGTTATAAATGATTTTTTTTTTTTTTTTTTTTTTTGAAATAAATTTATATGAAATGAGTTTTTGTAGCAAAAACAATTCAAAGTTTAAAAAAAACCTGAAATTTACAGAAAATTTTATGAAAAGTTACAGCAGAGAAATCATTCCCTACATTAATTATACATTTTTTCCAATGGCATTCCCAGATTTTTTTTTTTTTTTTTCTGTTATGCTTTGATGGAATTTTCAATATGATACTTAGAGGGAAATCCCACCTTTCTCATGATCTTTTAACGTAAAAGGTTTTTTTTTCTTTTTTTATTTAATTTCACAAAATTTGATTTTTTTTTTTTCACGATCTTTAGACGAAAATCACGTTTTTTTGCGATCTTTAGATGAAAATCACGTTTTTTGCGATCTTTAGACGGAAATCGCGTTTTTTCACGATCTTTTGACGAAAATCGCGTTTTTCTCACGATCTTTTGACGAAAATCACGTTATTCTCGCGATCTTTTGGCGAAAGTCACGTTTTTCTCGCGATCTTTAGAAGAAAATCGCATTTTTCTAGCGACCTTTTGACGATATACGCGTTTTCTTAAGATTTTTTAAAACAAAATTGCGTTTTTTAAAGACTTTTGATGAATCTTGCGTTTTTCTCACGATCTTTAGACGGAAATCGCGTTTTTTTCTCGATCTTCATATGAAAAACATGTTTTCTCGCGATCTTTTGACGAAAATAGCATTTTTTTCCGATTTTTTTTTAATGAAAATCTTATTTTTTTTTTCACGCAATCTTTCGACGATATGAAAAAAAACGGATAAGGGCCATTCCATGAAAAAAGGTAAATTGATAGTCATTTTAAAAAGTTTGTGTAAGTAAATATGTTTGGTATTTTCGGAATGGCAACATATCAAATTTTATGTTTTGAGTAAGAATTTAAAGTTTTTCTTTTGTGGATTTGCAACACAACAGTTTAAAGATAGCGTGCATGTGCAAGTAAGTATGTTGAGTTTTATAATGCATTTTGAGTGAGTTTTTTTAAGAAAGAAAATCCAATGAAACTTTTGAAATCGACATTTTAGGTAAGTCTAATAACACTGGTCAACAGCTGTTTTGGTGCCGGGGTATTTTTAGCTGATTTTATATGAATTTGATGTCCTGAATTCAAATATGGCATTAGTTTTTCTCTATCAGCTCAGTTTTTTAAGATAAACAACTTTTTGTGAAATATATGTTTCATTATTTTAAGGTAAATCCATGTATTAAAAAATTTATGTAAAAATAAAATAAATACAGGATTTTTATTTTTTATAATACACAAATGTTAGTTTTTATTATTATGATATACACATATTGAAATAATAATTTTTTAATTATATTGTACAAATATTTTTACTCACAAAAATAGAGAAAAACGTCACTGATGAAACCGATACTCATTGAATGCTTCGGAAGCTTTTTTTCCGTGACATTCTGGAATATATTTTAGAACAGTGTCTTTTTAAACTCAAACTGTAATCTGAAACCCTTTGCATACCTCATCTTTTTTGGTAGCGGTCCTCCATAGTCTGAATATTGTGGTGAAATCTTTCGGGATGTTTATCACTTGTGCCTTCTTTATTTTCAAGAAAATGCTCTAAGTGGCAATGTAAATAGTGCACTTTAATGCATCTAGTACACCCAAGAGATTTAAAACTATTATGCTTTTCATTTACCAGTTCTACATAGATTTCTCCTTTGCATTTGCCCGGAATGTTTTTGTGAACTGCCACAAAAGAAGTCCAGGCTTTTTATTCAGCCTCATTCGTTGAATTTACGAAAGCAGAATCCTTAATCAGATGTCTTATTTGTTGTCCGTTAAATATTCCTGCTTTAATATCTTCATAACTCAATTCGGGTGTTTTTACCTTATATATGCAAATCATGACCCGTTCTTATGGAGAATTTACACACACTGCTTCATAGGACAGAGCTTGATATGCAGTGCAGAAAGAATGATTTTCTTTCGCCCAACTAAAGTGTTATTAATGACATTCCTTTCTCCAACATCCATGTTTTCTTTCTTAGGCCTCTCTTTTCTAATCTAGTGGTGTGTTTTATCCCTGCTATCCCAAAAATAGAAAAACAATAGCATTTTGTGTAACTTCTTTGCTGTCCAAGGACAATCATCTGGAGAATATTTAGGAAGAACCAATTTTTCTAACAGTCCTCTAAATTCATGACAAAATACAAGATTGTTTTTTTAAGAGAAGTAGGGAGTAGACAATTTTGTCTTGTGTGATAAAATGTAAGTTTGGCTCTTTGTTCTAATAAATTTTTGTCTTTTAATCTTGAAACCAACCAGTAATTCAGAAGCTTCTTTTAAAACATTGAAATTTCTTTTGAAATCATTTAAATCAACCTCGTTGAAAAATTTAGGCATTGATGACGTCTCCTCATAATCACTGTTACCTTCACAGCTATCTAAAAGATGATCAGAAGGACAATATTCATCCTCACTAACCTCTGGTAGCTGATGAAACGTTGGGATCGGTAGTTCCTCTGAGTGAGGAAGTGGGGGTCTTGAAGACACTAAATCAGGATAAGTTTTCTTATTACAATTGTTTCGATTAATTCAAATAGTATTCCAGTGCTAGGTAGAAATAATAGTCATAGAAATGGTTTTGGAGTTCTCTCCAAACCATTGGTAAACCGAATTTGAGACTTATTCTCTTCCGTCAGCTCACTGTCATAAATGCTCTGTACAAGTTTTACAGACCTGTTGCGGTGCGCAGATTTTATCCTGATCACCAACTCTAACCCCAAAGTATCCAAGATAAGCTCTCTTTACAAAATCAGTAACATATTTTCTGTGTTCTTTCAACTTTTATTCTCCGCCTATGTAGCAAAACTTATCTGGATGATTTATACAACTTTTTCTACTTGAACTCATTTAAATTCCATTCTACAACGCAAACACAACAATCTACAACATTACGAGTTTTACGTTAAATTGATACGAATTCTACCTTAAACACAAATATCATGGAAGTTCAAAAACTTTAGAAAGTCAAAGAAAGCCAGTTTTGTTTCCATGGAGCGAACTCTGAAACTAACCTTATCTCTTGGAGGCTTTTACATTTGGCTTTATGGATGAGCTGCGCGAAATCATAAGGATGCGCAGATCTTCAGTTTTGCTTGCACATTTCTTTTTTTCAAGATCTTGTGGTATTTCAACGTCCTTCTAATCGCCTTGAGCATCGTTACAGATCATAAGATCAGTTTAAGTGTTCAAGGTCACTTTAGTTCTAAAAAATCTTTAGTTCGCTTTGCATATCTAAAAAAGTAGAGCTGATAGAGAAAAACTGATTGCATATTTGGAATCAGCGTCCCAGAAATATCCAAAATCAGTTGTAAAATCTCAGGCACCAAAAAAAAAATTTTTTTTTGTAAGCCTGTGTAATCATTCTTTTTATTTCACTAAACCTGAAAATCTAGAATAATTTTAAATAATTATTACAGCACACACAAAAAGCTTTGTTTCTGTGTCCCACACGTGACACAAAAGATGAATTTTTTAAATTAGGAGAAAAAAGGAACTTATTTATTTTGTTTAATTGGCATTTCTAAAGCAGTTTAGTGTCACTTATCCTATGCTAATTAAAAATTCGGGACAAATTTTTATTTGGAGAAAAATATAAAAACAAAATTGTCCTGCACGTGACACCTTATGAGCAAGACGATTATTTTTGTTTTCTGAATGCTAAATAGAGATTTATTATAGCATAGGTTTAACAGTTTAATGATTATTTTGTCCTTAGAACATATTCTATGTAACTTAAACGAAATTAAGATTTTTTTTAAACATTTTTTATGATAGTTCCATTTTTTTTCTTTTTTTATGTGATGCTAATATTTTTTATTTCTATTTTTTTATAAATTTATTTTAATAAAATTTGAACACTTTGATGGTTATTTTTATTATAAGAACATATTGTTTTCTAGTAAGAATTGATCGACTTAATTTATAGGGTTTTTTTTTCTCTATAATAAGAAGAGTCATGTGTTTAAAAACTTGTTATTATTCTGCAGAAAATAAATAATAAAACTGCTTATTTATACTCTGTTTTTCTAAGTTAAAATAGAATTAAAGTTCAATGTTTCTATGAAATTAAGTAAATTTAGACAAAAGCATTTATAATTGATAAAGTTTGTTATTTATTTAGCAGAAATGGAAAGATTTAAGTCTACTAGTGCTATAAGAATGAAAAAGATAAGGGAGAAAATGGTGCTATGAATCCTCCAGGAACAATTATATTAAACATCTCTTTAGAAACAGCAACTTCTTTTAAGATGGGTGAATGGGTAGTTGTAAAATATGATGGCATTAATTATCCTGGTGAAATTATTACAAGCACCAATCATGATAGTATTGAAGTGTCTGTCATAATAAAGAGTGGTAAATTCTAAAAGTGGCCGCAGTATCCAGATAAAATTCTATATTCATTTAAAGTAAAAATTTATTTTTCAAAAAATGATGTTTATTTCATGAACATTAGACCTTTAGCTTCTAATATATATTTTTTCTTTTGAAATTGCAATATTAGTAGAGCAGAAATGTTAGCTGGATCATAGAGCAAATTACAAGTGGTTGACTTCAGATGTCCTGCACGTGACGCATGCAAATTAATTAATAACTAAATCATAAAACTCTTTAGAAAAAATCTGTCCCTGCCTGAGGTATTGTTATACCAAATATAAGCTTACAAAAATGTGTTTATTCCTGTTTCTGAAGAATTTTAAGCCCTATAACACAATTTTAGTGGAGTTATGGTGTCTGATTGTCCCGCACGTGACAGTGGAATGGCCCATAAGCGAAAAATCGCGGATTTGCAGAAAAATCTCATGCCTGGGTGGAGGGATGAAAAATATAGGAAAAAATAGGAAATATAGGAATTATTTCAAATTTATAGGATTTATAGAAAATATAGAAAATATAGAAGCGCTGCGAGGCCTGCTTATATATATATATATATTAGGGATTTTTTTTAGTTCATTTTGCAACACATTAAAGTGATTTTTCAAACAAATTTGAGAAAACAAAAATGCAGGTACAAATGAGTTAATAATTCTTCGTGTGAATAACAACAATCATTCACTTATTTAAGATTTTATTTTAAAATTCAAAATACTTCAAGGTTTTGAATACGGTCACAGAAGAAAGAAGTTGAAAAAAAAAAAAAACCTTGAGGTCATGTGATACATGATATTGTTGACAGATTGACAAAGAAACTATCAAATTATCAAAAGTATCGAAAAAGAAACAAACATTTCCAAACATTATAAAAACACTCACGTTCGAAAAGAATCCTATCTAAGTTGCAGTGAAAACAAGGAAAGGATAACTCGAATTACATCAATATAATTAACACTGTCGTTATCAATCACATGCTACAGTTTCCCCATTCTTGATATTTATACTTTTCGGAACATTGAATATTAATTTCATAAATAATTCTCATCATGATTCAGGTCTTTGTACGTGCTTTGAAGTTGAATATAATTATATTAGAGAGAGCAAAGTAACATGCTTTGGAAATATGAAAATTTATCAGTAACAGCACCCACACATATCTATACACAGGTGATATCCATTATTTTTATACTAAGTAATAGATAAAATTACGAAATAGAAATTAATTTTCAACACTCTTTTTAAATGTTTATTACATTTTAACAAAGTACTTACTTAACAATTATTTTAACGATTTAATTTAAGTTTATTTATTAAAATATTTTTCAGACTAAAACACGTTTTTTGGAAGAGAACGTGGGCTCCATTTTTTAACCCTTAAGGGTGTATTCGAAAAAACGCTTTTCTATCTTCAACAGCTCGAAACTTTCTGATACAATTTCAAACACATTTTTAATAGTAGAAACATGAAACTTGCTGAGGGGATTTTTGAAGAGACGTATAAGGTGCCGTGTGATGTCATTTTACGCTCAATTCATTAGAATTTGATTTATAAACAATTATCTTCTCAGTAGGACCCCTTTTTTTCGTTCACAGACCTCCCGCTTGGTGAAAATCGGTTCAAAGTGCCGTTTTTGATTGCTTTTTTTGCAATATTTTCTGCTTTTATCAAAGAATCGACGATTACGGCACCTCGAGTACTTTCTGAATAAGACAATTTGCCAGTTTGATGCATATGAGAGCAAAAATGAATTTAAAAATAAATCGGATAATAAGCAGTTTGTATCGAAATACACCCTTAACTGCTGTGATAAAAATTGTTGCATAACTACTGTGAGCGGTCTGTCAGACCGTTTAATCTAATTTAATGCATCGATGATGTTTGCGGAATTTTTCTGAAAAACCCTACTTTTGAAAAAATCCCTTAAAAAAAAATAAATAATAATGGTATAAGACCTGGTGACCTTAGTGGCTCAGAGTCTTGCTACATATATTATAGATGTAGATAATACAAAAAACAAATGGGTACTCTTTTAAATTGATTACCTCGTACTATCCCTAAGCTTTTTACAATGAACATTTTAGGTGCATGTGATTTTCTGTTGAAATAGAAATGCAACAAATTTTATATTTAGTTTTATTAATTAATATATATATAATTTCCGCTCTACAGAGTTCATAATTACTGCACATTCGAATATAAACGATACATCTATGCGAGCAAACATACTAAACAGTGGCGCCAACTTTTGAAAAATATTGGGTAGGCCCAAAAATATTTTTGTAAAATGGTGCAATCCATTTTGTTTTTCTTTAAGGGAGACTCGAACCCCATTTTCGGCCAAAAATCATCAAAAGTTCAAAAAAAAAATTATCTCAGAAAACGATAAAATACATATTTGCGAATATCCATGCAAAATTTCAGAACTCGGAGACACTTGGAACAGGTAGCAAATTAGCTTTTTTAATTGTATTCACTATAGAGTTTAAAGGACTAGCGGCCATTTAAAACGTGTTTTCCTGAAAATGACTTTTTTCATATTTTGCCTAAGTTCAAAGTACTAAGGCTCAGTGGTAAAATGATTTAGAAGCAAAATGTTTATGTTTTTAGAATCTTAAAAAAAATTGCAACAAAAGTAAGGAGAGATTTTTTTTTAAACTATTTCTGAAAATTTTATATAAATTGGTAAACATGAAAATTATAACAAATTTAAGGAAATTTACCATGCGTATTTTTTTTTTTTTTTTTTTTTTTTTTTTTTTAAGACGATTAAAATAGAAAATTAAAAATATCTCTCCTTAGGTCTTTTCCATATACTACAACACTATTTAAGAAATTTTAGTAGTACCAAAATATTGAAAATTGAATGAGGAGTAGTAATTTTAAAAAGTGTACTTTTCGACAAAAAAAAAAAAAAAAAAAAAAAAAAAAAAAAAAAGGCATAAAAATCCCCATAAAAAAATATACTTTTTATTAAAAAGTGAATTTTTTTGCTAATTACTCTTTACAAAAAGATTCTTAAATAGTACACCAAAATTCATTACTTTAAAATCTATACTAATAAAATAACAAATCGCTCTGTCTGCGTGTGTGTGTGTGTGTGTGTGTGTCTGCGATGGCTAGCAAAATCTATGGGACGTACGAAGCTCAAAATTTTTATGAGAGTAGCCCAATATCTCTCCTGATGCACCTGAGCTTTAGAATTTCGAAATTCTATTTATTAACTGAGTAATTAATTAAATTCCAAAGATCACTCTTATAAAAAATCGCCTTTTTTCTTCTTTTTTTCCCTTCATTTAGTTATGGTTGGTTGGTTGCATAAAATTTTCGCATAAATAATTAAAAAAGCTGGAACAGACCTTTAAAATTCATAGACTGGCAAACTGTCAGTTTAAATGATGATTTTTTATCACAGCGGTTGTAAACCATGGAGGAAAAAGATAGGTGGTGGTGAAGTAAACCGAAAAAGGGTCGCAATATTAAACCATTTATCGCTCAAATTTTAATGTCCCAAACAAAAGCATGTGGAAGGGATTTTGTATTAAGACGAATTGAAAGGAATGAATTACAGCTGAAGCGTATTTTACGAAGTAATAGTAATTTTTTAAAATGGTCTTTTTTCTATTATATCATTTATTTTTAAAAAATGTTTGCTTTTAAAATAATTGGAATTGATATATTCGAAAAAATTAAATGTAAAAATAAAATTAAATAAAATATTGAAAACATTTGATTTGAACTAAAAATTGTATTACTAAAAGTTTTCTTTTTTTTTTTTCAGAACTTTTTAATACTTTATAACGTAGATGAAAAAATGTTTTTAATTTAACAATATATTAATAACTATATGTCAATATATAAAATATAATTATGAAAACCAATGGCGGATCTAAGGGGGGGGCGATGGGGCGATCGCCCCCCCCTTGAGCCCAGTAAAGGGTCTGAAAACGTTGCCCGCACGGAAAAAGGAATGGACTTAAACTCGAGACCGGCGCGGCCCGGCCCGGGCCGCGCCATTTTTAAGTTACTGGACTGGGTCAGGTCTTTACACTTTCAGAACCGGGGCGGATCGAGTCTTACTTTTTCCTGTAGAGCGGAATCGAGCCACACTTTTCTTTTCAGGGCGGGCCTGGCGTGGATTTCGTTCTTCCTTGAGGTAAACGCTCGGTCTAAGATCGAACCAGACCATAAGGGAAGAGAAGCAATGGCGGATCTAAGGGGGGGGCGAAAGGGCGATCGCCCCCCTTAGATCTGCCATTGGCGGATTCAAGGAAAATGCGCCTTGGCATTTTTCAAGGCGAAAGGCCGATCCCCCCCCCCTTGGGCTAATAAAAGTTTCCTAAAAAGACATGCATCCTCGCAGGAAATGAATTGAAGCCTAACTCTAGTCCGGGGCGGGCCGAGCCTTTTTAATTTCACGAGGCTCGGGCTGGGTCAGGTCTTCTCGCTTTCAGAACCGGGCAGTATCGTGATCATTATTTTTCTGTAGATTTGGGTCGGGCCCAATGGCGGGTCTGAGGGGGCGATCGTCTTTACTTCTTGGGCAATAAACGTTTCCCAAATATACATGCATCCTTGCAAGATCCTAACTAGAATTCAGTGCCCCCCCGGGCCGCGCCTTTTTAAGTTCCGCGGCTCGGACTGTGTCTGGTCTTACCGCATTCAGAACTCGGCCGTCATTTATTTGATACTATCAAGATCATCATTTTTCTGCTGATTTGGATTGAGTCTGACTTATTTTTCTTCCAGATCGAGTCTGGCCTGGAGTCATTCTTCTTAGATGTCTGCATTAGTGATGACACAGGTTCAGACTTAGCCCGTGTCCGATAAGGGATCGTGCTCTGTTTTTATGCTGGTCTACTGATTTTATTCGGGCTCATTTTTTCTGAAATCTGAAAATGTTACTTATCGATGAATAGAAATATGTAAAAAACTTTTTTTCCTTTTAAAAATTAGTACTTATTCCATTTCAAATCAATGTCTTGCTATTTTGATAAAAATGAAAAAGAAGCACTTTTTTATTTTAGTATTTGAATGCTATCAAAGAAACAAAACAAAACAAATCAAACAATTGGTCATATCTACATCTGTAGATTTATATTCAAGCATTGCAGACGACCGCCGATCTGGCGCCTACGAAAAAAGGCGGGAATAATGAATTTGTGTTTAGTTCGATTTTTGTTTGTGGCAGAGATTGTTTTGCAATTGGATCTTTTATTATTATTATTTAGGCATGTAACGCGAAAAGAATATTTTCTTTTGATTTTATTTTGCGGTTACCGAATAATTTAAATTTCTAGTGTATGCAACGTATACAAGTCGTAATCGCTTTTCATATGGAAATAACTGTAGTAATTATCATTTCTTTTGGGATCTCTGCTGATGCCGTAGCGGTAAGTAAATGTATTTACCATATTCTTGCGATCGAGTAGTGTTTCCACTGTTCCTAAAAAAGTTTTGAACTTTAAAATTTTTAATTTGAGGTTATTTTTTGGGTCATGCTATAACGAAGGCTTGTTATGAAGAATGAAATGGTTATAGTTAAAAATGTGTATTTTTTGCAGAAAATTTAAAAATGTTGTTCGATTTGACAGATAATAGACAGTATTTTCTACAGGTTCCATGCATTTATTCATGAAACACACTTCATTACCATGCCCATTGTCCATAATATTTTTTTTACTAAAACAGAGACAACATATGAAAATCCTTTTATGCGTAAAGTATATTTTTACTTTACATCAAACTGTTCTTTTGATAATATTAAATTTAATGTTTCGTTTAACAGCCTTTTTTTAATATAAAAAATAGCTTTAAAATTATAATTACTTTTGGAACATTTTTATTAGTATTATGCAATTTTTTCTACTGTATAATTTCATTATCGGGTTTTGCTCTTGATGCCGCAAAATGTTTCTGCCTCAGGCGGGACCAGGCTGTGGAGTAATATCCCAAATTTATTTCTAGTCCGCACTGACCAAAATTTCCCTGGTCGGGGTTCGGTCGGAATGAAAGTTAAATTTCGGTTCTTGTCCGACCCAGCCTAGACGTATACATGTGCCCGGGCCTGTCCGAGTAGGCGAAATGGGTCCGAATTTTCTAACGGGCCAACAAAATTTGAATAATTTTTCCAACAGGCCGGGCCAATAAACAAAATAAACGGGGCGATCCGGCAAAAAAATTGAAGGGCCATATGGGAAAAAAAAAAAAAAAAATGCGGGTTTACTGGCCCTTTGTAAAGATTTAAGCAGGAACGTTAAAATATGAGCTATTTTCAATTATATGTGTTTAATGAGAATAAATATAAATATGCGTCATCAGTCGAAACTAGTTTGGCAACATCAATACAGAAATCTAACTTTTACAGTGTTGAGATCAGCATCGGAGAATTATATTGTGTGTAACCCGGGTTTAATATTTCTTTTTAGCAGGCTCGTACCGGCCCGAGATCAGGCTTGCATTGCTTTTCTACATATAGACGAGCTGGGCTGGAACTAGACTTAATTGTTCTCAAGATGTGTAGGACAGATAATATGCAGTGTCTGTCGTGCGAAAGGGGAGGCGAAGGATGCGGTCGGCCCGGGCTTGGAAATTTAGGGGGCGCCAAATTTATGCTACCAGCGTAATTTTTGGCCTGTTACAAGAAAAAGTTGGGTCGGAGGGGGGGGGGGCGCCACATTTTGCTTTGCTCCGAGCTCAGTTTTCTCTTCGCACGTCAAATGATTGCGGATTTTTCTACCTTCTCATGCTGTCGCTTCCAGAAATTCTATTCAAAACGATAATTTTCACAGTATTTTCTTAAACTGCTTATCAAAAAATGGATTACGTCATAGTTTTTGAATAAAAACACCTGCTAATGTGATCCACAACATAAACATTAGTTATCCCGACCAGCAGCAAAAGAAACAAAGTCAACCGGACCCAAACCTGACCCACAGCAAAAACTAGAAGTCAACCGGATCCAGACCCGACCCACAGCAAAAACTAGAAGTCAACCGGATCCAGACCCGACCCACAGCAAAAACTAGAAGTCAACCGGACCCAGACCCGACCCACAGCAAAAACTAGAAGTCAACCGGAACCAGACCCGACCCGCAGCAAAAAAATAAAAGCAACATGACCCGCAGTGAAAAAATTAGCCCCGACCCACGCATTAAAGTCGAGTCTCCAAATTTCTAAAATCGCCCCCCCCTTGAGGACTCTCCAGATCCGCCCTTGATGAAAACATTCTTTTAAAATCATGCGCGAAAACTTAAATAACAAATATTAGTCTAAAATCTAGATTTCAGAGTGCAGACGATTTTAAGACATTAACGAAAGAATGTTAACTTTTCAAGCAAAATCTATGATGCTTCTATATTGATATTTCAAAGTGACGGCTAGGTTACATTTATGTTATATTTAAGTTACGGTAGGGTAATGTTAAGTCGCAGACAGATTATGGTTATGGTACAAAAATTTACGGTTAGGAATTTGTCCACAGAGTCAACATTACGCATGCTTTGATAAAAATATACACTTTTGTTAAATGGCTCTGAAATTATAATACTATATACCAATCTTTTATCATCGCGTATCGATTTCATTCACGGTATAGTCGGATTTAAGAGTAATATAATTAGTTTGAAATTCAAAATATTTCACTTGGGATTTCTATGCGAAAAAAATAATTAGTTACGTGTTTTAACAGTGATTTTTACGGGTAAATATCAACACTTTAACACGAAACTAACGCAATCGTTGGATACATGTTCCCTCCCGTGTTTCTCCTTGCTCATTTTAAGTATTTTTAGATCTTAATATTAGTTGTTGTTTTTAAAACCGATTTTTCACAAAGTCAGCTGCGACGTATTTCAGACAATGCATTTCTGCATGCTTCCAGTTAATGATAAAATCATACAAATTTCAAGTTCGTTTAATATTGTTAATACGGACCCGGGCAACGCCGGGCGCGTCAGCTAGTCAATAATAAAAAATTTGGGTTTTTTCTCCCTTAAAGGGTTGACAGATGGCGAAAGATGAGAACTTTAAGTCAAGCTACCATGTTTTAATAGAGTTGCAATTTTATTAAATTATATTTTCACATGTTTTTTTCTTATAAGGACATTGATATTCATTGTAATGTCATGAACATGACAGCAAATTGAATTAACAGAAAGTTAAGCATGGACAAAACATTTCAGTCATTTGGGATTTATGAGTGTCAGTCGGAGAATTAAAACTCATGGTCACTGGCAAAATAAATTTTATTCTAAGGAGAAAAATGAATAATAAAATGATAATTAAATAAGTACAGTGGAGCATCGTTTATACGACGCCGAAGGGACTAACGAAAAACGTCGTATAAACGATAACGACGTATAATCGATTTTCACTTCCAAAACTAAAGAAAAAATTTTGTTTTCACTAAATTTTAATGTTTAACGTGATGATTTGCATGATTTTTTAAATTAAACAAACCAAAATAAACAAATAATCTTAAAAACGAGGGGGGCATTTAAATGGGGGTAAGCAATTTAAATATATGGGTACCTTTATTTATGTTTCCCCGAAAGTTTCCTCATTTGCAGAACATCATTTCTTTTCCATTTAAATTTAAAAATCAAAAACCCCGCGTGGCCAACTAAAAGTCGCCAATACTGATAACAGTTAGAAGGATAGTCTATTTGCAACTTAAAACAGGTTGGGAAAGCTGACCATCCTCGAAAAAGGAATGACCCCTCCCAGTGTAATCTGTTACACATAAGCTGATTTTTCAGACTAATCGAACACTAGCCCACATTTTTATAATGTGCAGAGCTCTTTGGTGTCATTCATAGCTGCCAACTTTCGCTCGTTCATAAAATACACAAGAAAAATAAACAAAAAAAAACCTATACAAAATCGAAAAATCGACGTATAAACGATTTTGGGCGTCGTATAAAAGATATATTGTTACATTAAAATAAATAGGAATGAATCGGGACCACAGTAAAACGTCGTATAAATGTAAATGTCGTATAAGTGATCGTCGTATAAACGATGCTTTACTGTAATTAAAACAATGCAAATTGAGTACGCTATTATTCAATATTATTGGGTGGGCTCGAGCCCCACGAACCCATATAAGTTGGCGCCTCTGATACTAAACAATACACAGATCCCTCCTTCCCCGCAGGAAATGGCTTACATTACAGAAACATTTAAAAAAGTGAAAGCGGGCGTGAAAAAGTAAAACACGTTCGAGCCATTAATTGCAGTTACCGACAGTGAAAACGAATTCCGTCCTTGACTCATGCATCAGATCTTTTTTGACTCAACTTCACCTGCCGCCAACGACACGGTACGATGACACGGCAATTGTGGCGGTCGCGAACTATCACGTCACGTTCTGGTAAAACGCTGCCGTTACACTTACCTCCTTTACTACAAGGGAAAAAAATTTCTTTACTTTCAAGCCCCCCAAAAAAGGGGGAAGGGGAATAAAAGTAAAAACTCCTGAGGAATGCTAGTGATAAATTATCATAGTGGAAGGTGGACATCATAACAGATTTTGAAAAGCATTTTAAAGGCGGCATCAAAATTCCGGAGCATTATATGCCCCACCTGTGGCCGAGTAGTTCTGCTTTCAAAACTGGCAGACGGAAGGGGCTGGGTTCGAACCCATTCGCGCCAATTGGCCTAATCGTTCGGAGTTTTTCGTGGTTTTCTCAGAACCTAGGATATCCTAGCGTAAGGCTCCGGGCACACGTGTATTTTGCCTAACTTGAACATAATCTTAGGAAACCCTTTCTTTTCCTCTCTTCTGCGGTTCATTGACAATAGAAAAAGGGGGATTACATGTATCCAAATATACGTGTATAATAATGTAATTATTATATAATTATTATTTATCCAAATGTACGTGCCATAATAAATATTCAATATTGACACTAATCAATGAATAAATGGACACAGCCCCCATCGTTTTTGCTTCATTTTAGGAATAAAGAATTTTGAGCTTATTCTATCGACGATCACTTTCAGAATTTTTAAGCCACGTTTTTGAGACTTTCACAAAAGTTGCTCTATACATTTAGCTAACACAATATGCAAATGAAATTTCAATGGCGTTCACGCATGCGCAATGAAAAATTATTCAGGAAACCTGCTCATTTTTCATACAATTTTTATTATCTTATAATGCTGAATACAGGGGATATTATGTACAATGTTGTTTTTCATAATATCTGAAAAGGATATTATTTTATATTAAGAATTCTGCAAATTATAAGAAAAAAACTTTGAAAAATTTGGGACTTTTTTGATAAAAACCTTAATTTCTCTACGAGTATACATACTATCTGCATAAAAATGAACACGGTTTATTACATAAACAGTTTGAACGCTTTTGCTGCATTAGTTTTGACAGGGTAATCCAAAAGATATTCGTTCTTTTTCAATTTGTTGATGGTCCCCTATGGAGTTTTTGGGGAAAAAATCTTCACTGAAATGTAATGACCTGTAATATTATGTTTACACACTTAGAATTTCAGGATAATTCCTTATCTATTTTTCTAGATATTAAACAAAATGTTTAAAATCGCATGTGGCCGGTATCCTTTGGACATATAGTCTATACAAAGTTGATATTAGAATATGAATTATCTTCTATTTTGAATTCAAGTAGACGAAATTCTGTGTCTACGTGTGTGTGATTAACCCTACTCGCTCAGAATTCTAATTCGAACTAAAAAAAAATCAACTAACAGAAGTTTAGCGCTTTGAAAGAATTCTGATATTTCCCCCAACCCTTTATTTACAAAACAACTCAACTTTTAGTAACACACGAAAAACAAGATAACGAAATTCCTAAAATTACTGCATGATTAGTAAATGAAACTATCTTAATTCAGAAAATAATTGCACGCATATACATTCTTGTAATGGAGTAATTTTTAGTTCAGAGGCAATGCTTTGTAGCCAAGGAATTTTTATGGAATGACACTGTCTAATACGTTACCAAGCAATTAGATAAGTTAAATTATCGCTGCTTCATAGAAATGTGTAATTTGCGTTTTCTTGTAGATTTTATTAAGTTCATTCCAGGGCAATATTTTCAGGCCACGGAATTTTTATGGGATGCCACTGTCAAATACGTAGTCACGGATTAGATAAGTTGAAATAATAAATGTTTCATAGAAATGTGTTATTTGCGTTTTAATCGACCATTTATTAGGTTAGTTAAACTACCAAATCTTCTCCAATGGATACAGGCAATAATGACAACATTCAAGGTAGACTGACTTCTTTTTTTTTTTTTTTTTTTTTCCCTTCTTAAACTGCTAAATGAAATAGAAATTGTACCAAATAAATTGCTTAATTATACAGATTATTTTTTAAGTGAGTAAACTCCATTCAGATTCGAGTTGAGTGTACCACACTGCGAAAACTTTTCTAATTTGAACTCCAAAGGAACATGTAAATACCGTTCAGCAGAACTTTAATTCGAGGCAGGAACGTCAAAAATTTAAATCCTGCCTAAATAATTCGTTAAATAAGAGCCTCACGAAAAAAAAAAAAAAAAATACGTGTGGCACTCGGGGACTGCCGCTGTAAAGCTATTGCATAGCATTTTTTATCAACTTATGCAAAAATACCGCTTCAATGTCTGCCGAAGTCTACCGAAGGATACCGTGTCGAAGTCTGCCGAACTGAAACGTCGTTAGCCGGAGTGTTAGGATTTGTCTCGTAACGGAATTTCTAGATTCGGTCGCCGTGCTCAAAGCCCGCGATAAAAGCTATGCAATAACTTAATAAATTACCAAACAAAATTTGGTCGCGCTACGAAAATTAGATCGCGAGTTATAAGCATTATTATTTTTTCGACCCTCACCGTGGGGGTCACCTTTCACCAAAAATTAACACTGTCTCATAATAAATTACCAAACAAAATTTGGCCGCGCTACAAAAATTAGATCGCGAGTTATAAGCATTTTAAATTTTTCGACCCTCACCGTGGCGGGGGAAGTCTCATGTCTCCAAAAATTAACAATGTCTTATAATAAATTACCAAACAAAATTTGGCCGCGCTACGAAAATTAGATCGTGAGTTATAAACATTTTAAATTTTTCGACCCTCACCTTGGGGGGTCTCCTGTCACCAAAAATTAACAATGTCTCATAATAAATTACCAAACAAAATTTGGCCGCGCTACGAAAATTAGATCGCGAGTTATAAGCATTTTAAATTTTTCGACCCTCACCGTGGAGGGAATCCCGTCACCAAAAATTAACACTGTCTCATAATAAATTACTAAACAAAATTTCGCCGCGCTCGAAAATTAGATCACGAGTTATAACCATTTTAAATTTTTCGACCCTCACCGTGGGGGGGTCTCATGTCACCAAAAATTAACAATGTCTCATAATAAATTACCAAACAAAATTTGGCCGCGCTACGAAAATTAGATCGTGAGTTATAAGCATTTTTAATTTTTCGACCCTCACCGTGAAGGGGGGGGGGGGCTCCCGTCACCAAAAATTGACACTGTCTCATAATAAATTACCAAACAAAATTTCGCCGCGCTACGAAAATTAGATCGTGAGTTATAAGCATTTTAAAATTTTCGACCCTCACCGTGGGGGGGGTCTCCTGTCAACAAAAATTAACACTTCCTCATATAAAATTACCAAACAAAATATGGCCGCGTTACAAAAATGAGATCGCGAGTTATAAACATTTTAAATTTTTTGACCCTCACCTTGTGGGGTCTCCTGTTACCAAAAATTAATACTGTCTCATAATAAATTACCAAACAAAATTTGGCCGCGCTACGAAAATTAGATCGCGAGTTATAAGCATTTTAAATTTTTCGACCCTCACCGTGGGGGTCTCCTGTCACAAGAAATTAACAATGTCTCATAATAAATTACCAAACAAAATTTGGCCGCGCTACGAAAATTAGATCGCGAGTTATAAGCATTTTAGATTTTTTGACCCTAACAGTGGGGGATCTCTTGTCATCAAAAATTAACACTGTCTCATAATAAATTACCAAACAAAATTTGGCCGCGCTACGAAAATTAGATCGCGAGTTATAAGCATTTTAAATTTTTCGACCCTCACGGTGGGGGGGGTCTCCTGTCACCAAAAATTAACACTGTCTCATAATAAATTACTAAACAAAATTTGGCCGCGCTATGAAAATGAGATCATAAGAAACATAAGTTTGAGACTTGATATCCTAATATCTGAAAAATACCACGTCAATGTCTCCCGAAGTCCCCTAGTGTTTGCTTGTCTCAAAACACTTTTGTATTTAACGGGAATTTCTTTCGTATGACTGACGGTTTGGCTATGGGTAACCCTCTTAGTCCGATTTTATGTGATTTTTACATGCACTATTTTGAAATAAAATTGTTTGAAGTCTTAAAATTTCAGTTTTATGTTCGTTACGTAGATGATGTTTTTGCTTTAATTGATGTGAATTCAGATATAAATCATATTCTCTCTGTTATGAATTCTATTGATTCTTACATTCAATTTACTTTTGAAGTTGAATCGAACAATCACCTATCTTTTCTGGATGTCCTTGTTATTCGCGAAGATGATAATTTTCAGACTACTGTCTTTCGTAAACCTTTTGCGGTCAGTCTTCCACCTCATAGATATTCTTCACATCCTCCTAACCAGAAAGTTGCGGCTTTTAAAACTTTTATTTTCCGGGCTTCCAATATTTGTTCAACTCCTCAGTTACTCAGTGATGAACTTAATTATCTTAAAGCTATTGCTGTTGATCGTGGTTATTCCCCTAATATTATAGATTCAGTTCATAGAAAATTGACAAAATCCACCCAATCTGAAAGAAAAAACTTTAATTCGAATTCCAATATTTTGGTTGTTTTGCCTTTTTTTCCCGAAATCAGTCAGCAAGTTGCTAGAATTTTAAAAAGGTTCGATTTCAATGTTATTTTTTCTCCTGTTAATAAAATTGCCTTTTCAAATCTTAAGCATCCCTTTGATCGCTTAGATAACTCGTGTATTTACCAAATTTCTTGGCAATGTGGCCTTTCTTATATTGGTCAGACTAAACGTGCTCTCAGATTCCGTTTAACGGAACATAAAAGGTATGTCAAAAATCAAGAGCTTAAACGCTCTTCCATTGCTCAACATTGTTGGTCTTTACAACATAAGTTTAACTTTTCTTCAGCTACCATTATCCAAAAGTGTCCTTCCATTCTTGATCTTGATTTTTGGGAAGCTTACCACATCATTAAAAATTCTCACTCCTTAGTCAATGACTTATCAAGTACGGCTTATTTTCCTAGCATTTGGAAATCTTTAATTTAATTTAAACCTTTTTTTTTTCTTCTCTCGCTTTTTAGTTTTGTTTTGTTTATTCTCCGGTAGATGTCGCTACTTGTCCATCCAGTTGTTAGGCTGCTCACTTCTCATTGGTTGCTTTCTTTTAGGCGGGATGGCTTCCGTAGCGGGTATATAAGCCTGCGTCTCTCTGTCTCTTTGCTCAGTTTTGCTTTTTCTAGCTCGCTGAGTTTTGCACTGATGAAGAATCTCCATAGTAGATTCGAAACGGCTGTTTGCTACCTTTTCTTACTTTATTTGTGCATTTATAATCGTTGGTTTTCTATCTTTAAACATTTTTGCACAAAGGCTTCATTTCCTATTTTAATATAAAACAATATATAATAATATTAAATAACATCACAATTGAATGCCTAATTAAAACACATTTTTCTGAAATTTCTTACAAAGTCTTAAAAAGTCTCTACCCTGGCATGTCTTCTTGCTGGTTTCTAAAAAATAAAATTTTGTTAATTTCAAATAATTTTTAAAATTAACTTTTGTCGAGATTTTTTTGTGTATCTACCCTGTCAAATTTCGTTCCGCTGAAACAAATATAAATTCAAGGATGGCTATATTGGAAGTAGCGCTTAAGGACATCTATCGGCTTGAAGTTAGCAATACTAAACGCGCAAGCCATTTAAGCGTCGCCATTTTTAATTGTTGCGACGCGACCGTGCGGTGTAGTGGTTTCGCTCGGTGATCGTATATCTCCCCTGGTAAGTCATAAAACTTATAATATTCATTTAATTTAATTGCATTTACTGCTCTAATTAAACAATACGGTAATAATTAAAGTGAAATACACAATTAACCCAAAAACTAATTCAGTCAGTTAAAAATTTTGAATTTACATGAAAATGTCTCTCCCCTGCCGTTTTTTCTCTGGCAAGATAACTGCCAGAGGAGCGAGTCACTGACTAGAAAAAGTTATAAAATATGTATAAAGTGACTTGCCCTTGAAAAGGTAAATAAACGGGACAAAAATCATAATTTAAAGGTTTTTGATAAAACTCAAACTTTTCTTTTTGGCCAATCCTCTATGTTTTTGAAACCTCTTATCGTAGAATCACCCATACATTCCAATTTAATATTAAGTCATACTCTGAATGATAACAGACATAATAAAATTAAAAAAACACTATAATTTTAATTCCTTTGTATTAGAACCATATTAAACATGTTCTCATTTCATACTTTCCATAATTCGAACATTTCTTGCAGTCCCGACGAGTTCGAATTAACGAGAACCAACTGTATATTATTAAGCAGTTAGTCTAAGTAAAATATGACATGTTAAACGAAAAATTTATTTCATTGCTCGTGAATGAGTTCGCATTTAAAAATTAACTTGTTTCAGCCTAAATTTATTTAACTATTTGCACATATTTTTCATTTCGCCTAAAGCTACAAAATAAATATTTTCTTTATAAGTTATTTTATCAATTTTTTCGAATATTAATTTCACAATTCCTGACATAAAACTATAAAAATTTCAAATTCAACGTATTTATATTTGGGTATTTTAGTAATATTGCACATAAAAAATTAACACATTAGGAGTATATTTTCAGAAGGTATTACTAAAAATATGAAATACATTTTATCATTGAAAGCACTAAATTTTGAAAGTTTAAAATTGAAAAACTTATTCAGATGACTTGAAATTTCGCATCCAGATATAATTTGAACTGAGGATTCGAAATATCTTGTTAAAATTGGGTATTGCCTATGGGAAAAAAAAAAAGTTTGCGTTTGTTTTAATATGTGGATACCCCCCTAAGCGAATTTTATTTAAACCATTTAAAAGTAGACTTTATTTCAAATCATTCACTAACAGTAACTTTCTTGTACGATGTTTTTTTGAGGAGTTAGAAGATGTATGCTCCCCCCCCCCCCTTTCACGACTGTACATCACGTGATTTTTATGTGGATGGCTATGATCAAGAGAAGTGTTATAAATTAAAAACAACCCTGTTACTCTCCAAATAGTTATCAACATAGCAGAGTTTTCAGTTATTTTGTAGTTCAAATGTGAAGACATATGATGGAAGTATAAAATAACACCACATTTGAATACAATAACAGAATATTTTATAATAGCAGAATTTAAAAAACACTATAAAAATATAAGTAAGGACAGTGTTATTCTTCACGAAAGTCAATATGAAACATGTAGTAGTATTATTTTTCAAGGTTTAGTTAAAATTTCGTTGCAGTAGAAATTTATGCCTTTAAAAAAAAGGATCGAAAATATATGCATTTTATTTATATTTGACTTTAGAAATTCTTCAACTGAGAATGGCATCAAAACTGGGTAGTATTGATAAAATATCATCACGCTTTAAGAGTTCTGAGTTATCCGGTTCAAAAAGTTAAGCTCAGTGCCTCAACTTTCATAATGTGATAGAAGTCTGCTCGGGCCGGAATTTCTCAGGCCCGACCGGAAGCTGTCTTGGTCGGACCCGGTACGCTGCAAAAACTAAAAATAGCCTGAGCCCGGTCTAACCCATTTGTATTTTTGCAGTTCATGGCCCGACACAACCCGTGATGAAATTAGTTGCAAAAATATATTTTACTAATTATGTTTCGCTAGAACAAAATGAAAAATTTCAAAATAACATCTTGCAACATTTTAACATATTTTAAAATTATAAATTTGAATTAAAATTTTAGATTAATAAATCAACTACACTAACAAGAAAATATTCCCTCCCTCCCTTGGGACATGTTTTTAAAATGAACATTCATATTTATTAATTTTTTTTAATGGGGAGAAAAAAAGGACAAAGACAGTGTGACATTTACATTACACGTTTAAATATAAATCACAACGCTTATTTTATGTTACATTACACTTTGTAAAATCAAAATCATGAAAAATATGCTTGTGCTTGACTAGTGCCGCCAGTTTTTTTTTTGGTGTATATAGCGTTGCAATTATGTCTTGTTCATCGGTGAAGAAACAGTTTCTTGCAGGAAGTTGAAATTTTATTTTCCATTAATCCTCACAAATAGTGTATTACAGTATTGTCGTAAAAAAAGCAGAGAGTATACAATATAGGCAGAGGGTATATGCTGTCATTATGGACGTTTATAAATGGAGTATACGCTAATACTTTATTTGAGAAACAGAGGGTATACAGAGCTTTTTTAAAAAAAAAATCCAGAAAATACACGGCGTATATCTCCGTATACCTCCCAATACATCCCTGGTGTATTTCCATTTAAAAATAAATTATTGCAGTTTGATTTTAAGCATTATTTCAAAACAGTAATATTTTGTTTAAAAAAATTCTAGAAAATTTATATTAAAGAAATAAATATAAATATTTAATACTAAGGGTTGATATTTATAAATAATGAATGAGTAAGAAAAGAAAATTTTGCAGTGTTTTACTTTTTCAATATTTTAACTTACAAAATAATAAGTTTGTTTGTTAAATTATTCAGTTCCAAAATAAGATAATCTTATAAATATAAAATACCAAAAAAGGATATAATTAAACATAATTACTTGGATAGAGGTATCATCTGGAAAAAATGCGACATGTCCCATCCCTCCCTTAGAACAACATTTTAAAAAAGTAGGTTTTTCGACAAGAATGTGCTTTTTAAATTGAACTATTCATTTATAAAATGTATGTTGTTGAGTTTGCAAAATATTATGAGCAATTAAGTTAGTAACAAAGAATGAAATTGAAATTTCCATTAAAAATCCGAGTAATTACTTTTGATATTGCTTGCAACTAAATGATTTATAGTAACAAGTAAAATGCAATGATTATCCCATCTAGTGGAAGAGTCATTAAAAATAAAGCTTTTTTTTTTTTTTTTTTTTTTTTTTTTTTTTTTTTTTAAGATATATTACAGATGTCCCATCCCTCCCTACTTTACAGTATATATTTATCCTAACCTCAGTCACGTACTTTGAAAATATCCATTTGTTCACATTTTATTTGCTTGACACTTAATTTTTGTATATAGCGCCGAATTATTTTACCCTTTGGGTCGGGCCCATTAAAAAATTGTCTTTTATCCGCAGTCCCAGCAGGGCCTGTTCGAATTTTTTCTTATTTCGCCGGCCCGGACCCATACAGACTTCTAAAGCGTGAATGCAGAATGACAGAATTTACTGTACATGATAAGAAAAAAGTCTGACTTTTAAAGGGCATCGCATACTTTTCCCAAACACCCCTTTTGTTAAAGGGCCATTCACGGCTACGAGAGAAAACATTCCAAGAAACCCTCCTTTTCTTCCCGCCATCCCTTCGCGAATTCCAGAGCATCAACCCCGATAAGAAGATATTTTTCTACGAGAAAATAAATAAATAAATAAAGCGAGCTGCATATACTTTACTTTTTCCGTAACATTAACCACTGTTAAATAAGAAATATTATTTTGTTTTTAACAGATTGTATTGTTTATGAACGTAAAATCATATCTAAACTTTAGTCGTTGAAAAAAAATCAGTTCTAATTGTTATGAGATAATTTTGTTATCGTATTCAAAGTTTTTTTTTTTTTCCCTTTTGACTTAAATCTGAAAAACAAATCCAAAATTGCCATCTTTTAAATTTAGTGAAAAAAATACTACTTGTGAAGAGAATGCATTTTATTCTTGCATGTAGTACAACTTAACTTCCTCAGTCCTGATGTCGCCTGTAGGAAACACTAAAGAAAACTTTTTAAATGAATTTTAATGCTTCCAAAATTGTTAAAATTATTTTTAAACATATTTAATAAATGTATGTATATCATAAGTATTGATATATAGAATGATACATAATTTGGAATTGTTTTAAAGAAATTTTACAGGTTTTGTGGTCCTTTGTAATATTTATCTCGGGATTGAGGAGATTAAGGGTGTATTTCGATTCATACTGCTTATTTTCCGATTTATTTTTAAATTCATTTTTGTTCTCATATGCATCAAACTGGCAAATTGTCTTATTCAGAAAGTACTCGAGGCGCCGTAATCGTCGATTCTTTGATAAATGCAGAAAATATTGCAAAAAAAGCAATCAAAATCGGCACTTTGAACCGATTTTCACCAAGCGGGAGATCTGTGAACGAAAAAAAAAGGGTCCTACTGAGAAGATAATTGTTTATAAATCAAATTCTAATGAATTGAGCGTAAAATGACATCACACGGCACCTTATAGGTCTCTTCAAAAATCCCCTCAGCAAGTTTCATGTTTCTACTATTAAAAATGTGTTTGTATCAAAGTTTCGAGCTGTTGAAGATGGAAAAGCGTTTTTTTCGAATACACCCTTAAAGAGATGTAAAAGAAAGTAACTTTGTTAACTCATATTTATATATAGAGCATTTGACTCTCTTCCATAAGTTGAAATTATTAAATTCATCTTAACCCTTTCGGGTCAAATTTATTTTTAATTTTTTATAAAATATTACTTTTGTGTTAATAACATTAACTATCCAAATAGATTAATTGGAGTTTCATTAATATTTCATTTTATGAAACATAACGAATGGTGTTGTTTTGTATTCTATTCAATTATTGTTCATATCACCAATAGGCTATGGAAGAGTTTTTGGAGATATTTAGAAAATATCAAAATACAATAAGATTTAATTGATATTACAACTTTCTAATACTTTTTGCCTTTTATTACAATTGGTTCTTTCAGGAAAGTAACCTTCATTTTAAAATCAAAGAATGAAATATTATGTTGGAAGGAGAATTTAATAAATATTTATTACTATTATTATTACAAAATGCCTAAAAGTTAATAAAATCATATAGTAAATGTATAGGCACTTTCTGACATCACTACATATAAACAGAAACAAAATAATTTGTTAAAACAAAATATTACTCAATTAAAAGACGAACTATTAATAGTACACCAAACTCGAAAGGGTTAAAGCAACATAACAAATTGCGAAAGTTATATGACAGAGTTTTGTTCTGTATAAAAAGAAAAAAAGGAGTATCTTTAATAATTAAGGTACTCCATTTAGAATTGACGGAGCTAAGTTTATTCTTTTACTTAAAATCCAAGATGCGAAAATATTGTTTATGCATTACAGATAGGATTGACCTGGCATCAATTGTATTTGAATACTGTTGCAACGATTCAAATGGAACCCTCTAATATATCTTTGTCCAGGGCCCCAATTATAGTCATGATCAGGACCTGATGGAGAGTAAATTTTAATTCCGGTTTTTGGGGCGACATTTTGAATAATTTCGACTCTGCGCTTGCCGCTATTCGACAATTTTTATTTGGACAAATGTTTGACAAAGTCAGCGAACTGTTACCGTTAATTGTCTCACCCATGTCATACGATAAAATAGTTCTAAATCAAAGGACAGCGTGTGATACAATGATGACTTCAACGTAAAACAATGGAAGAGCTTCTTAAAAGATTATTAAAATCCAAATTGTTAACCGCATTATTGGATGACTGACAGACACAAGAAAGGACAACTCGTGCAGAATAGTTCCTGGTATGGCAAGGGGACAAGACAAAATCCGGATTTCTTTGTTTTCATAAAACAATCCGTTCGGAATTTCGTTCTCCTATTAATATTGTGGATCAAAAAATTATCGAAACAATCTCAACCTTTATGTATTCATGAGTTCTAATTCGGGATATGAAACAATGTAACATGGCAAAATATTAACGATGGTAATTTAAGCATTAGAATCAGCTTAATGCTTGGGAACGCACAGCAAATTTCAGAAGTGTAGGTTTAATCGAATAATGTCCATAATATAAACAACGTGTATAAATTAATATATACTTAAATTTTAACGTCTGAATTAAAATATTATTTAAACAAACTATGAAACATTATAGAGACTTGAATACATTTAAAAAGGAAATTAAATTTAAAATATATCACATAAAAACCTTTATGCATATTATTATTATTTTAACTCTTTGTATCCACCGTTTTGCAGTTCTGCAACATATCCAAAAGTCAAGAGTACCTACACATTAAGCTCTAAGCACGATTTTATTTGTTGCTCCTATTTCCCAACACACCAGTTAATACCAATAAATCATTGGAATTCTCAAATTACAATAATATTGAGCTAATTTCTCTTATCAAAATTTTGTTTATCCTTTGAGAAGCTTCACGTCGATATTGCAAGAATTAACTTAGAAAATTTTGTCAATTAAAAAAAGACGACCGAAAGCAAATTTTTTTAAAGGTAATTTTCTATACTTTAAATTTTTGTATTAAAAATGCAAAATATTTATGAGCAGTATGTCAATTTCTGTTTATGGTAGATGTGAAAAAAGAACCTTTTAATCAATAATCATTTTATTTTTACGTTTTAATTTTTTTAAATTATTTTTTACATACTAACTATTTCTAAAATGTTGCATTCTAACATCTGAGCTAGTATTTTTCAAATCGAAGATGACGAGCCACAAAGGGTTAATTAAATGTTTTTATGTATGTATTTTTAATTTGCTTTTTTAATGTATTCAAGTCTGTCGAATGTTGCATAGTTAGTTTAAACGTGTATAAAAAAAATTCTTTTCTTTTGAAAATATTCTTCTTTTATTTTCATACTTTTAACAAACAGTTTACCATTTTTAGGTGCGTTCGTAATTATGTAAATACGTAGCACATGCAGTCTCCGTCCGCATATAACAGCGAAAAACTGCCCAAAGGAGGATTTTAAATATAATAGTTTTAACCGTTGCAGAATTTTGTCGAATTTCATGAAAAACGAATTAAAACTTAAAAATATATTACTAAAAGTTTCCTTCACTCTATTGAAACCTATCACATTTAGTTAATTCAAAGATATCCTAGGATAGATAATGATTGTAGGTTGCCATTTTTATGAGGTCCTATTTAAGATGGAGTCTTATTTTATTATTATTTCCGTTATAATTAATTTGATATATATAATATATATAGAGAGAATCGTAATAAATTTTGTAGTCATGCATAAGAATACAAAAGCCATTGCACCAAGATCCGAAAATTTATAAAACTAGTTATAGTACGAACGCACATCATTTGCCACGTTTGACGTTCAATTTCCGACTTATTCGATAAATTTTGTATAATTTCCAAAACGGTTAAGTTATCCTGCAATAAAAAAAACATATTTAGTTCTACAGTAACTGAATCTGTTTCTTCCAGATCTTCATAACTCTTTTACGAGATTATGATGACATCAAACGAGCCGAAATTAAATTTATCATCATCTATAAAGGCTCTATTCCAGCGTAAGAAAAGGTCAATAAAGCAAATTCAAGAATCATTGAAGTTCTTTTTCCCTTTTCCTTTTCTTCTTTACTAAGACAATTACGATTTTAATAGTGATTCGCATTTTTTTATTTATTTTTATAAGTTGGTTGCTAAAGTTTTGCCGATAATGAATCTCTCAGTCGCACAGTAAGTCTGAATTACAGATAAATAAAATAGGGGAAAATGCAGGATTCATGATTTTTTTATATAAAATTTTTTTAAAAATCTTTTAAATTAAATCTTTTTTTTTTTTTTTTTTTTTTTTTTTTTTTTTTTTATCTAAGTCAGATTTAAAAAAAAAATCTCGCAGTATTAGTGTTTTGTTCTTTGCATTTATAATATATAAATTATATATGCATACACATAAAGTAATACATTAAAAGTATTCCCAATATATATTAATATACGCAATATACATAAATGATTCAAAAATAAAATTTGAGGCTATGGAAAAATCTTTATTAACTCAAAATGTATGGAAAACTGCAAATCAGATGTCAAAAATTAATTCAACCTTCAATATTTGAGTTAAAATAAAAATATTTTATAACTTAATTCAAATGAAATTTAAAAGCATTTTTTTAACAATTTCACTTTTTGACAAAGATTAAGCTTTATCTTTTTAAAAGCTGCTTGATTATTTGTATTAAATAAAACATAATTATATTAAAGTAAATTATTATGTTTGTTTACATCTTAAATTAACTTCAAAGAAAAACTGATTTAAATGAATGATTAAAAAATCAATTGATCAGCGAACCCTCAAAAAATGCTTCATTGATAGTTTTTATTTACGTAACTTTTAATGTAAATTTTTACAGAAAACACAGGGTTCGTGATTTTTTTAATAAAAATCAAAACAACCAGATTTTTTTTATTTATTTAAATCGGATTTTTTTATTTAAATCAAATTTTTGATTAATGTCACACATTGTTATTTTATATGACTTTTAATTTAAAAAATATAAATTTTACATACATATACATGCATGTCATAAGTATTACCTATTAATAATATTACACAATTTACATAATGATTCATATTATTTCAAGGTAAAATTTTAGGCTATGAAAAAAATCTTGATTACACAAAATGCATGAAAAAATACAAATTAGATGTCAAAAATTAATTCAACCTTTAACATTTTAATTAAAATAAAATCATCTGCAGCACATAAAAATTTTAAACAAAATTGGAAGCAAATTAAGTTTTAAACTTTTGTCTAGTGCTGGCTGAGAAAAATGAGTTTAGATGCTGCCATCAAAATACTTATAACACAAATTGTGATATAATCACTAATCGACTGACTTATCAGTAATGTTGGAATTTATACAGGATTTTTTTTTTTTTTTTTCGAATAGCAATTTTATTTGTGGAATATCTATCATCTTATAAAATAATAATTATTTAAAGTTATTAATGAGAGCTTGGAATCCCTAAATAAAAATTCAGCCAGATAAGGAATGTTATGGTGTTGCTGCATCTGCCTGATTTTTTATTGGGGAACTCCAAATTCTCATCAGTAAGTTTAAGAAGTAATCATAACTTAATCAGTAAGTTCATTGTTTTATATTATGATAAATATTTCACAAATAAAATAAAATTGCTATTCAAAATTTTCTGGTATGAATTCCAAAACTAGTGAGAAGTTGGTCAATTAGTGAATACGTCACAATTTGTGTCCTGTGGCCTTGAGCATTTCGATGGCAGTGATTTAGCAATTTCATCAGCTGATTTTTAATTTCTGAAAGTACCAAACCAATGGCAGAAAAACATTGTTCTACTGAAGCAGATAAATCTATTGCAGTAGAAAGTTAGCTGATCATTAATTCTCTATGTTTTTTAGTATCAGCCATTTTGATAACTTTAACAAAAATACCTTCTACCATTTTAAAGGACTGAGATTGATTATATTAAATTAAAAATTAACAATAGGAAATAAATCGATGACTAGTTCATATTTTGCTCAAATCTTAACACAATAGCCCTCGCCAAAGTACAGTACATAAAATCATACAATTCTATTTTACATCAACCTCAACTTGCAGAGCAAAAGTTTTTCTAAATACTAATGAATAAATATTCAAATATTTAATATATTTCTGCTTAGATTTCTTTACTGTTGCAAGATTATTTTATAATTTGATTCAAATTAATCGATTCAAATGACATTTAAAGGAATTTTTTTCTAAACTTTACATTTATTTTACTTTTTGAGAAAGCGCTTCATATTTCTGAAAGTTGTTTGATTATATATATTATATAAAATTAAATTATATTAAAGCACATTATTATGTTTGTTTACATCTGAAATTTATTAAAAAATAACTTAAAAGAAAAACTGATTTAAATCGATGATTTTTTAAAAAAATCAATTGATTTAAATCGTGATTTAAATTATGATTAAAATCAAGCTGATTTAAATCTATGAACCCTGAGAAAACATAAATAATAATGATTACTAAAGCAATGATTTTTTTCTTCTTCTGAACAGGGGAGATTTTTTTCCCCTCTCTCTACTTTCTCCCTTAGCATTTTTTTTTTCTTTTTTTTCTTTAAATGTGTGTGTGCTTGAAGTTTATGTCGGAACTGCAAACATGAAACCAGCGAAAAACTTCTAGTGGGCAAAGTGAGGAGCATATCAGTCAATTTCCTCTATTTAAACTTTTTCTCCTTCTCCTCTTTTTCCCTCCTTCTCCTCGTATAAATACAACCAAGAGAAAAACTGACAACATATATTGATGGCGATTTAAATTTAATCCCAAAAAAACTAAATGCATCTAACTTAATTTTTCTTTTTACAATCATTAGAATTATAACTTTAAAAATAATAATTCTTATTTTGATATTTCTAGAGATATATTACACATTTTTGTTTTGCTTATTGTTCGGAAAAACATGAATTTGTCAGTTGTTAATCGAGTCCTTTTTTAAGGTGACAAGTCTTTACGAAGGATCCTGTTTTGGGATGAAAAATTTCGTAAAAGGTCCGGTTTTGAAATGTAAAATTTTGTGAAGGGTCTTTTACGAGACTCAGTTTCTTTCTAGATTTCTTTAATAATTTATACCCCCAAAAATTCAATAGAATAACTTAATTTTCTTTTTATATAACCATTTTATAAACTGGCAATCATTTCACATTTTTAACTATTTTACATTAATAATTTTGACAAAAAGAAATAAAGAAAATGATTTAATTTTAATTTTTATATAAATTTTTAAAACTAAGTGACATTTATTTCATATTTAAAAAAAAAAAAAAAATTCCATTCTTACAAAAAAAATTATACAATGACTTAATTTTTCTTTTTATGTCTTAAGTGACATTCTTTTACATTTTTAAATACTTTAATAATTTCAAACAAAAGAAATCGAATTGAATATTTTTTTTTTCTTTTGACAAAACCTTTTTCAAAATTTACGATCATTACAAATTCTTTAACTATTTTACATTAATAGTTTAATTTTACTATTTTACATTAATAGTTACATTAATGTAAAAAGAAACTGAATAAAATTACTTAATTTTTCTTTTTAAATAACTTTTTTAATTAAACTAATGTTTATTTCACATTTTAAGCTATTTTGCGTTTATAATTTGCAGCAACATTAATTAATACCAGTGACTTAATTTTTCTTTTTATGTAAGCTTATAGAATGGATTTATTATGAAATAAACTGACATTTATTTTATAGTTTTAAATTTGTTATACAATAATAATTTATACAAAAAAAAAAAAAAAAAAAAAAAAAAAAAAAAAATGAGAACAATGACAAGAATTTTGTTTTTAAATTTTAAGTTTTTCTTTTAACTGACACGCATTTCATATTTTTCAATTATTTTACATTAATCATTTTTACCAAAAGAAATCGAACATAATGACTTAAAAAAGGCGGTCTATTTAAAAAGAAATTTAACTGACATTTGCTTCATATACAGTAAAACCTCCATAACGGACACTCCCGAATAGCGGACACCTATTTAGCGGACAGTTTTCTAATCCCCACTCCCAAAACCTAAATTTTTGTATATTTACCCTCTGAATAACGGACATTCCGAATAGCGGACAGTAATTTTGACGATAAAGGATGAAAAGTTATTTTTTAACAATACAAAAATCTAAAAAAAGTGAATTTTATCAAGGTAATACGTCACAAAATTTTTACAATCACAGATAAATGTAGGGGGTGGGCGGGAATGCAAGTTCTCAGCCAAAACATTTGAAATTCGATAATGTTAAAATTGTGTTTCCCCCCCCCCCCCCCCAAACATAACTTCAGTATGAACGCTACTTGATCATGGCGTAATACAAAATTTTAAAGCCTGGTATAGAAAACTTTTATTACGCTACATTCTTTTACAATTAAAATCTATCAATACATTTGAGAATTGCCTAAAATAACTTAATGCAGTCGATGCTATAACTTTTATTTCCCCAGTTACAACAAATAAAAAATTAGAAAGCGTTCGACAATGCTCCATAAAAGTAGGTTTTATATTAAAAGAAAATGAAATGAAACACGCATTTCCAACACACATGAAGTGAAAAAAGTGCCAAAATTTTCATTAATATTGATGATGAGTTATTTACTGAAGAATATTCAATTGTTGTAAGTAATTATTCTGCTTGAGAATCAGTGTTGAATTCAGGGGGTGGCCCGGGAGGGACATCCCCCTCCCCCCGGAGCAATGATATGTCCCATCTCCCCGGAAAATTTGAAATTTTGCTTTTTTAATTGTCAAAAACTACATTTCCGCCCCCGGAGCTCTATAATGCCCCCCCCCCCCGGAACCACTGAAGACCCTCCCGGAGAAAAGTGCCTGAATTCAACACTGTTGAGAATTTTCGACAAAAGATGATTATTAGTGATGATAAAGAGGTACGGAAACTAAAGATGGTTCCTGCAATATTGAGAATTTCCAAGAAGACGCTAAATACTAAAAAGTTTTTTCTTAAAAAAAAAAAAACAGTTAAAAAAAAAATAAAGTCGTTTAGGAGGATTAAAATTTCTGATGCAGCTAAAACTTCACATTGACAAACAAATGAATGTAATCGCAAGCAAAATCAAACTTTTGTAGCAGATTTGTTTTTATAAAGAATGTAATAAACAGTGGATAAAAGTATACACAGTTTTATTTTAGTCTTATTGTCTGGAAAAATAATTTTAATTCCTGATTAATCATATAATAGAAGTTTTAGGCCATATAAAAGTCAATCAATGGAACATTAAACATTTTTTAGTAAGTTTTTAATCTCTGAGTTTTTCCCAATACCGGACACCTCCGAATAGCGGACAAATTCCGCGCTCCCGGGGTGTCCGTTATTTAGAGGTTTTACTGTATTTCAAATTATGTTTACATTAATAAATTCTACCAGCAAGAAAAATTCAATTCAATGGCATTTGTCTTTTCTTATAACTGATATTTGTTATATATTTTTTAGTGTTTTACATTAATAAGTAAAAAAAAAAAAAAAAAAATAGAATACAATAACTATTTTTTTTTTTCACTGTAACTCCAAAAAAAACTTATTTTGTATTTTAATTATGATAATAAATTATAACAAAAGAAATTGGATGAAATGACTTTTTTATATTATAAATATATTCATCACCACTTTAATTATTCACTTTTTTAAAAACTGTTACATTATTTTATGCTTTTAACTATTGTGTTAGTAAACTATTGAAAGTTTTGTTCATATTTTTTTATAAGCTAACTTAACTTCCATTTACCAAATCCGCTAAAGTTTCTATTGTACATTACACAGACCCATGTACAGTATTTTCCTTTAGGTTTTTATAAAAACTACCATCTATATTTAAGTCAATTATACATAAGCTAAAATTAATTAAACATTAAATTGTTAGTAATGTTGATTTCACACTTATTGTACCTTAATTTATGCTACTTGTATATCGTCTAATAAGTACACTGTTCGATGATTTAATCCATGCTGATGTTACTAAATCGTGAACTTATTATTTATAAGCAATAAATAGAGAAAAGCGTTCACTTTTTTTTTTTTTTTTTTTTTTTTTTTTTTTTTTAACAGATTAAAACAGAGAAATATTTCCTAAAAACAGTTATTTAATTTATTGAGATAAATACGATTACTAAATAGTTATAACGATAAATTAATAACTTTTTTCATAATTAAAAAGGAGCATGATAAAAATTAAATATACAAGATAATTTATTATTTGTTTATTTTACAGATTTTTTTTTTCAATAGATCATTTAAAATATGTAATATAAACAGTTAAAAAATATAAATACAGTAAAACCTCTAAATAACGGACACCTAGGGAACACAGAAATTGTCCGCTATTCGGAGATGTCCGCTATTGGGGAAAACTTCAGAGATTCAAAAATCGCTAAGAAATGTTTAATGTTTCATAAATTGACTTTCATAAGTCGTAAAACTTCTATTATATGATTAATCAGAAATTAAAATTATTTTTTAAGTTAATGAAACTGAAATAAAAACTGTGCACTTATCCACCGTTTATGAAAAAAATCTGTTACAAAAGTTGGCTTGCGGTTGGCTTGTAATTGGTTTTTCAGTGTGACGTTATTGGACATTATAGAGTTCCGGGTGCGTAGGGGGGATTTTTGATCATTAAAAGCATAAAATCTCGAAATCTTCCGAGGGGACATTTCAGTGCTTAGGAGATGTCCCTCCCGGGCAACCCCCTGAATTAATCATTGAACATGTGGGGGGGGGGGAGATTTTCCCCAGCCCATTCTCTATGGTATTTATCTGTGATCACAAAATTTGTGACACATTGCCCTGATAAATTTAGAGGCCTTTTTGTCTTGTTTCTTCTCGTTAAAAAATATTTTTTTTATCTTTTATCGCCGAAAATAGTGTCCGCTATACGGAATGTCCGTTATTCAGAGATTAAACATACAAAAATTTAGGTTTTGGGAGTGAGGATTGTAAAAGTGTCCGTTAAATAGAGGTGTCCGCTTTTCGGGAGTGTCCGTTATGGAGGTTTTACTGTATATATTCACTAAAATAAAATTAAAACAGAGAGAAAAAAAACTTTTATTATAACTAGTCTTTATTTGTTATATTGCATTTATATTCATTTTTTATTTATAATATTGCATTTAAAAATATTTCCTTCTTTACAGTAATTAAAATACACAGTAGCAGCTAATTGAATGCTTACAATGATAAATTAATCTGGATTTTTTTATTATAAAATTTTTTATTTAAAAAAACATTGTTACATTAAAAAAATTTAAATGTATAAGACCGTTCATCATTTGTATATTTCTCATTTTCTATATTTAATAGATCATCTGAAATATATAATAAATATTGTAAAAATATCTTAACTGAAATAAAACTTAAAAAAAAAAAAAATAAAATAAAATAAATAAGGGTAACATTGATTTAAATATTAATCGGTGCTTAGTTTTAGACACATTTGTTTAATTTATATAAAAAATAGACATAACCAGTAATTGTATACTTATAAAAATTAATTAATCATGCATTTTTTAAAGAAATATCATGTTATAAAACATTAAATACATAATATCGTTCATCATTTTTTATTTAACATTTTTTCTTTAATAAAACCATTTGAAATGCGCAATATTACAATGAAAATTTTTTAAATATCATCTAAAAAAATTTATTTAACGAGGTTGGGGCGATACTTATTTAAATATCAATTTCTTCTTAATATAACAAATGCAGTTTTTAAATTTATTTAGGTAAATACTTTTGTGATAGATACCAAATACTTATAAGGATGTAAAGGGTAATTGAATATTTAGGATACGATAATCTTAAGAATAAATCAATTATCTTTAATGGATTATTTGAAAAAAAAAAAAAAAAAGATACAACTTTTCTTAATATATATAAACGTTAAAAATCATTTGTTTATTGAATAATTTCTTTTTAATTAAACTTTTAAAATAAGTAGTATATGAACAAAATCATTAAAAGAAAAACTTCAATAAAACTAAAAAACATTGGGAGAACACTTTCATAAATATAGTACTATTTTTATTTTATTAATTAATATAAATATGCAACAGACAATTAAGTATAAATTAGTCATCTGTTATTTCGACTTTATAACAAGTTTTCTGAATTAAAAAGAAACATTAATACATTATAATCATTAAATAAACAAAATCGTTCATCGTTTGTGTATTTCATATTTTCCTTTTAACAGACCATTTAAAATCAGAATTTCCCTTTAACAGACCATTTAAAATTTGTAGTATATAAACAACACTATTTGAAAAATCCTTTTGACTAAAATTAAAGTAAAAGCGTTTTTACGACATTTGAACTATTTTTTTTTTAATTAAAAAGAAATCTTATTAGATATACATACAAAATCGTTCATCATCTATGTATTTCGCAATTTTCTTTCAAAAGACATCATTTGAAATTTGTAGTATGTAAATAAAATCATTAGAAAAAAATCCTTTTCACTAAAATTAAAGGGGAAAAGAAAAGGGGGGGAAGCACATTTTCCCAAATACGGTTACTTGATTTACAAAGATATGAAAAATATGTAATTAAGCATTTATAAGGATGAATTAATCATCTGTTTATAATGACATTATAATCATTTTTGTCTAGATCGTTCATCATTTGTTTATATCACATTTTCTCTTTACTCTTCTATTTAAAGTATGTTGTACGTAAACAATATCATTATAAAAAAATATCTTCACTAAAATTAAATAAAAAAAAAAGAAGATGAGGCACACTTTCCTAAATACAGTTATTTAATTTACAAAGATAAATATGTAATAGGTAATTATAATTTTTTTTTTTTTTTTTTTTTTTTTTTACGATATTTTAACTTTTTTTTTCAATTAAAAACAAATTTTATTAAATTATAAGCATTAAACATACAAAATCGTTTATCATTCGTATATTTCACATTTCTTCTATAATAAACCATTTAGAATTTATAGTACGTAAACAATATCATTAGAAAAAAAATCTTCACAAAATTTAATTGAAGAAGAAGGGCGGCACACTTTCTCAAATGTAGTTATTTAATTTACAAAGATAAATAGATAATAAGTAATTAAACAATTATGAAGATAAATTAATCATTCGTTAAGACGGCATTCTAATTATTTTTCTTAAGTAAAAAGAAAATTTATCACATTATAAACATTAAATATGGAATACCGTTCATCGTTTGTTTATTTCACATTTTCTCTTTAATTGTCCCTTTAAATTATGTTGTGTGTAAACAGTTATTTTAAAACAAACGACAGTTTTTTTAATAAATAAGTTTTCAAAATAAAAAAAAGTTTGTCAAAAGTAACAAATATATAAAGTTACCTTCACTAAAATTAAATTAAAAAAGCAGGAAGGCATACTTTAACAAATACGGTAATTTAATTTACAAAGATAAATAAACAATAAGTTACTCAATATTTATAAGGAGAAATTAAACATCTGTTATTAGGAATGATATACATTTTTCTTAATTAAAAAGAAACATTATTACAATATAAACATTAAATGTACAAGGTCGCTGATCAGTTGTTTATTTCACATTTTCTCTTTAATAGACCATTTAAAATATGTAGTACGCAAACAATATCTCTGAAAGAGATACCTTAACTAAAATTAAACTAAAAAACATAAAGGATATATCAAAAATAAAAAGAGAATATTTATTTTGAAGTCGGATGGCTGGATTCCAAGACCAGTCGTAAAGGGGAAAAATAAAATAAAATAAACAATAAAAACTTGATAAACAGCGCCAGAGCACGTGTAAACTTCAGTCACAACTTCACGACCTGGCCCAATAATTGGAAAATTAAAAGAATTTATTTACTTTTCGAAAGATGGATTTTTTCAGACTTACCTGCGAGTATATCCAGAGCAAATTTGGTGAGTAAATGCGGACATACACTTTCTAAAGATGAACACAAATCTTGAAACCCGGAGTATCCTTTGCGAGAAATTAAATTTATAATTCCGTCTGTTCTTTTTAAAGGTGTGGCAGCATCTTCCAGTTGCTGCCTCTCTTCCACACTAATTGCACCAGCTGATTCGAGTTTTTGGAGTAGTTTTAGTGTATCTATATCATTAAAATCACTTTTATGTCGCTCCAGCAAGCGACCCACACTTGTCATCCCCGCCATTTTGAAACAAAACTTTTTGCGCTCGTTGTCAAGTGAGACAACGCCATCTTGTGGTTGAGGCTTGAGACGTGGGGAAAAAAACTAGAAATAAAAACATAGCATAAAGTTTGTAATGGGATGTCCCAGTGGCGCGGCGCAGCCAGAATTAGGCTCTAATAGGGAGGGGGGGAGGCTTAAATTATTCATAGTTAGTCAGTTTTGCTGCTTATTTGAGTAACCGGTTAGTTAAATCAGTCTTTTAAAGGGAACAAAATCATGATCACTTTCTGGATATGAGTAGCTATGTTTGACATGATACATTTAATCAGCGCTTAGTATATTAAAGCTAAAAAATATATATATATATATATATATATGCACCAATAAATTAACATTAGTTAAACTATGATAAATTTATACAGACAGTATCAACAATAATTATTAAAATGCTTTTTAAAGATTTTTTTTTTTTTTTTTTTTTTTTTTTTTTGGTAAATTGATTTTTTTTTTTTTTTCAATTACATTTACAGATACAAAGTAAAATGAGAATAAAAAAATAAAATAAAACTAAATTTTTCGAAATAAGGCTGTATCACCAAAATACAATAATCGCCATTCTAATAAATCCCGTTTGTTGAAAAGAATGATTCAACAAAGCGGCGGAGAGCTAATAAGTTGAAAATAGGAATAATTATTCCTAAAAACGGCTAATTTGATTAACTAATGATTCTTATATCTGTAATCTTTTTAGCTCTGCGAGGTGTTTTAATACCGGACCTCCTCCCCATGATCTAAAAACTGTGTTTTCATTAGACCTGTCAAGAATTTTCTCACAGGGCCCTGTTTCAGCGTGATTGTGTGAACAACACTTTATATTTGTGAAAAATTTAGACATAATTTTTTGAATTCGAAATAATCGTTATATACGAGTTCTCGTTTGTGCATTTTTTAAAAGATTATGCGCATGTAAAATACATATATCTCCTTCGTATATGTAAAAGTGACAGGTCAGATTTTACTTTTAAATTAGTAAATTTGTAATACAGAAACGGAAAAGTTTTATGAAACGTTAATTTTTAAGATAAAGAATTTTGTAAAAAGCCCTGATTGGAAAAATTTTTGCAAAAAGTTCTGTTTTGAGATGAAATTTTTTGTAAAAGGCCCATTTTGAGTTTTTTCTTTTAAATTATTAAATTTGTGAAGGACTCGATTTAGGGATTGAAACATTTTGTGAAAAGTCAATTTTTACGATATAGAATTTTGTGACTTTAAGATGAAGTATTTTATAAAAGAGATGACGTTTTGAGATTTTATTTTTAAACAATTAAATTTGTAAAAGGTTCGGTTCAGAGATGGAAAAGTTTTATGAAAGGCCTATTTTTAAGGTCTATTTTTAATTTTGTTAAGGGCCCTCTTTGAAGATAAAAATTTTGTAAAAGAGATGATGTTTTGAAATTTTATTTTTAAATTATTAAATTTGTAAAAGGTTTGGTTCAGAGATGGAAAAGTTTTATGAAAGGTCTATTTTTTGTATAAAATAATTTTGTGAGGGAATCTGTATGAAAGTGAAAATTTTGGAAAGGATCCTGTTTTGGGATAAAACATTCTATAAAGATTCCTATTTTGAGAGGAAAAATTTTTTAAAGGATCCTCTTTTGGGATGAAAAATTTTGTAAAGGATCCTCTTTTGGGATGAAAAATTTTGTAAAGGATCATATTTTGGGATGGAAAATTTTGTAGAAGACTATTTTAAGAAGAAAAATTTTGTAAAGGATCCACTTTTGCGACGAAAAATTTTGTGAAATGTCCTTTAAAGGTCCCAATTTGTTTCTAAATAGATCCCTGGTTTTCGACAAAGTTTTGTCAAAACCAAGAAAAGAAAAGGTGAGGACTATTATCCCTTTCCCTTCCCATGGATTTTGAATTTTAATGAGCTAAATTTTCTTTATCGCTAACTTAATAAAATAGTATAATTTTTCGTTTCAATTGATTTCGAAAACTGTATACCAAAAAAGACTAATTGAGGAGTTTTCGATAGTCAGTGTCGCCTTTTAAAAACTGTTTTAGTAGAGAACAAAATTTGTCGGACGTTCCTCTCAGTCCGCACAACTTTGAAGAAAGTCCGTGGTAGATATAGCTGCCACCACCGATATTACAAGGTGATATCGGTCACAAACTGTGAGGATTGTGTAAATGAACACTGACGCTGTCAGTTAACTGAATTATCAGTTTATTAAGGATATATGTACACACTAAATACGCTATTTAAAATTATATACAATTACAACTCGGATATAGGTGATCCGGTTCAACATTAAATTAATTACAGTAAAGGTTGGCTGTGTACTATTCCAATTACACTTTCCACCTCACACTCAATGCACGTTAGATTCACTTTATCGGAGATCAACCACGAATCTCCCAACACAGGTATACTCGGCCTGCACTTCTCGGCCCAGAGCACTAAACACCAGGACGTCTGTGTCCTTTGCTCTCTAGAAACGCACTCCTTACGCTCTACAACACTGAGCACCCTCTAGGTACGAAACCCAGGTACGGACCGATCTAATCTGAGACAAGTCTTGCTCTTCTCAAATCACTGCTTTCCCCAACATAAACCCCCTTTGGAGCTCCCTCATTGGGCACATCCCACATTCCTTTCTTGATTAGTGACATCTGACATGTTCCTTCTCTGCTGATCATCTGCATACCTCACTGACGGATGGACATGCCTCTCAGCAATCTTCTCTTTCTCTTATTCACCACCTGCATAGGATTATCTGTTAATTCCCCTTTCCACAAAGAAGGAATGTCACCTTGGAAATTCTGGTACACAGCCATACAATACGAAATATTGAAATAGAGAAATAGTGGAAATTCCATTCTTTAGCAGAGGTGGTATCAGAACCTGACAAAATTTATTTAAATTTTATCGCGAACAGCTGAAAAACAACTGATACTTTTTTATCCTCGCATATATTTACTTTTTGATTAGTCAAAATACTAGTTAAGTACAAAAATGTCTCATTCTGAGGATGTTGCAATAAATATTTTCGCAACATTATTAATAGTTACTAATTTGAGTTTTAAAACTTTTTGTTTAATACTGAATTTTTATTGCAATCAAATATAACAAGTTATTTTAACTTTTGAGCAATTTCTAAAAAACAATTTTGAGTCTGATATGTAATGGTTGAAACAATATGACATATTTTTTTTTTTTTTTTTTTTTCCAAGGGGACAATACCATCCCCTTTAGCTTCCTCGAAATATTTCCGTTTTTTCTGCTGTATAAACTCAATAAAAGACATTTTATTTTATTTTTTTAATGTGTATTTATTTAAAATACATCCTAAACGGAGATTCTGAGAGCACAGATCCCCTCCCCCCTCACCTTCCTATGAAAAAGAGGAATACGTGTTTGGGACTGTGCAAATATAATGTTATCAACTTTTTGGTAATTTTTGGACCCCTCCCTTCCCTTCTGATATCATGCGTTATCATCAATCGAATCCCCCCCCCCCCCCGCCAGTAATGATATCGTTATCAATATCAAAAATTGTTTTGATTACAGAATTTATTTCTTTTATTTGGAGTGATATACAAAACTGGCTAGTTTTTTTTTTTTTTTTTTTTTTTTTTTTTTTTTTTTGTAGACTTTATTGATTCAAATGAAGAGAAGTCGATAAAACATTATTTTATATCAAATAACTCTTAAAAGAAATAGTACTATTTGAAATTATTTTATAATAGCTTTTTTTACGTAATACATTCAACAGTATTACTTTCTTGTTGTATTTGCAAGGGAGGAGGGACAGAAATTCTAATCATTAAAATAAATGGACAACATTCTTTCTCTTTCTTTTACATAATAGGCACAAGCTTCAATACAAATATACTTCACACATACTTTCTCTAACAGTGATTATATCTGCGGTTTCCGGCAATAACCAGGTAAGGCACATTTTTGAAAAAATTGAGATAATTTGGAAAATGTAACTTTAAAAGAATACTTTCATCTGCCATAGTACTGAAAAATGAAAATAGAATACTTTTGTCATAGGGCAACTATAAATTTTCATTTAAAAATTGAAAAAAAAAATTATTGGTTCTCAATTAATAAAAACCATTTTTAGCACTTTCCAACAAAGTTGAAAAGTGCTTATGCATTCGGTTTGTCTGTCCGTCTGTCCGTCTGTCCGTCTGGCCGTCTCACAGTGGATCGAAGTATAGGCGGTGGCGAACATAGGATTATCATGATAGTATAAGGTTCTATATATGATGTTTTTTTGTTAGATTTAGGTTCAGATGAGCATAATAAATAACACCAAAAGTATCTTAATCGTTTTTACAAACAATTCCATACTTTTGGTTTCAAATAGAAATTTAGAGATATGTTGGGATAATTAAATTAGACTTTGAAAAAAAAAAAAAAAAAGAGTAAGATTGAAAAAACTTAACAGACATTGGTTTTATTATCTATCCAGTTTTTATTTATACCCAAATTCTTTTTGTGGAATATTCCATATTTATTTTATTTTTAATTGACGTCATATGCGATGTTCACATATCTCTTTAAAATTGTTTTACAAAATAACAACATTTTATTATAAAATATTACAACTCATTTCAAAGCTGATTTATCATAGACGTGATTTAGTTCTTTAAACTTATCTTTACTTATTATTATTAATTTTTTTGTTTGTTTGTTCATTTTTGTTTTATTTTTTAAAAAATATTATTATTATTATTATTTTCATAACGTTTTTCTTAACTTTTTTCGTTTGAAATTTTATAACAAATAGAAATCTGTTTCTGTTTGTAAAGAATTTAAATAGTGCTTTTATTTAAGTGAAATAGTGTCATTGAAAAGTTTGGGCAGTAGCCTCAGCAATTGATGAATAATATTCAATAGATCTTTCAAGTATGTTTTGTGCAAATACAATTCCAAAGTAAGCTAGTAGAAAAATTGTTGCCAAAACCTAATACTATTATTCACCAGATCTTATTAGACTGTTAGATCTGAATTTCTTATTTTAATCTGAATAATTTAAAATTGTATCAACGACTAGAAGAAGAAATGTAAAGCTTAATATACATATATGGCCATTGATAACAAGATGTATTTAACCATGATTTATGGAAAAGTTATTACTGTAATTTTAGATACATCACCATGTTTAACATGCTCTATTTGAGTTACAAAATCTTACAAATGAATAATAGTCATAAAACTGTTAAAAGAAGTGCAATTTTGCAGTGAAAACAGCTAAACAATGTACCTCAAAATATGGGTGATATTATATGCTTACTATATAAAATAATGATTTATGGATAATATGTAATTAAGCGTTTTGATTTTCCAATTTGGCAATTATTGGAAGAAGCTTAGCTAAGCTCGTATTAAAGACTTTTGAAGGTACCAGGATTCCCAAACGAGAAAAATAAGTCGAAGAGCATGTAACGAAGACTTGTAGCACCGTTCGCTTATAACATCTGACTCGTTGATTTCCAGTATTAGACACAAAGTAAAAAACGTTCAAAGGAAAAGAAAATTTCCAGAGGCATTAGAACTTTCACTTTAAATAATACTTTAGGATTCACACATCATGCATCCATTTATTAGAGTAGATTTAACCCTCTGAGAGCATTTGCGCTTTTCAGAATTTTCATGTAAATATTTATATAACCCAAGATACTTAAAAATTGAATTTAACTTTATAGTTTAATTTTAAATTACTTTTTTATATTATCCCATCTTAGAAAATTCTTACAGTATAATATTTATTAAAAAATATTTTTGTCTACAGGCAATTTACTATGTTTTCCGGAAACGGAAAATTATTTATGATAACCACTAAAAGTGTTTCATATCCATTTATTTCAAAAACGCGCAGGTTTGCGCAAAAATTGCCCTATACCACATTAAAATGCAGACTTTTAGGAAGACAAACATGTCTTTGAAATTTCAGGCAACTTCAGGCAATTTAAAAAAAGCTATTTTTAAGTTTATTATACAGTTAATTTTATATAGGCTAATCATAATGTAAAATGATATATAAAATTCAATCAAAGTATAATCAGTAGAGCTTTAAAATGTGTTTTCGGAAATTAATAATGATATTTTAAACGCGTTATCATTAGTGGTTACCTTGGTTTAATTTCTGAACACATTAAAAAATCACTAAAATTCGCAGGAAAATTCCTCTGCTGAAAAGTGTATATTCCAAGCTGTACAAATAAGATGTAATTTTGTATAATTTAAAAAATGAACGTATATTCGTATTTTGTAGGTATTCTTTAAAAAAATTTTATTGCAAAAAATTAATTATTTAATGATTATTTTTTGGCCCTATGTTCGCATTTTCTTAAGGATCGATCCACTGTGCGTCTGGCCGGATGGCCGACTGTCCGTCTGTCCGCGCTCTAACTCCCGTAAATAAATTCGGATTGCTATGAAATTTTTATACGTTATTGAGGTTTACCCTAGCACGAACCCTATTGAAAATGAAGTATCTACCATGATTAGTTTATCTACAGAGAGAATCAAAAGTTTCCCATTACATTACGGCCTATGGGGAAAAATCGTTAATATACTCGGATTGCCATGAAATTTTAGGACGTTATTGACGTTTACCCTAGCACGAACCCTATTGAAAATGAAGTTTCTACCATGATTAGTTTATCTACAGGGCGAATCAAAAGTTTCCTATTACATTACGGCCTATGGGGAAAAATCGTTTCAAAGGAATTTTAAAGATGTTATACCCTGTCAAACATATTAAAATATGCATTCTATAAAATATAAGGTGAAAATGTAGCTATTATTCATTTACAGGGCCACACAAAAGAATTCCATTAGATAATGGTAAAAGGGGGAATTGTGTTTGACATATTTTAAATATATTAAGCTTTTTCATGTATAATAAAATTGATATATATCACTGAAGCTTAATATAAATTATACGCTACTGTCTTGCATAATATGAAGTACATAGCATTTACAGGGCCACACAAAAGATTTCAAATAGTTTATTCTTTCCAAAGTACCGTATACGTGTCCGATGATGGCTGATGGAGGGATGAAATGCATTTTAATTGTCATATTCGCGTTTATATTTCGCTAAATATAACACATTATATAGTGTGTATAAATGTTATAGTTGATATACAGGGCTACCCAAAAGAGCTCACTAACGTTACTGAATATGAGCGTAAATTATTTAAACGTGGTTCTTAAATAAGCTATGCATTTTTAAGCTGAGCTGCATTCAGTTTACTGAGAAATGTTTGCAGAATATAGATAAAGGGATATACAGGGCCACGCAAAGAATTCGGTACATGGACGCCTATGAATGATGATTTATGAGAATGTGATTTCAGTTGTTTTAAAAGTGTTTTAGTTTACAATAAATTTTAGCCTAATGATGACGTGTAATAAAGGTACAATGTAAACTACAGGGCTGAACAAAAGTATTCAAGTATGTTTCCATCTAATAGTATGAATTGCTGAAAAAGAAATTTCAAGCTACTGGGTATTTTCTTGCTAAGCTAAATTTTCCCATTATATGAACTGACATATGAAATACAGGGCTGTTCTAATGTACTGGAATACACATTTGGGTATATTTGGCTATACACTATTATTTCCCTAAATAACTTTGTTAAAGATTTCATTAAGTGTTGGAAAGTGCTTCATAATCTATGCTTAACGCATGATTTTTCTTACTTGTTATATAACTATTTCGGAAAAAAAAGAGGTTTTTATATTCCAATTGAATTTAGTGAAAATGATTAAGTTCTAATCTATTTTATAAAAGAAGTGATAAAAAGACATTTAAAAGCTTTAAACGTCAATTACTCAAAATATTAAAAACTAGCTGACCCGCCCGGCGTTGCCCGGGTCCGTATTAACAATATTAAACGAACTTGAAATTTGTATGATTTTATTATTAACTCGAAACATGCAGAAATGCATTGTCTGAAATACGTGGCCCCTGACTGTGTTAAAAATCGGTTTAAAAACAACTAATGTTAAGCTCTAAAAATACTCAAAATGAGCGATGAGAAACGCGGGAGGCAATATGTATCCAACGACTGCTTGATTTTCGTGTTAAAGTATTGATATTTATCAAAAATCACTGTTAAGTCACGTAACTAATTATTTTTTTTTTCACATAGAAATCTCCAAGTGAAATATTTTGATTTTCAAATTAATTATATCACTCTTAAATCCGACTATACCATGAATGAAATCGATACTCGCTAGTAGCTAAAATGTTGGTATGTAGTATTATAATTTCAGAGCCATTTAACAAAAGTAAGTGTTATTTTTAATCAAATCATACGTAATGTTCACTCTATGGATAAATTCCTAACCGTAAACTTTTATACCGTAACCATAACCTGCCTGTAACCTAACTTTGACTTAACAGTACCTTACCGTAAATTAAATATATCATAAATGTAACCTAGCCTTCACTTTATTGTAACATATCCTTATTCTAACCATAAGATAAATGCAATTTAACTTTAACCTATCTTTAACTTAACCGTGACCTAACTGTAACCCAACGGGAAATTAAATATAATCAAAGACTTACCGTAATGTAATTGCAACCTAAATGTTATCAAGCCATATATTGGTTTCATGTCCATGGAAATTATTTTGTCTTGTTCGGATCTGGTTATGATTCATTAGAACATTTTTGTCGGGTTCAGATTTCGTTCGGTTCAGATTTTAGGTATTTTTTAATATTGAGTTTTAATGTCGTATTCATGTCCATGGAAATTATTTTGCCTTGCTCGGATACAGTTATGGTTCTTTGGAATATTTTTGTCGGGTCCAGATTTGGTTCAATTCAGATTTCGGGTTTTTTCTTAAAATATAACTATTGGATTTGGGTCTTCTTGCATGTTCACGGAAATAATTCTGTCTTATTCGAATAAGGACATGCTTCACTGGAATATTTTTGCCAAGTTTAGATTTCGTTCAGTTCACGATTTTTTCAAGGAAATTTTTTGGGTTCGGATTGTGTTCATATCCATGGAAATATTTTGTCTTGTTTGGATCTGGTTGCGTTTCTTTGAAATAATTTTGTCAGACTCATATTTGGTTCGATTCAAATTTCAGGTATTTTTTCGAAAGGAAGTTTTAGGTTCGTATCGGGTTCATGTCCACGGAAATTATTTTGTCTTACTCGAATCCGGTTATGGTTCTTTCGAATACTTTGATCAGATTTAGATGTGGTTTGGGTCAAAGTTCAGGATTTTTCAAACGGAGTTTTTTAGGTTTGAATCGGGTTTATGACCATGGAAAGTATTTTGTCTTGCTGGGATCGGGTTATAGTTCTCTGGAATATTCTTATCGGTTTCAGATTTCGTTCGAGTCATATTTCGGTTTTTTTTAAAGAAAATATTTAGGTTCGGGTCAGGTTTCATGCCCACGAAAATTATTTTTCCTTGTTTGAATCGGGTTATTCTTCACTTGAGCATTTTTGCGGGATTCAGATTTGGTTCGGGTCAGTTATCAAATCCATAGTTTTTTCCAAACAGAGTTTTTATGTCAGGGTCGGGTTTATACTCACGGAAATTTTGTGTATCACGTATCGGAGTGTGGTCTGTTTTTTTTTCTGGTTGGGATCGGGTTATGTGTAAATTAGTCTAAACATTAAAGTTATAGTTTTTAGGTTTGAGTCGGGTTTGTAGACGCACGTCTTTTTTTGCGCCTGACGAAGAAAGACTAAGTTCTTTCGAAAGGCCTTGCGTAGTTAACTTATTTTATGGTATTTAAAGAAGTTTTTTCACTTCAATTGTGTATAACACCAGCTTCAATTTTATACATTGATTAAGGTTATAATCAGTTTTGCTACTATTCTTTTTATGGCTATTTCTGATAGATAATTTACTTTTCTATTTGATAATTTATTATGGTGAATGAATCGTTTGCGGATACAAACAATTGTACGCCAAACAGCTATTTTATTTTTGTTTTAAAAACAGCCATATTACAATTTTAAATTGAGTAGAACATATTTAAATTTAATCAATGATTAAAAAAATAAACTCATAGAAAAGTGTTGTGTAATTTTTTTTACTGCAACACAGCTAATGACTCATACATTCTAATGTTCGAAATGCCAAAAATATGCGTACAACTATATAGTAAAAAGAAATTAATAGAGTGGCCGTATAATGTCTTGGGGTGACGCAAAAAATGTAACTCTAAAATCTGCTACATTAAGTCCAAATAAGCACCAACAAAACCATGTGCTTTGAAACTCCGATCAATTCAAACTGGTTTAAACCAGTATTTCTTTGTTTTTGTTTTTTACCTTTTAAACTGTTATTGAATAGATGACTAAAATTTCGTTTAAAAAATAATCTTTTTTGCCATTATTGCCTGTAATACGCGATCAGAATGCATGAAAGATACAATTAGATCAATCATAGGCAAGAATTATTTGATTATTTTTATCATATGACTTTGAAATATCAATATAGAAGCATCATTTAAGACTTTGCTTGAAAAATAAACATTTTTTCGTTAATGTCTCAAAATCGTCTGCACTCTGAAATCTAGATTTTAGATTAATATTATTATTTAAGTGTTCATGCATGATTTTAAAAGAATCTTTTCATCACTATATTTTATATATTGACATGGAATTATTAATATGTTGTTAAATCATAAACATTTTTCATCTACGTTATAAAGTATTAAAAATTTCTGGAAAAAAAAAGAGAAAACTTTTAGTAATACAATTTTTTACTTCAAATCATATGTTTTCAATATTTTATTTTATTTTGTTTTGACATTTAATTATTTTTTATTTTCCAATTTCAATTATTTTAAAAGCAAGCATTTATTTTAATAAATAATATAATAGAAAAAACCATTTAAAAACATTACTATTTCTTCGTAAAATATGCTTCAGCTGTAATTCATTTCTTCCAATCAGTCTTAATAATACAAAATTCCTTCCTCGTGCTTTATTTCGAGACATTAAAATTTCAGCGATAAATGGTTTCATATTGCAAACCTTTTTTTTCGGTTTACTTCGTCACCACCTATCTTTTTCCTCCATGGCGTACAGCAGCTGTGATAAAAAAAAAAAAAAATCTTCATTTAAACTGACAGTTTGCCAGTCTATGAATTTTAAAGGTCAGTCCCAGTTTTTTAAATTATTTCTGCGAAAATTTTATGCAACCAACCCACCATAAGAGAATGAAAGGGAAAAAAGCTAAATAAAAAAAAGCGATTTTTTATGAGAGTGAGGGTTGGAATTTAATTAATTACTCAGTTAATAAATAGAATTTTGAAATTCTGAGCGTCAGGTGCATCAGGAGAGATATTGGGCTACTCTCAGAAAAATTTTGAGCTTCATACATACCGTAGTTTTCGCTAACTATCGCAGACACACACACACACACACACACACAGAGCGATTTGTTATTTTATTAATACTAGCTGACCCGCCCGGCGTTGCCCGGGTCCGTATTAACAATATTAAACGAACTTGGAATTTGTATGATTTTATCATTAACTCGAAACATGCAGAAATGCATTGTCTGAAATACGTGGCCACTGACTGTGTCAAAATCGGTTTAAAAAACAGCTAATGTTAAGTTCTAAAAATATTCAAAATGAGCGATGAGAAATGTGGGAGGGAATATGCAACCAACGACTGCCTGATTTTCGTGTTAAAGTGTTGATATTTATCAAAAATCACTGTTAAGTCATGTAACTAATTATTTTTTTTTCACATAGAAATCCCAAGTGAAATATTTTGAATTTCAAACTAATTATATCACTCTTAAATCCGACTATACTGTAAAGGCGTTTTCCTTAATAGGCGTTTTCCTTAATAGTTAATAATTGTTTCCCCCCTTAGTTAACATTACAATATTCCCTTAAATTGAAACTTTAGTTAATATGCTAGATTTTTAATCCCTTTAATTCTTTTCAGTTACTAACGGCCATTTTTCCTTTAAAATATGACTTCACTTATCTCTAATTCTTTCTTTAAAGCCACAACTTATACCTGTTTGTTCATGTAACTGTAAGAATTTTCCCATAGCAACAACCATTTAAAGACTTATTTCTAGCCTGTATTTATTCATAGTTAAACGCTACTCGCTTAAGAAGCAGATGCGCTAAGTTTGTCTTTTATTTTATTTCATTTGAATTCATTTTCTTTCTGAGCCCGTGAGACTCTTGTTAACCCTATGTAAAGAATTCAATCCTTGTGGTTTTCCGGGCCATATGCTATCTTTTATCATTTGGCGTTAATCATTTCAAATTATGCACTTTGGTTTCTATCATTGAATGTCTATGTAACGGAAACTCTCCACGTGCCTTCTCTCATCGCAATTTGTGCGTATCAGTCGTTTTTGGCTATTTTTATGTACATGTATCCCGCTAACACTTGACGATGTGAAAAATGTATTTGCCACCACTCCTTCTCTGCAACAGCTAGCGATCGGACCTATCTCTGCGAGGGTCCCTCTCTGGCACGGCAACCATTCTTGTAACTGTGAAAGTAATAAAAACTTGTCTCTAGTAAACAGCCTCCTGTGTTGCCTTTCTCATTATTCATGGATTATCTACGAACTTGGGATTGAAACTACAATTACGATTTAACAACGCAAACTTCCTATACGATGTTGAAACCGTCCTCATATATACCATGAATGAAATCGATACTCGCTCGTAGCTAAAGTGTTGGTATGTAGTATTATAATTTCAGAGTCATTTAACAAAAGTAAGTGTTATTTTTAATCAAATCATGCATAATGTCCACTCTATAGATAAATTCCTAACCGTAAACTTTTTTACCGTAACCATAACCTGCCTGTAACCTAACTTTGACTTAACAGTACCTTACCGTAAATTAAATATAACAGAAATGTAACCTAGCCTTCACTTTATTGTAACATATTCTTATTGTAACCATAACATAAATGCAATTTAACTTTAACCTAACTTTAACTTAACAGTGACCTAACTGTAACCTAACGGGATATTAAATATAATCAAAGACATACCGTAATGTAATTGCAACCTAAATGTTACCAAACCATATATGGGTTTCATGTCCATGGAAATTATTTTGTCTTGTTCGGATCTGGTTATGATTCATTAGAACATTTTTGTCGGGTTCAGATTTTAGGTATTTTTTGATATTGAGTTATAATGTTCGGGTCGTATTCATGTCCATGAAAATTATTTTGCCTTGCTCGGATACAATTATGGTTCTTTGGAATATTTTTGTCGGGAACAGATTTGTTTCAATTCAGATTTCGGCTTTTTCTTCAAATGAAATTTTTGGGTTCAGGTTTTCTTGCGTGTTCACGGAAATTATGCTGCCTTGTTCGAATAAGAACATGCTTCACTGGAATATTTTTTTTCAAGTTCAGATTTGGTTCAGTTCAGATTTCGTGATTTTTTTCACAGAATTTTTTTAGGTTCAGATTCGGTTCAGGTGAATGGAAATTTTTTGTCTTATTCAGATCCGGTTACGATTCTTTGGAATATTTTTTATCAGGTCCCGATTTGGTTCGATTCAAATTTCAGGTATTTTTTCAAATAGAATTTTTAGGTTCGGATCTCGTTCATGTCCACGGAAATTATTTTGTCATACTCGAATCCAGTTATGATTCTTTCGAATATTTTGGTCGAATTTAGATGTGGTTTGTGTCAAATTTCAGTTTTTTTCAAATCGAATTTTTTAGGTTCGAGTTAGGTTTATGTCCATAGAAATTATTTCGTCTTGCTTGGATTGGGTTATAGTTCTTTGGAATATTTTTGTCAGGTCCAGATTTGGTTCAATTCAGATTTCGAGTTTTTTCTTCAAATATAACTGTTGAGTTCGGGTCTTCTTGCATGTTCACGGAAATAATTCTGTCTTGTTCGAATAAGGATATGCTTCAATGGAATATTTCTGCCAAGTTCAGATTTCGTTCAGTTCGCGATTTTTTCAAAGAAATTTTTTGGGTTCGGATTGTGTTCATGTCCATGGAAATATTTTGTCTTGTTTGGATCCGGTTGCGTTTGTTTGAAATAGTTTTGTCAGATTCAGATTTGGTTCGATTTAAATTTCAGGTATTTTTTTGAATGGGAGTTATTTTAGGTTCGTATCGGGTTCATGTCCACGGAAATTATTTTGTCTTACTCGAATCCGGTTATGGTTCTTTCGAATACTTTGGTCAGATTTAGATGTGGTTTAGGTCAAATTTTAGGATTTTTTAAATGGAATTTTTTAGGTTTGAGTCGGGTTTATGACCATGGAAAGTATTTTGTCTTGCTGGGATCGGGTTATAGTTTTCTGGAATATTTTTATCGGTTTCAGATTTCGTTCGAGTCATATTTCGGGTTTTTTTAAAGAAAATATTTAGGTTCGGGTCAGATTTCATGCCCACGAAAATTATTTTTCCTTGTTTGAATCGGGTTATGCTTCATTTGAACATTTTTGCGGGATTCAGATTTGGTTCGGGTCAGTTATCAAATCCATAGTTTTTCCCAAACAGAATTTTTAGGTCAGGGTCGGGTTTATACTCACGGAAATTTTGTGTATCACGGATCGGAATGTAATCTGTTTTTTTTTTTTTTTTTTTTTCTGGCTGGAATCGGGTAATGTTTAAATTAGTCTAAACATTAAGGTTATAATCAGTTTTGCTACTATTCTTTTTATGGCTATTTCTGATAGATAATTTACTTAGCTATTTGATAATTTATTATGATGAATGAATCGTTTGCGGATACAAACAATTGTACGCCAAACAGCTATTTTATTTTTGTTTTAAAAACAAATTAAAGCCATATTACAATTTTAATTTGAATAGAACACATTTGAATTTAATCAATGATTAAAAAAATAAACTCATAGAAAAGTGTTGTGTAATGTTTTTTATTGCAACACAGCTAATGATTCATACATTCTAATGTTCAAAATTCCAAAAATATGCGTACAACCATATAGTAAAAAGAAATTAATAGAGTGGCAGTATAATGTCTTGGGGTGACGCAAAAAATGTAACTCTAAAATCCGCGACAATAAGTCCAAATAAGCACCAACAAAACCATGTGCTTTGAAACTCCGATCAATTCAAACTGGTTTAAACCAGTATTTCTTTGTTTTTGTTTTTTACCTTTTAAACTGTTATTGAATAGATGACTAAAATTTCGTTTAAAAAATAACGTTTTGTGCCATTATTGCCTGTAGATCAGAATGCATGAAAGATACAATTAGATCAATCATAGGCAAGAATTATTTGATTATTTTTATCATATGACTTTGAAATATCAATATAGAAGCATCATTTAAGACTTTGCTTGAAAAATCAACATTCTTTCGTTAATGTCTTAAAATCGTCTGCACTCTGAAATCTAGATTTTAGATTAATATTATTATTTAAGTGTCCATGCATGATTTTAAAAGAATCTCTTCATCACTATATTTTATATATTGACACGGAATAATAAATATGTTGTTAAATCATAAACATTTTTCATCTACGTTATAAAGTATTAAAAATTTCTGAAAAAAGAGAAAACTTTTAGTAATAAAATTTTTTACTTCAAATCATATGTTTTCAATATTTTATTTAATTTTGTTTTGACATTTAATTATTTTTAATTTTCCAATTTCAATTATTTTAAAAGCAAACATTTATTTTAATAAATAATATAATAGAAAAAAACATTTAAAAAAATTACGATTTCTTCGTAAAATATGCTTTAGCTGTAATTCATTTTTTCCAATCCGTCTTATTAATACAAAATTCCTTCCTCGTGCTTTATTTTGAGACATTAAAATTTCAGCGATAAATGGTTTCCTCTTGCAAACCTTTCTTTTTTTCGTTTTACTTCGCCACCACCTATCTTTTTCCTCCATGGCGTACAGCAGATGTGATTTAAAAAAAAAAAAAAAAAAAAACCTCATTTAACTGACAGTTTGCCAGTCTATGAATTTTAAAGGTCAGTCTCAGTTTTTAAAATTATTTCTGCGAAAATTTTATGCAACCAATCAACCATAAGAGAATAAAAAGGAAAAAAGCTAAAAAAAAGCGATTTTTTATGAGAGTGAGGTTTGGAATTTAATTAATTACTCAGTTAATAAATAGGATTTTGAAATTCTGAGCGTCAGGTGCATCAGGAGAGATATTGGGCTACTCTCAAAAAAATTTTGAGCTTCGTACGTACCGTAGTTTTCGCTAACTATCGCAGACACACACACACACACACAGAGCGATTTGTTATTTTAATAATATAGATAGATGTGCCTTACCTGGTTATTACCGGAAGCCACAGATGTATGCATACGTTAATTTTTCGTTTCGGAAATTTAATATTTCCGCATTAGATAATTTTTTTATAATAATTTAGTGCTTTTAATAATAACTTTGTATTTTCATAAAATAGATAACAGACTAAAAAAATAACGTACTATTTTGAATAAAAGACCATGTTACAAATAAAAAGAGAAGATTTTGGTTGGATCACAAATGATATCGATATCAAAAGACAACCCCCACCTCTAACTTCAAATATCTTACGATATCATGTGCCAGAACCCCCCCCCCCCCCTCCATCCTAAAATGATAGCGTTATATTTGCCCAGTCCCTTAACATAAGTTATTTCAAGAAAAATCATTAGTCGTGTACTTTAATGCTTTAAATATTTATTATTTGTTATATGATTGTATTGCTTATTCTTGTTGATATGTTTACAAATTATATTGCTTTTGATACTATTGATGAGAATACCTGAAATAGAAATTTTAAATGTGTTATTCTTTTTTAAAAAGGTTTATTTCGAAACCATCTTTAGATTTATTGAACGGTGAAGTTTCATTAAAGTATTCTGGAAATAGTTATGAAAAATGTTTCATAAACTATATTTGACGCATGATTTAGAAAATTTTATTTTCTAAAAACTAGCTTTTACTCGTGACTTCGTTCACATAACATTTAAAGAAGAAAAAATTCCTGAATCAAGCAAAAGATTTCGATGATTATAAAAGCATGTGTAATTAACCTTTTATAATGTTTTATATATAGAAACACTTCTGATGATCCCAATTTGCTTATGTTTATATATATAGGAGATCATTTAAATTTCTTTCATGAGAAATGCTGTCATGCTTGAAATTTCATACCTGTTTCCTAAGATAAAATGAAGAATAAATTTACATTTCCGTTATTCTAATTTTATTATTTATGTTTATTCAATTTTATATATCATCTGTTCATGGTTATTGATTTATGTTTTTATGTCAAAGAATATCATTTCAAGAGCTATATCGGTAAATATTTGTAAACTAAAGCTATTATTAACAAAGAACTTCTGATGTGTCTTTGAATTGATTAAAAAATCAGCATACGACATTGTTTTTATTCCAAAAAATTCCTTTTTTGGGAAAGAAAAAGATAAATGATATTAAACAAGTTGGAAATTCCACGTGAAGCGTAGCAAATGATGTGCGTTCGTACGATAACGAAGTTTAAAATATATTCAGATGTTGCTTACATAGTAGAGCATACTACGGATACAGTATAGTGGTCGAAATCTTTGTGTTCCTGTAAATATGCAGGAAGTAATTTTTACTACACGTCAGCAACGTATATCTTATTCATAAAATGTGAAGTAGTTTAACATAATTAAAACACGCCCCATACAATGTTTCCCCGTATAGCATTATGCAGTGGAATACTTTTGTGTGGCTCTGTAATTTAATAATAAATATTCTTTGTACAGAATACATATTTTAGTATATACTTCATAGATTCATGTCGTTTCTATTATGTTCGAATGAGTGTAACACCATTAAAATTCATTTAAAACTTCTTCCCCATTGACCGTAATGTAACGAAATACTTTTGATTGTCCCTGTAAATCATCTATGCATCCGATTTTCATAAAATTTGAAATGACTCGAAAAAAATTATGTAATAATTATATATTTTAAACTTCAAACGATTAAATTGCATTTGAAACTTTTTTCCCGATTGACCGTAATGTAACGGAATACTTTTGATTGTCCCTGTAATTGATCTATGCATCCGATTTTCATAAAATGTGAAATGATTCCAGAAAATTATGTAATAATTATATATTTTAAATTTCAAACGATTAAATTGCACTCGAGACTTTTTTCTCCATTGACCGTAATGTAACGGAATCCTTTTGATTGTCCCTGTAATTGATCTAGCCATCCGATTTTCATAAAATTTGAAATGACTCGACAAAATTATGTAATAATTATGTATTTTAAATTTCAAACGATTCAGTCTGGTAGTTTTTGCGTTGTTATATGCGGACAGACAGACGGACGGACAGACGGACAGACTGAACGACAACTATAGGTGCTACGTATTTACATAATTACGAACGCACCTAAAAAATCAAACGTAGCTCAAAAATAAAATCTTAACTTTCAAATGTTTATAAAATTTTTATTTCACGGCAACCACACTTTTAACAGCTGTAGATCTATTAACATCGAAATGTTCATCAGACTAAGAAATCTCTCGAATCTTAAATGCTTATTATTTAAGCAATAAAGTTGCTTGTTGCTTGATGCTAGATTGTAAGGTAAAAAAGTGTTAAAAATGTATTTGCGAAGGACAAATTCTGTGAAAATCACGCTATTTTCTATAGATGCTATAAAATACAAATATTTTATGAAAGAAACTGACTGATTTAAAATATGACTACCAGGTTAGTTTTTCATACGAAATAATACTTGTCATTTTATTTTGGCATGGTTTTTAGAAAAGACTATAAAAATCAATTGAATGTTTGTCTGAAAAAAAAAAAGGGATCTAATGTTACTACAATTTAGGAAAGTTGGGTTGCGGCCTACACTGTAAAAAAAAATTCAAGAGGTTACTAAAAATTTCTTAGTAAATTTGTATTCCACAGAATTTTTTAGTAACCATTACAAACTTTTTTTTTGCAAGTGAAACAAGCATTTCTTTTGTAAACCGAACAAAAGAACTTTTTGTATAACTAACTTAAAAATTTTTAGTATGAGCCACAAAGCAAATTTTAGTAATAGCTCCAAAATTACTTTTAATAACCATTACGTGCAACTGAAGCGGAGGAGCTTCCTTCGAGCTGCATCCAGACTTCTGAAGCGGAAGATTTTCGGCAAAACCGCAAAAGATGGCAGCACTAAACATTCTTAACTGCTCCGACAGGATTTTCATAATTTCTTTATTAACGAGACACAACAGACATTCGGAGTGTATTTGGCGGAGGCAAGTTTCGAACCCGGGACCTTTTAGCCTGGAGTCCGTTACTATAACCACTATGCTATCAAGGCCACACCAACTGAGATTTAGTAAGAGCTATTAAAAATATAAAACTATTAACTCTATTCGTTGCTAACTTTTTTCTAGTAATTCTTACAGATTTTCTAGTAACCGACTAAGATTACTAAAAATTTTTTAGTAATTACAAGGATCACTAAAGTTTTTTTAGTAGATCGACCTTTTTTTTTTACAGTGTATGTGGAATGACTGATTAGCACCAGTGTTTAAAAATGCCAATTTCATACTACAGAGCGTATTTTCACGTATTACGAACGATTTTTATGTTAAGTTAAGGGGGTCCAAAACACAAAAACCTTCGAATTCTCTAAGAAAATTTATTGTATTGGAAATTTCCCCCTTTTTTTGTTTACAATGACGTTTACTTTTATCTGAATTTAAACAGAAAACATTAATTTTTACTTTCTTCTATCTTCAATAAAAGAAAGTATTGCAATCAAAAATTTTCTCGACTTCCGGTTTTCGACGGATTTACACGTTTTAGGGGTCAGAGATTCCAAAAAACATGTTTTTACAAAATGTCTGTCTGTCCGTGTGTCTGTGTGTGTGTCTGTCTGTGTGTATGTCGCCATTCTACCATCAAAAAGTGTATGAAGTTATGCATAGAATGGAACCAAATTTTTTGTGAATGTTTTTGGCTGTGGCAAGCAGGTCCTCCTTCAGTTTTGAAATATTCCGCCGGAAGGGGGCGCTGCAATCGCGATTTTTGTACCATTTTCAATATTGTACCGACCAAAAGTATATGAAGTTATGTATCGAATTTAAAAAAAATTTTTGTGTAAGGGTATGACTATGGCTAGTTGGTCCCACCTGAATTTGAAAATAATCCGCCGGAAGGGGGCGCTGCAATCGCGATTTTTGTGCCATTTTCAATATTGTACCGACCAAAAGTATATGAAGTTATGCATCGAATTGAACCAAATTTTTTGTGTATGTGTATGACTACGGCTGGTTGGTCCTCCCTGAATTTGAAAACCGTCATCTTCTGTCGGAAGGGGGCGCTGCAATCACGATTTTTGTGCCACTTTCAGTATTGTACTGACCAAAATTACATAAAATTATGCATCGAATTGAACGAAATTTTTTGTGTGAGTGTATCACTATGGCTAGTTGCATCGCCCTGAATCTGAAAAAATTCCGCCGGAAGGGGGCGCTGTAATAGCGAATGTTATGCCATTTTCAATATTGCACAACATAAAAGTGTATAAAGTTAGTTCTAGAACTAAACTAAGTTTTTTGTATATGATTATTTTTTGGTATGGCAAGTAGGTCCTCCCTGAATTTGAAAAAAAATCTGCATATTTTGATGTTGAAATGTAGTATTGTATAATGGTTCTATATATATATATAATTTTTTATGTGTCCTGGATTCCCTTAAAAAACACGAGAAAATAACAGGGGGGGGGGAATCTGGCAACCTATGATAACGTGAAGATTGAAATATTAGCTGCTATGAAAAAAAAAATAGTCTGCAATCGAACTGTTACACGAAAAAAACGAGAGGCATAAGGTTATTTGCTATTGCCGCAGACAATTATGAAAAATCTACATAAAAATTATTTAGCTTTTGATAAGTGTGAAAAAAAAACTGTTACAATAAATGAAGCGTGTATTTATCTAAATCGCTGTAATTTTTTTTTTTTTTTTTTTTTTTTTTTTTTTTTTTTTTTAAGATTGATTTACTACCTGTAAAAACCCCCAAAAAGACTTGAAACTTTGGTTCAAGCATTGCAAAGAAAAGTTGTCAAAAGGAACGGTTCCCAAACATTGATTCGCGACTCACTGATGGGTCGCAGAACAGTTGAGGTTTGCCACAAAAATATATCTTTTATATTTCATCTATTTAAAAAATATATAACAGTTACAATATTTTACAACCAATATGATCATGAAAAAAAAAAAAAACGGGCGATTTTATGGAAATTGTATAGACAATCAAAACGCTAGTACAATTCACTGTTTTTTTTTTTTTTATTTTTTTTTTATTCTGTTAACTTTAGAAAATTTTCCGTTTCTTCCCTAAAATATACGGGAATGTTTCTGTTAAAAAAACAGTAAATTGTACTGGCGTCCCAATAACCAGTACAATCTCCGTAAAATCGTCAGGTTTTTTATAATGTTTTTTTATAGATTAAATTAAAACCCCGCGAGAACCCACCATTTTCTTAAACAGTCAGTCGGTATTATGTTATTACCTCGTCGTGAGATAATGCAATAATAGCGCAATCGTTATGACATCACGGATAAAAAATTCTTAATTTCCCTGTGGATGGACATAGGATGAAAATATATCTATATCAGCTTTCAGGTCTTTGATAAAGTTCAACACAGTATATAGACCGGGAAGCGACAGCACAGACAATCACCTTATAGAGTTTGCGGATAAAATTCCAGGATTAGTTAAAATTAGTCGACTCGTATATTAAAACGCAATTGATTTGACAAGTCCTATCTTGGTGGCAAACATCTAAATATGAATTGGCAGACTGATTGCATTTTAATATGGGAGTCGAGATATAACTAATCCTAGAATTTCATACCTGGACTCGATGAGGTGATTCTCTGTACTGCCACCTCTCGGTCTAATGCTTGTGTGAACGGGTTTTAGAAAGGGACTAACATATTTGAAAAACAGGATTTACCAATTACCGTCCATAGTTGGAATTGTACTTCAATTATATTGTACAGTCCTACATTTAAATTCATATACAGGGTGAGTCATAAATATCGAAACAATAGGCTATCTCCTTAAATATTGCCCTTAGACCCATACTTCCAATTGCAAAAATTCATAAAAAAATGTGAAATTTTTGATAAGATAAATTGCAACTCCATGGGGGGTCTAGTTGAAAAGTTACAAAAATTAAATTTTTATACGGCCCCCGTAGGACAAAAATTCCAATTAGGAAAACTTTCCTTATTCAGTCCTGAATAAGACACAAAAAGTTGCATCTTCATATCTCCAAAATTCGCAAAGTTAGAGCCGTTTAAAAAATTAATCCGCTTTTAAGGGATTAGACACAAATTGAAATGCGCGCAATTCAAAAAACGATGTTACTTTAACAGTTTTAGAAAACGCGTAAAAAATCTATTTCTTGAGTAGAATTTTGATTTTTTTTCTTTTTTTTGTGATGGTTAGCCTTATAATTTGCTAAGAAAATCACATTCTAAAATTTCTCATACAATTTCTAAAAGTTTCATGTGGTTAGTACTGGTTTAAATGGGACAATCAAAAATCGTTATAACTCGTAACATTATTTATCGGATTTCAATTTCTTTCCATTTAATTAAAGATGAAAATCTGATTTTAGTTTTATTCCAAGGTTTTTTTATATTAATTTTAAAACTATTAAAAATGTTTATTGAAAAAATAATATAACTTTAAAAAAAAAATTCGTTTTCAAAAGGAAACAGTTTTTCAAAAGTAAACATTTTTTTCAAATTTGCCGAAAAAAAACTAATGTAAAAAAAATCAAAAATGACGTGTTTCAAGTTCTTTTTTCTTTTAAAAATTCTTAACATTTAATAATTTAAGGACAAGAAATAGAGGATAAAAAATTCATTATGCAGAAAAACGAAGTGTATTGTTTAAAAGTCCGTCAGTTATTTTAAAAAAATGCTTTTTCTAAGATGCAGATTAAGTCTTTTTTTTTTTCTTTTTAAATTTACCTCTGACAACTTCAGGCTTTTTATCGTCCTCCAGAGCATGTGAAAAATTCTGTATTCTGGGCCCAGGTAGGGCCATGACCGAGATGTTACTTTTTTCTGAAGACCCGCCAGGCCGGGCCTATCGTACTTTTTCATAAAGGAGGGGACTACTTCCTTCAACTTAGGTACACTCTGGATGAAATTTTCAAACTCGGTCTCGACAAAACCCGTATTAAAATCACTGTCTCTGACTGACGTGCATAAAATAAATAAAATTCGGCTCAATCGATTTTTTTACGAAAAACAAATAGATTTTAAAATCTTTATTTTACAAAAAAAAAAAAAGAAAAAAAGAAAAAAAACTTTAAAATTCATTTTTTAAATAGATTATTCAAAGGCTAAAAAAATAAAACCAGTGAATAAAAATCTGCCTATGACGGAATTCTGTCTCAAACGGAAAATATGTTGATCCATGCAAAATAAATGCAATAGTACCTGAAAAGAAAATAAGCTCCAATTATATCTTCTAGGGATCTGTCTATAACGTATTTTTTCTTTCCTATGTGATTCCGTCTTAAAAAGTTTTAGTGTATAACATTTTTCAGAGTCTCCATGGGATATGGATTAACGATAGTAAAATATAAGTGAAACATTTACATATAAATAAAGATTCATTGATAAAATAAATATATTACAACCTTTGGCGCTTCTTTAATAATAAAAAGTATAAATATAAAAAACGAAAAGCTATAAAAGAATTTTTTGATCCGAACTCCTCTATATGAAACATTTTTTCCCCACGCCGAATTAAAAAACTATGTAGAAATTTGCGACTGAACCGGGCTATGATTTAAACTATTTTCCAGAGCGGTCCGGGTTATGATGTTGACATTTTTTCAGGCCACGCAGAACTTTCCCCATTATGGGTCGGTTTGGGACCTGGCCTAGATATTTTGGTATACCAGACCGAGCAGACGTCTGGTATACCAATTTAGCGTAAAAACTATACGCTGCTTTTTTATGTCCAAAGAAAAAGCGCTATCTTAAACCGATTTTTATTAAATTGCAATTTGTGAATGTTCCCTAACAAGCTTTGAAATTGAGTCAGTTTTGAGGCAGGGAAAAGTGGTGTAAGTCAGGAATTTTTGAGGATTTTGGGATTTAATATCTCAGTGGGATTTTTAGATACGGAGATGAAATTTGTTTTGTTCATTTTAGGGATGGATAAAGAATAATTTCCTAATTGGGAATTTTGTCCTACGGGGGCCGTATAAAAAGTTAATTTTCGTATTTTTTCAAATAGACCCCCCATGGAATTGCAACTTATCTTATCAGAAACTTCACCTTTTTTTATGAATTTTTGTAATTGGAAGTATGGGTCTAGGGGCAATATTTGAGGAGATAGCCTATTGTTTCGATATTTATGACTCACCCTGTATATTCGATACAGTAAGTTGATATTTAGTTTAGTAACAAAATGCATAAGAGGATGAAAACTCACCATTTAATTTTTATAGGCGAAAAAATTTTTGAAATTATTTTGTACAACCCTGTATATTACCTACAGATTTTTATACACGCCACGTATTAAGTTAAAATTTAATTAAGTCAAAAAATATGCCTAAAACTAGTGATGCAACACTGTTAAAAATATCACACATTAGCGATCGTCACCCATATCGAGTTCGCAGTATGGCCCTGTACATGATTTTATTTAAGTTCTGCAATCATTTTTAGTATACTAAATATAATTCAGCTTGAAAATAACTATAACTCACTTAAAAACAATCTTTAAGCAATTCACGCTCATATATTTATCAAATAGATTTGGTGAAAGAAACAAATTTATTTTGTTTTTTCAACCAAACTCGTTTGGTTATATTAATTAACAACTAATAAAGATTTGGTTAAAATAATTAAAGGTATTTTTGTTGTAACAAAATCCATTTGGTTACAATAACAGAATGAAACATATTAACCACATATATTTGGTTCTTGTAAACAAATTATTTCGTTACGATAAAATAATAAACGTAACAAACTAATTTAGTAAATTCAACAAAACGTTTAGTCGGGGAAATAATTACCGAAAAATTTGGTTAAAACAACTTTTTTGTTGTTGTTGTTATTACAATAAAATCGTTCTTTTCATGTATAACTCACTTAAAGACACCTTTTAAGCTATTTTATACTCATATTTAGCAATGTTTACAAAATTATTTGTGTAACCCTGTATAGGATCTATAGCATTTATATGTACTCGCAATATGCTAAATTCCGTTTAATATAAAAATGCATAGCATAACTAAAACGTATTTATAAAAATTAAAGCTAATAGACAAATACAATACTGTACCCGATTTTTTTTTTTTGTGTGTGTGTGTGTGTGTGTGCGTGTGTGTGTGTGTTCCTGTAAATTAAAGATAAATTATATGCTCATCATATTCTACATCTTTTAGTCAGTAATGTGCATAAATTTCACTTATTTCAAATAGTGTAACATAATGGAAATACGCTACAAACAGTTTAACTCCATAGACCGTTATGTTCTTTACTTTGGCTCTGTAAATGAATAATAAATGCCTGGCACCTATTTCCTATAGAAAGCATGTTTTAGAGTATTTCATAAATTCATATCAACTTCATTATGTTTAACATGGTGCAACGTCTTTAAAAATATACTTGAAACGATTTTGTCCTTTGACCGTAATCAGGAGCGTGCCGAGCGATGAGGGGGGGGGGAAGGGGTGTTGGGGGTGTAACCCCCCCCCCACTTTTTTTGGAAGAGTTGGCAAAATTTAGAATAGTCGGAAAATTAAACAAACCCTGCAAAAAGTCCCCTCTCCAGGCATGAGATTCTTCCGCGGATTCGCGATTTTCCGATTTTTTGTCATTTTCGGCGTTTTCGATTTTTTATCTTTTGAAGGAAAAAACGAGAATTACAACAAAAGATCGTGAAAAAAACGCGATTTTCGTTGAAAGATCTCGGAAAAAGCGCTAATTTTCGACAAACGGTCGCGAAAAAACCCATTATTTTCGACAAAAGGTCGCGAAAAAAAATGCGATTTTCATCAAAATATTACGGAATAAAAATGCGATTTTCGTCGAAAGGACACGAAAAAATTTCTATTTTCGTCGAAAGATCACGAAAAAATGCTATTTTCGTCAAAATATTGCGAGAAAAACGCAGTTTTCGTCAAAATATCGCGAGAAAAAAGCGGTTTTCTTCACAGTATCGAGAGAAAAACGCGGATTTCGTCAAAATATCGCAAGAAAAACGCTTATTTTCGTCGAAAGATCGCGTAAAAAACGCTTATTTTCGACAAAAGGTCGCGAAAAAACCCCCTTATTTTCGACAAAAGATCGCGAAAAAAATGCGATTTTCATCAAAATATTACGGAATAAAAATGCGATTTTCGTCGGAAGGAAGCGAAAAAATCTCTATTTTCGTCAAAAGATCGCGAAAAAATGCTATTTTCGTCAAAATATCGCGAGAGAAACGCGGTTTTCGTCAAAATATCGCGAGAAAAATGCAGTTTTCGTCAAAATATCGCGAGGAAAACGCAGATACCATAAAAAGATCGCAAGAAAAGCATGATTTTCGTCAAAATATTGCGGAACAAAAATACGTTTTTCGTCTAAAAATCGCGATAGAAAACGCTATTTTCATCGAAATATCGCAAAAAGCTATTTTCGTCAACACATCGCGAGAGAAAAGCAGATTCCGTCAAAATAAGTGAGAAAAACGCGATTTTCTTCAAAATATCGCGATAAATACACCATTTGCGTCAAAATATCGCGAAAAAACCGTGACTTTCGACAAAAGACCGTGGAAAAATACAAATTTTGTCAAAGAATTGCTGAAAATTTGCTGTAATATTGTTTTCAGCAACTTTTTTGCAATTGAGTGGCAAACTAAACATTAGCTTGCCATATTTGTTAAGTGAAAACATGTTAAGATTAAAATTGGACAACTAGTCAAGATTGCTGTGTAAAACACTGCATCAGAGAAATATGAATTAAAAATAGAAGTATTAATTTCAAAACTACTTATAATATTTTCATAAATGGATTCCCTCTGACCTCCCCCCCCCCGTCCTTTCCAAACAATAAAATAACTAACAAGGAAGTTCTCGATACGGGCATACTCCGAAAAATCTGAAAAAATTACAGAATGTTCTTCTCATGAGGATATATACGTTTATAAAAAAAATTTCGGCGGAACCTCCTTACCCTGTCCGTAAAAAAATAATGAAAATTTCGTTATTTGGCAATTTATCATCGGTTGGCGGTGAAAAGCAAATTCAAAAAATGTTTTCTTATGTCAAAGGCATTTTAAAGGAAAAAAGTTTCATGTTCAACGTGTTTAGGTAAATTAAATACCTTTTGTTTTGTCAGCTTTAGTTTGTTTTAAGTATAATTTCGTTATATTGATATTTATATATATTTATATTCAAATTTAATCATCAAAATTTGAGATTTAAAACGAAATTCATAACTTAAATTTATTTAAACTAGCATACCCAGCCCGCTTCGCCGGGCTTAATTTGAAGGTTTATTTAATAATTTATGTGTATGGTACGCTTCTCTCTCAGCTGGCGACGGATCCCCCGGTGACTCTCCCCGGACCATCGGCACTCCACGTGCGTCGGGTGAGCGTCAGAACAAACTTTCAGCATATACATATGGGTGGTTGTACTTGAATGCACAGACCTGCGCGTTTTTTTCTATCTTGCTTTTATACCTCTGGACCGAGTTGGCGCATTGCCAAGATTTGCTTCCTCTGGACCGAGTTGGCGCATTGCCAAGATTTGCTTTCCCCTGTGCCTCAATTAATTAATTAATTATCCTCAGAATTCCTTTTATTTATAGAGATTTGTTTCAAGCTCAAAGACCAATTGAGAATTGTCGATTAGATTTTGTTGCTATGGAAACATATGACGTTTATTTTTGAATACACTTGTATGAGGATAATTTTTCTCAATATGATTTTTTTTTAGCTATGAAAAGATTTTTTTTTCCAGCGATTAATTAAATAACTACTTCAACGTAATACAATATGTATATAGTTGTATATAATATATTAAAGTCTCTCATTGTTTATGTTTAAATTTATTCAATACCATTTACACACAAACTAAACACCCAACAGTTTTGAGTTTCATTGTAATCGTTTGCTTTTGGCGAGGAAAAAGGCTGCTCGCCAAATCGAGCGACTGTTTAGTCTTTTCACGCCAAATATTCGAAAATATTTTATTTTTTTACACAATATCTAATGTGATTCCGCCGCTAATTTTGACTGATCCTTTATTACATACATGAGTACTTTAATTAATATTTTTTTCTTAAAATTCTGGGTATGCCCAGTATGGAGACCTTCCTTGTAAGTAAAAGAAAACAGAATTTAAACAAAAGTATTAACAATTTTGTTGTGAATAAAATAAGCTTCTTAAATGTCTTACACGGGCACTATTTAAAATAATTTCTCATTTTCCGGTTCACGCGCTTTTCTTCTTTGTTTGACTTTTTCCAATTTCATGCCTGCCTCTCCCGTCATCAGTATCATAATTCTCTGTTGTCCATCTTTAAAGAAGAACAGAAAGAACTTCTCACGGAAGATGGTGTATGATTCTGTTTGGGTGGAAGGGGTTGTCAAAGAGTGGAAGTGATAGAGAGCATAGAGAGAGAGAGAGAATCACGTTTCTAAGAATTTGAGAATTTCGTAAAAGGAAGGAAAGGGGGGGGGGGGTTGCAATCTCTATTTTAAGTTTTCTCATGCAGCATCTTTAATTGCTCCCTTCTGCTATTGACTGATTCTTGGGTCAATCCATTTCAAGTGGTCCAGCACTGGTCGCTCGACCATTTTTAAAAAATCTGAATTTTTTTTACAACAACCCTAACATGATAAAAGTTCAAAATGACCGTTATTTTAATTTTACTATTTTTTGTTTGTGCATGGGGGCCATCTTTGTTTCATCGTGTGCAGCGATTTTCTCAGATACTAAGATACACAAAATTGTAAATATCTCGTCTTTTATTTCTCCAATCGAAATGGGGTTTGCAGCATTTTGTTCAGAATAAAATAGGCTAAATGTAAGGTGGTAGAATAATTTTGAAAAATAATTTTTTAGAGGTGAAATTTTAGCACAAAATTTAAGATTTTTTCCAAAATCTATCCGTTTGCAAGAGGAAATTTTTCATGCAAGGAAAACTGTCTACCTTACACAATTTTTTCTACAAATAGGTCAAAAGTGCGTGTACTCATACACCAAGTCCCAGATATGGGAATTGATTTCTCTTTGCGAAAAAAATTCCGAAATTCATCAAAAATTTCAAAAATCGCACTTTTAGGCTTTGATATCTCTGGTGGAGCACGAGATAAAAATTTGAAATTCCGGCCTTTGTTAGTATTGTGTAGTAGTGTTATGTACAAAAAATTTCAAGAAGGAGATTTGACTACAAGCTGAGATATGGCATGGAAAATATGTGAAAACAATACTGTCAAACTATTGTAACCTACTATGTGTTTGTTCATACCTGCAAAATGTTAAATTGGTGATTGATGATGCAAAGTTAAATGTTAACTACAAATATCTTCTTCAAATGCTTGTGTGTGATTTAAACAATTCAGAATGTATGCTAAGCCAATACACTATTTGTCCAGATGAACAAACCTACTAGAAATGCTATTCGTCCATTTCAATGGCCCCAAAAATATTTTGGTTGATTGACCGTTTTTAAAAAATCTGAAATTTTTCTGTACAACAACACTAATATAAGAGAAGTTCAAAATGACTATTATGCAGCTATTTCTTCACATTGAAGTTTGATATCTCTTGTGTGGCGCGAGATAAAAATCTGGAATTCTGGCTTTTGATAGTATTTTATGGTAGTGTTATGCACAAAAAATTTCAAGAAGGAGATTTGACTATAAGCTGAGATACGGTGATTAAAAAATGTTAAGAAATGCTATTACGAGTACATTAGGAGAAATGAGATTAGTCTCTTTTATTACAATATTTACACAGAAAATATCGTTTGTTGAAAACAGTTAAATAATAAATATTTAATTTACAAAGATACTATATATGCTCAACAAAGAGCTTAACACTATTTACGAGAGATGTTATGAGTTCGACCAGTTACTGTTGTTAGTCCATTAGGCTGTTCTTTTTCAAAATTTAAGAAATCTTGATTAATTAATTTTTTGTTTATTGGCACGTCAAGATTATGTAAAATATATTTTGGGGGGGGGGAAATGGCACGCGGGTGTGTAAAGGTTTTTCGTCCCTGTCTTATAGCATTGACAATCGTATTTTCCCCACTCACCTTTAATTTAATTTTCATCTTCCCCGCTAAACGTCACTCTATTTTTCTCCTGAGCTCTTTTTTTTTTTTTTTTTTTTTTTTTTTTTTTTTTTTTTTTTTTTTTTTTTTTAAGCAGATGACATCACAGATTTTTATTAGAACATACTATAAACAATATTCAATAATTCAACATTTATTTTTTAGATTATGCTTACTTAAGGTTTTAAGAACCAACTGCGATGTTTATAAAAAAAAAATCCTCCAAAAGTGCAAGATAGAGCGCTCTCTAAAGAGAAAGATGAGAACTAAAACAAAGGTAGGTGGGAAAACAAAATTAATGATGTAAGATGCAAGCACTATCAAAAGGAAACGATATTCACGGTTACCACGGGCGACTATTTTTGTGTTCTGTTCGCACAAGTACACTGAGGTGACAAGTGAGAGTCATGAGAAATCAATATACAAATATATAGATGACAATAGTGTCGCTTACAAATTGTATAAATGGTCAGTGCCTGGGCAGGACTTTCATTTGTGTTCAAATTATTCGTGAGAGAAGATTCATTATGTGATTATGGCAACACGACGAAAATTAATGGATTTCGAACGCGGTTTCTAATTGGAGCTACATGCATGGGCCATTCTAAGATCCACAGTGTCAAAAGTGTGCCAAGAATACTTAAATTCAGGCTTAACCACCCATCATGGACAATGCAGTGGTCGATCGCTGGCACCTAATGACCTCGACTAGCAACGTCTGTGTAGACTTTTTAGTGTAAACAGACAAGCAACACTGCTTGAAATAACGCTGGAATGAATGTGGGACGTCTGATGGACGTGTCCATTAGAATAGTCGTGCAGAATTTGGCTTCAATGGGCTATAGCAGCAGAAGACCTATTCGTGCCATAATTAACAGCACGACATCGCTGGAGCTCGTGATCATATCAGTTGGACCGTAGACGACTGGAAAAAAAGTGGCTTGGTCAGATGTATCACGATTTCAATTGGTAATAGCTGATGGAACGGTACGAGTGTGATGCAGACCCCATGAAGTCATGGACCCAAGTTGTCGACAAGGCAAAGTGAAAGCTGTTGGTGGCTCTATAATTGTGTTGTACATGGAATGAACTAAGTCTGATGGTCAAACTGAACCGATCATTAACTGAAAATGATTACGTTCAGCTACCGGGAGAGGAAGACCACTTGCAATCATTCATGGACTTCATGTACCTAAACAAAGATGAAATTTTTAAGGCTAAAAATGCGCCATGTCACCTTGCCATAACTGTTCTCGATTGGTTTGAAGAACATTCAGGACACTTCCAGCGGATGATTTGGCCACCGAGATCGCCCAACACGAATCCTTCGAACGTTTATGTGACGTAATCGAGAAATCAGTCCGCGCACAAAATCCTCCACAGACAACACTTTTTGAATTATGGATGTCTATAGAGGTTGTATGTCTCAATATTTCTCCAGAGAACTTCCGACGACTCGTGGAGTCCATGTCATGTCATGATTTTGCACTTCACTGGACAAATAGAGAACCGACACGCAATTAGCACCGTATCCCATGACTTTTGTCACCTCAATGTATTTTTCTAATGCAACTTTTGGAGCACATTTCTCTTACGAATGTTGTTAAAGTGTATGTCAAGGATTTTTGTTATAAGAAAAAGATGTCAGTTAGAATTAAAAAATAGTCGCCTGTGGCAGTCCTGGATATTAAATAATACAATGGGAAAGGGAGAACGCTCTCTATCGGAGAATCTGTAAACTAAAACGGAAGATAAAATAATTAACATCACTAAGTAAAAGTTGCATGAAAATTGAATAATAAGAACAAGAAAACTAAAAAAATACTATGCGTATAGTAACAAAAGCGCTATATGATGGTGGGAGTAAAAATCTGTTAAAATTTAGAAAAATTATCAAAATGAAATAGAAATTTTGGAGAAATTAATAGGTCAAGCGGCCTAAAAGGTTACAAATCCAAATCAGAAAAACAATATAATAGGCGAAAGAATGGCAAAAGCTTTTAATATCTCAGAAATAATAAAAGATTTTGTAATGTTTCCTGAAAAAAATCACAAACGTGCTAAAAAAACAACAATGCAAAAATGCACAACAATGAATACATTTTGTAAAAAAAATAAGCCCATTGTTAAGAAATTTAAAAATTATATTACAACAATAGAAAGTCAAAAATTAGAATTGGTCATAAAAACTAACAGTGAGTAAGTAAACAATGAAAATAAAATCTTAAAGAATTGTTCAATACAAAGTTTTCATGCTTATGTGTTCTATAAGTGTTATTAAAAGTTTTATAGAAGCATTGATAAAGCGAATTTTTGTGATAAAAACTATATAAAGTTTGGGAAAAGGCGTTTTTTGATTAATTAATAACAAATTCAAAGCCTTTTCGTTTGATATCTGTTTCTTGAAAATGGCTTCTGGTGATACAAGTCCCTTTGCTGATATTAAAAACCTCCTCGCTGATATGGATTACTATGATATAAAGCCACTTGGTAAAGGCTCTTTTGGCGAAGTTCTATCAGCAATTTCTCCAAATAAAAAACGTGTTGCTGTAAAAATTATCAAAAATAAAGATGCTTGGCACATCGAAGAATCCGTTTGGCCTGTACTCTGCCACCGAAACATTCTACCACTTCTGGAAATGATAAATGTCGATAACATGAATCTTAAGTTATATGTGATGCCGAGACATCCGTACGCATTGAATAGAATACTCCGTAGCAAACGCTTCTTAGCGGATGAAAATGGTCTTGAGAAAATAAAGCGCTGGTTTGCGGATATTCTTGATGGACTGAAGTATCTACATGAAAAGGGTTGGGCCCACACAGATATTAAGAGCGATAATATTTTGATTGCTGTGGACGGTAGAGCACTTCTCTGTGATTTTTCGGGCCTAACCCATACAGATGAATCCTTAAAAAGGTAGTAAAATATTTTAACTAACAATTATGTAAATACAGAATTATGTTTTCACTGCGCTCAGATGTAAGCTGAATTTTACTTTATCTGTACATGGCCGGGATCCAGATAAATTTTTCACTATTTGCAAGACAAGATTCACCAATCAGAATCCTGCAATTTAGCGAACATTTCATTGTTTGAAATAAAAAGCGAAAAGTTCGCACAAATGCAGGCTTGTGATTGATAAAACTCAGTTCACTAACAGAGAAAAAGCTTCCTGAATTCCGGCCAATATCTTCAAATTTATCACTAAAATTCAAATGTTCTGATTATTGATTATCATGCTTAAAGAATAAAGATTTAATTTAAAATTTAAAAATCTTATGAAATGAAGAACTTTATAAAACAAATATGCTATGTATAATAACCATCATTTGTTGTTTACGGTGCAGTATATGCATTAAATTATTAATAAAATCAAAATTTGAGAAATACAAGTGGATTAGATGAATGAAACTTTTTAAAAATGTTATAAATAGAGTTTAATCTCCTTTGTAATCACACTCATATGTTCAAAACAGAGTCCAGTAAAGGGATGCAAGAGAATTAAGCAACTTGTAACTGTTCTGACGCGCAACATGACGGGGACCGTCAAAGAAATACCTAGTAAGAAACTGTGCTGTTTTAAAGAAGAGAAAAGTTTACATGTGGATTACCGAAACAATAAGAAATCATGGATGACATTACCAATTTTCACAGAATTTTTGTGCAATGGGGCAAAAACCTTGCGGATAATACTGCCCTGATTATGGACAATTGCGCTATACACCCTGCAGACTTAATATTGAAAGACATAAAAATAGTGTTTCTTTAACCTAACACCACCAATGTTATACAGCCACTTGATCAGGAAATTATCAAAGCTTTTACATGTTTTTATAGGTACGAATTGGGAAAAAAGAGATAAAGAAATCGAAATATGTGATTCATCTGCGTCTTCTTTTGTAAGCGTTATATAGAAATGTCTTGGGACCGTGTGACAAAAGACACGATAAAAATTGCTTCTTGATACGGGGATTTAAATTCGAAGAACCACAAAAAAAAATGCCATTACGTGTTAAAATTAATTTGAGAAGGATTTACTTCAATATGTTGAAATTGATGAAAATCTTCAACACTTAGTGAAATATCTGACATAGACATAATGAAGCAGGTCTTGTCATCGCATGTTTCAAGGACAGCTAGTAAAGATGAAGATGTGAAGATACACAGTCAGTATCACTCTCTTGCTAAAAACATTGAACATTTGATTGTTACGACAAAACAAAACATCGTCGTACAGTTTTTCATAAAATTCAATAATGTATATAATAATTATCTAAGTTAGCCATGAAATAGTTAATCCTGTTTGCTAATGTCATTAAATGCAACATTTTGCAATTTCTTTCCGAATTTGCTGAGTACCACCATCATTTTTTGGGTTTGAAAATGTTCGCCAGATATAAAAATTAGACGCTTTTTCAAAACACTTTGACTCAGAACGAATATGATTTTATTAAGCGATGGTTACTGTAAATGCATCAGACGAGTTCTAAATTTTAAAACTGCGTGAACATATCGAACATAGCGAATGTATCTTGGAGTTTCTTCAGCTGCGATTAACAACGTATGATACAGAATATTTTTTTTTCTTTTACTGCTTAACCTTTTCCGGCACACTGCACCCGGTCCTGGGATACCTAACTTTAATTCCAAACTTGCAAACGGCACCAGTAATATTTTAGTGAAATTTTTCTTTTACAATAAAAGCCTAAAATAAAGATTTCAAGCTATCTAAAAAATTCGCTTTTGAATACCAGTGTCCGTCGATAATTTCTCATTTTACTAATAGATTTTGCCCGTGCCGGAAAGGGTTAACGGAAGCTACATTTTGTCAAGTGCAAATATTTGTGCCAAAGGTTATCTAGACTGAAATTTCTAAGATATGTGCGTTCGAATGCTAACTAGAGAAAAGGATCTAGTGCCAAAGATAGTATACGCATACTTAAGTAAAAAGAAAATTAAGGAACATTTTTTAAACAAGGTCAGTAATAAATATTTCATTACAGAGCCAGCATTCAAGTTATTATTTTATTTAGACTTGAAGAAAAATTTTGCCTTTTCTATTGTAATTGGTGTACCATATAACTTCAGTTGAATATGTTTGGCAAAATTTTCCTGAAATTTGCTTATGTATGCTCTTGACATCAGAAATAAATAAAGCCAAGAATAGTTATTCTTCGATTCTACAAATTATACTCGGTTTATTAAGTATAATAATTAGTCACGGAATGTTCGCTCGTTTTCTGCGACTTTTTTTGTGTACCGGTATTCTCACAAAATTATTTACTGTTTTTTTTTTCTTTTGAAAAGATATATAGAAATGTTTTCTATTTTCTTTTGTTAGATTATGTGCTCCGCTAGTATACAGACCACCCGAGTATTATGATCCTGCACGCCATGAAGACCTAGAAGGCGCTGCGTGCGATGTGTGGCTCTTTGGAATGATGTGTCTGAATCTTCTGACTGGCAACTGGCCGAAAAAACGGATGAAATCTGTCACTGATGCAAATTCATGGAAAACAAATGTGGAGCCTGTAGTACTTCAAGCACTGAAGGTAAATTTCCTTTATTTTTCTGCCCCAATAATGGCTGAGAGGTTCTACTCTCGAGGCTGGTAGATGGGAGGTGCTGGATTCGAACCCAATCGCGCCCGTTGACCTAACGGTTTGGAGATTTCGTGGTCGTCTTAGAACCTTGAGTAAATATAGATTAGATTTCCTTAGAAAGTCTCATTTGAAGAGTAGTCCCTCCCCCCTTTAGGGCCTACATCCCTCTTGTAGATAATCAGCCGTCATAACTAAAGAGCATCTTTATTTTTCTTCGTGAACATGGAATAAACTATGATTTCTAATAAATGTTCTGTTTTTTAACGCTTTCCAAAATAGTTGAAAAGTGTTTATGATTTATGAATTCAGTTTGTCTGTTCGTCTGACTCGTGTTCAACAATCAGATAAATCTTGCAAACAATCAGATTTAATATTTACTGTTTGTATACCTGTTAAACTGTCTGTCTGCAACTATGAAACTTAAAAGACTATTTCTTGTAAAAACATTAGAATTTCCATTTCTTTCCACTGATATAGTGGTAAAAAGTTAAACAGAATGTAAAAGACAATAAAATTTTTTAATCTTTCAATATAAACAATTAATTCGAATTGAATTTATCTAAATCTATTATAACTAAAATGATTATAGCAGAGGAAAAATATTGCTGAATACAAATATTTTATTACTATTATTATTATTGCTACAGTTATCTCAAAATTTAATTTGAACTAATGAACTAACTTAGAAAGAAAACAGTTTATAAGTTTCATTAGCAATTTTCAGTAACTAGAAGTTCAATGTAATTGAGTTTAATTAAAACAAATATAAACACTAAAATCGTTACAAATATCGTTTTATTATTTTTAATTCCAATATTACATTCATAATTGATAATTTTTATTAAAAGACAATTTCACTTAATAATAATACTTAATTTTCAAATATTAAAATTCCTTTTTTTTTTCTGAAAATTATTCAGTAATAATTTTTTTATCTAGATGTTTAATCTGTATCTGCGAATAATTTCTTTTGCTCTAAAGTACTATTTGAAAGTAGAAACACCTTAATACAGTAATACTGGTGAACGAAAGTGAACTTTTGCCAAATTGAAATTAGTTGTTTCTTATGCTGCTTTTTGCTGATTCGTAGTCTAGATTTACATTTACTCCAGCAGATCTTGTTTTTGAGAATATGTGCATTTCGATTTATGAAAATTTAGTAAAATTTGTACAATTATATGCAAATTTAAGGTATAAAGCAATATTAGATTAGATTTTTTCTTTTCTGTTACGATTATTGTTTAGTTTAGTTTAAAAAAGAGTCGTTTCTGAGATTATACTGAGATTATATCCCACATAGAAATCTGTCGCTGCCCTCCCCCCTCCTCCCTTATGACAATAATGTACACATACCCGAAAAGCAACTTACATCAATACCGTATACAAAAGTATAAATTCTTTTTACTCAAAAACTAGACAGGATATGAAGAAACTGGTTGCAAATTTGATATCAGTATAAAAATCTAATCTAGAAAACCATTACTCCAATTCAGTGGCAACAACTCTAAAGTTGCTCGTAATGAAAACATTACACCATTGAAAAATATGCAAATTAAGTTTAATAACTGACAGATAAATGTTAAGAAATAGGTTGATCGGGGGCATTTATCCTAAGCAAATAATATAGTAGCCATTATCTAGAAAAGGTAATTCAATCTGGCATTGATTATATCGTAAAATAGCACAAAAAAGTTTATACAGTCGAGTCTCTATATAACGAAATCCATAGTTTAGACAAAAAAATTGTTATATAGAAAAATTCGTTGAATAGAGAACGGCAAAAAAAAAAATTTCATTTAATGTTTAAATTTTGAAACAGAACTGATTTTGAGATGTTTAATTAAGTTTTTGAAATATTTAACGGAATTTTTGCAGAAACTCAAACATTTTCGCCACTTCTTTTTTTACCCCAGTGTCTTATTGATTATATTCAAAATTATTACTTTATCAGAGATAGTTATGTTTAAACTAGAAGCGATTTTATGCAAATGCAGTAGAAGATAATACCGGCAAAGATGACATTTATTCACAATTTCTTATTCAAAGGATCTCTCACAACAAAAGATGTTGTCGCCACAATCAACAAACATCCTCTCTAAACGCTAAAAGTAATGAGAGTTAATTTAGGTAGATGAAAACCTGCTGAAAAACGACCTTTTCTGCAACTCCCTCTTATTCCTTCAATATTCCTGCCTGACTATCCAAACCAAGAAACAAACACCATTTTCAAGACAATAATGGAATATTTTTATCTTTTAGGATGCTTTGTGACAGTTGTAAATCGCCCCACTAGCAAACAAAATGTTTCAATCTTTTTCAAGAACGCATGCTCATATTGTCTAAAATAAAATCAAGTGTAATGTAACCATGCAAAAAGATGTTTTTCTTGGGAGGGGATTGAATGCCTTTTTTTTGGACATGAGAAATAAGGTAGAGGAATTTAGCAATGAAATATAAACCAGACATCAACGAAAAAAAAAAAATATTCGACAAATAATTTGAAGTGTTTTCTAAACTTATGATAGAACATTTTCGAAAAAATTCGTTAAATGGAGATATATATTTCGCTATATGAAGATTATTTTTAATGTAATCATGAAATAATTAACCGTTCCTTTAAAAATTTCGTTAAATAGAAAAATTCGTTGGATAGAGTTTCGTTATAGAGAAACTCGACTGTATTTGCATTAATTTAAATACGCAATCTATATATTAAAACGAAAGCCCTATTTATTCAGCACACTCAAAGTGCTCTCTGCGCATGCGTGCTTGCGGAGATCCGACAACAGAACCAATGAGAGAAGAGATAGTTACTGTCTCTAAATGTTAGCGTGGTATGCCCGCGTTCGTTCGTAGCAGAGGCAATGGATTTACTGTTTGCTGAGTGACATATGTTTAAAATGTGCAATTAAATATATGTATGGATTTTTTATATTTTTAACATAGGATCAGAGTAATCTATTACAGCTTAAATTAGTCTTTTCAACAATATAACCTGGTAAGTGAGAACTTTTTTTTTAATGCAATGTAACATCGGGTCGATCGAGTTTATTTATTTTGATTTTGCCCGTTTTTATTGAAGGACATAATTTAACCGTTTTTTCTATTGCATAACACTTCTTATTTTGTTTTCAATCTTTTTTTTTTTAAGTAATTCCTTATTGTGATCTTCATTTCTGTCATATGAAAAATACATTTCTATTCTGCCATGGGTACACTGAAGTAAAATATCCCCCTTACGATGTTCGCGAAAACTTTTCTCGGATAGTATTTTTTCGATCGATGCTTAATTTTATATATGTAATTCCTTATTGTGATCTTCATTTCTGTCATATGAAAATTTCATTTCTATTTTGCCTATAGCATTTACATTTGTTGCATTATCATTTTAAAAATTGATAAAAAATAACAAAAGACAAAACATTGCAAATTCTAAATTCGTATTACTCAACTAAATAAACATAGGTCTTGCAAAAAATAAACAAAATAATAAGAGGTCAAAATAGATGCCTTATAAATAACTTACTTTTTTAAATCTGCAGCTACAATGTATATATTTTTAATTTGGACATGCAAAAAACATTCTGAAATGTCTCAATCAATCACAAGATTTTTGTGGGGACTTCTACTGAATGATAATTTTTGTGGGGTTTTTACATAACTGAATGACTTTTTTTCCATGATTGATTAATGAATTTTATAATTTTTACCCCACATGACCAACTGTCGAACTGATTGACAAATTTTCTATTTTTCATGTGATGGATCGAGAAATTTTGTGATTTTTTTTTTTTTCTGATGATCAAAGAAATGTTGCATCTTTTTTCCCTGCAATTAATGGAAGTTGTTTTTTGAAATTTGTTTTTTTTTTCTTGCAATCTTTTGATGTAATTTGCCGTTTTATTAAATTTAACCTTCTATCGTGATTTTTTTTTTTTATTTTTTTTTTTTTTGAGAAAATGTCGTTTTTTGTTATCTTTTTGAGAAATTTGTCTTTTTTTTGCTATTTTTTGCGAAATTTACATTTTTTTGCGATTACCTAGACAAAATTTCTGTGCTTTTGAGATCTTTGGACGAAATTTGTGTCTTTTATGATACCTGGACAGTTTTGAAGAAGTTTATTGTTTTTCTCGAGTTCTTTCGATGAAATTGTCGTTTTGTCATGATCTTTCGATGTAATTTTCCGTTTTATTGAAGATCTTTTTGCAAAATTTGTTGTTTTTTTCTGCGAAATTACCTTTTTTGTGATTATTTGATGAAATTTGCTTTTTTTTTCAATCCTTTGATGAAATTTGCTGTTTATTCACAATCATTTGTCAAAATTTGTTGTTTTCTCACAATATTTTGAATTTTTTTTTCACAATATGTTTAATTTGCCATTTTTTAGAGATTTTTTTTTGTCAAAATTTGCTTTTTTTCGAAATCTTTTTAAACGTTTTGGCAAAATTTTTATTTTTTGCAATATTTTACAAAATTTCCAGGTGTTCTTTTTTTTGGGGGGGGGGGGTATTTTAACGAAATTTGTTATTTTTTGTGATTATTTGCCAAAATTAATGTTTTTTTTTTTATACTTGGATAAAATTATTTGTTTTCTTAGGGATTTTCGGTGAAATTTGTCATTTTCTCACGATCTTTCGATGTAATTTGCTGTTTTATATAAATTATCTTTTTTTATTGTGAAAATTTTCATTTTTTTGTTATTTTCAGAAATTTGTCTTTTTTTCACCTTTTTTTTGCAAAATTTACCTTTTTGTGATCTTTTAATGAAATGTACCTCTTTTTTTCATCTTTTGACAAAATGTGTTGTTTTCTCACAATCTGTTTACCAATATTTGCATTTTTTTAAGTACCTAGACAAATTTAAAGTATTTTTACGATCTTTTGACGAAATTCACGCCTTTTATTATACCAGGAAATTATTATTTGTTTTCTCAGGGATTTTCGGTGAAATTTGTCATTTTTTCTTGCCATCTTTCAATGTAATTTGCTGTTTTATCAAATTATTCCTTTTTTCGTGATGTTTTTTGTGAAATTTGTTGGTTTTTTTGTTATTTTCAGAAATTTGTCTTTTTTTTTCTTTTTTTTTTTTTTTTTTTTTTTTTTTGCAAAATTTACCTTTTTTGTGATTTTTTGATGAAATGTGCCTCTTTTTTGCATCTTTTGACAAAATATGTTGTTTTCTCACAATCTGTTTACCAATATTTGCCTTTTTTGAAGTACCTAGACAAATTTAAAGTATTTTCACGATCTTTTAACGAAATTCACGTCTTTTATGATACCAGGAAATAATTATTTGTTTTCTCAGGGATTTTCAGTGAAATTTGTCGTATTTTCTTGCCATCTTTCGATGTAATTTGCCGTTTTATCGAATTTATCCTTTTTTTTTTGGAAATTTTTTTTTTTTTCGTTTTTTTTTTTTTTTTTTTTCAGAAATTTGTTAACATTATGTAAATGCTATAGGCAAAATAGAAATGAATTTTTCATATGACAGAAATGAGGATCACAATAAGAAATTACTAAAAAAAACAGATTAAAAACAAAATAAGAAGTGTTATGCAATAGAAAAAACGGTTAAATTATGTCCTTCAAAAACACGGGCAAAATCAAAATAAACTCGATCGACCCGATGTTACATTGCCTATCAATAAAAAAGTTAGTTCTCACTTACTAGGTTATTTGTTGAAAAGACTAATTTACTCTGATCCTATGTTAAAAATATACTTATTACGTTGCGATAAAAAATTCCATACTATATTTAATTGCCTACAGTAGGGGTGCACAACCTTTTCAAGAGAAGGGCCATATACAAATATGTCTGGGTTGTCAAAGGCCACATCAACAACACGGAGAGAATTCGATTTGCAGAAGGTGATCTAATCTATAATCAGATAAAAAATATTCGTTGATCAAAATTCGCGTGTTTTACGAAGCCGATAGACTAAACTCGTGATTTTTAAAAAGCCGATCGAAAAATTTTGCGATTTTCTCCCACGGGATCGGCGAAATTCTTGATTTTTCGGCGCCTAATCAACGATATTTTCAATTATTCCGCACTTGATCGACAAAATTTGCCATTTTTCCGAATCTGATGAATAAAATTCAAGATGTTTACGATGTCGATCGATGAATATCGCAATTTTTTCAAAGCCGATCGATGAAATTCTGTATTTTCCATCACATGATCGACGAAATTTGCGATTTTCCTTCGCATGATCGACGAAATTCTCGATTTTTCTGCGGCTGATAAACGAAATTCACGATACGAAATTCGCGATTTTGACTCTGGTAAACGAAATTTGCGATTTTCCTGACTCTGGTCAATGAAATTCGCGATTTTTATGAAGCTGTTCGATAAACTTCACATGATCGACGAAATATGCGATGTTCCTTCGCATGACCGACGAAATTCGTGATTTTTGGGAGCTTGATTGATGAAATTTGTGATTTTTGTGAGCTTGATCGATGAAATTCGCGATTTTTCTTAGACTGATCATGGAGCCAAGCTTTTACGAAGCCGATCGAAAAGATTCAAGATCTTTCAGCTCCTGATCGACAAAATTCGCAATTTTTACGAAGCCGATCGGAAGGATTGAAGATCTTTCCGCTCTTGATCAACAAAATTCGCGATTTTCCCATGCCTGAACGATGAAATTTGCGATATTTACAAAGCCAATCATCAAAATTCACGATTTTTCCTTTCAGATCGGCAAAATTCCCGATTATTTCGTGCCTGCTCAACGAAATTCGCAATGTTTATGAAGCCGATCGGGATAAAATTGATATTTTTTCTTCGCATGATCGACAAATTTAGAGATTTTTGAGCACCTGATCGAAGAAATTCGCGATTTTATTAGAGCCTGGTTGACGTAATTATGAATTTTGCCACGTGTAATCAACAAAATCAAACAAATTTGCGACTTTTCGGAATCAGACTAATAAAACTGATGTTTTTCGGTCTCTGATCGACAATACGTGCACTTTTTCTGTTCTTATTTGGCGAAAGACGCAATTTTCCGTGCCTGATCAATGAAATTTGGGATTTTTGTACTAACTCTGGCGAAATCTGCATTTTTTACGCGATTTATTTTCTTGATAAACAGAAAAAATTCATTATTTTTCAGCAGCCGATCAACGAAATTTTAATTTTTGCGTATGTCAACCCTAAATTCGCGATATTTCTCTCCCTTATCAACGAAATTTCCGATTTTTTTTTATTTCTAATCGACAAAACTCGCGACTTTTTTGTGCAAAATCGTCGATTATTTTTTCAGAGTTTCGTTAGCAAAATTCCAGATTTTTTCATATCTGATGAGCGAAACGCGGTTTTTCTGAGACTCATGGATAAAATTCTTTTTTTTCCGCACTTGATCAATGAAATTCGCGATTTTTCCATGCCGATCAATGAAATTTGCGATTCTTAAAGACGAAATTTACAATTTTTTCCTGCGACATATGCACAAAAATTGCAATGTTTTTCAGACGTAAATTGACAAAACTGGCGGGCCATACGTTAACCCATCGCGGGCCACTTTTGGCCCGTGGGCAACAGGTTGTGCATCCCTAGCCTACAGAATGAGGGAATAAACATAAGTCACTCAGCACACAGTTCAATGGTACACTGAACTGCAGTATTCCCATCGTAAGACACCCAGAAAAAACATTCTGAAATGTCTCGATCAATCACAAGATTTTTGTGGGCTTTTTTGCATAAATGACTTTTTATCCATGATTCATTAATGAATTTTAAAATTTTTACCCCACATGACCAACTGTCGATTTTTGTATTTTTTCTTCAACTGATTGACAAATTTTTCTTTTTTCCATGTGATGGATCGAGAAATTTTGTGATTTTTTTTTTTTTTTTTTTTTTTTTTTTTTCTGATGAACAAAGAAATGTTGCATCTTTTCCCCCTGCAATTAATGAAAGTTGTTTTTTGAAATTTGTTGTTTTTTTCTCACAATCTTTTGATGTAATTTGCCGTTTTATCGAATTTATGCTTTTTTCATGATTTTTTTGAGAAATTGTCGTTTTTTGTTATCTTTTTGAGAAATTTGTTTTTCTATTTTTTGCGAAATTTACCTTTTTTTTGCGATTACCTAGACAAAATTTATGTGCTTTTGAGATCTTTGGACGAAATTCGTGTCTTTTATGATACCTGGACAGTTTCGGAGAAGTTTATCGTTTTTCTCGAGTTCTTTCGATGAAATTGTCGTTTTGTCATGATCTTTCGATGTAATTTGCCGTTTTATTGAAGATCTTTTTGCAAAATTTTTTGGGTTTTTTTGCGAAATTTACTTTTTTTGTGATTATTTGATGAAATTTGCTTTTTTTTTTTTTTTTTTTTTTTTCAATCTGACGAAATTTGTCGTTTACTCACAATGATTTGTCAAAATTTTTTGTTTTCTTACAATATTTTGAATTTTATTTTCACAATATGTTTACAAATTTGCCATTTTTTAGGGGTTTTTTTTTTTTTTGTGGAATTTGGCTTTATTTTTCGAAATTTTTTCTTGAAAATTGCCAATTTTTTTAGATGTTTTGGCAAAATTTTGATTTTTTTGCAATACTTTCACGAAATTTGTTTTATTTGGGATACCTAGACAATTTTTTTTGCATTTTTTTGACAAATTTTTTAGAGATCTTTTCATAAAATTTGTTGTTTTTTGCAATCTGTTGACGAAATTTGCTGTTTTTTTTTTTCACATCCATTTACAAAATTTCCGGGTGATGCTTTTTTTTTTTTTTTGGGGGGGGGGGGTATTTTGACAAAAATAACTATTTTTTGTGATTATTTGCCAAAATTTGCATTTTTTATGGTACCTAGACAAATTTTTGTACATAGTAAATGATTTCTAGCATTTTTTAAAAGAAACTTTAACAGTAGAAAAATAATCTTCAAACATTTTCAAGAGTTTGTGATGTGTGTCGCAGCGTTGCACCGATTCTGCACCCGGGATCATGTCATGTTGGTGTTACGTTGGTAAATGGAAAAGCATATTGAAATTTTTAAGAAATATTAATTTTTTTATAGCGGCAAAATACTTTTTTTTCTTTGGTTCTTTCATATTGTTGCCGTCAAGTTTTGACGGGTTTCACCTAGCCAGAATAAATATCATTAATTTTTTTAATATGTGAAATCGACATGTATTTTTGATTTATGAAAATGTAATAGAAAAGTTAGTTCAAAATGCGAATGTTTATTTGTTGAATGGGGTGGGTAATGTAAAAACAAATTAACCACTGAGAGGATCATTGTTACAGTTGTTGCTAAATGGCAAACTATAAATTCAGTCTTATTTTGCTGCGAAGTAAGTGAAGTATGTATATTTTGTATGAAATGAGAAGTGACTGTAATTTATGATTTATTCATGTCATGTACAATTTATTGGTGTTGTATTTGTAAATGGAAAATTATCAAATGAGAGAGATTCTAATTCTATATCAGCATGTTTGAATGTAACTCTGCCAATTGCGGGTCATTTGCCTAGATGTAAAATGCAGGTTTTTCTTTTATTTATTGAAATTTTTGCTGAAGATTAGTCATTAAAAAATCCTTTAATAGCTGGAAAATACCTTTTATTTCTGTGGTGCCGTCAAGTTTTGACGGGTTCCATCTAGTTTATTTAAAAACTGGACCAGTTACAGTAAAAAAAAAGGCCTATTCGAAACAGCGCACACTTATATCTAATTTAGTTTTGTGACAGAACCATTGTTTACCAGTGTCATTTTAGATTTTGAAGACTGTATTTAAAAAAAAATGGGATTGGGGAGCAGAATCACATTTTTTTTTATAAGTTACATAATTTTTCTTCAAAAAAAAAATTCATGTTTTTACATGTTCTTAATTTTGGCTTTAAATTCCTTTTTTTTTTATTTTTATTTATTTATTTATTTATTTATTTTCAAGAAAAGTTTGCTGAAGAGAAAAAATTTTTCTTTGGATCAAACTATAGGATTAATTTTTTCCCTTTGCATTGTTCCAAATTTTAAATAGGTAGATTAATGGCCGAAATAGGTTTCGTGATACCCCGATTTATTGGAATCGTCCCTTTTTTACTTGTTAAACGTAAATTCAAAACTATTTTTCTCGAAAAAAAGTATTTAAATTTTACCTAAACCACTCGAACGCAGGGGCGGATCCAGAGAATCGTTTTGGGAGGGGCGATTCCGAGATTTTCGTTTGACGAAATCTTTGCTTTTTTCGCTTTTTTCGCTATCGTTTGACGAAATTCGCTCTTTTTTTCAGGATACTTTGACAAAATTAGCGCTTCTTTTGCAGCCCTTTGACAAAAATCGCGCTTTTTCAGCGATCCTATGTCGAAATACGTGCTTTTCAGCAATCCTAGGTCAAAATTCGCGTTTTTCTCGACCCTTTGACGAAATTCGCGCTTTTTCCATGATCATTTGACGAAATTCGCGATACTATAACAAATTTAGCGCTTTTTCAGCGATCCTATGTCGAAGTTCGCGTCTTTTACGCGATCCACTGTCAAAATTCGCGTTTTTTCCGCGATCCTGTGATGAAATTCGCGCTTCTTTAGTGATCATTTGACAAAATTCACGCTTTTTCACGATACTTTGACAAAATTAGTGCTTTTTCAGCGATCCTATGTCAAAGTTTGCATTTTTTATGCGAACTTCTGTCGAAATTCGCATTTTATCTGCGACCCTATGATGAAATTCGCGCTTTTTCCGTAATAATTTCACGAAATTCGCGCTTTTTCGCGATACTTTGACAAAGTTAGCGCTTTTTCAGCAATCCTATGTCGAAGTTCGCGCTTTTTCAACGATCCTATGTTAAAATTAGTGCTTTTTCCATTATACTTTGCCTTCCTTTTTTCCAACCCTTTGACAAAATTAGCGCTTTTTCCACGACCTTTTGACGAAATTTGCTCTTTTTCCGCGATACTTTGAATTAACTTTTTTTTTGCAAACATTTGACAAAATTCGTGTTTTTCCTCGACCTTTTGACGAAATTCGAGCTTTTTCCTCGACAGTTTGATAAAACTCGCGCTTTCAGCGATCTTGTGTCAAAATTCGCGTTTTTTAGCGATCCTTTGTCAAAATTCTTTTTTTTCGCAACCTTCGACAAAATTCGTGCTTTTTCCGCGATCTTTGGCGAAATTCGCTCTTTTTCCGCGACACTTTGACAAAATTAGCGCTTTTTAGCGACATTTTAATGAAATTCGCGTTTTTTCCGGAACAATAGAATGTCTCCGACGGAGTCGCAGAAATCCCTTCCGGAAAAAAAGTCTGAATTCAACATCGGGGGGGGGGGCGATCGCCCCGATCGCCCCCCCCCCCCTTCTCCCCCGTGATCCGCGCTTGCGTCGAACGACCTACTTTTTTTTAAAGCTAGATAATCATTTTTGCTGCAGATTATGCCAACAAAAAATAGATTTTCACTGATTAATTACACAGGTCTGCAATGGTTTTCCTCTTTGAAATCTGAGTAACGTTTTCTATAGTTTCTGATGTGCTGATTACGAAAAAAATAATAAAAAAATTCCATCACGTCAGGATTTTTCGATATTGAATATTTAAGATTTTGCTGAAAAATGTCTGAGCGTCTACATTTTAAAATTTATAAAACGTCATTAAATTACTTCAGCTTAATTTTTATTGCATTTAATTAGTGTAAGGTGACATAGAAATTACTTCAAAACAGTAATTTGTTAATTACTACATAATAAGTATAAGTAATTCACATTAACCATTTTGAAAACGGGGCATTTTGGCTAAATTTGGTAATGAGCTCATTAATTCATAATGATTAGGTAATATAACCTAATTGTTGTAAATATTAGTCGAAAACGGTGTAATAAAGATAAACCAAAGGGTTTTTGTATAAGTATCCGCACTGATTTAGAAAATTAACAGTTGAAATTCGCATCTTGCAACATAACATATATAATGTCATCACGAAGCTGTTTAAATTCTCCGAATTGTTTTTGTTATATTTGCGGGAAATTTATGGTGAAAAAACAACGAAACTGCATTACAGACTTTGCAAAAAATATTTACAAAAGTTATTTTGGATACGTTTTAAGTAACCAAGACAAAACTTGGACACCTCATAAAATTTGTACGACTTGTTTATTAGAATTTCGCAAGTGTTCAAAAGGACAGAAAAATAGCTTCAAAATCGTTTCGCCTATGTTATGAGAGCCTAAAGACCATGTTAAAGATTGCTACTTTTGTTGTTGTGACATAACTAGATACAATTCTAAAAATAAAAGGGACATAAACTATCCAAACGTCTCATCAGTTACGCCGACAATTTTCGGCGATTCAAAAATGGTGCAGCCCCCGTTTCCGACTATACAAATTGAAGATTCTGACTGTGATACAGATGAACAGGATGTATACCAATCTGATTCTGAATTTCATGTAGATTCTAACGAGTGTCAGCTCTTTTCCCAGTCACATTTAAACGACTTGACAAGAGATTTGAATATCCCCAAAGATGCAGCGGAACTTCTCGGATCACGATTAAAAGAAAGAAATATGCTTGCACCTGGTACTTCATTTTCATGGTACCGTCACAGAGAAAAAGAATTTCTTCCATTCTTCGCTGAAGATCAAGATTTAGTGTACTCTAAAGATATTCCAGGCTCGACGAAAATGTACGACATTGAATACGATCCTAATGAGTGGAGATTGTTACTTCCCAGAAACTCTAGGAGACGTTAGCGAAGAACAAGGCGAAAGATTTCACCAAGATTTGAAAGATCTAGAAGTCCGGTATCATGGAAGATGGAATAGTAGCATGATGGCGGACTACTGCTGGTTGTTGAAGCGCGACGATCCAAACCGGAAATTTAAGCGAAAATCGTACAACCGAAGCATCCAGGAAAAAAGGATCAGGTTCCACAAAGAAAATTTACATGTAATTTAGATCAGTAATAAGTTATTATTATATTTTATTTGTTTTTTATGTTAAAAATAATGTACTTTTTTAAATATATATTTTTTATGTAAAAACTTGTGTTTTTTTTCCATTTTCTATCTGTATGTTTTTTGAAAAATCTGAAGGTGATGGAAAAAAACTAAGTACATATTCGTAATCACCGCACCAAAATATCCTAGAAACAGCTCTCAAATTCTAGAGAGGAAGTTATGACTCTCAATTTGCAGGCCTGTGTTATTTTTAGAACTTTTAAAAAAGGAAATATAAAAAAAGGTTGACACTTTTTTTTCTTTCAATTGACCACCATTTTGTCAAAAATGGATTTGTAAAGCTAAATACTGATATAAGTTCGAGATAATTAAACATACTTTCAGAATATGGCGACTCAATATGTTGTAGATGTTTGTAACCATAGAAAATAGGTTAATAGGTTCGTGACAGGCATCTGCAGGCTCTTCTGGTGGCACAAGGTGTATTTTTCCTTCTTTTTCCCTCCTTACACACAAAGAATCAAATTTATATTTGAAATTTCAATAATTATAAAACAGAAAATCCGTTTGTTTTTTAATTGTAAATTAGTAAGTCCGAACGCAATATCTTTTTTTCTTTTTAAGACCCCACACTAATCACTGAAAAAGACCCGGATGATAGTGTCAAGTCTATGGGGGCGTTCTTTTCAAATATCTCGGCCAAATTTTAATATTTTTACATTTTTTTTTTTTTTTTTTTTTTTTTTTTTTTTTTTTTTGCATAGGATAGCTGAGGACGATCTACAACCGGGCTAGTTTTTACTTTTTCAATTTTGGTTTCAGATATTTTTTTAATTACTTTAAGTTTTGAAACCGGTTAGAACCGGTTCTGAAATTGAAACTATCATGTTATTATAAAAAAAAAAAACCAAAATCGAAAAAGTAAAAACTATCCCGGTTGTAGATCATCCTCAGCTATCCTATGCAAAAAAAAAAAAAAAAAAAAAAAAAAAAACATGTAAAAATATTAAAATTTGAGCTATATTTTTGAAAATAACGCCCCCATAGACTTAACATTATCATCCGAGTCTTTTTCGGTGACTAGTGCTGCGTCTTAACCAAAAAATTGCGTCGTAAAAATCACCTGAATTTTACCTCAAAGAAGTAGATCTATCCAAATAAAGACTTTTTGACTTAAAACTAATAAACTTTGCATTCTTTCAGAAAACCACATTTTGTACTTGGATGAAAAGCGCCTTTCCTGCAGTGCCGTTGACAGAAGACGAACTCCACCTTGCTCACGACTTTGTAGTGTCCATAATGAAATGGAATCCGCAGGATCGACCACCTGCGCAGAAAATTAGGAGCCATCCTTTTCTATCAAATCTTTCAGAAATAAAGGAAAAAATCGTCAACCAAAGACCAAAGAAATGTCGTCACTAATCCATTTCTAGAAGGGTGGAAGACATCGAAAATTGAGGTTAAAGAAGATTGTGAGAAGAAAACACAGAAAACAGAATGTGCCAATCAAGAGCCAAAAGTGTACAATATTGACAATGTAACAAAAAATGTAACAAATCCCTTCCTGAAAGAATGCATGTCTTCCAAAGAGACAAATGAAATAGTTACCTGCCAATTGCCAAAAATTGCTGAGAATATGGAAATTGTTAAAAACGATATTGTGTCACCAGAATCCCAACGATCAAACTATGTACCTGATTATCCAGAAGCCAGAAAAAATATTCCTGGTAGAATAAAAGATTGGTTAAAAAAGAAGTGGAATAAGACTTTCCAGAAATTAAATAAATATGTAAGTATGAATACAGTTTTCTATTACAAGATTTCATATTTAGGTGCGTTCATAACTATGTGAATGCGTAGAAGCTATGGTCGTCATTCAGTCCGTATATAACAGAGCAAAAACGACCCAACTGAATAATTTAAAATTTAAAATATATAATTGGTGCATTATTTTATGATCATTTCAAATTTTATGAAAATTGGATGCATAGTTTAATTACAAGGACAATCAAATATTCCGTTTCATTACAGCCAATAAGAAAAATAATAAATAAAAATAGTATAAAAAAATAGTAGTAGAAAAACGATATAGTATTTATAGGGACACACAAAAGATTTCTAATACTACACTGTATCCAAAAACTGTATGAATATATTTTAAGCTTCGTTGTAGTACGAACGCACCGAGTTTGTTATACTTCACGGGCAATTTCAAACTTCTTAAAATTAAATATGAAGTATGTAATACCAGAAAAACATAAATTCGCTTAACTTAGCACACGTCAATGCGTATATATGAGAGAGCGGAATGAAAGACACTGTAAATAGAAGAAAATATTTTAGGGCTGTTCTCAAGTTTACTACTGAACAAGTGCGAAACATTCTGACACAATGATGGACTCATTTTTAAACGTAAAGATAATTAAAATGTAAGTCATAAAGTTGCCCCCTTTGGATTTGAGAACACCCCTAAACGCATGAAGTACAGTCGGCTCTCGTTAATTCGAACTCGTCGGGCCCACAAGAAATGTTCGAATTATCCGAAGTTCGAATTATGGAAAGTATGAAATGAGAACATGCTTAGTATGGTACTATTACAAAGGAATTAATGTTATAGTGTTTTTTAAATGTATTATGTCTGTTATCATCAGAACATGACTTAATATTAAATTAGAATGTATAAATGCATAAACTAATTAAAAGATTAGAAACAAGCACGATGGAAGAAAAATTTGAAGCGTCACTCATGGACAAACGGGGCACTTAGAAAGTGGATATCAAATGCATGGGGTTATATGTATACTCGTTCGGAACAATTTTCACAAAAATCAAAGAAAGAAAGTTATTCAAATGATCTGAAATCCGTGAGAAAGAATGGAAAAATGAAAAATCGGAATTCTCGTTAGTTCGAATTAAACGACGTCAAGAGAAAATGAGTTCAAATTAATGAAAAAATTTAACGTTATTCTGCCATTGAAAATTTCGGGACTTTCTGTTTAGTTCGAATTAAGCGAAGATTCGAATTATCCGATTTCGAATTAATGAGAGTCGACTGTATTTTGTAAAAATGCTGATCCGTTATCCCAATAGATAGCCCTTATTTCATTGTACTAGGGTTTCTATAACAGATTTGAGCCTTAGATTGTACATTACCTCCGAGTAGTGACTGCTTTTTACTTGCGGATAGTGCCCTTCATGAAAAATTAACGAAATTCAAGGTGAAGGAACTATTTTGGATTAATTGTTGTAAAATGTCATACCTGCAGAGATTTTAACAATGCCTGGTAAATCAAATAACTTATATCTCACAATATTTTAAAACCTACCTTCTCTAATCCATTTTTGTTGCAATCATCGCAGTGAGTTATTTCATAAATAAATTATATTTTAACGATCACTTATTGGAAAGGATGACAAACAAATTACTGTTTTATTATTATTATTATTATTAATTAAGTAGACACAAACATATTTTTGTAAGTGCGAAATTTAGAGATTTGACATCTGATTGATCACGAAAGATTTCCTATAGAATGGTTGAATCAGACGTACATATATAGACTTATTAGTCGGCCGAGTCAAAAAATCCAAAGGGGGGGGGGTCTTATCCAAAGGGGGAAATTGCGCGAAGAGATTTTCAGAATACAAAATGTTTAGCATCATTCCGTTTGAATTTCTGTTTATGAAAACAGTATGAATCAGCAGCAGAAAAGTGTTGGACCAATGTTGGCTAATTTTGGAGTTTCATGTTGAAAGACCGTAAAAAAAATCTCCATCTTGCCATGCTATAAAAAATTGCAAGTGAAGTCCCAAAAGTGGCCCAAAATTTTACCTGCTTAGGTATCACTACAATTCCATGTAGGAGCCCGAAAAAATTATTTTTGATTAGCCGGACACTTTTTCGAATTAAATATCCTCTATTGAATTATTAAAAGAATATCAAATCCACTCAAGCATTTCCCAATTGTTTCCGCAAACACGTACTCTTAAGCGGTTCTGCTTCAGCTAAATATTTTCCCCTTTTTCTTCGGTCCTTAGGAAACTAGCGCGATGGTGGAATGAGAAAGTTATAAAATAAAAGAAACACACATAATACACATCCGTAAAGTTTAAGATTTCAAATCTGAAGAAAATATAACATATTTGAAAAAAGAAATTAAAATTCTTGTTATAGAACACTTACATAACATGAACATTCGTATTCGTAATTTCTTTGGAAAATGCTTTTCATATTATCTATGACTTACATTTAAAAGTTATAATGTTAAAGTTTTATAGTATTTGTTGCCATGTATGTATGTACTTTATTTTACATTACTTTCTTTTTTCTTTTTTTCAGAAAAAACTCAAAGAAGAATCTGAATAACAATGTGCCAAATTCAACTTTTTATGACTTTTGTGTTATGTCTGAAATTACGTCATTCTTTGTTTCAATTTATTATATTATGTGTCAAACCATATTATTATACTATGTGTCAAGCTACATTATTACAATATGTGTCAAGTTATATTATTATATTATGTGCCAAGTTTTATGAAAGTGGCTTTCTTTCTTCCTCATTACCACATGTCTGAGAAATGTGTCTTTTGTATATGATTTATTCATCTAATGCTTCGTGCTAAAATCATTGTCCGCTCTTTGGTGGTTATTTATTGTTCCTTGATGCCTCTAATCTGGAATTTGAGCTTTTTATGAATTACTAATCGTCACTGCTCCTTCACTAACATCACTGTCAACCACTGCTCCTTCACTAACATCACTGCCAACCACTGCTCCTTCACTAACATCACTGCCTGCTGTGTGCTGAATGATCTGCCACGTAACTGATTTTTGATTACCATCACATCTGAGACTTGTTTGTGCTCTTTATATATGACTAACATCGTCAATGCTTCCTCACTAACACCACTGCCTGTCACTGCCTCTTCACTAACATCACTGCCTCCTATGTGCTGAATGATCTGCCATGTAACTGATTTTTGATTACCATCATATCTGAGACTTGTTTATGCTCCTTATATATGACTAACATCGTCAATGCTTCTTCACTAGCATCACTGCCTGTCACTGCCTCTTCACTAACATCACTGCCTCCTATGTGCTGAATGATCTGCCTCGTAACTGATTTTTGATTACCATTATATTTGAGATTTGTGCTCCTGATGTATGACTAACATCTTTAATGCCTCTTCGTTAAAACAACACTGATGATTTTTGCTACTTGATATGTCTTATGATTCTTTTTGTATTGCCAGTTATATGTGGGATTGCTGCTCCTGAACGAACGTTTTGCGTGCCTCACTACATCTTGTTTCTTGCTCCTATTTTGCCATCATTTTTTGCTGTATCATCTCCTGTTGCGTAAATTTCAATAATTTGTATAAATAAACACATTACTTTTGCATTATTCGTTGTTGTTTTTGTGTCATTGCATTTTTTTTTCTTATGGACTATTTTTATCATAAGAATAACTTTTCCCACAAAACACATTGATTTTGTGGGAAGTAAACGTAGCTTTTGTCTGTGGATGATCAAAATGTAAGCGCATGTATTGTGCAAGGATGTACTTATAAAATGCCTTAATCTACTATAATATGTCAAAGGAAGTTGTTATTTTCAGAACATGAAACTTATCACTCACCTGCAAGAAAACCGACACATCTTGATATATGATAAATTTCACAGGAGAGGCAAAATTCGCATGATTTTAATGTTTCTTGATATTATAGCATTTGGCTATGCACGCAGGAGTAAACACGCGTATAAAAGCATAAAAACTTTAAGAATGAATACGTTTAATGAGATTTGGATTGGATTATAGGATAATTTTACCTTTCCACACAATCTACCCCTCTTCTGTGGTCAAAAAATACGTAGGACATATAGCGTAAAAAATGATTTTCCGTATGACTACACTTATGAAACTTTTCGTGCAGTAAGACTCACCTATGACAGACATATTATTTCTGGAATAAAATGCAAAATGATTTTTTGCAAGATGTGTCACTTTTCTTGGGGGTAAGAGCGATATGATGTTTGGATTTAAGAATAAAAACCTGTATTTTGTTCATAATTATTAAAAAAATTTTCATGAATTTTTGAAGATCAAAATAATAATCTTTGCAAATATTCTATTTCCGAACACATATCTGCGATTACCGTAGTCGATCTCATTATTCATGTAATATTTACTATTGATTTTTTCTGTTAATGACTTGCATTTGTATTGAAAATTATTTAAGAATTAAAAATTTCTCTTGTATACAAAACCTAAAAAATATGAAAATAGTGCTTGTGTAGAAATATTCGCAGTGGTATATAGTTATGTACTGAAATACATCACCAATATAAAAAAAAAAAAAAAAAAAAAAAAAAAAAAAAAAAAAAAAAAACCTCCTGCAAAAAATGAGTTAGACAAGCACTTGGAAAAATTTTACACCAAATTCGGCACAAATTGCCCAAAAACTTTAATTTATTTATCCCTATCAACTAATTGGTAAGTAAATCACAGTCGTTGTAATTTTCTCCATTGTGAAAATGTACCAATGCAAGATTTGAACAATAAACATTTTGGCTTTAATTGACAATGCTCTTTCAACTGAAACGGAATTAGGTCTCCATACTCAGAAAATACTCAAAAAATTACAGAGTGGTATTCTGATGTGGATAGATATGTTTTTATATTTTAAAATAAAAAGAATATTGCCTAGTCAAATTGATGGCATTGAGCTCACAGGCTACGCATTTTCATTTTATATTTAAGTCTCATCTTTTCAAGGGTTAATGCCGTTCGAATAAAAAATTAAGGGGGGGGGGGACAGCTACCTCCATTTCCCCGTTTTAAACTTAATAATTGAACCCCTTAAACTAATCAGGGATATGATTTATCATATAAAAAATCTGCATGAATAATATTAATCACGGAGGCGCCTCATCAGAATGGTCCTATATCTAAATTTTGAACAAAAACTGATAATTCTGCATGAAAAACCCATTCATATCAATTAAAGGGAGGGGCACGAGCCCTCCGTTCCCCCTCTTTATACTTATCCAATGAACAACTAATACTAATCACGGAAGTGCCTCATCAGACTGATCTTACATCTAAATTTTGAACGAAAACTGATAATTCTGCATGAAAAATCCATTTATATAAATTAAGGGAAGAGGCATTAGCCCCCGTTCCACCTGTTATACATATCGAATAAACTCCAAAACTATTAAATTTATATCTCTCATTGTTTAAATTTATATTCATTAAATACGCATTCTAAAAATCTATAAAGAAACAATTTTCAGTTACATTAAAATCGTTTGCTTTTGGCAAGGAAAAGTGTTACCCGACAAATAGAGTGACACTTTTGTCTTTTCGCGTTAGTTATTCGAAAGTTTTTTTATTTTTTCACAGACTTTCTACAATGATTCCGCCGCTAAATTCGAGTGATCCTTTATTACGTACATGAGTAATTTAATTAGTATTTTTTTTTTTTCAAAATATCCTGAGTATGTCTAGTATGGAGACCTTCCTTGTGAGTTATCTGAACGACAACCCAGCCAACATAATTTTAAAGAAATTCGCAATTTGTTCTGCCGGCCTATTTTACACACCTGCTGAAATTTTATCGTGATTGGTTCTCTAAGTGAAAATCGTGTGAATGGAGTATCGTCGAGATAGCTCTATTGAAAGAGCGCTGGTAATTAAAACCAAACGCTTCTGGGTTAGAATTTTCGGCCTGAACATACTTCCAATTGAAAGAAATAAATACTCGTAATTCCCAAACCTATTTAATTAAAAGTACGAAATGGAATCGATGTGGACGCATTTCCAGTTGGAAGAAATTAATACTACTCGCAATTCCCAAACTTATTTAATTCAAAATATGAAATTCCATTCAGTCGTTCAAGAGTATACTGTACATCAGTATGTGTTGTTTTACATGTGATTTCTTAACTGATATCGTCTCTGTAATCCAAATGTGTCTTAATGAGGAGTCTTCCACAACGCAACAAAATCGTTGCAACAGAGGTCTGTTTATGTTTCATAACTAACACAGTGTTTTTCAGACAACAGAAATAAGTAACTCTTTCACTTAAAAATTTTCATAACAAATAGATAAGTCAGTAAATAAAACTAATAACGAAGTAATAAATAAAAGTATCGTTTGATCACTTTAACTTAATTTTATATGGATTTCATGTTAAACATAAAATTTTAACTTACACTGTAAAAAAATAAATAAATAAAAATCCGTCAATTACGAAAAGGCTTGCAACAGATTTGCCGAAATGTTTCCGTTTCTTGATGAAAGTACCATCTTTGTAGTCTTCGTTTCTTGCAATAGTTTTTTAAAGCGCATGCGTGGCGATCAAAGATACAGAAATCGCATTGGATTATAGATTTTTACAGTAATGATTCCGTATTTAAAAATCTGTAATCTTAAAAAGGCAACAGATATATGGTGAGATTCCATTTTTCTAATAAAACAGAAAATTTCAGTTCAAATTTCGCAGAAGCCACAACCTGTCAATAAACGAAAATTTTTAACAGTGAATATCTTTTCATATTCTGATTTCAATTTAGCACCAAAGTGCTATAACTGTTCATCTTGTGTTATAACTAATCTGCTTTATTTTATTTTATTTATTTATTTATTTATTTTATTTACGTTGTCACTTGCCTTTAGTGGTTATCCTGCCACTTTTATTTTAAATTATTGTAGTAGACAAATTTTTATTGTTTAAACAAGCTTCAAAGAGAGGGGGAAATCATGCTTGAAAATCACTTAACCCTTTATCTACCGAATTATGAATTCATGGAAATTTTACATTCTAAAGCATTTTACATAAATTGTTTAAACTAAATCAAAAGATTTACATAGTCAATTAATAAATTTGTGAAGGATTAATTAAATTTGAATTTACAGGGATTTTGTGTAATATTTATAACCCCACTCAAATCTTTTATTTTAAATTGTTTTCTTAGTATTTTGTAGAATTATAGAATGTACAAATATGATGTTCTTACAATATAAATATAGAAATATTTTCGAATTGAAAAATCCCCCTCCCTCAGCACCAAGAAAGCTAAAAAGATGCAAACGCAAAAGAAAACATCGTTTTAAAAATATTTTTGTTTTGTGTAACCAATAATGTTTTTGGAACAAAATAAAGTAATGTATTTGTAACTCATTCTAAACGGTATTACAACTAATCGATGTATTAAGAGAATTTTATAATGAATAATTTTAAGGATACTTTTAAATACCGTCGGTAGATAAAGGTATAAAAGGCCATGAATAATCTCTAAATTGAACTGCAGTTTTCAAACAAATTTCGTTCGAAAATGTTTTTTTTTTTTCCTAATCGTTGATGTAAAAATTAAAATAATGCGAATTTTTAGAAACTGTCCAATAAAGTAAGAAAAGGGAAAGCCATAGCGCTGGTCGTTACCACCATCATTATAACACTTTTTAAAAAAGAAACTCATTTTTTAGCAGTCGTCTAAAACGTGGGCTATAATTTTTGAAGGCAACAGAAAATTTCCCTGCGAAAAAGCTTTCTCACTAATAAATACAATTAACAACACATGTGAGGTATTTTAACATCTAAGCAGTAAATAAAAACACGTTTCTTAACCACTTAACAGATCAATATTTTTGAAAAAAACATCCTAATAATGCCTTTTTTTTTTTAATGCATTTTGCAGAATTTTTAATTTTTTACCACCAGTTTTTCAAAATAGAAATTTTTGCCCAGTTGAATCAGAAAAATGCTAGAATTAAAAAAATTAGAATTTACAATAAAAATTTACTGGTAAGAAAAATAAATCATGATTGGAATATGGATGCCCGTACATGGTACGGGCAAATCACAATTTGCAAAAACAACTTGCCCGTATAACGTACGGGCAAATCAGTGAAGCAGTTAAGACGCTTCTAATTCACCCAATGTTCCGAAAAAAAATGTTTCTTTATCTTTAGGAACCTCAGAAAACAATTTACTTTCATAATTTATAGAAGAATTTTTAAAAATATTTTTTTATTAGCTGCCTGTAATTTTCGGAAACGTTTTCGAGCAGTTTTTACAATGTATTAATCAATTTTCTCATCCGTTTTTCAGAAGCTATCAGACCTCAGATAAACATTTTCAGCTGCATAACTGAAATTGTGCGTGCAATTGAGCAGAAAATTGTTAATTTTAATGTTAATGTTAATGCTTTTAATTCTAAATGTTTTTCAATTAAACATGTTTGCTGAACTTGAAAGTAATTTTTTTGAGACTTCTTAGTATCCAAAAACCCAGTCTTCTGGGTAGAGAGAACTGATCAGGGACTGTGCAAATGTAACGTTATCAACTTTTTAGTAATTTTGAACCCCTCGCCCCCCTTTCGATATCATACGTTATCATCGCTCGATCTTTTTTTTTTTTTTTTTTTTTTTTTTTTTTATTAATTTTTTTTTTTTTTTTTTTTTTGTTAGGAATACTATACAAAACTGGTTAAATTTACTTTTCGCATACTTTATCGATTTAAATGAAGAGATGTCAATAAAATATCATTTTTTTTAATAACACATAAAAGAAATGTTAGTATTTAAATATAATTTATAATAGCCTTTTGTTAGATAATGCATTCATCAGTAATAAAGTCTTGTTGTACTTGCCACGAACGGGCGAGGGATGGGGGGGGGGGATCAGAAGTCGAAATTCTTATAAACAAAACAAGCAGACAACATTCACAAGCTTCATTTCAAAAGTACTTAAAATATGTGATGTGTATTATGCTTAGATATTCATACACATATGAAGATGAATTGGAATGTCAAAAGTTGGAGTATCCCATATTTAAGAATTAGATAATTTTATAACAACTTAGTAATTTTAATAATAACTTTGCATTTTGATAAAAATAGATAACAGACTAAAAAACGATAATATATTATTTTGAACTGCAACGATGTTTTGTTGAAATCAGCTCAATTAATTGCATACAGTGAGCAAAAAAAGTATTTGCACACCATGTAAATTTGTTGTAGCATATGTATAAATAAATAATAAAAAGAATATTGCCCAGTTAAACTGATGGCATTGAGCTCACAGGCTACACATACTAATTATACATTACAGCCTTATATTTTCAAGGGTAATTTCCGTTCGAAAAACAAATTAAGGGGGGGGGGGACTGCGCCCTCTTTTTTCCCGATATATACATAATTATTGAACCCCTTGAACTAATCAGGGATATGCTTTATCATATCAAAAATCTAAACCCAAAATTCAGAGAAAATTGGAAATTTTTTAATAAAAACCCATTTATATAACTTAAGAGGAGTTATCCCCTCTTTTATACGTAACCATTAAACTTCCAAAACTATTCAGAAATTCGCCCTATCAGAAAGAACCTACATAACGAAAATTGATAAATCTGCATGAAAAACCCATTTATATCAATTAAGGGAAGGGGCATGAGCTCCTCGTTCCCCCTTTTTATACTTTTTCATTGAACAACTTATACTAATCACAGAGATGTCTTATCAGAATGATCTTATACCTACATTTTAAACGAAAACGGATAATTTTGCATGAAAAAACCATTTATATAGATCAAGGGGAGGGGCATGAGCCCCCGTTCCCCCTCTAATACATATCGAATGATCTCCAAAAACTAATCAGGGAAGCGCCTTATCAGAATATACATATATCCAAAATTCCAAGTTAATCCGATATTTTTATCATGAGTTATCGCATTACGCACATACTGAACGGACGGACACATAAGCTCCCAATCTTTGATGGCTTGTGAGCTAAAAAGCAACTAAGAATTAAAAATACCATCACTTCTACAAAACAAATAAACATATTTAATATCTGACTTAATAAATATATTTAAAATATGAAAACATAAAAAAGTAGCATTTGTACTGCCAAAAAAATATTTACACACTACCAATAAAAATAGAACTAGAGCAGCAATTCCCAATCTATGGGTCGCGACCCATTGGTTGGCCGCTGCAGTTGTTTTGGTGGGTCGCGGAACAATCGAAGTTTGTCATCAAAATATATCTTTTATTTCATCTGTTTAAAAAAGATGTGGCAATTTCAACGGGAAATATTATTTCAAATCCTTAATTTTCTTTTAGATTAATATACGAACAGAATATCCAGAAATATTTAAATCTTTAAATTTATGAGAACATGCTTTTTCTGCTTTGCTGTTTTTGAAAGACAAACTGTGTGTTAATATATGTTCCCACATCGGTAAACATACCAGTACCAGACATCTCATTGATTATAAAGTTATGTTTTCATAATAATTAAACAATAATTAAAAGTATTTTTAATTATATTTGGAGATTGTGCATTGTTTTAATTACTATTCACTTACACACTTTGAGTTACCGATTCTTGTTTTTGTTTCATCTTCCGTACGAAAATTTGCGTTTTTCGTAGGATGCGTTTTCTTTTATACTTAATTTTGTCAATTAAATTTATTGATATTTGCACGTTCTTCTATAAGTAAGTTCCTAACTAAAATATCAATAAAATGTATAAGTATCGCTTTGAGATTCCTCTTCATATGGGTATATTTACAAATTAACTGAAAATTTTTTACTAGCCGGAAACTTTTGACCGCCACTGTATAATTACTCCTTTAGATCGACGTCCTTAAATTTGTTTCCACCTTTTAGATTTGGCCTTATTTCTAAGAATAAATTATTTTTAACCTTTCATTCCACATTTATATTGTTTTCTATTCTAGGTTTTTATCTTTTTTAGGATCCTTGGCCTATGCCCTATTTTCCCCTAAATTTCTGTTTCATTTAGACACTTTTCCCCAGCTTTATAAAGTGTTTACCCCCACCACCATCTGGCGTTTTTGCTGCTATACGCATAGTATTTCTTAGTTTTCTCGTCTTCTAATTATCTGATTTTAAGGGTGTATTCCGATCAAAATCGCTTACTTTCAGATTCATTTTAAAATTCATTGTTGCTCTAAAATACACCAAACTTTCAAAATCTCTTATTTAGAAACTAGATAACATGCCGTAAGGGTCAATTTTTTGGTAAATGTAGAAAATATTGCAAAAAATGCTGTCTAAGTTGCCAATTTGGACAGCAATTTCCGAATCTGGAGAACTGGGAACTAAAAAATGATTGAACTGAGAAAATAATTGTTTGTAAGTCAAATTCTAATGAATTCAGCGAAAATTGAAATCACACGGCCTCTTCTACATCGCATCAAAAATCACCGCAGCAAGTTTCATTTTTCTACTTTCAAAAATATGTCTGAAAATGTATCGGAAAATTTCGAGCTATTGAAGGTGGAAAATCCTTTTTACGAATAAACCATTAATACAATTTTCACTTTTGTATCAGTAATCCATTTTATCCTCCATTTCGTTTTAGACTTCGTCTTCTCCATTCATGGTATCTTTTCCTTTCCCTTATATCTTATTAGCACCTGGCTGGCAGATCTTATAGCATTGACATGCGTATTTTCCCCCACACTTTTAATTTAATTTTCATCTTCCCCGCTAGAGGGCACTCTATTTTTTCCCCTAGCATTTTTTTTTTTCTTTAAGCAGATGACAACACAGATTTTTATTAGAACATACTATAAACAATATTTAATTATTCAGCATTTAATTTTTAGATTATGTTTGCTCAAAGTTTTAATAACCAACAGCGATGTCAAATGTTTAAAAAAAATCCCAAAATTGCAAGATAGAGCGCCCTCTAAGGAGAAAGATGAGAACTAAAATAAAGGTAGGAGTGAAAACAAAATTAATGATGTAAGATGCAAGCACTATCAAAAGGAAATGATATTCAGGGCTGCCACAGGCGACTATTTTTGTGTTCTGTTCGCACTAGTATTTTTCCAATGTAATTTTTGGAGCGCATTTCTCTTACGAATGTTGTTAAGTTGTATGTTAAGGATTTTTGTTATAAGAAAAAGGTGTCAGTTAGAATTAAAAAATAGTCGCTTGTGGCAGTCCTAGATATTAAATAATACAATAGGAAAGGGAGAACGTTCCCTATTGAAGAAGCTGTAAACTAAAAAGGAAGATAAAATAATTAACAGCACAAATTAAAAGTTGAATGAAAATTAAATAATAAGAACAAGAAAACTAAAAAATACTATGCGCATAGTAACAAAAGCGCCATATGATGTTGGGAGTAAAAAACTGTTAAAGGTTAGAAAAGTTATCAAAATGAAATAGAAATGTTGGGGAAATTAATAGGCCAAGCAGTCTTAAAGGTTAAAAATCCAAATCAGAAAAATAACATTATAAGCGAAAGAATGGTAAAAGCTTTTTATATCTAAGAAATAATAAAAGAATTTGTAATATTCTTTCAAAAGAAATTGATATAAACGAACAAACAAATAAATAATATTTATTTTAATTAAAATTTCTCTTTTCCAATTACAACCATACACCACCGATCCTGAAAAATCTCTTTTGATTCTAGAGATTTTGTAAAATGTCACTAAACAATGTTTCCTGAAAATTCACCAGCGTGCTAAAAAAACAACAATGCAAAAATACACAACAATGAATACATTTAAAAAAAAAAATAAGCCCATTGTTAAGAAATTTACAAATTATATTACAACAATACTAACAATAGAAAGTAAAAAATTAGAATTGATCATAAAACTAACAATGAGTAATTAACAATGAAAATAAAATCTTAAAGAATTGTTCAATAGAAAGTTTTCATGCTTATGTGTTCTATAAGTGTTATTAAAAGTTTTATTTAAAGCATTGATAAAGCGAATTTTTGTGCTAAAAAACTATATAAAGTTTGGGAAAAGGTGTTTTTTGATTAATTAATAAGAAATTCAAAGCCTTTTCGTTTGATATCTGTTTCGTGAAAATGGCTTCTGGTGATACAAGTCCCTTTGTTGATATTAAAAACCTCCTCGCTGATATGGATTACTATGATATAAAGCCACTTGGTAAAGGCTCTTTTGGCGAAGTTCTATCAGCAATTTCTCCAAATAAAAAACGTGTTGCTGTAAAAATTATCAAAAATAAAGATGCTTGGCACATCGAAGAATCCGTTTGGCCTGTACTCTGCCACCGAAACATTCTACCACTTCTGGAAATGATAAATGTCGATAACATGAATCTTAAGTTATATGTGATGCCGAGACATCCGTACGCACTGAATAGAATACTCCGTAGCAAACGCTTCTTAGCGGATGAAAATGGTCATGAGAAAATTAAGCGCTGGTTTGTGGATATCCTTGATGGACTGAAGTATCTACATGAAAAGGGTTGGGCCCACACAGATATTAAGAGCGATAACATATTGATTGCTGCGGACGGTAGAGCACTTCTCTGTGATTTTTCGGGCCTAACCCATACAGATGAATCCTTAAAAAGGTAGTAAAATATTTTAACTAACAATTATGTAAATACAGAATAATGTTTTTACTGCATTCAGATGTAAGCTGAATTTTGCTTTATCCGTACATGGCCGGGATCCAGATAAATTTTTCACTATTTGCAAGACAAGATTCACTAATCAGAATCCTGCAATTTAGCGAACATTTCATTGTTTGAAATAAAAAGCGAAAAGTTCGCACAAATGCAGGCTTGTGATTGATAAAACTCAGTTCACTAACAGAGAAAAAGCTTCCTGAATTCCGGCCAATATCTTTAAATTTATCAGCAAAATTCAACTGTTCTCATTATTAACTACTATGCTGAAAGAATAACAATTCATTTTAAAATTTGAAAATCTTATTAAATGAAGAATTTTATAAAACAAATATGTTATGTATAATAACCATCTCTTGTTATTTACAATGCAGTATATGCATTAAATTATTAATAAAATAAAAATTTGAGAAATTCCAGTGGCTAGATGAATGAAACTTTCTAAAGATGTTATAAATTGTGTTTAATATCCTTTGAAATCTGCCTCCTCAAAAAAGCAAGGAATACCCAGTAAACAAACCTTTTCTCAAAGAAGGATCTGGCAATGTAATTTTTCAACTGAATGAAAAAATGTTTAGGCCAGAATATGAACCAGAATTTTCTTCATTTAGCTTAAGCTACCAATCGCTTTGTCCAGCTGATCGCCTGGACAAATCTGGGGGACATGGCTCATAAGAGAGAATCTTGTTTAAGCTACCAATGCCTTTGTCAGCTGATCTCCTGGGTAAATCTGGCAGATATAATCTGAATAGTCTGAATTGAGAAATGCCAGTGTATAGATGAATGAAACTTTCTAAAGGTGTTATAAAATTTGTTTAATGTCTCTTTTAATCTCCCTCCTCAAAAATCCAAGATCTTTATCCAGTAAACAAGCTTTTTCTCAAAAAAGGCACAGACAATCTAATTTTTGAAGTGGGTGAAAAAATGTTTAGTCCAGAAATCGAACGGGAGATTTTTTGGCTTAAGGGTATATTTCGATTCAAACTGCTTATTTTCCGATTTATTTTTAAATTCATTTTTGCTCTCATATGCATCAAACTGGCAAATTGTCTTATTTAGAAAGTACTCGAGGTGCCGTAATCGTCGATTCTTTGATAAATGCAGAAAATATTGCAAAAAAAGCAATCAAAAACGGCACTTTGAACCGATTTTCACCAAGCGGGAGATCTGTGAACGAAAAAAAGGGTCCTACTGAGAAGTGAATTGTTTATAAATCAAATTCTAATGAATTGAGCGTAAAATGACATCACACGGCACCTTATACGTCTTTTCAAAAATCCGCTCAGCAAGTTTCATGTTCCTACTATTAAAAATATGTCTGAAATTGTATCAGAAAGTTTCGAGCTGTTGAAGGTGGAAAAGCGTTTTTTCGAATACACCCTTAAGTTACCAATGCCTTTGTCAGCTGATCTCCTGGATAAATCTGGCAGACATAATTCCTTAGAAAGAAAATCTTGTTGATTATGATATCTGGTCTAATATCTGAAGCAGTTCAACAGAATAAACCACAAATAATAGAAGAAACGCTCATATGTAAGAAATGTAGACGTAACTACACTTCGTTAATTCATAAATGTGTCGCTCGAATTCCTAATTCCTAGCTTTGTGAACAACTAATTATTAAGTATAATTACGTATCGAACGTTTCTTGGAGGTTCCTTACCAGCGATTAAAAAGTATGATACAGGAATAAATTTGGTCACTTACAGTTTAACAGAAGTCATGTTTTTTCAAGCACAAGTACATGTGTCAAAGTTTACCAGGCTGAAATATCTTAGATACGTGTATGCGAATACTAACTAGAGAAAAGAATATAGTGGCAAAGATAATATATGCATAATTAAGTGATAAAAAAAGATGAACATTTTTTAAACAAGATAAATAATAAATATTTCATTACAGAGCCAACATTCAATTTCGTATTTTATTTTGACTTCAAGAAAGTATTTGCCTTTTCGTGTGTAATTTGTGTACCATATAACTTCCGTTGAATATGTTTAGCAAAATTTTCTTGAAATTTGCTGATGTAAACTCTTGACACCAGAAATAAATAAAGATGATGATAATTATTCTTTCATTTTACTAATTATACTCTAATTACTAATTATAATTAGTCACCGAATATTTGCTTGTTTTCTGCGACTTTTTTGTGTACCAGAATTCTCACAAGATTAATTACTGTGTTTTTCTTTAAACAATACAGTCGAGTCTCTATATAACGAAATCCATCGTTCCAGTAAAAAATTCGTTATATAGAGAAATTCGTTGTTTAGAAAATGATGTTAAAAATCATATTGAATGTGTAAATTTTGAACAAATATTATTTTTGATGTTTTTAATTAAGCATTTGAAATGTTTAAAATTAAATATTAACCTAACATTTTATTTCTTAATTATTTAAGCAGTTTCAAAAAAGAGAACAGACATTTATTTGAAAGCTTAATGAAAATCAAATAAGGAAGACTTGCATTAATTTCAGATGAAAAAATCTGTAATTTTTGTTGTTTTAATTTTAAAATTGTTACGCTCTCAAAAAAAAAAAAAAAAAAAAAAAAAAAAAAAAAAAAAAATGCTCAAATTTTAGCAAGGAATGAAAAATTGTAGTTAACATTTTCCTCCATTTGAAGGCCTCTCTTATGTGCCTTTCATTGATTCCTCTCTAATATTTGTAACAATCTAATTGACTATGTTTTGAGAAGGATGTTGAAAGGTGTGTGGGAGATGGGATGAATTCGTTGCATTTAAAGGACAAGGACAGAAGTAATATTAAAATGAAATTGAACACTGAACGATAAATCAAAAATAAGTGATGGAAAAACGATTCCATATGATTTCGAAGCTTTTTTAAAACTGAATAAATTAAGACCAATTTATGAAAAAAATTCGTTATATGGAGATAGATATTTCGCTATATAGACTGTTTTTAATGTAATCATGCGAAAAGTGGACCGTTCCTACAAAAAATTCGTTATATAGAGAAATTCGAAGTATGGAGTTTCGTTATAGAGAGACTCGACTGTATATCTAAATCTTTTCTCTTTTCTTTTGTTAGATTGTGTGCTCCGCTGGCGTATAGACCACCTGAGTATTATGATCCTGCATGCCATGAAAACCTAGAAGGCGCTGCATGCGATGTGTGGCTCTTTGGGATGATGTGTCTGAACGTTCTGACTGGCAATTGGCCGAAAAATCGGATGAAATCTGTCACTGATGCGAATTCATGGAAAACGAATGTGGAGCCTGTAGTACTTCAAGCACTGGAGGTAAATTGGCTTTATTTTTCTGCCCCAATAATGGCTGAGAGGTTCTACTCTCGAGGCTGGTAGATGGGAGGTGCTGGATTTGAAACCAATCGCGCCCGTTGACCTAACCATTTGGAGATTTCGTAGTCGTCTTTGAATCTTGAGTAAATATAGATTAGGTTTCCTTAGAAAGTCTCATTTGAAGGGTAGTCCCCCCCTCCTTTAGGGCCTAGATACCTCATGCAGATAATCGGCTGTCATATATAAATTGCATCTTTATTTTTCTTCATGAACATAGAATAAACGATGTTTTCTAATTGATGTTCTGTTTTTTAACATTTTCCAACATAGTTGAAAAGTGTTTATGATTTAGGAATTCAGTTTGTCTGTCCGTCTACCCGTGTTCAACAATCAGATAAATCTTGCAAACAATCAGATGTAATATTTACTGTTTGTATACCTGTTAAACTGTCTGTCTGCAATTATGAAACTTAAAAAACTATTTCTTGTAAAAAGAGAATATGTACATTTCGATTTATGAAAATTTAGTAAAATTTGTACAATTATATGCCAATTTAATGTATAAAACGATATTAGATTGGATTTTTTCTTTTGCGTTACGATTACTGTTTAGTTTAGTTTACAAAGAGTTGTTTCTGAGATTATATCCTACATAGAAATCTGTCGCTGCCCCCTCCCCTCCTCCCTTTTGACAATGATGTACACATCCTTGTAAAACAAATTAGTACGTCAATACCATATACAAAAGTATAAATTCTTTTTATTCAAAAACTAGACGATATAAAGAAATAGGTTGCAAATTTGATATCAGCATAAAAATCTAATCTAGAAAACCATTACTCCAATTCAGTGGCAACAACTCTAAAGTTCCTCGTAATGAAAACGTTACACCATTGAAAAATATGCAAATTAAGTTTAAGAACTGACAGATAAATGTTAAGAATATGTTGATTATGGCATTTATCCTAAGCAAATAATCTAGTTGTCATTAGAAAAGATAATACAATCTGACATTTATTATATCGTAAAATAGCACAAAAAAGCTTATAAAGTCGAGTCTCTATGTAACGAAATCCATCGTTCCAGTAAAAAATTCGTTATATAGAGAAATTCGATTTATAGAGAATGATGTTAAAAATCGTATTTAATATGTAAATTTTGAAAAATATATTATTTTTTACCTTTTTAATTAAGCATTTGAAAAGTTTAAAAGTAAATATTAACCTAACATTTTATTTCTTAATTATTTAAGCTGTTTCAAAAAAGAGAGCAGACATTTATTTGAAAGCTTAATGAAAATCAAATAAGGAAGACTTGCATTAATTTCAGACAAAGATATCTGTAATTTTTTGTTGTTTTGATTTTAAAATTGTTACGCTCTCAAAAAAGCTTAAATTTTAGCAAGGAATGAAAAATTGTAGTTAACATTTTCATCCATTTGAACGCCTCTCTTATGTACCTCTCATTGATTCATCTCTTATATGTGTAATAATCCAATTGACTCTGTTTTGAGAAAAATGTGGAAAGATGTGTGGGAGGGGATGAATTCGTTGGATTTAAAGAACAAAGACAAAAGTTAATATTCAAAAAAAAAAACTCAGCACTGAACCATAAATCAAAAATAAGTGATGGAAAATTGATTCTATATGATTTCGAAGCTTTTATAAAACTGAATAAATTAAGACCAATTTATGAAAAAATTCGCTATATGGAGATAGATATTTTGCTATATATAGAGACTGCTTTTAATGTAATCGTGCGAAAAGGGGACCGTTCCTACTAAAAATTCGTCATATAGAGAAATTCGATGTATGGAGTTTCGTTATAGGGAGACTCGACTGTATTTGCATTAATTTAAATACGCAATTTTTTTAATTATAGGACCAGTTAAAGAAAAATAGAAAGCGTATTTGAAACAGCGTAGAATCATATTTAATTTAGTTCTGTGACAGAATTATTGTTGACCAGTGTAGTTTTAGATTGTGAAGATTTTAGTAAAAAAAAAATGGGGTTGAAGAGGAGAATCACATTCTTTTTTTATACGTTATATAATTTTTCTTCAAAAATTTTTCATGTTTTTACATGTTCTTAATCTTGGCTTTGAATTCTTTTTTTTATTTTTATTTATTTATTTATATATTTATTTATTCAAGAAAAGTTTGCTCAAGAGAAAAGATTTTTCTTTGGATCAAAATTTAGGATTAACTTTTTTCCTTTGCATTGTTCCAACCTTTAAGTAAGTAGACTAATGACCGAAATCGGTTTCGTGATACTCCGATTTATAAGAATCGCCCCTTTTTTTCTTTTTAAAAATAAATTCAAAACAATTTTTCGAGAAAAAAAATATTTAAATTTTACTTAAACCATTCGAACGACCTACTTTTTTTTTAAAGCGAGGTAATCATTTTTGCTGCAGATTATGCCAACAAAAAGTAGATTTTCACTGATTAATTATTTTTTAGAACTTTTAGAAGAAAGGGAATATTAAAAAAAAAAAGTGGACACTTTTTTTTTCTTTCAATTGACAATCATTTTCTTAAAAAAAAGATTTGTAAAGCTAAATACTGATATAAGTTCTAGATAATTAAACATACTTTCAGAATTTGGCGACTCAATGTGTTGTAGAAGTTTGTATCAATAGAAAATAGGTTCATAGTTTTCATGACAGGCACCAGCGGGCTCTTCTGGTCTCACAAGGTGTATTATTCCTTTTTTTCCCTCCTTGCACACAAAGAATCAAATTTATATTTAAAATTTCAATAATTATTAAACAAAAAGTCCGTTTTCTTTAATTGTAAAGTAGTAAGTCCGAACGCGATATATCTTTTTTTTTTTTAAGGCTACCCACTAATCACTGAAAAAGACCCGGATGACAGTGTTAAGTCTCTGGAGGTGTTCTTTTCAAATATCTTGGTCAAATTTTAATATTTTTACATGATTTTTTTTTTTTTTTTTTTTTTTTTTTTTTTTTGCAAAGGATAGCTGAGGACGATCTACAACCTGGTTAGTTTTTACTTTTTCAATTTTGGTTTCAGATAAAAAAAAAAAAATTACTTTAACTTTGAAACCGGTTTCAACCGGTTCTGAAATTGAAACTATCATGATATGAAAAAAAAAAAATTAGCAACATCGAAAAAGTAAAAACTATCCCGGTTGTAGATCATGCTCAGCTATCCTATGCAAAAAAAAAAAAAAAAAAAAAAAAAAAAAAAAAAAAAAAAATCATGTACAAATATTAAAATTTGAGCGAGATATTTGAAAATAACGCCCCCATAGACTTAACATTATCATCCGGGTCTTTTTCGGTGACTAGTGCTGCGTCTTAACCAAAAAAAATGCGTCGTAAAAATCACCTGAATTTTACCTCAAAGAAGTAGATCTATCCAAATAAAGACTTTTTGACTTAAAACTAATAAACTTTGCATTCTTTCAAAAAACCACATTTTGTACTTGGATGAAAAGAGCCTTTCCTTCAGTGCCGTTGACAGAAAACCAACTCCACCTTGCTCACGACTTTGTAGCGTCCATAATGAAATGGAATCCGCAGGATCGACCACCTGCGCAGAAAAGTAGGAGCCATCCTTTTCTATCAAATCTTTCAGAAATAAAGGAAAAAGTCCTCAAAAAATCGTCAACCAAAGACCAAAGAAATGTCGTCACTAATCCATTTCTAGAAGGGTGGAAGACATCGAAAATTGAGACTAAAAAAGATTGTGAGAAGAAACCACAGAAAACAGAATGTGCCAATCAAGAACCAAAAGTGTACAATCTGGACAATGTAACAAAAAATGTAACAAATCCCTTCCTGAAAGAATGCATATCTTCCAAAGAGACAAATGAAATAGTTACCTGCCAATTGCCAAAAATTGCTGAGAATATGGAAATTGTTGAAAACGATATTGTGTCGCCAGAATCCCAACGATCAAACTATGTACCTGATTATCCAGAAGCCAGAAAAAATATTCCTGGTAGAATAAAAGATTGGTTAAAAAAGAAGTGGAATAAGACTTTCCAGAAACCAAATAAATATGTAAGTATGAATACAGTTTTCTATTATATGATTTCATATTTAGGTGCGTTCGTAACTATGTAAATACGTAGAAGTTATGGTCATCGTTCAGTCCGTCTGTCTGTCCGTATATAACAGCAAAAACGATCCAATTGAATATTTTGAAATTTAAAATATGTAATTGGTGCATTATTTTATGGATCATTTCAAATTTTATGAAAATTGGATGCATAGTTTAATTACAAAGACAAAGAAAAGTTTTCCGTTTCATTACATCCAATGAGAAAAAAATAGTAAATAAAAATAATATAGAAAAATAGTAATAGAAAGAAATTATAGTATTTATAAGGACACACAAAAGATTTCTAATACTATACTGTATCCAAAGTACTGTATGAATATTTTATAAACTTTGTTACAGTACGAACGCACCGAATTTGTTACACTTGACGGGCAATTTCAGTCTTCTTAAAATTAAATATGAAGTATGTAATACCAGAAAAACATAAATTCGCTCAACTTAGCACACTTCAATGCGTATGTATGAGAGAGCGGAATGAAAGTCGCTGTAAATAGAAGAACATACTTTAGAGCTGTTCTCAAGCTCACTACTGAACAAGTATGAAACATTCTGACACAATGATGGACTCATTTTTAAACGTAAAGATAATTAAAATGTAAGTCATAAAGTTGCTCCCTTTGGATTTGAGAACACCTTTAAACGCATGAAGTATTTTGTAAAAATGCTGATCCGGTCTCCCAATAGATAGCCCTATAGATAGGCCCTTATTATATTGTACTAAGGCTCCTATAATTGACTTGAGCCTTAGATTCTACATTACTTCAGAGTAGTGACTGTTTTTTACTTGCGGATAGTTCCCTTCATGAAAAAGTAACGAAATTCAAGGTGAAGGAACTATTTTGGATTAATTGTTGTAAAATGTCATACCTGCAGAGATTTTAACAATGCCTGGTAAATCAAATAACTTATATCTCACAATATTTTAAAACCTACCTTCTCTAATCCATTTTTGTTGCAATCATCGCAGTGAGTTATTTCATAAATAAATTATATTTTAATGATCACTTATTGGAAAGGATGACAAACAAGTTACTGTCTTATTATTATAAATTAAGCAGACAAAAACACATTTTTGTAAGTGCGAAATTTAGAAATTTGACATCTGATTAATCACGAAAGATTTCCTATAGAATGGTTGAATCAGACGTACATATATAGACTTATTAGTCGGCCGAGTCAAAAAATCAATGATCTTATCCAAAGGGGGAAATTGCGCGTAGAGATTTTCAGAATACAAAATGTTTAACATCATTCCGTTTGAACTTCTGTTTGTGAAAACAGTATGAATCAGCAGCAGAAAATTGCTGGACCAATGTTGGCTAATTTTGGAGCTTCATGTTGAAAGACCGTAAAAAAATCTCCATCTTGCCATGCTATAAAAATTTGCAAGCGAAGTCCCAAAAGTGGCCCAAAATTTTACCTGCTTGGATATCACTGCAATTCCATGTAGGAGCCCGAAAAAATTATTTTTGATTAGCCGGACACTTTTTTGAATTAAATATCCTCTATTGAATTATTAAAAGAATATCAAATCCACTCAAGCACTTTCCAAAGGTTTCCGCAAACACGTACGTCTTAAGCGGGTTCTGCTTCAACTAAATCTTTTCCCCTTTTTTTTCGGCCCTAAGGAAACTAGCGCGATGGTGGAATGAGAAAGTTATAAAATAAAACAGACACACATAATACACATCCGTAAAGTTTAAGATTTCAAATCTGAAGAAAATATAACATATTTGAAAAAAGAAATTAAAATTCTTGTTATAGAACACTTACATAACATGAACATTCGTATTCGTAATTTCTTTGGAAAATGCTTTTCATATTATCTATGACTTACATTTAAAAGTTACAATGTTAAAGTTTTATAGTATTTGTTGCCATGTATGTATGTACTTTATTTTACATTCCTTTCTTTTTTCTTTTTTTCAGAAAAAACTCAAAGAAGAATCTGAATAACAATGTGCCAAATTCAACTTTTTATGACTTTTGTGTTATGTCTGAAATTACGTCATTCTTTGTTTCAATTTATTATATTATGTGTCAAACCATATTATTATACTATGTGTCAAGCTACATTATTACAATATGTGTCAAGTTATATTATTATATTATGTGCCAAGTTTTATGAAAGTGGCTTTCTTTCTTCCTCATTACCACATGTCTGAGAAATGTGTCTTTTGTATATGATTTATTCATCTAATGCTTCGTGCTAAAATCATTGTCCGCTCTTTGCTGGTTATTTATTGTTCCTTGATGCCTCTAATCTGGAATTTGAGCTTTTTATGAATTACTAATCGTCACTGCTCCTTCACTAACATCACTGTCAACCACTGCTCCTTCACTAACATCACTGCCTGCTGTGTGCTGAATGATCTGCCACGTAACTGATTTTTGATTACCATCACATCTGAGACTTGTTTGTGCTCTTTATATATGACTAACATCGTCAATGCTTCCTCACTAACATCACTGCCTGTCACTGCCTCTTCACTAACATCACTGCCTCCTATGTGCTGAATGATCTGCCATGTAACTGATTTTTGATTACCATCATATCTGAGACTTGTTTATGCTCCTTATATATGACTAACATCGTCAATGCTTCTTCACTAGCATCACTGCCTGTCACTGCCTCTTCACTAACATCACTGCCTCCTATGTGCTGAATGATCTGCCTCGTAACTGATTTTTGATTACCATTATATTTGAGATTTGTGCTCCTGATGTATGACTAACATCGTTAATGTCTCTTCGTTAAAACAACACTGATGATTTTTGCTACTTGATATGTCTTATGATTCTTTTTGTATTGCCAGTTATATGTGGTATTGCTGCTCCTGAACGAACGTTTTGCGTGCCTCACTACATCTTGTTTCTTGCTCCTATTTTGCCATCATTTTTTGCTGTATCATCTCCTGTTGCGTAAATTTTAATAATTTGTATAAATAAACACATTACTTTTGCATTATTCGTTGTTGTTTTTGTGTCATTGCATTTTTTTTTCTTATGGACTATTTTTATCATAAGAATAACTTTTCCCACAAAACACATTGATTTTGTGGGAAGTAAACGTAGCTTTTGTCTGTGGATGATCAAAATGTAAGCGCATGTATTGTGCAAGGATGTTCTTATAAAATGCCTTAATCTACTATAATATGTCAAAGGAAGTTGTTATTTTCAGAACATGAAACTTATCACTCACCTGCAAGAAAACCGACACATCTTGATATATGATAAATTTCACAGGAGAGGCAAAATTCGCATGATTTTAATGTTTCTTGATATTATAGCATTTGGCTATGCACGCAGGAGTAAACACGCGTATAAAAGCATAAAAACTTTAAGAATGAATACGTTTAATGAGATTTGGATTGGATTATAGGATAATTTTACCTTTCCACACAATCTACCCCTCTTCTGTGGTCAAAAAATACATAGGACATATAGCGTAAAAAATGATTTTCCGTATGACTACACTTATGAAACTTTTCGTGCAGTAAGACTCACCTATGACAGACATATTATTTCTGGAATAAAATGCAAAATGATTTTTTGCAAGGTGTGTCACTTTTCTTGGGGGTAAGAACGATATGATGTTTGAATTTAAGAATAAAAACCTGTATTTTGTTCATAATTATTAAAAAAATTTTCATGAATTTTTGAAGATCAAAATAATAATCTTTGCAAATATTCTATTTCCGAACACATATCTGCGATTACCGTAGTCGATCTCATTATTCATGTAATATTTACTATTGATTTTTTCTGTTAATTACTTGCATTTGTATTGAAAATTATTTAAGAATTAAAAATTTCTCTTGTATACAAAACCTAAAAAATATGAAAATAGTGCTTGTGTAGAAATATTCGCAGTGGTATATAGTTCTGTACTGAAATACATCACCAATAAAAAAAAAAAAAAAAAAAAAAAAAAAAAAAAAAAAAACCTCCTGCAAAAAATGAGTTAGACAAGCACTTGGAAAAATTTTACACCAAATTCGGCACAAATTGCCCAAAAACTTTAATTTATTTATCCCAATCAACTAATTGGTAAGTAAATCACAGTCGTTGTAATTTTCTCCATTGTGAAAATGTACCAATGCAAGATTTGAACAATAAACATTTTGGCTTTAATTGACAATGCTCTTTCAACTGAAACGGAATTAGGTCTCCATACTCAGAAAATACTCAAAAAATTACAGAGTGGTATTCTGATGTGGATAGATATGTTTTTATATTTTAAAATAAAAAGAATATTGCCTAGTCAAATTGATGGCATTGAGCTCACAGGCTACGCATTTTCATTTTATATTTAAGTCTCATCTTTTCAAGGGTTAATGCCGTTCGAATAAAAAATTAAGGGGGGGGGGGGACAGCTACCTCCATTTCCCCGTTTTAAACTTAATAATTGAACCCCTTAAACTAATCAGGGATATGATTTATCATATAAAAAATCTGCATGAATAATATTAATCACGGAGGCGCCTCATCAGAATGGTCCTATATCTAAATTTTGAACAAAAACTGATAATTCTGCATGAAAAACCCATTCATATCAATTAAAGGGAGGGGCACGAGCCCTCCGTTCCCCCTCTTTATACTTATTCAATGAACAACTAATACTAATCACGGAAGTGCCTCATCAGACTGATCTTACATCTAAATTTTGAACGAAAACTGATAATTCTGCATGAAAAATCCATTTATATAAATTAAGGGAAGAGGCATTAGCCCCCGTTCCACCTGTTATACATATCGAATAAACTCCAAAACTATTAAATTTATATCTCTCATTGTTTAAATTTATATTCATTAAATACGCATTCTAAAAATCTATAAAGAAACAATTTTCAGTTACATTAAAATCGTTTGCTTTTGGCAAGGAAAAGTGTTACCCGACAAATAGAGTGACACTTTTGTCTTTTCGCGTTAGTTATTCGAAAGATTTTTACTTTTTCACAGACTTTCTACAATGATTCCGCCGCTAAATTCGAGTGATCCTTTATTACGTACATGAGTAATTTAATTAGTATTTTTCTTTTTTCAAAATATCCTGAGTATGTCTAGTATGGAGACCTTCCTTGTGAGTTATCTGAACGACAACCCAGCCAACATAATTTTAAAGAAATTCGCAATTTGTTCTGCCGGCCTATTTTACACACCTGCTGAAATTTTATCGTGATTGGTTCTCTAAGTGAAAATCGTGTGAATGGAGTATCGTCGAGATAGCTCTATTGAAAGAGCGCTGGTAATTAAAACCAAACGCTTCTGGGTTAGAATTTTCGGCCTGAACATACTTCCAATTGAAAGAAATAAATCTCGTAATTCCCAAACCTATTTAATTAAAAGTACGAAATGGAATCGGTGTGGACGCATTTCCAGTTGGAAGAAATTAATACTACTCGCAATTCCCAAACTTATTTAATTCAAAATATGAAATTCCATTCAGTCGTTCAAGAGTATACTGTACATCAGTATGTGTTGTTTTACATGTGATTTCTTAACTGATATCGTCTCTGTAATCCAAATGTGTCTTAATGAGGAGTCTTCCACAACGCAACAAAATCGTTGCAACAGAGGTCTGTTTATGTTTCATAACTAACACAGTGTTTTTCAGACAACAGAAATAAGTAACTCTTTCACTTAAAAATTTTCATAACAAATAGATAAGTCAGTAAATAAAACTAATAACGAAGTAATAAATAAAAGTATCGTTTGATCACTTTAACTTAATTTTATATGGATTTCATGTTAAACATAAAATTTTAACTTACACTGTAAAAAAATAAATAAATAAAAATCCGTCAATTACGAAAAGGCTTGCAACAGATTTGCCGAAATGTTTCCGTTTCTTGATGAAAGTACCATCTTTGTAGTCTTCGTTTCTTGCAATAGTTTTTTAAAGCGCATGCGTGGCGATCAAAGATACAGAAATCGCATTGGATTATAGATTTTTACAGTAATGATTCCGTATTTAAAAATCTGTAATCTTAAAAAGGCAACAGATATATGGTCAGATTCCATTTTTCTAATAAAACAGAAAATTTCAGTTCAAATTTCGCAGAAGCCACAACCTGTCAATAAACGAAAATTTTTAACAGTGAATATCTTTTCATATTCTGATTTCAATTTAGCACCAAAGTGCTATAACTGTTCATCTTGTGTTATAACTAATCTGCTTTATTTTATTTTATTTATTTATTTATTTATTTTATTTACGTTGTCACTTGCCTTTAGTGGTTATCCTGCCACTTTTATTTTAAATTATTGTAGTAGACAAATTTTTATTGTTTAAACAAGCTTCAAAGAGAGGGGGAAATCATGCTTGAAAATCACTTAACCCTTTATCTACCGAATTATGAATTCATGGAAATTTTACATTCTAAAGCATTTTACATAAATTGTTTAAACTAAATCAAAAGATTTACATAGTCAATTAATAAATTTGTGAAGGATTAATTAAATTTGAATTTACAGGGATTTTGTGTAATATTTAAAACCCCACTCAAATCTTTTATTTTAAATTGTTTTCTTAGTATTTTGTAGAATTATAGAATGTACAAATAGGATGTTCTTACAATATAAATATAGAAGTATTTTCGAATTGAAAAATCCCCCTCCCTCAGCACCAAGAAAGCTAAAAAGATGCAAAGGCAAAAGAAAACATCGTTTTAAAAATATTTTTGTTTTGTGTAACCAATAATGTTTTTGGAACAAAATAAAGTAATGTATTTGTAACTCATTCTAAACGGTATTACAACTAATCGATGTATTAAGAGAATTTTATAATGAATAATTTTAAGGATACTTTTAAATACCGTCGGTAGATAAAGGTATAAAAGGCCATAAATAATCGCTAAATTGAACTGCAGCTTTCAAACAAATTTCGTTCGAAAATGTTTTTTTTTTTTCCTAATCGTTGATGTAAAAATTAAAATAATGCGAATTTTTAGAAACTGTCCAATAAAGTAAGAAAAGGGAAAGCCATAGCGCTGGTCGTTACCACCATCATTATAACACTTTTTAAAAAAGAAACTCATTTTTTAGCAGTCGTCTAAAACGTGGGCTATAATTTTTGAAGGCAACAGAAAATTTCCCTGCGAAAAAGCTTTCTCACTAATAAATACAATTAACAACACATGTGAGGTATTTTAACATCTAAGCAGTAAATAAAAACACGTTTCTTAACCACTTAACAGATCAATATTTTTGAAAAAAACATCCTAATAATGCCTTTTTTTTTTTTTTTTTTTTAATGCATTTTTCAGAATTTTTAATTTTTTACCACCAGTTTTTCAAAATAGAAATTTTTGCCCAGTTGAATCAGAAAAATGCTAGAATTAAAAAAATTAGAATTTACAATAAAAATTTACTGGTAAGAAAAATAAATCATGATTGGAATATGGATGCCCGTACATGGTACGGGCAAATCACAATTTGCAAAAACAACTTGCCCGTATAACGTACGGGCAAATCAGTGAAGCAGTTAAGACGCTTCTAATTCACCCAATGTTCCGAAAAAAAATGTTTCTTTATCTTTAGGAACCTCAGAAAACAATTTACTTTCATAATTTATAGAAGAATTTTTAAAAATATTTTTTTATTAGCTGCCTGTAATTTTCGGAAACGTTTTCGAGCAGTGTTTACAATGTATTAATCAATTTTCTCATCCGTTTTTCAGAAGCTATCAGACCTCAGATAAACATTTTCAGCTGCATAACTGAAATTGTGCGTGCAATTGAGCAGAAAATTGTTAATTTTAATGTTAATGTTAATGCTTTTAATTCTAAATGTTTTTCAATTAAACATGTTTGCTGAACTTGAAAGTAATTTTTTTGAGACTTCTTAGTATCCAAAAACCCAGTCTTCTGGGTAGATAGAACTGATCAGGGACTGTGCAAATGTAACGTTATCAACATTTTAGTAATTTTGAACCCCTCGCCCCCCTTTCGATATCATACGTTATCATCGCTCGATCTTTTTTTTTTTTTTTTTTTTTTTTTGAATTTTTTTTTTGTTAGGAATACTATACAAAACTGGTTAAATTTACTTTTCGCATACTTTATCGATTTAAATGAAGAGATGTCAATAAAATATCATTTTTTTTAATAACACATAAAAGAAATGTTAGTATTTAAATATAATTTATAATAGCCTTTTGTTAGATAATGCATTCATCAGTAATAAAGTCTTGTTGTACTTGCCCCGAACGGGCGAGGGATGGGGGGGGGGGGGGGATCAGAAGTCGAAATTCTTATAAACAAAACAAGCAGACAACATTCACAAGCTTCATTTCAAAAGTACTTAAAATATGTGATGTGTATTATGCTTAGATATTCATACACATATGAAGATGAATTGGAATGTCAAAAGTTGGAGTATCCCATATTTAAGAATTAGATAATTTTATAACAACTTAGTAATTTTAATAATAACTTTGCATTTTGATAAAAATAGATAACAGACTAAAAAACGATAATATATTATTTTGAACTGCAACGATGTTTTGTTGAAATCAGCTCAATTAATTGCATACAGTGAGCAAAAAAAGTATTTGCACACCATGTAAATTTGTTGTTGCATATGTATAAATAAATAATAAAAAGAATATTGCCCAGTTAAACTGATGGCATTGAGCTCACAGGCTACACATACTAATTATACATTACAGCCTTATATTTTCAAGGGTAATTTCCATTCGAAAAACAAATTAAGGGGGGGGGGGGGACTGCGCCCTCTTTTTTCCCGATATATACATAATTATTGAACCCCTTGAACTAATCAGGGATATGCTTTATCATATCAAAAATCTAAACCCAAAATTCAGAGAAAATTGGAAATTTTTTAATAAAAACCCATTTATATAACTTAAGAGGAGTTATCCCCTCTTTTATACGTAACCATTAAACTTCCAAAACTATTCAGAAATTCGCCCTATCAGAAAGAACCTACATAACGAAAATTGATAAATCTGCATGAAAAACCCATTTATATCAATTAAGGGAAGGGGCATGAGCTCCTCGTTCCCCCTTTTTATACTTTTTCATTGAACAACTTATACTAATCACAGAGATGTCTCATCAGAATGATCTTATACCTACATTTTAAACGAAAACGGATAATTTGCATGAAAAAACCATTTATATAGATCAAGGGGAGGGGCATGAGCCCCCGTTCCCCCTCTAATACATATCGAATGATCTCCAAAAACTAATCAGGGAAGCGCCTTATCAGAATATACATATATCCAAAATTCCAAGTTAATCCGATATTTTTATCATGAGTTATCGCATTACGCACATACGCACATACTGAACGGACGGACACATAAGCTCCCAATCTTTGATGGCTTGTGAGCTAAAAAGCAACTAAGAATTAAAAATACCATCACTTCTACAAAACAAATAAACATATTTAATATCTGACTTAATAAATATATTTAAAATATGAAAACATAAAAAAGTAGCATTTGTACTGTCAAAAAAATATTTACACACTACCAATAAAAATAGAACTAGAGCAGCAATTCCCAATCTATGGGTCGCGACCCATTGGTTGGCCGCTGCAGTTGTTTTGGTGGGTCGCGGAACAATCGAAGTTTGTCATCAAAATATATCTTTTATTTCATCTGTTTAAAAAAGATGTGGCAATTTCAACGGGAAATATTATTTCAAATCCTTAATTTTCTTTTAGATTAATATACGAACAGAATATCCAGAAATATTTAAATCTTTAAATTTATGAGAACATGCTTTTTCTGCTTTGCTGTTTTTGAAAGACAAACTGTGTGTTAATATATGTTCCCACATCGGTAAACATACCAGTACCAGACATCTCATTGATTATAAAGTTATGTTTTCATAATAATTAAACAATAATTAAAAGTATTTTTAATTATATTTGGAGATTGTGCATTGTTTTAATTACTATTCACTTACACACTTTGAGTTACCGATTCTTGTTTTTGTTTCATCTTCCGTACGAAAATTTGCGTTTTTCGTAGGATGCGTTTTCTTTTATACTTAATTTTGTCAATTAAATTTATTGATATTTGCACGTTCTTCTATAAGTAAGTTCCTAACTAAAATATCAATAAAATGTATAAGTATCGCTTTGAGATTCCTCTTCATATGGGTATATTTACAAATTAACTGAAAATTTTTTACTAGCCGGAAGCTTTTGACCGCCACTGTATAATTACTCCTTTAGATCGACGTCCTTAAATTTATTTCCACCTTTTAGATTTGGCCTTATTTCTAAGAATAAATTATTTTTAACCTTTCATTCCACATTTATATTGTTTTCTATTCTAGGTTTTTATCTTTTTTAGGATCCTTGGCCTATGCCCTATTTTCCCCTAAATTTCTGTTTCATTTAGACACTTTTCCCCAGCTTTATAAAGTGTTTACCCCCACCACCATCTGGCGTTTTTGCTGCTATACGCATAGTATTTCTTAGTTTTCTCGTCTTCTAATTATCTGATTTTAAGGGTGTATTCCGATCAAAATCGCTTACTTTCAGATTCATTTTAAAATTCATTGTTGCTCTAAAATACACCAAACTTTCAAAATCTCTTATTTAGAAACTAGATAACATGCCGTAAGGGTCAATTTTTTGGTAAATGTAGAAAATATTGCAAAAAATGCTGTCTAAGTTGCCAATTTGGACAGCAATTTCCGAATCTGGAGAACTGGGAACTAAAAAATGATTGAACTGAGAAAATAATTGTTTGTAAGTCAAATTCTAATGAATTCAGCGAAAATTGAAATCACACGGCCTCTTCTACATCGCATCAAAAATCACCGCAGCAAGTTTCATTTTTCTACTTTCAAAAATATGTCTGAAAATGTATCGGAAAATTTCGAGCTATTGAAGGTGGAAAATCCTTTTTACGAATAAACCATTAATACAATTTTCACTTTTGTATCAGTAATCCATTTTATCCTCCATTTCGTTTTAGACTTCGTCTTCTCCATTCATGGTATCTTTTCCTTTCCCTTATATCTTATTAGCACCTGGCTGGCAGATCTTATAGCATTGACATGCGTATTTTCCCCCACACTTTTAATTTAATTTTCATCTTCCCCGCTAGAGGGCACTCTATTTTTTCCCCTAGCATTTTTTTTTTCTTTAAGCAGATGACAACACAGATTTTTATTAGAACATTCTATAAACAATATTTAATTATTCAGCATTTAATTTTTAGATTATGTTTGCTCAAAGTTTTAATAACCAACAGCGATGTCAAATGTTTAAAAAAAATCCCAAAATTGCAAGATAGAGCGCCCTCTAAGGAGAAAGATGAGAACTAAAATAAAGGTAGGTGTGAAAACAAAATTAATGATGTAAGATGCAAGCACTATCAAAAGGAAACGATATTCAGGGCTGCCACAGGCGACTATTTTTGTGTTCTGTTCGCACTAGTATTTTTCCAATGTAATTTTTGGAGCGCATTTCTCTTACGAATGTTGTTAAGTTGTATGTTAAGGATTTTTGTTATAAGAAAAAGGTGTCAGTTAGAATTAAAAAATAGTCGCTTGTGGCAGTCCTAGATATTAAATAATACAATAGGAAAGGGAGAACGTTCCCTATTGAAGAAGCTGTAAACTAAAAAGGAAGATAAAATAATTAACAGCACAAATTAAAAGTTGAATGAAAATTAAATAATAAGAACAAGAAAACTAAAAAATACTATGCGCATAGTAACAAAAGCGCCATATGATGTTGGGAGTAAAAAACTGTTAAAGGTTAGAAAAGTTATCAAAATGAAATAGAAATGTTGGGGAAATTAATAGGCCAAGCAGTCTTAAAGGTTAAAAATCCAAATCAGAAAAATAACATTATAAGCAAAAGAATGGTAAAAGCTTTTTATATCTAAGAAATAATAAAAGAATTTGTAATATTCTTTCAAAAGAAATTGATATAAACGAACAAACAAATAAATAATATTTATTTTAATTAAAATTTCTCTTTTCCAATTACAACCATACACCACCGATCCTGAAAAATCTCTTTTGATTCTAGAGATTTTGTAAAATGTCACTAAATAATGTTTCCTGAAAATTCACCAGCGTGCTAAAAAAACAATAATGCAAAAATGCACAACAATGAATACATTTAAAAAAAAAAATAAGCCCATTGTTAAGAAATTTACAAATTATATTACAACAATACTAACAATAGAAAGTAAAAAATTAGAATTGATCATAAAACTAACAATGAGTAATTAACAATGAAAATAAAATCTTAAAGAATTGTTCAATACAAAGTTTTCATGCTTATGTGTTCTATAAGTGTTATTAAAAGTTTTATTTAAAGCATTGATAAAGCGAATTTTTGTGCTAAAAAACTATATAAAGTTTGGGAAAAGGTGTTTTTTGATTAATTAATAAGAAATTCAAAGCCTTTTCGTTTGATATCTGTTTCGTGAAAATGGCTTCTGGTGATACAAGTCCCTTTGTTGATATTAAAAACCTCCTCGCTGATATGGATTACTATGATATAAAGCCACTTGGTAAAGGCTCTTTTGGCGAAGTTCTATCAGCAATTTCTCCAAATAAAAAACGTGTTGCTGTAAAAATTATCAAAAATAAAGATGCTTGGCACATCGAAGAATCCGTTTGGCCTGTACTCTGCCACCGAAACATTCTACCACTTCTGGAAATGATAAATGTCCATAACATGAATCTTAAGTTATATGTGATGCCGAGACATCCGTACGCACTGAATAGAATACTCCGTAGCAAACGCTTCTTAGCGGATGAAAATGGTCATGAGAAAATTAAGCGCTGGTTTGTGGATATCCTTGATGGACTGAAGTATCTACATGAAAAGGGTTGGGCCCACACAGATATTAAGAGCGATAACATATTGATTGCTGCGGACGGTAGAGCACTTCTCTGTGATTTTTCGGGCCTAACCCATACAGAAGAACCCTTAAAAAGGTAGTAAAATATTTTAACTAACAATTATGTAAATACAGAATAATGTTTTTACTGCATTCAGATGTAAGCTGAATTTTGCTTTATCCGTACATGGCCGGGATCCAGATAAATTTTTCACTATTTGCAAGACAAGATTCACTAATCAGAATCCTGCAATTTAGCGAACATTTCATTGTTTGAAATAAAAAGCGAAAAGTTCGCACAAATGCAGGCTTGTGATTGATAAAACTCAGTTCACTAACAGAGAAAAAGCTTCCTGAATTCCGGCCAATATCTTTAAATTTATCAGCAAAATTCAACTGTTCTCATTATTAACTACTATGCTGAAAGAATAACAATTCATTTTAAAATTTGAAAATCTTATTAAATGAAGAATTTTATAAAACAAATATGTTATGTATAATAACCATCTCTTGTTATTTACAATGCAGTATATGCATTAAATTATTAATAAAATAAAAATTTGAGAAATTCCAGTGGCTAGATGAATGAAACTTTCTAAAGATGTTATAAATTGTGTTTAATATCCTTTGAAATCTGCCTCCTCAAAAAAGCTAGGAATAACCAGTAAACAAACCTTTTCTCAAAGAAGGCTCTGGCAATGTAATTTTCCAACTGAATGAAAAAATGTTTAGGCCAGAATATGAACCAGAATTTTCTTCATTTAGCTTAAGCTACCAATCGCTTTGTCCAGCTGATCGCCTGGACAAATCTGGGGGACATGGCTCATAAGAGAGAATCTTGTTTAAGCTACCAATGCCTTTGTCAGCTGATCTCCTGGGTAAATTTGGCAGATATAATCTGAATAGTCTGAATTTGAGAAATGCCAGTGTATAGATGAATGAAACTTTCTAAAGGTGTTATAAAATTTGTTTAATGTCTCTTTTAATCTCCCTCCTCAAAAATCCAAGATCTTTATCCAGTAAACAAGCTTTTTCTCAAAGAAGGCACAGACAATCTAATTTTTGAAGTGGGTGAAAAAATGTTTAGTCCAGAAATCGAACGGGAGATTTTTTGGCTTAAGGGTATATTTCGATTCAAACTGCTTATTTTCCGATTTATTTTTAAATTCATTTTTGCTCTCATATGCATCAAACTGGCAAATTGTCTTATTTAGAAAGTACTCGAGGTGCCGTAATCGTCGATTCTTTGATAAATGCAGAAAATATTGCAAAAAAAGCAATCAAAAACGGCACTTTGAACCGATTTTCACCAAGCGGGAGATCTGTGAACAAAAAAAGGGTCCTACTGAGAAGTGAATTGTTTATAAATCAAATTCTAATGAATTGAGCGTAAAATGACATCACACGGCACCTTATACGTCTTTTCAAAAATCCGCTCAGCAAGTTTCATGTTTCTACTATTAAAAATATGTCTGAAATTGTATCAGAAAGTTTCGAGCTGTTGAAGGTGGAAAAGCGTTTTTTCGAATACACCCTTAAGTTACCAGTGCCTTTGTCAGCTGATCTCCTGGATAAATCTGGCAGACATAATTCCTTAGAAAGAAAATCTTGTTGATTATGATATCTGGTCTAATATCTGAAGCAGTTCAACAGAATAAACCACAAATAATAGAAGAAACGCTCATATGTAAGAAATGTAGACGTAACTACACTTCGTTAATTCATAAATGTGTCGCTCGAATTCCTAATTCCTAGCTTTGTGAACAACTAATTATTAAGTATAATTACGTATCGAACGTTTCTTGGAGGTTCCTTACCTGCGATTAAAAAGTATGATACAGGAATAAATTTGGTCACTTACATTTTAACAGAAGTCATGTTTTTTCAAGCACAAGTACATGTGTCAAAGTTTACCAGGCTGAAATATCTTAGATACGTGTATGCGAATACTAACTAGAGAAAAGAATATAGTGGCAAAGATAATATATGCATAATTAAGTGATAAAAAAAGATGAACATTTTTTAAACAAGATAAATAATAAATATTTCATTACAGAGCCAACATTCAATTTCGTATTTTATTTTGACTTCAAGAAAATATTTGCCTTTTCGTGTGTAATTTGTGTACCATATAACTTCCGTTGAATATGTTTAGCAAAATTTTCTTGAAATTTGCTGATGTAAACTCTTGACACCAGAAATAAATAAAGATGATGATAATTATTCTTTCATTTTACTAATTATACTCTAATTACTAATTATAATTAATCACCGAATATTTGCTTGTTTTCTGCGACTTTTTTGTGTACCAGAATTCTCACAAGATTAATTACTGTGTTTTTCTTTAAACAATACAGTCGAGTCTCTATATAACGAAATCCATCGTTCCAGTAAAAAATTCGTTATATAGAGAAATTCGTTGTTTAGAAAATGATGTTAAAAATCATATTGAATGTGTAAATTTTGAACAAATATTATTTTTGATGTTTTTAATTAAGCATTTGAAATGTTTAAAATTAAATATTAACCTAACATTTTATTTCTTAATTATTTAAGCAGTTTCAAAAAAGAGAACAGACATTTATTTGAAAGCTTAATGAAAATCAAAAAAGGAAGACTTGCATTAATTTCAGATGAAAAAATCTGTAATTTTTGTTGTTTTAATTTTAAAATTGTTACGCTCTCAAAAAAAAAAAAAAAAAAAAAAGCTCAAATTTTAGCAAGGAATGAAAAATTGTAGTTAACATTTTCCTCCATTTGAAGGCCTCTCTTATGTGCCTTTCATTGATTCCTCTCTAACATTTGTAACAATCTAATTGACTATGTTTTGAGAAGGATGTTGAAAGGTGTGTGGGAGATGGGACGAATTCGTTGCATTTAAAGGACAAGGACAGAAGTAATATTAAAATGAAATTGAACACTGAACGATAAATCAAAAATAAGTGATGGAAAAACGATTCCATATGATTTCGAAGCTTTTTTAAAACTGAATAAATTAAGACCAATTTATGAAAAAAATTCGTTATATAGAGATAGATATTTCGCTATATAGACTGTTTTTAATGTAATCATGCGAAAAGTGGACCGTTCCTACAAAAAATTCGTTATATAGAGAAATTCGAAGTATGGAGTTTCGTTATAGAGAGACTCGACTGTATATCTAAATCTTTTCTCTTTTCTTTTGTTAGATTGTGTGCTCCGCTGGCGTATAGACCACCTGAGTATTATGATCCTGCATGCCATGAAAACCTAGAAGGCGCTGCATGCGATGTGTGGCTCTTTGGGATGATGTGTCTGAACGTTCTGACTGGCAATTGGCCGAAAAATCGGATGAAATCTGTCACTGATGCGAATTCATGGAAAACGAATGTGGAGCCTGTAGTACTTCAAGCACTGGAGGTAAATTGCCTTTATTTTTCTGCCCCAATAATGGCTGAGAGGTTCTACTCTCTAAGCTGGTAGATGGGAGGTGCTGGATTCGAACCCAATCGCGCCCGTTGACTTAACTGTTTGGAGATTTCGTGGTAGTCTAAGAACCTTGAGTAAATATAGATTAGGTTTCCTTAGAAAGTCCCATTTGAAGGGTAGTCTCCCCTCCCCTCTTTAGGGCCTAGATACCTCGTGCAGATAATTGGCCGTCATAAATATATTGCATCTTTATTTTTCTTCATGAACATAGAATAAGCTATGATTTCTAATTGATGTTCTGTTTTTTAACGCTTTCCAACGTAGTTGAAAAGTGTTTATGATTTATGAATTCAGTTTGTCTGTCCGTCTACCCGTGTTCAACAATCAGATCAATCTTGCAAACAATCAGATGTAATATTTACTGTTTGTATACCTGTTAAACTGTCTGTCTGCAACTATGAAACTTAAAAGACTATTTCTTGTAAAAAGAGAATATGTACATTTCGATTTATGAAAATTTAGTAAAATTTGTACAATTATATGCCAATTTAATGTATAAAGCGATATTAGATTGGAATTTTTTCTTTTGTGTTACGATTACTGTTTAGTTTAGTTTACAAAGAGTTGTTTCTGAGATTATATCCTACATAGAAATCTGTCGCTGCCCCCGCCCCCCCCTCCTCCCTTTTGACTATGATGTACACATCCCTGAAAAGCAACTTAGTACGTCAATACCGTATACAAAAGTATAAATTCTTTTTATTCAAAAACTAGACGATATAAAAAAAACTGGCTGCAAATTTGATATCAGCATAAAAATCTTATCTAGAAAACCATTACTCCAATTCAGTGGCAACAACTCTAAAGTTCCTCGTAATGAAAACGTTACACCATTGAAAAATATGTAAATTAAGTTTAATAACTGACAGATACATGTTAAGAATATGCTGATCATGGCATTTATCCTAAGCAAATAATCTAATAGTCATTAGAAAAGGTAATACAATCTGACATTTATTATATCGTAAAATAGCACAAAAAAGCTTATACAGTCGAGTCTCTATATAACGAAATCCATCGTTCCAGTAAAAAATTCGTTATATAGAGAAATTCGATGTCTAGGGAATGATGTTAAAAATCGTATTTAATATGTAAATTTTGAAAAAAATTATTTTTGATCTTTTTAATTAAGCATTTGAAATGTTTAAAAGTAAATATTAACCTAACATTTTATTTCTTAATTATTTAAGCTGTTTCAAAAAAGAGAACCGACATTTATTTGAAAGCTTAATGAAAATCAAATAAGGAAGACTTGCTTTAATTTCAGACAAAGATATCTGTAATTTTTTGTTGTTTTGATTTTAAGATTGTTTACGCTCTCAAAAAAGCTGAAATTTTAGCAAGGAATGAAAAATTGTAGTTAACATTTTCATCCATTTGAACGCCTCTCTTATGTACCTCTCATTGATTCATCTCTTATATGTGTAATAATCCAATTGACTCTGTTTTGAGAAAAATGTGGAAAGATGTGTGGGAGGGGATGAATTCGTTGGATTTAAAGAACAAAGACAAAAGTTAATATTCAAAAAAAAAACTCAGCACTGAACCATAAATCAAAAATAAGTGATGGAAAATTGATTCTATATGATTTCGAAGCTTTTATAAAACTGAATAAATTAAGACCAATTTATGAAAAAATTCGCTATATGGAGATAGATATTTTGCTATATATAGAGACTGCTTTTAATGTAATCGTGCGAAAAGGGGACCGTTCCTACTAAAAATTCGTCATATAGAGAAATTCGATGTATGGAGTTTCGTTATAGGGAGACTCGACTGTATTTGCATTAATTTAAATACGCAATTTTTTTAATTATAGGACCAGTTACAGAAAAATAGAAAGCGTATTTGAAACAGCGTAGAATCATATTTAATTTAGTTCTGTGACAGAATTATTGTTGACCAGTGTAGTTTTAGATTGTGAAGATTTTAGTAAAAAAAAATGGGGTTGAAGAGGAGAATCACATTCTTTTTTTATACGTTATATAATTTTTCTTCAAAAATTTTTCATGTTTTTACATGTTCTTAATCTTGGCTTTGAATTCTTTTTTTTATTTTTATTTATTTATTTATATATTTATTTATTCAAGAAAAGTTTGCTCAAGAGAAAAGATTTTTCTTTGGATCAAAATTTAGGATTAACTTTTTTCCTTTGCATTGTTCCAACCTTTAAGTAAGTAGACTAATGACCGAAATCGGTTTCGTGATACTCCGATTTATAAGAATCGCCCCTTTTTTTCTTTTTAAAAATAAATTCAAAACAATTTTTCGAGAAAAAAAATATTTAAATTTTACTTAAACCATTCGAACGACCTACTTTTTTTTAAAAGCGAGGTAATCATTTTTGCTGCAGATTATGCCAACAAAAAGTAGATTTTCACTGATTAATTATTTTTTAGAACTTTTAGAAGAAAGGGAATATTAAAAAAAAAAGTGGACACTTTTTTTTTTCTTTCAATTGACAATCATTTTCTTAAAAAAAAAAAGATTTGTAAAGCTAAATACTGATATAAGTTCTAGATAATTAAACATACTTTCAGAATTTGGCGACTCAATGTGTTGTAGAAGTTTGTATCAATAGAAAATAGGTTCATGGTTTTAGACATAGTTTTCATGACAGGCACCAGCGGGCTCTTCTGGTCTCACAAGGTGTATTATTCCTTTTTTTCCCTCCTTGCACACAAAGAATCAAATTTATATTTAAAATTTCAATAATTATTAAACAAAAAGTCCGTTTTCTTTAATTGTAAAGTAGTAAGTCCGAACGCGATATATCTTTTTTTTTTTAAGGCTACCCACTAATCACTGAAAAAGACCCGGATGACAGTGTTAAGTCTCTGGAGGTGTTCTTTTCAAATATCTTGGTCAAATTTTAATATTTTTACATGATTTTTTTTTTTTTTTTTTTTTTTTTTTTTTTTGCAAAGGATAGCTGAGGACGATCTACAACCTGGTTAGTTTTTACTTTTTCAATTTTGGTTTCAGATAAAAAAAAAAAATTACTTTAACTTTGAAACCGGTTTCAACCGGTTCTGAAATTGAAACTATCATGATATGAAAAAAAAAAAATTAGCAACATCGAAAAAGTAAAAACTATCCCGGTTGTAGATCATGCTCAGCTATCCTATGCAAAAAAAAAAAAAAAAAAAAAAAAAAAAAAAAAAAATCATGTACAAATATTAAAATTTGAGCGAGATATTTGAAAATAACGCCCCCATAGACTTAACATTATCATCCGGGTCTTTTTCGGTGACTAGTGCTGCGTCTTAACCAAAAAAATGCGTCGTAAAAATCACCTGAATTTTACCTCAAAGAAGTAGATCTATCCAAATAAAGACTTTTTGACTTAAAACTAATAAACTTTGCATTCTTTCAGAAAACCACATTTTGTACTTGGATGAAAAGAGCCTTTCCTTCAGTGCCGTTGACAGAAAACGAACTCCACCTTGCTCACGACTTTGTAGCGTCCATAATGAAATGGAATCCGCAGGATCGACCACCTGCGCAGAAAATTAGGAGCCATCCTTTTCTATCAAATCTTTCAGAAATAAAGGAAAAAGTCCTCAAAAAATCGTCAACCAAAGACCAAAGAAATGTCGTCACTAATCCATTTCTAGAAGGGTGGAAGACATCGAAAATTGAGACTAAAAAAGATTGTGAGAAGAAACCACAGAAAACAGAATGTGCCAATCAAGAACCAAAAGTGTACAATCTGGACAATGTAACAAAAAATGTAACAAATCCCTTCCTGAAAGAATGCATATCTTCCAAAGAGACAAATGAAATAGTTACCTGCCAATTGCCAAAAATTGCTGAGAATATGGAAATTGTTGAAAACGATATTGTGTCGCCAGAATCCCAACGATCAAACTATGTACCTGATTATCCAGAAGCCAGAAAAAATATTCCTGGTAGAATAAAAGATTGGTTAAAAAAGAAGTGGAATAAGACTTTCCAGAAACCAAATAAATATGTAAGTATGAATACAGTTTTCTATTATATGATTTCATATTTAGGTGCGTTCGTAACTATGTAAATACGTAGAAGTTATGGTCATCGTTCAGTCCGTCTGTCTGTCCGTATATAACAGCAAAAACGATCCAATTGAATATTTTGAAATTTAAAATATATAATTGGTGCATTATTTTATGGATCATTTCAAATTTTATGAAAATTGGATGCATAGTTTAATTACAAAGACAAAGAAAAGTTTTCCGTTTCATTACATCCAATGAGAAAAAAATAGTAAATAAAAATAATATAGAAAAATAGTAATAGAAAGAAATTATAGTATTTATAAGGACACACAAAAGATTTCTAATACTATACTGTATCCAAAGTACTGTATGAATATTTTATAAACTTTGTTACAGTACGAACGCACCGAATTTGTTACACTTGACGGGCAATTTCAGTCTTCTTAAAATTAAATATGAAGTATGTAATACCAGAAAAACATAAATTCGCTCAACTTAGCACACTTCAATGCGTATGTATGAGAGAGCGGAATGAAAGTCGCTGTAAATAGAAGAACATACTTTAGAGCTGTTCTCAAGCTCACTACTGAACAAGTATGAAACATTCTGACACAATGATGGACTCATTTTTAAACGTAAAGATAATTAAAATGTAAGTCATAAAGTTGTTCCCTTTGGATTTGAGAACACCTTTAAACGCATGAAGTATTTTGTAAAAATGCTGATCCGTTGTCCCAATAGATAGCCCTATAGATAGGCCCTTATTATATTGTACTAAGGCTCCTATAATTGACTTGAGCCTTAGATTCTACATTACTTCAGAGTAGTGACTGTTTTTTACTTGCGGATAGTTCCCTTCATGAAAAAGTAACGAAATTCAAGGTGAAGGAACTATTTTGGATTAATTGTTGTAAAATGTCATACCTGCAGAGATTTTAACAATGCCTGGTAAATCAAATAACTTATATCTCACAATATTTTAAAACCTACCTTCTCTAATCCATTTTTGTTGCAATCATCGCAGTGAGTTATTTCATAAATAAATTATATTTTAATGATCACTTATTGGAAAGGATGACAAACAAGTTACTGTCTTATTATTATAAATTAAGCAGACAAAAACACATTTTTGTAAGTGCGAAATTTAGAAATTTGACATCTGATTAATCACGAAAGATTTCCTATAGAATGGTTGAATCAGACGTACATATATAGACTTATTAGTCGGCCGAGTCAAAAAATCAATGATCTTATCCAAAGGGGGAAATTGCGCGTAGAGATTTTCAGAATACAAAATGTTTAACATCATTCCGTTTGAACTTCTGTTTGTGAAAACAGTATGAATCAGCAGCAGAAAATTGCTGGACCAATGTTGGCTAATTTTGGAGCTTCATGTTGAAAGACCGTAAAAAAATCTCCATCTTGCCATGCTATAAAAATTTGCAAGCGAAGTCCCAAAAGTGGCCCAAAATTTTACCTGCTTGGATATCACTGCAATTCCATGTAGGAGCCCGAAAAAATTATTTTTGATTAGCCGGACACTTTTTTGAATTAAATATCCTCTATTGAATTATTAAAAGAATATCAAATCCACTCAAGCACTTTCCAAAGGTTTCCGCAAACACGTACGTCTTAAGCGGGTTCTGCTTCAACTAAATCTTTTCCCCTTTTTTTTCGGCCCTAAGGAAACTAGCGCGATGGTGGAATGAGAAAGTTATAAAATAAAACAGACACACATAATACACATCCGTAAAGTTTAAGATTTCAAATCTGAAGAAAATATAACATATTTGAAAAAAGAAATTAAAATTCTTGTTATAGAACACTTACATAACATGAACATTCGTATTCGTAATTTCTTTGGAAAATGCTTTTCATATTATCTATGACTTACATTTAAAAGTTACAATGTTAAAGTTTTATAGTATTTGTTGCCATGTATGTATGTACTTTATTTTACATTCCTTTCTTTTTTCTTTTTTTCAGAAAAAACTCAAAGAAGAATCTGAATAACAATGTGCCAAATTCAACTTTTTATGACTTTTGTGTTATGTCTGAAATTACGTCATTCTTTGTTTCAATTTATTATATTATGTGTCAAACCATATTATTATACTATGTGTCAAGCTACATTATTACAATATGTGTCAAGTTATATTATTATATTATGTGCCAAGTTTTATGAAAGTGGCTTTCTTTCTTCCTCATTACCACATGTCTGAGAAATGTGTCTTTTGTATATGATTTATTCATCTAATGCTTCGTGCTAAAATCATTGTCCGCTCTTTGCTGGTTATTTATTGTTCCTTGATGCCTCTAATCTGGAATTTGAGCTTTTTATGAATTACTAATCGTCACTGCTCCTTCACTAACATCACTGTCAACCACTGCTCCTTCACTAACATCACTGCCTGCTGTGTGCTGAATGATCTGCCACGTAACTGATTTTTGATTACCATCACATCTGAGACTTGTTTGTGCTCTTTATATATGACTAACATCGTCAATGCTTCCTCACTAACACCACTGCCTGTCACTGCCTCTTCACTAACATCACTGCCTCCTATGTGCTGAATGATCTGCCATGTAACTGATTTTTGATTACCATCATATCTGAGACTTGTTTATGCTCCTTATATATGACTAACATCGTCAATGCTTCTTCACTAGCATCACTGCCTGTCACTGCCTCTTCACTAACATCACTGCCTCCTATGTGCTGAATGATCTGCCTCGTAACTGATTTTTGATTACCATTATATTTGAGATTTGTGCTCCTGATGTATGACTAACATCGTTAATGTCTCTTCGTTAAAACAACACTGATGATTTTTGCTACTTGATATGTCTTATGATTCTTTTTGTATTGCCAGTTATATGTGGGATTGCTGCTCCTGAACGAACGTTTTGCGTGCCTCACTACATCTTGTTTCTTGCTCCTATTTTGCCATCATTTTTTGCTGTATCATCTCCTGTTGCGTAAATTTTAATAATTTGTATAAATAAACACATTACTTTTGCAGTATTCGTTGTTGTTTTTGTGTCATTGCATTTTTTTTTTCTTATGGACTATTTTTATCATAAGAATAACTTTTCCCACAAAACACATTGATTTTGTGGGAAGTAAACGTAGCTTTTGTCTGTGGATGATCAAAATGTAAGCGCATGTATTGTGCAAGGATGTTCTTATAAAATGCCTTAATCTACTATAATATGTCAAAGGAAGTTGTTATTTTCAGAACATGAAACTTATCACTCACCTGCAAGAAAACCGACACATCTTGATATATGATAAATTTCACAGGAGAGGCAAAATTCGCATGATTTTAATGTTTCTTGATATTATAGCATTTGGCTATGCACGCAGGAGTAAACACGCGTATAAAAGCATAAAAACTTTAAGAATGAATACGTTTAATGAGATTTGGATTGGATTATAGGATAATTTTACCTTTCCACACAATCTACCCCTCTTCTGTGGTCAAAAAATACATAGGACATATAGCGTAAAAAATGATTTTCCGTATGACTACACTTATGAAACTTTTCGTGCAGTAAGACTCACCTATGACAGACATATTATTTCTGGAATAAAATGCAAAATGATTTTTTGCAAGGTGTGTCACTTTTCTTGGGGGTAAGAACGATATGATGTTTGAATTTAAGAATAAAAACCTGTATTTTGTTGATAATTATTAAAAAAATTTTCATGAATTTTTGAAGATCAAAATAATAATCTTTGCAAATATTCTATTTCCGAACACATATCTGCGATTACCGTAGTCGATCTCATTATTCATGTAATATTTACTATTGATTTTTTCTGTTAATTACTTGCATTTGTATTGAAAATTATTTAAGAATTAAAAATTTCTCTTGTATACAAAACCTAAAAAATATGAAAATAGTGCTTGTGTAGAAATATTCGCAGTGGTATATAGTTCTGTACTGAAATACATCACCAATAAAAAAAAAAAAAAAAAAAAAAAAAAAAAAAAAAAAAACCTCCTGCAAAAAATGAGTTAGACAAGCACTTGGAAAAATTTTACACCAAATTCGGCACAAATTGCCCAAAAACTTTAATTTATTTATCCCTATCAACTAATTGGTAAGTAAATCACAGTCGTTGTAATTTTCTCCATTGTGAAAATGTACCAATGCAAGATTTGAACAATAAACATTTTGGCTTTAATTGACAATGCTCTTTCAACTGAAACGGAATTAGGTCTCCATACTCAGAAAATACTCAAAAAATTACAGAGTGGTATTCTGATGTGGATAGATATGTTTTTATATTTTAAAATAAAAAGAATATTGCCTAGTCAAATTGATGGCATTGAGCTCACAGGCTACGCATTTTCATTTTATATTTAAGTCTCATCTTTTCAAGGGTTAATGCCGTTCGAATAAAAAATTAAGGGGGGGGGACAGCTACCTCCATTTCCCCGTTTTAAACTTAATAATTGAACCCCTTAAACTAATCAGGGATATGATTTATCATATAAAAAATCTGCATGAATAATATTAATCACGGAGGCGCCTCATCAGAATGGTCCTATATCTAAATTTTGAACAAAAACTGATAATTCTGCATGAAAAACCCATTCATATCAATTAAAGGGAGGGGCACGAGCCCTCCGTTCCCCCTCTTTATACTTATTCAATGAACAACTAATACTAATCACGGAAGTGCCTCATCAGACTGATCTTACATCTAAATTTTGAACGAAAACTGATAATTCTGCATGAAAAATCCATTTATATAAATTAAGGGAAGAGGCATTAGCCCCCGTTCCACCTGTTATACATATCGAATAAACTCCAAAACTATTAAATTTATATCTCTCATTGTTTAAATTTATATTCATTAAATACGCATTCTAAAAATCTATAAAGAAACAATTTTCAGTTACATTAAAATCGTTTGCTTTTGGCAAGGAAAAGTGTTACCCGACAAATAGAGTGACACTTTTGTCTTTTCGCGTTAGTTATTCGAAAGTTTTTTTACTTTTTCACAGACTTTCTACAATGATTCCGCCGCTAAATTCGAGTGATCCTTTATTACGTACATGAGTAATTTAATTAGTATTTTTTTTTTCAAAATATCCTGAGTATGTCTAGTATGGAGACCTTCCTTGTGAGTTATCTGAACGACAACCCAGCCAACATAATTTTAAAGAAATTCGCAATTTGTTCTGCCGGCCTATTTTACACACCTGCTGAAATTTTATCGTGATTGGTTCTCTAAGTGAAAATCGTGTGAATGGAGTATCGTCGAGATAGCTCTATTGAAAGAGCGCTGGTAATTAAAACCAAACGCTTCTGGGTTAGAATTTTCGGCCTGAACATACTTCCAATTGAAAGAAATAAATACTCGTAATTCCCAAACCTATTTAATTAAAAGTACGAAATGGAATCGGTGTGGACGCATTTCCAGTTGGAAGAAATTAATACTACTCGCAATTCCCAAACTTATTTAATTCAAAATATGAAATTCCATTCAGTCGTTCAAGAGTATACTGTACATCAGTATGTGTTGTTTTACATGTGATTTCTTAACTGATATCGTCTCTGTAATCCAAATGTGTCTTAATGAGGAGTCTTCCACAACGCAACAAAATCGTTGCAACAGAGGTCTGTTTATGTTTCATAACTAACACAGTGTTTTTCAGACAACAGAAATAAGTAACTCTTTCACTTAAAAATTTTCATAACAAATAGATAAGTCAGTAAATAAAACTAATAACGAAGTAATAAATAAAAGTATCGTTTGATCACTTTAACTTAATTTTATATGGATTTCATGTTAAACATAAAATTTTAACTTACACTGTAAAAAAATAAATAAATAAAAATCCGTCAATTACGAAAAGGCTTGCAACAGATTTGCCGAAATGTTTCCGTTTCTTGATGAAAGTACCATCTTTGTAGTCTTCGTTTCTTGCAATAGTTTTTTAAAGCGCATGCGTGGCGATCAAAGATACAGAAATCGCATTGGATTATAGATTTTTACAGTAATGATTCATTTAAAAATCTGTAATCTTAAAAAGGCAACAGATATATGGTGAGATTCCATATTTCTAATAAAACAGAAAATTTCAGTTCAAATTTCGCAGAAGCCACAACCTGTCAATAAACGAAAATTTTTAACAGTGAATATCTTTTCATATTCTGATTTCAATTTAGCACCAAAGTGCTATAACTGTTCATCTTGTGTTATAACTAATCTGCTTTATTTTATTTTATTTATTTATTTATTTATTTATTTATTTTATTTACGTTGTCACTTGCCTTTAGTGGTTATCCTGCCACTTTTATTTTAAATTATTGTAGTAGACAAATTTTTATTGTTTAAACAAGCTTCAAAGAGAGGGGGAAATCATGCTTGAAAATCACTTAACCCTTTATCTACCGAATTATGAATTCATGGAAATTTTACACTCTAAAGCATTTTACATAAATTGTTTAAACTAAATCAAAAGATTTACATAGTCAATTAATAAATTTGTGAAGGATTAATTAAATTTGAATTTACAGGGATTTTGTGCAATATTTATAACCCCACTCAAATCTTTTATTTTAAATTGTTTTCTTAGTATTTTGTAGAATTATAGAATGTACAAATAGGATGTTCTTACAATATAAATATAGAAGTATTTTCGAATTGAAAAATCCCCCTCCCTCAGCACCAAGAAAGCTAAAAAGATGCAAAGGCAAAAGAAAACATCGTTTTAAAAATATTTTTGTTTTGTGTAACCAATAATGTTTTTGGAACAAAATAAAGTAATGTATTTGTAACTCATTCTAAACGGTATTACAACTAATCGATGTATTAAGAGAATTTTATAATGAATAATTTTAAGGATACTTTTAAATACCGTCGGTAGATAAAGGTATAAAAGGCCATAAATAATCGCTAAATTGAACTGCAGCTTTCAAACAAATTTCGTTCGAAAATGTTTTTTTTTTTTCCTAATCGTTGATGTAAAAATTAAAATAATGCGAATTTTTAGAAACTGTCCAATAAAGTAAGAAAAGGGAAAGCCATAGCGCTGGTCGTTACCACCATCATTATAACACTTTTTAAAAAAGAAACTCATTTTTTAGCAGTCGTCTAAAACGTGGGCTATAATTTTTGAAGGCAACAGAAAATTTCCCTGCGAAAAAGCTTTCTCACTAATAAATACAATTAACAACACATGTGAGGTATTTTAACATCTAAGCAGTAAATAAAAACACGTTTCTTAACCACTTAACAGATCAATATTTTTGAAAAAAACATCCTAATAATGCCTTTTTTTTTTTTTTTTTTTTTTAATGCATTTTTCAGAATTTTTAATTTTTTACCACCAGTTTTTCAAAATAGAAATTTTTGCCCAGTTGAATCAGAAAAATGCTAGAATTAAAAAAATTAGAATTTACAATAAAAATTTACTGGTAAGAAAAATAAATCATGATTGGAATATGGATGCCCGTACATGGTACGGGCAAATCACAATTTGCAAAAACAACTTGCTCGTATAACGTACGGGCAAATCAGTGAAGCAGTTAAGACGCTTCTAATTCACCCAATGTTCCGAAAAAAAAATGTTTCTTTATCTTTAGGAACCTCAGAAAACAATTTACTTTCATAATTTATAGAAGAATTTTTAAAAATATTTTTTTATTAGCTGCCTGTAATTTTCGGAAACGTTTTCGAGCAGTTTTTACAATGCATTAATCAATTTTCTCATCCGTTTTTCAGAAGCTATCAGACCTCACATAAACATTTTCAGCTGCATAACTGAAATTGTGCGTGCAATTGAGCAGAAAATTGTTAATTTTAATGTTAATGTTAATGCTTTTAATTCTAAATGTTTTTCAATTAAACATGTTTGCTGAACTTGAAAGTAATTTTTTTGAGACTTCTTAGTATCCAAAAACCCAGTCTTCTGGGTAGAGAGAACTGATCAGGGACTGTGCAAATGTAACGTTATCAACTTTTTAGTAATTTTGAACCCCTCGCCCCCCTTTCGATATCATACGTTATCATCGCTCGATCTTTTTTTTTTTTTTTTTTTTTTTTTGAATTTTTTTTTTGTTAGGAATACTATACAAAACTGGTTAAATTTACTTTTCGCATACTTTATCGATTTAAATGAAGAGATGTCAATAAAATATCATTTTTTTTAATAACACATAAAAGAAATGTTAGTATTTAAATATAATTTATAATAGCCTTTTGTTAGATAATGCATTCATCAGTAATAAAGTCTTGTTGTACTTGCCCCGAACGGGCGAGGGATGGGGGGGGGGGATCAGAAGTCGAAATTCTTATAAACAAAACAAGCAGACAACATTCACAAGCTTCATTTCAAAAGTACTTAAAATATGTGATGTGTATTATGCTTAGATATTCATACACATATGAAGATGAATTGGAATGTCAAAAGTTGGAGTATCCCATATTTAAGAATTAGATAATTTTATAACAACTTAGTAATTTTAATAATAACTTTGCATTTTGATAAAAATAGATAACAGACTAAAAAACGATAATATATTATTTTGAACTGCAACGATGTTTTGTTGAAATCAGCTCAATTAATTGCATACAGTGAGCAAAAAAAGTATTTGCACACCATGTAAATTTGTTGTTGCATATGTATAAATAAATAATAAAAAGAATATTGCCCAGTTAAACTGATGGCATTGAGCTCACAGGCTACACATACTAATTATACATTACAGCCTTATATTTTCAAGGGTAATTTCCATTCGAAAAACAAATTAAGGGGGGGGGGGACTGCGCCCTCTTTTTTCCCGATATATACATAATTATTGAACCCCTTGAACTAATCAGGGATATGCTTTATCATATCAAAAATCTAAACCCAAAATTCAGAGAAAATTGGAAATTTTTTAATAAAAACCCATTTATATAACTTAAGAGGAGTTATCCCCTCTTTTATACGTAACCATTAAACTTCCAAAACTATTCAGAAATTCGCCCTATCAGAAAGAACCTACATAACGAAAATTGATAAATCTGCATGAAAAACCCATTTATATCAATTAAGGGAAGGGGCATGAGCTCCTCGTTCCCCCTTTTTATACTTTTTCATTGAACAACTTATACTAATCACAGAGATGTCTCATCAGAATGATCTTATACCTACATTTTAAACGAAAACGGATAATTTGCATGAAAAAACCATTTATATAGATCAAGGGGAGGGGCATGAGCCCCCGTTCCCCCTCTAATACATATCGAATGATCTCCAAAAACTAATCAGGGAAGCGCCTTATCAGAATATACATATATCCAAAATTCCAAGTTAATCCGATATTTTTATCATGAGTTATCGCATTACGCACATACGCACATACTGAACGGACGGACACATAAGCTCCCAATCTTTGATGGCTTGTGAGCTAAAAAGCAACTAAGAATTAAAAATACCATCACTTCTACAAAACAAATAAACATATTTAATATCTGACATAATAAATATATTTAAAATATGAAAACATAAAAAAGTAGCATTTGTACTGTCAAAAAAATATTTACACACTACCAATAAAAATAGAACTAGAGCAGCAATTCCCAATCTATGGGTCGCGACCCATTGGTTGGCCGCTGCAGTTGTTTTGGTGGGTCGCGGAACAATCGAAGTTTGTCATCAAAATATATCTTTTATTTCATCTGTTTAAAAAAGATGTGGCAATTTCAACGGGAAATATTATTTCAAATCCTTAATTTTCTTTTAGATTAATATACGAACAGAATATCCAGAAATATTTAAATCTTTAAATTTATGAGAACATGCTTTTTCTGCTTTGCTGTTTTTGAAAGACAAACTGTGTGTTAATATATGTTCCCACATCGGTAAACATACCAGTACCAGACATCTCATTGATTATAAAGTTATGTTTTCATAATAATTAAACAATAATTAAAAGTATTTTTAATTATATTTGGAGATTGTGCATTGTTTTAATTACTATTCACTTACACACTTTGAGTTACCGATTCTTGTTTTTGTTTCATCTTCCGTACGAAAATTTGCGTTTTTCGTAGGATGCGTTTTCTTTTATACTTAATTTTGTCAATTAAATTTATTGATATTTGCACGTTCTTCTATAAGTAAGTTCCTAACTAAAATATCAATAAAATGTATAAGTATCGCTTTGAGATTCCTCTTCATATGGGTATATTTACAAATTAACTGAAAATTTTTTACTAGCCGGAAGCTTTTGACCGCCACTGTATAATTACTCCTTTAGATCGACGTCCTTAAATTTATTTCCACCTTTTAGATTTGGCCTTATTTCTAAGAATAAATTATTTTTAACCTTTCATTCCACATTTATATTGTTTTCTATTCTAGGTTTTTATCTTTTTTAGGATCCTTGGCCTATGCCCTATTTTCCCCTAAATTTCTGTTTCATTTAGACACTTTTCCCCAGCTTTATAAAGTGTTTACCCCCACCACCATCTGGCGTTTTTGCTGCTATACGCATAGTATTTCTTAGTTTTCTCGTCTTCTAATTATCTGATTTTAAGGGTGTATTCCGATCAAAATCGCTTACTTTCAGATTCATTTTAAAATTCATTGTTGCTCTAAAATACACCAAACTTTCAAAATCTCTTATTTAGAAACTAGATAACATGCCGTAAGGGTCAATTTTTTGGTAAATGTAGAAAATATTGCAAAAAATGCTGTCTAAGTTGCCAATTTGGACAGCAATTTCCGAATCTGGAGAACTGGGAACTAAAAAATGATTGAACTGAGAAAATAATTGTTTGTAAGTCAAATTCTAATGAATTCAGCGAAAATTGAAATCACACGGCCTCTTCTACATCGCATCAAAAATCACCGCAGCAAGTTTCATTTTTCTACTTTCAAAAATATGTCTGAAAATGTATCGGAAAATTTCGAGCTATTGAAGGTGGAAAATCCTTTTTACGAATAAACCATTAATACAATTTTCACTTTTGTATCAGTAATCCATTTTATCCTCCATTTCGTTTTAGACTTCGTCTTCTCCATTCATGGTATCTTTTCCTTTCCCTTATATCTTATTAGCACCTGGCTGGCAGATCTTATAGCATTGACATGCGTATTTTCCCCCACACTTTTAATTTAATTTTCATCTTCCCCGCTAGAGGGCACTCTATTTTTTCCCCTAGCATTTTTTTTTTCTTTAAGCAGATGACAACACAGATTTTTATTAGAACATTCTATAAACAATATTTAATTATTCAGCATTTAATTTTTAGATTATGTTTGCTCAAAGTTTTAATAACCAACAGCGATGTCAAATGTTTAAAAAAAATCCCAAAATTGCAAGATAGAGCGCCCTCTAAGGAGAAAGATGAGAACTAAAATAAAGGTAGGTGTGAAAACAAAATTAATGATGTAAGATGCAAGCACTATCAAAAGGAAATGATATTCAGGGCTGCCACAGGCGACTATTTTTGTGTTCTGTTCGCACTAGTATTTTTCCAATGTAATTTTTGGAGCGCATTTCTCTTACGAATGTTGTTAAGTTGTATGTTAAGGATTTTTGTTATAAGAAAAAGGTGTCAGTTAGAATTAAAAAATAGTCGCTTGTGGCAGTCCTAGATATTAAATAATACAATAGGAAAGGGAGAACGTTCCCTATTGAAGAAGCTGTAAACTAAAAAGGAAGATAAAATAATTAACAGCACAAATTAAAAGTTGAATGAAAATTAAATAATAAGAACAAGAAAACTAAAAAATACTATGCGCATAGTAACAAAAGCGCCATATGATGTTGGGAGTAAAAAACTGTTAAAGGTTAGAAAAGTTATCAAAATGAAATAGAAATGTTGGGGAAATTAATAGGCCAAGCAGTCTTAAAGGTTAAAAATCCAAATCAGAAAAATAACATTATAAGCAAAAGAATGGTAAAAGCTTTTTATATCTAAGAAATAATAAAAGAATTTGTAATATTCTTTCAAAAGAAATTGATATAAACGAACAAACAAATAAATAATATTTATTTTAATTAAAATTTCTCTTTTCCAATTACAACCATACACCACCGATCCTGAAAAATCTCTTTTGATTCTAGAGATTTTGTAAAATGTCACTAAACAATGTTTCCTGAAAATTCACCAGCGTGCTAAAAAAACAACAATGCAAAAATGCACAACAATGAATACATTTAAAAAAAAAAATAAGCCCATTGTTAAGAAATTTACAAATTATATTACAACAATACTAACAATAGAAAGTAAAAAATTAGAATTGATCATAAAACTAACAATGAGTAATTAACAATGAAAATAAAATCTTAAAGAATTGTTCAATACAAAGTTTTCATGCTTATGTGTTCTATAAGTGTTATTAAAAGTTTTATTTAAAGCATTGATAAAGCGAATTTTTGTGCTAAAAAACTATATAAAGTTTGGGAAAAGGTGTTTTTTGATTAATTAATAAGAAATTCAAAGCCTTTTCGTTTGATATCTGTTTCGTGAAAATGGCTTCTGGTGATACAAGTCCCTTTGTTGATATTAAAAACCTCCTCGCTGATATGGATTACTATGATATAAAGCCACTTGGTAAAGGCTCTTTTGGCGAAGTTCTATCAGCAATTTCTCCAAATAAAAAACGTGTTGCTGTAAAAATTATCAAAAATAAAGATGCTTGGCACATCGAAGAATCCGTTTGGCCTGTACTCTGCCACCGAAACATTCTACCACTTCTGGAAATGATAAATGTCCATAACATGAATCTTAAGTTATATGTGATGCCGAGACATCCGTACGCACTGAATAGAATACTCCGTAGCAAACGCTTCTTAGCGGATGAAAATGGTCATGAGAAAATTAAGCGCTGGTTTGTGGATATCCTTGATGGACTGAAGTATCTACATGAAAAGGGTTGGGCCCACACAGATATTAAGAGCGATAACATATTGATTGCTGCGGACGGTAGAGCACTTCTCTGTGATTTTTCGGGCCTAACCCATACAGAAGAACCCTTAAAAAGGTAGTAAAATATTTTAACTAACAATTATGTAAATACAGAATAATGTTTTTACTGCATTCAGATGTAAGCTGAATTTTGCTTTATCCGTACATGGCCGGGATCCAGATAAATTTTTCACTATTTGCAAGACAAGATTCACTAATCAGAATCCTGCAATTTAGCGAACATTTCATTGTTTGAAATAAAAAGCGAAAAGTTCGCACAAATACAGGCTTGTGATTGATAAAACTCAGTTCACTAACAGAGAAAAAGCTTCCTGAATTCCGGCCAATATCTTTAAATTTATCAGCAAAATTCAACTGTTCTCATTATTAACTACTATGCTGAAAGAATAACAATTCATTTTAAAATTTGAAAATCTTATTAAATGAAGAATTTTATAAAACAAATATGTTATGTATAATAACCATCTCTTGTTATTTACAATGCAGTATATGCATTAAATTATTAATAAAATAAAAATTTGAGAAATTCCAGTGGCTAGATGAATGAAACTTTCTAAAGATGTTATAAATTGTGTTTAATATCCTTTGAAATCTGCCTCCTCAAAAAAGCTAGGAATAACCAGTAAACAAACCTTTTCTCAAAGAAGGCTCTGGCAATGTAATTTTCCAACTGAATGAAAAAATGTTTAGGCCAGAATATGAACCAGAATTTTCTTCATTTAGCTTAAGCTACCAATCGCTTTGTCCAGCTGATCGCCTGGACAAATCTGGGGGACATGGCTCATAAGAGAGAATCTTGTTTAAGCTACCAATGCCTTTGTCAGCTGATCTCCTGGGTAAATCTGGCAGATATAATCTGAATAGTCTGAATTTGAGAAATGCCAGTGTATAGATGAATGAAACTTTCTAAAGGTGTTATAAAATTTGTTTAATGTCTCTTTTAATCTCCCTCCTCAAAAATCCAAGATCTTTATCCAGTAAACAAGCTTTTTCTCAAAGAAGGCACAGACAATCTAATTTTTGAAGTGGGTGAAAAAATGTTTAGTCCAGAAATCGAACGGGAAATTTTTTGGCTTAAGGGTATATTTCGATTCAAACTGCTTATTTTCCGATTTATTTTTAAATTCATTTTTGCTCTCATATGCATCAAACTGGCAAATTGTCTTATTTAGAAAGTACTCGAGGTGCCGTAATCGTCGATTCTTTGATAAATGCAGAAAATATTGCAAAAAAAGCAATCAAAAACGGCACTTTGAACCGATTTTCACCAAGCGGGAGATCTGTGAACAAAAAAAGGGTCCTACTGAGAAGTGAATTGTTTATAAATCAAATTCTAATGAATTGAGCGTAAAATGACATCACACGGCACCTTATACGTCTTTTCAAAAATCCGCTCAGCAAGTTTCATGTTTCTACTATTAAAAATATGTCTGAAATTGTATCAGAAAGGTTCGAGCTGTTGAAGGTGGAAAAGCGTTTTTTCGAATACACCCTTAAGTTACCAGTGCCTTTGTCAGCTGATCTCCTGGATAAATCTGGCAGACATAATTCCTTAAAAAGAAAATCTTGTTGATTATGATATCTGGTCTAATATCTGAAGCAGTTCAACAGAATAAACCACAAATAATAGAAGAAACGCTCATATGTAAGAAATGTAGACGTAACTACACTTCGTTAATTCATAAATGTGTCGCTCGAATTCCTAATTCCTAGCTTTGTGAACAACTAATTATTAAGTATAATTACGTATCGAACGTTTCTTGGAGGTTCCTTACCTGCGATTAAAAAGTATGATACAGGAATAAATTTGGTCACTTACATTTTAACAGAAGTCATGTTTTTTCAAGCACAAGTACATGTGTCAAAGTTTACCAGGCTGAAATATCTTAGATACGTGTATGCGAATACTAACTAGAGAAAAGAATATAGTGGCAAAGATAATATATGCATAATTAAGTGATAAAAAAAGATGAACATTTTTTAAACAAGATAAATAATAAATATTTCATTACAGAGCCAACATTCAATTTCGTATTTTATTTTGACTTCAAGAAAATATTTGCCTTTTCGTGTGTAATTTGTGTACCATATAACTTCCGTTGAATATGTTTAGCAAAATTTTCTTGAAATTTGCTGATGTAAACTCTTGACACCAGAAATAAATAAAGATGATGATAATTATTCTTTCATTTTACTAATTATACTCTAATTACTAATTATAATTAATCACCGAATATTTGCTTGTTTTCTGCGACTTTTTTGTGTACCAGAATTCTCACAAGATTAATTACTGTGTTTTTCTTTAAACAATACAGTCGAGTCTCTATATAACGAAATCCATCGTTCCAGTAAAAAATTCGTTATATAGAGAAATTCGTTGTTTAGAAAATGATGTTAAAAATCATATTGAATGTGTAAATTTTGAACAAATATTATTTTTGATGTTTTTAATTAAGCATTTGAAATGTTTAAAATTAAATATTAACCTAACATTTTATTTCTTAATTATTTAAGCAGTTTCAAAAAAGAGAACAGACATTTATTTGAAAGCTTAATGAAAATCAAAAAAGGAAGACTTGCATTAATTTCAGATGAAAAAATCTGTAATTTTTGTTGTTTTAATTTTAAAATTGTTACGCTCTCAAAAAAAAAAAAAAAAAAAAAAAAAAAAGCTCAAATTTTAGCAAGGAATGAAAAATTGTAGTTAACATTTTCCTCCATTTGAAGGCCTCTCTTATGTGCCTTTCATTGATTCCTCTCTAACATTTGTAACAATCTAATTGACTATGTTTTGAGAAGGATGTTGAAAGGTGTGTGGGAGATGGGACGAATTCGTTGCATTTAAAGGACAAGGACAGAAGTAATATTAAAATGAAATTGAACACTGAACGATAAATCAAAAATAAGTGATGGAAAAACGATTCCATATGATTTCGAAGCTTTTTTAAAACTGAATAAATTAAGACCAATTTATGAAAAAAATTCGTTATATAGAGATAGATATTTCGCTATATAGACTGTTTTTAATGTAATCATGCGAAAAGTGGACCGTTCCTACAAAAAATTCGTTATATAGAGAAATTCGAAGTATGGAGTTTCGTTATAGAGAGACTCGACTGTATATCTAAATCTTTTCTCTTTTCTTTTGTTAGATTGTGTGCTCCGCTGGCGTATAGACCACCTGAGTATTATGATCCTGCATGCCATGAAAACCTAGAAGGCGCTGCATGCGATGTGTGGCTCTTTGGGATGATGTGTCTGAACGTTCTGACTGGCAATTGGCCGAAAAATCGGATGAAATCTGTCACTGATGCGAATTCATGGAAAACGAATGTGGAGCCTGTAGTACTTCAAGCACTGGAGGTAAATTGCCTTTATTTTTCTGCCCCAATAATGGCTGAGAGGTTCTACTCTCTAAGCTGGTAGATGGGAGGTGCTGGATTCGAACCCAATCGCGCCCGTTGACTTAACTGTTTGGAGATTTCGTGGTAGTCTAAGAACCTTGAGTAAATATAGATTAGGTTTCCTTAGAAAGTCCCATTTGAAGGGTAGTCTCCCCTCCCCTCTTTAGGGCCTAGATACCTCGTGCAGATAATTGGCCGTCATAAATATATTGCATCTTTATTTTTCTTCATGAACATAGAATAAGCTATGATTTCTAATTGATGTTCTGTTTTTTAACGCTTTCCAACGTAGTTGAAAAGTGTTTATGATTTATGAATTCAGTTTGTCTGTCCGTCTGCCCCGTGTTCAACAATCAGATCAATCTTGCAAACAATCAGATGTAATATTTACTGTTTGTATACCTGTTAAACTGTCTGTCTGCAACTATGAAACTTAAAAGACTATTTCTTGTAAAAAGAGAATATGTACATTTCGATTTATGAAAATTTAGTAAAATTTGTACAATTATATGCCAATTTAATGTATAAAGCGATATTAGATTGGAATTTTTTCTTTTGTGTTACGATTACTGTTTAGTTTAGTTTACAAAGAGTTGTTTCTGAGATTATATCCTACATAGAAATCTGTCGCTGCCCCCGCCCCCCCCTCCTCCCTTTTGACTATGATGTACACATCCCTGAAAAGCAACTTAGTACGTCAATACCGTATACAAAAGTATAAATTCTTTTTATTCAAAAACTAGACGATATAAAAAAAACTGGCTGCAAATTTGATATCAGCATAAAAATCTTATCTAGAAAACCATTACTCCAATTCAGTGGCAACAACTCTAAAGTTCCTCGTAATGAAAACGTTACACCATTGAAAAATATGTAAATTAAGTTTAATAACTGACAGATACATGTTAAGAATATGCTGATCATGGCATTTATCCTAAGCAAATAATCTAATAGTCATTAGAAAAGGTAATACAATCTGACATTTATTATATCGTAAAATAGCACAAAAAAGCTTATACAGTCGAGTCTCTATATAACGAAATCCATCGTTCCAGTAAAAAATTCGTTATATAGAGAAATTCGATGTCTAGGGAATGATGTTAAAAATCGTATTTAATATGTAAATTTTGAAAAAAATTATTTTTGATCTTTTTAATTAAGCATTTGAAATGTTTAAAAGTAAATATTAACCTAACATTTTATTTCTTAATTATTTAAGCTGTTTCAAAAAAGAGAACCGACATTTATTTGAAAGCTTAATGAAAATCAAATAAGGAAGACTTGCTTTAATTTCAGACAAAGATATCTGTAATTTTTTGTTGTTTTGATTTTAAGATTGTTTACGCTCTCAAAAAAGCTGAAATTTTAGCAAGGAATGAAAAATTGTAGTTAACATTTTCATCCATTTGAACGCCTCTCTTATGTACCTCTCATTGATTCATCTCTTATATGTGTAATAATCCAATTGACTCTGTTTTGAGAAAAATGTGGAAAGATGTGTGGGAGGGGATGAATTCGTTGGATTTAAAGAACAAAGACAAAAGTTAATATTCAAAAAAAAAACTCAGCACTGAACCATAAATCAAAAATAAGTGATGGAAAATTGATTCTATATGATTTCGAAGCTTTTATAAAACTGAATAAATTAAGACCAATTTATGAAAAAATTCGCTATATGGAGATAGATATTTTGCTATATATAGAGACTGCTTTTAATGTAATCGTGCGAAAAGGGGACCGTTCCTACTAAAAATTCGTCATATAGAGAAATTCGATGTATGGAGTTTCGTTATAGGGAGACTCGACTGTATTTGCATTAATTTAAATACGCAATTTTTTTAATTATAGGACCAGTTACAGAAAAATAGAAAGCGTATTTGAAACAGCGTAGAATCATATTTAATTTAGTTCTGTGACAGAATTATTGTTGACCAGTGTAGTTTTAGATTGTGAAGATTTTAGTAAAAAAAAATGGGGTTGAAGAGGAGAATCACATTCTTTTTTTATACGTTATATAATTTTTCTTCAAAAATTTTTCATGTTTTTACATGTTCTTAATCTTGGCTTTGAATTCTTTTTTTTATTTTTATTTATTTATTTATATATTTATTTATTCAAGAAAAGTTTGCTCAAGAGAAAAGATTTTTCTTTGGATCAAAATTTAGGATTAACTTTTTTCCTTTGCATTGTTCCAACCTTTAAGTAAGTAGACTAATGACCGAAATCGGTTTCGTGATACTCCGATTTATAAGAATCGCCCCTTTTTTTCTTTTTAAAAATAAATTCAAAACAATTTTTCGAGAAAAAAAATATTTAAATTTTACTTAAACCATTCGAACGACCTACTTTTTTTTAAAAGCGAGGTAATCATTTTTGCTGCAGATTATGCCAACAAAAAGTAGATTTTCACTGATTAATTATTTTTTAGAACTTTTAGAAGAAAGGGAATATTAAAAAAAAAAGTGGACACTTTTTTTTTCTTTCAATTGACAATCATTTTCTTAAAAAAAAAAAGATTTGTAAAGCTAAATACTGATATAAGTTCTAGATAATTAAACATACTTTCAGAATTTGGCGACTCAATGTGTTGTAGAAGTTTGTATCAATAGAAAATAGGTTCATGGTTTTAGACATAGTTTTCATGACAGGCACCAGCGGGCTCTTCTGGTCTCACAAGGTGTATTATTCCTTTTTTTCCCTCCTTGCACACAAAGAATCAAATTTATATTTAAAATTTCAATAATTATTAAACAAAAAGTCCGTTTTCTTTAATTGTAAAGTAGTAAGTCCGAACGCGATATATCTTTTTTTTTTTAAGGCTACCCACTAATCACTGAAAAAGACCCGGATGACAGTGTTAAGTCTCTGGAGGTGTTCTTTTCAAATATCTTGGTCAAATTTTAATATTTTTACATGATTTTTTTTTTTTTTTTTTTTTTTTTTTTTTTTTGCAAAGGATAGCTGAGGACGATCTACAACCTGGTTAGTTTTTACTTTTTCAATTTTGGTTTCAGATAAAAAAAAAAAAATTACTTTAACTTTGAAACCGGTTTCAACCGGTTCTGAAATTGAAACTATCATGATATGAAAAAAAAAAAATTAGCAACATCGAAAAAGTAAAAACTATCCCGGTTGTAGATCATGCTCAGCTATCCTATGCAAAAAAAAAAAAAAAAAAAAAAAAAAAAAAAAAAAAATCATGTACAAATATTAAAATTTGAGCGAGATATTTGAAAATAACGCCCCCATAGACTTAACATTATCATCCGGGTCTTTTTCGGTGACTAGTGCTGCGTCTTAACCAAAAAAATGCGTCGTAAAAATCACCTGAATTTTACCTCAAAGAAGTAGATCTATCCAAATAAAGACTTTTTGACTTAAAACTAATAAACTTTGCATTCTTTCAGAAAACCACATTTTGTACTTGGATGAAAAGAGCCTTTCCTTCAGTGCCGTTGACAGAAAACGAACTCCACCTTGCTCACGACTTTGTAGCGTCCATAATGAAATGGAATCCGCAGGATCGACCACCTGCGCAGAAAATTAGGAGCCATCCTTTTCTATCAAATCTTTCAGAAATAAAGGAAAAAGTCCTCAAAAAATCGTCAACCAAAGACCAAAGAAATGTCGTCACTAATCCATTTCTAGAAGGGTGGAAGACATCGAAAATTGAGACTAAAAAAGATTGTGAGAAGAAACCACAGAAAACAGAATGTGCCAATCAAGAACCAAAAGTGTACAATCTGGACAATGTAACAAAAAATGTAACAAATCCCTTCCTGAAAGAATGCATATCTTCCAAAGAGACAAATGAAATAGTTACCTGCCAATTGCCAAAAATTGCTGAGAATATGGAAATTGTTGAAAACGATATTGTGTCGCCAGAATCCCAACGATCAAACTATGTACCTGATTATCCAGAAGCCAGAAAAAATATTCCTGGTAGAATAAAAGATTGGTTAAAAAAGAAGTGGAATAAGACTTTCCAGAAACCAAATAAATATGTAAGTATGAATACAGTTTTCTATTATATGATTTCATATTTAGGTGCGTTCGTAACTATGTAAATACGTAGAAGTTATGGTCATCGTTCAGTCCGTCTGTCTGTCCGTATATAACAGCAAAAACGATCCAATTGAATATTTTGAAATTTAAAATATATAATTGGTGCATTATTTTATGGATCATTTCAAATTTTATGAAAATTGGATGCATAGTTTAATTACAAAGACAAAGAAAAGTTTTCCGTTTCATTACATCCAATGAGAAAAAAATAGTAAATAAAAATAATATAGAAAAATAGTAATAGAAAGAAATTATAGTATTTATAAGGACACACAAAAGATTTCTAATACTATACTGTATCCAAAGTACTGTATGAATATTTTATAAACTTTGTTACAGTACGAACGCACCGAATTTGTTACACTTGACGGGCAATTTCAGTCTTCTTAAAATTAAATATGAAGTATGTAATACCAGAAAAACATAAATTCGCTCAACTTAGCACACTTCAATGCGTATGTATGAGAGAGCGGAATGAAAGTCGCTGTAAATAGAAGAACATACTTTAGAGCTGTTCTCAAGCTCACTACTGAACAAGTATGAAACATTCTGACACAATGATGGACTCATTTTTAAACGTAAAGATAATTAAAATGTAAGTCATAAAGTTGTTCCCTTTGGATTTGAGAACACCTTTAAACGCATGAAGTATTTTGTAAAAATGCTGATCCGTTGTCCCAATAGATAGCCCTATAGATAGGCCCTTATTATATTGTACTAAGGCTCCTATAATTGACTTGAGCCTTAGATTCTACATTACTTCAGAGTAGTGACTGTTTTTTACTTGCGGATAGTTCCCTTCATGAAAAAGTAACGAAATTCAAGGTGAAGGAACTATTTTGGATTAATTGTTGTAAAATGTCATACCTGCAGAGATTTTAACAATGCCTGGTAAATCAAATAACTTATATCTCACAATATTTTAAAACCTACCTTCTCTAATCCATTTTTGTTGCAATCATCGCAGTGAGTTATTTCATAAATAAATTATATTTTAATGATCACTTATTGGAAAGGATGACAAACAAGTTACTGTCTTATTATTATAAATTAAGCAGACAAAAACACATTTTTGTAAGTGCGAAATTTAGAAATTTGACATCTGATTAATCACGAAAGATTTCCTATAGAATGGTTGAATCAGACGTACATATATAGACTTATTAGTCGGCCGAGTCAAAAAATCAATGATCTTATCCAAAGGGGGAAATTGCGCGTAGAGATTTTCAGAATACAAAATGTTTAACATCATTCCGTTTGAACTTCTGTTTGTGAAAACAGTATGAATCAGCAGCAGAAAATTGCTGGACCAATGTTGGCTAATTTTGGAGCTTCATGTTGAAAGACCGTAAAAAAATCTCCATCTTGCCATGCTATAAAAATTTGCAAGCGAAGTCCCAAAAGTGGCCCAAAATTTTACCTGCTTGGATATCACTGCAATTCCATGTAGGAGCCCGAAAAAATTATTTTTGATTAGCCGGACACTTTTTTGAATTAAATATCCTCTATTGAATTATTAAAAGAATATCAAATCCACTCAAGCACTTTCCAAAGGTTTCCGCAAACACGTACGTCTTAAGCGGGTTCTGCTTCAACTAAATCTTTTCCCCTTTTTTTTCGGCCCTAAGGAAACTAGCGCGATGGTGGAATGAGAAAGTTATAAAATAAAACAGACACACATAATACACATCCGTAAAGTTTAAGATTTCAAATCTGAAGAAAATATAACATATTTGAAAAAAGAAATTAAAATTCTTGTTATAGAACACTTACATAACATGAACATTCGTATTCGTAATTTCTTTGGAAAATGCTTTTCATATTATCTATGACTTACATTTAAAAGTTACAATGTTAAAGTTTTATAGTATTTGTTGCCATGTATGTATGTACTTTATTTTACATTCCTTTCTTTTTTCTTTTTTTCAGAAAAAACTCAAAGAAGAATCTGAATAACAATGTGCCAAATTCAACTTTTTATGACTTTTGTGTTATGTCTGAAATTACGTCATTCTTTGTTTCAATTTATTATATTATGTGTCAAACCATATTATTATACTATGTGTCAAGCTACATTATTACAATATGTGTCAAGTTATATTATTATATTATGTGCCAAGTTTTATGAAAGTGGCTTTCTTTCTTCCTCATTACCACATGTCTGAGAAATGTGTCTTTTGTATATGATTTATTCATCTAATGCTTCGTGCTAAAATCATTGTCCGCTCTTTGCTGGTTATTTATTGTTCCTTGATGCCTCTAATCTGGAATTTGAGCTTTTTATGAATTACTAATCGTCACTGCTCCTTCACTAACATCACTGTCAACCACTGCTCCTTCACTAACATCACTGCCTGCTGTGTGCTGAATGATCTGCCACGTAACTGATTTTTGATTACCATCACATCTGAGACTTGTTTGTGCTCTTTATATATGACTAACATCGTCAATGCTTCCTCACTAACATCACTGCCTGTCACTGCCTCTTCACTAACATCACTGCCTCCTATGTGCTGAATGATCTGCCATGTAACTGATTTTTGATTACCATCATATCTGAGACTTGTTTATGCTCCTTATATATGACTAACATCGTCAATGCTTCTTCACTAGCATCACTGCCTGTCACTGCCTCTTCACTAACATCACTGCCTCCTATGTGCTGAATGATCTGCCTCGTAACTGATTTTTGATTACCATTATATTTGAGATTTGTGCTCCTGATGTATGACTAACATCGTTAATGTCTCTTCGTTAAAACAACACTGATGATTTTTGCTACTTGATATGTCTTATGATTCTTTTTGTATTGCCAGTTATATGTGGGATTGCTGCTCCTGAACGAACGTTTTGCGTGCCTCACTACATCTTGTTTCTTGCTCCTATTTTGCCATCATTTTTTGCTGTATCATCTCCTGTTGCGTAAATTTTAATAATTTGTATAAATAAACACATTACTTTTGCATTATTCGTTGTTGTTTTTGTGTCATTGCATTTTTTTTTTCTTATGGACTATTTTTATCATAAGAATAACTTTTCCCACAAAACACATTGATTTTGTGGGAAGTAAACGTAGCTTTTGTCTGTGGATGATCAAAATGTAAGCGCATGTATTGTGCAAGGATGTTCTTATAAAATGCCTTAATCTACTATAATATGTCAAAGGAAGTTGTTATTTTCAGAACATGAAACTTATCACTCACCTGCAAGAAAACCGACACATCTTGATATATGATAAATTTCACAGGAGAGGCAAAATTCGCATGATTTTAATGTTTCTTGATATTATAGCATTTGGCTATGCACGCAGGAGTAAACACGCGTATAAAAGCATAAAAACTTTAAGAATGAATACGTTTAATGAGATTTGGATTGGATTATAGGATAATTTTACCTTTCCACACAATCTACCCCTCTTCTGTGGTCAAAAAATACATAGGACATATAGCGTAAAAAATGATTTTCCGTATGACTACACTTATGAAACTTTTCGTGCAGTAAGACTCACCTATGACAGACATATTATTTCTGGAATAAAATGCAAAATGATTTTTTGCAAGGTGTGTCACTTTTCTTGGGGGTAAGAACGATATGATGTTTGAATTTAAGAATAAAAACCTGTATTTTGTTGATAATTATTAAAAAAATTTTCATGAATTTTTGAAGATCAAAATAATAATCTTTGCAAATATTCTATTTCCGAACACATATCTGCGATTACCGTAGTCGATCTCATTATTCATGTAATATTTACTATTGATTTTTTCTGTTAATTACTTGCATTTGTATTGAAAATTATTTAAGAATTAAAAATTTCTCTTGTATACAAAACCTAAAAAATATGAAAATAGTGCTTGTGTAGAAATATTCGCAGTGGTATATAGTTCTGTACTGAAATACATCACCAATAAAAAAAAAAAAAAAAAAAAAAAAAAAAAAAAAAAAAAAAAAAAAAAAAAACCTCCTGCAAAAAATGAGTTAGACAAGCACTTGGAAAAATTTTACACCAAATTCGGCACAAATTGCCCAAAAACTTTAATTTATTTATCCCTATCAACTAATTGGTAAGTAAATCACAGTCGTTGTAATTTTCTCCATTGTGAAACTGTACCAATGCAAGATTTGAACAATAAACATTTTGGCTTTAATTGACAATGCTCTTTCAACTGAAACGGAATTAGGTCTCCATACTCAGAAAATACTCAAAAAATTACAGAGTGGTATTCTGATGTGGATAGATATGTTTTTATATTTTAAAATAAAAAGAATATTGCCTAGTCAAATTGATGGCATTGAGCTCACAGGCTACGCATTTTCATTTTATATTTAAGTCTCATCTTTTCAAGGGTTAATGCCGTTCGAATAAAAAATTAAGGGGGGGGGGGGACAGCTACCTCCATTTCCCCGTTTTAAACTTAATAATTGAACCCCTTAAACTAATCAGGGATATGATTTATCATATAAAAAATCTGCATGAATAATATTAATCACGGAGGCGCCTCATCAGAATGGTCCTATATCTAAATTTTGAACAAAAACTGATAATTCTGCATGAAAAACCCATTCATATCAATTAAAGGGAGGGGCACGAGCCCTCCGTTCCCCCTCTTTATACTTATTCAATGAACAACTAATACTAATCACGGAAGTGCCTCATCAGACTGATCTTACATCTAAATTTTGAACGAAAACTGATAATTCTGCATGAAAAATCCATTTATATAAATTAAGGGAAGAGGCATTAGCCCCCGTTCCACCTGTTATACATATCGAATAAACTCCAAAACTATTAAATTTATATCTCTCATTGTTTAAATTTATATTCATTAAATACGCATTCTAAAAATCTATAAAGAAACAATTTTCAGTTACATTAAAATCGTTTGCTTTTGGCAAGGAAAAGTGTTACCCGACAAATAGAGTGACACTTTTGTCTTTTCGCGTTAGTTATTCGAAAGTTTTTTTACTTTTTCACAGACTTTCTACAATGATTCCGCCGCTAAATTCGAGTGATCCTTTATTACGTACATGAGTAATTTAATTAGTATTTTTTTTTTTTCAAAATATCCTGAGTATGTCTAGTATGGAGACCTTCCTTGTGAGTTATCTGAACGACAACCCAGCCAACATAATTTTAAAGAAATTCGCAATTTGTTCTGCCGGCCTATTTTACACACCTGCTGAAATTTTATCGTGATTGGTTCTCTAAGTGAAAATCGTGTGAATGGAGTATCGTCGAGATAGCTCTATTGAAAGAGCGCTGGTAATTAAAACCAAACGCTTCTGGGTTAGAATTTTCGGCCTGAACATACTTCCAATTGAAAGAAATAAATACTCGTAATTCCCAAACCTATTTAATTAAAAGTACGAAATGGAATCGGTGTGGACGCATTTCCAGTTGGAAGAAATTAATACTACTCGCAATTCCCAAACTTATTTAATTCAAAATATGAAATTCCATTCAGTCGTTCAAGAGTATACTGTACATCAGTATGTGTTGTTTTACATGTGATTTCTTAACTGATATCGTCTCTGTAATCCAAATGTGTCTTAATGAGGAGTCTTCCACAACGCAACAAAATCGTTGCAACAGAGGTCTGTTTATGTTTCATAACTAACACAGTGTTTTTCAGACAACAGAAATAAGTAACTCTTTCACTTAAAAATTTTCATAACAAATAGATAAGTCAGTAAATAAAACTAATAACGAAGTAATAAATAAAAGTATCGTTTGATCACTTTAACTTAATTTTATATGGATTTCATGTTAAACATAAAATTTTAACTTACACTGTAAAAAAATAAATAAATAAAAATCCGTCAATTACGAAAAGGCTTGCAACAGATTTGCCGAAATGTTTCCGTTTCTTGATGAAAGTACCATCTTTGTAGTCTTCGTTTCTTGCAATAGTTTTTTAAAGCGCATGCGTGGCGATCAAAGATACAGAAATCGCATTGGATTATAGATTTTTACAGTAATGATTCCGTATTTAAAAATCTGTAATCTTAAAAAGGCAACAGATATATGGTGAGATTCCATTTTTCTAATAAAACAGAAAATTTCAGTTCAAATTTCGCAGAAGCCACAACCTGTCAATAAACGAAAATTTTTAACAGTGAATATCTTTTCATATTCTGATTTCAATTTAGCACCAAAGTGCTATAACTGTTCATCTTGTGTTATAACTAATCTGCTTTATTTTATTTTATTTATTTTATTTATTTATTTTATTTACGTTGTCACTTGCCTTTAGTGGTTATCCTGCCACTTTTATTTTAAATTATTGTAGTAGACAAATTTTTATTGTTTAAACAAGCTTCAAAGAGAGGGGGAAATCATGCTTGAAAATCACTTAACCCTTTATCTGCCGAATTATGAATTCATGGAAATTTTACACTCTAAAGCATTTTACATAAACTGTTTAAACTAAATCAAAAGATTTACATAGTCAATTAATAAATTTGTGAAGGATTAATTAAATTTGAATTTACAGGGATTTTGTGCAATATTTATAACCCCACTCAAATCTTTTATTTTAAATTGTTTTCTTAGTATTTTGTAGAATTATAGAATGTACAAATATGATGTTCTTACAATATAAATATAGAAATATTTTCGAATTGAAAAATCCCCCTCCCTCAGCACCAAGAAAGCTAAAAAGATGCAAAGGCAAAAGAAAACATCGTTTTAAAAATATTTTTGTTTTGTGTAACCAATAATGTTTTTGGAACAAAATAAAGTAATGTATTTGTAACTCATTCTAAACGATATTACAACTAATCGATGTATTAAGAGAATTTTATAATGAATAATTTTAAGGATACTTTTAAATACCGTCGGTAGATAAAGGTATAAAAGGCCATGAATAATCGCTAAATTGAACTGCAGTTTTCAAACAAATTTCGTACGAAAATGTTTTTTTTTTTTCCTAATCGTTGATGTAAAAATTAAAATAATGCGAATTTTTAGAAACTGTCCAATAAAGTAAGAAAAGGGAAAGCCATAGCGCTGGTCGTTACCACCATCATTATAACACTTTTTAAAAAAGAAACTCATTTTTTAGCAGTCGTCTAAAACGTGGGCTATAATTTTTGAAGGCAACAGAAAATTTCAATGCGAAAAAGCTTTCTCACTAATAAATACAATTAACAACACATGTGAGGTATTTTAACATCTAAGCAGTAAATAAAAACACGTTTCTTAACCACTTAACAGATCAATATTTTTGAAAAAAACATCCTAATAATGCCTTTTTTTTTTTTAATGCATTTTGCAGAATTTTTAATTTTTTACCACCAGTTTTTCAAAATAGAAATTTTTGCCCAGTTGAATCAGAAAAATGCTAGAATTAAAAAAATTAGAATTTACAATAAAAATTTACTGGTAAGAAAAATAAATCATGATTGGAATATGGATGCCCGTACATGGTACGGGCAAATCACAATTTGCAAAAACAACTTGCCCGTATAACGTACGGGCAAATCAGTGAAGCAGTTAAGACGCTTCTAATTCACCCAATGTTCCGAAAAAAAATGTTTCTTTATCTTTAGGAACCTCAGAAAACAATTTACTTTCATAATTTATAGAAGAATTTTTAAAAATATTTTTTTATTAGCTGCCTGTAATTTTCGGAAACGTTTTCGAGCAGTTTTTACAATGTATTAATCAATTTTCTCATCCGTTTTTCAGAAGCTATCAGACCTCAGATAAACATTTTCAGCTGCATAACTGAAATTGTGCGTGCAATTGAGCAGAAAATTGTTAATTTTAATGTTAATGTTAATGCTTTTAATTCTAAATGTTTTTCAATTAAACATGTTTGCTGAACTTGAAAGTAATTTTTTTGAGACTTCTTAGTATCCAAAAACCCAGTCTTCTGGGTAGAGAGAACTGATCAGGGACTGTGCAAATGTAACGTTATCAACTTTTTAGTAATTTTGAACCCCTCGCCCCCCTTTCGATATCATACGTTATCATCGCTCGATCTTTTTTTTTTTTTTTTTTTTTTTTTTTTTTTTTTATTAATTTTTTTTTTTTTTTTTTTTTTGTTAGGAATACTATACAAAACTGGTTAAATTTACTTTTCGCATACTTTATCGATTTAAATGAAGAGATGTCAATAAAATATCATTTTTTTTAATAACACATAAAAGAAATGTTAGTATTTAAATATAATTTATAATAGCCTTTTGTTAGATAATGCATTCATCAGTAATAAAGTCTTGTTGTACTTGCCACGAACGGGCGAGGGATGGGGGGGGGATCAGAAGTCGAAATTCTTATAAACAAAACAAGCAGACAACATTCACAAGCTTCATTTCAAAAGTACTTAAAATATGTGATGTGTATTATGCTTAGATATTCATACACATATGAAGATGAATTGGAATGTCAAAAGTTGGAGTATCCCATATTTAAGAATTAGATAATTTTATAACAACTTAGTAATTTTAATAATAACTTTGCATTTTGATAAAAATAGATAACAGACTAAAAAACGATAATATATTATTTTGAACTGCAACGATGTTTTGTTGAAATCAGCTCAATTAATTGCATACAGTGAGCAAAAAAAGTATTTGCACACCATGTAAATTTGTTGTAGCATATGTATAAATAAATAATAAAAAGAATATTGCCCAGTTAAACTGATGGCATTGAGCTCACAGGCTACACATACTAATTATACATTACAGCCTTATATTTTCAAGGGTAATTTCCGTTCGAAAAACAAATTAAGGGGGGGGGGGGACTGCGCCCTCTTTTTTCCCGATATATACATAATTATTGAACCCCTTGAACTAATCAGGGATATGCTTTATCATATCAAAAATCTAAACCCAAAATTCAGAGAAAATTGGAAATTTTTTAATAAAAACCCATTTATATAACTTAAGAGGAGTTATCCCCTCTTTTATACGTAACCATTAAACTTCCAAAACTATTCAGAAATTCGCCCTATCAGAAAGAACCTACATAACGAAAATTGATAAATCTGCATGAAAAACCCATTTATATCAATTAAGGGAAGGGGCATGAGCTCCTCGTTCCCCCTTTTTATACTTTTTCATTGAACAACTTATACTAATCACAGAGATGTCTTATCAGAATGATCTTATACCTACATTTTAAACGAAAACGGATAATTTTGCATGAAAAAACCATTTATATAGATCAAGGGGAGGGGCATGAGCCCCCGTTCCCCCTCTAATACATATCGAATGATCTCCAAAAACTAATCAGGGAAGCGCCTTATCAGAATATACATATATCCAAAATTCCAAGTTAATCCGATATTTTTATCATGAGTTATCGCATTACGCACATACTGAACGGACGGACACATAAGCTCCCAATCTTTGATGGCTTGTGAGCTAAAAAGCAACTAAGAATTAAAAATACCATCACTTCTACAAAACAAATAAACATATTTAATATCTGACTTAATAAATATATTTAAAATATGAAAACATAAAAAAGTAGCATTTGTACTGCCAAAAAAATATTTACACACTACCAATAAAAATAGAACTAGAGCAGCAATTCCCAATCTATGGGTCGCGACCCATTGGTTGGCCGCTGCAGTTGTTTTGGTGGGTCGCGGAACAATCGAAGTTTGTCATCAAAATATATCTTTTATTTCATCTGTTTAAAAAAGATGTGGCAATTTCAACGGGAAATATTATTTCAAATCCTTAATTTTCTTTTAGATTAATATACGAACAGAATATCCAGAAATATTTAAATCTTTAAATTTATGAGAACATGCTTTTTCTGCTTTGCTGTTTTTGAAAGACAAACTGTGTGTTAATATATGTTCCCACATCGGTAAACATACCAGTACCAGACATCTCATTGATTATAAAGTTATGTTTTCATAATAATTAAACAATAATTAAAAGTATTTTTAATTATATTTGGAGATTGTGCATTGTTTTAATTACTATTCACTTACACACTTTGAGTTACCGATTCTTGTTTTTGTTTCATCTTCCGTACGAAAATTTGCGTTTTTCGTAGGATGCGTTTTCTTTTATACTTAATTTTGTCAATTAAATTTATTGATATTTGCACGTTCTTCTATAAGTAAGTTCCTAACTAAAATATCAATAAAATGTATAAGTATCGCTTTGAGATTCCTCTTCATATGGGTATATTTACAAATTAACTGAAAATTTTTTACTAGCCGGAAACTTTTGACCGCCACTGTATAATTACTCCTTTAGATCGACGTCCTTAAATTTGTTTCCACCTTTTAGATTTGGCCTTATTTCTAAGAATAAATTATTTTTAACCTTTCATTCCACATTTATATTGTTTTCTATTCTAGGTTTTTATCTTTTTTAGGATCCTTGGCCTATGCCCTATTTTCCCCTAAATTTCTGTTTCATTTAGACACTTTTCCCCAGCTTTATAAAGTGTTTACCCCCACCACCATCTGGCGTTTTTGCTGCTATACGCATAGTATTTCTTAGTTTTCTCGTCTTCTAATTATCTGATTTTAAGGGTGTATTCCGATCAAAATCGCTTACTTTCAGATTCATTTTAAAATTCATTGTTGCTCTAAAATACACCAAACTTTCAAAATCTCTTATTTAGAAACTAGATAACATGCCGTAAGGGTCAATTTTTTGGTAAATGTAGAAAATATTGCAAAAAATGCTGTCTAAGTTGCCAATTTGGACAGCAATTTCCGAATCTGGAGAACTGGGAACTAAAAAATGATTGAACTGAGAAAATAATTGTTTGTAAGTCAAATTCTAATGAATTCAGCGAAAATTGAAATCACACGGCCTCTTCTACATCGCATCAAAAATCACCGCAGCAAGTTTCATTTTTCTACTTTCAAAAATATGTCTGAAAATGTATCGGAAAATTTCGAGCTATTGAAGGTGGAAAATCCTTTTTACGAATAAACCATTAATACAATTTTCACTTTTGTATCAGTAATCCATTTTATCCTCCATTTCGTTTTAGACTTCGTCTTCTCCATTCATGGTATCTTTTCCTTTCCCTTATATCTTATTAGCACCTGGCTGGCAGATCTTATAGCATTGACATGCGTATTTTCCCCCACACTTTTAATTTAATTTTCATCTTCCCCGCTAGAGGGCACTCTATTTTTTCCCCTAGCATTTTTTTTTTTCTTTAAGCAGATGACAACACAGATTTTTATTAGAACATACTATAAACAATATTTAATTATTCAGCATTTAATTTTTAGATTATGTTTGCTCAAAGTTTTAATAACCAACAGCGATGTCAAATGTTTAAAAAAAATCCCAAAATTGCAAGATAGAGCGCCCTCTAAGGAGAAAGATGAGAACTAAAATAAAGGTAGGAGTGAAAACAAAATTAATGATGTAAGATGCAAGCACTATCAAAAGGAAATGATATTCAGGGCTGCCACAGGCGACTATTTTTGTGTTCTGTTCGCACTAGTATTTTTCCAATGTAATTTTTGGAGCGCATTTCTCTTACGAATGTTGTTAAGTTGTATGTTAAGGATTTTTGTTATAAGAAAAAGGTGTCAGTTAGAATTAAAAAATAGTCGCTTGTGGCAGTCCTAGATATTAAATAATACAATAGGAAAGGGAGAACGTTCCCTATTGAAGAAGCTGTAAACTAAAAAGGAAGATAAAATAATTAACAGCACAAATTAAAAGTTGAATGAAAATTAAATAATAAGAACAAGAAAACTAAAAAATACTATGCGCATAGTAACAAAAGCGCCATATGATGTTGGGAGTAAAAAACTGTTAAAGGTTAGAAAAGTTATCAAAATGAAATAGAAATGTTGGGGAAATTAATAGGCCAAGCAGTCTTAAAGGTTAAAAATCCAAATCAGAAAAATAACATTATAAGCGAAAGAATGGTAAAAGCTTTTTATATCTAAGAAATAATAAAAGAATTTGTAATATTCTTTCAAAAGAAATTGATATAAACGAACAAACAAATAAATAATATTTATTTTAATTAAAATTTCTCTTTTCCAATTACAACCATACACCACCGATCCTGAAAAATCTCTTTTGATTCTAGAGATTTTGTAAAATGTCACTAAACAATGTTTCCTGAAAATTCACCAGCGTGCTAAAAAAACAACAATGCAAAAATACACAACAATGAATACATTTAAAAAAAAAAAATAAGCCCATTGTTAAGAAATTTACAAATTATATTACAACAATACTAACAATAGAAAGTAAAAAATTAGAATTGATCATAAAACTAACAATGAGTAATTAACAATGAAAATAAAATCTTAAAGAATTGTTCAATACAAAGTTTTCATGCTTATGTGTTCTATAAGTGTTATTAAAAGTTTTATTTAAAGCATTGATAAAGCGAATTTTTGTGCTAAAAAACTATATAAAGTTTGGGAAAAGGTGTTTTTTGATTAATTAATAAGAAATTCAAAGCCTTTTCGTTTGATATCTGTTTCGTGAAAATGGCTTCTGGTGATACAAGTCCCTTTGTTGATATTAAAAACCTCCTCGCTGATATGGATTACTATGATATAAAGCCACTTGGTAAAGGCTCTTTTGGCGAAGTTCTATCAGCAATTTCTCCAAATAAAAAACGTGTTGCTGTAAAAATTATCAAAAATAAAGATGCTTGGCACATCGAAGAATCCGTTTGGCCTGTACTCTGCCACCGAAACATTCTACCACTTCTGGAAATGATAAATGTCGATAACATGAATCTTAAGTTATATGTGATGCCGAGACATCCGTACGCACTGAATAGAATACTCCGTAGCAAACGCTTCTTAGCGGATGAAAATGGTCATGAGAAAATTAAGCGCTGGTTTGTGGATATCCTTGATGGACTGAAGTATCTACATGAAAAGGGTTGGGCCCACACAGATATTAAGAGCGATAACATATTGATTGCTGCGGACGGTAGAGCACTTCTCTGTGATTTTTCGGGCCTAACCCATACAGATGAATCCTTAAAAAGGTAGTAAAATATTTTAACTAACAATTATGTAAATACAGAATAATGTTTTTACTGCATTCAGATGTAAGCTGAATTTTGCTTTATCCGTACATGGCCGGGATCCAGATAAATTTTTCACTATTTGCAAGACAAGATTCACTAATCAGAATCCTGCAATTTAGCGAACATTTCATTGTTTGAAATAAAAAGCGAAAAGTTCGCACAAATGCAGGCTTGTGATTGATAAAACTCAGTTCACTAACAGAGAAAAAGCTTCCTGAATTCCGGCCAATATCTTTAAATTTATCAGCAAAATTCAACTGTTCTCATTATTAACTACTATGCTGAAAGAATAACAATTCATTTTAAAATTTGAAAATCTTATTAAATGAAGAATTTTATAAAACAAATATGTTATGTATAATAACCATCTCTTGTTATTTACAATGCAGTATATGCATTAAATTGTTAATAAAATAAAAATTTGAGAAATTCCAGTGGCTAGATGAATGAAACTTTCTAAAGATGTTATAAATTGTGTTTAATATCCTTTGAAATCTGCCTCCTCAAAAAAGCAAGGAATACCCAGTAAACAAACCTTTTCTCAAAGAAGGATCTGGCAATGTAATTTTTCAACTGAATGAAAAAATGTTTAGGCCAGAATATGAACCAGAATTTTCTTCATTTAGCTTAAGCTACCAATCGCTTTGTCCAGCTGATCGCCTGGACAAATCTGGGGGACATGGCTCATAAGAGAGAATCTTGTTTAAGCTACCAATGCCTTTGTCAGCTGATCTCCTGGGTAAATCTGGCAGATATAATCTGAATAGTCTGAATTGAGAAATGCCAGTGTATAGATGAATGAAACTTTCTAAAGGTGTTATAAAATTTGTTTAATGTCTCTTTTAATCTCCCTCCTCAAAAATCCAAGATCTTTATCCAGTAAACAAGCTTTTTCTCAAAAAAGGCACAGACAATCTAATTTTTGAAGTGGGTGAAAAAATGTTTAGTCCAGAAATCGAACGGGAGATTTTTTGGCTTAAGGGTATATTTCGATTCAAACTGCTTATTTTCCGATTTATTTTTAAATTCATTTTTGCTCTCATATGCATCAAACTGGCAAATTGTCTTATTTAGAAAGTACTCGAGGTGCCGTAATCGTCGATTCTTTGATAAATGCAGAAAATATTGCAAAAAAAGCAATCAAAAACGGCACTTTGAACCGATTTTCACCAAGCGGGAGATCTGTGAACGAAAAAAAGGGTCCTACTGAGAAGTGAATTGTTTATAAATCAAATTCTAATGAATTGAGCGTAAAATGACATCACACGGCACCTTATACGTCTTTTCAAAAATCCGCTCAGCAAGTTTCATGTTCCTACTATTAAAAATATGTCTGAAATTGTATCAGAAAGTTTCGAGCTGTTGAAGGTGGAAAAGCGTTTTTTCGAATACACCCTTAAGTTACCAATGCCTTTGTCAGCTGATCTCCTGGATAAATCTGGCAGACATAATTCCTTAGAAAGAAAATCTTGTTGATTATGATATCTGGTCTAATATCTGAAGCAGTTCAACAGAATAAACCACAAATAATAGAAGAAACGCTCATATGTAAGAAATGTAGACGTAACTACACTTCGTTAATTCATAAATGTGTCGCTCGAATTCCTAATTCCTAGCTTTGTGAACAACTAATTATTAAGTATAATTACGTATCGAACGTTTCTTGGAGGTTCCTTACCAGCGATTAAAAAGTATGATACAGGAATAAATTTGGTCACTTACAGTTTAACAGAAGTCATGTTTTTTCAAGCACAAGTACATGTGTCAAAGTTTACCAGGCTGAAATATCTTAGATACGTGTATGCGAATACTAACTAGAGAAAAGAATATAGTGGCAAAGATAATATATGCATAATTAAGTGATAAAAAAAGATGAACATTTTTTAAACAAGATAAATAATAAATATTTCATTACAGAGCCAACATTCAATTTCGTATTTTATTTTGACTTCAAGAAAATATTTGCCTTTTCGTGTGTAATTTGTGTACCATATAACTTCCGTTGAATATGTTTAGCAAAATTTTCTTGAAATTTGCTGATGTAAACTCTTGACACCAGAAATAAATAAAGATGATGATAATTATTCTTTCATTTTACTAATTATACTCTAATTACTAATTATAATTAGTCACCGAATATTTGCTTGTTTTCTGCGACTTTTTTGTGTACCAGAATTCTCACAAGATTAATTACTGTGTTTTTCTTTAAACAATACAGTCGAGTCTCTATATAACGAAATCCATCGTTCCAGTAAAAAATTCGTTATATAGAGAAATTCGTTGTTTAGAAAATGATGTTAAAAATCATATTGAATGTGTAAATTTTGAACAAATATTATTTTTGATGTTTTTAATTAAGCATTTGAAATGTTTAAAATTAAATATTAACCTAACATTTTATTTCTTAATTATTTAAGCAGTTTCAAAAAAGAGAACAGACATTTATTTGAAAGCTTAATGAAAATCAAATAAGGAAGACTTGCATTAATTTCAGATGAAAAAATCTGTAATTTTTGTTGTTTTAATTTTAAAATTGTTACGCTCTCAAAAAAAAAAAAAAAAAAAAAAAAAAAAAAAAATGCTCAAATTTTAGCAAGGAATGAAAAATTGTAGTTAACATTTTCCTCCATTTGAAGGCCTCTCTTATGTGCCTTTCATTGATTCCTCTCTAATATTTGTAACAATCTAATTGACTATGTTTTGAGAAGGATGTTGAAAGGTGTGTGGGAGATGGGATGAATTCGTTGCATTTAAAGGACAAGGACAGAAGTAATATTAAAATGAAATTGAACACTGAACGATAAATCAAAAATAAGTGATGGAAAAACGATTCCATATGATTTCGAAGCTTTTTTAAAACTGAATAAATTAAGACCAATTTATGAAAAAAATTCGTTATATGGAGATAGATATTTCGCTATATAGACTGTTTTTAATGTAATCATGCGAAAAGTGGACCGTTCCTACAAAAAATTCGTTATATAGAGAAATTCGAAGTATGGAGTTTCGTTATAGAGAGACTCGACTGTATATCTAAATCTTTTCTCTTTTCTTTTGTTAGATTGTGTGCTCCGCTGGCGTATAGACCACCTGAGTATTATGATCCTGCATGCCATGAAAACCTAGAAGGCGCTGCATGCGATGTGTGGCTCTTTGGGATGATGTGTCTGAACGTTCTGACTGGCAATTGGCCGAAAAATCGGATGAAATCTGTCACTGATGCGAATTCATGGAAAACGAATGTGGAGCCTGTAGTACTTCAAGCACTGGAGGTAAATTGGCTTTATTTTTCTGCCCCAATAATGGCTGAGAGGTTCTACTCTCGAGGCTGGTAGATGGGAGGTGCTGGATTTGAAACCAATCGCGCCCGTTGACCTAACCATTTGGAGATTTCGTAGTCGTCTTTGAATCTTGAGTAAATATAGATTAGGTTTCCTTAGAAAGTCTCATTTGAAGGGTAGTCCCCCCCTCCTTTAGGGCCTAGATACCTCATGCAGATAATCGGCTGTCATATATAAATTGCATCTTTATTTTTCTTCATGAACATAGAATAAACGATGTTTTCTAATTGATGTTCTGTTTTTTAACATTTTCCAACATAGTTGAAAAGTGTTTATGATTTAGGAATTCAGTTTGTCTGTCCGTCTACCCGTGTTCAACAATCAGATAAATCTTGCAAACAATCAGATGTAATATTTACTGTTTGTATACCTGTTAAACTGTCTGTCTGCAATTATGAAACTTAAAAAACTATTTCTTGTAAAAAGAGAATATGTACATTTCGATTTATGAAAATTTAGTAAAATTTGTACAATTATATGCCAATTTAATGTATAAAACGATATTAGATTGGATTTTTTCTTTTGCGTTACGATTACTGTTTAGTTTAGTTTACAAAGAGTTGTTTCTGAGATTATATCCTACATAGAAATCTGTCGCTGCCCCCTCCCCTCCTCCCTTTTGACAATGATGTACACATCCTTGTAAAACAAATTAGTACGTCAATACCATATACAAAAGTATAAATTCTTTTTATTCAAAAACTAGACGATATAAAGAAATAGGTTGCAAATTTGATATCAGCATAAAAATCTAATCTAGAAAACCATTACTCCAATTCAGTGGCAACAACTCTAAAGTTCCTCGTAATGAAAACGTTACACCATTGAAAAATATGCAAATTAAGTTTAAGAACTGACAGATAAATGTTAAGAATATGTTGATTATGGCATTTATCCTAAGCAAATAATCTAGTTGTCATTAGAAAAGATAATACAATCTGACATTTATTATATCGTAAAATAGCACAAAAAAGCTTATAAAGTCGAGTCTCTATGTAACGAAATCCATCGTTCCAGTAAAAAATTCGTTATATAGAGAAATTCGATTTATAGAGAATGATGTTAAAAATCGTATTTAATATGTAAATTTTGAAAAATATATTATTTTTTACCTTTTTAATTAAGCATTTGAAAAGTTTAAAAGTAAATATTAACCTAACATTTTATTTCTTAATTATTTAAGCTGTTTCAAAAAAGAGAGCAGACATTTATTTGAAAGCTTAATGAAAATCAAATAAGGAAGACTTGCATTAATTTCAGACAAAGATATCTGTAATTTTTTGTTGTTTTGATTTTAAAATTGTTACGCTCTCAAAAAAGCTTAAATTTTAGCAAGGAATGAAAAATTGTAGTTAACATTTTCATCCATTTGAACGCCTCTCTTATGTACCTCTCATTGATTCATCTCTTATATGTGTAATAATCCAATTGACTCTGTTTTGAGAAAAATGTGGAAAGATGTGTGGGAGGGGATGAATTCGTTGGATTTAAAGAACAAAGACAAAAGTTAATATTAAAAAAAAAACTCAGCACTGAACCATAAATCAAAAATAAGTGATGGAAAATTGATTCTATATGATTTCGAAGCTTTTATAAAACTGAATAAATTAAGACCAATTTATGAAAAAATTCGCTATATGGAGATAGATATTTTGCTATATATAGAGACTGCTTTTAATGTAATCGTGCGAAAAGGGGACCGTTCCTACTAAAAATTCGTCATATAGAGAAATTCGATGTATGGAGTTTCGTTATAGGGAGACTCGACTGTATTTGCATTAATTTAAATACGCAATTTTTTTAATTATAGGACCAGTTAAAGAAAAATAGAAAGCGTATTTGAAACAGCGTAGAATCATATTTAATTTAGTTCTGTGACAGAATTATTGTTGACCAGTGTAGTTTTAGATTGTGAAGATTTTAGTAAAAAAAAAATGGGGTTGAAGAGGAGAATCACATTCTTTTTTTATACGTTATATAATTTTTCTTCAAAAATTTTTCATGTTTTTACATGTTCTTAATCTTGGCTTTGAATTCTTTTTTTTATTTTTATTTATTTATTTATATATTTATTTATTCAAGAAAAGTTTGCTCAAGAGAAAAGATTTTTCTTTGGATCAAAATTTAGGATTAACTTTTTTCCTTTGCATTGTTCCAACCTTTAAGTAAGTAGACTAATGACCGAAATCGGTTTCGTGATACTCCGATTTATAAGAATCGCCCCTTTTTTTCTTTTTAAAAATAAATTCAAAACAATTTTTCGAGAAAAAAAATATTTAAATTTTACTTAAACCATTCGAACGACCTACTTTTTTTTTAAAGCGAGGTAATCATTTTTGCTGCAGATTATGCCAACAAAAAGTAGATTTTCACTGATTAATTATTTTTTAGAACTTTTAGAAGAAAGGGAATATTTAAAAAAAAAAGTGGACACTTTTTTTTTCTTTCAATTGACAATCATTTTCTTAAAAAAAAGATTTGTAAAGCTAAATACTGATATAAGTTCTAGATAATTAAACATACTTTCAGAATTTGGCGACTCAATGTGTTGTAGAAGTTTGTATCAATAGAAAATAGGTTCATAGTTTTCATGACAGGCACCAGCGGGCTCTTCTGGTCTCACAAGGTGTATTATTCCTTTTTTTCCCTCCTTGCACACAAAGAATCAAATTTATATTTAAAATTTCAATAATTATTAAACAAAAAGTCCGTTTTCTTTAATTGTAAAGTAGTAAGTCCGAACGCGATATATCTTTTTTTTTTTTTAAGGCTACCCACTAATCACTGAAAAAGACCCGGATGACAGTGTTAAGTCTCTGGAGGTGTTCTTTAATATTTTTACATGATTTTTTTTTTTTTTTTTTTTTTTTTTTTTGCAAAGGATAGCTGAGGACGATCTACAACCTGGTTAGTTTTTACTTTTTCAATTTTGGTTTCAGATAAAAAAAAAAAATTACTTTAACTTTGAAACCGGTTTCAACCGGTTCTGAAATTGAAACTATCATGATATGGAAAAAAAAAATTAGCAACATCGAAAAAGTAAAAACTATCCCGGTTGTAGATCATGCTCAGCTATCCTATGCAAAAAAAAAAAAAAAAAAAAAAAAAAAAAAAAAAAAAAATCATGTACAAATATTAAAATTTGAGCGAGATATTTGAAAATAACGCCCCCATAGACTTAACATTATCATCCGGGTCTTTTTCGGTGACTAGTGCTGCGTCTTAACCAAAAAAATGCGTCGTAAAAATCACCTGAATTTTACCTCAAAGAAGTAGATCTATCCAAATAAAGACTTTTTGACTTAAAACTAATAAACTTTGCATTCTTTCAGAAAACCACATTTTGTACTTGGATGAAAAGAGCCTTTCCTTCAGTGCCGTTGACAGAAAACGAACTCCACCTTGCTCACGACTTTGTAGTGTCCATAATGAAATGGAATCCGCAGGATCGACCACCTGCGCAGAAAATTAGGAGCCATCCTTTTCTATCAAATCTTTCAGAAATAAAGGAAAAAGTCCTCAAAAAATCGTCAACCAAAGACCAAAGAAATGTCGTCACTAATCCATTTCTAGAAGGGTGGAAGACATCGAAAATTGAGACTAAAAAAGATTGTGAGAAGAAACCACAGAAAACAGAATGTGCCAATCAAGAACCAAAAGTGTACAATCTGGACAATGTAACAAAAAATGTAACAAATCCCTTCCTGAAAGAATGCATATCTTCCAAAGAGACAAATGAAATAGTTACCTGCCAATTGCCAAAAATTGCTGAGAATATGGAAATTGTTGAAAACGATATTGTGTCGCCAGAATCCCAACGATCAAACTATGTACCTGATTATCCAGAAGCCAGAAAAAATATTCCTGGTAGAATAAAAGATTGGTTAAAAAAGAAGTGGAATAAGACTTTCCAGAAACCAAATAAATATGTAAGTATGAATACAGTTTTCTATTATATGATTTCATATTTAGGTGCGTTCGTAACTATGTAAATACGTAGAAGTTATGGTCGTCGTTCAGTCCGTCTGTCTGTCCGTATATAACAGCAAAAACGATCCAATTGAATATTTTGAAATTTAAAATATATAATTGGTGCATTATTTTATGGATCATTTCAAATTTTATGAAAATTGGATGCATAGTTTAATTACAAAGACAAAGAAAAGTTTTCCGTTTCATTACATCCAATGAGAAAAAAATAGTAAATAAAAATAATATAGAAAAATAGTAATAGAAAGAAATTATAGTATTTATAAGGACACACAAAAGATTTCTAATACTATACTGTATCCAAAGTACTGTATGAATATTTTATAAACTTTGTTACAGTACGAACGCACCGAATTTGTTACACTTGACGGGCAATTTCAGTCTTCTTAAAATTAAATATGAAGTATGTAATACCAGAAAAACATAAATTCGCTCAACTTAGCACACGTCAATGCGTATGTATGAGAGAGCGGAATGAAAGTCGCTGTAAATAGAAGAACATACTTTAGAGCTGTTCTCAAGCTCACTACTGAACAAGTATGAAACATTCTGACACAATGATGGACTCATTTTTAAACGTAAAGATAATTAAAATGTAAGTCATAGAGTTGCTCCCTTTGGATTTGAGAACACCTTTAAACGCATGAAGTATTTTGTAAAAATGCTGATCCGTTGTCCCAATAGATAGCCCTATAGATAGGCCCTTATTATATTGTACTAAGGCTCCTATAATTGACTTGAGCCTTAGATTCTACATTACTTCAGAGTAGTGACTGTTTTTTACTTGCGGATAGTTCCCTTCATAAAAAAGTAACGAAATTCAAGGTGAAGGAACTATTTTGGATTAATTGTTGTAAAATGTCATACCTGCAGAGATTTTAACAATGCCTGGTAAATCAAATATCTTATATCTCACAATATTTTAAAACCTACCTTCTCTAATCCATTTTTGTTGCAATCATCGCAGTGAGTTATTTCATAAATAAATTATATTTTAATGATCACTTATTGGAAAGGATGACAAACAAGTTACTGTCTTATTATTATAAATTAAGCAGACAAAAACACATTTTTGTAAGTGCGAAATTTAGAAATTTGACATCTGATTAATCACGAAAGATTTCCTATAGAATGGTTGAATCAGACGTACATATATAGACTTATTAGTCGGCCGAGTCAAAAAATCAATGATCTTATCCAAAGGGGGAAATTGCGCGTAGAGATTTTCAGAATACAAAATGTTTAACATCATTCCGTTTGAACTTCTGTTTGTGAAAACAGTATGAATCAGCAGCAGAAAATTGCTGGACCAATGTTGGCTAATTTTGGAGCTTCATGTTGAAAGACCGTAAAAAAATCTCCATCTTGCCATGCTATAAAAATTTGCAAGCGAAGTCCCAAAAGTGGCCCAAAATTTTATCTGCTTGGATATCACTGCAATTCCATGTAGGAGCCCGAAAAAATTATTTTTGATTAGCCGGACACTTTTTTGAATTAAATATCCTCTATTGAATTATTAAAAGAATATCAAATCCACTCAAGCACTTTCCAAAGGTTTCCGCAAACACGTACGTCTTAAGCGGGTTCTGCTTCAACTAAATCTTTTCCCCTTTTTTTTCGGCCCTAAGGAAACTAGCGCGATGGTGGAATGAGAAAGTTATAAAATAAAACAGACACACATAATACACATCCGTAAAGTTTAAGATTTCAAATCTGAAGAAAATATAACATATTTGAAAAAAGAAATTAAAATTCTTGTTATAGAACACTTACATAACATGAACATTCGTATTCGTAATTTCTTTGGAAAATACTTTTCATATTATCTATGACTTACATTTAAAAGTTACAATGTTAAAGTTTTATAGTATTTGTTGCCATGTATGTATGTACTTTATTTTACATTCCTTTCTTTTTTCTTTTTTTCAGAAAAAACTCAAAGAAGAATCTGAATAACAATGTGCCAAATTCAACTTTTTATGACTTTTGTGTTATGTCTGAAATTACGTCATTCTTTGTTTCAATTTATTATATTATGTGTCAAACCATATTATTATACTATGTGTCAAGCTACATTATTACAATATGTGTCAAGTTATATTATTATATTATGTGCCAAGTTTTATGAAAGTGGCTTTCTTTCTTCCTCATTACCACATGTCTGAGAAATGTGTCTTTTGTATATGATTTATTCATCTAATGCTTCGTGCTAAAATCATTGTCCGCTCTTTGCTGGTTATTTATTGTTCCTTGATGCCTCTAATCTGGAATTTGAGCTTTTTATGAATTACTAATCGTCACTGCTCCTTCACTAACATCACTGTCAACCACTGCTCCTTCACTAACATCACTGCCTGCTGTGTGCTGAATGATCTGCCACGTAACTGATTTTTGATTACCATCACATCTGAGACTTGTTTGTGCTCTTTATATATGACTAACATCGTCAATGCTTCCTCACTAACATCACTGCCTGTCACTGCCTCTTCACTAACATCACTGCCTCCTATGTGCTGAATGATCTGCCATGTAACTGATTTTTGATTACCATCATATCTGAGACTTGTTTATGCTCCTTATATATGACTAACATCGTCAATGCTTCTTCACTAGCATCACTGCCTGTCACTGCCTCTTCACTAACATCACTGCCTCCTATGTGCTGAATGATCTGCCTCGTAACTGATTTTTGATTACCATTATATTTGAGATTTGTGCTCCTGATGTATGACTAACATCGTTAATGTCTCTTCGTTAAAACAACACTGATGATTTTTGCTACTTGATATGTCTTATGATTCTTTTTGTATTGCCAGTTATATGTGGGATTGCTGCTCCTGAACGAACGTTTTGCGTGCCTCACTACATCTTGTTTCTTGCTCCTATTTTGCCATCATTTTTTGCTGTATCATCTCCTGTTGCGTAAATTTTAATAATTTGTATAAATAAACACATTACTTTTGCATTATTCGTTGTTGTTTTTGTGTCATTGCATTTTTTTTTTCTTATGGACTATTTTTATCATAAGAATAACTTTTCCCACAAAACACATTGATTTTGTGGGAAGTAAACGTAGCTTTTGTCTGTGGATGATCAAAATGTAAGCGCATGTATTGTGCAAGGATGTTCTTATAAAATGCCTTAATCTACTATAATATGTCAAAGGAAGTTGTTATTTTCAGAACATGAAACTTATCACTCACCTGCAAGAAAACCGACACATCTTGATATATGATAAATTTCACAGGAGAGGCAAAATTCGCATGATTTTAATGTTTCTTGATATTATAGCATTTGGCTATGCACGCAGGAGTAAACACGCGTATAAAAGCATAAAAACTTTAAGAATGAATACGTTTAAAGAGATTTGGATTGGATTATAGGATAATTTTACCTTTCCACACAATCTACCCCTCTTCTGTGGTCAAAAAATACATAGGACATATAGCGTAAAAAATGATTTTCCGTATGACTACACTTATGAAACTTTTCGTGCAGTAAGACTCACCTATGACAGACATATTATTTCTGGAATAAAATGCAAAATGATTTTTTGCAAGGTGTGTCACTTTTCTTGGGGGTAAGAACGATATGATGTTTGAATTTAAGAATAAAAACCTGTATTTTGTTCATAATTATTAAAAACATTTTCATGAATTTTTGAAGATCAAAATAATAATCTTTGCAAATATTCTATTTCCGAACACATATCTGCGATTACCGTAGTCGATCTCATTATTCATGTAATATCTTGGAAAAATTTTACACCAAATTCGGCACAAATTGCCCAAAAACTTTAATTTATTTATCCCTATCAACTAATTGGTAAGTAAATCACAGTCGTTGTAATTTTCTCCATTGTGAAAATGTACCAATGCAAGATTTGAACAATAAACATTTTGGCTTTAATTGACAATGCTCTTTCAACTGAAACGGAATTAGGTCTCCATACTCAGAAAATACTCAAAAAATTACAGAGTGGTATTCTGATGTGGATAGATATGTTTTTATATTTTAAAATAAAAAGAATATTGCCTAGTCAAATTGATGGCATTGAGCTCACAGGCTACGCATTTTCATTTTATATTTAAGTCTCATCTTTTCAAGGGTTAATGCCGTTCGAATAAAAAATTAAGGGGGGGGGACAGCTACCTCCATTTCCCCGTTTTAAACTTAATAATTGAACCCCTTAAACTAATCAGGGATATGATTTATCATATAAAAAATCTGCATGAATAATATTAATCACGGAGGCGCCTCATCAGAATGGTCCTATATCTAAATTTTGAACAAAAACTGATAATTCTGCATGAAAAACCCATTCATATCAATTAAAGGGAAGGGCACGAGCCCTCCGTTCCCCCTCTTTATACTTATTCAATGAACAACTAATACTAATCACGGAAGTGCCTCATCAGACTGATCTTACATCTAAATTTTGAACGAAAACTGATAATTCTGCATGAAAAATCCATTTATATAAATTAAGGGAAGAGGCATTAGCCCCCGTTCCACCTGTTATACATATCGAATAAACTCCAAAACTATTAAATTTATATCTCTCATTGTTAAAATTTATATTCATTAAATACGCATTCTAAAAATCTATAAAGAAACAATTTTCAGTTACATTAAAATCGTTTGCTTTTGGCAAGGAAAAGTGTTACCCGACAAATAGAGTGACACTTTTGTCTTTTCGCGTTAGTTATTCGAAAGTTTTTTTATTTTTTCACAGACTTTCTACAATGATTCCGCCGCTAAATTCGAGTGATCCTTTATTACGTACATGAGTAATTTAATTAGTATTTTTTTTTTTCAAAATATCCTGAGTATGTCTAGTATGGAGACCTTCCTTGTGAGTTATCTGAACGACAACCCAGCCAACATAATTTTAAAGAAATTCGCAATTTGTTCTGCCGGCCTATTTTACACACCTGCTGAAATTTTATCGTGATTGGTTCTCTAAGTGAAAATCGTGTGAATGGAGTATCGTCGAGATAGCTCTATTGAAAGAGCGCTGGTAATTAAAACCAAACGCTTCTGGGTTAGAATTTTCGGCCTGAACATACTTCCAATTGAAAGAAATAAATACTCGTAATTCCCAAACCTATTTAATTAAAAGTACGAAATGGAATCGATGTGGACGCATTTCCAGTTGGAAGAAATTAATACTACTCGCAATTCCCAAACTTATTTAATTCAAAATATGAAATTCCATTCAGTCGTTCAAGAGTATACTGTACATCAGTATGTGTTGTTTTACATGTGATTTCTTAACTGATATCGTCTCTGTAATCCAAATGTGTCTTAATGAGGAGTCTTCCACAACGCAACAAAATCGTTGCAACAGAGGTCTGTTTATGTTTCATAACTAACACAGTGTTTTTCAGACAACAGAAATAAGTAACTCTTTCACTTAAAAATTTTCATAACAAATAGATAAGTCAGTAAATAAAACTAATAACGAAGTAATAAATAAAAGTATCGTTTGATCACTTTAACTTAATTTTATATGGATTTCATGTTAAACATAAAATTTTAACTTACACTGTAAAAAAATAAATAAATAAAAATCCGTCAATTACGAAAAGGCTTGCAACAGATTTGCCGAAATGTTTCCGTTTCTTGATGAAAGTACCATCTTTGTAGTCTTCGTTTCTTGCAATAGTTTTTTAAAGCGCATGCGTGGCGATCAAAGATACAGAAATCGCATTGGATTATAGATTTTTACAGTAATGATTCCGTATTTAAAAATCTGTAATCTTAAAAAGGCAACAGATATATGGTGAGATTCCATTTTTCTAATAAAACAGAAAATTTCAGTTCAAATTTCGCAGAAGCCACAACCTGTCAATAAACGAAAATTTTTAACAGTGAATATCTTTTCATATTCTGATTTCAATTTAGCACCAAAGTGCTATAACTGTTCATCTTGTGTTATAACTAATCTGCTTTATTTTATTTTATTTATTTTATTTATTTATTTTATTTACGTTGTCACTTGCCTTTAGTGGTTATCCTGCCACTTTTATTTTAAATTATTGTAGTAGACAAATTTTTATTGTTTAAACAAGCTTCAAAGAGAGGGGGAAATCATGCTTGAAAATCACTTAACCCTTTATCTACCGAATTATGAATTCATGGAAATTTTACATTCTAAAGCATTTTACATAAATTGTTTAAACTAAATCAAAAGATTTACATAATCAATTAATAAATTTGTGAAGGATTAATTAAATTTGAATTTACAGGGATTTTGTGCAATATTTATAACCCCACTCAAATCTTTTATTTTAAATTGTTTTCTTAGTATTTTGTAGAATTATAGAATGTACAAATAGGATGTTCTTACAATATAAATATAGAAATATTTTCGAATTGAAAAATCCCCCTCCCTCAGCAACAAGAAAGCTAAAAAGATGCAAAGGCAAAAGAAAACATCGTTTTAAAAATATTTTTGTTTTGTGTAACCAATAATGTTTTTGGAACAAAATAAAGTAATGTATTTGTAACTCATTCTAAACGGTATTACAACTAATCGATGTATTAAGAGAATTTTATAATGAATAATTTTAAGGATACTTTTAAATACCGTCGGTAGATAAAGGTATAAAAGGCCATAAATAATCTCTAAATTGAACTGCAGTTTTCAAACAAATTTCGTTCGAAAATGTTTTTTTTTTTCCTAATCGTTGATGTAAAAATTAAAATAATGCGAATTTTTAGAAACTGTCCAATAAAGTAAGAAAAGGGAAAGCCATAGCGCTGGTCGTTACCACCATCATTATAACACTTTTTAAAAAAGAAACTCATTTTTTAGCAGTCGTCTAAAACGTGGGCTATAATTTTTGAAGGCAACAGAAAATTTCCCTGCGAAAAAGCTTTCTCACTAATAAATACAATTAACAACACATGTGAGGTATTTTAACATCTAAGCAGTAAATAAAAACACGTTTCTTAACCACTTAACAGATCAATATTTTTGAAAAAAACATCCTAATAATGCCTTTTTTTTTTTTTTTTTTTTTTAATGCATTTTTCAGAATTTTTAATTTTTTACCACCAGTTTTTCAAAATAGAAATTTTTGCCCAGTTGAATCAGAAAAATGCTAGAATTAAAAAAATTAGAATTTACAATAAAAATTTACTGGTAAGAAAAATAAATCATGATTGGAATATGGATGCCCGTACATGGTACGGGCAAATCACAATTTGCAAAAACAACTTGCCCGTATAACGTACGGGCAAATCAGTGAAGCAGTTAAGACGCTTCTAATTCACCCAATGTTCCGAAAAAAAATGTTTCTTTATCTTTAGGAACCTCAGAAAACAATTTACTTTCATAATTTATAGAAGAATTTTTAAAAATATTTTTTTATTAGCTGCCTGTAATTTTCGGAAACGTTTTCGAGCAGTGTTTACAATGTATTAATCAATTTTCTCATCCGTTTTTCAGAAGCTATCAGACCTCAGATAAACATTTTCAGCTGCATAACTGAAATTGTGCGTGCAATTGAGCAGAAAATTGTTAATTTTAATGTTAATGTTAATGCTTTTAATTCTAAATGTTTTTCAATTAAACATGTTTGCTGAACTTGAAAGTAATTTTTTGAGACTTCTTAGTATCCAAAAACCCAGTCTTCTGGGTAGAGAGAACTGATCAGGGACTGTGCAAATATAACGTTATCAACTTTTTAGTAATTTTGAACCCCTCGCCCCCCCCCCCCTTTCGATATCATACGTTATCATCGCTCGATCTTTTTTTTTTTTTTTTTTTTTTTTTTTTTAGAATTTTTTTTGTTAGGAATACTATACAAAACTGGTTAAATTTATTTTTCGCATACTTTATCGATTTAAATGAAGAGATGTCAATAAAATATCATTTTTTTAATAACACATAAAAGAAATGTTAGTATTTAAATATAATTTATAATAGCCTTTTGTTAGATAATGCATTCATCAGTAATAAAGTCTTGTTGTACTTGCCCCGAACGGGCGAGGGATTGGGGGGGGGGGGGGATCAGAAGTCGAAATTCTTATAAACAAAACAAGCAGACAACATTCACAAGCTTCATTTCAAAAGTACTTCAAATATGTGATGTGTATTATGCTTAGATATTCATACACATATGAAGATGAATTGGAATGTCAAAAATTGGAGTATCCCATATTTAAGAATTAGATAATTTTATAACAACTTAGTAATTTTAATAATAACTTTGCATTTTGATAAAAATAGATAACAGACTAAAAAACGATAATTTATTATTTTGAACTGCAACGATGTTTTGTTGAAATCAGCTCAATTAATTGCATACAATGAGCAAAAAAAGTATTTGCACACCATGTAAATTTGTTGTAGCATATGTATAAATAAATAATAAAAAGAATATTGCCCAGTTAAACTGATGGCATTGAGCTCACAGGCTACACATACTAATTATACATTACAGCCTTATATTTTCAAGGGTAATTTCCGTTCGAAAAACAAATTAAGGGGGGGGGACTGCGCCCTCTTTTTTCCCGATATATACATAATTATTGAACCCCTTGAACTAATCAGATATATGCTTTATCATATCAAAAATCTAAACCCAAAATTCAGAGAAAATTGGAAATTTTTTAATAAAAACCCATTTATATAACTTAAGAGGAGTTATCCCCTCTTTTATACGTAACCATTAAACTTCCAAAACTATTCAGAAATTCGCCCTATCAGAAAGAACCTACATAACGAAAATTGATAAATCTGCATGAAAAACCCATTTATATCAATTAAGGGAAGAGGCATGAGCTCCTCGTTCCCCCTTTTTATACTTTTTCAATGAACAACTTATACTAATCACAGAGATGTCTCATCAGAATGATCTTATACCTACATTTTAAACGAAAACGGATAATTTTGCATGAAAAAACCATTTATATAGATCAAGGGGAGGGGCATGAGCCCCCCTTCCCCCTCTAATACATATCGAATGATCTCCAAAAACTAATCAGGGAAGCGCCTTAACAGAATATACATATATCCAAAATTCCAAGTTAATCCGATATTTTTATCATGAGTTATCGCATTACGCACATACGCACATACTGAACGGACGGACACATAAGCTCCCAATCTTTGATGGCTTGTGAGCTAAAAAGCAACTAAGAATTAAAAATACCATCACTTCTACAAAACAAATAAACATATTTAATATCTGACTTAATAAATATATTTAAAATATGAAAACATAAAAAAGTAGCATTTGTACTGTCAAAAAAATATTTACACACTACCAATAAAAATAGAACTAGAGCAGCAATTCCCAATCTATGGGTCGCGACCCATTGGTTGGCGCTGCAGTTGTTTTGGTGGGTCGCGGAACAATCGAAGTTTGTCATCAAAATATATCTTTTATTTCATCTGTTTAAAAAAGATGTGGCAATTTCAACGGGAAATATTATTTCAAATCCTTAATTTTCTTTTAGATTAATATACGAACAGAATATCCAGAAATATTTAAATCTTTAAATTTATGAGAACATGCTTTTTCTGCTTTGCTGTTTTTGAAAGACAAACTGTGTGTTAATATATGTTCCCACATCGGTAAACATACCAGTACCAGACATCTCATTGATTATAAAGTTATGTTTTCATAATAATTAAACAATAATTAAAAGTATTTTTAATTATATTTGGAGATTGTGCATTGTTTTAATTACTATTCACTTACACACTTTGAGTTACCGATTCTTGTTTTTGTTTCATCTTCCGTACGAAAATTTGCGTTTTTCGTAGGATGCGTTTTCTTTTATACTTAATTTTGTCAATTAAATTTATTGATATTTGCACGTTCTTCTATAAGTAAGTTCCTAACTAAAATATCAATAAAATGTATAAGTATCGCTTTGAGATTCCTCTTCATATGGGTATATTTACAAATTAACTGAAAATTTTTTACTAGCCGGAAGCTTTTGACCGCCACTGTATAATTACTCCTTTAGATCGACGTCCTTAAATTTGTTTCCACCTTTTAGATTTGGCCTTATTTCTAAGAATAAATTATTTTTAACCTTTCATTCCACATTTATATTGTTTTCTATTCTAGGTTTTTATCTTTTTTAGGATCCTTGGGCTATGCCCTATTTTCCCCTAAATTTCTGTTTCATTTAGACACTTTTCCCCAGCTTTATAAAGTGTTTACCCCCACCACCATCTGGCGTTTTTGCTGCTATACGCATAGTATTTCTTAGTTTTCTCGTCTTCTAATTATCTGATTTTAAGGGTGTATTCCGATCAAAATCGCTTACTTTCAGATTCATTTTAAAATTCATTGTTGCTCTAAAATACACCAAACTTTCAAAATCTCTTATTTAGAAACTAGATAACATGCCGTAAGGGTCAATTTTTTGGTAAATGTAGAAAATATTGCAAAAAATGCTGTCTAAGTTGCCAATTTGGACAGCAATTTCCGAATCTGGAGAACTGGGAACTAAAAAATGATTGAACTGAGAAAATAATTGTTTGTAAGTCAAATTCTAATGAATTCAGCGAAAATTGAAATCACACGGCCTCTTCTACATCGCATCAAAAATCACCGCAGCAAGTTTCATTTTTCTACTTTCAAAAATATGTCTGAAAATGTATCGGAAAATTTCGAGCTATTGAAGGTGGAAAATCCTTTTAACGAATAAACCATTAATACAATTTTCACTTTTGTATCAGTAATCCATTTTATCCTCCATTTCGTTTTAGACTTCGTCTTCTCCATTCATGGTATCTTTTCCTTTCCCTTATATCTTATTAGCACCTGGCTGGCAGATCTTATAGCATTGACATGCGTATTTTCCCCCACACTTTTAATTTAATTTTCATCTTCCCCGCTAGAGGGCACTCTATTTTTTGCCCTAGCATTTTTTTTTTCTTTAAGCAGATGACAACACAGATTTTTATTAGAACATACTATAAACAATATTTAATTATTCAGCATTTAATTTTTAGATTATGTTTGCTCAAAGTTTTAATAACCAACAGCGATGTCAAATGTTTAAAAAAAATCCCAAAATTGCAAGATAGAGCGCCCTCTAAGGAGAAAGATGAGAACTAAAATAAAGGTAGGTGTGAAAACAAAATTAATGATGTAAGATGCAAGCACTATCAAAAGGAAACGATATTCAGGGCTGCCACAGGCGACTATTTTTGTGTTCTGTTCGCACTAGTATTTTTCCAATGTAATTTTTGGAGCGCATTTCTCTTACGAATGTTGTTAAGTTGTATGTTAAGGATTTTTGTTATAAGAAAAAGGTGTCAGTTAGAATTAAAAAATAGTCGCTTGTGGCAGTCCTAGATATTAAATAATACAATAGGAAAGGGAGAACGTTCCCTATTGAAGAAGCTGTAAACTAAAAAGGAAGATAAAATAATTAACAGCACAAATTAAAAGTTGAATGAAAATTAAATAATAAGAACAAGAAAACTAAAAAATACTATGCGCATAGTAACAAAAGCGCCATATGATGTTGGGAGTAAAAAACTGTTAAAGGTTAGAAAAGTTATCAAAATGAAATAGAAATGTTGGGGAAATTAATAGGCCAAGCAGTCTTAAAGGTTAAAAATCCAAATCAGAAAAATAACATTATAAGCGAAAGAATGGTAAAAGCTTTTTATATCTAAGAAATAATAAAAGAATTTGTAATATTCTTTCAAAAGAAATTGATATAAACGAACAAACAAATAAATAATATTTATTTTAATTAAAATTTCTCTTTTCCAATTACAACCATACACCACCGATCCTGAAAAATCTCTTTTGATTCTAGAGATTTTGTAAAATGTCACTAAACAATGTTTCCTGAAAATTCACCAGCGTGCTAAAAAAACAACAATGCAAAAATGCACAACAATGAATACATTTAAAAAAAAAATAAGCCCATTGTTAAGAAATTTACAAATTATATTACAACAATACTAACAATAGAAAGTAAAAAATTAGAATTGATCATAAAACTAACAATGAGTAATTAACAATGAAAATAAAATCTTAAAGAATTGTTCAATACAAAGTTTTCATGCTTATGTGTTCTATAAGTGTTATTAAAAGTTTTATTTAAAGCATTGATAAAGCGAATTTTTGTGCTAAAAAACTATATAAAGTTTGGGAAAAGGTGTTTTTTGATTAATTAATAAGAAATTCAAAGCCTTTTCGTTTGATATCTGTTTCGTGAAAATGGCTTCTGGTGATACAAGTCCCTTTGTTGATATTAAAAACCTCCTCGCTGATATGGATTACTATGATATAAAGCCACTTGGTAAAGGCTCTTTTGGCGAAGTTCTATCAGCAATTTCTCCAAATAAAAAACGTGTTGCTGTAAAAATTATCAAAAATAAAGATGCTTGGCACATCGAAGAATCCGTTTGGCCTGTACTCTGCCACCGAAACATTCTACCACTTCTGGAAATGATAAATGTCGATAACATGAATCTTAAGTTATATGTGATGCCGAGACATCCGTACGCACTGAATAGAATACTCCGTAGCAAACGCTTCTTAGCGGATGAAAATGGTCATGAGAAAATTAAGCGCTGGTTTGTGGATATCCTTGATGGACTGAAGTATCTACATGAAAAGGGTTGGGCCCACACAGATATTAAGAGCGATAACATTTGATTGCTGCGGACGGTAGAGCACTTCTCTGTGATTTTTCGGGCCTAACCCATACAGAAGAACCCTTAAAAAGGTAGTAAAATATTTTAACTAACAATTATGTAAATACAGAATAATGTTTTTACTGCATTCAGATGTAAGCTGAATTTTGCTTTATCCGTACATGGCCGGGATCCAGATAAATTTTTCACTATTTGCAAGACAAGATTCACTAATCAGAATCCTGCAATTTAGCGAACATTTCATTGTTTCAAGGGCGGCGCCAGAGGGGGGACCGGGGGGGCATATGCCCCCCCGTCGGGCATACCTGGCCCCCCCATCGGGGCCAAAATTCAATGTCGTCGGGGAAAATATTTTGACGTTTGAATTTCAGCCCGGTCGGGTTAAATCGAAATATGGAGTCCCCCCCCCCCCTTTTTTTTTTTTTTTCCTGTCTAAGTCAGATTGACTAAATTAATTTTTTTGGATATGAGTCGGTTTCTGACTAAAATTTGAGTTCAGATAAACCCGATTTTTTTTTTTAATCATATAATTTCTTAAATTAAAAATCTACATGGATTACTACACAGGATGACACATGAATGACTCTGTACATGCTTATTTTTCCACAAAAAAAAAAAAAAAAAAAGATAAGATTTATACTGTAGTTATAATCATGTATTATTATTTTTAACTACATTAAATTATGGATGAATTTCCGCTGATTGTGGATTTACGGTTGGTTTGACATGAAGAATTTTTGGTTCGGTTAAGAGTACGCAAACGAAAATTATTTTGTCGGGGTTGTCTTGGATGACAAGTAGAATACTGCATCGGGTCGGGCAAACTGAATCTGATCCGACTCGCAGTCTGGACCGGATCGGGTTGAGCCCAATCTTTTGTCGTTGTGAGTCGGATTCCAGTTTGGTTAACTTTAATAGTTTCAGGTTCAGGTTGGATGTTGGTACTTATGGTTCTTGATTCGAGATGAATCCAACTCTCATAAGAATTTACAAAAAAATTTTTACGATGAAAAACTATACACAGTGGCGTAGCTAAGGGGGGGCAAGGGGGGCGTCCGCCCCGGGCGCCGAGGCCTAGGGGCGCCAAATTGAGAGAAATTGTTATATATCTATATTGGGGTGGGGGCGCAAAATTTCTTGCTGGCCCCGGGCGCCAAAAAACATAGCTACGCCACTGACTATACATATGAATGTTAATGAGTTTATCTTTACTGATTTTTAACTTAAAAGTTAAAACTGATACTGAAGGTGCAATTTTTTTACATAACTGCATTACAATATGGATATATTTTTTCATCAGTTACGGTTGGGGTCTGGTTGATGTTGAAATATTTTGGGTTCAGGCGTTCAGGTCAAAATGAGATAATGTCGGGCTCGAGTTTCTGGTAGAGTTCTGCATTCACCTCGGGAAACTAAACTCAACTCCACAGGCAGTGAGTCGGATCTGGCTACAATTGATATTTTTTCGGATTGACTTCTATTTTTCGAGTCAGCTTGATTTTAATAGTTTTAGCATATAGGTTCGATTCTACCTGATTTCTCAAAAGTATTTCCGAAACATATTTTTAAACGAAAAATTATATTATCCGGGTGTCAATGAGTGCATATACAGATATATTGATTTTTCTACATAAAAAATATAATTTATACTAGTAGTATTATTGTAGGCTACTTTTCCATTATTGCTTTACAAGATGGAAGTTTGTTTTTCATTTCGAGTTGGGATTGGGTTCGGATAGAATACTGTTGGTTTTAGTTCGGAGTTTGTTGAGTTCTGGGTCATCTAATTTTTTAAAACTTAATTTAGGTTGAAATGGGTATAGAATTAACTAGTTTAAATCGGGTATAACCCAATCTGTGGAGGACTCTATGCTCGAAAAATAATCCGTGGATTCAACTTCTTTTTCCCTTGATTATATTTCGTAAAAACAGAAAAAATTGCACTTTAACTTTTCCATTTCTACTCCCCCCCCCCCCTTTAAAAATCAAGTAAAAAACACCAATTACCTAAAATACTCGCACCTAAAGCAGCATGTTCACCAAATTACACGAATGTTGTGGCAGCTGTGCTGCTTAGTACTTTTTCGTATTTAGAGAAGTAATTTATAAATCGCTTTTATCTAAAAATACGTAAAAATCAGAAACCGCAGATCAAAATTTTCAAAAAATCTCCAGTCAGAAGAAAGAAATTGCTTAAAATAATAGAAAACCTCTTCAAACCACAGGGATATTTCAACATTGTCGAGACGGACTGGGCGAGAAATTTTGGCCCACGCAGACTACAGCTAGACCTCCTGCATAATTCGCGGTTCGGATCAGCGATATATTTTTAATTGCAGGTCGCTTTTCGCTGTTATTAAAATAATGCACTTTAGGATTCCCAACTATTTCACAAATTTTCACTTCATTTACATTTCTCTTCGGAATATTGTATTTGAGCTCTTTGTTTCAGATTTGAATCAAAATTTGGAATATCACGCTTTCTGCATTCGATCGATATACATTCTAAAACAAAATGGAAATTGAAGATGTTTTTCCCATTGTTTTTATTATTACAGCTATAGCTAAAAAAATCTGCTTTGATTAAAATTATGAAAAAAGTAAAACGTGATATTTATAAAGTTATAAAAGTTACAAACTTTTATAACTTTAATAAAGTCAAAAACTGTAGTGCAACTAATTAATTTCACACCATGCAAATACATTGAATTCAAATAAAAGAAATTAATATTTAGTACAGTAACGTGTTCAGATGGAATGAAAAAGGATATCGTTCTTAGCAAGTATGCTGTTTCTTTTTACATTTATTCTTATTTAGATTTGAATTTATCATGTTTAAACCGCAGAGAACAGCTGCTATTCAGTAAAAGGAAATGCATGTCTGTCTGTTTTGATTAGTTTTCAAATTCTATTCTGCAACTTAATATAAAACAAACTTTTCGAGTAATGGAATGATAAAGAGGTTGATGAGTACGTTGTTTAGCATCAGCAAACGTGTTCCTGCTGACTGGTTGTTAAAATAATATTTATATATATTTTTTTATTGTTACTATGGGAATTACAAGAAAAACACCTGTTGTGATAGATTGGAAGGATGTTTCAGAGTTAACTAGATGCAGAACTCTATTATCGACAATTGTCCATTGACCACAGATAATAGGAGTTAATTATTTTCCTGATTTAGTATTTTTATTTTAAAATATGGAAATAAGGTTTTTTTAATTTCTTTTGTTTATTGCTTTTTTTTTTTTTTTTTACAAAATTTTATAATTAATCAGAAAACGTAAGAACAATGCTACAATGAACTTTTAAAGAAAAATTTTGACTATGAAAAAATAGAGTTTAAAACTTTGCAAATTTTGCATTAACATTATTATTTCTACTAATTATAAATATTTTATGAGTTCCTTCTTTTTACGAAAGTACGAACTTTAATATTTTTCTGCTGTATATAAAAAGTTTCAAGACTTTCATACGAGTAAGTCCAAATGATTTCTTATTTCTTTGTGTTTACATGTGATCTGATATTTTTAGCAGAGTGTTTTAATTTTAAAACTGCTTTATACACAGAATTCGTACTTTTGTTGGTAATAATAATTTGATTTGTCTTAATTATGTAAGTTTTTCATTTGTATTTTTCCATTCAGTAATACACACAGTAGTAGAACGCCGATTATCCGGACCGGTCGGTATCGAGGATAATCCAGTTAATGAAAAATCCGGATGATTGGGAAACTTTATAAACGCATCGGGCAATGCTTTTAGGCAACTTCCCTTCACATTTTTTCCAGGTTTCGGACTGGCAATTGTGGTAATGCAAATTTTAGCATATTGAAAATGGCCTGTTTAGAAGTTTTTTTTTTTTAATTAAAATTTTATTTTCTGCAAAATTGGTACAAAGTTGTACATAGAAATACACGTAAAAATTATATACATACACTGTACAGTAAATATATTTTAAAAAATCATCGTGATACGGAAAAGAAATTCTTGATAGTCTTCTGGTTCACAGAGGCCATTCTTTTGTTTGTGTGGGACTCTCGTGCGTTAGAAGGGAAACTTCTAGGGTTCTTGAAAAAAAATAGTTTTATGCATTGCTGTCTTTGTATTTGTTGGTGATTTTATTATTTCAGGATTAGAAATTAGTTATTTAGCAGTTAAATTCCATGTCTTCTTGTCACATTTTACATTACCCTGCCTGAAGAAGTTTGACTTTAAAATTTTTGGAGAAGATGGCAAAAAAAAAAAAAAAAAAAAGCGTATGGTCCTTGATTGATCCGGTTAATTGGACAATATGCTTAATCGAAGTCCAGATAATCTCTACTACATATTCCACTCTTTATTAGAAAACGGAAAAAAATGAAAGAAAAAAAGGAAAAAAAAAAGTCTGGTTCGGCCAAAAGTTATAGAAAAATGTGCTATAATACCTGTTTTAAGAATAATAAATTTCAAGGCCGGCAGAAATTTCAAAAAATAAAATTTAGTCCGAGTCTTCAGATAAAATTGAGCTCGATTCGAGCTTAAGGGTGTATTTCGATTCAAACTGCTTGTTTTCCGATTTATTTTTTAATTCACTTTTGCTCTCAAACACATGAAACTCGCAGATTCTCTTATTTAGAAAGCGCACAAGGTGCCGTGAAGGTCAATTCTTTGATAAGTACACAAAATATTGCAGAAAAAGCAATCAAAAACGGCAATTTGAACCGATTTTTCCGAAGTGGGAGATCTCGGAACGAAAAAAAGGGTCTTCCTGAGAAGTTAATTGCTTATAAATCGAATTCTAATGAATTGAGCGTAAAAAGACATCATACGGCACCTCATACGTCCCTTCAAGAATCCCCTCAGCAAGTTTCATGTTTCTACTTTTAAAAATGTGTCTGAAATTGTATCAGAAAATTTCAAGCTGTTGAAGGTGGAAAAGCGTTTTTCGAATACACCCTTAACCCATTAACGCCCATATTATTTTCTTCGCTAAAATTTAAATTTTGTATTTCCCACCAGTTTTAAAATCAAAATAACTTTTATCTAAGTTTATCGAGGATTCTATCTCGTGAAAGAAGGTATATATTTATCTTCCGCTTTACTGGTGGGAAAACCGTTTTCTTGCTGTTTTTGTAACCGTCCTCAAATGAGGACGCTGGGCGTTAATGGGTTAATTAGAACTCCCCGTGCAAAAAAGTTTATAACTATATGGAAGTAAAATTTCACGTTTTGTAGAAATATAGAGTCGGGTCGAGCCAAGATTTTAACTTTTATTTTTTTTTATTTTTGACCGGCCTAATATACATGTGTATATATATTGTACTTGTTAGACCGTATAATCAGGTCGATTTTTAAGATTTTCTCGCCGATCGAACCATTAATTTATTTTGCACGAACTGGGCCGGGCTCGGCCATGAAATTTTTGCTCACGCAGTTTTTTAGGCCCCAGTCCAGCAAGCTTTGACCTTTAATATATATTATGAACTTGGACCCCCGTCGGGGATACAGTGTCCCCCCGTCGGGCAAATTCTGGCGCCGCCCTTGCATTGTTTGAAATAAAAAGCGAAAAGTTCGCACAAATGCAGGCTTGTGATTGATAAAACTCAGTTCACTAACAGAGAAAAAGCTTCCTGAATTCCGGCCAATATCTTTAAATTTATCAGCAAAATTCAACTGTTCTCATTATTAACTACTATGCTGAAAGAATAACAATTCATTTTAAAATTTGAAAATCTTATTAAATGAAGAATTTTATAAAACAAATATGTTATGTATAATAACCATCTCTTGTTATTTACAATGCAGTATATGCATTAAATTATTAATAAAATAAAAATTTGAGAAATTCCAGTGGCTAGATGAATGAAACTTTCTAAAGATGTTATAAATTGTGTTTAATATCCTTTGAAATCTGCCTCCTCAAAAAAGCAAGGAATACCCAGTAAACAAACCTTTTCTCAAAGAAGGCTCTGGCAATGTAATTTTCCAACTGAATGAAAAAATGTTTAGGCCAGAATATGATACAGAATTTTCTTCATTTAGCTTAAGCTACCAATCGCTTTGTCCAGCTGATCGCCTGGACAAATCTGGGGGACATGGCTCATAAGAGAGAATCTTGTTTAAGCTACCAATGCCTTTGTCAGCTGATCTCCTGGGTAAATCTGGCAGATATAATCTGAATAGTCTGAATTTGAGAAATGCCAGTGTATAGATGAATGAAACTTTCTAAAGGTGTTATAAAATTTGTTTAATGTCTCTTTTAATCTCCCTCCTCAAAAATCCAAGATCTTTATCCAGTAAACAAGCTTTTTCTCAAAGAAGGCACAGACAATCTAATTTTTGAAGTGGGTGAAAAAATGTTTAGTCCAGAAATCGAACGGGAGATTTTTTGGCTTAAGGGTATATTTCGATTCAAACTGCTTATTTTCCGATTTATTTTTAAATTCATTTTTGCTCTCATATGCATCAAACTGGCAAATTGTCTTATTTAGAAAGTACTCGAGGTGCCGTAATCGTCGATTCTTTGATAAATGCAGAAAATATTGCAAAAAAAGCAATCAAAAACGGCACTTTGAACCGATTTTCACCAAGCGGGAGATCTGTGAACGAAAAAAAGGGTCCTACTGAGAAGTGAATTGTTTATAAATCAAATTCTAATGAATTGAGCGTAAAATGACATCACACGGCACCTTATACGTCTTTTCAAAAATCCGCTCAGCAAGTTTCATGTTCCTACTATTAAAAATATGTCTGAAATTGTATCAGAAAGTTTCGAGCTGTTGAAGGTGGAAAAGCGTTTTTTCGAATACACCCTTAAGTTACCAATGCCTTTGTCAGCTGATCTCCTGGATAAATCTGGCAGACATAATTCCTTAGAAAGAAAATCTTGTTGATTATGATATCTGGTCTAATATCTGAAGCAGTTCAACAGAATAAACCACAAATAATAGAAGAAACGCTCATATGTAAGAAATGTAGACGTAACTACACTTCGTTAATTCATAAATGTGTCGCTCGAATTCCTAATTCCTAGCTTTGTGAACAACTAATTATTAAGTATAATTACGTATCGAACGTTTCTTGGAGGTTCCTTACCTGCGATTAAAAAGTATGATACAGGAATAAATTTGGTCACTTACATTTTAACAGAAGTCATGTTTTTTCAAGCACAAGTACATGTGTCAAAGTTTACCAGGCTGAAATATCTTAGATACGTGTATGCGAATACTAACTAGAGAACTGAATATAGTGGCAAAGATAATATATGCATAATTAAGTGATAAAAAAAGATGAACATTTTTTAAACAAGATAAATAATAAATATTTCATTACAGAGCCAACATTCAATTTCGTATTTTATTTTGACTTCAAGAAAATATTTGCCTTTTCGTGTGTAATTTGTGTACCATATAACTTCCGTTGAATATGTTTAGCAAAATTTTCTTGAAATTTGCTGATGTAAACTCTTGACACCAGAAATAAATAAAGATGATGATAATTATTCTTTCATTTTACTAATTATACTCTAATTACTAATTATAATTAATCACCGAATATTTGCTTGTTTTCTGCGACTTTTTTGTGTACCAGAATTCTCACAAGATTAATTACTGTGTTTTTCTTTAAACAATACAGTCGAGTCTCTATATAACGAAATCCATCGTTCCAGTAAAAAATTCGTTATATAGAGAAATTCGTTGTTTAGAAAATGATGTTAAAAATCATATTGAATGTGTAAATTTTGAACAAATATTATTTTTGATGTTTTTAATTAAGCATTTGAAATGTTTAAAATTAAATATTAACCTAACATTTTATTTCTTAATTATTTAAGCAGTTTCAAAAAAGAGAATAGGCATTTATTTGAAAGCTTAATGAAAATCAAATAAGGAAGACTTGCATTAATTTCAGACGAAAAAATCTGTAATTTTTGTTGTTTTAATTTTAAAATTGTTACGCTCTCAATAAAAAAAAAAAAAAAAAAAAAAAAAAAAAAAAAAAAAAAAAAGCTCAAATTTTAGCAAGGAATGAAAAATTGTAGTTAACATTTTCCTCCATTTGAAGGCCTCTCTTATGTGCCTTTCATTGATTCCTCTCTAACATTTGTAACAATCTAATTGACTATGTTTTGAGAAGGATGTTGAAAGGTGTGTGGGAGATGGGATGAATTCGTTGCATTTAAAGGACAAGGACAGAAGTAATATTAAAATGAAATTGAACACTGAACGATAAATCAAAAATAAGTGATGGAAAAACGATTCCATATGATTTCGAAGCTTTTTTAAAACTGAATAAATTAAGACCAATTTATGAAAAAAATTCGTTATATGGAGATAGATATTTCGCTATATAGACTGTTTTTAATGTAATCATGCGAAAAGTGGACCGTTCCTACAAAAAATTCGTTATATAGAGAAATTCGAAGTATGGAGTTTCGTTATAGAGAGACTCGACTGTATATCTAAATCTTTTCTCTTTTCTTTTGTTAGATTGTGTGCTCCGCTGGCGTATAGACCACCTGAGTATTATGATCCTGCATGCCATGAAAACCTAGAAGGCGCTGCATGCGATGTGTGGCTCTTTGGGATGATGTGTCTGAACGTTCTGACTGGCAATTGACCGAAAAATCAGATGAAATCTGTCACTGATGCGAATTCATGGAAAACGAATGTGGAGCCTGTAGTACTTCAAGCACTGGAGGTAAATTGCCTTTATTTTTCTGCCTCAATAATGGCTGAGAGGTTCTACTCCCGAAGCTGGTAGATGGGAGGTGATGGATTCGAACCCAATCGCGCTCGTTGATCTAACGGTTTGGAGATTTCGTGGTCGTTTTAGAACCTTGTGTAAATATAGATTAGATTTCCTTAGAAAGTCTCATTTGAAGGGTAGTCCCTCCCCCCTTTAGGGCCTACATCCCTCTTGTAGATAATCTGCCGTCATAACTAAAGAGCATCTTTATTTTTCTTCATAAACATAGAATAAGCTATGATTTCTAATTGATGTTCTGTTTTTTAACGCTTTCCAAAATAGTTGAAAAGTGTTTAAGATTTATGAATTCAGTTTGTCTGTTCGTCTGACCCGTGTTCAGCAATCAGATAAATCTTGCAAACAATCAGATTTAATATTTACTGTTTGTATACCTGTTAAACTGTCTGTCTGCAACTATGAAACTTAAAAGACTGTTTCTTGTAAAAACATTAGACTTTCCTTTTCTTTCCACTAATATAGTGGTAAAAAGTTAAACATATCGTAAAAGACAATAAACTTTTTTAATCTTTCAATATAAACAATTAATTCGAATTGAATTTATCTAACTAAAATAATTATAGCTGAGGAAAAATATTACTGAATACAAATATTTTATTACTATTATTATTATTGCTACAGTTATCTCAAAATTTAATTTGAACTAATGAACTAACTTAGAAAGAAAACAATTTATAAGTTTCATTAGCAATTTTCAGTAACTAGAAGTTAAATGTAATTGAGTTTAATTAAAACAAATATAAACACTAAAATCGTTACAAATATAGTTTTATTATTTTTAATTCCAATATTACATTCATAATTGGTAATTTTTATTAAAAGACAATTTCACTTGATAATGATACTTAATTTTCAAATAATAAAATTCCTTTTTTTTCTGAAAATTATTCAGTAATAATTTTTTTATCTAGATGTTTAATCTGTATCTGCGAATAATTTCTTTTGCTCTAAAGTACTGTTTGAAAGTAAAAACACCTTAATAAAGTAATACTGGTGAACGAAAGTGAACTTTTGCCAAATTGAAATTAGTTGTTTCTTATGCTGCTTTTTGTGCTGATTCGTGGTCTAGATTTACATTTACTCCAGCAGATTTTGTTTTTGAGAATATGTGCATTTCGATTTATGAAAATTTAGTAAAATTTGTACAATTATATGCAAATTTAAAGTTAAAGCAATATTAGATTAGATTTTTTCTTTTGTGTTACGATTACTGTTTAGTTTACAAAAGAGTTGTTTCTCAGATTATACTGAGATTATATCCCACATAGAAATCTGTCGCTGCCCTCCCCCCTCCTCCCTTTTGACAATGATGTACACATCCCAAAAAGCAACTTACGTCAATATACAAAAGTATAAATTCTTTTTACTCAAAAACTAGACGATATAAAGAAACTGGTTGCAAATTTGATACCAGCATAAAAATCTAATCTAGAAAACCATTACTCCAATTTAGTGGCAACAACTCTAAAGTTGCTCGTAATGAAAACATTGCATCATTGAAAAATATGTAAATTAAGTTTAACTGACTGATAAATGTTAAGAATATGCTGATCGGGACATTTATCCTAAGCAAATAATCTAGTAGCCATTATCTACAGTAAAGGTAATTCAATCTGACATTTATTATATCGTGAAATAGCACAAAAAAGCTTATATTTGCATTAGTTTAAATGCGCATTAAAAAAAAAAAAAAAAAAAAAAAAAAAAAAAAAAAAAAAAACTGGACCAGTTACAGAAAAATAGAAAGCATATTCGAAACAGCGCAGAATTATATCTAATTTAGCTCTGTGACAGAACTATTGTTGACCAGTGTAATTTTAGATTAAGAAAATTTTAGTAAAAAAAAAATGGGGTTGGGGAGCAGAATCACATTCTTTTTTTATACGTTATATAATTTTTCTTCAAAAAATTTTCATGTTTTTACATTTCAAAAATATGCATTAAAATATTTAATTGCTATAAAGGACGTTAAATACTAATAAAAACATTAAAATATCTTATTAATTTTTAAAATTTTCGAAACATGTAAAAATTAATAAGATATTTTAATGTTTTTATTAGTATTTAACGTCCTTTATAGCAATTAAATATTTTAATGCATATTTTCGAAATGTTTTTAATGGACGTATATGAAAACTTCTATTTGTAATTAATGTTTTTACGTGTTCTTAATCTTGGCTTTGAATTCCTTTTTTATTTTTATTTATTTATTTATTTATTTATATTTTTATTTTCAAGAAAAATTTGTTGAAGAGAAAAATTTTTTCTTTGGATCAAACTTTAGGATTATTTTTTTTTTCCTTTGCATTGTTCCAACCTTTAAGTAAGTAGACTAATGACCGAAATCGGTTTCGTGATACTCCGATTTATTAGAATCGCCCCTTTTTTTCTGGTCAAACGTTAATTCAAAACTATTTTTCTAGAAAAAGGTAGTAAAATTTTACTTAAACCATTCGAACGACCTACTTTTTTTTTAAAGCGAGGTAATCATTTTTGCTGCAGATTATGCCAACAAAAAGTAGATTTTCACTGATTAATTATTTTTTAGAAATTTTAGAAAAAAGGAAATATAAAAAAATGTTGACACTTTTTTTTTCTTTTAATTGACCACCATTTTATCAAAAAGGGATTTGTAAAGCTAAATACTGATATAAGTTCTAGATAATTAAACATACTTTCAGAATTTGGCGACTCAATATGTTGTAGATATTTGTGACCGTAGAAAATAGGTTCATAGGTTCATAACTGGCACCTGCAGACTCTTCTGGTTGCACAAGGTGTATTATTCCTTTTTGTCCTCCTTACACACAAAGAATCAAATTTATATTAGAAATTTCAATAATTATTAAACAAAAAGTCCGTTTTTTTATTGTAAAGTAGTAGGTCCGAACGCGATATATCTTTTCTTTTTAAGGCCCCAAACTAATCACTGAAAAAGACCCGGATGACAGTGTTAAGTCTATGGAGGTGTTCTTTTCAAATATCTCGGTCAAATTTTAATATTTTTTCATGATTTTTTTTTCTTTTTGCAAAGGATAGCTGAGGACGATCTACAACCTGGTTAGTTTTTACTTTTTCAATTTTGGTTTCAGATTTAAAAAAAAAAATACTTTAACTTTTGAAACCGGTTTGAACCAGTTCTGAAATTGAAACTATCATGATATGAAAAAAAAATTAGCAAAATCGAAAAAGTAAAAAACTATCCCGGTTGTAGATCATGCTCAGCTATCCAATGAAAAAAAATAAAATTAAATAAAATTAAATTAAAATTTGAGCGAGATATTTGAAAAGAACGTCCCCATAGACTTAAAATTATCATCAAGGTCTTTTGTAGTGATTAGTGTTGCGTCTTAACCAAAAAAATGTGTCGTTAAAATCACCTGAATTTTACCTCAAAGAAGTAAATCTATCCAAATAAAAACTATTTGACTTAAAACTAATAAACTTTACATTCTTTCAGAAAACCACATTTTGTACTTGGATGAAAAGCGCCTTTCCTGCAGTGCCGTTGACAGAAGACGAACTCCACCTTGCTCACGACTTTGTAGCGTCCATAATGAAATGGAATCCGCAGGATCGACCACCTGCGCAGAAAATTAGGAGCCATCCTTTTCTATCAAATCTTTCAGAAATAAAGGAAAAAGTCCTCAAAAAATCGTCAACCAAAGACCAAAGAAATGTCGTCACTAATCCATTTCTAGAAGGGTGGAAGACGTCGAAAATTGAGATTAAAAAAGATTGTGAGAAGAAAACACAGAAAACAGAATGTGCCAATCAAGAGCCAAAAGTGTACAATGTAACAAAAAATGTAACAAATCCCTTCCTGAAAGAATGCATGTCTTCCAAAGAGACAAATGAAATAGTTACCTGCCAATTGCCAAAAATTGCTGAAAATATGGAAATTGTTAAAAACGATATTGTGTCGCCAGAATCCCTACGATCAAACTATGTACCTGATTATCCAGAAGCCAGAAAAAATATTCCTGGTAGAATAAAAGATTGGTTAAAAAAGAAGTGGAATAAGACTTTTCAGAAACTGTTGGTGAGATTCCAACATTTTAGGATCTTTCAAGAGTAAAGGACTAATTGTATATAGATATTCTGATGTTTTATTGTATATATATATCTTTTTAGTATTATTATTGTTATTATTTGAATATTTTGAATGCAAGTGCCTTTAAATTTACAGTATGATTGTATCAGCTAGGTTCCTACAAGGGCAGTAGTATGTATCGGTGCTGATGAATAACAATGGATTAAGTTTTCCCAGGCAAACGAATGGCTAAGAGGAAGTTTTAATTGAAGGGTACATCGTATGGATTTATGACCGTTGGTACTAAAAAGTCATAAAAGCAGTACTCGGACAGGGTGCACAAAGAAAGGTAGCTCTTTTATGACACCAATGTTTTATGGCTATGTAATTGCGTGGTGTGGGGCCCAGCCTGTCTCGTGGGAGGTACGAGGGCTGATGGGCCCCGAAATCTAAGGGGGGGCCTTCGGTCTCCTGACTGCACGTAGGAGTGTTACGAGGAGAGGCGATTGGCTGGTGCATGGAATTATGTGGTGCATGATAATTTCCTTCCACCAGTCAGGTCGCGTATGCAAATTTTAGAGCTCCCAGAGAATTTTCCTTGTAAAAAAAAATCTCAGAAATTAAGTCAGATGCAGAGAAGCGAGCTCCCAATTTTTTTGTGTGACGAGATTTTTATGTTTTTGTGTATGGATAATCTCCAGGCCCAGAAACTGGGATGTTCAGATGGTCAGTGGAGTTCCAGGTACACTTATTTCGATATATATAATGTTCTTTAATATGTATATACATACCTACTATTGATGTGTAATTTAGTTAGTACGCTGCCCAGGGAACTTTGTCAATTTTTTTTTAAATATTCCTTTTATTAACTTGCAATTAATGGTAATATTTTCTGATTCACTTTTTGTAAATGTTTTATTCCTATAATTATATTCAATAAATGAATTATACTTAGTAGAACCTCTAGTTGTCATTTATGGAAACTGTTTTTTAATTCTTAAATTATTTTTTTTTTTTTCTTTCCTTTTCAGTAGTCAAACATGTTTGTTTATTTCGTAAAATGCTACTGATTTTGCAGTATGGGGATAATTAGTGGCTAGGGATATCTTGTGAGGTTGGCTAGCTAAGTATGGAGATCTTTAACTTTAATATATTTTAGGTTTTATTTATTTTTTATTTTTTTTTCCTCGTTTAGCTAATCAATTAGGCCATAGGTGGGGTATTCGTCTAAAACTTACACAACGCAATGCCCAGATGTTTTTTTATTTTCTTTTAATGACAACCTCATTAACTTTATATTTTCGGAGTTGTCTATTACCCGACTAGGCCAATGCGATCACCAAGACCTGTTAAAATTATGGGCCCTTACAAGATATCATTATTTGGGTTTTTATTATTAAATGAACCCGGGGTATAGGTGCACCCAACACCTATGTTAAATGTGTGCAGATCTTGCCAGCATAAGCCCCCCTGGAGTTTAAGTGGAGCCGTGACCTCTTTCTTTGAGAACGTATGGTTATTAATTATATTTTGGGTGACTTAATTAAATTAACAATATATATTTCTTTATTATTTAATCAATTTATATCTTTTTATATACTTTAAGAATGCTAATTTTAACGGAGGTTAGGTCTAAATTAATATGCAGGTAGGGTTGTTTTTTTTTCATTTTATATATATATCTGGTGTGATTTTAATGACAAAGTTCTCCTGTGAGCACAACAAAGATTGGCACAGTTTTATAACAGGGTTCAGTCATGACAAATGATAAAAAGTGTTAAAGAGTATTGATTATTATGTATGTGGTATCTTTATTTAACTCAAGTAGAATAATGTTAAATACTGAGTGGAATTGTAATAATAGTATTTCTGATTGGTAATTGTGCATTATATATATGAAATAAGAAATAATAGTAGAGGGATACTATTATGATGAAAGGATGAAATATCTATATATGTAAATTAAAAAAAAAAAAAAATATATATATATATATATATATGTATATATTAATAATATTTTTCCTCGATTTTTCAAAGTAACTGAAGAAAAAAAAAAAAAAAAAAAAAAAAAAAAAAGCGTTTTTGATATGAATTTTTTTTTTTTAAGTACAATATACAACAATAATAATAATAATAATATAATTAATTAATAAAAAAAAAAAAAAAATTAAAATTTGTTATTTATATACAGATAGGTGTAGGTGAGTGTGTCCAAGTGATTGAACAATTTTATATATATATTAAGATAATTTTCCTTTTGTATTTCTTAGAAGAAATATTTTTTTTGGGGGGGAAAATTAAAACAGTTATGTGGATTATTTCTTTTTTTTCCTGAGTCTTTTTTTTTGGTTTTCAATTCTGTATTTCTAATTACTTACATTTTATATTTGTTTTCTATGATATTTCATATTATTAACAATTATTTTTAAATTGGGCAATCCTACACTCAATTTATTTAAGATAATGGTAGCGCATGGGAAATAAACCCAGAAATAAAAGGCGTAAGAGTTCCGAATTTAATAATTTCATTATTGAAACTCGTACAAGGCTTGCAGAAAGTAAGTTGAAGGATTCAACAAATACAAAAAACATGGCTAAAGAGAAGGCAAATACCGATAATTTATTGAATGTGATCGTACCATATGATGGAAAAAAAGAAGCTAATATAAATTATTTTATTCAGGAGTTTGAGCGAGCTGCGGCCGAGACAAATTTTTCTAATGAGGTTAAATTAATAATTTTACGTTCAAAATTTGTCGGAACGGCACGGGAAAGGTTACAAACGGATGTAGAGTTGAATTCGGAAACCGACTATATGAAATTCAAAGAAAAAGTGTTGCAGACGTTTGATACAAAAAAAACTTTTGCTGAATCACATAATGATTTTTCAAAAATTCAACAAAAACCAACGGAAAGTATGTCTGATTATATTGTACGCTTTAATTTGGTAGCAGCAAAATTCTTTGACATTTCGGGTCTTTCTAATAAGGCAGATGCGCGAAAATTATTTGATTTAATGAAATTACATCGATTTTTAGAATCGATTAAACCAGATATTGCTTTGGAAATAAGGAAAAGAGCTATCGATAAATATAAGGAAGCAACTGAAATTGCTTTAACAGTGGAAGAGGCGTTTGCGTCAGTTAAGTTTGAGGAATTAAATGCGATAGGTACGAGTACAACGGAATTTTGCGAGTCATTATTAAGACAAAATGAAAAACAAGAAAAGGAGTTAAGACAGTTGAGAGCGGAATTGGAAAAATTAAAAAATAAATCTACTGAAAAATGGCAAAGCAATTCGCGAAACACAAAGTATTGTAATATATGTAATTTACGAAACCATGAAACTGACGAATGCCGGTATAATGTAAATAATAAAAGACAGTATCGGAATAATGATATTCCATCGAATTTCCCAACGCATGCACAAAATATGCAGGGATTTGCAAGCCCTAATAATGAGTCTGTTAATTTTCAAGGGTACGGAAGTGTGGGGAATTGGAGTTTCCCCCCACCACCGTTTCCTCCTCCATTGCCTATGGGTCAAAATTATCAGTATAATTATGGTCCTCACGTTCAGTCTTCAGGTTATGGTAATTATAGTGGAGGAAATATGCATCCTAATTATAATTACGGCCGGAATTATCCGAATGGTCAGGAATATCACCCACAAAATCAAGGGCAAATAAATTCACAGGGAAATTATAGAAATGCGAATCGAGATAATAATACAACAAATAAAACAGAGGGGCGGAAGATAACGGGAAATAAGCAACGTTCGGGAAACATATAGGGGGGTCTGGGGATACTAGGAATGGGGAAAAGGAATCTATCCTCAGATCCCATAATACGAAGGTTATAGCAAGTGTTAGTGATAGAGAAGTAGAAAATGTACCAATTATCAATTTTGATATTAAAGGAATAAATGTTGCAGCCTTGTTAGACACAGGCGGAGCAGTGTCTCTAATTTCAGCAGATTTATTTGGGAAAATAAAGGAAAATAACGTGAAATTTAAATATTTGGGACACGGAATTAGAATACAATCTTTTAGTGGTACAACTATTCCATTTACACATTGTATACAATTATCATTCAAATTACAGAATGTTTTCACTTCCGGGACTTTTTACGTAACAGAAAATAATTTTAAGGCATCTTATAATATGTTGCTGGGATATGATTACTTAAAAGCAAATCAAATGGTAATTGACATAGAAAAAAAAATTGTTAAAATTCAAAAATGTGAAAATACCACTCAACCATAATAAAAAAAAATTACCAGTACAGGATATAAATATTATAATTACGGAAGAAGTAGAAAGGGTAAATACTGAAAAGGAGTGTACAAAAAGCAAGATTTGGGTAAAATTAGCAAATAAAATTTATATTGCCTCAGGGCAAGAAAAAATTGTTCCTTTAATATGTCCTGATTTTATAGAGGAAAACAGTATGGTCCTTTTTGAACCTGATATTTATAATTTAGGTATTGAATGTTATAACTCGGTACACGAAATATCTCAGAACAGAGTTATTAATGTAATAATTAAGAATATTTCGGATAAGAAAATTATTTTACAGAAGGGTACAAAAGTTGGGAATTTAGTTTTAGACTTTGATTTCGAAACTGAGGAAATACCGGAAAACATTATAGATGGTAGTGTACACAAGATTAATAATTTAAGTATAGAAGAGGTTCATAAATTGAGGGAAGTAGAAATTTCTCCAGAGGATTTTGATCTTGCGCATCTTCCGACAGACCTACAGGATAAGATGAAGAAACTTTTGATGCAACATTTACATGCATTTTCTAAATCTTACAAATCGTTAGGTCAGACTGACTTGGTTACTCCCCAAATCAAATTGGCGCATAATCATCCTATACAGTCTAAACCTTATAAAATCCCGCATACAGTGCGAGAATATGCACAAGCAGAGATAAGAAAGTTATTGGAGGCAAATATTATCGAAAAAAGTAAATCTTCGTACGCATTTCCGGTGTTATTTGTAAAGAAAAAGACGGCGGAAAATCAGGAGTTAAAATATCGTATGGCTTGTGATTACAGGTTATTAAATGCAATATTAGAAGGGTACGCTTATCCGATACCTGATATTCGTGAATTGTTACAGAAAATTAGTGGAAAAAAATATTATACGGTTTTAGATCTACACAGCGCATTTTTTCAAATAAATTTACAACCTCAAGACAGGGAAAAGTTAGCGTTTATAACCGAATTTGGGAAGTTTCAACCAGTAAGAATGAATTTTGGCTTAAAGGTTAGCCCAACCACATTCGCAGAATTAATGGACTTAGTTTTAGGCGATTTCAATAAAGAGGAAGTCACGTACTTTATCGATGATGTCCTCATTGCGGCAAATTCAGTGGAAAGAATGTTAACTTTGATTGCAGAGGTATTACAAAAATTGATTGACACCAATTTAACAATAGAACCACGAAAGATGCAAATATGCAAAAAAGAAATTGAATTCTTAGGTTTTAGAGTGCACGAACAGGGATATTCACCTTCGAAAAAGAATATCGAAAAAATTCAGAAATTAGCAAGGCCTAAAAATAAAAAGGGTGTTAAATCCCTTTTAGGAATGGCCAATTACTTTAGATCACTGATACATAAATATTCAGAAATTGTCGATCCTTTAGTTCAAATGACTAAAGAAAAGGTAAAATTCAATTGGAATGAAGAGGCGGAAAAAGCATTTTTGGCTATACAAGAAGCCATCTTGCATAATCCGACGTTAAAACCGCCAAATTTTAACAATGAATTTTTTTTAATTACGGATGCATCTAGGACCGCACTTTCAGCAATCTTAGCTCAGAAAGAGGGTGAGAATTTCGTACCGATTGAATTTTATGGTCGAAAATTAAAGGACTCTGAGAAAAAATACCCTAGTATAAAGTATGAATTACTAGCAATTCACGATGCGTGTGTTTACTTTGAAAATTTTCTTTTGGGAAAAAAATTTACTATACTCACTGATTCTAAAGCTTTGACGGAGCACTTAAAATTAGAAAAACAGAGTGATATTATTGCAAGGTGGATAATGAGATTAGGAAATTTTGATTTTGAGATAGGATTTATTCCAGGGGAAGAAAATCCTGCCGATTTTGTGTCTAGAAATATAAATAATATAACGACTTTGAATGAAATTCAAAATGAATTATTTAAAGTAAATTCTAATCTTTCAGAAGAAAGGATAAGAGAAGCACAAAAGGATGACTTAAAACTTAAATTAATTATTCAGAAAATTGAAAAGGGTAAACCAAATCGCCAGACTAAGAAATTTGAGTTAAATGGCAACAAAGTATTAATACTGAAACAACGATATAAGGATAAACCGTTGATGATAGCTCCAAATAAATTAATATTTGAAATAATTCAAGAAGCTCATAAGGCACATTTAGGTTTTCCAAAAACATACGAATTAGTGAAGACAAGATTTTACTGGTTTGGGATGTACAGGGATGTAAAAAATTATTGTGCAGCCTGTATACCTTGCAACAAAAATAAACAGCATAAAATGATTAAGGTGCCGTTACAAAGAGTGGAGAAGGATCATATAATTGGTTCGGTGGTTCATATCGATATTGTTGGTAAACTACCACTAACGTTGAAAAAACACTGCTTTATTCTAACCATAATTGATGTCGCATCAAGATTTTTACAGGCAATACCACTGCGTAATGTGGAAACACAAACGATACTAAATGCGCTTACAAATTACATTAGTACTTTTGGTCTCTTTCGAGAAATAATAGTGGATAACGCTAAATATTTCCGGGGAAATTTATTTAAAGAATTTATGGCAGCATTGGGAGTGAACCCTCACTTTTGCTCTACTTATAAACCGACATCAAATGGGATTATAGAATGTACTCACAAAGAATTAAAGTCTTCGATTAGTGCAATGGCAAAAACAACAACAGAATGGGATATAAGATTGCCATTCTTTATTTTGTCGCATAATACTTCGATTCACAGAGCTTTAGGATACCGACCGGATAAGTTGTTTTTTGCTAGAGAAACAGCCAATCATTTTACAGCACTAGAAGAACCCGATATGTTATGTACGCAACAATTTGTCCAAAAACGCATTGCACACATGAAGGAAGTATATAAAACAGCGCTCGCAAATCAAGAGCGTATTGCGAAAGAATACGTGGGCAAGGATTTTGAAAAGGTGAGGAAATTGGAAATTGGGGATCAAGTTTACTTAAAAAATGTGTTACGTCCATTAGCGCTACATCCTAAGTTTGACGGTCCATTTGAGGTCATAAAGGTGGGTCGTAATAATAACTATGTCTTGAAACATATGCTTGAACCGTATAAAAAACACATTCAACGACATATTACTCACATGTGGAAGCCTAGTGCTAAAATTACAATATCTCAATCAAACGATAACGAAGAGGAAAGTACCCAAGAAGGGTAAAAATATTTTTATGTCTCTACGGTTTTATTTTCCCTTTTCTTTTCATTGTTAGAAGTAGCTTTTCAGCTAACTAAGCTATTGAGAGGGGGGGGGGAATGGAATCGTGGGATATATCTACAAGGGGGTAGATTAATGTATATAGTTATTTTATAAAAATAAGTGTAATATTTTTTTTTTCTCTTTTATTTTGGTTTGTGTAGGGTGATAAACATGTCACCAAATTGGCTCTTTTATCTACTAGTGTTTAATATATATACTTTTTTTTTATTAACATAAGTTTAATGTTTTTTGTTTGCCTTTCATTTTAGTTGTGTAGGGTGATAAACATGTCACCAACTTGTCTTTTGTATCTACTAGTGTTTATTATATATAGTTATGTTATTAACATAAATTTAATATTTTTTTTTTTTTGCCTTTCATTTTAGTGGTGTAGGGTGATAAGCATGTCACCAACTTGCCATTTTGTATCTGCTAGGATTTATTATATATAGTTATTTTATTAACATAAGTTTAATATTTTTTGCCTTACATTTTGGTTGGGTAGGGTGATAAACATGTCACCAAATTGTCCTTTTGTATCTATTAGGGTTTATTATATATAGGTATTTTATGAACATAAGTGGAAATTTTTTTTTTCTTTTATTTTGGTTGTGTATGGTGACAAACAGGTCACCAATGTATTTTTTTTTTTTTTTTCCTTTTCATCTATAAGTGTTTAATATAGATAGTTATTTTATTAACATAAGTGAAATATTTGTTTTCTCTTTTATTTTTTGATTTTGGGTGGTGATAAACATGTCATCAAAGTATCTCGTTTATCTACTAGTATTTGATACATGTAGTTATTTTATTAATAGAATTGTAATTTTTTTTTTTCCCTTATTTCATTTTGGGTTATTTATGGTAATAAACATATCACCAAAGTGTTTTTCTATCAATTACTGTATAATATATATAGTCGTTTTATTAACAAAAAGCGTAGATTTTTTTTTGTTTTCTCTTTTCATCTTCACTATCTTTGGGTGATAAACAAGTCAGCAAATTGTCTTTATATATTTAATAGGGTTAAATGTATGGAGTTGGTTTATTAATATAATTTTTTTTTTTTCACTCCATTTTGGGCGATTTATTGGTGACAAATAGGTCACCAAAGTGTAGCTTGTTACTTAATGTTGTGAAGAGTATATAGTAGTGTTAATGACAGAAGTTTAATATATATTTTTTTTTTCTTTCTCTCTTTTCATTTTTACTGCTCAGGGTGATAAACATATCACCGATTTGTTCTTTTCAATTTATTAAGGTTTAATGTATATATTGTATTTATTAACATAATCTATTATTTCTTTTTCACTTTGGGCGGTTGATGCTGATAAACATTTAACGATTGTACGCCTTGGTGTCTAAGAGTGTGTAAGTTAGTATGTAGGGAGTTTAGTTATCTGGTGTAATATTAATTATATTATTTTGAGATTTAGAGTTATACACTAGTTACTTAATTATTCTTGTGTATCTACTAGGATGTAAGTCTAGTATGTATAATGGGCTACTTTTGGGGTAGATTAACAATAGTAAGGGGTATAAACATAGCACTTAAAAATCCTCAATTACAAATCTAAGTTCATATCTATGAGTATATATTGATATAAATAATATTTAGTTTGGAATTTTATGTTTCTCTTAGTGCTACATATTTCGGTAATTACGGATGCAATAATGCAGGCAGAAATTACATTAGATAGAGTAAAAAAAAAAAAAAAAAAAAAAAAAAACAATTTATATAAAAAATAGTGGTAAGTGCCCACAACATTATGTTTTTTTTTATCTTCCTTTGTGCTTTCTGTCTCACTCTGTGAGATGGTAATGATCTAGGAGTGTGTGGGAGTGTTACTAGGTACTGAGTTATAGTATAATAATAGTAGACATACATAGAAATAAAAAGGGGGGGGAGAAGGGAGAAATTTATAATATGGGAGGTTACTTAGGAATATTGTTTTTGGGCTATAGCGGTAAAATCTTTTTTTAATTTTGGAAGTACTCTGGGATTTTTTTTTATTTATCACTTCTTTTTTTTTCTTAAAATAAATAAAAATAAAATAAAATAAATAAATAAGAAAAGAGAAAAGGTGCATTGTAAACTATTTTGGATGAATTACTGATTATATATATATATAGTAAAATAATAATGTAACAAAAAGGATAAAGTGAATTATTTAATTTAATAGTAGTACTTTGAAAAAAAAATTTTTTTTTTTTTTCTCCTTCAAAATTGTTGAAATTTTTTTTTTAATTTACAAATCTGAAGCGTGATGAAAAAGAAATGATTCTGGCATAACTCAGAAAAAAAAATTTTTTTTTTTTTTTTTGGTTGTTTAGATGTCTGAAAAAAAAGGGGGGGCGGTAAATATAAAGATAATTTGTATATTTTGGAGTTAATTTATGTTATTTACCTTCAAAAATAATATATATATATTTTACTCAAAAAAAAAAAAAAAAAAAAAAGGATTGTTTACTTTTAAAAAATAGGTTCAACTAATTAAGCCAGATTAAGTTATTTTTTCACAGATTTAAATATAGTATAATTTTGGAACATATAAATATGTAGTATTTGATAATTTTTTGATACCTTATGTTTAATTCTTTTTTATGCATGATGCAAAATATAATAAAGTAATGGAATTTACATAAATATTGCATTTATAATTAACGCAGGTAATTTTATATTTACAGGGATTACATGAAGTTGGTATATAATTTTGCATATTTGAAAAAATTAATAAGATTTTTGATTTAAATGATATGTAATTTTTTTTTTATTTTCCACTTATTTTGGCTTAAAAGTAAAAATAAATAAAAACAGAAGGGGATAAATTAATTTAATAATACTTATTTATTTTTTTTTTTTTATTATTTTGTTTAAATATATCTTTGGTCTGAAAATCCAAAGCATGGTTTAGTTTGTTTTTTTTTTAAGTGATTTTTGGAGGGACTTTTAAATATGTAAAAAAAAAAAAAAAAAAAAAAAATTATTAAGTGGACAGAAAATATAATTTGCATAGTGTAATTTGGTTTTATTATTTGAGTAAAGAATTTTTTTTACTTTAAAAATTTTACTTTAAAAAAAGGGGGGGGGGAGTTTACTTCGGAAAGATTAAAGTATTAATATAAATGTTTTATCATTTTTTTTTTCCTCTCTCTTAACCATCATTTTAAGGTAAAAAAAAAAAAAAAAAAAAAAAAAAAAAAAATTCCCAGTAGCTTAAGAATGTCATATTGGGTTATGTATTTCATTCAAGGGGGTAAGTACATTAATATAATATTTTTGATATAAAATAAATAATATTAATTGCAATGGTATGGTTATAACTGATCAGATATATACATATAATACACATAAATAAATAAAAATAAACAAGGGGGAGGATAGATGAAAATAATAAATAATCATATAGACTACCCAGATTTGGTTCATACATACATTTAAATTATACATATACATACAAGATACAAATAAAGTAGTAAAATTTTATAAGTATAATGAATATACATAAAATATACAAGAAATTAGCATTAAATATTAATCAAATTAAAATAGAGTAACGATTTTAACATTCAGCTGCTTCTTCTTGCCTGAAAACACATTTACTTGTGAAATTATAGGAAATAAATTAAAATGTCATGCAGAGAAAAACATGCAAAAAAAAAAAAAAAAAAAAAGATCAATTAATTAAATATAAAGCAAGCAACAGACAGACATGCATCTAGAAATTAAAGAATTAAAAAACTCAAGAAAAAAATAAAAGGGTGATTGTCGTCATGCAATATATAAGTCCTTTTAAACACTCAGCAATTTCATAAGAGCATATTCTAAGAGTGACGATGGTTAAAATAATGGGGGGGGGGATAAATCATATTTGGATTGATTAAAAAAAAAAAAAAATAGAATAGGGTGAACTTAGGTACATAAAATAATATTCTATTATCGGTAATATTTATAGGTATAGGGATTTACTATTATATTACAAGCAAGCTATTTGGCTTAATGACTTTTAGGGATGAACATGTAGTTTTGTGGATAAGGAATCTTGGAGTCCGAAAATTTAAATAAACTAGAAAGGGTAAACAAATCGGCAGCGCCATCTATCGGGATTTTGGTTGGGCGCGAAAGGTAAACAAACGGGCAGTGCTAGCTATCGGGATTTTGGATAAAGTAATCATTTTTTTTTTCTCTCCCTCTTGCTTTCGCTCGCGCTTTTGGTTTTTGTTTTTTTTTTATGCATGCAGAGGTCAGAGAAAGGAGGAGTCAGGCTTAAAAGTAATCGGAGCTTACCAGATTTTCGGCTGTGGTGATGACTGGCGATCGCGGTGGGGTCACTGTTTGGTGCGGTCCTCTCGTTTGGCGTGGAAATGTTGTCTCGCTCACATAGAGAGTATTTCATCCGGGATTCCAAAGGGATTTCAACTGGAATATAGTTACATAATATTAGTATTGAAAAAAAAAAAAAGTAGTTACATATAGACAGTGGCATACATAGAAGAATGAGATTAGATAATATTTTCTGTGAATAAAGTAAAAATAATTAAAATACAATTTAAATTTTATTTTGATGATAGAATCACATTCTAGGGCTTATTAAAATAATAAAAAGAAGGATAATTTTGTGCACTGGAATATTTTAGTTTAATATTTTTTTTTTTTTTGTAAGTAGTAACTATAAAATAGAAAACTATTAATTAAAATATAGAGAGAAACAAGTAGTATTAGTGTAGCATCTATTTTTTTTTTAAATCTTATTTTGAATGATTATTAATTAAAAATTTGATGAATTGTAAAGTGAAGGTTGTATATAAAAAGTTGCAATGCATATTAGTATTGGGCAGTTTAATTTTACAGGGTAGGCATATTTTAAATATGTACTAGCAGTTATTGGAGGATTATTTCAATTGGTATAATTGGTTAATTAATTAATTAATTAATTAATTTGGTAATGGATAGATAAAAAAAAATAAAATAAGATATAAGTTAAGCAAAAGGATGTAGCGGATATATATATATTCTTTTTAAGAATAATTATAAACACAATTTATAGATATAAACAGCAAAAACAATATTACCGATTGGAGATCTGAACTGGATAGGCTAGGATAAATTGTAAATAAGGTATTAATAAACACTGTAAGGATGTTATTATTATTATTATTATTATTTTTTACATCGGAATTTTGGTTTAATAATAATATTTAAAACAGTAGTTAAATTAATTGATATTTACTTCTTAGAGGGGTAGGCGGTGATCCTTGGAGGCTTTGAAACTCAGAGGGCTACCGCTGGCGGTAGCCTTTAGTCCGGCCGGCATGAGTCGATGACGTCCTGGGTATCCGGTCTGCCACTATAAGAAATGAACAGATTGGGAACGAGTGTTAGTTTATTGAATTTAAAAATTACAAGAATTTACAAGTATACAAATAACATTCAAAGTTCAAACGTAATTTTCAAAGTATTTGTGAAAAAAAAAAAAAAAAAAAAAAAAAAAAGGAAATATTTAGGTATTATGTATAAGGAAATGGGAAGCTTGAGTAATTGTGTATGTATTTGTTCAGAGTTAATACAAGAGCAATTAATCCTTTGGGAATTTCCTAAAATAACGCACTTGTAGACGGGTGCTCAGTACTAATGAAGTTTTTTTTTTTTTTAAAGGAAGAAAAAGAAAGAAAACAAAAAAAACTTTTGTTTCCCTTTGTATTTCCGAGATGGAAATGGAATAATAATTCACAAGTCGGTCAGTAGAATTATTAAAATGATAACGGGGAGTGAATTTTCCCCAGCGGGTGAATGTTGCCGGATTCTCACGGTCATTTGGTACAGGGGAATTTCCAAAGCAGGTTTTCTTGATGGTATCAATAAGCACGTGGGAAAGTAATGAATGTTTTTCGTAAATATTGAATATTAAGGGTAGCGTATTTTGTGATTTGGACCTTATAGTAGTAAACAAAGAAAGGTGTTGGTAAAATAATATAGGGATAATGCATTTATGATTATAAAAAAAAAGGAAAAACAAGCGTAAATACAACTTACTTCAATATCAGATTGTCCATGAGGCTGGAGGTAGCGTCACTCTGGTCTGATTCGAGGGGACGATAAGGGATTGACCTTCAACAGGGTGTTGATTAGCACTTCAAACCGGTCACTATACATGCACAATGGATGGTACTAATCGAGAGAAAATAGGGGTGTGAGGTTTAGGGAACGTTAGTGGATACAGAAGAGGGATTAGTTTTTTTTTTTTTTTCTTTCCCTCTCTCTCTTATACTTACGTTTAGACGTTCTTAGAAATTGTAATTTCACGTTCGCTGGCTCAAAAAAGAGAGTGACACCAGTGGGAGAAACGCACTGATTTTGAGGAGAAATAAGAATAAGAAGGGATGTTTAAGCAATTTATTTAGAAACAGAATAACATGATATGTCTAACACTCACGGTTTGTGATTTCAGAAAGGTGGCGGTCTTTAAATAATATGAAATATTTTTTTTTCCCCCTTCTCTTTTCTTTCCTTGTTTTGGTTCTGTTTTTCTTTTCTGTTTTTTTTTTTTTTTTACACGCTCTCGCGTTTTCTGCCCTTCAGTTCTGGTGTAGAAAAGAAAAAGGATTATTTTTTTTTTCTCTCTCTCTCTTTCTTTTTTTTTTTTTTTCTCTGCGACGACTTTGATTTGAGAAGGTAATTATATAACTAAAGGATATAAATAATTTATTAGGTTAATTTTTATTGGAAAGTTCACTTAGATAATTTCATAATGTACAGTATGAAAATATCTATTTTACTACATTTGAATCAATTTCAGATATGGTGTTTGTACAGTTTTACATATATATGTTATTGTAAACTACAAAAGTGGATACATAAGTATTAAATTATTTTGAAAAGTATAAGATTGTGTACTTATATATATGTTTGTTCGATTGAGGAAGGATTCCTCTGTGTAAGAATTCCTCTCTGTAAGGAGTTAGTGGAGGATATGTTTCATTATATCAGACAAATCTGCCTTCCAAATATGTATATTAAGATATTGTGTTTATGTAGTCATGAACTGAATACCTGGTTTGTGTAAAAAAGTGTGCCAAGTTTTGTTGATTTAATTGGAGTTTATTTGGCATATTAATTTAAATCCCAAATTTGGGAATTTTACCTTTATGATTAAGTTTTAAATTTTTTTTTCTTCCAAATTGGTATGTATATATACAATTATTGGGAACATTCAATCTGTACCTTTACCACTGACAAAACAGAACTCATGCAGTAGAATTGCACTCATGTAGGCATGCTTATAGTGAACTCAGTGTTAAGGACTGTATGCAAATTGAAACCAGTGGACAAAATAAGAAGGACTACCGATACGCTTAAGCATCTTATTCAGTACAGTACGTAACATTAGGCACTGTTCTGAGAACGGTTATGGACATTTAGATGTGGTCTACACAGAATTTTAAGCACCGTCAGGTGAGGAACAAGGGAACATAGAAAGGAACCTCCAGATTCTTGCAGATCCACAAGGTTCAACGGTTGGAGCAGGACGCCTAGTTGCTGATGGACAACTGTCCACTTGAAAGAAGATAGTTCCTATTCATGGACTTTCAAGTGCATTGTGTTGGGGGGGAAGTAATGTTGGTGAGATTCCAACATTTTAGGATCTTTCAAGAGTAAAGGACTAATTGTATATAGATATTCTGATGTTTTATTGTATATATATATCTTTTTAGTATTATTATTGTTATTATTTGAATATTTTGAATGCAAGTGCCTTTAAATTTACAGTATGATTGTATCAGCTAGGTTCCTACAAGGGCAGTAGTATGTATCGGTGCTGATGAATAACAATGGATTAAGTTTTCCCAGGCAAACGAATGGCTAAGAGGAAGTTTTAATTGAAGGGTACATCGTATGGATTTATGACCGTTGGTACTAAAAAGTCATAAAAGCAGTACTCGGACAGGGTGCACAAAGAAAGGTAGCTCTTTTATGACACCAATGTTTTATGGCTATGTAATTGCGTGGTGTGGGGCCCAGCCTGTCTCGTGGGAGGTACGAGGGCTGATGGGCCCCGAAATCTAAGGGGGGGCCTTCGGTCTCCTGACTGCACGTAGGAGTGTTACGAGGAGAGGCGATTGGCTGGTGCATGGAATTATGTGGTGCATGATAATTTCCTTCCACCAGTCAGGTCGCGTATGCAAATTTTAGAGCTCCCAGAGAATTTTCCTTGTAAAAAAAAATCTCAGAAATTAAGTCAGATGCAGAGAAGCGAGCTCCCAATTTTTTTGTGTGACGAGATTTTTATGTTTTTGTGTATGGATAATCTCCAGGCCCAGAAACTGGGATGTTCAGATGGTCAGTGGAGTTCCAGGTACACTTATTTCGATATATATAATGTTCTTTAATATGTATATACATACCTACTATTGATGTGTAATTTAGTTAGTACGCTGCCCAGGGAACTTTGTCAATTTTTTTTTTAAATATTCCTTTTATTAACTTGCAATTAATGGTAATATTTTCTGATTCACTTTTTGTAAATGTTTTATTCCTATAATTATATTCAATAAATGAATTATACTTAGTAGAACCTCTAGTTGTCATTTATGGAAACTGTTTTTTAATTCTTAAATTATTTTTTTTTTTCTTTCCTTTTCAGTAGTCAAACATGTTTGTTTATTTCGTAAAATGCTACTGATTTTGCAGTATGGGGATAATTAGTGGCTAGGGATATCTTGTGAGGTTGGCTAGCTAAGTATGGAGATCTTTAACTTTAATATATTTTAGGTTTTATTTATTTTTTATTTTTTTTTCCTCGTTTAGCTAATCAATTAGGCCATAGGTGGGGTATTCGTCTAAAACTTACACAACGCAATGCCCAGATGTTTTTTTATTTTCTTTTAATGACAACCTCATTAACTTTATATTTTCGGAGTTGTCTATTACCCGACTAGGCCAATGCGATCACCAAGACCTGTTAAAATTATGGGCCCTTACAAGATATCATTATTTGGGTTTTTATTATTAAATGAACCCGGGGTATAGGTGCACCCAACACCTATGTTAAATGTGTGCAGATCTTGCCAGCAGAAACCAAATAAATATGTAAGTATGAATACAGTTTTCTATTATATGATTTCATATTTAGGTGCGTTCGTAACTATGTAAATACGTAGAAGCTATGGTCGTCATTCAGTCCGTATATAACAGAGCAAAAACGACCCAACTGAATATTTTGAAATTTAAAATATATAATTGGTGCATTATTTTATGGATCATTTCAAATTTTATGAAAATTGGATGCATAGTTTAATTACAAGGACAATCAAATATTCCGTTTCATTACAGCCAATAAGAAAAATAATAAATAAAAATAGTATAAAAAAATAGTAGTAGAAAAACGATATAGTATTTACAGGGACACACAAAAGATTTCTAATACTACACTGTATCCAAAAACTGTATGAATATATTTTAAGCTTCGTTGTAGTACGAACGCACCGACTTTGTTACACTTGACGGGCAATTTCAAACTTCTTAAAATTAAATATGAAGTATGTAATACCAGAAAAACATAAATTCGCTTAACTTAGCACACGTCAATGCGTATGTATGAGAGAGCGGAATGAAAGTCGCTGTAAATAGAAGAACATACTTTAGAGCTGTTTTCAAGCTCACTACTGAACAAGTATGAAACATTCTGACACAATGATAAACTCATTTTTAAACGTAAAGGTAGTTAAAATGTAAGTCATAAAGTTGCCCCCTTTGGATTTGAGAACACCCCTAAACGCATGAAGTATAGTCGGCTCTCGTTAATTAGAACTCGTCGGGACCACAAGAAATGTTCGAATTATCCGAAGTTCGAATTATGGAAAGTATGAAATTAGAACATGCTTAGTATGGTACTATTACAAAGGAATTAATGTTATAGTGTTTTTTTAATTAATTATATCTGTTATCATCAGAACATGACTTAATATTAAATTAGAATGTATAAATGCATAAACTAATTAAAAGATTAGAAACAAGCACGATGGAAGAAAAATTTGAAGCGTCACTCATGGACAAACGGGGCACTTAGAAAGTGGATATCAAATGCATGGGGTTATATGTATACTCGTTCGGAACAATTTTCACAAAAATCAAAGAAAGAAAGTTATTCAAATGATCTGAAATCCGTGAGAAAGAATGGAAAAATGAAAAATCGGAATTCTCGTTAGTTCGAATTAAACGATGTCAAGAGAAAATGAGTTCGAGTTAATGAAAAAATTTAACGTTATTCTGCCATTGAAAATTTCGGGACTTTCTGTTTAGTTCGAATTAAGCGAAGATTCGAATTATCGGATTTCGAATTAATGGGAGTCGACTGTATTTTGTAAAAATGCTGATCCGTTATCCCAATAGATAGCCTTTATTTGATTGTACTAGGGCTTCTGTAACAGACTTGAGCCTTAGATTGTACATTACTTCCGAGTAGTGACTGTTTTCTACTTGTGGATAGTGCCCTTCATGAAAAATTAACGAAATTCAAGGTGAAGGAACTATTTTGGATTAATTGTTGTAAAATGTCATACCTGCAGAGATTTTAACAATGCCTGGTAAATCAAATAACTTATATCTCACAATATTTTAAAACCTACCTTCTCTAATCCATTTTTGTTGCAATCATCGCAGTGAGTTATTTCATAAATAAATTATATTTTAACGATCACTTATTGGAAAGGATGACAAATAAATTACTGTTTTATTATTATTATTATTATTAATTAAGTAGACACAAACATATTTTTGTAATTGCGAAATTTAGAAATTTGACATCTGATTGATCACGAAAGATTTCCTATAGGATGGTTGAATCAGACGTACATATATAGACTTATTAGTCGGCCGAGTAAAAAAATCCAAAGGGGGGTCTTATCCAAAGGGGGAAATTGCGCGAAGAGATTTTCAGAATACAAAATGTTTAGCATCATTCCGTTTGAATTTCTGTTTATGAAAACAGTATGAATCAGCAGCAGAAAAGTGTTGGACCAATGTTGGCTAATTTTGGAGTTTCATGTTGAAAGACCGTAAAAAAAATCTCCATCTTGCCATGCTATAAAAAATTGCAAGCGAAGTCCCAAAAGCGGCCCAAAATTTTACCTGCTTAGATATCACTACAATTCCATGTAGGAGCCCGAAAAAATTATTTTTGATTGGCTGGGCACTTTTTCGAATTAAATATCCTCTATTGAATTATTAAAAGAATATCAAATCCACTCAAGACTTCCCAAAGGTTTCCGCAAACAGGTACGTCTTAAGCGGGTTCTGCTTCAGCTAAATCTTTTCCCCTTTTTTCTGGTCCTAAGGAAACTAGCGCGATGGTGGACTGAGAAAGTTATAAAATAAAATAGACACACATAATACACATCCGTAAAGTTTAAGATTTAAAATCTGAAGAAAATATAACATATTTGAAAAAAGAAATTAAAATTCTTGTTATAGAACACTTACATAACATGAACATTCGTTAATTTCTTTGGAAAATGCTTTTCATATTATCTGACTTACATTTAAAACTTACAATGTTAAAGTTTTATAGTATTTGTTGTTATGTATGTACTTTATTTTACATTCCTTTCTTTTTTCTTTTTTTCAGAAAAAACTCAAAGAAGAATCTGAATAACAATGTGCCTTTTAAATTCAACTTTTTATGACTTTTGTGTTATGTCTGAAATTACGCCATTCTTTGTTTCAATTTATTATATTATGTGTCAAGCCATATTATTATACTATGTGTCAAGCTACATTATTATATTACGTGTCAAGCCATATTATTATACTATGTGTCAAGCTACATTATTACAATATGTGTCAAGTTATATTATTATATTATGTGCCAAGTTTTATGAAAGTGTCTTTCTTTCTTCCTCATTACCACATGTCTGAGAAATGTGCCTTTTGTATATGATTTATTCATCTAATGCTTCGTGCTAAAATCATTGTCTGCTCTTTGCTGGTTATTTATTGTTCCTTGATGCCTCTAATCTGGAATTTGAGCTTTTTATGAATTACTAACATCGTCACTGCTCCTTCACTAACATCACTGCCAACCACTGCTCCTTCACTAACATCACTGCCTGCTGTGTGCTGAATGATCTGCCACGTAACTGATTTTTGATTACCATCACATCTGAGACTTGTTTGTGCTCTTTATATATGACTAACATCGTCAATGCTTCCTCACTAACACCACTGCCTGTCACTGCCTCTTCACTAACATCACTGCCTCCTATGTGCTGAATGATCTGCCATGTAACTGGTTTTTGATTACCATCATATCTGAGACTTGTTTATGCTCCTTATATATGACTAACATCGTCAATGCTTCTTCACTAACATCACTGCCTGTCACTGTCTCTTCACTAACATCACTGCCTCCTATGTGCTGAATGATCTGCCTCGTAACTGATTTTTGATTACCATTATATTTGAGATTTGTGCTCCTGATGTATGACTAACATCGTTAATGCTTCTTCGTTAAGACAACACTGATGATTTTTGCTACTTGATATGTCTTATGATTCTTTTTGTATTGCCAGTTATATCTGGGATTGCTGCTCCTGGACGAACGTCGCGTGCCTTGTTTCTTGCTCCTATTTTGCCATCATTTTTGGCTGTATCATCTCCTGTTGCGTAAATTTCAATAATTTGTATAAATAAACACATTACTTTTGCATTTTTCGTTGTTGTTTTTGTGTCATTATATTTTTTTCTTTCTTATATACTATTTTTTATCATAAGAATAACTTTTCCCACAAAACACATTGAGCTACATATAGACAATCAGACGGAAAGTGAATGTAGTTTTTGTTCTTTGGATGATCAAAATGTAAGCGCATGTATTGTGCAAGGATGTACTTATAAAATAGCTTAAGCTACAATAATATGTGAAACGAAATTGTTATTTTCAGAACATGAAGCCTATCACTCACCTGCAAGAGAAGGGACACATCTTGACATAAATTTGGCAAAAACTCTGTTATCCCCTCGACCGATTTCGCCAAATTATACAAATCGCCAAACTAAAAGCCAAATTATACATATTGACGTAATTTTAATTTTAAATAATAAAAAAACAAATAATTGGTAGAATATTAATATGGAACTGGACGTGCTTTAAAGAACACAGGTTGGGTTTCTTTTTTCATTTTTAATGAAGTCTTTATATGTCTAATAGATTCTGAACTTTCTTCAAAAAGTTTGCTATACTTGTTTGTCAATGCACTAATAGAATCTACTTTATTAGGCATATCCTTAAGTATTTTATGCACCGCAAAAATTTTGTGCCAATTTAATTTAAATTTTCTGATCCAATCCTTCCCAAATAAGGATGGTCGATCACCTTTAACAACAATAGCTTGTAAATCACACATTTGTTTTTCGTATTTCACACTAACAGATACTTCCCCAGCGATTGCAATGGGTTGTTGATTGTAATCTTTCAGTGTAACGGGTATACATTTAGGTACTGTGTGTGGTAAATTTTGTTGTAGCCACTTTTCAGAAATTATACTAACATCTGCAGCAGTATCTAATTCCATATCTAACATTTTGTCGCATATTTCAACTTGAACTATATAATTAGAATATTTACACACTTTATTTACACTAATAGTAAACAGATTATACTCATCAGAATTATTCTGGGCACAATTAGCTGATACTTTTTTAGCAGAAGGGTTAGTAGTTTTACCTTTTGACTTACACACAGGTGAAATATGGCCAATTTTGTGGCAAGCATGGCATTTGGCTGATTTGTATTTACACTTGTTTGCATCGTGTGATGCACCACACCGATAGCATTTTTGAGGATTTTTAGTGTTTTTAAACGACTTACTTTGAAATTTGCTCACTTTGTTGACATTAGACTTCAGATGCTGTTTTAGTTCATTATGATGACAAATTGCCTTTGAAAGTCTCTTGTGATGCTTCGCCTGTGGGTCTTGGAGTTGTTTTATCTCATGTTATTGATGGTGATGATCGTCCAATTGCTTATGCATCAAGGACTCTCTCCAAAGCTGAACGGAACTATTCTCAAATCGAGAAAGAAGCTGCTGCAATAATCTTTGGAATAAAGAAGTTCCAACAGTACCTATTTGGTAGGAAGTTTACATTGGTTACTGACCATCAGCCATTAACAAGTATTTTTGCTCCTAACAAAGCTGTTCCTGCCATTGCTGCAGCAAGACTTCAAAGATGGGCAGTATTGTTATCTTCTTTCAACTACAGCATTGAGTAAAAAAAAAGGCTCAGAGCACTGCAATGCTGATGCCTTGTCACGTGCGCCTGTTGAATCTGAAGTAGAAACATCATCAGAAATATTTAAAATTTCTTATTGCGATGAGTTGCCAGTAACCTGCATAGAAATCGCAAAAGCAACTCGTAATGGTAAAGTGTTAGGACCAGCTTTGAAGTATGTTCAAAATGGATGGCCACGGAAGATAGATAACGAAGCTCTCAAACCATTTTTTTATCGTAAAGATCAACTCTCTGTTGATAATAATTGCCTGCTGTGGGGGATGAGAGTAATTGTACCAGAAAAATTCAGGAAGAGACTCCTGGATCAACTACACGACACTCACTCAGGTATATCAAAGATGAAAGCCATAGCTCGTAGTCATATATGGTGGCCAAAGTTAGATGATGACATTGAAAAACTTGCTAGACAGTGCACTGCTTGTAAAAAGAACAGTCGTTCTCCTCCTGGTACTCCACTTCAACCATGGACTTGGGCAAAACATCCTTGGGATAGAGTGCACATTGACTATGCACAAAAAGACAAGAAAAATTATCTATTGCTTGTCGATAGCCACTCTAAATGGTTAGAGGTTATGCAGATGCCTTCCACGACTTCTCAGCGCCGAAACTAGCCTTTTTTGCGCCCGGGGCAAACATGGATATTGGCGCCCCCCACCTCCCACATATGTATATTCTTTATATCAAACACACCAAATAAAATCTTAATTTGGCGCCCCATTCACCTTCTGTTCTGGTGGCGCCCGGGGCACGTGCCCCCTCTGCCCCCCTCTAGTTTCGGCGCTGCGACTTCTCCTCACACTATTGAAGCTCTACAGCAGATTTTTTCACGATATGGATTGCCATTAGAATTAGTGTCTGATAATGGTCCTCAATTCATATCAGAAGAATTTGAGTGGTTTCTGAAGTCGAATGGAATAAAACATACTCCCATTCCAACCTATCATCCACAATCTAACGGTCTGGCTGAGAGAACGGTGCAGACATTTAAAGAAGCATTAAGTAAAATGAATAGTGATGAAACAGATCATAGCTCACTGAGTCGAAAGATCTCTCGTTTTCTCATGAGTTATCTCTCAACTCCTCACTCTACAACTGGACTGTCTCCTGCTGAATTGTTTTTATCAAGACCAATCCGCACACCCTTTACACTTGTACATCCCAGTACACAAGCTCGTGTTAAACGACAACAATATGCTCAAAAGAAATATTATGACAGAAGCCATACTAGAAACAGAAACTTTGTGTCTGATGAAAAAGTGTTAGTCCGTTCTCATAAAAATCAAGAGTGGAGCAGAGGAACTTTAGTTAGACCACAAGGTAATAAAACTTGGGTTGTGAACATCAACAACAAGATGTATCTTGCACATGTTGATCAGCTTCTTCATGGGTACAGTAAAGATGGCCAAGATCCTACAAATCTTGATAATTTAGTCAGTAAGAGTTGTCATAGTAATGTTGACATTCTTGAAAACTTTGATGCAGATGACAGACCAGCAGAAACTTGCCCTGTAGAGAATAATACTTCTACCACCACCGAGAAGAACACTTCTACAGTCGCAGATAATTCTGAAATCTCTGAAACTGATGCTAGTGTAGGTAAAGAAAAAATATCATCACCACGAAATACCACCAAAGAAGCAGAAAAACAGTTGGTGGATACCACAAATAGCACACCAGCTGTTAAACATGAAAGAAAAACGGATGCAAATGTTCGTCGTAACCCACCCCGCACTCGGAAGAAACCTTTTCGTCTAGACTTATAAATATCTGGACATTCAAAATTTTTTTAAGGGGAAGTACTGTAATATATTATTATTATTTTTTATGTGTAATGGCAACTCTTTGTAACGTGCAGTAAAAAACTAAAAGCCGTAGCGGCAGTTCTTATTATATTTAAATATCACATCTCTTTGGTTGTAACTTATCTATGTACGCTTGTTCCGGTAAAGCAATGTTTTGTATTTATTCTTATTAAATTATTTTAGAAGTTATAAAAGTTCGCATCTGTAGTAATTTGTGAAAACCTTCCCATCCAACCCACCCCTCTTCTGTGGTCAAAGAATACATAGGACATAAAGCGTAAAAAATGATTTTCCGTATGACTACACTTATGAAACTTTTTGTACAGCAAGACGCACCTATGACATACATATTATTTCTGGGATGAAGCGCAGAATGATTTTTCGCAAGATGTGTCATTTTTCTTGCGGGTGATAGCTGAAGTTTGAATTTCAGAATAAAAACACATATTTTGTTCATAATATTTTTAAAAATTTCATGAATTTTGAAAATCAAAATAATAATATTTGCCAATATTCTGTTTCTGAACACATATCTGCGATTATCATGGTCGATCTCATAATTCATGTATTTACTATTGATTTTTTTCTGTTAATTGCTAAAACATTTGTTATGAAAATTATTTAAGAATTAAAAATTTCTCTTGAATGCAAAACTTAAAAAATATGAAAACAGAGCTTGTGGAGAAGTGTTGGCAATGGAATATAGTTCTGCACTGAAATGCATCACCAATATAAAAAACATCCTGCAAAAAATGAGTTAGACATGCAGTTGTAAAAATTTTGCGCCAAGTTCACACAATTAACTAATTGATAAGTAAATGACAGTTATTGTAAGTTTCTTCATTGTGAAAATGTACCAATGAAAGATTTGAACACTAAACATTTTGGCTTTAATTGACAATTCTCTTTCAACTGACAAGAAATTAAGTCTCCATACTCAGAAAATACTCAAAAATTTACAGAATTTTCTTCTAATATGGATAGATATGTTTATATATATATATACAGTGGCGGTCAAAAGTTTCCGGCCAGCAAAAATTTTTAGTTAATTTGTAAGTATACCCATATGAAAAGGAATCTTAAGGTGGTACTTATACATTTTATTGACATAACAGTTAGGAATTTATTTATGGAATAACACATAAATATCAATAAATTTAATTGAAAAAATTAAATCGAAAGGAAAACGCATGTTCTCAAAAGATTCAGGCCACCTTCGAAAGTTTCGAAAAAAATAATATTGTAATAGAAAATAACAGTGATCAAAAACATTTACAATTAGTATTTTATCGCCATACCCTTAGTAATAATACTGCGGCACAGCAACGTGACATCGATTCAATAAACGGCTGAAAATTGTCTATAGTAAGTTTTTTCGACACTTCTTGCAATTTTTAGAAAATTGCTTCTGAACTAATATATTTATAGTTCCGTACATGTTTGCCAAGTTCGTTCCAATAATTTTCTATTGGATTCATATCGGGCATTTGGGCTCGTCATTTCAAAAGCGAAATTTTTTTTGTGTAAAAATCATCGCCTGATGAGCTTGCAAACATTCTTCGGGACATTATCACTTTCGAACAAATAGTTGCGACCTCAATTTTTCCTCTAATAAGGCAGAAAAGGATCTTGCAAGATATCGTTATACATTGCATCATTCATCTTGCCGTGGATTTCAAATAATGGACCGACACTTTTTGAAGAAAATGTCCCCACAGTACACCGTATCCTCCGCCATGCTTCATTATTGGAATAACACATATCGAATTATATATTTTGTTGTTAGGTAATCGGATGTAGTGTCTGCAATCACTCCCAAAAAATTTAAACACCTAATCATGGGAAAATAATAATTTTTTCCAGATTTCACTTGAAGAGACTTTGTGTTCCTTGAAAAAAGACCAATCGAGTATGTTGATAGTTTTCTACTTATGAAAGGTTTTTTAACACCGACTCTTCCACAAATTTCTGCGTCACCTCAGCATCTTGACACAGTAGACCGACTTATTTCTTCATTTTAATAATAATAATTTAATTTTTAATAATTTATTTTAATATTTTCATTTCATAAATTGTGGGATATTGGAAAGGCATTTTTATGCAGGTCTTCAATTGCTTCTTTCCTATGACGTATGGGCAATCAAGGAAGCGGTTAAACCGCTTCTAATTCACCCAATGTTATAAAAAAAAAAAAGAAAAAAGTTTCTTTATATTTAGAAACCTCAGAAAACAATAGAGCTCATCAGTGTGACGTCACAGACAACTCAACCCCGCATTTCCATGGTAACTGGGTCAATACAAACCAAGCGAGTTTAGAGTGTGCTAGAGATGCAATATATATCATCAAAAAGGCTTTCAATATGAAATAACATATCGTTCAAAGGCTGAATTCATTGAACTGGGTGAAGTTTTAAAAACAATCCGCAAGTGTTTGGACCGAATTGTAACTTGTTTAAATCAGTTTTTCAAGGTTGAATTTTCAGCTTCACGATAAAACAACGCATCTCATCTCTATCTTTTCTGAACTCTGTGGTTTGTTTTGACCCAATTTCTGGAGTTGTGACGTCATTACTGATGAGCTTTATTTACTTTCGTAATTTAAAGAATAATTTTTGAAAATATACTTTTACTAGCTGCCTGTAATTTTCGGATGCGTTTTCGAGCAGTTTTTACAATGCATTAAACAATTTTCTCATCCATTTTTCAGATGCTATCAAACCTCAGCAAAACATTTGCAGCTTCATAACTTAGTTATGCAGCTGAAAATGTTGTTGCACATATTTCACATATTGGACGCATTGCACACCCAATTGAAATTGTGTGTGCAATTGCAACAGAAAAATGTTAATTTTAATGTTAATGTTAGTGCTTTTAATTCTAAATTTTTTTAATTAAATACATTTGCTTAACATGAAAGCATTTATTAGAGACCTCATAGAATTCAAAAAACCTGTTTTCTGGGTTGACAGAACTGATTAATGCACTGTAAAAGGTACTCGGAAACGTTTTTGAAAACTATGGATGACTCATAAAAATAAACTTTTAAAAATTCTTCTTTAAAATTCAAAGATAAATTCTTGGTGAGGTTTCTAAAAATAGAGAACGTTTTTCGATCTTGGGAGACTTGAAAAAGCTTATTGCATATTTTCATCCGTGATTATAGTCAGTGCTCGAAATGTACCGAAACAAACCGGAACGCGATGTTCCGGTTCGAGAAACTATGACAAATCTTGTTCCGGTTCGTGAAATTATACTGAATATCGTTGCGGTTCGTGAAATTATTAAAACACGTTGTTAATTTACGTTAAAACATTAATATTTCTCTTCCGATTCTATCTCATCCAAAAAAAAAAAAAAAAAGGATAATTAAAACGTACGGAAATGCACTTAACATCACAGGGATAAGCAATAACCCACACCCCCACTGAAAATGGCCAGTGCTATTCTCGCGGCAGTAAAGCAGTATTGAATTCAGACATTTTTCTCCGGGAGGGATTTCTGTGGATCCGGCGCGGGGGGGGGGGGGCATTATAGAGTTTCGAGGGAGAAAATTACTCTTTATGAGCATTGAAAATACAAAAACTGAAATCTTTCGGGGGAGGAGTATCTCAGTCTCATTGTTCCAGCATGGGCAGAATGTCCTCTTCGGAAAATAATAAAAGTATGAAGATATTAGCCCTGGTACCAAGACTCAACTTTAAACTTTTGCATTGAGAGAATGACACAATAAGGAGGTAAACTAGTCGTTGGGGGTCACCGTAATACTTATCCATCATGGATATGAATAATATAATATATGAAAATAAAAATGTATAAACTATTTATAAAATGCATTGCAGTTCCAAAACAAAATTTAAACGTACATTTAAATATTTTTAATATGCATAGTAATGCTCTATTAATGAATTGCTGATGAACCCATTTCGACAATTGTGTAAAAGAAACATCCTTTAAACTGCAAAAATAATAATTATATAAACTAACGGTTTACTGCTTCGAATTAAGCGTCTTATTTTCAATTAAAATATATCTTTGAATTGAAATTTGAATGAAATACAGGGTCATGAAAAATCGAAGAATGTGGGAAATATGATTACAAATATCTCGGCAACGAATAATCCGATCGACTTCGTTTTTTATGCAAAATTTGTGTTATTTTATTGCCTTTTATGTCCACTCCTTAAAATATAAAAATTCAAAAAATTTTATGTGCCTTTCATCAGAACGAATTTTTCGTGAGTCCGAAATAAATAGTTCCGAATAATCATTAGATAGACCGGATGATAAATAGTTCCGGATAATCGAGGTTATTGATATTTTATAGGCTTTGTCCCATTCCTACATTCTAAGAACATACAAAATTTCAAGTCTCTATCTCAATTTGTTCGGGACACAGAGCGTTTACAGTAACATAGACGGACGGACGACAATTTATTTTTCCTAAAAATATATTTTTCGGAATCTCCAGTATCTGAAACGTGTAAAACCGTCAAAAAAAATTTCGATTTTCAAAATAATTGCAAGACTTACCCTATACTATGCATGAAGGGTAAGTAAAAATGCATGGCACGAAAAGTTCAAGAGATCTCGGGCCTAGCCCTAAAGGCCCAAGATCTTAACTGGAATATAGAAACAGGGGAATAAGTAAAGGAAAAAGTTATTCAAATCCAAAGGTTGGATTAAAAGTGACTAACTTATAAACAATTTAGACACAAAATCTTGTACCTAATCCTGGAGAGCCAGGATCTTAACTGGAATGTACTTAGGCATAAGGAAATTTTAGTTGCTTTTAAAACAGCTGGGGGACTCCAGAACTATGTTAAAGAAAATAAGACAGACAACAGACCCAAAAGAAGTCAATTAATTTTCAAAATTTGATGGTAGCTAAAGTATGAGAAATTTGTTTGTGGTTCATGTAGTTTTTAGAGAACATAAGATGTTGTTAGGGGAAAAAATGCTAATGAATCAGACTATTTTTAAGGGATTTATAACAGGCGGCTCAAAAGGAGTCAACTGATTATTGAAAACAGGATCCTAACATGAAAACATATTATAAGGTCTCAGTAGGGGAAAGTCGGATAAAACCGGGACCCTAATACTTTTATTTTTATTATTGTGCACTATGTGAACAAAACAGTCAAAATTTATATTAAAACGATAAATTGATTCCTTGCGAAGAAAAAAAAGTATTTATACAATCGCGAACAATAGCAATTGAGATCTTTAACAACATTTTTTTTAGAAATGTGCAATGTTCCTGTTTTGTCCGACCAAGTTGGACAAAACTGGGAACTGGAAAAAATAATTAAAAACATATTGTAATTTTGCAATAATACTATTTATTAAAGGAAAATTGACATATTATACTTAGAGAATGTAAATCTATATCAAATCTACATAAAATAAAAATGAGTTATGTTATGCTTTAAGAGTTAAAATTGTTAGGCACAAAAATCACGAATGGAAGTACCATTTGCATTGCTGCATGCTTCAGGTGGGCACGTGGAAGACACTGTTTCCAACTTTCCTTAGGTTTAGATTATTTATATAAGCTGTTGCAAAAGATACATGCTTCACTTTCATCTTCGTTCTTGTTTGATGTCAAGGGTTTTTTTCTTCTTCTTTGTGCTCTTCTTTTTCACATCAGTGTTTCTACTTTTCTTTTCTGCCATCATGGAAAGGTTTAGCTTCAAGGTTAAGTTCTTCTTGTCTTGATTTTCCATTTTTTCTTGTTCGAGTTCTAATTTATAGGGGGTTGAAATAAGGATAGCTGTTTTCTCTCGACGCTTCTCAGATTTCCTGATGGCCCTAAGATCCGTTTGTACTGGAATAGGCTTTATATCGTATGGTGAGACTGCAAAAGGACACTTGATATCACTATCAAGACCTTGAGAAGACATAGTAAAAACCGTAAACTTCCCGGTTATATCCGACCATCTGCATTCCGGTTTTGCCCGACCACGCCCTTTTGAGAAAATATTACTCTAGCGTTGTTCAGATAACTCGTAGAAGCTAATGCAAAACGTTAAAATAACAAATAAATTATAGACTATACTTACCTAAAATAAATACTTAGATATTTAGGATTAATAACGTAATATTGTAGACATCAAAATTTTAATATTTTCAAGTAAAACCTTTAAAAAATCGCCACTGCGAAATGAATTCGTTTACACGAATTCTGCTTACTGGGAGTTGGCGTGCGGAACGCCGAGAAGTGATTCTAGAAGTTTTCACTAGATACTGCCACAAATAAAGCCATAAAGCCTGGTTCCAGGTTTTATTCAATTTTCCCCTAGTAACAATATTCAATGTGATTTCTAAATTTTAATCAAAATCTCAGAAACGAAAGTAATCTTACAAGAAACTAATTTATATGTATTAAAGTAGATAATAGATGGCAGCACCACTGCAAGTGGCAAAAAATTCTAAACTACTTTTAATAATGATATTTTTTCCTTTAAAAAAAAAAAGGGGGGGGGAACATATTTATTTTATCATTACTATTCCCTAAACATCATTTTTCAAAATTCGGATCAATGTCTCTTTGATTTTCTATTTTCCCCCCCTTATAAATTGTGGAAACGTAATATTTCGTGCTGACATCGTAGTGACATTGTTGTTCATTGTAAGTTTTAAAAAAAAAGGTATTTTATTAACCCTTTGAGCACTGATGGTTGAATTTTCTACCACTTAATTTTAATTACGAAATGTCACAATGGCACCGGAATATTCTACCAAATTTATTTGAAAAAGGCTTAATACAATTTTTCGTGTATATCGTAAGCCGAATTTTTTCTTTACAAAATACTGGTGCGAATGTGACATTTGGAATTTTGAAGAAATTTACCCACCAGAGCTCAAAGAGTTAAGGGGCTATGCATATATATATAACGTTATCAACTTTTTGGTAATTATGGATCCCACCTCCTCCGACATCAAACGCTACCATTCCTCGAAACCTGTCCCCCGATAATGTTATCGTTATCAACGTGTAATTTTTTTTTTTTTTTTTTATCTTTAAAATTTATTTTATTTATTTATTTTTTGCTTGTTTGGAGTGATATACAAAACTGGTTGCATTCTTTATTGATTCAAATGAAGAAAAGTCAATAAAATATCACTCAAAGAAAACCTTGCCCCCCTCGCTCCCCTGCACGGGGACGGGGAGAATTCCAATTACCACTCATGTTCCTTTTACAGAAATAGATTTTTTGGTCACACAAAGCCGCATCCACCGCTGTCAATTGTTTTCGCTATTGATTAACTAAATGAATTGCACGTGTGAAAATCATATTTTAAAAAATAGTCATGTAAAACGTGTCAATGTCTTCCGGGCTTTTATAATAGCGAGGTGAAACCCATCGAAATTCGACGAAAGAAAATCTTTAAGAAAACACTGTTTCATTGATTTGTAATAAATATACAAAATTAGTTGTAGTAAATAATACATCCTATATTGGTCAGTCTAACTCTTAACAAATATTATTTTTAGCTAAAATTAACAAAATACTATAAAACTCAATTTTCCAATTTGTTAAAAGAAATAAAACCGAAATTCTCCGGATTTTATAACAGACGATATTTTAAAAATAGTATACGCATTTTAATTTCTATTTTTTTCTTTCAATTTTAAGAGAAAATGGAGTGATTCTGTTGCCACAATTAAAAAATTGGTTCTAAAAATTATATAAAAAAATAATGATGTCTCAAAAATAAATTGAGATGCATCTTTGAAACAAATTGCATTTAAAAGTACACTTTTTTCTCTATACGACGGTGTAAAAATTAAAAATGTATGATGTTTAGAAGTGTAAAATTTGCAGTAGAAAAAATTGCAAACTCGAAATTGCATGAGAAAGTGTTGCCATTCGCAAAATGACGTATGCGTTACACACAGATACGTTTAGCTTTTATAATATAGACGCCTTAAGAAAATCATTTTAAATATGATGTGATTTTTACTATAAATGCTTTTCGCAGCTAATCAATTATTTTAAAGTTTATACATATATATATGTTTACATATTTACCGTATTTCAAAAGAATTTATAAATATTTTTACTCGGGCTTTTTAAAAATTTGACAAAAATAAGCAAAAAATAGTTATTTCAAACTATAAATTATATCTCTATTCAGGGTCGGTTAGGTAGGTAGGCCTACCAAATGGCTATGAAATTAAAATAATAATAAGCAGTCAAGTGCGAGTATTACTCGTGTACAATGGGTTCCGTATAGTAAATATATAAATTAATAACTTTAAAATAATTAAATGATTATATAATTATTTAATTCCAAATTATAGAATAATCCGGTGTTCGAGAAATTAGTACAATGTATGCTTGAATTTATGGTAGTATTACTTATTTGTTTTTACTGGTAATGAAAAGGGGAAGAACTAAACAGTCAACAAAATAATTGATTACAAAAGACGGATTCATACTCCCTTTAACCGCTTAAATGGTTAATTCTTTTCCGTTCAATAAATTGAAAATCGAGAACTCACACCACTATTATTTAAATAAAATATTCGTAAAATTTAGTCTAAACATTTACGCCTTTTAATAGTATGAAAATTTTTTAAAAAATAATAGTGGTGTCAAAAAGCTTTAGATGATGAATCAAGCATATTGGTGTTGCCAGAACGGTGTTCGGGCAAACCAGTTAAGAGGTTAAGGCTGTTCTCAACTGCTCCGCTCAACAAGCGCAAAAAAATTTGACTCATTTACAAATTCATTTTTTAACGGAAAGATATAAAATTGGAATGTCTGACTATGGAAGTGATTTCGAACCGAATTTAGTTTTCTATTTTATTATAATTAAATTACTTATCCAGTTCTAAACTATTTCGATCACGTGATCACCCGTTTTTCTCCTGCTTTTCGACCGGTTTATCTGCTTTCGTCGGGAGATGTGATCAAAAACGTCAACTTTGAAGGCTTGTTATAAAAGATCTATTGTGTTTTTTAAAAAAACCAGAAAATTGAGTGCAATTAGACAATTTCTGAATAATAACACCTGCTAGTTTCATGCATTTCCGAACAAAAATAAATTGAAGCATATGTCACAAAGTTGCCCTTTTTGATTTAAGAAAACCCTTAAGAAGGGTGGGGCTCCTGTTTTTGAGGAGAGGAAGGGGTCACATTTCTTACTAAGCAATTTTCATGTTGAAAGCTGTTCCCATATTCAAAATGGCCACTTTTCTGATACTTTTGGGAAGTCATTTTTATTCGTAAGTACAAATAAATAAATAAATAAATAAATAAATAAAATAAAATAAAAGCTTTAATATTTGTAAATATATAAAATTTACAGTTTTACATAAATTGCAAGAAATTGAAAAATTACCCATTTTTTTATAAACGCAAAAAAATCATTCAGAAATTGAGCATTTTAAGTCAAGGAGTTCACAATTTAAAAAATACCATCATGAGAGAACAAATTGCTGTCGTTGCCTGCTATTCAGTTTAAAACTCCATACTTTTGAAGGTTTCCCGAAAGATTCTTTGTCTTTATTAGAAAACGAAAAATGCTAATGACTCACATTTTCTTCTGAATAAGTGCACATGCAAATAAATGCTTTGCAACTAAGATTAAAAATGACTTTATTGGATACATCAAAAATGACCTACATTACATACAGTAATCCCTTAACATTCGTAAGGGTTAGGTTCCCGAAAACATCCTCGAATGCCAAAATCGCGAATGTTGAGAGACCAAGGCAGTACCTAAGGGGGTGCTACGGCCGGCTCAGCCCCATAAAACATTTTGAGCCTTCCCTGGGAAAGATTCCAAGATAACTATGCGAATTTATGTTCCGAAAATGCAAATGAAATTCTGTTCAAAATTCTAATTTAATTTTGAGGTCCTTTCGCAGTTTTGCAAAAATACTCAAATGTAACTAAAATAAATGTTTCCGCATTCGCTTATCCTATTTGCACATTTGAAGCTAACATGATGTGTAACATTGCACTAGTTATACCCTCGAATGTTTTATCATCATATACTTTTCCCAACATTAAAAGAAGTTATTAACCCCTTCGCGACGGGAGCTTTTTAACAAAATATTTAATGTTTTTAAAAACAGAAATTTATGCCTTATTAAATCGAGAAAAAGTTCCTATTAAATAAGGCGTATTTTGCCGTAGAATTTTACTGGTGGTAATAAATAAGGATTCTTAACCCTTTTTGCGACACATATACGTGTCGCTTGTCCCCAAGGGGTTAAGGCAGTTTAATGAGAAACAGTAACTAAAGTGTGAATATGCACTAATGTATCTTTCTGCGTCTCACAGAGAGAAAATACCCCCCCCCCCCCCATTACTTGCTTCTAGCTACGACCCTGGCTGAGACATCGACCTGGAATAAGTTATCTTATCTCGATGGGTTGAGACCAGGGTTCTCGCTGTCGCTCGCCATTGCGCCAAATTGCGACTAAATTCTTCATTTGGCGAGTAAACAAGTGATTAGATTCGCCAAATTGCTAATGCTCAATTTTTGTTTTTTGTTTTTGTTTTTTTCGTTTTTCATACATATGCATATATACATATTTTTAATGTATGCATATTTTTAATATATACATATTTTTAATATATACATATTTTTAAGATATTGATTGTTGAAATTAGATTAATAACAATCGTTGTCGCAACTCGCAACTATACAAACTTAGATTATTTTAGAACATATTGAACTGAAGGGGGTACATTAAAGGATTAAAGATAGTTTTTTTTATAGTGGTTCACTTCGAATCTATTTGGCTAATACTTTTTTCATTTAGCGAATGTTTTTTATTTTTAATTAGCCAAACTTCTAACGTTGGTCAAATGTCAGCGAGAACACTTTGAGACTATCTTAAAAAAGCAATGTTTTAAAATTTCCTCGACAATTTTTTCAGAAAATATTTCACCTGCAATAAAAATTTTTAATTTTAGAAAATTGAAAAAAAAAAAAAAAATCTACATAAAAATGAAGGGAATTACTAATCTATATTTTCTCTCAAAACAAGAGCTGAAGTTCTCGCAACTTAACCCTTTATGCACTGACGGTACTTTAAAGTACCATTGAAGAAAACTTTATTTAAAACTTATTTATTCTGTCTATTAATGAGAGTTTTTTATTCTTTCTTCACAAAACACTCTTCTCGATCAAATTTAGATAGAATAGAGAAACAGTCGAAGCTAAATATTTTCAAAAAGTAGTAGTTTTATTATTCATTTTTGTAGGTATTTCTGTCTTTCTTTCTTTCTTTTTTTATTTTTTTTATAAAATTATATGAAACATATTCAACTGCAAAAGCGTGTCCATTTACAGAGAGGGTCATGTTGCATTTAAACTCATTGCTTTTATAAGAATTGTGATATTTTCAAAAGAGTAACTTTGGTTAATTACTCTGATTATTTTTATAAATATTTCACAAAAAAAAAAAAAAAATAATAATAATAATTACCGATATATTTAATCATTTTTAATGAAAAAAAAACATATCTAAATCCCACATTAGTATCACCTAAAAATTCCAATATACCTTCAGATATTAAAGAAGATAATATCTGATTGAGGTGGATCAATTTTTTGATAAATAATTCAGTAGATAAAGGGTTAAGCTATACAGTAATACAAGTGCGCTGTACGTACAATACATAAGTGTCTTATGTAACGTAGTTCATAGAATTGGTAAAACAAAGTGAGTTTGCTTTGTAAAAAAATATTCTTTATAAAACAAAATTCACGAATAATCAGTTTCAATTTTCGTAAACATTGAAATGTTTGCATTTTTTTTTTTTTTTTTTTTTTCGCGAATAATTAAAATTCGCGAATGTTAAAGGATTACTGTATATTTCACTTTTAAAAGCCCTTTAGAAATTTTCTGCGTTCAGGGGGGAGGGGGGGTATGACCTCCCGGGTTCGCCATTGATTGACTCTGGGCAGCATCTTATTGGCAGGTTGTGGAGGGAGTACGTTTCGAGGCCTAGACTGAATTTCCCCTCCTTTTTGTATCAAAAAACTCTTTTTTGTTTCTTTAATTATGGATACATTATGTCAATAGTGTTTTTCGAACTTTTCTCTGTCCTTTGAAAAAAAATTTATTTACAATCTAGAATTAAAAAAAAAATAGAAATGAATTAAAATAAAGATTTTAAATTATTGAAATAAACTTTCAGTCCATATTTGACTCGAAAAGAAAGACAAAAATGCGAGATTGAGGCAGGAATAATAAAAATATATGCTCTTCGTCGCGAGCGATTATCCATCCCTGCCGGGATTCGAACCCGGGACCTTTGGATTAGAAGTCCAACGCGCTATCCACTGCGCTACAGGGACTACGACCAAATTTGTTTAGATTTTAAAGTAGTTCCTGGAGTATAATTTCAATATGGTATTTTTTTTCTTTTAAATGAAAGTCATTTTATAACAACTAGAAGTACATACATTTCAATATATTTCTTCACACGTCATCCTGTCAATTATTTTTTTACTGAAAACCATAGAAAGTTTTAATTAATTGTATTTTTCAGCGTATTGTCTAGAATGCGCATCTGAATCAACGCATCTGAGCGAGAAAATGATTTTCCATTTATATTTCAAAAGTATCAGTTGTATTTGTCGTTTTTTACGTTAAGTGTATGCATACATGGTCATTCTGACATATGTGTATCAATTTTAGATTATATTTAATTACATTTTGAATAATATAGGATATTTTTCTCTTATTTTGTAAACTGAAGAACTTCAGAATTAAACCGAACGATCGTTGTGCAAATGGCTGAATTCATTTGTATGTGAGCATTTACGAAATAACAAAAGCGGTATACTTTAATCCACGTGTTTTCATAGATCAAGATGGATGAATTATATAGCAGTGATGATTCTGCAGATGGTACGTATTATTTAAATTAAATATTTCTTTTTAATTATTCAACTAGAAATGAAATTATAAATAAATGTGAAGATTTGTTTGTTTGTATGCATGATGTTAAATGTAAACATTGAATCAACATAATTAGGGACTAGTTTTTTTTTTTAAATTTTCCTGTGTTCGAAAAAAATACTTAGTTTGCAACCAAATTTACGATTCTTCACCTTATGTTTGTATTGTATACAAGGTTTCTTGCTGTCAGTTTACTTATCATACAAACACAGATTTGTTTTATTTATTTTAAAAATTTATGATTAAAATAGTTGAGTTTTATTTATTGTGATTTTTGAATTTTTCCGGTATAAAACTGTGCATGCTTAAGCTTAATTTAATTATTATTTTTCCAAAATTTAAGTTTGCTATGCTTTATTTATTTCATTGCCAATGAAACCGAATATTTCATACATTTTTGTATTAAAATTTTATCTTTAAAAGTTAAGCTTCAGCCTTAAGAGGATATTACATATTTTTGAGCTTATTAGAATGTAAAATATATAAAGCTTTTATATTTATTATAATATTTAATTAAACATCTCATTTAAAATAGAAAATAATAGTGTATTGCATAGTTATGAATCAATACAGAAATAACAACACATTAAATATAGAGCACATACGTTGAACATTTCTGTATTATTAATTAATAAAAAGTTACTAATAGAATTTTCCCCAGATTTTAAAATAGAATTCAGGGTTTCTACAGAGTGTCAAGGTCCTAGCTAGAAGTGAAAAATAGGGAGGGTGCAAAAAAATATAGGAGAGGGGGGGGGGGTATATTTTCAATTACTCTCTCTGATGCAGAAATATAAATTAGTGCATATTTGTATTATAACTACTATGTTTCTAATTAAACAGTTATAATGACTTCGTTTTATGCAAAGAATATCATTATGATGAAAAATCAGACTGTACAACTAGTGCAAAATTAAACATCCTGTTATCTTATGTGCAAATAGTATGAGCTAGTGTTGAAACACTTATTTTAGTTACAGTTTAGTATTTTTGCAAAATTGTGACAGAACCTCAAAACTAAATTAGATTAAATTGAACAGAATTTCATTTGGATTTTTGGAATAGAAATTTATTTACTGACCTTAGGAATCTTTTACAGGGGAGGCTCAAAACAAAATGTTTTAGGGGGGGGGAGAGAGAGCCCCCCCATATACGCCTTTAGCTATGGCACTGCAGAATGTAGAAATCAGGGGAAAAAACAGGGAGGTTTATCAGTCTTGAAAAGTCAGAGAATTGAAATTTGTTTACAAAAATATTTGTATTTCCGCCTTGCCAGTGAGACTGATTTGTTTACTTTATATCCTACCATATTTTTTCCTGTATTGACTAGTCACTCTCAATTTCTAAAATGATGTACATGGTGTGAGTTTTTGATATTTAACAGAAATTAAAGTGATCATATGTTCTCATTTTCTGCAGATAACATTTAATATTAAAGACAATTCATTTTTGAAAATTTAAAATGATATATTAGCATTTAACATGATCAGATGGCGAGCTTAATCTAGTAAGCTATCCTGGCAGATTTAAGTATGTCTTAGAATTGCAAACATTCTTCAGAAAATGAGGAAATTTTTTTTTATCACAATATATTCATTGGCCACTACATGAAATTGTTGGACTAAATTTTGAGTTCAGATTCATAAAACTGTCAAATGAATATTAGGCAGTTTTGTGTTTTTCTCTTTCTTTTTCCCCCTCCCAAATGAGGCATTAGCATAGGGATGCACAACCTGTGGCCCGCGGGCCAAAAGTGGCCCGTGAAGGGTTAAGGTGTGGCCCGCGAGCTTCATCAATTTACAACTGGAAATAATTGCAATTTTGTGCATGGCTCGTAGAAAAAAATCGTAAATTTCGTCAATTTACCGTGGAAATATATAAAATTTCATCACTTAAGAATCGCAAATTTCGTTGATCAAGGGCGGAAAAAGGTGAACTTTGTCAATGAGGCTAGGAAAAATCGTGAATTTTGTCCATGAGGCTCGAAAAAGAGAAAATATTTCCCGATATGGCGCTGAAAAATCGCAAATTTTATTGATCGGGGGCGAAAAAACACACATTTCTTTAATCGGGCAAGAAAAAATCGTCACTTTTGTTGATGCTTGAAAAAAATGTAAATTAAATTCACCGGTTGCAAAAAAAAAGCATGTTTTTTTCAATTTATCTCATGGAAAAAATGGGAATTTCGTGATCGGGCAGAAAAAAAACGCAAATTTTGTTGATAAGGCACGGAAGAATCGCGGATTTAGCAATGACACACGGAAAATCTGACAATTTCGCTGATCGGCTAAGAAACAATCATGAATTTCGTCAGTTTATAAAGAGAAAAAAATCACGAGTTTCATCTTGCCGCGTAAAAAAATGCAGATTTGGTAAAATTTAGTAAAAAGAAGCGAGTTACGTTGATCGAGTATGGTAAAATCCGTATTTCGTCAATTAAGGTTGGAAAAAGTGCAAATTCCTTCAATTGGACACTGAAAAATCGTGCGTTTTATTTATCGGATTCCTAAATATTGCAAATTTCGTTCCATGGAGACGGGAATAATGCCAATTCCTCCATCGCACACGAAAAAATTAGCTAATTACGTCGATCAGGCTTTAATAAAATTACAGATTTGTGGATTTGGTTTCATAAAAATTGCAAATTTCGTCGATAATGTGAAGGAAAATCGAGAATTTGATCGATCCGTTTTGTAAAAATCGCGAATTTCATCAATCAGCTTCGTAAAAATCGTAAATTTTAATGATCAAGTTCGAAACGTCACGAAATTTGTCGATAGACTTCTTAAAAAATCACGAATTTTGTCGATCAGGCACCGAAAAATTGCAAGTTTCTTTGATCAACTTTGTAAAAATTGCGAATTTTGTCAGTAGGCTTTATAAATATCGCAAAATTCATTGGTCGGTTTCTTAAAAATCTCAAATTTCGTCGATCAGCTTCATAAAACAAGAATGTCGCAGATTAGCTTAAAAAGATCACGAATTTTATTGTTCGATCACAGAAAGCTCGTAAATTTTCTCGATCGTTTTCATAAAAATCGCAAATCTCCTTGATCAGGCGCAGAAAAATTGCAAATTTTTTTTATCTTGTCAAGAAAAATTGCAATTTTCGTCGATTATGTTCATAAAAATCACGATTTTGGTCAATCAAGTGACGAAAAATTGAAAACATTGGCGATCAGGGGAAAAAATCAAGAATTTTGTCGATCGGGTGAGGAAAAATCGCAGATTTTGTCAATCGTTTTTCTAAAAATGATGAATTTTGTCGATCTGCTTCGTAAAAATCATGAATTTTCCTGATCAATTTCGTAAAAATTGCGAGTTTTGATGATCATACGAGGAAAGATCGTGAATTTTTTTGGTACCAGCCATTTATGCTTGTTTTTTAGTACTTTTAGTAAAACAAAACTTACTTTCCCGAAAAAAGTCAAAGAATATTTTTACATCTTGAAAATATTCCTTGCTATGTTTGTTAATATAAAAACGCAAAAGCTACGAATATATCCTTACCAATTGAATTGGATATTTTGACCTGATAAGTGAATTTAAAGGGGTGCCCTCCCCTCCCCTCACATACACACTTCTTTATGAAACTATAATTTTATCCATGTTATTGATGTGGCCCTCAACCACCCAGATATGTTTGTAAGTGGCCCTTCTCTTGAAAAGGTTGTGCACCCCTAATTAGCATGTTGAATAAGTATAAGGAAGCAGCACATTAACCACTTAACTATTTTTTTTTTTTTTTTTTAGCACAGTAAATTGAAAGTATGGGATAAATGCCACTTTTTTTTAAACTAAAATATTCGTGATATTTTATATAAACATTTCTGCCATTAAATAGTATGAAATTGTATTTAAAAAATTTAGTGGTGTGAAAAGCTTTTAAGTGATAGATCAAGAAAACTCTTCTTATCTGTATGCCGTACAAGCATTTCAGTTAAATAGTTGAAACATATGTTTCTTTTTTCTGTGGCCACCTTGGAGTTTGAATTATTTACCTGCAGAATATCACTATTTAAAAACTACAAAGTATTGTATTGTTCCCCGGGAGCAGAATCAGCGCAACGCTGCGACACGCGTCGCAGATTCTTGGCAAGGTCTGCAGACTATTTTTCAACTGTTAAAAAATCAGAAAAATTAAAAAATTCGGTCCTAAATCCAAAAATTCGGGCATAAAATGTATCGTGAATTTTGACAAAGTGTTCGAAAAGAAATCAATTTCGTCATAAATCATGATAAACACGTGAATTTAATCCAAAGATCGCAAAAAAAAAACCCAGCAAATTTCGTCAAAAAATCACGAAAAAAAATGGAAAATTTCTTCGAAAAATCAAAAGAAAATGCCAATTTCACCTAAAGAATGCAAAAACGGCAAATTTCTTCAAAAAATCGCTCAAAAAAAGGCAAATTTCTTCAAAAAATTGCAAAAAACTGAAAAATTCATCAAAAGATCATGAAAACAACGGCAAATTTCTTCAAAAAATCGAGAAAAAATGGCAAATTTCTTCAAAAAATCGTGAAAAAACAGCAAATTTCAAAAACACAAACACGAAAAAATAGAAGATTTCTTCAAAAGATTGAGAAAAAAAGGCAAATTTCTTCAAAAAATCATGAAAAAATGTCAATTTTCGTTAAAAAATCACAAAAACATAGCAAATTTTTTCAAGCAATCCCAAAAAACGGCAGATTTGTTCAAAAGATCGCGAAAAAATGACAGCTTTCATCAAAAGATAACGATAAATCGGCATATTTCTTCAAAAGATCACAAAAAAATGGCAAATTTACTCAAAAGATAGCGAAAAAAAAAAAAAAAACCCAGCAGTTTTCTTCAAACGATTGGAAAAATCAAAACTTGTAAAAAAAAATGCTAATTTCGTCAAAAGATCGCGAAAATGACATTTCGTCAAAAGATCGTGAAAGACCCACAAATTTTGTCAAAGGGGAGTCCCCCCCCCTCTCTTTCAGGAAATTTATGAGGTGTTAAAAGTTCTGGGAACACAGGAAATTTCTTTTTTAAAGTATACCTTCCTTTTATGTGTATCACAAATACTTGGGAGTTTAAATGCAGATAATGTAATGCGATGGATTGGTCTGCAGACTGTTTTTTAAACTTTTACTTGTGTTGCAGACTGCAGAAAAAAATTCTGCTGCTGGGTATTGTTCTACAATATTGCTTTATGTTCATAGGATTCTCAGTAGCATTAAAAATAGTCTTATACTTCATTAAAACTACATTTCTCATGATTTTCAAATAAGTAAACAATAAAAAAAAAATATTTAATTTATGCTTTTCTAAAGCTGGCTTTCAACTATCAAGCATCTGTTAAAAAAAATTTGAGTCTTCTAAAGAACTCTTCACAATTTCTGTCACCTAAAACTGTATCACAAAATTGTTTGTCTTAAAAATAGACCTTCTAAAGAATTTTTCCGTCCATAAACTGAAACTTTCATAGATTTAATCTTTTAAAAATATAATCTGACTTATAACAAGCAGTGTTTGATGATATATATATCCTATATTTATTAATAACCTCTCCCAAGTCACCTCTCATTAACAAAAATTAAGGACCACAATAAATCAACTCTATTTAAAAACCACAAGAAATGTTCGAATTATGGAAACTATGAGAGGAAGACATGTTTAAAGAGGTACTACAGTAAAACCTATAAATAACGGACACGTCAGGAACACAGAAATTGTCCACTATTCGGAGGTGTCCGCTGTTGGAAAAACTTCAGAGTATTCAAAAATGCTTAATGTTTCATTAATTTACTTTTATATGTCCTAAAGCCTCTATTATATAATTAATCAGAAAATAAAAATATTTTTAATCAATAAAATTGAAATAAATTTGTACACATTTTTATCCACTGTTTATTATATTCTCGTGAAATAATCTCTTACAAAAGTTTACTTTTGCTTGCGATTATGTGTAATTTGTTTTCTTATCTGACGTTATTAGACATAGTAGAGTTCTGGGCAGGAAGGGAGGGATTGCACTCTTTGACCTTTAAAAGCATAAAATCTTAAAATATTCTTGGGTGACATTTCAATGCAACACCCTGAATTTAGCACTGAACGTGGGGAGGGGATTTTCCCCAGCTCTTTATCTACATTTATCTGTGATCACAAAATTTGTGACACGTTGTCCTGATAAATTCAGAGCCTTTTTTCTTTCTTTTTTTTTTTTTTTTTCTCTTTAAAACATACTTTTTCATCTTTTATCGCCGAATAAAGTGTCTGCTATTTGGAATCTTCGTTATTCAGAGGTTAAACATACAAAAATTTAAGTTTTGGGAGTGGGGATTGGAAAACTGTCCGTTAAATAGAGGTGTTCGCTATTCGGGAGTGTCCGTTATGAAGGTTATACTGTATTACAAAAGAATTGATGTTATAGTATTTTTGAAATTTATTTCGGCCGTTATCATTAGAATATCACTTAATATTAAATTAAAAGAGCTGTTTTTCACCTGGCGATTGATAAGATATTCTAATTGCCACTTGGCGAATGGCGACTAGGGTGGCGATCAATGACTGATTTTTTAATTGCAACTTTTACAGCTTTAATCACCATGTGGGGAATGGTAACCATTAATTTTCATCGCTATTATTTAACTTTAAATCCTTTACAATAAAGTGTTTTAAGAATTTCTATGTCATTCATTTGTTTTTAAAGATTTTAAATTTGTAATTGTGTGAATTTAGGTTAGTGATAATTAAATTGGTATTTTATACGAATTCATCATTTTAGATCCCTGTTTGTGAACTGAAATTACTGGTCCCTTAAAGTATCAATTTCCGAAAAGCTCTTTTTCTGTTGTCTATGATGTCATTTTGTTTGTTTAAAACCAATTACCATAAAATACCGAAAGTAAGCAAAGCCCCCCTTTAGCACATAGGAAATTCTAATGATTTTAAAAAGGGTTTATGATTGGAAGGGTAGGCAAAATAGGAGGATATTTTGAAGGGGGTGGCTTATAAATGGCACTTTTCAAAAAAAGAAAATTGGACATATATTAGGGGAAAGGTGGTATTTGGATTTGGAAGGGGTTTACTTTCAGCACTTTGTTGTAATGAGTATTTGTAGTATCATTTTAGCATCAGGAACTGAGAGGCTATAGTATAATTCTTGTTTAATACATAAGCTTGAATATAAGCACTTAATATTTTTTTCGGTACCACTAGGTTATCCCGTCGACCAAAAAATTATCGCCAAATTATCAGATTAAAGGCCAATAATGGATGATCGTGAATGTCACATTCAATGACATTAAATACGATTCACGTGTTTAAAATGTCATTAAGTGATTCTTATTTCGTTTTTTTATTTGAATTTTTATTAATATTCTACTAATTATTTGTTTTTTCGTTATTTAAAATAAAAATTATGTCAATTTGTATAATTTGGCGATTTGTATAATTTGGCGAAATTTGTCGACAGGATAACAGAGTAGTACCTTTTTTTCTGCCAAATAACAAATTTGAAAAAAAATTTTTTTTAAAGGATATTATAGAAACTATAATATCTTTTTCTTTTGAATCTCATTTTTACAGTATATGTATATCATGTATGTTATGTCATTTATAATTTCTTTTTTTTTTTTTTTTTTCAATATTTAGGAAGGTCTGCTCAAAATTCACCTGCTCAAAGTGCTCATTCAGATGAAGAGGAACAGGAATCTGTAAATGGTGATGCTCGTTCAGAACACAGTGAGAGATCAGGATCAGGAGGAAACGCTAGTGGATCAGAAGGTGAAGGAGGGCATTCATCTGATCATGAACAGCAGAATGATTCTGATGATGGTTCTGTAAAGCAAGAATCTGATGCAGAATCGGAAGCTCAGCAATCTGATGCATCAGATGCTGAAGTTCAGCATTCTGAAAATGAATCAGAACATGCTGCTTCAGACGCTGAGCAAGAAGGACATCAATCTGGAAGTGAATACCAATCTCCTAGAAGTGGTTCACCAGCTCGAAGTGGGAGTGGTTCGCCAGTTCGAAGCCAAAGTGGTTCACCAGCTCGCAGTGGGAGTGGTTCGCCTGTTCGAAGCCATAGTGGTTCACCAGCCCGGAGTCACAGTGGTTCACCAGTTCGAAGTCCCAGTGGTTCACCAGCTCGAAGCCAAAGTGGTTCACCAGCTCGAAGTCGTAGTAGTTCACCAGCTCAGAGTAGGAGTGGTTCACCAATTCATAGTCCAAGTGGCTCACCAGCTGGTAGTCAGAGTGGTTCACCAGTTCGTAGTCCGAGTGGTTCTCCAGCACGAAGTCGGAGTGCTTCTCCACAAAGTGTTGAAGCAAACTCTGAAGCAGAACAGTCAGACAATGAAGCCAGACATGATCGTTCTTCTGAACGTGATCATGGAAGTCATCAAGGTGATCATTCAGACGATGAGGGTCATTCAGAAGCAGAACAAGTTGAAGCTGAGTCAGGCTCTGAAAGAGAAGCTGCTTCAGATAATGAGCAAGAGGCAATGTCTGATAATGAAAGAGAAGTTGCTTCAGACAGAGAAATGGCATCAGATGCTGAAAGAGAGCAAGCTTCTGATAATGAACAGGAAATAACATCTGATAATGAAAGAGCCGCAGCTTCTGATGAGGAACGCTCTGTTCACCATAAATCAGGTATTTAAGTAAGATCTTTAAAAAAGTTTTTTTTTATAGATTTTACTCTATATCATATCAATAGTTAGTTATTCTGAAATGTTTTTTCTTTTCATTAAATTATAATAGTGCAGAGTAAAATAACTTTACAAACTAAGAACCTCGAACTTTACAAACTAAGTTCATGCAATGACAATGAATATTGTCAAGCAAACATTTGGGAATGGGAAGAAAACATCCAGGGCCATATATTTTTTATATATGTATACATACACAAATTAAATATAATAATAAATTTAATACAAATTTGAAATATGAATATTTAAAAATAAAATTGAGGTAAACAAAGGAACTATAGCCAATGCTAAACACTTGAGCAAGATGGCACCAAACACTATAGAAATATTAAAAATCAAATGCTTAAAAAAAAAAAAAAAAAAAAAATCCTGCATTTTTGGATTTAAAATGCTCAGAACTATGCATTTTTAGATGATTCTCACCTTTTTTTGGAACATGGGTGTGAAACTGTCATCTCGACTAAAAATGACAAGCAACAGAGCTGTAGCATAAGATACTTTTTCATTGGTTTTAACACTTTGTAATACTGGACCAGAAGTCATACCTTTTTAAGGCTTGAGCTATTTCAAGGCCCCTATAAAAAGAAAATAACCTAAACAATATTGAATTCCTTCAAAGAAATCTCTTAATATTTTTAAATTTAAAAAATACATTATGATATTTAATAATTTATTAGTAATACTTATTTCTAATTCATAACTATTTACAATCTTTCTAAATTCACGTACCTTTCAATTTAAGCATGTTAATTTTTCTTGATTTTATCTAAATTTTAAATTCTTTTACTATGTTTTTTATCTAGATGCAGAGCAAGAGGGGTCTGATGAAGAAAAAATCACTGAAAATGGACAAATGTCAGTACATGAAGATGGAGCTTCAGAGCATGAAAGATCAGATCATGGTATATTTATATTTTCTTTTTCATATTTTTATTACATAAATTTCCAGGGTTGGCAAGTTTTTGACGCTTAATGATTTTTACCGTGGTTTTTACCATCATGTCAAAAACCCATTTTCTAGTAAGTAGTTAGTTTTTACATTATAACAATTATTATTATTTACTTCCATCTTTCTTATTAAGTTGTTTTACATGAAATATTCAATATCTAAAAGATATTTATCCATCTAAGAAAAACAAAAAATAATTACATTTGATTACTAAGTATCTGTATTAGAAGATGGTTTAAAAAATGCATATAATTTCAGCAGAATTTATTACACTAATAAAATTTAAAACAAAATAGCTTTCTTATAAATTTCCTAGAAAGCAAGTTTTCTTGAAGTGTTTAATCCAATTTGTTCATTGACTATTTTTATTTCTATGTAGCAAAACGCGATTTATATAAATTTATCACACATATATAATGAAATGAAATATTTTGATTGTTGAGAACTGCATTTATCTTTTGGGGGAGGAAGAATTAAGACTTGTTCTTAAATTTAAATCCTGTAGAGATTAAAATTTGAAAATCAGTATTAAAACTTTAAACTAGGGGTGCACAACCTTTTCAAGAGAAGGGCCACATCAATAACATGGAGAGAATTAGAATTAGAGGGTGATCTGTGACATATAATCAGATAAAAAATATGTTTTCTGAAAGAAGTGGGGGGAATACCCCTTTAGGTTGCTTAACCAATCACAATATCCAATTCAGTTGGTGAGGATAAATTAACAGTTTTTATGTTTATATATATAACAGATATAGCAAAGTTTATTCTCAAGATGTAATAATATTTCTTGACTTTATTCAGGAGAGTAAATTTTGTTTTATTAAAAGTGCTAAAAAACAAAGATAAGTGACTAATGCCGAAAAAAATGTGAACTTTATGAATGAAGGAGAAGGAAGGAGTCCATCAGCAAGATTTTTCCGTGCCTCATCACTGAGATTCCCTATTTTTCAACGCACAATCATTAAAATTTGAAACTGCCCTTGCCCAATTGACCAAATTTGGGCTTTTTATGAAAGTGATCGACAAAATTCACAATTTTTACGAAACTGATCGAGAAAATTTGATCTTTCCATGCCTGATCAACAATATTTGAGATTCTTACAAAATCAATTGAGAAAATTTGCGAAACCAATCGACAAAATTTACAAATTTTACAAAGCTGAAATTCTTTATTTTTATGAAAATCGAAGAAATTCGCGATTTTCATGAATCCATTCGACGAAATTTGCGATTTTTTAAAGCTGGTCGGCGAAATTCGCAATTTTTCTGCCACTGATCAACGAAATTATAGATTTTCACGAAGCCATCGACGAAATTCGCGAATTTTACAAAGCTGAATGACGAAATTCGCTATTTTTCTTAGCATGATCGATAAAATTCGCGATTTTTCAGCGATTAATCGAAGAAATTCGCGATTTTTACGAAACCGATCGAGAAAATTCACAATTTTTCCGCGCGTGATCAACAAAATTTACATTTTTTTTCACGCTTGAACAACAAAATTGGCGATTTTTACTTAACCGATCTACGAAATTTCCTCTTTTTCGTGACATGAACGGTAAAATTCATGATTTTTCCGCGGCTTATTGACGAAATTTTCGACTTTTACGAAGCCGAACGATGAAATTGGCGATTTTTACGAAGCCGATGGACGAAATTAGTAAATTTTTACAAAACTGATCGGCGAATTTTGCAATTTTTTTTCGTATGATCGACGAAATTTGCGATTTTTATCAAGCCGATGGAGAGAATCTGAAAATTTTCCGCGCCTGATCAACAAAATTAGCAATTTTAACGAAGCCGATCGGCAAATTCACGACTTTTCAAAGCAGATCGACAAAATTCGCTATTATTACAAAGATGATCGACGAAATTCTCGATTTTTTCAAGCCTAATCGACAAAATTCGCGATTTTTTTCGAAACCGATAGAGAAAATTCATTCTTTCCGCACCTGACCTGCAAAATTTGAGAATTTTATGAAGCCGATCGTCGAAATTCACGATTTTAACGAAGCTTATCGACGAAATTTCGAATTTTTTCTCGCATGACAGATAAAATTTGCGATTCTTCCATACCAGATCGACGGATTTCGTGATTTTTACAAACCTTATCGACCAAATTCGCGATTTTTAAAAAGCCGATTGACGGAATTTGTAACTTTTACGAACCTGATCGACTAAATTTGCAATTTTTGCAAAGCCGATTGACAAAACCTGATTGACACAAAACCTGATTCACCTGATTGACAAAATTCCTGATTTTTCTGCACCAGAAAGACGAAATTCGAGATTTTATTTGAGCCTTGATCGACGAAATTCGCAATTTTTTGGAACCCAAATAAAACTCGCGATTTTTCTTGCCCGACCGACGAAATGTCGCTTTTCCGCTTTTAACTGACAAAGTCTGCAGTTCTTGCACGACCGGTCAACAAAATTCGCAATTTTTAACTAATTTTCACGAAATCTTCATTTTTTTACGCGGCAAAATGAAATTCGGAATTTTTTTCTCTTGATAAGCTTACAAATCTCATGATTGTATCGCAGCCAATCAACGAAAATTTCATCACAAAATTAATGATTTTCCGTGCCTTATCAATAAACTTTAGAATTTTTTCTTCCCCGATCGACAAAATTCGCGATTTTCTTCGTGCCCGATCAACAAAATTCGCGTTTTTTCGCACGATAAACCGAGAAAACATGCCATTTTTTCGCAACTGATGAGTTTAGTTTGCTACTTTTTCGTACATCGTCAAAAAATATGACGATTTTTGCTTGCCCGACCAGCGAAATGTGCAATTTTTTGCATCTAACCAACGAAGTTCGCGATTTTCCCGTGCCTCTTCGACAAAATGCACAATTTTTCCGTATCTGATCGACAAAATTTGCTATTTTTCCCGAGCTTCATATGCAAAATTTGCGATTTTTTCATACCTGATGAACAAAATGTACTATTTTTCCGCACTTGATCAGTGAAATTCGCGATTTTTCCGTGCACGATCTAAGAAATTTTCGATTCTTAACTGACGAAATTTTATATTTTCCCGCAGTAAATTGACGAAATTTACAATTTTTTTCTTTGACTTTTGCACAAAAATTGCATTTTTTTCTAGTTGTAAATTGACGAAGTTCGCGGGCCACAGGTTGTGCATCCCTACTTTAAACCATGTGAAAACTCTTTTTTTTTTTTTTTTTTTTTTTTTTTTTTACTGTATTTTTGTTATGTAATTTATTTTAGTGCTACTATTTCTTGGTCTTAGTATTATTTCCTTAAAATAAATGAATAAATAAATAATAAAATACAGTAGATTCCCTCAAATTCGCACAGCTTGGAACCAGAGGTTTTGCGGATTTTAAAATTTTGTGAATTTCTTGTCATTGCTTTGTTTATATTTTTAAAAAAGTTATTTGAATGTAATTAATTGTGAAATCAAAAGTATAATGAATGGGGTCACCCAGGGTAAAATGGGTATAAAAATCAGCTTTTTTAATTTTAATGTTTCATAGCAGAAATATTATGGAATAAATTCATGTTTTTGTTCAGTATTTTTGACATTGTGTATCTTAGGTCTAAATTAAACATAATTTGTGTTTACTTTTTTAAAAAAATTTTGTGTAAAACACTATACCTATTTTACTCCGGTGTATACCCATTTTACCTCGTGGTTCGGGGTAAAATGGGTATGCACCGGGGTAAAATGGGTATATGCTGGTTAAAGTTGAATAATAAATTAAATATACTTAAATACACTATAATTAATGTGTAAACCATTTAAAAGTTTTGTACTTTCATCCTCTGAATCATTTGTAAACTTGGAAGGTGAGGGGAAGGGGCTTCAAAAACTCCCCACTTCAATTTGCTTACATTTTTTTCTTGACATATAAAAACACTGTTATGAAACTAATGTAAATAAGATGAGAGTACTGACAAATCCTATCCTTCACCACATCAGTTTACGCACATGCTGTGAATCGTGTTTCTCTTTAAAAGTATTTTTTTTATTTAATGAAATTCAAAAGCAGATAGATATCAGCATGAATATCTGTAGGGAAAAAATGAGAAATTAAATTACACTGGAAAATCAATGTTTAATCAAAAGCAATTTATGCAGATAGGTATAACATAATAAAAATTTACATGCAAAGTGTATATTGGCAAGGACTATTGCAGCTCTGTTGAGATAGCTCTCTGGCAATTAGGATGCGTTCACATCAGCAACATAGTCTTTCTCAGGAAAGATATAAAAATAATCCAGCAGATGACTTTGTTGCAAACTTCACAGTATTTTCACCTTCATCAGGGATATCAATAAGACCTGTGAATTCTTGAACAGACTTCTTTACATTAACTTTTACAGGGACTCAATTGCCAATCACTGGATTCATTGCAGTGAAAACCTTTGGTTTAACTTCTATTTTATGGGTTGCTTCGATTCTTTTAACTGTTTGTACTTTTTTAGACTTGCAGCTACCTGCTCTGTAGTTAAAACTTCTCCTACCTTTGCTTGTACTCTCTTGCGTTTTCTCTGAGTTTTTTTATAGCCTCGCCAGTACTAGAAAATGTGTTTTAATTTAATTTTGCGATATTTTTCTTACCTTGTGTTCCTGTACATTTAGTCAATTTGCATGTATTATTATGTCACCCGAAATAGCCTAATTTATAATATAAATGATAAATTGATGATATAAGTAATAGCCTAATTTCATATAACAAAGCATAATTTCAGTTTAAAACATAGGATCAATAACAATTTGCCCTCAAAAGTTTCTTTCAACTTGGATCAATCTTCATACATTCATATCTTGACCTATACCCATTTTACCCCATATGACAAAAAACGCTATAAAATTTTTGTGAGTAAATAAATTTACTTAATTTTACAGTTTTCAGTTAGAAGAATCCTTCTTCTGTAAATATCAAACAGTTTGTTCCTAAAATTCTTCCTGTATATTTTTCTGGAAAGAAGTTTTTCAACCACTAAAAACACTTTGTTCTATCTTCTGAAAAACAAAATGGTTGCTAAGCCCATTATATGCATCGCCAGTTTGTTTTTATAAGGTTTAAGTATTGCCAGATATGTAAGCACTTTGTTCATAATTTTAATTTATTTTAAAAATTTGTCTGGTAAAATAATAAAATAAATAAATAAAATATACCCATTTTACCCCGGGTGACCCTGCTTACAATATACTTAAATATTAAAATAAGTAATAAACTAAAATAATAAAAATTAAAATTTTTAAAATGATTAAAATACTAAAAGCAAAGGTCAAGTTAATAATCAATAATGTACAATTAAATATTCATTATAAAGATGAAATGTGTTTTTCCTAAATTATTCAATAAAATTTGCCTCATAAAGGTACATTACTAATTCACATCAGGATTATAAAAAGAAAAAAAAAAAAACTTTGTTTTAGGTTTTGCCAGACTTAATAACTATAAAAGCTTGATTAATGCATAAATATATTTGGTAAGATTGAGATTACCAATAATATCAACAATATCTTGATTTTTTTTTTTTTTTATTTTTTTTTTTTTTTTATTTTTTTTTTTAAATAAATTATTTTTTCTGCATGAAAAAACATGAATTCAATAACCTTAACAAAAATTACAAATTAAAAAATATATGGAATTGATATAAAACTAAAAAAGTCAAATTTTGCACCTACATCTGAACTGAATGTTTCATTGTTTACACCCGTTAATTATGTGCGGATTTTAGGAGTGCAGATTTGAGGGAGTCTACTGTATTATTTTTAACCTGAAATGTAGGCCACCTAAAAAACCATTAATTAAAAAGTAATTGCATTAAAAAATAAATAAAGAATTTAAGAATATCTCTAAACTTAATAATAATTTGAGAATAATTTTAAAGGTAAAAGATTTTTACTCATACAGTCATATGTATGTAATAAAAATATGATTTTTTGTTTGTTTGTTTTGTTTTGTTTTCAATTCATTTTTATACTTAAATAATTTTAAATAGAATGTAAACAGGATGTAAATAGTTTGACTTTATGATAGCTTTAATAAATTTCAATTAAATATATTTCATGAATATTCAGATAAAAATTTATATCTAAAATTATAGTGCTTGAATGGTCTACAAGATTTATATGTATATATACTAAAGCTAGCAAATAAAAACTATGATACATAAATATATAAATTATCCTTATACAGTCGAGTCTCGCTATAACGAAACTCCATACATCGAATTTCTCTATATAACGAATTTTTAGCAGGAACGGTCCCCTTTTCGCATGATTACATTAAAAACAGTCTCTATATAGCGAATTATCTATCTCCATATAACGAATTTTTTCATAAATTGGTCTTAATTTATTCAGTTTTAAAAAAGCTTCGAAATCATATGGAATTAAATTTCTATCACTTATTTTTGATTTATAGTCATTGCTAAGTTTTTTTTAATATTACTTCTCTCCTTGTTCTTTAAATCCAACGAATTCATCCCACCTCCTACACACCTTTCCACATCCTTCTCAAAACAGAGTCAATTGGATTGATATACATGTAAAAGAGGAATCAATCAGAGGCACAAAAAGAGGCCTTCAAATGGAAGAAAATGTTAACTACAGTTTTTCATTCATTGCTAAAATTTAAGCTCTTTTTTTGAGAGCGTAACAATTTTAAAATCGAAACAACAAAAAATTACAGAGTTCTTCATCTGAAATTAATGCAAGTCTTTCTTATTTTATTTTCATTAAGCTTTCAAATAAATGTATGTTAAGAAATGAAATGTTAGGTTAATATTTACTTTTAAACATTTCAAATTCTTAATTCAAAAGTAAGATCAAAAATAATATTTGTTCAAATTTTACACATTAAATACGATTTTTAACATCATTCTCTGTACATTGAATTTCTCTATATAACGAATTTTTTACTGGAACCGTGGATTTCGTTATATAGAGACTCGACTGTATTTTAATTTTTCTTAAATATTGTTTTGTAATACGTTAAATTTTAAGTCTAAAAGCTTTCAATTAAAATAAGATCATTTTTCATCTCTAAAATGATTTTAATGTATTTTATTAAAAATGTATACTGAATGTTATTACTTACCCATCATACGTAGTATAAGGTAAGTCTTGCAATCGTTTTGAAAATCGAAAAAAAATTTTTGACGGATTTATACGTTTTAGATAGTGGAGATTCCGAAAAACATTTTTAGAAAAATTTTTTTGCCGTCTGTCTGTCTGTAAACGCTCTATCTCCCGAACGAATTGAGATAGAGACTTGAAATTTTGTATGTAGTTAGTATGTAAGAATGGGACAAACCCTATTTAATATCAGCAACCTCTATTATCCGAAACTATTTTTTTTGGACTCTCGAAAAATTCGTTCTGATGAAAGGTATATACAAATTTTCGAATTTTTTTGTTCTAAGGAATGGACGTAAAGGACAATAAAATAACACCATATAAAACGAAGTCGATCAGATTATTAGTTGCCGAGATATTTGTAATCCTGTTTTCACATTCTCGGATTTTTCATGACCCCGTATTTCATTCAAATTTCAATTCAGAGATATACTTTAATTGGAAATGAGACGCTTAATCCGACGCAATTAATTGTTAGTTAATAGAATTATTATTTTTGGAGTTATAAGGATGTTTCTTTTACGCAGTTTGGTACTACTTGAGTAGTTTGGCGTTTTATATAATTTGTCGAAATTGGTACATCAGCAGTTCTTTAATCTAGCATTACTATGTATATTAACAATATTTAAATATTGTTTATGAATTGCAATGCATTGTATAAATAGTTTTCACATGTTTTATTTTCATATACATATCCATGATGGGTAAGTATTACGGTGGCCCTTAATGACTAGTTTGATATTTATAATAACTTTTCATTATCATTTAGTATAAATGCTCAATATAGTCAGTAGTATCTATATTAATGGAGATTATGACAAACATTATTCTTTCTTTCTACTTTTGTATATTTAAATTTTTCCCATTTAGGAAATGCTTTTCTTTTAAATTAATTAACAATTGTAATTGTTAATTTATTTAAAAGAAGTGCGTAATAATTAATTTTGTGCATAATAATAGTAACAAGAACAACAAGGAAAAATCAATTTAGAAATATATCATATGTTGCACTTACACTATAAATCGAAGGAAAAAAAAAAAAAATGATAGGTTTTTGATGGAATAAACTGGTAAAAACACAGTTTTTACCACTGTTATGTCAAAAACCCTACCCTGATTAAATCATAAAATTATTCTAATACAAAAATGTCAATTAAAAAATTTGTATTCTTATACAGAGAAATATCCATGGCTTCTTAAGTTACAGAATATAGATAAAAACCATCACATATATATATTTTTGTTATTAACATCTTTTTTTTTTTTTTCTCTACGCATAATAAACATAGGGGCAAGACTTTCAGTCTTGGAGAGATTTTTGATTGATTGTAAAATCTGCTTTATACACTTAAAGACTTAAATAATAACAATTGATACTACTTGGTTATCCCATTAACCAGCTTCGCCAAATTATAGAAATCTCCAAACTCATAGCCTAATTATACATATAATACTATTTTTATATATAAAAAAAAATTAGCAGAATATTAATAAAAGTACAAATAAAAAGTAGAAATAGCAATCACTTAATGATGTTTTAAATACGTGAATTGTATTTAATGTAATTTAATGTGACATTCACAATCATCTACTTTTGGCATTTAATCTAATAATCTGGCGATAGAATTTTGGTTGACGCGATAACCAAGTAGTAACTAACAATTTTATGATCAAGAACTTTTAATTACTTTCTTTTATTGTAAGGGATCAATTTTAGCCATAATATAAAACATAGTATTCTTCTAACGTATTTTAATTCGGTTTTTCCTGATATTAAAAGAAATTTTCAGTCTTGGCATGGATGGACTTGCAACTATGATACTAAAGACATAGCAATGAATAAGGTATTTTTTGAAAGATTTTTACATACAGTTAAACATGTCGATTTTTAAAAATATTACTATTGAATGTATTATGTAACAAAAAATATTAAATAACTATTTCTTGTAAGTGTTATTTGATATAAATTTATTTCAGATGCAAAGTGAAATTAATTTCTCTTTATTTGAATCAATAAAGTATGCAAGTGATATGTATAAATGTATAACCATATCAGTTTATCATTGCAAATAAAAAGAAAAAATTAAAAAAATGAATATTTGATTTTTAGACACTTATAACAATAAAATGACAATGTATGATATCATAAGGAAATGGGGGTGGGGGGGGGGGTCTAAAATTACCCAAAAGTTGATAATGTTATATGTGTTCTAGAATATAAGCTAGGAACAAATAATGGACCATTTAGATAAAGTGCAAGCAGATTTATCTCTCCTAATAGTCTGCACACGATAAAGATAGAATTGAAAAAAAATCTTGCTTGAAAATTATTTTAAAAAAAATAAAAAATTGAGGAATTTTTACAGTTTTTAAGAAAATTGCATAAGTACATTTTATTCTCCTATTTGACAGTGTGTTTAAAAAGTTTAAAAATTGCAATTCCAGTTAAATTTAATCATTTACTGTTGTCACCATCAAAATGATGTCAGTGTTATGCACGGACACGTTTGTTCTTTATAATGTAGATTGTCAAAAAAGAAAAGAAAAGAAAAAAAAAAACTACCTTTTCCCCCCCAAAAAATAAGTTTTAAATTGTTTAATTAAAAAATTTAAAATTGGTTATTAGATTAACTTGTATCACATGTTAACAGGATATTACACTTGAATGGAGCACTTTAATGATTTGGGCAAAAGCACTATACTAAACGGTAAGAAAATAATAATGAGGTCAGTGTCGTGGGTACAAATTTTCTATCCTTAAACAGAATTCTGTCTTTTAAAAATTCTCGAGGACAGAAACGGGATAGAAAAAAAAATCATGGATAAGACTCGTTTTTTGTCAAAAGATCGTGAAAAAATACATGATTTTTGTCAAAAAAAAAAAAAAAAAAAAATGTAATTATTGTCAAATTATTGTGGAAAAAGGCACTATTTCTGTCATAAGATCACAGAAAAAACACATTTTTCGCTAAAAGATTGCAGAATATATGCGATTCCTATTGAAGGATCACAAAAAAATATGCTATTTCCATCAAAGGATAAAAAAAAATGCCTCGGTCTCAGTCAAGGAATGCAAAATAGAGGCTGTTGCTGCCAAAGTATCCCAAAAAAGATGCGATTTTCGTCAAATGATCGAGAAAATAAAAATAAACACAATTTCTGTTAAATGATCAGAGGAAAAAAATCAACTTTTGTCAAACGATTGTGGGAAAAATGCTATTTCTGTCAGAATTGCAGTGAAAATATGATATTTGTCAAAGAATTAAGAAAAAGATGTGAATTTTGTCAAAAGATCATGGAAATGACGTGAATTTTGTCACAGGATTGCAAAATTGACACAATTTTTATCCAAGGATCACAAAAAAGACGTGCTTTTTGTTAAAGTATTGTGAAAGAGGCACAAATTTTGTCACATGATCACAAAAAAGACTATTTTTGTCAAAGGATCAAGAAACAGACACATGGTTTTTGTCAAATGATAGCCAAAAGATGCGAATTTTGCCAAAAAAAAAAAAAAAATGTTGAAAAGACACAAATTTTGTCATAGGACTACGAAAAACGCACAATTTTATTAAAAAAAAAAAAGTGTTTTCTGTCAAAGGATAAGTTATGCAAATTTCTTCAAAAGATCATGAGGAAAAAACAACTTTCGTCAAAAGGTCATAGAAAAAATGTGAATAACACACGTTTGTATCTGCTCACTTGGAGGGAAGGGAGTGATTCAAAATATTTTCAGTCCTGGCCTAATTTCAAACTTGCACCTATGGTCAGAGTTGCTTTGGGTGAAAAAAAAAAAAGTAGGAAATTTGAAAATTTAGGCAAAAAGTCAGGGAAAATTTTGAATATTTGAAGTGATGAGAGAAAAGTCAGTATTTTCTTTCATAATCTTGATCATTGCTGTAAATGAAAAAAAAAAAAATTGAATTATTCATCCAATCTAAAATGTTTATTTAAAATTTATGCAAATTATATAACAATAGCATAATAAAAAATAATTAAAAGTCTGAAATTCATGTGCCATTTTTTTTTTTTTTTTTTTTTTTAGTTGCCCATTCTGGAGGGTTTTACACACTTCATTTTTTACTGAGAAAGGGCAGGGAAAACTCAACACAATTTTTTAGCAGAATTGTGTAGCAGTCTTGGAGTCTTTACTATGGATGTATTTTCTCGGATAATAAACATATTTCTATTACATATATTTCTCTAATAATACACATTTTTTGAAAATGAAAGCTACTGAGATTTACAATCAAGAAACATTTTGTTGAAATGCTGTAATTTTGGAAAAAATTCAGCAACTTTGGTTTAGCTAAAGGCTTGCACAGATCAGATTATGAAAATGAAAATTTCATAACCTGAATTGGTCTTGAAAATTTCTTTTGAAGTCAACACAAAAACTGAACTACTAAATCCAATAAAATTATTTTTTTTAAATCACAATAACAGAAAGTTAAATCATCTTTAATGCAATTGTGAAAAATAGCCTACAGCAATATCTCTAATATCAATTTCATATTCAAATGTATAGTTTTTTACTTGAAACAGCATTCTAGATACCTTTCTTTATAAAATCAAGTATATCTAACCTGAACAAATATAAAAATCCACCCTTGGGAGAAAAAAAAAAAAAAAAAGCAGTGTTATATTTGTATTAACTTGTAGGTTAGATCAGGTAAAATACTCTTACCTGTGCCAATGCAAAACTCTAAATACAGTAGAGAATCTATTATCCGGAATCGTCGGGACTAAGGGCTTTCTGGATTTTGGAATTTTCCGGATTTCGGGTCCGTTCGAAACTCGACCCCCTTCCCCCCCCCCCCCCCAAAAAAAAAAACACGGAAATTTAAAAATCGTAACAAAATTATAGCACTACCATCTAGAATATTAATGAAAAGTGTGTTATATGAGAAGTCTGTTGAAAAAATACTATGTTACAACTTTGACTCTTGTTCTACAGTACAAAAGTCTCAAATCCGGACATCCAAAATTCAGAACTCATCAAAATCCAGACGTTTTGCTGACTTTATATATATATATATATATTACCGTAAAATACCGTTAATAAGCCCCCCCCCCCCAAAAAAAAAAGTGACAAAAAATCGTAAAATAAATAGAGGGGAGCGCTTACACGGGATTTTTCCGCGATCGTTTCACAAAATTTGCATTTTTTGCGAGATATCTGCAGGATTTTTTTGCGATATTTGATGTGATTTACAGGGTTTTATCGCGATATTTGACTAAATTTGCAGGGTTTTATCGCGATATTTGACGAATTTGCAGAGTGTTTTAGCGATACTTGAAAAAATTTGCGTTTTTTTTTATGGGGATGAATCATGATGAAATGAATGAATCATAAATTTTTTAATGTATCATGAATTTTGATATTTGGAGCAATTCTTAAAAATATTTGCGCTTTTTTTTTTAAACGTAAATTCTGTCGAAGAAACGCAGATAAAAAGGTGAATTTTGTAAAAAAAAAAAAAGGCCAAAAAAACATGAAATCTATTAAAAAATCTCGAAAAAACGCTCAATTTCATCAAAGATTCATGATTCATTCATTTCATAATGATTCATCTCCTTCTCAATCGCCTTCATTTCCGGATTTCGGGTCTTTCCGGATTTCGGAATTCCGGATAATAGGTCCTCTACTGTACCTCTTTTTCAACGCTGTTGTGCCACTGGTCTTGTAAAAGAACTTGTGCGATATTATAGATGTCCATTATGGGTGTTAAATTACATTGTTTAACTGTTACTGTGGTTTTTGTTCATAAGAGTAGACAGAAAAGTACAAGATTATACTATGACTTGTTTGTCCATATTCTCCCTCCCCCCCTCCAAAAAAAAAAAAAAAAAAAAAAAAAAAAATTCTGTTTTTTTTTTTTTTTTTTTTTTTTTTTTTTTTTAAATAGCTGATTTTTTTTACTCTTATCTCACTTATATCAATATCATGAAATCAGTGCTATTCAATATTTGCTGCAAATATTTCTAATAATATCATAGCATAGCTTTTTAAGAAGCTATTTATTTATTTATTTATTATTATTATTTTTATTTTTTAAATTCACTCATATAATTTTTTTTAATAGAATCTGATGAAGAAAGAAAAGGTTCTGAAAGAGTGGTGCAATCTGGAGCTGAATCAGATGCACGTAAGTTCATTATTGTTGCCATACATTTTAACTCACCTTGTGTCTTTAATGGCCAGGGAATTTAACATGTAAATTTTGTGGTTAAAAAAAAGTAGTAAAACCCATAAAACTCACATTATATAAAAGTTTAATTCTTGCTAATTTGAATATAAAGTTTGCAGGGCTGGGTTTTTGCCGGCAGAAAATGGTTTCTGCCGTGCCAGTGGCAAAAAGTGGTTTTAAATGGCAGAAACTGGCAACAACTGGCATAAATTCATTTTATGACATAATCTGGGATTTTTTTTAGTGATATTAAAAAGCTAATATATAATTTATTCGGGATAAATAATAAATAAAATATTGTGAATGGGGCATTCCATGTCAAATCAACTGAAAAAAATACATTTTCTGACCTGACCCCCACAGATTTCTATGAAAATTGGTCCACTATTAGAACATATAAGAAATATGATAAATTATTTTTTTTAGAATTTTTGGACCTCGGGTCATTGATTTATAGCTCATCAAAAAATTCAAAAAATGTCAAAAATTTGAAAATTTAAATTTTTTGAATTTTTGTAACTCAGCTCCTAATTAAGGTACAGCCTTAAATTTAGTGTCATTTGAAAGCTTTTGAATTGTACTTTAATATTACATATAACTTGATACAATAAAATAAAATTTTAAGTAATTTAAAAATTTAAAATTTTTAAATTTTAAAAAGTAGTATTTTTAAAAATCTGAAAAATATATATTTGTTGCAAAATGTGATAATCTACAAATTCTGAAATTTTCATAGTGGGCCTAAAATGGGTTCATAGGGAAAAATTATTTTAAGTGAATTGAGAACAAGAAAATATGCATTAAAATGCATATACTCACTGGTTACATATTCACTGCATTCTTGAAATCAGTTAAACTTTTTAATTTACAGTTTCAGTTTTTGTTTAAAGTAGATACTTTTCCAGTGACTATTTTGAAATTAAGATTTTTCAAAACCTGGTTATAGCATTTGTGCAAAACAGCAAGTAAAAATCTATGGGTGTTGAGGACAGATAACATAGCTAGTGTAGTACCAATAATTAAAAAAACAGTTATTTTTTTATGCTCACCAAACCTACTTGTATTGTAAGAAAAAAAAAATAAGTTTTATAATCAGAATAATTTTGATCATGAGCCATGAGATGAAAAATGTTCTCAAGAATGGATGCAATTTTACTACAGTTACAGAAAAAAGTTAATAAAAACAATAGCGATTGATATGAAATAATAATAATAATCCATCATAAACATTATAAGGATAAATTAAATTGTTGAACTTAGTTTTCCAAAATATGAGTTGATTGATATGTTTCTATGATAAGCTCTCTGGAGATAAAAGAAATGATGACTGGGGAGATTAATCCGCCCTTAATTTAAATAAATGTGTTTTTCTTGCAAAGGTGCCTCGAAGATTAGTTTTGAGTATCCTTTGTAGGGATAATAAGGGGGGGGGGGTTGGGAGTAACCCCCTTAATTTAGGTAAATGGAGTTTTTGCGCAGAATTTACGGATTTGCTTCAATTTTTGGATATAAGTTCATTCTGGCAAGACGCAACCTTAATTAGTTTTGAGGGTTCTTTTGTTAAGATAAATGAGAGAGACAATTGCCTCCCCACCTCCCCTTAAATTAGATGTGTTTTTATGCAGAATTATTAGATTTGCTTCATATTTTGGATATGGGCTTTTTCTGATAAGGCGAATTCTTGAACATTTTTGGGGAGTTAATGGTTAAATATAAAGGGGGTGGGGCGGGGGATTCCCTCCTTTAAATTAGATAATTGAACTTTTATGCAGAATTATCCAATTTGCTTCAAATTTTGAATGTAGGTTTAGGTTTATTATATGATAAAGCTGATTCCTGATTACTTTTGGTTGTTCAATGGTTAAGTATAAAGGGGAGTTCAAAACCCCTTACTTTGTTTTCTGTGTGGCATTATTCCTTGAAAAAAAAATAAGGCTGTAATATACAGTTACAGGGTGGCGAGTGACCGGGAAAACCGGGAGAACCGGGAAAAGTCAGGGAATTTTGTATGTCTGGAAAAGTCAGGGAAATGTCAGGGAATTTGCTGATTCTGTGTTTATTGTCAGGGAATTTTTTTTAAAATGAAAAAAAATACGTTGCATCTGAAAAATCAGAATTCGGATGAAAATTTAAATATATTTTTTCGAGTGATATAAAAAAATCCCCGATAGGTAAATACGTTTTCCGTTCGATTTCCGTAAAACGTACCCTATGGTGCAAACCGGATACTTTCAAACGAAATGCGAAGCCCCTTTGCATCTATTTTTCCCTGCCACACGCCGTTGTCATAGCAACTCCTTACCACAGAGACCTGAAAGACGCCTGATCATCTCATCCATGGGTGCAAGTTCTTCCGTCCTGAGACGGAATTCCGTCTTTTAAAAATTTCCGAGGACGGAAGCGAAACGGAAAAATCTCCGAGGGCGGAAGCAGATCGCAAGAAACACCCGCTTTTCGTCAAAGGATTGCGGGAAAAAAACATGATTTTCGTGAAATAATCGCGGAAAAAAGTGCTATTTCTGTCAAAGAATTGCAAAAAAAGACGCGTTTGCCGTCAAGAGCTTTCGGAAAAAAAAACGCGATTCCTGACGAAGGATCGCGAAAAACACGCTATTTCTGTCGAAAGATCGTGAAAAACACTCCAATATCATCAAAGAACTGCGAAAAAAAGGCGCGATTTTTGTCAAAAGCTTGGGAAGAAAACGAGATTCCTATTAAAAGAACGCGGAAAAGACGTCATCTCGGTCAGAGAATGCAAAATAAACGCGGTCTCTGTCAAAGGATCCCAAAAAAGATGAGTTTTCTGTCAAAAGGTTAGAGAAAAAACGAAATTCCTGTCGGAGAATCGCGAAAAAGATGCTATTGCCGGTCAAGGAATACTAAATAGATGCAATTTTTGTCAAAGGATAGCAAAAAAGACGTGAATTTAATCGAAGGATCGTGGAAAAGACGTGAATTTTGTCAAAGAATCGCGGAAAAGACGCGAATTTTGCCACAGGATAAAGAAAAAGACGCGATTTCCGTCAAATAATCGCAAAAAATTCCACGATTTTCATCAAATGATTGCAGGACAAAACGCGATTTTTGTCAAAGGATCGTGAAAAAGATGCGAATCTTGCCAAAACATCGTGAAAAGACGCGATTTCTGTTAAAAGATCACGAAAAAGACGCTATTTTTGTCGAATAATTGCGAAAAAGACTCTATTTCCGGTCAAAGAATACAAAATAGGTACCATTTTTGTCAAAGGATCGCAATAAAGATGTGAATTTAATCGAAGAATCGTAGAAAAGACGCGAATTTTGCCAGAAGATCGAGAAAAAAACGCGATTTCCGTGAAATTATCGCAAAAAAACCCCACGATTTTCATCAAATGATAGCAGAGAAAAAGCGATTTTTGTCCAAGGATCGCGAAAAAGACGTGAATTTCGTCAAAAGATCGTATACATTACTTGGATTTCATTGAAAAATCGCAGATTTCTGTTGAAAACTGTAGATAAAACGCAAATTTTGACTAAAAGCCGTAGAAAAATCGCAAATTTCGGTGAAAAATAAGTTGAAAATCGCAAGTTTCGGTTTAAAATCTTAGAAAAAACATACGTACCGATTATACGTACCGAAATAGCGTACATTTCGTCAATAATTCGTGGAAAAACGACGATTTCATGAATGTTTATGTAAACGAACTTTGTCAAAAGATGGATAAAAAACGTGAATTTCCTGTGCGGATCGCGGAAAAAACGGCAATTTCACCAAATATCGCAGATAAAACGTTGATTTCTTCTGAAGACCGCAGGAAAACGCCGATTTCGTCTAAAGATTGCGGATATAACGCCGATTTCGTTAAAAGATCGCGGAAAAAACGCCGTTTTCGATTAAAGATCGCTTAAAAATATTTTGTCAAAAGAATATTTGAAAAATACGCAGATTTCATCAAAAGATCACGGAAAAAACGCCGATTTCGTCAAAAGATCGCGGGAATAAAGCGCCGTTTTCGAGAAAAAATCGGGTAAAAATGTACATTTTGTCTAAAGATCGTTGAAAAAACGACGATTTCACTTAAAAAAACATAGGAAAACGCAGAATTCGTCAAAATATCATGGAAAACCGCAGATTTCGGCAGAAGATCGCAAAAAAACCGCCGATTTTGCTATAATATTGCAAATTTCGTCTGAAGATAGCGGGAAAACGCCGATTTTGTCCGAAAATCGCTGGAGGCGGGGGGGGGCGTGAATCCCCCCCCCCTTAAAAAACTTTAAAAAACATGGGAAAACGCAGAATTCGTCAAAATATCATGGAAAACCGCCGACTTCGGCAAAAGATCGCAAAAAAAAACGCCGATTTTGCTATAATATTGCAGATTTCGTCTGAAGATAGCGGGAAAACGCCGATTTTGTCCGAAAATCGCTGGAGGCGGGGGGCGTGAATTCCCCCCCCCCCCTGATTTCCGAAAATGCTTTCCGAAAAAAAAATTTCATCCAGAATCACCCCTGTGATGCACACATCATTACGGACTGCTGGTCGGAATGTGTTATTATTTAAAACTATTTTCCCTGATAGTAATATCGCACAAAAAATGCAACTGCAGCGTGACAAAGTGGGATACCTGTTAGCCAACTTAAGAAAAAAGGTCAGGGAAAAGTCAGGGAATTTGTAAATGGAAAATCACTAGCCACCCTGAGTTAGTGTGAATAGCCTGTGAGCTGGTAAATAGTAACTCATTAATAGGAATGAGCTCATTAATAGTAAAACCATAATTGTTTTCTATAATATAAAGCAAAAAATACTATAAATTGTGTGAATATTTTTTTAGTTTTTTGGGGGTGGGGGGTGGGAACGGGATAGAGGGGAAATATAGTTCGTAAAAATGGTTTATTATGAAAAATCCAATCTATTAACTAAAGAAGAAACTAAAACTGTACATAAAAAATTTGTAAAAAAATTTTAATAGATTTCAAGAATACACTGAATATATAACCAGTGAGTATATGCATTATTTTCTTGTTTTCAGCTCACTTAAAATTATTTTCTCCTATGAACCCATTTTAGGCCCACTATGAAAATTTCAGAATTTGTAGATTATCACATTTTGCAACAAATATATTTTTTTCAGATTTTTAAAAATACTACTTTTTAAAATTAAAAAAAATTAAAATTTTAAATTTTTTAAAAATTATTTAAAATTTTATTTTACCGTATCAAGTTATATGTCACATTAAAGTGCAATTCAAAAGCTTTCAAATGACACTAAAATTAAGGCTGTACCTTAATTAGGAGCTGAGTTACAAAAGTTTAAAAAATTTAAATTTTCAAATTTTTGACATTTTTTGAAATTTTGATGAGTTATAAATCAAAGACCGGAGGTCCAAAAAATCTTTAAAAAATAATTTACCACTATTTTTATATGTTCTACAAGTGCACCAATTTTCATGAATATCTGTGAGTGTCAGGTTGTAAGCTTGGTTGATTTGATATGGAATGACCCGAATAGTTTCAATTTAAAAAATATATTAATTAGTATTAGAATTTAATTGTTTTGAATCTTTCAAGAAGAATGATGCATATTATTTGCAGGTAACTGAAAATCGTGAAAATGATATTAAAGACATAGCAATTGTTAAAATTATAAATAAATATCATGATTTATAAAGAGTTAAATATTTGTTACAAATGTTAAAATCTATTGCTGTTGCTTTAAATAAAACTAAAAAACATGAGGGTTCTTGCATCTACTCATAAAATTTATTTAAATTTATTCAATGATGGAAATATTATGGAAACACACAAATGCAAGATTCAAAACTCATTTAATGCAGTGCTAGCTTATTCAATTCATCTTAAGTATATGGGATCAAAATTGACATTTGAGCATAAAGAAAGAGAAAGAGAATTGCTTTTTGATATTCATCTACATTTTGTGCCGTATATAATAACCCCTTAGCAAAATAAACTCCTTTCTCAGAAACATACATGATATGTTATGATGTTATGTACTTATATGATTTTTTTTAAAACTTTTTACTACTTTAAATAACATTCATAATCTTTATTTTAACTAAATTTTTTATGCATTAAATGTATATGTGTGAATTATGAATCATTGCAGGTTAAAGTTCTTAGTTTCTGCCAGTTTTTGCCGCTTACTGGCAGAAACTACTTTCTGCCATGCCAGTTTTAACCAGTTATAACCGCCGGTTTAAACCACCTCGGCAGAAACTTGCCAGCCCTGAAAGTTTGCCTAATAAACCCACTCTTTGTATTTATGTTTTGATGGAAGCATGGAGATAGAATTGTAGAAGGAGAACAGAGAAGATAGGCTTTTCCCAACAGAACTTAGCCCCAAAGTATTGCCCGGTGCATGGCGTGGCGCTAGTGCTGCTGCACTGACTTTCGATCACATCACCTGTTTGACTACTCTCTCGACCAGTCTGCTAGCTGGACTTAGGAAGCGCCAGATTTCATCTTCTCCCAAAACCGCCGGAAATGCCAGCCAGACTCGGAAAGACTCTGGGGGCAAAAGTTGAAGCACAGTCTTTGATCTCCTTCTACTATTTCTATCTTCATGGATGGAAGATAAGCAATACACAAAACGATGCTTATACAGTAGAACCTCGATCTATTGTTTCTCATGGGACCATTTGTTTCAAACGATAGACTTCGGAAAACAATTCATGCATGGTTAACAACAAATATTTTCGCATGAAAAAGGTATGACATTAATAAATTTACTACATTGAAATATAGAAAATTTGAAATAAAAAAATACATGCTTACTAAAAAAAAAAAAATGTGGTAGAAGAAAAATGAACAAATCTATTTATTTACTTGAAATATTGGAAAATTTTAGCTTGTATACACTATATTCTTATTAAAGGGTTCATACGGTGCTTGAAAGTCCTTGAATTTTTAAGAGAGAAAAATGGTCCTTGAAAGTGCTTGAATTTGTTTATATTTTAATGAAGGTGCTTAATTTTCGTTATTTTCTTCTATAGGTGCTTAATTTTCCTTATTAAGAAATTCAAAAAAATAAATAAATGAAATTGCAAGTGTTAAAAAAATAATGATGATCGGCAAAAATATTTGTTCTGCGAAACTCGATCATTCATTTTCTTTTCAGGAAGTCCAGAGTACAAGCATTTGTACTTATTTTTGTTCCCTTCTCCCTTCCCTCTATAGGATAAAGGCTGGGAGCGAACAGCACTAGTTTTTATTACACTAAAAGAGCAATCAATCAATCTTTGTTTTCGAACGGAACAAGGGTGAAATCTCTTTAAATGATTTTTGAGGGACTGACCCTACCAAATTGACAAAGGAAGGGGAACTCTTATCTACCTTATCTTCAGTCGTAAAGCTGTCAACTGATTTCGCTTTAGATCAGGGGCGGATCCAGACAATCGTTTTCGGAGGGGCGATTCAGAGATTTTCGTTTGACGAAATCCATGCTTTTTTCGCTATCGTTTGCCGAAATTCGCTCTTTTTTCGGGATACTTTGACAAAATTAGCGCTTCTTTTGCAGCCCTTTGACAAAAATTGCGCTTTTTCAGCTATCCTATGTCGAAATACGTGCTTTTCAGCGATCCTATGTCAAAATTCGCATTTTTTTCTCGACCCTTTGACAAAATTCGCGCTTTTTCGCGATACTTTAACAAAATTAGCGCTTTTTCAGCAATCCTATGTCAAAGTTCACGGTTTTCAGCGATCCTATGTCGAAATTCGCACTTTTTCGGAGTTCCTTTGCCTTCGCTTTTCGCAACCTTTTGAAAAAAGTAGCTCTCTTTCCGCGAACTTTTGACGAAATTCGAGCTTTTTACACGACACTTTGACAAAAATCTCGCCTTTTGAGCGATCCTATGTCGAAGTTTGCATTTTTTACGCGATCCACTGTCAAAATTCTCGTTTTTTCCGCGACCCTATGATGAAATTCACGCTTCTTCAGTGATTATTTGACGAAATTTGCGCTTTTTCATGATACTTTGACAAAATTAGTGCTTTTTCAGCAATCCTATGTCAAAGTTTGCGTTTTTTACGCGAACTTCTGTCAAAATTCGCATTTTTTCTGCGACCCTATGATGAAATTCGCGCTTTTTCCGTAATAATTTCACGAAATTCGCACTTTTTCACGATACTTTCACAAAATTAGTGCTTTTTCAGCAATCCTATGTCAAAATTAATACTTTTTCTGCTATACTTTGCCTTCCTTTTTTCCAACCCTTTGACAAAATTAGCGCTTTTTCCATGACATTTTGACGAAATTTGCTCTTTTTCCACGATACTTTGAATTAATGTTTTTTCTTGCAAACATTTGTCAAAAATCGTGCTTTTCCTCGACCTTTTAACGAAATTCGAGCTTTTTCCTCGAAGCTTTGACAAAACTCGCGCTTTCAGCGATCTTGTGTCAAAATTCGCGTTTTTTGGCGTTCCTTTGTCAAAATTCTTTTTTTTTTTTTTTTTTTTTTTTTTTTTTTTGCGCAACCTTCGACAAAATTCGTGCTTTTTCCACGACACTTTTGTCAGCATACTCACTACCCTTAACACTCTATAATATATACATATTGTAATAGTATAATGTAGCATGACTTACTGGTTTTTATTTTATTCCAATACTATTCTATCATTATCTTACTTCCAATCTCTTTATTTTTATTTTTCCTGGTTCCATGGCATATTCCATTTTTTTAAATCGGTTACTTATTTGTTTACTTTCGATTTGAACATATTACATGTGCGTTCATGGTCGCTTTCTTCCGTCTGATCGCGATTTGCGATTTTCGCAAATCGCAACTTACGAGTAGGCGTATCTCCCTTTCGCAAAGCAGGAACGCATCCGCTCAACTCGGCAGACGCAAAGGGGGCGTTGTCCTCTGGCGATGTATAGAACGGCGAGGGGTATTTAAATCAGTCGGATTGTTTTGACTGCGGATGGTCTGACGATGTTTTGGTCTAGTAAAGGCCGTTTGTTGTCATAAATATTAGTTATGTAAGTTCAGTTGTAGTTTATCTTAAGTAGTGAAAGATGGTGTTGTCTTATGGAATATCCCTGTTAGTCGATAGCGGGAATGTGATAAATATGTTGCTGTCATGAACTGTGTTAACATCCAAGGGTTTTTTTTTACTTTCTTTGAACTATTCCTGGACTTTATTTTTTTTCGTCATCGTCCGTTTTGAAAATTTCTTCTTCCAGTTATGCCATGGTGAGTTGTTCGTTTTGCAACCTGTACCGGTCATTTGGGCTTTACTTTATGTCATGCTATTTATTTAATTAAGTATTTTTATTGTGTCAAATATGACTTTAATTTTATAGATAACATAATTTCAGAAATTACTTTTTTTTGGTTGAATCTTACCAGATATGATTTCTCTTTGTTTATTATTTCATATATACATATATTTTTATTTTGAATATGTTTTTTTCTTGAAAAATAAACGTTAGTTTATATTTTAATTAAATGCTTCTTTACTGACTTTATAACGCAACCACATATTGCCAATATTTATTTTCAGGTCACCAATTTTAATTTCTTTATCTCTGCTTGAGTTTTATTTAATTTTAGAACGGTTTTGGCCTCAGAACCGATCACGGGTTATGGGCCCAGGCTACTACGCTTTTTAACCTGTTATGGTGGCCATAACCTTCGTTGGCAATATCGTAAACTAGTGGTAGCATGCGGCCATTAGACCTCCAAGTGATTTCTAGTGGGGGGGGCCGCAATAGCATTTTTCTTTTAATTTATAATCATATCTAATTATTCTGGTATAAAATAGAAAGGTTCTTTTATAAAAAAAAAAAAAAATTTTTTTGTCGTACTATTTGACTGTTTTAAAGTACGTTTTTTTTGAAAAAAAAAATTCTTTTCCTTTCTGGTTAAATTTCATAAAGTCTAGTTAAGAGCATGGCAATGACCAACGTACAGGTTAGCATAAACAAACTGAACTCTCACAACTATGCAACCTGGGCAGCGGACGTAAAATACCTGCTGCTCGACAAAAATGCTTGGGGCATCGTGAATGGTACTGAAGAGGCTCCGAATACCAGTGATGCAGTGGCAACAAAAGAATATCAGGCACGGCTCAGGTCAGCACTGTCCATAGTATACTTAAACGTCGAAACTGAGTTCCGGAGAATAATAGAAAACATCGACGACCCTCATGAAGCATGGACAAAGCTGAAGACTCACTTTCAACCTGATAACCGTGCACGCCACATGCAGTTGTTTGGCGAGATCCTGTCCTGCAGAATACAGCCTGATGAGCCGGTCGACATGTTTGCTGCTCGCCTACAGAGACTTGCTGATCAGCTGGCTGCCATGAATGAGCCGATAAAAGAAATTTATCTAACATTCCAGTTGCTGAGATGGCTTCCCAAGAAGTTTGATAATCTCGTCCAGGGAATTTTGCGATGGCCCGAACAGCAGTTCAAGTTTAAAGATGTCCTGACCGAGTTAGTAGCAGAAGAATCCCGCATTAAATTACGAGAAGAAGACAGAGGTAGCCTGGTCCAATCCCATTTTTCCCGAGCTCGAACACCCAAGAGGTCCGCATATAAGCCTAAGTTCAAGGGAAGATGCCACAGGTGTGGTCAAGCCGGCCATGTGCTTCGTCAGTGTAAATTGCCTCAACAAGCTTCCAGTCCCGAATCCTGCCTCCATACTACAGTGGAGCATCGTTTATACGACGCCGAAGGGACTACCGAAAAAAGTCGTATAAACGATAACGACGTATAATCGATTTTCACTTCCAAAACTAGAATTAATTTTGTTTTCCCTTAATTTTAATGTTTAACGTGCTGATTTGCATGAATTTTTAAATTAAACAAACCAAAATAAACAAAAACGGGGGGGGGGGGGGGGGATTAGTAAGCAATTTAAATATGCGTACCTTTATTTATGTTTCACCGAAAGGTTCCTCATTTGCAGTGCATCATTTCCTCTCCATTTAACACGTTCCCTGCGCTTACATGAAGATGTAATGATAGTTAATGCCGCACTATAGAAGTGGGTTTTTCCCAGAAGACGATTTACTTTTATAACAAAGTATCAGTGAAAGATTTTCCCGCTATTGAGACATCACCCCACATTACGCGCTGGCGCGTGAGTGGTCCCTTAACGTTGGCGGCATATCACGCATTTTCGCGTGAGCGGCAGCGAACGTGTTAAAGTTAAAGATCAAAAACCCTGCGTGGCCCTCGCCAATAACTGATAACAATTAGAAGGATAGTCTATTTGCAACAACAGGTCGGGAGAGCTGACCATCCTCGAAAACAAAATGACCCCTCCCAGTGTAATCTGTTACACTTAAGCTGATTTTTCAGACTAATCAAACACCTGCCCATATTTTTATAATGTGGAGTGCATTTAAACACGCTCTTTGGTGTCATTCATAACTGCCAACTTCCGCTCGTTCGTAAACTACACAAAAAAATAAACCTATACAAAATCGAAAAATCGACGTATAAACGATTTTGGGCGTCGTATAAATGATATATTTTTACATTAAAATGAATAGGAATGAGTCGGGACCACATTAAAACGTCGTATAAATGTAAACGTCGTATAAGTGATCGTCGTATAAACGATGCTTTACTGTACTTTGAGAGACTCCTCAGACTCCTCATTCAGAACTCCTTGGTATCCAGAGGATCATCGGTGTCCAGTCCAATTCGAGTCCAACCCTGTAATTCCAGACCTAGCAGAGATGTGCCTCGCAATAGAGCTAGAAACCAACGTCAACGTAAGCCAACAAGCCAGGTAAATTACCTCATTCAATCTAATCTTAGTAATATTAAATGTGGTGGAGACGCCTGGGTCTTTGACACAGGTGCCTCCCACCACTTTTGCAAAGATAAAAACCTATATGTAAAATTTAAACCTTTGCAAAATGAGGAGTTGGCTGTTGCCGTTGACGGAGCAACTTTTCCTATTGAAGGAACTGGTCTAGTGGACTTAAAAATAAATGGGGAAATGGTTCGCTTCGGCGATGTTATGTATTGCCCAAGTTTAAGGCACAATTTGATATCTGGCCCTAGGCTTGATAAAACTGGTGCCAAGTTCAGAGGAGGTGAGGGCAGGGTTAGAGCATATCGTGACAGTGGTACCCTATTTCGTGCTTTTCTTAAAGATGGCATTTACTGCCTGTACCCAGATCCTAGCCCTAAAAATAAAACTAAAACTCAAAATAGTCAAAGTCCTAAAAAGGTGCGTTTTCAAGCCTCTACTGTCCAGAAAGACGACTTTAAGTTATGGCATAGACGTTTCGGACACATTAGCTCCACTTTAATTGAACACACTGTAAAATGTAATGGTGTAAGGGGCTTACCACCTATTAAAAGTAAAGACTTTGAATGTGAGACATGTAAAATTAACAAACACAGGCGAACTTCCTTCCGTCCTATAAATCAAATAAGATCAAAACGACCCCTTGAATTACTTCATACTGACTTGTGGGGACCGACACAAATAACAGGTAGAAACGGCGAGAAGTACTTTTTAACTATAACTGACGACTTCTCACGAAAAGTATGTCTATCCCTTATGTAACAAATCACAAGTATTCAAGGTGTTCACTAATCATGTAAAAAGAGCTGAAAGATTTTTAGGTACTAAGGTAAAAGAGGTCCGTAGTGACAATGGGCGGGAGTTTGACAATGAAGCCTTTACAAGGTATTTTGAGGAAAACGGGATACACCATGAGTTTACCAACGTGTATTCTCCGGAACAAAATGGGGTCTCGGAACGTTTAAATCAGACTATAATGGACGGGGCACGCTCAATACTTAACGAAAGCAAACTCAGTTTAAAATTCTGGCCAGAAGCAGTTCTATACATCGCGTACACACTAAACAGGATATGTCATAAAACACAGAAAAAGACACCCTTTGAGTATTACTGTGGCAACAAACCCTCAATAAGACATTTACGACCTTTTGGTACTGTGGCATACGTAGGGGTGCCCAAACAATTAAGAAACTCAAAGTTTGATCCTAAAGCCAAAAAGGGGGTTTTAGTGGGTTACGCGATGTCAACCAAAGGCTACAGAGTATGGATTCCCGACACAAACAAAATAATAGAAACCATAAATGTTAGATTTGGGGATGAATCTGTACCAAGAAATGTTCATAGACATAGCGAGCAAGGCCCAAGTTATTCAATAGGCACAAACCCTTTTACAACTTCAGAGCAGCACAACGGAAGCGACCTGGGACCCACATATATTTTAAGTTCAGAACAACCAGAAATTGACCCTTTAACCGACCTTCAACCTGACAGATTTCCTTTGGCAAGATCTCCATCACCTAAGCCAGGCACCTCAAAAACTGTTGAACCCGCCTCCGTTCACTCATCTGAAGATGAAAGTGACGAGGAGGGCGAGGAACTCTCGAGAACACTGAGGGATGCTGTATGGTTCCGTAAGGCCATAACTAGGCCTGATAAGTCGAGAACCGACATCTATTATTATGAGATGGGTGAAACGCAACGTTTAAGATCACTCAGAGAAGTGCGGGAATACTGTCAGTCTAATGGTATAAAATTTGATCCAACCATGTTCAGTTTCAAAGGGGAAAATAAATACCAGGGTATTGTAAAATCTACTTCCAGTGCTAGTTCAAGTCCTAGTTACACACCTCCACACACATCTTTATCAGAAACACGTAAAAACAATATATGACTAGAAGACTCCATACCAAACACATATAAGCAAGCCTTAAAATCCCCTCAGTGGGAACTCTGGAGACAGGCAATGCAGGAGGAAATAGACGTAATAAATAAAAGACATGTATGGGAATTAACATTACTACCACCCAACACTGAACCTCTAGGCTGCAGATGGGTCTTCACCATCAAACGAGACGATAAAGGGCATGTGGCAAGATACAAAGCAAGACTAGTAGCCCAAGGCTACAAACAGGTCAGAGGTGAAACTTATGACGAGACTTTTTCACCAGTCGTAAATTTTAGTCTAATCCGCTTTTTCTTTGCCGCCCTTGTCTCATGTCTCGGATGGATTCACACGCAATGCGATGTGAAAGGAGCTTATCTGTACGCCCCTCTCTCAGATAACATATACATGAAACAGCCTCCAGGTTTTGAAATAAAAGGGAAAGAGCACTTGGTCTGTAAACTCCAGAGGGCACTGTATGGCCTCCATCAGAGTGGCCGGGTGTGGTTTTATGAATTACATAAAGTTTTAATTTCTCTTGGTTTTAACAAACTGGATTGGTGTAATTGCATCTATACATTTTCTAACTACGCTGTTTTATTATTATATGTTGATGACTTTGTTGTTTTAAGTAACCATCAGAAACACATAAATGAAATTTTAAAATTATTAGCTGAACATTTTGACATCAAAATCCTGGGGAAAACACGTAAACTCCTTGGAGTTGAGTTTGAGGAGGATAGGGAAGGTGTAGTGTCAATCCATCAAATGCAATATATTAATGATATCTGCACACGTTTTAAGGAATATAACTTTCCCATCACATCACTTCCCATAAGTAAAGGAGTAGTGTACTCCAAAGCACAGTGCCCTCAAACAGATACTGAAATCCAGGAGATGTCAAAATATCCGTACCGAAGTGTTTTGGGTTGCTTATCTTTTCTTACAAGCAGGACTCGCCCCGACATATCCTATGCAGTAAATATCTTCAGTCAATTCCAGAGTAATCCAGGAATAATCCACTGGAATGGTCTTTTAAAGTTACTAGGATATGTACAAAGCACCAAACACTACAAATTGAAGCTACCTTGTCATAACATAAATCTAATAACATATACTGATGCCGATTTCGCCGCCAATCGTGATGACAGGACGTCAATGGGGGGACAACTTTTAATGTTAGACAAATCTCCTATCATGTGGAGGGCTTTTAAACAAAAATCTGTCTGCTTGTCTACCATGGAATCAGAGTTTGTGGCTTTAACAGAAGCAACTAAAGAGCTTCTTTGGTTCAGTAGAATCATAACTGAGTGTTATGATAAACACATTTTTGCAGGCCCACAAACTAAACCAACCTTGTTAGTAGACAATATGGCCTCCATTGATTTCCTTAAGTCTCCCATAGAAAACTACAGAACAAAACACATTGACGTTAAATCATTTTTTGTTAGAGACCTTTTAAACCAAGAGATATTTAATGTAAAACACGTAACTAGTAAAGCTAATCTCTCAGACATCTTTACAAAACCCTTAACGAAGTTTGATCTTAAAAGATTCATTGAAGTGATCTTTAGTTATAAGTAATATATAGTGTTTTTAAATATGTTTTATTTAAAAGTAAAAAGTAAAATGTATAAAGATGTCAAAGGTATAAGGTGAAAAAAAAAAAAACTCCCCCTCCTTTGGACTTGGGTCAAGTATTAAGATGCTTGTCTAGTCTTTTTTTAAGTTAAACCCTGAAGTTTAACAAGTTTCATTTTTCAAATCTGAGATTTTGTATATTTCAGTGTTTTCTTTTTATAATGTTTGAATATGTGATTATACACTTGTTTTTCTTGTTATTTCATTTTTTTGTCTCATATGCATATGTTCTATTTTCATACATAAGTTTTTCAATACCCTCATTTCCAACATCGCGGACAATTTAACTCCCGCTGGAATGTGATCAGACCTCAGGATGGTTCATCCTCCGGGGTTCGAGCAGCCCCAGGAAGCGGCTCGCAGGGGTGCAATTGTAAATAGCCAGAGTATCCTGCAGGGGGTAGTGGCCTTCTTGAGTGTTCTGATCACAGGAAGGCCTGTCGCGGGCATCGTTTCTTTTAAGTTTGTAAGTCCCTATTTTTGAACAATGGAAATGTCACATAGGTCCCGTCCGTGGTGTTGAAAATTGAGCTGTATTTTTTTTTTTGCGTATATAAATATGAAAGGGGTTGTTTTACGTTAAGAAATTGCATAACAAGTGTCTTTCACATTTTAAATCTTTGTTAAAACATTTGCAAATGTGTATTATTTCGAAAGTTTAAGCATGCATGTTGTTGTTGTTGTTGGTTGTTTTTATGTGAGCGCTCACCGTCCTTATCATTATCATATTCACAGTCATTATCATGATCATGATCATTAGTGTAATTATCATTAAATGTGTCTATTTTGCATATCATGAATTTCCCATACATTATCAAAGTGTTTTTGCATAGTAATTCATGTTTTGCTATTCTTTATATTTGTAATGTTTATGAATCTGTCGTATGATAATCATTTACTCTAGTGTAATTATGCAAATGTTTGTAAATGCAATCGTGTATTGTCAAGGCAAGGATCAAGAATCGACATACTAAAGAATGTTACGGTATGTACCGGTAATCGTAGTCACTTGCATGTGACGAGGTAAAACGGTAACAAATTTTCATGAACTCTTTTGAAATGTTTGTGTACCTGAAAGACTTTGAAATTTTTTAAGTTACTATGGTAACTAAAGACTCTGGTGTTATGAAAGAAAGTTGTTAATCTTGTTGTTGTATAGTTATTAAATTGTTATTCATATTGTGTGGTTATTAACATTGTTAAAAAGTTGTTCATTTTTGGAAATTAACCTTGTTATATGATATTATGAATTTGTTGCATTTATGCACGATAATATTGATTGTTCTTCATTAGTAACTGTCAAAGTATGATAGTAGATATACTGATATCCTATGTTTTTTTGTAGTACGAGTGTTAAGGGGGGGGGGGGGCGATTGTCAGCATACTCACTACCCTTAACACTCTATAATATATACATATTGTAATAGTATAATGTAGCATGACTTACTGGTTTTTATTTTATTCCAATACTATTCTATCATTATCTTACTTCCAATCTCTTTATTTTTATTTTTCCTGGTTCCATGGCATATTCCATTTTTTTAAACCGGTTACTTATTTGTTTACTTTCGATTTGAACATCTTACATGTGCGTTCATGGTCGCTTTCTTCCGTCTGATCGCGATTTGCGATTTTCGCAAATCGCAACTTACGAGTAGCCGTATCTCCCTTTTGCAAAGCAGGAACGCATCCGCTCAACTCGGCAGACGCAAAGGGGGCGTTGTCCTCTGGCGATGTATAGAACGGCGAGGGGTATTTAAATCAGTCGGATTGTTTTGACTGCGGATGGTCTGACGATGTTTTGGTCTAGTAAAGGCCGTTTGTTGTCATAAATATTAGTTATGTAAGTTCAGTTGTAGTTTATCTTAAGTAGTGAAAGATGGTGTTGTCTTATGGAATATCCCTGTTAGTCGATAGCGGGAATGTGATAAATATGTTGCTGTCATGAACTGTGTTAACATCCAAGGGTTTTTTTTAACTTTCTTTGAACTATTCCTGGACTTTATTTTTTTTCGTCATCGTCCGTTTTGAAAATTTCTTCTTCCAGTTATGCCATGGTGAGTTGTTCGTTTTGCAACCTGTACCGGTCATTTGGGCTTTACTTTATGTCATGCTATTTATTTAATTAAGTATTTTTATTGTGTCAAATATGACTTTAATTTTATAGATAACATAATTTCAGAAATTACTTTTTTTTGGTTGAATCTTACCAGATATGATTTCTCTTTGTTTATTATTTCATATATACATATATTTTTATTTTGAATATGTTTTTTTCTTGAAAAATAAACGTTAGTTTATATTTTAATTAAATGCTTCTTTACTGACTTTATAACACAACCACATATTGCCAATATTTATTTTCAGGTCACCAATTTTAATTTCTTTATCTCTGCTTGAGTTTTATTTAATTTTAGAACGGTTCTGGCCTCAGAACCGATCAACTTTGACAAAATTAGCGCTTTTTAGCGACATTTTAATGAAATTCGCGTTTTTTCCAAAACAATAGAATGTCTCCGACGGAGTCGCAGAAATCCCTTCCGGAAAAAAGTTTGAATTCTTCACTGGTTTAAAGGGGGGCGATCGCCCCCCTGTGGATCCGCGCCTGCTTTAGATTCCTATCTTGAAATTCAGATTCAGTACACTAGAAGTTCAATTTATACATCAAAGCGCCGACACGAAAGATCAAAGATAGCGCAAGAAGTTAGTGCCATGTGCATGGACCTTAAATTGACCACTAGCACTGGGCGGAGCTCTCAATGTTTCCCACAAGCGTTATGGTATTTGATTGGCTTTTGGTGAACGCTTGTGGGATAAATGGAGAAGTTGATTAGCTATAATCCATCGTGACGTTCTTTGATGTCAGAAATGCTTGTGGTCCATTAACAAAAGATAAATAAAAAAGGGGGTAACTTGTTGCTACTGCTGACTGCAAGATTGGAAATTCCTATCCAAGCACAATGGATAAATCGCGATGTGAGTGACAGTCCCTTTTTCTTATCTTTCTTCCTTTGTGCGTTCTGTTACTCCAGCATTCCTGGCTGAAATCGGTCAGTTAACGCATGCGCACATGCAAATATGCCAGGTTTTGCAACAGATTTCATATGTCCATTCTGTAGATCTGCAGTAATAATCATTCTGTCTGTGAGATACGTGCTGTAAAGATGCCTGGAAAGTGTAGTTGCAATGAATTGTGGCTAGAGCAAAAAGCATATAAGGAAAGGGCAGCTGACGTCACTGTGGACGAATTACTGTGGATAAGCGAGAAAAACCAGTCTGTTCTTTAACGACTGACACTGTACGGATGAACTCCGGGAATTGGATTGGTCTAAGTTTGCCATTGCATAAGTAAGTATGATATGATTGGGCTACGTCGTCAAGATGATTCCTACAATGATCGCTATGACAAAAAATGTAGCAGTAGATTGGTTGACAGAAATGTTTGTTTGTAAACATGCCCATCCTTATTAGCGTTGGATAGAAGCAGTACTGAACGATGCGTACCGGTCCCGATGCAAACTATGCTGTTGTACCCGGGAATTAGAGAATATGGGAGAATCGGCATTAGGAAGTCATATGAAAGGTAAGTTTTTTTCATAACAATACATATATTATTTTGATACTTATTGTAAAATGTGGGGAAAATCAGGGGCGTGTGAAAAGAAAACTGGGCCCGGGGCAAGGTTTCAACAAGCCAAAAATGATGTTGGTAGTATAAATTTGGGACCCTCTAAATTTCCTCTCCCGAGGCACTGTGCCCCCCCCCCCTCACTTTTCGCACGGCGCTGGGGAAGATTGGAGTCAATGTGATATTGGTACCAGAAAACACTAACACCTGAAAATCTCTTAATTTTTCAGAGTTGAATTCAGACACTTTTCTCCAGGGGCGGGGAGAGGATTGCACTTTTTGACCATTGGAAACAGAAAATATCAAATTTTCCGGGGGGGGGGGGGCACCCTCTGAATTCAACACTGCTTAATTTGAAATATATTTTGGATTTACTTTAATTTTGTTTAAAACGCAAAGAAATTTATCTTTGTTGCGTGACTTTGTTTTGTTTAATTAAATATTTATTTGTAATAATGCAGTGATTAAACTCCTACCAAAAAGGGGAAAAAATTCACCCGTTCTTAAATTTAGTTCTGGCGATGCAAGCATAATGAAATTGATTTATTAATTAGTATTGTGTTTTTTCATAATAGCCGACCCGGCCGGAGTTGCCTGGGCCCCGATCGAATTTGTAAGATTTTATATTTTAATACAAAAATCTTTAAAACGAATGCCCTCTCTTAATTTAGCCCGCGCAACACAACAAAAGTTACGGTCATTGGATAAAAATACGAATAAAAAAATCGCGAATTTCGTCAAAGGATCGCTTGAAAAAAACGCGAATTTTGACATGGGATTGCACAAAAAACATGAAATTTCTCAAACGATCGTGTAAACAAGCGTGCATTTCATCAAAGTGGATAAATCGCACGTGTCGGCAGAAAAAAAAAAAAAAAAGATAATTTAATTAAAAGATTGCGTAAAGCATGGCAAGCAACTATTGCGAAAGAAGTGAGAATTTAATCAACAGATTTCAAAAAGCTTGCAACTTTAGTCAAAAGATCGCAAAAAACGTAAAATTTAGTCAAAACATCGCAAAAAACGTTCAAACTTAGGCAAAAAAAATCGCGAAAAAGTGCAAATTTCGACAAAAAATCATGAAAAACGCATAAATATTGTTTAAAGATCGTGTAAAACGCCCAAATTTTGTCAAGTAATCGCGAAAAACGCGCAAATTTCATCAAGTGACCCCAGAAAAATGCGTATTTCGTCAAAACATCGCTCAAAAGGTGAAACAACTAACTTTTGAAAATTACCCCCCCCCCCCAAATATTAACTCTGGCTACTGGTGACTTATAATGAAACTTGGCACGTTGCTCAGGCCGATCTTGAATTTATATTTTAAATTTTTAGGAAAATCTTTAAAAGTCAAATTATTTCTGGCTCTTTGACTATCATGTAGTATTCGCCCGGCCCTTAGATGGCAACCACTTTTTTCTTCCCCAATTTTAAATTTCTGTATTTGGATTTATTCATTTGTTCATTTTTTTTTTTTTTTTTTTTTTTTTTAAATTTATAATCTCTGAAAAAATTTTGATTGTAACTTCGGATACATATATTTTTTAAATTAATATTTGCGTTATTTAACTGTTCTAAAATTTATGCATTTACCATTTGCTAATTATGAATTCCTCTTCTCCCTCCCTCCTTTTTTCCCCCCAAATAATTATTGGAATGCTGATTTTCAGTTTAAAAAACTGTTGTTTATGTTTAATTTATGAATTGTTCAAAAATTAAGTATTAAGTGGTCATAAAGAAAGATGAGAAACTCTGGGTAAATACTACATCTAAAATTAAAAACTGATACTTTTTATAGGGTATCCTTTACTGAAAATTTGGATATTTCAGTATATATATCTGTTATTCAGGGTAAAATTTTGATCGATATTGGAAAATGTCAGTATATGAATGGTTAAATATTGTAATTGTTGATAGATTAATATTGAAACAATTGTAATATAAAAATTTAAAGCATTGCATTTAAAGCTGGTGGAGCTGCTTCAAATTGGCAGATAGATGCATTTTTGATCAATTTGCATAGATTATTCAAGGATGCTCCAGCAAGGCTCCAGGATTATTATGAATTATCATTGACTGGTAAGACTGCCTTAAAATTTTGCAGACATAGGTGGCTTGACAGCCTGCCCGCTATAAAAAGGACCATTGAAATCTTCGACGATTTTAAGTCCTTCATCTCTTGCGTTGAAAAAAAAAAAAAAGATTCCCAATCCCAACAATCGCACATATGATTCTATTGTATCTTTTATAAAAGATGAATTGTTAATTGTTAAGTTGCATTTTCTATCATCTGTTGCATCTTTGGTACTGCCTTTCCTGACCAAATATCGAACAGAAAAACCCATGCTTCCATTTTTTGCTGCTGATTTGACGAAATTGATTCGGTCATGTTTGTTAAATTACAAAATTCTCAAGGATGGCGAAATTAAGAATTTAACTGTTTCACAACTCCCTCAGTTTATTCAAAAGTGATGCATTAAATTCCACAACTAAAATAGAAACTGGATTCACTGGAGAAAAATTGCTGAAAAGTCTGAAAGAGCAGAAATCTGTGAAAGACAGTGATATTATTGCTCTGAAGCAAAGAATAAGGGACTTCATTTGTGCAATGATAAAAAAAATAATTGAAAAAAGCCCAATAAAATATAGTATTGTGCACAATTCATCATGTTTGAATCCTGGTAAGATTGCACGAAACAAAGAAAACTGTATTTCACAGATGAAAGGCATCATAAATGCCTTCCAAGAAAATAGTTGGTTCCAGGAAGATGACTGTGAAGCCACTCTTCTCGACTATCACGATTTTCTAGAAAATACAAATTTATCAGTTTTCACAACATTTGATGAATCAAAAGATCGTCTGGATGATTTTTTTTATGACAATATGTGTGTAAAAGGACATTCCAAAGCTTTCCATGTTACAAAACTTGTTTTACTTTTGTCTCATGGACAAGCTTCTGTGGAGAGAGGATTCTCTATCAATAAAAACATGGAAGTCGAAAACCTTAAAGAACATTCATATATTTCTTTAAGGATTATAAAGGATTATATAGAGTATTGTGGTGGTGTACTTAAAGTACCTATAACAAAAGAACTACTTGCATCTGCATCCAGTGGTAAACAAAGGTACATGATATACCTGAAAGATCAGCAGAAAGAGAAGGAAAAACGTGTCACAGAGAGCAATAAAAGAAAACTTGAAGATGAGTTAAAGAAAAAATGTATGGAAGTTGACATAAAAGAACTTCTGGATTCAACTGATGAACTATCTTTAAAGGCAGAATCTACAAAATAAATGACATTCTGCATACAATCAAATAGTCTGAGAAAAACTGTAAAAGAAAAACAGGCTGAAGTTAAAATTTTAGAGGAAAAAATAGAAGAGGCAGTTAAAAAGCTTAAAGGCTGAAAAAAACCTTGTATATAGAATGTAATAAATTATTCATGCGAAAACCTGCAATTTTTCTTTGTGTCTGTATTTTTATTTTATTTATTTATTTATTTATTTATTTATTTATTTTTTTTTTTTTTTTTTTTTTTTTTTTGAAAAATGGTTATGTAGATGTTTTCAAATTAAGGTAAAGTATTAAAAATTTGTTTAGTTTAAAAAATAAATTAATAAAATTGTATGTTAATATCATAGTAGCGCAAAATTACAAGGTGATTACTTTTGTTTAGTGTCAGCTCAAATAATTTTCGAAGTAGACTGCTTAAATATTTTCTTTTTCGAAGGCTTTCTCATACTATTTCACATTTACAACTACTACTATGTATTATGTATGGCATTCACCTGAAAACATGTGAAAAACGAATATTTATATTTTTTTCTCTTGATACATTTATGCATAGTATTTCGTAACATTTAAATTTTTATTTCTGGAAAGGTGCTTGAATTTTATCATGCAAAGAGAGTATGAACCCTGTTTTTAAACCAAACATTACATTTTCAACATTAGAGACATATTTCCTTCTCTTTCACTTAATTTACTTGCACAAATAAAGTTTCTTATTGTTTGTAATCCTTTAAGAGTTTTTTCAGAAAATGTTGAAACCAATTCTGCATTGACATTTTCCTTTTTATCAGTATCATCATTTTTTAATTGTCTGTGATCAATTCTTAAACAGATATCAAACTACATGTCACAACCTCTTCACCAATTGAGGCAAAATCGTCAAAAGTACTGTTCGAGATGTTTGCTCCAAACTGTAATGAATCATTTACCTTTTCATAATTATCATTAGCAGTTCATTTTTGAGTTTTGTGACATTTAGCATCTGGTTTACTCTCTTCTAATCAGAGATAACGGAATAAATGGCTTGTAAGACATCAATTTTCATGCTGTTGCATTTTTATTCACCCATTTCAGCTAAAGCTTTTCTAACTGAATTCTTTCTCTAATGGTGCTTGATACTGTGAATTATACGTAGTCTTTCTGCAGGACTAATTTAGTGTCCTTGACAAGTTTCTATTTTCGTACCAGAGCTCGTTCTGGCAAACATTTGTAAAAATGTTTGGTTTTACCCATTTTAAAGATGTCACGAGAGCTGTAACCTTCAATGAATGCTAGTAATTTGACTATAAAGGAATGAATTTACCGTTTCTTTTTCTAGGTCATAAAATTTTTTAACAATAGATGAGGGAAACTGCATATTTCAAAAACTACCAAAGCAGGTATAATTAAATTATTTAAATAGCATTTGTGACAGGATCATTAAAATAAGATGTTACATACAGGAAAATGAAATATGCAGGAAGGATGGATGGATGTTGTACTGTAGTTGGAAAAAAGTTCGGGTCACAATGACATGTGAAGAGTACTGGAGAATTAAAAAACTTATAAGAAAATTAAAATGTTTAGAAAATGAGGAAATTTTCTGGTTATCCTATATTCGTTGATCTCCATATGAAATTATTGAACTAAATTTGAGTTCTGATTTATAAAATTATCGACCAATACTTTAAGAATATTAGGCAATTTTTATGTTTTTCCCTTGTTTTTTTCTCAAATGAGGTATTAACAAACTGGATAAATGTGTTAAACAAGAAGGCAGTATACATGAAAAAATACCATGTATGCTATGTTAATCATAGAAATCAGAAAACTTTTTTTTTTACAGCTTCTGTAGACACTTTGAATAACTGCAGGATATATTTCATAAACAAACATTAAAATTATTTAGAAAATCATTTTCTAATTTATATACAAATGCTATAAATACTCAGCAGGTATCATTCTAGAAATTAAAAAGGGCAGGGCACATATTACAAAAAAAGGAGTAAAAAAGGGCACATTATTTTATAAAAAGGGCATTTTTACAATAAATGCATGTTGTATTAGAAAACACATTAATATTACTTTTATATAATCTTTAAAACAATATGCTTTCATCTCATTAGTAATATATTTAGAAAATCTATATATTTTTTAATAATTAATAAATGAATTTTATGAAATTCCATGATTTAGTTTTTGAGATACAGCTATCATAGAAATCTTGAAAAATGCGTCATAGTGGCGCCATCTGTTTTCCAAATTACATCTAAATTTAATCAGTGTTTATTTATCTAATGCTCTAACAGAACATGAAGTTAGGTGAAATTCCGTGCATTAGTTCTTGAACTGTGGCTATCACAGACTTACAGGGGAAATGCATCATAATGGCGCCAGCTTTTCACCAAATTACACCAAAACTTGATCAGTGTCTATTTATTTGAAGCAGCAATCTTTGTATTACATTTTCTTTGTAAATGCAAATTTTGCTTATTTTATATCCAGATGTTATTATTATTACTTATAGTAGTTTCTTGCTCCAATATTTTCATATGTATAGATAAAGTTTGTTTTGCGGCAGATTGACATAAAAAATTCTGCTAAGTCTATTATTAGAAAATCACTAGATTTAACCAAGTCAATTTAACAATATTTTCAATGTTTTACACATTGAGTAAAGATGTTTTTAAAGACTTTCAAATCTATCTACAATTTCAGTGTTGCTGCATTTTCTTTTTTCTTGTTTTAATTAGATTTTAAATTATGGTCATCTCTTTTTTTCCTCCCTTTTGAAAAAGGAAAGAGAAATTGTTTTACATTTATGCTAAGACATTTTTTCTTTTTTTAATTTTCAAATAAAAAAAGAAAAAAAAAAGTAAACAGTCACGAAATCATCTAATGAAAGACTGACTCATTTGAACATGTAGCTCATTTTCATGATTGAGCATAGTAATTTAAAGCATGCAAAATGTATGTTATTTTATTCCTCATTTTTATTGCAGAGTCTGATGAAGAAATGCCTCGTAAAAAAAGAAAAATTCTGAGTGATAATGGTAAGTTTTATTTTGAAAGAAAAATTAAATGTTCTGCTTAGTTTTGTTTTATTTTTTAATTTATTTTTTTATTTGTTTTATTTTTTTAAATCTTTGTTTTCCTTTTCTTATTTTATATTATGTATTTTGCTTATTTATTTAGTCTGTTTCACATATACTCTAGCATCAGCAAATATGGACAGTTTAAGAAATTTGATATTTCAACTTTGCATGTTTTAATAAAAAGGTAACTTATGTACTTAGAGATATTTTTTTTAAATGCACATCTTCGGCTTCTGACTAGAGATGCACCGGATGTGGATTTTTGCCGAATAACGGATATCCGGTACAAAATTTTACCGAATATCCGGTATCTGGCCAAATAATTTCTCATTTTTAATTTTAATAATATTTCAATTTTATGCTTGTTTAAAGAGAAAAAAAATTATTGTAATTTAATATTAGGCAAGTATTAATAGATTTCAATTCACTTATTAAGTCAAAGTTACTTAAAAACATAGCAACAATTAAATATTGAAATGTAATATTATTTTGCCTTTTCATTTTTACCTATAAAACTTCTAACTTTACATGCATATTTTTTTCCATCCTTTCTTTAGTCTCTATCACCAGATTTAGGTAGTGTCTTGATGTTTTTATAGATGTGTTGTATTGATTAACTAACAGAAAAAATAAAATAAAAAAAATATTTTTACCCTGTTGACACATAATTAACAAAAATGGGATAGTTATGTATGTTACTCGTTCTCTTGACTCTGAATGAGAGTTAGTTTTCCTATTAAGCTCTTTTTGCATTGCAGAGCAAGTTTCAGAATTAACTGTATTTAAAAGGTCAATTTTAACATGACTGGGTGACTTATAACAAGGCGTAATTCAATTGCTTTAGAAATTTTTACTGAAATATTTTTTTTTTTTTAATGTAATTTGTATATTTTTCTTTTGTTTTTACCACATTTTTTTTCTATTGTTGACTGCTTAACTTGTGCAATTGATGTTCCAGCAAAATTTGAATGGTTTCTTCAATATCAGCACCATTTTGCTCTTGATTTTCTAACAAACACACTTTGAATCTGGAGTATGAATATTTATTCATACAACATACAGTATAAATAAACTCTTTAGTTTGCTGGAAACTTTATTTTTCTACATGGTTTTTAATCCTCAATACTTTAGCATTTATAAGATAGCCCCATTGTACACATTTCTGACTCAGGATTTTTGATGTATTAACAGTAACTTCATAAAACTTTTAGATTTTTATACCTTCCTTTTTTGTTGATATTCATAACTCAAATTAATAATAAAGTTATTAACAAAGCACTTGAGAAGAACTAGAAAAGTCAACTACTTCATTAGGGAAATTAAAAAAAAAAAAAAAAAAAAAAAAAAAAAAAAAAAAAAATCTGGAAGCAAAACAAAGTTTAAATAGTAGTTGATATTCTACTTTTGGTTTTACAATTACATTTATGACAGAATAATTGAACATTGCAGTTAAATTTTGACTGGTGAAAATTACAATAAAACTTTTGAGAGGTGTAAAATTACTTCATTACAGAAATTTAAGAACAATTTTTAAGAGAAATAAAAAATTTGAAGTTGTAGTACATATTCTAGTTTTGGTTTTACAATTGCTGTTATACGTTATGACAAAACATTGTCATATTTTAAACATATTTTCATTTACATATAAACAGCATAATTTCATAATTGTGAAAATATACAAGTATTTATATTTGTTAACATTGCTTTTTAATAAGATAAGGTTGTCAAGAAGCAAATTAGTTTTATTTTTTTTTTTAAATGTAAAAAATAGAATTTAAAAAATGTTTTACTATCCGGCAACCGGATATTAAAATATTCGGCCGGAACGAATATCTGGTTTGAGTGCCGAACAAGCAGGATATCCGGTGCATCCCTACTTCTGACATCTACTTTCTGATGATGAAGACGGTATTTTAATAATTTTATTAGGTAATGAGCAATTATGCCTCAGATTTTCTATAGGCTAACATAGGATTTTGTAATCCTGGAATTTTAGCTGGTGATGCTAATTTCCTTTGCTATGTAGACATAGGATACATATGGTTCTTATTTTTGAAAGGCAATCTTTCCTTTATTTAATCCTAGAATTTCTGAAGATTAAAATTACTATTCATCAGTAATATTGGTACTTTTTATTTCATTTATTTATTTATTTTTTTTCATGTCATTATAGGACCTTTTCACCTTCTAAAAATTGTCTCTGAAAAAATAATGATTGAGTTTTAAAAAGTATGATCCATAAAAGTGTTATTTTTTTTTTTTTGTGAAATTTAAAACTAAAAAAAAAAAAAAAGATGGATATAAAATCGAACCTCATTAATGTGAACACTCTTAATGTGAATTACTTTTAACATAAACAGTTCTCTGTGTCCCCAAAAATTTAATATGGATTTTAGTGTTTTTTCTTTTTTTAAGATGAACACCTTTAATGTGAAATTTCGCTTAAGGCTGCTGATTACTCATGTTCCGAATTCCCCTCTGTAAAAGTGTCTATTCAAAATATCAATGTAACAAAGTGTCTATTCAAATATAGTATTCAAAATATCTCCTCAGGAAATGAATATTTTTAACTTCTTCTTTCAATGTTCTCTTCTTAAAAGATGTCACTTTTTTTCTTGGTTCTCAAAGTTTTTCTAAAATCTATGCTTAATTTAATATTTTGTTTTAAAAACTGACGAACTGGGAGTAAAATTTTAACACTTCATATAAAAGTAAGTGTAGAATTTAAACATATTTTAAAAACTAAGAAAATCATGACATCTTTTTTAAGATGAGAACATTGAAAGAAGTTAAAAATATTAATTTTCTGGAGATATTTTAAATATAAGAATGCATCAAATACCCATAGACATTACATTATGGAGGGAAAATCAAAACATAAGTGACCGGCATCCTTGATATGAACAATTCTCAATGTCACTATGAGAGATTTTGATGCTTTATGTGAAAGAAAATTCCTAGAAATGTGTGAAATAACAAAATATAAGTAATAGTATAGTAATTATTAAAACAAAAATTAGTCCGAATTTTAAAACATAGTTCTCTTTCAAAAGACCCTATGTGAAATGCACATTTGTCCCTGAATCCTTTATCACAGCATTTAAACTTATTGTAAAATAAATATTTATCTCTAGTATGAAATAATGATTAAAAATGAACATTGTATAAAAGCTTCATAATAAAAGGTTACTAAAACTGATTTAATAGTTAAACAAGACAGATACATACATACATATTACATATATACATACATACATATATATATATAATTGATGTTTAAATATCTTTTGCTTTGCAAATAACTAATTAAAAAAAAAAAAAAAAAATGTGATACACTGCATGTTATTATGTAACACTGGAAATGGCATTTACTGAGAAATTTTGGCTGTTATATTTTACAAGAAAATTCTACTGTCCCATTAGCCCCAATCAATCCTATATGTATTTTTCTCTAGATTTTTTGTTACTGATAGCATGAATTATGGATAACATGATCAAAAATTTAATTCCCCTTGAGGTTCATATTAATTAGGTTTGACTGTATTTCTTTTGTCAGAGACATTTTCCTGGTTCGTTATGACATTTGTCAATATATTTCCATTTAAAAAACCCAAATTGGAGAATTTGAAAAATACTAGTAAAGCCCAAGAAAGGAGACTTTGTTTAATTATCTGATGACCCCTATTATAGTAAATAATGTTTTTTACATACTATTTAATATAACACAGGCATGGTGTCTATACTAATAAAATAACAAATCGCTCTGTCTGCGTGTGTGTGTGTGTGTGTGTGTGTGTGTCTGCGATGGCTAGCAAAATCTATGGGACGTACGAAGCTCAAAATTTTTATGAGAGTAGCCCAATATCTCTCCTGATGCACCTGAGCTTCAGAATTTCGAAATTCTATTTATTAACTGAGTAATTAATTAAATTCCAAAGATCACTCTCATAAAAAAATCGCCTTTTTTCTTCTTTTTTTTCTCTTCATTTAGTTATGGTTGGTTGGTTGCATAAAATTTTCGCATAAATAATTTAAAATGCTGGAACAGACCTTTAAAATTCATAGACTGGCAAACTGTCAGTTTAAATAATGATTTTTTATCACAGCGGTTGCAAACCATGGAGGAAAAAGATAGGTGGTGGTGAAGTAAACCGAAAAAAGAGTTGCAATATTAAATCATTTATCGCTCAAATATTAATGTCCCAAACAAAAGCATGTGGAAGGGATTTTGTATTAATAAGACGAATTGAAAGAATTGAATAACAGCTGAAGCGTATTTTATGAAGAAATAGTAATTTTTTAAAATGGTCTTTTTTCTATTATATTATTTATTTTTAAAAAATGTTTGCTTTTAAAATAATTGAAATTGATAAATTCGAAATAATTTAAATGTCAAAATAAAATTAAATAAAATATTGAAAACATTTGATTTGAACTAAAAATTGTATTACTAAAAGCTTTCTTTTTTTTCAGAACTTTTTAATACTTTATAACGTAGATGAAAATATGTTTTTAATTTAACAACATATTAATAACTCTGTCAATATATAAAATATATTTATGAAAACATTCTTTTAAAATCATGCGCGAAAACTTAAATAACAAATATTAGTCTAAAATATAGATTTCAGAGTGCAGACGATTTTAAGACATTAACGAAAGAATGTTAACTTTTCAAGCAAAATCTTAAATGATGCTTCTATATTGATATTTCAAAGTGACGGCTAGGTTACATTTATGTTATATTTAAGTTACGGTAGGGTAATGTTAAGTCGCAGTTAGGTTACAGACAGATTATGGTTATGGTACAAAAGTTTACGGTTAGGAATTTGTCCACAGAGTCAACATTACGCATGCTTTGATTAAAAATATACACTTTTGTTAAATGGCTCTGAAATTATAATACTATATACCAATCTTTTATCATCGCGTATCGATTCATTCACGGTATAGTCGGATTTAAGAATGATATAATTAGTTTGAAATTCAAAATTTTTCACTTGGGATTTCTATGCGAAAAAAATAATTAGTTACGTGATTTAACAGTGATTTTTACGGGTAAATATCAACACTTTAACACGAAACTAACGCAATCGTTGGATACATGTTCCCTCCCGTGTTTCTCATTGCTCATTTTAAGTATTTCTAGAGCTTAATATTAGTTGTTGTTTTTAAAACCGATTTTTCACAAAGTCAGCTGCGACGTATTTCAGACAATGCATTTCTGCATGCTTCCAGTTATTGATAAAATCATACAAATTTCAAGTTCGTTTAATATTGTTAATACGGACCCGGGCAACGCCGGGCGGGTCAGCTAGTATACAATAAAATGTCTATAATGGGAATTGCTCAACAATCTGAATGGCTTCTTATTATTTTCTGTATTTTCTATGCTATTAACTGCTTTCCTTACCTTTTTCTTTTTTTTTTTTTAACTGCCAAAAATCATATTTTTGCAATCACATCTTTGCATTTCACAAAACTTGGACCAATCATATACATATAATTTAATTATATATAATTTATTATATTATGTAAGAATTTTTTTTTTCCTTCCTATTTTCAGGCTGAGTAAAAACATGCTAAAACAATTCGTTGTAGCAAATTATGCCATGCCTGAGTTTTCTCAGGATAATAATTGTAATATACATATAATATATGAACCTATGATAATCAGGGGAAGTAATTAAAAAAAAAAAAAAAAAAAAAAGGTTAGAACACTAAACAAATTTTATAAGTTTGTTTTTCTAATATTGATTATTACTTAAAAGAGAATTCTAGTTAAATGCTTGTTTTGTAGAATCTGAAGATGAAAATGCTGAGCGAAATCAGAAGAGGAGTGGTAGTGGAAATGAAGATGCTTCTGAAAATGGTACATAATTTTTTTTCATGTTCTCTTTTTTCTAATCTGTGCATGTCCAATTCTGTTACTGAATTTTTTCTGTAGTCTATGTGATGAATGATAAAATTCAATGTGTAATGGCCTTTCTTTTTTCTTTTCGCCCCACCAGTGGCCGAGAGGTTCTGACCTCTCAACTGGTAGACGGCAGGTGCTGGGTTCGAACCCAATCGCGGCTGTCGGCCTAACCGTTCGGAGTTTTTGTGGTTTTCTTCGAACCTTGCGTAAATACGGGTTAGGTTCCCTTAGAAAGACCCCCAGGAAGGGCACTCCCCCCTGGTCCTATATCCCTAGTGTAGATAATCGGACGACAAAAACAAACCAAACCAAACCAAACTTTTTTCTTTTCTTTTCTTTTTATGTATATATATAAATAGAAGTGCATTAATTCATGATGAAATAAAATTGTCTTTTTCCGAAATACTTCTTTCTTTCAGAGATTGTTGTAGAAACTGCAAATAAGCTTTGAGTTTTATTTCTATTGTAGTTTTAAAAAAAATCTTTACAAATAATGACAAGCTTGACAAAGTTTTAACAAACTTTCTTTTTTATTTTATTATTATTTTTTTTCCCCCTTGGACTTGGTGAAAGAATCTGTGTTAGCAACATTTTTATTTTTTCAATTTGAAATTGTTGAAATGTTTTTATTATTTAAAAAAAATGTCTGATTAAGGAAATTATGAGTATAATGAAAGCATTTATTATTCATTAATAACTTATTTTAAACAGGAATATTTTACTGTCCCATCAACTGAAGGAATACACTACCGTTATAAAGAGGAAATTTTTTCTAGTTTGTTCCAATTCCACTAGGGATGCACCGAATATTCGGTATCTATTCGGTATTCGGCCTATTCGGCCAGGTTACCGAATATTCGGTTAGGCCGAATATTAAACTATTCGGTTGAGCCGAATATTCGGCTTGGCCGAATATGAAATTATTCGGCCTGCCGAATATTCGGTATGGCCGAATATCAAAGTATTCGGCCATACCATTCGGCCATTCAATACTTAATAAAAACTTTTCACTATTTCTACTTTTAACTGTCAATTTTTTAATTTATTTTTAAAACAATTAGAAACAAAATCATTTTAAAATAAAATAGAATGTTTTTACATTATTTATTTGCTGTTTGTAAAGTATAACTTAAGAAAATTAAACATGAGAAGGATTAAAATGGTGATTTATAATGGTTCTCCTTAGGAATAAATTATGTGCAGATACAAGTTTCTAAATTTTGTTTAGTAAATAATCTGTTTCTTGCTTTCCCCAAATAAAAATCCTTAAAAAAAAAAAAAAAAAAAAAAAAAAAACTTTTGAGATTAGTAATAGCTATCAAGGCAGACAATTTTTGTTCATGAAACCATAATCATAATCAACTTATTGAGTCATAAGTACATTGTATTTCATCTCACTCTAGGTCAAAACTTGTGTGTTTGTTTATTATATTAACAATAAATAACATATTTTCAACTCACATGCTTTGATTTCTGTAAAATATGATATGATGGGAAGGGTGGAAAATACCACCATTCATAAGAAAAGAACTATGAGCCAAACATGCCTTTATTCAAAATTAAGTTGAAAGTATTTGTACTTTATATTGAAAAAATTTGCCTTGAGTTATTTAAAAAGGACAATTATCAGACTGTAAAATTTTTCTTCGACCATTTTTTCATTATTTGATTTTAAAATGTTTGTTTTGATTGGTAGAAAATTTTATTAATTAAAGTTTCATAATTGTGCTTCTTAAATAAATCAAGTCAGATTTTTTTTCAATACTAAATGTTCTTATAAAAAGCTCTTGTTTATCAAAATGTAAGTTTCTTTTATTAAATATCATGTAAAACTGTTTTAAAAAGTAACATTTTAATACCTTTAAATTTTAAAATAAAAAAAGAATTTGGAAAGCCGAATATTCGGTATTCGGCCGAATAGTTAACTATTCGGCTGACCGAATATTCGGTATTCGGCCCAACAATTACTATTCAGCTAGCCGAATATTCGGTATTCGGTTCACCTGTTGGCCCAATATTCGGTATTCGGCCAAAATCACTATTCGGTGCATCCCTAAATTCCACATTAGAAGATTTAATTATATTTATGTATAATCAAAGAAGCTTGTAATCTCACTTAATTATCTTTTTACATTAACATTAAATTTGAAAAGCATAACACTTTATGTACCATTTAACCAATTTTATATACCAGAATTTTCTCATAAAAAAGTATACCCATCCTGTTATGGGAAAACGATATTGCTCTTGCGTTATCTTTTGAAATTGCATATATCCTATATTTCATGTTAAATTATAATAAATATACTTTGATAATTTAACTGCAGTGATTATTTTTATTTTATTCAGAATCGGATCTGAAACCAAAACGAAAAAGACGGCTTAGTAGTGATGAGGAACAGAACGAATCAGGACAAGGTTTGTTTTTATACTGAATGTTCTTGGATATATTACATTGAATTTAAGAGTTATATTTTTTAATATTTTATGTTATACATTTTTTTTTTTTTTTTTAATAGATTCTGATTATGGTGTTAAAAAAAGAAAAAAAGCAAGAAATGTTCTAGACGATGACTCAGATCAAGGTCAGTGATTTTATAATTATTTATCTGTTCTGTTTTTCTCATTTGGCATGTGTTCTGTGTTACCTCTAGTATATTTTAATGAAGACTTTTGTTCGTTTTTTGTGACATACACACAAAATACTCAGCCTTGATTGCATTTAGAATATTGCTTTGAAGTTTATAAAAGTATTTATTCATTTGTAACCATTTTATATCGTTTTATAAGTTTACAATTGGATATTTCTGACGTTTAATAAAATTTAAATATTATTTCACACACACATATATAAAGAAAAAAGTATGCATTAAAAAAAAAAATTAAATGGAAAAAGAAATTGTTAGAACACCATTATCTAAACAAAATATATTTTAATGTAAATTAACTATTGGTATCATGGCATTCAAACTTATGTTGTAATAGATTTCTGCATCCCCATTTTCCAGACAGTTTCAGAAAATGTATAAACAATCTATTAGTTTTTGGATCACAATTATGATTTTATATATTTGGATGTAAAGTCATTTCATAATCATACATACCTATTTATCTGATAATTATGTTGATATTTCACATTATTTGTTATTCATTAAAATCAGTACAGATCTTGACAGTGATGGAAATTAGGAAGTAAAAGGTAGGCTTCAAATGACGACTACAGTACAGAACCATTTATCTGGAATGGTTGGAGTCAGATGTATTCCGGATAACTGGTTGGGCATTAAAGCAGCATCCATTTGATAAGTTTTGTGAAACATATGTTGTTGTGGTATTACTTCTAATTTTGATTATTAGATTACTTGAACCAAGAATCTGACGCAAGTAACATCTGTTAGCATTTGAAAGAAGATAATTTATGGGAATTCCTTGAGCAAAAATTCTTCTGCTTTCTCGGCATAAAAATGAAAACATCTATAATATTATAATATTATTTATTAATCTATAATATGATTATATGCTTCTATTTCAAATACTAGATGCTGTTATCAAACTATGCAGTTGTTTCAAGCAATGTATGTCAAACTGATTGTGTATGACACTTTTTTCTAAAAAGATTCTAACATCAGTCTATTAGAAATATCATTCCGGATAACTGGTTTTCCGGTTAACTGGTTTCCGGATAAATGGTTCCATACTGTACTATAAATATCTTATGCCTCAATTGAAAGTTTTTAGTTGGAATTTCTAAAATTCATTTTTAACATTATTGTAGTATTGAATACTACATTTTAGAAAATCACAAATATTTGTTTTTATTTAATATTAATTTCTTATAGCCAAGATTATATGGAATAAACTGTTAAATTGGATAAAGCATTTTTAATTATTACTATATTTGGAAGTAATAGAAAAATACACTTAATCATGTAAAACAAAAGTTGATAGCAAATCAAAAACAAAATTTTAGCCAATGTTGAAATTTAAAATTAAATTTAGTGTTAAACCATATAATTCCTTCTACATTTGAAACTCAAAACATAAAATCAAGTAGTGCTCTTTTTTTTTTTTCCATTAACTGTTAAATAAATGTGAAAAAAAAAAAAAAAAAAATAACGCACCACATTTGATGACTTTGTAGTCTTTGTTTGGAGTTTGTTTTGTAGTCATTAAAGGAAGGCAATAATTATTTTGCATTTGATGACTAAAGACTGTTAATTTATAACACTGGATCCTATATAGTTCACACCAAGTATTGATATCTGATATTCCTTCAGATATTTCTAAATGTAGCTTACCTTAAAAGTATTTCTCTCTCTCTCTCTCTTTGTTTTCTAGTTAATTAAATTAAAATAACTTCTGGTCAAGAAAGAAAGTAATAATTTTAAAATGTTTTAGGTTCTGATGCAGAAAGAAATTACCCAAGGGATAGCTTAGATGAATTAGGTGAGTTTTAAAGTATAATAAATGGATTTTACATCGAAAGTTTTTGAACATTATGTAGTAAAAATTAATGTAGCAGTTGCCTTATGATAACTGAATTTGAAAGAATGGCATTTAAAATTTAATTTAAAATCTTTTTACAAAAAAATATATATTTTTGTATTGATTGTGTATATTTTATAGATGAAATGGAAGACAATGCAGAAAAACGTGAAGGTGGTGGTGACTCTCCTAAAGGTTAGTGTAATTTAATATGTTTATACAAAAATCTCTGTAGAAATTTATACAGCAATGAAAATAAATTTGATATAATTTTATTCAATTTTTCTTCTTTATCATATTAACACACACACATATATATATTAGCTGGTAAGCTATTAATTCACATTTATCTTTTGATATCATTAATCTCTTAATTGTTGTGTCCTATGCATTCACAGGCAAATTGCAGGAAAAATGAAAACAACGATGATTACAGAATTAAATAAATTCAATAAATGCATATTTTTTAAAAAAAAATTTCTTAATTTTTTTCACTATGATAATTTTACTTTCTCCCCTTTTTTATTCTATTTTCATTTTTGTTTTTCGTGTGACAATTCTTGTTTGCAAAACAATGTAGTTTTAAGATTACATTATTAAGATATTATTATTATATTATTAAGAATAAGATTATATTATTAAGATTTAAAGTTTAATATTCTGTTATTTTAATCATTATTAGCTACTGCTGAAGATCTTTTTGGGGAAGATCTCGATATCAGTTCAGATGAAGAAGGTCAGAAAGTAGAGAGAGAAGGCGGAGATGAAGAAGGAGAAGAAAGGGAAATTCAAAGGGAGGAAATGGAGACATCCCCAAAAGATGCTCAAGTAAGACTTCTGATATGTTCTATGTGTTAGAATTTTATCCCAATTTAGAATGAAAAAAGTACCCAATTGTTTTTTCAAACTTTTATAATGGATATACAATTTTGTCTTCTTTCAAAATTTCTGAGTATATTAATTTTTTCTTAGAGAAATTTATAAACAAATTTTAATAAAAATTATAATAAACTTTCTATTTTTGATAAACTTGACATAGATTAGAAATTAACTTGGAATATTATTAAACTTCCTACAAATATAAGAGCTATATTATATTTGTTTACTGTGGTAACTTGACAGAATTATAAATCTAGTCCATAAATACTGAAATTTGACTTGGCAATTTAAGATCCCCCCTTTTCCCAATAAACAGTCTTAGTGATGGCCCTGGTAACAAGAAATCATTTATGGCAATCAGTATAGTAATATAATTTTTTTCACAGCCAGTTGCAACCAATATTTGCTGAAATGTCTTTTATGATAGTGAAATTTCAAATTTTGTATTATGCACTGATCCATGGTCTGTTATTTAGATATGGTGTTTGGAAAAAAATATTCTGCTTGAGTAGGTTTTAATTTGAAAATTTTGCTGTGACTAGGTACAACAAGTTTTCTTCTACATTATTTTGCATTGTACTGCAACTTTTCTCACTACTATCGCTTGACTTCAGCTTATAAATACTATATCCAGCAGAAACAGATTAGATAAAGATATCACAGGTGCTGAATAAATAATCCACTTTTTATCAAATGTTATTTCAAATGTTGTTATCCAGAAAAAAAAATTTGTATTTTTGGAGCATTTTTTTTTTTTTTTAAATCTAGTCCTTTCAGCCAATTGATATTTATTTCTCATGTCATCCATTCTATTTGAATATGGGTTTGATACATATTCAACAGGTAGCATCTTAGTTCCCTTAAAACACCTCTGATTTTGAAATAATAACAAGTAGCTTTAGTTTTTCATTCCCATTCATATTGACTCAACGAAAGTAATCTTCTCTTTGCTGAATTTACTGTCCATATGCATCTCATTTTTAAACGTCAATTTCTTATTTGTCAAAAGTTTATTTAAAAAAAAAAAGTCTCATCTGCACTGAACGTATTACTTGCCAAGTAAAGATAAAGTAATTCTGGTCACTTTTTGCTATATTTACTGCAAATTTCTAGTTTTACATCGTTACTTTGCTACACACAGCTTTAAAGGATAAATCATTTTAGACTTACTTTGAAATAACCATCTGCCGCTGCATTTAAAGTTGTCCATATTTAAAACACTGGCTAGTTAATTTGCTTTGGCACTCATTATGGGATGAATTATATGCAAATTTCTTGATTAAGCATCTGTCAGTCAAAACAATAATGCTTTCTCTAAGTCCTTGTGTGTAGTGCCTCTCATCCACTTTCTTTTTTTTCTTTTTTCCAAGATTGAATAATTGAATCTTTATTTTTTTAAATAGGTTGAAAGCATATTCTTTTTACTGTCAAATTCATTCGTAATGCAACTTTTTTATTGGCTACCTCCCACATTTTTCAGCATTTCAACTTTTATTTCAAGAGTGAAAAAGTTATATTTCCTTCCTCGCCATACCTAAGAGTACCCATCAGCACAAATTTTTACTGCTAAATGATTGAACTCTAAAGAAGAGAAAAAATGCAATGTCACCCCTCTAGTCACAATTCTACTGCAATATTGATACCATAAAAATGCATGTACTTGCCCTTCCTACTTAAACTTTCTTATCTTCCGTGCATGCTCAGTCTGTTATTAATGGACAGACTGCAATACTTTTCTGAAAGTTCCCAAGCAAAATTAGAACATTGAATCCAGGAACATCTGTAACTAATTCAACTTTCTGGAAACAATGATAGAAACAGATCTTCTTAGAAACTTGTGAGATGAAATCTTGAAGTGCTTAAATTATCTTATCTTTTTATTCCTTTCAACCTTGTGCATCAATATTTTCTAAATTTAATTCCATATTTATTTTTACGAGTGCAGTTCTGTCTAATGTTTCTATCTGCACTTTCTTACGTTCCTCGCATAGATTCATTCCTCTAATCGCTTACAATCTACACTCCGTGACAGCATGTAATATTATGATGTCACATGCATTCTCTCTGCCCGTCCATGACGTAATCCTTATGCAAAGGCATACCTCTTTTAGAGAGGTTTTTCTTTGAGCATGCTTCAGCAAATGAGAATTAATCCTTTTAAATGTACTTTTTGGTTTTGTTATGTAAAATATTGCTGTAACTTTGATTCTCCAATCAATTTAAACATTTACGTTCATTTATTTTCTTAACCTCCATAGTCATTTAGAAACTAAATTTTTTTTATTTTAAAATCAGAATTAAGTGTGATTAGTTGAAAAGATATGATTTTTAGAACTGTTTCGAATTGCATGTGGCTTTGGTCAGCCTGCTTTTTTCATGGAGACGGCAAAAAATGTTTTGTAGTTTTGTTCTTAAGTCTGATAATCTTCTTTTCTGATGTGCAACTATAAAGTTATTGTCTATATTTTAAAATATTTAATCTATACTGCCTCTCCGTTAAAAATTTAAAGACAGATGGATTTTTTCAAGATTTTTCAGGTTCCTTTGATAAGAATATGCTAACTTTATAAAGTCTTGGAAACCAAAGTAAACTTTGAATAACTTTTCATAATTAACAAAACTGAATTAAATAATTTCTTTTTCTCTATGAAAATATTTCTTCAATTTACTTTCTACATACAAGTTTTTCAAGTAAGAATATTCTATTTTTATTTATTCTCTTATTCATCTATTACCGCAACAACAATAAATTACTTTACTTTTACAAAACTAGACATTGAAAAAAACTAGTGTTCTTGAAATTCACAGGAGAAGAACTGTATGAAAGAAAAAGTAAAATAAAAAGAAATGAGAACCTAAAAATCAGTTCAAATTATCTAAAGATATAGAAGTTGAGTTCAAATAAAGAAATTTAATTTTAAATTATTTCCTTGTAGAAATTTTCAGAGCTGTTCGAATTAACAGAGTTTGAATTATCACGAGATCACTGTATTAAAATGTAACTGTGATGAAAAGACATTTAATTTGATTTCATTTTGACTAAATATTCTTAGGTAAATATTTTAAAAACTAATATCTGATATAAAATATCTGTTTAAACTCAATGCTATTAATCAAATACTCATGTTAATCTGTAACATCTGATTGCAAATTTCTGTGTTTCTAAATTATATATTGTCTTTTTTGCTTGTACTCCTAACCCTTTAGTATTTTTTCCTGTTGTGTTAAATGATGCTAATGGCTGCTTTAGCTGTCTTAATTATTATTTTTTTATGCTTATTAAAATTAATTTATATTTCTCTTGTAAACAGGAAGAGGTTGATGAGCCTCCCCCAGAGACAAGAATTGAACTAGAAATACCTAGAATATGCACTAATCTTGGTCGAGAAGTTCATTTTGTTAAGCTGCCGAATTTCCTCAGTGTTGATACAAGGTATTAAACTTTTTTCTTTTAATTAATAATATGAAGTAAATACAATTTTTAGGTAACTTTTTACATAATTCGCTTTATTAAAACGAGATTCTAATGGAATAAGGGAATTAAATAAGTGCTTTAAGTGCAGTACCTTATTCACAGGTGGGTCACTAAAAATTTCTTGATTTAGCAAAATATGATTTTTTTTTTTTCATTCTTTACCTTTAAAAAACATATACAATAAAATCTGCTAAAACATAATCTATGAAAAAATTAAAAAATCTCATCTTTTAGACAGTTTTCTATTATATTGCAATAGAAATATTGAATATTCTATAAATATGCAGTGAAATCTTAGGGATTGATGATTTTGCGGAGATAGATTTTTACAAATTATAGATCATTGCTTTATTTACATTTTACTTTTTAAAGTTTGGCTATAAATTAGAATTAATTATGCAAAAATTACAATGAAAAAGAAAAAATTGTGTAAAAGTGATATACAATTAATAAGTAAATTGATTTAAAACTAATTTAAAATGTATATGAAATAAATGTTACTGATTATTTATTTTTTTTTTAAACATTGTTGATGGAACACAAAATGGTAATTCTTGTTTGTTGTCAATAATTATTATTATTATTATTATTATTATTATTTGTCTTGTTTAAGTATCCAATTCTTTTTACAAAAAAATTTAAATGTTTATTTCCCATCTATATTTAAATTGCTTTTAGCGTGATTTTATTTTTATCTTGAACACTTCTTGGATTCATGGCAAATTCTTTTACAAGAAAATTCACTGATGATCTAGCATTCAATTTTTTGTTTACTTGCACTTTTTGAATAATTGAAAACACTACACGAATCATGATTATTTGTTATTCTGGACATAATTCCTTAAAAAAAATTGCATGTGATATGCAAAAGTAGATATAAATACACTAGAAGAAATGTTACTGATGAAAATATTCATGTGTACTGCAAAAAATGTGTAGATAAAGTCAGTTAATATTACAGTTATATTCCATTAAGGATTCTATACCACTTTCTTGTTGGTATATGTTTATATTAGCATATTTATTTGATCTATCCAATTTAGCTTAATACTAATATAAATTTTAACAAAAATCTTTAATTTAATAGTTTCAAGTAAAAATGTGTCCACTTATAAAACTGGTTTTAATGATTACGCTGTATTAATGAAATTTCCCAGATTTGCCCTTTACAAATATCAATGTCTATTTAAAATAAAAATTTTGATTTTGATGTCACTTAGCTCAAATTATTATTTTCAAATGCTGAGTACAAATATATTAATTTTCTTGAATCACAATTTATTTCATTGGTAAATTTATAATTTATGCAAAAACACATAATTTAACTTCATCCACGAGCTTAAATATTAACCAGTAATGTAGATGCATTTCGAAAATTAAATCTGTATGTATTCTCAAGCAGTAGGAACCTTGTATTCAGTGCTTATTTGGAAAAAAAAAAAAAAAAAAAAAAAAAAAAAAAAAAAACCTGACCAACGTAGTAAGATACAAGCTGTTTACATTTTGAAACAACAAATAATGAAGTAACAATTTTTCTGTGTTTTTATATCTATTTTAAAATTTGTAAAAAAATATAATAACTTCTGCTTTTTTAAAATTAGACTGCTGAATATTCAGTATTTAACGTAAAATTTGGCTAAATATTCATTATTCAGTTATTTGCCCAATCACTATTTATTAAATGCCTAATCCTAGTATCCTGTTTGTTTAAGGCAAAGAATGGTTTTGTTATGTATATTGTTTATTTAAAATCATTAATAATAATAATAATAATAATAAAGCATAGATTTGTATGTTGTATTGTAATTTAGAATATTTATAGTCTGTATTTAAAATATCTATTTGTTTTAGTCAATTGAAAGTTTACTGTTCAATAAAAATGCATAGCCAATAGTTACACAGACACACACTTAATACAGTGATCAGCAAAAGTTTAGACAATGATCGATTACACTTCTATTTTCAGAAGTATGTACCGAATGTTTGTAATTCCTCTGTCATATATTACTTGTGACTTATCCTTTATTCACACACAATAAATTTTGAATTTTACCTTTTACATAAAATATAATGAGAAAAAAATAAAATTAACATTGTGGCAAAAGTATAGACAATTTGTGTATTTACAGAAAAATAACTGCAAATTAAAATAAAGTTGCACACGCATTGTTTGCGGTGTGCAAGAATTTAGTGCAAGAATGCGACTTTCCATCGAAAAAACTAAATGCTGCGTCACTTGGGGATCTATTTCGTACCAAACATGTTCAACAGCAGCTCGTACCTCATTAAAAGAAAATTATAGCAAAAATTTGCATAAACATTACAACATATGATGTTACAAAAGTTTTCGGTTGGGTCCGGATCAGAACTATACGCCGACCAGTTGAGATCAATAGTATTTTCAGAGTTAAACGAATTTCTTCTTTTGTATGCAACATGAATAAATGCTAAAATCCATACTTTAGATCAGCAAAAGTTCCCCAAATGACTAAAAATTAATCTCCTACGTATGTACATAGTTTGTATTGCTTGGCAACCAATGAATAACTCCACAGATACACGAGCATTAAAGCTAAGTGAGGACCAAATTATTTAAAAGTCACCTTTTTTTTTTTGTCGACTTAATAAAGTCCCAGGATCTTTACTTAAGTCATTCCAGTAGTATGCCCACTTGTTTGGGCCATTCAGATTCCACTTTTTTTTCGTTACTGAATATCATAGCGTACCATTTGTGTCCATATGACGTATGTTTGCAAGTTAATTGAATTCTCGCCAATTTATAGCGATGTTTTAAAGCTGATTGTTTTATCATTTTCATGTAAATTGATTTACCTGTTTCTTTAATTCATCTACAAATCATTTCCGTCGACACAGAAAGTTCTGACTTACTTTTAATGTGATTAGCAGTCATTACTTGTGTAAATGTCAGTTTCTGGATCCTTTTGTCATCTCATTTTCTCGTCACACAAGATCTTCCAGATTATGTTTTGTTTTAAAGGAGTCATCTTTAGACTATACTTCATAGACAGGCCACTTTGGACGATTTAATGCTGCTGAAATTTCTGCATCAGTCTTCCCTTTCCATTTCAGCTTTCCTATTTCAATTACCTCATCTAATTGAATATTTTTAGCTCACGGCATCTTCACTAACTGATGCTATATCGAGGTATAATTAAATATTTCAGACATGTGACATTATAACTTAGAAATTTGCATTTTTGCATGAACACTTGGCTAAGTATCAAAAAAGTGTCTAAACTTTTGCAGCATGCAAATTTTACTTTTTTCAGTTAAATTAAATATTATCTTATATTATAACCATTATTTTTATTCTACATTATATAAAATACATTTGAAAATAAGTATAGCCATTTGTAAATGTTCATATTTTTTAAAGGTTAAAAAACACCAGTGTCTAAACTTTTGCTGAGTACTGTACTTTTAACAAGTGGGTAAGTGTGATCACAGATCACACAGAAAGTTTCATTTAATATCTTCTTGAAAATACTTTGTCATTAAATTAACAAACAAAAATTGTTAATAGAAAATGAATCATTCTTTGCATAACTAGTTAGTTATGCAAAGAATGATTTGAAAGAATGAATCATCTCAATGAATCAATTCATTTGAAAGAATGGTCCATTATATTTAGGAATATGTACCTCCTGGAAATCACCCACTTTCCTAACTGGTCTCCAAGGGCGGCTAGTAATTTAAATGATTAGGAATTTAATAAATAAAAAATATATTTCACTTTGTGAGTCAAAATAGATGATAAATATGATGAAATAAAAACAAATAAGCGTGTTTTTCACGTGATTTAATTAATGCATTAATTATGTGAATGAACTGATTATATTAAAAAACATATTTTTATTAAAATAATAGCCTTTTTCAAAATTTTATGATTTGTCGTGTGACGAGGTATTTAGCTATAAGTGCAGAAAATTTGAGCTCTTTGACTTGTATAGTTTTTGTGTACGGACTCTGTGATGGACAGACAGAAGACAGAGACAAATAGGTTTTTGTCAGATGAACGAAACCGTAAAAATGAAACATGAACCTGCTTCACTTTCAAAATAAAAATTCATATTACTGAACTTGACGATTTCAAACTTTGCATTTATTTTCAATCTTTTTTTTTCAGGCCTTATGATCCACAGTGGTTTGAAGATGAGATAGACGAAGATGAAGTTTTGGATGAAGAAGGAAGAGCTAGATTAAAATTAAAAGTATAAAGTTTAGAAAGCATATTTTTAACATTTTAGTTCTTGAAAAGTCAATCTTAGATAAAGTGTGATTTGATTTTCTCCATTTTTAAAGCCTCAGTTTTGATTTATACAAGGATGATTAGATTCCAGTCACAGACCAAAATTCTGGCATCTTCTTTTTTGGTTCAGAATTGAAGGCCCCCCCCCCCTTAAACATTTATTTGCCACAGGTAGCTGATCCATCTCATATAAACACCTTTGAAACATCAATATTTTTTATGTTTATATATATATATATATATATATATATATATTATTTTAAGAGTAATACTTATTTCATGAGGCTTTTTTTCTGCTTTTTGGAACAAGTAAACTTAAGTCATTCATGTTTGCCACAATCGTCAATAATTATTAGTAAAAGAATGTTCTGAAAAGTTTCACTATATCAGGACATGCAATAAGGATTTTAAATCATTAACCATTAAATTAATATAACTAAATGCCATACTTCAAATGTATCAGCCAAAACTGCAACTGTCTGTTAATTAATCTTTACATTAATTTTTGTAAGTCATATTGCACTATAAACAAAATTAGTTCATAATTTATTCAGTTCATGATTTAAAACCTAAATTAAACCTGAATCTAAATTAAACAAGTACCAGAATTTTGTACACATAAATTGATTCTTAATTACTTATGAAAAACATCTTTAATTAACTTTTTTGCTGTTGTTCTTTTGATAAGACATTTCTGTTTGTTGTGGTTTCAGAAGTTATAGTGTTTATTTATTTTTATCAGTCCAAATGCAAAAACTTGATAATATCTTAGAAATGCAAAATATATTTTCAATGCACTGAAAATCTGATTAACAAATGTTTACAGTATATATATATATATATATTCAAATTTTATGTTTTTTTTTTTTTTTTCATTTAGCTTTGTGGCAAATGACTAGTGCTTAGAGTTCTGTGCAGGTCGAAAACTCCATTATGAATCAACTTGACCCAAATCCTCAAAAAATAATTTTCAGCAGCCCAACCTGAACATACAATATTTTACTGGCAAGGAAATGTTCCTCCTAAAGAAAAAATTTCACTCCTTTTTTAAGTAATTTTTTATATTCTCTGGATTGATGCAAAAATGCAATGAAAATATTTTGAATGTATGGAGGAGGGAGGGAATGTCTGAAAAATTTAATAATAAAACATTTTATTCAAAACCTTGGAGTTTGTTTCTGAATTGCTGTTCAAAAGAGTTATCAAGTCAAAGGCAAGCTTTTACAATAAGCATCTGAAAGTCATGTAAATGAAGTTCTTCAAAGTTGCTTAAAAGGGAAAGGAAGTTTTCATAAAATTCTGTTTGGAATAGTATGTTTTGTTTTTAATTATTCAACAAATTCCCAATGTGTTGTACATTAGGGCTCTTTCCAGTGATGAAACAGTCAAACCATTAAAAATAATATTTATTTTGAAAAATTAGTCTTACTACTTCACCTAACTTCATCAGATATATTTGGAATTATATTTTTAGCAAACAGTAAGCTGTCTTCCATTTTCTTTTTGATTTAATGAATCAATATACATTTATTATTAGTTTAAAAAAAATAATACATATAGAAAATAACAATTATACGTACAGTTATGTTTCATTTTATTGTTCAAATGACTGTTAAAATGTGTCAAAATTATGAGTTTGGCCATACTGTATAGATGAACATTTTTTTCCTGTTTTTCACTTTCATGCTTCATTTTAACCTGCAATGAAAGTCAACCTGACGTGCAACGGAAAAATGTAGCATTAATCTGAGCTGAACTACAGGAAGAGTTCAGATAAAAGCAGGTTATCTGACCCAGTGCAGGACTTTATTGTGATGCATAAATCAGGGTTGCTACACAACCTGGAGAAAAGTCGAAGAATTAGGAAATTAGCCAAATAATCAGGGAAAAGTCAGGGAATTTCAATATTTTTTTTACTAAAACCTGGAAAAGTCAAGGAATTTGATAAACTTTCATTGTGATCTCTAAGAGAGTTTGATCGTTGTGTAGCCAGAAGTGAGAATATTCCATGATTTGACAAACTGCATATTTAAAAATAGAAGAAAAAACATGTACCTTTTTTTTTTTTCCAAAAAAATTTTCTTTTTCACAATTTGTTTTTAATACTCATTATTACAGATTTTAAAACTTTTTCCAGCAGTTAATTTCATGTAACAACAAGTAATTATCACAAGCCTCTATCTCCCCACTCTGTTTCTCCTTCCCTTTTGACTCCTGTTGAAAATAAATTTTAGCTTTTAGATATAGTTAACAAAATGAATGTTTGTGGATTCAGTGTACAAATATTTTCTAGCAAGTTTGTACAGTTTGTATGAAACTTTATTTGAAAGTTTACAATCATAAGTTATTAAAAAGAGCGATTCTAATTGTAAATCTTAAAACAAGATTGTTATTGATTTGGGAGGGGAATTGGGATAAAGAGCTTTAGTGCAGGGATTATTAGCAACAGTATTTAAGAAATTTTAGTCTTTTTTGAGTAATATATATATATATATATATTACCTTCAGCATGTCCATTACATGCTACACCGCTAGACTAGAATTTTCTTGAAATACACCTGGAAAAGTCAGGGAATTTCACTCTTTACATGAATAGCAACCCTGATAAATTTTCTCTCTGCTGCAACTGTAGCCATTCTGCTACAATTGGAAATGCTTTTTTAGTTTGTCTCCCTTTTTAAATTAGGCTGAATCATGTATTTATAATTGAAGCACAGTCTAAAAATATCCTTTCTCCCCCCCCCCCCCCCCAAGAAAAAAAAATCTTTACAATGTATAAAGATATTTTATAGGAAAAGGCAAAATTTTACCCATCTCCATTCTGCTCCCTCTTCTATCTGCTTTCCAGGAGACAAATGTTTTAGAGATTTTCAAATGGACTCTCATCATTCCTAATCCTACTTATATAACATAAATGAGCTGTTCATAATTTTTGTTTTTAAGCAGCAAAGTAATGATCATAAATTATTATTATTATTTTAATAAAATATACATTCTATTTTATCGCCATAAATTTGATTATTGGGTGAAAGTTGCATCTTTATCAAATTGTTGCACAATTATTTCCTTAAGTTTAGAGATCTAAGGAAGTTTTTAAAATCTGTTTATATATATATATAAACATGTTTATATATTTATATATATAAGACTGTTTATATATATATAAAATATATATATTTGTAAGATAGTTTTAGATTTTAAAATAAAATCTGAAAATTTTGTCTGTAAAATTCCTTTTATGAAATTTAATGTATATTGATGCCTTTGTTTTCAATTGATTTTAATTTTGCCTTTTGAGTTTGTTGTACATGGAGATAAACTTTACAGGTAGAAAACACTATTAGATGGCGTAAAGTGTATGATGATGATGGAAATGAAGTCAAAGAGAGCAATGCTAGAATTATTAAATGGTCTGATGGAAGGTATGTATTTTACTTGGATTCATTATTTTTGTTTATTTCAACTTTTTTTATTAGTATTATTTATTTATTTTTTAACTTTAAGCCCTTTTTTTTTCAAAATGGTATAAAAATTTATTTTTTATGTAAAATTTGTTAAATTACATAAATAATAAAAGAAATTTTATTTTTGAAAATTGAAATTTTCAGTAATCTATTTTTTTTTTCTTTTCTTTACCATATATATATATTATGAACTTATCTAAGTATACTCATTGTGTAAGAAGAATATTCCTGGGCACAGTGATTTTAAAAATTCAAAGTATTAGAATGCCAATAATGTTCACTGAGTGCTAATAATGCTGATATTTAACATTTTTTAAATTTAGCATGATTCAAACCAGCGATTGTAACCCATTAAAACACTGTGGCAGTAACTTAATTTTCTTGATAGTCATTCAATACCTCTAGGACATCGAAAAAAAAGAAAACTCTTAAAAACCTGATTTAATTTTTAAAAAATCTGATTTTTTATAAAATTTTGAAAAATAATTTTTTTACATCCTTTTTTAATTTTTCTGCTAAGATTTTTTTTTTTTTTTTTTTTTTTTTTTTCCCAGTTTATCATTACATTTAGGTTCTGAAATATTTGATGTATATCGTCAAAGTTTGATGCCTGGTGATCATAATCACATTTTCATTCGGCAAGGAACTGGTCTACAGGGACAAGCTGTGTTTAAAACAAAATTAACTTTCAGGTATGTTGCTTTTTTTTATTATACTATACTATTCTATGTGTAGAAGCTTATTCAATCTTTAAGTTTCATATTTTTATTTTGTATTTTTTCCATGTTTGCCCCAGTACAGAGTTTTTGTCATATGAAATATGTAAAATATAACAACTTTTTTGTGCAGTTATGAAAATAGTTTGTTGTGTTAATTCACCATAAAATCAATTATTTTGGTGTTTTATTTTATTTTATTGATTTTTTTTTTTTTTTTTTTTTATGTACAACCATGTGTAACAGCAAAAAATTAAATTTTATTTTTACTTTATTTGTTTTTTTTCTTTCTTTTCTTTTCTTTTCTATTTTTTTTTTTTTTTTTTTTTTTTAAATATATATATATATTTTGCATTTTGTACAGTTAGAGGTTTGAGTTTTTGTAGCACATTTATCAAATGTTATCACCTTTGGCATTTACTTTTTATGCTTAATTTCTTGCTGAAAAAATAATCATTTCTCGTAATATTTAAGCAGAGGAAACCAATAAATTTCTACTTTGCATCTACATATATAAGTTTAGAAATATATCACTTTAAATAATAATAAGATACAGTTAAACCTCCATTTTGCAATTCCAAAATGAGTCCCTTAAAAATAATCTTTAAATCAAGGAATTGTTATCTTTAAATCATCTTAAATCATTAATTAAATTATGAAACATATTTGATGAATTCAAATTCAGGGGTTTGTCTTGAATTTTCTCACATGATCCTGTTTTTGTGAAATTGTAATTTTTTTATGTTTGCGAAATTTCTGGTCATATTAGTGAACTTGAAATTAACGTTATATTCAGGCTAGTAGTGGAAATTTTTTTTGTGAAAGGTCTATTTGTAAGATGAAAAATTTTGTGAAGGATTCAGTTTTGAGAGGAAAAATTTTGTGAACATTTTTTTTTTAACCCTCTGAGCGGTTTGCAAATGGGAAAAATTTTAATGTTTCGACTGCATTTTGTTTTAAATGTCAGAAAATATGATTCTTTTAATATTATAAAGAAAAACTTAATTACAAACATGAATGTAATTATTGTAAAATGTATTTGAAATTCATTAAATTTATAGAATTATATTATCTTTAATATTGCTTATATTGCTGTGAAACATGGAACTTAGTGAACTGAATTTTACATTCCAAACACTTAAAAGGTTAAAGACAACTACTTCTCACTGGCATTTCAACAAATTTCTTTTCTTTTGACACATGAAAAATGCAATTTTTTATTTTGAAAAAAAAAAAAAAAAAAAAAAAAAATACTTTTCTTTAAAACATAAATGTAACTGGTCACATGTTTTTTTTTTTAGTTCTTTTAAAGTTTTTTTTTTTAAGTGTCCATCCATATCAAACTTCATTAAGGATGTTCTTAAATCTAAAAAGCAACTTTGTGACACATACTTTATTTTTGTTCGGAAACGCATAAAAATAGCAGATGTTGTTATTCAGAAACTAATTGCACTCGTTTTTTTAGTTTTTTTAAACACAATAGATTTTTCATAACAAGCCTTCAAAGTTGATACTTTTGAGCACATTTCCCGATGAAAGCAAAAAAACTGGTCGAAAAGCAGGGGGAGAACGTGTGTTCTCGTGGTCGAAATAGCTTAGAACTGGATAGGTAATTTAATTATCATAAAATGGAAAAATACATTCGATTCGCAATCGCTTCCATAGTCAGGTGTTCCAATTTTATATATTTCTGTTAAAAAATGAATTTGTAAATGTGTCAAAACCTTTTGCGCTTGTTTAGCAGAGCAGTTAAGAACACCCTTAAGTATTTTGTCACTGTATTTAATCCAGAATCATTTTCATTTGAAGTAAACTGTGTGATCTTACCATATTTTGATTCAGAATCATAATTTCAATCAGATAAATTATGCCTGTTTTCGTCTCAAAATTATTGTAAAATCTGTAATGTGACAAATTTCTCGAATTATCTGTAATGTAACTGAAAAATGGAAATCATAGTTGACATGATCTGGTAAAAGATCTGATAAAAGAATCTGGTTAGAAATGTAGTGTCGAATTCATGCTTTAACTCCTTTAAATCGTTATTATCACACAATAAAAAAGACATTTCATACATTTAAAATTCATCAAAATTGTTATTAATTAGCAGAAAATTAATAAAATGGAAATCTTTTAACACAGATATAAATACAGGTGAATCTGCACCAATAAAATTTATTGTTAAATTGAAGAAATCATCATCAGGTATTATTAAATTGGGATTATACTGTATTTGTTACTATTTTCACCTATAGCACTATGTACAGATATTTTTTCATAAAACAACGATAAAACTTTATTAAATGTTCATTTCTTTAAAATTATAATTTATTGTTTTTATTGTTTGATATATATATATATTTTTAAATAAAAGTTTCAGCTATATATTTTTTTTAGTATTAGAAAATTATTTGTAGAAATTATTGAAAAATCTTTACACAGATTGCTTTCACTGATAACTGAATACCCAGTTAATTAGACCTAAGATAACTAAAATTTGACTGTAAATTTGAAGAAATAATCATTTGATAGACAGTTGTGTCGACTCAGCATACTTATTTTAACCAAAATAATCTTCAGAAGTTTACATGAGTAATAATTAATATATTCTTTGCAGGGTTCTATTGCACCAAATCTCGATAAAATGCTTTATTTGACGAGTAGACGAAGAATTATATTCGCCAAATTTTAAGTGCCCAGTTTCTACTTATTTTGTATGTGTTTGTGCCAATACAGTCAAAACTCTCATACACATTACAGTATTATTTATGTTGCATTAAATATTCAATCTTAGAATGCCATTTACATAGATTTACTGTCATAACATCCATTTAGTTTAATAACAGTCAAAGACTGAGGAATGATGCATATTTGCATATTTCTTTATTGTCAATCAATTAATCACTATCTATGTCTCAGCGTTACTAAACACACACACACAGACACAAAAATACTTGCATCAAGTACCAAATAAAAAAAAGCTTTGCTGTGGAATGCGGTGTTGGTGTTATCCATTTACCATACTATTTGGTAGTTCTATGCAAAGTATCATTGACTGATCAGTTCTTTCCATCAGTTAGTCTGAAACTCATAGTAATTTTCAATGTATATTTTCACCATGGTAAATCAAAGATAGCTGTTTTGAATTTTTATTTAGAAAGAAATGTCTAAAGAATGCTAAAACATTTACACATTTAGGAGGTATGTAAGAAAGTACTGATTTTTATTAGGTTCTGTCGTGGATAATTGAATTTCTATTTTGTAAGCGATTATAAAAATATAGATATGCATATTGAAAAAAAGGGTTAAAAATAATTTTATCAGTGTTTCACGATGAATCTATTTTGCTATATATATTTTCATTTGCCTACTGTTTGTTAGTTCACAAATCGCTAATGTTGGACAAAAGCCAGCTAAAGTCCTGATTCTTCGGCAGTAAAATGGATTAAGAATTTACCCTGTACCTTTTCATCTTACAAAGATATATATGAATTAATTCTGTTTATTTATTTCATATTTAAGGTCATAAAATTTTTTCAATAAATATTTGTTATTGTAATCTTTTAATAAAATACTAAAATCTTACAAATTTATGATTTATGTCCACAGTAGACTGTTTATAGTAAATTCCTAATTATAAAATAACAAACATTAAATTTATACCTAAATTTCTAAGTGTTTAAAAAAAAAATGAAAAGTAAAACAGATTGCAGATAGTTTCACAAAAAGTTTTTGTTTAGTTTATAGCATATTCTTAAAAGAGTAAGAATAAATAATGAAAATTGTATGCTTTTTTATAAAGAATACTTTTTTTTCTTTTGTATTGCTTAATGAACTTGAAATAAAATCACTTTATTTGTGTTGTTGTTTTGTGGACTTTATATATTTAAATAGCATCTTTATTATTATTTTAGACCACACTCTACTGACAGCTTTACTCATCGTAAGATGACTTTATCATTAGCTGACAGAAATCAAAAAACACAGAAAATTAGAGTGTTGCATAATGTTGGCATGGACCCTGAAGCTCACCGATGGGAAATGATTAAGGTTAGTATATTGTTAAAGTATTTAGGATTTTAAACTTTAATGCATATATTTAGGAACATCGCATTCACTTATTGTGTGAACTATGATTTAGTATGAAAACCTTTAACTTTGCTAGCTCTGTTTTATCATAATCCAGTTTTACAGGGAAAAATTTTGTGTATATATTGATTTTTTTTTTTTTTTTCTATTATCAAGAAATGCAAAGTTGTTATTGGCAACTAAAAATTGACTGTTTGCAACTATCTTTAATCCAAAAAAAACTTTTTGAAACTTAAAATGCTAAAAAAAAAAAAAAAAAAACTTTGGGGGGGGGGGATATTATTTACCTCATGTGATATTTTCTTCCAAAAATACTGGAAAAAAAAATCATTCATTCATTTATGAATTATTGCTCTATGAGTATTAATATATTCAGTCGTTTATCAAAACCAAATCCTAAATTGAAAATGCACATAACAAATGGCACTAGTCTGTGATACAAAAATGAAATACAATAGAGTCCATTAACTTTAACTCTAAATTTCTGGATAATGTTTTATGGACTTGAGCCACTTTAATTCTGAATGCCTCAATTTTCTTGCCAATGACATTTTAGCTTTGCTTTTAAGAAAGTTTTCTCTTGAATAAGATGTTTTCTGAATAGGAAAAAAGACAAAAGGAGACATAAGAGAGACTTTTACACAGTGAGATAAATTTTTAAAAAGCTTCATTCAGAGCTAGATAAAATCCATTGGAAAAAATTTAGCTAGTGTGTGTATAAATCTGCTTATTGTATCCATTTTGAATTCCAGTTTTACTGACCCACAAGAATAGTACAGTAAAAAAAAAAAAAAAATTACTTTAAAATAATATTAGAATCCCATCTCATTGTGCTTCATACCAGTTGCAGTGACAATGTTCATTTTTTATGTATGCTTTCAATAGTCTGGTCTATTTTATAAGCATGTTTCTGTTTGTGTTTTCTTCCCTATGCAAATTGTCAACATTCATATTACATAAAAATTTTCAAATTTTGATGAATTACTATATTATCTTATATCTATAATATAGGGGAGGGGGGGGGCACCTTTGAACACTCTAAATATTTTCCTTCAAATAAATTATTTGAAAAAAATGTAAATGGCAATACATTACTGCTGCTCCAAGGGAATAATTATACAAAGCTGTACTATTTTGTGTGAACAGTTTTGTCTAAACGAGATATGTATTTTTCTCCCTCTTGAATCTAAACTTAAGAAAATACACTTGTAAGATTTTTGTTTACAAACTTCTATCCCTAAAATTTTAATTTATAGTTCAATGCTTAAACAAAGATTTTAGCTTTAGTTTATAAGCTCTATTTTATTCAAATTCTTCAGCCAAATTGAGTAAATTGTTGTAATGTTGTGATGGGGCACCATTGAACGGTGAAAAAACACCGAATAAACTGGGGATAATTAATAATTGAAATAATTTAAGGAAAACACTTAAAATTATGAAGTAAAGAGTTGTTAATGTACCTAAATATTATTATTTCTGATTTTTTTTAAATGTGAAAAGAGGTTAATTAAGAATGTCAAAGAACGTGGACTTATCCTGCTAACAATTCCCCTTACTGCATACATCGATTCGAGCCTCTGTATGTATCAATGAAGGAAAGTTTCAAATCTAAATTCATTTATTGGATAATTGCAAATCCTATATAAAAAATAATGATTCATGATTTAACAGGTTTCCAAACATAATTTCTGGTTTTCGTAATGGATAAAACGAAATTTTATATTGGGTCTCTTAAAAAAAATAGCAAATGGAAAATTTAATTTTCCAGAAGCATCAGATATCACATTGGTGTATTTCAAGGATATTGTAAAAAAGTTTTCACAACCAAATACAACTGGAGGAACACTTTGTGTTTTATCAACAATGATTTTTGACATCAACTTTGATGGATTTAAGTTTGGTTAAATAACAAAAAAAATTAGTAATTTCAGCAAAATGTAGTTATTTAATTTTATTCATATAACTTTATATTTCTGTAACATATGCAACTTTTTATTAAAACTCTCAATATTTTCATATTTTATTCATTTGTTCAAAGGTGCCCCTTGCTTGTTCAAAGGTACCCTTACATGGGGCAGGTTTGAACAAAAATCTTTAAACTTTTAAAATCCTCACAACTTATTTAATTTCTTTGGAAAATGCTTAATTTATGGTTCATATGATGATGAAATGCGTTGTTTTTACTATGTAATATATAAAACTCAATAAATATAATTCAAATAAGAAATATATTGATTTTCTGAAAAAATGTTCAAAGGTGCCCCCCTCTCCCCTACATTTTATTTATTAACAATTAAATAAAGTTTTAAGGCATTTAGCTTATAATACACAATAGCTTATATAGTAGACTCCTTGAAATCTGCAACCCTAAAATTTGCACATTATGACAGATGTGAACTATTTAACTTTCATGTCAGATGTAGGAGGCCGAATCCATGTCGATTCAGGCAGGGGGGATACCTTCATAGTCTCAGAAGTTCTTTGATTGAACATATGTTAAAATTCAGGAAAAAATAAAGTTCCCGTAATTTTTGGATTTTCCCCAAAAAATTTCTGGACCGAGATACAGGGTGCCAAAGATGGCATCCCGAGCACCTTTTCCCGTTTGCGATTTTCGAAAAAAAGTTTAAAGTGCTCTATCTCTGAAACGATGCAAGATATTTCGTTGCAGTTTATTTTATTTTAAAGATAATATTTTTCTGCTTAAAAAGATATACTCCATTTTGAAATATGTATTTAATTATTTTTAAAGCAGCCTTCTAAAAAAAATTTTTTTTAATCAAAAATAATTTTTTTCTCAAAAATGCCAATCTCAAAAATTTTGATTTTTTTACTGTTAGTCAATACCATTGAGGACTACCTTCACTGTAAAGGAGAACTTCCACTTTTGAGTTTAACAAGTTTTAGAAACATTTCAAGAATTTTGAGAATTTTACAGGAACTGCATATCAAAAGTTCCAATAAAAGTCTCAATTTTTGTTTAATTGTATCATATGTAGCCTATTACATATCCTAAACAAGTTGGAAATCACATATCAAACATGGTAAATGAGGTGCATTCATACTATGACTAGTTTTATAAATATTTAGATCTTGGTGCAATAAGTATTACACTCTTGTGAAAACTGGCATGAATACAAAATTTATTATGTTTCTATATATTAAATTCAGTAATACGGAAGTAATATGAACCCATCTTAAAAAGAATGTAATCACCAGGGCAACCCAGAATCATTATCTATCATGGGATATGTTTGAATTAATTATGCATGATAGGATTTAACAGGATGAATAAAATATTTATGAGTGTCTTTTTTTCAAAGTTTTAATTTGACTTTCATAACATTTGACAACCTTTTTCACAACATTTGTTGCATTTTTTTTTTTTTTTTTTTTTTTTTTTTTTTTTTTTTTTTTTTAAGAAGGTAACATTTTTTTTTGTTTGAAATGATATATTCAATTCTGTAAAAATGTATTCATATTTTCTGATGTAGCCTTTGGATTTTTTTTATTTAAAAGAAATCAAAAATGCCAATCCTGAATTTATTTATTTATTTTTTTGATGTTGATTCATACCATTGAGTACTTACTGCCTTCCTTATTTCAGAAAATGTCCACTTTTGATTTAGACAAGTTATCGAAACACATGTAAATTTTTGCTATATATTTTACCAGTTCCTGTATGACAATCACATACTGGTCTCAGGAAATCAAAATCTTAGTCTTGTTTGACATACGATTTTATTTCTTAATAAGTATAAGAAACTGACAGCTTTAAAAATAGCTTACAAAAGAAAAAAAAACATGCAGTAAAGTTTACAAAATATATGTATAAGTTTCAAAACATATTACTTCCAGTGTACTCTGCTTAGAACTGAAATTAGAAATTCATAGACTTTATAATTTGTTGAACAGTATCTGTATCTTCCTTTGATATTTAGTGATGCTTTCCTGTTTAACTAATAGGGTCTGGGGCTTCCATAATTCTTAAAACATTGTGAATAGGAAGTGAACATTGGTGGTGATGTTGCTGTCTTGCAGGTGGAAATCTATACCCAACAGCCGATCCAAGTGGGAACATAAAGTTAAAGACAATTTCATAAACAACTGATATCATTTACCTTTGCAATCCACCACTGACAATAATATACACAGGCAACAAAAATTCCTTTTTATAAATTGTGAATCTGAATATTTTGCAATTGTTTCAGAGATCTTGGTTGGACAAATGAAATTTCTTTTTGCTTGCTATTCAAAGTTTGTGCAATATATGTACTATGATAGTAATAGATGAATATACCCATCACTATGATATTAATGGAAGATTGTTCATTCTATTAAATTCTATCATACATAATGAAATATCCCATGATAGGTAATGATTCTAGGTTGCCCTGGTGATTACGTTCTTTTTAAGATGGATTCATATTACTTCTGTATTACTGAATTTAATATATAGAAATATAATAAATTTTGTATTCATGCCAGTTTTTACAAGAGTGTAATACTTATTGCACCAAGATCTAAATATTTATAAAACTAGTCATAGTATGAATGCCCCTCATTTACCATGTTTGACGTGTGATTTCTAACTTGTTTAGGGTATGTAATAGGCTACATATGATACAATTAAACAAAAATTGAGAGACTTTTATTGGAACTTTTGACATGCAGTTCCTGTAAAATTCTCTAAATTCTTGAAATGATTCTAAAATTTGTTAAACTCAAAAGTGGAAGTTTTCCTATACAGTGAAGGTAGTACTCAATGGTATTGACTAACAGTAAAAAAATCAAAATTTTTGAGATTGGCATTTTTGAGAAAAAAATTATTTTTGATAAAAAAAATTTTTTTTTAGAAGGCTGCTGTAAAAATAATTAAATACATATTTCAAAATAGAGTATATCTTTTTAAGCAGAAAAATATTATCTTTAAAATAAAATAAACTGCAACGAGATGTCTTGCATCGTTTCAGAGATAGAGCACTTTAAACCAGGGGTGCAGAATATGTCCGATCCGGCGATCTAGGATCGCGGGAAATTTTAACCAACCGGGGAAATTTTACAAAACATATACAATTGATTTCGATTTTAACAATGAATTCCATAATTCCCTGAGATAGAAAATTCACTACAAACAAGAAGATCCGTATGGCGACCTTCTAAAAATTAAAGTATACCATATGTCACAGGTGATTCCATTATATTCTGTGTCCGAATTTGCCGAAAATTTAAAAATAGTCATCAATCTGAAAATTCGGATATAAAAATACCGTGAATTTTGTCCAAGAATGATGGGGAAAACGCAAATTTCATCACGAGATCGCAAAATAACTGCAAATTTTGTCTAAAGAACTGCAAGTTTCGTCAAAAGATCACGAAATAAACACAAATTTTGTCAAAAGACCGCAAAATCAACGTCCATTTTTTTTAAAAGATCTAGAAAAAACAAGATTTAGACAAAAGAACGCAAAATAACCACAAATTTAATCAAAAAATCGCTAAATTCCATCAAAACATGGCAAAACAATCACAAATTTCATTATAAGATTGCTAAAGAACGCAAATTTCACCTAAAAATGATCAAAAACTGCAAATTTTGTCAAAAGATCGCAAAACAACCATAAATTTCGTCAAAAAAATCTATAAACGACGAGACATTTCGTCAAAGCGGGCAAAAAACCCTTCAAATTTCGTTAAAATATTGCAAATATCGTCAAAAGATCACAAAATAAATGCAAATTCCGTCAAAGTATCAAGAAACAATTGCAAATTTTGTTAAAAGATCACGAAATAACTACAAATTTCGTCAAACGATCGCTGAAAATAGCGAATTTAGTCAAAGGGCCACGAAAAAAAAAGTTAATGCTGCGAGTATATTCCCCCTCCCCTTCCTTGCTTTAGAAAATTTGATGTAAATTTCAGATTTTTTTTTTCACTCAGAATCACTCTTGCATTACATACTTGCGCATAAGTTGAGAAATAATGGAAAAATGGATTTTTGATACATATAGTAGTACAGCATTTATCTATAACATACCGTAAAGTTTTGGGGAAATTTTCATATGGATTGGGGGAAATGTTGAGAGTAGAAACATTTTATGCACCCCTGCTTTAAACTTTTTGTCAAAAATCGCAAGTGGGAAAACGTGCTCGGGATGCCATCTTTGGCACCCTGTATCTCGGTCCAGAAATTTTTTTGGGGTAAACCAAAAATTACGGGAATTTTATTTTTTCCTGAATTTTAACATATGTTCAATCAAAGAACTTTTGAGACTATGAAGGTAAGATTTTTTCTTTGGCTGCCTGAATTGACATGGACTATGCCAGGAACAAAATTACTGCCTTTTTTATTTTTATAACATTCCACATGTATTTTAATCTGTTATTCTCAATAATGTCTGAACTAATTTATTTCTGAAAAAATAAGTTATTGCTGATACCACAGTATAACTACAATCTTTTTACAAAATATATTTATTTATTAATCAAGATTTTTAATTACTAGTGAAATAAAACTTTCTTATTTTATTAATTTGATGTGAATTAATAAGGTATCTTTATGAGGAAATTTGCATTAATAATTTGAAGGAAAATTTATCTGATATTTATTTTTATTATTTAATTACATATAGATATTGAGTTTAATTTATTATTTATTTTACTTTACTTTTAATAACTTAATTATTTTTTACATTATATTACTTTTTATCATTTTAATACTTTACATATTTTAATATTCTATTATATTGCAAGCATTCATTATAATTTTGATTGCATTATTTCATTTAAATTACTATTTAAAAAACATAAATAAAGCAATGACAAGAAATTCACAAAATTCTAAAATCCACACAACTTTTGGTCTTAAGGGTGTATTTCGATTCAAACTGCTTATTTTCCGATTTATTTTTGAATTCATTTTTACTCTCATATGCATCAAACTGGCAAATTGTCTTATTTAGAAAGTACACAAGGTGCTGTAATTGTCAATTCTTTGATAAATGCAGAAAATATTGCAAAAAAAGCAATCAAAAACGGCATTTTGAGCAGATTTTCCTCTAGCGGGAGATCTGTGAACAAAAAAAAAAGGTCATACTGAGAAGATAATTGTTTATAAATCAAATTCTAATGAATTGAGCGTAAAAATACATCACACGGCACCTTGTAAATCTCTTCAAAAATACCCTCAGCAAGTTTCATGTTTCTACTTTTAAAAATGCGTCTGAAATTGTATCGAAAAATTTCGAGCTGTTGAAGGTGGAAAAGTGTTTTTTCGAATACACCCTTAAGTTGTGCAGATTTTAGGGAATCTACCATATTAATGAATTACCTATACTATCATCATTGAGTTTAAAAATAATGATCTAGTCTGTTTTTGTTGTGCTTATTATTTTGTAAATTTCAGCAAGAAGAAGATAAATTGAGGGCATCAATTCGCAGAGAAAGTAAACAAAAGAGGATGAAAGAAAAATCTCATTCAAGAGGTCTTAGTACATCTTACTTGGAACCCGATAGGTATGAAGATGAAGATGACGGAGCAATATCATTATCTGCCATAAAGAACAAATATAAGAAAGGAGGAGCTGCAGCAAAAGGTAAATGTTATCTGTTCAGTACCCTGCAGCATTTTGTAATAAAGTTGCAATTTTTATGCATTTTGGTATAACAGGGATGCCACTTTTCCACCAAATGGCAGATTTCCGCTTTTTTTAATTTTTAAGAATTCGGGATTTTTGTTAAGCAATCACGAAATAAAATATCGATTTTCGTCGAACAATCGCGAAATAAAACAGGAATTTTTGTCGAATGATCACAAAACGAAAAGTTGATTTTCGTGAAACAATCGCAATGTAAAACGGCGATTTTTGTCAAACGATCGCAATGTAAAATGGCGATTTTAGTCAAACGATAGAGGTAAAACGCAATTTCCGTCAAACGATCTTGATGTAAAACGATGTTTTTCGTCAAACGAACGCGATGTAAAATGATGATTTTCTTCAAACGATCGCGAAATAGAACGGCAATCATGAAATAAAAGAGCTATTTTTGTCAAATGAAAAAGGAAAAAAAATCTTGGGGAAAAAAAGTTTGCAAATTTTTTCTATTTACTTCTGGAATAATAATCAAATCTATTGTTGGGTTTCTTAAATTGATTTAAAATGATGCGATACATAAAAAAAGCTGTAATTCTTTTTTTTAGTTTATTATAAACAATATAGTTTACAAAACTCATGCAAAAATATTGTGAAAAATGTCGTAAATTTTACTTTACGTATAATTTTCTCTTTTTTGCTATTTTCTGAGTGGCATCCCTGGTATAAGTTGTGGTCTCAAATGAAATCATCAGTCTGTTATGAGTGCTTCTGTAAAAACTGATAACTATAATTCACTGATGAAGCGGCTGTGCCAAAAGAATAATGCTGAACATTTTTGCACGAAAATCAGTCATTTTTCAAAAAAATTGTACCTCACTATGCTCATGAAAATTTACTCTTAGCAGGATCTGTAGTAAGAGAAACTGTAATTTTTCACAGTACTAAAAGTTACTGCTCATTGTCAAGGGTGGGGAATTTTTCAAAAATCTTGCCAGCCAAGAATTTATTTTACCAGCCTGCAAGATACAGCACACACGCAGTTGAAAATAGTCATGACAAAAAACCGCATGCAATTACAGACAGAATTATTATTACTAGATCGCATTTTCATGATTCTTTTGTTTGATTTAATTAAGAAATGTATACAACAAAGGTAAGCTTAATATAAGATAGAATTCAGTACCATATTTACTCTGTAATAATTTGGAAAGTTAAAATACCTAGATTAAAAAAGTGTTTCTGGTAATGCATCTATTGCCTACAATTTTTCAAAAACTATTTTAGTTTTACACTCGCCTTGCCAGAAAATCTACTCGCCACTGGTGAACAAAATGATGTATTTCCCCACCCCTGCTCAATGTGATTGACCAAGAGCAAATTTTGTTTTCAGAAAATAGATGGGCTCAGGTGTGGAACAGATCTGGACTTTTTATTTTATTTATTTAATTTATTTTTGTACAGTTGAGCCAGGCTTTTTTTTTTTTTTTTCTGCAGGTTCAGGCCAAGCCTTTTTCTTTTCTGTAAATAGAAACTAGACTAAGCCAGGCCTAGAACTCCTTCTTTCAGGACCTTGTCGGACCAACAATTTTTTCCATGAAAATAATAGTTACATTGTACAGTTGTTTAATGACATCTTTCAAAATTTTTGTTTTATTAAATTGAAGAAATGATTTTAAAAACCTACTCTTTTCCTTTATTTAGTTTCAAACTTATGATTTTTAAACTCTTTTTGTACGTAAGTCTGATTTTAAACTGAATTAATAATTAATAGTAGACTCATATTGAAATAATGATTATGGCAATTATAAAAAACGAAATAATACTTTCTGTACTAACTACATTTGGATCATTTCTGTTAATTGTAATGGTTATTCATCAATAAAAGAGATTCATATTATATTTTCACCATGATCTATTTAATTGATGCATAGTTCCTCATAAGTATCTGTTAACTTCTTTTTTTTTTCCCTCCTTAGAGCGGCAGAATATTTATTCTTCAGATGATGCCTCTGATGAAGAAGATAAAAGTAAAAGGTTAGAGCAAGCAAAAGAAGATGATGATGATGAGGATGTTGTTGTTGAGGCTAATAATGATGCTGCAGATGATGATGACAGTGATTTGGTTAGTTATTTTGTTCCTCTCTAAAACTAATCTTTAAATCTACTGCAAATTACTGTATATAAAAATGCAGCTAGTACCAATAGATTAGTAATAATGTTTACTAATTAATATTTAAATTAGGGATTGAATTAATATTTAAATTAAGCTAGTGATTTGTGGTGCAAATAAATAATTGAAGCTGTAACATTTGTTAAATTAAACTTCCCCAAAACAAAATTTAGGTATAGCATTAAATATTATGTGCTATTACAAATCAGTTATCTGTGACATTTTTATATCATTTGATGCGGTTCTTTGTTATTGTTATTATTGTATCTGAGGGAGGAGGGGTGGCACCAGCAGTATATTAATGTCAGCTGATATACTTGTGATTCTCAATTTTTCTTGCTCTCTTTATTTTTTTCGGGGGGGGGGGGGGGTCACATTTACATGCTATGTATTTTATTTTTTCAATTTATTGAATGAATTCAAAATAAATAAGATAGTATTAAATACTGTTATAGATAAGAGATTATTTTATCCAAAAGGAGTAAAGCCAAGTTACATAATTGATACCTATTCAATATGTTTAATCAGCTTTTGTTAAAAATGTAATACAGGCATGACACACAAGTTAATGTATTTTACTGGTAAGAAATTAGAAGAATTAGGAATGCTTATGCTTTTTAACACTGAGCTTTTTCTTTATTTTCAGTAATCTATTTGTAGATTAGATCAATCTTTATTATTGTTTTATAAGCAGACTTCACAAGGTTCTTATGAATTAGATTGATTGTATTCTTAAATTAAAATCATACATATTTGTATAAAGCCAATTTAAGTGTAAGAATAATAATTTAAAGATTCATATGTATGCATGTACTATGTATAGATGACAACATCTCTGGATACTTTAGAAATGCAGAATTAAATACAGTAGTAATGTGAAATTTTGCACTTTACAACCCTATACCACACCATTACACAAAATAAATATTGCTGAATCTGCAATGATTTTTCCAAATATATATAGTGCAGGATCCTTATGGAGATCAATTCAGTTCTGATTTTTGGAATTTTCCAAATTTCAGATTCATACCAAAATCATAAATATCACCCACAAAATTCTGTGATGTTTTTTACAATATTAAAAACTTGTTGCCTAGTATTATCAAAAACTAAATTTCATATTTGTACAAGTAAATTTGTTATTCATCTATGAAAATGTTATATATTGTTTCATTGAAAAATTTAAGAGATATATTGCAAGTCTTATATGATGTAACTTAGCTATTATTAGAAATTAAAGTAAAAATCTTAGAATATATATTAAACTATGTTTTTATGTCAAGGTTTTACATAACTTTTTAAGCATAATTAGATGTTAAGATTCGGTGTTCATTTTTAAACATAATTAGATTTTTTTTTTTTTTTTTTTTTCCTTTTCCTTGAACAGAATGTCCTTAAAAAGACTTTTGGACTATTGAATGTTCGTAAATGTGAAGTGGGATTGTGTGATTTTAATTATAAATAAGATGAAAACACAAATGAAACGCTAATTATATTATAAACAATTCTCCACAGAAGTAGTTGTTAAAACAGTTATGAATTAACAAAAATAGATTAACAGGGTTGCATTCCCCTGTTGCATTAAAAAGTTTTTTAGTCCAAGTCTGAAATGAAACTGGTTCTCTTTTGTAGGTGCACTAACAGTCAAATCTAATTGAACCAGGAAATGGCCTTGAAGTAATCTAAAGATTTCCATAAACATGATATATAAAACTCATTTTGTAAATAATGAAATTAAATTGGTAGTCATTAATGTCAGTGATGATTTATGCTGTAATTTATTTTTAATGAGAGTTAATGTTTTAAGATAAACAACTATTATACCCTAATCAACCAGCTAAAAATATTGTTATAATCTTGTTGAAAACATTATCATAAATTATGTTCATAATTAAACAGTTATTTGAAAAATCAGTTTGTATTAGAACTTGTGTAGAAGATACATAAATTATTTAAAACTTAAAATTGTCCTTTCCTTCATTTAAACAATGAAGGAAAGGACAATTTTAAATTTTAAAGTTGTGCATTTTGTTTTGTTTTGATACAAACTTTTGAAAATATTGTCTTGTCACCAGTTTTTAAAAACACAAATTTGTGTCTTATTAAATTGAGAAAATGCTTTAATTAGATAAGGCAATTTTTACAGTATAGTTTTATGGGTGGGGATAAACAAAGATTGTTAAGCCTTTTTTGCAGCACATATATATATATATAATACCATTAAAAGTAGACAAGATTCACCAACGGATTTTATCAATAAAACAATAAACCAAAACGAAGAATTAAATTGAATTATAGTAAACAATATTAACCATTTGAAATTAACCATTGAATATAATAACTTATAGCACATTGAACATGGAAGGAAAAAAAAGAATAATATGAATACAATTGAAATTTGTAGAACCAAAGCAGAATCTTCAGGTCCTAAATACTTTGGAACTACAAATGGAGTGTGTGGTTTCATCTTCGTATTTGCCATGAAAAAGCAAAACAATACGAATTTGGGACTACCATCACACATAAACCAAATTGTTAAACAAGGAACAAAGATATTTTACAAAAAGGAGTTGAAAGTAAGTAAAAATAATAGTTATCCATAACAAACAAAAAAGATAAAGCTGAATGGAAATATAATTGAACCGGAAAAAATAATAATCGATATTAACATAAAATTAAATTAATAAAATGTTTAAAATTAGAATTAAGAGATAACATTCATATTAACATATAACTTAAAATACATTATTGTTACTTTAATCAGTAACATTTATTGTGACTTTACATGGTAAAAACTCATTATCTTAATATAGGATAATAATAAAAAATAATAATAATAATAATAATAATAAAATAATAATAATAGTAATAATATTATTAATAATAATACCAAAAATTATATCAATAACATTAAAAATAATTTGATATTTAAAATATAGCTATTTAACTATAGATATAACTAGACGAATATCCATATATTGGTGTAAATTAAACAGTTTAAAAATTATGTTAAAATAAATAACCCACTCTCAATATTTTTTTTTTTTTATTATTATTATTATTATAAATAATTAACCTTTGCGTTTTTATCCAGACAACACCACCCTCCACCGTACTCTAACATCTACCCACCCAACCAACCTATATATATATATTTTTATTACTTTTTAACATTTTTAATTTTTTATTATTATTTTTATGTTTTATAATTTTTTTATACATTTTTTATGCAAAGAATTAATTATAAGATCATGTAATATCTAATTATAAATTAAAGAATATATGAATTTTTTAGGATAACCATTATTTATAGCATCATATACAAGCTTTTTAATATTAGTATTAATTAAATGGGAAGAACATAGACATTTTATTCTATATAAATGGTTAAGTATTATATTACGATATACAGAATTATGAAGACATGATTTAAAATTAGTAAAAGTATTAACTTTAAAATTAAATTCTTTCCTTTTGTCATAAATATCAGTTATAAATTTGTTCTCTTTTAATATAATTTTAATATCTAAGAAATTGATTGTATTATTAAAAAGTAGGTTTTTTGAAAGTTCTAGATTAGAAGGATAATCAACAGGGAATTGAGATATACAGGTGTTATCAGTATCAATTAAAATTACATCATCTATATATCGATATAAATGTATTGTATTATTTAAATAATGACGTTCATAGTAATATAAGTATAAGTCAGATAATACACTAGATGTACTACCACCTTGTGGTATACCAACATTTTGAATATATATATTGTTATCATGCATGATAAAATTATTATAGATAATGAAATTAGTTAAGGTATGAAAATATTCAGAATCGATATTATGTGATATATCCAACTCGTGTTGATATTTTTTAAAAAGCTCATTTATGATATTATGTAAATCCGATAAATTGATATTATTAAATAAATCTTTAAAATCATAGGTAGTGATATTGTTTATACATTTAAGATTTTTCATAATATGGACCAGTTCATAACTATTTTTTATGCAATGTGTATTATCACTTTTTTTTGTGATATTATATATTTGATTAAGAATTGAATTACTAATAGAAGTTTGTTAGCAGCATTATTATAAGTATTGCAACCAATTGTAACAGTTCTGAATTTAACAGGATGCTTATGAAATTTGGGTATAAGGACTAGATAAGGATATTTAAAGTTAGTAGGGTTAATGTCTAATAATTTATAGAATCCTTTAATTTTACGATTATTGGCAAGTAAGTTATCATTAATTTTTTGGAATGTGTTATTATTAGATATACTAGATTTAAGCAGTTGATGATAATAAGATTTACAAATAATGGCATAATTATTAGGAGATTTATCAACATAAGTTATTACAAAGTTTTGTTGTAATTTATTGATTTGCTTAAACAGATGCTGTGTATTTACATATTCTAGGTGTGAAATATTATATTTTAAGGACTTGGTTAATTTATCGATAACTAATATTTTCCATTGATTAAAATATTCAATGGGTTTATTATAATAAATTTCAAGTTTATAAATAAATATATCTATATCATATGTAAATAGTTTTATGATAGATTTAATGTTTAATTTGGATGGAATTCTGTACTTGGTCCCATAACCCATAATTCTTCTAAGTGGTAAATCATCTACAAGATTAAGATTACCAGTAATAATATGTCCATGATCTTTATTTATATATTTTTGTAGAGAGGGGTCATTGCATTTACAGGGTAAAGTACTAGCATCAAAAGAAGATTTAGCGAAAGAATTATAGTTAAAAATCGTTCTGCCGATAGATATGGGATACTTAAAGGTTTTAGATATATGAATATTATTAATAGGAAATTGACAGTTTTTATCATTTAATATGGAATTAATATTGATTTTATTAAATATTGGATTAGAAAAAGTAATTACCATTTGAGTATTAGTTTGTAGATTTTTAGGTTTTTTGAGTAAATTTATATTGTACAGGTTGACACGAGTCATAATGAGATCATAAAAAATATCTGAAAAATGTTTAGAGTAAGTTTTACTGAGAAAAATATTTAAATATTGTACAATATGTTTCTTTTTTATTCCAAAAATATATTTACGTATTAGAAACCAATTGTAATTTTTTAAATAATTACGATGCAGATTATTAATTTGTTGAATTATAATGTTTTTAGGAGTAATACTAGAAGATGAACCTTTACCTCTTTTGTTACGTGTAGTTTTAGGATTTATAAGATGATTTAAACTATGATAAATGGGAGAATAATCTGTAGTATCATTTATAGATGAAAAAACTTTAACAGATCTTTTAAAAACCTCACTATTAAGACCATAAGGATAAATTGTATTATAATATTTCATATATGAAGACTCTAAATACAGACGCTCAGATTTATTTTTCTGAATTTGTATTATTTCAATAGTAGTATTTTTAAATTTATGTTTATGAAAATGCTGTATTTCAGCTGTAGACTGTATATTTTTTGCTAAATTTTTATCAGAATCTGACCGATGTTGATTCATGCGTATATGAAGAGGACCAGAAGTTTCACCAATATATTTCAAATTGCAAATGTTACACTTTATACTATAAATTACATTAAAAGCCTTACAAAAAATAGAAATATGAGGATCTGATACGATTTGTGACTGAGAAGCAGATGGACAAGTTTTACATCGGATATCAGAACATTTCTGAAAATATAATTGAGGAGGAGGAGCATGTATATGGAAACTGGATGACGGTCCAGGAGTAACCCTATTATTGCTCCTGTACCGGGCACTACACTGCAAAGAAGCATTGTGTATCTTGCCAGGATCGAGATTTTTACTAAGTACTGCCATAATATAAGAGATAATACAAATATAATAAAAAGATAAAAATAGAAAAATTACAATTAAATAATCGAGTATCTGGACTAATATAATTTACTAAAGAAAAGGATCTAGAATAATACAACTATAAAATGAAAATAGATACAATATGTACAAAGCTTTAAAGCAGTACTCAAACCTCCAAAAGGAAACAATACACGACCATAATACTATCATCCCACACCACATATAATAAGAATCATAGTACTCACAGTACAATAAATGCAAAATCACAAAATCGACTCATTTAAAAGTGAAAAAAATCACATACATAATAATCCACAAACTTATCCAGTTAACATCTCAGCACAATGCTCACATTGTTACTACATTTCACATAGGCTTAACTAATCATAATTTCAATGTATTTATTTAATATAAAAAAAATAATAAATAATGATAATTTCAATGTATTACTTTAATATTAAAAAATAATAAATAATGAATATTGATTTTGACATTTAATATACCATATATCAAGACAATGAATTAAACATAATATCAAAATTAACAGTTAAATTATTATAAATATACCACATATAATATTCATGATGAAACGATTTGCAACTCTTAATGGAAATCCTATGAAGTGGTAACGGAAAACTACATAGTAGAAATCTCACAGAAAATACACAAAGGTCATGCGGATAGCAGCAATTACCTATGCGCACCATATTTATAAAATTGCTATTAGCAACGGATGTTATATATTAATTATATATAAGATACCACAATAAGAAAAAATTCATTATGACTATTCAAAATGAAAAGATATCAATTAAATATCAGATTGTATACATTCATAATTACACGCGTGGAGCAGCATAATAATTTGAATGCTAATATAATACCATTAAAAGTAGACAAGATTCACCAACGGATTTTATCAATAAAACAATAAACCAAAACGAAGAATTAAATTGAATTATAGTAAACAATATTAACCATTTGAAATTAACCATTGAATATAATAACTTATAGCACATTGAACATGGAAGGAAAAAAAGTATAATATGAATACAATTGAAATTTGTAGAACCAAAGCAGAATCTTCAGGTCCCATATATATATATATATATGTTGCTCGTCCTCAAGGGATTAAGCCTTTTTTTTTTTTTCTTTTATGAGAACTTTCAGTTATGAATAACAAGCATTTATAATTAACTGGAACTATTTTTATGCCTGCATTTTATTTTGTGATAAATAAATTGCATGAAATTATTTGTCTAAAGAAATCTTCAAAACACCTTTTTATTTTTCAGGATTATTTTGATCGCAAAAAGGCTGCATCTGATGGTAAAAAGAAAACTGTGACTATTGAAGAAAGTGATGATGAAGATGACTAAAATGCTTTTGTTGTAAATATATGTAAATAAAACACTTTTTTCCTTTTTAAATGAGATACTTTGATTGATTTTATTTTATTTATTTATTCTGTGTGTTTATAGAAGAAATGGAAAATATGAATGTGTGCGTATAATCTAATGATGATTTTTCCCAAATGACAAAAACTTCTTACTCGGATTTTGTGGAGACTTGCCTATCACATACAAAATTATGAGTTTACAGGGATGCTACTTTTCCAACAACTTCTGTTTTTATTTTTTTAAGAATCTTGATCCCAGAAGAAAAAGCTTTTTTTATGAAACAATCATGAAATAAAACTGTCATTTTCGTCAAATGATCACGAAATGAAACAGCAATTTTCATCCGACGATCAGTGATTTTCATTATATATGGTCACAGAATAAAACACTAATTTTCATCAAAACAATTGCAAAATAAAGCTGCAATTTTTGTCAAATGATTTTGAAATAAAACTGCAGTTTTTCTCAAATGATTGGGGAAAAAACTTTTCCAAAATTTCAATATTCGTTCGTCGAATAAAACAATGAAGTTTACCAATTGATAGCAAAAAAATTTTTGAATTAGTTACCAAAAAAGGCATAAATTTCATCAGTCTGTTGAAAGGAAAAAATATTACAAGTTTCATCAAGCTACAGAAAAAAGCATTGAAAACCATCGATTGCTCCCAAAATTTTTAATTTTTTTGCATGGGGAAAACAGCAACAACAACAAAAAAAATGGCTAATGATTTAGTGCCAACAAAAGTTGCAAAAAGACATAGTGTTTGATTTTTTTTTTTTTTTTTCTTTTTACAACATGAACTTTAGAAATTATTAAATTTATTTTATTAAAATTTAAAACTTAAAAGAGAAACTTTATATATTGGTTTGGGGAAAAAGTAATTTTGTTTTTTCCCAATAGATAGATTTAAAGTCGCATATATCGAGTAATACTTACTCAATTAAGCCATACTATACAGTGTTTGTGTGGGTAAAGTTTAACGTGGTTTCCCCACTTTTTGCCAATGTTCCGAAAGAAAAAAAAAAAAATTCATATTTAAGTTTCCTCCCCCCCCCCCTTTTTAAACGTAAGTTTATCGTATTTTAAAAAGTAACCTATTTATTTCTTTTCACTTACGTTTATCTATTTTCATTTAAGCTATTAAATCCCAGCTGCATCGCATATGTTTACGTTTTTCTAGCGCTAATTTGAGCGCATGCATGGTTGGTTGTCGCATGGAGTCACTTCAGGTAATCGTCAGTTACGCTGACGCAAAACGCAACGCAATCTCCCTGCGCGGAGAGTAAGTTTTCGTAAGTGCCGGTGAACTTCACAAATTGTGAAGTTTATCGGCGTATTTCTTTTCCAGCCAATCAGAGATCGGTTCTTGGGTTTTTGGTTTTTCGTTTGCATTTCACTACGATATCTGGCAATACTTTTAAGACCAGCTGGGAAAATAAATACCGGCGGTTTTAAAAGTCTATTGGTTCTGCTTCGTTCTGCGGTATCGCTGCATAGCATTGGAATATGAAGTGAAAATTATTCTTTACCGGAATGACCATTAGAAGTCTTCAAAGTTTTTTTAGCATTCTTTTATGAAGATGCTATTAAGTTACGCCGGATTTTTTTTTTCGAAGATACTACGTTAAAGGCAAGGCAAAGGAGAAAGAAGTTATCTCTGATTGGAAGAGATGAGTATAAAAATATATTTATTGTTAATTTCGTTATTTTTACTGACAAATAGTCAGTTTATTTTAAGTTGTTTTTTTTCCAAGTTACGTTATGCCATTTTGTCTATTGAATAAAAAGTAGTGTTTTAAATCCATGTTTTTTCATTTAGAAAATCACTTTGCATGAATTTTTACAGATTGATAGTGAATTTAGCAACTGACTTTTCATTAAGAAAATATATTTACTTGATTTAATGATATGACAAGATATTTTCAAGGTTATAACAATGCATTATCAACACTTCATACTGGTTATTTTTCCTGTATTGCTAGGCTAACAAAGTTTAATTTGTTAAATTTTAAATGTCACTAACCCACCAGGGGTGTCGACCTGTACATCGCCGTAACGACATAAGATTAAAACCCCGACCAGCCCCTCATCTCAACTACTTTTTAAAGCTCTTTTTTCAGAAGTTTAAATCTAATTTATTAAAATATTTTACTAAGTTATCAGTAGGAGTTGAGGCGCACCCACAGATTGGTAGCAGAGCGTGGTTAAGATCTACAGCTACCTAGTATACAGGAAATATTTTGGATTAAGTTTAAATGTATTTATGAAAGTGAAATACTTATAGTAATGAAGTTCAAAGTTAATATTTTTGTATTGTTGTTGTTTTATTACTAGTTTGAAGTATATATTTAATGAAAATTTGAAGCTAAAAATTTTTATATAGTAAGAAGAGATAGTGAAAAGAAATGGCTTCTTTTAATGATAATGCAATCTTAACTCGAGATAATTATCAAGCCTGGTCTTTAGAAATACAAAAAGTTTTAGATACAGAGGGTCTTACTCTTTGGTTAAATAAAACCCAATGGCCAGAGGAAAGTAAACTTACCCCTATTGAAAAACTTCGATGTGATCAATGGAAACTTCGTGCTTCCGGTATACTTAAAACTTACATTTCTAGTGACATTAGTCCTTTAGTCGCAAGATTAAGTGATCCTGCAGAAATATGGGACACTTTAAAAGAGCATTATGAAGTTACAGGGATAACTTCCAAAATAAATAGTTTTAATGATTTCTACGATATTCATATGCACTCAGACGAGGATATATCAGGTTTTCTATGTAGATTTGAGGAATCCTATAAGCGGGCAACTAATGCCGGGGTTACAATATCCGATTTAGATAAATGCTACAGGCTAATAGGTCATCTCCCAGATCAGTATCAGTACTTAGTTCGAGAATTTAAAAAGTTACCGGAGGATAAATTTACTTATAAAAATATTAAGGAAGAACTTTTAAGCGAAGTATCAGCTCGGGAAAGTCGTGAAAAGCGTAAAAATGAATCTTTGGAAACATTTCAAAGTGTAAGCAGTATTGATAAAAACGAAGAAGTTACACGTTGTAGATACTGTGGTAAACGAGGTCATAAATCAGAATTTTGTAGAAATAAAAATTTAAGTTTAAAATCTAAAAGTGACAAGCCTAATAACACATTTTTTACTGAATTAGAAACAAATGATTGTTATTCTTCAGAACTGTTACCCCCATGTTGGGAATGGACACTTGATTCTGCAAGTACGGCACATGTTTGCCAAAATAAAAACTTTTTTGTTTCTCTTAAGTCACCCCCTCCCGGAGCTATTGTCCGTATGGGAACAACTCCCCATCTAGTAAGAGGTGTAGGAAGAGTTTCTTTTCAAATTAAAGATAAAGATAAAATTCATACTCTTGAGCTTACTGACGTCATGTATGTGCCAAATATACACCGAAACCTCATAAGTATGAGTAAAATGGACAAGGCTGGTTTACATGCCAAACTCGATAATGGTTTCAAAATTTATGACAGTAAGTGGAAATATTTATACACCGCTCAACGTAAAAATAACTTTTATGTTCTTAAAGCTCTAAAAACAAAATCCAGAGAAACGGAACTTCAACATGAAAAGTTAACCCGAGTTAAATCGGATAGTGGGGAAGCGGAGAAAGAAACTAAAGTAAAATTTCGGTCAAATTCTTCAACCGAAGCTAAATCGGAAAATAAAGTTTCTAATATTCCAACTCCACCCAGTCAAAATCATATCTCATATGCGAGTAAAGTTAAAACTTCTTCCAGGCCAGAATTGAAATCTAAATCAAGTTTAAGTTCCGAATCTAATTCAGCCCAGGAAGATAAACCAAAAGTTGAACGTAATTCCAAAATAGTTAACTCGGGATGTAATGAAGTTTCTGACAAAATTGAAACGCAAACTTATAATAGTAGCAGATTACCTATTCATAACCGACTTAACTTTAATCAAGCTTATGCAGCAGATAGAAATAACATCATGCTGTGGCACGAGAGACTCGGCCATAGTAACATTAAAGTCATTAGGCAGATGGTCAATAATAAACTTATTGAGGGTTGCGATAAACTTCAGGGTTCCGAGCAAAAATGTGAGCCATGCATATTAAGTAAGAGCACAAGAGCTACTCATCCAAGGCTTTCACATGTTCGTTCTAAAGCAATTTTAGACCTCATTCATTCTGACATCTGGGGTCCTGCGCCAGTAGGCTCTAGAAACGGACATAGGTATCTTCTGACCTTCATTGACGACTACAGTCGCCGAGCTTTTTGTTACCCCCTACGAACGAAAGATGAGGTTCCTTCGAAAGTAAATAATTTTATAAAGTTTATTGAAAGACAATCCGAAAGAAAAGTAAAGGTCATTCGTACCGACAACGGCCTCGAATTCTGCAATAAGCAAATAAATGATTTAGTCACCAAATTAGGAATTAAACATGAGACAACTTCGGCATACAGCCCCCAGCAAAATGGGGTTGCTGAGCGTTACAATAGAGTACTTTTTGAAGGGGTTCGCACCTTTAGTCAAGCAGCCAACCTCCCTCCCAAACTCTGGGTTGAAGCCGTAATGGCAGTGAACTATATTCGTAATAGAATCCTACATACAGGAATTAATGCAATCCCGTTCTCAAGGTGGTATGGACAAAAGCCATCAGTTCGCCATTTCCGCCGTTATGGCTGTGTAGCATATGTCCACCAGCCAAAGCAACAACGTAACAAGTTACAGCCCAGGGCTAAACGTGGTGTGTTTATTGGATATGGACTCGGAACAGCCGGCTATAGAGTGTGGTTTCCTCGTGAAAACCGAATTATTGAATCGAAACACGTCACATTTGATGAAGCTCAGTTAGGAAATCCGAAGCAACAACCACAATTGTCTCATAACAGTATTCACGATTTTGAAGAACCGTTTACCGTAGGTTCATCCTCTAGTCATGTTTTGCCTGACGTACATCCCGAAGAACCTTCTACTTCTAGCCTTCCAACATTAGCAGAAATAACCAAAGAAAAGAAGCCAGATGATGAAAACAAGGAACTAAGTGCCGGTAAATCACACGACAACTCTTCAGATAAAGAAAGTTCAGAAGATGAGTATGATTTTGTTAAAAAGATTGAATATGACACTACTGGCAATGGCGATGAAGAGGAGGATAGTAAACTCATTTTCACAAGAATCGTCACTACAAGAAAAAAGGGGGCGTCAGCAGGTAGGCATGACATTTATATAATTGCACCCACTGGTGAACGTTTACGAAGTACTAAAGACCTTGATGAATACTGTAAGCAAAACAATCTTTCATATGACTCTGACGTAGCCAATTTTTCAACAAGTAATGATTATCAAGGACCCATTACCTTTTCTAAAATTCATGAAGCTAACTTAACAGAAATTGTCATTCCAAAGTCTGCAAAACATGCTGCGACTCTCCCACAAGCAGAACAGTGGAAAGATGCCATGAATAAAGAAATCTCAACCATGTTAGCAAGGAAAGTCTGGACTCCAGTACCATTCGACCCCACTAAGAAAGTCATCGGTACGAGATGGGTTTACACGGTAAAACGAGATGCATCTGGGGAAGTTCAAACTTACAAAGCCAGATTGGTTGCGCTTGGAAACAACCAACGAGAGGGGTTAGACTACAATGAAACTTTTTCTCCAGTAGTCAACTTTTCTTTGATACGTCTTTTTATTGTCTTATTCTCAATGATATTCAAATGGAAAAACTGCCTACTTGACGTAAAGTGTGCCTACTTGTATGGAAACATCGATAAGGAAACGTATATTCGACAGCCATGTGGATACGTAATACCAGGTCAGGAAACTTACATTCTTAAACTTAATAAAGCAATTTATGGCCTGCACCAGGCAGGAAGATGTTGGTTCCACGACCTCCATACAAAACTCATCGCAAATAATTTTTCTGAAGTACCTGGGGTAAATTGCGTCTACATATATAAGAATATGGCAATAGTTTTGGTCTATGTTGACGACCTCCCCATTTTTGCAAAAGATGAGGATGCTTTACGGGAAGTTATTAGTGTAATAGAAAACATTTATGAAGTTAAGAATTTGGGAGCCATTCACACATTACTAGGAATACAGTTCAACAAAGAAGATAATAAGTTTAAAAATATAACCTGCTCTCAATATATTGAAAAGTGTATGCAACAGTTTAATGTTCAATGTCTTTCTAGGATAACATTACCAGCTTCTCCTGGCTTTATCCCAGTTTCAGCTCAAGAGGGTGAAGAACTGCCCGAAAACCTCCCATTCCGAAGTTTGCTGGGTTGCTTGCAATACATAAGCCACAGATGTAGACCCGATATAGCATGGTACGTATCTTCAATCTCGCAATATACTGAAAAGCCATCGCACCTGCACTATCGGACGTTGTATCGAATACTGCTCTACCTGGCCAACACAGCTAACCTGGGACTGAGGCTCCAAACATCGGAACCACCTTTACAAATTATAACCTACGTCGATGCATCTTGGGCAAACGATCTAGATGATCGTAAATCCTGGTCAAGTCACATAATCCTCTTAAACGACAATCCCATACAATGGCGTGTCGCCAAGCAGACCTGCACGGCTCTCTCTCCAATGGAGGCCGAGTTCATCTCAGCTAGCGAAGCTGCAAAAGAAATAAAGTTCCTATCTGATACTATCCACGAAGTATCGAAATTCTTTCCTCAACTATTTCAACCAGGCTCAATACAGCGACCTATCATGTTGTGCGATAATACAGCAGCCATCTCATTTACAAAGACAACGACGGACAATGTCCGAACTCGTCATATTGATTTAAAGTACAAGTTTGTGAGAGACCTTTATCAAAACGGTGTCTTTGACATAAAACATGTGTCTTCAAAAGAAAATTTAGCCGACTTGCTTACTAAAGCATTGAGCAAAGATCAGTTTCTGAAATTCCGACAAATATTGATGCAGTAAAAGTAATCAGTGTTTAAAAAAAAAAAAAAAAAAAAAAAAAAAACTTTCATCTATTCCTTTAGGATATATTTGGAACTATGCCATACGTCGTAGTCCTGTTAATTCTTTTTTTTAGAAAGTCAATGAACTTTACTCGGACTTTTTATGAACTTTTAATATAGAACTTTGAAATCAAATCCTTTAAGTCAAGTTGGACTGTGAGCTATTCCAGCCATTTTCTACAATTAAGTGTATCTGCATCATATATTTTCTTTTGCATCATATATATATATTTTCAAAGTAAATTTTCTGTACTTGTATTTATGTTTAATGTTACAAATGGTAATTCAAAGTATATATATGTATATTCTAAGTGATTTAAAAGTGTTTAACTCAATAACTCCATGTGGCAACCAGCTGGGGAAAAGGGGGCGTTCTGTGGGTAAAGTTTAACGTGGTTTCCCCACTTTTTGCCAATGTTCCGAAAGAAAAAAAAAAAAATTCATATTTAAGTTTCCTCCCCCCCCCCCCTTTTTAAACGTAAGTTTATCGTATTTTAAAAAGTAACCTATTTATTTCTTTTCACTTACGTTTATCTATTTTCATTTAAGCTATTAAATCCCAGCTGCATCGCATATGTTTACGTTTTTCTAGCGCTAATTTGAGCGCATGCATGGTTGGTTGTCGCATGGAGTCACTTCAGGTAATCGTCAGTTACGCTGACGCAAAACGCAACGCAATCTCCCTGCGCGGAGAGTAAGTTTTCGTAAGTGCCGGTGAACTTCACAAATTGTGAAGTTTATCGGCGTATTTCTTTTCCAGCCAATCAGAGATCGGTTCTTGGGTTTTTGGTTTTTCGTTTGCATTTCACTACGATATCTGGCAATACTTTTAAGACCAGCTGGGAAAATAAATACCGGCGGTTTTAAAAGTCTATTGGTTCTGCTTCGTTCTGCGGTATCGCTGCATAGCATTGGAATATGAAGTGAAAATTATTCTTTACCGGAATGACCATTAGAAGTCTTCAAAGTTTTTTTAGCATTCTTTTATGAAGATGCTATTAAGTTACGCCGGATTTTTTTTTTCGAAGATACTACGTTAAAGGCAAGGCAAAGGAGAAAGAAGTTATCTCTGATTGGAAGAGATGAGTATAAAAATATATTTATTGTTAATTTCGTTATTTTTACTGACAAATAGTCAGTTTATTTTAAGTTGTTTTTTTTCCAAGTTACGTTATGCCATTTTGTCTATTGAATAAAAAGTAGTGTTTTAAATCCATGTTTTTTCATTTAGAAAATCACTTTGCATGAATTTTTACAGATTGATAGTGAATTTAGCAACTGACTTTTCATTAAGAAAATATATTTACTTGATTTAATGATATGACAAGATATTTTCAAGGTTATAACAATGCATTATCAACACTTCATACTGGTTATTTTTCCTGTATTGCTAGGCTAACAAAGTTTAATTTGTTAAATTTTAAATGTCACTAACCCACCAGGGGTGTCGACCTGTACATCGCCGTAACGACATAAGATTAAAACCCCGACCAGCCCCTCATCTCAACTACTTTTTAAAGCTCTTTTTTCAGAAGTTTAAATCTAATTTATTAAAATATTTTACTAAGTTATCAGTAGGAGTTGAGGCGCACCCACAGTTTGAAAAGTAAGTCTCTAGAAAATTTTAGATATAAAGGTAGCATCAACTGTTTAATCAGTCAAAAGTTATTGCGTTTTAAAAATAGAGATTCCAGAAGATAATTTTCGTCACATTTTAGTTTTTTACTTTCAAAAAGGGAAAAATGCGGCGCAGGTTCTTCGAAAGTTGTATGGCTTTTATAGTTATCGGTGTTTAAGTAAACGCCAAAGTCAGATTTGGTTTGCTAATTTTCGTTCTGGGAATTACGATGTTAAAAATGAACCTTTCTCTGGCTGGCCTATCCTTGAAAAAGTTGATGAAATTAAAATCGAGTCAGACTGACACATTTCTTCCTGCGACATTGCTACAGAATTAAACATTGACCATAAAACACTTTTGAACCATTTGCATAAAATTGGATACTAAAAGAAACTATACTTGGGTTCCCCCATGAACTTACTGTGAAAAATTTAATGGACAGTTTCCATTTGTGAATTGCTACTGAAACGGAACAAAATCAAGCCATTTTTGAAACAAATGATTACAGGTGATGAAAAGTGAATCATGTATGACAACAAAGTGCGAAAAAGATCGTGGTTGAAGTTTTACAAACGATAGCAAAGCCCGGATTGATGCTAAAGAAGGTGATGCTGAGTGTTTGGTTGGAATGAAAAGGAATTGTTCATCATTAGCTGCTCTAATCTGGACAAACCATTAATTCAATTATCTACTGTGAACAACTAATGCAATTGATGCAGGTGATTAAAAAAAAACCCGTCTGAAATTGATCAATAGGAAAGGCATTGTCTTCCATCACAACAACGTTAAACCACACACATCTTTAGTCACTCGGCAAAATCTGAGAGAGCTTGGATGGGAGGTTTTGATGCACCCAATGTATAGTCCAGACCTAGATCTGACCGATTACCATTTGTTTCCGCCCTCTGCAGAACTCTCTTAATGGTGTTGAGCTGGCTTCAAAAGAGGCTTGTGAAAATCACCTTGTTCAGTTTTTTCCCCAGAACTCTCAGAAGTTGTACAGTGACGGAATTATGGTTTAACCAGAAAAATGGCAAAAGGTCATCAAACAAAACAACACATATATTACTGATTAGTTTTTTAAAATTTATATAAATAAATTCAGTTTGAAAATTACGAAAAAAAGCAAAATTATTTTTTCCCCAACCCAAAATTTTGCACATATATTTTTAAATTTTATTTTAATAGACATTTTCTGACGAATCTAAGTTAGATAAAAAATGATTTCTTATAAATTTCATTTTTTATAATTTATTATAAGAAATATAGTTTACACAGGGCTCCCAACACATTTTATTCGTCAAAAAGGGGGAAAGGGGACCATTTTTTATTTAAAAAGGGGACTTTGGGGGGACAATTTTTCCTTAAAAAAGGGACTTTGGGGGACCAATTTTTCCTTAAAAAGGAGACCTTGGGGGACCAATTTTATTAAAAACGGAAACCAAATAAGGATCATATGCATGTAAAAATATAGTACAAATGCTCCTAAATAAGAAAGTAAATTTTTTAAATTACCCCAGAAAATATGTTAGATGGTTATCTTTATAAGACTTCATTAAACAATGTACACAATTTTATTCAAGCACATTTAAATATCCTACTGAAAAAGTATATAAAGCATTCAATATTTCGGCATTCACCTTGATAATTCTCGTTAAAGGTAAAAAATAATAGTGATAAGTTAATAAAAACAAGTAAGTGGGTAAGTATGATCACAGATCACTCAGAGGGATTTATTTAATATTCCTTTTAAAACATTCTAAATTTTAATTTATAAACTAAAATTAATAGTTAAATTCGTTGAAAATTAATAATTGTTTATAATGATTAAATCCTCACATAGATGGGGATGATATAAGGCAGTGAAAATGGAGGTAGAGAAAGAATGAAGAATAACATTATTAATAACCTGACCTTCATTTAAGATATTACATGATATACTGTAGATTAAATTTCTTGAATTTATTTCAATAGCATCCCCTGGCGAAAGAAATGGATGAAAAGATGCTAACCGTTGAAATATGTTGAGCAGATTTTTTTTTCTTAATTTTTTAGAAAATTTATGGAATGGTAATGCACGCAATTAAACATTAAACCATCTGCTAGTGGTGAAAAAATGAATTGTAGTTTAACCCTTTGAAAGTTAAAGCACTTCTATTCATAAAATACTAAAATGATTGAATGACACCGGAATTTAAAAACAAATTTATTTCATAATATATAATTTTTTTTTTTTTTTTTTTTTTTTTTTTTTACGTTCTTTGTAAAATTAAAATTTTCATTTTAAAATTCCGGTGTCAGTATGACATTTCGCAATTCAAATTAAGTGGTATTCTGGGCGCGTATACGCGCTTATAACCACGAAAGGGTTAATTAGGGGTTGTGTTAGAAAATCGCCTAAAATACTTAAGTTAGAGCCTGGAGAAGTAAAAAAAGAAACTTGGAAATTTAATCCCACTGCCTGAACACACACTTCTTAAAATTTTTTTATGTGTTATAAAAAAAATCCGAGATTTTAAAATCGATAACTTAATTATTTTTCTTAATTTCGTTTTTTTTTTTGGGGGGGGGGGGGGTAAAATTAATATTTGGATTAGTGCTAACTACTACCACTCATAAATAAAAGGGGCCAATAAGTTAATTTTATATAGCCTATAATAACAAATCAGACATAAAATAATAATAATTAGTGGAGAAATGCTTAGATTTAGATAACATGTCATACAAAAGCATTTCTTTTTCCTTTTTTAAAAAGTGATATTTGAATAAAATAAAATTTTAATCAATTTTTATGAAAATTACACATTCAGAATTAGTGTAAAAAAATAGGCGTATATGCACAAGTTTAAAATCTATAAATGCAGTATATGCAAATATTATGTACCCCAAGGAACAGTCCTTGACAAACTAATCGGATGTGGTAATCCTGAAACTTTCTTCTACCTCATACATGTTAATACTTTAAAATTCGCTAACACAGTCCCAAAATTAAATTGCAACTATGCCCATCATGAGAATTCTAAAGACATGAAATTTTGTGCATTAGTTCTTCAAATATGACTATCACTAAACTTGTTCAAATCCCATAAAATGCAGCTTAGGAGCACCATCTATTGAAAGATTAACATCAAAACCTAAGCAGTAACAACTTGTGTCAACGTCTAACATTGTTTTCCAGATCTCCCAGACAGTAGCAAGTCCAGGAGGCCATGACAATAGATTGTCATATTGGTAGGTTTTCCCAGGTTTGGGAAATTTTTCGCATTATCCCCTGAGATTCCCCTGATTTTTACAACCTAAAATTCATACCCTGATTTTCTCAGGAATCCCATATTCCCTTCATGCAGTATGAACCCTGCATGGCCATCTGTATCTTAAAAAAAATATATCATTCACAGTAGGTTTTACGATTGGTAACTTTGCCGCAATCTTCTGAGAGAATTGGTCCTTTAGCAACAAACAACTCACTCTTTACAAACAATTATTGTTGAATTTTCTTTTTTAAATTTATACTGTGTTGTTATTTTTGTTGATTAATTAACAAACATGGCCAAAAAAGTATTTTCCCAAAAGCAAAAATAAAAAATGGCCAGAGACTTTTGCACCCACAAAATTTCGTATACCTCCCTTTTACTCCAAGTGTCTTCAATACTGTATCAAAATGATCACGTGGTTAGAGGTCCTTTGTATATTCCTAACCTTTAGGGGTAATTATGCTTCTTCTTTGCTGAAATGTTCAGAAAAACAATTAAAGAAACTATCTGGCCGGAAACTTTGACTGCCATTGTATATCAAATATTAAATGAATATAAATTTTTATTAAACTCCATGCATTAGTTATTAAGATAAAGTGCCCACAAAATTTATGTCACATACAGACATTTTGTAAAAACATATTTTTCATGGTCTCCAATTCCTAAAACATGCAAGTCTGTTGAAAACCTGAATTAAAAAGTTTCATGAATCTAATACTTTTTTCTTGTAAAGATAGATGGAAAGATGTTTCGCTTTTAATGTTTTTGCAAACAAGAAATGAAATTGGACAGCTTTTTTTTTTTTTTTTTTTTTTAGCCTGGTTGTTGCACTGGCCCTGCATAACAGTACATAAAAATTTTAGCTTTTACTTCAATGAGAAGAATACGTTTAAGCTAAATAAACATGTTATGATAATTTGGATGTTTAAATATGTAATGCAGTATTATTTTTATTTATAAATTGACATCATTAAACAAATTTAAAATGGTATAAAAAATAGATAATGAGAATGCAAAATATATTTCTAATTCTTGATTCAACAGAAAGTTTTCTGTAGAATATACCTTCTTATTTAAAAGAAATTGCATTCCAATAATTAACTAGTCAGATGTGGCAATCCCAAAACTTTTACCTATCTCATATATTTTAGCAATTCCTCAAAAATGAGGCTTAGCAGTACCACTGATTAGATGGTTTACAGCAAAATCTAGTCAGCAACAATTTATGTCAATTCTAACAGAATCTGAAATTTGATGAGAATCTGTGCATTAGTTTCTGAGGCACAGCTATTGCAAAATATTGAAAAATTCTGCATAAAAGCATCACCTTGATGGGTGATGTACACCAAAAACTAATCGCGCTCAATTTTAATCAGATAATAACTGAATCTGAAGTGAAGTTTGATAAAAATCCATACATTTGTTCTGGAGATACAACTATTACGATATCGTGAAAAATGTTGCATACCAGTGTCCCCTTTTGGGTGATTTACACGAAAAACTAAGTAACACTAATCTATATCAGAGAGTGAAGAAATTTCATGTATTAATTTATGAGATAAACCTATTGGGATGCTCATAAATAATGCAGCATGGCAGTGCCACCTGTTAAACAATTTACATCAAAGGATAATCAACACAAAATTATATTAGCTATTAATGAAATTGTGAATAATGCAGCATAACAGTGTCACTTGTTGAACGATATACAATAAAAACTAATCAGCTCTAATTTATATCAAGGTCTAAGTGAATCTAAAGTTTTGTGCATTATCTTGCATTAGTTCTTGAGATATAGCGCCCACGGAATTTTTGCCACATACAGACATTTTTTAAAATGTATAAATCCATCGAAAACTGGAATTCGAAATTATTTTATGAATTCAATATTTTCTTTTTGTGAAGATAGAAAAAAGCAAAAATATGTGAATAGGCATTTTACTCCAACCATTTCCTTTAATATGATTTAGAGTTGTGAACTTTAAATTAATTTTTCTTAACTTTAATCATCTGTTTCCACACAATTCAATGATTCTTTCCATTCAAAAAAGCTTCATTTTTTAGGGGGGGGGGGGGTGAAGCATACCAAGGCCCATTCTTGAAGACTGGTCAAGCAGTAGCTTAATATAGTAACTTTCGTGTTCTGCAATTTTTTAATTTTTAAGAATTTTAATGAGATTCTTAAAATTTGCCTGCATTTTGTGGTGATTTTTTAACATTTAGATTCATGAAAGAATTTGCTTTTTTATGCCCACTTTAATAAATTTTGTCTTCTTGGATTTTTAAGCTTTTAGTGATTTTCAAAGTTTTTTTTTTTATTTTGCGGCAATTTTTTTCAGACACAGAAAAGGGGACTTGGGGGACCAAAATACAAAAAAGGGGACTAAAGGGGACCTTTTTCTGAAAAAGGGACTTTTGGGGGAAAAAGGGGACCATTTGAGAGCCCTGTTTACAAAATTTATGAATAAATGTGAAAAATGTCGTAAATTTTACTTCATAGGTAATTTCCTTCCCATTTTTTTTTCTTTTGTTGTTTTCTGAGTAGCATCCCTGTGTTTAGAAAAGCAGTCAAGAAGACAAACACTTAATATTTAGAACATAGTAAAATTTTTATGTTAAATACTTGTGGATTTATGAACAATTAAAACAGTATTTGTTTGAAAGTTCTCAAATACATTAAACAAAAACAGGGGGCATGAAAAAAAATACTGGAAGCAAGATAATAGGATACACCTATGGTTGGAAGAAATTTTTCTGATATTTCAAAAAAATTACATGTTTTGACAGGAGAATTTTGGCAAATTCTGAGATTAAGTTCACAAAGTTTCTGTGATTTCAAGCTAAAAAAGATATACCTAAACATTCAGTTTCTAAAACGAAAAAAAGCTTGCAACAAAATTACTAAAACATCATATTACTTGATAAATCTTGTAATTTAATATATAGGTGATTTGCTGAAAATATAGCTCATATTGGAACATTTTGGATAATTTTTTATTAAATTGGTGAAATTTCAGCATTTCAAGGGGAAAAGAAGATGAGTCCAAGTGGCAATATTCATAATTTAACAGAGTGTAATCTACAAGAAAATACATGTCAAAAGTACTTAAATATATATATTGTAAATTAGATGAATTATTTTCTTAAGTCCTTTAATAAATATTAAATTCCTTTTTCCAGTCATATAAAAATTATAGAATTGTATATCATACAATTAACTTTATTGCAATTAAAAAAAAAAAACCCTTAGTAATTTACAAACTTAGAAAATTTAATTATTTATAAATGGTTACATAATGACTAGGTAGTTTTTTTATAATTTAGTGATTGTTAAAAATCTACTATCACACAGACATGAGATATGCTGCAACATTTTTTAACGATCACAATGCTTTTTTTTATGCCAATCATGCATATTTTAATAATTTATCTTGCTTACATCAAGTTTCTGAAAAAGGAAGAATGAAAGAAATTGAATTAAGAACATGCGCGGTTCTCCAATCAATTTTCTGAGATATTCTTAATCCTTTGCATTCTTAAAAGCATGGGATTTGCAGATGTTCCTAATCAAATGACATTTTTCTATAAAGTCTTTCTCAAAAAATTAACTTATAAATTAACATTTTAAGTTAACACTACGGAAAAAAAATGCAATGGAGTTCAATTCATCCTGCATTTATTAAAAATAGGAAAATTTTATTCGTTTCTAAAATCACTTCAGTTATGATACTTGAGAATGTCACATATTTATGTAGAAAAATAAGCATGCCAAAATTTTGCTTTGTCAGGCAAGGTAAAAACTTTTTTGAAAATTTTTTAGTGTAACATTTTACAAACCAAACTCATATCCAGATCCAGTTGACTTTTTTAACTATTGTATTTATTCACATATTTTTTACATGCACATTTCTTTGGTGCCTAAAGTAGAGAGTGGATATAAAAAAGATTTTTTTTGTGCAGTATTTATTGGTGTTAAATTTTCTTGATAGAAATATTCTTGTTATGTTCATTATGACATTTAAATAAAGAATTAAAAAATAAATTTGTTCAAAATATTTTCTTTCCACAATTTCGAATTTCAGGATATTTCATAATTTTTTTGTGTGTGTTTTTCAGGAAATGTCCTAAATTTTGAACCACACAAAACTTTATTTTGTCTTATGCTTGAATTTCTATGATTAGCCCCCCTCCCCCCACTATTAAAGATTTATTATGCAAAATTCTTTTACATTGTGTTTTATTCTATAAAATTTTATGTCTGCAGTAAAAATTTTTTTTAATGCCATTATAATTTCACAGCACAGTCTGTCCAAATGGCTTAACTCTGATTATTGTTTGATAATGTTTTATTACTGGTCTTGAAATAACTTGCACAAATAATAATAAAAAAATATAGGAAACTAAGAACCACATATGCTCCTTCAGATATTCAAAACTAAATTGAAAATTGTCTTCAGATCTGATTATAAAATCGAAATTGCTAGAACTTATGTAGCTAGAATATAGTGAGATTCTATTTCGTTGATTTTAACTAATTAAAAAAATGCTTCAACTAAAATATATGCATTTTTAGGCGAGTTCATAATTATGTAAATACATAGCACCTATAGTTGTCGTTCAGTCCATCCATCTGCATATAACAATGCATAAACTACCCAACCAAATCGTTTGAAATTTAAAATATATAACTATTATGTAATTTTGTTGAGTAATTTCAAATTTTATGAAAATTGGATGCATAGATCAATTACAGAGACAAAAGTATTCCATTACATTATGGTCAGTGGGGAAAAAAGTTTCAAATACATTTTAAAAGTTTGAAATTTAAATTATGTAATTTTTACATAATTTTGTCGAGTCTTTTCAAATTTTATGAAAATCGGATGCATAGATCAATTACAGGGACAATCAAAAGTATTATGGTCAATGCGGAAAAAAAGTTTCAAATGCATTTTAATTGTGTTACACTCATTCGAACATAATAAAATTGATATGAATCTATGAAATACATGTTATAGTATACATTTTGCACAAACTGTGGTGCAAAGAACATTTGTTATTGATTTACAAGGCCACACAAAAGTATTCCATTACATAATGCTATACAGGGAAACAATGTTTGGTACGCATTTTAATTATATTAAACTATTTCACATTTTATGAATGTGATATACGTTGTTGAGGTGAGTTACTATTTGTGTATATGTACAGGAACATAAAAAAGATTTCGACCACTACACTGTATCTGAAGTACTGTCTATTATAACAGCATTATCTGAATATTTTTAAAACTTTGTTATTGTACGAACGCACCTTATTTCCTATGCTTTATGTGCAATTTCCAACTTGTTTTAAATACAAAAGATGTTCTCTTCAGGTATTTTCATATTTTCCGTTTGTATTTCATTGAGCATTTTCACCTTGTTCTGTCATATATAGTATGTCTATGGAATTGTGGGGGGGGGGGGGGGGAAGCTCCCTATGATTATTTTTATAACATTTTGCCAGTTCAGGGTTCCCAGCAAAACATGACGGGCAAATTCCCTGATTTTCCATGACCAAATCTCGAAAAATTTCCTGATTTTCCATGACCGAATTTCAAAAATGTCTTTAACCAAACAGGAATACAATGAAATTTGGTACTTATTTTCATAACCCTTTGCCAAAACTAATGTTTTTTTTTTCTGCAATTATTCCTGAAATTTCTAGTTTATTCCCTTTGCGATTATTTGATGAATTTTGTGATTTTTTTCCAGAGATTATATGATGATTTTCGCGTCATTTTTCATTTTTTCTCCAAGACTTTTCCATGACTTTTTAGAAAATATTTGTAAATTCCCAGACTTTTCCTATATAACTTGAAATTTCCATGACTTTCCCTGACTATTTTGAAATTCCATGACTTTCCATGGTGCTGGGAACCCTGCAGTTAATGCTACTAATGTCTTTCTCATCTGCAAGAAAAAACAAGAGAAAAAATAACATTTACACTTTTTTCATTAAGTATTGGTTCATGGTTTTATACATCCAAATTCAAAATTTAGTCCAACAATTTCATGTAGTGGCCAATGGGTGTACAGGGAGCAGAATGTTTTCTCATTTTTTCAAAGAAGGTTCAATTTTAAAACAGATCTTATAGGTTAGTTAATTTGATAAAGTTTGTCATCTGGTCAGGTTATTCTAATGTATCATTTAACATTTTCAATTATGGGTAAATTGCCTTTAATATAAATATTATCCTGAAAGAATGAAGACACCTGAATATCTTAATTTAGAAAATCTCTGAGCATGAATAATGTTTGTATAGATGATTAAAATAAATTATTAAAAATTTATAACTTGAATAATTTTTCTATTTAATTTCAAATAATTTTTGAAAAATAAAATAAATATAAATAAATAAAAAGAAAAATAGCTTCTAAAATTTTCATAAAATCCTTACCCCAGCATAAAACAATGTACTAGTGACCAAGTGGTATTAAGTTTGTAGGGAATAATAAAGTGTTAAAATAAAGTGCAGGTTTGACTTAGGATTCATATTTTAACAATTAAAAATGCCAAAGTAAACAAAAAATGTTAAAAAAAAAAAAAAAAAAAAAAAAAAAGCGGAAAAGCAATCTGATCATGTGCTAATTCAAGGATTATTGTCTTGTTCTCAATATTATGTTATATGGCACCTTGAAATCTGCAATTAATAATGTCAGATAATTTGTAAATTTCTAAGCATAAGTTTTCTTAAAAGTTCAGAAAATCTAATTTTTAAGAATGTCAAATTAGTTTGATTTTATTTAGTTTTCTCTTTGTGATATGCTAGAAAATTCAGTTATTAGGTAACTGTTAAATAAATAAGACATACATATTGTTATAAAAATGATAAGGAAAAATCTTGCGGGTTTTTTTTAGCATATTTATAAAATATAGAAAATTGCAAAAGGCCAAGGAAATTACTCAAAAAATTTCAACCAGAACTGATTAATTTAAGGTTTAGAAAAAAAAATTAGCATTCATAAAGTGATGCCAATTATTCTAAACATTCTTTTGTCCAAAATTGTATAAACAAATAAAATTTTATATCTGATATGTTGATACACTTATTTAAAGACATCCTATTCTGTAGTGATGCTTTAAACTCTTATTTCCTTATGTTTAAAAGGTTGTAATGACAGCATTCTTTAACTTCTTTGTCTTTTTTTTTTTTTTTTCTTGCAGAAAGTACTGTATAATTAATTAGAATATTTTATGCTCTGCCTAAAAATGTCAAATATTTAAAAAATAGAGAAGGGAAATATACCAACATAATCGTTACATTTCTTATAAAGCTTTTCAAATTTTAAAATTAAGAGTTTCAATCAATAAATCTGAAGTTTAGGACAAGCCTTGGTAATTACTTTTACAATTTTTTCCCCCCCAAATTTAAAAAGTATAATGTAGTTGGTGCTTAGAGAGAAATACAATATAGATCAAAAAGTTCAAGCATTAACACTTGACTTGATTAATTAACATTTTTTAGCCAAAGACATAAAATTTTCCACTATGTGAGAATGATTAGTAGATCAAGTTTTGTCAATTATAGATTTGTACAAGGAACATACAATCGTTCATTTTCTTCCTAGAGATAAGAAAAAGTCCAGAGTCCAGACCTTTTTTGTTCTTTCTTTTGAAACTGAGACTGATATCAAAAGTATAAAGCAGAAAATTTTTATAACATTTTAAAGTTGTTTCAAAATTAATATTTTCATTTAAGCCTTAATTTTCATGTTCCTGAAAACTTAACATTGAACGTGCAAATTCAGAAACAAGTAGAATATATTTCTTTATTTCAAATTAATAACAATTCAGTTTAGTTTTTAAAGGATTGTAGAACAATGTAAGACACTTAAATTACATTCTTGTTTCTCAAATAGCAGGAGTTTCTTTTGTCAATTTTTATAGGAATAAAATTTTTACTACCAGTCGGAGCACAAAGACTTGTTTAAAAATAGTCCAAGCTCGTCTCAAAGATGGACTGAGCCCAAGAGATGTGATTATTTTCCCCCTTACAGATTACCGCAATCATAATGAAAATTAAAGTTTCAATAAATTTTCAGGTTTAGTTTAAAGCTCCATGATATTTCCTTGCTATTTCATCAAACATATTGCTTACTTTTTCATAAAGTGACGCAATTAAAATAAAAAAAAGTCATTTTTAACACTTTAATATAAGTAAATCACAAATACTTCCTTATCTGTCATTGAAAATATTTTTAAGTATCTCTAAAAATGCTCTAATTAGAGCAGTGTTATGACATTATGCAATTCTGCTGTTCACAAATCTTTAGGTTTCTGATATTGAAAGAAGTTTTTTTGATTCTGTATATAACATTGAATTATTTCATAATCCATTTTAAAAGAGAAAAAATGTGTCCAAGGTTAAAAACAGTTTTGTCTTTTTCGAAAATTGCATTTTTTGAGTTGTGTCATTTTACAAATAAATATTAGTAAGTTATGTAATAATACAATGTTACTAACAGAGCTTCCATTATCAAAGATTTGTGCAAAGTTGCCAGTTTGTTTAAATAGACTATCTTTAAGTGTAATCTATAATTTTATTGAACATTATACTCTGAACATGTAAAAATGTGCATTAGTGACATGGAAAATTTTAATAAAAATTATATTCTTTTTAACTGAACATTTAAATGTAATAAATTAATATGTGAAATAATGAAGACTTTTAGTGACTGTGGATTCCACTGTTTTACAGCAATAATTAAAATTTAAATGTTTTTGGTGTGTCTATATGTATTTTCACTTAGAATTCTAAACAACAAGTTTTAATAAATAAGCTACTGTATAATTTATATATATATATTTTTTCTAAATAACAAAAAAAAAAAAAATTATATTTATTGATGATGAATGCTAGATAAAATTTGAATGTAAAAAGAAGAGAAAATATTTTAACGCTACAGAAATATGTTTTGATCAATGTTTAAACTTAATATTACTACATAAATTCTAGTATGTATAATTTTATATGTGTAGTTAGGTACTGCTTAATATAATGTTGTTGTTTTTGGAGGGAGAGGGCTAGTTAGAAAACAATAATTAAACACTGATATAAATAGTTGTAAAAGCATGTAGAAAAGTTAATCAACAGCAAAGATTAAAGGTTATGATTAAATAGCATATTTATTAACATTATGATGTACATGCCAACAGGAGGCAAAATAAATTTTACATGATGTAAGTTTACATAATACATACACAATTCAAGTATTAGAAATACTTTTTTGAAATGAATGATTTTTATGGAGAAAAATTTCAAAGATCTCAAAACGAATTTGGCAATGTATTCCTAATAATACAACTGCACAATGAATCATTACCAAACAGATCTATGAAATCTTCTCATGCATTCGATTAAAAACTGTTTTAGAGATTCACAATTAAAGGAAATTGGAACATGTACAGCATGATGCAAGAATGGTCATGAGAGACAAATTTGCTTTTCTTTTGGTCCTTTAATAAAACTGAGTTTTCACACTCCATAAGCTTCTCCTTTCTCTCTTAAGAAAAAAAAAATTCTACAACAATCTGTCTTTATTTGTGACTATTACAATGAAAAATTAAAAGCAAGCAGTCATTCTTGTTTGAAGAAAAAAAAAAAAGGAAAAACCCTTTCGGAACAACAAGCTCAATAGCGCAACCACTATCACAATGTCTTGCAACCATTTTAATTGCAAGCTTAAAAATGGAACAGGTTGAATAATAAATCTAAGATATAAAAAATTTATAAATCATAATACACAGACTAAATATGATTAAATATAAAATTTTCAATGATTTATGATTTTTAAAACATTGCACTACGTAATGGATGCTTAATTAAAGATTTTTTTATATATACAGTAGAGCGCCACAAATCTGCCGACCTAAAATCTGCCAGCGTCCGAAATCCGCATAGGCTTGAGATGTTAATATCTTTCTTCCGTGGTGCTGAAAGAACGAAGATAAAGAAATGATGATATCATTCCAAAGGGAATGATCAATTCAGAACATTTTCATCGATGACGGAAATTAGATTTTCCACTGATTAGCAAAATGAGTTTGACAATCAGAAACCCGTGTTTTGGGGCAATTTTCACAGTTTGTGAAAATGAAGCCTTCTGATTAGTCATCTTCTTTCACTAATGAGCAAAAAGTCTACCTGGATCTCGGCATATTTTTACAAAGAACGCAGTAAAAGTTGGGGTTAAAGTGAAGAGAATAAGATTAGATATGCACATGCGTTTCTGTTGCTGTTTTTAACACGTGCAAGATCTTGTATTTTATTCACAATTTAAATTATTTTACAAGTTTTTTTCCTATGAAGTATCTAAAATATGGAAAAGCGAAAGCATGTTGCACTTACAGCGCTACAAAAAGGGAAATCATTAAAAAACTCAGTGATGGAGCAATGCCTAAGTACATAGCCAATACGTACAGCATTGCTGTCAGAACAGTTTACGATATTTGATATTATTATTTAAATGGCCTAAAATCTGCAATATCCGCACAATGTCCTCTCCCAAATATTGTGGATTTCTGGCCCTCTACTGTATATATATATATATACACCCTGAACACAGATGTTTTCATTTTTCAAAATACATAGCTGCCATCAAAAACAAGAAGTTACAATAATTTTTAAAAGAAACTTGTTAAAAATATATAGCATTTTAGAAGACATATTTATAATTATAAAAGCTAAAATATGAACATTAATGTACAGATGAGCATCAGCATTAAAAATAATCAAAAGCTCAAGACAAATGGAGTATGATGAACATTCTTCTTAACCTGGAATAACTGGATGCTTATTAGACTCCATTTAGCTTAGTGCTTTTTCAACTACTTTTTCTTTTTCTGGCACTAAATTTGTACACAAGCAAAAATGTCTTTAATGCAATCAAACCCCACTATACTGACTATGGTTAACAAAACACAGGACACAACTTAACCTCCCCCTCCCACTTTCCTATTTCTTATTATATATATCAAGGCCAACCCAAAACCTGTGGGTTAGGGTGGAGCGAAAAAAAATTTTTTTTGAAAATCAAAAACGGGTAGGTGCCAAAAGTTGCCTTTATACTAGTACATCAACTGCGTGAAATTTTACCGCTGAAACAAAATGGCTTGAGTCTGCGCTTTTGCTCCAAAAATCGAAATTTTGGGTAAAATTTTCATTTTTTGACATTTTTTCAAAAAAATTAAAAAATTCCTACAGAGCTGGTTAGTATTTAAAAGTGTTGCTTAGGCCTTTATATTTATCTGCTTAACATATTTAAACTATAAAACAATATCTGTAGTCTGTATAATTGGAGCAAATCTGACAACTTTTTGTGAAAAATCAGCGTTAACCTCTCTATTGGAGCATACAACGAAATGTTCTTTTGAATGCATTTCTTACCTAGCTGCTTTCAAAACTACTGTGTATATAACTCATAGAGGTGGTAGCATTGTCCCACCCGTCTCAACCACCCAATCATCTAGGGCCAGTGTTTTATTTATGTATTGAATTGTTGTTTTTTTCCCGAAGACGAGTATAAGTTTTCTATAGATCAAAGTAATTTATCTCTTCTTTGTATTCACAGACTTTGGATGATTTGGATCATGCTGATGTGACCTGCTGAACGTATATTTTTATACCATGTATAACAGAAGAGAAGCTGAATAATGTATTGGATATGTTCTTAATTGAAACCTAGTCAGCAGTCTATTATCTTCATTAAAATTTCATGTAATTAGTACATTATGATTAGAAGTTCTGTTATCACAGCATTCTTTCAATCAATTACATTTTATATGCAATGATTTGCCTAAAAATTGATTGTATGAATTCAGTTTCTAGTATGCCATCATTTATTGAACCTATTACATTGAATATATGCTGAGAAGTTAGCTGTTTAATATTATGACGATCGTCACAGAGGATTGCAAACAAAAATTTGCGTGTAAAACAACAATATTTCTAAAGAAGTTTTAGTATGCTTCATGTCGTTTCCTGTGTTGTTCCGTAGTATAGTAATTTCTAATAAGATTTTAGATCTATTATTTAGGTGTGTAGTACATTTGGTATAAAACATCCCGCGGTATAAACTTGGATCATACATTTGGTGAGTGAACATATAGACGCTGATTGCCAATTTGTGCTTATATAAAGCGGAAAATTTTATTAACTTTATGAGCTTTCTTTTCTGTGAGATGTTTTCTAAATTTCTATTCCCCATTATTTCTGAGAAATAGCTTTCCTTATGAATTAGCTTTGCAATCTCCGACAGAAATTTCTAGTCTGTTCTGAGTATCTTTTTCTCAATTTGAGAAAATAATTTCTCTATTTAAAAAAAAAAAATTGCAATAGGAAGTGAATATTACGTAGACCATGGTTCGTACGGGTCCTGGAATTTTATGAGCAGGAAATTCTTTGGTACTAGTATTTTCTTATAGAAAATCCCAGATTAAATTAAACGAAATTTCACTCTTTTGAAGGATATTTATTTTTCTATAAAGAAATGCTGGTATTTCACCTTGAAAATAACGGTACACGTACGAACCATGTAGACAGAGATTTTCCTTATTGATCCAGTGAATCCATGTAGCTTAGAACGTTTTATATCGACTTCTCTAATAATAGACGCAGAGGAAATTCACTGAAGTTGAAGTAGCGAATGATTCAATATCATAGACCATTCTAAGCTTACCCCATGTAAAATGGTTCACAGTGATAAATAAAATTCTCCTAATTTTAAATGAGCACTTATAGTCGATATCCGTCCATTCCCTCATAAAGTACAATGTATTATAAGTTTATGCCCAGGATATTTCACCATCAAATGTTGTCCACTCATAAAAAAAGGATCTAAAAGTTAATAGGAAATTAACTGGATACGAAAACACTTAGAAAACGGCATAAAACTAATGCAAAAAAAGTTATTTACAACAGCGGTTGCTTTACACATGGAGAACAAATTTTCATTGCAATTCTCGCTGACGATCACAATCACATTAAACAGCTCGCTTCTCAACATATAAAAAATGCAAAAGTAGAATAAATGATGGCATACTTATAGTTGAAATATCTGAAATCATCTTTGAAGCAAATCATTACGTAAAAAAAAATACAATTGACTGAAAAAATGTTGTGGTAACAGAACTTCCAATCATTATTCATCAACTGAATGTAAGTTTGATAAATATAATAGATGGCCGAATAGATCCCTTTAATAATATTCCCGTGCATTACTCTGCTTGTCATTTTTTTGCATAAACTGTAAAAATATACATGAAGATAGTTACAGCACCATGTGGATGCAAAGAACTGATAAACAAGGTGGAAGCATCGAAAATATGCCAAATTTTTATAAAGAAAATCACAAATCAATGCATAAATAAAACACTGTACTAAGATGATCGAATAGTTGGGCCGGATGGTATAGGAAATATAGCCACCTCCACGACGCATGCCCAAGGTACTTTTGAAAACAAGAGCTGTATTAAAAACAACAATTCGTTATATGACCCAATAGAGTGGTAATGCTGTTTTCTTACTAAAAGTTGTCTGTTTTGCTCCAGCTATAGGGAATAAACTTATTGTTTTATAGTTTAAATATGTTAAGCAGATAAATATAAAGGTCTAAGAAACACTTTTAAATACTAACCAGCTCTGTAGAAATTTTTTAATTTTTTGGAAAAAATGTCAAAAAATGACAAATTTTACCCAAAATTTCGATTTTTAGAGCAAAAGCGCAGACTCAAGCCATTTTTTTTCAGCGGTAAAATTTCACGCAGTTGATGTACTAGTATAAAGGCAACTTTTGGCACCTACCCGTTTTTGATTTTCAAAAAAAAATTTTTTTCGCTCCACCCTACTGTGGGTGCCATGTCATCCATCAGAGGATTTCTAGGCTCATTTTTGAATGTTTCTGGTTACTAGCTTTTTACAAACCTAAAAATTTATTTAAAAAAATTATAGTAAAAAATTGAATATTTTACAGGCAGCATTGAAGTTTTGGTCGTTTATCCTACAAAAGTTTTTGAGATAACATCCAGTCAAAAAAGTGTAATTCTATTACTATGATTTAAATTCATGCTTCAGTTTACTTTTACATGAGTATAGGTATTGCTGTGAAATGTATACATATCCCTGAAAATGAATGTGTCACTAACACTATCCACTTAAGATAACATTGTAGCTTTGAAGAATGTATTCTTCATTCTTTGCTTACAGCTCAAATGCACCCCTGGCAATTGAAAGGCTGGAAGGGCATGTCATATACAATGGATATTATAATGAATCCCTGGATGCAACAATAACCTAAAATGCCTGTTAAGGGTTCATTATAGTAGGGTTTAACTGCAATATTTCATGAAGAAGCAAAGACAAGTTTCACTTTTACAAAAGCAGCATAATTCTTTTTTTCAATAACATATTAAAATATTAAAATCTCCATTAAAAAATTATGAATAGTTAAAATCTATTTAAAAGCTTTAAAAGTAATTTAGATTTATATATACAGACAGATGAACAGTTTTGCTGTTTTGAACACTATGCAGTGATTTTCACATAAATGAGATGACTAGAAAAACATTGATTTCCAAAACCTGAAGAGTCAATACTTTTTATCTAAAATATTATGATTGATTCAATATTGTTTAGAATCCATATTTACTGTCACTCTGATTTTTCTAAAGTTTGTAAACATAGGTTTATTTAGCAACTTTCCTTATATTTCCAATTATATAATTTTGATATTATATATATATATATGTATGTATGCAGCTTCTTAACATCACCATACTTTTTAAATACATGTAAACATTAGATGATGTTATTAGCACTCCATATAAAAAAAATAGCTAAATAAACCTATGTATTTGATATTTTAATAAAATGAAGTAACTATGGATATTAAATTATACAGTAAAACCTCCATAATGAACACCTTTATTGAACAAACATTTTTTTGATCCCCTATACAGTTATGCACTTTGAAACTCAAAATATAGACAAATTCGCTGCTCCTATGATGTTCATTATTCAGAGGTTGTGTAAATTCAAATCGTGTTACTAAAAAGAAAATCCTCATTGTTAAAAGCAAAATCAATTTTTATCTACTCATCTCAATTTATTTTAAAATGTCTTTACATTATATAAACAGGCAGCTAGTATGTACCAAACAACACAAGCAAAGTCTAGATACAGTTAAAAATGTTGAGGTTTCTTTTTAAAAATAAAATTTCAGGATTCATTTTCTTTTTAAAAATTTCTCAATTTAAAAACTGAATTAAAATCAATTTACAATTTGAAAGTAATGCAAATTATATTATAAGTTCAATTGCCACTACCCATATACATCACAAGTCCCAAAAGGGTTTAAAAGAAACTGGTTTCACAAGCTTTTTATCTTTTAATTTTTTTCTTGGCATTGTTGTAAGTTATGTACAAAATCAATCATGAGGGCGGGGGTCATGGATGGGCATTGTGTGTAAAACCTCATCTAACAGCTGCAAGGCCCTATGCAAATGAACTTCAATCCAACACGGCGTTTCTTTGATGCTTTGACGAGGGTAGTCAGGACCCCAACCTTTAACAAAACTTAGTCGTAAAATACAAAGCCTCCTCAAGTCATCAACACCGATGCCAGCAGCAGCAGACAGACCTATAATGAAATTTTTGTGAGATTATAAAGATAAATAATAAAAATACTACAGCTGTTAATTTAAATGTCTGATCTGTTTTATAAGATACAATATACAGTGCACAAACTCTAATTTAATCTAGATAAAATTCTTATTACAAAATGTATGAATTACGACTTACATTAATTGTTACAAAATATCACTCCAGTCCAGCGCTTCCTAACTATTTTTTTTTTTTTTTTTTTTTTTTTTTCACATATCCCTTTCTTAGGCTTTTTTATTTTGGAGTAACCCCATTTTTCATAAACACACCCCCTTCACTTAGCGAGATAATACAAACATCTTTTTTTTTCCAACAGTAATCATCTTATCACAACATATGTAATAAATTAATACAAACTATACTGACATTTTTAATATTTTTGTGACTTTTTTTAACTATTTTTGCAATTTCTGCCATTACCAATATTATTCTCATGTACATTTAGGCGTATGCGTACCCCAGGTTGAAAACTGCTGCCTTAGTAAAAATAAACAATGAATTTACAGACCAGTTTAATCAATTGTTTTGGAAATATAGATACTTTACTTTTTCTTAATCTATGAAGACTATCTCTTGTTATCATTTTCATTCACCTACAAGAAAATCTTTAATCTCAGTGCTTAAGTAGTACCAGCACAGTGTGAAATGCTGTCACGAGATACCTTCAGCAAATGATGCAATGCACAGTGAAAAGAATATACTTTTGAGAACTGAATTGCTCCATGTAAAAAGGACTTCAGTCGTCTTATTGGCAAAATTGAGCTAACAACAATTTTTTTCCTTACAGGGTAGACTAATATTTTTATGCAAAAAAAGATTTCTGTTTCACTGCCACACTCTTTCTAAACACAACTCAAATTTTAAGCAGCATAAAACAGGTTTTTTACTTAAGAGCTTAAAACAGCAATATTTCTTTTTTCAGTTTTCTCAAAACTAGGTTTAGTTGATTGAAGCCTGTTTTACATGGAGCCATTCAATTCTTGTGGAGACCAAAAAGCCATTCCAGAGTTAGAAGCACAAGGGTAAATATAACCTCGTTATGGACCCATAAATCATTCAAAGTTAATTTGGTTGCCCTATACTTCAATGTCATTTCAGAACGGGCCTAGACAAAAATAGAAAATGAACAGAGTACCAAAGTGCCCAGAGCAGTTAAGTAATATTGAATAGTAATTTAAAGATTTGTATATATGTTTATTTTTTATATGTATTTAAATTTTTTATATAACTTCCATGTTAAAAAAGTAATGTTGATAATGTGATACATTTTTTTTTCCTAAATTTGTGGATAAACCCCTAGCACATTTCATTTTATAACTGTATGGAGATTCAAGAAGAGTACAAACTTACAGAGGCTAGTTCAGAGATTTTTTAGACAAGTTTGTTTGAATGAAAAAAAAAAAAAAAAAAAAAAAAAAAAAAAAGTTTGCATACAGAAATTATTTTTCACGGCTAATATGTCTTAAAGCTAATATGTTGTAAAGTATAAATTCTCGTCTACCAACTGAAATTTTTGTTTACAAGTAAAATGATGCTTTTAAGAAACCGATGGATAGATGGAAGGTTATATTTCTTCAGTTCCCAAAGATAATTATTATGCTCAGTTATTAAAAACACTGCAAAAAGCAAGATTTTACCACATTTAAAGCCACAGTAGATAATATTGTCACTGAGACAGGGAACAAATGTGAATGTATGGCTTTAAGTATTCCAAATATGTACCCCAAAACAAAATTCTACAATCTAAGGTAATCAATTGGCTGATATTAGTTAAAATGTTCAATGTCCACTGTAAATTGCAAGAAAAAAAATTGTTTGTTGCCTTTCTCAATAATGTACCACTGAATGTAGAGCCTGATGCAGAATTCTTTATGAAAAGCATTTATCTGGAGAAAAAGGGAAACAATTTTATCACAATAGATGAAGTGTGGGCCTAATTAAATGATTGTAATAAAAAATATCCATTTATTATCATGAAAGAGAAGAAAAAAAAATTAAAACATTGTTTAATATATTTAAAGAAACTTTTAGTAAAGGATTTCTGATTGTTGCTGGCTTTGCATATAACAGCAAATCAAAAATAATGAGAGTGGAAAAAATATTAAGATCAACACTACATACTATCATAACCATATTTTACTCTGAATCTTCTAACATAATTATAATCTCTTTACCCCCAGTGCCAACAGTCTTAAGAATTGCATCCAGATAAACCAAGCAGCAACACATCACAATCAATTGTTAATTTCCTAGATAAAATGGAGTGAGAAATGGGTATAGTATCAGGGCTAAACCCTTCACTGATATACTTGCTAAATCTCCTGATGTATCACCTATGGTTTTTTATCTTTTTGAACATTTAAAAAGAATTATCTAAATGTCAACATGTAATTATTTAGAAAACTGTTACTGTTTGTGTTTGTAGTTGTACACACTTTTTACAAATTTATCATAAATGAACTGTAAATAAATGTTAGTGTTTATTTTTCATGAAATGCACTGTATACAGGTAATTCTTTCCAAATAGGCCAGAATAAGAGTTATGAGAGAGTGGTGAATTTTAACAAATGCCCATTTACTTTTTAGCTCACAGGCTATCATAGCCTGAGAGCTTATGTGCCCGTCCGTTCTGTATGTATGTTCGTATGTACGTAACGCGATAACTCATGATAAAAATATCCGATCCACTTGAAATTTTGTATGTAGGTATATCCTGACAAGGCGCTTCCCTGATTAGTTTTTGGAGTTCATTCGATATGTATAAGAGGGGGAACGGGGGGCTCATGCCCCCCGTTAGTTGATATAGATGGGATTTTCATGCAGAATTAAGTTTTCAAAATTTAGATTAGGATCATTCTGATGAGGCGATTCCGTGACTGTTATTAGGTGTTCATTGATTAAGTATAAATAGGGGGAACAGGGATTCTAATGCCCCCCCCCCCCCCCCCCCGTTAGTTGATATAATTGGGATTTTCATGCAGAATTAAGTTTTCGTTCAAAATTTAGATTAGGATCATTCTGATGAGGCGATTCCGTGACTGTTATTAGGTGTTCATTGAATAAGTATAAATAGGGGGAACAGGGGTTCTAATGCCCCCCCCCCCCCCCCCCCCCGTTAGTTGATATAGATGGGATTTTCATGCAGAATTAAGTTTTCAAAATTTAGATTAGGATCATTCTGATGAGGCGATTCCGTGACTGTTATTAGGTGTTCATTGATTAAGTATAAATAGGGGGAACAGGGGTTCTAATGCCCCCCCCCCCCCCCCCCGTTAGTTGATATAAATGGGATTTTAATGCAGAATTAAGTTTTCGTTCAAAATTTAGATTAGGATCATTCTGATGAGGCGATTCCGTGACTGTTATTAGGTGTTCATTGATTAAGTATAAATAGGGGGAACAGGGGTTCTAATGCCCCCCCCCCCCCCCCGTTAGTTGATATAATTGGGATTTTCATGCAGAATTAAGTTTTCGTTCAAAATTTAGATTAGGATCATTCTGATGAGGCGATTCCGTGACTGTTATTAGGTGTTCATTGAATAAGTATAAATAGGGGGAACAGGGGCTCTAATGCCCCCCCCCCCCCCCGTTAGTTGATATAAATGGGATTTTCATGCAGAATTAATTTTCGTTCAAAATTTAGATTAGGATCATTCTGATGAGGCGATTCCGTGACTGTTATTAGGTGTTCATTGAATAAGTATAAATAAGGGGAACAGGGGTTCTAATGTCCCCCCCCCTTAATTTATACAAATGGGTTTTTCAAGCAGAATTTTCAGATTTCGTTCAAATCTCTGAATAGTTTTGGAAGTTTAATGGTTAAGTATAAAAGAGGGGGATAACTCTTTTTAAATTATATAAATGCTAAATGGGTTTTTATTAAGAATTATCTAATTTGCTCTGAATTTTGGATATAGATTTTTTATATGATAAAGCATGTCTTTGATAGTATAGGAGGTTCAATGATTAAGTATAAAAAAAGAGAAAAGGGGAGAGCTGTTTCCCCTTCTTAATTTTTTTTTCGAACGGAATTAACCCTTGAAAATATAAAGCTTTAATGTGCAATTAGTATTTGTAGCCTGTGAGCTCAATGCCTTCAGTTTAACTGGGCAGTATTCTTTTTTATTTTACCATTATCTGAATTGAGATTAGGCTTAGTGAGCTTTAACTATATCTAAACAGCGTTCGAAATCCTTGGTGGTCCACTGGTCCGAGACCACCAATAATTCAATCGGACCACTAATTTGAAAAATTTAGTGGTCCGCAGGACCAGTGCCTTTTTTCAGGCCCTGAAAAAACTTCAACCGATCGCACATAAGATTTTTTTTTTATTATCAGCGATGCCGCGGACGTGCTATAACGCATAAATGACTCAAAAAATTGGCGATGGGATGCAAAAAATAGCTGTTACGCGTCCCGCGAGACGTGTAATTTCGTTAAAAAATCGCGAAATAACGACTAATTTCCGGCAAATTTGTCAAACAATTCTCGAAAACATGGCTAATTTCATTCCAAAACCTGAAACAAAAGGCAGATTTCTTCGAAAGATCGCGAAAAAAGGCAAATTTTGCCCAAAAAATCGTGAAAAACGGCAGATTTTTTCCAAAAATTGCGGGAAAATTTCAGATTTCTTCAAAAAATTGCAAAAAACGGCAGATTTCTTCAAAAAATTGCGAAAATTTTTTTTTATCCGAAAATCCCGATAAAACGCGAAATTTGTCAAAAAAAATCGCGAATAACGACAAACTTCACAAAAAGATTGCTAAAGAACCACAAATTTTGTTAAAAAAAGCGCTAAATAATGACTAATTTCCGGCAAATATCGTCAAAAAATTCGCGAAAAAATGGCTAATTTTATCCTAAAAAAGGAAAAAATGGCAGATTTCGTCAAAAAATCGCGAGAAAACGGCAAATTTCCCCCAAAATCGCGATAAAACGGCTAATTTTGTCAAAAAATATCGCGAAAAACGGTATATTTCATCAATAAAAACAAAAGATTTCGTCAAAATAACGTGAAAAAACAGAAATTTCGACAAAAAAGCACGAAAAAAAAATTAAATAAGTGAATGCCGGGAGAGAATTTTTCTGTTTTAAAAACTAATTTTCCTGCTTCAAAATTGTTGTTGCTGCTCCAAAAACTGATTTTCCTGCTTCCCAATCGGTTTTTTATTGCTCCAAATCTTTCTGAGTGAATGCGACTCCTGAAAGCACCATTTCATTAAGCAAAGTACCCATTTTACTCAACAAAAATATTCCTTTTTTCGGCAAAAATGTCTTTTTCAATAAACCTGTCTTGCCCCATTTTAAAATAAATGCAAACAATAGTGATACTTGTTATCTTCTACACTTAAATAAGCATTATTTTATAATTAAGTTAATATCTTGCACATTTATTCTTTAAAAAGTACAGAAAATTTACTCTCTAAGTGTTAAAATTATTTAATTGAATTTTATGTAGCGGACCAGTGATGATGTCTGCGGACCAGTAAATTCTCATGCTTACTGATCCTTGCGACCAGTGACTTTTTTTTAGGAATTCTAACGCTGTCTAAATACTTATAAATCAGTAATAATTAGTTTTTTTTTTTTTTTTTAAATATTTACTTGTATTTACTACAGGCTTTTAAGGAAATGATTACAACATCACTTGGCTGGGAAATCGTCTAACTAACAAAGAAAATTCTGACAAAATCCATTCAGAAGTATGGTTTAACCTTACATAATATGGTTCAGCTGATTGTAGACCTTTCTCCATAATTATAAAACTAAGCAACATAAAACATATTATGTATTAAACATTTCCCTGGGAAATTATCAAACTAATAGTGCAAGTACCATGAAAATCCAGAATAAAATTCCCATTTTCATTTTTAATATGTAGTGGATGATAAAAAGTTTAAATCAACATATATCATCAACTGTTTAAGAGCCAAACATATTTTTCGATGTTAGATAAGAACATAATGGTGCTTTTTGGCACTATAACAGTTATTACTACAGTTATTACTAATAGCACTACTACAAATCTATTTCTTCTTTATCGTGCTAGAACAATAACAAAAACAAATTTGAATTTAAAAATTTGACTTTTAAGTTCATGTAATGATCACTGCAAACAAAGATGATAGTCTCAGATTACATTCAAGTCAGTTTCTTGTTTGTTAACAGGTTGGAAAAACAAAAATGGATGAAGCTAAATATGTTATATTTCTTAAATGTGCAAGTCAACACTTTCAAAATATTGATGTTGGAAGCAAAAAAAACTTACTAATTGCTGGGGCTATTCCACCAACTGAATTAGGACCAGGAATATGACCAGCTACAGCTGCAGCTTGAGCCGCAGCAGCTGCCTGGGCAGTTGCAGCCTGCTGCTGCATTTGTCGATGGCACTGCCGAAGATCAAAAACCTATAATAAATAAAAATAATATTTCAAGTAACTGTTTTCAAAGATATACATATAGGCTTTCTATTTACATTCTTTTACAATTTAATCACCAATAAAATATGAATTACATGGTTTTAATTATTATTACTGAACAAAAACAAAATTTAAAAAAGTAAAATAGTACACACATTTAGAAATTTATCAGTTTCTTTGGAATTTGGAATTCCAACATTTCTGTTACTTGACGTTAAATTTTATCTTGCACATAATTTAACAATAAATAACATTTATAATAACAATTTTTACCAGTCGAATTGATATATTATTAGGTTTTTTACTTTCTTCTATCTTTACAAGAAGAAAGTATTGGATTCATGAAAATTTTCGACTTCCGGTTTTCGACGGATTTATACGTTTTAGAAGGTCCTGAACACGTTTTGACTATTTTTAGAAAATGTCTGTCTGTGAGTCTGCCGTCTGTCTGTCTGTGTGTCTGTCTGTCTGTCTGTCTGTATGTGACAAAAAATTTGTGGGCGCTCTATCTCAAGAACTAATGCTCGAAATTTAATAAAATTTTATATTCAGTTATACCTTGATATGAATTAGTGCCTATTGGTTTTTGGTGAAAATTGGCCTGCAGGTGGCGCTGCTATACTACGTTTTTCATGATTTTCAAGATTGCTATATCTCAAGAACTAATGCACAGAATTTTACCAAACTTCAGATTCTGTGACCCCTTGATATACATAGTTGCTGATTAAGTTTTGGTGTAAATTGGCCAGCAGGTGGCGCTGCTATGCCACGTTTTTCATGATTTTCATGATAGCTATATCTGAAGAACTAATGCGGAGAATTTCACCAAACTTCAGATTCCGCGATACCTTGAGATACATAGCCACTGATAAGGTTTTGGTGTGAACTGCCCTATAGGTGGCGCTGCTATGCTACATTTTGCACGATTTTTGCGATAGCTATATCTCAAGAACTAATGCAGAGAATTTCATCAAATTTTAGATTCTGTTACACTAGAATATATAACATAATTAGACGCTGATTACATTTTGGTGTTAACCTTGCAACAGGTGGTGCAGCTATGTTGTATTTTGCACAATTTTTCCGATAGCCATATCTCAACAACCAACGCACAGAGTTTCATCAAACTTCAGATTTTGTTACAAAATGTCATATAACATAATTATACGATGATTACGTTTTGTTATAAAACCTTCAACTGATGGTGCTGCTGTGCTATATTTTATACTTTTTTTTAAAACTAGCTATATCTCAAGAACTAATGCACAGAATTTTGTCAAACTTCAGATTCTTTTGAATCATAACATAATTAGACGCTTTTTTACGTTTTGGCATAAATTGTCCAAGATATGGTGTTGCTCTGCTACGTTTTGCAAATTTTTTGTTATAACTATATCTCAAGAACTAATGGACGAAATTCCATCAAATTTCAGATTCGGTTAGGTCTTGACATAAATAATGCTTATTAGGTTTTAGTATAAATTACCCAACACAGGGCTCCCAACACATTTTATGTCGCAAAAAGGGGGAAAGGGGACCATTTTTCTTTAAAAAGGAGACTTTTGGGGACCATTTTTTTTTAAAAAAGGGGACTTTGGGGGACCATTTTTTTAAAAAAAGGGGACTTTGGGGGACCATTTTTTTTTTAAAAAAAGAGGGGACTTTGGGGATCATTTTTTTTAAAAAGGGGACCTTGGGGGACCATTTATTTTCATTAAAAATGTTAGCAATTTTTTTTTTTTTTTTAACATTACAGTAAACATGTTAGTTAACTTTATAAGGATATCATTAAACAATTTCAAATATTGTTGCAGAAATTATACAATTATATTTTAATACAATTAAATATTCTACTGCAAGAAGTGAAAAAGTAGTATAACATTTACCTTGAAAATTTTCTTTTAAAAGAGTCTGTACTTGTAATTCAAAGTCTTGATTTTTTTAATATTTACAATAGCAAACTGATTTTCATTAAAATAAAAAGTAATCTTAGCTAAAATGTATCTAACAAATTTATTATCAGAATATATTTAGCCTTTAAGTATTTAAGGCAAAAATTTCTTGAAATAAAAAACAATCTGTTCAAAAATGTCACAATTATGTAAATATCAAATACTTACATTAAAAAAAAAGAAGAAGAAGCGTTTATAAAATAACTATATACAAAACAACAAGCAATTCCAAAATGTTACTGAAAAACTATGATTCTTCTGACAATAAATATAGAGAGAGAGAGAGGGAGGAAAAAAATAGTGTGTTTTGTCAGTCTGTCACGGAAAAAAACATCAAAAATTTCGATAAATAATCACCCTCCCTCCACCAAAAAAAAAAAAAAAAAAAAAAAAACAATAATAATCGCAGAAAAAATTGCTAATTCTGTTAAAAGATCCTGGGGGGGGGGGGGGGGACAAATTTTGCAAAAAAGTGTGGAGAGAAGAAAAAAAAAAAAATCCGAAAATTTCAAGATCGAAAAAAACCCCCTTGTTTTCTTATTGCATTCAAAGTTCTTCTCAAAGAAACAAAACAAACATATCAACCTCGTCAAATGTGCGCGTTAAGGTTAAAAGGCCATGTGCCACTGGATTGATCATTCTGTTGGATAAAGAGCAGGTGTTAATAGAGTCATTATCAAGTGTGTTTATCTTTTACTTCAATCAAAAGAAAACCAACTTTCATGTTTGTTTCTTTTGTTATTATAAATATGTACTTGAGTGATTTTATTAGAATTAGAATATATGAAGCTTCAAATAAACATATCACGTCATCTTTTTTTTTTTTTTTTTTTTTTTTTTTTTTTTTTTTTTTTTTTTTTTTTAATGCCGTTTTTTAACTTTTCAGTTTTTGTAACAATTAAAATCTTTAATTAACCGTCAATCATTATGTAAAATTATACCAGAATATATCGATATACAATGTCTAGTTAGTTAAAAGAATTTAACTGCATTTGATAAAATTTAAAGTTAATAAAATTGAAATTGACAAAATGTCCGGAATTTGAATGCCCGGAGTTTTGAGGTTCAAATGCACAGAACAAAGTCTTAAAAATCTGATATCCAAAATTCGGAAATCAAACAAAGTCCGGACGTTTTGCTAACTATTTTTATTATTATCTTTTAAAATATACATTTAAAAAAAAACATTTTAAATTAGGAATTTTTAAAACCGGACCTAAAACCTCTCTACTCTTAAAATTATTTTTAAACAATAAAGATATTCATACTTTTTTCATACCACATGTCTGGTTTCGGTAAAATGATCTTACGATCTGTTCTTCCGTAATGCCCGCGACAGGGGTGATTCTGGATGATTTTTTTTTTTTTTTCCGGAAATTCGCATCGCATTTTCGGAAATATACGGGGGGGGGGGGGGTCGTGAGTCCCTCCCCCTCCAGCGATCTTCGGACAAAATCGGCGTTTTCCCGCTATCTTCAGACGAAAGCAGCAATATTTTAGCAAAATCGGCGGTTTTTCCGCGATCTTTTGACGAAATCGGCGTTTTTCCATGTTTTTTAAAATGAAATCATCGTTTTTTCGACGATCTTTAGACAAAATTTGCATTTTTACGCGATTTTTTCTCGAAAACGTCGTTTTATTTCCGCGATCTTTTGACGAAATTGTCGTTTTTCTCTGATCTTTTGATGAAATCGGCGTATTTTTTCAAATATTCTTTTGGCAAAATATTTTTAAGCGATCTTTTATCGAAAACGGCGGTTTTTCCCGCGATCTTATAACGAAATCGGCGTTATATCCGCAATCTTTAGACAAAATCGGCGTTTTCCCGCGGTCTTCAGAAGAAATCAGCGTTTTATCTGCGATATTTAATGAAATTGCCGTTTTTTCCGCGATCCGCACAGGAAATTCACGTTTTTTATCGATCTTTTGACAAAGTTAGTTTACAAAAACATTGACGAAATCGTCGTTTTTCCACGAAATACTGACGACATGTATGCTATTTCGGCGATCCTTTTACAAAATTTGCATTTCTACGTAATTGTTTTTTCCGCGCGCACAACCGTACAAGTTGGCAACTATGCGGAACTGATAACCCAATTTCAAATTTTCGGAAGAGGATGCCTTAAATTTTCAGAAATTTCGGACGAGAATCACCCCTGGCCCGCAATGCGATCCAGTGTTGAATTCATGGAGGGGGGGGGGGTATTCCTGCTCAGAGCAATGAAATTTCCCCTACTGACAAATTTGAGTTCATGTACTGAAATTCGTTTATAGAATAAAAGAGGAAGGTTATCACCGAAAAATCGAAATTGGTGAAGCAGCGCAAAATAACTGACACGTTCGGTGTAAAATGCACAAAGAAAAATTAAGGCTGCGAGCGAACTGCGAGCGAACAGCACTACTTTTTATTGCACTAACAGAGCAATAAATCTATCTTTGTTTCCGAACGGAACAAAGGTGAAACCTCTTTAAAAGATTTTTGAGGGATTTACCCTACCAAATTGAGAAAGGAAGGGAAAGTTTTATCTACCCCATCTTCAGTCGTAAAGCTGTCAACTGATTTCGAGTTCGATTTCTCTCTTGAAGTTCAAAATTTCACTGAAAAAGCAATTTATACATCAAAGCGCCGACACGAAAGATAAAAAAATAGCGACGCCTGACCGCAAGAAGTTAGTGCTATGTGTCTGGTCCTTAAGTTTGTTATCTAAAATTTGAAGAATTGGCTAGTTTTTATTTACTTTATATATAAACCCTAAAATACTTATTTTTGTTTTATTATTTTTAAGAGTTATCTTTTTGATTGGTTGTTGAGTTCAAAACCTAATAGCAGACAGCTATAACTTAGCGAACATACCATTTTTTGGGAGAAAATGTGAATGTTTTTCCACACCCCCTAAAGAAAAACAGATAAACGCAACTCCAATTTTTTTTTTTTTTCCGAGATAGGTGAAAAAATAAATCTGAAAGCAATGTATCTAGAAAAGTTTAATTTCCTACTCTTATAGAATTATTATAGTTAGAAAATAATATATATTTTTAAATCATGAAATTAATAAATCTTGATTATAATTTTAAAAGAATGAAAACAGAATTTCGCTAAAGTAAAAAAGTTATTTCGAAAAAATTAATAAGGTATCCCTTTGTCTCTCTCCAGAGGGGTATCCTACATCTTACGATGCAAATATGGAAAAAGAAAGTGCGATCGGCATAGTTTATTTTGTTAATCTAAGGAACATGTTTGTCAAATTACAATATTTAGTATATATTTACTTTTTCTTCTGTTTTTTTTTCCTCTCTTTCACATTTTTTTTCTTTTTCATCAGCAATAAGAATCCATGAGACTAATTAATTCAATAGCAGCCTATTGTTACTGAAATAAAGTACTTTTAAAAAGTAAAAGCACCTGCGAACGAGTCACGTGAACACACTGGGATGAAACGATAACGATTCCAATCTCAAGAAAAGGGGGATTGATGAAATCACAATATGATGAGTGGCTGGTTCCATTTGACTTCAAAACGCTAATTGATTGCTTAATAGGGAGGGGGTGGAAGTGTTCTTTACTTTATTTTCATGCCTTAAAGAATGTGTGAATTTAGACATTGAAGGAGCATGAAACATCAGCATGCACCACAATTTTGCCGTTTTCTAAAATAAAAAAATAAATAAATAAATAAATAAAAAATATTTCTTTTGTTTTCTAAATGAACAATTTCTTCATTTTTTAGTCATTGAACGCGGACTAAGCGGACCAAAACACATAAAAGCGGACCAATGCGGACCTTTTTCTAAAAAGCGGACTTTGGCGGGAAAAAGGGGACCATTTGGGAGCCCTGCCAACATGAGGCACTACTAAGCTCATTTTCTCAGAATATTAATTAAATTTTGCGTTTTAGGCTTTTCGGATACCAGAATCTCATTAGGCTAGGTCAAATGTTCGAGGAAATTCGATAGTGGGTAACTTTGGAGTCACCACTTTTTTTTTTTTTTTTTTTTTTTTTTTAATACTAAAATGTACTTATGAGATAGAAGAAAGTTTTGGGATTGACACATCCAACTAGTTTTATATTTCTAACCAACTGAAATCTTACACAATGGTCAAAAATCAGAGTTAAAACTGCCATGCATCAAGTTTGCCAGTCCTTTTTGCTAAGAACTTCAAAACAGTAGGGAAGGGGGAAGAAGGAAAAATACCTTCGCCCCCTCCCTTAACATCTTTTTTTTTCTTAGGTTTTTATTATATTTCTGGCTGACTGAAATCTTATACAATGGTCAAAAATCAGAGTTAAAACTGCCATGCATCAAGTTTGCCAGTCTTTTTTGCTAAGAACTTCAAAACAGTAGGGAAGGGGGAAGAAGGAAAAATACCTTCACCCCCCTCTGTTAACATCTCCCCCCCCCCCCCAAGAATCAGAGATCTTTTTAGAAAGAAATTGGGTCTTTTCATTTCAAAACAGGACCCTTCACAAAACTATTCATCTTAAAAGCACAAAATTTGCCTATTTCTAAACTGAATCTTTCACACATTAATTCATAAGTAAAATCTGATTGATGTACTTTACATTCATATATATCTTCTTAGAAATCTGAATATAATGATCATTTTAAATTCACAAAATTATGACTAGAGTTTTTCTAAATATTAAAGGCCATTAATTCATCAATTTAAAACTAGTCTTTAGATTTTGTTCTGTCAGTGATTAATATTTTTAGTTAACCTATTAATACCCATATTATTTTCTTGGTTAAAATTTAAATTTTGGATTTCCCACCGGTTTAATAAGAAGAGTAGTTTTTATCTTATTTTATCAAACAATCTGTCTTATGAAAGAAAGTATATATCAATTGATATATATTTACTGGTGTGAAAAGTACTTTTTTGTACGTAAGTCTGGTGATCTAAAAATATGCCACTGGGCATTAATGATTTTAAATTCATTATTTATTTATAATCCAACATAAATTTCTATTTTATTCAGAATCATGTAGTAGTGTTCACGAATCCTTTTCTTAACTTATTCCATATCAGTTACTGTAACTCCCTAATATAGAAATACAGTTGACTCTCGTTAATTCGAACTCGTCGGGACCACAAGAAATGTTCGAATTATGGAAAGTATGAAATGAGAACATGCTTTATATGGTACTATTACAAAGGAATTAATGTTATAGTGTTTTTTAAATTTATTTTGTCTGTTATCATTAAAATATGACTTAATATTAAATTAGAATGGATAAAAACATAAACTAATTGAAAGATTAGAAACAAACACAATGGAAGAAAATTTTGAAGCGTCACTGATGGACAGATGGGGAACTAAGAAAATGGATATCAAATACATGAAATTATATGTATACTCATTCGGAACAATTCTCACAAAAATCAAAGAAAGAAAGTTATTCAAATTATGAGAGAGAAAGTGAGAAAGAAAAGAAAAATGAAAAATCTGAATTCTCGTTAATTCGAATTAAACAAAGTCAAGAGAAAAAGAGTTCAAATTAATGATTTTTTTAAATGTTATTCTGACCTTGAAAATTTCGGGGCTTCATGTTTAGTTCGAATTAAGTGAAGATTCGAATTATCCGATTTCAAATTAACGAGAGTCGACTGTAAATGGAAATCAGTTTATGGAGTCATTCAACAGTTTAATAATTCTAATACTTATTAGGTGTTTAATAGTTTTTTATTGTTAACATATTTTATGACTTTAATACCAAATGCATAAATGATTTATAAGATAAACTTTCAAATATGATTAAATTTTATTTTTCAAATACGAAATTATATAAAAATTTGAACAGACCTAATGGGATGTTAAGTTAGTCCAGGTTCCACTCTATATATAACTTAGAAAAACTCAAAGTGATAAAAAAATATATATATATAAGTAAATAAATGATATCCAATAATCAGGTTGCAAATTTAAAACTAGCACTCTACAGCTTATAATGCTTTGGAGCAAAATTACAACAGGTACTTGACAATTTGAAAAGTTACAAATTTCTATTCATGCAAAACAAATTACTTTGATATAGGCACTTGGATATATTTTATGAACAGCATCCCCAGGGGCTCGGCCAGCTTCTCTGTCAAGGTAATAGCTTTGGACAAATACACTATGGTCACTCAGACACCGAAGCCAGACATCACCTTCACCACGAAGGTCAAGTTGCACACCTTTTCCAATATGGAGTCTGCCAGATGGGAGAAAATTATGAAACAACATACCGCAATCAATTTCATAGGTATTAACAAACTTAAACCATTCAATATAAAGACATTTTTGGGCTGTACTTGCAATGAATATAAGTTAAAAAAGATTCTTTGTAAAAACTCTTTCACATAAGCATTTAATGTTTATCATAAAAATCACACCTAATTTCATGACTGGAGCTCATGTAGTTAAAAAGTTTTCTATTAGAACTAGTTAACGCATTATCCAGGACTGTGGTAATATTTTTAAATGAACCCTAAATTTGTATGATTTTAGATTTTTAATCTGATTTTGTCTTTAATACATACTCTTAAACTGTGAAAAAATGGGATAGGAGCTTGGGGATAGGAATTTTTGGATTGGAAATGGGATAGGAATTTTTGGAAAATTGAATGAGATAGTAAAGATCAAATTAAAACTTTAAAATGCCCTCTAATGATGAAAAATTGAGTAAAGATAAAAGAAGCAAGCACTTAGTAATATGCAAGCCAAAAGCTTTATCACAAGAGAAAATTCATTTTCACCCCAATCCATTTAGTGTTTTATTACCAGTTTTTTCAATGCTCTTTTATCAAGAAATCTTTCATTCCTGGTAGATATTCAAAATTGCCTCTGATGATATTTAGAGACACAACATTTTCTAGCGAGTCATTTCATAAAGGCTGCTCTTCAAATATATACTTAATCTTATTTAGATCTTAAGAAACAGCAGTCACTTGACATGAAAGTGGTGAAAATGACTATTACAGATATTATACAGACACTGTCCCAGATATTAAACAAATACTGATTTTTCATTAACAAATGAATTTTACTTTCTTTTTATGGTTAGGAGGAGCGGAAGCATAGAGATTAAAAATCACAAATGATACTACAGGGCTTGAAATTCAATTTTTCGAAGGAGGGGAGTCTCCCTACCAACATTTATAAATGGAGGGGAGTTTGGCTGTTTGGGAAGAAGAAAAAATGTTTAAAATCCGCCATTATTTTATGTGCTATTTAAAGAATTACCAGAATACAGACATAAATATCACTGAAGCAATTTTTATCAACAATTCAGAATAATTATGCGAAATGTGTAAAAAAAACTTTTATACTGTCTAGTTTTTACTGGTGGTAAATTCCCTCCCGGTGTAATTATTTTTGTCACAGGTCTAATTATTATTTTAATAATAATTAATAAAACTTCTAATTAATTTAATAAATTTATAATTTATAATTAATGATTATAATTAATAATGTTATTTTTCTGTATTTTAAATGTGCAAGATACAAATTTAATCATAAATTAATACTTATTTGAGTGTAGAAGATAAGAAGTATCACTATTGTTTGCATTTCTTTAAAAAAGGGACAAGTCAAATTCACTGAAAAAGACTTTCTTAAAAAATGAATACTTTGTTTAATCAATGGCTGCTTTGAGGAATTGCACTCACTCAGAAAGATTTGGAGCTGTCAGAAACTGATTTTAGAGCAGCAAAGAAAAAAAAAAAAATATTGAAGCAGGAAAAAACAGAAAAATGAACTCCCCGTTATATTATTTGGGGGGGGGGGGGGGAGAGGAAGGAGGGAGAGGTTCCCTTGACTTTGCATTTTTTCGCTATCTTTTGATAAAATCTGTCTTTTTTTACGATCTTTTCACGAAATCTGCCTTTTTTTCGGGATTTTTTGACGAAATTTGTCGTTTTTTCGTGAATTTTCTGAGAAAAATTGCCGTTTTTTCGCGATCTTTTGATGAAACTGATGTTTTATCGCGAATTTTTTTACGAAAATTGCCGTTTTTCGCGATATTTTAGGGAAATTTGTTGTTTATAATGAATCTTTGTCGAAATTTGTCGTTTTTTGCGATTTTGGACGAAATTTGATGTTTTTTCGTGAATTTTCTGAGGAAATATGCCGTTTTTTCGCGTTCTTTTGATGAAATCTGATGTTTTATCGCGATTTTTTTTGTACAAAAAATTGAAGTTTTTCGTGATATTTTGGGGAAATTTGTCATTTATAGTGAATCTTTTGTCGTTTTTCGCGATTTTTGGACGAAATTTGACATTTTTTCGCGAATTTTCTGAGGAAATTTGCCGTTTTATCGCGATTTTTTTACGAAAATTGTCGTTTGTCGCGATTTTTGGACGAATTTTGACGTTTTTTCGCGACTTTTTTGACGAAAACTGTCGTTTTACAAAATTCTGTGATGAAATTAGGCATTCTTTCGTGAATCTTTTGACGAAATTTGCCGGAAATTAGTTGTTTTTTCGCGATCTTTTAACAATATTTGCCGTTTTTTCGCAAACTTTTACGAAATCACGTGTCTTGTGAAACGTGTAAGAGCTGTTTCTTTTGTGTGTCATTTCCGATCTTTTGCGTATGCGCAATAGCGCGTCCGCGGCATCACTGTTTCATAATTTTTGGAATTGAATGCCTTTTTTTTTTTGTTTGTTTGTGGGGGGAGAAAGGGGAAATTCCGAACAGGATCACCTCTATTTCGCCGCGGAAAATACAACGAAACTCATCAATCGATTGCAGGTAAAAAATTGCAAAATTTGTCAATCAGTCGCAGAAAAAATTGTGATTTTTAATGATTTTTTGCTGTAAAAAAACTCGCAAAATGCGTCGATTACTCGCACGAAAATATAAAATTCGCAAAACGGTCGTGGGAGTTGATCATAGTTTCAAAATGCAAAATTTTTTGGGCGGGAGCCTCTTGTCCACGTTATTCTTTTGGGCGGGATTTCAAAATTTTGGGCGCGAATCCTGCCATCCCGCCCTGAAATTCAAGCCCTGTACTAGTTCTGATACATACAAGAAAATTATTTATTTTTAAGATGTAAAATTATTACTAAGATGTGAAAATGCTTTAAAAACAGAGAATCGAGATTTATGAACAAGTTATGGCACAGGGCATCTACAGTAAGGAACAGCATGAAATAAATATAATTAGTTGGCTAAGAATGAAACAGTGGCAGATAATGATTTTCCATCACATGAAACCTATCAACGTTACTAATAAAAACATAAGAAAAATCAATTTGCATTCTATAAAATAAAAATAAAATATTACAAATTTATGAAATATATACCTAGGCCTTTCACTCTGTTCAGTTCTGTGAACATTGGATAAAGCACCTAAGCAAAATCTGTTCCCACCAGACGGGTCGACATAGCCATCGACAATTACATTGCCGTATGATGAAGAAACTTTAAAGGTTTCTCCCACTTGCTGATCCAGCTCAAAATATGCTATAGAGCACCAATATTCTGGAGCTACAAAAAAATATCAATATCTCTTTTAAAAAAGTACTACAAAATATAGTATTTATTGTTATAGTTAATTTTTTTAATATAAAAGATTATGAAAAACTACATTTTTTTTAATATAAAATAATTTTAAACTTCCAAAGAAAAAAAAACCCGAAAAAATTTCTGTATATTTTACCATTTTCAACATAATTCTTTGCCATACTCAATTTAAAAAAAAATGTTTTTACAAGCTTTTGTTTGTGTCGTCTGCCAAAACATCACTACTATATTTAAAACTTCCATTTTTGGACTGAGGGGTATTGTAAAGAAATTAGTAATGAAGCTATAAAATTCAAAGATGAATGTAGTTACATGAAAATACTTATCTGGTAAATTATTGTGTTTACAATCTCAACCTCTACTTATTTTAAACAAACATAGCTTTTAAGAAAATCTTTTGAAAGTTGATTTCCAAAATTTCATTTAAAAATTGAAACTATAACTTTTTGTGGAAATAAAGGTTTTTCCACACTGCTATATTCAATTTAAAATGTTAAATTCTTGTTTATTTTGAAGCCAATATTGCCAAACAATACAGCATACCAGTCAGAAAGATCATTTGACAAAGACTATGAATAAATTTCTTTAACATACAAATGATCAGATTAATTTTATTTTTAAGCAATCTGTTATGTAAGTAACAATAATATCCAATGACATTTTTTTTTTTTTAATAGCAGGTTATAGAGGCAAAATATTCTTTTCTATATAGTACAAGATTTATAATTATTATTACTTATTATTTTTAACTTCTAAATAGTTCAATTTACAAAAGTGATCTTAAACTAATCAGTATTATAAAAGCATCTTCTTTTAAGAAGACTTTCATAACCGTTCTAAACATAAATAAGTGAAGTGTGTGTGTCGGACGTTCCCCTCAGTCCACACAACTTTGAAGAATGTCCGTGGTAGATATAGCTGCCACCACCGATATTACTAGGTGATATCGGTCACCCACTGTGAGATTGGTGTAAATGAAGACTTACGCTAGTAACTGAATTATCAGTTTATTAAGAATATATGTACACACAAAATACGCTATTTACAAATATATACAACTACAACTCGGATATAGGTGATCCGGTTCAACATTAAATTAGATACCGTAAAGATTGGTTGCGTACTATTCCAATTACACTTTCCACCTCACACTCAATACACGTTAAATTCACTTTTTTGGAGCTCAACCTTGAGTCTCCCAACGCAAGTATACTGGGCCTGCACTTCTTAGCCCAGAGCACTAAACAACGGGACGTCGGTGTCCTTTGCGCACAGAGCAACCTCTAGGTCCGAAACCTAGGTACCGAATGAATGATCTGAGGCAAACTTGCCCTTTCCAAATCACTGCTTTCCCCAACATAAACCCCTTTGGAGCTTCCTCATTGGACACATACTCCATTCTTTTCTTGCTTAGTGACATGCTGCTAATCTGCTCATCATCCGCATACTTCACTGACAGATGGACATGCCTCTCAGCAATCTCCTTTCTCTAACACACCACCTGCATAGGATTAGCTGGCAATTCCCCTTTCCACGAAGAGGGAATGTCACCTTGGAAATTCTGTACACAACCATACAATACTAGATATTCAAATAGAGAAAGAGTAGACATTACATTCTTTAGCACAGGTGCTATCAGATCTTGACAGTGTGATTCAGAATATATGATTTTAATAATTATTTAAAAACAGCGCTGTCCAACGCAGCGCCTGCGAGTGCCATGGTGTCCTTTGGAGGTTTTCTTGACGCCCTTTTGAAGATTTCTTGTTATTCAACATTTCAGAAGTAAAATTCTAATTATAAAGAATGTTTTCTTTAAAATCATTAATATTTTATTAGATATATTTTTAAAACCTGCATTTGGCATGTTGTTTGCTTGCCGTTGTATATTAAGAACCAGAAACATACTTTAAAAACTTAATCATGCATATTTTTGCAATTTTTAGCTATTGTTTATGTAGCGCAATTATGAGAGTTAAATTTCTTAATAGTTTCATTCTAAAATTTCAGAAGTAAGGTAAAAATAAATGTTTTCACCTGCACTACTCCCCTTTGAAGATACATGTGCAATAAACCTCAATTTTCTCTTTTTAGTGTTGTCCCACTGGTCCATTGGCTGTTTTTTATGAAGAATAAAAAAGCTTAATTTTATTTTCTTGACTTTTGAAATTTTAGAGGGAGTTTTTTTTTTCTTTCTATAATTTTGCCTTGAAAAGATTGTAAACAATGCAGAAGGATTTCTATCTATAGAAGCACTTCCAAACTATCCTGCTAAAACCACCCACATGGTCTGATCGCTATCCTGCTTGTCTGTTTTTGTACTTTTCATAAAACTAATCCATGCCTTCAAAATAAATCAAACCGTATTTCCACATCCTGAAAGAAACCTAACAATATCTCTGATTTTCATATTTATTTATTTGTCATTATTATTATTATAGACGCGATTACAGTTTCTGGCACCTTACCCTATAAACATTTTTAATAGAGACTTCTCATGAAAAAATTTTATAATTTGAAACTTAATACTTGTAACTGTTGGGGATCTTCTGATCACCGCTGTACGATTCATTTGCAGTGCGTATATACAGTAAAACCCTGATAATTCGGATTAATTGGGACCAGATCCAATTTGAATTATCGAAAATCCGGAGAATTTGAAGGAAAAAAAAAAGAAATAAAAAAAAACATACTTGCAGAAAATCACCTTTATGTTAAACTTATTAAATATTTACAGACAGTAAAAATGTTTACTTTTAATAAAAAGGTTTGTAATTTTCTATTGTGCAGTTTTCTATACCTTTTGCGAGCCGTACGGTCACACATCTGCTTGAGCATAAGTAGTTCGTAGGGACTAGTTCTCTATCTGACGTTCAAAATAAACCATTAATTGGTCTAAATGAGATGTTTCATTATGGCAATAGATCAGACAATGGATCTTATAAGGACTATTTTACCTTGCTTTCTTGCAATGCTCTTAGTAAAAATTTATTGTGCAGTGATTTTTTATGACATTTTTAAGTGGTTTAAATAGAAAATTGGGAAAATTTGAATCGCCAAAGTTAGTGATAAATTGTTGTTCCTTTGAAAGATAACATCAAAGCGTTTTAATAAAAAAATTTAAGGTATTCTTCCGAAAAGATTTCAGAAAAAGATTTTTTTTTTCAGAATATGATGATGAAACAAGTTAATACTATGAAAATTAGTCAATCGCTTCTCAAACTTGGAAAAAAAAAAGATTAAACCGATCCAGATTAACGGGTCTGAATTAGTAGGGTTCTACTGTACTAATACTATGCGGTAATATTGCCATATTTTTTCAATAACGTAATTAATGGTGCCCTTCATTGAGTGCCAATAGCCAAGATGCACCCCTGGTTAATGAAAGGTTGGACAGGCCTGTTTTAAAAGATACTGCTGCCATAAAAATTATAAAAGTGGGTGTAAAAAATCCTTTTTAATAAAAAGAATAAGATTTGTACGATTTTTTTTGTGAAGATATTTAACAGAGATTAGACAATGTTATTTTCAAAATATTTTGTATTCATATTTTATCTATTCTTGTAAAAATCTTTGTAAATTTATGTGCACTTTAGTATAAAGACAAATTTTGGGACATGGGTATTTTTTGTGTTTGTGGAAGTAGCTTGGTAACATACAGATAATTTCAAAGTATACTAAGATATTTTGATAAAGATTGCATACTTTACACACACATAGACAAAAACATTTTTTTATATTTTTCAGATATTTCTGTATTTTTTATTTAATACAACTCAAATAATAAAGTTTACTTTTTTTGACAACTTGTATTTAGTTGTAATGGAAAACAGTCTTTTAGATTCATGAAACTTTTTTTTCTTCTCATATGAAGCAAGAATCTTGTTTTATCATTAGAATCTCTTTTTATTAATATTGATTTTATTTTATTTTTTAATAGAAGTTTAAGTGTATGTCTTTGAACAATGTTACAGTGATCATTATTATTATCAATTACTTGTAATAAAATGAATTACATGAGAAATCTTATCTATTTGTTACCAAAAGAATTTATGTTACAACTTCTGTTCAAGGAAAAAACACTAAAAATTCTTTTAAAATTGATCAGCAATAAACATGTTTAGATTCGCATCCTCCATTAACTTTATTCTGCTTTTCTGTGCACTTATAACCTGTGTCATAACCACAAATAAAATACTTGCCACATATTTTTAAATAAATAAAAATACTAGTTTATCAAGGAAATTGTAACATTGCCATATTAAATAGCATTTAAGTAAAGAAAAATAATGTAAATAACAATCTTGGTAATAAGAAGGAGTGAGGAATTTTAAGAAAATCTTACCAGCCAACAAGACATAACATACAATTGAAAATCAATATGATAAAATGGAAACTACTGCATAAATAGTTAATTACTGTTACTAAATTGCATTTTTATAATTTTTTATTGTAAATTTAACAAATAGATACAACAGGGAAATTTTGAGTGTGGATTAAAACTTAGTGCCATGTTTATATTGCTGTAATTTGACAGAATGCAAAGTTTATCTAACAAATATGGAAAAGAATTTTTTGCATATCTCTATAGTCTACAGTTTTACAGGAACTGCCTACAAATTAACTTGCATTGTCAGAAAATCCACTTGCCAGTGGCAAGTAAAATGATTTATTCCACCACCCATGGTAATATGGCCACATCGGTCAGTTTTGTTCTTGAAATGCCATCAGTTAGTCTTTGAATCCCAATAGCGGGCACAGCTCATTATTTTAAACCTTGCAGATTAATCAACCAACTTTTAAAAAAAAAAGGCTGAGCTTAAAAAAAAGCTGAAATTTACTTTAATTCTATCATTTTTTGTGGTATCTGGTTCATAATTTTACTATATTTTCTTTATAAAGGCAAATTTTATGGGATATTGTTGTTTTTGTAGACTTAGTCTAGCACAGTTGGGTGAGAGATAAATTTTAGTATGTTGCAGATTGACACAGAAAATTCTGCTTCGGAGCTTTGATAAAAAAAATAAATAAATAAATAAATAAATAAAATCATATAGACAGGTAAACCTGGAACTGTAAAAGAATCATTATTAGGCACCTTCTATCTAATTTTTCTATTTTGGCTTATTTGATCTAAATGTAAATTGTCTAAATTTTATTTTATTACAAATGAAGATAAAACTACCGATTTGAAAATAATAAAATTTTATTATTGATTTAAATTAATGATTTTAATTAATCTAACTTAAATCAGCATACGTAAATAGTAAATATTTTCATGAAATTTTAATCACTTATATATATATATATATATATTAATGAACTTTTAGAGATATTCAGTTGGAAATCACACAATATAATACATCTGAAGTAAACCTTTTCATTACCTGGTTGATTAGAAAGAGCACCTTGTATAGGAATATCACCATGCAGTTGTTGTGGATGTGTCCCTAAATAAATATTTGAAATTAAAATATTACTTTGCTACATTAATAGAAAATTACAAAAAAACATGAAAATAATTTAACTACAATTCTTACTAAATAACTAAAATTCTTATTTTTTTAAATTAAAATAATTCTGTATATTATAACAAATGCGGTAGTGTTTGGTATAATATGCTTAAGAAATGGAAAATATAAACATCTTTATGAAAATTCTGGTAAACCAGTTGACGTACAACAGTGTTTTTTTTTTTTTTTCCAAAAGATAGAAATTAACGAGACGAATAAAATGATGGCATTCAAAAAATTATCGTAGTTTACTGTAGTTTTTTATTTAAATTTTAATGAAAAAATGAAGACCTAAAATTCAACAAGCAATAGCTAACTATCACATGGATGGATTAACTTCATTTTTGGTTTAACTTAAGTCCTTTTGGTAAAACTTAAAATAGATTTTTTTTTCATTATTGTATGTTTGATGATCGCTGAGAAAATTGAATTTGTATGTTAATTCTCCAGTTTCTTGTTTTTTCTTACATTGTTTTTTGTTGTTGATGCTGTAGTTTTTTTTTTATTATTATTATTATTTGTTGCCACCAAGTTTAAACAAGTGTAATTTTTTATGTATGTAACATAATTCAAATTAAATAAATCACGTGTAAAACATAATTATTTGTTTTTATTGCGAAGCATTTAGTTTCAGTTCTTTGAATAAAGTTGAGTGCACTGTAATTATTTTCGTTCGACTCCTTGCTTTAGTTATCAGACATCATGCATTTTATATGACAATGCAATAACTTTCTTAATTATTCTAATACAACAATAAAATTTTGGCAGCAAATATTTTGCTTTTCAAAATATAAAAAAAATCTTCAGTTTTTATCAAAAAATTTGAACGACAAGTATTATGCTTTGGTGAGCAACAAAAAAGGTTAATATGTTTTTAAGTATGAAAAAGTGTTTGACAAGTGCTTCTAATTAAGCATGAGAGAAGACAAATGGTTCCTTCTTGGCTGCAGCTCACTGTCAATGCCAAATTTGAAAAAGTCAAATTTATGCTTTTTCCATATATAAGAAATTTATGCAAAATTTTCTGTCTTTCTTTTTATTAAATTTTCAATTCTGTTTTACATGTGAACTGCGCTGTTGACTCTGCATTGCAACTGCATTACAAATCAGTTTTCTGTGCAGTTCTATGCTGCGGGCATGCTTGGTGCCACTGCAAGAGAGTGATACGCAACAGGAACTAAGGTTTTTGGTATTATTTCGCCTAACATTCATGTTTAATTATGCTATATTTTTTCTGGCTATGTCGTTATGCTACACATTTTTATTAATTGAGACTGATTTCTTTTACACGGAAAAAGTGCAAACATGATTTTTTTCTAATTTGGCATTGACAGTGAGCTGCAGCCAAGAAGGGACCCCTTGTCTTCTCTCATGCTCAATTAGAAGCACTTGTCAAACACTTTTTCATACTTAAGGGGTTAGGTGGGTTTCAGAGGTACAAAAAAAAGGTATTTTTACGATTTTTTATTTTATATAAACAATCATACATTTAAAAAATATAATATGGCATATCAAAGGTACATATTTCAACAATGTCTCCTGAAATTTTTATATAAAAATATTGAAAATTCAGCCATTGAGACCTCATCTCCCTGGGTGTCTCACAAAAAAGTGTCTCGCCGTGGACAGCATAACTTATTATTGGTTCATCTAAAATTAAAAAACCAAAATTATTTCGTTAGTACATATAAAAATCTCGTATTTGAACGAAGGGGAAAAAATATATATATAATTTTCATTTTTTCTCAAACTTTGAAAAAAAAAAATCTCATTTTTTGGTCAAAATTTCGCCATTTATTGGCTTAAAAAAATAAGTTGTAATGAAAAAAAAAATTCCTTCGTTCAATAACTAGATAATGTTATTTTAAAGATGTCTACACAATTTGAACTAAATCGGTCCATAACTTTTCGAGAAATCGTGTCCACCGACTTCAAAAATGAAGTTTTGGGAAAAACACGTTTAAAGTTTTAAGTTGAACTTACATGCAAGAAAAAAACTTTTTTTTTCAACTTACATAGAATCATCGATTCCAGCACCATAAAGCAGAGTACCCGCAGCTGCGGCAATGTCTAGGGCATCCTTTTGCTCTTGCCTGTGACGAATTCTTGCTTCACGAGTCTCAATGTCAGCTTTCCTGTCGGCAATGAGTATGCGTTTTTCATCTTCTTTTCGGGCATACTCATGGCTGTTTCGACCAAGTTTCAAGTCCATGCCATGCATAAAAAGCAACAAAGCTGAAATCCCTTCGTTGAATGTGCCAGCAGCGACATATGCAGCGATCCCAACTATTTTTGAACCAGCAGGGAGTATTTTAGGAGTAATTTTCCAAACTAACTGGTTTAAACTTTTATTATTATTTTGAGTGAATCCACCAACACACCTCTCTAAGAGCTCCTCTTTGCTGAGGTCTTCATAAATGGGTCTGATAACTGATGAAACTTCACTTGTTAATGAATCATAGTCATGTTTGTATGATGACAGAGTGTTCATTGATGAAGCGCGCTGCCAAGTGCACCATGAGTCAGGGCCCTCTGGACATTTATCGTGCTGTGGATTTTTGTCTGTGGAGGTATAATGGAAAAAAGTTGCCCAAATAGCGTCTCTCATATTTTGTACCGAATTGCAGTTTCTTCTTATAGCTAGTCCATAATAAATTGTTAATTTATCAATTAACTTGCCAGTAAGTTTTCCTTTGCCAGATAGAGTTTTTTTTCTAATAGATTTACCGGCCTTTGTTTTCGTTTCTTCGACAGTTTTATTGACTAAATCACGTAAGCGTTTGCCCATCCTTTTTTGCACATGTCCTACGCATTCTTTTTTATTAACAATAAAATCATCACCATAAGGTTTGGCATTGAGAACTCCAGAGTATGTTTTAGAGTCCCCGTCACCAATATAATTTGAGTACATTAGGCCATATTTTTCAAAAGAGCGTTGAAACATTGCAACGATTGATGAAACTTCCATATTACCAGCTGGTCCTTGGTGATTGGCACTACATTCGTTTTTTTGGAGATGATCTGCCTGCCACTCTTCAAATTCTATTGTGCTTAGTTTTTTTTCCAGGCTTCACATAATTTACAATATGAGGATTTTACAAAAATATCTAAAACTTTTCCGCTACAATATCCAATTATCGAAGACACACCGTACAATGATGAAAAACCGTGCTTTTTCCAAGTGCCATCACCTGATACAGTTACATCTGTCGTATCATCAATATTATTTTCATCACACGTTAATTTTTTCTCTTGTTTTGCAGCCGATGAAAAAAGTGCTTGAGCAACCGTCTCAACACATCCGTAAATTTTATCAACATAACAATCGTATGTTGACTTATTCAAGAAAGAAGCACTCATTTCCATCAAGCCACAGAATTTTTTACATCCGGCTAGTCCTTAGCCTAATATTCGCATCACAAAAATAAACCTACGATTTATTTCGTAAGCGTTTCCAATTTTGTGACACGATAAAATGTATCGAGGCTGACATTTTTCACATTCCACGAAAATTTTGAAACCAAGGCCGTATTTCATACACTGTTTAAAATCTACTTTCCCATTGCATATTTTGTCCTGTCCATTTTCGTTTATAATATTAGAGCATTTCACAAATGAAGATAGCGTTGAAAAAACTAAAAAAAAGTCGATGATTGCATACTGCAAAGTACCGTCTTCTGGCACATGATTTTCATCTTGGCTTCTAAGTTTTTTCGCAGACGTGCTAGTGAAAGATTCATTATGTTCCTCAGGATTTTTAGGATTGAATGATTGTTTTCTCTTTCTTGGTCTATCTTTTCTTCGACCACTAGTTATTCGATCAGATCTCGTCACTTTACTCATGATGAATAAAAATTTGTAACACTTTTAATTTCACAGAAGCAAAAATTCACAAACATTTATAACTTTAAAGAAACCTCGTGGATCAGGAGGCAACCAAGAAATGAAATATTTGAGCAGTTTAAGTTACGTTTGAATGATATACAATAAGCAAACGAGAAGAACAATCAATAGACAACTGCTTCCGTACACCTGCGGTGCGCTACACCGACGTGGCCCAATGGGCGGGACTTCCGAAGGGTCTAGTTCTTGGAATTTTACTCGGATCGATTTAAAATTTTTGGAGAATATTTTAAACATATTGTACTATTTAATAAGACAATTAAAAAAAAAACGATTTTTTGAAATTTTAAAACCCACCTAACCCCTTAAAAACATATTAACCTTTTTTGTTGCTCACCAAAGCATTTTTTAATACTTGCTACTCTATGATTTATTGATGCCATTTTACTAGCTGCAAAAGTCACTTTTTAGGTGCGTTCGTAATTATGTAAATACGTAGCACCTATTGTTGTCGCTCAGTCCGTCCGTCCGTCTGCATATAACAACGAAAAAACTATCCAACCAAATTGTTTGAAATTTAAAATATATAATTATTACATAATTTTGTCGAGTCATTTCAAATTTTATGAAAATCGGATGGATAGATCAATTACAGGGACAATCAAAAGGATTCCGTTACATTACAATCAATGGGAAAAAAAGTTTCAAATGCATTTTAATCGTTTGAAATTTTAAAACGTTTAATTATTAAATAATTTTGTCGAGTCATTTCAAATGTTATGAAAATCGGATGCATAGATCAGTTACAGGGACAATCAAAAGTATTCCGTTACATTACGATCAATGGGAAAAAATGTTCCAAATGCATTTTAATGGTCTTACACTCATTTGAACATAATATAATTGACATGAATCTATGATGTATGTACTAAAATCTACATTCTGTACAATCTGGGATGCAAAGAATATTTACTATTAAATTACAGGGCCACGCAAATGTATTCCACTAAATAATGTTATACGGAGAAACATTTTATGAATAAGTTCTACGTTAATGAAGTATAATAAAAATTACTTCCTGCATATTTACAGGAACACAAAGATTTCGACCACTATACTGTATCCAAAGTACGCTCTACTATATCAGCAAGATCTGAATATTTCAAAACTTATAGTAACAACGCACCTCATTTGCTACGCTTCATGTGCAATTTCCAACTTGTTTTTTTCTTTTTTCAATATTTTATAAGTACTAGCAGGCTTCGATTATCCTTCAAGCTCTATTATTTCTAAAAACACATTTATTTGCTGTTTTAATAAGAAAATGCACAAGAGAGGGCTAAATGGAAATAATACAGAACTCAAAGTTCACATATTATTCTTATAGGCATCTCATTAAATAGTTCTTTTATAATTAGAATTATAAAATTTATTATTAAATAGTATTGCACATTGACATAAAACCTCTTCAAAACTGAGATACATAAATGTGGCCTTGGTATATATATATATTAAGCAAAATTTATAAATAGCCACACTAAAGCTTATTTCCTTATAAGAAAAATGTCCTTTCATCTGTGTTTGCACAATGGTTTTAAGACAATATTGTCAAGAAAGTATGAAACTTTCATATTCTTTAACTAAAACACTTAAAAAATTTTAAGGATTTGTAGATCATTCACTTGTTTAAAAGCCTTTCTTTTTATTATTGTGTGGATTCAAGTTATTGAAAAATAAATTGATATTTTAATGATGCAAATATTTATAAATCCATATTTGAGAACATAAATTATCTATTGCCCAGAGTACCAATTTCACAAAAAGGCTTTTTCTGCTATCTATGGTGTCATATTGTTTATATAAAAGCAATGGATGTGTATTTGTAGTATTATTTTAACTTTAGGAATGGAGAGAATAATAAAATGCTTCTGCAATCTTAGGAAAAATTCAAAATTTTTTCATGAAACAATTTTAACTTGGAAGCATTTAAGATTTTAACTCCTTATGTACCAATTTATGAATCAATGTAACACATTTTACAAAGATTTCATCCAGCAAAGTTATAAAAATGTTTACAATTCTCCTCAAATTGTATCTTTAAAATATTTTTAGTATAATAAATACAGGAAATTTTCAGAAATGAAACATTTCACTATGTCTTTTCTTCTCTATTCTAAAATAAAAGGTAACTATTTATGCTACTGCTGTAATTGAGCTTACAGTGACCTTTCTACATTCATATCGCATAAAATAGCTATTGCAAATAAAAACATGAAAATTAGATAGTTTTATACAGAAATGTATACATGTTAAAGCAGACAATGCCATTTTTATCTGGATATTAATCAAAATAGTTCAAATCACCAATAAATAAAAAAAAAAATTAAGCATTTATAAACATTTTTCAGTTGAAAAATATAGTTACATTTGAATTCCTAAAAAGAAAGAACAATTTAAACTAATTCAGCTATTATGTATTAAAAAGCATGCCATGATGAAAATTACATCATATTTAAAACAGTTTTTATTATATTTTCAAACGTTGTACTTTTAACAGAAATATGTATCTACATGTTAATATTGAAAAAGAAAAAGTTAAAATAATTTAATTATTAAATGCAAAAAATTTAATGGTGAAAATTATGCCACATTTAAAATGTCACGATATTTTCTTATAGCATCTAAAAAGAAAAAACTTTTTCAAAACATTATAAAAATCTAGGAGGCAGAGACATTTTTTTTTATTTTAAAATTTTTTAACAGCTAGCTTTAAAATGTATGAATGATTTTTCTTAATCACAAAAAGCATCAGCTGTTGTGACAATGACCTAGGGTAGTGAAAATTCAACATTCCCACTCTAGTATAAAAGAAAATGAATGATAACTTGATTGGCAGAAGATACTGTTTATGGTAACATTATTTAATCTTTTGTAATCAGATAATCTTTAAAAAAAAAAAAAGCGCTAATTAGTACAGTTTTAGAGATTGCTGAATTCGGACAAGGATTAGCATGCATAGCTCACAAGAGTAAAGCCCAACAGAAACATCCCCCCCCCCCCTCCCCGAAAAAAAGGAGGAAGTACTGTATTTATTCATGTATAACGCAGATTTAAAAAAAAAAAAAAAATTACTCATAGGTGCACATTATACACAGAATAATTTTTTTACTGCTTGAAGTAATCACACGATATACATTAAGAAATGTATTCAAAGACGACATTAAAAATAGGAAAATCTTATTTAATAGAAGTATTGCTGCAACTTTATTTCATGCCTGGAACTTTTGTTATAGAAAAATGCTAGTAATGTTATTTAAACACTAATAAGCAATTATTGCTGTCGCTCTCTATTATCCCTCGTCATGCACTCTTTATCCAGTATAAAAATGTAATTTTGCCTTGTTTTCTGGCCTAATGCAATGTTTGTTTCGACTTTGTTTACTTAAATTGCTTTGGCAATCCAACTATTTGCATATCAAATTTATGGTGCGTGGTATACACGAGTAAATACGGTAGTTCATTTTTAAATGTTTTGGCATGAAATATATTTCTAAATAACATATTATTCACAATAAAAATGCTTTTGGAACATAATAAAATAATGTATCTAAAAAATCTTAAATTGTATTACAGCTACTCGATTGGATGGAAACAACAAAAATTATTTTACAAATTAGAGGGTGAATAATATATACATTGGAGTACCCATTTGCAATGCTAAAAGTCCTGTGAATTTCTAAAACTTAATATCTTGCTTTACATTTTCATTAAAGCAATTAAAACAGGACAGTAATATTAGAAATTAGTAATTGTCATAAAAATGATATGTTGTGTTTTTTTAACCTTAATGAACAATTAAATACTTACAATAATTAGTGCCTTGGGTTCGCAATAAAAGTGAGTTGTTTTCTGGTGGCACCATTGACTGAGTGTAGGACAATGTGCTACCTCCAGTCCACGTGTTTGCTGAACCTGAAAATGAAATTATTTTACCTCGAAAACTTACTATTTTACAATAGCTTGAATGGAATAGATGTCATTAAATACTTAAAACAGATTTGACGTATACATAAAAAACACAATTTGTTCAATAAACATAAAATGCCTTCTTGAATTTTCATTTAACCCATAAGGGTCTGTGCATATATAACGTTATCAACTTTTCGGTAATTTTGGACCCCCCTCCCCCGCCTTTTTGATATCATACATTATCATTCTTGGATCCCCTCTCCTCCCCAGTAATGATATCGTTATCAATGTCTAATTATTTTTTTAATCTTTAGAATTTCTCTCTTTTGCTTAGAGAGGTATACAAAATTGTTTAAATTTATTTTTTGCATACTTTAATCAATTCAAATGAAGATAAGTTAATAAAGTATTGCTTTGTATCAAATAAACTTAAAAGAAATAGTTATTATTTAAAAGTATTTTATAATAGCTTTTTGTTAGATAGTGCATTCAACAGTAATAATGTCTTCTAGTATTTGCCCTATACGAATGAGGAGGGAGGAGTGGAGAGATAGAAATTCTTATTAACAAAAGAAGTTCTTGTTTCTCTATAATTTATTAGTAAACACAAGCTTAATTTTAAATATACTTCAAATATAGTTTCTGGATCAGTGATTGTACATGCAAGTATACATCAAGAAGAAAAAGAAAGTCAAATGTTGGAGTATTCTATATTTTAGAATTAAATATTTTTTTAATAATTTAATGATTTTAATATTTTTTTTTATTTTCATAAAAATAACTGATTTGGAAACGATAACATGCTATTTTTAACCAAAAATCATTTTACAAATAAAAAAAGAAAATTTTGGTTGAATCAAATAAGGTAACAATATCAAAAGACAGCTCGCCCCTCCCTATAAAGATATCTTATGATAACTTCTGCCAGACCCCCCCCCCCCCTCCCCACAAAAATGATAACATTATGTTTGCACAGCCACTAATTGGAGACATGAATTTCCTTATGCAATGATTTTTAATTTTTTGTAAACAGCATTGGAATTTATTTTGGAGGTACAAAATATTCTGGATATCGTGCAACAATAAAAGAACATTTTAGTTATTGGTATCGAAAAGATGATTTTATTCTAGAACAAATTACTACATGATAATCAGATTCAAAGATTAACACATATTCATTTTGATTCCTGCCTCGAATTACGGGTTAAGTATAATCACTGAGTTTATCCCTAGATTTGAAAAACTGTGAAGATCCGCTTGTATGAAAAGGGTACTCGATTTTCAAAAGTACTATTATTTAGAAGTCAAAGTACACTTTTCGAAACATAATTGTTTTTCATTATTCAAGCAAAAAATTTTAGTACAAAAGACAGTGAGGGTATAGCAGCCTCCTGAAACTATTTGGAGAAAATTCTAGAATCATAAATCAAAACTTAGAATATTCTATCTTTAAAGAATAATAATCTTATTCTTTAGAATAAAATCAGAAGAAATACAGTAAAAATCCACTAATAATGGCAACAACAAGACTGAAGAATTTTTTCTCTTGGAAATTAGATACATCATTAAGAAGTGGCTCTAAAATCCTGACATAAATTAATGGTCAACAATGCTGAGAGTTCGAACCTCAGACAGTGAATGTTAAAAAATAAATAAAATTTAAGTGAGTTGTACATAACTTAAAAAAAATTATAAATGAATAATATAAAGTTGAGAAACAGCTCTTAACTGAAGAACAAATTTTTCAGAATATCACTAAGCTAACAGAAAACAACACTTACATATTGACAAAAATTAGTTTTAAAATGAATGTAGATTACAAGGCAAGTAACCTGAACTCAACTTGCACAGTTTGGGTTAGGTTGTCAATAATATTTTTACCAATGTAAGCCGATTTAATTCTATCTTGAGTTTGAATTTTTTATTTGTTTGACACTAGGGTGTCAAGGTTGATAATTAAAAGTTATCGGTATTTATTGAAAAACTATATATTTGAATATACATAATTTTATATGTGTGTATATATATGCTTTTTTCTACATATAAAATAAAAATGATATTCAAAATATAATTATAGAATATTTTTTCAAATGTGGATAATTACAGCATTTATAATGTATTAAAACATAAAGCTAGATTGATTCAGGTTAACAAAGAATTTTCATATTGGTATTTACATAATCCAATCCATGGTGAACTAATACAGATAAGAAAATAGGATTGCCATAAAAATATTAAAGAAAGAATCTTTCAGTGTAGGTTTTATTTTTTCGTTAAAAATTATTAATACTTATTGTTTTAAGGTACAATACAATAAATATCAAATTTACTCAATTATAAAAATTATTTAAGAATAAAATGGATTAAATATAAAATAGAAATGAAATATATTAAATTCATTCATTTTCAATCTGATCCTTATTCCCCCCCCCCCCCTTTTCATTATTTGAATAATAAGAGATACCAAATTTTTAGATGAAAATCGATAATCACATACAGTGCTTTTAAAAACTAAGTACATTGTATTTACAACATTGGTATTTATTCTTTTTAAAAAGTAGCAAAAACTTTTAGTTTAACTGTTACTGCACAAATTTTTATAAACACACAGATTTTCATACATACACGTATACTTACTGCTATTAGAAGTAAAGCTCGAAGGAACAGCTTGTTGAGGTGGGGATGTTCCAAGCCCATTTATAGTGTTTGGCGTTAAATGAGGAGAAAGGGTATCAAGAGTATTACTCCCATTTACTGGTTAAAAAATAATTCAATGATAAGAAAATAACAAATTATATAAGTTCACATAAAAATTGCACATCTAACAATAACAAAAAGTACTAACATTAGCTAAGTTGAATTAAAAAGCAAATTGTATCTAGACTAATTCAATTTCTGTTTTATTTTTAGTTATTAATATTAAATGTTATTTATAGCTAAATATAATCAGTGACATAATAAACTGAATTTTGAAATCATAATCCAGTCAAATATTGCAAGAAAGGGTTAAACCTTTGTTTAAGGTCAGAGGCTCACACACAATAAAATTGATTTTTTTTTTTTAAATATAAAATTCATTTTAATAAAAGAAGTGTCTTTACAAAATGCATTTTATTAAAACAGTTCTCTTCAAAAATTCAATTCCAAAATAGCAAAATTTTTAATTAATTACTTTTATTTAGTAAGTATTTTGAAGTGCCTAATTTACAAACAAAATGAGTTCACTAGAAATGCAAACTTCAGCAAGAGGAAGTTAGGATTAATAAATATTTGCTTTGAATTTGAGTAACAGAATTTAATATTTTATTACTTTTTTTCTTCACAAAAACACAGTAAATTTCACAAAAATAACTTTTTTTTCTTCACAAAATGGGGATCCAAGGAGGAAAAAACATCCATTGATCTGCGAAAAGTGTAATATGATTTAATACATATGTAAATCAAAATTTAAATGCAATATCTCTGAAATGGTAACTGACCCCCTAATTGCCAGATAAGTAGGTGAGAATATGACAAGAAGAAAAGCAAGAATATTCCAAAATATATAAAGACAAGATAACTAATGTATATACAAAGAAACACATTGACTAGATGCTGCTGGGTAAAAACTAAACAAGATTACTAATGTATATACAAAGAAACATGTTGACTAGATACTGCTGGGTAAAAACTAGACAAGATTACTAATGTATATACTACAGAGAAACATGTTAACTAGATGCTGCTGGGTAAAAACTAGACAAGATTACTAATGTATATACAAAGAAACACGTTAACTAGATGCTGCTGGGTAAAAACTAGACAAGATTACTAATGTATATACAATGAAACATTTTGGAAATCAGTTAACTAGACGTTCATCTAGTTAGCTGATTTCCTAGAAAAACTAGACAAGATTACTAATGTATATACAATGAAACATTTTGGAAATCAGCTAACTAGATGTTCATCTAGTTAGCTGATTTCCAGAATGTTTTATTGTATATACATTAGTAATCTTGTCTAATTTTTACCCAGCAGCATCTAGTTAACGTGTTTCTTTGCATATACATTAGTATTCTTGTCTAATTTTTACCCAGCAGCATCTAGTTAACGTGTTTCTTTGTATATACATTAGTAATCTTGTCTAGTTTTTACCCAGAAGTGCTTCTGGGTAAAAACTAGACAAGATTACTTATGTATATACAATGAAACACTTTGGAAATTGGCTTAACTAGATATTGCTGGCCTTTAAATTTACAAGTCTTAAAACTTGCAACTATAAGACAATGTTCTCTATGATATGGTGGGAATCACATTCAAAACAATAATAAAAGATATTTTATACATTACTGATGTTTACGTAATGAATTCATATTGGCTGATTTACTGCAGACAATGATAAATAGATGCAAGAATAAACAATAACAAAACACAGTTGATAGAAGTGTTATTTTTGAAATGTGATGTTTTCAAAGGGCCAGCTGTAATGCAATGAAAGCACAATTTTTAATTGGGTGATTAGTGAACAATAAACTAGTACCATTTAGAGCAATCACAATATCCACAGGATTTTAAGTTCTTATATTTCCTTGATTTAATTACTGAATTAAAAAAAATCTCCTTAACCAATGATGATTAATTTATATACACTGTAGAGCCAGATAAACTGGTACAAATGTGTATATGCAAATAATGCAGGTATTCAACCAATCAGCATAACACAGTGAGGTCAGCAGCACAAATGTAAAACAACATTTGCCTGATAAAAAAGTTCAGTTCCTGCTGGAGCTGCTACAATGACAATTTATCAAGATTTAAGTTGAATGTGTTGTTATAGTTTTAACACACAAAACAGGACATCTATGAAGTAGCAATGCAATTTGGAATTTTGTATCATTTTAATGCTAATATGTATTACAAACTGTTTGAGATAAATCTGCAATTTTGTTTTCTGCAATCCTTTTTTTTTTTTTTTTTTTTTTTTTTTCTTCCTTAGATAAATCTGCATTTTTTCCCTGTCATATAGAGCATATAGCCATTCTCATTATCCCCCATATTAATCCACATTGAAATAATAGCATACCGAAAGAAGGGGAGGTGGCTGATGAAATTATAGCCCCTCCTCTTGAATTTACTATTTACAATTACAGAATGAGCTTAAAAAAAACAAGACTATTTCTTCTGATGTTTCTATTCCTAGAAAAAAATTGTAACTCTGGAAGATGCTTGCACTTTCAACATTTTATGCCGTCATGTTTTGAGATCTACAAGTTTTTCATGCATAGATTATAATTAAAATGATTCTGAATAAAATATTTTTTGCCACTCAATAGTGTGAAACTTTATAGATAAATACACCTGTCAAACATTCCATAAGTGTATCGAGAATATCAAGTATCTAGTAACATTTCAACTCTCCGATGACCAGCATCAGAAAGAACGACTTTAATATACACCTCGAATGATTAGTAGACCGACTCTTCTTAACTGATATAAAACTAGCACAGTGAAAATGACATTCTAGTAACGATATCTCTTTGAAAATAATCACATTGTGATTGACAGATCTTGGGGTCAATATAAAATCTTTACATATATATATATATTTTTTTAACATGAATGGTTTTAAGTTTTTAAGACAAATTTATATGAAATGGAACAGTTTTAATAAATTAAGCACCTTTTTTGTTTTTACTAAATTAATAATTATGTTATCCTAGTTTAATTTTTTTCGCTAAGAAAAAAGCTTATTGATGATTAGAATTGTTTTAAAATCCGTATCAAATGTCACAAAAGATAATTGTCAGGCTAAGCAAGATAGAGGTCTGCACGGGCCGGGCCTTGGCCCGAAGCCCGAGCCCGGCCCGGCCCGCGGGCCGGGCTCGGGCCGATTTCCAATAATAGCATTCGGGCCGGGCCGGGCCGGGCCGGGCCTAATCACTAATCCTTTCGGGCCGGGCCTAGTCACAAATCATTTCGAGCCGGGCAGGGCTCGGGACTTAATTTTTTTGCTGGAGTATCGGGCCGGGCCTAACTTTTTTTTTCCTTTGCGAAGCCGAGACTGATTCTATTCTTCCTAGTTTTCATGGACCAAAATAATCAGTTCCTATTGAATCTTCCTATATGAAAATCCTTTTCTCGACTTTTTATAAATCAGTAATATTTGGCTTTGTCCAAAAATTTCTGCAAAAAAAGCATATACTTTTAAGCCGTCATTATTCTACAATTAAACATTAGAATTTATTCCTTTTAAAGTATCGTAGATTACTAGGCCTTTTAAAATAGAATTAAACACACACACACACACACACACACACACACACACAAAAAAAAAAAAAAAAAAAAAAAAAAAAAAAAAAAAAAAAAAGGCATGATTATGACGGATTTTTTTTTAAAACTGAAAGTTTCTTTTAAAATGTTCATTTATGCAAAATGAATACAACAATACGCGAGAAAAAAATTTATTAAACATTTACATTTGTTAAGAAGGGAATGCATTTTTTTTTTTTTTTTTTTTTTTTTTTTTCGTTCCAAAGCGATTTCGTCTTTGGAAATTTTACCATGTACCGCTTTTTCGATTTTTTGTCTCCATTACAGGGAATATGGATTAATAATACCAGTGATAACTGAAACATTTACATACGACAAACAAAGATTCATTTAAAAGCATAAATATCACAGCCTACGGCGCTTCTGCATAAATGGAGATTATAAACAGGGGGAAAAAAAAAGACTAATATAATTTTTTTTGGTCAGAACTCTTCCATAAGATTAAAAATCAATGTTCTGTAGAAATTCACTCGAGCCGAGCCGGGTTCGGGCCGAAATTTAAAATTTTTTCCGGACCGGGCCGAGCTCGGGCCGAAATTTTAACTTTCGGGCCGGGCCATCATTTTTTTCGTTCGGGCCGGGCCGGGCTCGGGCCGAATTTTTAACTTTCGGGCCGGGCCGGGTCGGGCCAATATTTCTTTCGTACGGGCCGGGCCGGGCCCGGGCAGAAATTTTAACTTTCGGGCCGGGCCCGGGCCTGGAAATTTCGGCCCGTGCAGACCTCTAAAGCAAGATTTTTAAATTTTATGATTCAAGCTTATGCATTTTTTTAATTTCAACACCATATAATTCCCAAAATACAAAAAAAAAAAAAAATTATTTTCAATGGCTCTTAATTAGAAACAATTTATGGCAGAAGTTGCTTTTGTGTGTTGTTAAATTTAACAAATGAATAAGCACCTCAAAAAAAAAAGAAAAAAAATCAGCTTTTTTTTTTTTTTTTTTTTTAAATATTTCTAAGCACAATCTTTTCCAAAGAAGAAAGAAAGAAAAAAAAAGAAGAAGACCGACCGTCATGCTGAAGAATTCTGAAAATTTCAGGAGTTAGCAGGTATGCAAATTAGATAGGTCACAAAACAAGCATTAGTATAGTGTTGGTTTAATGTGTAGTTGTACAACTACAACCTTTTTTAGATCTGTGACAAATAATAATAATAATATAATTATTTCAACTATAAGGATGCCAACTGTATTTTCTGAACAACTAATATGCATATGAAATTTAACTTTCTTATTCCGAGCTTAGAAAATGCAATTACCATTAGAAAAGTTTATATATATATATATATATATATATATATATATATATATATATATATATATATATCCTATCAAAAACATGAATGTGAAAGAATGCCAAGTTTGTAAAAGGTTTCGCTAATGAAAGAAGTGAGATCTAACTGCAAACCAAGTTCTTTCGAAGCTCCTTAAATCATAGCTCCTGTCATGCATAATATTCTTCAATTGCTTAAAATGAGTTGGTATGTTACTTGTTATTCAATAGAGCGACTTACAAGTTTTCTGTTATTCAAATTTCTCTATTTAATTGATCAGAACTTAAAGTTGATCACTTAATTAATTTATCGATACCTTAACTTCAATGTAGTTATTCGAACATTTGAATGACTAGATCTTTCCCAATCAGATTCTAGATTAAATTTCACTCAAACATTAAAGTTAGGTACTCAAACATTAAGTACTTACTCAAACATTAAAGTTAGGGGCTGAAAACTTGCCAAGTCGCTCTATTGAATAACAAGTAACATACCAACTCATTTTAAGCAATTGAAGAATATTATGCATGACAGGAGCTATGATTTAAGGAGCTTCGAAAGAACTTGGTTTGCAGTTAGATCTCACTTCTTTCATTAGCGAAACCTTTTACAAACTTGGCATTCTTTCACATTCATGTTTTTGATAGGATATCATTATTTTTTGTCAAATCACTTCTTTTATTAGCGAAATCTTTAACGAACTTGGCATTTTTTCACATTCATGTTTTTGATAGGATATCATTATTTTTTGTCAAATAAGTCGGTATTTGTTTCCTTTTTGAAATAAATTGGCTTAATATTAAATTAGTTTTATTTAATATTAATTAATCTTACAGCTTTTTCCTGCGTTTATTCACTGTTTCTTTGAATCAAATTTAAAACTTTTAACATTAGGATTGCTTATGTTCCATTAAATTCCAATAATAAGGATGTTTCTTTTATGTGATTGGGTACTACTTGATTATCTCGGCGACCAAAAAAGTTTGTCTCCAACTTGGCGATATATCGCCAAATTGACGACAAAAATTACCCGCCAAAAGTGATACTAACTTGGCGCTATTTCTGGTATTTCGCCAAATTCCCATAGACTCCCATTGTAATCTGGCAATTTATCCAATACTGTTGTTAGAGCAAGGACTGCCACCATCATTTTGACTTTTTTTTTCTTTTTTTTTTTTTTAATCGGTTCGCTAACTTTCCAATATTGCTGATATTGCTATTTAGAACGTTTATAGAACGCTTTTCGCGCATTTTTACCCCTTTTAAATTTTGTATTTGTTAACAAATGTTCTTAGTGATCATTTATATCTTATAAGTAATGAAAATGCCAAATTTGATGTTTCTAAGCCCTTAACATACAGACATCGCATTTTTAGAATTTTTTTTGCTCTTTTAATTCTTTTGGATTAGTGGCATTGACATAAGATATAGCCTATATTGGAGCAAGGAATGTCACCATCATTTTAAGATCATTACTTTTAAGATCAGATGGTTGTTTGCTGAGATTGCTTAAAAATCCCAATTTAGAACAGTTTTAGAATGCTTTTCGTGCATTTTCACCCTTTTTGAATTCTTTATTTTTTAGCAAATGCCCTTAGAGATAATTTTTATCTTATAAATAAGTAACATGCCGAATTTTGTGCTTCTATGCTTTTAGTAAAACAAAAATCTCATTTTTAGAATGTTTTTTGCTTCTTCACTCTCTTATGGTTAATGGTATATACATAAAATATAGCATAAACTTGAACCGGGGTGAATACCATCATTTTGGTACTATTAATTTTGGAATCGGTTCATAGTTTCAGAAATTAGCTCTGATACTCGCCAAAAAAGACGCCAACTTGGCACTATTTCTGATATTTTGCAAAATTCCTGTGAACTCTAAAATGCCAAACTTTATAATTCTAGTCCCTTAACATACAGACATCGCATCTTTAGGACGTTTTTGTTCTTTTACCCCCTTTGGGTTAGTGGCATCGACATAAGATATAGCCTATGTTGGAGCAAGGACTATCATCATTTTGATATCATTACTTTTAAAATCGGTTTGTTGTTTGCTGAGATTGTTTTAAAATCGCTATTCAGAACGTTTTCAGAATGCTCTTCGCGAATTTCCACCCCTTTTAAATTTGGTATTTTTTAGCAAATGTCATTAGTGATCATTCATATCTTATAAATAATTAACATGACAAATTTTTTGCTTCTAGGCCCTTCACTAAAACAAAAATCCCATTTTTAGAGAGTTTTTTGCTTCTGAACCCTCTTTTGGTTAGTGGCACAGACATAAGATATAGTCTGCGTTTGAACCGGGGCGAATACCATCACTTTGGTTCCATTACTTTTGAAATCGGTTCGGTAGTTTCAGAGATTAGTCCCGATACTCGCCAAAAGTGACGCCAACTTGGCACTATTTCTGGTATTTTGTGAAATTCTCATAAACCGCCATTGTAATCCAATAATTTATCTTCTAACAACCATTAATGTTTAATTAATGGTGATTTCTGATTTTTTCCTATTTATAGATCCAATAACCTACCTCCACACCAAATTTCAATTTCCTAAGTCACCTGGAAGTAGTCAAACATTTCTATGAGTGAGTGAGTGAGTCAGTGGGAAAAACAGTGGTTTTCAGACGTCAATTTCTCGTGAACGGTAAAAGATTTTTTTAAAAATTTATAGGATTAGGAAATTAGAAGATGGTCTTACACGACACAAAAAATTGCAATTGTGTAGGTCAAATAGAATTTAAGTTATTGAGGGGTCAAAAGTGGCCCGAAATGGTTCGGGTAATATAACCCACGGCCGGTGTGTCGACTTTTACTTTTTGAACTTGGCTGACACACTGCCGTGTGTCTAGATATATACAGGGTGTCCGAAAAGTCTGGAAACGGCCGAATAACTCGAGAAATACATATGAGATTGAAAAACGTAAATATACGTGTTAAATATTTTTAAATAAGCTACTCTGTGATACCAAATTTGACCTTCGAAACCGACCCCCTGGGGGTCAGAGGGGGTCCAACTTTGAAATCTTAAATTATAACCCCCATTTTTTATTGCTGATTCGGATTCTACGGACAAAAATACGTAACTTTTGTATTTGATGTTTATTTCAAATCTTCGTTTATCACGGTGTAATCGAGCATATTAAATCGATACATATTCCCGTTTTTCCAACGGGATTTTCCCTAATCGAAACTGATTGGGCAGAATTTTTGACGTCAAATTCCTCGTCTTTTGTAGGAATAGCGTTTCCAGAAAATCACTCATGGCGATTATTTCAATAGTGCTACACTGTTAAAAATTTGACCCATTTGCTGCAGCGTCACTCCACAGCTATTATAGAATATCTCTTTTGTGACCAATGAGAATGCTCCATAACACAGTAAAGTAATCGTTTTCTATAAAAGCGGTGGAGTGACGATGCAGCAAAAGGGTCAATTTTTTTACAGTGTACTTTACTGTGTTATGGAACATTCTCATTGGCCATGAAAGAGATATTCTATAAAAGCTGTGGAGTGACGCTACAGCAAATGGATCAAATTTTTAACTGTGTAGCACTACCGAAATAATCGGCACGGGTGATTTTCAGGAAACGCTATTATTGCAAAAGACGAGGAATTTGATGTCATAAATTCTCCCCAATTAGTTTCGATTAGGGAAAATCCCGTTGGAAAAGACGAAATATGTATCGATTTAATATGCTCAATTACACCGTGATAAACAAGGATTCGAAATAAACATCAAATATAAAAGTTACGTATTTTTGTCCGTAGAATCCGAATCTGCAATAAAAAATGGGGGTTATAATTTAAGATTTCAAAGTTGGACCCCCTCTGACCCCCAGGGGGTCGGTTACGAAGGTCAAATTTGGTATCACTGAGTAACTTATTTAAAAATATTTAACACGTATATTTACGTTTTTCAATCTCATATGTATTTCTCGAGTTATTCGACCGTTTCCAGACTTTTCGGACACCCTGTATATGTATGTGTGTGTATCTGGCACCAAATTAAATTAATCTTGCATTTTTAGTTTGTTTAAAATTAGCTAATACTTTTTTTCTTTTCTTTAATGAAAATTAAAGAAATGAGAATAAATGGCATTTTATATGTCCTGCACACCTACATCATCACAAGTAGCGATATTCTTATTTTCATATACTTTTAAAGAAAAATTCAAGTTTTAAAGACATTTTCCATTCCATGTACAGAACACATTTTTCTTTTCTGTTCTAGTAAACTTGCAATTAGATTGTGATGAGTGGGAGAAGGGGCAAGTTTTAATGAAACAGTGTTAATCCAGTCTTTGTGACACTTAAAATTGGATACAATGTGAAAAAAATACACATAACCTGATATAGATTTTTTGCAGCACTGAACTATCTGGACATAAGCATTTGGCAATAAGTGTTTCCTGAACATGATGGCTAATTCAGCTTTTACATTATTATTACATATATATATATATATATATATATATATTTTAAATACAAAATTTTGATAATATTCAATATGAAATTTAATTTATTATCTTTCTAAATTGTGTACTATTCTAAGCTATGTAACTAATAACTTTAAACTATGCTTCTTAATTTTAAAAAAAATTATAAAAAAAACCATTTGTGCTTTTTGAAAATCGATGATGGGAGTGAGAGCAAATATTTTTACTGGTGACTACCAGATTTTATTAAATTTGTACAGCATTTCCCCTATTGAATTTTGTATAATTATTTCAGGAAAAAAATGTAAAAATATATCATTCATTTTCATATAGCCAGCCATATATTTTCTAAAAAGCAGTAAACCTGTAATTTGAAAGTATCATATAAGTCAATGAATAAATATAGAAGAAGCTAAGACAAATTACTAAGGCAACATTGCAGCACTTTGGAAGTTTCAACTAAACTTCCATTTCAAGTATCAGACAATGACTAAACTTTATATATATATATATATATATAAACAGCTTTTTAATTGTTTATTTTATCATAAGAAAGAAATGTATGTACAAATGAAAACAGAAAATAAGCATGAATAACATGCAAAAACAAGAACAAGGCATAGACAAACCACACTTATCATGCTGGGAAAAAATTATTATAAAAACAAATTTATAGGGCAAAGGATTATCATGTCATTACACCATTATATAATTGCCACATATACACAATACAGCATTTTAACAATAATTCAGTACAATATTATTTGCATTTATCCCATTGTCTTTGGAGTCTTAATAATATGCTTAACAGCAAAACTATAATTTTTTGTTGTTTTTGTTTCAAACTGCCAAACATGTTATACTACACTAAAATAACAATTATGGCTAGTATTAGACATAAAATGATCAACTGCAACTGTTAACTTTAAATTAAAAGACCCCTGCATCGGGCAAATAACCTGAACACAAGTTGATTCACAAACCATATCTGTTTCAAGCTGAGTCAAGCTGTTTCTAATTTTTTTTAAGGTGTGTTCGATTTCCAGATGATTTTGGTTCTAGAAATTTAAATTGACATACATTCCATTCTCAAAAAAGAAAATCCAAAGATGAAAAGATAGAAATTTTAGATGAAAAAATATATTTGAATGTTAATGTAATTTTTTTTTCTTTTTAAGAAAAAAAAAAAAAAAAAAAAAAAAAAAAATGAATTAGAGATTTGACTAAAAATTATTTTCCCAAAATCGCATTTTAATATGGGATTAATTGGATTTCATTTTAGATCTCCAGGTTTCTGTCCAGACTTTTTACACAGATTCCTGTTTAGTGAACTATTTTTTTTTTCTTCTCTAATTCTAAAAAAAATGTAACTAATAATGTTGGTGCCATGATTCAATTAACTGTGATGGTGGCTCTTTCTCGCCTCATATTTAAACAAAACTATTGTATATTAAAAAATAAATAAATAAATAAATAAATAAGTTTAATAAAGAAATGCCAGGTAAAAATTCTCTGAAACAGACAGTTTTAAAAACTAAAAATTATTTAAGCATTATTTAATGTTGAAATAGACCAAAATATTTCAGTTTAAACTGTTTTATAAAATCAAACTAGGCATAGTGATTAACTATGATTTGCAGGCATATACTTGATGAAGTTATTCTTTGCAGCCCCAACTCTTATTTTTATAATTATTCTGTATTTTTTAAGAATTTCTTTTTTTCAAATGTAAATTCCGAATTTGATTATCTAAAAATAAATTTATTTCCTTTTTCAAAGTAATTTTTTTTACCTATTGTTGTATATTTAAAAAAAAAAAAAGCACAAATAATACTTCCAAACATCTTTTAACCAATAAATATGTATAAATATATTTATATATATATATATAACCATTAATTGTATTACAAAATACGAACCATTGAATTTAATAGAAAATTACCACATTGAATATGGGGGAAAACATAAATGAATAAATAAAATGAATATTTATTTAATATTTATTAATATTTATTTATTTATTTTAATGAATATTTATATAATTTATTTATTCATCCCCCCCCCCCCTGTTCAATGTGGTAATTTTCTATTAAATTCAATGGTTCATATATAGTAATACAATTAATGGTTTTATATTAGCATTCAAATTAGTATGCTGCATCAGCGCAAGTAATTATGAATGTATAAATTTTGATATTTGATAACTTGGTATCTTTTCATTTTGATTATTCATTATGAATTTTTTCCTATTTATGGTATCTTATATATATTTAATATATAACATCAGTAGCTAAAAAAATTTTTTTAGCAATATTATAAATAGATATTTACATGGAAATATCAATTTTTTTTATTAAATTATTCAATGCAAAAATCATTTAATGAAGAAAATTACAACATATTAACTATAATAATATTGATTATAATAATATTGCCAAACACTTACAATTGAAAAATGGGTCATTCCACGTGAAATCAACCAATTTAAGGAAAACTTGTTGCATCATAGTCACAGATTTTTTTTTTATTTTTATCATAGACAGACATAGTACTGAAACCCTCAAATCTGAAATTTAAAAGTAATTTTCACAATATTGGCTGAGATATGGCCATTTTTACAAAATGGCGGCCATCTTGGAATTGTATCACTGTCTAAATATGGCCATAACTTGACAACTAATGGCTCAAAGTTTATATATCTGGTACCAATTTGAAGCTATTTGTACAAAGAATGAATATTTCACATCAAAACAATAATAAATTTTCATTTTTTTACTTTTTATTATGTGCAAAGTGAAAATTTCACCCCAAAAAAGGGCAGATTGTAATGGCTCATAAAAAAAATGAATCATCATGAATTTTTCTGAAACTTGGTAAAAACGTTGCTCCATCTGTGTGCTTTAAATAAAAAAAAATTGGAAAGGTAAAATTTGTTGTTTTAAAATAAATGGTTTTTTACAGATAAGGTGTCATTAACCAAATAATGATATTTTTAGAATCTGTGAGCATTCCTGATTCAAAAAATAATGGTTAAAATAAAATTTTCTAACATCTAAATTAATGTAAAGGTATAATCAAAACCGCATTTGTACTAATTTTGTAGAAATCTGCCTCCAGCCCCCCTCCCCCCCACCCAAAAAAAAAAAAATAAAATAAAATAAAAAAAAATTAGACAATTCAAAAAATTTTACACTGAAAAAGATAAGATAATAATTAAGGAATATAATGTATAATTATAAAATACCTATAAATGCAATGCATACATATGGTGATTTACTTCACATATAGGGGCAAGTGGGGTAGAATGGGACAGTAGGTTTTCTCTTTATGTATCATTCTAAATATTTCATCAGTCACATATTAGATGAAGTAATGGTACCCCAATCTTCAGTTGAAAAAAGTAGCTAATTTACACAAGCTTGCAATTATATAAAGAAAAAGATTATTTCAAGAATCAAAACATGAATTCAAAATTTTAAATTTTGAATTCAAAACATGATGTAAAAATTTCATTATGTTTCTATAAGCTGATGTAATATTGCATCATGTTCTATATAAGCTGATGCAATTTAAAGAAAAGATTGCTACTGTACCTTCATCTGCTTCTTAATTGGCTATAATCAAAGTATGATGCTATCTTGCATCATGTTCTATATGAGCTGATGCAATTTAAAGAAAAGATTGCTGCTTTACTTCATCTGCTTCTTAATTGGCTATAATTAAAGTATGATGTAATCTTGCATCATAATGTCCAAGAAACTTGAGTAATTCCTTTGGGAATCAGTGAAATTGTCAGACCATTGACATTTAAAAGTGAACAATATGTTGCATGTGTATATGGGATAAATTGGTGGATTGGGAAAATTTTAGATTACTGTGAAGAACTGAACGACTATAAAATTATGTTCATGCATCCTAATGGCCCCAATTCTTCATATTCATGGCCAAAATCCTCAGATGTTTGTTGGATTCCGTATGAACAAATAATAAAAGAAGTGTCTATTCCTTTAACTGCTACAGGAAGAACATATACTGTTCCACCAGAGGAAACTCGAACAATTCAAGCATTATTTTTAAACTTTAAAACTAATTAAATCCATTTTAGCTTAAATCTGAAGAAAAAACTGCTATATTATAAAGTTATATGCATGTAAGTAAATATTTTCTTCTTATTTTGTCTAGATTTGTTCCATGTGTAATTTTAAACTTTGGCTTATTTCTCATCATATTCAATGTTTTGCCCTGGATTTGTATTATATTATTGTTATTTATTTTTTTGTCTCATCATATCTAGATTTTTGTTCATATAAATTTTAATTCAGTGTGAACAAAAAATAACAAATGTCAACTCAATTAACTCATTTATATATATTTATTGTATTTAAATTACACAATTGAATAACTTAACTCTGTAATTTACAGCTAGTATTTCTCCAACATTTCTGGAGAAAATATTATGTGCCTTTTTTTTTCATGCATTCCATAGTAAGGTATTTAAAATATTTATGTAAATATGTTTTGAGAATTATATTATCATATTTTGAATGAAATGAAATAAAAAGTACTGTAAAAATAAATATTTAGTGTAAATAACTGAAAATTGATATTTCTTTATTGAATTGTATAATATAAACACAATACTTTAATTTAGATGCTAGAAAATTTCATTTTAACCAATATTTCTTAAATTAAGAATACTTACAGATTTTAAAATAATCATTATTTGGGTCAATGACATCTTATATGTAGAAAACCATTTTTAAAACAACAAATTTTACCTCTCTAATTTTACCGTATAATGTTCCATATATAGAGAAACTGTTACATCTATGCATAATCAAATCATTATACAGAAAGCGTAAAAAGTATATGAACTAAATTTACTTTTCATTTTTGAAATAATCTTTTTCTTTATATAATTGCAAGCTTATGTAAATCAGCTACTTTTTTCAACTGAAGATTGGGGTACCATTACTTCACCTAATGTGTGATTGATGAAATATTTAGAATGATACTTAAAGAGAAAAACCTACTGTCCCATTCCACCCCACTCGCCCCTATATGTGAAGTAAATTATCATATATATATGCACTGCATTTATAGGTATTTTATAATTATACATTATATTCCTTAATTATTTTCTTATCTTTTTCAGTGTAAAATTTTTTGAATTGTCTAATTTTTTTTTTTTTTTTTTTTTTTTTTGGGGGGGGGGGGGGGGGGGCTGGGGGCAGATTTCTATAAAATTAGTACAAATGAGGTTTTGATTATACTTTTACATTAATTTAGATGTTAGAAAATTTTATTTTAACCATTATTTTTTGAATCAGGAATGCTTACAGATTCTAAAAATATCATTATTTGGTTAATGACACCTTATGTGTAAAAAACCATTTATTTTAAAACAACAAATTTTACCTTTCCAATTTTTTTTTTTATTTAAAGCACACAGATGGAGCAACGTTTTTACCAAGTTTCAGAAAAATTCATGATGATTCATTTTTTTTATGAGCCATTACAATCTGCCCTTTTTTGCGGTGAAATTTTCACTTTGCACATAATAAAAAGTAAAAAAATGAAAATTTATTATTGTTTTGATGTGAAATATTCATTCTTTGTACAAATAGCTTCAAATTGGTACCAGATATATAAAATTTGAGCCATTAGTTGTCAAGTTATGGCCATATTTAGACAGTGATACAATTCCAAGATGGCCGCCATTTCGTAAAAATGGCCAGTTTTCAAATGGCCATATATTGTGAAAATTACTTTTAAATTTCAGATTTGAGGGTTTCACTACTATGTCTATCTATGATAAAATTAAAAAAAAAATCTGTGACTATGATGCAACACCCATTGGTTGAATTCATGTGTAATGACCCAAATACATTTACACATGAACATTAAAAGAGCCAGAAAACTTTAAAATAATTAAATTATTCCATGCAAAAAGTATTAAATGGAGGGAATTAGGCATATTTAAAACAACTTTTTAATAACATCTTTAAAAAAAACCTTTTCTTCCATATCTTATTATAAAAGATCATAGTCAATAACATTTTTTAGATTACCATTTTATGCATGCTGTAATATAAATGCATTACATTTAAATATATATGCATACAAATTTATTTACATACTAAATACTAAATTTTTTGGTGATTCAAGCTATTTTCTGACAGTTTTTATTTCAAATTAGATAATTAAATTTGTAATAAGATCATTTTTGTTATAAAAAAGTTTTGTGAAATGTCCTTTTAAAGGACCCAAGTTCTTCCTAAACAGAACCATAATTTTAAATCAAGTATTTCAAGTTTGGATTAAATGCCCCAAGTTCCAGGCAAATTAAATGTTTTGGGGGTTGTTGAAAATTATTTTATCTGGTTCAGATTACATTTCAGGTTAATTTCAAATGAAATTTTCAAATTATGGACAGAACACACAAAAGAATTTTTTTTAGTTGAAATTTAATTAACTTGATCTTTTTCACTTTTAGAACATTCCATAACTTGGAGATAAATGCTGAAATTTCCAATAATTTATAATAATATAACTTAGTGAACATTTCATTCTGAAGAACAGGACTTTTTTTTTCCCCTTCCTTCTTAAACACAGGGCAATATTTTCCTAAATTTATGTTCTAAAAAAATAAGATCACACACACACAAAGATTGTAATACAACACATTTCTAAAACAAATTCTGTATGTATCAAACATGCAGCTGCACTTGATTTCAATATATTTTAAAACTTAAGCATGCCTCTTTGATGTATATTATAAAAGAAAAACATGTCTGTCCACAACACTGACGTCATTATAAGATTGGCAACGACAGATAATTTTCACCTTTTCAAATTTTGATAATGCAATTTTTTAAACTTTTAAATATTGCATATTTTTCATCTTCACCCCATTGGTTTTTTTTTTTCCCTCAAATGCAATTTGTTAAAAAATTGTATTTTATTGATAAGTTTTATTATGCTTTTTCAAAACTGATCTTAGAATTTTAAAATTTAAATTAGTTTGATTTTTTTTCTGTAAATTTCAGTGAAATATATGTTATGATGGCAACTAATTTTAAAGTTTGTAATTAGAATTTTGTATGTAATGTGTTTTGTGTTGTAGTGTTTTTTTTTTTTTTTTATGTAATTTTAAAATGGAAAAATGAAATTAACTTTTATTCAAATAGATAGTGAAAACAATATTACAATTGAATTGTATTTTACAAGAAAATTTAAAGAATTTTTTTTTTTTTTTTCACATATTTAAGCTCCAGGAATAAATTTATTTTAGAAAGAAAAAAAATATATTATTGACAGGAACATTGACATAAATTCCATTGAAGGTAAGAAAAATCCAACATGGCTTTTTAAAATTAATTTAAAGAAGAAAATCAGATTTTAAGTAATTTCTTAAAATGGTGATTAAAACTTTTCACAAAGATGTTGAAAACAAAATGTTTCAACGAAAAAAATAAATAAATAAATAAATAAAATTAAAAAAATAAATAAATTTTTAAAAAAAAGTAAACATTTTATTTATAAATACAAGATGCTTTTTGAATAAATTCATTAAAACAAAGTAATTTTTGCATAAGTTCACCCAAATGACATTTCTACAAGCTGATCATGGAAGAATGAAAAGCTTTTGACAAATATTGTGAATGTATGATTTAGTATATGAAATATTGTATTTAATAAAATTAATATTATATGTACTTGCCTTCTAAATTTACACAGATTTCATTTCCCCGCAAAGAACTGAGTAATCTTCAATTTATCTTAGTGCAATTCAAAATCAGCACATATTACTACTGCATACTACAAGCAAAAGAATTTCTACAATCGCTATTTTGAGTATGCATATATCAGGCCTAGGACTGCTGAGTCACTCTTGAAAAAGAGAGAAAAGAGACTAAATCGCAAGAAAAAGAGACTAAAAGAGACCAAAAAGTAAAAAAAGAGACTAAAAGGAGACCAAATAAAAAACATTATTTTCTCTTCACTTAAATGTTTTAGACATATAGACAAGCACTATAAAATTTAACACCATCCGCGAAATGCATTTTTAATGCATTTCAGTCGGTTTTGAAATAATTGCGAATTTTGTTGATTGGTTGCAGAAAAATATCTCAAATCGCGACAATTCATCATGGAAGAAAATCAAAAATTCACCAAATGATCAGAGACAAAATCATGAAATTCGGGGAAATATAGTGAAATTCATCCAATTGTATCAAAAAACAAGTAACAAAATTTGTCACATGATCTCAGGAAAAAAATATCAAAATTAGTTAATTCTTCTTAGGATAAAAAAAATCACAAAAACCATCAGATGGCCTCAAAAAATCACGATATTAGTCAAATGGATCTTGTGTTAAGTATCGTAAAATTCATCAAAAGGGTCTTAACCCTTTCCTGCACAAGGCAAATTCATTGCTTAAGTGTTGGAATTAATGACTGACACCGGAATTTGAAAATAACTTTATTTGTAAATAAGAAAACGCTATATTTCACAAATTCTATAAACCGTAATTTTATCAAACAAAATTCTGGTGTCAATGTGGCGTTTGGGAATTAAAATTAAGTGGTACATCTATGAAATCACCGCGCCGCAAAGGGTTAAAGAGGGATGAATCCCAAAATTCATTAAATAATTGTGAAAATCGAAGAGTGATCACACAAATAATTGCTAATTTTGTCGAAGGTCACGGAAATAAATAGTGAAGTTTATCAACTAGTGGACAAAAAAATAACGAATTTCGTAGAATAAAGTTATAAAAAAAATCAAGAATGCTGCCAATGGGTTACATTAAAATATGTGAAAATCGGCTACTGTATAAAATAGCGAAGTTTGTCAAATTATCTCAGGAAAACAACTGCGAAATTTATCAAATGGCCGAAGATTGCGGTTTTATTTCGGTATGATTTGGAGAAAACATGGGCTTTTTTATTTTGAGATTGTTTGGCCAATATCTCTGTTTTATTTCACAATCGTTTGGCAAAAATCGCAGTTTTGTTTCGCAAAATTTGGATTTTGATTTCAGGATCGCTAGATGAAAATTTTTGTTTAATTTCACAATCCTTTGATGGAAATCGTTTTATTTCGCAATCATTTGAAAAATATCCATACTTGCTAACGTGTCAATTTTGAAAACCTTACAATTTTCACGATGTATTCTTAAATGCTTAAGAATGCATAACATATGCAATGCTAAAAGTAATATCATTTCTTAATAATATTTTCTATGCTACTTTTATATTTTTTTTCTATTTATATTTTGAAAAATAAAAACATGACTTGCACGAGAAAATATTTTTCCAATTTTATACTTTGGGAATGTGTTTCCAAAAAGCTGTCCTGCATGTAATAGATAAGATCTGTAATAGATAAGAGCAGATTAAATTCACTGCAAATATAGCAGTTGAGAGGGTGGGAGGAAGAATATATCTACCGGCATTAATTATGCATTTTTACTGGGTATCTTTGATGAAATGCACATTTCTTTCAGCGACCCTTTCAAAAAATTCACGTTTTTTACGTGATCTTTTGTTGAAAGCAGCGTTTTTTCAACGATATTGACAAAATCTGCATTTTTCTCGCAATTCTTTGACGAAATTCACATTTTCCGCGACCCTTTCACGAAATTTGTGCGATCTTTTCACAAAATTGGCATTTTATCTGCGATATTTTAGCAAAATTGCCGATGTGTTGCGATCCTTTATCAAAATCGGCGATTTTTCTGCGATCTTTTGATGAAATCGTCATTTTTTTTTTACGATCTTTTGACAAAATTTGCATTTTTACGCAATCTTTTCTCGGAAGCGGCGTTTTATCCCCTCGATCTTTCGTCGAAATTGACGCTTCGCTGCGGTCTTCAGACGAAATCACCGTTTTATCTGCGATATTTTGCTGAAATTGCCATTTTTACCGCGATCCATACAGGAAATTCGAGTTTTTCAGAGATCTTTTGACAAAGTTCGTTGACAAAATCGTCGTTTTTCCACGAAATAATTATGAAATGTGCGCTTTTTCGGCAATCCTTTCACAAAATTTGCATTTCTCCGCAATTGCTTTTTTTCACGCGCAAAATCGTACTGTTCATAAGTAAAACTGTTCACTTTGAACAAAATCCATACATTGTATGGCCAAACTGTACAAGTTGGCAACTATGAATATCGCTTTTTGATTTTACGATCATTTGACAAAAAACTCGGTTTTATTTCGGGATCGTTCGACGAAAATCTCGGGGGTTTTTTCCCGCAATCGTTTGGCGGAAATCACGATTTTATTTTGGGATCATTAGGAAATAACAGTGATTTTATTTCGAGATCGTCTGATGAAAATCGCGGCTTGATTTCATGATTGTTTAATGAAAATCTTTTTTTTTCTCCCAGCGATCAATTAGAGTCGCAGTTTCACCCGTGATCATTTTATGGAAGTTGCGGATTCTTAAAAATTAAAAAACGTGGAAATCTGCCGTTTGTCAAAAAAGTGATCCCGGTATATGTAACGACCGAACGCAGAATTTTTCCTGAAATTCACTGAAGAATTTCTCAATTGTTTTTCATAAGATCGACTGACAAATTTTGCTGTCTGAATCTGCTCACAAATTATGTTTCTGTCACTGATTGACGGATTATACGAGTTATTTTTTTGGCGAAAATGACAAAATCTTGATATTTTTTCTGCGACCGAATGACGTAGTTAATGATTTTTACACCTCGCATGATTATCGAATTTCGCGTTTTTATCTTGCCACAGATTGACCAAATTAACTTTCTTTTCAATGTCCAACAGAAAAGTTTTTTGATTCTTGCCTGCGAACAATATGCTAATTTCGTAAGCATTTTCCACGATAGAGTGACGAAATTTTGAATTTTTTCCCATGCAAATGAAAGAAATTTCATGGATTTTTTTCCGCGACTAAGTTTCACGATAGTTCCACGAAATTTCATAGTTTCATCCTACGACTAATCCATGATTTTTCCACCGGTTTCCGACTGAAAAATTTTGTGATTTTTACCAACAAACAGTTAAGAAATTTCAAGATTTTCCTCGCGACAAATTGTTGAATTTCGCAATATTTTTCCCGCTATGGAATGAAGAAAGTGAAAAAAAAAATCTTTTTCTTGCAATCGATCAATGGGTAAGGAATATTAATAAAAGCGAAAAAAGAGACTAAATCTGAAAAATATAGACTAAAAGAGACAAACGCAAAAAAAATAGAGAGAAAAGCGAGTTTAGCGACTCACTCCGAGGCCTGCATATATATATACAGTAAAGCATCGTTTATACAACGATCACTTATACGACGTTTACATTTATACAATGTTTTAATGTGGTCCCGATTAATTCCTATTCATTTTAATGTAAAAATATATCTTTTATATGACGCCCAAAATCGTTTATACGTCGATTTTTCGATTTTGAATAGGTTTATTTTTGCTTTTTTTCCTTCTGTATTTTACGAACGAACAGAAATTAGCAGCTATGAATGACACCAAAGACCATGTTTAAATGCACTCCACATTACAAAAATGTAGGTTCGTGTTCGATTAGTCTGAAAAATCATCTTACGTGTAACAAATTACACTGGGAGGGGTCATTCTTTTTTCGGGGATGGTCAGCTTTCCCGACCTGTTTTAAGCTGCAAATAGACTATCCTTCTAACTGTTATCAATACTTTCGACTTTTAGTTGGCCATGCAGGGTTTTTTATCTTTGACTTTAAATGGAAAGGAAATGATGCACTGCAAATGAGGAACCTTTCGGTAAAACATAAATAAAGATACGCATATTTAAATTCCTTACTAATCCCTCTCCTCCGTTTTTTTGGTTATTAGTTTATTTAATTTACAAATTCATGCAAATCATCACATTAAACATTAAAATTACTTGAAAACAAAATTAATTCTAGTTTTGGAGGTGAAAATCGATTATACGTCGTTATCGTTTATACGACGTTTTTCGGTAGTCCCTTCGGCATCGTATAAACGATGCTCTACTGGATATATATAAAAAGAATATATGAGTTCCAAACAGTGAATAAAAGATAACAATGCAATATAGTTTTATATAATGCAAGTTATTAATTTAAATCTAATTTTTATTTAAACATAAAATGTGGAATTGCAACTCTGCTTTTGATACACTCAGAACAAACTAACACAATCTGAATTTTGCATGAAAAGAGTAAACCATCTGTTAAAATTACTTAAAAAGCAAAGAATACACTCTCCCTCTTTTCTAGAACAGAAGAAATAAACAAGCAAATAAATACCAGAAAAAAGTAATTTCACAACCAGTTATAATTTAAAAAATTAAAAAACACAGAAATTAACAAGCACTTAATTACCTGAAAAATCTGGAGTAGACTGCACTGAATAAACACTAGCTACCAACAATTGAGACAGACAATTAGAATCACGTCACAAAGCAAGATAATTTTAAAATAACAATTTAATACACAATTAACTGAATAAAAATTACTTTGTGAGATGGTTTGTGCATCTTGACTGGGTGAGAAAAACCCGGGTGAAGGGGTCGATAAAGGAGCTACCGAAGGTGTAGAAGGAGGAGTTGTAAGAGATGTTGATGAAGCTGAAGGCGGAGCAACAGATTGTAGCTGCTGAGTACAAACTGTTAGAGGTTGTGTGACAGGTTGTGATTGATGGGAGATTGGAATGGCAGTTGCAGCAACATCATACAAATCTTCAAAAAAGTGGGAGAGAAAGATTGTAAGAAATAATTAGAAGAATTAGAATTAATTTAACTGATTTCTATGTTGTATAAAAAGTAAAGCCAAAATGAATGAAAATATACAACAAAAAAGATGTG